>CAXIWN010000002.1:3259224-5867790 GCA_964036215.1 Oscheius sp. DF5033 | reverse complement strand
TGGGTCAAGAGATTCTCCTTCAAGCTCAATTTTTTTATTAATAAATTTATTTTTCGTTCTATAAAACGGGCAATAAAGCGTGTGTTTGGTAATTCCGGAAGCAGGACAGACAGGTGCATTTCATCGAAAGACCTTCGGATCTATTGAAGATTAATTGCACAGAATAATAACATGGCTGCACATCACGAGCACATCAGAAATCGTCAAACAATAGCCTCATTTTTGCTCATCTGATTTATACCAAAACATTCTACGTGGACATCGTAGTATGTCTCTTTTCACGAGTTCTCTCGCATAAATCTTTGATTCAAAAACCTGCTAACGCAGTAAGCCGCTTTCTTGAAATTCTTGGAACACTTTGCTCATAAATTTGGATATGTTCCTGGTAAGGAAGCAGTTTCACCACCTCCACACACCTGTTATCCGAAAATTTATTGAACAAAGACTTTTCAGCTGCCTGAATACTGTAAAAAGGAACAGCTGCAGGCAATAATTACGGACTATCCATTTGCATCCACTTTCCTCTAAATGAACACGTCTTTTCATACAAACCCTTACTTTATTCCTGAGCCAACACGGCTGATATTGTGCCTGAAGGTAAGCTACCTTGAAAAAAGACTTGAAAACCCAAAATTCCTACCGAAAATACCTATACAAGTTGAAGTTTTCCGGGGGAAAATGCGTACAAATTTCAGATTGTGACGATCATCAATACCTTCTTCAGTGGCATTTGTCTCTACACAATAGCATTCAAATCACCGAGGTTCCTCTCCAAAGTTTTCATCCGGCTCACATTATATCACTTCAGCGTGTAAGCTTCATATTTAGTCTGTTTTCAATAGGGGAAATTAAAGTTCACCTGCCAAGGAACGGGAATTCCGTCATCTTGAAACTGATTCTTGAATCATTTTTGCATAATTCAAACTCTCACTTTCAGCACTGGAACGCTAATTTCTCCCTGAAATTGAAAACCGGCTAAAGATTCTCATTCGTTGGTTTCAGACTGTCTTTGACGTCAATAATCTTGTCCTTCATGGCTTATCCAATTTTCTATTTGCCTTATATTAGTGTCCGTTGGATTGGTGGCTTTGAAACTCTTCGTGTTCATCCAATTGCACGTACTTCAATTGTGGTCACTTGCCTGTTAAGTAAGTCTCCAATCCGGGGAAAATTTGAAAGTGACTGTGGATTTCAATCTCGCTGCGAGACCTGAGTGAGAAATAGCTCGTTTGAAGTGATGTTTTCCTATAAGATTCAGAAATCTTACCTGATTTTCAAGAGGTCCCAAAGCTCTCCCAAGATTAAAGCTGCTAAAGGTTTTGTCTAAAGCAGATGATTTCAGTCAGCGCATCGATGGCCGCACCTCTCTTTTACTACCGTATGGACACAATTCTCCTCCATGGTCACATTTTCAAGACAAAATATCTTCGTTATTTTATCTACAGCATGACCTACATAATAATTCCCATAGCTCCTACACCATTATTTTATTTTAATATGAATGAGGATCAGCGGAAGCTGAAGGAGCTACTACTACAAAGATATCGAGTCTATTACGAAGATTTTATGTCCGACGAGGTGCTGGTTAGCCGTCTAGATGGACCAAATATATCTCCCCATCTTACCATTTATTTTACCTTTTTCTGTTGTATCAGTGGCACAATAGTCGTTACTTGTAGCAGTTATGTAATCTGGAAACTTACCAGCAAAGTTGGAAAAATCGGCTCAGCCAAGTACAAAGCTCAACAGAGACAGATCCTATTATCACTTGTTACAATGGTAAGCTCACAATCTGGAAATAACACTGGATTTACTTTAGGTAGCTGCATTTATTATAGTTGTGGTCTTTTTTGTTCCAGCTCTGATAGCGATTGTAACAACAAATTCATATAGAAGCGATCTTGGACATGTATTTGCCTTTCTTGGATCAGCAATGAATCCCTTGATTACGCTTGCCTATGTCCTTACGTACAAGCCATATCGACAGTTTATTATTGGAAGCATTTTGGGAAAGGTGGGGGAAATTTGGATGCCAGCATACGGAATATTCAGAAAGTTGGTGAATCTCAGCGCGGTTCTGCTTTTGCTGTGAGTAAACCTGGAATTTAACTGATATTCAAATCAGTGATAAACTGACAATAAATATTCTTTATGGCAGTATTTTTTTTTAAATTTATTACCTTTTGAATCTCTTTTGTGTAGATGTTTGATCTTTGATAATTAATTTTGCGGTTCATATTTGCTCGAAACTTGGCATTACTAGTGGTATTAAAAAAACATCTGCTGCGGGTATAACATACAATCAACCTCGATCAAATGGCCGAATCTATTGCTAACTCTCATATAAATCTCTATTTCGACCCAGAGCCAACAGTACTTTTCATAGCTTTAAGAATTTTGGCTGTCACCATCTCCTTCACATGATGAATATAGAATGAATAGAGCTACCGCCGGTTACACAGTAAATCCGTATTTTAGTAATGATCCAGTATTTTATTTGATATCTCTCAAAGTAACTGCCATCCAGATTACTGTATCCTCCTACAGGTTCTAACCGTTTTAACTGCTCTTATTACCGGTATTAATGCCTATGCGATGATATTTAAATCACCGAAAATCTTGTCGAAAACATTTATTGCTCTTCTAATCTACCATGGGCTTGGGTAAAAGGATTACCAATTTTAATAAAATAGAAAATTCAGTGGCCTAGTCCTACTTGTCCATATGTCGATATTATCTATACCAATTTTCTACCTACCATTTATTGCTGTAAAATGTGTCGGTTTCTATTCGACGCTGGGGATATCACCAGCTGTACAGATTGGTATTTTAATTACACAAATTTTAAGTAAGTTAATTTTCCTGTTGTCCATTATTTTCGATAGACGTCGCTTTCTGTGCCGTTCCTTTATTCTACTATCGCATGGATGTCCTCCTTCCCCAGGGCCATATCCTCAATTCCAAACTCCTTCGATTTTCCGTCTATTTCCTATCCTACGGACTCTTTAACATAGTGCCAATTCCCTTATTCTGTCTAATTGTGGCATATGACAATCAACAAGATGTTAAGCAGCGCCTACTCCAATCAATTGGTGTCTACTACGAGGATTTTATGACTGATAGAGTTATTGCCCTGCAACTGGATGGCTCAAATCCGATCTTCAGCTCCGTTCCTTATTGTCTTATGCCGGTAGCATGTCTCGCTGTCATTGTAATTGTTGTGACAAGCAGTTATAATATATTAAAATTCACAAGCAATGTTGGAATTGTTGGATCGGCTAAATATAAAGCCCAACAAAGGCAGTTATTCTTTTCTCTGGCAGTAATGGTAGGTATCGAAATTATTCAATTTTTCCTATTTTAGGCGGCTGTTCTTCTACCAGTCATTGGTTGCCTATTCCCAATTGTTATTTACATGATTTGTACTAATTCCTATCGAGTGGATATCGTCAATATTTTAATCGTCATATGTTTTTCGTTAATCCCCATAGGTTTTATTCTCTATGGTTTCACGTATAAACCTTATAGACAATTCATTTTGAGCTCTTTTTTAAAAGTAAGTTTATGATTTTACAATAAAGGTGCCATATTTCAGAAGTCAAAGAAATCTCCAACAACACCATTTGCCGTCGCGACACCAACAAAAACAACAAAGTAGGAACAAAATTTCGGTCATTTGACATAATGAATATTCTCCGGCGCTTCAACAAAGATCTCTTGATATAAAAAAGAAATAAATGTACTTTTAATATAGATGAAATTTCTGGCAACAACAGAAGGTGCCATCAATTCCTAGAAGTCCAAAAAACCACCTGCCTACCTTGGCAACTTTTTACCCGCAGTCAGCTATTTCATTAGATGAATAACACCTTTCCCTCCACTGGTTACATTATAAATCCATATTTTAATGAAAATCCAACTTATTTTTTCATTTCTTTAAAGGTATGTTCCCTTTGGATTACAAAATTTCTGCAGGCCATTGCCGTTTTCAATGCCATCATTACTGGAATTAGTCTCTATGTCATAGCATTTCAATCGCCGAAGATTTTATCCAAAACCTTTCGAGGACTTCTCATGTATCATCTTATCATGTAAGTTTGAAGGAGTACATGACAATTCCTTTTAGAAATTTGCTGGTATCCATTCATTCTGCTACGTTCTGTGCACCAATTTTATACACACCATATATTGCTGTGAAATGTGTGGGGGTGGATCTAGGCGTACCGGTAGCCGTTCAGTTTGGTATCCTGGTAAATTTACTTCTAGGTAGGTTTATGAATGCATACATTTTTAGTCGGATTGCAAACTTGGGAGGAAAACGGTCGCATTGTATCTGAAAAGGCGCGCATTTGAATTCGCCGTTCTCCGATGAAAAATTGAATAATTTACCTGGTTTTCAAGCAGGTTCCACAGAACCTGCTTCCTCAACTGGCTAAATATAAAATTCATCCAATTACAGTCGTTGGTTCGACTGTTGTGCCTGCGTTCTACTATCGAATGGATGCCATTCTTCCACCCGATCATATCCTCAACTCAAAATGTCTTCGTTATTTTGTTTATACAATGGTCTACGGTATATTTCACATTGGTCCAATTCCCATGTTTTATTTCGCTACAATGTATAACGATCAGGAGAAACTGAAGATACATCTAGTCCAGTCAATTGGTGTCTATTTTGAGGGCTTTATGTCCGACAAAATATTAGTTTTATCCTTGGATGACTTCAATCCATTTTCTTACATTATTTTATATGTTATTCCCTTGTGCGTTGTGGTCTTTGACAGTGTCATTGTATTGACTTGTAGCGCTATCATTCTGAAGTTAACCAGCAAAGTTGGAATTGTTGGATCAGCCAAATATAATGCACAACAGAGACAAATCTTGCTTTCACTTGTAGTTGTGGTAAACTTAAAATGTAATTAAACTTCTAAATTTCAGGCTATTATGGTTCTGCTCGTAGTTACAACTGTCTTTCCCGTTGCTGTGGGTCTTCTTATAACCAATTCCTACAGGACGGATATTCTGAATATTATAATCGTTCTCGGCTTATTCGGAATTCCTCTACTTTTCGTTTTCCTTCTTTTGGTATACAAACCTTATAGGCAATTTTTATTTAGACCTTTTTTAAAAGTGAGTTCTTGATCCGAAAATTTCGAAGGTTTTCTTTAGAAGAGAGTAGAACCCGCTAGAGGACCCCCTCTATTTGTTGTTGCAAAACCGGAACCAGCAACATAAATTTACTAGAAAGACCTACTCGACTTGTTGTCACCAAAATAAAAAAAAATAAAAATTTAAATAGAGAGATATTTTAAACACGTTGTGTTGTGACGTTTCCGTTCGAGATGAAAAATTACATAGATTTATCAATAACTTCCAATGATTTTCAGAAGTCCTTAAAACTTCGAACAACTCCATTTACTGTAGCCAAAGGGACAAAACTAACAATGTAGATCATAAGAAAGTGCGGAACAGCATAATTGCTGGGGAAAAGCACAAGTTTATTTCTTACACAAGTTTCTTTTACAATAAAACAGTAGAAGAAGGATTTCCTGATCGCCTTGGGTTACCAGTAACTGTGATCATAGCTGTCCCTTTTTTTCTAAAGCGAACTACTCTTCGACAGCATGTGAATATCCACGAATGATACGACTTATTCATGAGAATGAGAACCAATGCGTCAATTGAACTGAATAAAGAACAGGAGATGATGATTAAATTTCCCAGAACTGAAAATTCCAATTTTATTAGCTCTCAAAAGCCAACTTACGTTCTTCTCGCTGTTCTCTCTGCGCCATAAACAGAAAATTAACGATCAATGGGATAAATATCACAGCATACGGTAGAAAGGCCTGTAGAATAATTTGGAGGATAAAGCGCCTCTGGAGAATCTTCAACTGAGGCGAGGAGTTGGCCACTTTGACTGCTCGATAATTTGACCAAATCAGGCAGAAATACATGGCGGTTATGAATAAAAAATTGATTGAAAATGGCATAAGGAGGAAGATTTTAGCGTGATCGAAGTCATAAGCGCACATATTGGGAAATAGGCGGTGGACTTCGGCGATACAGGAATAGTTCTGAAAATTTTGAATGTTTTCTATCTTGGGAAAAGGGCGCTTTGGAACCCCCTTGAAAATCAGGCTAATTTAGCGGATTTTCATTGGAAAATGTCAAATTCAAATGCGCGTCTTCTCAGGTCCTGTTTCAATCTAAAAAGCGCTCCAGAACACTCGTCAGACTAATAAAATTATACATATTGTCCCACAGACCAGGCACTTGATTTCTGATTACTAATTTTCTATCTCATAATCAAGTATTCTTGACAAGCAACCACTATTATGAATAGAAACATCTGCTGGGTATTACCCACCTTGATTACTAGTCACCCATACATGGATGAATACCACCACCACCTACCACATTAATCCTTATTTCGACCCGGAACCAATATTATTTTTCGCGGCTTTAAAAATATTGGCAATTGTCAATGTTTGTGTCACTGGAATTTGTCTCTATACAATTGCTTACAAGTCACCAGTGTTCATGTCACGCATGTTTATTGGCCTGATGTTGTATCATTTTAGTGTGTAAGTTTTTCTTTGGGAAACGGACACTCAAAATCGCTAAAAATATAGTCGGTTTCCAGGCTTTAGGGAGACGAACGTTGCGACACCTGGGGACACGCTGAATTTGGCTTTTTCCGGTGATAATTCGGAAAAATTTGCTTGATTTTTATACCCTTGAAAATAAATTTATTGTCAATTTCCAATCTTGGGAAAAACTGGAGTTACTGGACTGGCTGGAAAATCAGGCAAATTTTTTTTCGAATTTTCATTGGAAAATGTCAAAAAGCGCGCCTTGAGGTCCTCCAGCGTCTCTTTGAGTTTGGTACCGATTAAAACTAAATTCGAATCTGCTAGAATCCTTCGAAATACCGCCAATTATTTCAGAGCCAGTTTCCTGGTAGTAAGCCTCAGTGTCCTATCCGTTCCAATAATATATCTTCCCTATGTTGGAATCAAATTTATCGGGCCATTTTCTTCCCTCGGCGTTTCGCCAATCGTACAATTAATCTATAATATCATTCTGCTGCTGAGTAAGCTCAACCTAATTTTACCAAAAACTTTGAGTTGCAGTAACCGGCTGCACAGCTGTTCCATTATTCTACTATCGAATGGACTCGATTCTCCCTCCGGACCATATCCTAAATTCAAAATGTCTTCGTTATTCTATTTATACCCTGGTCTACGCCTTGTTTAATATTGGCCCAGCTCCTGCTATCTATATTGCCTGGAACTACCAGGATAAGCTCGCAATAAAACAAGACGTATATCGAGAAGTTGGCGTATATTTTGAGGATTTTATGTCGGATTCTCTTATTGTTACCAGCCTAGGTGGACAGAATCCTATCACAACTGTCCTCCTATGCGTTGGAATTACTATTTGCGCTCTAGGAGTATTTGTAATTCTAATAAGCAGCTATGTAATCTGGCAATTTACCAGTAAAGTTGGAGTTATTGGCTCACTTAGATACAAATCTCAGCAGAGGCAATTATTTCTTTCTCTTGTTACGATGGTAAGTTAACTGAAATTTGACGATTCCTGATAACTTTAGACGTCTGCTTTTCTTTCTGTTATAATTGTTATCCTGCCTGGGATTCTATTCCTCCTTCTGTTTGGTTCCTATAGAGTAGATTTAATGAATTTACTAATATTTCTGGGATTGACGGCAGTTCCCATAGCAATTTGCTCCTATGTTTTTACTTACAAGCCGTACCGGATGTCTATTATTGGGATTTTTTTGAAGGTAAGAGCTTTTTTTTTATTTTCGTCGGGGAAAAAAACGGGAAATGAATCAGCGGTCGTTTAGTTACAGTAATCCTCACATTCCTTGAATATTCAATTGTTTTCTCCTGTCTTGTGAGCAACATCTGTTACTCTTTATGCCAATTAATTTCATTGTTCTTCATGCACAAGTTATCAAAAAGGACTATGAGATGCAAAATCGGACAAAATAGTGCTGGGCAGCAAAGGTTTTTTGGGGGATGCAACAACCACGGGACGGGACGAATGACTGAAAGGACGGGAGCTTGACGGGACTAAAGTCTAACAAGGGAATGTTTTAAGTTTAAGGTGGCCTTTTTGGCTGAAACCTATATCATTCGAAAGAGCATCAAAAATGAGCCAGAAATCCTTATTTTCAGCTGCGGAGCCATCTCCGGTGACGCGCACGGACACCGAGAAAATTTGCAAAAATGCATGCCGAATAGTCAAGCGCAAAAACGGAATTTGAAATATGTCACCGTAGTCAAATGGATAAGACTGCAGACTTCTAACTTTTCCTTTGCCAGTTCGAGTCCCAGAGGAGACAATTTTTTTGCTGTCACATGAAAACATTGGGATAACAAATAATACGCTTTATTAGCTTATTAACGATGATTCACAAAGTTGAGAAAACAGTATCGCTTATCACAATAAGAACAAGCAGCAAAAGAATATGAAGAGCATCCTCCTTCAGCGCAGTTGGAACCATCAAACCAAGGGTATTCCAATGAGGGTACGGACAGCGTAAAAGCGAGGAAACAATAGTTACCTTTCACAAAAATTACAAAAATCCTCGTATAAAAAAAGAAAAAAAAGTTGTCTCCTCTGGGACTCGAACTGGCAAAGAAAAAGTTAGAAGTCTGCAGTCTTATCCATTTGACTACGGTGACATATTTCAAATTCCGTTTTTGCGCTTGACTATTCGGCATGCATTTTTGCAAATTTTCTCGGTGTCCGTGCGCGTCACCGGAGATGGCTCCGCAGCTGAAAATAAAGATTTCTGGCTCATTTTTGATGCTCTTTCGAATGATATAGGTTTCAGCCAAAAAGGCCACCTTAAACTTAAAACATTCCCTTGTAAGATTTTTTGGCAGGATGGGAGCGGGGTACTGTATCTCCCATTTTTCAGAAAAAGAAGAAAGTCATCGCGCCACAAGTCTCTTCTCCATTTGTTGTGCCCAAAGCTATGTTCCATCGATAAATTTTTGCACGTGTGACAGTGCCTTGATAAAGATTTGTCGCAAACTTATCTACCCACGTCCCAGTCCCAAGATTTAATCTCGTTCATATGGAATATTCACAACAAATCGTGTTTTTTTTTTCAATATTTTGCAGTAATTTCTCAACCAACCTTGATATATTCCTCCGTCTTTCCTGGACTTCCAACGTACGTGTACTCAATAGAAATACTGGCCAAAATAACGAATATTAATCCGATTCCTAGTAATGTTTTGTAGATTTTTACAGAAATATGACTAGCGGTGATAATGACAGACAGTCGGTAGATAAAAAGTTGAAGGATTGTGAAGAAATTCAATCCACCAAGCAGATTTCCAATAGGCATAAAGTGCTGACAAGGCAGGAAGTTTTGGAATTGGCCAGTCAGGTACATTACTGGGAGAGGAAGGAGACCTTGCGGGCGTGTAAGAGAATTTATCTGGAATAGTAAAAAAATAAATTATGGTCGGTTTCCAAAACTTGGAGAGGACCCGCTTGTCAATCAGGTAAATTGTTCAAATTTTTGTTAAAAAAGGTCAAATTCAAACGAGCGCGTGTAGTTCCACAGCGCCTTTTTTCTCTGACAATAGTTCTCTCCGTGGGACTGATTTTTATAAATTAAAAGCACGAAAAACTTACGAAAAGATCCACAGCCAAGCAAGCGAGTTGATGAATGAATAAATACCATCGATAGGTTTTCATCCTCTTTGTGGATAAGAAAAGTATACAGTAGAAACAATATCCATTCAAAATTACTGTAGAAATAGCAGCTGTACTCATCAACCAGGAGGAAAGATACCGAAATTCTGGATCCACAATGGAATAAGACGGGCAGGACGCCATTTCACAAGCGAATTCGGAGTAGAATGTTCTGTTCTGAAACCTCAAAGTTCCTTTTTTACACCATTTTTTGATTAGAATATACGCATAATCATGGGGAGCTCAATTAACGGCTCTTTTTAAAAAGCGTCAATGTGCGTAGAGTACAATTGGGTGATCTTTGAAGGGAATCTAGACGGTCGCAGTTCGGGGAAGAGCAAATTCTAGTCAAGAGGTCTGATGAAAAACTCATGAAAATGAATCAAGTGACATGAATATTAATTTGACTTGTTTTTGAGCTTGGTACGTAACGGATGTTGTGAAGATCGGTTAAAGGGATCTTTGTAATTTCCGGCACCTCGATTTAACCCGAGCAGGGCAATAATTCATTTTATAAAAAAGTTTTTATTGAAACATCAGAGTAAAAAGGGAAACAAAAAAAATTTACCACACTCTAATAATTTTCCCTCTATTAGGAATAGTTATCATAATGTAGATGACATGGCATCGTTTTTTGCCAAATGTACAACAGGAACCGGGGGAAAAGCGTGCCGGAAGTTCTACGAAATATTCAATCACGATTTTTTCTCTGTCTAATTCTTTCTCCTCTGCTAGGTATTTTTACAGAAAAATAATCACAGAACATCATATCGCGACCATATCTACAAATAGAACCGGGAGGAAAATGTTTCGGGAGTTTAATTGTAGCGCACGAATCTCCATCTTTTTCTATTGTCATCTTGTGCTTGCGGAACATTTGATCCATGACTTCTTTACAAAATGGCTCGCTACGATCGTTGTAATGGAACATGATAATAAATTCTCGGAGATTTGGTAGTGGCTGTTCGAGAATCTGGGAATAAATGCTCATATAACTGCTGTGTTTTCTTACCTTCAATGAGGAACGAATCATGGAAACGGGATTTTTGAAGCAGAATACTGTAAGCACTAATTCCGGGAAAGTAGGCAGAAATTTATGCAACACATCGACGAAAACTTCCTCATCTATGTATAATTCAACCCTTTCCTAAAATTCTATAGTCAGTTTCCAATTTCGGGGGAAGAAGTTAGCGTCCCAGAACGGTAACCCGGGAATTTGAATTCCAAAAGAGAAATGAATTGTATTCAAGATATTCAAATTCCCGGGCTATGGTTTAGAGACGCTTACTTTCCAAGAATAGAACTAACCATTATATCCAATTTTGGATGCAGAAGAGCATCATAAATATCACTGGACTCAGTGAACATCTCGATTATCTGTGGCTTGACGATATTCACCACAGTTCTGTACTCTTCTTTGGTAATTCCGGCATCAGGCGGCAGCGCTAATTCAACGCAGGTTATTTGATGTTTCTTTAAAAAATCACAAAGAGATTTAACTCGCCTTGGATTTAGAAAAATCTCCTCGTCAATATCAGAAGCCTAAAAATTCATCATGAAAATAAGGAAAAACTCACAATAAGAAGATAATCAACTCTAAGGCCGAAAATGGAATTTGTTGGATATCGCTGATTATTTTCATAAATGCTACATTCCCAGGAGCATGTGATTCGGCTGTAGATCAATTGATAATTGCGGTTTGAGTGAATGGACAGCTTGAGACCGGGTGTAGTTTGGACAAATTCCAACATATGAGAGCATGTACACTGTAGATTGTAATAGCTCTTGAATTCTAACTGAAAAGGGAAAAAAAACTTCCAAAATAACATGGAAATCAAACCTTTTGGATGATCTTTTCCAGAAGATGTTGTTCCAGAGCAGACACAGGAAATTCCGCCATGATTTCCTTGAAAATAAACTGGAAATAAAATAAACTAATCGAATTCCGAAGTGAAAGCGAAGTAAACCGGAGAAATGATGCGCTGTTTATCGCGTTTACCAGAGATAAAGGCAGTCTGCGTACTTGAGCGGGTATTCAAATTGAAAAAGAGGAAAATACGAACAGTTGCCGTGTTGCGATAAGGTTGCGGGTATGGAAAACCGAACCACGCTCAGTAAACGGTAAATAAAAGGGAAACATTCATTCACATTACAAGAATATCGCTAAATAGCAGAATAATTCTACCAAATAGATGTGTCGGCAGCTGCTTGCCTACGACTTTTTCCTCTTCCAGGAACGATAATCGTAATAACAGCGTCAGATATAACATCGCATTTAGACAATTTGCAGACAGATCCTTGTGGAAATTGGGGTGGCAGTTCAATTAGCGCGAAGGCCAGTCCGTTTTCGTCCAAGTCAACCGTTGCTTTGTAATAGCGAAGAACCAGTTCTAATCCGTTTTTGGTAAACAAATCATTGTCATATTGGAATCTGAAGCTAAATTCCCGAAGAATTGGTAGCGGTTGGCGGAGCATCTTTAAAAAAACCGTTCAAATTAAATTATTTCCATACCTCGAGTACAATTGGAACTTCAACAACGGGATCCATGACATGAGCCACATTTATGTTCACTTCCGGAAAGAAGGGAAGGAATTTTTTTAAAACATCAGGATAAGCATCTGGAGACACATGTAATTCGACCATTTCCTGTAAAAAAATATACAATTTCAAGTGGAAAAAACTGACCATA
This sequence comes from Oscheius sp. DF5033, assembly GCA_964036215.1. Taxonomy (NCBI): domain Eukaryota; kingdom Metazoa; phylum Nematoda; class Chromadorea; order Rhabditida; family Rhabditidae; genus Oscheius; species Oscheius sp. DF5033. The sequence continues at coordinate 5,855,359 of CAXIWN010000002.1, read as the reverse complement.
ATTCTTGATTTTGGCTGAAGAAGCACCTCATACATGTCGCTTTCTTCAGAAAACATAGTAACCGCCTCCGGTTTAACAATATTTAACACAGTTTTGTATTGTTCTTTTGTAATTCCGGATGTATCATCAAGATTTAGTTCCGTACAGGTTATTTGATGCTTTTCCAAAAAATCACAGAAAGATTTAAATGTATCGGGCTCATCATAAAATTCTCGTCCTTCCGAAATCTAAAGAAGTTTTGAAAAAAAGAAAAAAAAGGAAATAAACTTACAATGTTCAGAATGGCAACTCGAAGACCAAATATTCCATTTGTTGGATAATCTTTTGGAAATATATAGGTGTAACATTTCCACGAGTAGGTAATCCAGTGATCTAATTGAGAGCGAACGTCAGCGTTCAATCTGTAGAAGGCTCTCACGTCTTCCTCCCTAGGTCAAATTCTTTATAAATCACATTTTTTATATAGTTTTGCAAAAGGAATAATCTTTTCGAAATTAGCTCAGGACTTGGTAATTTAAAAAATAGAAATAAAAATTAAGCCGTTTGTGCACTTACTTTTGATCACAACTGTATGTCAAGGAATATCTTCTATCCGACCATATGGATGGCTTCAGATTGGACGTAGCTCCGATTAAACCAATCATTTCAGAACAAGTACGCTGCAGACGGTAATAGCTCTTCAAATTTAACTAAAAGAAAATCACAATTTAAATGAAAACAGGGAAAAACCTTGTTGATGACTTTTTGTAAAAAATAATCCTCAAGCATAGTCAAAAAAGGAAAATCTGTCATTCTTGCTGTTGAACGACCTACTGATGGAGAAAACCCAAAACCGCCAATCGATTTCTGATGCCAATTGATCTGATAATCGATATTTTTTTAAAGTAAAAATCAATTATTTGGATTAGAGCACATGTACAAGTAGGAATTTGCCTTTTACTTTCCAAACGACAAATAAAAGAGAAAGATTTATTCCAATCATAAAAATAGAAACATGGGCCAACATCGTATCAAGTGGAGCAGGGCGATGGCCACGGCAGCTTTGCAAATTTTCGAAGTCCGCCAAAAACACTGCAAAGGGGGTGAATTTCTGCTTCGTGCTTATCTCAAGAATGAGGCCGTCCGGACTCCACTAAAAAATTTTCATTTAAAAAAAGTTAATTTGAAATTACCTTCATATATCGGCGAACCTTTCGGATAGCGGAAATCGTCACAATCCCAAATTCTCTGACCAAAGGGGTGTCCACGAGTGAGTCATCGGTCCGAGGGTCAAGGAACCAGTTTCGCCGCTCCTTCTTTAAATTCTTCGGGAAGCCTCGCGTAGACCAAATGTGCAATTGAACTTTGCCTTAAAACAAGCGTAAACATCAAGCACAGTTGCTCACCCGAAAGCGACAAATGGGCAGGCACCTCCAGTGGCTGCTCCTTCAACTAAAATTGTAGTTGATTTAAATATTTCAGGAAATAACATACTTTCTGTTCCAGCTCGACAATGTACGCATTCAAGAGGCGTACTTCCTCTCGCAGCGAAACGAGCCGCTGGTTCTCGTCGATTTCCACGGACGTGTCCGCTTGGCCAGCAGTCACAGTACGGCTACCACCTCTAGCGGGGGCAAGGACAGGCCGAACAGTAGTATTGGGAGGGGCGTCCACAGTACGGGTGCCGCCTCTAGCCGGGGCAAGGGCATCCACAACGCGGCGATGAGCAATCACCGAACGATTGCTTGAAGCGGTGGTTGGAGCTCTATAGTTCGGCTCGCGGTTGGGCATATTACCTTAAAATAACCATATTAAAGGAAATGAACGACAAGCAAGCGCTTGCTACACTTCAGCATCACGAGCTAAGAAAAGGAGCGGATTTTGTCAAAAAAAAACTTTGCTGGGGCAAGCGGCAGATAACGATATTCGAAATAAAACCGCAGTAAAAGTAGCACGAAAACTTAAGAAAACGCAACCGTACCTTGGCGGTGAGGAACAGAAGATGTGGCTGTTGTGGTCGGTCGTTACTTATACGTTGTCATCGACGAACAGGAAAAGGATTTTACCATTGACATCGCTTTTGACCACACTTTCAAATACAACCTTCTTTTGCCAAAAAAACACAGAAAAAATATCTTTTTGGAAGCCACAACTCCACAAGGTGATCAAAAAATTCCTGGCCGAGAAATCCTCGCTGTTCATTTTTGTTCAAGGGATGGAAAGGCAGGATTTGAATGAGGATGCACGCGGTATTTGGTTACGGTATCCGCGCGTTACGTAACAAATACTTGCAAATTTTTCTCCTTTTTATATTATTTTGTTGAGCTTATATTTCTTTGTTTTCTGTCTTTGTTTGTGATAAATATAAATTATAACGTCTATTAAACATGTACAGATAATAGAAGACAGCTGGGAATTTACGCAGAAACAAAAAAATAAGGAGAAAGTCGACGAATGCATTTCTGTAGCAGTGGGAGCGGGATTAAATAAATTTTGCAGGTTTTTTTTGTTGTAATTTGTGTTTGTACGGGGAACGGCCGGGATTATAATAAATATTTCACATCGCATTTCTGTTGTATATCATAACTTCTAGTAATAAATATTTACAAATAAAGCTTGTAATGTAAGTATAACTAACTTTTCACAGCGTTCCTCCTTTATTGTTTTCTTCATGCGGGGCTTATCATCATCTTGAAGTCTTCTGCCCGCTCTTCTTCTTCTTCCTCTTTTGAGGTTACTACCTGAAAAAAAAATAGAAAAATGCAAAGAATGAAGTAAAAGAAGAAGGATCATATAAGAAATATTTACACAATCAAGAGCTATCTATAATTTCGCACATTCTATCAATTACTAATTTTTTAGCGTACAAATAACCCATAAAAACAGCAGAAGGGGCAATAATAATACGATAAATAGCTGTAATACAAAGGACAACCTAACAATTTCATAAAGTAGCCTATTTTTTAGCATTACCATTCTTAGAATCATCCAAATGTTCTTAAATTTATAAAACAAAGCTTCTAACAACGTTGGCTATTGAAAGATGCAAAAAAAAACAACAAGTAACATGAAAAAATCGCTGGAAAATGAGAAACAACGTAATTCTAATAACAAACCAACAAATTTTTCATTTGCGCACGAAAAATTTTTGTGCATGATGTTTACGCGTACTCTAAAATTCCGCGGAAGTTCCGCAGAATTCAAATCCTGCCTTTTCGTCCCTTTAAAGGGAATAGTAATATGTTTGCTGGCTTGAATGAATTCCATTGGAATTTTAGACGTCTGCTGGAGACGCAAATAACTCTTTGCCGGCATCTAAAAAATTATATTGAAAAAAATGTCGACCTAACCTTTAACCCAAAATGACTTTTTCCAGAAGTTCAGGTGGAAGAGAAAGGAGAGGATATCTTGACATGGCGGTAGCAATAGATAGGAGCACAATGACACTCGACATTGGCACCGTAGAGCGATTAGTTGAAGATAATGAAAGCAGAAACGGGCTAATTTAATTAAAAAAACCCAATGAACAATAGCTTTCTAGCTTTTCAATCAATGAAGAACGCTTTCAATTTGGGGAATCCCAGGTGACAATGAGGGATTGGATCTTTATTTTACAATTTAATCCAAGAAAATTACAAATTGGTAGCGATCTCAACAATAAACTGAACTTCGCCGGCTTCCACTTCAATATGGCAGCTTGACCCGGAAGGGAAATGTTTGGGCATTTCGATACCATAAGAATTTTCTTTTCCTTCCTCCTTCTCGATCTTGAACCCAACTAACCCATTTTCCAGCATCTCTTGCGAATAGAATTTCCAATCTTCATTTAATCTCACAGTCAGTTCATATTTTTGAAGATTTTGCCACGATTTCGAAAATATATTCTGGAAGGAATACAGCAGGATAATTATTTTTCTTACCTTCAGAATTACACAAGCTACAAGTAATCGGTCACAGGAATAAGTCATGGATATTTTTGGAATTACCGACAGGAGTTTTTCAGTGGCAATAGGAGCCGATGCTTCGTCGACTAGAAGATACGAGACTTCTTTCTAAAGAGGTCAATGAAATTACTAACAAACTGTACCACAGGTTTGAAAGAAGAATAAGGAAAAATAGCCTCATATGAATGGTTGCCTAAGCAGGACATTCTAATAATTTCCGGCTGGAGTATCTGCATGAAAGCTACAACCTGCTCTTTTGTCCACGCTTTCGGTCTCAAATACAATATTGGAGATGTTATTCGAAGATCTTTCAGGTAATTAAAAAGAGAATCAATGACTTCTTCACTTCCTGTAAAAAATGTTAGAAATAAGAAAAGGCAACTAACCACTGGACACAAGATCACTCGTATAAAATGATTTGATCTGGGTGTTACGGAGCATTTTAGACTCCTCAACGGTCAATTTGTAAAGGTAAACATCGTTATTCAATCGGCAGTCGAACTTCCAAGAAGCTTTTTCCTCATCGTACACCGGCCGGACGTGAGACATCTCATCAAAACGGACAGTAATATATTTGTTCGTTCGAATGAACTCTTCCAAATATTTACACGTCTGCTGTAGACGGATATAACTGATTCCTTTCATCTGAAGAAACTGGTCTTGAAAATAATGGGTACCGACCTTTGAAATAACTTTTTCCAATTGAATAGGCTCTAGGGAAAGGAGAGAATTTCCTGGCATGGTAGGAGTAATGGATAAGGAGACACAGCCGACAACGACCCACAAGTTATCGATCGTACAGGGGCCGTGATTAATAGAATCAGGTCAACATTGTCTATTTAGATGGAGGGATAAGCCGATTACTTTGTGTAAGAAAGAAAATAGCTGTATTTTTATTAACAACGACTAACAGAGACAGATATCGAAAGTAGGAGTAATCAGTTGGACGGGATGCTAACATAAAGCTTAAATTGGCCATAGTAGGTTTCGATATAGCAATTAGACTAGAAATTTCCGTCGGTTTCTACATATTTCTGGTCAAAAGCAATGCAATTACCAGTTCAAAACAGAAAAATAACGGGATACTGTAATTTTGACGACTATTCCCCAGTTTCTCTCATTTTTCTCCGCTTCCCTCTACCACAACCTGCGTATTCTTTCAGAAAATGGTTACTGTAGCTGAAGAATTACCATTTGTAGCCGTGGTAGATAATGACAAGCTGGATACTGTATATTCGAATTGTTTTGCCATAAAAATATGTTTAACAATGTTAGTACTCTCCGATTTCTGATTGGAAATTAACTAAGATTGATCTCAAAAAATGCAGTAAATGGCTGTCTGTTATTGTTCCAAGAAATGCCAGCAAGAGGATTGGTTATTCCATAAGGTTTGCATTTTTTTTACAGTAGTTTAGACATTTTCCAGGATGAGTGCCAGTTTTCTGCAGACTTCTTCCGCCCGTCGATAAACGTCAGGATGATGAGTCGTTTTATTATGCGAATTAAACGAGGAGATCTTCCGGTGGCTTTCAATGGACGCACATTTGATGATTTGATGAATCGTAAGTCATTTAAAGGACCTTGGATTATTGTAGTTTTTAGATAAAGAAGAAATGAGGACTGATCTGGCCAAGGACTGTGCTATGAACAAACTCTACCGTAAGCTTCAGTATTTTATGGGACGAGAGAATCTCCCTTCTTGGGGGGAATTTCGCTCTCTTTATGGAAAGGTAGTTCCCAGGATTAATTTTACTAGTTTTCAGGGTATTATTAACTCCTTCATTATTAGATATACCGGTGTTTTTAATTCGATTGATAATCTGGGAACTGGTCTTTATCTTGGGTAAATTGGAGCTCTTTCTAATTTCAAAATTTAAAGTATTGCTGCCCATAATCACAGCTGCCGTCCCAGTGCTGAATATCATTTTAATGGTTCAAAAATTTTTTTTCGTGCAAGGGATCCAAATGCTGGATACAGTAAAGATCTACGTTGTTTGAGCTCACAGAGTAGAATGGGCAATTTTAGTTGACAATTTCCTATATTCCGGACACAGACTTGAGATCAAAACGCCAGAAGACGCTGCGTGATTCCTATTATTTCGACTGTGACTGTGACCGTTGTATGGACGAAGAAATTGGATTATTGGAGCTATGAGGAAAATCGGACTGTTGTCCCACCGAAGGGGCTGTTCTCCCAATCCAAAGGAAATTTTTGTGGTATTGGGAGCGTCCCCTGGTTTGTACCAATTGTGGGAACTGGTTTTCATTTAAAAATTGCCAATTTTAATGACTTTTCAGATCAATGATGCTAATGAACTGATAGCAGATATGTGCGAAAAGTACGACGTATTGCTGTCTGATGGTTTGTATCCAAAATTAGCTAATAAAATAATTTCCAGCCCATTGCCAAGCGGGAATAGACGAATTGGTGAAGGCGCTCAAACGCGCGGAATTTTGGCTCTCTCCCTATAATTTGAATCTGTTGAAATTGTCTGAATTTATCTCCCACGCTGCTGCTGGACGCATTGACGGAAAATCAACTCTCCCTAAAAAAATTTATGTTAACTGAACCGGGAGTCAGAAAAGGGCACTCAAAAGAGCCGAAAGACCTTCTCCTCTCGCCTCCAATCTGCACCCAGGAGGTCCATTTGATACCTCAAAAGATCCAAAAGATCTAATTATCTAAAGCGTCTAATCTAATTATCTAAAGCGCTGTGGTGTCCGTCTGTCCGTCCGTCTGTCACGGCCGTAAGCGCGCCCCAAGCTAACATGCCCGCGCTTTTGAACGCCGCGCTAGACGCGGCGCAGCCTGCTGGTATGATAAATACCAGAAAAAAACATCGGCAAATCGGGAGAATATGTCAACGACTCCGCTTTTGATAAGCCAATATTTCAACCGATCATATAATCCACAACCTCCAATGAAATAAGAACACATTGCACCGACAGGGCTTTTACGCCTGTTGGTGCCAAAAAAAGAGAGGAAATATCACAAAAAGAGACAGCAAATGGAGGAGATCTTCGGATCTTAGAGGTCGACGGGAAGACGAGAAGAGGAGGATAGCCTGAAAGAATAAAATAGTTACGGTTACAAACATAAAACAGCTTGGATTAAGGTTTCAGCGGGGGCAAAAATTAGCAAGGGACCAGCCCCGCATACTTATCAACGGACCGGGCCGGGTTTTCGAAAGCCCGGGCTTTTTTGGCACAGTAAGGGTTTGGCCGGATTTTACTTATCCGCACTAGTATTTGGCCGCGATGAGTTTGGCCGTCATAGAATTCCGCCGTCAAGCATTTGGCCGTCAACGTTTTGGCCGTATTTTTCTGCAATCCGGCTTTTTTAGCAGACGTCGAAAATTTCACTATTTGCCTAGGCTGATTTTACACTCATTCTCATGGTTTGCCCACTATTTTCTAGTTATTTCTCCACAGAAAGCATATAATAGACATTAGAAAACCAAAAGATGCTTTATTTTAAGAAAAATTAAAATAATGCCGTTTTTTCCAAAAAATTTCAGGCGTGAATGAAAAAATACCGGATTGCAGAAAAATACGGCCAAAACGTTGACGGCCAAACCCTGAGCGGCCAATTCGTAACGCGGCCATTCTAAAACGGCCAAAGCATATGACGGCCGAACCCTTACTGTGCCCATTTTTTTGGCGCCGCCAAAAAAAACCCGGGCCTTTTTCGCCATTTTGGCGTTTTGGCATAATCGGCTGTATAGTCAAATTTTGATATTTTTGCATTCCCAGGCTATTTTAGGCGTAATTCTGATAAGTTATCAATAAATACGCCCATTTTGGCATTTTCCGAAGGTAATAGAGGCTTATTTCATTTTTTGACTACTAATCGAACAACGTTTTTCTTCCGGTTTTATATTTTAAAGAGTAATTGCCACCATAGTAAGCAAAAATAAGTCAAAAATTCTTACAAGGGAATTTTGTAACTTTAAGGTGGCCTTTTGACTCGAAACCTATACCATTCGAAAGAGCTCGAAAAGATAGGAAGGCAGGTGTGTTCTGTTTCTGCGGTCGAAAAGTAAACAAGAAAAACGATTTGCAAAAACATGAAGCCGTGGCCTAGTGGAAAAAATTCCCCAATCAGATGTGCTATCTGCTTGGGGAATTTGAAAGAAACAGGATACACCTACCTTCCTAACTTTTCGAGCTCTTTCGAATGATATAGGTTTTAAGCCAGAAATTCGCAAAAATTTAAAGATCGCCCATTCAAAAATTCAAATATGAATAGATTGCGATCAAGAAATATAGCGGATGCTACGTCAAAAGGTCGACTTGGAATCGGCCCCGTAATTTTTACAGGCTTTCTTTCAAAATTTAGAGAAATAAATACAAACCTTGAATATTTGCTCTTCATTTTCAAAGTATCCGGCTTCCAGCACGTCTAGCTTCTTCTGGACAAAACAGAGGCGAGGACAGGCGGGGGTGTTGGGCAAGCCTAAAAAGTAGGAATAAATTTATGAAACATAACAAAAAAATAAATGGCACTGTAGGCAAAACATAGATGAGGCTGGCTGATTTAATAGCTGGTAACTGCAAACAGTCCAAAACAGCGCAATAATCAAAAGAATTCACAAAATTCAAACAAAATCACGTCGTCATACTATTTCTCGGTTTGAAATAGATTGTACAGCTTTTTCAGTAACATATTGTAGCACACATTCTATGAAAATAAACGAGCAAAGGGCTAAAATAATGAAAAATGCAAGCACCTGGTTATTTCCGCTATTCTCGATGCCTCGGATGAGCAGCCAGATCTCATCAACCTGGAAAGAACAGTTTTATAATGGAGAACTAGAAAATTTGAGGGTTGATCTATTAAAAAAAGGGAGAGAATGACCTAGAAGCTGTACAGTCACAATTTTTTATTTCACTCACAAAAACAGGGCAATTTGTCTAATTTGGTCAAAAAAAAGCGGCCTGGATTGGACATTATTTTCATTTGAAAATTTAAAGAACCGCAGTTGTTGTTCTGACAAGAAAAATTGCAAAAAAATGACGGATGTGCTTTAAGCGAGAATAATTGCACCGCGGTAAAAAGGAAAAGATCTCATGGGCTTCGGATTATCGATGTTAAAAGCGACTGTACATTGTCTTTTAGATTTTGGCTTATCTTTGAAATGACAAAATCACGAGGGGCTGAAATAATAAAAGGTGTGTTTTGTACAAACCTGGCCATTTCTGCACTTCTACCATCACTCGCCGTATCGTCTACCTCTTGTCAGCCTGAAAAGATTAACTTTAAAATGAAAAATATGAACGGAAGTAAAAAATTTGAGCCATGAATGGAGAGAAAGCTGTACAGTCTATTTCTGAGGCAAAAAACTACGGGAAATGTCAAATTTTGAAAAGTGACCCTGATAGGTCATAATTTCCATTTGGGAATTCGAAAATGAGCGGCCATCATTTCAAGAACAAAAATTTGGGAATTTTGATCATCGCTGGCAAACATTTCTCTTTAAATTGGAAGAAATATTCAAGAATCCTGCAGCTGAATAGCGACCAGTGAACAGAATGGTAGCAAAAATTCAGTTATGGCAACAAATTGGTGCTGTCTAAAAAATGGCGAGATTTCAACGCAACGCACTGAAAATCCAACTGGTTTCTGCTTTTTAGCTCAAAATAGACTGTACAGGTTCCTCTCTCATTTTCAACTGGCAAGAACAAGGGCTAAAAGTTCAAACTAGCTGAAAATGTACAAACCTTGTCGTCCATGTTCCGGTTACCTGCATCGGAGGGCCAGCTGGTTCTCATCAACCTTAAAATATCAATTTTAGTATGATGAACGTAAAAGGAAGAAGGAAAATTTGGGTTAGAAATCGAAAGGAAGCTGTACTGTCAATTTCGGTCAAAAAAATTAAAGACAACGTCCAATTTGGTCAAAGAAGGCGAACTTGACAGGTCGTTATTCCAATTTTTGATTAAAAAAGGTACGGCTGTTGTTTTACGATGGAAAAGGACAGATACGGCTACCAACGGTTTCAGTGTAACCGAAAACCGATCAAAATAACCGAAAACAGAAAACCTGCAAAAACCGAAATCGTCGGTTTCCGGTTTCTAATCGGTTTCGGTTTTCGATTTCTAATCGGTTTCGGTTTCGGTTCGGTTTCTCTTGAAAACCGCTTGGAAACCGATTTGACCGGCGGCAATTTGAATATTTAGTGCAATGAGGGCGAAACAAATATTTATAACCAGAAAATAAGTTTAAATCAAAACCGGAAATCGTCGGTTTCGGTTTCTTCCGGTTTCGGTTCGGTTACCCGAAAACCGAACCGTTGGTAGCCCTAGGACAGATTTTCATCATTTTACACGGGAGAAAAATTTGAAAATGCACAACAAAGAAATTCGGCAAAAACTTCCAGTGACTTGCGCTTTTCAACTTTGAAATGGACTGTACAGCTTCCGGCATCATTTTGCAAATAGCCAAAAATACTGAAAGTTCAAAAAATATGCACACCTGGTCATATTTGATCTTCCTGGGCCCTTTCACCAGCCGTCGACGTCCTCCAGAGATCCAGTCATCTACTCCAGAGTCCACGAGAGCCACCAGAACCTGAAAATATCACGAGAGCAAAGAATTATCAAGAGAAAACCCAGAAAATCCAGGACAATTTCAAATTCTAGACCAAAAACGTTGATAGCGCGGGAATCGAGCACTTCTGAATCTCCTTGGGCACCGATTGAGTCCGGCTGCCCTATTCCAGTCCCCCGCAAATGGACACGGTGTCTCCAAAGAGAGCGTGGCCAATGGGAGCAGTGGATACCCAGGTACCGGGAGATTCAGGCAGGACTCTGGCGGCGGCCATCTGCCACAGGAGGCGGAGGATCTCCACGTGGCGCGTCCTTTTTGCCGGCTGTTTTCCCAATTTTAGCTTCAAAAAATTGCGATTCAAAAAATCTAGCAAACCCGGCTGTTTTAGCACGCAAAAAGTATAGAAAGCGCAAAAAATTAAAAAAAATAGCAACATAACCTCGGATTAGAAGAAGCCGACCAACCGCCTCCGCCGCAGAGAGAAGACTGACTGCCGAGAAGCGATGGCTGACTTGACAAAATTTTGACCAGTTGGCGCGTCCAGTTTCCTGTAAACTTGACCAAATTTGTCAAAAAGTCTACAAACATCGCTTTTGGCCTAAAAAATATGTTTGGGAGGCTTTTTAGTTGTAAAAACAGCATGGATAACGCCCGTCGACGCGACGTCGAGGCCTGTCGACCGTCGAAGCATCCTCGCCCGTAATCTGATCGATGGCGCTCTTTTTCCTCTTTACCAATTTCTATAATTTAAAGTGCGCTAAAAAGAAGAAATCCTTGCAGTTTTTACACAATTTATTTCAACCTGATAGCGTTGATGACTAATTTTCTGTGGGCCTCCTATTTCCAGACAATCGAGCACGTAAGAGCTCTCATCGATTACAATTTGATTTGATTCAACCGAAACTCTTTTAGCGGATAATTCACCGAGAAAGAACTTTTGGCACCTGGCCTCACTGTGCTCGGCCAGACGCCGCGCACAAAAAACCAGTAAACCAAATAACAAAAATACTTTCATTCAATTAAACGACAACGACATTTTTTCACTGTAAAACCTCTGTAATTTAGAATTTTGACCCCGTTTTCAGCTGAATCGCGGGCTACTATCCGCTAAACGCGACTTCGGAAATTCTTATCAGTGCCATGTTACTCAGCACACTTAGCTGAGCCGAATGACATAAGTCCCATTTCACCAAGTCAACTTTCTAGGTAGGTTACATAGTGGCTTTATAGATTAAAATTGATCCCTGTGGAAAGTATGAGGGCATTTTTATTGATCCAGAAGCATGTGGATTTACGTCTGCCACCATTTTGAAGCTGTTTAGCTCTTGTTCTAATTCTTCTTTAGAGAAAGTCTTCCAATCATCGAATTGTACCTCCAGATGATATTCTCGGAGATTCTGCCAAGGTTTCGATAGTACAATCTGGAAAGAATATTGGTTGGTATTGTTTTTCCTTACCTGGAGAATGTTACGGACCACGGCTAATGAATTCAAATCGGAAATAAAATGGATTGAAATCTTGGGATATTTTGCCAGGAATTTTTCTGTGGCGATGGGAGCAGCATTCTCATCAATGGATAGCTGCGATATTTCTTTCTAAAAAAATTAATAACACGGCCATAGATAAAATTTTACCACAGTCTTGCATAGAAATATTGTCTCGTAGAGGGTATTACCCCGACTCTTCATTCTAATTCTACGTGGTTTCAAGATATCCGCGAGTGTCAAGACTTGTTCCTCTGTCATGCCCGCATGCAATAGTAATTCTTGACAAGATATTCGATGGGCTTTCAAATAATCGCATAGTGATTCGTATCCATTGTGCTGTCCTTCAAAAAAACTTTTTTAAAAGAAAAAGCCGGGCTAACCTGGATTAGGGCCTACGAAAGCATTAAATTCTCTTACTCGGATCCCATGGAATGCTTCGGTCTCTTCGACAGTAATAGGAAATGTTCCACTGCTTTTCGATGTCAACCTCATGTTCCAAGACTTTTTCTCCTCATCAAATACTGAGCGAAGACGTGTTAGCATGTCCAGATCGACAGTAATTAGCTTGCTAGTCTGGATAAATTGCTCGAGATCCTTGCAAGTCTGCTGAAGACGGAAGTAGCTACGATCTTTCATCTAAACACAATTTTTCTCTAGAAAAAATGATGATATTACCTTTGAAATAACTTTTTCTAGCTGAATTGGTTCGAGAGAGAGCAAAGGATATCCTGACATGATAGTAACAAAGGGAGGAATAGGGGACGACAGTTGCCGCAGAAGCAAGATCGTAAGTGAGCCGCCATTGCTAGAATTAGGTCACGACCCGTGTACTTTATCATCTTCGACCGCATTATGTCCCTTGTGTTATTGATTAGGCCAAGAAGATTACAACGATAATCTTTTTTATTCCTCAACACTCAAAAGGACAGTCATACGGGTGGAATTTCAACATCTAGAGTAACTCGACATGCAGGCCAAGGACCGAGACGGAGATATTCAATTGTAAAGTACCATTTTGAATCTTCTGGGTAATTTAGAGGTTATCCTATCGTAGCTACAAAACTTTCCTCTCCTTCTATTTTCACACTCAAACCAAATTCTCCAACCAGCTTTCGTAGTTTCTTTTTTTGGAAACAGCTTATCGCCGTATATTTTTAAAGTCAATTGGTAGCTTTGAAGATTTGTTCTCAAAAGTAGAAGCTGAAAACAGGAGGATTTTCTTCTCTTAGAAAATAAATTTGTTTACCTCCAGGAAAGCCACCGGCTGCGAACTTTTGCTGACCTCCAATTTCAGGTCGGCAATTTTTGGAAGGAGTTTTTCCATGACGGTAGATGCAGAGTTTTCATCAATAATCAGTGCCGTTTCTTTCTAAAGGATTAAATATATATGAAAATTTAAATGGGAATGCACCACTGCTTTTGACCGAAGGATGGTCTCACAATGAAGATTGCATTAAAGTCTGTGTCAACCTTTGTGGGCTTCAATATTTGCACGAATTTTAACTTTTCTTCTGATGTCCATCTTTCTCCACGTATAAGCGCTCCTCTTGCATGATCGGAAGGAAAGCCAGAAGAAACTTAGGAAGCTAACGGATCGATTTTATTGGTTTCGCGTTCCATAAACAGTTTAAGAGAAAAATGTGTGTTAAAAGATTTATTTTCCAGTTCAGTATTACAATAAAATGGGTGAAAATTTGTTTAAATCAGCTTTTCGGATCAGAGATGAATATTTAATTAGAAAAATTTGTGAATCCGGCTCAAGAAAATTCCGGTAAAGAAAGCTGCAGAAAACATCGTTATAAAACGGCCTGCAGAAATAGAGAATGGCTTTGCATGTGTCATTTTCTTTTTAACTAATCTTGGGGATCGAATATAAAAAGAAAGATTAATTTGATCGTAGTTAACATTGGGTGGTCGAGAAATATCGAGTCGACAAATGGATCCCTCCGGGAAGTGCTCTGGCATTTCTACCGTAGTCGGCAGATAGCCTCTCCAAGATTCCGTATTAATCGTCAGCTTGAAGTCTTTTAATGCCTCTTGTAGCTCTTCTTTAGAGACATTCCTTCCGATGCCCAACTCTACTGTCAGTTGAAATTGTTGAAGATTTGGCCAGCGTTTTGAAAATAGAATCTAAATTAGCAGATTACACAGAAAATGTTTTGGTTCTTCCTACCATTAGGGCCTTGCGGATAAGAAGTAGGGGATTTGTATGGGAAAAAGTACGAATATAAATTTCTCGAAGTTTTCCAAAAAATTGTTCAATTACAAGAGGAGCAATATCTGCGTCGATGCCGAGATAGGAAACTTCCTTCTGAAAATTCATTTAAATTGGTTTAGAAATATGTAGACCACGGTCTTTGAGAGTAAAATAGCTTCATAACGATTACTGCCTTCACTGGACATGCTAACTATTTCCGGTTTCATCAGTCTGATAAGTTTCAGCACTTGTTCCATAGACCATACATTGGGTAGAGACAATTCCTTACAGGTTAGCCGATAATGTTTTACATAACCATAAATGGATTCATATATCCGTACTTCATCTTCTTGTCCTTTAAAAATTAATTCTGTAAAGGGTGAAACTAACCTCTCCCAGGATTGGGTTGAAATTGTCGTGGATTGGGTTGAAATTGTCGTAGCCGCGTTCCACGAAACGTTTCAGTAGATTCAACGTGAGCTTTAAAAACTATTGTTTTCCCTGCGCATTGAAGACTTAAAAAAAGTTCCCACTGTGAATTCTGGTTAAAAAATCTGCAATCCAATTCGTCAAAATCGACAGTAATATTTTTGCTTGTTCGCACAAATTCTTGAAGGTCTTTGCACGTTTGTTGCAGACGAAAATAACTGCGAACTTTCATCTGAACAAATTTCCTCTAAAAAATAACTGAACGTACTTTAGAAATAACCTTTTCCAGTTGTACAGGATGCAAGGAAAGTAGTGGATATCCCGACATTGAAGCAATGGGGAGAAGGAATGAGAGGCACCTGTGGTGAGCACAGGACAGTGCTAACTGATCGATTTGCCCATGTCTCACGGTTGACCACTCTCTCTTACCAATTAGCCTAGTTTTTGGTGTCTATTAAGCAATAAAGCGTATCCCAATTTTGGAGGACAGGACGCTGGAAAATCAGGAAATGTGGATGTTCAAATTACCATAAGTTCTATTGGAAAATTATTTTAAAAAAGTTTAAAAAAGCGGATTTCCTGATTTTCAAGCTTCCTCGAGGTTGGAAATCAACTATATTTGGATAATTCAAAACAATACAGAAAAATTTAATAACAGCAATACTTATGAGTAACAGAATTCGGCTCATGCCAGACCTTTTTGATCAGTAATCCCAAATGGGCCATTGACTTGTCCCTCGTTTGCCACTCGTCCAGCACCGGCCCCCAATCAACTGGCCTCTTTTCACAGAAATTACAAACAAATTTCGACAAGACATCGATAAGCTTCTGGAAGCAGAATTCCGTTTGGCAATCACATCCATCACAGTCCGAAATATCGAAAAAGTACAAAATGTTGGATAATCGACAGGGAAATATGATTGCCCATTTGTTGTTGCAAACAGAATAATGGTAATGGAAGATGTCCCAATCGTACTGAAATCATTGGATTACTGTAGAAGACAAAATTTACGTAGTAAAATTTGAGAAATTCCGTTTCCACTGGGAGATCGGGTCCTTCCCAGTTTTGTGGAGCATCATCAACATGTAATCGTAAATATTTCAAGTTGGTTTGGCCAGATTCCCACTTCTGAAATTAATTATTAGTATTTTTAAAATTTCTGTGAGTCCCGAAGTGAAGCGATAGACCGCCAATTTTAAATTTTAACAGAAAGCAGGCATTATTCAAAAAGTCCAAATTGCGCCAATTTCTACCACTGGAACTACCAGTCCTTTAATTTTCCCACCTTTATGAAGCCCTCATAGAATTCTTTAAAATTCTCCTCTAAACACGGAACAGCTAATCCTTCCAATGAGTGCCAATCCACTTTCCATTCTTCTATATATCCGAACGCTGCTATAGCTCTAGGAGGCGAAAAAGCATACTCATAACAGGAATAGTGGAATAATAGCTCTTTAATTTGAAGGCCTTCCTCAGCCTGGTTAAGGATTTTGCCCAGAAAGCCATTATTGTTTGGATGATGGAGAATCAGAGTCCTTGCTCGAAGAATAGGAATTATTTTGAGAATTTCTTCCAAAATTAGAAATCCTGTGGGGTAGAGGGTTGGGTTCATTTCATTATTTGGGTCCTAAAACATTTTTATTAATTTTTCTTTTATTAAATTAACTTACAATTTCAAGGGTCGCAAAGCGAAAGAATTTTAAAGCTTGGGACAGCTGTTCAGCGGTCATTTTTCTATGACAAGCCAGCGACCTATGAGATCTTCTCAAAATTAGCCGAGATTTTGGGGGGAATCCCAAAAATACCAGGGATTTTTCCTCCATTTCCAATAAATTATCTTTAGGAATAAATTTTCGCAACCTTGGATAGCGATATTCGAATCGAGTCTCGTTGCCACATTCTGATCTCAAATGATCTTTTGTCCTTGACCAAAAGCCCTGCTCCTTCTTCCCAGTGACATCAAACATCACTTCTTTCTTTTTTTCGTCAAAGTAGACGAAGGCCACCACATAAGAATGACAGAAAATCCTTGATTCTTTTCCAATCTTACTAGCAGTGTCGTACATTCGACGACAAGAGCGAATCATATTGACAAATGACTCGTCATTGCACTATAATCTCGGAAATTAGAGGGAAATTGTATCAAATATATTACCTTTTTCAGGATTTGAATAATATTTTCTGTTGGAATAGAAGGAAAGGGAAATTGAGCAGTTTTTTGGGGTTTTAGAAACGAAGGGAGCGACATTGGGAAATAACAGCGGACTGTGGGGAATCAATACGGCGCTGGGAAAAAAATACCTGCCCCGGCGGCATAGAAGCCAGCTGATTATTAATCCACAAAGTAGCAATCAAAATTTATTAAAAACAAAGTATTTTTATGGTCTTATGGTTTTTTAATGAGTAATCCAAGAAGCAGCATTATTTCTAATATTATTGTGCTCTTTCATTTTAAATTTGAAGTTAGAAACCTTCGAAGGCTGGTGTCTTTTTATGGGATTCCATCTGAAAATGAATTAGTAAATATTTAAACATGATCCTCACTCTGTTGGCAGAGATATGGGTTAAGGGTACCGGAATAGCATTGCCACCATCGTGATGAGTACGGCACTTGTTGTACTTCTCGTCCGGCTGTTATTGGCGAAGCGTTGTGAGGATATTCTTTAAAATTGTCTCAAATAAATTCCACTGTTTACGAGCAAAATGAGTAAAAGTCACTGGTGATCCATCAATCCAACTGCACGCATTATCCATGCCCATACCACTATCGCAGAAGAGACCAATCCATGCAGGAAATAATGTTTCGGTGGGGGAATTCCACTTGAGATATTCACGAATAAAATTATTTTCTTTCTCATTTAAAATAACAGCTAGCGTCGAGTTATGTTGCTGACATTTAGTCTGTGCCATCTCCCAATCAACTTGATCATCATCCCAAACTTTATAGCATTTGCAGACATCAGGATTCAACGTGAAATTGGGGTCAGGGCAACTGCCAGCTAGAAATTTCTTTTATTGTCGGCTTCCAAACTTGAACAAAACGGGAGTTGCGGGACCGCTTGAAAATTAGGCAAATTTTTCGCATTTTCCTTGGAAAATGTCAAATTCAAACGCGCAAGTCCCGCAGCGTTGGTTTCCCCAAGAGTTGGAAACCGAATACGGCAACAACATACCGGGGCATCCAGTTGGTACAGAAGTTGTGGTAGCCAAGCAGCTCTCTGGAACATAATTTGGATCTGCCTGACAAATGTAAGGAGCCTTATGGTTGCAAAATTGTTTTCTAAAAAAATATTTCTCAAATTTAAAATGATCCCACTGCCAATCGCCATATAGCCAGGTTCCTGCAGCACACAGAGTGTCATTTGAATTGTACATTTGGGTAGCGGCCCACTGGATGATAGTTAAATTACTACCATCTATCCAAGATCACTGCTCGGATGCAAGAAGATTCAGTCCAATCCAATAATCAAAATGCGTTGATCCCGCTACAGCTAGTTTATGGAGATATTCATTTTCAAGCTGATTTTGAATAGTGACCAAATTCCTACCCAACTTGGTGCAATGAATAGCAGCTGATAGATAATCGGCAGGATGGCTGAAGTACTGGTAACATCTAAATGGAAGGAAAATCTGGGAACATAAAGCAAGTAAACTTGTTGAAGTCACTATTGAAATGAAATCCAACTGGGCATCCGCATACGGAGCTGATGAGCAAAAGAAGAGACACAATTTTTTCAATTATTATGACCTGTTTCATGGTGATACGGATCTTTTATATGCGAAAGACTTTTATGGTATTTTTAATGGTCGAATCGAAATTTTAATGGTGAAATCCAATCAAATATTATCGGTACCATCAACATTACAATGAAATTGAAATGGCATGACATCGTTTTTATGAGGCTATCAGGTTTAATGGCACAAAATGTTCCTGGTCTCCCATCATCTTTTCAATTGTTCCTTTTTTTCGAAAAAAGAAACAACTCAAACCGACGGGAAATCTTCGCTGTTTCTTTCTGTCGAAAAAAAAGTGAAATCGGCTCGTTCGTCAATTGTAATTGGCCTTTTTTTCTTCGTCTTGTTTTGTACTTTTCCAGGTTTCTTTATTATATCTTGCTTCAATTTGCACGTATTGTTTGCTACCTTATTGATTTAAATTTAATAATTTTTTTTGATTTGCTTTTTTGGATGTTTAAGATTGTTGTTGGAGTTCAGATTAGTAGCAACATTACGAGAAGACTTTTCTATAGTACAAAGATTTTTCGAGATATTTCAGCGACGGTTAGGCAAAATTAGCACAAAAAAATACAATCGACCGTTTATTTAGATTTCAAACAATAAGTCTATTCGGCGGGTTTGTTCGATGCTATCATTCTTCGTCATTGAATAGTGCAGCGTCTTCTCCATTCGATCCATCTACTCCTGAAGTGTCGGTACCACGTCCTTCCGTATCACGCCGAACAGTTGATCCATTATCCCTGCTACAATATTTTCCAAGCATGTGGAACAAGGAATTTCCCTCTCTGCGCCATTCTTCGGAAACGACACACGTTGGTCTCTTCAGTTCCAGGAACACGTTCAGCTTTTCGAGGATCGACACGCCATTGCTTGAAGCGTTTACGCTGGTTATCAGGTAATGCACGATTGTGCCAGACGTATAGCTCATGTTTCGCCTCGGCGGACAACTCTGCAGGCACGGGCGCTTCGTATTCTGATAACTAAAATGGTAATTGAGCTTAATATTTTGAAAAACCACGTACTTTTGCCTCGAGATGGGCGATATACTCCATGAGACGATTTATCTTCACAGAGCAGGGACCGCCATCAAGGCAGGTATCAGTTCTCGTTCCTGCATTGTCATCCGTTGAGGTGGCTGCATTGATTTCCCCCAAAAGTCCATCAGTAGAAGTTGTTGCATCGGCGCAGCCCGGCACTGGCTGGTGACGCTGGAGAGGGTCAGCTCGTCTCTGTCCCGGCTGGTCACGCTGGAGAGGGTCAGCTCGAGGAACCCTCACTGACCGTAATGTCGAAGCACGTGTTGGAGCGAGATAACTCGGCTCCTCACGGTTCGACATTCTACCTTAAAATAACCATATTAAAGGAAATGAACGGCCCCCAAACGCTTGTTGCTCTTCAGCCTCACGAGCCAAGAAAAGGAGCGGCTTTTGTCAAAAAGGTTTGCTGGGGCAAGCGGCAGACAACGATATTCGAAGTAAAACCGCATTTGAATCGCAGTAAAAGTAGCATGAAAACTTTAGAAAGCGCAACCGTACCTTCAAGGAGGAGAAAGAGAAGATGCGGCTGCATAGGTCGGTCGTTACTTATATACCATCGACGAACAGAAAAAGGATTTTACCATTGACATCGCTTTTGACCACACTTTCAAATACAATCTTTTTTGCCAAAAAAACACAGAAAAAATATCTTTATTCAAATATCTTAATTCAGCGCCCATAAGAGTGATCTCTGTGACAAATGGGTAGGATCCCTTTTTTCTAATCAAAATGAGATGTTCAGGGTGTTGATGAACAATATACGGATGTAGCACAATGGGCTAATGAAACATGGGGAAAGAAGCCGAATACTACGATCCTGACTGCTAATTTCTGTTGCAGTAAAGATGAACTGCCTTGAATAAATATTGCTCAAATGGAACTTTGACCGTTGTCCATAATAGTACACTCGTACCCGGAAGAAAAACAGAAACTTGGCGCCAAAGTTCATATCCCTCAACCGGAAAATTATATTCTACTAGTAATTTCAATATTTATTGTTAACGACTATGTACCCTCAGGGAGTTCTTCGTCACGAACGGGATCTTATTTTTTGTTCCCAGAAGTTCCTTTTTAATCTGCTTGTTAGTAAATACAAGTAACCAAGCGGGAAGGCAACAGTTTACGTCGAAGATCCATCCTTTCCATGAGAGGATCAGCAGAGTCATTTCCTTATCGTGTAACGTGTAATAGAATATCGTCGTCATTATCTGAACAGCCATTTTTATGTGGATTTTTGTGAAATTACCGTATAAAAAGCTATGAGGATTGTTGTCAAGACGAAGCACATACTGGTCCAGAAAAGATTGACTTCTGCTTTAGCCTTGGATCCATTATAATGGTACAACTTTGAGAGGGTTACGGTAGTAGTAATTATTACAATTAACAGAGTAGGAATGCAGAGGATGGTGACTATAAAAGTTAGAGGTACCTGAAAAAAAATTGATTTGAGTTTTAAAATGAATATACATCAGGCCAATCACCGGCAAAAACCAGGAATAACCGTTTTTCTTCTCCAAAATCCATTAAAATAACTAGTGCATCCCAATTATAGAGGAAAAACCAGAAGAATACGCCACAAATAGTTATTCCAGCCAGTGTATGGTAAGAATAACGAGCCCAGATCTACAGTATCTCCATATTCCGCCAATTTTGAAAACAAACCTTTGAAGCTTTGATGGGATAAAGGACCACTGTCATCCGACTGATGCAAATGATAATTATGGTAAACATCTGGGTAGTTAGAGGAATGTAAAAGCCGTAAAGAAGTGATTTAAGAGCAGTGGAAGATTCAGAGAATTTGGGAAAGAATAGGTTACAGAAGCCCGGATAGGGCAAAACTCTTGTGGAAATGTATTCAGCCAGCCATAGGAGAATTTTCTGAAAAGATATTGTAATTAAGAAACTGAGCAAGATTTTAGCAGTCCTTTTAAATTCCTATGCTATTTTCCTATTGAAGACTCTAAAAATCGCGTAAAACTCACCGAAATGGCCAGAAGAATAAATTGAAAGAAGAAAGGATGTTGAAGATTAGGCTGCCGGGCAATTAGTCGAATTTCCAAAGCATAAAGAGAAAAAGATACGGTAGCTATAATTGCACTTAAAAATAACTCCACAGTTTCTCCAAGAGTAGCATCTTCCGGGCAAGCTGACTTCATTATGAGCTTCGAGATCTATTTACTTCTTGACTCAAGAGTATGAACATCTTGACACCGGGAACATAACACGTTCTACCTTTTATGTATGTGAATTTGACTGGAAAACGTAAAGGTTCGCACTTTTAGCCAGCTGTGATGAAGTTCCGGGTTTTTCTTGGAACGATCTTTGAGATCTCAAATACAATGGTAATTTACATGGAACGTTGTGTTTTATGGCTGGTTGGCTCATTTTTCTGAACGCATAGACGGCGGATTAAGGAATTCCGCCAGACAAGAATGTCTGGATCTATAGGGGAACAAAATTCTATCCAAAGTTTGTTCTTTTCCGAAATCAGAAACCGACCATAATTCCCCTTTCCGTCCAAGCGCACATTCTTGTACGTTTTTCGCTTTGGTTCTCCTTTTGAAACTGTTTTCCTCGTATATTTGATCCTTTATTATAATAAATCAACGGCTATGAACTTTCTGTGAAATTGTTGTAATAATAGGACTTTTATCTTCCTTTCCCAGAAGTTGTCGTTTAATCTGCTTGTTTGTAAACAGAAGTAACCAAGCGGGAAGGCAGCAGTTCAAATCGAAGATCCATCCTTTCCAGGAGAGAATGATCGCGGACATTTTCTGATCACCTAGCATGTAATAGAAGACTATTGACATTATCTAAAACACCAATTCTATTGTTATTTTTGAAGAATTACCGTATAGAAGGCTATAAGGGTCGTAGTGAAGGCGAAGCACATACTAGTCCAAAAGAGATTGACTTCAGCTTTAGTTTGGGATCCTTTATAATGATAGAGCTTTGTCAGGGTTACTGTAGTCGTAACTATTACAATTACCAGAGTAAAGAGACAAAGTAGAGCAATTATGAGAGGTAAAGGGATCTTAAAAGGAATTCTTTAGATCTCTAAAAGAGGAAGGAGCTTACATAAGGCCATCCACCAGAAAACACGAGAAATAATCGATGTTTTCGACCAAAATTCATTAATATTACATAACCATTCCAGTCGGCTAGGAAAAACCAAAAGAGGCAAGCAGAAATGATGATGGCCAGAATAATATGGTAAGAATACCGGGACCAGATCTACAGTAATCCGTATATTCAACCTAATTTGACCGCAAACCTTGACAGCTTTGATGGGAGATTGGACCACAGTCATTCGACTGATGCAAATGACAATTATGGTAAGCAATTGGACAGTTAGAGGAATGTAAAAGCCGTAGAGGAGTGGTTTAAGAAGAGTGGAAGGTGTAGAAAATGTGGGGTAGAAGAGGTCACAGATGAGCTAGAAATAGGCTTATTTTGGATAGAAGACAACAAAATCTACCGGGTAAGGCATAACTCTCATGGAGATGTATTCAGTCAGCCATAGGATCATTTTCTGAAAGAGTCTGCAATTATTAAATAATATATACCGTAAAAACTGAATTCGAACCCCCCCCCCCCTATAATAAGACCCCTCCCCTAGTATAACCCCAGGGTAAAGGGGTATATTGGAACTTAAGGCCCCCCCCCCCCCCCCCCCCCCCCCCCCCCTGAGATATAACCCCTCCCCCAAAAGTGCCCCTCCTTGTGCTATAGCCCCCCCGATTTTTCGCCACACTTCATTTCATACCGAATTTGGCTACATTTCCTGGGTATTTTTAGACGTAGAATCCGATTTTTCATAATGTAGGAGCTCTAAAGTGGCTTTATAGCTTAGCAAAACTGCTTATTCACGCCAATATTAGATGAAACAAATGACACTGATCATCTTTCTATGTCCTGTATGAAGGAGAACAGAGAAGTTCAGCATAAACGCACCAGAAAATACATTTCTCTTGTACTCATCGGTACTCTTTCAACCATTACAATGCAAAACGAGTTGAACGCCTCCGCAGGGTGATCGCTGGAATCAGGATACGATTCTGGTACACAGCAAGGCTGCACAGATCTTTCCTTTTACAGCCGGCTTAGATCGAACGTATCCATCATCTGCCCACATGCGGACCGAATACGGCCATTTTCGGACGGATCCGGGTTCTCGGAAGAGGGCGAAGATACCGAATCGAACAAAGTTTCGACGATATCTCGATTCGATATGATGGCACGCCTTGGTCTAGATGGTTCAAACAGCTCAACCTGGGATTAGGGTTGCCTGCGGGACGGCACGTAGAGAGCACAGTCCCGTATCGTCCCGTCCCGGAAGGTCCTCGGGACGGGACGAAAACGGGACGCAGATCCCGTCACAAAGGAGCCCGTACCTCTAGCGGTACGTACCCGTCACGGGACGGGACGTCAAGTCTCTCGGCACGTCCCGTCCTGCCTGCAACCCTATCTGGGATTCGCAAGCCGCCTCAGGGTCGGCGAACGATTTCGTGGGTGGAGTAATCGTCAGCCTGGGCAGGCTCGGCCCGGTCCTACGGGCCCGATTGCTCATCACAGGCTCAACGAATAGGAATTATGTTATGTTCGCAACAGTGAAGTACTGTGCTAAGATCTGTGGTGATAAGGCTAAAGCTGGTCAGGAATTGATAATGATTGTCTATTTCCACCGTCTAACAGCCGTTTGTCTGTAGGAATAGTTAAACCGAATGATACAACCATTTTAGTCATGGTTAGCCAGGCATGCTGCAAAGATTCCGACAGAAAACCGCATAAAAAATAAGATTTTTTAATTTGTATTGAAACTTAGCGCCCCAGGGGGTTCGAATTCAGTTTTTTCGGTAGCAGGTTTCCAATTTGTGGGCGCTGTGAGACCTAAAAACCCGCCCGTTTGAATTTGTTTTCCAAAGAAAATTCGAAAAATTTGGTTGATTTTCAAGCGAGCCATACAGCACTTTTCCCCGAGGCTGTAAATGCAACTCCTGATATAAAATTCGATTTAAAGATTTTTCCTATGACTTACCGAAACAGCCAGAAGAATAAATTGAAAGAAGAAAGGATGTTGAAGATTGGGCTGCCGGGCAATTAATCGTATTTCGAATGCGTAAAGAGAAAAGGATACGGTGGCTATAACGGCACTTAAAAATAATTCCACAGTTTCTCCAAGAGTAGCATCGTCCGAGCAGGTTGAGTTCATTTTATCAAATAGAGAAATATTTGTTTCTTGACATCGAGAGCATAACACATAATCTTTTTTATGAATGTCCAGTTGACTGTAAACTATAAAGATTTGAACTTCTGACCAATTTTCGTACGAGGAGATGTTTGTTTATTTTTCTCTTTTTTTTTGCTTCTTGGAAAGATGTTTGAGATTTAAAATAGGCGAACATTTACTGAAAAATTACGTAGGTCCATGTTTTCCTGTGTTAGGGATAACTCACCTCCCGTCCGATCCCATAGTTCGCAAACGCGGAAAGGTAAAATAGTACAAAATCAAACTACCAACTATAGGATGACGGATGATTTGCTATAATCCGTAGTAAATGATTTCATAAGTGGTGCGCTGGTGGCATTTCAATCCCCTGGTTGACCTATCTTTTCTTTTCGATGTTTTTGGAGCTTATTCTACTGTTAGGCGGTTCGTTCTCCCTATTTTTCTTCAATTTCTACAGTTTTAAGCATTTTTCCCAGTTGTTTTCTCCCACGCAAATGCTCCCTACCATTACGACCCTTCAAATAAAGGAAAAATGGAATTTACAGTGCATAATTCTAATCTACCAATAAGTGGAAGTTTCGATTTCTACAGGTTTTGCTGTTTTCTTGATTGAAATGGATGTTTAGCCCATCAACAGCTGGTGATTTTGTCTATCTAATGAGCGTCGACAATAAAATAGCAGCCCAGCGGATAGTTATTTGTATATTTTATGGATTAAACGATGGCCAGTGGCATACTCTCAATTGGACCCTAAACGGACACATGCACCAATGTCAGACGGATCGACACAATGATTACACAAAAACATGGTTTTCTGATGTGGAGGAGTTTGTCGTCCGATTCGATATAGGTCAGTAATCGCCATCTGAAATTGATCAGTTAAATTATTTTACAGAAGAAGTACATCGACGGCCTGATTGTATCAAAAATATGAGAATTCGAGGTCAAAATGTTAGCGGATGTCAGCCAAATTCTGAATCTGTAGGAAATTTCACATCTACCGCAGCTGTTTGTGGTTGTCCTAACGTACAGGAGAGAATAGAAGAGGAATTGCAGAGAAAAGAACCAGAAGAACCTCCTACTTGTACATGTATTCGAAGATAGCAAGAACGTGTGGATCGACTGATTCCTAAAAAAAAATTAAGCATTATTTGTTTGTAGCCAGATTTTCTGTAAATTGTGTTATTTAGAATAAAAATGCTGGTTGCATTGTTTATTTCTATGTCAAAAAACCCGAAATTAATCCCGGTATTAAAAGACCACACAAATCCCTTCCTATCCAAAAGGGATCGGATTTCCCATTTTTGAAAACTATTACGTATTTATCACCTATCAAATGACGCGATATAATAATCGCGTCGATATGTGTTATCTCCAAAAAATCATGAACTGCTCCTGGTCCATTTACCGTAAATGGTTGATATCTTCCCTCTTGGCGATCTTCCCGACCCCCTCGTTGTGAACATTCTACAGAAGACGGAACCAGTTTCGTTTGTCCGCCTACGTCGTGCAGCCAAATGGTTGGATATCGTCGCTGAAGAAAATAGAAGATATATTGAAATTCCTCTGTGGAGGATTGATATCGCTATGTTTCAAACATGCGGTGTAGGTGTCAGGCATGAAAAAAACTTCGATGAATTCAATGTACAGAATCTTATTAATCTTCGGACTAAAATACGTTCATTTTCAGAATCCATATTATTACATTTCACCAAAACAAATTGTTATCGCTGTTTCCAAAACCGCAATGCATTGGCAATATCTGTCTCTTCCCGATGTTTACAAGCAGCTATCTGGGTTCGTTTTCAAACAAGTACTTACTGGGCATAGACTACTCGAACATGCTGTAAGTTATTGCCAACATTCCCGTCGCACTTTTAACTTTAGACGGTTAAGATGAAACCAAGCATTCTTTCGTCTTACATGGAATTTCTCCAAAAATTTCAATGGTGTACCAAATCTGCCACATCCGACAACACTTCCCTGGAAATTTTCAATATTATTAAGCCAAAAATTTTAAAGATTCTTGATGATAGCTTTAGAAATATTCCAGTAAGATGACTGTGGAGATATCTAAAAAGATAGACACTTCAGAAATGCGTAGAAACGATAGAAATTCAAAAACTGTATGGTAATATTTTACCAAATATTCTGTCCATTTCAAGTCATGTGACGAACTTTCTTGTAAATCCAGGAGTTATCGCCCGGTATGAATATTGTTTACCGTCGTTTATTCGGCAGATTGTTTCGGTATGTTACTGAATTTCCGATCCACAAACTACAGTATTTCAGGCTTTTTACAAGGAAGAGTTGCCTGTATCTTATGCCCAGCTAAAAAATGTTTTCTTCAACGATGTAACAGTGATACACATTCAACAGCCAGATGACACAATGGCTGCCACAAAACTTCTCACGCATTATCTCAATGGCACGCCATATGAAAAGAGCCAAATCGTCCCGACTCACAAGTTTTATCATAAATACCATGGTGCTAGAAATAGAAAGGCAGAAATAACAATTACCAAAATAATTTAATGTTTAGAGAGTAACAATTGCCAATGTTAATTTGACCAGCAAAGAAGGGAAATCAGGACTTTTAGCTGTGCGAACCGATGTTTTATACACAGCAAAGGGCAATTTCGACCTCATGCAGGTATCTGTATATTTTTGGAAGGATCGACAGCAACACTTGCCAGCAACTAGAGAAGCTTATGAAATGGAAGGCAGTGGAATTCAATGGCCATGATCCTTTTGTTTTAATTCCAATAAAACTTTTATCATCCAATAGTTTCCACATCTAGCGGAAGTCGCCTGTAGTTTCCCTCCCCCTCTCCAATCATCCTAAAACTGTGTATCATCCCCGATTCCGTACACTTTCCTCTGCTCACGTCCCCCAATATACGCAGTAGTTGAGCTGTATTATCCGCGACATACGCGAAATGTCTTCTCCGACCACAAAGATGAGGGATCACAAAGTGTATCCGTGTCTTCGGCCCCGCCCATTTGGGAGTCAGTTTGCTTTGTTGGGGAGATGTCTGATACTGATGAGACCGTCTACTCTTTTGATTTGGAGATCAACGACGAAGAAGACGAAAGAGAAGAAGAAGCTGGTCTTGGAGCTGAAGAGATCGGCCAACCGGCTATGCAAGTTATTCTTGAGGAATACTTCATTGCTATGGAAAAGATTAGTTTTAAAAATTTTCTGTATTTTCTGTACAGAATCTAGATCCTAGCCCATAATCGTAGAACCCCAAAGATTACGGTAATGGTCTC
Source organism: Oscheius sp. DF5033 (assembly GCA_964036215.1). Taxonomy (NCBI): domain Eukaryota; kingdom Metazoa; phylum Nematoda; class Chromadorea; order Rhabditida; family Rhabditidae; genus Oscheius; species Oscheius sp. DF5033. The sequence goes on along the minus strand of CAXIWN010000002.1, from coordinate 5,827,494 downwards.
GAAGCGACTAGGGGGATCTTTTGACTTTGGGTAAGATCCAAATAATCAAATCTCTTGTCAATTTTCTGGTTTTCCACCATTTCGAGAGACAAGATGTCCATTTGGTTTGAGCCCCCTAAGTTTTAAAAAATCCAATAATTGTCGAAAATTCTAGATAAAGGAACTCGAAGCTGGCGGTGATCGTATGGGCGATGAAGTCAACAAAATGCTACAGGCTTATCAGCAAATGGAACAGCAGAACAGGCCAGTTTTTTGACATTTTGATTGTCAATATATCAATTTTCAGTCCTCCAGCAAACCTCCAACAAGCTCGTGAAGTTATTGAACAGGCTGTAATTCGTCTGGTTGACTATTGGGATGGAGTAGCGACAATTCATACAGCTCTCAATCAAAGTCTCCTGGGCGTTTTGTAATTCTTTTGATTCTTGTACATTACCGTATCCTGTCCTCTTTTTAAAGGCTTTAAAAAGTATGCAATCAGTTAATTTTTACAAGTAAATTTTTTTTACAAATAAAATGTTCATAAAATACAAATACTCCTGAAGTGATCTCCGCTATTTCTAAGCTTCCTCTAACCTCAATTCTTCCAAGAGCACTGGATAATCACACTTTTTATCCTCTTCAGCGTCTCGATTTTCCTTTCCAGCGGTGGATTAGTGTGATTCATCATAAAATGTGCTTCTGATTTGTTCAAATGTGGGGACTACAGCAGAAATGACGATTTTAATCATGATTATGCGTGTCGTAGACTTTTTCCGCTCGTTGCGTTAATTTCCTGGATCTTAAAGAGCACGTGATTAAAATGACATGATACTCGAACCAAAAATATCACATTACTCATAAATTAGATTAATTAATTTGATAAAGATTGCAGTAGCTCAGCATTTTCAATTAGAATAGAGATCTCCCAAAGGCATATTCCAAACACCAGGATCGTGCTATTTATTTCCACACATTCCTCGTTGTGGTATTATTCTCTGCAAGTGATAAACAGATTTGCACACACACGTCCATAGGAGATTCTACCGCGGATCCTTGTAAGAAGATCAACAAGACACAAATGGAAAGGGCAATAGTTTTACAGGATATTGACGCAAGCAAATCTCGTAAAGTCAGCAATTGATAGACAGACGCAAGCGAATGATGACCAAGAGATAAAATAAGACAAAATTGTCGGAGATATCGTTGTCGTCTTGGAAATATCCGAAAGTATTAGAATCCTTTTCTTCAGGGGCTGCATTTATGACTCTCTAGCAGTTCTATGTAAACGTGAAGAATACAAGTACAAAAAATATGAATATTATTGCCTGGATTATCAGGGAAATGCATAATTGATGATCACAAATTCAACTTTTCGAACTTCAAATCGACAAAGCTCCTCTAAATCACCGTCCAACAAAATAAAAAAGAAAATTAGCCAATAAGTCCCACCCCACTTGATACATTTCTCTGGTTAGAATTTGATATACAGTGTTCCTCCTTTCAAAATAGCATACGAAGTGACCCGAATACGGAGGGTAACATTCTATGATCAGGCAACATTTTATTTTGAACATGAAGTGTTTGAATCAATATCACGTCGACAATATGTATTAACCCTAATGAAACGCAAGGCTTATCCAGGGATACACGTGTTATAAATCTCCCTAAATACCCGGTCTCACTATCCGAGAAGCGATGCAACTAGCCGTGTTGTGCCATATTATCCTTATTTTATTTTCTTCTCACATTCTTTGACTTCTTTAGAATTTAAACCAAATACCGTCGGCTACAGTTGTCGCCCCAGTTTCTCAAGTTTCCTCAAGTTACTAACTAATTTACACTTTTCAGAGGAAATATTCCGTGATATGGATTCTCATCTTTTCCGAATTCTGGTCATCGGTGTGTCGGTTGCATTCCTCATCTTCTTTTGTCTTTTACTTGGGATTATCCGTCTCTGCCGTCAGGATCCGCCCTCGCAAGACGATAGGCAATTTCTTACCATAATCACGGAGATGATGGCTATATTTAGCGCGAGAGTGGGACACAGGATGACAGAACTACAGAAAGTAGCAAGGGAAAAGAAAAGAACGGGATCCGAGAAGAGCACTGCCATCAGAAGTGTGTCATCGGCGGTGCGCAGTCAAAGGAATAGTGTGAAGGACAATGAACCTGCGAATGTTCCTAAGGTACGTAAGAAACTAAAGAGTCCTTTAAATAAAAATCTTGTTATTTCCTAGTTGAAATAAGGCCCTGTTCCAGCTGCACAGTAATTTATTAGTCAAAGCGGCCACTCAAATAATCACAGCTGAAGTTGGCTTGGCTCATGAGGTTACCAGCTATTTCTTGCTAATAAAAATCTTCCAGAGTGTCTCTGAAACTGCTTCAGCGGTAGCCGATCTGCCAACCTCCCCTGCTAGACGGAAAAATAGCTCATTAGCCAATTTATTCCCCTGGAGTGAGATGCCTCATCCAATAGAGGAAACATGATTGTATTTCTATTTATTAAACTGTATACCAACGATACAATAAATTACGTATTTTAATATCCGGCTGGTTGCTCAATAAAACGGAGATAATGCTGACCACTAGGAACTTTTTGCTCTTCAAATCCGCCGAACATGTGCTTAGCCTGAAATTTATCAAGGTTGATAGTGTTAAAATGCTGTGGCTCGGATTAAAATTCGTGATTTTTTTGTACGAGGTAAAAGGAATGTTTAAAATCTTCGATTCTGAGCGGATTTTATGGGAAGATATTCGGCGATTTAAAGGAATAGTCACGGATTTGACGCGGGGCTCAATGGTACCAAAACATACACAAAGCTAGCTATTGTATGTCCCAAGAAAATGCGCAGAGAGCATAAAGAATTTGATAAAAATAGAATTTCTTGTCTGTGAATATTGTAGGAAGTACAACCGCTCCCGTCAGCGTATTCTTTACCCGGTAAACCAGTCCGAAACCAATTTTTTTTCCAAAATTTTCGAAAATAGTAACCCAGAAGTTTAAAAATATTTTTAATTATCCCGTAAATATTTCTACTCAGAATTCTAACCTTTTCATCATTGACATATTGCTCAATCATGCATTTTTGACTTGGTTTCCAACCTTCCGGGGTTGCTGTCGGTACACGATCTCCCATTTGAAGTGAATCCAAGCATCGAAGGATCTCACTAAATTTTCGATCTCTGTAATTTAAAAAAGACAGAAATCACCAGAAATTGCGACCAGTATTAGCAGGATAAACAATCATCGCACGGATGCATTTATCTGGACCAATGATGAAGACATTCCTAGCGGTTAGAGGGAGACCATCCTTGCCAATCTCGCGGGGATCCAACATTTCCAACATGTAGGCAATTTCACGACGAGGATCAGCGATTATTGGAAAGGGGAAGTTATCGACTGAAAAAGGAGATTGAATATTTTTAAGAGCCTACCATTGTAGTCATGCTGAAATCCGAGCACATCCTTAGCATAGGCACAAATATCTGGGATCCATTTCTTGTGGGATTCGACCGAGTCACAGCTGATTCCAAGAATTTTACAGCTTCTCTTTTCGAATTCTGGAGCAGCAATGATTGCCCGGGCCAATTCCGTGGTACAAACAGGCGTGAAATCACCAGGATGGGAGAAAAGGATCAGCCAACTGGAAATGTGTTAAAAAATAAGCGGAATTGACTCACTTCCCCTCTCCCATATATTTATGAAGGCTGTCAATTTCTCCTTTGTCAGTGGTACAATGAACATCAGGAATAGTGTCGCCGAGTTTCATGGTTATTCTGGAAAGAAACCAATAAAATTGGACGTAACAAAAAGGAGAAAAAGTGGAAAACGGTCAGAATTCATGCATAAAACCTCACAGAAAACTTGCTTTAATTTATTTTTGTCTAAAACAAGAGAAAAATTTGGAGAAGGGATTAAATTTGATCATAAACTGGCTAAAACAAAATCAAGTTGAAAAGGGGGACCTCCACCAGCTGGTATGGCAGATCGCCACATCAATAGCAAATATATTTGTGGTGTATTATTAGACCCTGTTTTTCTTTCGGCCCGTCCCTCCCAGGTGTTCAACACAGCCCTCTTGTTTTCTAAAACTATTGATAAGATCGAACTTTTGGACTTTGAAATCAATGTTTCAGGGACTTTGACTCGTTTTGTTGATTCGACGTCTGTTTTTTTCAACTGAGAAAGTGCAAAACTGGCGAAATTTTTTGAACCTTTGCTCCTATTTCAAGGAAAAGAGAAGCCAAGGATTTTTTTTTAAATTCAAGGAGTGTTTTTGTCAAATAGAACAATATTTCCGTCGTGCTCCTTATGTTACTCTCTTTGAACCCCGTTCCGAGATATTTGTTGAATCAGGTGATATTTCCTATTTGCATTATATTCTCATTAAATTATTTAACATTTATTTGACGATTGTTCTAATTATCATTTTTCTAACTACCATCATTCTCACTGATCCCCGTTCAACGTTAATTTTTCCACAGGTGATATTTTCCAAATTGAGCAGCTAATATTTATCTCAATTATGCTAGGTTGATCAGAATCAGGAAGGTAGTGGACTCACTAAAAGACGCAAATCTTTATTTTCCAATGGTTACAAAGACAGTAGTAGTCTTTCTTTTGGGCCCATTTCCGAGACCAATTAGCCCAAAAATGTATCGTTTATAACTTTTGCTAGAAAATAGCAAAATAATCGAGCAGATAGGGGATGTTTGCGTGTAGACAACAGCTCCAAGATTTGCAATATCAGCTCTATTCCACTTTGTATAGGCAGCAACAGTCAAAGTTATAATCAAACCTCCAATTACTACCACAATTACGATAATCTGAAACGATGTTAACCAATAATGGGCCTACTTACCTGGAGAATATGACCAATTAGCCATGATTTATGCATTTCTCTCGTTTTTCCCGACATGCTGGTCCTCTTATTATGAAGAATTATGAGGGATATGTTAGCAGAAATGATAATTCCAAGAGAATATCCAATTATAGCGATGCTACATGTTATACCAGCACAGTAATGTAGCCAATTGGTCGGATAGATAACGGACAATACCAATGTTTCATTGTCAAAAAGTTTCTCGGTAAAGATGCCCAGCTCTTCAACTAGGACCATTTTTTCCTCATTTTGATTCGTTAATGAGAAGTACACAACCCAAGCTAGTGGAGTAAATGCGTGGGAAAATACCAAAAGTATAAAATAAATCGGATTTCGAATGGAATTGACCATCCTTTGGAGGGAATGCCCATGGGTAATAAGCACGTCCATTTTGTAAAAAATTAAAGATGTCATAGATGCGTAACAAGATACTCCTGTCCACATAAAAGATACAAGATGATAGGCAGGAGGAACACCCAAAGATGCGAATAATCCAAGAGAGTAGAACGCAGGGTAGGGAAGCATTATGATAGGGATCATTCCAATTGACAAATTCGCCTGGGATAGCAGAAACCTATAAGAATTACATATTTTGATATGGCGTGACAACAAACGAAATTTGTGAGTAAATGAGGAGCCCTTTATAAAATGACGTCACTTCTTTTGGTGATTTTGTACCAATACAATATAAAGTGAAGATAGTAATTGAGATTCCAATACAGGCGAGAAACTGAAGAAAATTGAAGTGGCCCTCAATATTTCGTACCTTAGATACCAGAGGATAAATCTTAGGTTCCAGATCAAAGTAGGGATTTTTCCAATGATACATGACTATTCCAAAATCAGCACAGTGTGGCAAACGAACGCTATTCCTACAGCTTCTTTTTTTCCTTCATTTAACAGGTGCTTTCACTGATATTTAGCTTCCGATGTTTATTATTTTATGACATGTTTAATGTAATAAATGCCTCTTGTTATGCGCATAATTCATTTAATATCTCGATATCTATGTTCAATGCAAAGTTCCTTCTCAATCCCCTTCGACAATCGTTTTTTATCCAGCCAAAACATCTGTAAATTGAGTAGGTAAATTAAATTTGTGTAGATCACACACAGGAAGACAGCATAAAAAAAAAAACGTTTATTTTCCAATAGTTACAAAAACAGTGGTATTTTTACGCTTTGCTGCTTTTCTCAATCCAGTTACTTCGAAAACGTACTGTTTATACGTTTTGCTGGAAAATAGCACAATAATTGAACAGATTGGCGACGCTTGTGGTAAGAGAATAGCTCCAAGATTTGCCAGATCTGCTCTATGCCATTTTGTAAAGCAGGCAATGGCTAATGCTACAATCAATCCTCCAAATATAATTAAAATTAGGAGAAGCTAAAAATACAGAGAAGCGGCGCAGACTTACTTGTAGAATATGGCCGAATACCCATGTCTTGTGGATCTTTCTCGTACTCATTGACATACTGCTTCTCTTATTATGGAGAACTATAAGGGATACGGTAGCACAGATCGCTATAGCTGAGAGAAAAACGATCAGAGCCAGGCAACAAACTCCGATGCCTGCATAATGAATCCAACTGGTCGGATGGATAACTGTCATGACAATTGTGGTCTTTTCAAAAAGTTTTTCCGTGAAAATTCCCAATTCTTCAGCTAGGGCCAATTTATCTCTTTCCTGATTCGTCGAGGTAAAATAGACAGCCCATGCTATTGGAGTAAATGTATGACAGAAGCCAATAGCCAGAAAATATACTGGAATTCGGAGGCTGTTTACAGTCCCTCGAAAAGAATGGCCTTGGGGAATGATAACATCCATTTTGTAGAAAAGTAGGGACAACATAGAGGAAGCACAGAAGACACAGATCCACATAAAAGACACGAGATGATAGACGGTAGGAATATTTAAATAAGTGAACAATCCAAGGGAGTAAAAGGCGCTGTAGGGAAGCATTACGACGGGAATCATTCCAATAGACACAATCGCCTGGATGAGCAAAAAACTGGAAGATATTCTCAACGGAAAAATTGATACTTACGAAATTTGTGAATAAATGAGCAGTCCTTTATAAAATGGTTTAACATCTTTTGGTGATTTTATACTAATACAGTATAAAGTGAAGATTGCAATAGAGATTCCAATACAGGCCAGAAACTGAAGTAAATTACTGTATTGTTACAGTATTTCCTACCTTGGATACAAGAGGATAGAGCCTAGGTTCTGGATCAAAATAGGGATTTACCCAATGATGCATAGTTGATCTCGGTTCAAGCAGAATATCACAGGCTGTAATGGCCCAGCTATCACCTTTTTTCCTCCTCATTTACCAGCTGTTTATTCGTTGATATGCGTTCCGAAATGAATATTTCATGCTAAATGATATCTTCATGTAATGATCAATTTTAAATTCTTCATTTCTATGTTGAGCAGATGTTACAATGGCTCAAAAGGGTCTTCTTGATCCTTCTGGGATTGCTTGAACCTTAGCAAATGGTTGCTTTTAGATAACTTTACCGACAAATTATATGAAAATTTAATGTTCCGGATAGTGTCACATGCTCAACACCTGCACCATTTAATAAGAATTCATGTAGAAGACTGCTCACGTTCTGTCCCTTACTCTCTTCTGTAATGGCTTTCGCTAATTCCAATAAAACTGTTACATTCCACTATTGGAATAATGCTTATTTTGATCCAGAGCCTCGGCTCTATCCACTGATATCGAGGGTAGCGGCGGAATAAAAGCCTTAATATTTGCCGTTTCAGTGCCTCGCCTGTATCGGCATCTCCATTACAATCTTCACTTTGTATTGTATTTTTACAAAAACCCCAAATAAAGCGACATCATTTTATAAAGGGCTACTTGCCTATTCTCAAATTTCGTCAGTTTACACTCAAAATACCCATTTTTTTCTAGATTTCTGCTGTCGCAAGCAATTGTATCAATCGGCATGCTTCCGGTAGCAATGCTCCCTTACAGCGCTTTCTATTCTCTTGGATTATTTACAACTTTGGGCATTCCCACTGTCTATCAATTTGTGGCGTTTATGACAACAGGAATCACCTGCTTCTCGTCTATGGTGGCATTATTCTTCTATAAAATGGATAGTTTAATGGATCTTGGCCATTCCTGGCGAGAAATCGTTACCAAGTTTCGGATACCATTCTATTTTATGGTTTTTCCTGTCTATGTCATAGGAACACCAATTGGCTGGACCGTGTATTTTTCCCAAATAGATCAAAATAATGACAAATTAACCATAGCCGAGGAACTGGGAGTATTTAGTAAAAAACTTTTTGATGAAAATACCGTAGCAGTAACCATTCTTCGGCCTTCCAATTGGTTACATTATGCTGGAATTGGAATATGCTGTGTAGCTCTATTTGTGTCTATGACAACTATTGGCATCTCTGCCACAGTTTCCCTTATAATTCTGCAAAATAAGAGAACCAGCATGTCACAAAAGACGAGAGAAATACACAAGGAATGGTTAATCGGCCATATTTTACAAGTAAGTATGGATTCTGAAGCGATTCAGTCCATTTTCAATCTTGACGGGAACGGGCGCTGTAAGACCCGCTTAAAAATCAGGAAAATTTTTCGAATTTTCACTTAAAAGGTTAAATGGAAATTGGTCCCAGAGCGCCGGATTCCTCCAAGATTGGAAACCGACTACAATCCCCTTTCAGCTCATTGCAGTTTTGGTCATATACGGTGGTTTAATAATTTCATTCGTTATCCTTGTGTATTTAAAATGGACCAGAGCTGATCTTACACTTTGGGGGATTGTAATCTATGCACAAGTTTCACCCCTCTGCTCAATTATCCTACTTCTTTCTAATAAACCTTATAGGCTCTATATTTCTAATTTATTTAGAAGAAAAATAGTGCAAAAAAGAGTCACTAGTGCTGTAATTGTTACAATTTCATAATAACATTGTTTCACGATTCCTTCATGTTCTCTTTCATCAAAGAAATGACACATTTTGCTGTGTTCAGGCAACAAGCCCAAAGTTCATCCGGGAAAATGATTCGACAATCAAAAATAAAAAATTTATTTCTCCATGGTAACAAATATCGAAGTACTTCTTGGCTTTAATACAGTTTTTCTGCATCTGATTAAATTCCAAACAGCCTGATTATAAGTTCTGCTGGAAAGTAATAGAATAATTGAACAAATAGGCGGGACTTGCGACCAAATAACCACACAAATATTAGCACGATCAGCTCTGATCCATTTTGCGTAGAAGGAAACAAATAGCAGAACCATAAAACCACCGAAAATTAATAAAAGAACCAGCACTTGTAAAATATGACCGATTAGCCACGATTTATGCATTTCGCGTGTTCTTTTCGACATGCTATTTCTTTTATTATGTAAAATTATGAGGGATACTGTAGCACAGGTGGAAATAATTGAAGGATAGATAGTTAGGCACAATGCAAGGACTATTACGCCTGAATAATGAACCCAAGTTGTAAGACGAATCATTCTCATGGCCATTGTTGTCTCTTCAAAAAGTTTCTCGCTGAAGATCCCCAGCTCCTCAGCTATAGCAAGTTTATCGCTGTTTTGATCAGTCTGAGTGAAATAGACAATCCAACCAATTGGCGTAAATAAATGAGCGAAGGAAAATGATAATAAATGAGCAGGAATTCGGAGAATATTCACAATTTTGTGAAGTGAATGCCCATGGGCAATGAGACTATCCATTTTGTAAAAAAATAAAGAGATCATCGACGTGTAACAGGAGATTCCAATGGACATTAGAGCCACAAATTGATAGAGGATAGGAATATTCAACGAAGTGAATAATCCAATGGAATATAAGGCACTGTATGGGAGCATTTGAATCGGCACCATACCAATGGAAAGAGTCGCATTGGTTAGTAGAAACCTGGGAAATATTAGAATTATGCACAGGCTTACGATATTTGGGAGTAGGCGAGTAATCCTTTATGGAAACGGGTTACTTCTTTTGGTGTTTTTGTAGAAATACAATACAAAGTGAAGATGGTAATGGAGATGCTAATACAGGCTAGGCACTGAAATCACAGAATTATAGGTCATTTCCAACGGGAAACGGGCGCTGCAGGATTACAAAAAGCGAATCTGCCGTTTTCGAATGAAAATTCGGTAAATTTGCCTGACTTTCGAGTTGCGGTTCCTACAACCCCCGTTTCCTCCAGAGTTGGAAACCGACTATACAGCACATTTTTAAAAAACATCATTATTCTTACACGAATTATAAGAGGATACAGCCAAGGATCCGGATCAAAGTATGGATTTATCCAATAGTACATGATTTCAGACGGCGAAAATATCGTCGCGAAAGTTATGGCTCCATTGTACACAACATGTTATTCATTGATCGTTCATTTTTCTCATTAGCTGCCTTGCAGATGTTTGTCCATTGACATACACTGCGTACATAAATTTTTCATATGATCTGTCACCGATCTTGATCTTTTACGTTGTTGGAGCCTGGGTTTTAAAATCTGATATCTACATTCTTTCCCCTAAATTTTCTAGTTACTGGTTTCAGATTTCCCGGGATTGCATTACACAAAAATTCATTGGATTCAAGGTATTCAAACCTCCGGGCAATAGCTCGGGGATGCTAACTTCTCCACCGAGATTGGAGTATAATTTATGATCAGAACAGCCTGTTTCCAACTGATTACCTATTCCATGAAGCACTTGACTTGATCAGTTGTCTTTAAATTTCCGCTGTAAGAGCGCTTTTCAGAGTGTGAAGTTGGTCCAAAAAATCAGCCTAGTTTACCAACTGTTTCGGCTACTGATGACGCATTCTTCAGGAATAATGTACACTGACGGAGGCTGGAATTGGAACTAATTTTGGTGAACGCTATTATTCCAGGTGAAATTTTTTCTGTAGGAAAACAGCTGGTGAAGGAGAAGTTTAGACATCAACATTTCATGCTATGATCAATGTTTTGCCCGGAAAATGTCTGTGAATTAAATTGATTACGCAGTATAACTTTTATCAGATCAAATAAAACTTGAACCAATTGTCAAAAAATAAAAAAAAATAATAATATACACTTAAAAATAGCCCGCAACATAATTTAGGGGGTGGGGATGTGACAACAGCGGTGGTGGCGGGAGAATGATGATGAACTGCAAGCTTAGGAATTCAACAGAAATAAAATACACTGTGGAGCAGGAAGAAAAACTATGGAAAAAATCGGAATCCTAGGAAAAATTAGTCCATAGGACAATAATTAAAACGGATACAAGTCGGATCAAAAAGCACTGGGAAGTTGCTAAGGCAGGGAAGGAGGTGATATAGGATAGAAGAGGAAGCATCAGCTGCAGTTGGGAGATATTGAAGTTTACCAGATTGGGAAGGAGAGATATAATCTTGATCTGAAAATGGCAAGAATATTGTGGACCCTGTAAAAATGTCAGTTTTAGTTTCCAAATTCTAGAGAAACGGGTGTATCTTGAGAAGGCACGCATTTTTTTTTGATTTGGAGTTTTCCAAAGAAAATTGGAAATTTTTACCCTATTTTCAATCCTACAGCGAAAATTTCAAGCAAAGGTTGGAAATTAGCTACAACTTTTCTGCACGTAGCATGAAATCGCACTTTTGCATCAGTCAGTTTGAGGATTTCCCCCGTCTAGCTGTCAAGAAAGCCCTTTTGCAAGAGGAGACAAGGTTAAAAGATCACAGACGTCAAGAACTCGTTGCAAAGAGGGTCAGCTGGGAGTAAAATTGGCGGCCAGTCAAAATATTTATCAAAAGAGCTCAAATTTTGCACTGTTTTCACAATAAAATTTACTGTAAGTTTGAGCTAGCGAAACGAGTCTGAGAGCGAAATATTTTCTAGAGAAAAATGCATAAAAATTAAATTCTTACCAGAATAGTCCACATTGTCTCAAATTCTCACGAATAATAATATCCGTCACAGCATCAAATACAAATCGAATATTATTCGTATCTGTTGCACATGTGAAATGCGTATAGATTTCCTGAAGTTGCGTTTTCTAAAAAGAACATTCGAGTACACATATATTGGTTAGAGAAAGACGGACAACACGACAGCGGAATTATACAAAATGGAACACCCGAAAAAACAAACCTTATGTCCATCCTTCCTCTTATTCATATTCTCAAATTGCATTTGGATATATGTCGCGGCTTCATCGAAATTATTTGGTCCTAAAGTGAATCTTTTACTGAAAATGGAAAGCAAATCCTTACCAGGATACTCGGGGAAGCATATTGTCAATGGAGATCGTTTTATCTTCTCTTCGAAGAGATCTTTTTTATTCAGGAATAGGATTATGGACGTCTCTGTGAACCATTTGTTATTGCAGATGGAATCGAATAACTTCATGGATTCTACCATTCTATTCTGAAAAAAAGAAGGATTTTAGCAGTACTTTTCTTAATCAGGATTATTATTCTTTCGCTGCAGATACGAAATTCTGTCCAGTGGCCCACTACTACAGCGGAATTTCCTTATTTTACATTCATTTTTCCATTTTTCAAGGATTTTTCTTTATGCCAGATGGCTTGATACATTTCTGATTTAAAGAAACCGTCAGAAAGCCGCGAGACGAATTCACGCGCCCAGTAAATGACTGAACAAGCGCCATTTTGTGGACTCGAAGAACATAGACCCTGGAAAGATCGGGGAGCCCGAAAAATATGAAAAAGACCATAATTTTTCTTCTACAGTTGTTGTTTTTTGGGAATTTTCACTAGAACTTTGAAATTGCTGCTGAATTAAAAAAGCCAGCATGTATGCCCAAAAAATGTAGAGAAATGTTACAAAAGACGACTAAGTTCCCCCTTTTTTCTCTCGTTTTTCTATTTCCCTCATCTTTTTGATCTCTCGCTCAAAATCCACGAAATTCTCAATTTTTTCTATTCTCAAGTTGGCCGCATTGGTAGCTAATCCTTCATCAACCCACGCATTTCATCAAGAGCGGTTTATTTGCAACAGAGAGCAAGAATAAACATTGGACATGGCACTAGTAAAGATCAAAACGAGAGACACGCTGCAAGCTATTCTAATAAAATAGAGGTTAGTCTTCCCATGTTCTTTAGATCTTTTGAGAGATCTTCGTCTCAATCTACTCGTCTCACTCTCTCGTAGCGATTAAATTAGTTTCATTTCTTCGTCGTCAAGGGAATACCTACCATTTCGTCATCTTCTGCCAAGAGCATGTCGTATTCACTCAATGCAACACAGAAAATTATCGCTGTTACTCCCTCAAAGCAATGGATCCATTTCTTTCTCTCTGATCTTTGTCCTCCGACGTCAAACATTCTGAAAATAAGGAAATTGGTCCCTTTAATCGAGAAATTAGTCATCTGGAAGGGTTCATCTCATCAAAAATTGTAATAATTTAAAGGGAAACTCACTTAAAATTGAGATCTTTATAAGTGAAGTGCGTTTCCACAATACCAGTGGTTTTTACACGAGTTCGGAGAACATCATCTTGGGTTGGAATATAATTCGGCTGAGAGATCTTATCCAGGGAATTCAAGTAATAAGGAGCAGAGTCATTTAGCTGGTATTCTCGTGACCTGAAAGAGGCTTGATATGTTTTCTCCCGCTTTTTTTGGTAGTTTGAAGACCCCCAACGGGCGAAAGAAGAACCAGGAACCGTTTTAGAAAGGGAAATTGCTCCCAGACATTGACATTTAACAAAAGAGGGTGTTTATTTTGGTGAATAGAGCAGTCTTTAGGGAGGGTAATTTCCTGGTTCACGCTAGGTTTTTGAACAATTTCCTATTAGTTTCTTTAGAGAGAATGGCAATTGAAGCCAGTATACTGTACAATTTTAGATTGTTCAACTGAAGTTTTCTCAGGATCTACAATTTCTTTTTGGGGTATCACTAAGACTCGAAAGAATTCAACGTTCTCTTCGCGGGATGTTGGAATTTTAGGGCACTTTTAATTGTTGTTCTTTCGGGATTGTCGCTGGTAGTGAATAAAATTACGTATCCAGAGCATTTCCTTTAAAAAATTGCAGATTTATATTTTCTAGTACACGTGAATTTCGGTACTCGCCGCGTCATCGAGATAATCGTATGAAGAAGCAACCCCGCCTCCTACTTGTACCCCCGTTTTTGTAAAAAAAGTAAAGGAAAAGATTAAAAACTATAAACTTGAGTAAAATTCGACCCCTCAAGATGGTAAACATTAAAAATCCGGCAAGTTTCTGTGTACTAATACTATAATTGTTAACCCAAGAGAGGGCAAGAGTCGCCCCCACAAGTTTTCTAATTACGGAAAGGGCAGATTATGTTTTCTCCTGGAAATAATAAGGGTAAGAATACGACGAAATCGAAAAACTTGCAACGAGAGAATAATCCTACCTGAGATAACAATCCTGGACACCTTGATCAGCCCATAATCTTTTCATAACAACTGCAAGATCTGGAGGAAGCTCGCCCTATAACGGGAAATAAAAATATAAAAGGCAAAGAAAACCAACCTCATCACAGTTTTGAGAAAGAGTAAAGAATTGCTTGGCATCTTCTAATGACTGGGGATTGGCAAATTCTATACGGAGCTTTTGCATCGCTCGGATAATGGCCACCATTGACTGAAAAAGAGGTTTGATTTAATTTTTGTACAGGGGTTCTGCATAAAAATGGCGAAAATTCGCAGGATAAAACAGCCGAAAATTTATCAAAGCACGCTGTTTGAAACTGCTAGTTACTGGATTTTTTGAATGACGTCCAGTTATATTGCTGTAGTATTAATAAAATTCTTAAAGGAAAGTGTCAATGAGCCAAAGCGGATCCTTAAACGACCAAAAAAACAATCTTTTCAGCTTTGGCTGCAAAGTTTTGGATTTGTTTCAAATTTTACCGCTTGCTGGGATCTTTTTTTGCAACCCTTCGGGACCACAGACAAACTTATCATTTTCACAGGTTTTCTTTTCTAAATCTACAAAAAACACTCACAAAAAATAAAATTAAAGTTCTTTTTTACCTGAATAGTATTGCTAAATACCACTGGTCGATACTGTTTCCTCTCCTCATCGCTGTATCCCGTCTCATGAATAATTTTCATCTGCTTGACAATTGTACTTTTGCCTGATTCTCCTGCTCCCAAGAGGAGAAGCTTAACTTCCCGTGATGCCCGCTCTTGATCTTGCTTGAGCTGTGAAAAAAAGCGTGTACAAAAAACCCGGAACTCTGGTGTCATACCTGTTCATCGATTTGTTTGGACCGCTGCTTTGCATGCTGGTCCGTACTGTTGACGCAGCCCATTGTGCCTCTGAAACAGAGCGTTGACATTTGATATTGCCGGGCTTTTTAAAAAGCAAAGCAAAAAGAGAGGAGAGGAAAAATGGGGGATATGATCCACGTGTGGGTGATGGCGACGCACGTCTCGAGGGACCGAGAAAAGCGCTGATTCATCTTTCACGGCAAGAAAAAGAGCTACATATGACACAAATGGCAAAACATACACATGATTAAAATAGCCCTAGCTTCTTGATGTGAAGCTTTGTTAGTGGTAGACAGAGATTTTTCAAATTTTTTTTACGGAATGCGGATGGTGAAAAATGCGAAAATTGGGACAACAAAACGTCAAATAGGCAGAGAATGGGGCGAGAGTTTTGATTTATAGCTATTGGCGGGCAGACTATTCTCGAGATTTCTTGGCTTTTTTGGATTTGAAATACGCAAAACAGGAGAAGTCTACAAATCCGAAGGTCGATTTTAAGGAAAGGTAGCAGTTATGAAACATGGAAGAAATGGCGCCATTTTTTGACTTTCGAAAGGAACGAGTAGAAGTCAGTTCCATCGTCTAGAATTTCATGAGTGGGTATTGCCACGAAGATAAAAAAGGGAGTTATAAAGGGTTTCCGGTCTGGGAAACTGACGCTGTAGGGCCTTAAGATGAGCGTATTTGAATTTGATGGGGAAATTCCCAGTGGAAACTTGAAAATTTTGCCTAATATTCAATTTCTTTCACGATTATTTGAAATTTTTAGCTTTTCTGATTATTCGCTGGGTTACAAATTCAGAAAAAGAGCAGGAATTATCGTTTCGGAACCCATATAAGAAGCTACAGGCCCTTTTTTAAATAAGAATCGCCCCTTTGACTATTCACTGCCCCCCTTTTTTTCCTCAATAGTTCTCCTCAACTTGACATAAACATCATATTGACCTTGATGTCTTCCTCCCCGAGGAGTACAAGTCTTTTCGAGTATATAAATATCCGCCTCTCCCTCTTCATTTCGCTGTCCTTCGACTTTTCAAAATTCTTCTCCACCCTCCCTCGACGTCTTTTAATTACCCCGATTTATGATGTTTGAGAATGAGGAGGAGGGAAAAGACACGGGAAGAGTGTGAGATAAACATGGAATTTGAGAAGAAGAAATCAAACTTGGACGATGGCTTTTAAATGCGCAGAGCAGACGGGGGCAGGAAAGATCGCTGGGATCATTTTAGCTGCTAAAGATGAGGAACAGGCAGCCAAGCACGGGATGTGGGCGTCTTTTATGGATAAAAGACGGTTTAAAGGGAGATTTGAAGGATTTTTCAGTGGTTTCAGAAAATAATTGTACTCTTTTTCCTCTCTCTTCGATCAATCTGAAGACGAGAAATAAGAGGGCGGAAGAGAAGAATTACAGAGAGAAACAGGAAGTCAAAACACGAATTTCACGATCTTGAAAAGACTTGATTGCCGGAAGTAAGGAGGACTTAGAAAACTCTTTAAAATAAAGAGAGTCCCTTCATGATCAAGTCATGAAATTGAGCCAATTTCAGCCGAGCCATGCCATTTTGCCGCCCATGAAATAACGTCTAGAAGGCACGTTAGAAGCGGAGGTAAATAGAAGGAAATTGCCCCATTTTAGATGATTTTAAGGTTCTTTTTACCCATTTCTGATGTATTTTTAACGGGGAATTTCATTTTCTGGGAGAATTGATAGAAAATCGTTTTGGACGACATAAAAATGGTGAAACTTTTAAAATTGGAGAAAAATGAAGGTTTTTGCCTAGGAAACATATAATTTCATAGATTATCTACAATTTTCGATCTTTCTAACTTTTTTTACTGTTGGAAACCATTTTAAAGAAAATAAAACAGCAAGAAAGAGGAAAAATGGAATCCCAAAGGAGAAATGCAGCGAATCCAAAGTTGTCTGGCATTGAAAAGCCATTTTCCCAATTTTCCCGCTTGTTTTCAGCTATAAAATAAATTTTAATGCATAAAAATATGTAAATTAGTGGCCAGAAGCAGCTGGAAACAATAACGAAGTCAAAAGTCCGAAATTGTTATTGGAAAATGGACTTTGTGGCGGGTGGTAAAAGTATAAACAAAGAGGAAAAGAGAAAGAGAGAATGAGGGCTAGACTAATAAATTATTAGCTTACCTCTCTCTCCCTCTATTTTCAGCAGAAGAGAAAGCTGAAAAATGTAATTAGTCTCTAAAAAATCGATGATTAAAAAAGTTTTCTGGTCTGTTAGCGTCGCTTTGTATAGCCGTCGCTGTGGCTGTGGTAGAACATCCCAAATTAATTAAAAGAGCTGATTCCATGGCATAATTAGAGACTGGCGGGCAGAAATATTTAAAGAATAAAATAATACAAAAATAGTCGGATAAGATTAGATAATGCCAGGTAAACTTTAAGGAGGACGCTTCGGTTCCCACGCTTTAATCAAGAAGGACGGGGCGCACTTAAATTGCGTCAGGGACACTTCTACTTTCATTTAAAGAAAAATAAAAATACTAAAATAAGAGTAGAAATCAAATCAGAAATTCAAAAAATAATTAGCGCCAAAATTGAAGATAGCAGAAAAAATTTGAAAAGGCTACCGGGTGACGCCGAGTCTTTTGGGGGACAGGCAATGTCAGTTGAGCGCATTTACGGTGCGTGGTGGGCGTCTTCCCCCAACGCGTGTGTGTGTAGAGAGAGAGCGCGGACAGGCCAGAGAGAGATCGACTAAAGAGTGTGAGAGGGGGGAGCTTTCGGGCGAGGTCGCCGGCAACACAACACCTGTCTCTTTCTCTCTTTCAACCGCTCGGCAAAATGCGACGCGGGAAGTAACTGCCAACGGCTGAATTTATGATTATGAGTTAGATTTTTGAACTATTCTTTAAATGAGCCAGATTATCGGGGAAATAAACAGGGAAATAGGGGTTTTCTGAGGGATTTTTAGGGGAAATAGGTGGGAAAATGCCCGTTTTCGTGAAACCCAGTATTTTTGCCTAATTTCGGCAAAATTCTACTTATTTTTATGCTAAAAATTCAATAATCGTTCAGAATAATAAAGTTACTGTAAAAAATTGCGAGTTTTTGTTCTCTGAAGCCGTAAAACTAAAAAATTTCGAGTAATTTCAAATTATACGGAAACAATAATTTTTCTAAACAGCTTTATTTGAATTAAAATCTGTTTTACAATAAGTTTTCGTTATGAAAATCAAAAACCCCCTCAAAAACTACCTATATTTGATTCCTAAGCGCCCTTTTCCTTGAAATAACCCACCCACCCGCCTCATTATCCCCTTCTCCCCCCTTTGCAAGGTCATCCCACCAGCAAGGGCTTCCTAATCGCCCTGCATGGGAGACTAAAGACGTCTCTCAACTGAAGTTCAGGGCAAAGATCTACAACAAATATTCTCTTTTCATCTGGATTTGTGCACTTGCACTGTTACAGCTATTATGAGGGTAAATAACCAAAGGCGAGGACAGAAATTAGTCATAGCACAGTGTTTTTAATCAAGAAATCCGGAGATTTTTAAGCAAAAATAAGGGAAAGTGCATGTTGAGTGGGATGATGGACTCTGGATGCAAAAAGATAAGTTCAGTGTCCCAGATTTAACCACATTTGTTGACTAATCCTGTTTTTAATTTGCATAAAGGTTGATGAAATGTCTGGAGTTTTCTGATCCGTACAGAGGGTACAGAATGTGGGCTTCATTTTTGAACCTGGAGTGTAGAAGACCAGAAGATCCAATTTATTCCAAATGAAATTGAAAAAGGGAAAATTATCCAGGAGCAGGGACTGCGCAGACAATTCTTTCCACTGGGCGACCATCACAAATCCATCGGGTATCGGCATCGGGACAGAGACCATTGAGGTATTGTGTGAAGCCAGTATCCGTCCAAGTTACCCCATCAGCTTCCAAGGCGAAGATGTTTTCTCCTGGTGGACAGGTAACGTCCGTAAGCCTGGAAGAAGAATCGGTGTAGAAAAAACTGTCAATAGACCAAAA
Organism: Oscheius sp. DF5033; assembly: GCA_964036215.1. NCBI lineage: Eukaryota > Metazoa > Nematoda > Chromadorea > Rhabditida > Rhabditidae > Oscheius > Oscheius sp. DF5033. The sequence goes on along the minus strand of CAXIWN010000002.1, from coordinate 5,808,397 downwards.
TTTTTGTGATGGGTACTTCACAACTTGTCAGTGACTGAAATGAAAGATATTTTGAATGTGATCTTCCAAAAAGCGCGGAAATCAGAAAATAAGGATATATAAAAAAAATTGTACAACCAAGGGATGAGCTGGTCCAATCAGTGGTTTCGAAATCCACGTGTAAATTTAAATGCCTCAGGTATCCAGCGAATGCTCAGAGATTTTTAAATTGAGTAGTTAAACTTACGTGCATTCATTCATCCCCCTCATGACCATGGGAACCATTCCTCCTGGAGCTGCATCACAAGTAAGAGCTCCGGTAGGTATCGAAGCGCAGTTGAATGGATTTGGACATTGTTGGCACACTAAAATAGAGATGTAGTAGGTTTTCAATCTTAAAATATTGTTAGGGGATTTGTGTGCTGCGGAACCCCGTTTGAATTCGACATTTTCCAACGAAAATTTGAAAATTAAGCATGATTTTCAAGCGGTCTATATTGTTCCTTTGAAATGAGCTCAACTTACTGCTATTATCTGTGGTAGTTGTAGTTACCACAGTTGTAGTTGTCGGAAGTTCCGTCGTCGTTGTTATAACTTCTGTAGTTGTTGTTATAATCGGTACAGTAATCATGTCATCGGCTAAAAGACAGACAATTCTTGTAAACCGAATAAAATTACGTGAATAAGTTGGAATACATCCTAGAACAATAGCTGGAACAGTGAGGAGAATTCTTATCATTGAAGTGCAACAGAAACACATTGATCCAAGCTGACCGGGAGGGCGATCAGCTAACGCAGAGAACAGGCTCTCTCGCCATTCTTGAGACATAAAATTTCGAAAGAAAATCATTTATTTTAGAAAAAAAATGGGAACACATGGAAACTATCCTGGCCCGGGAATTGCGCATACAATTCTCTGTACCAGACGGCCATCACACATCCACAGTAGGTCAGTATCGGCACAGAAACCGTTTAGGTACTGCATAAAGCCAGTATTCGTCCAGGTTACGCCATCCATTTCTAGCGCGTAGATGACTTCACCTGGAGGGCAAGTAACATCTGTAAGTCTGAAAAATTCTGAGCCTCTTTTTTGATGAAAAAACATACGTGCAGCCATCCATCCCTCTCATGACCATGGGAACCATTCCACCTGGAGCTGCGTCGCAGTTTAGTGCTCCTGTTGGTATCATTGCGCAGTTGAAGGGGGTTGGACACCCTGCGCACACTGAAAAAAAGGATTTTGGAGAGGATTTATGGAATTCCGGGAAAGATCTATGTTATAGGGCAAGATTTGGGAATGGGGACTGTGGGACCTGCTTGAAAATCAAGCAAAATATTGGAACTTTCATTGGAAAACCACAATTTCGTATGTACAGATGCCCAGATCGCGCAGCGCCTGTTTCTCTCAAGATTCGAAACCTACAATTGCGGATTTTGTCCCAAAAAGCGGGGAAAATCTCCTAATCCCAACTTACTGCTATTATCTGTGGTAGTAGTCGTCGTCGTAGTTGTTGATGTTGTCGTAGTAGTTGTACTGCTGGTAGTCGTCGATGTTGTACTAGTGGTCGAGGCTGTCGTGGTGTCACTCGTCGTGGTCAATACAGTTTCCGTCGTCGATGTGATGTCAATCATATCATCAGCTAAAAATCTGGACCTACAATTCTTCGATAAGGAAGGAAATCTTACGTGGTATTGTCGGTATACAACCATAAGAAATAGCTGGAACTAGAAGTAGCAACCTTTGCAAAACAGACATTATTGGCGAAAGGGAAATAAGCCAGGAACGGGGGGAGATATATTCTCCGAGAAAACTGGAATCTTTCATGCGGTGATCATCGTTATTAAGAAAAATTCTTTAAAAACATCCGGATATCCAGGATTTGTAGCTTGATCTTGTCCATATTTGACCTTCCCCTTGTTTTTATACCCAGATTTTAATCAAAAATCTCTGGATCACCAATTTTTGACTGCCTGCTATTCATCTCGGCTTGGTGATCTTCGGTGTCATTTTTTGCACTGGTCGCATCTTCTTTCAAGCTAAAAGTTCTTCCCCGACACGTAACATGTAGAGAATCTTGTGCTCATTTAAAGGGTAATCCATTATACTTTTTTTATTATCACAAGCTTTTCTTCTTCTTATTAATTTAACAAGGAAATACAAAAAAAAATAAGAATAAAAACACAGGAAATTGGGTAGAATGTACAATAAAATTACAGTATTTACATAATTTACAAGAATTTTCTCATGGGAAAAGGCTGTGAAAGTGGATACAGTATGCACAGATATTTACAGGAATATCTTGGGAAACCTTGACCTCATTTAAAGGAGAAAATATTCTCCTCAGGCAATAGTTGAGGGGAAATTAATAGTACTACCAATAGATCCAACAGATGACTTCATTTTCATTGAAACACCTGGAAAACTCCCAATTTCTTTGCAAAACTCCCTATTACCAAGAGTTCTGAACAGCGTCCTCCGATATTCCACAATACACCACATAGCAATCACAGGATCTATCGCTTTAGGAATCGTGGTAAACATTGCAAAAAATGGCGTGATTGGCTCGAAAAAGACATGATCCCAGAACGGATAAGTTAAATTAATTGCTGAGGGAATATGACATAAAATAACTGGAATAACAATCTGCAAAAAAGGCGTGTTGACTGCGGAAGTTTGAACGAACCTGGATGACAAGGGTTAAAAATAGCTGGCGTTCCAATTTTATCTTGGATTTTACGTGGAATTTTTTAACCTTTTCAATTTCTCGCCAAATATGAAAGGCACAAAAAATTATGATCAGTCCGGAAATTGTGACAATTCCAAAATGGGTCATGGTTGCTCCAATGCCACTGAGGGACGGATTTCCATTGATATCCTGAAAATTGTGGGTTTTAAAGTTCTATAAAGACAAAAATAGCTAATTTTGGGTACCGAGAGGATCAGTTGGATTTATTTTTAGCCTGGGAATGAAAAGCACAGTTTCTTTTCAAAAATTCACGTCATTTTTTTCCAGAAACTTACAAAAAGTCTCAACATCGTGTACCCAATCTCCTTGACATTTGTTATCCCGAAGTCCATAACAATTTTATTTTCCATTGTCTGAAAATTGTTTTTCATTAAAAAAAGACAGCTGTTAACTACCGTAGTCATATGATTTACAGCACACCAATAAATTGTACATAATCCACAGAAGCAAATAAAACCAATAAACAGGAGAATAAAGAGAATTTTTAGCCACAGCCTTTCCCCAACAAAACGGCCAAATTGGGGCCTGGAATTGGGCACAGTAACTCAAAATTTATATGGGAAACTCACTTGCAGACAGCCGTGTATCGATAGATAAAATTAACAACCACGAAACCCATCCAAACTTCGTAGAAAAAGCAATACATAGCACTGCCAAGAAAAGCCATCGGGGTACCGATCAAAGGACCCCGGAAACTGAAGAAAATCCATGTCTTCTCCCAAACGAAGTGAACCTAAAATGGCTTATTTTTAAAGGTAGAATGTTTCTTAATCCGCTGGAAATAAAGGCAGCGCTAACGGGTTTAGCCGTTGCTTTGCAAGCTGAAGGGCAAGTTCTTGTTCGTTTCGAGAGCGTGCACCATTTTCTAATCATTGGGGTTTAACATTTTTAAAGGGGATTGGTTATCAAAGGATCAGTAAAAAGAGTGTTTGGGCATAAGTTTTGGAATGGATAAAATATTGGCATGGATGGATTTCAGGCAGATCGGTGTCGAAAGGAAATGTCAAGAGATTTTAACTGATAAAACTATTGACATTGAGGAAAAATGCTCCAAAATTAGGATTCGTTTCTGTTATTCTGGTCCTGAACCAACGCTCGAGGGTTGTGATTTTATCGAAGCATGGGATACGGTAAATTTCTGGATTCTGACCATTTTTTTACAATTTTTCGTCTCATCTCCGAAATGAGCGCAAAAATCTGCAGTTTTCCTCCTGTTTTCTCGAGCTTTTGTAGATTTCCCGACATGGGGATTCCAATATTTTAAAAAGTAAACTTCCAGTCCAAACTACGACAGTTTTCCACTTACCGGCAATCCAACCAGCACTGTAGCAGCATAAAGAATTTCAAATACAGCATAGGCCATCATTATCCATCGATAGGATCCCAATCCCCCTTTTGGGGCTTTTAAAATAATTACAATAAAGAGAATATTTAGAATTATTCCCAGAAGGCAGAAGAATATCTGACCATTTACTGAGAGAGCCAGAAGAGTGGCCTGCATCTTCTGCTCCCTGGTTCTCAGACCAAAATTAGGTAAAAATGAGAACATCTCTTCTTTATATAGATGGCAGGGGAATCCTCTTGTTTATTTCTTTTCTTGTTCAATGAAGAATGAAAAAGATTACTCCTCCCCCTTTTGGTTGGGGAAAAGGGTAAATGGCAGGCTATTCTCTGACGCTCTTGGGGACGTGACAATGCGATATTTTTAATTTCTATAGGATTGTTTTCGAGAGACAGACTCCTGTTATCTTAATGAGAATATGCTGGCTGTCCCGGTCTATTGTCTCGGTACTTTTGAACTTAACCGGCGTACTTGGCGGGCAGGGGGCAGAATGTACGGTCTGCGGAGGATGATAAAATCACAGAACAGGCGTGAATGACGAGGATTATGATATGTTTATAGTACAAAAAATAAATTAAGAATACTGTTGCGGATTTAATTCGTCGGGGCAACTATTTGAGCCGCTAGTTTCCTTCTTTGATGGTTGGTTCCAATTGATTTCAACAGAGCAGCCAGCTCTTGGAAATCCTTCCGATGCGTGTAGCTATAAACTACCGTGTCCCACATCATTTTAACCAGCTCAGAATCATCTTTGGTATCCAACATTACCGCCTAAAATTCCTGTTTAAAGAAGGAAATAGTCCTACTTTGGATAAAGGCGCGTTTAGCCGGAAATAAGGGATTCCCAGAGAGTGACACCAGGTTCGACTGCGAGCTATGGGCGCTCCTTCGGTAGCCAGAGCCGTGTCCAAAACCATACTCGAGAGATTTTTGAGCCCACGGATCATCCCAAACATATTGGCCATTTCAACCAGGCTTGGATCTATGGGGACAATTGGAGTAATTCCTGTACCAATGGATACAACACAGCCAATTTCCACGGCATAGGCGGAATCAGGATCCTGGAAGGAAAATTTAAAAGAAAATTAAATTCTATTTTGGGTCCTAAAGTGGCAGAGCGGTCTCTATTCCCGCTACTTTTTATTTTTTTTTTGGGTTCTAAAGCGGGTTTTATCATTTGCGGGAATTATAAATTTTTAAAAGAACTGTTACAGTAACTCTAAATTTCACTGATACAATCGCTTCATTTAAAGGACCTGGTAAAACCACGGTTCAAAACTTAATGCAACAACTCACGGAATAATTACAAACACTGTTCCAAAAGCAAGCCTCCGTCAATAAGTCCAATGTCGGATTATTTGACACCTAAAACCCTTTCAAAATTCCTAGAGTATCGTACCATTCCCCCATCCAGCCATTTCCCTTCAGAAGATGGGAAATAAGTTGGAGCTGCGCTGCTCCTACGAGCACCACGCCAGAGCTTCATCTCCGCTGGGTCTTCAAATCCCAGCTCATCATTCTGTTCTCTAGTTATGGGGAGACGATAATTTCTCAGGAATTCCATTTGTACTGGGAAGGTGTCAGCTCGAACTGTGGTAAAGAATAGCCGGGGATATTTGACATCTGCCAGGGTTGTATTTTCCCCGAACATTTCTTGTAGGAATCCTTCTAGGACTTCGGCACTATATGGACGGGACCAGCTGTCGAAGAGGGCGTCTTTAAATCGGAGATACTTCTTCTGGGTGGTTCTTAAAGAACTTCCTGAATAATTTTATAAAATAAAAGGAATACACACTTACCTGTGGTAATCGCCCCGCTAACATAAGATCCTGTACTTGTACCGGCGATCCAATCAAAATAATTGATCAGAGGCTCATCGAGGTATTTTTCTAAGGCTAAGAGAATCTGAAATGGGAAATGAAAGGATATTTTAAAGAGAAACTAACTTGGACAATGACCAGTCCTTTAATTCCTCCACCATCCAAAGCTAAAACGCTGATAACATTGGATGTCTTCTTCTGTTTGGCGAATTCTTTTAATTTTCGAAGAATTGACCGAATTGCACCCTAAAAAATTTAAAGGAATTATTATTTAAAGGTTTACTAACCTGCTGAGGAAAGCTCCTAACAGGATTGGGCTCTTTGTAGGCTCGATTAACATCCTGGCTATCGGGATCCAATTCAAATTCATACATTGCGCTAGGCGCCTGCGGATCCACTGTCTCTTTTGCAATTTGCTCTTGATCAGGAGCTGAAGCTGAATTATCTTATTATAGGAATTTTTAAAGAGTACATTTTGAATCCAAGCTTGTAGTACTACTGGAGATCGACGAGCTCAAGGTGGGAATCTTAGGCTCCGCTACGAAATTATCCTTATGAACACAGCCAATGGTACAGCCAGGAAAACCTTTGGAACAGGATTGAGCACCGCAAATGATAAGAGAACGGAGAATTTCTTGGGCTGTTTCACTGAAATTATTAGTTTAAGGAGAGCGGACGGTTTCTTGAGGAAACGGGAGCTGTGGGTCCTGAAAGACCTGAACCTGAACGCGCGCATATTTAGGGACCGCAAAGCGAAAACTGGAATTCATCGTATAGCTTTGTATTTAGTACCAAACGAAAGAGCTTTTTCTAACTTACATTTTGGTGTTTAAATCAAAGAAATTCGCTCATCCGGAGCCGAGATATGCTCCATTTTATGGCCCCGCGAGAGGTGCTTTTTTCATTGGAAAACTTGGTCACGGCTCAACACACAAACAACCAGGGTTCGATTCCCGTCAGAGGCAAAAAATTTTTGATTTTTTGACTTCATATATCAAAATGCTCGTTGTAACGTGATCAAGCATATTATGAACAAATAAAGATAAAATAGCATCATATTCACGAAAAAACCTCTATAAAACAAAGTAAAATATGCAATTGAGCGTCATTACTTTCAAAAATTGTTACATTTTTAGCAGTTTTGCAATGTTAATATGCTCATAACTTTTTTTCGCGTTTACGGATTTTCCTGATTTTTGCTGCATAAATAGATAACATAATATACTATTTATAACAACAATAAAAAGAGGTGGATCGGCCTTGTGGGTAACGTTGTCATTAAAGGGACAGTCCAGGTGAGAAAAATACGTGCACCCAAGTGCACCCACTCGGTGATCGAAAATGTCATTACTTACACAAAATTTTTTTTTCGTTTTTCGTGTATTTCTCTGTTTTTGCTTTATTTTTTTTAAATTTTTTGTTGCTAATAACTCTTATGCATAGAGGGATCCTATAAAATAAAGAAACATTAGAAATTTTACTGAAAATAACAAAAAATAAAATTCCATCAAAAATAATTTTTACGTACGCAGACATTTTCGACGCGGCGTGGGTACAGTAGGGCCCACGTATTTTTTTCACCTGGACTGTTCCTTTAAAAGTACAACTTTTCAAATATGCTGTATTTTGCAAAATTATTTTCAACCCTTAATTTTCGTCTTTTTTAATAATTTTTATGTGTTTCCTATACAGAATGATCTGGAGAATTTTGCTATGTAATTATTAATTTATAAGAAATACGATACATATATGAAAAAAGCTCCTGGAAGTCAATATGATGATTAAGCTATAACTATTTTTCGCGAGAATGAATTTTTTTCTTTTTTTTCTGTGCGCATTCTACACACAAAAAGCAATAAAAATCACTAAAAAAATTGAGTGGATCGTGTTTTGTGTCAGAAAAATCCTCTATGTGAATTTCACAGTGAATATTTACCGTATAAAAAGGTTTAAAAAAAAAAACTGACGTCACCTTTCGCTTCTGCGTCCAAAACTACCTACTGGGTGTGATTTTTAGACCAGAAAACCTATGTATGAGCGCGCAGGAAATCCTTTTATCGCGCGAGATGAGCATGACCAAGTTTTCTAAACAAAAAGTGTTACCCGCTTTTGGCGCGCGTTTGCGGACCCTACGCATATTTATTTGAAATTTTCCAATGAAAATTCAAATTTTTTGCCTGATTTTCAATCCCACAACGCTTGTTTCTTTCAAAAATGGAAATTTTTAACTTACTCGTCCTTTTGTTTAGCCGCCAAGTGACGTGGAGTCTCGTTATGATTATTCTGTAAATTGGCTTCAGCTCCTAAGCAAAGAAGAAGGCGAACAATTTCTATATTATCATTCTAAAAGGCCGTTTTAGCGAAAAATAATATTGAAAGCTTACAGAAACAGCAAGATGGAGAGCCGTATTGCCATTACTGTCCTTGGCGTTCAAATCAACCTGGAAAATGAGCCATTTTCTCGGGTTTTTGGTGTATTTTCGAGTTCACAGCAGGATTTTGAACTCATATAAAAGCTAGAAGAATTAAAAACTCACATCATAAGCTACTAAAGCTATAACCAAAGAGAGATCATTACGTTGCACGTAATTATGAAGAGCTGTCTGATTTTGAAGATTTCTTGCTTCTAATTGGAGATCATTTGCCTAAAACTTTACTGTTTCTCCGCTTCGAAGCCCACAGACCTTTAATTGGAGTAAAGCTAGCAGAGGTTTTTTATACACGACATTATGGAGGATACCATTACCCGTAACAGGATCTACTTCCTCGAGAGCTTGAGGATTGGCTTCTAGGACCAATTTCATAGCTCTAAAATGGAATTAAAATCAACTAAAAATACTTACGGGATGTCGAATTTATTACTTTTCATAATAACATTTAATGGATTTTGATTGCTAATACCAGGAATGGCCGTAAAGGAGGCGCCATAGCCACGGAGAGCCTTGGCGCAATAGGCATTTCCAGCAGTGACAGCAAGATATAAAGCAGAGGAACCGGCTAAATTAGGCGCGTGCAGGAAATCATCACATTTTCCTGTATCCATAAGAATCTGGACAAAACATCGAAGGGAAACGGGAAGACTTACGCGGATCATTTCCTCACTGGATCCTGCTGCCAAATGAAGGACAGTATTCTTATTAACGTCAACAGCGGAGAGTTCAGGGGATAGGGCCAAGATTTGGGTAACTAGATCGACTCTGGAAAAGACAAATAAAAATTGTAGGAATAAAAGAGCGAACCTATTATGCTGGACGGCAATTAAAAGAGGAGTCATTCCTTCTGGCTGGCAGTAGACGCCAAGCGAGCTGAAAACATTTTGTTAATTTATTTTTGTGGCTATTTTTAGGCCAATTTCAGTGGAGTTTGAGAAAATGTAAACACGCTCACTTTCTCGTTTCTTCAGTAGCCGGGTCAAAATATTCCATAATTCCCATGGCAGCTGCAATGTGTCCTGATTTCCATAGGACGTTTTTCTTCATCATGGCTAGAAGTTCCGGTAGATATTCCTCCTTTTTCATATTTTTTGGGCAAATTTTAAATAAATCCGCGCATTCTCTACACCTTTCGCATAGAGCAATAGCGTCTGTTATCTAAATTTTAAAATTTCTACAGCAGAAAAGGAAGAGACTACCTTTCGACTTCTATAAAGAGAAAGAACATGCCTCTTGTCATGGCTTCCATTTCGAAAAATAACAACCAAATGGTGAAGAGGTGGCTTGACTTGAGAACAGAGCTGTTCCAAATTACTGGTAGAATTTGAACTTGAAACCAATTCTCAATAAATCTAGGAATTCTTCACCTGTTAGACAAAGTTTCTAATTGAACAGGAACGGATGCAGGCTCTTTAGGATTCTCATTTATTAGCAGATCACTTGTTGATTCAGTTTGGGGCAGATTTACCTGGAAAATTAAATAAAACGTAGCGTAATCCATGAAATAAAGGGCTCTCACAGCGAAATCAGTCCTTTTATCGCCAAAAATAGAGAAAAATGAGAAGCTCCTACCTGAGTATTGGCATCAGTAATGACTATGAACCCATTTTTTCCTATTTCCTCTTCCGTCAATGGGTATACTTTTTTATAATACGGTATTTGTGATTCCGGAATCTCAATTACTTCCTCTGGGTTGTTTGGAACCCATCTGAAGGCCTTTACTAACATTTTAAAGAGAAACAACCCACGAATCAACACCACAAATATAAGAAGCCTTTCTTTCAACTGGAGTATTCCAAATTAGACTGGATAACATTCCCATATAACTGAAGATGGCCGTAAAAATAAACAAAATTGGATCTTACCTCGTTGTTACAGTTTCAGCTTCATGCTCTGGTAACCCAGGCTTATTAGGATCCACAGAGACGGAAGTTTCAGTAAGGATTTTTGTTTCAATTTCTACACACGGCGTTTCATCTTTGGTTATGGTTAAAGCTTGAAAAGATTCCATGTCTTCCCAGGAATAGGCCGGGAGAGGTTGCTCCTCGAGTTCCGGCTCTTTTTCCTAGAATAATTATCGTAGAAACTCGAATTAGAGCCCAGCAACTGTGAAAAACAAAGATCTGTCTATTTGTTCCAGAAAAAGCTGATAAGGGAAGACAAGAGTCCAAAAACACGGGCTTTCAAGAAAATGACGGTTCCTCTGGCTCAAAATTGGCCTTGGAACACCCGAGGGGCTCTCTAATGGACCTAATTCACCCCTCTGTTCTCCACGACCAAAAGAGCACGTGGAACTATTCTCCAGAGATTTTGAAATGCGTATGAGTCCAGCTGTACCCAGATTGATCTCTCGCTAAGCTGTTTACTGGCGCGCGCCCGCTTGTTTTCTGGATTTTCAGCTGATTTTTGTTTTGTCTGGAAGAAAATTGAACAAAATTGCGGAATTTTTAAAGGAAATAGTAAAGAGTAAATTGAACCTCACGTGCTGGAGGCAAAAGGGACAAATTCGGGCGCTCAAAGGCTGCCCGTAAACAACTAGCCAGCCCGCTGTTTGTTTGCTTTTTAGCGCTCTAAGGGATGACGTGTTAGAAAGAAATCTTACCTCATTTTCATTTAACGTGGCTCCTAAAGAAAATAGAGCCATTATTAAATGGCTATGAATATTGCCAGCTGTCTGAGGACACGAGCAAACACGGATGTTGAGCTAACCAGCCAAAGAGTTCAAAATAATACCCGCGTCGCCGAAAGAGAGAACGACATAAACAAGGTAGACTGAGAGCAGGCTGTTTTCCTCTCGCACCCAGAGATCGAAAGACCAGTTTTGAAATATAAAGGGAAAATGGGCACAGTCAGACATATTTTTTGTTTATGACGAATGTCTGGAAAAAATATGAGGTGGGAAACTTGTACAGGAGGAAAATTAAAATGAAAACAGGCAGAATTCCTGAATATTGCTGTTTGACTTTGTATGCACATAATTTTATAAATCTAGAGGACAATCCTACTTTTAATTTGTCTATTAAATGAAAAAGAGAAGCTGGAAATAGAAATTGGGCATCGAAGTGATTGAATTTTCAAGAAATAAGCGATAATAGTGAAAAATAGCCAGATTTTGAGGTGTTTTTCCAATTCCAGCGGCTGATTTTCAATTCATTAATGGCATCCAAATCCCAAATCTTATTTTCCACCAGCAGAAAGCTACCCTTTTATTAAATGACAAGATCAACATCTACAAAATCTACAATATTTTGCGTTTTCTTCAGAAGAAAACTAGGCCGATTTGTCCTGTCCATAGAGAACATTCTTATGATTAAAAATCTCGATCGCATAGCCGTCAGGATCTTGGATAAAAGCGATTCCATTGATCATTCCGGTATCTGGCTTTTTGGTGAAGGGAACTCCCAGTTGCTCAAAACGTTCACAAGCTTTATCGACGTTGGGGACATGAATGGCGATGTGACCTGAAAGTTGTCTGCTCCAAAAAGGAGAAAAATTTACCGAATCCTCGTGGTTCAGTATTTCCATTGTGATAATTTATGGGCTCTACTTCGCTGCCCCAATTGCTGAAAAAATTGTTTTATTTTCCCGAAAAAAGCGTACTGGGTCAATTCAATACAATTAGCAGTAGAGAGAGCAAATTCCGCCATTTCCGAGTCATCTTTCGGCATTTCCCAATGTTTCTTGTAGCCCATCATAAAGATTGAGAACTTTCCAACATCAAAATCCATTTGTTTCAGGAGTCTAAAGACGGTTTTTGTGAAAAATTGTGAAATTATTACTTCATTCCCAGAACGTTTGTGTAAAATGGAATAGATTTCTTAGGATCTTTGATTCGGTACATGGTGTGCTGGTAGGAATAGTCAGCAGTTTCTGGAGGAGAATCTCCAACTAATTGGAGAATCTGAAATTTTGAAAGGGACCAAAAAAAGGACAGGAATACCTCTCCTTGTGGAATCGGTCCATAAGTTGAAGTGGCGCTTGCAGCAAAAGCCATAGTTCACCAAAAGAAACAAGGTTGTGGGTTTCTTTACTGAAACTGCCATTTACAAAAATAAAATCACAAAACGAGAAGCTGATTTTGATTGAAACGAGCTATAAGATTCAAGAACTTTGGGGGCTATTCATTCTCTCAATGATCCGTGAAAAAAACTGAAGGTTTCCGACGATATCAGGACTTTTACGAGCGAAAAAGTTGGCGTTATGAGTGGCAACTGTTCAAAACCATCAGAATAATCAAAAAATTACGCCAAACATTTCAAAATTGGCCATTTATCGTCAATTTTTTAGTTAAAAAAATAGTTTTTTGGCGATTTCATAGGAAGAAACCCAATAAATTAGAAAGAAAGAACGAACACCCCTGGAAAAGTCAAAAGACTGTTTGATGCCATCGATGTTTACAATTTTTCCTAACAGAGAGGCGAAAAAGAGACAAATATTGTTGTTGCTGTCCAGAAAAGATCAATATCGTCACCTTTTGACCCTAAAAATCCCCTTCTCTCCCTTCCAAAAAGCTTTTTTTTCAGATCTTTGAAAAACAGAAGATTGCGCGTGTTGTTTTGTCCATTTTGTCTTTGAACTTTTCTCTATCAACTGAAAAAAACGAGTTTGCTCGAAAACTGATCAAATTCGGAAACTGCAGCCATGTGCAAGTGTGTAAATTACGTGTTTTGAACTGGTCTTTTTTATAGTGTGACACGTACAAAAACGGCAGGCCGTCGACTTCCCCCAACCTCCAATGGTTTGCACCCGCGTGTCTCAGGTCACACGTTGTTTGTCTTCTTTGCTTGCCCTTCTCCTCCTTTTTGGTATAAAAACAACCTCATCTCATATACTTCATATTTAATTTCTTTAATAATGGCAGATATTTCTCCAGCTCGACTATTCTTCACTATGGAACACGAACATTCTGATGACAAGAACATCATCCGCCGTGGCTTAGCCAGGACCAAAGAACTCGCTGAAAATATTAAAGACAGCGCTAAAAACCTCATCACAATGGGCACATTGAAACCAGAAGATGCTGGAATTCGCCCCCGAGTCAGGACAGATTCCTTTGGCAGGGTGAGTTAGCCATTTTTAACCTTTTTTCATCCCCCATTTGAAGGACGAACCGCCACGAAAACGCCTTAGTTCTGAGACTTTCTTTAAAAAGAATAGATTGTTATATGATGAGTTTCGTTTTCCAGAAACAAGATCCCAGAGATTTTAAAATTGTCCACAAGGAGTTGGGTGGAACCTCAACTGGTGGATTTCCTTTGAATAGCTAGAGATAATGGCTGTTAGTTCTCGCCTGCTTACTGTAAATATCTGTGTCTGTGATATCCTGAAATACACAACATCTACGGTTCAATTGATATCTGATTTAATTGTACATAAGATCAAAAGAGAAATTGTATAAAATCTGTACATAATAAAGAGTTCATTTAAATGGATCCAATAGCTTTTGGGGAACTTTTTAAGGAAGATCGGGGTGTGCAGACGTCTGCTTGTCGCCACTGATTCGGGAGACAGGCGAGAAAGTCGATTTGAATTTGCAGGACAGGGATCACAAAATAGCCGATGGGTCCCGAGGACGCTTGCGAATCCATTCGAGTTAGATATTTCGAGTTTTTTCCCCATGTCCTATATACAAATTCCTAGTCCCGGAGCGAATCCGATGGCTCCCCTATTTTTTCCAATAAATTGAGTTAAAAGTCTTTGGATGATCCAAAATGTAGGTCCTTTTGAGATCTCTGAGGCTGCCCAGATAAAAATTTGCAGTAGCCGAAACCAGTGGTAATTTTATTCAATCCATACTTCTACGGGAGTCAATCTATCCTATAGGGGGATTCCCGAACCCAGATGACCCTAGACATCTGATCTTCCCGACACTGGTCGATTTGAATCGTTTTATCTTTCATTTTTACTCTTTTATCCTGCAAAAACTGCAAAATACATACGTTTTCTCGTGTTATTTCATAGATCAGCTGGTAAGAAAGACAATATCACGAGGTATCAAAATGTTTCGGGGGTTATTCCAATCAAAACCAGTCTATGTTTTCTAGAAATTCTTCCCCTTTCCGGACATTTGAATTTCGAAACATCCCCTGCCCGCAAATTTCAAATTACATTGCGAGTTTTTAGTCACGCGAAGGGGCTGCCCTTGTTTACAGGAACGAGAGAGGAAGAGAGCCAGAGAAAAACGCAGACGTCTATAAAAATACCCCCTACGCCAACGCTATTCACCCTCATTCTCGACGACAGTCTTCTGTAATCAAAATGGCCGATGTAGGACCCGCTATTTTTACTATTAATGCTTCTCAGCATCAGGATAAAGGACTGCTTCAAAAAGGAATCGACAAGACGAAAGAAATTGCTGGCGATATCAAAGAAGGAGCCAAAAATATGGTGACACTTGGTACGCCGACCACGGAAGCTTCTGGAATCCATGTCGATAAGCCGGAAGATCGCTGCACAGACAAGGTAGGCCTTTAAAATGTTCCTTTTTTTATACCTTTTATATTTTAGACCTTCGCTGATCGAGATGAATTCACTGTAGATGAAATCGGTGGTGCTCGACAGGTTATAGCCAAGTAAATGGCAGATTTCTTCACTTGTAACCCATTGGTTTCCATTTATAAAAAAATTCCCCTTGTAAATAATTTTCTCTGACTCTGTACTGTGTACATATTGCGGCAATAAATTGTACATATTGGAATTTTTAAATGAAAATGTTCTCGAAAAGAAGGGGAACGGCAAGGGTCAATTATTGAGTTCTTCCTCTTGTCCAGCTGTTGACTTGGTTAGCAATGGGAAAGCTGGGAAAACAACCACTTCGGCGGGAAAAATATGATCTTTTGAACTGCTTCTGACGGGTAATTACTTGGGATCTATGGTAAATTGAAGCATTTTTTGTGGCTCTACAAAAAAATAGAGAGATTTGTTGTATATTACTGACGAATATTATTATTTTGACGTCCGAAAAGTGATAGATTGCGGCTTTTCGGACTGTTTTTGGTTATTTATCGAATATTTTAATGAAAATACATCGTAGAACACAATTTTCATTTGTTGGAGTGGAAAATTTTGTTTTTTGGAAATATTTTAAACGGCAGACAGCTGTAAGAATAAGAAAATCAGCGCAGTAACCTGGGGAAACCGCGATATTCTTCCTTAAAAAAATTAAAAGCGAAACATCACGTCACTTTTCTCCGTTCCAAAGTATGAAATCTGTCTGGATTTTCTGTTATTTTTTGAACTTTAGCTGCTTATGAAATCCCTAGCCTATGACAACATGTTTACCCTAAGGAGAGGAGGGGGAGACCACAGCCGGCCACGTGTATAAGAGTGAAGAAAACAACGAGAGCGTTCAGTCTAGCAAACGCTATTCATTCAAACTAGCCAACATGTCTGATAATAATGAGGTTAGTTTCATTCCGTTTCCCCTTTTTTTCTTATTTTTACTCTTCCATACAGTATTTTTGCATTCAAAAGTAGATTTCCCATTTAAAAACGCGTTTTTTTAATGAATAATGATTTTTTCAGCCCGGTTACATTCAACAAGGAATGGACAAGGCGAAGGATGTCGCTGGAAGTATTAAAGATGGAGCCAAGTATGCTGCCGAAATCACTGCAGACACTTTCCGTGGAATGAGACAGGATGCCGCTCGAGTTGTCGAAGTCGGCCGAGAAGCTTCAATGAAGACTGGAAATGCCCTAGATGCGTAGGTTTTCTCCATATTTCTGTCATTTTTAAAATTTCCTATATTTTCCCTGTTTTCCCTTCTAAATTTCCATTTTCAGGCCCCTGACTGATCAAACCCCGGGTAAATATACAACTGCCGAGCCATAAAGTCATAAAACAAGAGTTGTAAATATTATTGCACAGTAATAAACAGTTTTCAAACGAATAAATGAATGATAATGAACGGCGGTAAGCTGGAAAAATACATACTGACCTCATGATGATAATCCGATCATAGGGTAGGGCTTGTAAACACGAGTTTCAGCCGAAATTCTAGAAATACTCCGCTCTGCTGCTTGAAAACAAGTGCTGTTCATCATTTTTCTCATTGATTTTTCAGTATTTTTGGGGTTTTGACAAGGATTTGCAAGATTTTTCTGTTCCTCTCCTTCAATAGAAGAAAATTGGGGGGATCCGCCTGTACCGTGGATGTTTATTGTGTTCTGCTACAACGTCCCGTCAATATTTTCGATTAAAAAGATCCGGCAGAGAAGCTAGACGGTCCCAAAATTAAAAGTAAGAGATTTGCGCCATTTCCTTGGCTTGTTACCCTACTAAATCCAGAGAACTTGAATAATTTCTCGTGTCAATTTACACCTGTCCCTGTTTCATTGCTCATTGAAAACAAAATAGCCCAGCAAATTTGCTTCTCGTGGTTGTTTTTCCCATATCCATGGATATTCACGCCCATTTTTGGCAAAGCTCCAGTGTTCCTCGGGTTGTTGACTTAGCCTTGAATATATTTTTGTTTGTAGCCGTTCTCGCAGCCTGCACAAGGTTGTTTTTCCGTTTCGCTTCATTTCTCGATTTAATTTGAATTCAGAAACTGGTAAATAAGAGAAAAAGTAAACAGTAGACGCAATTTTCCTTCAAAATCAGATTATTTTAAAAGTTCATCATGTTTTGGTTTATTTTTCTCTGTAAATGTCGAATGATGATGTCGATGACTGGTTCCCTGTCACCTGGGGTTGCTGTTTTTCTACGAAAAAAGGGCAACTACCCACAGTTATTTACCTACCTGCCCTCTACGTTTCCTCTTTTGAAAATCTGCCTTTGGTCTTGAATTTTTTACCGTTTTGCTCTTTTCAGAAGAGTTCATTCTCTAAAAATGACCGACACCGCTACGTCTCCCGAAATTCTGGTAGGTTTCCCTTTTTATTTTCAATTTTTCCCAGAAAGAAGCCGAAAAATCTCCTGGTGACGATCATTACCATGTGAAGAAGGAAACCGAGATAGATGTCCATGGCGAAAATGGTCCCCAGGAGCCGTCTACCGCTCAGTCCAATGCTAGATCTGTATGGGCGGGTGGCAATGTCAAGGAAGGGGTCAAAGGCTATTTTGACAAGGCCAAGGGGCTTGCCCGAAAACTCAGCAACACCATCAAGGAGGGAGCTGAACATGTTGAGAACCAGGTATTTCATTTATTGGGCTGTCAGGGGCCTTCAATTCCTTTTACGGGTCCTAAAACGATTGATTTGTGTCATATGTGTGCGAATATTTGAGTTTTACCCTATTTTTGAACTCGGGATGGCGCTAGATAGACGGAATTTTGCGTACTTCGCAACTTTTAAGTACAAATTTTCGCCGTAGAATTATAGGCCCCTGAGGGTCCTTTAAAGCCCTTCTTCCCGCCTTTTTAGTAACTATTTCAGGCTCATAAAGCCAATGTCTACCTTGAGAGACGTCTCAGCGGTGAATCTGAGCATCCTCCTCGAGCTGTTGACCATCCTCCTCGCCCTACCAAAGCCTAGCCGTCTAATTTTTCACTGTATAACTGTACAAAATCCTGTACAAATAATTCCATTGTATCGTATCGATACAATTTCCCTGTGTACAAAATTGTGATAAGCTCATTCCGTGTAAATTTTATTAATAGATGCATATAAATATCGCTATATACCCGTGGTATTTTCTCCGGCACCTCCACATTCATCAGCTGGATTCGGTGTCATGTACTTATCACAACAGCCAGTAAAACTATCCATAGGGCAATTCTTTTCTCCTTTACAGACCGGGATAAATTGCGTGAATTCATCAAATTCCTTATTTTCTTTGCCATAAAACAGCTTCACATAGTGATTGTCGTCATTTTTCCATAATTCTATTAAAATTGCAGCAGCATCTGGCGGTTGTACTCCTTTGAGAGTTTCCTCTATTAGGGAAAAAGAATCCAGAAGACATTGGAGAGTGTACTCGTGCTGAATTCTTGTAAAAATAGGTGGAAATTGCTATTTACCGTAGAATATCCGTATAATTTAGGTTTCTTGCATTTGTCCTTCTTGCAATCAGCTCGTTTTTTAATATTTTCCATAAGTGTATGCATTAGGAGACCTGAGCGACAACGGATCCATTTTGGGCGATGAAATTCACCAGTTCCGGCGGTAAACGACATTCCCTGAAAGAAAAAAATGAGCGCACATTGAAACTTCGAAGATTTTGCCTGATTTTCCAGCGAGTCTCACACCGCTCGTTTCCTACAAAATTTGAAACCACTTACCCGATAAAGAATACGCTCCAGTTCTTCTTCAGTCGATTTATTCCACCATTCAGGCGGATCTATTACTCCTTGTTTAACCTAAAACTGGTGTATTTATCCAGGTAACCATGGCTTCCTTTTACCTCAATTCGCATCGGCTCCGTTAGCTTACTCAACTTGTCGACGTGTTTAAAATATTTTGATTCTTTTCCCCAAATATCTGTCAAAGCCGCTACCAACCCGTCTTGACTTTTGTTCTGTTTTATTGGCAGCCCCGCCGTGTCAAAGAGTTCTTGTAGCAATTTCTTTGGAGTTTGATGGATGCATAACTGAAAATTTGGGTAAAAAGCTCCGAGGTCTTACAAAGTCTTGATCTATTTCAATTGTTTGAACTTCTACAGTATTTGGAAGCCCATCCGGGGATTTATCAAACATTGCTTGACCGACAGCTGATGTTGAGATCAGGCATCGAGGTACACCACTGCTGCGAAATTTTACCTGGAAGAAAAAAATATTTGGGAAAATATATTCTGTTCTTTGTGACGTTTTCTTGGAACAAATAGCAAAAAAACATCAGGAACGACAAGGTGCAATGTTCTTATTCGGTAAAGGGAAGGGTCTAGACAACCAGAGATCCTAGTATACATTTAGGAGACCAAGAAATTACCCCGAGAGTCTGTCTAAGGGAAACTGGTAATTCACACTTTTTCCAAAATACTAGGGACTATAATTTTACCAGGCGATTTTTGCTGGTAGAATTTTGAATCTTTCTTTGGCGGCATTAGAGAAACTTCGTAAAATTAAAAAAAAAAGGCTTTAAAAATTGGATTACCAGGATTTTCACGAATCCCTAAAATCGCCGTGAATGAAATTTTAAATTCCCGGGCCTTCAAATTTGTTTCATGAAAATTTCTATAAAAGCACCTGTTGATCTCATAAGGAGATTTGATCTTCCCTGGTAAACAATTAAAAGCCGCCCGTTTTAGGTCATTGTGTACAGCTTATACACGATTAAGTTGCAGTAAACATGATCAGATTCTCGTTGTGTCCCTGCTTACCTCCGCTGGTACATATCTCTTGTCCAAAAATCCATTATCTACGTATCTTCTCTTTAAAGCTTCGCCAAATTTGTAGGCTTGTTTTAGTCCTATCTAAACCTCTTTTTTTCGGTTAAAAATTGGGGGCACTACGTCAGTAAGCTGGGATTTTCCTTTATAGTAGAATTTTTTTGACTCTTTGGTACTGTACTCGTACATGGGACCTCTCTCGCCGTGTCGAAAAATCTAATTTTTGATTGAAAATGGGGCAAAATAGAGGACTTACAGCCTGAACTTGAAGAAGTTCATCATTTCCTAGAGAAAAGGAAAGAAATGACGAGAAAAGGCAAACAGACAGCAACATAACAATGTAGATCATAAATTGACAGTCGCCATTATCGTGTTGACCCCTTTAAATCGTTTCCAGTTCCCTCTAGTCGCTGTCTCCAAGTAAAACAGAGATCAAAAGACCAAAGCGAAACACAACATCGAGGGCTCCTTCCCGTCGTTTTTCCCCAGTCTTTCCGGATGGCGTCAATAATAGGCCCTCTCGAGGGGAAGAAGACGAAGAGAGTAAATAACCAACAACAAAACACCAGGCGGCCGTCTCGTTTTTCGTCTCGAGGATTGCCGGGTGGTCATTTACCTCATCATTACGTTTTCCAGCGTCATAAGACGATGCACTCAATCATTTTCCTGTTTTCTTTTACTTATCAAAAATTACGAAGATTACAACGGTGCCGGAAAAAATGACTAGCGGGGGGAAAGCCTCCGCAATAACAAGGAATCTCGAGAGCTCCTTCCGGTGGTCTTGAAGCAGCTCTTTGAGCCTCCATTTTTCCTCCTTTCTGTGTTATTTTTATCATTTTTAATAATTGCGACAAGGTTTCTCCTTGCACTCAATCATTTTGCGTATATTTTTCAAATTCCCATGGTGCCGCTTAATTTTATGATTAATGTATCGAGATTACTGTAGAATTCCACTATGATCAGAAGATCCTGCAACGAACACGGGCACACTAAAGAATTTCTTTGGAAAACGGCCATTTTCAACCTAAAACTGAAATTCTGCAGACTGTCCTCAATTCTTCTGGACCACATTTCCCTAATAGGACAGGTTTTTAAAAGAACAGGGGCCTCTTCATTTCCGGTACCAAAGCTCGATTTTCCCGTACATTTAAATGGATCCCCAGAGTGGAATAAGAGGCTACGTGCTTTTTGGCCTCCTCTCTTTTCCATTAGAATTGCAGGAAGAAAATGCCACCCCGCGTGAGAAGATTCCCTCGAACAGCTGGTCTTTCAGACTCGCCAACGTCATATTATTACCTCCAGCTGACGGGGGCTCATGGGCATCCCGCTGAGAGTCGTCTACACAGGATTTCTTTGGTCAAAAATCTCCCCCGCTTTTATTCTTTGTTGTCGGACTTTTTTATTCCCCTAATCTCTGTTCCTTGGTTAGTTCCAGAGGACCAGAAAATTTGATTTGGCCGCATTTTTATGCGGTGGAATAGCGGCAAACAGCCAATAAGGTTTTCGATTTTTGCATTCGGAATTTTCTCCTAAATTTACATCATAGACCACCCGGTTGCCTTGAACAAAGTACAGTTTACACGTGTGTTGATACCGATCATTTGATTTACATTCCCCCACAGGAAATGTTTGTCAATATAAATCTTTATAAAAACAGCGCATAACTCGCAAATATACCAGTTTGAATTATTGTTTTTGGGGAAGTCGGCTCATTTTTCCTAGTTTTCAACGTTTTTCTTTGTATTTTTGGCTTTTAGCGTTTTCTTCCGCTCTTTCAGACGTGAAATCCTAAAAATCCTAAAGAAGAAGGCTTTGTCTTCCTAAAGAAGAAGGCATAAATACTAGGAACAAACGCATTTTTTGGACAATAATCGTCCGCTTGCTTGTGTGTCTTGCATTTCTTGAAATTTCCTGTAAAACAGTTCTTCCCACAATTTTCTTAACTTTTTCTATTTTCTGCTGTACAAAACCACTTTTTATCCTTTACCAGAGCAAGAATATCCTCAAAAATTCGGCGGAACAAGGGAAAATAGGCCTGAATCGGCCCTTGAAGAAGTTCTGCTAGAATTTCCGATAATTTCTAGGACTACACAGTACAATTTCCCCTGTCCTGCTACAGAGTCTATCCCACCCGGTCAGTTAGTCTCTCACGTGTTATCAGGAAGTCTGGTTTATTGCTCTTTGCTCTGGTTCCGTTTTGGTCGTTTCCTCTATTAAATTTTATTCCCAAGGCTCTGTGGTCATATGGCTTATGCAATCCACCAATCACTTCTTCTTCTGGACCCAGTTGGAGCGGAACTCACGAGCCAGATAGCCCTTATCCTGAATCATTTTTCCCGCTTTAAATTGTTCCGTTATGACAAATTTCTATGACAAATTTTAACACACCTTGATAAAGGCAAGGAAATGGTGATTTTTCAGTTTTTGTAAGGGGAAATTTGAAAACGTGGTAAAACTCCAACCGAGTTCTGTTTCTCCTAGCAGTTCCGACCTATTTGCCCACGTGCAACCGCTTTATTTTTATTTGTTTTGCTCACTGAAAGAGAGCCAGAGAGTGGGCTTCCTTGTTATTTCCCTACTTTTTAATATTCTCCCTGGACTCTGTTACACTCCCACTGATAATCAGCCTTTTTTTCCTAGTATTTACCAATTTTCAGCTAGATAAGAGCCTTCCTGTTCGTTCTGACCACCAAAAATGAAGACAACAATGGCCGGTGTTGCTGCTATTTACTTTGCTTTAATTTGTAATTTTTATCATAAATCAAACGGGTTCGTCTACGATGAATTTTATGCCTACTGGTTAGTTTTCTTATTTTCTAATAAAATAAAATTTCCAGGAAAGTGATTCCAATGCTATTTCTAGTGGCTTTTACACTTTTGCATAAAATAGGAATGAATGTCAAGGAGAGTCGGATCTCCGCTTTGGGACTCGCTTTTGGCACTGCTGGAGATTTTATGCTCGGTGGAAGCCATGAAAGCATTGTTTTTGGAGCTATTGCCTTTGGATTAGGGCATATGGCTTATTTGGTAAGTTTTGATTCAAATTCATAGAATGGCTAGCCTTCGGGCAAAATACTCGTTCATGACCATTTTAGCCAGCTTGTCGCAGACTTTTAGTCATAATTTAGCTCAGTCCCAGCCGTTTTTAATAATTCAAAGAACACCGCAAAGAGAAGATCCTCGTGGTTATTTTAAACTTAAAATTTGCTTGATAGGCTTTTTGAATACGTTTCTACAACCGAAATCATCCACTTTTGTTTAATTTTGACATAAATTCCATATTTCCAAGGCTTTTGAAAGATCTATTGGACGAAATTTTAATTTTCTGTGCACTAGAAAATATCTTCTTTGTGTAGCCCTTCAAATTTCTAAAAATAGAAGAAGGAAATGTCCAAATTATGTCCAAAAGGACCCAACACAAGGTTGACACTCATAAAAACCCGCGAAACTTTAAGAATTCTTCTATTTTCAGTCCCTCTTCGCCCATAAAACCTTGGCTCTTCATATTCCCACATGTGTAGCTGTTATTTCTTGGGGAATGCTTCTCTTCCAAGTCTGTATAATGCCGCTGATCAGCCTACAACCTGTAGCTGTCTGCATAATGGTGGTCTATTTTGTCCTGTTGTCCGCCTGCTTCGTCCTGGCAGCTTCTCAATATCTTTTGCGATCAGAAAAAGACCCAGAAGAAGTGAGTTTTTCCCTTTCCCGGTCAATTCTGCCAATTTTAGGCTCTATTCTTCCGATTTCTCGGTTTCGGCCTTTTCTTTCTCTCCGACTCTTCGCTGATTCTCGGTGCTACGGGTTGTTACATCCCCATGGAATCCGTCGTCGTTTTGGGGACATATTTCACTAGTCAGTATTTTATCCTCCATTCATTTGTAACACAGGCAATGTTCGAAAAAGGTTTGAATCCTGAACAAAATCCTTTAAAAACACTGGTAGAATAATGTACAAACAATTCTATATGACATAATAATAAAGTTTATTGGATTTTAAACATGCAAATTGGCTACTTGGGTTGAAGGGAATTTCATCTTGGCTTCAGTTGATTCGGGTTCTTGGTTCTGGGCATGGGCCAGCTTATCGTCAGGAGATTCATCTTTCAAACTGAAAAGGAGTGAAATTACTCCCATTTTGGGCAAAAACTGTTTTTATCCGTTTGCCGTTGATCTTCAAAGACAGGCATCACAAGCAAATAGACGCGGACCCTGTCTGTCTGGGAAAAATGACGCTTTATCAGATAAAAAGAGCTAGACTGTGGCGTTTTATTTTTAAAATGAGATAAAATTCCAGTCGGAAATATAATCGGAAAAGGAGGATTTTACAGAATTTTCTTGAAAGCCAGGCATTTTTTTTTTGGATTTCCAGTGAAAAACGTCAAATTCAAATGCGCGCTTGTTCAGGTCCTTTGTTCCCTACAAAAAACCAAAAATCCCACCTATCATAACGATCGGTATCCAAAATAGTATTGTAATCATGGCTCTCTTGTTGAATTCCTCTCTAAAATCCAAAAATAATCCGATTCAAAATAGAAAACAACTCACATCTTGTGGAGGAGACAGAAGATCAGAAGTCATTCCAGTATCATCTTGGTTCTGCAACGAAATGTCCACTAATTCAAGTATTTAAAGGCAAAACTCACATTTCTTGACATATTTAAACGAAAGAAAGGAGTGTTCAGACGCTCAGACATGTTTTCAGTTGGGTTAATAAACAACGGGAAGGCTCCCCTCCCCAATTTTGCCTTCTGATCAACATGTTTACCATGAGAAATGTGGAAATCCTTTTGTTTCCTCTCCTAATTAGAAAATATTGCGTTGAAAATGAAAATAGTAGCCGTTTTTTGTAAAATACTAGTGTTCCTATTTATTTGATAGGAAACACCTTAATATTCAGTGGTTTTCTTTCAATTTCATAATGAGTAATTTCCCGGTTATTTCTAGCAAGTTCTGGTAAAATAACAAGGACAAAGTAAGCGGGATAGAGTGCGGGACCGGCTGTGAGAAAACAATCAACAACCAGTTGACCTTCCGCACACTGTCCATCCTCCCCTGCCCATGATTATTACCTCGTCACTTTATTCTTTTCTCCCAGTTGACAACAGCCGCTATCTGACAGTTTGGTTGATAACTTTTAGTATTGGAGCAGTCTACATAATCTACAAGAAATTCTACTCAAATATGGTTGGATTGCACAAAAAACGCTGGCAGAAAGATGTCGTCTACTTGTTTCAATTCGAAAGGGCTCCAAAAATGGCAAATTATTCACCTTTCTGCATGAAATTGGAATTATTTTTAAAGGCTAATAATATCCATTATGAGGTGAGCTTCCACCCCCTTCTGATCAGCCAATTTTAGGCAATAAATGACAACAGTCAACGATCCGAACACGGCCTTCTACCCTTCATTGAACTAAATGGAAAACAATATGCAGATTCGCAGCTTATTATTGAAATGCTGAAAAATAGATATGAAATACAGGTACAGCTGTGTTTTGACGTAGAAAGTTGTAGGTGATCTTTTAGACTCATGCCGATTCACGTGAACAAGGTATTGCCCGGGCTGTAGAAAGACTTGTTGACACTCACACCTATGCGTAAGTAATTCTTAGTCTTTCCATTTAAAGGAATTTGGAAGTACAATAAAATTTTGCCGAATTCAATGGAGAAATATGAAAAAATCGAGAAAAAGCGTCAGATCCAAAAAAAGTTAGAGCCACAAGTCGCACATTAGAAAATTTTCTAACGAAAATAATAAAAATTTCTCTGATTTTCAAGCGCAGCGACAATCAGTAATTCAAACTCGATCCGTTGTATGATCCCGCGTTTCCAGAATCCTCTACCATTACAAATTCGAATCAGGACTTACTGACATAATGATCAGTAAAATGCCTTTTCCTCTGAATCATCTGGGAAAACTCTTTTACCCCGTGGTCAAGTGGATGATTGGTCGCAGAATTGCTTCCCGATATCCTGCAACAGTTGGTGGAAATCTAAAGGAAGAAGAGTTCAATCTCCTCTTGAGAAAGGATCTCACAGCTCTGAATGACATTCTCGGAGACAGGCAGTTCTTCATGGGAGATAAGATCGATGTGGTAGGGAAAATTTAGATGTTCGTTAAAATTTATGTTAAAATTTAGGTTGACTGCTCGGTTTTCGGCCAGTTAGCTTCTCTCTGTTATTATGAAAAACCCAATGAGGTTCAGCGCATGGTCAGGGAAGAATTCCCCAACCTTCAACGATATTTGGAAAGAATTATTGCAAAGTATTTTCCCAGTGAATTTTCCGACTAATATTCCTCGGTTCTATCATTATTATACTCGTAGTTTTTAGCATTTTTATTTAAAAATGTTCTTATAATGACGAAAGTTCGTAATAAAGCTTGGAAAACAACATTATGTCCAGTCAATCTAGAGAACCATGTTCCAATAAAATCGCCGGGTCTTTTCTTCTTGGTATTTTGGCCAATCCCTTTGTTTAAAATATTTTAAGCCTGTTTTCTTCCTTCATTTCTCATAAAAGGGAGCAAAAGATTGAAGTCCCAAGAGCTTTACTTGAACTCCGTCGCTCCACTTCCGAACGCCATTGCCTTGTTGACATAAACAGCTGTCCATAAAGCGCCACCAACTTCGAAGAATTAAAGCATTTTATTGTTACTTCAAAAGCCCAAAAATCTCGGAAATAAAATTAATATTGTGTCATGGGAACGTGTATTTTACTGGCGACTGACGTCTTATCGTCTGTGTGATTCTCGACTTCCCCGTCTTCTTTTGTCCTATTGAAACCATCAGCCACGGCGTCAACTACTTCCTCCGCAAAATCTAATGTTTTCTCAACTAAACCCTTCTAAAAATAGTTAAAGTTTCATAAATCTTACGGGAGTTTACCTCATTTTGTGGCACAGCCGGCTCATCATGCATTGTGAAGCCTTTATCTTCTAAGAGACCAAAGAAGTTCGGAGTGTATTGGGTCTAAATTTGAGGATTATGAGATTTTTAAACAAAAATAGGGCAAGTTTACGTCATTTTATATAAAATAGCGGCATAGAGTCAATTTTTTGTTACATCTTCGCCCCCAAAATTGGATTCAGCTCTATTTCGGGGTTGCGTTCAGTGGGCAGACGATTAAATTTGGATGTCTAGACGACAGTTACACTCGTATTTTCCTAATCCAGGAGATGGATAAACTAGAAAATAGTGACAAAATAGGGCAACTTCACAAATCTAAAAGGAATTGAATTTTGTAGCGATTAGTACATCAGGAGCGTTCGAAACTGGGAAAACAAGATTTGAAGTACCAGAAAAGACGGCGTCCAAGCGGGTTTTTCTTAAAATTCGAAAAAAATGAATCTGGATCGATCTTTTCTCGTGTAAACTCGAAAAATCCCAATGCTTCGCTCTTCTATTTTTCCAGGATCAGTACAAATGAGCCAGCTGCCAATTAAAATAAATTGGGATTTTATTTTGGCATACCCAGAGTGTTCTAATCCAGTTTCAATTAAAATTCCCTGAATGTTCATTGCGCTCCAAATTGACTTTTTGTCTCTGCAAGGAGCTAAAATTGCTGTAGTTCCATTTTTAGATCTCACTTACCACTAAATTAACCAAATTTATCCGCCTAAAATTGGGCCCCTTTAGTCGTTTTAAAAGAAAAGCCCCCAAGAGCTTTTTGATCCCCTCACTAAAACTTTTTACTCGTCATAAAGCCGAGTTTAAAAATAGCAGAAAAAAACAACAACTTACATCTTCAGACATGGTTAAAATGAGAGAAGAGACAGCTATTATGACGAGAGTGAAAAATAGACTGAAAACGGCGACAGCGGGGAGAGGAAGGAGACGCGCCGCCAGACTTGTTTACAAACAGGCAACCCAACCATGTGAAAAAGAGAAGTCAACACGTGGAGATTAGGAAATCCCAACTCTTGTTTTCTCTCCCAGGTTCTATTCATTTCCCGGCTCGTGACAAATTGGGACCGCTGGACCAAATTGCTGGTGGACAGAGTAAATAATTTATTGGAGTCAAAAATAGATAGAGAGACATGTACACAAGCTCCT
Organism: Oscheius sp. DF5033; assembly: GCA_964036215.1. NCBI lineage: Eukaryota > Metazoa > Nematoda > Chromadorea > Rhabditida > Rhabditidae > Oscheius > Oscheius sp. DF5033. Next base: position 5,780,759 of record CAXIWN010000002.1, on the reverse strand, counting down.
GCAGGAACCGTAAAAAAGATCAAGGAATGTTTGAGAAAGAAGTGGAGATTTTAGTCGATTTGCTGGTGAAGGGGGAACTGATTCCTGTCGCCGAGGTTATGCTGGTCCTCGGGATATTGGGCTGCACGGGCTGCCTTCTCGTCTGGAGTATGGTGAATTACCCTGAAAATTGAGGAAATTATTGTAGTCCATAAATTTTTAGTCGGAAATTCTGTTTAAAGAATAATGAACGACCAAAATCACCATTTTCAGGAATTTCCTGGTTTCAAAACCTCAAAATTGCGGTATTTTTAAATTTCGCTATCTATTCACTCCAGGACCATGAGAATACGGTAATCTACTAATTTTCCTTCATGATAAGACTATTTTCCCCTCAGGACCCAGAGGAGACTTAAATTTAAAGAAAAACCAACTTTTCATAGCAATTCTCGACGGTATCGACGGCATGTCCCGCAGCTTCTTTAGTCTTTTCCAGGATACCTTTCTAAATTTTTCTAATTATTAAATTACTAGAGTAATCTATGAACTGCACGAAAATCTGGACGAGTATCAAATGTTACATTCAAAATTGGCTGAATAGCCCTGGAATTCATTTGATACCCAGCCGGATTACTATATTTCCAGGCATTTTAATTCGAATTTAAAATTTCCCGCCTGAGTATCAAATGCGCAAGTCTCCAAGCCAATTATTTCATTTAAAAAATCTTCAGGACATTTGATACTCACCCAAATATATCGTGAACTATCCATTCGGGTAATTAGGAAATTAGAACCTACACCCTGATGCGGGCTGTTAGCTTCGTCTTTCAGCGATCTCTATAAAAATGGCTGTTTATTCTTAATTATGTTAATATGCTTACGTTGAACTGCATAGTCGGCAACATGCTGCTACTTTACTTTCGTAACGTGTGAGGGTGGGGCACAGAAGGGGAGGGTTGATGAAAATGGAAAGCTAGTGAGAGAGGGACTCTCCTCGCTCTTATTATTGTCTTCACTGAGCGCGAGAGGGGGCAGAGTTGTTGACGAAAAATAAGGACATGTGAGGCTAACCAGGCCAACGGGAGTCAACACCCGGCTCTAATGGGAGTAGTTGATTGGGAAATATGAGGACAAGGTATCAGGCAGGTGACTGATCTATGAAACTATGCAATTACATGAAAAATTAGGGGAGAAATAAGAGAAAGTAGAGGCGTTGTGTCGAATTAGGTGATCATGGTCCAAACTCACAAATATTTCTCAATGGTCCCGGGGAAATTAATTCCTCCCCAGAAACCAATTTTTGCGGTGAATATTTGTCAACCGTTTAAAGGAGAATTTTGGAGATCTATGACCTGTCTTCAACGACAGTTCCAAGTTTTTCGGGATATGCAACAAATTTGATGGTTGTCAGTCAAATTTCTTGATTTTCCAGTGGTTTCTGGCAAATTTTAACTGACAAAATTCCAAAACGGGAACAGATCTAAGGAATATGTTGCAGTAATGGCCAAAAGTAAGGAAAATTCCATTTTTTGCAATGACTTGGAGGGAAAGGAGGCTAAATCCGTGTACGTTTAGGCGAGCATTCAGAATCTGACAGGAAGCCATCTGAATTCAACAGAAATCCACGAAACTTATCCTGTTTTTTAAACTGGAAACTATCGAGCCACGGCAAAGCTCACATTTCTGTTCTAATGGCTTCAAATCATCGGAAAATGATTTTTTTTTGCACAGAACAGAACGCATCTAACTTCTTTGCCCGATTTTTCTCATGATACTTCGGCTTATTCTTCATCAGCGTCATCTTGAAAAAGTACATCACCCGCGCCTTCCAGTGATTCTATTTCCTCTGTTGATGCTTTCCCCTCTTTGGTTGCTGTAGTCTTTGTTTCTCAGATATCTAAAATTGAGCTTGATACAGCTGCTCGTCGTCCCATTCTACCGCCAGGAAGTACTTTTAAGGATCAAGAATGAGGCCTCTGCTTTGATGCCTGAACTCTTACTTAAAAGTATAGCAAATCCTATTAGTCGAAGCGAATGACTCGCGCCCTGTGAATCTTTCATCTTGACTACCCAAGTAGGATGCCTACTCCGTGAGAAGGAGGAGTAATTGTAGCAATGACGAATAGTACAAAAAAGGAAGTTTCTTCATATTTATTTAGTCACAAATTGTTTTGTCATGCTCGGTGAAGATTTGCAAATTGACATAATCCATATTCCACCATTCTTCTGAATTGATGTAGTTTTCGGGAATATCGTAGGGTGTTTCACGTCGACAACCCTGAATTTTTTGGTTCCATAAATAATCACGACACCTCTTCCGTGTTGCAGGTATGTTCAATGACAAGGTACGGCTCAATGTCAGTTCTTTCATCAGACGAGCCTGATATCCAGAATTCTCCCATAGAACCGCTAAAATTACGAAACTCTACAGAACCCATGTGATCATCTTTATCAGCTAAAATATTGAATACTTTAAGAAGTTTTAGCGCCTTACGCCAATCATGTTCCATTAATTTGACATTGGCTTTTCCCTTTCCAATTCTCCAATTACCACAGATGAGAATTCCTTTAACTTTGACGGCTTGCTCCCTTGCGTGGAGGAGGGCAACAAGAAGGAGAGGAAACAGTACGAGGAGCTGATTCATTCTGGAACGGAACTTTATTGAAAGAAGTAAGGAAAAGCGTCGAGAATTCAGAAAACCTAAGCTAATGAAGAAAAACGGAGAATGTTAGAAGCCTGTTGATTATAGAGACATTTCATATAAAAATTTGGATGACGAATCATTTCGGGAAGTAGTCATAGATAAAACATAATGAAAATGATGTGAAGGGGCAGGAATTTTCAAATTTTAAGAAGTTGAAAACGAATTGACGATTTCACATTGTAGAACCGACAGAATCCATGAGCAAGGATCATGGTTAGCAAGAAATGAGGATTTCGGAGTGCGAGACGTTTTGCGAACCATGATTGCTTCTGGCCGATAAAGTATTGAAAATAAACTTCAAGATTTTTTTTGCTAAAACCTCATTTCATATTTATTTTAGGAAGGACAAAATGCAGTGTCTTTATCGGTGATAATCTCCAAAGTTATGTAAGTCATATTATACCAAGACTCGGAATTGATGTACTTTTCAGGCACATTATAGATAGTTTCACGTCGACAACCCTGAATTTTTTGACTATTTTCAACAGAGAAAAAGGCTACCTCTGGAACGCTGCAGGTATGTTCAATTATAATGTATGGTTCGATTCCTGTCCATTCATTAGTCGAGCCAGAAATCCAGAATGTTCCATTTTTATCTGTGAAATTGCGTTTTATTGTAGTCATAGGATCATCTGGATCAGCTGAAATGTTGAGTATTTTAGCATTTTTTTGTGTTTTTTACGCCAATCACTCTCCCAAAGTTGGACACTGCCTTGTCCTTTGCCAAGTCTCGTATTGTTGCAGACGAGAATTCCTGTCACTTTGACGGCTTGCTCCTTTGCCTGTACAACGGTAATCAGGAAAAGTAGAGGAAACAGGATTATAGCCTGCTTCATCCTGCAAATTGTAAAAAGAGGTGATTTTTTTATGAAAATATGCTATCCCAGAAATAAAAGGTAAATTGCAGAAGATATTAAACCTTCGAAAATCTTATTTTACACAATTCTTCGCTGTGGGAAAATTCTGCTCTTTTGAACTACAATGAAACAAGCTGTCTGGACAGATTTTTTTAGAGATGAAGACGGATAGAAAACAACTTTGGTACAGTCATTCCACTGGGGGAAACGGGCGCTGCAGGACCTGAGAACGTGTTCGTTTGAGTTTGACATTTTCTAATAAAAATTCGAAATGTTTTCCCGATTTTCATGCGGCTTCCAACTCCCCTCTCCCCCAGAATTGAAAACCGAATACTGTAATTCAAATTTATTTTAACCACAAATGTGCTTGTCATTTTCAGTAACAATTTCCAAAGAGACGAAGCCCATATTATACCGAGCGTCGGAATTGATGAATTTTTCGGGCACATTGTAGATAGTTTCACGCCAACAGCCCTGAATTTTTGACTATTTTCACCAGAAACAGAGGTTACCAATTGAGCCTTGCAGTTATGTTGGATCAAAATGTATGGTTCGATCTCTGTCCATTCATCAGTCGAGCCAGAAATCCAGAACACTCCATTTCCATCTGTCATATTACGCTCTATCCTAGTCATAAGATCGTCTGGATCAGCTAAAATATTGAGCATTTTAGCAAGCAGTAGGTTCCCACGCCAATCGTGCTCCCAAAGTTGGACGCTGCCTTTTTCTGCACCAAGTCTAACCCCTTCGCAGATAAGAATTCCTGTCACTTTGACACTTTGTTCCCTCATTTGAACGGCGAAGAAAAGAGGAAAGAGGATCAGGAATTGTTTCATTCTACAATGAAGAGTTTTGAGCAGTGAGAAGAGAAAAACCTAGGCGTCATGGCGGGAATTGGAAGTCAGAAGCTGGCTATTCAAATGGAACCAAGGAATTTCCATAACAAAACATTTCGAAAAACAGTCATCGGTGAAGCATAAAGGGAACAACAAGAAGAAAGCCGAAACATTTATTTTAATCACAAATTGTCTTGTCTTTTTCCGGAAAGATTTCCAAGGAGATGAAGCCCATATTATAGAAATATTCCGAGTTGATGTACTTTTCGGGTATTTTGTAGATAGTTTCACGTCGACATCCCTGAAATTTTGACTATTTTATTCATAAAAAAATCAGCTTCACCGGTTTAACGCCACACTTATTTTCAATCAAAATATACGGTTCAATTTTCGTAATTTCACTGGTCTTTCCAGAAAGCCAGAATACTCCATTCTTATCCGTTCTATTATCCGCAATGAAATCGTTACCATCAGCTAAAATGTTGAATATTTTACCAAGTTTTACAATCTTACGCCAATCGTCTTCCATTAGTTTGACGTAGCCTACTTCTAGACCAAGCCTTGTCATGTTACAGATCAAAATTCCTGTTACTTTGACGCTTTGCTCCTTTGCCTGGAGGAGGGCAACAAGAAAAATCAGATAAAACAGGGATATAGCCTGCTTCATTCTAAAAATTGTATATTACACAAGAAAAATCAAGGCCTAAAAGTCCCATAAAAGGGGGTGGAATTGGAGAAGACGATAGAAATTGTCGAAAAGGCCCTCTGCTGGGAAAATTCAACGCTTTTTAACTACAAAGTAACAAATTGCCTAGGGAGTCATCTCCTTCCCTCGCATGCCCTGATTCGATTGCTTCTTAGGATAAAGAGACATCTGATTTAGTTGGAACTTTTATTAATCGTACACAAATAAAATGACTAGTAAAATTTACAGAGAACAGCAGAGATCATAATGTATCCGTAATTGGTGTCAGTTATCCCTGTAGCTGTCCTTCTTGCCTCGCTTTGGCTTGTTTCTTTTCAATGTCGTCCATGAGCACTTTTCCACATTTTGAGATAATTGAGAAGAAGATGAATCCACCGAAAATGATGCATCCACCGATGGCGATCAACTGCCAGCTGGGCCTGTTCAGAAGGAAACCAATCAGGGCGATCATCTCCAAGACGTAGACAAATCCAGCGACTACCTGGAATTAGCATTTTTCCAATTTCCTGAGTCACAGGGAAAACCTGTCGATGAAGATGTGAGCCAAAGAAACTGCCAAGAGGAGCTGTAATTGAACTGATGGGAATAGAAATGGCGAAAGAGCACCAGGCCAAGGTGTCAATGTCTCCCATCAGCACAGCTCGATAGTAGAAACCAATCATGGCATTGATTCCTAAAGCGAAAATTATTAAACTATGATAAGTTCCGGTCGCGCTGTGATCCCCTGGTCGTTGCTCTTTCAATGTTCAACTGACTGCCGGTTTTCTCCCCCTTTTTTTAATCCAAAACAATTGTGATCAAAAACTTGCCTTTCAGAATGACAGTAGTCGGAGTAGCGGTCTTTTCAGTGACACGGAAAAGCAGCGTAATCACAGAGAAAATGCAGATATCAATGCCAGATCCGGCAAAAGCGTCAAAAACTCCTCCTACGAAGCCTGTGATCACCAAAATAGCCGCCTTCCACCAGTTGAATTCAGGAATTTCCTTGAAAGTCGAGCGCTTTTTCTGAGCATTGAGGATTCCCAGTGCTGCAGCGAACGCTGTCCAAATTGAGACGAAGAGCATCTTTTTCTGCATTCCAGTGAACAGGGGATCGACGAAATGGACACCAAAAATAAAACCAGGAATACAGCCAAGAGTTCCTAGAATGACCGCGCGGTGTTCAAATTTGACTTTCATGAAGAGGACACAAGCCAAGGCAGAGGTCATTCCTTTAAAAATTTGGTTATAGGGGGGATTTTCGGGAATTACCTATGGATTGAATCATAATGGAGAAATCGCGGGCAATGCTGGGAGCGATGTGAAGGGCGAGAGTCATCACAGGGAAGGCGACTGCTCCGGAACCTGGAAAGGGGTTTTTTATGAGATTCTTTAAAGGATTTTCTCCACAGCCACAGTATTAGCCACAGTATTAGCATTGTAAGCTTTAAAGGTTATAGTAATCCTTACCTTCAGAAGTAATCCCACCGACGAAAGATCCCAGTACCATGGTCAGTGGCATTGGCCAGTAATCCGGATACCATTGGAAGAAGTTGTGACGAATTGCGGTAGCCCACCAAAAAATCTGAAAAAAAACTTCCTGGTAACACCGCGGAACAGGAAATTTACGATAATCTCTTGGATTGAACGACCATCGACAAAATATTGAACTCACATGGATCAAAACCAAGGGAACGAGGACAGCCACGAATTTCCTGTACTTGATGAAGATGAGATCATTCAAAGTAGGATTTGGCGGCAAATTAGCCAACTGATTAGCCGCGTCTTCTTCCAAATGCTGTCCTAAATTTGCCTTCAATTCAAATAAAAAAGCCACCGTACCTTCAAGGAAATATTTTCGAAACCATTTCTTGGTCTTCTGTCCGCAGGTTAGAGGTTCCAGTACCGTGTAAGGAGTCTTTTCCGAACCGTCGAGATCGATGGGATGGATAGCGTTCATTTAGAGCTAAAGGATTACTGTAATTGTTAAATAAATAAAATAACAAACCTGTTGAAGTGGAAGAATTGGGTGTATCAAGCGCTCTATTGGGTGTCTTTTATACGCGACCCCGTCCACCCAGCCGAAACAAAACACCGCCCATTGCGATTTTCACTGCTACTGTACTGACAAAATGGCCATTTTTGGTCAATTTCCTAGAAAAGAAAGCAAATACACATAGGATAAACAAAATGGAAAGCCAGAACGTTTCTTAGAGAACCACCATAGCAGGAAGAAGTTGAACAGCACCACTGTAAGGAGTCAAAAATATCGAATACAGTAATCTGGGCTGATTGTTAGAGGTTTCGGTAGCCTAGAAGAACTCATGACAGCCTAAAAATAAAAAATATGCAGCAGATTCTTTTGTGATGCCGCTATCGAAGCAGAAGGAAAAATTTAATTTTGTAGAAGGAGGAAGGCATAGGGATTGTGGAGCTCGATTTTGAGTCGTAGCTCTTTCATGTCCTCCTCGACGCTTTACAGGCGTTGTTTGATTCGGTTTAAAATAAGTCTATGGTGACGGAAACGGTCGAAAAGTATTATCAACCCGGTCGTTTGTCTTTCAACCTTCAACTTTCATCGACCAACCCGGCCAAACCAGTTTCATGGTCCGAGAATAGCCTCGCGACTGACAGACAATCCACTGGTAACGGAAGTGACGCTCCCAGGAAATGATAGACGGGAATTTATTGTTCCTGGTCAGTTACAGGTCGCGTATCCCCTCAAGGAACCAAAGCATCCTTCATGCACAGAAAGAGCTGTACCCTGATTTTTGTGCTTGTAAATAAGACAATCTTATTTTATCCAGGCATACTGTACTCGACCACGTCCTGCTGCCAGGGATTGCTGGCTATTGTCCCTCCTGTTGTAATCTGTGGTCCAACATCGTCAGTTGTCGTTCAAACAGTTCAGTTTCACCGGTGATAGGTCACATCCTTGTTCCGCTGCTAATTCAGTTCGTCGACCAGCAAAAAAAAGCCGGGAAAGTTCCAGGAAAAGAAAAAGGCTCCCTTGAAGATTAGAAAGCTTCTAAAAAACATTAGAATTTGGGGTACTCAACAGAAAACGAGTATACCTGCAAAATCGAGCGAGAGCGAAGTGGCAAAGGAAGCAAGAAAGAAGCAAGTGGGCAGATTCGGAGACAATACGCTTTCTCTTCGAGCCGCTCCCAATAAATGATCCGTATCGATATCTTGTATTCTATCTTTACTGTCTTTCAGATGTCCTTTCATGAATTCCGCAGTCTATGTGACAATAGAAGCATTCTATGTAAAATATTTTACATTTCAGATTACTCAGCTGCTTGTTTTTATATTCCAGACAGTTCTCCTGACAGCCCTGCTGAGTCCCGCCCAGCGTCTAGAAATTCCGGCGAAAGTTATTTCGAAATTCCAGGAATCGTTCCACTGGCATAAACTGTGGGATTGTGGAGCTCGATTTTGAGTTGTAGCTCCTTCATCTAGGCTGTAGGCAGAATTAGTGTTATCTCTATGTGCTTGCAAAGAAATCTCAACGATACTCGGTTCTGGAGCTCGCTTCGGTCACTGTTAGCATCTTTTGTTTCTTTTCAAGAAGCCTAGAAAGTCTCTCGGCTCAAATCCCCTAAAAAATTCCCTCTCCCATGTCTCTTGTGCGCTTAGCGTACTATTCTAGAAGCGTGGCCCAATTTCATTATATGGAATTAGCACTGGTAGTTGAAAATTTGCTATAGTCTACAGAATTCTTCTTTCTATCTCCTCCTACGTGAAGAACTTCCATGCAAAATAGTTTACATCCGCTCCTACTCATCGCCTTACTCATCTTTTCGAAATCCCAGACAGTCTGTCCCGAACAGCCAATTTCTCCCCTTCGTCTCCTAGCTTTTAAATAGCTTTTAGTAAACGTGTCGATGGCGTCTCGTTTTCAAAATGGACCTACTCATTCGTCTGAATCAGTGGGCGGCAGACACTCTGAACTCCGTCTGTCTGGCGGTTCAGTTTTAGCCCTTGTCTTCTGTCGAGTGGCTGCTCTCCTCCTTCACATCATGCCGCTTCTTTATCAGACCTTTTCTTGGTGTTAATCTTCTTTATGGCCCTGGGTTATCATACTTCCGTTGGGGGATTGAATGTTTCCATCAGGTAGGAAGAAAAGACTGTCAGTTATTCCATAAAGCCTGGTAGACTCCCGAAATATTCCCATATTTTAATGGACAGACGAATACATTAAAGAAGGGAGGCGCATTCCCTAGACAGTCACTTTATAGTCTGGGTTTCATTTTCTAGAAAGATCCCTGGCGCCTTTTTGCCGAGTTCTTTCGGAACATCTGGCATCCTCCCCTCGTCCTATCTCCGCTTGGCCGGATAACTTATGAGTGACTTTTGATGACATTTGCATAGACAACTTGTTGTCCTATCTAGAAATCGAAATGTGAACTTACGAAATTTATAATATTCGAAAACAAGATCTGTTTTGGAATCCTCGAGAAGGTTCTCGTTTCTTTACTTAAATTTCGACCCTGTGCCGGACAATCTGCGTGGGTTAAGCTTTAATCTAAACACATGAGAATTCTTCAACTGTTACGAATGCTTTGATGAGTTATAGTTCGTTTTTAACAAAAACGCGCTGTATTTTGCATTAAAACCAGGGTTTTTGGATGTCCGTTGGTTCCAAAACCGAGATTTTTCCCGTAAAAGAAGGAAAATGTTCAAATTTTGTTTGAAAATACGGCCGTGAACCAGGAAAGCACGTTTCCCGAGCAAAATGTGTCAGTTCATGAGAAAAAGCATGCGGTCTGAGGAACACATTAGCCTTTGATTGATCTCGTGGCTCCTGTTCCTGGATCTCGGATCATTTCGTGCCCCTTTTTCGACGCTTTCTTGGTTTAAAAACTCTTCTAAATTGGTAAATAATTATAAAATTGAACAGATTTCAAGATTCCTCAAGATCCTGATCTCTTTCTAATTTCCTGAAGCCATTTTCTTAAAAATTGAACGAAAAAATTAAAGGCCTCTACCGTTTCCGGTTGCAATTCCCCAAGTTGCATCACTTTGCCTCCCTGCTAGAGAAAGACGCGGTGCCCTCGTCTGCTCAATCACTTTTCGGAGTTCAATCGGACGGCTCAAATAGCCAAAAACTCTTACGCAACGTATTTGCAATTGTCTGTTTGCCGCGGGGTTCAGCCTCATCGTCCTTTTTACTTGCCGCGTTCTGCAAGTGAAATTGAGAGTTCCGCGCAGCTGATAGTAATTCTTTTTCAGGCTTGGTACCATGGCAAATTCGAAAATTAAAAAAAATGAGCATCTAGAGCACTACATAGCCTATGAGCCGTATTCTATCTCTACACGTGAGTTTTAACCTTCTTTTCGTCGCCTTTTTGGTATCAAATTAGGGTTAAAGAGGCGATAGACACTAGTTCAAAATACCGCAAGTAGCTGAAAACCAAGCATTAGAGATCATTTTTGCAAGGGGGAGACAGATGTATCGGGGAAACCCTTCGCTCACGTTGCTTTTGAAACCTGGTCCAACTACGTAATCTCTTCTCCTTCTCTTCTTTCCAACACATTCTCGACTTCTCTTCGCTCCATTGTTCTTTGCCAGTTATGATTCCCGATCCGCCGCGGATGAGAAAAGGTTTATTTTGATTTATCAAGTCGGTTATAAACCATGGGGAAATTGGAGCTGTAGGATCCGCAAATCAGATAAACTGCTCGAATATTCATTAGAAAATGTCAATTTCAGTACGCGTAATCGTGGTTCCCCCGTTTTCCCCAAGCTTGGCCCTTTAAATTTGGTGCGGCAGAGCCAAAATGCTTCACAATCCCGCTATCTGGTCCCTTGTTTCTTTCTTTTTAGTCCAATTTTAAAGGAAATCCCGGGTTTCGTCATTTTACCCAGTGCAGCTGACAATTCCATCAAAATTTCCGCAAATTCTTGAGCCACGTGCCATTTTCTTTAAATTTATAAACCTGCAAGAGCATTTCTTCCTGACGTCAGCTAACGTCATTTTACATTGTCATTGCCATAGCGAAAAATGACTCCCCCTTGCTCTCCGGAAAGAGAACAACTGTTCAACCACGTTTATTTGGCTCATCACATGGGAGTCCAGGGGACAATGGCGGTCGCATCACAGCTGGGATTCCCCTCTTTGTCAAAATATTGATAACGAGGCTAAACACTCAAAGACAACGTGTGCGTTGTGGTCTCCTGTACTTTTGGGCTGGGTAAATAAATGATACTTGGGGGGACTTTTGGTGATAAGTTGGAGCATGGACGACAGGCAGCTGTAAAAGGAGAGGGCTTAGGAATTTAATTTTAGGCCTTTGGTAGGCTGAAAATGCTTTTGAATCAGGCTCAAATTTCAAAATTTCCATTTCCGGACGTTTTTCTAGTGACCCAGACAGATTTTGTCCAGCTGCGAAGCCCTTCCCCTGCCAGCCAGACAGCCCTTTTCTGCTTCCCGCCGCAATTTTGACCCGCGGTGACTAAACCGCGACAATGGGCGGAGAGACAGATCAATCAATTCTTCCCGGGGGAATTCTCTTCTCTCCTCTAGCTTGCGGTTCACCCACGTGCTCCTCGACCCCAGCTGCTATTCAAAATTTATTAAAAAACCATGGCCAGGCGAACTCAAAGGATCCCTTCCTATGACTCGCAAACATGTCTGACAGTTTATTTTTTGCCCAAAAAATGGTGATTTCAGTATCTGCTGCTGGAAATGTTCTGGATCGGAAAACCAGCATTTCTGCTGTGCTGCCCAGAACAGCTGAAAATATTGCTGAAGCTATGGAGAAGCAGCGCATGACCGAAGCATCGAGTCACATCTTCGACCTCTTGGTTTCCAGCAACAAGACTAAGGATCGGTGCAGCTTGTTGAAACTTCTTCGAGTGAGTTTTCCTTATTTCATTTGAGGAACTTGCCTTTTTTTATTGAAAACGCTTCCAAATTCTTTATTTTGAATTCGAAAGATTCAAAATTTCCCATTTTGGCGGTCTTATAGCGATTTTTTTGCAAAATGAGATACTTTAGCATCTGGTTGAGTTCAAAATGCGTCAAGCCCGGGGTCATTTTTCCTCCGCGTGGTTTACACTCAAAAATGCCAAGAGGTGAACGGAGGAGTTTTCTCGAATCGAACACCAAAGAAACTTATTAGTAATACCCCTGACTAATATGGCAAACGGATAAAACCATGAAAATCCCCTCATTTTCACGTTTCTACCTCATTTTTTTTTATCGAAAAAGGCGCTTCTTAGCGTTTTGCGCCAGTTTATGGACTCTTCCAATTCTTTTTATGATGCAGGCCGTAACCTTCTTTTATGGGTCAGAAAGCTGAGAAAAGAGCGATTGATGCATTTTTTCGAGAAACAAAGATGAAAATGGAAATTGGCCATGGGTAAACGCATATTTGTCCAGCTGTTGGTCGGGAATATTATTTACCAGGAATTTTTAAAGGAAAGAGCGATAGATTTCAAAATTTCAAGGATTATTACGGATTTTCCCAGTAAAATTTGAACTTAGTGAATAAAAGAGACTTGTTAATCGAGATAAAGGCGATAAATTCAAAACATCCAGCGTCCTGATAGTTTCAACTATTTGGAACAGCTAAATTGGTTCCCTGAACTTGTAAAACTGCTTTCCATTTAATATTTTATCTTTTTAGCTTCTCAAAGGATTTGGTTTACAAGACAATGATCCTCGTCTAAAACCTATCACCAGCTACATCAAATCGACAGAATCCATGCTGGAAGAGGATGCTCACAAGTGCCTCGTCGACCGGGAAGAATTTTCAAAGTAAGCTCTTGGAATCTTTCCTGTAGATTCAAATCTTCAGGATTATCGGTCCTTGTCTCCAGCTCGTAGGTGACACCATCCGCAATCAGTCGGTAATTCCCAATTGGAGTGATTTCGTCGAGACTCTCAGAATCATCTACGAGGAGGTAAGGAAATCTTTGTAAAAACGTGTCACTGAGTTCCAAAAAGACTACTTAGTTTCAGTCGCTCCCACCAACCAATAAAGCACTGAAACGCGGTTATAGAAAGACCAAAAATAAATAAATAACGCGCTCTCCTGACACTCGCAAAAGATGTTAGAAGTCAAGACCTTTTTCCCGATCTTGGTTACCGATTTTTACTGTTTTTTTTCCATTTGATGTCTTGAACAGTAGAATAAATGAGAAAGCGCAAGTTTGGTTATTTTTTTGATTGGAAAACAGTGGCTGAAACTAAATAAAAGATCATTTTAAAACAGAATCAAGTTGTAAAGCGTGCTGGTTCGAAACCGTACAAAGTCCTGAAGTAGTGGTACCTCAAAAAATGGGCTTTTTTAGTGCAAAAACCTGGATGGAGGAAGTGTTGCCGATTATATTCCTCAACTAAAGAGACAGGATCCAAATTATTGGGGAGTTGCCGTCTGTTCTGTCGATGGTCAAAGAGTCAGCTTCGGCGATGCCAAGAAGCCTTTCTGTCTTCAATCCGTATCGAAGGTAGGAATTAAAATTTCTAGAGCCATCGCTATTTGCTTTGCGACTCACCCAAGCTCAAACTTCGGTGGGAAAAAGAACGGGGGCCAAAAATCTGCTCACCGATAATTTTTGACTTTTAGGCTTTCAACTACGCAATTGTCTCCAATGATTTGGGAGCAGAAGTAGTCCACAATTACGTCGGATACGAGCCATCTGGCCGTCTTTACAATGAAATCTGCTTGGATGCTACAAGTCCGTTGACTGTTTTAATTTAAATCGACCTATATTTTAAGATAAGCCACATAATCCTATGATTAATGCTGGTGCTATTGTTGTCACTTCTCTTATTCGTGAGGATATGACCATGGCTGACAGATTCGACCACATGTTGCGTCAATATCGTCGTCTTTCTGCTGGTGAATATGTTGGATTTGACAATGCTACGTAGGAAATTTTCCTTTAATTTTCATTAATTTGTACAGATTCTTGTCTGAAAGGGACACTGCTGATCGAAATTATGCTCTTTCCTATTACATGAAGGAAAATAAATGCTTCCCCAAGATGAAGCGCCAAGAACTGGCTAAACAGCAAGCTGAAGAGGAGAAAAGAGCCAAGAGAGAAGCTGGTCTCATGGTTGAGCCAGAAGATCCTTATCAGAAAAAGAATACTGAGCCATGGAAGCTCAGAGAAGAGCTGGACCTCTATTTCCAGCTGTGCAGTTTGGAAGCCAACTGTGAGAGCGCTTCAGTCATGGCTGCTACGCTTGCTAATGGAGGTAGAATTTCAGATTTGAAAAAAAAATTATAGTGATTTCTAGGAGTGAATCCTCTTACACGTGAGAAGATTATTGACAGCGTTACCTGTCGCAATGTCCTCTCGTTGATTGCTTCTTGTGGAATGTATGATTACTCGGGCAAATTCTCATTTACAGTAAGTTTTTTTTAAATCAGGGGAAAATGGCTGTAGTCGGCTTCCAAGCCGGAGAAACGGGAGTTGTGGGGCCTGAAGTTTTGCAATTTGTTTTCCAATGGAAATTCAAAAATTTTACCTGATTTTCAAATGGATCCTACAGTGCCCCTTTCTCCCAAGATTGGAAACTGACTAAATTTTCTTTAAATGGAATTTCCCAAGTATTCAAACGGCCCGTAATCTCCCATCTTCAGTGCGGCCTTCCCGCCAAATCCGGCGTCTCTGGTGCCATGATTGTCGTCATTCCAAATGTCGCTGGCTTCGCTCTTTTTTCTCCTCCGCTGGATCCTCTGGGAAACACCGTCCGTGGTGTAAAATTCTGTCAGAAAATGGTGCAAGTCTACAATTTCCACAACTACGACAGCGTCTTGAATGTCGATGAGAAGAAGAAAGATCCTCGTCGTGTTGGAACTATCACCACAATTGAGCCCGTCTTCACTTATCTCTACGCTGCCAAGCACGGCGACTTGGATTACGTCCGTCACCACTGCGCACAGGGACACAATGCCATGGCTAAGGATTATGATGACAGGACTGCTCTTCATGTGGCTGCTGCTGAAGGCAACTTGGATGTTGTTAAATATTTGGTTGAGAAGGCAAATTGCTCTTTGACTGCCAGGGACAGGTACGAATCCCAGAATTTTTAATAAAAACATTCCAGATGGGGTCATACTCCATTCGACGAGGCTCGTACCTTCCAGCACTCGGAAACTGTTGAATATTTGCTGGAGAAATACGCTGAGCTGGAGACCAGGACTAGATTCAATTCACAGAATGGGGAACCTGAGCCTGATCAGGATCAAGAGGATCTCGCCGATGAGGAGGAGGACTTCCCTCCAGAGGCTCCTGTGCCCAAGGAAAGGGCCTTGGATCCTATTGAGTGAGTTTTCTATCATTTCTATTATCGGCGAAAGTTTCGTGAAAATGAGGGAAGCGGAATATTTAAAATATTCGAATTTTGAGTCAAAATGGCCGCGATTCCAAGCGGCAAAGCGCCAATTTCCCATTGTTCTGTTCTATTTCTCCCCAATTCTCTAATTAACACTCTCTCCTATTCTAATTCCTTTAAAAATTCTATGAAAGAGAGTATCTTTAAAAATTCTATGAAAGAGAGTATTTTTTAGAGAAGTCGCCAGCCCCCAGCCCGTGAGAAAAGACAGCTATAGAAGGTTCTTTGGAATGTCTACCCGGTTAGTTGCCTCTCTCCTGCTTGCACTATGCACTGTCTACTATCTCTTCAGCCCAATTTTAACCAAGTCTTTGTGGTTTCTCTAGCAGAAGTTCTAAAATTTCAGATCTGACGGGGATATGCCCAGGATTCGTGAAGCAGTGGTTGAGGATCATTCTCGTGTCCAAAGAAATAGTGAATCCGAAAAGTAGACGATCTTCCCCTCTCTTGTGCGGCTTTAATTTCACTTTAATATTGATTACGGTTGTCGCCCGACTATATCATTTCTAGCATATTATTTTTAGTTCAATTTCTCGTAGAAAAAAAATTAAGGTTTTTACCCGGTGACTATAATCCAATGATTATTGAGAAAATGCAAAATTATTTTGATTTTTGAAACGAAATTCATGACAAATGAAATTATATAGAGATTTTATGACAAATTGTAATATTATTGACAGGCCGTGAGCCGCATTTATTCCCACACATATATATTTGGAAAATTGTAGTGTTTTATTTTTTTTAATAAATTTTAGTAGTAAAAAAACGTTTTCCTGGTCCCAGAAGCAGTCAAAGCGCCGCTGAAAAGAGCTGTTTGATACCTGTTAAATGGTTTCATATTTAACAGGTATCAAAAATAAGTAAAAATTGAACAAAATGTGTCAGAAATCGTTCAAGTTTTCATAGGTTCCTTGCATATAAACTGAATTTTCTCTAACAATTAAAAAATCATCGTACTTATTAGGAAAATGATTGGAAATCCTTGAAAAAATTGAGATCCCACAACAAAAATCGACTCTATTTTATTTATTGGAACGTTGTCCCCTTAAAAAACTGAAAAAGACCGTCATTTACAATTACAATAACTTTATTACCAAAAAAACTATTCTTCAACAAAAGCAGGATAAATGGCGGGAACATCGCCTCTCAAATAATGAATTCTTAGCGAAGTGAATTCAGCTTCCATTTCTCCAGGTTCAGCAAAATCATAGGGAGAAGGTCGTGGTGGACGATCTTCGATGACTACTTCACAACTGGATCCTTGAGGAAAATGGCTAGGCGTCTCCACAACAGCTTTCGTATGTCTCATCTGATCGTCTTGTTCAATGGTAAAATTGAAGCCATCCAGCTGCTTGGCTAAATCTTCTTTTGTGGGAGTGAGCTGCACATCCCAAAATACGATGAACTCGAATTCATTGAGTTTTGGATGCGATTTAGCGAGTACCATCTAAAAAATGAAAAAAAAATTGAAAATAAACTGTGCTTACCTTTAAAATTTTACGCGTCAAGTTAAAATGCTCGTTGGTTTCAATTCCTACACGAATTTCTAATTTTTCCATTTTAGCAAGAAGTTTTGGGATTGCGTAATAAGCAATATCGAGATCCATGTGGAGGGAAACGGATTTCTGAAAATATTTATTAAAAAAAGGAAAAATAGATATTTTCAAAAGACTGTCAGAGATTTATAGTTTTTTCCCAGAGTCTCGAAGCAAACATGTGAAAATTTTCTTACTTTTTGGGGGGATTTCAAATTTGAAAAGCAATTCGAGACTCCGGTTTTAAAACTAAAGATGCCGCCAAATCACGGGCTAA
This sequence comes from Oscheius sp. DF5033, assembly GCA_964036215.1. Taxonomy (NCBI): domain Eukaryota; kingdom Metazoa; phylum Nematoda; class Chromadorea; order Rhabditida; family Rhabditidae; genus Oscheius; species Oscheius sp. DF5033. Next base: position 5,763,530 of record CAXIWN010000002.1, on the reverse strand, counting down.
TCCAAAAGTTTCTCTAATCGCTTCAAGAATCGTAAGTATTTGAAAATAAACCATGACAGTCTTTTAAAAAATTATAAAATAACCGAAAGATCACTCACCACAGACTTCGCCTCCAAAATTCCTTCAAATTGATTGTCTCCACTGCTATCACAATTAATGAATATCGGCTTTACGATGTTCAAAAATTTCTCGAATTCATATGATTGCCATGGTTTCAGGTCGTGCATGTAGACATTTGTACAAGTTATGCGATTTTCCTTCAAAAAAAAAATGATAACCAATGTGGGAACTGTAGAGCAGAAAATAATTCGACGGGTTTTCCATATGGTTCGAGATGTTCTTATTTTTATGGACAAAATCGTTGACACTGCGACATGTCCTCTGCAGACGGAAATAGCTCTTTGGATCAACCTGAATAAATTTTAAATAAAAGAAGCAAAAAAATACCTTGTTGATGACTTTTTCTCGAAGATTTGGAATAAGATCAAGGAGAGGAAAAGATTCGGCCATTGGAAATGGTAAGATCTGAAAATATTCAATTATAAAAATAGAAATAATTGCAGTGAGCAAAATGAGACTGAAAATGGTGGAGAATAAATGGGAATTTATGTATTGAAGAAAGCGAAGCCACTTTTTATCTAACTTGTGGCTCAATTTTTCTTTTTACCCCTTGTTTCTCATCTACGCGACAATTTTGTCGCTAAAAACGACATGGAAAAATTGATGGAAAACATAAATAAAAAGGAATTGAAATATCGAAAAAAGAACAAGTTGAATCGTCCCGAAATTGAGCAGCTGGTTTTTCGCTACAACACCCAGAACACACCTAGTTCTCAGCTGTTTTCTGTTTCAATTAAAAGGCAAAATAATGATCACAAATAACAAATAAAATCGCAAAACGGAAAAATGAAAGATGGAAATACCAGCTTGCGTTTTTTACAATTTGGGAAAGTAAGATTAGCAAGTTTTGTATTGACTAAATGTGCAAAAAAACGCGCAATCGTTTATAAATATTTTTCCAGCAAACAAAGTAATGAAAAACATAAATAAACAGTAAGAAAATAGAAAAGAATCAGAGCTACTGACTGCGATAACTTTAACTTTGCGGTCGCCCGATGTTTACGCGGCCGCAGTGTCGGTCATTTGATCGTCCACGTTGGGAATATTCTAATAACTCACTCTGCTCTAAAAATGCCTTTTTTTCCTCACATAGACATTTTTGCGGAAAACGAACTGGCTCATTGTAATCAGCGAATTTTTTTCTACAAAATAAGGCCAAATTGCCTTACTGTACTTCTAAAATAGAACCCCTATTTAGAAAATTAATATAAAGCCCCCGTATAGCGAGGATAAATCTTGTTTTCCCGCTTAATATGCGCCCTGCGGCCTGCAGCCCTTTAATTTATATTTGAACATTTGTACACCTCACTAGTGCTGAGGTCAGCACTACAGGATCAGACAAAGTCTAACACGCCTCCTTGCGGTGAGGTGTCATTCTTCATTTTTCTAACAGCTTTTTAGTCAAATGGCTCTACTTTTTCGATCCGTTGATACCTAATCTCCTACATTTTCGAATCTACCGCCATTTTCAAGATGTCCTGGCTGCAATTGGGAATGTTTGATGAAATTCGACGGATGAATGTTCGCCAGATAATTTACCAGGTAGGAATTTGAGTATCCTTTGGTATTTCAAACCACAGGGTCTCAATTTGGCCATGGTTGTCTCCTCCGCCCTAATGTTCTGGAAAGGTCTAGTGGTTGTCACAGGTTGCGAAAGTCCTATAGTAGTTGTCCTCACGGGTAAGAATCCTTGTCTATGGTTTAGATTTCTGTTCAAGGATCCATGGAACCAGCTTTCTGTCGTGGTGATCTCCTTCTCCTGACAAATGATCTAAACGACCCGATTCGGGCCGGAGATATTACCGTTTTCAAGCTGGAAGGTCGTGAAATTCCAATAGTTCACCGGGTCATCAAAGTTCATGAAGATAACAACCTGGATACTGTAATTCTCACCAAAGGAGATAATAATCCTGTTGATGATCGCGCCCTGTATCCGGATAACATGTGGTATTTGACCCGGAATCATATCATTGGACGAGCTAAAGGAATTGTACCGCATATTGGAGTGGTGGGTTATTTTTTTGAATAAGCGCTGTGGGAGCTCAAGAGGCACGCGTATGAATTTTACATTTTCCAATAGAAATTCGAAAAATTTGCCTGATTGCTGGTTCCACAGCTTTTCCCCATGGTTTTTTAAAAATCGACCATATTCCACCTTTTCAGATAACAATTTTGATGAGCGAATATCCTTGGCTGAAATGGATGACGTTGACATTTTTGGCAGCAATTGTTTTACTCCACCGGGAGCAGTGACGAAATCTTCTCCAGCAAATTTCTGTACATATGGAATCCAATTTTTACTAATATTTTTCAATAAAACCCATTGTTTTCTACAAATTCATTGGTATTCTCATCATTCTACGTATTCCCGACAAAATAAGCTCTCTCTGAGCCCGTAACCAAGGGGATTTTACCATCACCATGGAGATAAACCGGCTATCAACACTACTTATCCAACACGAGAGGGAGATTAGGATTCGATGGGAAGATACGGGATCTGAAAGATGTAAAAGTTTCTAGATCTCTGGATAATTTGAGAAGAAAATCAGATTGGCCCTCAGGATAGCATGAAAAGTGGTAGCAGATCGGGGATTCTGATGCGGAAAACGTGGCAAAACACGGTTGCTATTATAAAAATTTTGCGTAACCTTTGCTTAAAATCAATACGATTTCTTGTACAAGAAGCCGTGCTCCAATTATCTCACAAGTGCAAGATCTTCTTGTCTCTTAGAATCTCCTCGACTGTGAGAGTAAATTGCCGGATCCCGAACCGAAATCAGGAGGCTGAGCAACACAAAGTCTTGATGTCATCCAAACTTTTGGATCTCCACTGCTTCACAAAGTTTTTTCCAGTTCTAGTGATCATTTTCTTTTTTTCCCGTAGATGAAGGACCTATCAAAGTCTTACACGGAAGAAAATGAGATAAAAAAACACCCGGTACACCAGAAAAAAACACAAGAAATAAAAACAACACATGGGCTTTTCGTTCGCCAATTCAGGGCACATTTATCGTTACGAATTGGTTATCGAAAGACTATGTAGTAGCGGCTGATGGTGGGAGAGAGTCTCTTCTGGTAGATGGCCGTCGCCTACTTGAGCATAGTAACTCGATCATAGTCAGCACACCACTGCTCGTATTTGCCCTTATTTTCAGGTTCCTCGAACAGCTGGCCAAAACGATCCTTATGCTTCTCCAACAAATACAGCAACACGACACGATGAAGATATAGATATTGCATCTCATTCTGGATAGAATACGGCCGCTGACTGCGAATATTCTTCAGAAGTTCATCCATTGCCATGCAACATTGGCCATTTTGCATCTTTTCCTGGACAAAGGCAATGGCCACAATGGTACCGGTTCGTCCAATTCCGGCACTGCAATGGACCAGAATGGGAGTTGTATGATGGCGGATGGCGCCGATCAGATTTATAGCCGTCATGGCTGATGGCGGTACACCTCGATCCGGCCAATTCTCCCACTGATAGTGGATGATTTGACGCTCGCCAGCCTTCCATTTGAGAGTCAACGTGGTCACACGGATGGTCGTCTCCGTGGCAGAGAGCGGGGCACTCTGGAAAATAGCCGATAAATTAATTTATTTGAATCAAAATTATTGGCAATTTCTACCGCAATCCAGAATAAGCGCTAAAATTAAATTTTCAAATTTTAGACGCGCTACCGGCCAGAAAATCGGGTTTACATCCAATTTGTGCCCGAAAAAATACTCAAAAATGCAGTTTTCGATGGGGAATTGAGCTATTGATGGCTTTTACTAAATGGCAAACGGTTTTCGGTCAAAAAATTCAACAAGAATGAAGAACGAACTGACGCTATTGTTAGTGACAAGGATCTCGCCCTCTCCTTCCCCAAACTTCATCGTCTCTCCTTTCGTTGCCGGCCAATACTGGAAACATTTCAGTTTTCCACATTCAACCGTATTGCACAACATGACAACGGCTTTGACTTCTTCCTGCACCACCATAGCCCAAAAGGAGAATTGAGTGTTTTCCAGCGGTCCCTGAGTACATATGAAGCGCTTCTCACTCTTCGGAGTGGCCACATAATTGGCATGGATCTGAATTGTCGACTAAAATTACGATATTTGGAATAATTACAAAGTCAGAATCCAGCCCAGGATGTTTGAGAACGACACGCTTCTCATCTTGACAGGGAACATCCAGGTAGCGATTCTTTTCCTTATTGGCCATGCAAGCTTCCGTCGTCATGTTCTCCGGCTTCCATTTGGCCAAGTTGCGGAATTCCATGACAGAATTTTCGACACCTTTGCTCAGCACACGGAGAATCCATTCCTCACTCTGAAAAATTGGGAAATTATCGTCTTTCTATCCTTGAAAGTGAAATTCAGTCAAATTTTGTTATTTTGACAAGATCAATTCAAATTTGACCGCTTTTTAACCAGTAAAATTTTCAATCACAGTTGGCAATTTTAGCGGTTGGCGTCTATTTTCGCCCAAAATGGAAAATTGACTAGAAATGTAGGAAAGCGCTTCCTGCCGCTACTGCCAAATCAACAGACTTACCATTTTCAGGGCAGCCTTATCCTGACGCGAGACTTTGAATGACATTCCCTTCTCCTTCGACTCTCTCATAGGAGACTCTCCAGTCTTCTTCTCTTTCTTGTCACCGCCTGCAGTCTTCGTAGTGGTTCCATTTTTAGCTCCATTCTCCTCGCCAGAATCCTCTTCGTCTTCTTCGGTCTTGGTCTTCTTCTTCTGCTGTTTGGCCCTTTCGGTGACTTCCCTGAAAAATAAAGTTGAAGTCAAAATATCGGCAGCGGTAAAACTTGATAAAAGAGAGTAGAAATGGGTAAAAATTGACTTACTTTTTTGGGACGCACATTTCAGCAGTGAAGCACAAGGAAGGAATGAGCAAAAATGACGAAATTTGTCGCTTTTATACGGCATTTTACAGGAATAAACTGCCAATCTTGTCAAGAATACTTTATTGACGCTTTTTTCTGAAAAATGATTACCCGAGAATTTCAAAAGTCATTTCGAAAAATGTCGCAGATGTTAGATTTCTTGGAAAGTTCAAAAAGTAGACAAATGAATAAAATATGTTTGGTCTCAATATCCACCAGTGTCATTGTCAGCCTTTCTAATATTTCTGCCAACAAGCACCTGCAGTATACCAAATGCTTATAAGCGATTAGCTAAAAAGAATTCATATCTCAACTGCTGGGCAATGATCCAATGTCCTCCTTTCGACATAAATTATAGAGAAAGTCATCTTTATTATTTTTTGGCTCTGGATGTCACGTTTCTCTTTAGCCTCGTTTGGAATCCCTTTGTAATTTATTGCATCGCCTTTCATTCAACTTCTCAAATGCATACCTATCGGTATTATCTCATATTTCATCAAGTTTTCTGCATGGCGACGGATATTTGGGTAAATCCGAGGTATCCATAGATTCTGCAAGCAATTTAGATCAATTTCTTTGGCCATGGAATTATTTTTATCCCGTTAACTGCCGGCTATGCTCTCGGATGGGCTAAATATTTCGCTTCAGCGATTCAAATTTTCTCTATTGGGCTATTTTTCGTCTGCACTGAAATTGCCACAGCTCTTTTATTGTTTCTGTATCGATATTTGGCTGTGCAACGGAATAATGGCTGGCCATTGCATTGGAAACTTTTAACATTATTTGCTACCGTCATGGTTTTTGTTAACTTATTTGTACCTTTAAATATGGAGCCAAATACGGCTGCCCTAATCAGAGAATGGTCTCAGGTTGGTTGTATAATTGATTTTCATTCGGGACCTCAAAACGAGGGCGTTTTCCTCCAAGAAATTTCAAAAATTTGCCTGATTTTCAGGCGATTCCCACGGCGTCCATTTCCCGCCGACTATGGGAATTTTCAATAATTTCTACATTTTCAGAAGTATTCTTGTATAAATGAGTCATTCTTAAATATTCCGAACTTTCAAGCTATTGAAAAGAGTGACTCAGTTACCCGAGTGATTGGACTAATGTTATTTGATGCATCCGCTATGATAATCTACTTTCCTTATTTTATAATAGCCACGCTTCGAGCTATTCATGTCAAACAAATGTCACCAAATTTAAAGAAAATGCACAGAAAGCTGTTACTTACACTTTGTCTTCAATCTTTTATCCCATTATTAATTGATATATTTCCGGGACTTTGTTTTCTTTATATCGTTGTTACTAATACTTTTGGATACATGTGTAAGTTTTATAAGCTACCATGTAATTAGCGATTTAGGGATTCAAGATCTTATGCTGGCTTCCATTTCATTTTATGGCACGTTTAGTGGAATTATTCTTCTAGCTCTTAATCCATGCTATCATAAATGGATAGTGGCATCGATGAAGAAGATTTTTACGAAAAGAATTACGACACACAGCAACAGTATAGGGCACACATAAATCTTTGCTTTATTTTTTTCTCGAAATACTATGACCGGAACCACCATGGAACGATTTATTATTTTTAAAATTCTTATTAGAAGAGCTTTTAACGTACTTTCACATGGTTTAAGTCCAGTAGCGGAAATCTTTCTTATGAAAAACTGGCCCAATTATGGATTACATGAATTTCTCGTCCGTCATTGCTTCCATTTTCCTTCACTCCCAATTAATCTCTAATTTTGTATCTATATGGAAATTTTATTATCCAGGCAAGAAATATGAGCGACAATCAAATTATTGACATTGTATATACAAAATGATGAATTTCGTTAAATGGAGAATTTAGTTGGCTTCGACCTTGTCAGCTCCTTCGCGCATCTTCTCAGCAGTGGCGTCACGAGCATCGGCGGTCTTCTCCTTCACATCTTCCTTGACTTCTTCAGCCTTTCCGACAATGGATTCCTTGATGTCTTGGGCCTTCTCCTTAGCCTGAAAATTATCTTATTTTCGGAGGTGGAAAAGGCTTACATCCTGCTTTCCTTCTTCAAACTTGGCGGCAAGAGTGTTCTTTGCCTCATCAGCCTTCTCCTTGACGTCTTCCTTTACTTCAGCGGCTTTTTCCTTTCCCTCCTCGATTTTCTCATTGGCATCAGCTTTTCCTTCTTCGTATTTGGCAGCAGCTGAGTCTTTCGCAGCTTCAGCGTCGGCCTTGATTTCTTCCTTCTAGAAATTCGCCCATTTAACTCAAAAATAGGAAGGCTACCTTGGTTTGAGCAGCGCCGACTCCAGCCTTGACATTATCTCCTACATTTTGTGCAGCATCTTGAACTTTATTAACGCCAGCTTGGACGTCGGCATTTGTTTCAGGCTGAAATTAATTGTTTTGATCTCTTCATTTAATTTTCTAGAAGATTCTAGAAATAGCGCCTCACGTGGCTTTGCGTATCCCGCTTGTTGTTGTTTAGTGGCACCCGTGGAACAGCTGTTCCGCCAGGAGGGCATTGCGAATTCATAGGAAAGGGCAGAATTGGGAAGTTGACATGTGTTTAAAATTTAAAGGGGTCTAGAATTATTGGTTGCTGTTTTGGATTTCTTATTTTAGTTCCTGAAAGAAGTTCTGTGGCTATTTGGACGAGAAAACTCATTTTTTCGGGGATTTTCACGTGAACATGGGCTGTATGAGTCGAATTTTGATGAAACTGGCTAAACTTGAGCTCATTTTATGCATTTTCAAGATTCATAAAAGTTGTTCAGCTCTTTAAAAATTGCTTTGGCTTTTCTTATCAAGGAAAACAATTATTCCTGGATTTTCACACGAAAACGGCTCACTTTGCTCGGATTTTCCTCAATTTTAACAAATTTCGACCTAAAGTTAGAGGATTTTAACGCCCCATTGGTAGTTTTTAAAAGTTAAGACAAAAACTCACATCAGCTGGTCGAGCCAAGCAGGAAACTCCAAGAAGAAGAAGACCAAAGAGGACAAACTTCATAGTTGCTAGAGAGGGGCTGATGAAGGTTTATCAGAAGAATCTAGACGGGGTAGTCTGAAACGGCTGTCCGTTTAGCTCGTATTTATAGGGCAGGGGGTTGTCCCAGCGCCGCCGCGCGTGGATACCCCGCCTCAGGCTTGAAAATATTTTCGTGGGCAACAACAAGACAACAACAGTTTGGGAAAGAAGATGAGGAAGGTTTAAAGTTCAAAAGACGAGTCAAAACAATCTGGGGATAAATAAACAAAAACTGTGAACAGATGTGAATAATGATGACGAAGCGGCTGGTGATCAAGAGAACAATTTTTGGTAGACAGAAGAACAATAATAAACAAGATGATTAACATATTTCCGGGGGTAAATAAATTGACTTCTATCATCATGATTACAAGAAATTTGAGCCTATTTTGACTGAAAAACAGGCAGCATTCCCATAAAAGCTTGGCAAAAACAAAAGGACAACTGGACTATGGAATAGATCCTGTAGCACAAAGTCTGTACTTATTCAAAGTATGTTTTCCAGTAGATTTTACGGTAGACTAATGTCCGATCTCTTGTCGATCAAAATATCCGGTCAGATTAGCGGAGGATTGCTCTAACAACCCGGATTTCAAGGGATTACTCAAAATGTCTGGCCGAAAAACGAGGAACTAACCATGGGAAGTTTTCTATGCGATCAGAGAACGTAAAATTTATATTATGCGCACAATTTTTTTTTACTTTATGACGGTTTGGTTTGAAAAATCTGAATTCTCTTCAGGTTCCGAAGATATTTTTTGGTAGTTTTCCATAAATTATGGGAAATAATTCATGCTTCCCCCCTTCTTCCCAAGAAACCGTCAATATTTTTATTATAAGAGTATAGTCTGGGAAAAATAACAATGAAAAGAGCAAAAGACATAATAGAATGGGGATAATTTCCTCCATTCAGTGTCTCCTTGGCGACAGCCGTAAATATTTCCCGAAGCCAGACAAGGAAGAATACCAAGTGCAAGTTTTTCCAACAGCAAACTAGAATCTTCAGTGATCACCAGGGACGGAGAACTGTTATTTCTGAAGTTGAAAAGTCATCGAAGAAATTCTAGTGCTCTACATTTTTTAGTTTCTCCGAGTATTCACACGGTAACTGAAGGTTTCTCCAGTCGATTTCAAATCTTGATGGCAACTTTCGCTGTAAGATCCGCTTGAAAATCAGGAAAATTTTGCAAAATTTCATTAGTAGATGTCAAATTCAGATGGGCACCCCCTCCGCTCTCGCGCCGTTTCTTCCTAGTTGGAAAACCGCGAATTTCTCGACATCGTCCTCCCCTTCTGCCAAACTAGTTTCTAGAAAGCACGGCCAAAATAATTCAACAGGCAGATATTAGAGTATGGTAATTTCTGGTTCAAATGCATTTAGAAAGGATCCCTGTGTGCAAGAAGAACTCAGCTTTGGAATTCCGAAAAGCAGTCGAGCTCAAAATTTCCCGTTTTCTGTCCATCAATGCAGAAATAAATGAGGAGGTGAAGCAATTTATTTACAAAAGAGACAGGCATTTTTTACATGTATACAATGTATTATTGAGTATTTTGTGTCCTATTATGGATCTGGAGTCATTATGACCTTCAGCGAGTTTCCACTTTTTCTGCGCCTTCTCTCATCTTGTCCGCAGTTTTGTCACGAGCTTCGGCAGTCTTCTCCTGTCCCCATCCAACGGCGCTTTTGATCTTGTCACCAACATTTTGAGCTCCATCCTTTGCACTATTCACTCCCGATTGGATGTCGGAGTTGGTCTGAAAATTTATGATCTTTGTAATTGCGGAGTCGACATCGTGCCCTCATTAGTTATCCTAAAGTACCATCGCGTAAACATGTTGAAGACTTGCATCCTGGAGGCTAACAGCTGTTTCGGGGGATGAAAGAGGTAAATAATAGGGCAAAATATCAACAACACATGGTTCAAAAGGTAGAGTCAAGGGTTCCTTTATCCAGGTTTGAATTAGATGAAAACTTTGAAATTCCTGGTAAAATTTGAGGGAAATAGCCACTTTTACTCTAATTTTACTGCTAATCTGACCCAAATTTTGGAAAATGTTTCGGAATCTTTAAATTATTAAAAATCCGCTAAAATTTATCCATGCTACCGTAATTTTTTAAAGAAGGAACTCTCACCTTGGCATCAGCCGACATGGCGTAAGCGATAAGTCCAACGAGAAGAAAACCAAAGAAGACAGCTTTCATTTTTTTGACACAGACGACGATTCGATAAACTTCGAGTCTGTTTGACCACTGCTTTCTCGGCCTATTTATATGGGTCCTCCCGTCTAATCCTCGGACACATCCATCTAGTGTAGGAAAATATTTTCAAGACAGCCGGGTGAGCCTCAATGTGCCATTATCTTTTGATTCAAAGGGCCACAATGTCAATTACCCGCAACAATGGGGGATAATGTCAGGGATTAGGCGAAGGGAGATAATAGAGGAAAACAGGAAGCTTGCTGGAAATGGCAACGGCCAGGGAACATTGTATCTGAAGACAGGAAGAGATAAATATTTTAGGATATATTGGGAATTATGGCATTCTTCAGTAATAAACTAGAGTATTTTTTTTAAAAGAGACCGTGGAAAATCCATCGAAAACATGTTCAAAAGCCGATTTTGTCCCAGTTTATAGGACCGACTTTAGCGGAATTACCAGATTTTTAGTAATTTTGCCATTTTCTTATGTTAAAATTGTATCTGTGGACAGGAAAAATAAAATATTTTATGGTATTGCGTTAATTATGAAACTTTCCAGTCAGGAATCCATTTCGAACCTTCCGGTGAAGATTTTCCCGTAGGAAACTTGAAATCCTAGGGAAGTTTACAGGAAATGAAGCATTAGATCATCTTCTTGTCATTTTCTGAGCTCCTAGCCCGAGTTATCGGCATTTTTAGAATTTTGTAGCAATCCTACTTTTAAAATTTTAGGCTTTGATCGCTTAAATTCGCCTCCAGTCCAAAAAATATTTATTAACTTTGATCTGCTGATCGCTTTGTTGTTCGTACTCTTCGTGATCCATTGCCCATCAATCAAGAACATCTGGATCCTCACAGACGACACAAAACTGTTCTTTGTCTCAAGGAAATCCGAGAGATAAACAACAAGCTTTACACCTGGAACAGTCTAGGGATATTCCTGAACTGGTGCAGAATTATAGCAAGTTTTTTGACCGAAAACCTCCAGAATTCAAAAACAGAAGGTCAAAAAAATACCGGAAAGGGCATGGGAGCCAAAGTGCCGTGGTTACTGCAAAACAGGCTGTTTACCACCGTCTACCAAAAAGTTATACTCTTGCGACTTTTGAAAGTCGCCTCTCTTCCCCTCGTTTACCTGTTTTTCGACATTTTTCGTCCGTAAAATCTATAATTTTCATAGAATAAATCTTTAGTATCAAAATATTTATCAGTTTCAAGCAGTAAAGCGGCTTTGCGGCTCAGTGGTCCTCAGTTCGAGCTCTTATTTCTCCTGATATCCTGGTGATATTCGCTAGTCTTTCTCTCTGATTCATGTTTCCTTCTAAATTTGAACTTGAAACTCACATAATTTTACTTGTAAGCCTCCCAGAGAAAAATGCAGCTCAGAAAATGGGAAAACGAAGATTGAAGACCTGGAAATCCGCAGTGAACCCTTTTCTCCGAGTAATCTGCCACTATTTTCAGCTTCTCATTTAATCTTATTAAAAAAATGCTGAAAAAACTGAATTAGAAGGTTTTCAAAGCCGTCATTTGACTTTGATGGAAAACTTCTAGAAAAATCTGCAAAATCTACGAATGTCTGGAAAAACTATGAAATCCTCCTATTTGTAGCTAATAAATTCACAGTCTCTGCCTTATTTTCCCAATTTCCCTCTCTACCAGACACAATAATTGCCATGTGTTGGTCCCCATTCCTCTCTCCGCCTGTCTGACCTCCCAGGGAGTGCGTTATTTTGCCTCAATCCGATCTTTTGCTCTCCTCTTTTGATTCTCCCTCAAGTAAATATGCGCCGCCGCCTGGCGCATAGATCCTCTCGTGTTTTCTAGAACAAAATTGTACCCATCAACAGCGGACAGCCACGTTGATTTTGAAAGTCCTTTGGAAATATCCAGAATGAGTACATAGTGTTACGTCGAGTGAGACCAGACGGGTGCATTTTGTTGAGTCTTTCGATTCGGCTCCGAGACGCTCCTCTTGCTCTTTTGGTCTGCCGATGTTTTCTGTCTCCCTTACTCCTGATAAAAACCCTCGTTAGAGTCTGGATGGAACTTCTCCTTTTTCTTCTTGGATTTTTTACTGGCTGAATATTGAATTCATTTCAGATATCCTTATCACTTTCAAGAATTACTGGTAGCTATAGCCATCGATCTTTGTAATGACAGCTATAGGAAGATTTCTGGTAAGTTTAGAGGCTCACATTTCATTTACAATTGCTCATCTGATTTTTCTCCGCCAAAAAAACCTGGAAATATTCAATTTTTTATTGGTATCCTCAAGTTTTGAACTTCTCTATGGAAAACCTCGCTTATTTTTTTCTCATTTTTTGGCATAGAAAAGTTCTCAAACAGCTATAAAGAGGAAAACCTTTAAAAAATATACCTCAAAAATAAACTTTTGGCTAAAAGCGTTTGTCCAGCCGGCTGATTGAGTCATAAAGAGACCAGACAACAACAAAAAAATTGAGTGTCTCAGCACCGTTTCAACAGAGATCACCAGCTATTCCCTCTTCCCCTATCCCATTTATTTACTGTTTGTTTTCATTGATTATTTTCAGTTAGGCTCTGATAGCCATCCCAAGGTCCATTTCAAAATCTGCGATAGCAGTGACGACGAGGACGAGGAAGACATTCTACCGGCTTGTAGTGATCCAGCTCGTGATGATAGTGGCTGTTCGCTGAGTGGAGTCATGGCTACTAAAGAAGAAAATCAACAGAGGTAGGATTTTTTATATTTTTATTATTATTTTTTCAGGCGAAATTATGATGAATTCTTGGCTTCGATGTCCCCTGAAGACATCAAACATGGTCGAAATCCTGAATCGCAATGGGGACAGAAGGACCTGGCCGAGCAGGGTCCTATCGTTGTAAAACGTGGCGTTTTCGTGGACTGTGAATTTCCGGATCCATCAAATGTCTACGTTCTCCCCGATGAAACAGGCAAAATTTGATTTTTATATTTAAACGGAATTCTAGGACACTTTTATTCCGCCACTTTATGTCTCACGGATATCAGCATAAATTTGAATTGTTACTTTCGAATGCAAATTTTGAAAGAAGAAGATCGTGAATGTTATCACATTTTTCGCACCTGGGGACGACTAGGAACTGAACGAGGTGGAATCTATACGCAGTCGACGAGCAGGAAAGATGAAGCCGTCCAAGAATTTGAGAAGTTAGTGGCTTTTTTTTAATTTTCGGAAGTTTTAAAGGACTTCTGGGCCCAAAAATACCACAAAACCCTGTAATAATTCGAATTTTTCAGAGATTTCGAGCGCTTGACCGCAAATTCTTGGAAGCATTATGACAATTTTGAACTAAAAGACGGTTACATGTCTCTGATTGATATCGAATACACAGATTACGTACGTTTTTCCAGTTTTCTGGTCAATGTGTTTTCCCTCCAGGACACAAAAATAACCGACGAGGAGGGTAACGACCTCATCGCTGGCAGCTTGTCCACTCTCCATCCACAGCTCAAGAAAACGTTGCTGCAATTTTTCTCGGTTGAAAATACTAAAGAAATTATGGAAGTTTACTCAGTGAGAGATTATTTTAGGCGGCTAAAGTGGGAATTTCAGTTCGGATCGGAGAAAATGCCCCTGGGAAGGATTACCAACAGGCAGATGGAGAAGGCCAAAGCCGCCTTGCAAGAAGCTGCAGACCTGGTAAGATTGTAACGGTTTCTTGAAAGAAATCCTTATTTTAGGAAGAGAACGGAGGTCCTGGATCTCCTGAGTATCACCGAAGTGTCTATGAAAAGAAAATCTTAGAACTTTCTAATGAATTCTACTCAATTATGCCCCAATCCTTCGGTCTAGGAGCTCCTATTCTTCTTTCACAACATGAACAAGTCGACGTAAGCGAATTTTACCATATTCTCTCACAATTTTTTCCTGTTTAGAAGATAAAAACAACACTGGAAGGACTAGCAGATACAGTTTTGGTCTGCAATAATTTCCTGGAAGCCTACAAGGCAGCAGAACCTGGTACCGATCCCCTGGATGAATTGTACAATAAACTGCAAATGAGAATGGAGGTAGATACCGTTTCTTATAATTTTTAAAAAATTTTAGGTAGTCGACCCAGAGGAAGAAGATTTCCAGTTGATTTCGACGTATGTCAGCAGAGCCGAGGCTGCTAAAGGCTGTAAAAAGTACAAACTCCTTGAGGTAGAATTTTCTCGGATTTTTAAAGAATTCTTTCAGCTGATAAGAATCGAGCGATTCGAAGAGTCTAAAAACTTTGTGGCCGACTTGGGCAACAGGAAATTGCTTTGGCATGGCTCTCCCAACCGCCATTATCCAGGAATCTTCACTTATGGTCTGAAAATTGCCCCGGCAGCTGCTATTCAGGTTCTTTTTTTGAGGTTTTTGGGATAAATTTTGGAATTCCAGACAGGACATGCATTTGGTCGTGGTGTCTACTTCTCAGATACTGTGGCAATGTCTGCTGATTATTGCAGAGCTGAGAATGCAGGTGTCGGTTATTTGCTGTTGAGTGATGTCGCTCTGGGAAAGACGAAAGAACTTTACCATGAACTGACCAGTGGAATGGGACCTTATGAGGATCTTTATCAATCTATTCAAGGTAAGAATAGGCAGTTTTTTTCCCTTTAACATAATACCACCGCTATCGGAGCCTATGTTTTGTATAATCGCCTGTGAACTTTGAGAAAGGCGGGGGAACAAGCCTGCATCAGCTTGTAGACGACATTTATAAGCTCTAATAGCCCATTTAAAGGGAATCTCGCGTACATATACGCTTACATTAGAGCTTCCGAACATCCTTTTTTTTACAAGAAGCAGGCAAATTCTTGCAATTTTTCTAATTCTTATGGTAGTCAGCGCTAAAACGGAAATTCTCAGTCCTCAAATTAGCCCTTTTCTCCAGCTGAAATACTGTTTTTTTCCAGCAATGGGAGAACTGTCTCCCGATCCTGAAGGCGATTACCAGCATCCTGAAGGATTCACCATTCCCCTGGGTAGAACTCTTCGTGCCAAGAAACCTGAAGAGAATTTTCATTATAATGAGTAAGTTGTCCCCTTTGGTTCTTCATTTTACGCCATTTTTAGGTACGTAGTGTACAACACTAACCAAGTTCGAATGCGCTATCTCTGCCGTGTCAGTTTCCATGAGGATCCACGCCACTGGCTGCAGCTTCTTGGTGTCCATTGGCTGCTCTACTTGATTCGTGTCCTCTTCGGTATCCGCTATAGAAAACTGCATCCCCTAGCCATTCTCTGCCTTCTTTTTATCGTTCTTGTCCCTGCTCAGGCTGATCCTGATAGCCAGGCGGCTGCTTTTCGTCAATTTCACAACATTTCCAAGATCATCATGTAAAAACAGAGCTTTATTTCATACTTTATGGCTTTATCACAGTAATTTCACTTAATTTCTTTACGAGTAAATTTTGTAAAACGTCTTTGAATAATAAATTTTTGGTAATAATTATTTTCTGCTGCTGTTCTCATGATGTTCGGATATTCCTTGTTTATGGAGCCAATCATCGGTACCGTGCATTTTCTCGGACGCTGTGTGGCGCTCGTCGGCTACTCTTGTCCGAGAAGAATCAGCTGTTTGCATTGCGTCATGGGGGTCACCCTGCTCTGGACGGAGATGGCTGAAAATAAATTTAAAGAATGCTTCAAAGGCGCTATAAGACGCCTATTTGTTCCAGGGGTCTCGAAGCGAATTCAAACTACAAAACTTTCAGCACTTGTTGCGATTTTTCGGCTCATTTTGATCTCGGAAAAAAATCGCTTCGGGAACCGAACAAAATTAAGCCCCTGATACTCCATTTAAAGAAAAAAACTTACTGCTCTTCATCGCCTTTCTCCAGGATAGGAATCTTCCCTCTACCGTCCTTCTCCTTGTGGAAGTTGTCAATAAGCTGAATCACAAAATAATTTTTTAAAATGTAAAAGAAAAAACCCCAAAGGAATGAAAAAAACTCACAGATTCAATATTATCAGCCATAGTGCGAAATGTTCGTCGTTTGGTGTCGTCTTTTCTCTGAAATTTCGCCTTATAAAGAGCAAACAACGCGACGTCGCTAACCAAGAAAACAAGGGAAAACGCCCCTCCACGTCAATCTTTTTAGTCTGGCCCGAATTAAGTAAAAACAGGCTTTATTATGACCAAAATACAAGTACAAAAATAGGGAAAATTTGGTCCAGAAGTTAGAAATCACAAGTTCAAAGTAGAAGTCTACGCGGTAGACAATATGAGAGACATTGGGCGTGAAGAAGAGATTCGAAGTATACAAGGGAAAATTGTGGGAAAATAGAAAAATGACTACTCTTGCAATTTAGCGAAACCATTCATTCGAACATCGTAGTTGTCTTTTGGCTGTGGATCTTGTTTCCCGCGATCGCCGGCGTGTTCCGCTTTTTCAACAGCGTCCTCCGCCATTGTATTCAAGTCTTTTGTTCCTTCTTTACCCTGAGGAGCTTCTTGCTCTAAAAATTTGGGTTTTTATTGATTCTCTATTAAAAAACAGCATTTGCCTTTCATACAAAATGATAATAGCCAAAAACCCTGG
The DNA here is from genome assembly GCA_964036215.1 of Oscheius sp. DF5033. Classification (NCBI taxonomy): domain Eukaryota; kingdom Metazoa; phylum Nematoda; class Chromadorea; order Rhabditida; family Rhabditidae; genus Oscheius; species Oscheius sp. DF5033. The sequence goes on along the minus strand of CAXIWN010000002.1, from coordinate 5,746,762 downwards.
AAAAATAATAGTTTTGAGGAAAATTTTCGTTTTTAGGCAAATTCCAAGCATAAAACTGACCTTCAGTTCCTGGCCAGGAGGATAGTGGCCGGGCTACGTGTTCAATAACTTTACTTGCAGTACTTGAGAGCATATTTTCATAGACAGCTGGTGCTGGCTGGCTGAGTGGGAAGAGATGTTGTTTACGTTGCCCTTCGCCAGCCAGCCAGTCAATAACATGTTATTTTTATCCAGGCTAGAAACAATCTTTATGAAATTCTTTTATCTGTGTACTATTTTTAGAATCCTATGAATAATGTGGAATCCAATTATTCTTTAAAGAATCGCGGTAAACAGGAATTGCAGTTCCCGCCAATTACCCGTCGTTTAATTTCTGGAGAGTCGAAGCTTTATTTGGAGCAATTTACACAGTAAATGGTACATAAAATTAGGAAAAATAGACAGATTTAAATGAAAATTAACTGGTAGGACGACAGCCAGCCCCACAGGTGGCATCCCTCTTGTCGGGGCCATGAGTATCCACAGCGTGGCTATCCTGAGTTTCAGCAACTTCGCTAACATTTGAATCGGACTGCATTGCCTGACTGGCGGCTTTTACCTCTGGACGAGAGTCATCAAGTCTAAAACACGGGAAAATTTGGAAACTATAGAAAAATACTCACTGTGGAGAATGACCAGGATCCCTATCGGCGTCGGCTTTATCCTTGTATACATCGGATTCCATTTGAGATGGATCAGACTATTATTTTCATTAAAAAGAATGAAGTATAACTTACATTCATAGGCATTTTGGCCATTTTTGTTAGAAAAAGAGAATTGGGTTTAGAATTTGGGTTATAATTGAGATCACGTCAGTAGACAGACGGGGAAAGACCTTCTGCCCTCTCTTGTTTATCTCTCTATTTCTCTCCTCCTTCACGTGGCGAGAAATCAATGGTACGCGGATGAAACTGCCAGGGGTAAACAATGTTCGGAAAACAGCTGAGAGCGGGCGAGAGAGAGAGAAATAGAGGCAATAACAGCAGGAAGGGGGAGATCGAGAGTTCAAACAGGTCATTTTCAGGGAGAATTGGGGGTTTCAACAGAAAATAAAGTATCTACCCAAATTCGAACTGGTCTTGGATAGAGTCAACCTAAACCCAAAAATAACCTCTTATGGAATATCTACAAGCCAATTTTTCCGATTTTTTTGAATTTGGCGGTAATAATTGCCTGATTTTCAGTTTCAAACCGTCTATTTTTGAAATTTACTGAAAACCTGATCATTGAAATTTTCTTCCGTAAGCCATTTGCAGCCTAAAATTTCCAGTTTTGAAGAAATTTTTTGAATTTTGTTACAATTGCCTGATTCTTAGTGAAAATTCGGTGTCTCAGGATTTATCAAGAAAGAATTTTGAAAAAAAAGACTTGTATTTTGCCTAAAATTAAGAAAATTCGATCTCTGCCCAGTAAAAGAAGCCAAAAATTCCTTATTTTTCCATCATTTCCCGAACTTTTCACCGACTTTTACAAAAAATCCATTGTAATACTTACATTTATTAAAAAAAAACTATGTACAAATTATATTCACACGTTCGAAAATACACAAAATACCCATATCACTACCTGAAATCTAGTGCTTGAGTTGATCTCTGGGGGTAGCCATAGTCTCAGGGAAAGTAATACTGGGACCCTCTTTGTCTTTTTGGTGTCCTCCACGGAGATCAGGTCTTTGTTGTTCGATAGTCTTTCCATCTTGCTTTGTTTTCTCCCCGGCTTGTACCGCATCTGTTCGAATATGATCCTTGATGGCCTCTTTCTTCGCTTCAGCATCAGCAGCAGCTGGATCTTCATCCCTCATTTTCTCAGCTTGATTCACATCGGACATAACTTGCTGCTCTTCCGAGGACATAGTTTCAGCTTTAGATTCTTGTCCCTTTCCTGGAAACAGTTGCCGGACTGCCCAACGGACCAGACCTGAACCATCATCCATATCATTATCTTGGATATTATATTTGACTCCTTTTACTCCTGTAAAAGCATTCGTTGGATCGTCTTTTTGATTCCTCTTTCCTGGATCACCGCCCGGATTACCGGGAACGTTTTGGGGACCATTTCCACTGGCATTTTTTGACATCTCCATGCCCCAAGTTTCTTTATTGTGCATTTGGGAGGAGGCATTGGGAACTGAAATGGGAAATTATGTAATAAATAAAAAATAAACCGTATTTCACGGCATTCTCAAAGAGAACCGGGAAATTCTGATGAGTTTGAATTATTTTTATGTTATTTTATGAGAAAATCCCCTATTTTTGACCCCGAAAATAGAACAAACCCGTTTTTTAAAAGAGAATAAGGAATACGAAAGAATACAAAACTGGTTTAAATATAAAAATAATAATCTAGTTACTTACTTTGGTCACCAAAAGAGGCAAAAGTCCTAATGGCAAGTCGTGGAGCAAATTTGATAGCAGTAGAAGACAACATGTCTAGTCGAAATGATGGCAGGCTGTGTGCTGTGCTGTTGTCCTCTGTCTCCCCTCGGTCGCCTTTCAACGCAAACATGTTATGTTTATTACCGGAGAGAGACAATCGATTTGAGAAAGGGATTTTCGATCTAATAACAGCTCTGTCTGGGGTTTTTTTTGGCTATAAGGCTGGGGGATCTGGAGGACTGTTATCTGCCAGTCGTCGAGATCTTCGCGTCCCAATTGAAACAGGAAAATGAGCTAAAGAACCCCCAGAAAAGCGTTTTTCATTAAAATTTTAACTGTCGGTGACAATTCATTTCCTCCAAAAAATCTTATTTTTGACAAGGCGACACATCAAAATAGACTTAGGCACTGGGAGAAATAAAAAGGACAGGAAGAGGGCGCATTTTACTGCAGAAACAAGTAAGAATCCACGTAGACCGATGAATCAGGTGAGAAAATCTTTTCGATGAGTCAAAAATTATCTTCAAATGATGAAAACGCCAAAAATTCAAGAAGAACCGTGGACTACCTGAAATTTCTCCCCTTTTCCCCCCATTTTCTATAATTTTTGGGTCATACCACCTGATTTAAAAGAACAAATACATTCATTATTATTAAAATATGTACAAATGTACAAGTATGTGCAAAATACCTACAAAAAATAACCGTTATTACAGGAAGGCAAGATCAACAGATTACAATTTGGATTTCGCTTCGTCAGTCTTGGCTCCAACCCATTTTTTAGCCTTTTCCAGGACTTCTTCACCCTTTTCCTTGACTTTTTCAGCAGCATGTTTGGCTCCGTCGACGGCTCCTTCAGCTCCTTCTTTGATTTTCTCAGCCACACCAGTCCCCGAAGTTCCCGTGATGCCTCCCTTCTCTCCAGGGATTTTATTCAAAGCCTCTCGGGTGACTTTTTCCTGCTTGGCTGCTTTTTCCGGATCCCTGCCACCGGGAATTTCTCCGGCAGCATCGATAGAAGCAGCTTGTCCCATGTCTACGGAACTATCTTTGACTGATTGGGAATCTTTGCTGGTGGCAATGTTCCTGGTAATTGTGACAGTTGTCTTCTGGCCTTGGAGAGGTCTTCCAGAAGGATTTTTGTAGCCAAGGGGACCGAGGCCAGCTCCTTCAACACGGATATTTTCAGCTGGAGCTTCAAATTCCGCCTCGGCTTTCTCCAGCTTCTGCTTGACGGCTTTGGCACGTTTCTCTCCTACGGCGGAATCTTCATCGTCACGGGTCATCGTCTGCTTGTAGATGGGCTCAGCGTCGTTGTGCTTTTCTTGAGCCTGTTTGTAGCCAACGCTGCCAAGGTTTTTGGTTCCTTCGGAGAGCTTTCCATCGGGCTTGTCGGTAACTGAAAGAAAAGTCATTGAAATGAACGGAAAACGGAACATTTTTAGGTTTTTTGAATCTTTTGCTACTAAAATAGGGGAAAAACTGCCGCAGAGATGATTTTTTCGTGATTTCTAGCATGAAAAGGGGTTTGTTTCCGTCATTTGTAGGTTATGTAGTCATTTCGAGGTCAAAATGTGTCCGCACAGGCGATAAGAACTGTTCTATTTTAAAAAGTAAACAGAATTTTGATAAAAAAAGTGACGTTTTCCCGCCAAAACCAGTATTTTTAGGACTTAATTGGGATTTCTCATCAAAAATGGGCCTAGACCTATAAAATTCAGTACGCCCTAGGAAAAAAAAGCTTCAGAAACCAAAAAAATATATGAAAATGAACTCACAATCATCGCCAAGCCAAGTAGTCCTGCCAGATCCAGTAGAAGCCAGCATACGAGTACTGGGTCGAACAGCTTGTTCAGCTACACGGAATAGTTGAGCACGAACAGTTGAGAGCATTTTTAGTTTGAGTTGAATAGATGTGAGGATTGAGAATATGTGAATGAGGGCGCTGTTGTTGTTGCCGCCCTTTTTTCCCTGTCGCCCCAGTCAATAACATGTTTATTTACCAAAAGAGCGCAAGGTTCTTCCCGGCCATCCGCTATTTTTCATCTTTTGGACTATGTGGAAAGAAAACGAGGGAAAAGAACAAAAAGGCAAAGGTGAAAGTTTTAGAAAAATTGATTTCTCGGTTTTGGAGAGATTTCGACAGCGTGGGGAGCAGATTCAGCTATAAATTTTTAGGAAAATTAAAGCGGACGCAGTGTTTTTAAAAAAAATTCGCGTAGTTTACCTGGAAACTTCCAAGGAACAAGGCTTCCGACGAAAACTAGGGAAATTACCCAAAATTATTGAATAAAATGGCTTCCAGCGACATTTTTTGTTCATGCTCCTCCTAAATGTTCTCTGGCCCCGATTTCTGACTCTTAACCATTAAAAATCCCTCCAAATGCCAATTTCATAGTTTATTTACAATATGTACAAAGTGAAAAATTGTAAAAACCTAGCGGATTTTATCAATTTCCGCTCCTATGACCTTCTGGGCATTTTTCACGACAGCTTCTCCACTTTGTTTAGCAGCTTCTGCCATTTGCGTTGCTTCTTTGATGACTTTCTCGGTTTCATCTTTTACGCCGTCCGTATTAGCCACTGAAGATCCAAGAGCAGGACGACCTGTTTCGACAGTCTCACGGATTTGATCATCTTGTCCCGAGACAGCATTCCAATTTATCTCATCGTTTCCAATGAAAAGCTTACTGGCAGCATCGTCGGGGTTCTCGACGTCTGAAAATTGCAGAGAAAAAAAGTTGGAAGATAGGGAAATTGGTAGAAAATTGGAGAAACCTACTATCATGGCTAATTCCAAGTGCTAAAGGCCTGGCGGCTTGATGCAGACGAGTTCGGGTAGATTGTAGCATTTTTAGAGGAAATGTGGCAATACGGCCCCCGTGGAAAAGACCTTGTTTATATAAAAGATACATTTCGGGCCTGTTAGACTGTCGTCACGCTGCCACTGACTGTCTGGGCGCATTTCGTCATAATTCTATGGTAAAACAGATGATTTCATAGTGTTTTTTTGAATTAGAAACTAGAAGAAAAAGGGCGCGTTGTGCTCGAATTTCGAATTTGGAATTTCTCCAATTAAACAGAATTTTACAGTCTAAAATTGGAAAAAATGGTGGAAATATCGAGAAAAATTGCTCCCGAAAATTGAAGGAAAATTGATAAAACTTACAATATTTAACAGAACTGGATACGCCCATGGTAATTGGACGCATAACTTGGGTAACTTTGCCATTCGCTGGGGAGAGCATTTTTCATACTGACACTGTCATCGATGCCATCTTTAATCGACAGAGAAAACATGTTGGCATAGTCACCTGAATCCCCGATGACTTTTTGAATATACAGAAATTTTGAATAACTGACAAAGAGGAAAAGTGATCTCTGTCGATTGTTTGACATTTCCTTCGTTTCTCATCAGGTAAGAGAGAACCAGTCCGATCTAAATTTGTGATTTCAGATTGAATGAGTCATTTCTATATTTGTGTAAAACGTCTGAATAAATTCATTTATTATTTTGATTAAAAAATAATTAGTCTGAGTAAAGGAATACAAAGTTAAGGAGAAAACCTCATCTCAATATAACCAAAAAAAGTAATCAGCTTAGTTTTGAGTGTGAAGTTGCCCAAGCTTGGCGTTTGTTAGCTAAAGATACTCCGTTCCGCAGCAATTAATCAACTTACTTCTATGGCGGTAAAATGACAATTTGTTTAATAAAGTTGTCCTATATTTTTTATTCAAAAAAAGCCCAACAATTGTTGCTGCAGAAGCATGGAAAGAAACAATGGCTACGCTGATATACATCCAAGCTATAATGATTACAATTATTTGGTAGAAAAAATTGTTACTGTGATTATAATCCATTGCAAACATGATATATAAAATTATCAATGCTGGAATGGCTAAAAATAAAAACAATACCAATAGCTGAAAAAGATTTCATGGTTCAAGTAAAATAAAAATTATTTACTTGAATTACCACAATTTTTAATGAACGACGAATAATTCTTCGTGTTGCTTGAGACACGTGTGTATTTTTGCTACTAAGAGCATAAAATGAATCGATCACCTGAATTTTGATGTATCTGTATTTTGAAAAAATAAATGATTACCAGGAAAGACACTATGAGACCCCAAGTTATGACATAAATACACATATAAATGGTTGTATTAACTAAACATTGGGAATCAATCACAGCGGCATTGTCGTATAATTCCGGGTAAATGCAGGGATATTTCTAAAAGTGGAAAGTAAAGGGCCTCTATTTTTTTCGGAATTCTCTACACTTTTGCCATAGTCATTTTCCAATTTTGAGGGAAACGAACACTGCGGGACCACAAGACATGCATTTGAATTAGATCTTTTTCAATTGAAATTCCAAAATTTTTCCTGATTATCAAGCGGGTCCTACAGCGCCCGTTTCTCCAGAGCAGGGCTGTGCGATGGGTAGCACCTCAATCCGGCCGAATCCATTCTGGCCGCCTATCGTTCCTGCCGAAATCAAAAAGGCCGCGAATTGTTCCGGCCATTTCATTCCGGCCGTGCACGTTTTGGGACACGCCATTCCGGCCACGCTCATTCCGGCCGCGATTTCGGGAAAAAAACGATTTTTCTTCTCTTCTAAGCAGTTTCTAAGCTTTCTAACGGATGAGAACCTGATTCATTAGCTGAGTAATATATATCATCAAAATAAATATCGCTGAATATTCACCGCTAGTACAACTTTTACTAATTTGCATGAAGATTTTGTCTGCCCTCGTTTTATAATGAATGATACTCGGCTGGTTTTGTTACCATTCGATTCGTCGTCAAATACCCTAAGAGCCAAATTTTGAGCAAGATAGACCATCGTAATCAATAGTTATAGACCGGAAAATGGTGACCGGGGCGAGCGTGGCCCGAATGAGCGTGTCCAAAAAACGTGCGCGGCCGGATTGAGGTGCTACCGTGCGATGCATTGAAATTTTCGATTTTGAGAAAAATGGATGTTCCGTTGACCTGTTTGTTTTCACGTTGTTTTTTGGGAGATTTCAGAATAAAAGTGCGGAAAATTCCTGGTTGAGCCTTGTTGTCAATTCCTCACGCTTCCTTTTTGAACTTACAAGTAGAAAAAGAAAGAATACCTGGATTCCAATCCCAGGAAGAGGCCCGGAGTGCCCAAAAACGAAGAAATGTGCCCTAAACATGAAAACGGCGGTCATATCAGGCGTTTTCCCAAGTTTTACTACTTTTCTTGCTCTAGGCTTGGAACAAGGGAATGCTTCGAAATTGATGGTTATATTTCCATAGCAAAGATGAAAAGATCCTCAAAATATGGTATAAACCTAGAAAAAAGCATAGAAACTATTGAGAATAAAATGCAAAAAAAAATTTGACCGGCGCAGGATTCGAACTTGGATAAAATTTGAAATGAGCGCACTTGCCACTGCGCCATGAAGCAACGTTCTCATTCCTGTAAAATCCCAATTTCTTCGGAATATGGAACGGAATATGGAATACGAAATTTTTTTTCCGGAATACGGAATGGAATATGGAATATGGAATATGGATTCCGCAAGGCTCTGGTCCGTAGCTTTGGGTACGCGTACCCAAGTAACAATGCAACTTTCTCGACTTTAGTCTATTCTTGTTCTTGCACGTCTATAGTGTTGGTATCCGGATATACGAACTGATTTTCCAACGATCAGCAATGATATTTTGTTGTTTGTCCCTCCCAACCTATCTCTCGGAATTTCTTCTGCCGGATTTTCTATAACCAGAAAGGAATCCAAATCTTCCGAGAAATCCCATTTAGTTTCGAGAGCGAAGCTAGCCTACGGAAGCATTCGTGATTTGTCGATAAAATCTGTTTAATTATTAATTTAAATGCGCGCTGGCGTTCGGCAACAATCACGGGCATTCAATAACAGTGCAGGGGAATTTTGGTCGACCAATGGCTATATCCAATGGATTTTGAGGAAGCATCACTGCTTGAGGTCAGCTTTTGCACTGACCACTGACAAGAAGCACTTTGATCGGTAGACCAATACAAACGTACATTCGTCCGCTTCCTTTGAGCCCACCCGTACATTCATCCTTAGTCAGAGTAAAGAATTCCTTGTGCTCCATTCCAATGGAGATATGGTCTGATCTAGACAGTACATAGTGTGAAGACTTAGAGCTTCGAACTTCGGGAGCATTACGAAGACTTAGAACTTCGAACTTCGGAAGCATTACGAAGACTTAGAACTTCGTAAGCATTGTAAGTAGAAATACAGAGTCGGGACTGCTGTGCGTGAGAAGCTTATGAAAAGAATGGGCGAAAGGCTCAGTGCCTCAGTCAATGTCTGATTTGTGTCAAAAACTTCCTTCAGTAGACCCCAAGCAGGCTACCAGAGAGTCAGTCTGCTTGCTTACCCTTGCTCTCTGTTGAACAGAGGGAGACGTTCCTAAAGGCAAGCAAGCAACGCTTGTAGAAGTTCGTCCTAAGACGTGGTATCTCTTTCTTAGACAGTCTAGGGGCCATTGAACTGTAGCCTGATAGGAAAGAGGAAAAAACCTAGCCTGATGCCTGTACATGCTGACTAATGAAGAGGGAAATGCCGCAAATGAAGTGATATTCTCCCCCGTAGGCGTAAGCCACGGGTCATTCCCCGTTTTTCTCTATAACAAAGTGCCAAATATTCCAACTGATCATAACAAAGCCGGTATATAAGCGCCGTCTGAGATGTAGCAGACGATACGCTCATAATAAATCTAGAAGAACTTCTCTGTTATTTCTTCACAAGAAAGACTAGAGAGAAACATCGCAACAAAATATCATTGCTGATAGTTGGAAAATCACTTCGTATACCAGGATACCAACACTATACACGTGCAAGAACAAGAATAGACTAAAGTCGAGAAAGTTGCATTGTTACTTGGGTACGAAATGAAAAGTGCACTGTTACTTGGGTACGCGTACCCAAAGCTACGGACCCGCCAAGGTCTGAAGATGTCCACTTTGACGTCTTTTTCAGAATCGCATCGAATTTTGAGCCCGCTCAAGAATTTTAAGGGGGAAAACCGGAAAACCTCCAAAAAACTGCAAAAATGCCAAAAAATCGCGCGATGTCTGCGAAAACCGTCTTTTTTCCATATTCCGTATTCCGGAAAAAAAAAATTTTTATTCCATATTCCAATTCCATATTCCATAAACGAAAAAAATCCATTCCGCAAGGCTCTGCTACGGACCCGACCTTGGCTCCACATTTTTTTTAGAAACATTTAAAATGTTTTTGTATTTGACGATGAACCTTTTTTTAAATATTTTTATAGCATTCCTGTTGCATTTCATTTACAAAAATTCCGAGTTGACAAGGAATTTTTGGCGAAAAATATTGGAAGAATCGAAATTGCATCGAAAAAAGAATCGAATCGAAATCGCGATGCGATTCGATGCGGCAGATCCGTTCGATGCATCGAACGGCGATGCGGATCAGCCTGAATCGCATTGAAATCGAATCGTCCGGTTTTTGGCAGGGTCCATATCGCATCAAGACGAAATTTCAAGTATCGCACAGCCCTGCTCCAGAGTGAGAAACTGACTACAGAAATTAAATGGAGAAACATTCTATATATTTGCTACAGTAACTCACTTGCCCATAGTCCCGCAAAGTATCAAGTATATCGTCCTCAACGCAAAAATATAATGGAACGAATAATCCGCCATAATAAATGTATAGAAAGACAACAAAAATAAGGCGATATTTCCGTTGTAAACTTCGTTTATGATTAGGTGGAAGAAGCGTCTGATGTCGTTGAAAAAAAAGATGAAACAATGACGCCATCATTCCTGACATCGATATATTACCAATACAAGATTGTAATTTCATTGAAATTGCAAAATAGTTTAAAATTCCATAAGAATAGTAGGCCGGAAAGGGGAAGAGCAAAATAAAGGTACACAGAAGTGCAAAACAGATGTCATTGAAGACAAACCACAAATGACAGTGGAGAAGATGCCATTTGATCCGGGTTGATTTATCCGAATAAATACACCATAATGCGAGGAAATTTAATGGAAGACCAATCTGTAATAAGAAGTGAGATTGCCAAAAGAAGCTATACCGCAAAAACAGCATGTTCAACTAAAATAAATTTAGTAGTTACGTCTTCGTCGAATGCACAGACGGGATTGACTCTTGTGTTAAGTTCTATCAGCATCTCATCTAATAGGGGAACTGCTTTAGTTTGAGATGACATTGGAAAATTAAAAACAACTAGGTTATGACGCGCTGGAGCTCCTTGTGAGGCATGGTGACACTTCTGAATAAGTCTAGACAGGTTTTGTGATTTGACGCCTGGAGCAGCTGCTTTTCGTCCGATCAACAATCGGCCGAAACTCGAAGATTAAAACTCATAAGACAGCGTCTGCGTAAGAATGGAGCTGCAGCGCCATAGGGCGGACAGAAAAGTTGAAGTGCTTCAAATCGGTTGAAATTTTTTGTAATACGTAACTGATGGTAGAGAAGACGTTTACAAGTGTTTTTATGTCGGTTCAACATGCAATGAATTTTTGGCAGAGGCCGAATTCCGCGACCTATAAATGGGGATAACTTTATCATTTCTCAACTTTTTCAGATGTTTTATAGCTCATTCGACGTAGAATTTGATGCACTACTTATACGACCAAAATAGGTTTATAGAGTTTTAAAAAAGTTACAGCAAATTTTCACTTTTTGCGTTTTTTAAAAAATTTCTAAATAATTCAAATCGAACTTGCATATCGTAAATTTTTGCTATGTTCTTCCCCAATGTCTCAGCTATTTTTTAAAAAAAGAAAATTGAAATTGGAGGTAGAAATTCCAAAGATATGATCGTTTCAAGACGGCTAGCTTGGCTTCAATGAAAAATAAACGATGACCTCTAGTGCAAAAATTTATTCTAAACCGTCCCTGAGACAGTTTTTGATTTCTTTACAGAAGAAAAAAACAATATTTTCATGTGTACTTATTGAGAAATAGCTACCTCGAGTTTGTCTAATTTGCAGCGTGAGCATGAAAAGCGGAATACGTAATTGCGTACTTATTCCGCTTACGAGCTCACTTTTCTGACGATTTGTTTTCCTCTTTTTTTAACAACATTGTATATGTGTTTTTACTGTAAAAAATCAAAAACAATATAAGGAACAGTTTAAAACATATTTCAGCACTTGGCGTCAATTTTTACGTTTCATTGAAGCCAAGCTAGCCGTCTTGAAACGTTCATAACTTTGGAATTTCTACCTCAATTTTTAATTTTATTTTTTTTAAAAATAGCTAAGATAATGTGGAACATATCAAAAAATCTACGATATGCAAGTTCGATTTGAATTTTCTAGAATTTTTATAAAAAATGCAAAAAGTGAAAAGACCCTATATCTTTTTAAAAACACGGTAAACCTTTTTTGCTCATATTAAAAGTGTTGTAGAACATCAAATACTACGTCGAAGGAACCATAGTACGTATCCTAAAGCTGAGAAATAAAAAAGTTATCCCCATGTATAGGTCGCGGAATTCGACCTCTGCCAAAAATTCATTACATGGCGGATTAAAATAAAGATGTGTGCAAACGTCTTTTCTACCTTCAATTATGTCCTACAAAATATTTCAACCAATTTGAAGTATTGTACTTCGATGGTTTTGTCCGCCCTCAGCTCGACCCTTACGCGGACCCTGTCATAAAACCCCCTTTTCACAGAAAACCAAGAATAATATCAGCGCTGAATGCTAGATTTTTAAGGTTTCATCAAAATGCACATTGAGTAATTGTATCCTTTTAATTATGCTTGATACGTGAGGTTTTTGGCCATTTTCACTCGTTTACAACCGATTTTTGTACTGTAATTGGGCTTGGATTATTTCTACAAGTAGAAAATTAGTCGTGTAATCCAGAAATTTACAGCCAGATGATGTCTTCCAATAGCTCAAATTCTTCCATAGCTACCTGGAACCACCAATTTGCCCTCAATGATCCCGTCAAGATCACAATTTCCCCGGTGGTCAAACAAAAAAGTCAGAATTTTATTTGCCCTCAGGTGAAATATAAGTCCCCCACCTCAATCCACGGGTCCAATCGATGGGTAATTTCATTAATGTTAGAATTTATGGCAATTTATCTGCAACCTTCGTACGTAATTCTGTAAACGTTGAAGAAAACCAGCAGCTAGTCAGTTTTGTTGGGTGCTATAATTATGTGAGAGGATACTGTAGATTATTTAAAGAAATTTTAGACGTGGAAAGATCCACGATTGGCGTATGATCCTGAGATTATTGGCAGCAATTATACAGTGATACCTACCAGTTTCATATGGTTACCATGGATTTATTGCTATAATTGGTAAGGATTTTATGAATCTTGAAGCGATTATAAATTTACGTATAAATAACAACTTTCAGCGTCGAAGTAAAAATGCTGGAAAAAAATTCACCTAGTGACGATGCTATTGTATCTCCGGATGGTACAGTAAGCACCTACATTCGTGCTCGATTTGACACTGTCTGTACCTGTGATATTTGTAAGAACTCATGTGCACATGCCGCGAATCCCGAATTTCCAGCAGCCTTCCCATTTGACACCCAATATTGCGGTATTAATTTGGATGGAGGATGGAATCATTTTGATAAAATGAACTATTTTCCAGTCTATGATTCTGTTCTCCAACAAACTTTGGTATATTCCTCAATAATTCCGTGTACACTTGTTTAGGGGACGCCTGAATGGAATATAGAATTTTACAATGCCACAAACGAGGGAAATAACTTTATTAGTGCGACAATAACCTATAAATTGAAGAGGAATTCGGAGTTCTATTTTTATTTCATGATCCTGCCGACGCTTGTGATTACTTCTACATGTTTAGCGGCCCTTCTATTGCCTTCTACTTTGGAATATGGAGAGAAGGTAATTTTTAAGAGGAAAATTACTGCAATTTCCAGTTAACAATGGGAGTCACTGGCCTTCTTGGCCTCACATTTCTCTTGAGCATTTTGGTTCAAGAAGTCCCCAGATCCAAGAATCTTCCGTTAATTGGAAAATGGCTGTTGATTGAACGCTTTTCCGCTCTCGGAGATTAGACGACCCGTTTCGATCTAGAAAACCCCAATCAGCACGTCCTGGAACTTGTTGAGAGAGACTAAACCATGAGTCATTGCTATATTTGTCTAAAAAGACTGAATAAGGTCATTTATTATTTTGATTAAAGAATAGTTAATATGGCTAATAATTAAACCACACGCAAGAGTAGTCCCAAAGAAAGAACCTGGATTTATCCAAAAAAAACAACTATTCCATATGCTCAATATTACCAAAAAAAGAAGTTCAGATTGAATGAGTCATTTCTATATTTGTGTAAAACGTCTGGATAAATTCATTTATTATTTTGATTAAAAAAATAATTAGTCTGAGTAAAGGAATACAAAGTTAAGGAGAAAACCTCATCTCAATACAACCAAAAAAAGTAATCAGCTTAGTTTTGAGTGTGAAGTTGTCCAAGCTTGGCGTTGGTTATCTAAAGATACTCCCTTCTCCAGCAATCAATCAACTTACTTCTATGGCGGTTAAATGGCAATTTGTTTAATAAAGTTGTTCTATATTTTTTATTCAAAAAAAGCCCAACAATCGTTGCTGCAGAAGCATGGAAAGAAACAATGGCTACGCTGATATACATCCAAGCTATAATGATTACAATTATTTGGTAGAAAAAATTGTTACTGTGATTATAATCCATTGCAAGCATGACATATAAAATTATAAATGCAGGAATGGCTAAAAATAAAAACAATACTAATAGCTGAAAAAGATTTCATGGTTCAACTAAAATAAAAATTATTTACTTGAATTACCACAATTTTTAATGAACGACGAATAATTCTTCGTGTTGCTTGAGACACGTGTGTATTTTTGCTACTAAGAGCATAAAATGAATCGATCACCTGAATTTTGATGTATCTGTATTTTGTAAAAATAAATGATTACCAGGAAATTCACCATGAGACCCCAGGTTATGACATAAATACACATATAAATGGTTGCAGGAAATAAACATTGGGAATTAATCACAGCGGCATTGTCGTATAATTCCAAGTAAATGCAGGGATATTTCTAAAAATAGAAAGTAAATGGAAGACCCATCACTAGTTTTTTCTTAGAATTTTCTACACATTTGCTAGTCGATTTCCAATTTAGTAGAAACCGGCACTGTGGAATTTCAAGGCGCTGGTGTTTGACCTTTTCAAATGGACATTCCAAAATTTTGCCTGATTATCATGCAGGTCCCACAGCGTCTGTTTCCTTCATAGTTTGAAACGGGCCACAGAAATTAAAAGGAGAGATGTTCGATACATTTGTTACAATAACTCACTTGCCCATAGTCTCGCAAAGTGTCAAGTATATCATCCTCGATGCAAAAATATAATGGAACGAATAATCCGCCATAATAAATGTATAAAAAGACAACAAAAATAAGGCGATATTTCCGTTGTAAACTTCGTTTATGATTAGGTGGAAGAAGCGTCTGATGTCGTTGAAAAAAAAGATGAATGAATGACGCAATCATTCCTGACATTGATCCAATACCAATACAAGATTGTAATTTCATTGAAATTCCAAAATAGTTTAAAATTCCATAAGAATAGTATGCCGGAAAAGGTAAGAGAAAAATAAAAGTACACAGAAGAGCAAAGCAGATGTCATTGAAGACAAACCACAAATGACAGTGGAGAAGATGCCATTTGATCCGGGTTGATTTATCAGAATAAATACACCATAATGCGAGGAAATTTAATGGAAGACCAACCTGTAATAAGAATTGAAAAAAGGCAAAAATTGCTATACCGCAAAAACAGCATGCTCAACTAGAATAAATTTAGTAGTTATGTCTTCGTCGAATGCACAGACGGGATTGATTCTTTTGTGAAGTTCCATCAACGTCTCATCTAATAGGATAACTGCTTTAGTTTGAAATTTGAAAATTAAAAACAACTAGTTATGAGCTCATTGTGAGACATGGTGACACTTCTGAATAAGGCTAGACAGGTTTTGTGATTTGAGGCCTGGAGCAGCTGCTTTTCATCCGATCAACAATCAACCTTATGGAAATACGAAGAGTAAAAGCCATAAACGCCCCCTTTTTCAGATAAAACCAAGACTAGTCTCTGCGGTGAATGTTAAATTAACATTTCATTAAAATGCACATTGAATAGCTGTATCCTTTTAATTATGGTCGTTCCGAGAGGTTTTTGGCTCAGTGACTTACTGTTAGACACGGGCAAGGGTCCAGCCCGGGGCCATTTTTTGGAAAAAACTATGACTGCGTCGAGCCCGACTCGGCTCCTAACAAGGTGAATATCTCGGCCGTAGACGGACCATGTTCAACAATTTAAAGTACACTAGAGTCAGAAAAGAATGGCGAATTTTGTAGAGTAGGTGACAGATGAGTAGCCCTTTGCTGAAAAGTTGTATCCGCCGTTAACTTCCATTAGTATATCGACCCAACTTCTACTGCCACCGTTATTTTCTCTGTTAATGACTCAAATTCTTCCATAGCTTCCGGGAACCTCCAATTTGCCCTCAATGATCCCGTCAAGATCACAATTTCCCCCGTGGTCAAACAAAAAGTCGGAATTTTATTTGCCCTCAGGTGAAATATAAGTCCCCCACCTCAATCCGCGGGTCCAATCGACGGGTAATTTCATTAATGTTTCTCTTGCCGTTATTTCTTCCTGCTGTCGTTAGTTCAAAAATTTCAAGAATTCCCTATAAAAAACTAATATTTGGAAATGGTACATATGACAAAGATGAGTCGCCATATGATGTTACTGGAGAATTTATGCCACTTTACGTACAGCCTTCTTATGTTATTTTAATCAGCGTTGAAGAAAATCAACAATTAGTCAGCTTTCTTGTGAGCTTGAATTATGTAAGAAGGTACTGTAGTTTATTTAAGAAGGTTTTAGACATGGAAAGATCCTAGACTGGCGTTTGATCCGAAAATTGTGGGAAGCAGTTATGCAATAATACCTGCCGAGTTGATATGGATACCATGGATTTATTGCTATAATTGGTAAGTAAAGAATTTCAGGTCCCAAAGTGATAAGGTTTTCAATTGGAAACGGGCTAAAAAAGAAGAAACGGGCGCTGTGAAACCCGCTTGAAAATCAGGCAAATTCTTTGAATTTTCATTGGGAAATACCAAAATGCGCGCCTTCTCAGATCCTGCCATTTCCCCCAAAATTTTAAACCGACAATATCTTCTTTTCAGTGTTGAAATCACCTTGTTGGAAAAGACAGCACCTAGCAATGACGTCGCTGTATTTCCAGATGGTACCGTCAGCACTTTCTTTCGTGCTCGATTTGACACCATCTGCACCTGTGACATATGTACGAACTCATGTGCATACATCCAATTTCCTTATTTTCAGCTGCCTTCCCCTTTGACACTCAATTTTGTGGAATAAATTTAGATGCAGGATGGAGTGGCTTCGATCGGATAAACTATTTCCCAGAACAGGATCCTGTTCGTCAAAGTACTTTGGTATTTCATTCTATTGTACAAAAATAGGATTTTTAGGGAACACCTGAATGGAATTTTGAATTTTACAATGCCAGCGATGGTGGTCAACCCTTTGTTAGTACAAAAATTACTTATAAATTGAAGCGAAATTCGGAGTTTTATTTTTATTTCATGATTTTACCGACGCTTGTAATTACTTCCACCTGTTTGTGCGCTCTTCTTCTGCCATCTAATTTAACATTCGGAGAAAAGGTTAGCTTTTGAGCTGGGTTTACAGTATTTTTAGATAACTATGGGAGTCACTGGTCTCCTGGGGCTCACTTTTCTTTTGAGCATTTTAGTACAAGAAGTTCCAAGGTCCAATAATTTGCCGTTAATTGGAAAATGGCTGCTGATTGAAATGTTTATCTGTATCATTGCCATGGCATTAATCGCACCATTGGCAAAGTTAAAAAGGGGGTAAGACGATGCCATTCGAAATTTACTTCCTTGAAATTCCAGATACTGTGAAAAAAGACCTCCCTGGCCACAGATTGCCGATATTGCCGCCTTTGTAATCGTCTTCGGTGTAAATGGACTGACCACTCTCTTTATGCTCCTCTACCCAGGAGCGTTAAAATCAGCTCCTAATAAACCTTTCTGACATTTTTGTTCTCTATTTCCTGGTTAAATTCGTCAAAAGGGTTATATTTGCTTTCTGTTGAAATATTAGTCCAGCCAATGTCCCGCGCCGTGTAATTTCATAAATGTTATTCCTGTTATTGCTTCCCGCTATCGTCAATTCATTTGTTTCTTATAAGAAATTAATATTTGGAAATGGTACCTACGACAAAGAAGAATCGCCGTATGATGTTACCAGAGAATTTATGGCAATTTACCTGCAACCTTCGTACGTAATTCTGGTCAATGTTGAAGAAAATCAGCAATTAGTCAGCTTTGTTGGGTGCTATAATTATGTGAGAGGATACTGTAAATTGTATTTAAAGGTTTTAGACATGGAAAGATCCCCGATTAGCATATGATCCTGAGATTATTGGCAGCAATTACACAGTGATACCTACCAGTTTGATATGGTTACCATGGATTTATTGCTATAATTGGTAAGAGCCTTGAACCGATTAAATATTTATGTATAAATAACAACTTTCAGCGTCGAAGTAAAAATGCTGGAAAAGAATTCACCTAGTGATGATGCTATTGTATCTCCGGATGGTACGGTAAGCACCTACATTCGTGCTCGATTTGACACTGTCTGTACCTGTGATATTTGTAAGAACTCATATACACAAGCCGCGAATCCCGTATTTCCAGCAGCCTTCCCATTTGACACCCAATATTGCGGTATTAATTTGGATGGAGGATGGAATCATTTTGATAAGATGAATTATTTTCCAGTCTATGATCCTATTCTCCAACAAACTTTGGTATATTCCTCAATAATTCCGTGTACACTTGTTTAGGGTACGCCTGAATGGAATATAGAATTTTACAATGCCACAAACGAGGGAAATAACTTTATTAGTGCGACAATAACCTATAAATTGAAGCGAAATTCGGAGTTCTATTTTTATTTCATGATATTACCTACACTTGTGATTACTTCTACCTGTTTAGCGGCCCTTCTATTGCCTTCTACTTTGGAATATGGAGAGAAGGCAATTTTTAAGAGGAAAATTACTGCAATTTCCAGATAACAATGGGAGTCACCGGCCTTCTTGGCCTCACATTTCTCTTGAGTATTTTGGTTCAAGAAGTCCCGCGATCAAAGAATCTTCCGTTAATTGGAAAATGGCTGTTGATTGAAATGTTCATCTGCATTTTTGCCATGGCAATAATTTCCCCCATGACAAAATTAAAACGACGGTAATCTACTAATATTAATGGATTTTTAAAATTTCAGATATTTTGAAAAGCGGTCTTTTTGGACACAACTGGCCGATGTTGCCGCATTTCTCGCTGTCTTCGGTGTAAATGGCCTAACCACTCTTTTTATGCTCCTCTTTCCTGGAGATTTAAAATCAGCTCCTAATAAACCATTTTAATAGCTTTTCTTGCTAAAATTTACACTCAGACGACCAAGAAAATGCCAGGTTCTATTTGCTTCCGCGTGAAATATTAGTCCAGCCAATCCCCCGCTGTGTAATTTCATAAATGTTTCTCTTGTCGCTGTTCTTTCCAGTTATTGTCAGTTCAAAATTAACCTACAAGCAGCTAATATTTGGAAACGGTAGCTACGATAAAGAAGAGTCGCCGTATGATGTTACCGGTGAATTTATGGCAATTTACCTTCAGCCAACGTATTTTATCCTGGTGAATGTTGAAGAAAATCAGCAGTTGGTCAGCTTTTTGGGATGTTTGAATTATGTAAGAGGATACTGTAGATTATTTCAAGGGAGAAGTTTCAGACATGGAAAGATCCACGATTGGCTTATGATCCAAAAGTTGTGGGCAGCGATAGTGTGATAATACCGACCAGTTTGATATGGTTGCCATGGGTTTATTGCTATAATTGGTAAGATTACTGTAATTTAGGCAATTTATGGTCCCGAAGGAATAAAGCTATCGATATCCTTCTTTTCAGTGTTGAGGTAACATTCTTGGCAAAAGCTACGCCCAGCGATGATGCCTCCGTCTTACCAGATGGTACTGTAACTACAATAGTTCGAGCCCGATTTGACACGATCTGCACCTGCGATATATGCAAGAACTTCTTACTTTGTGTCCCAATCTTCGTATTTCCAGCCGCCTTCCCATTTGACACCCAATTTTGTGGCCTAAATTTAGACGGAGGACTCAGTTCCTTTGATCAAATGAACTACGTTCCTGTTGAGGATCCAAGTCTTCAAACTACCCTGGTATTTTTATTTTATAAATTTACAGATTATTTTATAGGGAACTCCTGAATGGAATATTGAATATTATAACAACACTAATGATCCTGTCTTCATAAGCATGAGAATAATCTACAAGTTGAAAAGAAATTCCCAGTTTTATTTTTATTTCATGATACTACCGACACTTGTGATTACTTCTACCTGTTTGGCAGCGCTTCTTCTACCTTCTAATTTGTCTTACGGAGAAAAGGTTATCATTTAAAGGCAAGATTACTGTAATTTTTAGATAACTATGGGAGTCACTGGCCTTCTTGGCCTCACATTTCTCCTGAGTATTTTAGTTCAGGAAGTACCGAGATCTAATAATTTGCCGCTCATCGGAAAATGGCTCCTGATTGAAATGTTTACCTGCATCGTCGCTATGGGAATTATTTCACCGATGGAAAAACTCAAACTACGGTAGGAAAACAATTAAAGTGGATTTGTAAATTTCAGATATTGCGAGAAGAAGCCTCTCTGGGCGCTGATAGCCGATGTTGCCGCCTTCCTGGTCGTCTTTGGTGTAAATGGACTAACCACTTTGTTTATGCTGCTTTTCCCCGGCGATTTGAAAGAAGCTCCTAATAAACCATTTTAATATGTACAACGAAGTTATAGTCAGCTCATTTTTGATGGCTCAGAGCATGACTTCCACACTACATCCACCCCTGGTATAATTCGATATTTACAAGCTACCAATTGACCAAATTTTTTTTATTCTGCACGGTGCACGTCAAATGTTTGAGGGATATGCGAATAAGAAAATAAAAAAACTGTTTTAATCATGAGTTTGTTCCTGCATTTCGATCTTCGTGTTTCGATCTTTGACCATTTAGAACAGAAAGGTCACATTCTATTTGTTTCCATGAAATAGAAGTCTAGTCAGCACTCCTACGCCGCGTAATTTCATAAATGCTGCTGGTTCTCCTATCGCTTCCACCTATTTCTTGTTCTGAATTAACCTATCAAGAGCTAATATTCGGAAATGGATCCAGCTACAATAAAAACGAAGCTCCTTATACCAAGCCAGGGATTTTTGTGTCAGTTCTCTTGAATCCAACATACGTCGTCTTGGTCAAATTTGAAGAAGATAATCAGCTAGTCAGCTTTATGGCTATTTTTAATTATGTGAGGTGCTTTCCTTTAAAGAAAATAGTTTCTAGACATGGAGAGATCCTCGTCTGGCTTTTGATCCCCAGAAAATCTACGAAAAAACGGAATTTGCAGTAATTCCGGCCAGTTTGATATGGAAACCGTATATTTACTGTTATAATTGGTAAGAATTATAAGTATGAGACATGTTTAGTCAGTATTGAAGTGTCATACGTACAGAAAAATACCGCGGACGATGATGTTTTCATAACTTCCGATGGAACAGTCAGTGCCTTTATGAGGGCTCGATTTGATACTGTTTGTACTTGCGACATCGGTGGGATTTTGACTTGCATTCTAACTTTCCCATGTCCAGGAGCTTTTCCATTTGACGTTCAATATTGTGGAATAAATTTTGAAGGAGGATTTACCACATTGGAACAATTGAACTTCTTTCCAGTTCGAGTGCTGGAAACTGAAGACGTCATTGTAGATTCTATTTCCAGTCCCAGACAAATTTACAAATATTTAGGGGACTCCTGAATGGGAAATGGAATTTTATAACGCAACAAATGAGGGAGAATCCTATATTTTTACAATATTTACTTATAAATTGAAGCGAAATTCGGAATTCTACTTTTATTTCATGATCCTGCCAACTCTTGTGATTACCTCTACCTGTTTGGCGGCTCTTCTTCTCCCTTCTAATTTGGCGTATGGAGAAAAGGTTTGTTTTAAATGAAGATTACTGTAATTTCTAGATAACCATGGGAGTTACTGGCCTCCTTGGGCTCACATTTCTCTTGAGTATTTTAGTTCAAGAAGTCCCCAGATCCAAGAATCTTCCGTTAATTGGAAAATGGCTGCTGATTGAAATGTTCGTCTGTATCCTGGCCATGGGAATAATTTCACCTATGAATCGACTAAAAAAACGGCAAATTTTCCCTTCTCTAAAACTTTTTGTTCTTCAGAATTTCTGAAAAGGGATCCCAATGGACGTGCATAGCTGACATTCTTCTTTTTCTCCTCATTTTTGGAGCCAATTTCTTGACAACATTGCTCATGTGTCTCTTCCCCGGAGAGCTCCAAACTGCACCGAAGAAATTTTTTTAACGTTTTTTCCAATATAAATGTCTTTATTCATTAAACTTTCAATATTAAAGAGGTTAGAAGATAAAATTAGAGATCATTATAAGCTAAAAGCTACGCATTGATGGTTCGGGCCGATAAATGTACAGTGTACCATCTGGGGCGAAGCTTTGAAGCCAATTGTATCGTTTGAACACAAGACAGCAAAGGAAGAAGATTCGGTTTCGAGAGCCTTGCTGATTTTATCTTCAGATTGGACGATAGTGCTTGCAATGTTTTCTTTCATCAATTCTCGCAGATGCTCATTGTTACAGGCGGGATCTTTTGAAGAAGTTTCTAGATGGCTTTCGAAGTCGTCAGTAGATCTAAAAATTCCAGTAAAAATCGCAATATAGGGATAATTGCCTCTTTTTGCGACCGAAAGCACCACCGCCACAACATCCGCCACCTCCTCCGCAGCCGCCACAGCCTCCACAGCAACCTGGAAGAAATTATAACGATGCGAGCCAAAAAGGCCAATAAAGATTTTTTCGCTTTTCTGCGGCTGCCAGGAGAAAGTGCTGTGGGACCTGCTTGAAAATCAGGCAAATTTTTCAATTTTTCATTGGAAAATGCCGAATTTGAATTCGCTTTTTTATCAGGCCCTAGTTTTCCCAAAGTTGAAAATTTCTCCCAGAGTCAAAAGGTTTCCAAACTTAAATTTGGTATTTTCCAATGAAAAATCAAGGAGTACGCCTGATTTTATAGCTTCTCCCAAACAAAATCGAGTGATTTTCAGCTTTTCCAGTTACCTTTAGGCCTCCCGCGACCATATTTTAAACATTAGGACAACTTACAGCCTCCACCGCCTCCCATTCCAAATCCAAGCGAGCTGGCCAAGCCAATAAGACCAAGAAGAAGTAGAAGAAACTTCAGCGACATGGAGAAGGTGGCAGTCGACAGGGGATTAGTCTTTCCCCGACGGTTTATATACCTCTGGAGTGACCTCCTTGACACACTACTTTCATCCACCGATTATCTCCCGGTTCTCCCTCTCCATGGGAAATGTCTGCGAAAGTGTTTCAAACAATATCCGTCTCTATTTCAATTCCAGTTTTTAGCCGCTTTACTTTCACTTCGAAGATTTTATTAGGAATATCACAGTAAATAAACCGTAAAAATGGCAAAAAATGGCAATGATTATTGGGCCTGTGTCAGAGAAGAGTCTCACTGTCTTCTTTTAATTGTTTCTCCATTTCAATGTTCCATACTTCAGGGGTCTGAAAAATTGAAAAATTGTAAAATTAAAGAAATAAGAAATTTTGGCGGATAGCGAACCTAAAGGTGAAATGGCAGGATAGGCGGATGCTGGATAGACAAATGGAAAGGTAAGGGAAGGAGACATTGTGAAGGAGTATTTAGAGATTTTCCCATATCTGTCAGGGGAGCTCCAGTTCCATTCATGGGTCTCGAAGCGATCGGCTCTTGTATAAATGTCCGGGATTCCTGAAGAAAAAACCGGGCTCCTTGGCGGATTTTTTGGCGTTTCTCGGTCGCTTCGAGACCCAAAAATAACCGGTTCCTGGCAGTCCTTCAAACATAAAAAAGGCGGAAAATTAAATATTTTGAAATATAGAAAACTCAAGAATACGATCTAGACATGAACTGATCGATACCTTGAATATGGCTCACAGCGCCATAGGATGGGATTTCGTGCTTGTATGCAGTGTCCTTTAAATTATTTGAATCATAACAAAAATTGGGAGTGAAGCATAAGCAAAAATTAAGCATAAAAAAAGAGAAAACATACCAGTAAAGTTTGCTTGGATTCTTCTGATATATCGAAATCTTTTCTGACTGCTTCAGCTTCCTTCGTCTCAATCTGAAAAACGCTTGAATATATTTTAAAAGGGTTTTTACCTTAAAATCATTGCTTTTACATCCTCTACAGGATTTTGTTATCATTTCCCAGATCTCATTTCTCAGTTGAACTTGGCAACTAATGTAAATTGGCAAGCGACACGCACATGCCAATGTCGTAAGAAGACTGACCATATCCACAGCTATGGCATAAACTCTGGAATTATTTTTTATCAGAAAAATTCACAAAAAAATGATCCCCAATCTCTTGTCGACGGATACCTTTTCGCCCACGGGAAAGATGCATGTATCAGAGTGAAAAGAACATGACAAGGGTGTGTAAAGTTCAACATAAGTGGGGGCAGGAGGCAGCTGGATAAAAGTTAGACCTAGAGGACAGAGAGCAAGATAAGAGAGGCCGTTCTTTTCATATAAACAGGTATTTTTTGGGCGTCAGTTTGAATCCGGGAAACCTCCGCAGGACATCCCTCATTTTTGAGGTCAAGGAGAATCGAAAGATCGCTAGGTGAGCAAAAATACAGCGGGCTAGTGGATTTCTCCATATCACAGAGGTAGAAATTTGTAATTCGGGCTTTTTAAAAAATTCCGGATGCATTGACCTTTGTAAGAATGACTCAGTTCAGGATAACGGAAGAACAAAGAAACTTAAAAGATAAGAAGAGAGAAACCACCGACTTCTTTTTAGGATCTCTTACAGTAATCCGAACTTCTAATCGGTTTCCAATCTTAGGGGAATAAGCCCAATTTTAGGGAAAGTGGGTCCCGCTTGAAAATCAGGTAATTTCCTCGAGTTTTCATTGGAAAACGTTAAATTCAAAAGGCCGAGTCTTCCAGAACTGGAAATCTACTACATTTTTAGATCGTCGACCGCCTGGACCCACAAAAAGTTCCGCAACTCACTCGACATAAGTATCCAGCAACGTATCTTTATCCACATGTTCCCATATAGTCAGGATAACGTTGATAATATTAGAAATAAGATAGCAACAGACGACCATTACCAGTGTCCTGGTTGCTGCTCGAGCATTCGCCTGAAATGTTCTCATTACTATTTCTAATTCCTACAGAAATTAGTCATTAGGCATGCCCTATAGTAAGTAAAAATACGTGAAAAACCATGGCACTAAACTGTAGTAGAAGATGCAGAAGAAGAAGAAAAAAAAAGACAAAAACGAAACAATAGAAAAAGTTGAGAAGAAGACGAATAAAGACGTGCAATAAGTAGCAAAACTCGTCAAATAGACGCCGTGTGAGCGTGACTTTTGTTACCTTTCGCCGGACAGGATCCCAGTGCTCGTAATGGCCCTATAGAGGCGTGATTTTTTGAGTGACAAAGGTGACAGAGGATGGATCTTTCCAATAAAAAGAAAATCAAATGACTTACCTTTCTCTTCGCATGTTCTAGGATGGCATTTCCAGCCAACTGGCAGACAGTTAATTTTGTATGAACTGTCAAAGCATTGACTATTCGAATATTGAGGTAAGCCAGAATGAAGAAAGGAGCGAAGATGGTGACAAAGTTACGGTACCTGGAAAATGGATATTGTTGGAAAAATGGGAAAGAACATAAAATTTTCAGAGTTCAGTGCGATTTGGTCCAGTATCTTTTTCTGGTTTATAATCTTGTACCCAGGTTACAAAGCGATTTACATAATTTACCCGCATTTTTGTCCCGATATTTGAAATTTAAAATTCCTTATTTGAATATTTACTGCTCCAGGTGTTTTAAAGTTCTCTATTTTCCCGTGTACGAAGCGAAAAGTAACCAATATTGTAAAGAGTTATGGAGACCACCTAGCTAAGAAAGTATCAACTTGTTCCCTCAGCTTTTTGCTCATTTTTCACTGCCGAACTTGAAATTTGACTCGCGACAAGTGTAACTGACCGCTGAGATTATCCCAGAAAGCTTTTGTGTAAAGAACTTACCAAAATCGCCAGACAACGTTATACGGTGTATCAAAGACAAAATCCCTATAGGACATTGACGTGTAAGTCATCGTTCCTTCGCATTCTTCATTTGTACTCA
Source organism: Oscheius sp. DF5033 (assembly GCA_964036215.1). Classification (NCBI taxonomy): domain Eukaryota; kingdom Metazoa; phylum Nematoda; class Chromadorea; order Rhabditida; family Rhabditidae; genus Oscheius; species Oscheius sp. DF5033. Next base: position 5,720,897 of record CAXIWN010000002.1, on the reverse strand, counting down.
ACTGAAAATTCTAGTTTTACGCGTAAAATGGTAACGGCTACCTGGAATTCAAAGTACATTGTTCCTTTGCTAATAATTCCCATAATTATAGCGAATGCAGCAATTCCTTTTCTATTTCTGAAAAATTATAAATTGCAGTTTTTTTTTGGGTCACAAACTTTTGAGCAAACGGCAATTGCTTCGTGTTGAGAGTCAAACAATATCGTTCAAATGAAGCGCAGACAATCAGGAAAGACGAGGAGGTCATGGCGATGTGAGAGATTGTAATCATTGGAACCATGTAGGAGAACCTGAAAAAGAATACTTTCCATGTTTTTTGACCGAAGAAACCTACCATAATTTGACCAAAAATGGCGATACAAAATAATCAGAGGCTACGTTGACGGACATCAAAAGAATATAGGCAAGGCTGACAAATATGTCAAAGAAAGCCAGGAGCATCAGATAAATATTGTGAGTTGTTCGATGATGCTTCCTGAAAATTATAGTAACGGTTAATTCACACGGTGTCCGCGGTAGATAACCCTGGATTTCGTGCTTTTACGCAATTTTGCGCATTTTTACAATCTGGACGACCACTTTCCCCAAAAATATCACCATTTATCATAGAAAACAAGTAATAACGACCCTTGAAAACGTTTCTAGGAACTGAGAAACCTCTCTCTTCCTCTCCCAGTTCCTTGTGGCCTAGCACCATTGAAACTTGCAGCCGGGATCTTTGTGCTCAGGGCAATCGAGAACACACTTTACTATAAAAAAAACTTGCAGACTAATAACCCAATGGTCATTGAAAGGGAAAGGAATCCGGAAAGAGGAAGGAAACCTAGGAAATCTTTTCCAGAAAGGTCAGAGCCCACGTTATTCCAAGAATCGCTTTCAGAGTTTTTTTAAGGATGGAAAGTTTTTTTTCTTTTCCTATAACTTTTCCTTTAACTTGGTATCCAACCTTGTAAAACGAGCACTGTGTAACTCGCTTGAAAATCAGGGAAATTTTCAAATTTTCTATGGAGAAAGTCAAATTCAAATTCGCCGATTCTCAAGTCTCGTAGCCCCCTGGAAACTGCAAAAAAAGTGGTTTCTAGACGGATCAATCCTCAGTTTACCCATCTCCCCCGTCTGTCCTTTCATCTTCTCATCCATCTCTACAATTTGTCAACTGGTCTTTCCTCACCATTTGTTATCGTGGGTGCTACCTCTCTCGCCACACAACCATCTCCACCCGTTCTACTCAATAACAAAGTAGTAGCGGTGGTATTTTATTTTGAGAGAGGCAAATTCAATCAACACGAAAAAGATATATACCAGTAGCCACACTCGCTAATACTAGAAAACTTGCCTGGTTGAAAATAAATAAAATAGAAGTAAATTGTTGCATATACTGACGATTGAAATTGAGGAACCAAAGACCGACACCAGCCAAAATCGAATATTTGTAAGTGGTGGAGGTTCAAATGAACACGGGTCTTCTAACGGCTCCACTGCCGTTGAATTGGCGTCCATTTTCTATAAGAAAACTTTTTATAGAGGATATGAAAGAGTACGGTATCAGAAAATAGAAAAGAAATATAAAGAGAGGCCGAGGAGAGGGAAAATTAGCACGAAAATGGTCAAAAATGGGCCAATTTGGGCTCTGTGGCACTGAAAAGTCCCAAAAAGAAGCAGAAAGCCTACAGCAAACAAAACCACACCATCTGGGCTGTAAAAGTTGAGAGAAAACCAATTTATTTTATCCAGAGCCACCAGAGAGCGCTTATTTTCCAAGGTCTCTTTCTGTCTGGCCAGCTGTTGTCTCAAGGTGGTTGTTTTGAAAAAAAAATGATAAAATATCAGAACCTGGCTATTAGGAAGAGCCAGAAGAAAAGGAGGAAACAAGAGAGCAGGTCAAACAGGTGAAAAATTCGACCTACAGCTGATAAAGTTCAAATTGAATATTAAACGCCGGGTGCACGAAAGATTGGTCTTTATTCAGGATTCGCAGAGTACGAGGGAAGATTTCTGGCTAAGGGATAGTTAAGGGAAAACCTGGTGGTCAAGGGATTTTTTGGGAAAAATGGCCAAACATCAGGGATTCTTGTAATTCCTAGTTTTGGAAAATGAATTGAAATTGGGGGCTCCTAACTGGAAATAAAAAATGATAAAGAACTTCCGAAGTGATTGGACACGAATTTTGTTCTTTCGAAGTCCTGCAAATTTAACTCCCTCCGTTTCAAGACCCATGGGTGAAATTATGGTCTACAGGTAGACCCTCTAATTACCAAAAAAAGCTGAGACAAATCGCTGATAAGAGACGAAATTTAAGCGCAAAAAATGGAAAATGAGAGGTTTTTGCCCAGCAACTTCAGAGAAAACTGTCACGACTACGAAAAGATTACTGCAAGACGAGGAACTTTAAAAAAGATGGGTTATCAATCAACTGGAAGGCTACTTTCAAGAAAGGACAATCGGGAAGGTGTCACGAAGTACATCAATCTCGTAGCCGAAAATAAAAATTAGGAAAAACTAACATTTGGATCGTTAGCGTCTAATTTTGGGTAAACAAAGTTTCAGAATACGGTAGATTTTCTTTTGGAGTCTTATAGATTCTAGTTATCCAATAATAAATGAAATTTATGCATGGGACAAAGTAGTGAATGACACGGAGTTGTTTTCTTCAAATAAGAAAAAAATGTCTGCGCTTTTTGATCCGTTCAAGGCGCCTCGAGCGGAGAAAACTACGAGAAGAAACACTTGTAATTTGACGAGAGCGACTTCCCACACCTGGTGCATATCCGTCCGTCTCTCTCTCGCGTCTCTTTACTCCCTCTCTCTCCCACCTTGAGGTTTTGGCCAGCTGTTTGGTGTATTCTACTGCGACACAACTTGGGGGCAAGAAAAAACTTCCCGCTTGAAAAATGGAGGTGATAGGTTCGGCCATGATTAATGGCCTTTTAGACTTGGAAGCGGGGAGATGACGGGACACATTCCCCCCGCCGTCTTTGGTGTAAAAGCTGCTCACCTCCCCTGCGGAAAAACAAACAGTTGTTATAAGTTTGAAAGTGATAAATCATCAAAGAATGGCGAGTGACAATCAGCGAAGATTACAAGCCAAGGACTCAAAATCTCTGTTCAGGACGACGATCTTTAGGGGTGTCGAGAACATTTTATGGGAATTTTGACCTGTTTTCCTTGTAAATGAGATCTATTAAAGGACAGGAATTACAGTATTTCAGCCGGAGATCATTTATCTAACCAGTCAGCCAAATAAGGAGAGAGCCAAAAACAGAAAGAGGTGCGAGGTAGCACGCAATAGGTCCATTAGGACACGACGGCAAAATGAAATTGAACCATTGAGAGAATGTGAAACAAAGCTCAGAAAAATAACTGGAAGGAACAAATATGGCAACATGGGATAACTAGATTGAACCATTGAAGCCGAATTCTGGAAAAAGAGAAAAAGTTAAAGGTCGAAATTTTGACCAGGGATCAAGAAGTGTTCCCAGGTAGATGAATTGACGTAGAAGAAATTGGATCCGGCAACGAACATGAGGATTTTTTTTCTGGGTTCCGGGGATTTTCAACCGGAAAAGGGTGGCCCAGATGAATGGGGAGCTGAATCTGACCTGCAATTGTTCGGAGATTTACTACAATGGAGTTTTTAGGAGCAGAAATAATCATCGGCGTTCAGCGTGTGGTCAATTTTTTAGAATTTTCAAATTTCCCTTAGGAAAATCTGTTTTTAGCGCGAATACATGAGAAAATATCTTTTATTTCCTGGTTAGAATAAATTGAATTAACTGAAATATAAAGGACTCGGCTAGATAAGAAGAATACGGCAGTTCCATAGGAAAAACACCAGTAAAATAAGGAAAATATTGGTGTTTTTTCAGCCATTCGGTGTTAATACGAGGAAGCTGTATACAAAAGGAATAGCATTATTGAATGCGGATGTTGAACTGAAACATAGTCGGTTTCCAAACTTGAGAGAAACGAGCGTTCTGGCACCTGAAAAATCCGCGCATTTGAATTTGGCGCTTTCCAAAGAAAACTCAAAAATTTAGCCTGATTTTCAAGCGGTCCAAGGCCATTTTTGTCAAGTTCATAAACTGACTTTTCAAGACCATCAAAACAGAAATTTATACCAGAGAATTCTATAAACCAAGGCTAAAAAAATAACTTTTGATCTGCCGCTTCACACACACGTTTCTAACAAAACGGCTGATTGAAGCTCCCGAAAATTTTATGCAAACTTTATTTTTTCCCTCCGTTGTAGCGGAAGATAAGGAAGGAAGAAGCGTGCTAAAAAGATTCACAATCCTTAAATTAGGAACCTCGTACAGCGATGTTTTTCGCAGGCGGTTCCCGACCAAAACACGAAAAAAGCCGCCTGTTTGTTTTAGAAAAAGCTGGTAAAGGACACAAGTTCCTGGTCTCTGTGTTCCCCCCTAATCGAGTAATTTCTCTCTCCCCTTTACCACATCGTGACTCAAACAATGAGATTTGCATTGACAGCGAGAGTGTCGGAGCAAAGGGAGGGCTATTTTATAGAGAGAAAGAGGGAAAATATTTGTGGACTAGGATGTGTGTTTTTAGCCTTTGGCGTAGTTTTATAACCAGCTCAACAGATGGTTCAAATGGCACTTTTAGATGACACGTTCACACGTTCTTCTCCTTCTCTTCTTGTTTTTCTTTGTGGGAAATAGCCAAGAAACCGCCGGTTTTGATGTGAAAACTTCAGAAGTACAGAGAATAAGGAAATAGCAATATTTACAAAAGATATGGAAACGAGCAGATCATATTTCAGATTTCAGAGTGACGAAATTTTGGCTCTTAGTCTTCATAAAAAATTGAGAAAGGTCCGAAGTCTGCCTGGTTTCTAAGAAAATACTTGGCTATTTTAAAATGACTTCCGGGATTCCTAAAAGCTGGGAAAAGAGGCTCGTACGCGCCTCCCTTTTTCAAAATTTGGTTGCCGCCAAAGGATGAAACAAGAAAGGGACGCTTACAAGTGTAGTAAAAAGCAGTCTCACAGGCTTTAAAGAAATACAATATATTTGAGAAACACTGGACATTGGTCCGGACACCCAAGAATAGCTACATGTCTTGTTATTACGGAAGTGTCTGCCGAAATTTGATGTAATAAGTAATTTTTGGCAATTTTGTCCCAATAAATTGGCTAAACACGCGTGGTCGCTGGTTAAAAACCATAAAAACTGACAAAAATCATGGCACGGACAGAATAACATCAGAAAAATTGTAAATTTGAGGTAGAGCCAGAAACTTTTAAAAGAGAAATCAGGTCACTTGAACCTGACAATTGTGTGACACAAATAAACACAGCAGATAAGTCATAAGTTTAGACCTAGACGTTGCTTACTGAAATCTAATCCTCCCGCCCTCACATTTTCCTCTTTTTTTTCTTGAAAATATCTCCCAGTTTTCTGATTATTTAAAGGGGAAAGGGCCCAGAAGTTTGATGTTATCAACAGCCGCCGTTCAAGTGCACATTTCTAGGCGTTCCCATCCATCTAACCTTCTAACCCGCTTCTATAATAAATTGCGTTTTCCCCCGTCTCCCCTGCAAAACTAATAAAAGCTGAGGAGGGAAAAGTACAAGAAAATAACCAGCTCTTTGACCAGTTGAAAATAAGTGGGGGAGGGAGGAGGGAGGAATGAAGACGCCATCACAAATTGCGAGCTTTGCATTATTTGTCCCCGAGAGTCCGTCCGCCTCAAAATCACCTTCAGGCTATGGAGGAGACCACGAGATGAACAGAAAGAGAACAATGGCCATAGACATTACATAAAGAGCGGGGAGAGATGCGCCCGAGGGCAAAACGATGAGATTAACGTGTAACGTCTATTTTGAGGCATCGAGAGTCCTCAAAAGTGTCTCGGATGATGTGGGAGGAGGGTCGGGTTGCCTACAAATTGTCGTCTTTGATCTGTTGCAGAGATTTTTGAATGTTACACGGTCCAGCACACCAACTCCGGCATTAATTTCGGTTCAATTAATCTATTTTTCACGGGAAAAAATGACTGGAAATTAGTTTTTTTTTAAATCTAATTTTATGGCACTTGAAAGCTTTCTGGAGAAAATGGCAGAAAAGGCGAAACGGATCCAGTTTTAAGGGGAATATCCCGGTTTTAAACCTTTAAAAAGGGTTCTCCATCTTTCCGCCACAGACCGCCTGGGCCAAATTTGGTTCCATTACAGTAATCCAATAAAAAATTTATGTAAAAATCATTTAAACCAAAAAAAGAACTCCGTCCTCCCCCGCTCCCTATTAAATTTTCCGCTACAGTAATCCTTTAAAGAAAATTACTAAAAGCAGCAGATCAAGCGCAATGAATACAAGTAATTCTTGGCCCTAGGTAAAAACATCTCTAATGGAGAAAAGGAATAAAACAGGAACTAGGCTAAAGGCCAAATGCAGTGGGAAGTAGGAGAAGTAATAATTCACAAAGTCCATAATTGAACGGGTGGCCAATTGAAAGTTTGATTGGACAAGACAATGGGATACGTTTTTGAGGAGGTTACGTATTTACGACATACTAAAATGGAAAAAAAATAACTTGGAATATAAGGGAAAAATAATGGGTACAGTGGCGTCATTTCCGCATTCCTGGTGGATTGAGGGAAATGTCATACGGTACGTCAGTATATGGCTGTTTTGGTGCAGGAATTACCAGAATGTTGTGAATAGGTCCCGGACGGAAAGCGCAGTATTTCAAGAACTGTCATTTTTCGTTAAGTGACCCGAGAACGCTAGCATTTGAATTTGGCGGTTTCTAATGAAAATTCGAAAAATTTCCCTGATATTCAAGTGGGTGCCACAACGCTCGTTTCTTCCAGGGTTTCACAGTCGTTGCGAGACCAGATATCCGGGAATCGCTCCTAAAGGCAGAATATTCAAATTTTTATTATTCTTCCTAGACTTTGAACCCTTTAGAGCACTTATTAAATCCTAAAAATAAATATGAATTTTGAATTGTTTATGTCTGACGGCCCATCAAAAGAATAGTGACGATGATGAGAAGCGTTAGATTAATTCAAATAGGTCTCTAAAAAAAGTAAACACTTGTTTTTCTGTCACATATGTGGTCTGGCGTAAAATCTCTCGCTCTAAACTAATAACAGGAGCCTAATAAGACCAAGAGAAGAATAAACCAAACATGAAATTAGAATAAAATTTAAGAAATTCAAAAATTGGCGGTATGCCATAACAGCGGCAGCAGTTTTGCTCTCTTGTAGCAAATGGAGAGCGAGCAGAGCCCGGGGTTGATAAAATTACACGCTTGAAAATACGAAGACGTGTGGCAATGTTGGTCTGATTTAAAGGAGGAAGGAACTTCTCCATTTTGCAGGAAAGGAAAGGAATTCAGTAAGAGAACTTGGCTGTCTAACTGTGGATCTCTTTGACCCAATAAAAGGAAGAAGAACCCGGCACCAGCCAGTTTTTTGACCCTTTCCCATCCTCTCACCATAATCAAATCTGTGGCAAAATTCGTTTCGGATATTCTTAACCCTTTTTGTGTCGAAATGATGAAAACGACGGAAGAGGAATCGACGTTGAGGAAAGCCAACTGGACTGATGCCATAGGTAAAAAGAGAAATTAAACCGGGCCTGAAATGGATGTTCCGATTCGTTTTTGTTCCTCATCCAAACGGAGCAATAAGAATGCAGACGAGTGGTCGTCTCTCGTCTTTTGATTGAGAGAGGAAGAGCAAGGAAGAAAAGACCATAGAGAATGAAGAATATGGAGGCGGAAGTATAATGGAGTCTCGGTTACTGTAAGGGCCATTTAAATGAATAAAGCACCGTCGATTAATCCACGAAATGGCTACAGTATAGCCGATTTTAAATTTCGGGAAAAACTATTGCTGGACCTGGAAACGCGGGCTTTTGAATTTGGCGATTTCCAATCTAAATTCGAAAAATTTGCTTGATTTTCAAGCTTGTCCGCTCATTTCCACTCGATAATTGGAATTTTTGAAATCAAGAAAATGTAGTCAAGACGACGGATTTGTGACGAGAAAAAAAACTAAGGAACCAGATTCTGGTGGGCGTGAAGAAGGAAACAATGCGCAGTGGACCATTCTCCGCAAACCAGGAGGTCTCTCGCCCTCCATCAGCCATTACCGTACCCTTTTCCCCTTTTAGAACTAAAAGACCAGCTTAAAATTAGACTTTGCTCCGCTGCGATTGGGATTGCCTGATCAAAGCATCGTGGGTAAAAATGTAAATTTTCTCCCTCTCGGGGCTTCGTTGTTTTAATCAAATTCGAAATGATCATCGAATAAGGAAACAATTAGCCAAAAAGCAAAATTAAACGGAAAGTCACGTAAGAGGAAGGGGAGAGAGGGTGTTTAATCAAGGAGAATCTTTGCCAGCTGGAAATTATTCAGACGGGATGCTGCTACGGGTTGGGATCCAGGAAGCAGGAAGGGGTCAGTCCTTTGTTTACGATAGAAACATCTAATTTTATGAAACTGCAGGAAGGAGAGGGCGGCTTCCCATCTCTGGTGAGAATCTTTTGACAACAAAATGTGATTTTTTATGCTAGCGGTTTTAGGTCGGAAACAAGGGGATAAAGAGCATCAGATCATTGCCCTCCTTCTCTTATTGTCTTAAATTCTACGAGTACACGGAACATTGAATCAAGCATACTTACGCGAGAGACTTCACGTGATTCTACACCCTCTCGCCCTTTCAAAAATTCGTGACAGAATGAATAAATATTTTCAAATTTCGGTGAATTTTTGAGCAACTAGGGACAATGTATATGTTTTCACAGATGTCAGTTTTTAATTGAGGACAGGAGAAGGTTTATTTTGCAAGTTGCAGGAACAGGAAATAACACATGGAAGGGGAAGGAGGGAATACGGTAATTTAAAATACTTCAGGTGCAGAAACCGCCATCACGGGAAATTTGAAAAATCAAGATTCCTCCTGAAAATCCAAATCGAATTTTGTACACAAAAAAAAATGCGGGAATTGTCTTTTTGGGATACATAGGCAAATTTTGAGCTCTCTGATAATTTCTCTGATGGAAAAACAAGTGCATTTTCTCGTTTAATAGAGGTTTTACAATAAGGAAGTGGATGCGACAAGATCAAGTTTACAGCAGAATCAATCCCGTTTTTATGACAGACAATGCGCCCCAGCTTTAGCCTTTGGAATCCTCTAAAAACATCATTTTTGGGCAAAAAAATTTTGAATTTTCTGATTCACCCTGCTGCACTTATTGCTCTTTCGGATCAGATCTCCCGAAACTTCGAATCGCCGCCTTGACGGAAGCGAATTTGCATCGAAGATGATTTGCTTTATTCACGCCGTGTGTCTGCCATTTTCAGGGAGTGAATTCCGTTAAGATGAGGAAGGATGCGTGAATGAAGTGGACGTTGGTCCGGTAACTGACGTCCAGTGTAGTATCTTTTCGACGAATACGCCTTCAATCCGTTTGTTTATGACAGGCCAAGGAGATGGAAGGAATAAATGTTTCCGTGAGGGAAACTTTGAAAGGCTAATTTGACTGACAAGTTATGAGAACTTGATCCTGTTTCTTGTTTTGGCATAACAGTCAAAAATCATGGCCAAAGAATAGAAAACTAATTTTATTTTTTTGAATATATGGATTGTGAGCACTCTAATGCGATTGAATCATCACCGTTCTGCCGTTATCAACAGCAGAGGGCATTCGCATTGCTGGCTTGGGGGCTTTTAATTACTCGAAAAGAACAGAATTATTGGTATTGGAAAGTTGCTGAAGGTAAAAAGATGGCGAGAAATGTCAGAAGGACAATCTACAAGAAGAAACACCAAAAAGCACCAAAAAAACAGCAAGAACCCGAAATATTCACAAGAAAATAACAAAAAAAAGTTTGGAGGCCTGTTGGCATGTTTATTCACTCGAATAGATGTCTTTTTTCCATTTATGATTTATTTAGGGGCACGGCCGGTCATATTGAAGAGGCGCCCAAATTCCTGAACGACGCCGACCATGTACGGGCGGGTATCCGGATTCTTGTCCCAAATTTTCTGGACGATAAAATCCGAAACATCCTGACGGACCGTAGGGCGGAATTGCATCCTGTAGTCTTCTTGACGGACAGCGGCAGCCACTTGAGCAACGGACATATCCGGATAGGGTTCCTTTCCATCGTGGTAAATTTCCCAGCACATGATACCAAAGGCCCAGACATCGGTTTTATGAGTGAACATGGCCGTGGAGATGACTTCGGGAGCCAGCCATCTAGAAATAACTTTCAATATAATTTTGTAGAATAAAAACCTAATAGGGACACGAGCATGAGGATCCATCTTGAAGTGATTTCCCTCACGGGAGAGGCCAAAGTCAGCAATCTTCACGTTTCCGCCGCCGTAGAGACAATTGCGAGCAGCAATATCTCGGTGGATGACATTGTTGCGATGAATAAATTCCAGGCCCCAGGCAGCTTGCATGACCATTTCATTCAGGCGATCAGGCGGGAAATTCGGATTCTTGCTCAGGTATTTGTCCAAAGCGCCATCCGAGCACAGCTCCATCAGCACCATCAACGGCTCTTGCAGCGTGGCCACACCATAAAACCTTAAAAAAATCGTTTAAATTAAAAATGGCAGCGTACTTGACAACGTTGGGGTGATCAAAACGCCTCATAAGACGGGCCTCCGACATGATTTCCTTGATCTGTTCCTTGGTCAGACTCTCCAATTTGGCCAGCTTGATGGCGACCGGGACTTGTTCAGGTACAGCCAACATCTTATTTCCATCGTTGCGCATCTTCAAAGTGCCCAGCGAGACCTCACCAAAAGCACCTTCTCCCAGCTTCTTTCCAATGGTCACATCTTCGTGGTTGTGTTCCCAAGTTTGACGGCGGATCGGAGTGCTGATTATGACCTTGCCGTCTTTGGTCACGGGATTTCCTTTACAATGGAAAGCAATCATCTCGGGAATGGTGGTGAAGCCGAACTTTTCGATGACGAATTTTCCTTGAGGCGTTTTAGTGATGACAAAGTGCTTGATTCCGTCCTTTCCGGCTTCGTGATTGAACATCGTAGACATGATGAAAGATTTTTCGCCTTTTTTGGTTTCAGAGAAACGGACCAGGAATTCGCCATTGCGACGCAGCAGGGTGATCATGTCCTCACGTGGCAGGAGACCATGGTAGTACTCCTCTTTCGAAAGCTCCCTGGAAAAAAGGAATAATTACTGTAAATAATGGAAACTTTGCGCATCAAAATGACCAAAAAAAGTCAAAAACGTGTGGTAAGCGAAAAGTGGACCCAAAGACATGTCGACATTTCCCAACGAATTTTAGACGGACTGATTGCTCAAAGCGCATCATTTCTTGGTAAAAATAGCTGGCTACGCTGGTAAAAATAAAGCACAGCGCATTTCTTGGTAAAAATAGCTGGCTACGCTGGTAAAAAATAAAGCACAGCGCCATTTCCTGCAGCAATTGGATAGCGCGCTACAGGTGACAGCTACCTTTTACGCGGTGATCTTCCGCGCATATAGAGAATCTAAAAAAATTGAAGCATGCGTATCACTTGAAGCGCAAGTGGCAGTCAAAACAGTAGCTGCGGTAAAAATTACTGACCTAGCAATCTGATCGCTAGTTTTAGCAGTCAGTGCAATTGTAGTGGCCATCCAGGAAAATGAATGAAGCCAGAAAATGAATGATGGGATTCTTGGAAAACCGACTCTTTTATACTGTAGTTTACAGAAAATCTACAGGTTTTTCGCTTTTGACCGGGTAAAATCTATTTTTTTTCCGCTTATTTTTGGTTGGCGGGTAATTTGAACAAAACGTTGGCGCAATTTGAAAGAACTTTATAATCTGGGCTTCCTCGAAGTCATAAATTAAATGGATAAACTTTAATTATTTCCTACAATAGCCTATATAATACAAGTGCAGAAACCGTAATAGTGACGAGATTATTTGTAGAGGATGTTTGATTTTGATTTAGGGCGTCCAGTGTTGAATTTTTGAGGGAACGATCTTCTTTTGAAGATGTCATCAGTCCGATTTCATTCGAATCTGTGGACAGCGTCACGGGATTTACGTCAGGAGTAGTCACGTAATACGCATCATCTTCATCATAGCCTAAAATAGCGGAATTACTTGTATTTTTGAGGGAATCAGCCCACTTTCTGTACTTGTTTCATATCTCGTCCCTGTAACCATTCTCTGCGTGGTACTGTAGATTACAGTAGTCTGTTTCAGACTCGTCTTTCTCGGTCTATCAATCCTTCTCGTCGTTGCTCCTCGTCCAATTGATGCATAGCCAATTGTCGTCGTTCCCATTTTTCTTGTTGTCTCTCCTAGAATTTGAAAATTTCCAATTTCCGCGGGTCAATTTACCCAGCAGAGGGAGAGGTTCCATTTTAATTTTTCTTATGGTCGACTGGCGAATGACGCCCATTTCCAAGGCAAAATTTATAACTGCTAGGCAATAATGCTGCCCTGTGGTGATATTCTGTCCATAAATTCGGGTAACTGGCGGTTGGACCTGGGATTTGTTTAATAAAAAAGCTAGAAAAATACCGTTCTATCGGTTTCTGTAAAAAGGAGAAGAGAGCCATCTGCTGACATAGAATTTAGCCAGGTACGGTAAGTTTTGGCTGTTGAATTGGCGTAATGAACGGCTACTTTATTTGGCCTGAAAGAGGGGAAATTTTATTGCACAATAGGTTTCGAATGTGCGGAAAACAGGCGATGTGGGACCTGCTTGAAAATCAGGAAAATTTTCACTGGAAAACTGCAAATTCAAACGCGCGCCTCCTGAGGTCCCGCAGCACCCGTTTTCCCAAAGTTTTAAACAGGCTATGGAAGTTTTTAAAGCTCTTCGTGGTTACTGTAAGCCATAAAATTTACCTGAACATGAGATCGTAAGCACAGGTGTAAACGTAGGACTGCTCGAATCGATTCCGTTGAAACAAATAATTTTTCTGCGCATCGATCCCAATCACATATTCATTGGCCATATCAACGCCATTCCAATCGTCTAAAATAGAGCATTTTCCATGCAAGAAAACCTTACTTTTAGCGTAATTATTTATGGCTATTTTATCCATATACTGTAGATGTCCTTCCGGAGTCACCAAGAATTGTAAACTATTCCAAACAGCACCAGATGATTTACCATCAATAAAATATATGACATTCTGAGAGGTTTTTACACGAGAAATTGGTGTACTCACCTTATATACAGAATCAGGGAAAGAAAGATCAGGAAATAGTTCAAATTCACCATTTTCTACATGAGAACAGGCAGCATAGGAAAGAGAACCCAGCAGGGAATAACTGGAATTACTGTAGCTACTTTATATTAAAAAATTACCTAAAGAGGTGATCCCCGAAGAGCATTTCCGCCGGTGGGATTTGTATTTCTAATGAACAGATACGATTTCCAGCTTGTTTAATAAGAAGAAGAATCGTGTCATGGGACTGAAGCTGAGGACTTTATGGGTATTTTTAAAGGTCTGACCTGCTGAATAAGCTGGACCAAATTTGGATTACAATATGTATTGTGAATGTTGATTGCCAAAGTTGATAACAGGGCCAATTGTGGTGGGCGGATTATAAACACTTGGCAGTCCTGAAAATGAGAATAAAAGAGTTTCATGCGTCAATCGGGCTGAATTTTGGTCCCGAAACGATTGAAAATTTTTAAATATTTAGCAGGCAATAGAAATTTGAAAAAGATTTAAAAATAGCCGCCAAAAGACGACGTCTTTCAGTAATTGCTGGAAAAAGGAATTTTCCTGGAAATTTCTTTAAAACTCTCCCCACCTGGGTAATTCCATATAAAATATAGTCATCATCTTCATATCCACGCAGCTCTCGAAAATGTCTCGAATGACAGACATCCGCAGCTACCAACTGGAATATTCCGGCCAGGAGTGATAGTCCGAGAAGACTCCTCATCTTTGCCATCTGATGTGCCCAAACCAAAGAGGGCTGACGGCCATCACGAGGCTGAAAAACCGAACGCATTTTAATCCGGTCACTCCGTCATATTGGATACTTTTTTCCGGCAGAAGGAAAGCAAGAGAGGGGAAGAGAATGGGATCAGGGAGTAAATAAACAATTTTGTCAAAAATGGACGGGAAATATAGTAGTGGATGACCAAAACAAAGCAATTTCTTGGCTGCCAGAAGCCCGACTGCAAGTACTGACATAAATCATATGCACGCTCATGGAAAAAGTTGGTTCTAGACGGATTCAATAAGTTTTTTTCGCCTCTCTAGAGGGAATTCGTCAAAAGGACCTCCCACGAGCAAAAGAACAGTCTGAAGAGGGGAAAATCCTACCGTTTTCACAAAAAAATTGGGTAATGCGAAAATGATGGCCCCTAAATATTCCCCGGCAATTTTATTTGAAGGAGAACATTTGATAGCTTTGTGAATCCCATTATCCTTTGTAAAACCAGGATCTATGGAAACACAGCTGTCCGTCGACCTTCCCAGTTGCCTCCCTGGCTGTTTAACGGGCACATTTAGTTGTTCTCGTATGTCAGGTGGACATCCAGGAGTCGGTTCGAAATTCTGGGAAGTTTGAAGTCTTTAGGGGCCCGGGAACAACAAAAAGAAGAAATTTTTGAATCACATTTCGAAATGTTTCGCAAAGAAGAAAAATAAAAGGAAGTGAAGCAACCAGGACAATAATTTGTGAATGCATGATGATGACGAACAACAATTGTGTCGCCCACAATGCCAATTCAAATGGAACGTCTGATCAAACTTTAAAGTGTCTGGGGGTTAGAAACTAGGAATAAATGCCGAATTCTAAATTTTAAAGGTTTCTTTGGAGGATTCTGGATCCACTTGCACTTTTCCGAAAAGGAGAGGCTTTGGGGATACTTGAAACTCCAAGAGCCACGTGTTTTTTCGATTTTTGGTGGGAGATTTTTGAAATGCTTGAGAAAACTTCAAAAATATAGTGCAATCCACCCTCACAATCGAAAGATGGCGACGTTTTTGACGAATTATATGGGAGAGAATACGCCACCGAGAAAGAGATAAATGACCCCGTCGACCCCGAAAAATCTCGGGCTCTTTATTTTCTGGGCCATCTGGCATCACTTCAATTTTAGGAAGGATTGAACCAAAAAAGAGAAATCGAGATAATTGGCAGATAATTCGAGAGAACGAGAGGCAGAAAGCAAGCTGTCACAGCGATTATCTGTTGCTACAATCCGGTGATGGACATGCGGGAATAATCACTGACATTCTGTTTGTTTCCCGTGACGATCCCCAGAGACACCTACTTTCAAGGATAAAACCCAGTTTAAAACATGCAAAAAATTGAAATAAGCAAGGAAGCTCCAAAGGAACCAACGCTGTTTGTCACCAAAATGCTCGGGAGACAAGGGACGGGTCTGCCCGCATTTTTTTATCGCATAAATCATTGCCATCTGGGGATTTTGGATGTCGTGCAACAATGATGAGCTCCGACGGGATGAGAGCCTGGAGGGAGAAGAGATGGACGGGAGGGAAGAATGGCAACAAACCTCTGGCGCAGGAATCAACAATCGCCAGAATGAAAAGAGAAGAAAGTAGACAAGCGGAAAAAAGAGGAGAGAGATCAAAATTGCATGGAAATTGGGGAACAGAAGGACAGAAGATCGGATCTAATCTTTGGCTCGATTTTGAAAAAGTTGCTTTGGACTTTCAGAAAGCCCTAATTTTGAGCAGAGGTTTTGAAACGACTGGAATAATACGCCAGTTACCCGTAATTTTTCAAATTTATAAAAAATTTTTTTAAATAGAGAATATTGCGGCACGAGCGTTCATTCTCTCGAATTTTCCAGGATTTTCGGGCCCGGACTTCGAGCTACTCACACACGAATTTAAAAAATTCGTAGTAAGCTAAAAATGTAAAATTGCGGTAGAAGGAAAGGCGGAAAGGTTTAATTTCTTCAAAAAATTCTCATTTTGGATGTTTTTATTTTCGGATAACAAGGAAGCCACTTGACTTTCAACTTCAACAAGAAGAGGCAGCTGGGGGAAAAGATAATTCCCGCTGCGCTAAAGAGCACACCGCTAGTCAGGCGACAAAATTTGATTTTCGGCAGCTCTTTGGAAACGGGTCACGGAAAGAATAGGCCAGGGTAAAAATGAGACAATAGGATCCTTGAAGAGCTCGTGTAGCGAAGAGGACGAGCTCCCCATCGATTCCCTTCCTCTTTTACTTTTCTTCTTTTGAAAAGCACGAGGGGGACATCCCCGAAATACACGGGCGACCCTTGAAGGCTGAAGGGAAAAATACGAGGTAAAAAGGGTAATGAGATGGAGATTTTATCTAAAAAAAGAGAGGGCTTGAATTTTCTTTAAATGAGCTTTTTGAACCAGAAAAAAGGCCGCCGTGGTGGCAAATGTGAGAGAAAAAAGGCGGGAGCCGTTCACTGGAAAGTAAAAGTTAAATGAGGCAGAAATTTGGACACCATTGCGATCTGGTTAAAAATTCGTTGTATCATTTTTTAAATCCAAAAAATCTGAGAGGATATGAGAAGAAAACCTCCGCCTGTGACCCCCAAGGGGCTCTACCAATTAATCACAACGCCACGTAATGTGTAATGTTTCCTCTGATAAACGGTTGTTCTTTTTCTCGCCGTAAAATATGAAAAAAATAGAAAAAAAAGCCATATTTTAGGGTATAATAATAGCCAGGAGCTTTTTATGACCCCATGGGATTCCTCCCCTCAGCCGGGCTGACACCACTACGTGGAATCAAGTCGTGAAATGGGCCGTAAGTAATAACCTCGCGGGGCTCACTCTCTCTTTGGATGATGGGCAAAAGGAGCAAAGGCGGAATTCTATAAAGGGAAAGAGACAGATTGACAATGAACGATGATAGGATTTATTTGGGAGGAAAGAGCAAAAGTTACACTAAATCTGGTAATAAAACTAGTCGATTTCCTATTTTGGGAAAACGAGCGCTGTGGGCCCCGTTGAAAATCAGGGAAAATATTCGAATTTTTTACTTGAAGAATCAAATGTAAACGGACGCTTCGGGAATCACTGGAAATCAGGCAAATTCCATGATTTTTCGTTGGAAGACTTCAAATTTAAACCAGCGCTGAGAAACACGCAAGAAAATCAGTCACGTTTTTCGACTTATCATCAGAAAACGTTAAATTCAAATGCGCGCGAAGTTTATGGTCTTGCAGCACCTATTTTCCTCTATATTCCCAGCCTGAGCACATCATTTATTCTGTTCATTATAGTCTTTATCATTGGCTCATTATGAATTATCGTTATTATCACTAGATGACGAGTCATCAGGCGACACAGCTGTGTACATCGTCTGGGAGCTCATCTTCTGTACAGATTTCTTGATCTCCAATGGGGGTTTCTTTTCCGGCATCTCTGGCTGTTGCCTTTTCTTCTCCTTTGGCACTTTATCCTCTGATACTTTTTCAGTCACCGGTTCACCACCAACCGCATCAAACAATGATTCATATCCTTTTTCCATTTTTGGTTCCGGTTTCGGTTCAATTTTCGGCTTTGGCTTTTCTTCTTTCTTCTTTTCGACTGCTGATTTTTTTTCAGCTTCCCATGCTGATGCATCCATCAAATTTTCATATTTTGACTCATCGACAATGACCTTTTTCTTTTCTTTTTTCTGTCCAGCCTCGTCTATTAGATTCTCATATTGACAATTGGTCACAACTTGGTTCCTCTCTGCCGGTACTCCTTCCATGTACATACTCTCATAGCGACTTTCATCTGCTTGTACTGCTTCCTGTTTCTGTTCTTTTTTCTTCTTTAGTTCCATTTCTTTCTTCAGCTGGGCTAGCCTCTTCTTTTCTAATTTTTGCTTCTCTTCTTCTCGCTTCTTCTTGGCCTTTTTCCAGTCTAAAAATTGATTGTTACTAAATTTTTAAATGGCAAAAGTTAGCGGCAAAACTATCTTTAAAATTTGTCCGAGGCCTCCGTTTTGTATCGGCGTTTAAATTATCGATAACAGTCGGAATTCGACCAAAATAAGTCGAGTTTTTGAATTTAGCTTCAGTTCCGGACAATTCTCAATCTTGTAAAAATGGTACCTGCTTGAAAATCAGGCAAATTCTTAAAATTTTAACTGAAACCCTCGAATTCAAATGCACACGTCTGAAGGTTCCGCAGCGTCCATTTCCAAGATTGAAAACCCCCCTCTACCGTACCTTTAATAATTTTCTTCAACTTTTGGTGTCTCTTCTTGTCATTATTGACAATTTGCTTAGCCTTTGCATCTTCCTCCGCCTTCACAAATTTCTGTTTGTTCCAAGTCATTCCAAACCAAAATGCCCTCTGTTCCAATTCCTTCACAACACCCTTCACTTCCTGCTCATTCGACGGTGCCGGGCTCAAACTGCCATATCTGTGCTGATATGTGCGTAGTGTTTTGATGAGCTTTAGGTAATCTTTACATCCTTTGCAGTTGTTCTTCATCAGCCCTTTACAATCATGTTCCAGGTAGTAGCTATCCGCCCGGTCGATTTCTTTCGTCAAATTGAGACGAGCCCATTTCTTCCAATTTTCCTGCTCCTTTTTGGGTAGCTCCTTGACTCGGGCAATTTGATTCTTATCCATTTTTAGCTGTTTAAATAGCTCATTTTCATCTTTGACTGATCGCTGTTGATCGGATTTTTTGCCTAGTGTCGAATCCGTCGGAGGAGTCATCGATCGAGTTGTCGTCGCCGGAGATCTTGAAACTTCGTCGGAGATTGAAGACGCCTTCGAGTCGCTGCGAACCGACTTCTTTCGTCGCTTCTTTGCCTTGAGGGCAATACAAGCCGGTAGAAGGTAGAGCAACAATGGAAAGAAGGCCAGTTGAGGCAGCCACATACTCGAAAATGGTGGCAGACACTGAATTCCTCGCTTTTGCAGAATTCATCGGGTCAAATTGCGGTATTTAGCTGGTTTTTGCAGCTTCGCAGACTGTGGGAATCCCAGATAGAATATAAGACCGCCGTCTGTGGGAGAAGCGATTGATTGGTAAGGCAGAGATCTCCATGTGTCCATCCATGAGATCTCCTTTTCCAGCAGTTTCTACAATGCAACGCGGCTTGCGTGCGTCTTTTTAGGTCCGTTGGTTGGCTGTCTTCTCTCCTCTTTTTGCTTTCTCTCTTTTTTAGATTATAGATTAAAATTCTTTCAGCCAAGCATACCTCTTGGCTCTTTTACAACGAATAGACTCGGATTATTGAAGAGAAAACTGCCTTGTGTCCCTGGAAACCACGGCAATTTTGGAGCCTAGCTGCCGTAAATTTAAAAACTGTAAGTTTTTTTTTTCAGATGGTGTATAATTTTTCAGCCTACAGTGGCGGCAAACCAAATAGGGACAAAGGCTAGAGACGCTCCTTTTCGCGTTTTCTGCGGTTGTACCCGCGACTTTTACCAAAAAATTGATTGTGCCATGTAGACGGATGAGTTGGCATTGTGTTCCAGTAGAAATATCCCATCTTTGTAATAGAGTCAATTTTCAGCGCCTTGTTTATGGAAATATGTCGACGAAACCCAAATAGGGACAACTGTTAATTTTTATGTTTATCGCGGTTTTCTCCGTATTTTTCTCATGATATCCAGGTCTCCGCCTGTGAGATGCGTTCAGAGGGACCCCCTCATCCAAACACGTAAGGAAAAATCGCCGATTTGCGCGTGGAGTGAGAGCTGTACCCTGAGGTTGCGACGAAGGCAAATGTGAGCCTCGTGGTCCACGTGGGAGCTTTCTTCGAGCAAAACCTATTCCAAAAGACTCCCTGTCTTCCATTTACTCAGGGAGACATATTCCATAACAGAAAACATGGAAATTCCTCGATTTTGAGGTCACTGATGGGACATGCCATCTGTTGCAGGAGTGATTACGAAGTACCAGAATGGCATTTTTGTAATAAAACGATTGCACATTATGGGATACACGGTGGTCTACCCATAACACTGATCACATGGAATGGAAAGCTACCACGAATACTGTTACGGACCCTTTCTTTTCCCATACCAGAAAAACCCTGAATTTTCTGCAGAAAATCCTTTGAAATAGGATATCTCATATTGATGGGGCCAGAATCTCTCGCAGGCGGCAACTTCTGTGCGTCAGAGATGTGAACTATGGTAATTTCGGGCCTGTGGAAACGTTGGAATAGCTTGCTTTGACAGTTTCATTGGCCATACTGGCTTCACAGCCCTCAAGGAAGACTGGTACTCAGATCATGACCATTATGGGGCCTCAAAGCTCTTTTTTTTCCACAATAAAACCAAATGAAAATGTCTCCCAGAGTAAATGGAAGACAGGGAGTCTTTTGGAATAGGTTTTGCTCGAAGAAAGCTCCCACGTGGACCACGAGGCTCACATTTGCCTTCGTCGCAACCTCAGGGTACAGCTCTCACTCCACGCGCAAATCGGCGATTTTTCCTTACGTGTTTGGATGAGGGGGTCCCTCTGAACGCATCTCACAGGCGGAGACCTGGATATCATGAGAAAAATACGGAGAAAACCGCGATAAACATAAAAATTAACAGTTGTCCCTATTTGGGTTTCGTCGACATATTTCCATAAACAAGGCGCTGAAAATTGACTCTATTACAAAGATGGGATATTTCTACTGGAACACAATGCCAACTCATCCGTCTACATGGCACAATCAATTTTTTGGTAAAAGTCGCGGGTACAACCGCAGAAAACGCGAAAAGGAGCGTCTCTAGCCTTTGTCCCTATTTGGTTTGCCGCCACTGTAGTTCTAATTAATTAATATTAGTGATAACTGCCTCTTGATAGTAGGGGAAAATGTAGGATGCACCCAGCAGTCTGTCAATGGAAGCCACCTGGAACAGATAAGATCTCATGCGATCGTAAAGAAGTTAACCTAAAGAATCTCTTCAAAAACAAAGAAAAAACCCTACCACTACAGCTCGCGAATAAAACTAATGGTGCGGAAAAATGAAGATTAGACTTTGGGGATACATAACTGAATCATCGGCTATACAATTACAAGTTAGTCTACACAACGTGACGACGAAATTGACATCCTACAATTCTTATTGCTCAGCAGTTTCAACCTCGTTGACTGGGTGCTTCCAGTGTGCAACTGGAGCTATTGGTAACATCTCTTGTAAAACAGATTATGGAGAATATAATGCGATCTTGGAATGTGGAAAAGAAGTGCTAAGTATCAAGATACTCGATATGATTGGGGATGAAACTCCCACGAAGTTCCCACAAGTCTAGACGAATTAAGACTATAAAAGGGGACTTGTACAAGATAAAGTGGCTATTACAATTTATATATAAAATCTCTAACTCTCTTTTTCATCCTCGTTAATTATAGGATTTGAGGAACTATTATATCACGTTCGGACCGTGATGAAAGATGTTTAAATGGGTAGTGAGTTTTTCGTCCATATTAGAACTTTCTCGAAATTCCAGCAGCTTAGCATGATGAGGGCGTTGGTTCTCCTTCTCTCGTACCGTCACTACAGATATCTCATTATTTTAAATTCGAAAATTTCTGCTATTTTGTTGCTCCTCTAAATAAATGTCCTATCTGTAAAATTCAAATATTCATATCTTTATTATCGATGCAGACTGACATTGTTTTTTCTGTCTACACATGATCATACGTTTAAATGAATCATAATACGGTTTTGTAAGTACAATGGTAAGAATTGGACCGATTAATGGATAGAGGAGAACTACAATAATTATTACTTCCCATAAAAATTTTGACAGCGTCTTGCCAGCCATGAGATCAGGAAATCCGAAGAAGAGAAGTATTACAGTCACAACGACAATCAGCAGTGGCAATGATCCCTGGCCAACTAGTAACCATGTCAGACGTTTTTGTTGTTGGTAGTTAATTGAACTTGTTTGCGCTTGAGAAATGTATTGCTCCAAATGACGATGGGTCAATAGATTGAGTAGATAAATAGCAAAAGCCACTGCAAATATTGCGCCAACACCCAGGGTACCTGTACAAACTTGATTTTTAGTTTTAAGCAAAACAAACCGACGATGTATGTTGCTTGTGAATTAACATCCACCATAATTAACACATCACTCGAAAAATCTATTGCCGTTGTAGAATAATTATGTAATTTTGCGTATTTTATTAAAATCTGAAGTATATTTTAGTGGCATTTCAGTCTCAGGTCTTGAGACAAAGAGGAAACGGGTGCCGTAGGAGCGTTCGCGTTCGAATTTGACTTTTTCTAATGAAAAGAAGGAGTATATGCCTTATTTTCGATCACATAACACCGGCTTTACCCATTGAAAAAATATATGGTGCAAATTTTCTACTCTTTAAAGTTGCCACTTACTTCTTTATCTGGAAGAAAAAATGCGCTGGTAATTATCCCACAACAAATGCAAATGAATGATAAAAATGCTTGAAAAAGAAGATAGACTTTTGGTTTTAGGTGAAATTTTTGATGTTTTAAGACATAAAAACGGTAGATTGAACATTCCAACACACATAAACCACTAAAAATAAACAGAAATGCCAACTGTATTAGCTAAAGATATGATATTTCAGAATTTTATCGATAATATACCATAAAATGTCCGCCATACTTCTGCCCCATATAGGAAAAATAACCATTGACACGTAGAGCAGGCAATGGATACAAATACTCCACAAGACCTCCTATGCCAGCGTGAGCAATTAATAACTGAGCAGCCTGGAATATTATTTTAACCGTTAAATAGTCGCCCGCTTACCGCCATAGCCAATAATATTATGCGGTAATCTTTCATTTTGACAGGAGTATGTTTGTAGACAATATAGAGAAGAAGTGAATTTAGAATTAATGAAAGGACAAGTTCTACAATAGTAAGCAGAAATAACGGCGATGCAAAGATGTAATCAATCCGCATTTTTTAGTAAATAGTTAGAGAAGGAGGTCGGCAAATGCTTGTCTAGTGATTTACACCTGATTTTCACCTGGTCCAACGTAGAAAATGACAATTTGAATTCTTGAATAGTTACGGGGTACGAAACACAGCAGAGAATAACTTTTGACAGACTTTTGGTTAATGATCAAGTGGTGAGAATATTATACTAGCGGGGATAACGCCTACACGGCAAAAAAATCGAGCCGGGCTCCGAATCCCAAAAAAGAAAGAAAAAAATTTCCGAGACAGTCAACCAAGCACCGCAGTCCAAACGCGCATTGTTTTTTCGCCTCAAAACGGATACGCTTTCTTTACTTGAACTGCTATACAAGGAAAAAGAATGCCGATGCTTCTTTAAAATATAATTCTAGTCAAAATGTCTTTAGACTCCCAATTACATAAATTCCAGGGATGATTGATGTGTTGATTGTTTAAAAATCACCTGCTTTTGTTAATATGACATTGTCAGAGTCGACATTTTCATAGAGTTTCTCTCGAATATTATATCAGTTTTTTACACCGGAAATATTCTAAATGGAACTATTCACAATATCGCATCCTCTCTGCATTATTGATCAAGATCTTCTGGAGAAATTTCTCCTAGCCCAGCATGCTTTATTCGCGGTGGGAGCTTTTTTTTATAATTATTTATTTAGATTAGTGTTCCTTTAAATTTAGTCGGTTTATGGTGTATTTATTCGGATAAAAGTCGAGTAAAATGGCATCTTTTCATCAGTCAGATGTGGTTTATCTATACTGATCTTGGTTTTGCTATTCTTAATACTCCCTTATTCCTTTTGCCATTTCCTGCTTTTTATTCTTATGGGCTGCTGAATTACTTTGATGTTCCTATGAATATACAATTATCGTTGGGTATTACATCGTTTAGTGGGATGACTGCTTCTACAATTCATTTATTTTTCTACCGGCATCAAACAATTTTACCACAAAATCATATTCGTCGATTTCGAGCAAATGTTCAGTTGGCTATTGTGTTAATAATTTATCTCTTTTATGGCGGAGTAGGACTTCCAGCTCATTTTCTTTTCAACAGCGGCAAACAAAGATCGGAAACGTTGGCTGAGTATGAGCAGGTGAGAAACCGGTGACCACAAAAATCTGCCAATTTTCGTACGGTGACCATGGAAATCCAGCCAATTTTGGTACGGTGACCACCCGTTTGCCGCAGCGTGTCATTCTTCTTCTTCTATGAAAAAATTACAAAATTGTTTAAAAATTTGTGATGAGCAGGACGAATTATAGTTTTGGCGGTTTGAACCACAGCAAGAAACTCAATAATGATGCCAATTTCGCAATTTTTTTCCTGAATAAAAATTATTACAGCTGAGTATCGCCTGAAACAAAAGATCACGTGTTTTTTTCCAGAAAAACTCAGCGGCGTCGATTTCTTACGACTACTGCAAAGTCATATTTCAGACGTACCCATGCCTTTACCCAGAATTATACAGCGATGATACAGTTTTAATGACATCTGGAAACATTTTCATCAATGCGGCATTTACAATTATTTACATATGGAGTTCAGGATCTTTCGTCTTTTTCCTAGTTCTCATTCGCGTTATACAGTAATCCCATTAAATTTAGGTAGCGGATTCATTTTATTCACTTCATAAACAGCGACGAACAATGTCAAATGCTACAAGAAAACACGTCTATCGTTCTCTAATCGCCGTAACCATTCAGGTAATAATTATTATTTTATACAAAAAAACATAAACTTCAGCTTGCAACTGTGCTCTCTTTTTTAGTTATCCCCGGTATTATTATATTTCTTATAATACTAACAAAAAATTATAATCAGCGTCAGTTTTCTTTTTTTTTAAAATTTTGTTTCAGTTCTTAATTTCGTTACAATTTGTGTAGTTTCATTGCATGCATCGGCTGGAACAATAGCGGCAATGTGTGTGAATAAAAATTATCGTAAAAATTTAAAGCAGACGACAATTGGATTTTACAGAAAACTGAGTGAGTTTTTGCCATAAAAATGTAAGAATTCAGCCTTTTAGAGAAATGTTTTTCCCGAAAAACTTCACCATCAATGGTAATAGTCTCCAAATAAAATTTAATTTCCTGTATTTTCTATAATGTGGTTACAGCTTTCGGTATCTGTCTCCGCTAAAAATTTCTCTAATTTTTGAGAGTATAATCCCATAACCTTATGTTTGTGACTTGAAATCTATAACATGATTTCCACGTTCGAAAAACTTCGAGATAACGAGTTACGGATCGAAAATTGCATACAATTGTCACTGAAAAACGTCCGAAAAAACTGTTCAACAAGCAGGAAAATTTTAATGAATTCGCCAATCAATTGGTAAATTGAGCAGTCGCTACGCAGCAGGTGCTAATGAATTGAAAATTTCCCATGTGGGTATAACTTGGGCATGTCCTGCTCTCAAAACAAAAAGTACAGTCTCTTTTCATAAACAATTTCTGTTAGTCGAAATTTTTTGTCGATTAGTTATCATATCTTTGAAAGAAAAAAGAAAAGGAAATCCCACCTGTTCTCTATTTATCCATCGTTTGTTGGGACATTGAGCCATGAACAATTCTACGTGAATATTCTATATTTTCTCTATAACAGGGCTCCAAGAATTACTGATATCCACAGTAACATCTATTTTTAAGCAGAAAATACTGGATCTACTCTTTTCTGATTGATAATTACCCTGAATAAACATCAAGTTAAAAATGAAACGCGTTGATTTTTTTTGATTCCCACTTCCGTATCATATTTCCTTCTGAGCATTATTTTTTGTATTATTTCAATATTGTAGAATGAACCAAGACAACCAAGAAAAGAACAGTATTCCCTGTAAAATATGTGGAAATCCGAAAGCCGAAAAACGATACAATAGTTACGCCTGCAAGTGAGTTTTCTTAACATTTTCTTCCAATTCCAATTCCAACCCAGTTCATGTCGCCTTTTCTTCTATCGCCATTATGACTCAAGTTTCACATTTCATTGTGACACCAATGAAAGATGCGAAATAAGTTATCGTAAGCCGGAAGCAATGGAAATAACCCAGCATTCAGTAAAATCCCGAATAAATTGCACATTTTGCCGCCTGATGAAGTGCTACGACTCTAATATGACCATAAATGATGGGCGACGCGTCGTGGGGCGTTTACATATAGCAAACAGCTCATACCAACCAATGAAAAAGTTCACGGTAAGCACGTAGATTTCATCCCATTGGATAAATGGCTGCAGGAAATTTACGGGAAGCTGATGAACAATGGCTTCAAATTCATTGGAAACTTGAAAAATTGCCAGAGTTCCAAAGAATGGATTGATCGTTTGGCACAACTTGAGAGGTACATCTTTGATCAAAAGTTATTTTAATTATTTCCAATTTTCTAAGTCATCTGCTCTCCCTTGATGGAGCTAGCGCGTCATCGGTGACAGCCAACACAAACATGTCACTCTACGATTTTGTGATGTTTCCCGGATTTTGCATCAATCGTTGCACAGTATTTATTCCTTTTTTTTTATTTTTCTGCTATTTTCAGAGAGCCATCGATTTACTGTCAGATTCATCTATGCCGTCCACAAACGTCGATCCCATGATTTCCTACAAATTGAGAGAAACTCTTCTACGGTTACATGTTGCGGCGATAGAAACTCTTTCACTTATTGATGAATTTCATCTGTTACCGGATGTGGATAAAGTAAAACTTCCTATTTTCAACGGTAACTTGGGATTTTAGATAAAACTCGTCCAGCAAAACGCATTAATGATGCCCTGTTGTTATATTTTATACAATAATTACCGTCAAGGATGGGATGCTCAAACGTGTGCCAAATACCTCGAACGATATAGAATGGATGATGGACCTGCGGCACCGTAAGTTGAAACGACGAGATGCGCACCATTTTAGTTGGAAAAATATTGTGGACACATGGAAATCTGGCGGGCTTGTTCGAATGGATGCAATGCAAGAAGTCCGTCCAACGGAGAAAGAAATGATGCTGATGAGGATCAGAAGCTACTTTCGACCAGGGGTAGAACATACAGAAGAAGGATACCATATTATAATTCGGATACGATTGAAATTAGCGCTAGTATTGGGCGAACATATCCGAGAAACCAATCCTTCCTTCGATTGCGGAGAAGTACAAAAGAGATTACGACAAATATTGGAGCTGGAAGAACTTATCAGGGTACGAGATTCATAAATCCCCATATTTTAAAGTCTTCAGGCCTGTGCAAATGGATTCAATCAAGCTTACGTGATGCTGACGCTGGTAGGAGCGTTTGGATTTGATACGCCACTTACACGTGATATTTTTATTCGAAATTTTTAAAGAAAGATATGTATCATATTTATTAATTTATTATTCAAGCACCGTTCTTTTTACAGCCGCAAGTATAACAATGTTCCTAAAAAATTTTTGATTAAAAGTTGATCATTTCTTCCGACTTCTCATACGTCATTTTTTGTACATCGAAATTAAGATACAACAAAATATACGAGTGGAAAGTTACGCAGTTTTTACCAAAAAGAGATTACAAAGGTTTTGCGACAAATATTCTGGAAGTATCGGTTGTAGAAGTGATTACGGATCCTCGTTTTTTGTAGAAAATCTTCAGGACTCCTTCTCGGACTTCGTCGCAAGTGAACATGAGAATAAATGGCGGTACAACGGTCATAGCATCCGTCACGTAGATCACCAGAACTCGGGAGAAATCGTAGACTACAGGATCCGTCATACGCATGTATTTTTGGAAGACCTGAAAATATCAAATCGAATAAATTGCAGGGTAATCGTGGCTCCATTTGGTAGACTCGTGAAACAAATTTGTAAATCCCGCAACTTACCGTAACTGCTGCGCAACTAATTTGCAACAGCATATCCGTAACGCAGTTAACGAAGAGTTTTATTTCTACTTTCCTTTGCTGCCCTGATATCTTCAATTTACCACAATAAAATTGCAAGAATACAGAAAAATTAAAGAAAAAACTAATACTGCAAGTGGTCAGCATTACCACAACCATACTGTCGTACATGAAATAGAGATCCTAAATATTGAATTTTTGCACAAACTTAAAAAAATCACCCCAGTAATCAAATATCTGAAATTATCCGTAGCATTATAATATTGATATTTAGCGGTTGAGCTGAGAACATTGATTGAAAATATTAACGGACCGATATAAACGAAAATTATGGCCCAAATGTAGATTTTCTTCCAGTGCTGAAAATCGAACGCTTTCCGTTAGCGCGAAAAAAGGGATGACGTAACGAATTCTAATAATTACGCTCATCTTCCCGGGAAATAGAAAAAATATTTGAAAAGATAAATCCGCTGACATTAACTTTTTCCATTTTCAGGGTAAAATTGTATTTGTAGCTAGAACTTGAACGTACCCTATTCAATCCTAAAACAATTATAACGAATCGATCAAATGCCATCAGAGGAGTCATCCAGAATTGTGAGTAGCTAACATGCCAATGTATAAAAATAACCGGAATCAGCCAGAAATATCGCGTCTCGTTGAAGAAATCTCGCAATGGACAATCACTGCCACAGGTGAAAAAAGGAAGACGGACAGAGAAATACTTATTGAGGTACTGGATGATATTCTGAAACGGAATACCATGTAAAGTTACCGTTTTCAGAGCCATAATAGCCCCATTCTTATAAGAATTAAGGCTCTCTTCCAACAGTTTCATAAACCTACAGCGACTCCAGCAGCAATGTAGATCGTGTAAAAAGAACCCTTCAATGTCTTCTTTTTAATAATAATTACCATCGTGGCAATATACAGTGGCAGAGAAATTGTGCCATAGAATAACATAACAATAAAATTCAGGGAGAGAAGGGAATGATCCAACATTTTGGACTACCAGTACGATAGTAGACCGAATGATTGCAGAAAAAAGCAGGTGGAATTCTGCCTAGCGAATGAGTCATGGATTAGAAGGCTCGAAGATCAAAGAAAACACCAAATTGGCTCATTGTAATGTATTCTCGATAATTGTCTACCCGTTTCTATGGTCGTTGAAAGTTTTCAGAATGGATCGCTATGTTTTGCTTTTATGAATCAGAGGATATGCCCCTTACATGTGATATTTTTATTCGAAATTTTTTTACAACTGTATTATTGAAACAACGTTGCTCGGTAGCGGCTTGTAGCGGAATATTACAGTCCGGTTCATAATTATAGGGACATTCAAAAATTCGGGTTATCTTTTTTATTTTGAGGAAAATGCCGGTCGATTTTGGCACCAGTCGATTTCTCGTTCTCGATTACCCCTACCTTCCAATTTTCATAATTTTTCCTCAAACCCCCGGCGCGTAATCGTCATTTTTGTAAAAATTGGTAAAATCCCACTGGTTCAAAATTATAGGGACAGTGCGAAAACGGAGGCTCCTGAGGGAAATGAGGGATGGAATCGCCACGGGATGGCTTGCCTGTGTCTGTTTGAGGTTGTCAGCTGAAAAGTCGGGAGGAAAATCATCAGATATGCGGCTCCCGAAAAGGGCATTTTCTTGGTAATTTTTAGAAATTGAGGTTTGAGGCTCCATTGGCAGCGGAGTAGGCGATTTCGATAGGAACCGAGCAGAGAGCTGCGTAGAACACATCAAGAGGAACATTTTGACATAAAGAACGCATGGAAAACGGAGCGGCAACATGGTCGGAAACTGGGTCGCACAAGGAGAACCAAAAATTATTGAAAATTTGATCAAATTCTGAACAGAAAAGACGATTTTCGAATTGATCCATGATGAGGTTGCCGCTCATCTTTCAGAAAAGCTCTTTCGAAGATGTACCGTATGCCAAAATATTCCTCTTGATGTGTTCTACGCAGCTCTCTGCTCGGTTCCTCTCGAAATCGCCTACTCCGCTGCCAATGGAGCCTCAAACCTCAATTTCTAAAAATTACCAAGAAAATGCCCTTTTCGGGAGCCGCATATCTGATGATTTTCCTCCCGACTTTTCAGCTGACAACCTCAAACAGACACAGGCAAGCCATCCCGTGGCGATTCCATCCCTCATTTCCCTCAGGAGCCTCCGTTTTCGCACTGTCCCTATAATTTTGAACCAGTGGGATTTTACCAATTTTTACAAAAATGACGATTACGCGCCGGGGGTTCGAGGAAAAATTCTGAAAATTGGAAGGTAGGGGTAATCGAGGACGAGAAATCGACTGGTGCCAAAATCGACCGGCATTTTCCTCAAAATAAAAAAGATAACCCGAATTTTTGAGTGTCCCTATAATTATGAACCGGACTGTATTGAATTTAGCTTGAATTTTAAGAAAACGTAATAAGGTTTAGTAAGTGCAATTGTAAGAATGGGACCCAGTAATGGATATAGGGTCAGTATAACCATCATGATGTCCCATAGCGCCTTTGAAGGGGTCTCATGGTTCACCACCAGAGCTGGAAAACTAGCCAATAGTGGTATTGCCATAAGGCCAACTATCAACAAAGGTAGTGACCCCTGTCCAACCAGTAGCCATGTCAGTCGTTGCTGTTGTTGATAATTAATTGAACTGATTTGAGTCCGCGAGATGTAGCGCTTTAGATGAAAATGGATCATCAAATTTAGAATACAAATTGCCACTGCTACAACGGATATTCCAGAAACTATTGCGAAACCTAGAAAAAAAGCAATTAAATTTTGAAGGTCTGCACCGATGATGTAACAGAAGGAGGAATCAAGATCCGGTATGAGTAATACGTCCTGATTGAAATTTATTCGTTCAGTAGAATAGTTGTACAGATTGGCATATTTGATTAGACCCTGGAATCTGTGTATTTTTTAAAATATAATCTACCACATAAATTGAAGACAAATAAAGGCCTTCTTTTTTTTGGGAATAAACCCGTCCATTTTTTACCATTTTTTATTACAAATTTATATACGGTTTATAAACCGTTTTTACCTTTTGCAGCCAAGGAGATGCTTTTATTTGTCGTCATTTTTTTGTGATAGAATACTCCGATTAATTTTCAGGTGGTTTACACGGTTATTTTATACCACCTTTATTCTTTGATGAACAGGCACCCCTTTAGTCCATTGACGACCGCGTGACGCGTTTTCTTTGAAGAATCTCTTTTTGAAATAATTTTAACGTCAAATGTGCGAAAAAGGAGGATTTCCTACCTCTTTCCCTCGAAGAAATAAGAAACTTAAAGGTGTACCGCAGCCAATAATAAAAATAATAAGAATAACATGAAAAATAAGGTATAATTTCGGTTTTAAATGGAATTTTTGATGTTTCAAAGTGTAAAACCGATAGAGAGAACATTCTAAAACGCAGAGACCGCTAAGCATAAACCAAGTCACTGCTGTAATTAGCTGAAAATTGATTATTTAAAAAATACACAGGGAATACTGTAAAATGATCCCCATAAGTGGATCCAACATAGCTAAAGTATCCATTGAGGCGTAAAGCTGGTAGGGGATACAGATATTCATGTCCAGCTCCTATTGCAGCATTTGCGATTAATAACTGTGCCGTCTGAAATTATCATCCTTATAAATCATCGTGTCCTACCGTTAATGCCAATAAAATTATACCATAATCCTTCATTTTTGGTGGAGTAGATTTATGTACAATGTAAAGCAGAAAAATGTTAATAAGCAAGGCCAGAAAAGCTTCGATTATGTTTGATGTTGTTAATGGCGATGATAGTGCGAATCTTGTCCACATATTAATGAGAATAGGAGACGTAAGCGTTCATAAATCTAACTGAATTCATTTTTATCAATTTCTAAAAATTGTACGCAAGCACCTGAATAATTTACTACTGTTCATCAGGATTTTTAATCTTTGTGTTTTAGTTTACAGATGTTTTGATGTGATTGATAAGGAGCTGAATGCTATAAATATATTAAAACATAAATTAGCATTGACGTGGTTTAATTTTTGAGCAAAATGGAGGAAATTCGCGGCATCTTCCGGTTATTTTTGCGGTTGGTGCCAAATTTGACCAAAAAAAAACGATTCGAATCGGTGGATAGACATGGCCTGCAGAACCTGAGAACGTCCGCATTTAAATTGGACTGTTTTCATTGAAAATTCTAAGAAAATTCCGCCTGACTTTCAAGCGGGTCTCACAGCGATTGCTTCCTATAGGTTTGGTAACTGGCTATGTCAGACTGTGTAAGCTAGCCCCTTTGCCAACTCTTGCCCCTGGTTAGCCTAGAAATTTTCCAGCATATGCATTTTTAGCCCAATTCTTCTAGTTCACGTGTACTTCAGCCTCTCCCAACCAGACAGAAAAATTTCAAAATCTCTATGTTGTTTTCGTCCCCTCTCGCGTATTCCAAAAGATCACGTGGAGAAGAAGTAAATACGCCGGGGCGCCATCCTCCCTCATAATAACAAACAGCCAGCACAGTCGGCCAGCCTCTTTTGCCCTTCTCGTGATATTCACATCTTTCTGTTTTTGTCTCTCAGTTTAAAAAGTCTCCTACTTCTGATAAAGCTCCAGTCCATAGAAAGGCGTCGGTGTAGTTGACGGTCAACCTGACCTGATCTCTCTTTTGGCCTTTTCTCCCTTATTTTCTTCTTTAGCTATCCTTTTCTTCATTTTCTTGAATTTTGTCTCTTTTAAAATGATTCCTCTTTCAGATAAAATAAAAATGACAGACGTTCCGAAACGAGGTGATGAAAAAGGCCAGAAATTGAGTAAAAATACTGAGCTGGCTCGAAAAGAAGAAGACAAAATGGAACATGAATCAGAACAAAATAAGAATGACTCAAAGGATCAAAAAAGTGAATCAAAGGATCAGTCTGGTGGGTAGAACCTTTGATCTTTTGCTCCCGCCGTCCGCTTCTCGTCTTGTTGTTGTTTTGAGGACCCCCGCGTGCTAGACATTATGCGCTTGGTTTTTATTCCCTTTTTTGTTTATTCTGTCTCATTTTCTCTCATTTTTAAGTAGAATTCTATTTTTGGGTGTTGTTTATGGCAATTGATTAGTGACGTTCTGGTAAAAACCAGCTGCCCCATGAAAAGTTAAAATTTCCGTTCTTTGTCCTGGAAAACAGCTGGAATTTAGTCATTTTGTAATCTTTGTTACACAGAAATATTTTTGTTCCGCAACTTCTCATCCTCTTCATAACCAGCGCATTATCTGTCTTGTTTACGGCGACAAATTGGAACACACATACACACGGAGACTAACATGTTTGCTCAGTTATTTTTGCCTATGCGAATTATTGCAACCCCGCTCTCGTCACTGTCTGCGTTTTGTGGGGAAAGTATGAGAAAAATAGGGAATCAACGGGGAAAATAGGAGTTAATCTCCGAAACGGAGCTGTATTCACAAAAAAACTATTGCGACGTTCCATTTTCTTCCTCTCCTTGGTAAAACTCAAAGTTTTCCAGAAAATTCCCTGTTTTCCACCTAAAAACAGGCAGAATGGAGCTTAGTTTTGTAGGAAGTGTGGAAAACCCTCTGGGAGCAATTAGAATGGCAGGCAGGCGCGCCAGTCGTTTATAGGCCGATTTTGATGCAGCGAAAAATCCCCAAAAACTGTTTCGACTCTCCATGTTTACTATTTTCCGTCGAAGTTTGCCGCTTTTGTCAGAATTCCCTGTTTTTGACAGAGAAAACTCGCTTTTGACCAGGAAAACGCGAAAAAGTTTGCCATTTTGACCAATTTTCTGTAATATTGACAGGATTTTCCGCATTGACAAGCTTGTCCCCTATAAAAATCCCGTTTTGTCCATTTACCCACACAAAACTATGGAATCTCTCGGAGCTAAAGGTTGTTTTTATTTTTTCTTTTTAAATTTTAAATTTTTAAAGTTTATTAATTTACCTTTTTAGGAGACGATAATAATGAAGAGCGTAGCGGAGTTATTGCTGCTGTAACTGGTACAGCCACTGGATTGGCTACTGGTGCAGCTGGAATTGTTGGAATGGGCGCTGGTGCCGTTGTTGGAACGGTGAAATACGGTGTGGATACCGTATCCAATGTCACTCATGCTGTCACCGATGGAGTTACGCATGCTGTCGAGTCGGTGGTTGAAACGGCAACCAATACCGCGGCTGCTGCTGCCGGAAAAGCTAAAGATCTCACCCTCGGAGCTGCTGATCTCGTTGGACAAGGTTGGCCTTTTTTCGAAATTTTTTTAAAATACTTTTTCTAGGAGCTGGCCTGGCTGCCAATACCGTGAGCACGGTTGCCAGTGGTCCTGCTGCAATTGTAGAAGGCGTTAGCCATGCTGCTGAGACGGTCAAGGATCAGGCTGCTCTCTTTGTCGGATTGGCTAAGCCACAACCCGACCGTTCGGAGAACGACGAAGAGACTCAAAAGAAAATGGACCAAGATGACCAGCAGCAAGAGGAGATGGAAACCAGCTCGGAGAGTTCGGATGCTGGCTTCATTGAGGATGCCATGGAATCGACCGAGATCAAGGAAGTCGAGCCGGTCGCCGTCGACCCCAACATCGATGGAGCTCATCCCGTTGCCGATTTGCCCAAGACTTTTGCCGATGCCGTCAAGGAAGGACCCGAAGATGATGAGCATCCGGCTGCTCTTTCGCATGAGATGATGGGAGACGAACCTCAAATCAAGAAAAATAATGATCTCTTGAATAAGGAAGAATTCCCGCCTCTGGATGGAACCACTCCCGTGGCTGATCTCCCCATGACTTTTGCTGATGCTGTCAAGGAAGGAGAGCCTGGTACGCAAATTTTTCTATTAATTTTTGCTTTAAATGGGCGGTTAAACAAAGCCAAGAAGCTGTTAAAGATCCATTCAGGCGCAATTTCACGTTTTGAATCTACTTTCTTTTTGAAAAATCAAAAAAAAAATTCGCTATTTTTCTCATGTGTTCGCTAGACTTTCCGGCAGAATTTCAAATTTTTTATTAATTCAGTTATTTTTCAGCTCACGAGGATATTCATCTGATCCATGGAACTGGTGGCCCCATTGCAACCAGTGAGTAATAATTCATTCAACCCGTTGTCTTTTTATCCGCTTCAAGTGCCCATGTCTGTTTATTTAGTGCACTGTAATAAATATTTTTTTCTGTCCCATGTCTAACTTTGCTTCTTCACCTTGTACCTATCTCTAGATCAATAAGAAAAAATATAAAATAGGATGTGGGACAGCCTAGTGCTGGCCCTTTGCATGAGCACTAGAATGAAATCGGGATAGAGCAGGGAAGAACTAAAAGCACATCGTTAATAGCATGAAAAAAAAAACTTTTGAATCTAGGAAAATATGAAATCTAGAGCAAGAAAATGCTGAACATGGGTGGCGTAATGTTTACGGGGCAATGTCGTGGCTACGCGGACAAATACACAGTGACAATGGCGCTTCGAGTAAAGAACCAGGTAAGAAATTGGGGCATTTGGAAAGAAATTACTGTATTTTTCGAGGCAAATGTCGTTTTCCATATAAGAAACAGCAAAAATAGGCGATATTTCAATCTACATTCCAAAAAATTGTGCATAATGCGGAAAATTATGGGCAGTAGACAGTTTGGCGAGCGCGGGTAACCCTTCCTTTGTTGCTTACCCTTCCCCCTTTCAGGCCACACCAAAACCCCCATTTTCCAGATCACGAAGATGCTAAAACAGCTCTGGCTGAAACAGCCTTCCTTCTAGGAAGTGCTGCCACTCTGGTTGAAGTCCTGAAGACGGGAACTGGCGCCTTCGTTGACGGGCTGGTGGAGGATTTGAACAATGTCGATGAGGAGAGTTTATACGGCCCCGATCGTGATCAATACAATTATTCTGTCCACAGAAGGAGCTTGTACTAAAAAGTGTAAGTAATGTAAAAATTGTATAAAATTGTAAATATTTTGTGGCCATGTAAATTGTGAGATTTTCACTTATAATAAAGCATTTATTGGGTTAAAAATTGTGTGTGGGAGGGATTAGCGTCTGGAAAACATAATTAACAACGTTCCAGGTCAATTATTGCGGATTTTTTGGCTATTCGAGTCCAAATATTGTTAAAAATTGGCCCTTCCACTATCGAAAATGTCATGACGTCGAGCAGACAAGGACTTGTGTACCCATACTCGTCATTTGTTTTTACTCTTGTCTCTCCGCCGTTGACGGCTCTTATCTCCCTCTTTTGATCCGTCGAGTTCAAAATCCTCCCGTGGTTGTTGTTCAAATATTTTTATTTTTTTTTCTTTCGAAACAGGGCTCAACTGGAGATTGCCACAATTCATCGAAACCCAACTTCAGAAGCTCTTTCTTCAAAAATATCCGGGTACAGTTCTTCCTCATCTCCTCCAGCTGCCCTTAAAATCACCGAACTGAAAATAAATCAAAGTAAAAAGGCTGCAAAACTCTGACCCAAATGTGAGGTGAAGACCCACAACCAAACAAAATCCTAGGAAAACAATCCACAAATGGACGGCTCGCTTGTCTTCCTTTTTTTGTTGTTTAAAAATTATCTAAACAAATTCATGTAACCGATTTTAATTGGATAACCTGCATAGCGACGTAAACAAATATTCCTCCAGCTAGGGATTCAAAAACTAAGGTAAGTCTTTCCTGCTGGTTCTCGGTAAGCTGATAGATCTCAACAACTTTTATGCTGAATTTAAAAATATTGCAACCTACATCGATTACGGATCCTACAGCCGATCCTAGTGGTATCATCAAGCCGAAGACAAGAACCGCTGTGACAATGGCAATAATCTTTTCTCTCTTTGCTTGACTTGAATTGCCAGTTGAGATTGCTTCAACTACTTTATGCAGCATTAGGGCAAAGAGGAGCTCGACTATTCTATTCGTAGTATTCTGAAAAAATCCCGCAACGATCGTACATTTCGATCTACTGTAATATGTAATACATTAGAAAATTACCATTTTTTTTGAGTTTCGGTTACCAATCGAAAAACGCGCGCTGTGGGCCTTGAAAATCAGGAAACTTTTTTGAATTTTCTAATGGAAAGCTCCAAATTTACTTTATTCCCAAAATTAGAAATACGCCATACCTGAAGAAGAGCGAATCCTTCCAAAAACGCATGTGTAGACATGGCCAGGGCGAAAACAATGGCGGCTACCATCATATTGGCTTCTCTCCTGGAAAGATCCCCCTTTTGATGTTTCAAAATCCAACCTTCTTCGTTTCATTCCTTCTTTCTGCTTCTTGGCGTGATATCTCCATATTTTCTTTGAAATTTCAATAAAAGCAAAGGTTATCATGAAACCAATGCATATTAGAAAATACGCAATAGGAAACTTGATCTTCTTTCGATTCTGCTTCTCATATCGGTGGAGCATGCTTCTGAATTCCTTTTGGGATTTCAAAAATGGATAACTTACTGCACATGAGGGATAACATCAATAAATACTGTAGAGAGAACAATTCCTCCTGCTAGAGAATAAAATCCAGACAAAATTCGATCCAATCGAGCGAGATTGACGTGTTCATCTTCCAAAGGAAGTTCAATATCAGAGAAAAGTTTCTGTGGTCGCATAGACATAGTATCCTATGTCCACCTCTCCGCCCTATTACATGCTTCTTCCCGCCGTCGGGAACATATGGTACACACAAGAAAATGGGCACGTACTCGTCTAGAATAAACATCCGGACGCATGAACCGCAGAGCCTCGATCACGTTCGGCAGCCATAGCGCAATGGTCCGCTGGCTCAAGTGGCTTTACGGGAAGACATAGTTTTGGGCACAGGTTTCCATCTTTTGGAAAAATGGGCGCTGCGGGACCTGAAAAGGCGCGTAGTTTGAATTTGACAACGAAAATTCGAAAAAATTTCCTGATTTGCAAGCAGGACCCACAGCGCCCGTCTCCCACAAAGTTCAAAACAAATGGCATTCATAAAAAAGGTCAACAGTCTTTTAAAACTCTTCATTATTAAAATATTTCAAATTTCATCAAGTACAGTAGTAGTTTGTCGTGAATAATGCCTATACAATGGCTCAGTGTGTACGGTTTGAGTATCATAATCGTCAACGCTTTTGATTTCGGCACTTTCTTTCCGTTCCGCAATTTCAACCACCTCTGGCGTCACTTGAACTGCAGCTATGGTATTCGGGCTATCCTGCCTTGTGTACATACTGTGACCGTCAGATGACTTTCCAAGGATCCAGAAGGTTTCCATGACTCCTTTTCCCTGAAAAATGATTGCTTAGGCCCTTAACAGAAGTGATGCTACCTTTATTATGACATCACCTCTTGATTGGGTCTGATATTGGCCAGGAAAATGATCTATCAGGAGAGAATGAGAGATTGAGGACATGTGGATATGATCGGCTGTAAATGGAAGGCTAAAGTGGGCCAGGAAATTATAATTTTGACCGCTAGCTTCGAAGCGCCAAAAATAAAAAGATATCCAAAATGGAAGGAAACCGCCAATTGTCGCCTACTGCTGTAGGATGTTTTAAACTTTTAAAAATC
Source organism: Oscheius sp. DF5033 (assembly GCA_964036215.1). Taxonomy (NCBI): domain Eukaryota; kingdom Metazoa; phylum Nematoda; class Chromadorea; order Rhabditida; family Rhabditidae; genus Oscheius; species Oscheius sp. DF5033. The sequence goes on along the minus strand of CAXIWN010000002.1, from coordinate 5,682,661 downwards.
GCTCCTGGGAGCGTACCTTTTCCATTACTTTCCATCCTCGACGCTGTGTTGACCGTGTCGCCAAAAAGGCAATACCTTGGCATGGAAAGACCGACAACTCCCGCTACGCATGGTCCTAAACCATTCATTTTTCCATATCTTTCCATTCCGCTAACCAGAATTGATTCCAAATCTCAGTTGCACTTTTTCACGTGGCAAATGAAAGATTTTATATTGCCGGACATATTCCCGGATAACTAGGCACATATTCACAATTTCTTTGATGTGATTGTATCCATTTCTTGTAGGTAAACCAGAAACGCAGAGATATCCATCACCAATTGATTCAACCTTAAAATCTCCCTTAAAATTACTGTATTCTTACCTTGTACACACTATGCTGATCAATAATGTTATCAAAATTTGTGTAGAGCTCATTTAAAAGGTTTACAACTTGGAAAGGAGTACACCTTGCAGCCAGTTGGGTGAATTTCACCACATCCATGAACATTACCGTCACACTGTCAAAACTCTCTGGTTCTACGACTTGCCCCAGTTTTAATTTATCAGCTACTTGTCTAAAAACCGTTTAAATCAGCGAAAAATGCCCTACTTCGGTAGCATTTTTCCTAATAAAACGTCTGCTTTCTTCTTTTCGGCTACTAGCTCTTTTGTACGGTCTTCTACCTCCAATTCTAAGCTTGTCGTATATTCTTCCAGTTTGTTAAACACGTGGTCAATTAGATTTTGCTGAAAATGGGCATTTTAGAGGGGTTCCTAGCTTGTTATACCTTCTGGTTGGGTACAATGGATCTCAAAAGTTTCTTGATATTATCCGTATTCGGCCTATCTCCGGGTTCCTCAGACCAGCAATCTTTTACCAAAGCGTACTGAAAATTATAAAGCATCCTTAAAAGTCTCTTTAAATTTTTTTTACCAAAGCTGGGCTCAATTCCAAGTCTTCCGCATCAAATTCTGGTCTAATCGGACGCAGTCCTCCCTTTTTTATCAAATAAAGGAGTTCTAAAATGTCTTTTCTCTGTCGCAGGCTCCAAATTACCATCCATGCTCTCTTTACGATCTCTAATACTCCATGCCGGTTTTCTGTTAATAACTTCAGACGCAATAATAGCAAAACTGTAGACATCTCCTGGTGCTGAATATCCTGGCTGGCGCATATGTTCTGGTGCTTTCCAAAGCAACGCTAAAAATTCTAATACGAGGCGGATTTTGTCGTACTTTTATCTTTGATTTTCTTTCCTTCCGGAATGCGGTTTAGACCGAAATCGCTCAATTTGACCTGCCAGCCATCGTTTACCAGACAACAGCCAGAATGTAACCGTCCATGGCAGTTCATAGAAGAATTGTGGATGAAATCCAAACCCTGAACGGATTTTGTGCTATGAAAAAGGTCCAACGAACATCAGCAATATCTCGAATAACACAGAAAACGAAGAAAGAATCAGCTGTGCTCATGTTTCCATTGGAAATGATGTCCTGCAGATGTTTTGAGAGGATAGAGAACTTCTTACGTATAAACTGGACCGGCTACAGTACTTCCAAACAGCTTTATAATCCACTCCATCTAATGACAAGCCAATGAAATTGTTTAAATTTAAATGATCGATTTTTCGGAGCTAAAAAAGGGATACAGTAGATTTCTAATCTCGGGAGAAACAAGCACAGGGGAAACCCGACGGCTTCTTCCAATGAAAATTCGAAAAATTTCTCTGATTTCCAATCGGGTCTCACAGCGACCGTTTCTCACATGTTTGGAAACCAACTGGAACAAACCTTGATAAAATGTTCTCCATCTTTCATAGTCAACCTGACTGGATCATGTTCTGTCACAAAGACTGGATCCCTTTCCAGCACAAAAACTTCATAGAACTTGGCTGTAACCGTGTCCGCCATGCTTTTACTGTCCCCTGTTAATGTTGTCGCAGTAGACGGATCCGATCTCAGCGAAGGTTTACTGGCATTTGCTCGACTTTTCTGAAATGTTTATATTTACCAAAAAAATTGCTCAAAAACCTTGACGGGTTTCTGTAATCTTGTGTGGGCGATTTGCCACTCGGCATTGAGACGCTCCTTCTCAAGATGTCTGGCGCTAAAAATGGCAGTTTTTAATTCGGATTAAGAGATTAAAACGGCTACCGTATCAGATAGACTACCAGGAAGATTATTATGAGCAGGATGACGAAAGCAAGGACAGCTCCAATGATGATAAAAAGCCCATTCTGTTCCCAAAATTCTTTTGGGCAACTTTGGCCCAGAAATCCGCAAATGGGGACGGTTGGCGGGCGTTTCCCGCCACGAGTTGCCCATAGGACGGACTCGTCAGTAAATGCTGGGGTGAATGCCTAAAAATATTTAATTTTTCCTTTAAACGGAGCCGAAAAACCGCAACGCCGCTCAAATATGTCATATTGGCAAAGCTTCTCTCTTCCATATTGATATCCAGAGCATAAAGCATGAAAAATGGATTTCTTGTGAGGTTCGAATTGATTGAAACTTCTCCAGTTAGTCCTAAAAATGTCCATTTTCCATTAATAGCCTTTCGATACCCATAAAAGTCCCTTGAACACCATCTTGAAGCTGATTTGGATCCCGATAGGCAGCGCTTACTGGATCTTTATTGAGCACATTAGACAATCCCAAGCCGTAGAGATAAAAAGCATCATGGAGATGACGAGCATAACCACCAGGCTAAAATATTTTTACACTGGGAATTAGGTTCCACACATTTTTTCCTAGATTTTGCTGGCAAGCCGGCGTGTCACAATAGAATGGATCCTCCCGGACTCTGGCTACAACGGTGTTTTTAAACGTGTTCATCCAGGCCAAATCGGCGGCATAGGTATTCAAATCTATCTGAAAATGCGCTGATTACGGTAGTTTTTTTAGGTAGAAATGTTTAATAACTAATGTAGAAGGCGCGAGGTCTCGAAGCAATCGAATAAATTATTTGAGCAGCTACCGCAATCGTTTGGAAAATAAATGGACGAGCTCCAAAAATACATAAAATAATACGAAAAACTCTCGCTTCAGGACTCAAGAATAAAACTTGAAGTCCGAAAAATTTCTTTTAAAAGCCTACCACCATCATTCGTTTAGCAGTTTCTGCAGCCACGCTATCTTTCTTATCCGCATTCCCATTGTAAGCGTCCAGCCAAAAAGGTGTCAGTCCACTGGATTTAACTATAAAAAAATTTGGTACAACAACACCTTTCCTGTAGCGGAAAAGAAGCCAAAAACTTACGCGTAACGTTGGTGATTCCTGCTTGCCCTGAAAGAATTTTCCTGTATTTTTAATGATAATAATTTACCGAAACCTATACTTCTCATGGACATCATAATGTAGACATATTCTTCTGTAGCCATGTGATTTTCATTAGCTCTCCAGAGGAATTCTCTCGTCTCTAGGGCAGCATCAAAACAAGTCAGGATTACTGTAAATTGGCTTCTCTCTTGAAGAAAGCTTACTTCTCGATCGACTTTTAGCCAGATTTAATAATGCGGTGTATTGCACAGGATTATTCTTGGGTAATTCAGATTTTAGTACAATTGTTGGGGAATACACGCTCTCATCCAGTGTGGCTGTCTAAAGTGAGCCCATCACAATGTCGATCCTCACCTACTTCAAGTGCAGCTGCAACACTTTCGCAGTATCCAACGTCATTATTCATATACAGGATAGAAACGCGATCCCATTTAAAATATTCCAAGATTTTGTTGGCTACGTAGCCGAGACTAAAAAATAGGTTTGTAAGAGAGAAGCTTGAAACAAACCCGAGGGAATTTGGCATAATTGAAGACAAAGTCGGGAATTTTTTAAAATCACCGAATTCTACATCAAAAGCATATCCCCAAGCTACCAGGAAAGTATTGTAATATGTGCCCAGGTAGCCCATCATACGAATACCTGAAATTGTGGATTGCAGACATAGTTTTAGGTTAAATTCGTAATATTTTTACGTAGAGGTCTCGACGAGATTCTTTCCGAAAAAAAGAGGACGGTAAATTGCTTCACGGCCCGCCAATGAACCTACATTAACTAGAAATTCCTATAGAAACTCACTATCCGGACACGCTGGTCCAATAATGACGTCTACTCTCTTATTCTTGATGAAATCCAATCCAACTGAAACCGTTTGAGCTGGATCACATTCTGTGTAGTTCACAAAAAATCTGAATCTTGATATTTTAGACCTAACATCAATTTTACTGGAAGTCAACATTATTCAAATATCCTTGTTTCCTCAAATATTCTAATGACAGGGGAATTGCTCCTCCACAAACCGAAAATCCAATATTTTGTTGAAGAACAGTTTCTGTAGCAGCTACGCCGACTTTTATCGAAAAATTGATATTTGTCAGTCAGAAAAATGGGACTTGCCACCCGTTTTGGTCCAGTAAATGGCGTCGTCGTAGGGATTTCAGTAATTCCGGTACTTCCAGTAGAAATAGGCAGCCCAGTGGAGATTTGTCGTGTTGTAGTCACTACCAGTGGATTGTTTATGGGAACTGGGACAGTTATCTGACAAAATGTGGTTCTCAAGAAGAAGAGAAGCACCAGCCACATGGAACTTTTGTGACTGAAACTTGTGGTGGCGTGGAGGACGCCGATTAAAAAGGAATCCTTTCATTTTGTGTCCCAGTTGAAATTTCAAATAGACTTTCTGAAACCTACGTCAGACTCTAATCTGTTTCTAAATACTATTGGCTTCTAATGTGTTTTCTAGCTCAAAATGCGAGGATAATTTAACTTTGAGTGGTGGTGAATTTAATCCCGGAATAAATTCAGAGCGTCACCGATTGGAAGCGTCATAAGTTTCGTGTCTAATCAATCCGTAAATCCATTTCTGGGCCAGATTAATCGCGAATTTCAAAAACCGAGTCAAATTCACTTCAGTTCATAGCAGAAAACAAGTAGTGTCGTCGGACAAATTGTGTGATGGTTCAAAGATTTATTCAACCAATCTTTGTGCTTTGTACTTGTAGAATTTTCTAAATAGCTGAATGACTAAATCTTCTTGAAAAAGCGGCTCAAATGTTATTAGTCAGCTTATTGTCTGCATTTCACCAAGGGAACAAATTCTCCTTTGAGGAGTTCTCACAGAAATGGGGAATTGTTGAACAACAACGTGCACTTCTTATTTGGGGTTTGACTATGTTTGACTTTCGCTCATAACTTCCTTGTTATTTTTGTGTTTTGTGTTTTACGTTCGGCTACTGTATATTTTTATATCTCACACGTTTCCAATAACAGGAAGTATAATTCCTCTCATTCTTCCGAATAAATAATCTTTTTTATTAATCGAAGATCCTTTCTAGTCGGATTTCATTACTTTGCACGGAATAACTTAGCCAAAATACAATGAGTACGAGTGCAAATCCCATCTGTTTTCTAACTGAATTCCGATTGTTGTCGTGTTCTCCGCTTCCCGTAATGTTCAATTCACACTGAATGTCCTTTATAAGCTGGGTGCGTTTGCCAGTGAGACAGCTATTCAACGCGGAACCGTTTCACGTCAAGTTACCATGGAAACGCGCTGATCCTCTTTAGTGCATCCTCTGTTTACTTGTATTAATTCAACATTCTAGAATGAGTCAGGATAAGGAAAATAAAGACAAAATTCCTTGTCAAGTATGTGGTCATCCAAATGCTCGATTGAGATACAATAGTTATGTGTGCAAGTGTGTTTTTTCCATGATTTTATTCTAACTTTTTCCAGTGCTTGTCGTGTTTTCTTCTCTCGACATTATAACTCAAATTTTGCATTTAATTGCGATACCAATGGAAACTGTGTGATCAGCTATCGTAAGCACAAAACCAAGAATATCATCCCATATTTCTAGAAAAACAACGAATGAATTGTATATCTTGCCGGATGAAGAAGTGCTACGAGGTTAACATGACTAAAAATGGTAATAAATCGCTGAAATCGTATTCTGTTTAGGCGGGCAAACAGGCATTGTGGATACGTTGCACAAATCACATAATTCATCTCGATTAATGAAGAAATTAACGGTAATCGGGTACAGAATGTCTCCCAAATAGGGTTTTAGGAAATGTATGGAGAAATAATGAACAGCGGCTTTAAAGTGGCTGGATATTTACAGAATAGTCAAAGCAATAGTGAATGGATTAATTGTTTGCTGAATTTTGACTGGTAAGTTGTTTCTTTCATTAGCGCTTTGTCTTGTTTTTTGAAAACAAAAGGCTACTCGTGTTTCTATAAATTAGTTGTTACAGTAAACTTTTGTCTCCTGGTGGTAAAAGTCCTTCTGAGAGTGTTGCATATACGAACATGTCCCTGAATGATTGTCTAATGTACCCAGGATCTTGCATAGATCGTACTACTGTAAACTTTTTACATATTTTATCAGTCTTCTTTCACTTTTAGGCAGTCGTCGACTCCATGGCCACAATAAATCCTGCAGTTCCTTATAAATTAAAAGAATCCGTTGCTCGAATAATTATAGGCTTTGTTGAAACTATGGCATTTTTTGAGGAATATCATCAACTATCTCCTCTTGACAGAGTAGGGTTTTATGGGGAAATATTACGTTTTTAGATTCGTCTTGTACAGCAGAATATTTTCATGCTTAGTAATTATGTTCTCCTCTTTTTAAAACACATTAAAGGATGGAATAATCAAGCGAGCGTACAATATATGACAAGGTTTAAAATGGCCAATGGAATAGCCTCACAGTAACTCATCGAAAAATTTAATTGAAAATGAGATATTTTAGGTGGAGTAAAATACTCTCAATATGGTCTAATCCCAGTCATTCTAAAACTATTGGTTTAATGAAAGAGCTGCTACCGACCGAGAAAGAATGGCTTCTACTGCGGATGAGGGCCATGTTCCGCCCCTGTAAGAAAGCTATTTTCCCTGTTAAAATATAATTTTTAGGCCCAACAATGTCAACAGATGGTTATGCACTTGCCTTAAAAACCCGCCTTATTATTACTTATCGTTTAGCTGAGCATATTCGAGAAACCAATCCAAATTTAACTCAGGAACAAATCCATCACCGATTGTTGAAACTCCTCGAAATTGAAGTCTGCATACAGGTTTGACGCTTTTATAAAAATCACGATGTTTATCAGAATTTTGATCAAATAATGTACACCATCTACACGGCTATAATCTTGGATCATTCTTCGGAATTAGCTACACCACTTTTGTACGATATTTTTATTCGGAAATTTTGATAAATCCATTTGCAAAAGCTGTCAAGTGACCCGGAAGATTCTTTACAATATCCAAAAATCCTGGAGAATGTGTCATTTTCGCCTGGAGGCTACCAGCTATTTCCCCTGTTTTGAGCTTGCTATCCTTAATTATCCCCACACATAAGTATCTCTTTGGTCTCAAATTTCAACCGGCTCGGTAGGAGGCCACAAAGACCATCGTATGGTCCTTTCATTGTTTTCTTCCGCTGAACAATGTCAGGGGTTCCTGGCCGGAAATCTTGTACATTTCGTTCTTCTTGAAATACTCGAACCTGGCGGATATTCCTAGAAAAAATGAGGAAATATCCGTTGTTTACAGCTTCCATTGAAATGGAAGATCAGACCAAAAATTAGCGGTTTTACATCAGTTTGAGCCATCTTGACGCCATTTTTGTTGTGGTATACTAATTAGTAAATCTCAGTATTTCCGTGTAAAACTTCTGGAAGAGCTTATCTTTCTTTGACGAAAGGCCCTTAGCCTTGAACATTTGGATTTTTTGGAAGAATTTCAAATTCAATTTGGTAAATTCATTTAAACTTCTGGAGTCATTTATCCAGCGAAGTTTTAAAAGTCACCGATTTTTGTTCATTCGTGGAAATAATCAGTTTTCAATTCGAAAGGAAAATTAACCTTCCCCCACTGAAACACGGTAGTTTTGAACTTGGCAGAATGCGTTTTATTTGTGTAAACACCCTAGAAACTGAGGGGGTGCGTCAAAAAGGAAAAAAGCCTAGTTGGAAATGTACCAGTACGGAAACGCGTCGAGAAGGAAATGACATGAAAGGAAAATGACACGTTTCGGAAATTCCATTTCGCAAATGATCCGAGTTGAAAATGTCACTGTGTGGAAAAAAACAGATCGGAAACGCGACGTTTCGGAAAATGGCTGAAGTGGAAATGTAACGTTTCGGAAATACGTAGTCGTCCTGACGCCCTACCACGTACATATTTTTTCAGAAAATAAAAAAAAAGAGAATGTATTGATTTTTTACGCTAAATTTATATTTTTCTAAGATAAAATAGCTAAACAAAATATTTCCAAGTAGTAGGAAGCAGTAGAAATATTGTAGAAGATGAAGTGAGAAATGAAAAATAAAACAGGAAGATGTGTAGAATGTTTATGAGCAAATTTTTGACAGTATATATATTTTCTTCTTCTTTCGCTGGATGCTCATGATATCTTTCCATTCCATTAGAAGCGAGAAGACTTGAAACCAACAATAAAAATTTCTGCAAGATAAAATTTCATAAAAACAAATAGAAAAAGACCAACCTCTAAACATTTTAATCGTTTCTTCTTATTCTTTGATAACAATAGCTATTGGTCTTGTTTGAAACACATTTGATAAAGTTACAATTGTTTATCAAACAGTAGCACCTGTAAAATATAATTTAGAAACGTGTAATATTTAATACTAACCTTTCCTTTTAGTCAATGATGTCCGTACCGCTTTACTATTATCCTTTCGCTATGCAATAACTGTCCTTCTATCTCCGTTCCTTCTAGTTTCTTACGTTTCGAATATCATTTGTTATTCTCTGTTCCTCCAGATCTATCTTATTGTTTTCTTCTTCTCTAAATTTCCATGTTTCTTCTTTGTTTAGACCCCATAATAACATTTTATCTATAATTTTAGATATATTAGGATACTATTTGTGTTGCTTTTATTTTAAAAGCCTAAGAAAACGAAAAGAGAATTAGTAAGAAAATCATAAGAAGAGAAATCACATTGTAAAGCAGCGTTGGTGTATCACTCTTGTTTCCTGAAACCTAAAGAATAAAAATACAGGTGATTTGTAGCGCAAAATTAAATAAACCATACCCGTATTCATCCTCTAGAATTCTTATATAGTTTTTCCCCTCAGAGCATATGATAATTCAACAAGATCATCCAATACGGGTAGAGGAGGAGGATTTTGATATCTTTGTATACAATTATTTATTCTCTTCGTTTTTAAAAACGATTTGCTTTTAAAGCGTGATTTAATCTAAACAATTTACTTCAGTTTGTTCCTAAAAAAAACAAACCTCTTTTATGCAATCAGCTGCAATAAGTGTAATGATTTTCTTTGTCCAAGAAGCTTCGAGCCTGAGTCTGCATAAAAGGATGCTCAATGTAGGTGCTGAATGTCCAAAAGCTTTACGATGAAGTTTCTAAAATATCTAGATATAATCGCTGTCTTTTTTATAATCTTACTTCTAATGTTGAGTGCCAACTCTCGACCACATTATTAGTTGTCCACTCGATTACTTTTCCGTTTTCAACGCAACTCCAAGACTTCGGTGGATATAATGCTGGCTTGTTATTGCTCCCGTATAAATAGTAATTTTCGATATAAAGGAAAAATTCTACAAATAATATAGAATATGGCATAAAACAACTTACTCAAGAGTGCAGGACTTGGATTCGTAACTGATGTTTTGAGGGCATCATAAGCTTTTCCTATTAAACTATCATCAAAATATGGCAATGTTTTTAAACAACACCAGAACTTAAACAGAGATTGACCTAAACTTTAGTAGTTGCAATAATAGTAAATTTTTAAACAAAACCAGGTTTCATCGCGTTTTTAATAGCGGTATTTTTGTGTAACTTTTTCCTCCAGTTAGCAATTACATGGTAAAGACAGTAGTGGACATTTGCAGCAGGAAATTCATTTTTGATGCTGTTTGATAATGAGATTTCTTGATCTGAAAAACAAAAATTACAAAAATTAAATGGCTTACCAATAATAAATGTTTTAGGGAAAAAAAGCTGAAGCAATGGGTGTCCCTTTATAAAATTGAAAACTAAATCATAGCAGCCCTCATTTCTAGATTCCATTAACACATAGAGCAATGGTCGAACTATATTTTTATGTAACTATAATCACCTAAACCGCCAATATTATGGTTAAACTAACTGGTGAGTGAAGTGAGAACAGCTGGGTGTACGGATCTGGACTGACAAAAAATGTTCCATCGCAAAAGACAACGTCAGCCTTGTTTAATTCAATAAGATCATCAGTAGTCCCAAAAATTGTAATTCGTTCATTAATAATTTTCAAATCCAATAAAAGAAACTTATTTCCATCTGAATAAATGAAATAAAAAAATGAAAACAACTAACATAAATCATTTAATGATGCATTAGCATATATTGGATCTTTGCGATTCAAATTATTGTGTTCAGGGTCAGCTCCACGGGCTCTTTGAACTCTTCTTGCTATTCGCAAATACGGCCCTAAATTTAAAAGAAAATGTTAACAATCAAAGATCTAACCCATCAATTTTGAGATCTCCGGCGATACTCTTTCAGCTGTTTCACGAATTAATTCCTTCGGTGATATCAACACGTTACTTCTAGCCGTTTGTTTATGCATGTAACTTTCCCTTTCGGCCTGAAATTCCAATATTTCAATTAAATTTTGAACTTACTTCTAACAATTCCGAATCTGCGTCATGATTATGTGGTCTTACATCCACAACTGTTCCGTTTGGTAATACTTTCACCATCCCTTCACAATAAATAAATGGTGCTTTTCTAAAATAAATAATAACAAAATAAAAAAAAATAACTTACTCATTTGTGCAGTAATATGTCTTGATTCCATTCTTCGTTATAAACTTCAACTTGTAATTATAGCTACCAATCAAAACAGGTTCTACTAGCTTTCGCTTTTTTTGAAGAGCAGAATGTGTCAGCATTCTTGAAAAATAATCGTCTAATCATTAAATCGTATACATATTACGGTAAGGAGATAAAAACACGAATATACAATTATTCCTACAACAACATGAAAAAAAAATGATGAAAACTGATTCTGCAGTATTTATATGACCTGTTAACATTATTAGCATACATGGCCCATCCGGGCCCCCGGGCCCCGGCCCGGCCCGGCCCGGCCCGGCCCCGGCCCGGCCCCGGCCCCCGATGATCAACAACTTTTGGGCCCCGGCCCGGCCCGGCCCGGCCCCGGCCCGGCCCCGGCCCCCGAGCGGAAGCGAACTTCGGGCCCCGGCCCGGCCCGGCCCGGCCCCGGCCCGGCCCCGGCCCCCGACGGCCAATGACTTTCGGGCCCCGGCCCGGCCCGGCCCCGGCCCCGGCCCGGCCCCGGCCCCCGGTGATCGAAAAATAACAAAATTTTTCGTTTTCATGTACTGTACGCTGTTGTACAACTACCTTTATTTTACAAATTTTTCATTACTGTATTTATCATTTTGAAGTCATTAGATGTCACAATATTTTACTCTTCGCGTATTATTGCGTTTTTCTTTATTTTGTAATCTATCTTTGTATTTTTTTCCTTTTTCAAGTATTTTTTTTCGAGTGATTTAAATACAAATATTTATTATCAGCCATCATAATAATTATGTACAATATGGCACTTTATTTATTTATTTTTAAATCATCTTTTACTACGTTTTTTTGTTGGTTTTATTCGTTTGGCTCTGTTGTAAATATTACCGGCTCGTTCGACTCGTCTCCGGTGACCCTGTCCGGTATTGCATCATAGACAATATAATAAAAGAAGCCGTGGCATCAATCTGGGAATTATGTCACAAGCGAGAAGCTGTATATTGCTTTCATGATTCAGAATTCTGTTTCGCATTGCTTTATGCTTTTAGAAGTTTCCCCACCCTTTTCAACTATTTCACCATTGTCAATTCAGCTCGTTTCTTTTAATTCTACAAAACTCATTGTTAATTTCTTTTTAGAATGTGGTGTTTTCGCCTTATTGCCGCTGTCCTCATTTTCCTCCCAATGACGTCTTTCGCCCTGCCTTTGGGACTGATAATAGAAGAAAGTCAAGGCAGTTTCAAGGAGACAAGTCAACAAAAATGTGGCTGGATCGGTGAGTTTAATTTTATTTCGATGAAAAATACTCTTTTTATAGGTACCGCTCCTATTTGTGATGGGGGGTGCGGCCACGACTACTTTGAAAAAATCGGAGGAGTGCCGATTGAGAGCTATGGAGCTCCATGTTTGACTGGACGAAAGTCATACTGTTGTCCAACAAAGCTCAAGATTAATTTCTAACGGAGGATTACTTATTTATTGCTAAATAAATATTACAAATAAAAAAAGTATTTTAATCAAAAGTTCGCTAATTCAGTAGGATTCTGGATCCTTTTCAGTTTTCATCGCAGTCAGCATTCTTGCTATGGTTTGCTTTTCGGTCTTCAATGGTTCCAAACGGCTTCTTTGCTTTGTGACTATATTTTGGAGAATCGAGAAACTGCGCTCGCAGACAGCTTCTGATGGCACACAGGCATAAACCACTTTTGCTACCTTGTACAGAAGAGGCAAATCCTCCTTATGCATAATCCAGAACCTCTCCGGTGGAGGACTTCCGCGAACTGAAATTTTTCGGGGTGATATTTTGCTAAAATTTTACCTCTTCTGATACGATCGTACTTTTTTATCTCATTTTGTAAGGAGTTTTCATTATCTTGCTCCTCATCTTCCTCCTCTTCTTCGTCATCATCTGATTGGAGTCCACCTGCGAATCGGTCGTAAAAAGACTTTGCTTTTTTCGTTATCAGGGATCTTCTTCTGATAGGGATGTTATCGAATTTTTCCGATAAAATTTCAATGTATTTGATAGTCTGCAAGCATTACAATTACCCAAAATAAACAAAAGAAATGGCTCACTTTCTCTTTCCTAACGTCGTCGTCAATGGAATCAAACATGCCGTTCGGATTTAGGTAATCTGCTGCGTAATGGACATCGCCAATGTTCTTGTCAAATTGGTACATAGTAGCAGATAATGCCCCTTTGGCCATGAGCTTGAGATTATCGTCATTTGGCACTTTCAATCCAGTCATTTGATCTTTCAATATGAGTTTGAATTGCTTCTTTAAATGAGTATAAAAAGGAAGGACCAGATGAGCAGTAATTCTAGAAGAAGTCTAAAAATATGGTCAAATTAATAAATCATAATCTTGCCTGAAATGCTTTGCTGGCAGGGACAAAAAATTCCAAAATACATGCAATCTGTTGTAGTAGCAACAAGTTGCGATTCAGATCGTGGATTTCATCTTTCAGTTCCTTTGATAATTGGGGGTTTTGAGTTTCTTTAGCCAACGCTGGTAAAATGTCAGCTGTCATATCCATGAGAAGGCCATAATTACTGAGCCACCGCGTAGGCGCCGGTTTCTTTGGGATAAATCCAAGAAGATCAGTTAGCTAAACAACTGTTTATCGCGGTTATTTCAAAGTTAATACCTGATGGCTGTTTCGAATTGCGAATACGAGGCTAGAGCACCTCTCGACCAATTTCTTCCAGTCACCCAACATTTCTCTTTCTTCAATAAGGAAATCGGCACGGCATTTATGATATGGGTCAAGGGTCCGTTCACTAATTAAACTGATTGAATGATTCACACAAACCACGGCTAAATTGTGGATAATTTATGTAAACCATCAAATGCAACCTTGTTTCATGTAATCAGCGCCGACTTTTTTTAGAGCCCCATCAGTGGTCAGAAAACAATTTTTAACCAACGGCTCGGACATCCCTATTTTCTCACACATATCCACAATTTGGGTAAACGTCTTTAAGGATGACTTTGGTTTTTAGCTATAGAAGAGTCCCACCTCGGATGTTTTTTTGCCCTCCTTGACCTCAGAAAGTCCAAGGGGAAGAGTTTCCAACTGCCATTCCGTCGTCTCTTCCAAGAGATGCGACCCAAATAAAGACAAATAGTCGGTATTCTGGTGTTTGCCATGGTCGGCTTGCAGAGACACTTCTTCATTTTTAGCTGATAATAAGAACTGAAAATGAAAGGCACATAAAACTATAAAAATAAAGAATTTGGAACTCACTTTTTTAGTTGATTCAGCGATAATTTCATCAGCTATTGTCATACATAGGCGAGCGACTACTTTTCTGCTAGGCAACTTGTTTACCACTTCTTCTTTCGTGACACCAGTGCTACAATACTTTTTATTTTTGTTTTCAACCATTTACGCACAAAATTGAGACAATTTCGGCGATCATGTTCTTGAACGAGTCAGCTTCGCAGATTGCAAACGGCTTTCCCTCACGCAGAATCCATTGAGCAACAGACGCTGCTATCTCTTTCTCTTCCACATGTGTTATGCATTTTCTTTCAGCAACTGGAATAGGACGCTTATTTTTGGCTTCACAATACTCTTGATGACGGCTGAACTCATGTGTTTTATGGCTCGGCATTGCTAATTACCCGAGGTGGCCACCTCGGCCAGTAAGCATTTCGCAGCAGTCATTACAAATACGATGATCAGTGGGCATTTCGTTTTGATCTAATACTACAGAAAAAGTTGAATCGTTGTTGCCCTCTTCCTAAAATAGTAGAATCCAAAAAAATATAAAAAATTGAACCCACCCAAGAATAAATACCACTAACTAATCCCTGTAAGACATCAGCTTTTTTGAGATCAGCGCTTTTGGGTTTTTTGCAAGTCGACAATTTCTTTCTTTGTTCTATAAGCTGAAAATGCATTTATTTGTTTTAAAAAATTGGAGAAATTTACCTTTCTTTCTAAAATTGCAATTCTTTCTTCTCTTTCTTCATGAAAGTCCTGAGGACCATTTCTATCCATAGCGTCCATTTCGGCTATTATTTGGGCATTTTCGTTGGCGTATTTTGAGCGGCGAGCGGCGCTGTTGCCAATAATTGCTTGGCTGGCTTCTCTTTCACCGCTACCGTAATCAGTCAATTTATGCTTTTTTGGATGATTATCAAAGCCCCAAATCGAATCTAAACAGATAGTAGGAACCCAAAAGAATGTTGCTAACCTTCATCGAATTGTGAAGTAGGTGCTGAACCGCCAGACACGGATGTTTGACCCCTGCTACTTTGTAAGGGAATGATGTCACGAAATGCTGATAAAGTATCCTCTACTCCTTTTCTAACTTGCTGCCTTTTGACTTGTTGTTTTTCTTGGCTCTTATCGAAAGAAGAAAATTCACGCCTAGCTCTGGCTAACACATCATTTGCTTCGAATGAATCAGGCGGCTCTGGGAGATCACGAAGACGTTGTAAGGTTTTACGGTGGCTTTCTTTTCCGTCCATTGTCTCAAGATTTGTTCAAGTTCGAGAGGAGCTAAAATAGTTGTTACAGTAAACCAAGATGGAGCGATAGAAGAGAGCAAAAAGGTCGACTGCCTGTGTCACATGTTTGGCACTGTTGCAAAACACCGTGACCATATAGCAGGGTCACCGAGCCGCTAACAGTGTAAAGATAAAAAAGGTCACTGTGTCGCCAGTTGGTCTCACTCACAGTCGGCCTTCTGTCGCCTGTCTGCCTCCTTCTCTTCAAATGGAAGCGATCAAAGTTGTCATCGGGTTTCTAAAGCCCAGCTGCACCGAAGGACTTATAGAAAAGATTAATTATTACGTAACTCCTGTGCTGTCCGCTATTCTGTGGAACATTTTGTTCAATGTTTCGTGAGTCCCTTTCTTTGAATTCCAAAAATTTGAACTATAGCAGTCGGGATGATTTTCTCAGTTGCGGGACACCGACAGGGTGGGGAAGCCAAGAGAAAGAATGTTTTAGTAACATTTACTTCGTGCCAACAAATGAAACCTCCAAGTCAATTAATTTGAAGAAACAAGTTGAAAGTTTTTTTTTGCTGTATTCATTGTTTTTTTAAGAGAGACTTATCTTTCTACGCGAACGTGGTTTACTTCGGCCTCCTCCCTCTGTTGCCACACGTCCTACCTCATTTCTGGTGGCGATATGTGAGCTCCCGCAAAGAAATGGCTCTGAATACCTTTATCCGCGAAATAATTTCCTTGAAAATAAGAATTTTCTATCAGAGGACATCCCTGTCCCATATAGTTACCATCACCTCTACGTGGCTTAGGCTACATGCGGGATCTAGACTTGCTTTCTGGCATATATCACTCAAGTTCATTTACGTGGCCCTCTCCATTGCCCAATTAGAATTTATTTCTTGGTTCTTCGTAATGGAAAGAACATGGGCTTTCAATGTGAGTTATTCTCCGCCAAAAAAAATAATTAAAATGTAGATTCTCATGGAAAACGGCCAGTGGCAAGGCTACTTTCCTAAAACAGCTGTTTGTCATCTCAGCAGAAGAGTGACTTCGGGAAAAAGTTTAAACACTTTCTTTTTCTGTACCCTATCAGGCATGGAGGCTATAAAAATGGTTTATATAACCTTATGGTAATTTTGCCCTTTTAAAATAAGGAATAGGCCCATTTTTAGGTGCTATTTTATCTTATTGACGATTGTGAATATCATCTCCGCCATGTTGGCTGTTCGAAAATGGGTCTCCCCTTCCCGTCGAGAAAAAATTGTTCGTGTTCACATGCACGGGACGGATGAGGAACTCCTAAATTCATTTATTACAAATTATCTTAACATCGGTAATATTAATTGAAAACAATGATATGTAAATTTTAGATGGCTTGTTCCTGCTTGATAAAATATCGGATAATTGCGCAAGTGAGGCTACAAACATCATCGTCCGTGCATTATACGAAGATTTCTTGGCCTAAAATATTGCTAAACAGAATTCGTCCATATTTAATCAATCTGCAATCTATGTTAACTCCGAATTATAATAAAAAAAGATCATGTTACTCTTCTATTCAAATTCCATTATCGAACTTATGTCGTATGGGACAGTGAGGATTGTTTACACAGAGCCAGATGGCCGCCTGACCCCGTCAACGCAGAGATAGCTTGCCTGTCGACAGGAGAGAGGTCAATCTACGTCAAGATAATTGCCGTGTGGTTTGAATAGCCCGCGTCTCTTCTTTGTGCAGGGGCGGGGACTCTGGCCCAAACCACACAAAAAGGACAGTTTTTTTCGACAGTCTACCGCCTCTCGTCGTTTCCATTATGGCCAAGTATTTGCTTTTTCTGGTTACCATAAAATTTTGCGGAAGTGTGGATCCAATTGTAACTCCCTATACAGTTGTTGGCCTCGTTGGTAAGTTTTATTTTGTCGCAGCACAAAAATAAATTAATAGGAGTAGCATGCAGCGTCTTGAGTGGAATGGGAAATGCACCTCAAGTAATCTCTAGGTCCGGTTGTTATTGGATGGGCTCTAGTCCTTTCTGCACTGCCGCCGATTGCCCTCTCTCATGGACTACAATGAGATCGCACAATGGCCACGTTTGGGGGCATGGTTTCCGAAAGGGACTTTTTGGAATAAATCTCAATCCTAATTATCCTGGTGATGGATTCGGTTTCGGGTGTTTCTACAATCCAATGAATGTCAAGAGAATGTGCTGCATGTGAGTTTAATTGGTAAAATAATAAATGGCAGTAATTTAGTGCGGACGGTAAAGACAATACCTGGAAAGGAAATTACGTGAGCACTGCTATGTCGATAACCTTTGATTGTGCTTTTAAAATGGATTTTGATGAGAACATCTCCTACATAATGGAAGAAAAATGTGGCTTTTTACATTGTTCTTATAAAACTGAAAAAGAAGCAGTAAGCATTTAATCAGTCTCTTTCTAATTTATTCGTTAAGGATATTTTAAAATTCAACATCACAGGCGATTGCGACGTACTATCATACGGAGACTACGCTGGACATACCACCGGGGGGAAAGTTATTTGGAAAAAAAATAATCAAACTGTCGACACTTGGTACAAAGTGGGGTCGGACTTTGTAATAAACAACTAATTTTTCATTCTAAATACTCTGTACCCCAAGATGTTGCCAATTCCCCAGTCTAATAATTTTTAGCATGTATTTATAATAAAAAAAAAACGAATAAAACCAAAAAAAAAACGTAGTAAAGTGCCATATTGTACATAATTATTATGATGGCTGATAATAAATATTTGTATTTAAATCACTCGAAAAAAAATACTTGAAAAAGGAAAAAAATACAAAGATAGATTACAAAATAAAGAAAAACGCAATAATACGCGAAGAGTAAAATATTGTGACATCTAATGACTTCAAAATGATAAATACAGTAATGAAAAATTTGTAAAATAAAGGTAGTTGTACAACAGCGTACAGTACATGAAAACGAAAAATTTTGTTATTTTTCGATCACCGGGGGCCGGGGCCGGGCCGGGGCCGGGGCCGGGCCGGGCCGGGGCCCGAAAGTCATTGGCCGTCGGGGGCCGGGGCCGGGCCGGGGCCGGGCCGGGCCGGGCCGGGGCCCGAAGTTCGCTTCCGCTCGGGGGCCGGGGCCGGGCCGGGGCCGGGCCGGGCCGGGCCGGGGCCCAAAAGTTGTTGATCATCGGGGGCCGGGGCCGGGCCGGGGCCGGGCCGGGGCCGGGCCGGGGCCGGGCCGGGCCCGGCCTCCGGCCATGTATGATTATTAGAGAGCAAAAACTATGCATACAACAAGAGAAATACACGTAAATGGTAAGAAACAAATAGAAAACGAATAAAAATCAGAAAAAACGATATTTTTCTCCGAAAAACAATGAGGTACGTAGCGCATTTTCATGCAGACATTTATTTCCGAAACGTTACATTTCCACCGTGGTTTTTTCCGAAACGTCGCATTTCCACCCTTGCTTTTTCCAAAACGTCGCGTTTCCGCTGTGCCTATTTCCGAAACGTCCGATTTCCACACAGTGACATTTTCAACTCGGATCATTTGCGAAATGGAATTTCCGAAACGTGTCATTTTCCTTTCATGTCATTTCCTTCTCGACGCGTTTACGTACTGGTACATTTCCAACTAGGCTTTTTTCCTTTTTGACGCACCCCCGAAACTGACTATACTCCGATACTTGTCTCAATGTCCAGAGAATTCATTGGTCAAATGGATAAATTGAGCCACAATGTGAGGTATCTATTTGTCTTCCGATTCTATGAATACCATAGCTCTTGACCACCGCCCTTTTCGTTGTCCAGTTTTGCATCCAACAGCCCTTTCTGTACCCAAATATTCTTTTTTGAAAAAAAGAGCATAATTTTCCATGAAATGGTCAGCATAATCAGTATTCAAGCGGTATGAAAATCTTTCCCCTTTGAATTCGAAGTTTTCCACAGCTCACGTTTTTACCATTTTTATATGTTAAATAATTCCTCCTAAACCATGAATGGTCACCGACTTCTGAAGCCTTATGACCGTCTGGATCAGCCTTCCTCCGCGTGATTCAGCTTCATTTCATTTCTCACTCAAAACCTAAACAAACTCTCTCAGAAACATCATAGCCCACTTCCTTCGCAGGGTTGTCATATAAATATGACCAGCGACCTGCAACAGCAGCTATTTTTTCCGCTATATTTAGTTCTTGGACTTATTTGCGGATGGGCTCTCCCAGAACTTTTTTAAGTTTTCCTTGATTTCTTTAAAGGATGCTAGACTTCACTCTTGAGCTTTCAACTATGGCCGATCCGATGACGCTGCGTTGGTTTAAAAATTTATTGAAATGAACAATGGAGAGTAGTTTTTTGCCTGCATCATCTTTTCCGCTTGGATTGTCTCATAACAAGACGACGTTTGTTCTCCAACCCACCGTCTATTTCAACTTCGTCTGAAATTATTAATTCAGCCGCGCTTTTTCTCCTTTTTGAGTTCTTTTTTGTCCTTTCGATTGGCTGCGTAAATTAACGAGACCACACCCAAAGAAAACAAAAATAAACCCCAAAATTCTATGAGTTTCCCCTCTTCTTGGTATTTGCTTGATGCTTGTGGAGCAGCATTTTGACCCACTCATATGATGCTATTACAGCTCTTTTTTGCAGCTTTCCAAATTTCCGGATCCTGTTTCCTCTGACTTCTTAAGTCTTCCACTTTCTTCTATAAATATAAGGCGAAAAAAAAGAGATGAGACTGATGTCATTGGTCTGGCGTCTTCCTATAAAAGTCTAGTTTTGCGATTAATTTGAGGTCCATTTGGGATTTTCACCCGTTCTACAAGCCCTCGGTTTCTTAAAGTTTCTTAGAGCAGAGTAAAGATCCGATGGAACTCCTCCAATGGGCTACTATGATCAAATGTCAAATCTCACGATTTGAAGCACCCTTCAGCTGGAAGACCACCCCAATTTTCTCCATAGTCTTCTCACTGGCTTTCTTTCTCACTTTCTTCATTATGCGAGAATTAAATTATAAAGAAATTTTCAAAAATTAAATATCTTTGTTCCTCCAAAAGTTGGTTGTAAATATTGTCAGTTGCCGACTTCTGTTGTTCCAAAAAGGGCTTCTTCGCATTTCTTTAGAATTTTGGGGAAAGGCACGCTTACAGACTTTAATTTCCTAAAGCTTCTTGATTCCCGGGTTCTGGAATTCTTTCGCCCGAAAAAATTTTGAAATCGACCACAATATTCTTCATATTTTGGCGATTTTGATACTGTATAAATGGTCTAAAACTGCTTAATTGTCGCTTTTTATGCTAGTAAATTGCCTGTTTTTCAAAAATTTGTGCAACATTTATTGCAAAGGCTTGCAGACTCTTCAAAAACCCAACGAAGGGGCTTCGAATCTCTCTATGCCTCTAATATGTTCGAGCAATTTCCCCTGGCCGTATATTTTATATCTTTCCACATCATTCTAAACGTGTATAAAAGGCAAAGGAGCAGCTGAACTCTCGTAGATCTCAAGACAACGAGAGTTCCTTACAAGCGGCTTAGAATGACGTTCGGGATCTTTCCTGTTCCCGACGGTACTCTGAACGCCTTTGTTTCTTGATCTTTCCTGTTTCTTCGTCTGACATCATCCCCTCGTCTATTTTTATGACTTGACCTAGGAAAATACTTAAAACCCACGCGACCTACCTGAACCTACCTTCTCCGATTTCTAGATCGCCCTATGAAACGGAAGGCGTGTCAAATTTGTGTGCAAATATTCCGCGCTTTTAAGAAATTCGTATCTATCGGGGTACTCGCCTTGTTTTGACTCTCTTCAACCCTGGTAGAGGACCATCTACGCGCCATTCTTATCTTTCCGGCCCCCACACACTCATTTAAGCCTCTTTCGTCTTCTCATTTTCTCTGTGCACTTTGGTACCAAACGTGGAAAAGGAACACCCCTAGCCGTCTCATGTCCTTTATCCTTTCTCATATGTGCGGCAGCTGTTCTCTCTGGACTAAGGAACCAAAACACTTGGCTGACATTTCTTTGAAAATGTCCCGATAATTAACATTTGTGTGGTCTAGTTTCTGGTGTGGTCTATTCAATTGTCTACGTGGTGGGGCTACGTTTCTAATGCGATTGGATACGTCGGCACTTACAATAATGCCAAGTTGTTACCAGAAAAAATGAGTACGACCACCAGGTGCAGGGTAAATTGGGGTAATTTGCAATCTTTGAGGGATTTCCTCACAAATACCGAGTATCCTTGGTCTGGGGTACTTCTTCCTCGATGATACAGTGATGGTTGTATTTCGCCTAAGAAAACCTTGGATGCACCAATATTATAGAAAAAGGCTTCCAGATGAAGGAGAATTGCACGAACTGCAGGGAAAACAAATATAGGGAAATTTGCCCGAACGTTCCCGTTTTCCTGAATGTTTTTGGATGTAACAGTTAGTTCTGTAATTTATTGGGTAGCTGCAAATTTCCCGGAAACCTATCTCAGTTAAATTTTGTCATAGAGCTGTTTCCCCAAAGTTTTACGATTGTCAGAATCTTCTTATTTTTAAGAAATATTCAAAAATTGCATTGAATTATTACAATGTTATTGGCTATCAAAATTTCCTCAATTCTAAAGCCATCAGCCATTGTTATTATGCATCCATAATTTTCAATAGATTGTTTGACATGAGTAAGAAAAAATTTTATGTCTGTGTAGCCAAAATAAGAGGCTAATGAATAGCTTCAGTTGTTTTATTTCCCTTTGAGAAGACTTCCTCGGAATAGCAGGGGGAAACCCGGTGACAGTCATTCTCTTATCATTTTTTCCATCACCCTCCCCTCCCTTTCCACTAATTTACGGCCCCTTTTTATTATCACAGGAGCCATGACGCTTCACTACGAGGGTAGTAATTCCCTATTTCGTGGGCGTTCTCCCTTATCTGTTCTTCTTCTTCGGGATTTAAATCAACCCGAATTTGTGGTGATAGCGCCCACTTGAGCTGCTCTTCTTCCTTATTGTACTCTCCTCCATGAGGAGGGAAAGCCTTCAAAAACACGTTACACGTCTTAATTAAAGACTTGTCTCTCCGTAGTTCATTAGTTAGTTCGTTATCTTCCGCCCTCTTTAAAGGGTCTTTGAGGTTCTAATTTTTGCTCCTAAAATAGAAAACCAGGTCAATAGGACCGGAATGATACCATAGCCAGCTATCAAAAGGTCAATTTTTTTGCTGCCAAAAGTGATTTTGACAAAGACCATATATAAGGGAAATCTGTGTATCCGGTCTAGACTCCACCATCTCCTTATTTTCACCATTCTTTAAATATTTTAGTCCTTTAGTATCCTGGACTTCTTCTACGTTATTTCACGACATTTTTACGGTTAATTTTTACCCTGGGAATTCTAAAATCCAGCTTGTATCTATCGGAGTGGCACGCCTACCAATGCGCCCACCACACGTCGACCATCATCAATGATTTTTTTGTCCTCATCATATCTTCCAATTCCACATCATTTGGTCAATTCTTAGATTAGCGAAATAATTTTGTTGCTGATTACAAACAGGAAAGTTGATGGAAAACTAATTCTGACGCCTCAATCAAGGTGACTCAAGCTTGCTGTGTATTGGTGCCAGCAGAGAAGTGGCTTCCCTTTGAAATTTAGAAAAACTTTGGGAATTTACTGTAATTTCTGAAAGAATTCTGGAGCACTGGAGTTTATTTCTGATCTCAAAGAAAACAGACGGCACACGGCTTGAACAACCTTTTGATTTTTATCAAAGAAAATTCAGAAAAAAAAACCAGGGATTCATGAGCATCTTTGCGAACTTAAAAATGGACTAAATTTCTTCTTATTTTAATTACTGCCACTCCAAGATCGTAAATTATGGTACAGAGCCGTGCCTCTATCTGACGGCATTTAATACACGTGTTCTCTGACAGTCATGCATCTATTCTAGTCCACAAACAACAGGAAAATTCCAATTAACCTTTTCCATCCAAGACCTCCCAGCCTAGAAATAAACTTCTCTGACATGATAATCAAATAGGTCACGTAAGCTAAACTAATCAGTCGCCTACCATTTAATAGGACTTCCCACCTCCTTTAGAAGCCTGTCCTCCCTTCTTCTAGAAGTGCCGGCGATTTCTTCGAGCTCAATGTTTCATTTCTACCATCTGCCTAGATTAACTAACCATCACGTGTTACCCCTTTTTATGGCTCTTTTCCCTCATCATCGTTGAAATCTCATTGTTCGCAACTTATTTTATGACATAAAACGGGTAGTCTTTAACCGCTTACATATATGATTAGGTCATAAAAAAGAGCTGAATGCTTTATATACGAGTACATCAAATATACGAATCACCGTCAGTCTGCTCCTAAGTGAAATCATGTTCTTTTTTTGTGACAATGTCAATTTTTACTTCTCGGCTCCTTTTCAAGATCCAAACGAATTTGGAAACCATTTTCCTGTTGGCTAGAAATGGACAAAATTTTTAAAAGAAAGTTCAGTTACCATAGTTGCATTTATTTCCTCAAAAATATCCTTTATTGAGACATAATAAACAACAACATTACCGTCAGCTGTCAACTTTGGTCTTTTCTAATACTCTCTACAAAATAATTGACGCCTCCATAAATGTTCCTTATTTTTCTGCGATTATATTTTCTTCCGCTATCATTTCATTTCCCCAATTCTCGTAAAAGTTCACTTTTATTGCCTCTATATACATTCGTCTCGTTATTGTTGTTTGCTCTATTTGCTCAACAATAAAACCAGGCTATCAAAAGCACCGTTTTGCGGTCAAATTTGGGCTGGCTTTTGATTTCTTGCTTGATGTTTTAACAAGGGCTTTTTCTCTTTTGGCTTGTAATTTAATCCTGGATTACGGTATCTTTTTAACAAACGACTACCGTAAAAAAAATAACCTAGAGCATAGAGATCAATTGACATCTCTTCCTTGTTCAGAATGACGAAAATAAATTTGCATCTGTATCCGTTTAATTTGGATTTGATATTCATGAACTTTGCTAAGTGTTCTATCCCTCTCACCAAGAAAAACAATATATCATTACCGTAATCCTAGTTACTTTTCAGTTAGGAGCCTTTTAGGATTTTTGCATAAAAGATTACGATATCCGTCTTTTTTTTTTGCAATTAAAATCTCCTTCAAACCCATCCATTGTTCGATTTTTGAACATCTACGGCTAAAATCCATGGAAATTGTAGTCTATTCCCTAATTTCCTTCTTTTTTACAGCCATTTCAAAGTCAATTTTCACATTAAGATCCCCACTCGTCCATTTTCTACTCGACTATAACTCCTTACCACAAAAAAACCAGTCAATTTGCAGTCATGAAACTGAATTTGGGCACAATTATCGTTCTACTTTTTGCTGTTTTCTCAGTTGGAGTTAACACGGCGCCGAAGTATGTCTTACAGAGATTTCAGGGACAAATAGATCCATTTTCAGCCGAGCCGAACGTATGATGGCAGGACGAATGGAGAGCAATTGTTTCTTCAGCCCAATGGGATGCGTCTTCCTACCGCGGAATTATAATCGAGTTCGACGATTAAACTCCCCAACGCCGCAAAATATCTTCTTGAGGGATTTTGAATAGCAAAAAGGAGACAATAGAAGAGAGATCGGCTTTAGTTGAACTGAAGATTAAAGAAGAGATGATATTCAATACTTATTGTAGACGGGAAAGTGTGATGAAGATTGGCATTGTTATTATTTTATTGGTTCTGGGCTTATTCTTCAGTTTACTGTCTTTGAAAATGAGTTTTCATTTAAATACGGCCGAAAACTATTTATTTAAAACTGTCAGCTGATATACAGAGAACCATAGCGGTTATTCAGTTTAGATGATAGCGGCGACATTGGGAACAGCGGCATTCAGACCGACGTTGGGAACAACGTTCGGTAGAGCGAGGTCACGACGACGACTGAAACAGTTCGGATTACTTTTGTTTGAATTGGCTGTACCATTCTCCAGTAGCCTGGCATTTGTACAGATCGTTGATAGCCATCGATAATTCGAGAATAGCTCGGGCAGCTGTAATTTTGATCAGAGATTAATTCAGCTTTTCTTTACCTTGGACTTCGATTTCCTCTTCAGCTGCCACGAAGGCACAGCAGCAGACGAGGACAAGAAGCTTAAACATCTTCGATGATGCTGACAGACTGCTTTCCTGGCTTTTTATACCAAATTTTATCAGAACCAGCCTTGTTTTGGAAATAATAAAGAAGTTTTTGCTCGAGCTAATAGTCCAGCCATGACATGCAGAGAACAGAAGTTTGTTTTGAATACCAGCACAGGAGTTTTTCGCGTACAGACAAACCGCTGATAACAAGCACCAGAACACAAAATTAAAAGTCGGGAAAATTATTTTCGAGATAAACACTTTTCTAGGGCTGTAAAACTTTTGGGCTCTAAAACACAAATCCGATGTTTTTTTTGAGGATTCCTTAATTTTTCATCTTCTGTCCCAAGTCCGCTGACTTCAATCGACCGCCAAAACTCGAAAAAAGGTACTGCAGTTTAGTTTAAGCGATTATTTGATATATTTTTCTATTCAAGTTAAAAAAAAATTACTCTTTCATTTTTCTGTGATCAATGTTCTGTAATACAATTCGTCCTAGAAATCGTGATAACAGCCTGGACTCGAACGGTACAACATTTGTTATCAATTAAAGTGCCTCTTGTGTTTTGGCCAGACTACTGGCTCTTGTCTTTGTCACACGAGGGAAACCCTTGTTGGTCTTGAAAACAAACTTCTGTTCTCTGTATTTCACGGCTGGACTATTAGCTCTAGCAAAAACTTCATTATTCTTTCCAAAAACAATTCCTTTCAAAACAAGGCTGGTTCTGATAAAATTTGGTATAAAAAGCCAGGAAAGCAGTCTGCCAGCATAATCGAAGATGTTCAAGCTTCTTGTCCTCGTCTGCTGCTGTGCCTTCGTGGCCGCTGAAGAGGAAATCGAAGTCCAAGGTAAAGAAAAGCTGAATTAATCTCTGATCAAAATTACAGCTGCCCGAGCTATTCTCGAATTGTCCATGGCTATCAACGATCTGTATAAATGCCAGGCTACTGGAGAATGGTACAGCTGGTCCAAATAATAATCACAGTTGTTTCAGCCGTCGTCGTGACCTCGCTCTACCGAACGTTGTCCCAAATGTCGGTCGTCGTAGTTTCGCCCTCCACCCTGCCGTTCGTGACTTCAGTCGAGCCGCTGCGGTTGAAGAATCTGCTCGTGAGGAGTGCTCGACTTTCTTTTGAATTCCATGATTTCAGAAATCAAAGCTCTGGAAGATGCCATCGCCCATGCTGAATCCGTCATCAAGCCGGCTCCTGTCGCCTCTGCCTAAAGTGGATAACCTCTAATATTGTCTGCATATGTCAGCTGATAAATAGTTTCCGGCCATATTTTATATATCCTATATACTATAACCTTCTAGACTAAGAGTTTATCGATTAAAATGCGATTTTTCAAATGCACCCTTTAGACGAACTGAATTACGCATTCTATTTCATCATTTATTCGGTGAATGGCATTTACTTGATTTTTGATACAATTCTCTTACGAATTCTTTTGATTACCTCCGCTTTGATAGCTGGAATTCAAAGAAACCCCCACAGAAATACATGTGTTGTTCATAACACACAAATGAACTGCGACTATCAACCCTCCTGACATGTCTCAATCGGCTATCTATCATACAAATCCTTATTTCGAATCCGAGCCCGGATTATATTTCCTAGCATTAAAAATTTTAGCAGTCGCTAATGTATTCATTTCTGGGATTTGTCTCTATACTATTGCATTCAAATCACCGTCATTCATGTCACGGATGTTTATTGGGTTGATATTATATCATTTCGGAATGTAAGTCCTAAACAAATTAAAGGAATAGTCAGGGAGTTTTTCAATTCCAACATGCAACAGCACGCTTGCCAGCACGCCATAGCCCGGCGCATCAAAATTTTGAACTTCCTGGCGCTCTAGCAACTTTAACTGCCGTTTTGTTAGTTTTCAAAGGATCTGAAGCTATTTAATCCAATTTTAGAAGAAATATTTTGAAAACTTGTCGTCCCGGATCGTGGCGCTTTGGCGAGCGCACTGCGTATGGGGACGTTGGAAAACTTCGAGGGCTTGTTTCTCCTGAACTAGAAGCTTTCATGGAAAACGAGCATCATTATCAGCAAAAAATTCTCTAATTGCTAGCTGGTTCAAACTCCCTGGCTGTTCCTTTAAAATCCCGGGAAAATGGCTGGCCAGATGGGGAAAAATCCCGAATAATCGATATTCCCTTTTACAAATTATATTCCAGAGCTAGTTATACGGTTGTTCACGTTTGTCTCATGGCTACTCCATTATTTTACCTGCCTTACATTGCCATTAGGTTCGTCGGTCCGTATTCGTCACTTGGTGTACCTCCACTGATCCTATTCATAATTGTTATTATCTTCTGTTTAAGTTTGTTTGCCACAATTTTCTGAATCTTCTTCTTACAGTATCCGCTTCTGCAGCTGTTCCTTTATTCTACTATCGAATGGATTCAATTCTCCCTCCTCTACATCCTCTTAATTCAAAATGTATTCGATATTTAATCTATTTCATGGTCTACGGGGTATTTAATATTATCCCAGCTCCTGTTCTGTATGTTATTGCGACCTATGAAGATCAGTTGGAATTAAAACAAGAATTGTTTCAATTATATGGAGTATATTATGAGGATTTCATGTCCGATTGCATTCTGGTAGCCAGATTGGGTAATCAAAATCCAATTGCGACTATTTTCCTCTATTCCTTAGTTGTTCTATGCTCATTAGGAGCTGTCATAATACTAGCTAGTGGCTATGTAATCTGGCAATTTACAAGTAAAGTGGGTGTCATTGGTTCAATCAGATACAAATCTCAACAGAGACAACTCTTCATATCACTTGTAGTTATGGTTAGTGAGCCAGATCTTGATGATTTAAATATTTTAGACTGTTGTTTTCCTCACAGCCGTGGTTTTTATCATTCCTGGTATTTTAATGCTTCTAATCTCCGACACCAACAGAACAGATCTACTGAATTGGCTTATTTTTCTATTGCTGACAGCTGCTCCTCTTGCTCTGTCGTCTTATGTTTTTACATACAAACCATATCGACGGTTTATTTTTAGTCCGTTGAGAAAGGTGAGCATATCTTTAACGACTTATTCCTTCATCAAGATATGGCCGTCAACACGTTCTGCGAGCAGCACCCAGATACACAATGTTGCCACTTTAAAAGAAGCCTGGGGGACTGGGGAGGGTTATTATAGACTCCGAAAATAAGAATAATTTACATAAGAATAATTTACAACCAAAAAAAACCAAATGTACAATCAGACTCAGCGCAAAAAGTTATGTTCAATAAACTTTTTTTTATCCAGTCACCCTGTCTTATTTTCAACATCTAAAAATTGCAACAATCTAAAAACAACATCTAAAAAATGCAACAAGGAGCAGATTGAATAAAGATGGAGATATAAGATTTATTAATAAACATAAAGGACACTGGGACATGTGGCCGAAAACTATTTATTTAAAACTGCCAGTTGACATACACAGACAAAGCTCACGGTTATCCAGTTTAGACGGAGACAATGGGAGTGCCAGAAGGGACGATCGGAACAACGCGGCGAACGGTAGGATTGAAGACGGGCAGAATCTGATCGACGGTAGGAACTGCGGCATTCAGACCTATGTTGGGAACAATGTTCGGCAGAGCGAGGTCACGACGACGGTTGAGACAGTTCGGATTACTTTTGTTTGGATCGGCTATACCATTCTCCAGTAGCCTGGCATTTATACAGATCGTTGATAGCCATGGACAATTCGAGAATAGCTCGGGCAGCTGTAATTTTGATCAGAGATTAATTCAGCTTTTCTTTACCTTGGACTTCGATTTCCTCTTCAGCTGCCACGAAGGCACAGCAGCAGACGAGGACAAGAAGCTTAAACATCTTCGATGATGCTGACAGACTGCTTTCCTGGCTTTTTATACCAAATTTTATCAGAGCCAGCCTTTGTTTTGAAAGGAATTGTTTTTAGGAAGAATAAAGAAGTTTTCAGTAGAGCTAATAGTCCAGCCATGAAATACAGAGAACAGAAGTTTGTTTTGAATACCAACAGAAGGTTTCCCTCGCGTAAAGACAAACTGCTGACAACAAGCACCAGAACACAAAAGGAGAGACGAATGCAGTTCTTTGCTTAAAAAATGCGAATATTTTATGTTATTATGACCCGTCGCGCGAAGCGCGACGGGTCTATTTAGTTTTAGCCAAATGGAAAATTGAAGACAAAATAAGACGAAACTTTTCAAAATTAGTATCCCTATACTCAGTTTTTTACGCTGAATACGTTACCGTTCTCAGAAAAACTTGAAAACCTCATATTCTCGAGATATACGGCTAAATAGGCGCGGAAGTCCGCGGTCATATCTTGTTTTCTTCAAGCAATTTTTGAAATATAACTTCACCATCGTGTTCGCCGTAGTTTTCTACCCTTATACGACAAATTTCATTGAATTGGAAGGTGAAATGGCCGCGCAAGAGCAAAAAGGAGTATCCCCAAGTAAATAAAATGTCCCGCGGTCGGCGGCCGGAAATCTTTTCCGCGGAAAAGATTTCCGCCCTGTTTTTGATTGAGAGCAAGGCGGAAATCTTTTCCGGAAAAGATTTCCGCTTTTTCCGGAAAACATTTCCGCTCTTCCGGAAAAGATTTCCGCCTTGGCTTCTTCTGTTCAAAAGCGGAAATCTTTTCCGGAAAAGATTTCCGCCTTGGATTCTTCTGTTCAAAAACGGAAATCTTTTCCGGAAAACATTTCCGCTTTTTCCGGAAAAGATTTCCACCCTATTGGAAAAAGATTTCCGCATTTTCGGACGGCGGCCTTTAGGCCTCAGCGTGTAACTTCTCCGTAGTGATTTCCTTTTCTTTATTGCCAGTTTCCAAATAATCTTTCTGCTTTTGTGGATAACATATTTACTCTTCTTACTAAGATTCCAGGAGAACAAAACAGATCCGTTACGGTTAGTTTAAGACATTTTATACCAGGAGTCGGCAAGTCTCGTTGCTGTACCAGATGATCCCGTGCATATTCGACGGATCCTCTTACCGGACATTGAGTTTATAGATCTCGTCGCATTTCAGCGTTCTAGCTTTCACCAACTAATTTGGCCTCAATGATCGTCGGTGAAGGTGCGGCAGCAAGCGATTGTTAACAGTGACAGGCTCGCCTCCAGTATACATGGGTTCTGATTGTTGATTTTCTTCTCAATTTAGCAGTAGGATGAAAGTGCGTACGATTTGGACAGCGGTTGCAGCAATGCTCGTAAGACGATGCTTTTTGAACCACAATGCTCCTACAACTTGGTACTTCCCCGACTTGGCTCCATACTTCTCATCGAACTGTTTCTTCATGGAAGCATATTGTTTTTCTGCGCTTGCCGATGGATTTGGCTTTAGTAATGACAGCATAGCTTCAGTTTTCTTCTCAGAGGAGCGTCAGCCTAGGTTTATACTTCCATACTCTGCTTCGTGGTAGAACGGTAACCCATAAGCAAGATTTGTTGCTTTTTTCTGAGACCTCCTCCTTGAAATACGGTCGAACTGAACTGCGTTCCATTCGACTTCCCGATAGTCGACTTCAGTATCGATACGGGGCAGAAGTTGTCCTGATGATCAAGAATTCCTTCCATTTCGATAATGAATCCACGGCCACGAGCTAGTAGTCTCCTTCATCACCACAGTCAGGCCAATAGACTATAAGCCGAGCTATGGACTTAATCCTAATGATTCCAGCACACGCGGGTACCGTCTCGTTGGTATTACCACGCAGTCTACTTTCAGCAAACAGTTGTTGATAACGGTCAGTTCCTTCCTTCTCTCGTAGAACGGCATCATTCCTTCCTTCAACTTCTTCGAATTAACAGGCTGAAAATTCGTCTCTACTCGAGTCAAAGCAACGGATTCTCCATTAACTTGCCCTTGAAGTCGGCATCCATGTCGTTCTTCCAGACCCATCATGGTCCCTGTGATGGGAATTTTCTTCATTAGTCTTGACAGAGTATCAGCTTGTCCAAATTCTTCTTTTCTGACGTTTTTTTATTTGTGAATAGTTCTTCTCAGCAGAATTCAGAGCATTGACAAAGTAACCAATCAGTTTATATGTTTCACCAGGGAACCGATGACTGATCACTCCACCAACTTCATATTCGCGAAAATCAGCAGTAATGATAATGGGCCATTTCAAAGAACAAAATCTCCTATTAGCATCAGTACTGGACGTTTTTTATTTCCAAGAAAAGGCGGAAATCTTTTCTGGGTAGGGCGGAAATGTTTTCCGGAAAAGATTTCCGCTTTTGAGCAGAATAAAACAAGGCGGAAATCTTTTCCGGAAAAAAGCGGAAATGTTTTCCGGAAAAAATTGATTGAGAAAACGGGGCGGAAATCTTTTCCGGAAAAGCGGAAATCTTTTCCGCGGAAAAGATTTCCGGCCGCCTCCCGCGGTCACTCGCTGTGGCGCTTTTCGCTGTGGCGCTTTTGACATTTTTTCTTCCAAAAATGTCCGATTTCGCCTATTTCTTTGGATTGCGTGCTCATTTCAAGGCTTCCATGAATATGAATAAATGTTCTATATTCAACTTTTTATGCTGAACCCGAATACGTAGGAAAAAGTGGTGATTGAAAAACTAATTTTTTAGTTATAAGGTCGTGCAGTCCGCGATTATTTCTGAAGAAAGGTTCTTGCGATACGGTAATTTTGAAAATCTCGCTTTTCCATCGTGTGCACCGTTGTTTTTTACCAGTGCTGGATGAATCTCATCAGCATCGACCGTGGAATGGCATGATAGAAGGCACTTATGCAGAGAATGTCTGATGTTCGCCCGCTGTGGTGCTTTTGTCATTTTTCGGCTCAAGAACGGCCGGTTTCTTACCATTTTTTCTGATTGCGAGCTGTTTTCCGCGCTTGAGGAGATATAAAGTAATGTAATATACTCAGTTTTTTATGCTGAATTCAAAAAAACCTTAACCCAGACGCCTGAGGGCGCCTTCAATGAGAGTCACATATCTGTGATCAGCTCAAAGAGGCGAAGTTTTTGATACCAATTTTGAAAGAAAAAAAATTTCAACCTCTTTGGACCATTGGTAAAAATTCGGGAAAAAAATGGGTTAAAAACAAATGGTTGTGCCCTTTTTTACGTTTTGTGGGGCCTTCGGTCATATATTCTCCGAGACTTCTCAAAATGGGAAATATCTTCTGCGGAGCACCATAAAAGCCGAGAAATCCGGGAAAGTTAGGGACAGAATCCCACAAAAGCTTATTTAGTTTCAGCCCCTCCCCCACAAAAGAAAGGAAATGCAGTTCTTCTTTGTCACCACAAAAGTCCAGAAATGCAGGATGTCAGAAAAACTAAATATCGCGCTTTTTTGATACGAGGAAAATGTGAATTAGCCAAAAGAGAGAATAAGAAGGGGGCGGCAGCCCCCCACTTCAGTAAAAAAAGACAGCATTACTCGATTGATCCGTCATATTAACACTGCAGTATTACCGTTTCCCTCATTCTGGCCGGTAGGCGGAGCCATTCCACAATGTCAGCAAAGCAATCCGTGAACAGATATAGTCCATTTCCAACGGCCGTTCCACGCGCTCTGGGACCTTTACGCACAGTCCTTTAATTTTTGCGATCAAATTTTTGCTTTTGATTTTCATTTTTTCTAGGTTTGGCGATACTTTTCGCTGTTCCAATTGGAGAAATCGCAGCGATTATTATAGTCTGCGTAAGGAATAATCCAAAAGTTGGAATCAGCCTAAAAACGATCATTTGTCTCGAAAAAATTAAAGGATTGTGCCTAAAAGTCCCGGAGCGGGAGGAACGACCGTTGGTAATGGACTATATCTTTACGAGGTAAAAAAGTAATTTGCAGTAATAACAGCCGAATGTCAGAAAAGCGCGATATTTAGTTTTTCTGACATCCTGCATTTCTGGACTTTTGTGGTGACAAAGAAGAACTGCATTTCCTTTCTTTTGTGGGGGAGGGGCTGAAACTAAATAAGCTTTTGTGGGATTCTGTCCCTAACTTTCCCGGATTATGATAATAATTTTATTTGATATTTTAGAGAACAGGACTGTCTGGAGGGCTTGAAATAATTCTGATAATGATTGCACCCTGATAATGAGCCTGCCCAATTTTCACTCAATTCTGCCCATGTTTTCTCGGTTATATCCTTTTCCGTTACCATCCTAATGATTTTACTGGGCATTTTAGAGAGGTGGACAGCCGAATAAACTTGGAACAAATCTGCTGGCCTGAATCAAAGCATTAACTTTAGAAAGAATTTTCCCTCTAATTTGACCCTATTTTTTCATTACGGGATCTGTTCTTTTCTATGCAATTTCGTCAAAATCTTTTCTGTGGCCAAAATTCTATAACCCAATTGGTCCTAGACATTGTGATAACAGCCTGGACTAAAACGGTACAATATTTGCTGTCAACTAAAGTTCTTTTTGTGTTTTGGCCAGACTATTAACTCCACTGAAAACTTTTCTATTCTTTCCAAAACAATTCCTTTCAAAACAAGGCTGGCTCTGATAAAATTTTGTATAAAAAGCACGGAAAGCAGTCTGCCAGCATCATCGAAGATGTTCAAGCTTCTTGTCCTCGTCTGCTGCTGTGCCTTCGTGGCTGCTGAAGATGAAATCGAAGTCCAAGGTAAAGAAAAGCTGAATTAATCTCTGATCAAAATTACAGCTGCCCGAGCTATTCTCGAACTGTCGATGGCTATCAACGATTTGTATAAATGTCAGGCTACTGGAGAATGGTACAGCTGATCCAAATAGTAATCACAGCTGTTTCAGTCGTCGTCGTGATCTCGCTCTGCCGAACGTTGTCCCAAATGTCGGTCGTCGTGATTTCGCCCTCCATCCTGCGGCTCGTAACTTCAATCGAGCCCCTCCAGTTGAAGAATCTGCTCGTGAGGAGTACTCGTCTTCCTTTATGAATTTCACGATTTCAGAAATCAAAGCTCTGGAGGATGCTATCACCTATGCTGAAACCGTCATCAAGCCGACTCCTGCCGTTTCTGCCTAAAGAGGTTCTGTTTTTGTCTGTATATGTCAGCTGATAAATAGTTTCCGGCCATATTCATGTTTTTATGTGATTTTTTGCATCAGTTGTAAAAACGCCGATTGAAAAGCCCGGAGATTTGGGACCCCAGAGTCATCGCAAAGAAACGAACAAGCTTTTTAAAGGACGGTCTAGTTGCCGTAGTTTGAATCATTTCTTCGAAAAATTTCTGTAAACGCCAAGAAAATAACAGCATTAGCGTCAGCTGCCAACTTCAGTCATTTTTAATACTTTTGCACACAATAATTGACACCTCCGTCAATGTTTCATATTTCCCGACGATTATATTTTCTTCCGCTATCATTTCATTTCCCTAATCCGTATAAAGAACAACATATTTATCGGCCTTGTACACTTTTCCTTCATTGTTGTTTGCTCTACTTTTCAGGCTTACAGTAATTCAAACCAGTCAATTTGCAGTCATGATGCTGAATTTGGACAAAATACTTCTACTTTTCGCTGTCTTCTCGATTCGAGTCAACTCAGCTGCAAGGTGTGTTTTTCGGGAGACTAAAAAAATATTTCCAGTCGAATTGAGAGTATGGTGGCAGGACGAATGGAGAGCAACTGTTTCTTCAGCCCAATGGGATGCGTCTTCCTTCCGCGGAGTTATAATCGGTTTCGACGGATCTATTCTTCAAGACAGGAAGATATTTTTGGAGGCTGTTGAACAGAAAAAGGAGGAGATAAAATAGAAAAGAAATCTGCTTGAATGGTTCTGATGACAATAAAAGATAATTGTTATGGAAAAGTATGATGAAGATTGACATTGTTGTTTATTTTCTATTGTTTAAAATAATTCAAAATGACGCTTTTTCGAATAATCCTTATGGTGCCTGGGAAACTGCCACGTTCGAAACGGCTGGAACTATTTCGACATTTCTACTTCCTGTTGAGCCAAATCGAAAACATTTCCTAAAACTACAATGTTTTCCGCCATTAACGAAACTAACCGCACAGGAGCCACAAAAATATTATAAACGGCTTGTCGATATTTCCGATTCATATAGAGCAAAAAGAGCGAGGCAACAGCCCCATGAGTACAACAGATGATGAAGGTAAAATTGGTCACATCTAGAAAATGTCAGTTGTTTATCCGCGACTTACTTTGCATTCCCGAATACCGAATCTGATATTGCACAACGTGAACCCAGTAAAAGGCGGGAATTTCGATTTGGAACATGGGAACCATTGTCTGAATGAGAAGTTGATGCATGAACCGTTTTTGTGTTTTTCGAGTGGCTTCACTCATACTGTTGGATAAATCTTGGAGGACACCGAATGAGTGAAGGGAACAGAAGAATACAATGGCTACCATAATGACTAAAATTGGACAGATAATTTAAAGAAAAATGGAGCTTACTGAAACAGACTGTGTGAAAAATGACAGCTAGAACAATTTGAGGATATTTTTGAAGATTCGCCCAGTAGAAACCATCAACTTCAATGAGCTGTGAATCGTTTGGATACGCCTAAAATAACCAATTTTAGGGAATTTCGGGGGAAAACCTGTTTGAATTCAATCTTAACATTTTCGCTAGTGTCAATAGCTGTAAGATAACAGATCGCTGGTCCTAAAATGGCCACAGGCATATAGCCATAATTTAGAAGACACCAGGATTTTGTACTCTAAAAAGCGGGAATTTCGGGACAATTTGGGGTTCCACTTTAGTTTTCCAATAATTCTCATTTGGTAGAATTATTTGCCATCGGTAGAAGATCAGATTCGCAGTTATAAAATGCAGTGAACAGGTGCAGTAGATCAACATTATTATCTGGAAATATCTCCCCGATAATCTGAACTTCTTACGTAAACAGTAAACGTTTCTAGACCAAAGACAGTTCGAAGAAGACCTTGGCAAGTACCGGCAGGAAATGGAAGGAAGATAACCGCAGTAGAGAGAGAATCAATGCCAAAATCTAAGAAGCCAGAGGCTAACTGAAAATTCTCTAGGTTTATAATTTGGGAAATAGAGCCTGAACACGCGCCCCTATGAATTTGACGTCTCTCAATAAAAATTCGAAATGCTGCTTGATTTTCAAACAGGTCCCACAGCGCTAATCTCAGAGTACAAAATGAAGCTTACCACATAGACCAGCAAATGCTTCTTATAATGGGCCATTTCTGGAGGAGAATATTTCCAAACAATGAATAAGGTGAATAAATTTATGGTAGTTCCAAATACTTGAGAAATTAACATCCCATAATTGTAAAATGTTTCGTTGTAGGCAAACTGTCCAGTTAGATTCAGGTAGACAAACATGCCAGTCAGCGGTTCTAAATAGATTCTTGTCTTTATAGACTTTGTAAAATATTCACACCTGCTACTCCAAGAACAAAACCTAAAAAGGGAGAAAAAGGTGGGGGTGAGACGACCAAAGCATAGAAGACATCGCAGCAGCGGCTTTTCTTGAAACGAATGATAACATTTATTATACCCAAAATTTTGTACAAGTGAGAATCATAAGTGACTTTTGGTTATTACAATCGTCCATCTTCTTCTTCTAATCAAAGATATCTCTCGGGACGCCTATTTCTTCAGCATATTTGACTAGAGCTTTCTTTTCAGCTTCAGTTATTGGTGGCAGTTTTACATGACTCAGGTTTTCCCTTGATAGGAATGAATCCTGCTGGGAATCTTCATTTTTACATTGAACAGCTTCTTGGACGGCTATGAAAGGGAAATCGATCTGAAAAGAATCCTTTAGAGACGTCGATTACGGGTATTTTGTTTATTAAAAATCGGACTTACCACCATAAAAAGTTGAGTCAGGGTCCTGGAAGTGTCCGTCATCAGCTCATGGTACCAAATTACTGGATAACAGTAAAGATCTCTATTTTTTAGATAATACCAATAGGGAGCGGCGTAAATAATTGCAGAATACATCTGGAAATTCTCTACATTATAAATTTTTCAATCGCTTCGGTGCTCGCTCTCTTTTAAACTTTAAATTGTATCTTTTAACCATAACCCGCTAATTTATTTGAGGACAAGTCGACTCACCCTGAGATCTTTCGGTTTCAATCTCCTAACCAGCGATCCTTCTATTGCTGGGGTCAATAGACTAATTTTCCTGGCTAACTGTGGTGATTTCAAATAAAGTCGAAGTAAAAATCTTGTAATAAAGCCATTTCTAAAAGAAATCTCAATTTTTTAGACGAATCTTCCTGACCTTCTGGTGACTTTTTCAACAGCACCTAGTCCCTTCTTGCGGAACATAAAAATATGCTTTAAATTTTTGATTCCCTTGCAGAGGGGGACCAGCCTAGCTTCTGTACAGCTCGTTTTCAATATGCAAACTTGTTCATCTGGGGTATGGGCACGGAGACAGGCAATACTGGCGTGGAGAAGCTCTCTGACCTCCTAATATTCAAATCTTTTATAGCAGTGGGAGATCACCTACCGCTTCATTCATAAAGCCTTCTTTTAATCCTACGGACAAGTTTCGGAGAGCGTGAGGCTCCGCAAAGCAGACTGAATCACCAGGGCGATCTAGCATTCGAGCTAGGAGAGTACTTCCACAACGAGCTCCGCTAGTAAACAAAACCTGAAAATCAGTGCAATAAGTTTAAATTAATATATTTTCTGTAAATTTTTTAAAAGACTGCGGATGCAATTGTTTCTAGCGTCGTCAGTCAATTTTTAGCATTAAAATTCGGGAAAAATATGAGAAAACTAAAAATTATTAGTAGTCTTGACGGTCTAATTTTAATTTACACGCCGCGCAGCACCCCAGAATGATAAACTTACCGTTTTTGGCCGTCGATCTTCAGAAAAATGATAGGATAATTTCAAAAATTCTACTTTTGGCACCTCAGCAAGAGCTAAAGCCTGAAATACCCTTTATTTCCGCTTAAAAATTAACAAACCAACCTCTTCAAAAGCTGCTACATATAGAAAAGGATAATTTGTCGCTGTGTAATGAGTAATAGGTCGTGGGAGCATAACAAAAAAGGCTCTATCCCTCTCAACACAATACAGATGCCAATTAGGACTGTCCAATATTTCTATTCCAACAAATTGCCCCAGTGAAGTAACAAAATCTTGTCGTTTTGAGATCTCTTCCAAGTCAAGCTTATGCTTCCAAATTATTCGACTAACACGAATTTCTCCTGGTTTTCCTTCAAAACCAAGATATATTTTCCGTAATCTCTAAAAAAATTTGACGAATTCCAATAAATTAGAAGAAAAAACTTACATTTAGAATAATTTCGAAGATAAAATGAAATATTAAATAAAATATAGTTAGTATAAGACGAATGATAAGGTTCAACTTCCGTCGCCTTTCCAGTTTTTGATCAGCAAGTGGAATTTCTTTTTCTTTTTCTTCTTCATTTTTGTTCTCATCTCTTTTACACATCTGAAAATAACAGGTTAAAAATAGGTTTTCTTGCTGGAAGTTAGGAAATTTCGCTATAAAACGGAAAAGTAGCAAGTTTTTGAGGAAATTCTGAAGAAATATGATGAAAAATGATGATTTTTGAAGGAAAATCTGGGATTTTGGAGTGAAAACCTCTCTAATTTCGCACAAAAAGGGTCAAGAACAAGACTACGCTGAATTCTGGGATAGATACAAAGTATTCTCAGATGTTCGCTCAATACCTGGGCATTACCCATCCAAAATATGGAATTCAGCGGATTTTAGAGCTTTTGAGGTCCAAATTTTAGAAGAATTCTAGAACTTTGGGTCGAAAAAGAGGAGAAATCACTGAGCGTTATCTCATGTGTACAGCTTTTTTCTTCCAAGGATTATAATGTTTTCTATGCTTAGAGCCCCTTTAAAAATAAAGATAATAAAAAATATAAAAGAATTCATAGTATTAGTGCTTTTAAAGACTAGAATACTGTAGCTTACCCCATTATGTTGCTGTTGTTTGGTGCCATTAGCCACAAATTTCCGCTTTCTTTTTCCAAACGTATGATCTTCATGGCAGGAAATAAGCAGATGTGGATTGGACGAGTTGTAAACCATTTAATTGACGAGAGAGACCGGGGGTCGACTATAAAGAGTAGCAGGTTCTTATCTAATGAAGGCAGCAGCGTCTTTCTCTCTCGTTCAGGGGTGGTCTCTAGACATTTTTTAACCATTAAAAATTGATAAAAGTCATGTTCAATAATACAAAATAGTCTGGAGGAAACAAGAAAAATGACAAGAAAATAGGAAGATGAGATCAGCTGTTTACAGCAGACGGAAGGCTTTGAGTCAACAACCCGGGCTGTCCCGGGCCGACCTTCCCACGTGCTGCTGTCGAGAAGGGAAAACACCACATGCGGTGACCACGTGGTCGACATAGAGACACAGATAGAGACCGAGAAAGAAAGATAGTTCCTGTTCAGAGTGATAAGGTCATAAATTCAATTTCTTTTGTTCTATTTGAAGAATTGAAATTGAAAGAGATTGATAGCTTAACGCTTTCTGCAGACAATTCATTGATTTTCGCGCTTGGAAGCGATCCGGAAAATTGTGGCCTTTGATCCCCGCAGCAGGGGAGATCTATAAAGGGGGATTTAAAACTGTCTGTAGGCGCCATAAAGTGCAATATTCCACTTCTCTTGGCTATAAAAGGTTACAGATCGCCTTCTGGAGCTGTCATTTGCCGGTATTTGAACAATTTGCAACCGAGTAGGGGATTTGGGCGTAACTCGAACCATGGCGCCATTTATCGTCTGCACAATAACGATTTCCCGCCAGGGTTAACTTCTAGAAACGACGGCAAGCATCGAAAAAAAGGATGAACTAAAAATATTCATAAGTACAGAATAAAAATCTTGGACATCAGCTGCAAACCTTCGCCGAATTAATCTGACTCCAGTCTATGGAGCCTATGGTCATTTTTTTATTAGAAATAAAAAAGGACGACTAATTGTGATAGAATTCTACGACAGTCCGTAATTCTGAGCTTGTACAGTAAGAAAATGCAGATTTCTCTTCATTTCCTTGTTCCGGTCCCGTCATTTCGTCATATATTGTGATCTACTCCTCAAAATGACACTTTTCTGAGCTCGGCTTTGTTAATTTCCTCCGCTAAATTCTATAATTTCGTTACCAAGTAGAATATTTCTTGGTGTAGCGGCTCATTTGAAAGGACCACCAGCATAGCTCATGTTGGAACCCATATTTCTTAGCATTCTACTGTTTCGGGGCGCCTACTCTCTTACAGTATACGATGGTTAGTTCGATTAGAAACAAAATTTCAATGTAGGATTTCAGATTGCAAGACGCCTTTCAACGATTCAGTTCTGTTTATAAAAAATTATGACAAACAATTCCTTATGGGAAATGTAACTTTGGAGAATTTTCAATTTCGGAAAGCTTGTACGCTAAAAGTAAAGTTCCATCTGAAGCACTGCACAGAATTTTTAGATTGATATTTCCTGGTCAAATTACATATCCTTTGATCATTTAATCAGCCGATTTGTTTCTTCAAAAGATGGTTCTTGGACTAGTCAATATGGAGGAGATACGTAGGTTTCTAATAAAAATCAAGAGAGAGAATTGTCAGTTTCAATACTAACGAAAATGCATCCTCGATTTTAATAGCAGCTCCATATTTAAAGCTAAAATTTCCTGGCGGTGACAATTCCACGTATTTTATTCAATTTACCATAATCTACTATAAAAGTAAGCCATTTAAAGCAGGAGAATAAAATAATATTGAAGATCCGGTATTGGAAAAGAAGCAATACTTACTGCCAAAACAATTGGACGAATTGCAATACGTCGATTTAACTGAACTCGTCCCAGGTGTCACATACATGCATGGCGATTACTATATGAAAAACACGGTAAGAGTATAAGTTTTTCTTTATGTGAAATGGAAATTTTAGTACAATATTAGACGGCCATATAGCAATCAACAGCAGTTTTATGGTTTGGATGTTCCCTTGTACTCAAATATTCTGATATTCAATGGAACCACTTCGTCAGCGTATCCTATGGGATTGTAAGTTTTTTTAAAGAAAATGGACTGAAGCATTATTTTTGAGAAGCCGCCGAATAGAAAAAACCTAATTTCCTTGATAATTATGTAACAAACAGAAAGAGCTGGTTTATCGGTCCTGTGTCTTTTTATTCATAATTAAATTCCCATGGGAGGTAACGCGAGAGAAATTACCGTGATTTTATTACAATATTGGCATGGTTTCCTGATGAAAATAAAATTAAAGAGCGTCAATACGGGGAAGGAAACAAAAAAGCCAGGCTACGTCATGGAAAAGTTGACAATTTTCATACTTTCCGGGTTTCCAATCTCAATGGAAAGAGGCGCGGAACCCGTTTGAAAATCAGGCAAATTTTCCGAATTTTTCTTGAGAAACGTCCAATGGCCCGTTGCATTGGTTTCTACGAAGCTTGAAATTTTAAGTATAAATACTGCAGCTTTTCAGTATGACATGTCTCTCCCAAGCTGCTTGTCTCGACTAGTCTCGAATTTTCCTTCTTACTTTCAGTTTCGTACAAGTTTGCCGCCGCCGCCGTAGCTGAATCATCGCCGCCGCCGTAGCTGAATCATCGCCGCCGCCGCCACAGCATCTGCGGTATAAAAGGAGCAAGATCATCATCATCATCATCATCATCAACTCAATCGACAACCATCATCACCGTTTCCCTCACCATCATCCCTCTCGAGACGAACATCGCTACATTGGCACCACCCGTCGTCTCTCTCCCTCTCTCTTCGTTATAATATCCGTAATCTTAACCCATCCTTCTGTCTACTTGTAATAAATCTTATTATTACAAGTTTTCTCATTCACCAAAGGTTGAACCAGGCCATCAAGTGCTCCTGGTCTCGACAAGTGGCGACCACAAAGGCTTCACTTACAATCTTCCATCAAAAATCAATTATTCTGGAATCAGCATATTCCCCCATCAAGTTTCATTCTTCCAAACACTTGCTTTTTTTTTCCTTGTCGTAGCCCTTCTTCGACGGGCCATATTTTCCCCTTCTTCAAGGGATTTGTCAGGCGCTTCTTCGGAAGTTTTGCCACATTCTATAGTTCTCTTCGGAGACAATTTTATAGTTCTCTTCGGAGACAATTTTATAGTTCTCTTCGGAGACAATTTCTATAGCTCTCTTCGGAGACAAATTCACGTATCTCTTCGGAGATCATTTTACAGGCTTCTACACATCTTCAATTCATCAGAAATCATCCTCTCTACTCAACACACAGATTCTTGCATTAATAAATAAATTATAAAGTCAAAAAAAAAAAAAAATGAGCGGTAGTATTCGAAGAAGAATTGGTCTTGAAATTCATTTATTAGAGAAAAGAATTAAAGTCGCTAAGAAAACTCTCAAAGACGCTCAAAATGACCCTAATCAAGCTACGGATGACATTGTCTCCAAAACGCATAAAGACATAGCTTATATCTTACCCCTGCTAAATAAATCCGTTATCCTCCTCGATCAGTTAGACAACGAATGGAGAGTCCTACAAAAGGACCCGGCTGAACAAACTGAATACAAAACTTATATCGAAAAGTACGGCGACTACCATAACGCATGGTATGAGGCCTACGGATTAAT
This sequence comes from Oscheius sp. DF5033, assembly GCA_964036215.1. Lineage (NCBI taxonomy): Eukaryota > Metazoa > Nematoda > Chromadorea > Rhabditida > Rhabditidae > Oscheius > Oscheius sp. DF5033. The sequence continues at coordinate 5,639,742 of CAXIWN010000002.1, read as the reverse complement.
TGATGAACTGACCCCATTAAAAGATAATTGGCTTGACGTTTTTCAAGAACGAATCGAAAACGACACAATGCAAATCACAATTCCCCCACAGGCCGACACAGCTTTCCTGACAGCTCCTGAAAAAATCAACAGTAATGCAACAGCTGCACAACAAACTGCTTCTCGGCAAGCTGAAAATGACTCACTACAAGAATTTTCAGCCCAAGATGTAACGTTCCCCTTCCAAAATTATGCAATTCCTACACCGCTGCCCCCTATCACTATCCCATTATTTTCGGGCGACATTACCCAATGGTGCACGTTCATTGAACTGTTCAAATCATTAATCGATTCCCTAAAAATTGATAAAGTTCTGAAATTTCACCATCTGAGGTCCTTCCTAAGAGGAGATGCACTGAAAGTAGTATCTGGTCTCCCACTCAACGGAGAAAATTATCAAGTAGCACTATCCTTACTGGAAAAGACATATGGGAGAAAGGACGCGATAATCCACTCGCTTCGATCCCGATTTCACAACTTCCAACCGCGAGGCAACAAAGCTCAAGATCTTATAAAATCACTCCGGTACCTCAAAGCTCTTTATGAACAGATAAAAGCTCTAGGAGAAGATCTAAATACACCCTCACATGCCCAAATGATTGAATCCAGATTCCCTACGTGGATCAACACCAAAGCACTGTCTAAATTATACGGAACCAATCCGAACACTGAAACTCTCTTGAATACATACAGCCAAATATTAGAAGTACAAGAATATCTAGACAGAACCAAAAATGACAATCAAATCTTTGTTCAAAGGAAAACTCAACCTAATTTCTCTCAAAGAAACAATAATATACCTTCACAAAACAAAAAGCTGCTGACTGTGTTATGGGTTACAACTTGCAAGGTTTTATGCTCTTTGTTATTTCTCCAACTCCAGCCAACACCGACCCTGAGCTATCGAAACTGTTAATTATGGATAAACCAAGTAGGAAGCCTTCTGGTTTTGACATTGAAATATTCAGAAATGGATGCGATTGGCCCTGTTTTTATCTATTTTATTTATTGGAAACTGGGAAACTATCATGAGGATGAGTCAATTGCAATCACTGTCTATCCGCCAGATGATCGTACTACCTATAAATTAATTCTTGTGAGCCAGGAGGAAAAACCAGGGATTTTTGAAGAATTCATCTTTTCCGGGTTGACTTATTATTCCGAACAGGTAAAGCGCAAAAAAATAGGTGAAAATGAACTTTTTATAACTTACCGGATATGGAAATTCTTGGTGGATGGCCAAATGATACGATACCCAGTCAGATAGCAAAATATTCGTAAGAAAGCCCAGATTTCCCATAGCCAAGCATTTTCTTCAGAAATAGCACATATTCCACGGATTTACCGCAGCAATTTGGTGGAAGAATGCGAACATTTGTAATACATAGCGATTCGCCAACCACGAATACTAATCTTTTATTTATCAATCCAAAAAATAGCAGAGAACTGACAAATGCTTCTTACACTCCGACAGATGAAATGGAAAGATGGAACAAGAACTTCGAGCCTTTTTTGGGAAGAAAAGGTTTCATAAGGAGCAATTGGATGGATGGGACATTTATGAGTAATCGAACGGAGATATTGAAATTAAGAGGTAAATTTATTTTACGGGCCCAAATATTGTGATCCTGCCAACGAAAGCTCCAATTTTACCAAAGGCGTTGACATTGTGAGCACAATCAGAATTTCAGCCACGACGAATCAAACGGTTTTCAATTTCCAATTCAAATTTGAATCTGATTGTCATCCCGATGCTCATCTAAAAATAAGCGGAACAGTAAATGGAACAACAAGTAACTACGGGTAGAATCGGTCAACTTACAGAAAAGTTCTATTTTCAGACTAAATTGCACTGGTGACAGTAATGTGAATGTAATGGCAAGCAGCATTCAGGTAGAACTAACTGGCGACAGTGTAGTAACCTATGAAATTGCCCCTACTTCAGGTTAGTTCAAAATTTCAGCCCGACTTTTGAGTATTTTCAGGATATGCAATGAGTAGTACACTCCTACTGATGTACATCTTTATTTGGATTGTAAATGTTGGCGCTGGACCGTAATACAGTACTTTCTTCAACGAAATTACAGTGAACTTTATTTTATCATTCAACATAGCGTCCTAAAATAGAGATTTATCAGCATCACAGAAAATTACAATAAATTATCGAGTAGGTATACTGTTTCCTGTTCTGGTATCCGAATAACTGTTGGCAACAACATTTTGACATAAAATTTTTTGCCGAACAGCCATGCGATAGGGTTTGATAAAATAGAAAATAAGAACGGGGTCGACGACTTGGGCAAAGGAGAGGATCGCACCAAGGCTGTTAACCAGCCATTCTATCGGTAGTTGAAAATACGTCGACAGAATGACTATTTGAAGTGGGATAATGTTGAACAGAATGGGCAGAGACAGCTGGAAAAGATTACAGTAGATGAGAAAGAAAATTACCTGGAAGATGAGTAAAGTAAAAATCCTCTTCTGATTATTGGCAACTGTCTCTGACTCGGCGGTAGTGTGCTTCAAAGCCCGGCCAATTTTCAAAGCTAACGCAACTATTATAAAACCAGAAATGGTAATAAAAACTGCAAAAGAGCCGAGTCCAAGAAGTAATCGCCAATTTAATTGGTCATAGATGAAGACGACGGCACAAATGTGACCAGTCTCGCCGAGAGGATAGCCATTGTCAGTGAAGAATTGTCCCTCTAACACCGATTGGCAATATGGTGACGGATTCATGCCGATATACAGACCGACCATTATCGAAAATAGAATAAATACAGAGAGTGTTCCATTTCGGATAGATCGACGAAGAAAAAATTCTAATCCTTCAGGTCTAAAACTTTGGATTTTCAAAAAAAGCAATAAACCCACCTGCAGACGGCATAATACCGATACAGAAAAGAGAGTGTAAGGATGATAATATTTTGGATAAAACATGAGACGAAGAGGTAAGCTACAGGCAGTGGGAGAAAATGCAACGAATCGAAGAAAACATAACCGTCCAGAGACATGAAAAAACTCTAGAACTCGAGAAGAGAAAGAGTATCTCACCCCGGCAATACAAATTTGGGTAAAAGCGTAGATTGCAGCGGATAGAGTGTAAAGAAAGAGTAGCCACTTATACTTGCCGATGTAGCTGCACGTGGTGCTTAGAATAATACCAGCCAAGATAATATTCAACAGAAGGGCCAAACAGCCGGATGATATTGTAATTCCGATGCGAAACACTTCAGGCCACACCATGAGACTTTGATTAACTTGCGATATTTTGCTTCAAAGCCCGTAAATGAAATTAATGAAGTTCAAATAGACTCAACCAGACTAGAATCTCAGGCGACGATTTTCTACCATGTCGTGACTAATTAGATTATAGACGTGGTAGCGGTCCTTTATGGCAGTGATTAGCATCAATTGAAAGACGAAAAAAGCAAGTACGACTTATTTTATTCTCTGAAACGGGGTTTCCTCGAATAAAACTTCTCTTTATCCATAGAAAACTAGCTTTTTAAGCAGCTATCGTTACCGCTTCATTTTTCTCACAGCATCCATATTTATGTTTACTGCGTTGCCACAAACTAGAGATATTTGAGCTATTCGCCCTGAACATAATTTCGTGACCGTGCTTCTGTACCATTTTTTGCGGAAAATTATATAGCAGGAACCTTGGCTTTGAGGGGAAAGCAGAAGAACTTTTCTTTCCAAGGCATGAAATGTTCATTCCGATATGGATTGTAAATGCTGGCCCGAGACCGTATTACATTTCCTTCTTGAACAAATAGATTATATATTATTCTCCTCATCAAAGCAGCTGCCTCCTGCCACGTCATTTCAGTCACAGCCGCGCTTGTTTATGTTTTCTGCGTTGTTTTGATCAAATTAGAGAAATTTGAGCCATTCGTCCTGATCATGATTGCTGCTTTCCGTCGAATTTTTCTACTTCTCTTTATTTTTGCCTGTCTATTTTCTAGCAGTTTTGCTAAAACTTGTGGAAATGACACTAGTTGCCCAGTAAGTCGAGGTGTACCCAATTTTATGAAGCAAATATTTTAGGATGACCACATTTGCACCAATGAAGAAGGCTTCTACGAATGTAAACCCCCAGAAACAACTGGATATATTCTTTTGGCTGAAGGTCCTGTTGAAACACCGTGATTTTCATTTTAAATTAGTCCACAAATCTTAATAAAAGTATCATATAGTCAGTATCCAGTCTTGAAGAAAACGGGTGCTATGGGGCCTGTGTAAGCGAGCATAAATTTGAACTTTTCCAATGTAAAGATAAATTATTACATTTACTGCTGCCAGGTGATTTTTCTACCACATCATGGAACACAAATGGCGTTCTTTTTGATCTACGGAATTTCAATGGCAATATTCGATTGTAATATTAAAAATATCAAAATTTATCGGACTATTTTAGCTTCTGTGATCTTTCCGAAAAAAATCGAAACAAGTTTGCTGTCGTTATCATAAGAGTGGTCATCAGCCCACCAGTATCTTTAATGGGAAACATCTTGAATGTCTCAGAAAAACAACCATTTCGGGACTTCTCGTCATTGTTACCGTTTATAACTTGGAAATTCGTTAAACAGGAATCATTATGTTTTAAAATTAGTTCCAGTTCTTTCAGTATAAATTGATGATGCAAACCGTTTCTAAACACAATTTTTCATTTAATTTCCTTGAAATTTTCCTTGTTTCACGTCTTTTCAGTCAATAATGAAATTCCTATGGATATTATGCTTCGTCCTCGTTGCTTCCTCTGTCCTTGCCGATCGTCATCAATCCAGAGTATATCAGCCTAAGTAAATCCGGTTTATTTAGCGAAAAAAAAAACGAATATATTCCAGTCGTAGAGCAAGAAAATCTATTTCATTCTCTCATGGACGTGGATTCGGATGGGGCCGCGGATTTGGATGGGGCTATCCAAGTTACTACGGAGGCTACGGATATGGATGGGGAAAATAAATTGTACCTACCAATGATAAGTAATTTGATAATAAATGTCTATTTTTTTCTATGTCTTCCCGAACAATTTTCCGTGAATAAATCTGTTCAAATGATATGCGTTTACTTTGCAATTGAGCTTATTAGCAGTCGGTCAAGAATGATCTCTGAGCGCCAACAAATTTATCGCCTGAGATGGCAGGCGTTTTATCGCCATGGTACTGGTATCCATAGTCGTTGATGGGATTATTTCTTTTGCCGAACTGGATAACTATCGAGAATGTCTTGTTGTTATAGCCAATTAGCGCAGCCATGCTGCTGTTGTTACGACTTTCGGGTGTTTTGCTTCTGTTAATTCCTTATTCTTCAGCTTGTTTAGCTACTTCTTGTGAGTTGCCTCTATTTTTTCCCAGTTATTATCGGTTTATCATTTCGGCGAAGAAGTTAAAGTGCCCCTGTAGCCTGGGAACTGAGGTTTGAATTGAATTGGGTTCAATATTTTCGAATTCCCGGGGTATGACTCGTGGACGCTAACTTGGCCCACGAACTTCAAAAATAAATGTTTTCAGCTGAAATGTCGGGATCTGGCTCATCGAATTCTGGCTCTGGATCTGGTTCGAGTTCGGGCTCTGGCTCATTTTCTGCCTGCCCGAGTAGTTGGAGCCTCTTCCAAGGAAATTGCTACTACGTTGGTTATAATAAAACCTGGTATGCAGCAGAATCTGACTGCGTATCTTTGGGTGGGCATTTGGCTTCAATTCATACACATGATGAAAATAATTTCATCCAAAGTAAGCCGCCATAATTTTTGCAAAATAAAACCTGTCACTCTGCATTTTAGTGATAACAACAACTGGCACCAATCAACATACTTCAACTGGGATGACTTGGTTTGGATTGCAGCGTTATGGATCAGGAATCCATGATTTTAACTATACAGATGGAACAGCTGTGAGTCGAAGAGTAATTTTATTACTTTTATCTAGAAATCATTCCAGTATAATTACAATAATTGGAATACTGGTGAGCCAAACGATTCGACACCTGCTTGTGTGCAGGTAAATTTATTGAATTGTATGGAGTGGAACCTCATTTCAGTTATATTCTGATAATGATTTGTTCGGATCGGGCATCGGATATTGGAGTGATACCAGTTGTACCAATTTTATGAAATTTGTTTGTAAAAAGTCATCAACATAAATCCTTCTGACAATATTTCTATGAAAAGGATCCAATCCATTGAACCAAAGCTAAGATAAATATTAATGCCCGGATGTTGCCACAAATATCGACGGTATCACTTTTCTTTCCTTTCTTCGAAATACTTTCGATAGCAGTTTTTGTAGCCAAGGGGCATAGCCAGGATTCATAACAAGTAGAACTATTCCACCAAGCAAGCTGAAGGAGGAGACGGTCATTACAATAATCTTTCCCATAACTGAAAGCGTCAATTAAAAGGAGGAGTCCCTGTGCTTACCACTGATCCCAAAGATCTTTAAATGCATTAATATTATGTAAATGGAATACGGTATGAGAAGGATTCCATATGGAAGAAATATTTGAACCAGCAGCTGGTACAGGAGCTTCCGTTGAAGGAGCGCTAATTGTGGTGACATATTTTTTGTTGTTGTGGCTTTTAGCGAGCCATAGATGAAGAATGTTGTTTCTAGAGCAAAGTAGATAAACGCCAGGCCGGCTATTGGACCAGCTCGTCCGTCCAAAGTGGCAGAATCTATTATGATAAAGCCGGGAATTTTTAGGAGATCCAAAGTTATACAGGAATACAACTAAAATCCAGAATTAGGTAAGGATTACTGTAGAAATCTGACCTTTGACAATTTTTCCAAAATCACTCGTTCATCTGTCAAACTGCCAGCAACCAAAATTCCAATGAAAATCACCAATAAATATGATACAGTAATCCGTATTTTATACAACACCGGGTATTCTTCTCGCCCAGTAATTGCCAAGTATCGATACATAAAGAGATTTTCAACTGTAGCGAGGTTCAATGCCATGCTGCTGAAGAATATTGTGATCACGTAAGTGGCAGGTAGAACACCGCGTAAGACTCCGGAAACATACCCCATGTCAAATGGGACGAAGATTACAGGTCTTGCAAAGAAATTGAGCTGGAAATGAGGGATTATTGTAGTTAAAAAAAAGATTGTTAGCTGTTTTATAATTAGGGAGAAACAGGCGCAGGGGGGCCTGAAAACCTGCAAACGCGCGCATTTGAATTTGATGTTTTTCAATTAAAACCAGTCGCGACGCGACTGCTTGCGCACCTTACGGCGCGCCCCGCAAAAATTTAGGCCGCGGCGGGGACCGAACCCTGACTAGAGCTACCAACCGGTTCCGGGTCAGTAAGGCGCATTTGCCGCGGTTCCTGTGCGCTTTTTCGGTGTAACATGTCTATATAATGTTCGCCATACTTAAATTAGTACCCTGACCCCTTATCTGGACAGACAGACAGAAACATTACGTTCTTTTATAAATAGATTTTCAATTAAAATTCCCGAGTTTTCCCTGATTTTCAAGCGGGTCCCACAGCGTCTGTATCTCCCGAGATTGGTAAAGTGTATTTTGGGGCCGACACACCCAAGCATCCGTGAAAAAGGCTACACACTGATGCCACAGTAGATACCACCGATAAGCTGCCATTTGTTTAGTTGACCGAAAAATAATACAAGGAATGACATAGACATTTACAATAAATGTGAAGAAAAAGATACCAAATAGCAGAATATTATACCAAGAATCTGGAGATTCTTCCTCAAATGGAGCACAATCTTCCATTATGAACAGAAATCGCTGGGGATATCGAGAATGTTTGTACCCAAAGTTTGTTAGATCAACATATTTTTTACCCGAAAGCGATGTCAATATTTTGCAAAGAACACAGAATTTCATTAACCTCAGGACAATTGAGGTCGTTGGTGGGTCAAAAGTGCGAAATAGTTGGCTTCCGATCTCGGAGAACAAGAGGTACAGAACCCCCTTGAACGTCAGGAACTTTTTTTTCGAAATTTTGTTAAAAAATGGCGAATTCGAATGAGAGCAATTTCAGGTCCCGCGGCGCTTTTCCTTTGAATTTGACTGTAGGTTCATTTTGATTTGTTGGTTTTTAAGGATTAGTTGCTGTGTACATGCCAATATTATTAAACCCCGTACGCGGAAGTGTTATTAGCAGCCAGGTTCGAGACAGGATTTAATTAGTACGATAATCCATCCTGGAGAAATTTGCTTTGTTTGTAGATGACACGACTGAGTAAGGGTATCGCCGTCACTAGGTCAAGTGCATGACTGAAAAAAGGGCACAATGCTCCCTTTTAAAACTGTTCAGAGATCTAAATTACTGGCTCATCACGGTTGACAGGAGTAGGACACCCAAGTACTTCTGCTTTTCTGCTAAATCGCTTCGTCATTTTGTAGGTCTTTCCTGTAATATTATTCGTCAAAATATGAGTACTTGTCTCTCTTCGTTCTCTTGGAATTCTGTCTGGACAAGCTTTCGTTTACCATCCAGAAATACCCAGAAAATCAAGATCAAAAGACCCAAAACCATTTTTAAACTGCCGATTCTTATTCTTGATTGAAGCAGTTAGGTGAACACCTCATTAGTACCCGTATTGTACATCCATGGCCATTGTCATATAGTCAAGGAGACCTTTTTTTTCTTTATAAATCAGTAACAAAATTGTCTAGGCTGTGTACGAGTCTATGTACATTGACGTACATTTTTTAAGCTTAAAAAGTCGCCCCTTTCTCTACCAAATCAAAATGTTTTCCTACATCCTGGCTGGTGGTCTTCCGGACGATTATCGCTGCGAGTAAGCCCACTTTTTTCTCTGTATAATGCTGCAGAATGCGAAATCTGACAGAAGACCAGTGGTGGCAAGAAGGAAAGCAAGAGATTGGCATCGGAATTTTCTGTCTCTGCTACGGATTGATAGCCATAGTCAGCATCTCTTTCCAATTTAAAGTTTCCACATTTTAGTCCCTGTACGCAGTCTGCTGTATCGTTCTGTTAGAGAAAGATCTGATCAAGCACACTGCCTACAAGTTTCTATTCTTTCTGTCCTGTACGGATATGATCGGCCTAATTCCGAATTCCATTCTGTCCGGGATATTCTTCATCCAAGGAGCTGTCTACTGTAATCATCCCAATTTCATCTATTTCTGGGGATGTGTCTGCCTTGGTAATTGTATTTTTTACAGGTTTTAAGGTGTTTTCCAGGCTGGTGGGGAGGAGTATGCTGTGGCGGTTTTGTTTTAGGAATTACCCGGCTGGTTGAAGTTATCAGCAGTTATTGGCATGATGTCCTCTTCACAGGCTCGTTTTTTTACACTAAAACAAGAATTTTTTTTCTAGGAAAACCGCTGCTCATCTCATTTGCCATTGTTTTCACTTATCAGGGTTACTTTTTCTTCTTCACCAAGCCAATATTCTTCAATTCTGTTGCTCGCACATGGCTGTTTGATCCGCTCATCTTCCCTGATGGCAGAATGGTCCAGGTAAAGAGGTTTCGCTTCTGAATTTTGTTTAAATTCAAGGCCTACACTTGCTTTGCTTTGACTTTTAATAATTCCGCCGTAGTTTCGTGTGGTTTACTGCTGTATATCGCCTTTTTGATCGTTTTCATGTACAAATACAGCCAACAAATTACCATCTCAGCCAGCAGTCTTCAAATGTTCATACAATCAGCTTATGTCTGTCTCGGTAGGATTCTTTCTGTTTGTCTAAATTAGCTCTAGTCAATTTAACTCTTGGCCTTCTGTATCTCTACTTTCAATTCTTCCACGTACCGGAATACCTCTCATTTGTTGGCCTGATCGTGTGGCAATTGACATCGAGTAAGTCTTATTTCCCAGCAAATTACGATCTCCTTTCAGGCGGCAACCTCTTCCTCTTTCTGTTCATAAATAAGACTATCCAAGAGCGAGTTTTGAAACTCCTCCGCCTTCAGGGGCTAATTCGAAAAATCCGCACCGCTCCAACATCACGAGCCAGCTTCCAAACGCAACGAAGATCCTCCCACTCTCTTCCTTTGTAATTTTTCAATATTTTTTTGTGAGAAAGGATTGAAATCCACTCGAGCGGCTTCTAATCTGTATCTTCCATGATTTTTTGCACCATATGAACTGAATAAATGTACGCAAATTCTTCGAGGCAACAGTGACTCATTGCTTATTGGAAATGATATGGAACAATTCCGTGGAAAGTCAAATACACGCTTCACAAAAATAAGAATTACGCATTGTTTGTGGGAAGGGGAGAAGACTGCACATTGCCCAAAATCCTGGAACTGTATCACAAAATTAAAATTTCAATGTTTATTTGCGAAAAAAGGTAAACTATCCAGTCGATTGAAACTACTAAGGAAAATAATGGCAGAAAAGGGCTTAAAAACTCTGAGGCAAGCAATCTGATCGTCCAAAATAAATAAATGCCTGGTTACCATGGCAATTATTGATAACCAATTTGCACGTAAATATTTGTGGTAAATATACAGGCATTTCTATCAAAATGCTAACTTTTTTCTTGTTTCGGTGATTTTCTTCTTCTACAGAGGTGTTAAATTCTTGGAGATCCTTTTCCAATTTTTGTTTAGATGGCAGTTCTCTTGACTCCCAGTCAGCTTGTAGATAGAAACTGCTGAGATTTGGATATGGTTCAGACAATAAAACCTGAAAAAAAATGCGTAAAATAGATGAGTTCTACTCACTTTTAAAATATTTTTTACCGTGGAAAACTTTAGAGCATTGCTAACATAAATATTCAACTTTTCCACAGAGGGAAGAATTTTTGACACAGCAATTTCTGCCACGTTTGAATCCAGATACGCTTCAACATTTTTCTGAATTGTGCTGTAGATTAGAAGAAAAAAGACGCTTACCACTGTTTTCGACTGCAAAATAGCTTCAAACTTATCAGTTCCAGCACTGATCATTGTTACAGCAATTGGCTTAATGCTCTTTAAAAATTTCTCGCATTGCTCAATATTCCATCCAACAATATCATACATTCCCACTTTTGTGCAGGTAATATTGTTTTCCACAAGACGATCACAAAGATATTGACTTTCTTCTGTGGATCCTGAAAAAATATCAGAAATATCAAAATAAGTAAATTTCGATTTTAAAAGAATTGAAGCACAATGTGCCAGAGAAAATTAAAAACACTGACCGAGCCTAGCTTCGAGTAGTTCAAATCGAACACCATGGAGAAATTCCACTGTTATGTGCAAAGGCCGGCTATTTTTGATGACGCACAAATGCCAAACGGCTCCATTGAAACCCAGGAAATATTTCCCATCCAAATGAACGGAGATATTTTTACTCGTTCGAATGAATTCGATCACCCTGCTATTTGTTTGTTGAAGACGAAAATATGCCTTGTAATCCAACTAGAATTAACTTTTCCTTAAAATTAATGAAGCACACCTTTGTGATAACTTTTTCAAGAAAAGAGGGAAGCACATCGAAGAGAGGAAACCCTTCCATCAGCAAAAGAAGAAAGGAGTCAGGTGATAACAAATAAGTGCAAGAGTCTGACGGGAGCAGTACGCAATGCGTATTTTGTTAAAAACAAGCAAAAAAACTTTACATCCTCATCTGTTTTGAAAAAAAAAAATAGAAAAAACCAATTGTCTATTATTCAACATTTTTATTGTAGTAATCAGGATGCTGGATTGGCCAGCACATCTCCTTCGAAAGAAATGCCAAAATCATTTTCAAGACATGTCTTATCCACTAAACAGGGAGGTATTGTACTCTAAATTTATTAGAGCAAATATTTTAAAAAACTTACCGAAGCAGGGATAACTTGTTGTGTGCCAGTCGAACTGAATGCACCTATTTCCATCGATTATTCCCCTTTACCTTGAGAATTTGTTGATTATTGCTAGCGCAAAAATAACAGCGAAGAGATGAGACAACATTCTTCAAGGAAGGAGGAAGTATCTTTCCTGCACCTGTTTTCTGTAATAAAATGACCTTGGTCCTATCAATTAGCGGTCCAACAACACGAAAACATTTTGGCTTTTCTGCAGAGTATTTGTAGCCTTATAAATTTGGAGAGTAACAAAAGAAATTACCAAGTTTTCCTTCCTTCTTGAAGAATGGTATTTCGTCTTTTCGCTGTCATTTTAGTACTAGCAATCATCATCAATTTTACAAGGTAAGGAAGAGAATCAGCCATATAAGTCCCGGTTTTAGGTCAGTTGTTATTCGCAGACAGGCTACTCCTCCACCGGTAAGAGTTAGAAAAGGATCACCTAAAACCAATTTAGACTACAATTTCCATTTGTCCCCTCGATCGCCCTTGTGCTGACAACTGTTATTGTGTTGCACAACAACCTTTTGAAGGGGATATTCTCATCAATCCGGCTCCCTAACGGGAAGAAGCTGCACGACTTGTCTACATTCTTTTCTTCTTTTTGTAGACGATGAATAAAATACTGCCTAATCGCTTTCCAAGATACCAAGAAACAGGCTGTGTGACTTGCTGGAAAATCAGGAAAATTTTGCGATTGTTCATTGGAAAATGCCCAAATACGCGCGATCGCAGGTCCAGGGCCTGTTTCCTTTCTAAATTGACTGAAACTTTTTATGGGCTCCACTCGACGATAGAGGAAATGTTTACATGCGGTTTTTACCTAGTGTGTCACCGATTACTTACAGTACCTCACTTTAAAACATCTGTCCATTTATAAAAACAGGTGATATTTTCACCTGAATCAAAACATATTCAGGAAATATTACACGAAAATGAGTTAAAATTGAGGCTCGCTTTAGGCGGATGCATTGAATTAGACGCTTTGCCATCTACAGATGCAGTTCCTGCAAATATTTTACTTTGTAAATATCTCAATTACCACTCTTCTAGCTGGTTTGGCAGTTTATGTGATAATTTCTGTGTCCACAATCGAAATGAGTAAATTTAAATGGCTCCTGTTATTTACGGCAGTGTCCATGTATTCTGTAACACTTTTCTTTACCCTCTTCTTTGCTCCAATAGTTCCTGTACAACCGATACCTTACGTCTATTCAACAGGAATTCTTTGGTCTTTATTTAAAGTTCCAGTTAATATCCAATGGGTCAGTGGATTGTTTTATAAGAAACCGTTCGTCTATAGGGAATAATGGTATTTATTCTGGGTATTATGGCCAGCGGTATCGGCATGTCATTCAGCCATCGCTACGTGATATTATTGCCATTATCGTCATGGGGCTCATCTTTAAATCCAGCAACAATTACGCGTATGAAGCTTCAGGGCGATTGTTGTGGGCTAATTGCTGGTGCAATTGGTGGATCTTTAGCCATGTTCTGCTTTAAAACTGCCAATGAAACGAGGAAATTAATTCTTGATGTCAAGAAGTCTTCCTATTCTCCAGTAATATATTTAATTCAGATGGATACTACAGCAGTAGTGCCAGAAAGTGCCCAAACATTTGAAAATGGTCTGGTAACCCAAATATGGGCCTTTGCAAATGCTGCATATGCTGTGATTAGCGCACCTTTCATTACTGTCATTGTTGTACATTCTAATAGAATCCTCAAACGCGGTGCCACAAGTGAAAGAACCGTTGCCATGCATAGAGAAGCTATCCGTAGTCTAGTTATTCAGGTAAATGAGCAGTTTTTAGACCTAAAATTATTTTAGGTCGTGGCTATGCTAGCCGTTGCTTTAATTCCAGTTTTTGTATTTGGTTTTTGTCTGATGTGGAATTCGGTTTACCGGGAGCTTCCTCCATATATGTTTGTTCTTGCTGATTTTGCTGTCGCACTCTTCAGTATGGAATCATTTTTTGGATCCATTGCCATTCTCACTACTATTAAAGTTTACAGGTTTATTTGCTTTTATACGGAAAGTGCTGAGATTTAGGGTCTATTTAATCCGAAAGATCTTTTTCTGGAAGCCGACGGAAACGCGGGTCGTATCCCTCATCAGCAATCCATCGAGTGGTCCTATTTAGTATACTTAATTCACGTTTATTTAAATCTAATGCATTTTAACACATAGTCAGGTTATATAGTATTATGGTAAATAAAGTTATCTGTGGGCATTGTGTGTGTTTGACTAGGGGACGGAGTGGAAGTCTCCCATGACGACATTCGAGAGATTATGCTCTTGAAACATTTCCAGCTGTTTTGAATAATTTCAATTGCGGTTTAGGCAGTTAAAAAATTATGTGTTGTGAGAATTGGTGGCAAGAATTATTCCATCTCTGATTCACCTTATGAATAGAAGGCGTGATTAGGAATTGCAATTCCTGTGGGGTGGTGGGAGGTTCAACATTTCGACTCGGTCCTGTGCCTGGTGAATTAAACGGTATCCCTCCGGATACCAGCACAGTCTCGCTAAATACATTGTGTATTAGTTTCCTTATAAGGTAATGTATCTTGCGTCATCAGACATTGCTGCATTAGTTTCTTTTCACCTGTTACATGGCTTGTTTTATTGGGTGCATTTTCCTAACACGGTCGATCTTTTTTAGGAGTTATTTCTTCCTCTGCTTGGTTTTTCCCTGATATAACTCAACAATGAATCCTTTTTGTGTGCTCGACGAAGATCTGACAGAAAAATTTGTTATTGGAGAGCATGCTGTATTTGCGGTATTTACATCCCAACTCCTTTATTCGTCTTCAGATCAGCGTTCCTTTAAATCTAATTGCCCTGTGGTGTATTTATTCGGACAAATCTCAAATAAAATGGTATCTTTTCAACTGTCAACTGTGGTATTTTTTTAATGACACTTGTTTTGCAATCCTTTGTACTCCTATATTTTTCCTTCCATTTCCTGCATATTATTCTCATGGGATCCTGAACCATTTTCGTATTTCCATGAGATTACAAGCCTTTATCACAGTGACATCGATGGATGGAATGGCTGCTTCCATTCTTCATCTGTTCTTTCACCGACATCAGACATTGATTCCATGCAGTCATAAAAGACATATTCAATGGAAATATCGGATAGTCATAATTATTTTGTTGTACGTTTATTATGGTACAATGGCTGTTCCACTATTATTCCTTCTTGGATGATAAACGAGGAACTCTCCAGGACTACGCAAAGGTAAGCTGCCCTGTGTTCCCTTTTTTCCAATATATAGTCGATTTTGAAAATTAGGGAAGATCACTTCTGGACCTGACAACTCGGGCATTTAAATTTGAAGGTTTACATTTAAAATTCAAAAGATTTGCCTGATTTTCCCTCATTTATGTGCAGTTTTGCGTCGCTAGTCCTCAAGCTTACGAACAGATATTTCTATATAATACGTTTTCAGAAATATCCTTGCCTCTACCCCGAATTATTTCAAGACGGTACTGCCATGATGAATCCCCAAAGTTTTTCTTAGCTTTCCGGTTATGTAGGCATTTATCTAACCAGCTACTCCCTATTAGTTGTCTTCTTGGTAGTTTTATTTTTTGGTCTTACTGAAAATTCTTCCAGATTTCTGGTTCATTTCGTGCTCTGCATATTAATCAAACTTCGATGTCTCGGGCAACAGAGGAGCAGATTCGTCGTTCGTTAATAGTTATACTGATCCAGGTATGTGGCCATTGGAAGCTTATCAAAAAGTCAGCTGGCGATAATATTTTCCTTGTTAGCCATTCCAGTATCACTGTGCTTTTACACAGTATTTGCTATGGACTATAATCATGGTAACAGATAGAGTTTTTCTTAATCCGAAAAGAATTTCAGTTATTATTTATATCGCCCTAGGCACTCATTCATTTCACTGTCCCATGGGGACATTAGCGGCCATTTGTCTGAATAAAAAATATCGGGAAAATTTAATTAAAAAATTTCCATGCAGAACGCCAGGTAAGTGCTGCTGGTCGGAAACGTTTCTTTAGGGAAATTACGGCTAGCCTGGCCAAGTACAACTTCACGATCAGCAGGACACTAACATTATTTTGTGGTCTTGGCTTTAAAGGACTTTATTAAAATTTAAATAGTTATTGTCCAATAATATACATCGGAGCTACGTCAGCAGATAAAGGTCTTGCTGTACAGCCTCGTGGAAACCGCATAAGCTGAAGAAAAGCTTCTCTATACGGCTTGATAATTATAATTGTTGCGATAGAATTAATTAAAGGATACAGTAATAACACGATACCGATGAAAGGCATCCCCAAATTTGTATTATCATATTGTGGTTCACCGTTGGAAAATATTATCATCATGGCAAAAAGCGCTGATAATGCTGGAATAAACAGCATAATTATAGGTAACGATAGCTAGAATCTCTTTAATTTTTCAGGGTAAAAAAAACTCACTTGAACGACTAACAGAATTGTTAACCTTTTTTGAAAGGAATAGTTTTCTGATGACATCAGCTGTGCGCTTTCCATGATTTTGTGGTGGGTTAAATATGTAAATACACATGCGAAGGTTGGAACTAAAAGTAGACAACACAGCGCCACGGGAAAAACTGGAAGAATTTGTGGCAAATAAGGGTTAGAACACAAATTGCACCAACAATGGGAGACTATTCGCCCGTTTTTTGCCTCGGGCGAAAAGTTGTGGCCGCGGGCGAATAGTCGCAGCCGCGGGCGAATAGTCGTAATGGCAGGCTTTTCTTATTATCCTTTCTGAATTTTAATAAAAAAAAGCGACCTTGAGCTGTTTTGACCTACCACGCGATCTCCTCCCTGATTTTCTCCTCCCGGACATTCTAAACTAAAGAATCCAAATCTCCCGAGGGATGCCCCCCTAGCCCCGCGAGCGTAGCGAGCCTTCGGAAGCATAAATGATTTGTAGGCCAAAGAGAGGCCATAAGTGATGAAATTTGGCACTGTCAACTTACTTCCGCGCCGGGAAACATGGTGTCAACTTACTTCCGCGGAATTCTTTCCAGACGAGTCGCATCCGCCTGTTATTACGACTATTCGCCCGCATTCGAGACTATTTGCCCGCAATCGAGACTATTTGTCCGCAATCGCAACTATTCGCCCGCGGGTGAATAGTCATCCACCTCCTTTTCGCATGTAACTTCAGCTACTAGCGAAACTTACAAATATGCCACAATAATGGATCGTTAGGGTCAACAAATGTAAAAACGTCATGCTCTATGTCAAACATTTCCAGTAGATGATACGCTCCATGTCGCCTTGCAAATTGTTCAGCTTCCTAAACTTGGCGGGTTTTATCAACATCAAACAAAAACAAACCTGAACTCCTTTAGTAATCGGATAAATGACGACCATTAATAAAGCTACCCCGAATGCGAGCTCTCCTATCTGCAATATGACAAATCTACAAAAGCTGTTAAAATGTAAAATAAGAAATTTACGGAATCCCGTTGCATAATTTCAGCAGGAATTGAACGTCGTAAGTAATTCCATAACGCATAAGATAACCTTCAAGTATACCGAGAAATGACATAATACCAGACAATATAACAGCAAGAAGAGCCAATAGTCCTCCAGCTTCACCGAAATATTCCCAGAAACCGCTAACTTTAAGTAGAACAAGAGGAAAATATGATTTAAAAATGTTGGGCCAATATCCCCACAAAACGCTGTGGGTTAAAATCGATTCAGAAATCTGAAATTATCATTAACACGTTTCTGTGAATTTTTTTTCTGACCACAATTTTTAAAAGCAACCAACGAATAAATTTCATTTTCTCCGGAGATTTCTTTACAATAGCCCAGATTAGGAATAACGGTGGAATCTCCAATAGAATTGAGGCAGCGACATTTTTGATAGAAACCAGCGCCATTGGAAATACGAGACCAGTCAATATGAAGAACAAATGTGGCTATTTCAGTTATGAAAACTGTTCAATTTCACCTGGCTGCCCTCAAAATTTTTCACCTGTTATTTCCCCAACAGGCACATTATTCATGATTGCGGGGATGTAATCGCAGAGATCCTCTGGCAGATTTAAAGTACAGAAATGTTGCTTGAAGAAACCGTCATGGAATTTCTAACGCTGGCGTACAGTACGCTCGATAGCACGGCACAACCATAACAGAACGATTATAGAATACCAGAATGTTTCGCTGGTGTTTTAAAAAGAGGCATTCGTGATATTCTAGAACTCATATATTCTGCGGAAAACTAAATTAAGACATGAGGAGACTGGAGGCAGCGGGAAGTTAATAATTCTGCGGGAAAAATTAGCCGCTGGGGTAGCCATTTTTCTGGTCTTCTCGAACTCATTGATTCACAAGCGCAGTACTACCCAATGTGGCTAATTTTTATTGGAACTATCACTAGTTCGATCCTAATGGAGTCCTAATCCCGTCATTATTTCTAATGTGAGCTGTTATCAAAAAATAGTTTATTGACTTGTTATTCAGGGAGTTCCGTGTGTTTTTCCTGTTTCTTGATGGCTTTCTTCCCTGTTATGAGAGGAAACAGAAAAAAACACATGCCTTCTGTGATAAGAAGCAGTTTATAAGCGCGTCTAATCAACGCCCGAGTATCCAAAATGTTCAAGCGACTCTTCTTCGTCCTCTGCTGCCTTCTTCTGGGCATTTGGGCACAACAATACAACTCCGAATTCCAAGACTACTACCTGGTGGATTATCGTCGGATGGCCAAAATCCCGCCATACGGTCTGGACAGATTTCGCATGGCCAAGAACGAACCCTACTACCTGATGACTTTAACTGGAAAGTAATTCATCATCCTGGGCCGGACGCCTTCTATTTTATCTGTGTATAATCGGCACAAATGAATAGTATATTCATCAATTTTTCTCTTGCTTTTCTAAGACTTTGCATAGATTTCCAATGATTTGACAGGCAAAAGTTTAATAAAATCAGAATGCTAGAGCCATAGATTT
This sequence comes from Oscheius sp. DF5033, assembly GCA_964036215.1. Taxonomy (NCBI): domain Eukaryota; kingdom Metazoa; phylum Nematoda; class Chromadorea; order Rhabditida; family Rhabditidae; genus Oscheius; species Oscheius sp. DF5033. The sequence continues at coordinate 5,620,940 of CAXIWN010000002.1, read as the reverse complement.
GAAGTATGATTGACGGGAGGATAAATATTTATCAGGTTATTAAAAGAAACTTGACAAGATGCCAAGTCTCAGGGAAGAAATCTGCGTCTTCTTACATTTGGCGGTGCATGAAGAGGCTTTCTTGATGAGCAATGCCTCCAGTGGAAGGAGTACTTCCACCAACGGGAGGAAGCGAAGGAAATCCACCAACTGGGGGAAGACTGACAGATGGCATTGTGGGAATTCCAGGATTGCAGGTCTTCTGGTTCAAGGCGTCCTGAATTTATGAACGATCCAAAAAAAATAAATAGGAAACTTACAGCCAAACGTTGAAGGATGCTGTTGACCACTTCGACTTCATCCTGAGTCAGTTGACCGACAATGTTGAGGATAAGGGCCAGCTGGCTGTTGACATCCAAGAAAGCGAAAGAGGGACTGGTCAAGACGCCGATAATCTGGACAATAGCAGTCTGAACAGCGGGAACGGCATCCTGGAGATCGTTGAGAATGCAGAGGACAGCTTGGACAATATTGACGACCAAATCACGGAGAGGAGAAGGAAGGATGTTAAGAATCTCTTGGACAGCTTCTTCATCAAGAAGACCGGTAACCAATCCATTGACAATAATGTTGACAGCAGCTACGGCATCTTGAACGATTTCCAAGAGGGCGTTGAGGATGATTCCAACATTTATTAAAATGTTCTAAAGGCCTGGTATACGGGAGTTTTAAATCTTACGTTGAGAAGTTGTCCAACTACGCCGCCCAGACTCTCCAGGAGATTTCCAATGATTGGCAGCTTCGCCAAGAGCTCATTGCTACCACCAGATCCACCAAGAATGGGCCCGACGATGGGAATTCCGCCACCAATTGAAGACACAATTGGGAGGGAAAGAGCCGTAGTCGAAGCAACCAAAGCGAAGATGAAGAAGGCACGCATCTGAATTTTTTGATGAAGTCAGAGAAAAAATAATCTTACCCTTGGTAAAAGTCTGCTGGAGAGCTGACTGTGAATGTTGACCAAAAGAGTACAGAAACTTTTATAGTGAACTCAAGAGTAATCTGTGTTCAGTTAGGGATTATGGTAAAATAGTTGAACTTGATGAAAACATGGAAAAACAAGGATCGGAGAATGGTTTTACGATCCATAACGATACCGTATTCCATAGGAATTTTGGTTTCATTAGAATTTAAAGAAAGAATCGATGCAACTTGCAGAGAGCCTTCCTCGGAACAGAAGATTTCGACAGGATTACTTGTTCCTTCCCAAGCATCGCGTCTTGTTATGTTTAATTTTACTAAAAATTTGTTCAAAAGGTTGTTTTCAGATTTTCTATGCATTGCCAGTAACCAAAGAACTCGGCGGTCGCGTAGACAGCTGAAAATCTTCGATTGCTTACCGCATACCTCCCATATCAACGGCTATATTTGAGTAAATGATGTCTCCGATTGGTTTTTATATTGTGCCATTTCTTATGGATATTCCCGCAGTATTTCTTATTTATGCAATTGTTATGAAATCACCCGAGAAGATGAAGTTCATTCGTTTATTTTTATTAAAAATGACAGTAAGTCAGCAGAGAATTTTGTAAAACTTTTAAGATTTGCGATGTAATCTTAACACACAGTGCGCTATGGGGATACGGTCCTCATATCCATCAATCTTATTTTCCACTACCTTTATTGAAAGTTAACGGATTTTATGAATATTTTGGAGAGATTGGCGGCATAATTACTATTTCTACAGTTTTGGGTTCAGCTGCATTATCACTGGTGGCTACATTTGAAGCAGCGTTGATGCGCTTCGCTATTACCTACAGTCAGAAATTTGTATTAAAATTCAGCAGTAGACAACCGTAAATCATTGTTATGCTTTTCAGTAATTGTATTTAGATTTATACTACTGCAATTATTTGAAATATTGCTTGTAGCATTTATTATGGGCATTGTAATAAACTTGATATACGAAGGAAACCAGGTATAATCTGTTTCTAATCTTAGAGAAACGGGCATTGCATGACCGCTTGAAAATCAGGCAAAATTTTCGAATTTTCATTAGAAAGTGTCAAATTCAAAATCCCCTTGAGGTCCCGCAGCGTCCCAAGATTGGAGCTAATGCCCATTTTTTTCAGGGATTTCTAAAATTTATCACACGACATAACTCAACGCATTTATTAGAAACATTTGATATTAAAAATGATATTCTGACTTTTTTTACTCCAGATTATCCTGTTTTTCCGTATGCTGGTGAGTTAAATAACTAAAAAATTACCGCAAAAAAGGGGTAGAGGGTTCTGAAACTACAAATTTTATTTTCAGTTATTTTCGTGATTTTCTTCTTGTTCATCTTTCCATTCGCATTGTGTTGTCTGATCTATTTAACTCATCGAAAGATTGGCAAAACTGCTAAATTAATGTCGACCGAGAACTATTCTCTACAGAAGAAAATAACCCTGATGCTATTTGTCCACGTTATTATTCTTATAAAACAGCATACTTCTTTTAAATTTAGGCATTTCTACCGGTTATCATGACGGATCTACCATTTGCAGTCTTCGGTATTAGTATGGTAACAACATTTTCATCTAGTGCAGCTTCTTCGGTTCTTTATGATCACCCAAATTCGGGATTTCTAATTATGAGCATTCCTATAGTACTGTATCCATATCTCAATACTTTAGTTACAATTATTATCATCAAACCTTATAGAAGAGCTATTGTTCAACTTGCTTTATCCATATTTAAATGCTCTAAAAAGAAGAAGCTGTCTCCGATTGTTTCTTCAGCTAAACCCCGTCTATCACTTGCTTATCAGTCGAGAGTAGCTTGAATAAATCATGAATTGTATCATTTTTTCAAAGATTGCAGAAAATATTCAGTGCGGGGTTATATTACACTGAAAAATGAATCTCAGTAGTAACAGGTGGATATTATTCGTTCAGGTAATAGGTAATGCAAATCTGATATTGTTGTCTATTTCATGAATCTAGGAAGACTGCTATAAAATTCGCCAATTCGTCTGGCAAGTGGCAACGAGAGAAAGGATTTCCCATGAACGTTTGGAATTTCTTGCCAAGAGATCTTGCAAACTGGTTCGATTCCAAAATCTGTAGAGATCAATCAGCTGGGTGTTCATTTTGATATTCTCCAATATTTTGAATTCCATGGCAAAATCAGCTGTTTGACCAGTACACACTTTTGTAGATTTGCATAATCTTTTAACAGAGATCAAACTAGGCGATCATCGGCTATTTCTGCAAAATTATTTACCAGATTTTTACAGAAAACCGTTTATCGGATTCCAAAAAAACAATCTTGTTATGATTGAGTACAATTGTAGCATGATTTTAGCATAATCTGGGTCGATTTTTGACACCTTTCGCCAGTATAAAATGCGCTTTCTGGACTCTTTCATCATTCTGTCCTCTTCGGTCTCTAGTCGAAGGTAAAGCTTCCTACTTCTCCACAAATTCTTCAGATGCGTGCCCTTTTCCTGATCGCCTTGGTTGCTTCAGCTTCCGCTCTCTCCATCCCAATTCTTTCCCAGGCTTTGGGTGGAATTCCTCTCCTTGGGCAAATCTTCGGAGGAGCTGGCGTTCAGGTGCCCATCATTGGCACCCTTCCCCTCGTGGGAAATCTTCTAGAATCCGTTGGTGGAGTTCTGGGACAGCTCCTTAACGTAAAAAAGCAGACACAGTAATCCACAGGCTTTAGAACATCCTAATTAATGTTGGAATAATCATCAACGCTGTCTTGAACATTGCTGATGATCTTATTGCCACTGTCAATGTCATCGTAAACGGGCTTCTTGTTGGAATCCTGGACGATGAAACTGTCCAGTCGATTCTGGCAACTCTTCCCTCGCCCCTTGGAGATTTAGTTGTTGATCTTGTCGACGCCATCCGGTGCATTGTTAACGATCTCCAGGCTGCTGTCCCGCCTGTGCAGAAGGCTGTCATACAACTTATCGGCCTCTTGACCAGTCCTGTCTTCGGCGCAATGGATGTCAATGCGCAACTTGCCGCTATTTTGAATATTGTCGGTCAACTTACTCAGGAAGAAGTCACCGTGGTCAATACAATTCTTCAGCGCATTGCTGTAAGTCCAATTTCCTACGTTCTTTTAAAGAAACACTGCAGGATGCCCTGAATGGCGAAGGCTGCAATCCCGGGATCGTTACGATGCCTACTCCTCCCGCTCTTCCCGGTGTCAGCGCTAACCTTCCAGTTGGCACCCCTCGTAAAATTATCCCTTTCGGTAAAATCCCTGGACTCGGAGGATTTTAAAAGCGCCCAAGGAAACTAAGATTTCCCACTAATAATTCTAATAAACATTCTGATTCATTCCAATTTTTTCATGGCTAACAGGAATCTGTTGACAGAGCTCCGCCAGCTTCCTGTTCATCTTTTAGTTGATCAAAAATTCCCAGCCGTATCCTACACTTTTTACTGTTCAGCGGCAAATCCATCGGCAGGTGGCAGAGGGCTCAGATGTGCCAACAAGGAACGAAAATAACTTGACTCCCAAGAGGAAATCTTTGATCCGCCACGTTTTATTGATAGTCTGTGATCGGCCAAAAAGTTGTGAAAAAAATAGTCGACCAGGAATCTAAAAAAAGAGCAAGTCAGATAATATGTATTATACTTTTTATGTCGATTCTGTAGTGTGTCAGTAATCTCGAGGATTAATTGTATCTGGTTCAATTTCTAACCGAAGCTCAATGAATCACAACAATTGGGAAACCCCCAAATTGGGTAAATACAGTTTGTTATCCTTTCTGACGTAAAGCTCTGATGGAGTTGCTACTTGTTTTGCTTTAAAAATCTAGGAAATCAGATGCACAGTAGGGCAGAAAACAAAAACTAGGATGCCAAAACAATTCCAGGGTTCATTTTTGAGTCCAATTTTCCCTAAAGCTCAAATTTCAGTAAATAAAGTTCTTGGATTATTTCTCAAAAATCAGCGTCATTATGGGAGTTTAACATAATTTTGAGCATCAGACTGAAATCCATATTTCCGTTTGATCACTGCTCATCGAAATGGCTCTTCTCTGATTCATACTACTGAACACATAACCCATTTCCGTTTGATGTTTCTCACCACGAATTTTTTTCAACAAAGTTTTCGGAGGGGTGGGGTTCGTTTGAACAGGCGAACGACGACAAATGCCCCCTAATCGGGAGTATAAATACAGCCTTCCGGGATGGGCGATATCAAGCAGACAGTATGATCAGTGGCAGCTCAGCTCTACTGGCTGTTATATTCATTTGTCAATTCTATGGCGACGAGGCAGTCTGTTGCCCGGCTGGAGGAATTTGGAGCGAGTGGACGAATGATCTGAGGACTTGCTATGATTATTGTGGAGGGGCTGGAATGATGAATCGGACGAGATTCTGTGTCACAGCGAGTCAAGGATGCCCTTGTGTGTAAGTTCTTTTTTTCTTTTTTTTTAAAAAGCTGGCTGTTTTTGTTCTTCGAAAAATACACTTTTTTGCCCATAAAAACGCATAAACTTGGCATCTATCGGGCTCCATTTAAACGGCTTCCACTTTTATTTTGATGAGGCGCATACAACAGGATTTCCTGCTCATTCTAGTCGCTGTGCAATTTTTCTTAGAATTCCCGTAATTACTAGCTTAAAATCGAGTCAAAAAACCATTTCATGTCCTCTTTTTTTGTGTATTTTGATCCAAAACCTGTTATTATTTGAGTCATTCATATGATCCATGACGCCTGGCCACGTTCGTTTATCCACGGAACGTCATAAAGTATTGAAACAATGACTTCATTCACAAAATAAACAAAAACCAAACCAATTTCAGTGGAAATGCCAATGAAGTTGCTCCATGTGATAATACCCCGTGTATTTATCCAAGAAATTGGTCTTGTTCCCCGAATAAGACGCTTTCTGGAGCTGGAGGGCGATTCCAATGCCTGGCACAGGTTAGATTATTTTATTTTCAAGCAAGAGAATCCAAATCTTAGGGAGAAAGTGGAGTCGACAACACAACCCTCCCTCCTCCAACGGCTTGTGAATCTTGTCCTTCAGCTGGAATTTGGGGAGAATGGCGAGACGTTGGCACACCTTGTAGCGCTACTTGCGGTGCTTGTGGTAAAATTAACCGAACAAGGACTTGTCTCTCAGCTCCTTATGGTTGTAACTGCCGGTAATTTCATTCTATTTCCTTGTGTAATCTCCCCTCTTTTAGAGGAAATATTTGGGAATTGCAGAATTGTGCCAGAACGCCGTGTGTTGGAAGCTCATCAGGTGTGTCTACAGTTTATAGTAAAACAGATTGGGTGACAACGAAAAGGGCAAAGTTTATGGCGATTTGGGTGGTTGAACAGGCTAAAGATTGAATGACAAAGCGCGTAGGTCATACAAAGCGGAAGTTTTCATCGATTCTGGGAAAATTTCAGGGTTTCGTGGGGAAAATACTGGGATTCTGAAGCTATCGGATAAAGATTTACCCCGTTTTTGGGCAATTTTAAATACCGAATACATCCGAAATATGTACTATAGTTCTAAAATTGCTCTACAATTTTTAATCCATTTAAAGATTCTTTCTAGAATGCTGCCTCTCCTCAACCAAACAAGTCGTCAATGGAACAGCCCTTTGCGTCGATAACTTTGCTCCAGCTCCAATTGTCGTAAAACGACAGGCTGCTATTTGCTTTTGTAAGTTTTCCCTTACTATTCCCGAACTAATCCAATTTCCAGCTCCTTGGGGAATCTGGAATGACTGGTCCTCTTGGTCGACTTGTTCTGCAACTTGCGGTCTTTGTGGTACCAGAACTAGGACAAGAACTTGCGCCAGTGAACCATACGGATGTCCGTGTACCGGAAACACGAATCAGACACAATTATGCGGTTTCAATGGCTGCCCCGGAGCTACACCATGTTGTGGCGGTAATTTTAACGTTACCACGTACGACGGAGCGACGATTTGTATGCCCGTGAAGCCTTTTCCTGTTAGTTTTAGGTCATTTTTCTGTTGATATGAGGATTTTAGGTCGCTACACCTGGTGCCTGGACCGCTTACACCCCAATAAGTGGAAAAACATGTAATGATACTTGTGGTGGATGGGGACAAGTTTCGTCCTACCGATTTTGCCTGCCTCATGGATCTAGCTGCGGAGTGTAAGCACAACTCCCAACTGAAAATGGCCCATTTTAGGGGAAAATACTTCGACAATGCGCCTTGTGGTTTTAGCATTTGCCCGTTTCCTCGAACTTCCTGTGCTCCGGAGTTTATGAAATATTTGGACACACCAACCCAGACATTTTCTTGTGTTCCACGGTCTAACACTACCACTACAACTGCTCAACCTGTGTAATTCTGTAATATTCTGCTCCCCTCAACTACGAGATTATGTACCAATTGCTGCCATCGAATATTCTAGATAAATATTATTTGTTATTTCGAAGAAAATTCCACGTTAATAAAAATAAATTGAATTACTCTTGGGAAAAGATGGCGCACATTTGGAAAAATGCTGTCACAGGAACAACTCACCCAAGTTCGGAAGAAATATTCTCTACCAGGAGATTTTGGAGCTTATTTTGGTAAGAATTTGGGCGCATACACGGCCAAATCGCCGTTCCAACTGGCAGTTTGCGCCAAGCTAATCGATTTTTCGGACAGCATTCACATTTTCTCTATTGTCTATTTATACACAAATTTTACTAAATTTAAAGGAATATTTCTAGCTAATACGGTAATTTTTATGTAAAAATATTGGGCTTACACGTGGGCAACTTGAGTAAATTTGCTCCATGGGTAACTTTCGATTGAGGCGATCCTCCAAAATTCTTAAAATTCCTTCTATGAAAGTCGACTAAATGATTCTAAAATGACGTAGGTTTTAATTTTTTAACTTTTTTTAAAGAAAACTATCCTAATTTTTAAATGGAAAAAATGTGCGCCATCCCCTGGAAGAGCTGCCGTTTCCCCATTTCCCTGATTGATTCACTAAATGATTCAAATTGCGTGGTTTTTCCAGTAAAATCATTTACTTTACAAAAAATTTCCCCGGATTTCCCCCAGATTACAACAAGATAAACCATTTCCTTCCATTTCTCCCGCTGAAATCGGTTTCTTCCGATTTTCCCTGCTAAAATGGTCTTCTGTTGCTTTGGATGGCGAAGTAAGACACTTTTTAATCCCAGATTTGGGTTGTTTTTCTGTTTGGGTGTCCATTTTTGACAGTGAGATTAGATGACACAGTGATTTCTTTATCTTATCGGTGGGGAGAAGGGACAAACTGCCTGTTTGGCGCGTCCAGCAGTAGTGACCACAAGTATTTTTAGGAATGGCGGATGCTCTTCCCGTCGTGGTGCCTCGAGATTATCAAAAAGGAGCCAATAAAAACTATCAGGAGAAGGAATGCCCGATTTTGGAGACTGTCAAGTGGGTTTTTTCTTGGTTTTGGGCCCAAATCGAGCTAGCCATCCATAATTTGGGGAGTTTCACCTGTTTTTATACCAAAATACAACCTAAAACCACTAATAATTTTAGATTCTCCTATGGAACAGCTGGTTTCCGTTCCAAAGCCGATGATTTGACGTTCATTGCCTTCCGTCTGGGATATTTGGCCAGTTTGCGTGCTCGGTGAGTTCGCGTTCGTTTATTTTCCTTTCCCAGACTCCTCTTCTCCCAGTAATCTTTCATGTTTTAAGTCAGCTGAATAAATGCATCGGCGTCATGATCACGGCCTCCCACAATCCTGCGTGTGACAATGGAATTAAAATTGTCGATCCGGCTGGGGAAATGCTGGCTTCTGAATGGGAGGTGGCTTTTATTTTATTGGATTGAAATGGAAATTTTTACAGAAACACGCCACAAATTTGGTCAATCAATCCGATGAACAATTCCCAACAGCTGTAAGAGCTCTGGAACAGCAGATCGTGGTGCCAATCAACACTTCCTCTGCCCGTTTGGTTTGTGCCTTTGACACCCGTGCCAGTGGTCCTCATCTTTGTCGGGCAATCAAAGCCGGAGCTGATCTTCTTACTCAAAATGGACGGAAGGTTAGCGTCACTTGTCATGGTCAGCTTCGCCTTTATTTTTCATTTTATAACTAAATTTCAGGTGTCCTCACGACTCCCCAACTCCATTACATCGTAAAATGTGAAAATGACCCCCGTTTTGGTGTTCCTACAGCTGATGGCTATTACGAGAAGTTGGCCAGTGCTTATAATTTGCTTTTGGGAATAACACCCGTTAGCTTTTTGCGTAATTTGTTTGTAGAAAGGAATATTCAGAGTAATCGGACGACTAATTTGGTTCTTGATTGTGCCAACGGAGTAGGAGCCAAAGCCATGAGAAATATGGTCGAATATCTGAAGGGAGATTATCTCAATATTAAATTTGTCAATGAAGAAGGCGAACTCAACCACGAGGTGAGGATCTTACGTTAATTTTGTTTTCTTTAAACGAATTCTGGACGGTTTCTTTGTAAAGAATTGGTGCCATTCATTCTAAAAGCGTCGAAATTTCATTTCAGGACCCGATTTTCGTACCGAACGGGTCATTGCTTTAAAATTCTTCGAATTTGATATGTTTCGGGTGAAAATCTAAAGAACTTCAATTTTAGTGCGGTGCTGATTTTGTCAAAATCGCCCAGAAGCTTCCCGCCAACTTCCAAGACGTTCTGCCATCCGCCAAGTGTGCCGCCTTTGATGGTGATGCCGATCGCCTGATTTATTTCCGCCGTGCCGACCAGCACAAAGAAGCTCTTCGTCTGCTCGACGGAGACAAAATTGCTGTTCTCTTCACCAAATACATCAAAGAAGTCTGTCTCATCTTTTGACCCTAGACTTCGATTAATTTTAGCAATTGGACAATGCCGGTCTAACTGGGCAATTGACTCTGGGAATTGTTCAAACAGCCTATGCCAATGGAGCTTCAACGAAATATATCAAAGACCATCTTGTAAGTTTTTTGCAACTAGACAGAGATTTTTGATGCATGGATTTTGTAGGGAATTGTGGCGACTTGTGTCCCGACGGGAGTCAAACATCTCCATCATGAGGCTTGTAAATACGATATTGGAATTTATTTCGAGGCTAATGGTCATGGAACTGTTGTCTTCAGTGATAAATTCAAGGAACTTGTCCAGTACGTTTAGTTTATCTTTGTTTTTCCGGGAAAATTCGTCGAAAAATAAAAAAAAATATGGCGAAAAAACCCCTATTAGCAACCATTTTAATAAACCTTGGCCTATTTCTGAACGCGCCCAGTATATTTTCGAGAATTTCCTACTCTTTGTAGGCCAAATTTTCGTGGATAAAAGAGGATTTGTTCAAACAATATGGGACACCGACAAAATTACCTGATTTAGCATGCATTGTTTTTATTTTTGCGTGCGCGTCCACTTACTTTTGAGATTTCGAACGATTTATGACTCCATTTTTTTCAGAAAAGATTCCACGGACATCTGTATCCGTCGTCTCCACCTCATCTCCTCTCTTATCAATGAAGTCGTCGGTGATGCCATTTCTGATCTCCTAGCCGTTGAGATGATCCTTCGCCATTACAAATGGGACATTGAGGACTGGGATAACAAGCTCTACCAAGATGTTCCTAATGTCCAGATTAAAGTTCCGGTGAAATTCCTTTTTTATTTTATTTTCTCAATTTTTTAGGTCAAAGAGCGCAGCCTGTTCAAGACCAATTGGGCTGAAGATCAACTCCTCGAGCCGGCTGATTTCCAGGAAAAGATTAACGATGCTGTCAGGAAAGCCAATGGAATCCGTTCATTTGTTCGCCCCAGTGGCACAGAAAACATTGTCCGGGTTTATGCTGAAGCTGAGACTGAAGAGTCCACCAAAGCTCTTGGAGAAGAAATTGCTGCTTTGGTTCGCGGGATCAGTGTTTGAGGGGCTTATTTCATTTAAATACCTGTCTAGATTTACCTGTGGTAGATTTTTTATTGTAAAATTACGTATTTATTTGTAAATAAAGCAGATTTGACAGGGTAATCGAGGGAAAATCCAGTTATTTAGCTGTGGGAAGGAGACTTTTCACCACAGGACGGGCCAAACTCCTTCCACCATCGATGACAATACATTGACCGATGATATATTCTGACTTTTTGGTGTCAGTCAGGAAGAGAATCAATTCCCCAATTTCTTCGGGACGAGCAGCTCGTCCAATTGGCATCTGCGTCCTATCCGAGCTCAAAATATCCACCATTTGATCTTCAAATTCTTGTGGCATGCCGATTCTGCTCATAAATGTTGTCCGTGTTAAGCCGGGGCTAAAATTTCACTAATTACTTTAAAGGGAATTCCCTACTTGACGGCGTTAACTCTTACGCCTTTTTCAATATAAGCGAGGGCCATGCAACGAGTCAAATGATCTATTCCAGCCTTGGCTACTCCATAATAAGGCCAATAAGCACTCGGATCTGTTGAAGCAATGCTGGAGATATTGACGATACATCCATGGTTTTTCTCAAGATGTGGGAGAGCTAATTTTGACATGGCAAGAACACTAAAAAGGAAATTGAAAGCCGCGAAGAAACGCTTACGATCGGAGATTGAGATTAATAATGTAGTCAAAATCTTCTAAAGAGGCTTCAAAAGTAGATTTATTGTCTCCTTCACCAGCAGCTCCAGCATTATTCACCTAAAAATTTGTAAATTTCTATAGCTTTGACCTAGAATCCCGAAGAGATCGAAGAAAATCGAGTAAAACCCACTAAAACGTCAATCTTTCTAAATTTCTCTATAGTTTCATTGATAATTTTTTGATGCGTGGTTGATTCCAAGAGATCTCCAGTGACAATTAAAATGTTCTCGTTTTTGGCTCCATTCTTCAATAAAATTGTTCTGGTTTCCTAAAAACTATATGCGAAATGTTTTAAAATGTGACCAACCTCTAAAGCTTGCTGATTCCTTCCAGTAATTGTGACATTTGCCCCTTCTTCAGCAAACATTCGAGCAGTTTCTCGTCCAATTCCTTGACTGGAGCCAGTGATAATGACAACTTGGTCAGAAAAGCGACCAGGCATAGTTTTTCAAATAGAAGAAGCGGTGGGAAGAAACACAGATCAACAATTCTGATGCTCAAGAAGCACCTGGGCTCTTTATATACGGCATGTAAAAGTACATTTCGGTCACAGGCAGCTGATTGACGGACGCGCGATATGGCAGAATGATAAGTTTTTTTGACAGGGGACTGGAAAAGGGCATTCTCAGGGCCTTTTTTCGGGGAAAGTTCAAGCTGATAACAATGGTACGGGAAGCTGGCAAAGTATAGGCAAGAATTAAATTATGTCCCCCAACGGGGTAAACATTGACCGGATGGGAAAAAAAGAATAAAGATGGATAGAAGAACATGCCAGTTCAAAAAGATCAACTGGGCTGAGGATCAACTCCTTGAACCTGCTGATTTCCAGAAAAGATCGATGCAGTTGTCAAGAAAAACCAGTACTTCAAGCTTCTTGAATGCTCTCGATATTGAGAAAACAAAGATCATCTCAAAATAGATAGGCATGAACTATTTCATTATATCCATTTCCGACCGAAAGGACAATACAAAATTGCCCAAGCGGCAAAAAGACTCTTTTCTTTTCAGCTCTTTTTTCTAGAATCTATGGCGACGTCGTGATTCAAACGTAATCTTGGATAATATCGCCAGTCCAATATATGTATGCTGACATTTCATGGGAGAATTTTGTCTACTTTGGAATGACAATTCTTTCTCTTCCGCTTTATGTAATCATTCTGGGCACAATTATTCATCGCAGAGGAAAGAAAACAAAATTTACAACGACTTTTTACGCTCTCCTTATTTCTTTGGTAGCTTTTTGCCATTTTCCAAGATTATTTCCAGGATTTCAGGCCATCGCTGATCTTTTTTCTCAAGTTATCGCCTGTTTTGCCAGCATTATTAGAACGTGCAACATTTTCAATCAATTTTACTGGGAGAATCGTCATTGGGTTGCTCCAATGAGGTCGATTTCTTCTCCAAAAAAAAAACTAAAATTCAGCTATAATGGCGGAATGTTTTGCATAAATCTTCGATTCTTTGGAGCAACCTTGATAGCAATTCAGCGATATTTCGTCGTTTGCTTGAATACTCATCGATGGACTGAGGTACGTTCTCCGTCCTTTTAAATTTATTCTTCCAGAAACTTCCTTTCGCCGTTGTCTTTTTTACTCATTGGATTATTCCATTTCTCTATACTTTGCGAATTCTCGCAAATTTTGAAAAAACCTTCGTTGGTCCAAATGATATGCGAACGACCATGGAGAGCAAGGAACTTGACAAAGACACACTCATGCAAAATATTTGGGTACTTATCACATTTTTTATCTCAGCATTTTGCTATCTGAACCTTATTCGAACTGTTATGAATGGACAAGTCATGTGAGTTATAAAATTAAAAAAAAACGCCAGCCAAATTCTTCTCTTCCAGCGGCTCTTCAAAAGAGCTTCGACTTTCTGTTGTCGCCCTCGGACAGGCTGTCGCATTCACCGCAATGTTCTCTTATTTTACCTTGACTTATATTTTAGTCAAAACAGAAAGCGTATGTTTTCCCCTTTTTCATTAATTTTTTTCCATTTTTAGCCATATACACCCTACTTCCGAAATTATATGACAATTTTGACAGGAGCTATTTCTTACTGGAATCCGTGGATATATTATTTTTTAAATGGAGATATAAGAAAAGAGGTCAATAAGATTTTTCTGCGAAGGAAAGCGCAAATACTTCCCACGGTAAAAGATGAACAAAAATAGCTAGGTTATTCTTCAGATGTTCTCATCTTCTCCATAGCAAGGATAAGTTCGATTAGAAATTCTAACAGTAAATGGGTAAATATTTATGATGTTACATTTTCGGCTGTATAACACAGAATCAAGTTTGTATAGTGTTTGGTACCAAACGTCGGTTTCGCCGTTATTTTACAACTTGATTCTGGAGGAAAATCAGCTGGTAACTCGACATCAGCAGAGAACATTACTAGATGTGGAAATATGTATCCGTCTTCGTCGTCCACCTGTTCGCTGTTCCACTGATAATCCGGGAAGTTTTGGTTTAATTCTTCTTGGGTGGTATAATGATCAAGAATCAAATGAAGACGGAATACTTTTCGCCTGGACCAGGGAGACGAAAAAAGCAGCTAGAACCGCTTTTTAGTAGTTTTTCTCACAATTTTTACCTGAAGTGCTTCTCGGAATAGGGGAAAGTTATTTATTCCGCCAATTACTGCAAGTTCGACTTCTGGGAAACGGGGAAGGAGCTTAGCCATCGCAGGCAGGGCATCTCGTAGATATACGGACAAATCGACGATTCTCTAAATGGTGTTCTCGAATAAAATAATATCAATCATAAAATATTCAGTTAAACCGGGCGTTGCAACATCTGAGAACCCGTGCGTTTGAATTTAACGGGTTTCAATGAAAATTGGAATAATCCGTCTGATTTTTCAGCGGGTCCCACAGCTCCGGTTTCCAACGCGAACGAAACAATTATCAAAACTGACCAATTTTTTAAAATTGAGAAGCGGTTCCAGTGAGCTGACGCCCCGGTGCAAAATATATCTGACTTGAATAGGTTTCAGCAGCTTTAACAGCGTTGAACATTGCTCGTTAGAAAATTTCTGCATCAGACGAACTTTGTCAGCAGTCAGACGATATTTTTTCAAATTCTGGCACAGTGACTCATATATTCTCCCGTCGCTTTTAGGCGGAAGAGAAAGTTCCTCCATTCGGATTCCATAGCAACCGTTAATATCTCGATCAATCTGGCCAGCCTCGTAACAGCGTCGTATTCCACATGAAGAATTTTGATAATACAGCAGATGGGCTCCAGCAACTTTTACAGAAATCCTGGTTTGAATGAGATCACGAAGATCACGGCACGTTCGACGGAGACGAAAATTGCCTTTTAGGCCAATCTAGGACATTTTATAATGTTTGAATAAAAAATAATGAAATAACCTTTGCTATACTTTTTTCTAAAAGAGATTGAGGAAGTTCCAACAATGGAAATCCTGACATTTTCGAAGGAATAGCTGGAAATAGGTTTAAATTGAACGCTGATTGCGCAATAGATGCTCGTGGCTGAGCTACGGAAGTGTTTTCATTGAAACGAGCAGAGCACCCCCGCACTCTACATCATTGGGGCCTTACAGCTGACCAGATTTTATACTAACCATATTAAAATCCATTAAAAAAGATATCCGCGTCTCATTAAAAAAATGTACTGGCTCAAAATTTCGGTTTCTTTTTGTTCTATGCGCGGCTAAGTCGGTTTTAGGTGGTCTTACTACGCCCGATTATGCTGACGCAGACCTAAAAAATCTGCTCAAAAATACAAAGATTATCCTCTTTAGCTGTTAGATCAGATAGATCTTGAACGAAAGGGATTAGAAATCGGAAAACGGGCCATCATATCTCCGCCCCAGGAGAGATCTCTATTCAAAAAAATCTGATCTGCCTGCTAACTTTTGCCTCACAATGCCCGATATTCATGAGCCTGCCCACATTACTAACGCGACCAACGATGACAAAGAAGATGCTGAAAACAAGGAACCTGGTCAAGTTGACTTGAAAATCATCCTTGAAGAATATTTTCATCTTATTCAAGAGGTTTTATACTTTTCCAACGGAATAAGCCCCATTTTTTAGACAAACAAACTTGAAATGTTCGGTGAGCATATGTGCAATGAAATCACACGAATGATTCAAAATTATCAGCAAAAATTATTGGAGAATAGGTCAGTTTTAAACTGGGCAGAATCTGAGGAAATTTTTTAGCTTGCCGGATTCGCTTCTAGAAACCCGTCAAACAATTGAACGCGCTGTAATTCTTTTGACTGAATTTTGGGATCTACTTTCAATTATACAATCCTCCATAAATCAAACTTTGTCCGATGTTTTTTGATTATTTCCTTATTTCTCGTACTTCTTCTTTAAATTGTATCTTTATCAAAATTTTTTTAAATAAAATTTACTTTTCGCAAAAAGTTGGAAACTAGCTGTGTTCTGTTCTGCCCTTCATAAAAGAGGAAAGGCTCATGTTTTGCTGTCTGTATTGAATTCACAGAAGATCAGTTGATTAGAAGAACGGATATTTTGTTTATTTGACTGTTAAATGTATCTTGTCTGTACTTTTTTTCAAAGATCACAAAAAAGATGTTCCAGAGTAAACAATAGGAAAACAAAATATTTTTCGCGGTAACGCAGAAGGTGGTTTGCCACCTGATGTATCCACCGTTTACTACAAAGAAACAGAGACTGGGTGAACGTTGAAAGTTGAGAAATATTCCGGTCGAAACTATATCCGTGTTTTGTACCAAAACACCTACCAGTCTTTGGGTCAATCAGGCTATTTTTAGATGGAAAATAGCGGTTCTTGCCTAATTTCTGTCCTGGAAATTTACTACAGCCGATATTTTCTCGAAATGACGCGCCGACTTTCTCATAATAGAATCCACGAATTGGAAATCCATCATAAATCCGGCATATCAATAGCCGCGTGACGTCTGTGACATCATTTGTCTCGTGGTAGCCGATCCATTTCGGTGAAATTTCCCCTAAAAGTCTCGCTGCATCCCTTTATTTTATTAAATGGACAGTCTTTGTTTGTTCCTCAATTAAAAACAGGACCAAATGTGATGTTACAATTGCCACCACTCCTACGTACATAATGTTTGCAAAAATTGAACTGGCTGATCTCCTTGAAAGAAAGAGACCTGTTGATGATTCAAAATAGACCCAGACCTATGAAATTGAACATTTTAGTGGATCACACCTCAGAGAGATCAGAAAGGGTTCAAGAAGAGGAGCGGGCATTTGAATTTGCTGTTTTCCGATGAAATTTCGAGAAATTTGCATGATTTTCAAGCGGATCGCAGAGTTCCGGGCTTTCCAAGAAAGATAATCCAAAGAAGCATGTTCCTTGTTCTGAACGATTTTAGCAGGAAAAAAAAATTTTGCAGGGTGCATTTAGAGACAATGTTGTCAGTCTGCTAATTGTTTACAGATTGCTTGATCGACTGGAAAGTTTTACTGATATTGACGGCGATCTTAAAGTATTCGAAACTTTCTGCCACATATTTTGGACAGCTGTCTTCGTTTTACCACAAAGAAACTACAAAGAACGAGCGCTAGCTCTATTCTCACGGTTCTTTCTGTCCGTCTTCCAGAATCCAGAAATTTACTACAAATGGAAACATTTCAGTTTTTGAACTTCTTCCTTTGATATCGTCATCAATAAATTTAAAAACAAACATGTTTTCTATCACTGTGGGAAAAATTTAATGGGAAGAAAAGGAGAAAGGGATTAGAAACCGTCGTTGGCCATTTTACACAAATAAAAATAGACACAATTGAAGTGTGTAGGGTTGAACATGAACCCAATGAACTTTCCATGTCTGTTAGCCTGGGATTTTTTGGTATTCGTTTCAGATTGTCTGATAGAGTGAAAGTAAATGGCGGTTATCATTCACGGCAGCAGACAAACCATTGTTTTCTCCCTGCTACTGCCTGCTTTTCCCTCTTCAATGGGAATTATAGTCCATTCTAATTCAAAATCGACGAAACATGGTGGTTAGAAGCCCTGCAATCAAACGTGGAATCTGAATCGAAGCCAGAAATCAAGAGATTTCAAAAATCACGAGATTTCAAAACCGGTAGGTGGCCTGGATTATAAAAAGGTCTCCAATCAGTTATTATTCGCTTCGTAAGCGGCGCTTCCTCCTGTTCCCTGTCTCAATTGACCCGCCTTGTATGGATGCGGATGATTTTTCTAACCCACAAGGAAAGAACCTGTTCTGACTTTTGTTTATGTCCAAAAGTGGGAGAATAAGATTTTTACGACAAGAAGGCGACCGCTATTTATACCCAAAGAATAACATTGTTTCCTCTAGTTTGTCCTCTGCTCGACTTTTTCCATATTTTTTGTCTAGCCTGATTTTTTATTTTTTTTTCCAAACTTCTTCTTATTTTTCCTTTGTCGACTTTCATATCTCACATTGTCAGAGAAACCGAGCTTTCAAAGCCCCCGCCTGTTTCAAATTGGAAAGCTGAACAGTTTTCTATCATAATTCCCTCTATTTTCATGAAATCGCCTCAAATTTTACCTATTTTGATCACAATAGCGCAGGATAAAAGCTGATAAAAGTCTCAAAACCAACACAAAGTTCACAGAACAATGTTTATGTTTACGCGCTTTAGAACGCGTCCCGGTGTAATGGAACAATTAGCCGGTGGTGTGTCCGATTTCTAAAGATCAAATGTGTTGTTGTTTTGGCGGGATGGGCTTGTCCTTTGCTTATCGGTCACTTCTCCATTTCTCTGTCTCTGCCGGTCTTCTAGCCCCAATTTCAGCAATGGATACAGTTACCACTTCAATAATTCCCATTTTAGAAATGAATAATCTTCGTCAGCAATTTTCTACCGAAAAATCCGTCGTCGAGCGGTACATGGAACTCGATCAAAAGGGCAAAGTACAAGCGACGTATATTTGGATCGACGGCAGTGGAGAAAACCTTCGAAATAAGACGAGAACCATCGACTTTGTCCCGAACAAAGCAGAAGGTAAGTCATTTTTCGTTGCAGAAAAATCGGTCTAGACCTTCCAAATTGGAACTTTGATGGCTCTTCAACCATGCAAGCAACTGGAGACGATTCCGACGTCTTCTTGAAGCCTGTGGCCATTTATCCGGATCCATTTAGACGCGGAAAAAATGTCCTTGTTCTGTGTGAAACTATGGACAAACATGGAGAAACTACCGGTAAAATTAAATTTGTCTAACTTACCAGTATTTCTAGCCACCAGTCATCGTCGAAAATGCCTAGAAGCCATGGAAAAATGTAAAGATCAGCATCCTTGGTTTGGAATGGAGCAGGAATATACCCTTTTGGACGTCGACGGCCACCCATTTGGTTGGCCGAAGAATGGTTTCCCAGGACCGCAAGGTAGGGATCATACAGTATTTTATTAATTTCCCTCCAGGACCCTATTACTGTGGAGTTGGTGCTAATCGAGTCTATGGAAGGGATATTGTCGAATGCCACTATAGGGCCTGCCTCTATTGTGGGATCCAAATTTCGGGAACAAATGCTGAAGTTATGCCTGGACAGGTATGTTACTTGAAAATCTGTTAATTACCGTACTCTCAAGCAGTTAATTTAATTGAATTTCAGTGGGAATTCCAAGTAGGACCATGTGAAGGAATCCAAATGGGAGATCAGCTCTGGATGGCGAGATTTCTCCTTCACCAAGTGGCTGAAGAATTTGGTGTTATTGCTTCACTGGATCCTAAACCAATCCATGGTGATTGGAACGGAGCTGGCTGCCATACAAATTTCTCCACAAAGAAAATGAGGGAAAAGGATGGAATCAATGAGATTATGACAGCCATCAACAGACTCAGCATGGTTCATCATCAACACATCGCCTATTACGATCCTCAAGGAGGAAAAGTAAGCGCATTTTCCTTTCTAAAAATCCTTTAAACTTTCCTTTAAATGAATCTTTCAGGATAACGAGCGTCGTTTGACCGGTCTCCATGAGACTGCCAAGATTGATCAGTTTACGTATGGCGTGGCTTCTCGTGCTTCTTCGATTCGAATCCCACGTCAGACTGATGAAGATGGCTGCGGTTATTTGGAAGATCGTCGACCTTCTTCCAATTGTGACCCATACTTAGTTACCACAGCCATGGTCCGTACCATCTGTTTAGAAGATGAGGACCGCAAATTCTCTAAAATTTATCTCCCTGGTAGCGCCTAAAATTGCGTGTTGTATATACGTTGAGGAAATAATAAAATTTCTATGCAGAAATATTCTAATGAAAGCTTTTCTTGTAGACCTCAATATCGTTGCGGATGATGAATATTGTCTTCCTTCATTTATTCGAGGAGCAGTTATGGTAAGGATTACAAGATCTGTTCATCTTTTGTTATAGGATTTCTACCATGATGAGTTGTCCCTTTCTGCCCTTGAATTGAAAAGCCTTGCCGATGACAAGCAGGCAGCTCAAATTATTCTGCAACATTATCTAGGCGATACTCCTTATAAAGAAAATAATGTGGATTCCCAGAGCAAGGGATTCTCCTACAAAAAGAAACAGAAAGGCGAATGTAAAGAATTCAATAAAAAGGTATACCTTTTTTCTTCCGTTGAACAGATTTCTTCAGATTGTAACTACTGCTAATACCGTGCTGACAAGTGGATCAGATTGAAGGCGCTGAAATTTTCTATTATTGAAAGGAATTTGCGTTACAGAATATAATCTGTAAACGACGAGAAAATTTTTTATTAGGCTACCTATTTCTGAAATTTCACTATTAGAAATCAGGGAAGTTTGCTTCTCTCGCCTTGATCCTGCCGTCTGTCAAAGTCTACCTATCTTCTCTAATTTCTCCAATACTGTCTGTTTTTTGTTTCTCTCCATGTCGAGTAGTGTCGGCTCATTTTTCGCTTTTGTTTCTCTTCTTGTCAAGTACTGTCTGCGCAAATTTCGCTTTTGTTTCTCTAATCTTACAGAAAGTGACTTTGAAAAGGATAAGCCCCTGACCAGCTAAAATGTTGTAATTCCGTCAAATTCGAGTTTAAAAATGGCCAAGTCAACCAAACAGCATCCAACAAACAACCAACAATGGCTCAATCGGTACCGCCCGGTACGCAGCCTTTTCCCTTTTATTTTATTTATTTCTTTATTTATTTTCCTTATTTATATTCTATTTATCTATTTATTTATTTATTTTCATTTCATTTTTAAAAATTGTTATTTACGGCTGCTTCTTTTGGCAAATTTCTGCCTGGCGCTACTAAGAATTGCAAAATTTTAAACAATGCCGCACTTTTGAATTCTAAAACCCTCTGAGCCATTAAAACCACTAATAGGGCATAAGCTAAAGCTCATTTTCGATTGTTATAGGAGATATTGTCACTCAACCTGGCACCAAGATCGTCTTCAACGCCCCCTATGACGACAAGCACACCTACCATATCAAGATTATCAATTCTTCTGCTCGTCGCATTGGTTGGGCAATTAAGACGACCAACATGAAGCGCTTGGGTGTCGACCCCGCCTGCGGAGTTAGTTTTCCTCTGTTTTCACTTGTCTAATCTCGGTTTCCCAGGTCCTGGACCCCAAGGAGGCCACCCTCATGGCTGTCAGCTGTGATGCCTTTGCCTTTGGCCAGGAGGATACGAACAACGACCGTAGGAGGTGATGACTTATGCCCACGCCCGACCGTGGGCATAAGTCTACATGCGTGGGCATAAGTCACCTATACCTATTTTGAATCTTTTTCGTGCTGCAGGCTGAATCAGGGAATCAAAAATTCTTCAGTTCAACTATGCCCAGTGATCTGGCTCCCATGATCTCACTTCTCGCGCGAATTTGTTGGTACAATATTATTTACATTATCATTTTCTTGGTATAGTTATTATCCTTGTTTGGTATAGGTGACTTATGCCCACGCATGTAGACTTATGCCCAAGCCCGGCCGTGGGCATAAGTCATCGCAGCCACGACCGTATCACCATCGAATGGACCAATACCCCAGATGGTGCCGCCAAACAATTTAGGCGTGAATGGTTCCAGGGAGATGGAATGGTCCGCCGCAAGAACCTTCCCATCGAGTACAACCCCTAGAGGACACATCTTGTGAATAAAAAATGGCTTCGGCCAACAAAAATAATTCTGTGTACTGTTCTTGTTTCTTCTTTGTTTTACTTGATTGAATCTCTTCTTGTTCTGGGCTATCAAGACGACTAACATCGCCTCCCTTGTTGACTTCTGCTCGATCATTTTCAGGCATTTTCTTGTTGGAAATTCTCCTATGAGCTATCATGGCAATAAATAAGAATTTCTCCCTCAAGATGACTCGGAAAAGGGTCTCCTAGAAAGAGATAGTTTTCTAGATTTTTCTGACTTTATTCCAGAGTTCCCCTTTCAAAAAACCATAAATAAAAACCCCATATGACTAAATATAGTAGAGAGATCTGTGAGGAGATGACAGGCGAAAAAGTAAACAAAGCCAGCACAGACGATGTCTAGGGCATGTTAATCCCAGATAAACTCGACTTGATTGAATTTCTGACTGGAATTTGGATATTTACGCTACATTCATAATATTGCTGAAGGCAGCAATAATTTCTTGTTTAATTCATTTATCTTTTTTGTTCGCCCACAGGCCGGCGGAATAATTATCCGCACTTTTCCGCCTTGATTTTTCCAATGTTCTGTTTCCGGATAACTTTTCCGCTTTTCTCTGTATACTTTTCCGCCCTTAGTACACATATTCTTTTTAAACACGTTTATTGTATAGGCATAAATGATTCTACTCTACTAATGGTGGAAATATGGGCAGTCATCAAGTCGAGATACCGGTTGATCTCTTCTTGGTTTATGGAGTCGATCCCCTTCTCTTTCAGGAGCAGGTCGAATGTCAACATATCAGCCCAAGTTTTTTCTTTTCTCTCCTTGACCTCTTTTCAGACGCTGTGGTTCTCCTAAAACAGTTTTTAAAAACCAGGACATCTTTCACCTTTCGCATTTCAGCGTAAGAGTCCAGAGTTCCCGACAAGTTCCTAGTAAGAGCCATCCACCAGTGAAATCCACAACCATCGTGTTTACTGTTCGGAAAAATCTATAAGAGAAATAATCGACAGGAAAAAAAAAGAAATTTACTTTTTTTGGCAGCAATAATAACGGCGATATCCAAGTCTCACTCCCGTTATCGTCAATTCCGGGGAAATTGGCCTGCCAACCATTTACCGATTCGTTTTTTTTACAAAATAAAGTTCAACATGAAATATGCATGTCTGAAAATGTTGTATTGTTATAATAAAATGCAAAATTAGTGTGGGAAATTATAGGCACACGTGAAAGGGAACGTCTACGATGAAAATGCGCGCGAAAACTTCACAATGGCGGGCAGGCGGCTGGTAAAAGACAGCCAAAGGGCATGCAAAAGGGCAAACAAACAGATCTGTCATAAAGATGAGTAGTTTATAAAGATAAACGTTAGTTTTAAACACACAGAAGAAGAAGAAATCAAAAACCTTGGACTAGAATAACAACTGGAAAACCCGCATGTTGACGCAAAATGAAGACGAACGATATGCGTGTGTGGTGAGTTCAAGCAAGAGACTAACAGTTGCAGACTGCCACATCTGGCGCAGCTGTGAGGAGAGGTCAATCGAAAAAGTGAACAAAGTCATCGTTAGCGGTGTCGAGGACATGCCAGATTTACAAGGAAAAGGGCAGAAAAATAACATTCATTCAAATATTTTTATATGAAAGCAAGTTATAGAAATACGGAGGAAAAAATATCATGATTTGTATTATTGACAGGAAGACTCGTAATCAATCTGTTTCTTTTCCCGAATATTTTCATTGCAGCGAGTCTAAAAATATAAAATTTTCCAGATCACAGACATGTATGGTTTATGGATCAGAATAATAGCAAGACTACAAGCTATTGACTTCAAAGCGTGAAAACAACCACACCATCTGGATAGAATGCCCATATATATAATTGTCTTGACGACCACTGCCAAAAAAGTGAGCGGTGAGAAGCCAAGAAACAGTAATCAGACTGACTCCTCCCATTAGAAAGATTAAATGAGCAGAATTTGATTAATTTGCAGCTGTCTAACGCCTCGATTCTTGTTAGAAGACTGGCTACAAAGTTTGTCAGTTCAAATTAACGAAGTTAGTCCTGCTTCATACTAATTGGCACAGTTTAAAATCAATATTCTGCAGTTTAGACTGTGCGATAGCTGCGAGGGAGTATGTGTTCCAAGTTAAAGCAAGAGGCTAACAGTCAGAGCCACATCTGGCACATCTGTGTGGAGAGGTCAATCGAAAAAATAAATAAAGCTGTCTAGAAGATGCATGCCCCAGATATATTCGAATTGATTGAATTTTTGACAGGAAATCGGCTGTGTATTCTAGCTTCTTTTCTTTCTTGAAAGCAAGAATAGTTTCGTGTTTCAATCCCATACCAGCTGAAAATTTCCACAGAGGTGACTGATTTTTCATGACGAAAGTTGGATTTTTAAAAGTCTGTTAGTGTCACCACAGGTGAAAATGATGCCTTTCTGACTCTTTTTCCTTCTTGCAATGTTGAAGGAAGACGTCGTCCTTATTGGCTATGCAGCTAATTTCATTTTTTCTACACTTCTTGCCATTTTCATACTGTATTTATTAATTTGTAAAACACCAAAAGCTATGAATATCTACCGCTGGTTGCTGATAAATGTCCAAGTTTGTTTGGGAATTCTCGGTTTTTAAGAAAAAATACTGTAGATTTCTGTGTACGTAGAATGCATGTATTGGGCAGGAATGATGACACCTATTGCCGAAGTTTATCCAATTATTCATGTTTATGATATTGGGCTATTAGGCAGGTTATTTGGAGTGTCGGTTAAAATCACATGGGTACGAAGAAAGCTGACTGCAGCACCTTTTTTTAGGCGATTGAAACATTTCTTCATTGCATCGTAGCAGCCACTCTGGTTACATGCATTGGTTATCGATATCAGCCTCTGTGTGCCTTCGAAACCGATTGGGTACATCGATATTTTGCCAAGAGCGGGTTTCGAAGCCTGGTAATTGGATTATACACATTGAATCCCATCGCACTGTCATATTTGACATTTATTGGACTTACTACGGACGAAGAAACAAGAGATCTTATTTTAAACGTGTGGATTCTTTAAATTACTTGTAGTTTTCTAATTCCAGCTGGATTCGGAGCATATTTTCTCGGCAGATGTTGCTTCGCTTAGTGATCAAGCCTATATTTAGGCTTTATTTTTATTATGGAATGCTGTAGTTGCTAGTATTGGGAGTATTTTCATTATTTATGATTCGAATAGAATCCTACGAACAAAAGCAAAAAGTGACAGGACAGCTGCTATTCATAAAGAGGCAATAATTGCAATGATTATTCAGGTATAGTCAATTATTACGGGAATTTCACACATTTTCGCGGGGTGCGACTATTTGAAAAATACGGTAACTCCGTATCATTTTTCAGACGTCTCTAATGGAATCTGTCAGTATTACTACTGGCGTCGTGCTGGGAATTGTAAATTTTATTATTCATGAAAATAAAACCTTCGAGAGACGAGGATTCTTGGACTCGTTTCTTACGGCCATCGCCTTTTTGCACAGTTTAAAATCGATATTTTGCAGTCTAGCTGTGGTTTTAGTTCATAGACCATACAGGTGGATACTGTTACCATTTTTACAGCAATTTTTAGGATGGCAGTGAAGAATATGATCTGTAAAATGGAGACTGAAGTGGAAATCATGGTTTCAAATTCATCTAATGCTCCGCGGCCATGATTTTTTCAAGAAGAGAGCGATTTCCGAGTGTTCAATGGTTCAGAGGCTTGAAACGTGACGAAAATTTAAAATAAACTGACAATAAATGAAAACAAAATCTTTCCGAAAACTCTTTACTGTCTATCTTCATTTATTTGTGCTCTTTGGTTTTTTCATCTTGTGTACGAAGAGCTGCCTTTATTTGATTATCATTTCCAACAGCTGCAAGGGGCTTTGGACAGTCTCCTTTGGCACATGGCTTCTCCGGTTGGCAGGTGTCTTTACTGCCTCCTCCAGCAGGAGGATTAGCTGCTTCTGCCATCCTGACGGCAACCACTGCCTCCAGAGCCTTTCTGAAGTCGTAGAAAGAGTTGCAGTATGGATTTCCTTTGGAGATCTTGCCGAGATAACCCATCGAAATGCCAAAATCGATGACAGCCATGGCCATGTAGACAAATTGGACATCGACTTGAAGGACGCCCATTCGCTGATCACGAAGTCGCTTGCAGACGGCAATCATATTCAAATTTCCAGAAGACAAAATGGATTGGATGCCCATTTCAATGGCGACGAGAGTTCCAGTCCTGCCAATTCCAGCCGAGCAATGGATGACGGCTGGCGTATTGGCGAAGCGAATCGAACGCAAGACACGGAGAACATCCTTGTAACTTTTGGGAATTGAACGATCTGGCCACGTCTTCCAATGATGATGGCAGACAGTCAACGACGTGGACTTGTAGGTCACGTTCAGCTTTGTTACGGTTATGCTTTTTGTGCCACGGGCGCTCAATGTGGTGACATTTTCGACGACAATGTCTAAAAATGAGCAGATCATTTAAATGACAACATTTCTCACCTCCAAAGGTCATTTTTTCTCCTTTATTCGCTGGCCAATATTGATCGCATTTAACTTTTCCATTTTCCACGACTTCACAAAGCATGACAATCCGTTCCGTTTTCATGTAGACAATCATTCGCCAAAAGTCGTCTCTCGTTGCGAGAATTGGTCCCTGGGTGCAGATATATTCATTGAAGAGCGGATCTCCGCGTACAAAATTGGCATGAATGTAGTCTCCCGGTTTTCCGTCTTTGATCTCCACCCTCGTCAAATCATTGCAAATCACATCCTTATAACGATTCTTGGTCATGTTTTTGTCAAAAATGACACGAGCTGCCGGCTGACCGACGTAATTCTTCAACTGTTCGTTGAATTCTTTTAAAAGGCCATCTACTCCTTGGGCATAAATGTGCTTGGCAAATTTTTCAAATGCTTGTTTCTGGGCGTCGCTTATGCCTGTGAACCATTTGGGTACCGGCAGTCCTTTAGCATTTTCGCAACTATCTTCTTCCTTTTCTTCTCGATCGGGGGCAGCTGGCTCTTCAGTTTTGGTATCTTGAATGTCCTTCACTTTCTTTTTGTTCCTCTCACTTTCTTTGCCTTTTTGAGGATCACTCTTCGGCTGTTGCCTCTCCGATCTCTTCTTCTTTCCAGCAATAATTGAAGCTTTCGACTTTTTGACTTTACGCTAGAAATCGTAAACGTAAAAATTCGGGTAAACATAACTTACGAATGATTCGTTTAGCTTCTTCATTTTAAGATGAGACGACCGCTGGTGGTGGGAAAGAGCAAATCGAATGACAAGCTCTGTGAAAAGCGGAAAAATTGACGAAATCCTGTCAGAAATTGACTAAATCTTGTAAAAACTCCGCCAAAAGCGTAATTTTTTCGTAAAAAGACCGTGTTTTGTGCTTCTTGTTTCATTTCATTCGTTTCTCTTCGCAAGAATGGGATGCAAAGCCAAGAAGAAGGACAAGAAGGCCCAGCAGACGTCTAAAACCAAGACCTCGAAGAAATCTACTGATAGTAAATCGGTTTCGACCGCTGCTTCTCCAGCTTCTACGGCTTCTCGTGCTCCATCGATTGCTCCAACCACCCAGCCAGCTAAAAAGAGGCCTGTGCAGTATCAAAGAAAAGCCAGGCGAAATTACTTCAAAGGAGATGATCGCTACAGGACTACGGTAGCCGCTGGATTGACAACCATCGCTGGAGGAGGCGGCGCAGTTCCAACAAAGGATGATCGCCAACAGACAGCAAAAATCGAGCAATGGATTGAGAATTGGTACATCACCGAGACGGAATTAGTGCAAGATGGATCATTGGAAGGGGATTTAGTTTTGCCGGCTGAAGCCGCTTTAAAGAAAGGAGCAGCTGCTCAGAAGCGACTCATGGAATTGGAGAAAAAATTCGGATTGATGCTGTTGACGGCTTTGCAAAAGGGAGAAGTCAAAAGCAAAGATAATAAGACGGCTATCGAGGATTTGCCAGCTGAAAAGGAGTCGCCTGCAAATCTGGATGACCCGCGCTACGAGATCCGCTGGTGGTGATCATAAGATTTCTTTCTGTTAACAAGACAATAAATATAAAAATATATCTTTTTATTAATAAAATAATAAGCGCCCATTTCTCTTATTAGGTTAAATAATCAGTTAAATTTTCACACAGCGGATAACATCTCCCCACATCTCCCAATTCCAAATGTGGGATAATTCGTGCCGCTTTGGGATAATTTTTTCCAGCCGATTTTTCAAAAGCTGCCAATTGTAGTCGAACCGCTTCGTCTGTAACTTTTTTATTTTCCCGCCAATTCCAGCCAACATCGTTATCACCGCAATGTGTTGAGTTTGGATTTTCCTAAGAAATTTAATAAAATTAAAATTATTGGTGCATACAGTAAATGGACTGTCCCAGCCAGTTCCTATTGTACTTTTCTTCCATCCGTGTAACATAAAATCCGAAGGGCCCCATTGGTCACTGGTCAAAAATCCGTCTCTTACCCAGCCGTGTCCACGTCGATAAATTCGGATCCTCCCTGGCCAGAGGCGAGTGGCTCCTAGAGCAAAAAATTACCGGAAAAATTAAAAATACAAACCTAGCGCCATTTTAACACAAACAACATACGCCATGTAGGTATCGTAATCTTTCCCCTGACGCCAGATTGTGTCACAATTTTCTATTTCCTGATGGGCATCGGGAATCGCTGTCTGCAGAATGTGAATTTGCAGTACGCCGTTGTCTGCTCCATTCCAATTTGGCGGCTGATGAAATTCCCATTCAGACCATTTTTTCAAAAAAGCTAGCGAGAATTCAGAATTCCTGACCTAAAAATTAGATCATTTTTGGGAGTTTTGCAACCAACCAAATAATTCCCGGAAGCAATTTCCCAATTAAAAAATCTCTCGTAGAAGATTAAATTAACCCGGTCATCAATCCATTGCTCAATGCAGTGATGTGGATTGACAACTCCTGTATCCGCATCGAGCACCAGCATCCAATCAGCATCTCCTAGATATTGAGCAGCTGCACAATGTTTTTTAAAGAAAAGCTGCTGATGATGGCTACAATGCTTCTTGACCCTTTCATCTTTTTCAATATCTACCATGGCCAACTGATAATTATGGTTCTTCAAATAGCAGAGCAGAGTTTCCAGTGCCACGCCATAGAATCCTCTGAAAATTGTTAAAATCAAAGGCAACTGGCTTACTTGTCAACAGAAGACTGCACATACATCACAAAAACCAAAACTTTTCCATAAATTGGAGGGCATACTTTCTGTTCCAGCCTCTGTGGCTCTCGATATTGGGAAAAGAGGCTATTAGCTATGTAGGGATTGGAACTATTCGTTTTCTAAAGCTGTAAAATGTGTGCTACCGATGCTAACCTGGCATATATAATTTGAAGAGAGGCGAATATAAAACACTACAACCAGAAATAAAATGAATAAAAATAAAATGTAGGCACGTCGACAACGCGAGGATGAAATTATCATAGGCTGAAAAATGATAATTTAAACAAAAATTCACTTCGCCTAGGATAGGTTCAATTGCCCCTATATTAATTCGACTTTTTTCGCAAAAAAATACTTGGAAAAATGAGCGGATTCGGGATTGACCGAGGCACAATCTAGTTCATCTTCAACCGGAAAAGATTTTGAAACGCTAAAACCTGGACTAAACCCATTCAGAATTGCAGTAACTGTTACAAAAAGCTGGCTCCGAGCAGTTCTAATATGCTCTACAGTGATAAATGGTAAAATTAGGAAAGGAATCTTGAAACAAAAGACGATCCAGCTTGACATTCGGACAGATTAAGCATAGAAGCGATTGTCCTTATTGCGGATACCTGCTTCTCGTGGGGTGGAGACAGCTTAATTCCGTTTCCCTGATCCTTCGGGCGCCCCCTATAACGACCAAGACGCTTTTTTCCTGATCGAGGCAGACATCTTTCTACAGCAGTCGCAAAATAGTCTAAAAAATCAATTTGATTTTTATTGTAGATATTTATATTTGTAGCCATATTTGTAACTGATTTCCATGAGGATAAATTCCTATAAAAGGGATAAATTCCCGCAGGAATAACGACAATATCTAATGAAAATCTATTGGAGGTTTATTCCTTGAGAAACCGAGTAAAAATGGGCTCTGAGTGTAGTTGCTCTCGCGCTGTAAAACTCACCGTCCAATTTTGAAATAACTTCCTATAGAGTGCTATAGTTAGCGTGATCAGGGGAAACCAAGCGCCCGCTCGGCCATTCTCGGCGATTTTCGCCGATTTTCGGGGAATCACGTTGCGGTATAATGTGTGCGGTATGCAATCAAACGGATCGAATTCCGGGCTGCTTGTCTATTGCTTGCCGGATTTCTTTTACTACAAAAAGTTACGATCTAAAAATTTTAACCATAAAATTGTGGTTTCAATATTTGTAAAATGACAAAATATGCTAAAAACTATTGAACCAAGATAATCGCGGCTCGATTTCTAATGCCCCGAAGACATAAATTTCGAGGGAAAGCCGGAACTGCGGCATTGCGGCTAAAAATGCGAATATCTCGGCTATCTCCCTAAAACAAAAGATGTTTATCGCCCCAAGTTCCATTTAAAAATGATGAGAAATTTAAAATTATTTACAAAACAGTGAGACTGGGGGATTATTCAATCGAAAATCATGAAAAGCTATGTTCTGGACAATTTTGCTGTATTTTCACCAAAGCCCAAGTCAAAAAGAGACGGCATCATATATCACTATGACCCAGTCTGCAACTGCAACTGTTTTAGCGCTCTCACCTTGTCCGCGGCGTATCTTCAGCGAAAGACAGAGCGAAGGACATCAAAAGGAATTAAATGAAAGGGAAATTCCTAGGCTAGATACGTGTTATTCCAGAGTATTTATTAAATTAATGTAAAGATATAATAATATGGTGATTATGAGTGTCGAACGCTGATGGATGGACGTTTTGGGATGTTGTGACCCGGCTTATCATCTGCACTTTCGACGAACTATGCTGAATTAATATGACCCGGATGGTGGTAACTTCTACCTCCACTTGATATTTTTTACAGACAAATGTA
Source organism: Oscheius sp. DF5033 (assembly GCA_964036215.1). Classification (NCBI taxonomy): domain Eukaryota; kingdom Metazoa; phylum Nematoda; class Chromadorea; order Rhabditida; family Rhabditidae; genus Oscheius; species Oscheius sp. DF5033. The sequence continues at coordinate 5,590,241 of CAXIWN010000002.1, read as the reverse complement.
TTCCAGATTAGTTTCCTCAAATCCTCACTGAAGACCAGATATGTTATCGGGTTGATGTAGGACATGAAGGCAGTGATCAATGGGTTAATATTACGCATGAAGTAGGTCATTTCGGTCTGAAATTTGATTATAAGAACAAGGAGTAAATAATAAACACCATGTTCATGATCGAAAAGATCAGAATCAACACGTCGTTGAGGAAAGCACAGGTTAGGGCGAGAACTGGACCGGCTACTTGAATGGTTATTCGCATTTCTTTTCGGAGACTTCTGAAATATCTTATTTTTTTGAGCTACAGCAACAGAATTCTAAAAACTCCGAAGGGGGAGACAATCGTTGTGGGATCTGTTTGAAAAACAGGCAATTTTATCAATTTTTCTTGGAAAAAAGTCAAATTCAAGGGTGTTTTCGGGTCTCGCAGTGCCCATTTCCCAAAAGTTGGTAATTTGGTTATATTTTATGATTTTTATGACTTACTTGTCCATACTAGCAGTTCGAAACAGTCGAAGGACCAGGAAATATGACGTGGCACAGATGACAAAAGCCACGAGGAGGAAGGCATCTCCCGAATATCCCGCGTACTTTAAATTCTCTTACTTTCTTTAAATAGAAGTTGACTACCTTTATGTCGTTAGGATTCACCACAGTGTTAAAATTAGCCGGGCTATCATAGGTGATATCAGTATTGAGAATAATTGGAAGACTGTAAAGTGTAGGAGGAATCCAATGAATCAGAAATATTTGCCAGAACTTCAAGCCATGCATTATCTGAATTCATCTCATAAATTTTTCAAGATTCCAATTAACTTTGCATAATTTTGTTGTACTTTGGCAAACTGTCACGTATCTCTGGAAGGAGATCAAAACAGCGCCAAAAGCTCTTACAAAAACCCAGTAGAAAATTTGATTATAGCCGAAAGGAGCAGCCCTAAAAATTGATGTTTATGTATAATGGAGCGGATACCAGTATGCATGTCGATTTTCCCAGTAGAGTTCAGGAAATTGGTTTCTAGCCAGGCGCATGTACAGGAAGCTCAACATGGCCAGGAGATCCGCTATTCCCTGAAACAGGGAGATTCTCACAAAACGAAACAAAAAATTACCAATGAAATGACAAGATTGTAGAAAGTCGAAGAGAATCGGCTCCCCTTTGTCCTATCAAAGATGATACACAATAAAATGACCAAGTAAATTGGCCAGAAAACACAGCTCAAGCCACAGAAAATCAAGTAGAGGGCGGTTTCCGCCATAGACTGAAAGATTCCAGTAAGAGGACAAATGCGGGGAAGACATTTCTGGGAAAGGCTCATAGAAAAATCAAATGGAAACCGATGAGAATAATAAAAAAGTGTGTTCTTTAATTAGGTTATTCTCCCCTCTGATCACATAATATTATCCATTGCTACAAGCTCTAAAGATTATTGCACTTGTATTCTCATACAAAAACACGTAAATAAACGACTAATCAAAGGTCCACAAGCGATCACAGCGATTTGTGCGGGAAAGGAGACTTATGGACTTCCAAAACTAGACAGAAATTATGAGGAAATACCACAACCAGCTGGAAATTCCCTCTGTATAATGAGAATGAACACAAATAGACACCAATAAAGAAACAGGGAAAGTAATCAGTCTCCCCCACCCTTTTTAAAATATTTATAATATGACTTTCCGCCTCGATTGTCCTCATTAATAGAGCTGTGACACCTGCCTACAGAGAATCCTTCCAAAAGCTTATTAGATCAAGAAAACGGGAAGATGTCTATGTACAGCACGTTACACCGTGTTTACCAGGAAAAAAAAATGTGCGGTTCAATTCCGGTCTGTTAACTTCCTCTGACTCAGATATTTAACCAACGACGTTCGACGTGTTTTTGTTATTTCAGAGGAAATGCAGCGAATAATTTAGAAGGATATGAGCAATTTTATGAACATAGAAATGGTACATTGCACAAAAGGAAACGACCCTCTATTTCATTGATGATTAAACTGGTGTTGAATATATTGTGCTCTCATGAGGAGTTTATGCTAAAAACATCGTGGAAGTAAGTTCAAATAAGCTGATAATGAAGGTTTTTCGGACAAATATGCAGCAAAACAGCTTGGAAGCAGGCAAGTGCAAGGTCAGATCCTAATTTATTTCGATCCGTAGGATCAAAAAGGATACAAAAACGGCGCCCGAGCGAAACCAAAAAAAAAATTGGAGGGAACATCTCTACTTCTAAAGTCTCCGCCTGAAACGGGCACTACGAGGCATCACGACGCATCAAGACGAAGAAGCATTTGATTTCAGGCTGTTTCTAAGGTTAGAAACTGACTGGAATGTTCGGAATTCATCACAACAGTTTTATATTCGCTCGGATTCAGGTAACTTCTTTTCTATGGCTACCTAACTCGGCCACTTCCTTGGTTTCGCAATGGAGATGCCATCGTGCCATAATTTCTTCAACAGAGTTTTTTCTGGGAATTTTTTATTAAAAACAAACAAGTAACTCATATACTTAGAGCAGAACTGATGTTCACAACGGTTCCTTTTGATTTTCTAAATGATGGAATTAACCGAAAAAGCGGTGTTTGACGGCGAAGTTCACGGCAACAGAATAGAAGAACCCATGGATCAACACATTGCACGAAGAGTAGACAATATTCTATGACACTGATGGCGTTGATGGTAGCGAACAGTTCTCGATGGAAGATCCAAAGTAGCTGAAAGTAGTGATTTTTAATGCGACAAGTATACACTTTAATTAAATTTGCAGCCTAGACTCTCGTTTTCATATCAATATCAAAAAAAATGAATAATGAAATGAGGAAATGGCCGCGTTTAATTCATTTTTGTCCAGTATGTTCTTGGTAAAAAATGGCGTAAAATGGTAGGGGAAAAATCATTTAATTTGATCTTTGTCGTTACTTACCCCATGAATAAAGAAGACCATTTTAATTGACGATACAATAGTGCAATGGACGTATAGATTCATTTCAACTCGACGATGAGCTGATGAATTTCCTCCAATTCTGGAAATGGCACAAAGGGAAGCGACTCCCATTATAAGAAATGTAAAAAATGCTGTTCCTTGCATAGCAGTGAGAGTCGCATAGCGGCGTAGTTGATTCTAAAAAAATTTAATATTTAAATGTGAAGATAGTCACCTCTGTTCCAGTATAAAAATAAACATCAAATACTTCATTATATATTATGTAAGTAGGATAAATATAGGAGGGATAGGAGAGCGCAATTGGAATCAAAAGAACAACAATACGAGTGGGCAACAGGATCTTATTCCAGAGCTGGAAAATATAAGTTTTAGGCTCATTTTTTGGCGTACAAAAAGTAACGCCGTTTTGTACCTTGTGATATTTAAGTGGATTGACTATTGCCGTGTACCGATTGATAGACATCACGATTTCCAGGCAAATAACGGCATGATGAAAGTAGACATGAAGAAATCGCAAAGTGTCAAGACCAACAAATGTTTTCTGCTTAAAAAAGCTCGAGAAAGTGCATTCTTTACAGACATTATTGATTAGTCTCATCATTGGCCAACTGTTGATATAAAATACTACATTCTAGGAAGAAAATATATGCAAAAAATGCAAAAGAAACTTACCAGAGACGAGGAGAACAAGTACAATTTATAGTAGGATCCATGGAATTGCTTGCGATGCGTAATCAGTGTCCAAATTATTAAACCGTAAACTATCATAGATACCCAGCCAAATATTGTCTGGCAAATAAAGCTGACACTCCATTTTAACTGAAAAAAATCATTGTAAGCCCCTAATACCAGGAATATCTTGGCGAAAACGGAAAAACGAACCTGAATCATCTTCGAACAGGGAAAAGAGTGACTGATTGGACTGAAAAACTCAAAAAGTTCAACTAGAAGAGGCGGTTGTGATAAAATTACCTCGACAAAATGAATAGGCAATCAGCCACATGGCGGACCTATTAACACCCGGAATAAAGTTGACGCATATCCTTGTGTAACTTTTTGTACTCGTTCGTGAACGGGAGACTAATGAACTGGGAAGCTAAAAATGAGTGTTTCGAAAGATTTGGATCCTGTAGCGTGAAAAAGCTCTTATATTTGGCTATGAAGGCGTATTTACTTACGGTTTTCTACGCCTGGTAGCCTTTGAACTGAACTGTTTAATCGTCTTTGAATTTTCACTGTAGGGCTCTTTGCTGCGTATTGGCGGCGGCTTGGAATGAACCACGATTCCAGTTAAATCCTGCCATATCCTTCAACAATCCCTGGTGCTCAAGCTTCTTTAAAACATTTTTATAATTTTATTAAAATCATAGATAAAACATAGAAATTAAAGTTAAGAAAATTAAGCTATTCCTGATCCACGGCTTGGATAATAAAGCACGTTTGTTCGGCAGTACCAGCCGAGCAATAGTTGCTGGCTGTTGTTTTGAAATCACTCTTGCCATCTACACATGAGACGAGGTATCTCCGATCAGCGAATTTCTCCTTCATTGCTGCCAAAATGTTGTCTCTGGATTCCTTGGGATTATTTCTCAATCCATTGATGATGATGTCCGAGAGTTCGGGGATAGTGCACTTCTCGTCACCGACTGCTTCACGCTTCTTACGGCCACAACCTCCTCCACAGGGTGATGGTAGAGATGGACATGGGAGCTAAAAAAGATAATCAGTTAAAGAAATAGCTTGAAAAGGAGCGAAAAGATCTGCGAGCGCCCAAGTTGCGCAACTTGACGCAATCTCACGTCAACTTTCCTCCAGCTGGCTTTTCTAGCTCATTTTTCAGGAATTCTTTCGGCCTACGTAGTATAGTGGTCTGTATGTCATGCTGTGGACATGAAGGTGCTGGTTCGATTCCAGCCGTGGGCAAAAGTTTTTAGAAGAAAAGATTCAGAAGTCCCCGAGAAAACATGAGCGCACTGAAGTTCCACTGCAACCATCTGGGTAAATTCTTGGATATCACAAAACTTGTGTACGAGCAGGATTTTCCAAATGTTAGAATGCTGTCAATTACTGCCAGTTGGAAAATTTGGGGAACTGGAAAGTAGGTGCAGGAATTGTGGGCAACTGGCGGGGCGACTAAAGGAATTGGTTCCAGGCGCGCTTTCCTTCCCTTTTTGGAGGCAAAAAAAAGTATTCCTGTCACCGATTTCTGCCAATAAAATAAATAAAAGCTTGCCTTGATGGTCGGCACCGAGAAGCAAAGCTTCGAACATCCAATTTTAGGTGGCTTTGGGAGACAGGAAGTATCCTCACCGCATCCACAACCACATCCTCCTCCACCTCCACCAGCCATTGGGAAAAAGATTCCACTAACTAGAGGAAGAATAAATGCCAAAAATAACAGTTGTTGCCTCTGTAAAGAAATGAGGATCAGTTCCGGTAAAGGGAAAACAAACCATCTCCCGCCGTGGTAATGAAGAGCTAAAACGGGATAAAACAAGCTATTGCGCAGCTTTTATATGAGACGGATACGTATCTCCCAAGCCGAGTGACCTACCAGTTTTTTGATGCAGTTGATAACGATGAAACTGGTAGCTGGACTGTGTGACCATAAGCATGAGATTAATCATCGTCTGGGGGAAGAATGTCACGTCTACGCATGGCAAGATACATAATATTATGTGCCATAACCATTTTTCCTGGTACATTTCCTTGCAGGACAAGAATTTTGTCCAGAGAAGCTAAAAACCGTGGAATTCCACGGCGCCAGACCATTTCCCCGCCCGAAAAGCAGCGGTCTCGTGGGGATATAGCTCAGTGGTAGAGCGCTCCCTTAGCATGGGAGAGGGCTGGGGTTCAATTCCCCATATCTCCAAAAACGTTTTTGATTTTATTTCCCATGTTTTCTTGTTTTTTTGGGAATTTTTCTTCTAAATTGGCTCATTTTTATGCTTTTACAAGGAAGAAAAATAATTTATTTACTCATCAAAACCTGCAAATTGGTTTTAACACCAGCAATCAAGAAAAATATGCCAATGAAGGCATAGAACCCGTTTTCAAGGACCAGCAACCAAACACGGGCGTATTTTTTCTGTTCCAGCAACGGTGGTAAAAATGTATTTGTGTCCAGGACCGCGGGAACAATGAGAGCAAGCAACATCCCGGCGGAGACTCCAACCAGCGGGATAAGCAGCTCCAAACTGGGAAGAAGTGTCGCCATGGTCACTGTAAATGCCAGTTTTCTTTAGAAAATAGGAATTTTTACCTGATAATAGGAATAAAATGGTCCTCAAGACGTAATGAGCAATTGTGCGTACAGTGTAATTGTAGCCAGTCATTCGGGCGCACAGAGAAGGCCAAAGGGATTCGACCACCGGGTACAATTGAACAGGAAAACCGGTAAAGATCACCAGCATCAGGAGAACTTTCACGGTCAAATTGAGACTGAAAAGACAAGTAAATGGGTGAAAATTAAATCAAATTCACTTGGTATCAGGGAGATTGAGAGTAATACTTCCACGGACGTCCCAACCGTATGTAATGTAACCGTAGAAACCACTGGAGACGTAGACTATTGTCACCTGAAATGGAGAAATCTAATTTTTTTCACACAAAAAAAATAAAGAGCTTTTCGCGATTATAATTCTCTTCAAAGGTCCCAAAACGAATACATTCCCTCAGAAATTGGAGATAAAAGCGGTAAAAAAAGAAAAATAGAGACAAATCGCGGATTACTTGGGAAAAAGGATCCAAAGTTGCCAATCACCTCGGGATCCCGAAGCGAATGAATTAGTCTCTACCTTTTTTTAAACGGGCTGCAGTCGGTTCCAACCTTGGGGAAAACTGGCGTCGTGAGATGTGAAAAGATGCGCTTTGAATTTGACATTTACCAGTAAAAATTTGAAAAATTTGCCTGATTATCAAGCGGGCAGCACAGCGCCCGCTTTATCCAAATTTGGAAAGCGACTATAACAAAAAAATCCCCTTACCAGCGCCATTCCAGTCGACAATACTCCTGTGCATCCTCTCATCTCTGACCCGTGTTTCATTCGATTTTCTAGCGGTAAGACCATTGCTTGCCCTTCGAAAGAGTAAATAATAGCACCAGCAGCCAGGACAATTCCATCAAAGTCAGTAATCCACGGTAAAGATTGCCATTTATGTTCAGCTAGTACCAGTTGCTGAAAATATTTGATATTCAGGGAAAGTGAGTGAAAATTACCGTAAAAATGAGAACAATTGAAGAGATCATGAAGACATTGCCGATGAGACTAATATACGACATTATTTTAACACATCTGAATTGATTACCGTAAGAAAATGGTGAATTTTAAAGCAAACCTGACTAAGGCGACGATGAGGAAAGGAACAAATGCGACGATCATGTAATAAAACTTGGAATAGATCCCAGGTCGGGTAAAGCTTTCTACCACTTCGATGGCATGATCACAGACGAAAATATAATAAATACTACAGATACCCAGTTGCAGCACCATGAGACACAAATTTACAATTACTCTGAAATACAGTAATTCGAAAATTATCCGGAAATCTTACTTGGCTGTACGGGCGAATGGCCGGAAGCGTCGTGGGCCATGTTTAAAGGATTGTTCAGCCATTTGTCCATAATCCAGGGTACTGCTGGATACGGTAAGATCACTGAAAAACGTGGCTGATTTAAAAAATTGCCTAGGTTCATATTTTGTTCGTGATTCACGAAAATTTTGAATGACTATTTTGGTGGGTTACCAACTTTCGAATTTTTGTGGTTTTCTCTTTTAGATTTAAAACTGCTTTCGTTTCATGACCCGTAAGCAGATTTAAAGGATTTCATGCCCCGTCCTAGAGAAAAACTTACTTTTTAGCCAAAAATTGACTACAACGAACTAATTTCATCATACAGACAGTACATAGGAACCCGATAATGAAGACCAGTGCAAATCCCGTCTGAAAAAATGTTGCCATCCACTTCCGCGTCTATTTCTTACCCATAAACCGGCTTGTTTGAAAGCTAACGGTAGGGAAAAACAACCAGGACCAATCATTCCTTTGAGAAAGTTGATTAGAGTCAAATTTGCTCTGAATTTCGACTAACTTTTCAGTGAAGAAACACTTACGACAAGCCATTTTCACGCTTGGATTTGGTGCTAACACCATTGGCCACAATCACGGAATCTTTGACAGTAACCATGGAGAATTAGCATGCAAATATTTGGGAAAAAGGGGGAGAAATCCTCTTTGAGAATTGGAATTCCTGGAAAAATATAAAATTTTGAGGGAAATATCGGCAAATTCTAGGAAAACGAAGGAAATTCGACCTATTTATGGGTAAAAACCGGCAATTTTACAGTAAATTGGAAAAGTTATGATATTTTGAGCGGTAAAAAAACCTTGAAGAATGAACGTGGTCGACAGTCGTTCTTAATACTATAAAAGAGACCGCCACAACAAGCGTGGTATGGTTAGTTTAAAAATGGCTAGGACAGTCAAAACAACTTCATGACCTCCACAAGAAGGGTGAGGTGATGAAAGGCCAACACGTCACTCTTTTAAAGGGAAGTATTTTTGAAGATTTTTAAATTGAATGAGTCTCAGAGAGAATTCTGGTTATTTCCCTGTTTACTCTCCACGTTTTTACCTCAAAAAACTACCTCAATTGAATGCTGAGTTTATCGTAAACAAATTGCCAATTAAAAAAAACAAGAAACCAATGTGGCAAGATGAGAAAGAAGATCTTCGTTTAAATGGGGAGAGAAACGGCCAAGAACCAACAAGGGGCGGGATGAAAGACGGCCCCCGGGGGCGAGCACTTCCGCTTGGGTGTAAAAAAAGGATTAGATGTACTGAGTGCATGCGCCCGCGAGGCTGCCTAGACGATGACGATGCCTATTTTCTGCCTCCGCGCGAGGGAAAAATGCTATAGGATCCTGCGATCTTGTGATCGTCGAGGAGGAACTTGGAATAATCCGCCTTATGGATGAAATGCTCTCACATGAATTTTTTGGATGCGTCGTCGTTTTTTTTGTGTAGAATTTGGGAAGAGATACCCGCAGTTTGTTTATAGTTGCCCAAAAATTTGAAGCGGAGCTGGGTGTAAAAAAGCTTGGCGTTGAGACGCACTGAGTGCACGGGTCCCCGAGGCGAGCGCAATGCCAGCTCGATGACGAGGCATTTTTTTTTTACTTTTAACCAAACAAACAGGCCATAGTTCATTCTACGAAAAGGCTAAAGATTGAAGCGGGACAGAATTTCACCATACAAGAAAATAGATGCAGAGTTTCGACATCTACTTCTCAAATAATTCGAATAAAATTGGCTATTTGACTAAAAATCCTGGATATCCAGACAATACAGGGCAATCCAAAAGCCCCCGGTCAACTGTACAATTTCGCCCCTGTCCCAAAAAAAAGTTGTTTACATGTTTCGCGTCCCCCAGCTATGAATTTGCAGCTGTAATATGAATCAGATGCACTGAGTGCAGAGGTCCGCGGGGCGGCTTGCGACGTTGCCAGACGATGACGAGGCACATTTTTAACATCAAATGGGGGAAATAATCAGCTATTGAAGTCTGACAAAGATGAACTAGGGATCTTGCCAAGAACACCTTGGTGGAATGAATTATGAATCAGGAAGAGAAATAAATGATGGGCTTCTGTATGAATGTTTGGCATGTTTTTTTGGCTGCAGACAGACAATAACTGTCCAGAATATTTGCATAATGTTTATGTGCAGGGGGGTGTAATCTCTACAAGAGGTCAATGATTTGCGATCTGTTCGAAAATCTATATTTTGAAGGGGATCTTTTTTTTCGCGAGTTTTTTTTGGTTTGGGAATCAAGATGCAGCTTGAAGAGGAATGTTCAATGTTCCCCGGCCAGCATATGGATTAGAGAGCTGTAGCCAAAGATTAGCTGCACTGAGTGCATGAGTTCCTGAATGTCATACGGCCTGGCTGCTGGGTGACAAAGTCTATTTTCAATTTAGCCACTAAAACAAGCGAAAACCTGGCAAGGAACCGGGAAGAAGGGAATTTGACCTAGAGAAAAGAGTAAATAACAGCAGGATTTTTACACGAAATTGTCCCGTCACAGCGGTTGCTCTGGGGCAAGCCGTCAATAGTGAATGCACTGAGTGCAGGAGTCCGAGAAATGTGCTGCGGAGCGATAGCGGCTGAGAAAAAAGGGCAGGAACTTGGTCATTTGAGCTGCGCTAGAGTGCCAAGAGATCGACTATACACGGGCAAAAAAAAGCGGAAAAGGAAAGAAAGGCAGAGGTCGATAGCAGCATAGGAAAGCAGGACATAAAGAACTGCCAGCCGTCTCTCGCTCCCCGGGACGAATTGTTTCCCATAATCGCATCATTCGTTTTGTGTTCCATTTTTGATAAAATTGACAGTCGAAAACTAGGAAAAAGAGGAAAAATGGAAGTTCTACTTGGTTTCTGAAGAAAATGGAAAAACATGACGAAAAATTTAGGGAACGCCGCCTAATTCAAAGTTGAAGAAAGTTAAAGGGGTTCCCCCAATTGACAAGAAGCGTATGAAACAACGACACAGACAGGTTTTACTTAGCATTGAAAAGGACAACACAGCTGGTGGTCACCAAGTAAAAAGGCTATGGCTCATAGATTATGGAAAGGATGAGGAATCACCGGAAGGTAAACGCAATGATCTGGAATGCACCCAAATTTGTTTTGTTTGGCTGTAAATTGACGAATTGAGGCGGTAAGGGTTCAACACGATTAAACTTTGTTGCCTGCGTGTGAAAACGGAAACAAACTGGCGAACAGTCATATCGTCAAGATGTCGGTGTAACAGCGTGAAGGACGAAGATCTGGCTACTAATTTAGGAAATATTGCGGGTGAAGTCGGAAGTTGTGGACGATTTTGAAGGGATTTTGAGGAATTTCTATAAAAAATTTCGATTGAAAGATCTAGCCTTACGTTTTCTAGCAGAGTGTTGATTTTTCAAGTTTTCTACTCATTTTTGGGTATTTTCTACATGGTTTGGAGCTCGTCTATGAATGAATTTTTTATTAACATATTGTTGGTCTTTTTACAATTGTACATACAGAATAATGTCATTTTAATTAATTTCTCCATTCATTGGCTTTTTTCCAGTAACTGACAGATATAATCGCTCTAATCCTTCTGTAATTCCTTCTCCAGTGCGGGCGCAACAATTTTGGATACACCACTGAAATTGCTTTTATAGGAAGCAAAAGAAGCTGAGTACTTCTCGATTCTTTAGCTCCTGAAGCCCTAATTCTTCGGCAACCACTCCCGGCGACTTGCTCATCGGAAGATCTGACTTATTATTGAAGATCAGAAACTTGGCGTCTGAAAAATGACGTTTCATTTGAAAATGGTGTAAATTTGGTCATAGAAAGAGAAAAATCTCTTACCTCGAAGTTGATCCTCCTTAGACATAGCCTGCAACTCTTCTCTAGCTTCGGCGAATCGGTGTGAGTCACTGGAGTCTACCACGAAGATTACAGCCTTGAAATTAGATTTTATTTGTGATCTAAATAGAATCAAATGTCTCCAAGGATATCCATAAGGAGCGGGATTTGTTCGGGTTAGAAAAGGAAAAAAAAATGAGTCATGCAAAATTGAGAATCAACGAAAGATTCGCGCATTTCTTGCATATTTTAAATATTTTTTTTCCAGGAGAAAACATGGCCTAACCTGAGTATTGCAATAATAATGTCGATTTAGTACAGTGCGACCTGCAATGCACCACATTTAAATGGCTTAAAAGGGGAAAATTCGCTTCCCCTGACACCAGAAAGCTCATCAGGTGATGAAGGAATTTCCAAACTCCGAAATGCAAAAAAAGGAAAATAGGCGCATACTGCACTGAAAACTCATCTCTAACCGACCTGAGAATTCTCAAAATATAGCCAATTTATTTTAGACGTATTAGTACGCATTGAGCGCCCTGTAAAAGCTTTTAAAGATTGTGCAAAAAGAAGATTTGAGGCCCTATCGCTCTCTTCTTTTCGCCCTTTTTATCTTCTACTTTTCTTGTGTTTTGCATTTTTCGAGATATTTGAGTTTTTAAAGAATTCAACTTGTAAAAAAGAACCTGTGAACCATTAAAATAATAATGCCAAAGGGAGCGAATCTTCCCCTGACCTCCAACATCCCAAACAGTGAAGGAGATATTACGATAGGCGACTGATTCCACGTTGAATCCTGGAAAAAAAAACTTTTCATTATTCGAAACAGGGCGAAATGGATTAAAAAGTGATAGAAACTTACCAATCGTAGGAATAGTTTGGACAACTTCTCCTAATTGGAATTTGTACAAGAGAGTAGTCTTCCCGGCATTATCCAGGCCAACCATCAAAATTCGAAAATTCTGCTTCTGCCAGAACCAATCGTACAAAGCTGAGAAAGAAAGTCCCATTTCTAAAAAAATGAAATAGCCGGGAAATTGAGAAATTTAAAAAATATAATTTAAAAAAGGCTGTAAACTTATGAGTTTGGCTGCATTCTTATAGTCGAAGGGGCTCCACGTGTAGCAAAACTAGCTGGAGGGGTCGTTGGGTGGCGAAATCTTGAACACTCATGGCGACACGAACACAAAATTGCACACGAAAACAGGTGGGGAAATGGATACGTGGAAGAAAATGGCTGGAACTTTTCAAACAAGGAAATAGAGAATGATTACGAACTAAATTGAGGATGAGTGGGCGACACCTGGACAAATATTCAGGCGTTTGAAGGAGCTTTCAACAGCTTTTCATAGTGGGACTGGTTCAGTCGATTTCCAACTTTAAGAGAAACGAGCGCTGCAGGACGAGCCTGAAAATAAGTTTAATAACAAATTTTGGCTAATTTTCATTGGGCTACGTCAAATTCAGTTGTTTTTCAGGTCTCGCAGCGCTAGTTTTCCCTGAAGCCAATTTTAGCGCCGAAGCCGTAGAATCATGTAAACTTATTGGTCTATTAATTTCTTTTTAATCTCTACGTCTATCGACGTATTGACCTGCGTTCACCAGCTCTCATTATCAGCGGGTTATCAATTCCCAAGCATTCTTCCCGCTTATGGAGCCAGAGAATGTGACCTACAAATCTCCCGTAAATCACTTTTTAAATTTATCGTAATAATAGTTCTTCAGGTTGTTTTAAAATTACTACTTGTTTTTATATTTTTCACACAATTGTCTACCATAATTCTTCTGCAGTGGCCATTTTATTGGACAACATGTCTTTTTTATCCACTTCTCTTCTTGCCACCGTTTTTCTTTGATTTATCTGTCAGGAAAAAGCAGGCAAAATATGATTTGTATGCTCTGGTATTCGAATTATTATCACTTTCTACAATCACTGGACTAATTTGGGGTTTCTTTGGTGGTATGGCATGGGGTGAAGTTGAGACTCATGAAGGAACTGGAACCAATTCTACTTGTATTTATGAAAATGCTATATTCTTCGGGGCTCCATTTTATTTAACTGCCATATTTCTATATATTATTTCTATAATTTTATTCGTTTTCATTGTAAAGTATAGTTGGAAATGGGCAGATAAACTTGAGGAGACGGAATCAATGTAAGTTTTTTATCCAATCCAGGGGAAAACCGGACCTGAAAATGCGCGTTTTTGCTTTTTCAAATGAAAATTCAACTAATTTGCCTGATTTCCAAGCGGGTCTCACAGCGCCCGTAGCCCATAAGATTCCGACTGTAGTACAAACAATTTTAGGAAAAAATCCATGTTAAAGGAAAACGCTACGATAAATCTGGCAGAGCAATCCGAGTTGTGGAGAAGAAAACTCAAACAATACTTGGACGATGGAACACTTCGTCGCCGACTTGTAATGCGTATTCCTATCAAAAATTTTATATTTTTAGGTCATTTCCTCATTAATTCAATATTTCTTCGGGATTATTGAGTACATTGCTGTCTTACTTCTCACAATTCCCCTCCGGATTACTTTTTTCCTGTTGCCGATGTACTTTATCCCACCTTATTTATGTCGAATGGCTGTGGGCAAAGTTGACAAGCGCTACATGTGTTATTCCGCCCTGGTTCAATTATTTCAAATCTTTACCACTTCCGGAGCTGCCCTGTCATTTTATTCTGGCTTAAAATGGCGAGATTATTTTAGTGAATCGGAGACTATTTGCTCCTCATCTCCCCAACTTGCCCATATATTCTACATCGTTGGGGTGCTGATACACGTCATTTCAACTATCGCGTATGTTTCTTGCTATAAATTCGTGTACGGCTGGATGAAAATGGATCAAGAAATGCCTAACGTGTAGGTTTCTTCTATTTTTTTTGCAAAGCATGATTTTCAGCGAAGAATCGGGAAAACTAGCTGTGGAAATAACTGAAACTTGTAAAAATGACGGAGGCAAGAAAACCCCGACTTGGGAAGAAAATCTTTTACAAAAATTAGAAACGCTTATATGTTTTTAAAAACTCCGTTTTATTTAATAAACAAACGATATTATAACGTTTATCTAAAATTTGGCCCTTATCCGGGATAAACCTCCTTGTGCTATCTTGGATTACTTGACATGGAAGCGACTGCTGTGACAATTATAGTATTCATTTTATTTTGGAAAGCGCTGGCCGATAGCACTTACTAATGATAACGACTCTTTTTTATTCTGGCTAATTTTTGAGACTTCCTCCACCGATTGTTTTGAATATAATGAAAATAACAATGAAAGGAGTCATTTCAAGGAATCTGGCAATTTTCACAATGATTTTTAACCACTTTGGAAGAGCTCCTAGCCGACCCAGACCCAACCTGAATGGCAAAAAGAAGAATATTGCATAATTTATAGTCCCTCCTGTCCTCTGCATAATTCTCCAGTTGCCAGGCTTCCAGTTACCGTTCCTTGTCTGTTTAACAGGGACGCTATGGTGCCTTTGTTACTTTCGCTGCTTCTAATTCTTCGCGTTGGGACCCAGTTCTTCTCAAATACTCCAGAGCCTCACGGCTGTTATAACTATGGTCTCTGTAGTTATTGTCCAAGTCCCAATGACACGGATTACTGTACCTGTGCTGCAAACAAATGTGTCTGTCAAAATGGAACAACTGGCAGTTATTGTGAAAATAGTATGCCTCTTTTTTAGTTAAAAAAATGGAAATATTACAGTAATCGACACTTGTACACCCAGTCCGTGCCCAACAACCGGAGAATGGAATTGTACTAGTACGGTAGAAGGACCTGTTTGCTCATGCGCTGAGGGTTACACCGGTGCACAATGCGACATCCGTTAGTGGAATGAGATCACCCAATAGATTGAAGAAATTATTTAGCCTTGGGTTCTCCTTGCGCTCTCAGTCCTTGTTTAAATGGAGGCACTTGTACAGCCAGTTCAGATAATACTACCTTCACCTGTAGCTGTTCAAATGACTATGTTCCGCCACTTTGCAAATGTAATGGCACTTTTAACACAGAATTCAATGATTTTTAGACCCAGATCCTTGTAAATATAGTCCTTGTCAAAATGGCGCCACTTGTGTTCCGATTTACGATGGAGAGCGAGCTTTTTGCCAATGTGCTGATGGTTATTGGGATCGAATTTGCGGTTCATTTCAATATGCATGGGGTATTAATTTCCTCTTTTAAAGAAAAATTCTTCAGCAAATGATTCTTCCGAACTAATCGCATGTTATGCCTACGATAAGACGCTAGAAGATAGCAGTAAATATTTAAGAATTGCTGATAGTAAAATGACTTATACCATGTGCCGACAACTTTTGGAATCGCAGACTGTCGTCCCGCCATACACCCATTTCAGTAGGAAATTTAAATACTGATTAAAACTATTTCAGCTCTCTTGAAATGGAATTGTTACTTGTCCAGGGATAATTATCTCAACGCATCCGCCCCTCAATATGATAAAAATTGCAATACTTCCTGTCCTGGTGACAAGTGGGAAATTTGCGGTGATTGGCCAAATGGGGGTCATAATGCTCGAGTACTTTTATCAACGGATGATTACTGTATGCTTTTTTTTCACAATTTTTAGAGTTTTTTCAGATATCCCGGTTCAAAAATGCTCGATAATAACTGACGATCCTTGTAATAATGGCACTGGTGGCGGAATGTGCATGTCAATGAACTCGACGTGGACATCCGCAGCTGGAACTCAACCCGGGTATATGTGTCTGTGTAAATCTCCGTATAAACCGAATACCACAGATTATGGCAGTTGCATAGGTAAAATTGTATTATAGTCAGTTTCCAATCCTGATGGGAAACGGGCGTTGTAGGACCAGGCAAATTTTACGAATTGACATTGGAAAATCTCTCTCCACAGTGCCCGTTTCCTCCTAGAGTGGAAAGCGACTATATCCCAAGTTGTAAATCTTTTTCAGCACCTGCTCCCTGTGATCCTAATCCTTGTTTAAATGATGGAAATTGTACCGCAACTACCGACATGACAGACTACACCTGCACTTGTGAACCAGGATATGTTGGAAAAGATTGCAATGGTCAGAATCATAACTACCCATAGGGCTTAAAAATTGGCTTCTAATAGAAAAAAATATGAATTATACGGTAGTTTCCTTGTCACAAGCCGATTTTTGACTTTCGTCTTTTTGTCCATCGTGGTTGCTCGGCAACATTTCAGCCAGTCCATGAGACAATGAGCGGCGATGATGTGTAGTAGGCGGCGGATTTTTTGATGAGAAGAGCACGAGGATGATTTTTGAATTGCGATGATCATAGTCCAAAACACAGCTTGAAAGTTCCTTTTCAGCACAATCCACCTGTGATCCAAATCCTTGCCTTTATGGCGGGAAATGTATTGACCAGCTTAATGGAAAATTCACATGTGATTGCTTAGAATGGTACAGTGGAACAATCTGTGAGGGTAAGTTGCTCCATTACATGAAATTGGTTATTTTAGAAATAAATGTTTGTGAATATGCTGATCCCTGTAAAAATGGAACGTGTGTTGATCGTGGTAAAGGAATTCAAGTTTGGTCCTGGTGTCGATGTTTTCCCGGTTATATGGGAACTTATTGTCAAATGGGTAAGGTAATTTCCTTCTTTAATAATTTTTAGAAATCAATTATTGTACCCGATATCTACCGTGCCAGTATAATTCTACGTGTACTCCGTCATTTATGAGCTATACTTGTGATTGTGTACCAGGAACAACGGATCGAAATTGCAGCACAGGTAGGAATTGCTGGTGATACAGAAATTTTTAGTTATCAATAATTGTGTGCCTTATTATGATCTCGAGCAACAACAATGGTTCCCAACCCGATGTAATGTCAAAGATGCCACTGCGCAATGCATCAATACTATCAATAATTTTACTTGTAATTGTTCAGCAGAATGGACTGGTTATTATTGTGATTTGAGTAGGTTTTTCTATAAAAAGAAGCGCACATTGTGCAGATATTATAATTGAAGAGGTTATGATGACGATCTACGGCAGAGTGGACTACACAATGTTACCGGTAAATGCCAAAATTACCAAGATTTTCCTGCCTATTTAGCTCTTGAACAATCTGTTACAAACTCCGGCTATGATCAGTAATATGGTGCCATTTATTATTGGAACATTATCACCAGAGGAACGGTCAAATATGAGCTGGTCAGTTGAAGAAATGTTCGATTGGGCGACTTATGAAGAAAAGAAACTTGATTTAACCCGAGATTTTACACAATGGAATGATGTTGTGCTGGGAAATTGCTATACATTCAATCACTATAATGCTACGCAAATTTATAATATTAGATCGCCGCAACAACAAGGAGGTCTGATTTTATCCGCGGTTTATTCCAATTTTTAGGGTTAAAAGTCCGTTTAAAAGTGAATCAGGATGAATATGAACCATGGACAGATACAGCAGCTATCCTAGTATTTATTCATTATAAAGAAGATTATGTCATGTCCGAATCTGTACGGTACAATGCCCAGCCAGATAGTGAAGTTATTTTCTATCCCTACGTGGTACGGGTCTCCTTTTCCAAAAAGATTTTTAGAATGAATACACTCGCCTTGGAAAACAGTATGGAACTTGTGTAAATTCTATTAAAGAAGTGCGATCTTTTTACTTTCCTGGAGGTTATACAACTGATGTGAGTTTATTAGGCGCCGAGGGTGTACAGGGAAAATTCTGGAAAATAAGCTGAAATAATTAGGGCAACGGATTACGGTAAATCATAGTTCACAAAAAAATTGAAGAGTTTTGCGCTCAATTTCAGTGGTACGATAATTTCAACAATTTTCTGTCAATTCCACCAATTTCCATTAATTTTGTATTCTGTTTTACATTTGCAGTAATGTTGTAACCAGAATACAAAATTAACTGGAAATGCCCGAATTGGAAGAAAATGTTTACACCTTAAAATTATCCCGCCAAAAATTTGCACATCAATAAATTGTTGCGCCATTGCCGCATCTGCCGCTTTTGCGTACCATGAGATAAAATGGATTATTCATCATTAATGGATTCTGACTTAGATAAATTTCAGGGCTGCCTTCGCTCCTGTTACCAAGACATGGTCCTGGAAGCCTGCGATTGTATGGATCCCCGTTATCCAATGCCTGCAGATGTCACCTCATGTGAAGTAGCCAACAGTAAGTGCAAATTTTATATTTTAGCCTATTTTCAGTGACTTGCATTGATGATGCCGCCGCGGATGCCGGTGACCCATCAACTTGGGAAGATTGTGTCTGCCCATTACCTTGTTCAAACAGCGCCTATGGAGTTACCTGGTCTCGTGGCAGCTATAGAATCTATCCGACATCTTGTAATACTCCCAGCGGAAATACTTACACAATTGACGATGCCTGCCAGGCTAAACACCAAGACAGCGTTATCGTAACAGTCATGCAACCCAAATTGACTTACAGCCTCTTTGCTGAAACACCAACAATGGATGTGAGTTTACTTTTTGAATTTTTTAATTGCAATAGTTTAGCTTAACGATTTGATTGGTAGATTTGGTGCCCTTTTTGGAGTATTGATGGGAATTTGTGCCATTAGCTTCATAGAATTGGGAGTTATGATCTTCCGTTTGATGGGCGCCATTTGTTGCAAGCCGGAGCAACCAAAATCAAAGAAACGAGAATAATATACAAATGTTAAAAATATACCCGAATTTAAAATATGCGAATATTTTCACATGCTGATAATAAACTTTACTATAACCTGCTCGCTTTATTCTTATCTACAAACACTTGAAAGTTTCCTTGAAAGAAAAATATTTCCGAAAACCAGATCGAAGTTCTTGAACTGATCGACGGATTGCTATAGGGAATTCGAAATTGCAATAGTTTCTAACTGGATATTTTCGTGCTTTTATCAGTGTTCTAGGAAACTGGTAATATAAGCTGTAGAGCTGGGAGCGACAGAGGTGGTTGCCACGTAATTAGATTCATTCTCTGTATATCCTAACCATTTTCTGCAAAAAAAGTAGCTGGGGTTTCGAAAAACCCAACAAACCGTAACGATCGAATAAACAAGGAGTAGAGAACTTGTCGATAGGTCGGATTTGTTGAAAGAAGATAGATTGACACAACTAAACCATGACTGGAAAGTAATACAAGTGAAAGATTATTGACGTCTAGAACAAGGAATCAAATATTTTTCAGGAAAAAAAGGACCTTGGATCCTGTAAAAGCGTATCTCTTTGAAGATAACAGTGAGCAGATAAATCATTGGACCAACAAGCCATATCATTGGAACAGCTGTCTACAAAAAAAATGTTACTGCAGACAGGCACAACATTACCTGTAATGCAATCATTCTCAAAAAGCGAAAATGCATTTTCCTGGTGGCTGCGCTCATATGTGTACGGAGATCGTTTAAAGTTCGGATCATGCTCACATTACAAAATGTTATCATTATAATAGCATATGTCATCCAGAACGATTGATATAATAATCCGTATATGAAAGTTGGATGCTTTTCAACATTAAACCAGTAGAATCCTTCAATATCAGCTAGATGTGAATCATTTGGATATTTCTAAGGGGAAAAAAATACAACTTTGACTGTATTTTGAGCTACAAACTAATCGGAACTCTTGTTTGACTATATTGATATTATCACCGGCTAGCAGATAAAAAATTGGACATGGAGGAGTTGCAATGAACAAATAGCCATACTCGTAGAGAAAACGACTAATGGAACCCTAAATGTTAATTTTGTTGAATGTCTAGTCCATATTATCGATTTTTCAACTTTGGGGGAGACTTCAAGACGCGCGGGTTTAAATTTCACATTTCCAATGAAAATTCTACAATTTTGCTTGTTTTCAAGCGGTCCCGTCCTTTTCCCACAAGATAAGAAACCGACTATACTTTGGCTTTCATCCAGGAATTTTCGGGTAGAACTTGTTGCCAACGATAAAATATCGGTCCCAATGCCATAAAATGTACATCAGAGGACATATAAGTGAAGATAATTATCTATAAAATAATCTGACCATGTGATTTCTACTTACAAAAAGTTCATATGATCCTACACCGAAAACGGTGTGCAGTAAACCCTGGCCTGTTCCGCATAATATAGGTAAAAACAGAATCGGACTGCCAAGGACACCAATAAGAAAATCAAGAGAAGCAGAAGAGAGCTACAAGCCGCTTTTTCTCTAGACTTTCTCGTTACCTGATAAAGCATTAGTTGATTTTTGTAGTCTTTCATATCCGGACTTGAGTATTTGTAAATGATGAAGAATGTAGAAATGTTGATGAAAGTTCCAACTATTTTGAGTGTCGATTCCAGGTAATTGAGAAGATCTTCATTAAAAGCAAAGTCACCAGTTATATTGAGATGAATCATGAAGGCAACTGCAACAGCCAGGTGTTAGGCGCCATTTGACTTTTGCATTAATTCTGTAAAATCCGCCCAGACTTTCAAAAATGTATGAATAAATTAGATGGGAACGTGAATACATTAGTCAAAGCATAGTCATACCACATCATTTATGATTTTCAGTCAATAAACACTTGTTTTGAGTTTTAAAAAGGTTTGTATGCTTTATAGTCTCCCAGAATTTACCGGTAAATCCAAGCTGTCCTTCCGTAATAAACAGAATACATATTACAACCCGAAAACTGACAATAAAAGCGAGTATACTAACAAGCCCACTTAATTTTCCCTCTCTATAAAATGAAAACTGCCTACTAAAAAACTTTGGGCCATGTGAACTAACTAATTTTTATAGTAAAAAAACTCCATAGCAGTTGCACTTTAGTCCACTTTTAAAATCCCATTCGAAAGTTGCGAATCTTCTGATAAACAAATCCTACATGAGGACGAATTTCAGCTGGAGAAGGTTCTCGTGTTGTGGTCATTTCCAGCAGACTTTCATTTAGTTCGTTGTTTGAAAGTTCTGTAGCTCTAAAATAATTCGTCAATAAATAAATAAATTCCTCACTCATCAAAAGTCTCAGGCCCTTCAGGATCAGAACTGACTAAGGCTTTCTCGAGGACAGGAAAGTCCGAATAAGTGTAGAAAAATGCATTAGAGTAGAGGAAAAATGAGATAAATAACAGGATGTTAAAGCTCATTTTTGCAGAAGTCCTTGTTTTTAGGACAGCAGGGACGGCCATCAGACAGCCGGTTAATTGAATTCATGTTTTTTTAATCTTTCCAAGCATAATTTTATTTTTATGGTAACCCGAAAATTTGACCTACAACTGCCTGCTCCAGGGAAACAAGAAAATCCTGGAGAAAAGGGGGAAATTACTATACAAATTTTGCTCTTTGTGATCTTCTGCGTGTGCCAAGCTCTATTATACATATAATTACGGCTGGTTTATCTCCTTTGAATGTAGATATGTGCAAAGATATGCTATCTGCATGAGATCCCACGCTTTTTACTAGAAAATACGTGCACAATTTCAGCGGAAATGACTAAATTCCCACGCCATTTCTTAAAAGAATAACCATGCAAACCAGTAGCCCATAATAATCTCTTTATAAGTTTCCCCTTTATTATTGTGAGGCTCTTTCTTTGATTTCTAAAATTGGCGCCTTCTGTAAACTTGGTCAGATTGTTAAATGGCGCCTTTCTGAATATTTTCTACTCGATCTCTGACTTTCCGGTGAACGTGTACACAGATTTTCGACTATTTTTACTATTTGATCTTGTTTTCTCCGTCATCTTATTCAACACGTCCTATGGGTTCGCTCAACTATATGATGCCCCCATTGTATTACTTTAAATGTACGGAGGGATTCAAAAAGAATTTGAAGTTTTCAAAACTAATGCTATATGGATGTATGTCTTTATCTTTTTTCACCCAAATATGAACGAATTCTGCCATTTTTCCACCAGCACAACGTGCCATTTATACCAGAGACCTCCAAATTATAATCTCTTCACATAAAGACGATGAATGTGATGGCATTCTCATACGTAAATCTGCCTTTCAATTCGTATAGAATCTTTTTTTTGGGTCAAGCAAAATCTCATCGAAACAGTGATGTCAATTTTTGGAGCATTCCCTTTGTCGATGGCCTGTAGATTCTTATTTCCCGTCAAGGCCCGTCGGTAGAATTTGGCTCCCAGCCTTTTTTTTTGTTAAAAATGACCGGGAAAACACGAGAATACCAAGAATTTGAGCGAATGCTGCCGGTTTCTAATCTTGGAGAAAATGAGCGCAGTGGGAACCGCTTGAAAATTTGATAAAATCCCTCAATTTTTAATTTCAAGCCCGGGTATATTCTCAGGTTCTGCAACGCCTAAATATCCCCGTGTTTTGTTACAGTAATCCCAAGTTTCTTTTTTTGATCCCACTCCTTGTTCAGTGGTATGTCGTCTAATCCTTGAGAAACATTCTGTGGCTTTTGCTCTTCTCAGGTCTCAAAATGTTCGAAACTACGTCGTTTTCTTTTCTTCTAATCTTGACTATCCGTCTGAATAATCGTTCACCCTCACACGTTTTCTCGGATTAAAATTCGTTGTTTTGATAAAAAATGTTGTGTTTCCTCGTACCAATAGATCTCTGCATATTTTTTTCACATTCTTCCTTCCACATTCTATTCAGTTTAATCAGGATTTGAAGCCACATTAGAGGAGATTATTCGGAATACTGTAGGAAATCTCTGTGACCGTTTTTCTGATCCACGAAAAATAATATAAAAACGCTTGTTCATAGAACTTTCCTGTCTCTGAACCCTTGTTACCGGGCAATTATTTCAAATTCGTAACCAATTCACTTATCGAAAAAACTGAACAGACAACGGCTTCTATCGTCGTGTAATCATACATGGCCCATCCGGGCCCCCGGGCCCCGGCCCGGCCCGGCCCGGCCCGGCCCCGGCCCGGCCCCGGCCCCCGATGATCAACAACTTTTGGGCCCCGGCCCGGCCCGGCCCGGCCCCGGCCCGGCCCCGGCCCCCGAGCGGAAGCGAACTTCGGGCCCCGGCCCGGCCCGGCCCGGCCCCGGCCCGGCCCCGGCCCCCGACGGCCAATGACTTTCGGGCCCCGGCCCGGCCCGGCCCCGGCCCCGGCCCGGCCCCGGCCCCCGGTGATCGAAAAATAACAAAATTTTTCGTTTTCATGTACTGTACGCTGTTGTACAACTACCTTTATTTTACAAATTTTTCATTACTGTATTTATCATTTTGAAGTCATTAGATGTCACAATATTTTACTCTTCGCGTATTATTGCGTTTTTCTTTATTTTGTAATCTATCTTTGTATTTTTTTCCTTTTTCAAGTATTTTTTTTCGAGTGATTTAAATACAAATATTTATTATCAGCCATCATAATAATTATGTACAATATGGCACTTTATTTATTTATTTTTAAATCATCTTTTACTACGTTTTTTTGTTGGTTTTATTCGTTTGGCTCTGTTGTAAATATTACCGGCTCGTTCGACTCGTCTCCGGTGACCCTGTCCGGTATTGCATCATAGACAATATAATAAAAGAAGCCGTGGCATCAATCTGGGAATTATGTCACAAGCGAGAAGCTGTATATTGCTTTCATGATTCAGAATTCTGTTTCGCATTGCTTTATGCTTTTAGAAGTTTCCCCACCCTTTTCAACTATTTCACCATTGTCAATTCAGCTCGTTTCTTTTAATTCTACAAAACTCATTGTTAATTTCTTTTTAGAATGTGGTGTTTTCGCCTTATTGCCGCTGTCCTCATTTTCCTCCCAATGACGTCTTTCGCCCTGCCTTTGGGACTGATAATAGAAGAAAGTCAAGGCAGTTTCAAGGAGACAAGTCAACAAAAATGTGGCTGGATCGGTGAGTTTAATTTTATTTCGATGAAAAATACTCTTTTTATAGGTACCGCTCCTATTTGTGATGGGGGGTGCGGCCACGACTACTTTGAAAAAATCGGAGGAGTGCCGATTGAGAGCTATGGAGCTCCATGTTTGACTGGACGAAAGTCATACTGTTGTCCAACAAAGCTCAAGATTAATTTCTAACGGAGGATTACTTATTTATTGCTAAATAAATATTACAAATAAAAAAAGTATTTTAATCAAAAGTTCGCTAATTCAGTAGGATTCTGGATCCTTTTCAGTTTTCATCGCAGTCAGCATTCTTGCTATGGTTTGCTTTTCGGTCTTCAATGGTTCCAAACGGCTTCTTTGCTTTGTGACTATATTTTGGAGAATCGAGAAACTGCGCTCGCAGACAGCTTCTGATGGCACACAGGCATAAACCACTTTTGCTACCTTGTACAGAAGAGGCAAATCCTCCTTATGCATAATCCAGAACCTCTCCGGTGGAGGACTTCCGCGAACTGAAATTTTTCGGGGTGATATTTTGCTAAAATTTTACCTCTTCTGATACGATCGTACTTTTTTATCTCATTTTGTAAGGAGTTTTCATTATCTTGCTCCTCATCTTCCTCCTCTTCTTCGTCATCATCTGATTGGAGTCCACCTGCGAATCGGTCGTAAAAAGACTTTGCTTTTTTCGTTATCAGGGATCTTCTTCTGATAGGGATGTTATCGAATTTTTCCGATAAAATTTCAATGTATTTGATAGTCTGCAAGCATTACAATTACCCAAAATAAACAAAAGAAATGGCTCACTTTCTCTTTCCTAACGTCGTCGTCAATGGAATCAAACATGCCGTTCGGATTTAGGTAATCTGCTGCGTAATGGACATCGCCAATGTTCTTGTCAAATTGGTACATAGTAGCAGATAATGCCCCTTTGGCCATGAGCTTGAGATTATCGTCATTTGGCACTTTCAATCCAGTCATTTGATCTTTCAATATGAGTTTGAATTGCTTCTTTAAATGAGTATAAAAAGGAAGGACCAGATGAGCAGTAATTCTAGAAGAAGTCTAAAAATATGGTCAAATTAATAAATCATAATCTTGCCTGAAATGCTTTGCTGGCAGGGACAAAAAATTCCAAAATACATGCAATCTGTTGTAGTAGCAACAAGTTGCGATTCAGATCGTGGATTTCATCTTTCAGTTCCTTTGATAATTGGGGGTTTTGAGTTTCTTTAGCCAACGCTGGTAAAATGTCAGCTGTCATATCCATGAGAAGGCCATAATTACTGAGCCACCGCGTAGGCGCCGGTTTCTTTGGGATAAATCCAAGAAGATCAGTTAGCTAAACAACTGTTTATCGCGGTTATTTCAAAGTTAATACCTGATGGCTGTTTCGAATTGCGAATACGAGGCTAGAGCACCTCTCGACCAATTTCTTCCAGTCACCCAACATTTCTCTTTCTTCAATAAGGAAATCGGCACGGCATTTATGATATGGGTCAAGGGTCCGTTCACTAATTAAACTGATTGAATGATTCACACAAACCACGGCTAAATTGTGGATAATTTATGTAAACCATCAAATGCAACCTTGTTTCATGTAATCAGCGCCGACTTTTTTTAGAGCCCCATCAGTGGTCAGAAAACAATTTTTAACCAACGGCTCGGACATCCCTATTTTCTCACACATATCCACAATTTGGGTAAACGTCTTTAAGGATGACTTTGGTTTTTAGCTATAGAAGAGTCCCACCTCGGATGTTTTTTTGCCCTCCTTGACCTCAGAAAGTCCAAGGGGAAGAGTTTCCAACTGCCATTCCGTCGTCTCTTCCAAGAGATGCGACCCAAATAAAGACAAATAGTCGGTATTCTGGTGTTTGCCATGGTCGGCTTGCAGAGACACTTCTTCATTTTTAGCTGATAATAAGAACTGAAAATGAAAGGCACATAAAACTATAAAAATAAAGAATTTGGAACTCACTTTTTTAGTTGATTCAGCGATAATTTCATCAGCTATTGTCATACATAGGCGAGCGACTACTTTTCTGCTAGGCAACTTGTTTACCACTTCTTCTTTCGTGACACCAGTGCTACAATACTTTTTATTTTTGTTTTCAACCATTTACGCACAAAATTGAGACAATTTCGGCGATCATGTTCTTGAACGAGTCAGCTTCGCAGATTGCAAACGGCTTTCCCTCACGCAGAATCCATTGAGCAACAGACGCTGCTATCTCTTTCTCTTCCACATGTGTTATGCATTTTCTTTCAGCAACTGGAATAGGACGCTTATTTTTGGCTTCACAATACTCTTGATGACGGCTGAACTCATGTGTTTTATGGCTCGGCATTGCTAATTACCCGAGGTGGCCACCTCGGCCAGTAAGCATTTCGCAGCAGTCATTACAAATACGATGATCAGTGGGCATTTCGTTTTGATCTAATACTACAGAAAAAGTTGAATCGTTGTTGCCCTCTTCCTAAAATAGTAGAATCCAAAAAAATATAAAAAATTGAACCCACCCAAGAATAAATACCACTAACTAATCCCTGTAAGACATCAGCTTTTTTGAGATCAGCGCTTTTGGGTTTTTTGCAAGTCGACAATTTCTTTCTTTGTTCTATAAGCTGAAAATGCATTTATTTGTTTTAAAAAATTGGAGAAATTTACCTTTCTTTCTAAAATTGCAATTCTTTCTTCTCTTTCTTCATGAAAGTCCTGAGGACCATTTCTATCCATAGCGTCCATTTCGGCTATTATTTGGGCATTTTCGTTGGCGTATTTTGAGCGGCGAGCGGCGCTGTTGCCAATAATTGCTTGGCTGGCTTCTCTTTCACCGCTACCGTAATCAGTCAATTTATGCTTTTTTGGATGATTATCAAAGCCCCAAATCGAATCTAAACAGATAGTAGGAACCCAAAAGAATGTTGCTAACCTTCATCGAATTGTGAAGTAGGTGCTGAACCGCCAGACACGGATGTTTGACCCCTGCTACTTTGTAAGGGAATGATGTCACGAAATGCTGATAAAGTATCCTCTACTCCTTTTCTAACTTGCTGCCTTTTGACTTGTTGTTTTTCTTGGCTCTTATCGAAAGAAGAAAATTCACGCCTAGCTCTGGCTAACACATCATTTGCTTCGAATGAATCAGGCGGCTCTGGGAGATCACGAAGACGTTGTAAGGTTTTACGGTGGCTTTCTTTTCCGTCCATTGTCTCAAGATTTGTTCAAGTTCGAGAGGAGCTAAAATAGTTGTTACAGTAAACCAAGATGGAGCGATAGAAGAGAGCAAAAAGGTCGACTGCCTGTGTCACATGTTTGGCACTGTTGCAAAACACCGTGACCATATAGCAGGGTCACCGAGCCGCTAACAGTGTAAAGATAAAAAAGGTCACTGTGTCGCCAGTTGGTCTCACTCACAGTCGGCCTTCTGTCGCCTGTCTGCCTCCTTCTCTTCAAATGGAAGCGATCAAAGTTGTCATCGGGTTTCTAAAGCCCAGCTGCACCGAAGGACTTATAGAAAAGATTAATTATTACGTAACTCCTGTGCTGTCCGCTATTCTGTGGAACATTTTGTTCAATGTTTCGTGAGTCCCTTTCTTTGAATTCCAAAAATTTGAACTATAGCAGTCGGGATGATTTTCTCAGTTGCGGGACACCGACAGGGTGGGGAAGCCAAGAGAAAGAATGTTTTAGTAACATTTACTTCGTGCCAACAAATGAAACCTCCAAGTCAATTAATTTGAAGAAACAAGTTGAAAGTTTTTTTTTGCTGTATTCATTGTTTTTTTAAGAGAGACTTATCTTTCTACGCGAACGTGGTTTACTTCGGCCTCCTCCCTCTGTTGCCACACGTCCTACCTCATTTCTGGTGGCGATATGTGAGCTCCCGCAAAGAAATGGCTCTGAATACCTTTATCCGCGAAATAATTTCCTTGAAAATAAGAATTTTCTATCAGAGGACATCCCTGTCCCATATAGTTACCATCACCTCTACGTGGCTTAGGCTACATGCGGGATCTAGACTTGCTTTCTGGCATATATCACTCAAGTTCATTTACGTGGCCCTCTCCATTGCCCAATTAGAATTTATTTCTTGGTTCTTCGTAATGGAAAGAACATGGGCTTTCAATGTGAGTTATTCTCCGCCAAAAAAAATAATTAAAATGTAGATTCTCATGGAAAACGGCCAGTGGCAAGGCTACTTTCCTAAAACAGCTGTTTGTCATCTCAGCAGAAGAGTGACTTCGGGAAAAAGTTTAAACACTTTCTTTTTCTGTACCCTATCAGGCATGGAGGCTATAAAAATGGTTTATATAACCTTATGGTAATTTTGCCCTTTTAAAATAAGGAATAGGCCCATTTTTAGGTGCTATTTTATCTTATTGACGATTGTGAATATCATCTCCGCCATGTTGGCTGTTCGAAAATGGGTCTCCCCTTCCCGTCGAGAAAAAATTGTTCGTGTTCACATGCACGGGACGGATGAGGAACTCCTAAATTCATTTATTACAAATTATCTTAACATCGGTAATATTAATTGAAAACAATGATATGTAAATTTTAGATGGCTTGTTCCTGCTTGATAAAATATCGGATAATTGCGCAAGTGAGGCTACAAACATCATCGTCCGTGCATTATACGAAGATTTCTTGGCCTAAAATATTGCTAAACAGAATTCGTCCATATTTAATCAATCTGCAATCTATGTTAACTCCGAATTATAATAAAAAAAGATCATGTTACTCTTCTATTCAAATTCCATTATCGAACTTATGTCGTATGGGACAGTGAGGATTGTTTACACAGAGCCAGATGGCCGCCTGACCCCGTCAACGCAGAGATAGCTTGCCTGTCGACAGGAGAGAGGTCAATCTACGTCAAGATAATTGCCGTGTGGTTTGAATAGCCCGCGTCTCTTCTTTGTGCAGGGGCGGGGACTCTGGCCCAAACCACACAAAAAGGACAGTTTTTTTCGACAGTCTACCGCCTCTCGTCGTTTCCATTATGGCCAAGTATTTGCTTTTTCTGGTTACCATAAAATTTTGCGGAAGTGTGGATCCAATTGTAACTCCCTATACAGTTGTTGGCCTCGTTGGTAAGTTTTATTTTGTCGCAGCACAAAAATAAATTAATAGGAGTAGCATGCAGCGTCTTGAGTGGAATGGGAAATGCACCTCAAGTAATCTCTAGGTCCGGTTGTTATTGGATGGGCTCTAGTCCTTTCTGCACTGCCGCCGATTGCCCTCTCTCATGGACTACAATGAGATCGCACAATGGCCACGTTTGGGGGCATGGTTTCCGAAAGGGACTTTTTGGAATAAATCTCAATCCTAATTATCCTGGTGATGGATTCGGTTTCGGGTGTTTCTACAATCCAATGAATGTCAAGAGAATGTGCTGCATGTGAGTTTAATTGGTAAAATAATAAATGGCAGTAATTTAGTGCGGACGGTAAAGACAATACCTGGAAAGGAAATTACGTGAGCACTGCTATGTCGATAACCTTTGATTGTGCTTTTAAAATGGATTTTGATGAGAACATCTCCTACATAATGGAAGAAAAATGTGGCTTTTTACATTGTTCTTATAAAACTGAAAAAGAAGCAGTAAGCATTTAATCAGTCTCTTTCTAATTTATTCGTTAAGGATATTTTAAAATTCAACATCACAGGCGATTGCGACGTACTATCATACGGAGACTACGCTGGACATACCACCGGGGGGAAAGTTATTTGGAAAAAAAATAATCAAACTGTCGACACTTGGTACAAAGTGGGGTCGGACTTTGTAATAAACAACTAATTTTTCATTCTAAATACTCTGTACCCCAAGATGTTGCCAATTCCCCAGTCTAATAATTTTTAGCATGTATTTATAATAAAAAAAAAACGAATAAAACCAAAAAAAAAACGTAGTAAAGTGCCATATTGTACATAATTATTATGATGGCTGATAATAAATATTTGTATTTAAATCACTCGAAAAAAAATACTTGAAAAAGGAAAAAAATACAAAGATAGATTACAAAATAAAGAAAAACGCAATAATACGCGAAGAGTAAAATATTGTGACATCTAATGACTTCAAAATGATAAATACAGTAATGAAAAATTTGTAAAATAAAGGTAGTTGTACAACAGCGTACAGTACATGAAAACGAAAAATTTTGTTATTTTTCGATCACCGGGGGCCGGGGCCGGGCCGGGGCCGGGGCCGGGCCGGGCCGGGGCCCGAAAGTCATTGGCCGTCGGGGGCCGGGGCCGGGCCGGGGCCGGGCCGGGCCGGGCCGGGGCCCGAAGTTCGCTTCCGCTCGGGGGCCGGGGCCGGGCCGGGGCCGGGCCGGGCCGGGCCGGGGCCCAAAAGTTGTTGATCATCGGGGGCCGGGGCCGGGCCGGGGCCGGGCCGGGGCCGGGCCGGGCCCGGCCTCCGGCCATGTATGCGTGTAATTTAATATACTCCCACTACTTCCTTATAATTCTTGACCGTCATCCACTTATTATCCAAAGTTAGCTCCATTTAAAACGATACTTATACCGCCCTCAGAGACGATGTTTCTACTTTTCTATTCACCAAAAATCCCTCTTTTTGTTGGCCAAAATGCGACAAAGGCCATGAGTAGTATGACCAGATACAAACTAGTGATGATTGGTCTCTTTCTGCTATTTCGGTTCTCCTCTCTTTTGTATCAAATATTCTCGCCTTTGGACTTGACGGAACAGGCTCTCTCATGCATAGGGTTTCCAATTACCTGGGAGAAACCCATGGAATTCGGTTCCAAACGGACCTTTTTGCTCCCCGTATTTTCTAACCATTTAAAAGGAGGCCCAGATTTATAGATGCAAAAAAGATCGCTGTACAATTGACTTCAACTTTGGGCGAAAGGGACGCTGTGCTGTTTGTAAACGGGCGCATTTAAATTTGACATTTTATAATGAAAATTTCAAAAAATTTGCCTGATTTTCAAACGAGTTCCAAAGCGCCTGTTCCACCCCAAAAAATGGAATCTGACCATATTTTTAAGGAATCCCACTTGACAAAAAAACGAGCATACCAATCCCCAACTCCCTGAAATTCTTTTGCTAAGTGGGGTTCTCGAACTGTTTTTCTTGAAAATTTGAAGAAGTGCGTAAAAGCTTTAAAACATAACAACATACCTCTTAACGGGGGACGATAAGACTTTGTTTTTGCGAATTTTTTAATCGTAGTAGAAAATGTACACCAAAGCACACATCTTTTGCAGTATTGTATTTTCTTTAACGAAGGCCGTTAGTCATTTTGCGAGTCAGCAGATCTCCTGCGTGGATTGCCCCATTTTTAGATTTATCATTTGAAACCCTTACAAATTGGGCAGAAAAAGTGGTGCTACGACGCAATTTACCCCATAAAAATGACATGATCTTGTCCTTTTCTTGGATTAGACGAAGAGGATAATTTCATTGGAATAAAAGACGCGTTCAGAATCCTCCCCCAATCTCATTCATTGTCTGGTCTTCGTTCAAAATTCTTGTACTTTAGTCATTCGTGAGAATCTGAAATTCTAGAAGCATTGGAATCCCTGATAGCTCTTGAATAAGTCAAAAGTCGACTTTTAGCCTTCGAAGTTAAAGAATTGCAAATTATTGTGGCTGTACTTCTGTGTTTTGCTCTCGTATTTTCGTCAACGTCATTAGTAAAATGATTCCATGGAATTATGAGGATAAAAACTTAAGCAGTTTAGCAGCTGTTCTTGCATTATTTACACGTTCATACTCTGCTCCTATCTCCTTTTTAGGATGTTTATCTTGGAGGACCTGAGAAAACATTGCAAAAGTTCAATTATACTGCTTTTTCTGCTTTTTGATAATTCTATAAGATCCTGATCCTGTTCAGTGGAATGCTGGCCCAGGAATTTTTCACTTTTTTTTCTGCGGAGGTGACCACAATAACGTCAAGGAGGGAAAAAACTGTCGACCATCTGTGATATCACTCCTGGACTTGCATTTTTTACTGGCTTTTTGGTTTGGATACCACAAAAAAATGGAAAAATTTTCACATGCAAAGTTTATGCGTTGAACTGTTTAGAAAAAGCTCGTAACCGCGGTTTTTGTAGCATTTTTTGACAGAGTAAAAAGGAGTACAGCCAATTTTGAATGCGTATCACTTGAACAAACTGCTACGCTCCAAAAAATATTAGCTGGAAACTGAATCACGCATGTTTAACTGTTCTCAACATGAGTTTTAAATTGAATTTTGGAAAAATGTACACATTAAATTCTTCTGATTGGGACCACAGAATGAAACTTGAAGTCTTTTCTTTTTTTTTTAGTAAAAAGTTGGTACTGTAATGAACCCACAAAATCAAAGATTAAAATCCTCCTCTTTTCTTTATTTCGTATAACTATCTCATGACATTTAGGGGAAATCCCCGGTCACTGGCTACAATTGACACCAAGAGGTCAAACGTATTCTATATTACTCTGTCTGCTGTATGAACCTTCAATGTTCGTTTGCAGTGTCAACTAACCCCACTCATAACTTTATTACTCCGCACAGACTCTGCAATTTATGCAAGAGTTACCTTTTTTCCTATAAAAAAGGAAACAAATATTTGTTGCTTTGCGTGTTTCCTTTTTCTGTGGTTATTTACCAGATTAGTTCATTTCCAGGTAAAAAATGAAAGGCTGTCTGGCATACATCATTGGATTTCTCGTTGCAGTGCCACTTTTCTGCAGTTCTACACTAGGTAGGTTACTGTAGGCGGGTGTCTTTAAAGAAAACTTTATGAAACGGTGCTTAAAAATCGTTTATTTTCAGTTCAAAATGAACTATTTGTGCGCCCTGCTCGGTTAAGTGATCTTGTTGCTGGTCCACTTCGTGTCGGCCAATATGTTGCTACAGATCGTTTTAATGTGGGAAACAAGGTAACTATTAATTTTTTTAAAGAAATATATATAATCCCTAAAAATTGGATTAAAAGCTTTCGGCCTACGGTAATTCCTCAATTCCCCGTCATTTCCGTCTCCCAACATTTACCCGCCAATTGTACGAAACAGCAGAATACAATCCCCCCATAATTGCTCATCAACTTCCCTATGACGCGTGTATAAATATACAGGATTTCCAGAAACCAGAAGAATGGCAATATTTAACCCAATATAACACCCCCGCAAAGGACAAATGGCAAGGATTTCTACCAATTCACTTCTAATGAACTATCTGGATTCTTTTTTTGTTTCTAGCAGCTAGATCATAATCAAAATAGTTCAAATTTGTTAAATAAAAATGTTTATTAACATTTGTATCACTTGGAATCTTGTGAGTCGCTTCCTCTAGTCAATCGACGACGAATGTCCCGTAAAGGGCGAAGGAGACAGCCACTACGCTCACCTAAAAAAGTCAAATTTCTTCTTGTTTTGATGCTTTTTGACTGGAAACGCCGGCTATTTTTAGTGTAGTCGTAAAAACAAAGCATGCCGACCAAAATGAGTACACAACAGCCATGAGAAGAAGAAGAAGCTCACAAATATTATCAAATTTTGAAGATGGCGCACTTTTTACAGGAATTAGAGAAGGAAGAGTAGAGGAATGGGTTAATGGAGGGAGATTGTGAAGTGTTTCTGAAATTTTTTTACTTGAATAATTTGAGGATTACTTCGTATTTCTGAGGTAGGAGATATGCTGCCATCGGAGCTGATAAGATTGGGATCTTCAGCGTCGCGATTAGCTTGACGATTCTTTAAATCCGTGTGAAGACCAATCTGTAATAGAAAGATGGTAATTAGGCGTGGCGTCTCATAAAGAAATTTTGGTGCGGTAAACTTTTTGTAAATAGGGTCATTTTGCTTCATTTTACAATGAAAAAAAAAAACTATAAATGATCCATTTTGCGCCAAAATCAGGCGCCAAAAGTTCTGAGGAAGTTTCCTGGGTTTTCTATAAGTGGCTTTTAAAACCCAATTTAGATGCGAGGAGCATTTTTAAAGGTCTGCATGTCAAAAAATGATTTTACAGTTCAAAATTCTGTTCCTTACCTTCATCCTCCTTATGAGTACCCGTAAAATTGTCCTCCATAAAATAATAGCCCTATCTAGCCGGACCATAGTGGAGAAATGATGATCCTAAATGCGCCATTTAGTACTGTTTTAATATTTTTCTTACTGTATGCAGCACTTTTCTAAAATGGAAAAGGGTGCATTCAATGAAAACACCCCAATGATGTGCTTTAAATCCTCGAGACTCTGCAAGTCGACCATGAACTCGTCCCAAATTATCACAAAGTGGATCCAAAGATCCCGGATTATCGAGAGCTTTTACTACAGACTCCAGGACCTGAAAAAAAGTTTCCGGGTAAATTTATGTACTCTCTGCTTACCTGCATAAATCTGAGACCGTGAAATTCCATCTCTTTAGACCTTCCAGATGACTGGATTTTCATAAAAGGGAACAGCTGGAAAACTCGTTTACGGAGGGGAAAAATTGAACCCGGTACCTGTTTCGTGTCAGGACTTTGGCTAAAAATCATCTCGAAGATATTGTAGGCGGTTTGATTGATATTTTTGCTCAAGACGACCCAACTTTGCCGGATGACTTCTTTATCTTCTTCGGTGATTTTTTCAAGCAGATCCATCTGTAAAATTTTAGTATTAATGAGCCATTTAAATAGGAACGCCCTCGAATCCTTTGCATTTCTGCAAAATTTAAATGCGCGGGTAGCAATTAGTGGATGCTAACTTCTCCCCCGAGATTGGAAAACGACTAGGGCCCTCTAAAAATGGACCTTTTTGTCCTATTTTGGTCCTATAGAAGCTATGACATAATTTCTTAGGAAAGACATGACAGGGATATGAACTAGACGTGGTATTGAACTTCATCTGCGTGAAACATAATCCTCCCAAAGCGCTAAAATTCCAAACACAGCTAATAACACCCACTGGGATTGTGAGATTAAATTGTGTTCTTTGTTGAAACGGAAAAAGAGAGACAATAGGAGAATGTAGGAATTGTCGTCGGGACACATCACTATGTGGCAACTGACGAGAGATTTGGAGGATGTAGCGTGTTGCAAAGAACCCCAGAACGCGTGCAAAAACTCAAAGTTGGAACGCATTAGTCAGACGCATAAGGAAGCACATTGTCAAGATGTGATATATGTCTCTGAAGGAGGCAAAGAATTTCAAAAAATGTGCTGATTTTAGATCTTTTGAATTCTGGATCCCAATTTTTAAAGGAATAAAGAGGAGCCTGAGTCAGGGTCTGGTCTTGTTTTAAGCCTAGACGCTCCCCTTTTCAATATAAAGTAATTATAAAGACGGAACGAATTTCCTTTGGCGCAATTAGCCGTCGTCACTCGTAACCAAATAAATTAAAAGTTCATGAGGAAGTTTAAAAAACCGAGGGAAAAAGAGCGATACCTGACGGATTTCTTCCTCGAAATCATCTTTTTCTACACCAGGTTGAATAGTTATTGGAGCAATTTTAGACATCTAGACGTGACGGGCAGTTTACCACTGGCGGGAGAGTGGACAAGACCAGTGGAAAAAAGACACGATTTTCTCACATGCAACCATTGCATGAGAACTTTTTTTAATTGTGTGAAATTTTTCGTGAGGGAAAATATGAAGTCAGAAGAACATTGTCGCGAACCTAAAGTCGTACACAGACGCGTGGAGTTCCTTCTTGGAACTCAATTTATAGGAGAATTCTATCCCATAGATCAGTTTTCCTGTCTTTAGCACAGTTTTAAAGAACTTCAATTCATCTATATTCCCACCTGTTGGCATAAAATAACACAATTATTCGGGGCGGATTCCCACAACAAAATTAAATTTTAATTCTATTCGAAACTAAGCGGAAAGCCACTCTTTGAACCGAAACTAAAATGCTTCCGTTCGTAATTTATGATGCCAATAGTGAGATTGCCTTTTATGCAAAGATTACGGTAAAATATTTGGAAGACAGACGACGGCCATAAGATTTCCGCGCTGCAGATAGCTGTCAAGAATTTACAGAACCGGCGCTATAAGTATTCTAATAATACGTCATATTGCAAGCTTTCCTTTTTTAAAAGTTTTAAAAATCAGAAAACAAAAGGAAAATGTGCAAAGCTCCAGAAATTGGCATTTTCTAGAGAATCCCAGGGAAAGATACTGGCTTATTTTTTAAGAAAACACCCACAGATTTCAAGCACTTCTGCAGATTCCAGTACTTTTACTTGACAAATAAATATTAGAAAACCAAAGAGCGGGTAAAAATCCAATTTTTTAAAAGAAAATATTTAAAGCGACTACCATTGGCCACCGCAGTAAATATAGCGCCTAAAGTTCAGCGACCAAAAAATATCAGCTGTTAGTTACTATAATTGAATAACAGAGTGATGTGATTAATTCTCTTACTCTTTTTTCTCTACCCCACCCCCTATTTAAAGTTTAAAAAGATCTAGCGAGGTTAATCTCCCATTGTTGCATGACAACATTGGCAGAGCGTGTAGAGTACACGGCGCATGAATCAAGTAGTATTTGGGTTACTGGAAGAGTCTCGTCTCATTTTTACAAGCCGCTGACGACAAGTGGACACTGATGTCTGTCTAGAAATTTGACGACATCTCTGCAAATGTCACTCAAAAGTCCTAAAAACGAGGAATAACTAGAAAGCGCATTAAAAGATCCCCGCAGGCGTCAAAACGTGGTTAAAATCGGGATGAGCCGGTCTTTTTGGCCTCGTATAGGTGGGAAAATCCCGGAATGAAACATCTTCTACGTGCGGAGTTGACTCTTTTTTATACGGATCATCATGGCTGCAATTGTACGAACCCGACCCTCTCATGAGCAGCAATTACACGAAGTATAAACGGAAACCAGTAATGAGCCCGGTGAAAAAGAGTGTATCTTGTTTCGAGGGAGTTCAAGAAGCGGGCCTTTCACAGAATAATTTCAAAGACGGCTCAAATAGTTAGACTCTATTCTAATTCTGTGGGCTGGGATTCGCGGAAATAATTGTAGAAAGACGCCTACCCGCTCGTACAGAACATTTTTACTCTTTGCACATAGTGAATAGAAAATTTGTTGCAAAAAAAATTGAAAAAATTTATGTGATGTGATCGGGATATAAAATTACGCTAATGATTTCGGGCGCATGTATTAAAACCAATATTCTGAACATTAACAGGACCTTATAGCAGTGGCAGAATATTTTGAAGGGTCTATTTTGATGTCCGCGATCATTACCACGCCCTAACCAGAGTAGGAAAAACAGTGGTTCGAAGAGTCGGTTCTGTTTAGAATCCGGGATACTGTACCAATTTTTCTACAGTAGCCCGTCGACTTTTTCAAACTATAAAATTTCACGTCAACAAGAAAATGGAATATCCGGTGAAAGAATCCCGTAATTTTAAAACGAAGCAAGGAAGTTTTCCATTTAAAAAATATGGAAGAGGAATCGACGAACAAATAGAAAAAAAGAACAAAGTTCGTATGTTCCTCTTCCTCTCTCCTCTGATGGAGATTATTAGATTGCCTTGCAGGAACTGCTCCTGTTTTGCACTCCTCCAGAAATTCTAGCAAATTCAAGTTTTCTAGGAAAGATGCGAAAAACAGGAACAAGCTAAAAAGCGCTTTGATAAAATTTGAGCGCGAGTGGGCTAAAAGTGGCCACTACATCGAAAAACTTCTGACTTGTCCGGAATTCTCGAGATGCTTCTAGGAAAAGTATCAACGATATAAAAAACTTACAGGCTCCTGATGAATCTTCATCTCAAAGTGCATAGAAATGGAACGTGACATACCCACTCGGGTCATTTTGAAGAGCGAGGGGAATAAAATAAATGAAACCGATTCGGAATCTAATAATATGCGCGTAGTTCCACTTATAAAAACACCCACCCGCAGAATATTATATTAATTCGAAAAAGAGAAAGATTCACGTGGGCAATTAAAAGGGAAATGAGGCCTGTTATTCACTTGTTCTACAGAGGAAATGCATTTACGAGGAACAAAAACAAACTATTAACGAGGAACATCTACCCTTTGACGTTGAAAAATACGACGTCAGACAAAATGCTACCTAGAAAAGGAGCGAACATATAATAAAGAAGCTTGTTAGAGAGATATTTCCTGTAACCAGAGCCGTGTTTGTGATCTTGTAATGTGACCAAAGGTAATGAAATCATTGCAGAACACGAGCCACATGACCGGCATTATTTTCTGGCATTATTTTATGTGCACAAATTACTTCGGGAAGAAAATCGTTTGCGTAGTGATCCCGAAACAAAAATTCGAGATCCAGGTGCCGCGTAATTTTTTTTTACAAAAATTAAAAATAGAAAAACGGGGTGATTCCATCCAACCGAAGACAATGTCCCAAATTCGTACGATCTTTTCAGAACTTGTTGGCGAATTTATAGCCGTCTGATAGCTTTTTTATTACCAGTAGATAAAATTCTGCCTATTTTAATTTACCGCCTATAAAAGAGCTACGTAGCGGGTGGTCTCCACAATTTGTTTACAAGCTCCGAAACGCGGGAAAACGGAATACAGTTTATTACGGAAATTGTAAGCCTTTTTTAAGAAAAAACCATATGAACCCTGAGATTGGAAAAGTTATCGGTTAGTTGAAAATGAAATTGACAATAAACCAAGAAAGCAGCGGAATGATCACAAAACGTGTGTATCTTATGGTTTTGAACCTTTTTGATCAATGTTCTCCTATGATAAAAATGTGATTCTTATGCTCCACAGATTTTGTTATATTTTCCCGTTTAAATACAATTTCTATCAAGCGGAAGTTTTCCAAGATCTGGGGATAAACGAAGGTTCAAAGAGGCGGAAGAAACGTGGGCTCGGAAGTTCCTTGCTATGTGCATAGCCTCTCTCTTATATATTGACTTCAATCAGTCTGCAGGATATCAAATGATGGCCTTGCTTAAAGGCATCCGAACCACATTAGCTCCTTGGCAAAAGTTTAAAGAGTATGTGGGACAGATTTCCGGAATAATAATTTCTAGACAGATCAAATTTTGACGTAACGAATATTCGGATTTCCGTTGGGTGCCGTTCTACGGCACAAAATATTGGACATCTGCTTTTAACCACAGTTCCAGATGGCATTGAAGGGATCAAAATGTACCACGGCGGCAAATATAATCCATGGTCGATTTCCAAGCCTGGGGGAAGTGAGCGCTGTCGGACCCGCTTGAATATCAGGGAAATTTTAAAGTTTTCATTGGGAAACGTCAAATTGAAATATCGCGCGTTCACAGGTCCTGCAGCGCCTATTTCCGCAATTAGAAAAAAAACTATGCCATTTTATGACCTAAATCCTCTACTGGACGAAAATTGGTGTACGTGCTGAAAGAGGCGACTGGCTGCTGCTGAAAGCCAAAAGATGAGGTTGTTGCCCGCTTATTTCCCTTTTCCCCCTAATGTAGGTTAATTTGGACATAACATGAGGGAAAAGGGGAAATTGGAGATTATGGAAGAATTAGGGGAAAAGAGGTAATTACATTTTGTCGAGAGGGACACAAAATAAAACATGAGGAATCCCGTGAAAATGGTACCAATTAGCAATTACTGACCAGATTTTTGATGTTTTTTTCTTACCTCCACTCGACAAAATGGACACTTGTCAGCGCCTTGAGCGTGCATTTCGGGAAGAGGAATGATGGCGGAATAGGGAGCCTTGTTATTATTTTTACCGATGTTAATGACCTCCTTTGGGCCATAAAAAAGGTGATAAACGGTAGCTTTTCTGAGTATTTATAACGAAAATATTTATAAAAGCGTACAAATCACCTGTACCTTTCGTTTATAAAGACACTTTACGCTTGGGTACATCGCGTAAATAAAAAGTGCAAAGAAGACACAAAAGGAAATAAGTTAGATCGGGTCAACATGCTACGTTTTTTTATGATGTCTTTAATAATTTCAGAGACCAAAATCTGGAAAAAGGGCAAAAAGATTCTGCAAAAAAAGCCTGTTCTAGATCCAGTTCGGGTAGATAGCGTATACTAGGATGTTGAACACCCACCTATGGCCGATATTGCCATTTTTTGCCTGGATATAGGATGTCAAACCGGAGACTGCGTTTTCCAGGTTTTTGAGCAGTGATTTTTTGTCTTTCCGTTGCGGATGTGCGTCTGTGGTGCATTTTTTCGTGTTTGAAGATGCCAGATTTATTTAGTTTCAAGTATATTTATCCAATTTTTTGAAGGTACACGTGTTTGCACATTTGGAGGTAACCAAAACTACAGAAATAAATCTATTTTGAGGGTCATCTGGACATGAAATCCGTGTTTCCTTGTATTTGGCGGTGTCTCTTAGAAAAATGCTGATTTCGGTGTATCAAACTTCAAACAAAGGGACATCGGAGAGACATTGAAGCAATTCTTTCCTTTCACTATGGTCGAAAACAAATAATTTTTAATGAGAAAACTTCGTAAAGTGTCCAATTTATTTTGTAATTTGTAGGTATCCACGTCTGTAAAATATGTGGTGAAGAGGGCTTCCCATTGCATTTTTGCAACCCATCCAAAACAACCATCTAATTGTGCCATAGAAAGGAAAAAAAGCCAATTTCCACTCATTTTTCCCTGTTATGATTCATTTTCCTTGTGCAAATCCCCAGGAATACATTCTGATTTACCACATTTGGTCTGAAGTGCAGCATACTGGGACAGAGTAGCTGTTGGGAAACACAGAGGGTGGCACGTCGCATCATTGACATGTTGAACGAAGGGGAATGAGGGTATCAAGGAGAAAAAAAGGAAGGAAGGTACGGTGGATTAGGCAATAAAATGCCGAAACACATCATGCACAAGTGGAGATAAACAAGTGAGCGGATAATCCTATTAAATGAGGAACATTATGTGATAAAATTTGAATAGAAAATTAGGGCGTAAAGTACGGAAAGCGTAAAGTTTGAGATGTTTCTTAAAATAACTATGGAAAAATTGTAAATATTTTGAGTTTGGAAGCCTGTAGACGGGAGAAAAAAGAGAAGGAAGGTACGGTAGACATACCAGCAGACATAATTGAAGCGATGTCGATTGATTCATAGTTGGGCGCCGGTTTCTTCCAGTAAAAGTGGCAGAAAGCTGTATGAATCGAAAATAGAAGCATGTCCTAATAACCTAATTCCATTCTATTTAGCATTTTCTTTCTTGCCAGGATGGAAAACAAGAAAATCGGGTAGAATCCGGCCGATTCCAGAAATATAGCCACAGTTTACTATTCATAAAATTGCGTCTATTTAATTTTTTCGTCCATTTCTAGGACAAAAAAACTTGTGAAAGCCAACAATTGTGAGTGAAATTTTCCGAATTCAAAAACGCAGGTTTCACGCGGCGTTGACCATTGTGAGCCGACGATTGTCGACAGCCCTGGACATCGCGTCGACGAAAGTCATACGCACTGTTTTAGCATTGGAAAATGTTTGAAAAATATTTTGTAAGCAAAAAGCGATGTTTTTACATTTCTGACAAAAGTTGTCAAGTTGACAGGAA
This sequence comes from Oscheius sp. DF5033, assembly GCA_964036215.1. Classification (NCBI taxonomy): domain Eukaryota; kingdom Metazoa; phylum Nematoda; class Chromadorea; order Rhabditida; family Rhabditidae; genus Oscheius; species Oscheius sp. DF5033. The sequence continues at coordinate 5,548,628 of CAXIWN010000002.1, read as the reverse complement.
AGTGACGCGCCAACTGGTCAAAATTTTGTCAAGATGGTCATCGCTTCTACGCCGTCAGTCTTCCTTCTGCGCCAGCGGCGAGTGGTTCGCCTTCAAAGGAAGGTGATGTTGCACGTTTTTTTTTAAATTTTGCGCCCATTTTTACTGCTAGTTTTTGTGATTTTTGCTGGGTTGGCTAAATTTCTTGCGTAGTTTTTTGAATCAAAATTGGGTAATCGAGACGGCAAATAGGACGCGTCACCTGGAGATCCTCCGCCTCCCGTGACAGATGGCCGTACGTGGCCAGAGTCCTGCCTGGATCTCCCGATACCTGGGTATCCTCTGTTCCCATTGGGCACGCTCTCTTAGGAGATACCGTGTCCATTTGCGAGGACTGGAATAGGACAGGTGGACCCGATCGGTATCCAAGGAGATCTGGAAGTGCTCGATTCCCGCGCAGCCAAATTTTCGGTCTAAAATTTGAAATTTCATTCAATTTTGTATTTGTTTAATTGGATTTTTCGTTGCCCTCGTGCTATTTTTAGGCTCTTCTGATTGCTCTGGTGGATGGTTCTGAAGCTGGCGGACGTCAACGTCTGATGAAAGGATACGGGAAGACCAAATTAGATTAGGTTTGTTTTTATCTAAAACTTCTAGCTTTTGGTAATTCTGCTGTACAGTCCGTTTTGAGCTAAAAAATCACTAGCCGTTGTAAAATTCCGACGCCATTTCTTTGGATCCCGCGGCTTTTTGGACTGTGGAGTCCACTAAGCCGCCGTTTATGCCATGTTTGATTTTTATATGACCTTCTGTTTGTCGACGACAGTTCATATTGAATTTTCCGCAGAATTTTAGCTCGAAGTATTCAAAATTCCCAGATTTCTTTTTAGAATTACAAAATGGAATAATGACCTGTCAAAGCAGAATTCATTTGACTAAACTGAATATTGGCCGTATTTTTACCTAAAATCGGCTGTACAGCTTCTTATTCTGCAAAAAATTGTCTACTTTCACTCTTTGTTTTTCTAAAATTGCTATTTGCTGGCTGATGAAATGTAGCTGGCTATCGAAGGAGGGCCAAGGGACATGGACGGCAAGGTTTGTGAATTTTCTTTCCTTTCTTTCATTTCCACCCCTTGTACTTGGTCATTTTTGATTTGCGGACCATTATTTGGGTCGTAGGGAGGTGCACCATCTGTTTGAAAATGAAAATCAGTAGCAGTCGTTGCCAACTGCGACGCTACCATTATTTCGCGCCTAAAAGTTTCACGATTTTGCACAGTCGTTTTGGCCATTTCTTCTCTAAAATTTCTTTCTAATCGTCTACCTGTCAAAAGCTAACAAGAGTAAATCAAAGTAAAATTTATTAGGCAATGAGGCCCCAGTTTAGATCTTATTGAGTGGCTTCTTGCAGACGTAGACTCGTGGGGTGAAACAGAAATCATCGTCCCATTGAGCATAATATGGCTCAATGGTATAGAACTATAAAAAACTTAACGTTTTGAGGAATATTAGAATATAGTAAACTGTAAAAGTAACTCACTGCGGTACAAAATTGTAGTCCGAGGTAGTTATCTGGCTGTTGAGTTGGAACTGATCGCCAATATGTATAGTCCATCTGTATATTTTTTATTTGACATCTCTCTATTCATACCGGGGTAGTGTCATAGTTTGCAAATTGTGTGGGTTCTAATCCCCATCTATAGGATCCAATCCAAACGAGGTTACCTGGCACTGTTGGGGTGATAGAAAGAGTGTGATCTGTAACGAACAAATCAGATTCTCTTGTAAATTTTAGCTTACTAACGACGAAGGTATTCTCAGCATCGCTATGGACAGACGCCAAGTCTCCTCCTTGACTTCTGCAATATTTTTGTGCTTCGGTGACGTTTAATGGCTCCTTTCCGACAAAATAGCAAGAATCCGTAGAGTTGAAATATTTCCATCCATCAGGACAAGTTGCTGAAATGGAAAGAGATGTGATCCCTCTTGAAAACTCTCACTTTTGGGTGTAGACGGATCTGGGCACTTGGGAGCTGGTTCCGGGGTTGGACAACTGACTACCGCAGGGCAAGCTGGAGCAGGAGGACAGGTTTCAGGCTTCTGTGTGGTGCAGACTGGACATTGAGTCACATTTTTAGCTGCCTTTTTGCAAACGTAGGCGGTACGAGCCATGGTACACGGTAAATCGTTCCAATAAGAATCAATCGATGCAGTATAACGTATGTACATCTAAAAATCTTTTGATTAGAATGTAAAAATGTGGTGAAATAGCCGCAAAGTCAGACGATTTCCTTACCTCGGAACATTTTTCATTACCACCACGATTATCCGGTTGCGCAGGGGGGCTGTTATCTGGTTGCGTGAAGGCAAATCGTCGATAGTCCACCTGAAAAAAATACATTAGTATTCCCAATAATCGATGCTCTGACCGGTGTTCCATCATAGTTAGCAAAATCGGTAACACCGGGTCCGGTTCGATAAAGCCCAATAAAAGCGGTGAAATAGGCAGCGGTAGAGGCTTGTGAAACCATGTCTGCAATTTAAACGGTTATCTTACTCTAAAATTCTTACTGAAAATGAAGGTATTTTCAGCCTCGCTGTGAATAGAAGCTAAAGTAGCATCTTGTTGAGTGCACTCCTGTTTGGCATCATCACTAGTTGTGGTTTTGATGCCCAAGAAATAACAGGACTTTGCATCGGCAAAATATTTCCAGCCGTCGTCGCAGAATGCTTAAATTGAGAGATTTCCCTGATTTCAGACAATTGCTCACTGTTTTCGGGTTTAGTTGTCTGACAAGTTGCTGCAGTCGGGCAGAATTTCTCTGTGACTATTGGGCAGGCATCGCATTTTGGTGCCGGTGGACAAGTAGGCACTGCAGGGCAGGCAGCAACTGTTGGACAAGGTTTCTCCGTAGGAATTGGACAGGCTGAGCAAGTAGGAGGCAAGGGGGTGGTAATCGGACCCATTGTTGTATTGCCAGGTTTTTCGGAAGAGGACCCGCCAGAATTTGGTGCCGTTGAGCCATTTCCTTGTCCTGGATTGGGAGAAGTTCCTCTAGGGATTGGTGAAGATCCACCGGGAGGAGCTGTGCCTGGGGTTGTTGCTGGATTTCCTCCATCTCCCCTAGGAATAGTAGTACCTGATGGCGGAGTAGCTGTGCCATTTCCGCCCGGTCCTGGATTTGGTGAAGTTCCTCCAACAGTTGTTCCAGATGCCGGTGTCGTTTCCCCAGCGTGACAGGGCTTGAAATCGGCCAAAAGAGATAGCAAATGCTGCTTGAAGACATCTTCCGATCCTCCAGAGATGGCTCCAGTTCCAGTCGCCGTGCATTTACTCAAATCCGTCGTGTCACAGATTTTTCTGTCCGCATGCCAGCTTTTTCCTTGGGGGCAGTCAAAGTCCTGTCGCTGTCCATGAGCACAGATTATGAACTTCAAGCAATTGTCAGGATTCCCGTAGAGACCATCCTGAGCACATTTGAAGTCCGCTAAAGTTGATCCCAATTGGATGAAGAAGAGACAGAGAGCCAAGTTGAGTACGCCGAGAATGGAGACCATTGTGTCCTGAAACGGAGTAATTATTTTGTTGGAGGAGCGATAAAAAGCAGAATAACTTACGGGGACAGACGCGGCTTTTAAGTAGCCCATTATTTGCGTATAGATTATTTGAAATGTGGGCAGTTGAATAGTATTGACTGGCGCAACCAAGCACCATCAAAAAGAGCGAAGTTCATCCTTCACTTTTGGCCAACGGTTCTTTGTTTAGTATCCACCTACATGCGAAACATTGTTTTATCCACCTTTTTCATGTCCTGGTCCTTCCGAACCAGCACCTGCGTCAATAGAAATCCTCTCTGTACCAGTTGACGAACTTATGAAATATAATTTCTATCACCCCTCTAACCGATTTATCTCCCATTTTTTGAGGCCCGTAATTCATATTTGAATTTCTAAAAGAACCTTTCAAATATTGCAAATTTTGATTGCAAATCTTCAAATTTTCAAAAAAGCCGCTATTTTTCGCCGCCCACTAAAATAGACTACTTTTTTTGATAATTCTTTCTGTGCATGATCATATTCAATTATTTTTTTCAGGTTGCGTCTCTGGAGCTCGAAGAAGATGTCGGCCGCTTGCTGCTTTTTTTGTGATCTCCTGCCCACTTTTTTCAGCACCAACAGGCGTAAAAGACCTGCTGGTGCATTGTGTTCTCGTTTCACTGACAGTCAGATTTATTCTGTCGGTTAGAAACCTCTTGAATTTCGGCCTGGGATTTGCAGAGGTTACACAACCCGCCGCGGCGGACAGTTTGAAGGACTGTCGCGCGATCGCTGCAGGAGCCTAACTTATTTAAGACAAGGGTTTTAAGCTTTTTTAACACTTTCTTGTGTTTTATCGACCTCAAATTAGTATAAGACGTGAGAGAAATACACCAATTAATGATAAATAGAGGAGTATCGAAAATTGGCTTGGTTTTGTTCAGCTGCTGAGCTGTCCGGTAGAAAATATAGTTTTTCGAACGTTTACGTGTCATGCTTGGTATCAAAATGTTGCTCAGGATGTAACTAGTCGTTTGCAACTAAAACTGGACATTACCAAAGCCTGATCATAGAGTAAAATATTTTTTAATGAATCGACGACTATGCCCGCGAAAACAAAATTCAAAATTTTACTAGGAATTTCAGTGATTGAGCTGGCTGCATCAAAATCTCGAGAAAGACTCAACATTTTCAAATTCTGTTTTTTGCATTAAATTACCCATACGGAGTTGTCTTACAAGGGAATGTTTTTTCCTTAGGTTGGCCTTTTCGATTGAGACCTACACCAATCGAAAGAGCATAAAAAATTAGGAAGGATAGTGATTTTCGATTTTCCTGCGGACCTCTGGCTGAGTGACACGGAGGGCGAGAAAGTTGAGAAATTTTTGGAAAACTCCTGTCGAAAAGGAAACAGGAAAAGCGAAGAATAAAAATGTGAAGCAATGGCCTAGTAGATAGTTGCTCTAGCTATAGAACTTTTGCTTTTTTTCACTCACGAGTTCGAGGTCCCCATGGGCCAGCACAATTTTTCTTTTTTTTCCGTGAGATATACAAAGCGTTGTCTTGTTATCTCTGATTTTTGATTAAAGAAAGACTCGAGGACATTGTTCTATACGATAGGCAGCCCTCTCTAATGAATGCAACTACGACGACGTCAGCACGAAAGGAATAACTATAATCCTATTTACGTCCCCATTTTTACAACAAAAAAAAACAGAAAAATTGTCCTGGCCCATGGGGACCTCGAACTCGTGAGTGAAAAAAAAAACAAAAATTTTATAAGTAGAGCAACTATCTACTAGGCCATTGCTTCACATTTTTATTTTCCGCTTTTCTTGTTTCCTTTTCGACAGGAGTTTTCCAAAAATTTCTCAACTTTCTCGACCTCCGTGTCACTCAGCCAGAGGTCCGCAGGAAAATCGAAAACCACCACCCTTCCTAATTTTTTATGCTCTTTCGATTGGTGTAGGTCTCAATCGAAAAGGCCAACCTAAGGAAAAAACATTCCCTTGTTAGAATGAGTTTTTTGGCAATGCTACGAGTATTTTTGAATAAATGGCAATCATTTCCATCTCAATTTTAAAATTAAAAATGTAAATAACAGTCGGATTCAGGTGCCAAAACTCATTCTAAGACAACTTGATATGGGGAATCTGTTGCAAAAAACAGAATTGAAAAATATAATGTCTGCGTCGAGATTTTGATGCAGCCAGGTGTGACGATTTATATCAGGAAAAAAGTACGCAATGTCCAGATTTTGTTCGGGGCGGCGGGTTGTGGTTATTGTGTGTTTTCAAATTATTTTCGAGCCCTCAAAACCGCACAATGGGATTTGGCGGCTTACAATCAAAAATTTGAAAATTTTACCTGAATTTCAAGCTGATCCCACAGACCTTGTTTTCCCAAAAATTAAACTAATTTTTCCGGCCGATTGTGATGCGAAGTTGTATGCAAATAAGCGCAACTGATTATCGAATGATTATCGAATAGCATGTTCTGCCTTTATTGTTGTCTGAATCCTGTCCGCTGAATGTCGAAAATCTACAGCTTCTTTGCTAACTGTTTTTTTAGAAAATTCGCATCATCCGTTCCTGATCTCGTTGCGTGATGATTAGAATTTTTGCCGTCGGGGCAATAAGAAAATTAAAAGTTGGTCTTTCCATAACACTCTATCCAGTCGCTCCGCATGTCTGAAAACTTCCCCTATAATTTCAGTTCAAAAAACTGGCCCGATACGTTATTCTACAACTCACCTGTCCGCCTTATCATAGCATTATTAAGAATTAAAAGTTGGCCTTTTCGTAACATTCTATCCAGTCGCTTCGCATGTCTGAAAATGCCTATTTCAATCCTAATCCCGTTTGGATGTTTACTACATTTAAAGTGAGAACGATCATTACAATAACCTGCCTGTAGATCTGGTGTATCATTGGTGTATTTGCCGCTCTGCTTGCCAGCTTCATGATCATATTCAAATCTCCTCGAAATCAATCCTAGACATTCCGCCGCTTTCTACTCTACCACATTGCCATGTAAAATGTCTACAATATCACATTAGACCCAATTTTTAGTGGAATAGTCTTCGAACTCCATTTGACGATAGTTTCTCCCCCGTTAATTTATCTGCCGTATATTGCCGCAAGTTGTCCAGGAATATTGACCAAGATCGGGGTCCCACCAGACATTCAAATTGCTGTCTTAATACATTTGGTTGTTTGTAAGCTTATGGCTACGTTTGTCTTTAATTTGGTTCAGGTGCCGGATCAGCTGTAGTCCCTTTATTTTATTACCGTATGGATTGTGTTATACTTCAAAACCATCCCTTCAAAAAGAAATGGATCAAATATGTTGTCTACACGTGTTTCTATATCATTGGCGGCACAATTCCAACACCATTGATACTGTTAGGGATTAACTTCAAGCCACAAATGGAATTAAAAACAGAGAGCTACGAAATCTATAAAATCGATTACGTTAGCTTCTGGAGTTCCAATGTTGTGTGTGGCAGAACGGAAGGAAATCCCTGGGCTCCGATTATTATTTTTCTCGTACTTCTTAGCTGTGCTATATTGGTCACTGTAATATTTGTCTGTACATTTGTCATCTATCGAACGGTCCAAAATAGTAAAAGAATGATATCGGCAAAAGAGAGAAAGGATCACATAGCAGTGCTGACATCTTTAATGCCATTGGTAAGCCCATTTCCCATATCGTGGCGTATATTCAGGTTATCAATATGTCATTGATTGGTATCTTTGTAGTTCCATGTGTAGTTTATGCCTTGGTTCTAGGATCACACAGAGCTGGTCAGTAATCCATTTTCATGTGCGCAAAATATGTGGCCAATTTAGACCTCGTCAATATACTGCTAGCCGGAGCCAGTGCTCTTTTTCCTCTCACCTGTATTGCTTACGTATTCAGTTATACGCCTTATCGCCAATATCTTCTACGTCCTTTTATGAAACAGGTGTTAAGATAAATGTCGCTGTCTATTAGAAAATTTAAGAAGTTTTCCTCGCTAACCAGTCCTATCGGAACTGGATGACTATGAAAAGAAGATCCTCCAAGATAATGCTACCATTTCCCATTTTGTTCCGTTATTGAACTTGTTAATAAAACGAGATGATTTTGTTCTTTCGTTCTACTGCCGGTTCATTGAACCGTTGTGGTTATTAATAAATTATGTGCGAAGAGATCGAGAACGAGTCAACTGAACGACTTTATAGAATTGTTTTACCCAGAGATCCTTTACACCTGTCTGTTTCATTATTTTAACTAGAAAATAAGAATGAGACATCCGTTCGTTTTTGGTCGTTTTTCTAGGCATTGCATCTGACATTTTTTGGATTTTGTGCCATGCAACTATTTTCGAAACCCATTTGTCATATAGTCGGTTTCCAACTCTGGGGGAAACGGGCGCTGCGGGACCTCAAGACGCGCGCGTTTGAATCCGATGAAAATTCGAAATATTTGCCTGATTTTCAAGTGGTCCTACAACGCCCGTTTCCCCCAGAGTTGGAAACCGACTATATAAGATCAGGCGCTCGTTATTTATTCATTCATTCATTCGCCCATCCCTGAAAAAATAAAATAAAATACCTGAACGAATGTTAGACCGAGAATTCCGCAACACGCAAGGTTCTAGTTATTATAAATCGTTAGCTTGGAATGCACCGTGGATCGTGATGCAGGAAAATGGAAAGTTCGAACATCGCTACGCAGCCTTGATGCGCTCTTCCCGGATAAGTTCTGGGGCGCACGTTGACAGTCCAGATCAAAAGATGGTAAAAAGCGCTTTTTTTTGATATTACATTTCTAACAAAGATACAAAGATAATATAAAGATTGCCGCCTGTTATCCATGCGAGTCTGAGATTTAGTGGAGCATCCCAGCATCAAAACGGAAGAGGTGAGGGGTAGTGAAGTAACGCTCGAAGCCGAGAATTTACGATTATTAGGCGGGGGTCAAACTGTTTCGCGGAGGAGAGAAAGCCGGTCTCAAATTCTTACAAGGACGAGCGGGGAAAAAGGAAACAAATTATGCAGATAAAAAGCTTGAAAAACATGAAAATGAATGATGGCAAAAACCGATCTAATTTTTGTGCGTACAAACCAGTTTACAAATTTTAATTCTTGTACTCATTATTGTTTTTTCCTTCAACTGTCCGATGACGACCTTACCCCTGATTCCTTCTATCCGGCATAATTTTGTGTTTTTCCAGAACAATCCAATATTTGAACGAAAAAAAAATGGAATCGAGCTACTAACATTTGACGAGTCGCTGCCATAATCTAAAATGTGTTTATTCCCCTCTTCCGACCATATTCTCATGGATACTCTTTATAATTTTGTCGTCCCGTGTCTGTTTTGGAGGATTAAAATCCACCGGTTTAAGGAACTCAAGTGTTGTGCTGAACGTAGAATGTTTGCGGAGAAAATGAACCGAATGAACTTTGCCTGGCCAAACGAGGTGGATAATTGACGAAGTTGATCTGTCCGCCTTGCGGGTATCATTCCCGGCGAGGTTATTTTCGCCCCACCATGTGTTGTACGAAAAAATTCTTCTTATTTTTTTATCTTATTACATATTCAGCTGCATGCATACCGACATCAACCCGTAGGTTTGAAGATTGTTTCAATTTGCTTGGGATCATAAGCGGAATAAAAAAATGCAGTGAAAAAAAGACCTTAGAATAATCTCATACTTTTATTTTAATTTTAGCGGATGGACGACCGGCAATATCAACGACATCCATGGTTCCAACTACTTCGAGTAGGCACACTTTTGATATTTGACATATGTGGGGAGAGAGAGTGCGGATTTATTGAACATAGCGGTTGTTTGTTTACTCAAAATCTCTTCATTCCTATGTTTGACTACCAGCAAAAGCATACAGGCAAGCTTTTAGCTGATGGACAATCAGCGGTGACAACAACCCTGCCAACTACAACCACTACTACACCGTCAACTACGACCACGACGACGACAACAACAACGACAACGACTACCACAACCACTACTACCTCTACATGCAGTACCGCCACTTGCAGTGAGTTTATTTTACCGTTTCGAGCTGGCAAAGGAGTTGCCATACTGATCCGATCTCAAAATTAAATTCCGATACTATTTTCATTATTTTTTTGGTAACTTCAGAGGAATTAATATAGAAATTCTTGGAAAATTTTCTGAAAATCATCTCTGTTAAGGTTTTTAAATGAGTTCTTATTAGCATACTTTTTTTAGTAATTTCGCCGAAACGTCCTGCTACGCCGCACTATCAGCCATTTCTTTTAACAAGGATTTTCCCCTTTTTTTCTGACTAATAATCTCTAATTTTTCAGTGTGTCTGGATTCGAACGATCTTCTTTTTGGGAACTCTTGCTACAGGGTGTGGGAAGATATTGAAATCTTCGCTAATGCGGATACATATTGTATGGGATTAAATGGAGGGGGATTGGTTGTAATTAAAAGTCAGGAAGAGAATGATTTCCTGATGAGTTAGTTATTTAAAAAAACTGGGTATATTTGGATAATTCTAGTGAGTTTGGCAATAACGTACGCTACAAATAATATCCATATGGCTGGAATGAGAATGACGGACATGGATGAATACATGTGGCCTGATGGTAGTTTGGTATTATTTCATGATACTTATACTTTTATGCTTTCTTTCAGTTTTCATCTACATATTCAAATTGGGCGCCAATGCAACCGCAGGCTGCCCCTTCAACAGATCTTTGTGCTCAGGTAATAGACCATGAAGCACCCAATGTTTATTCCTATTTAAGTTTGATGTGGATACAGGCAAATGGCTGTCCTATAATTGCATGGTTGGCTCTTATTCTATATGCGAGTATCCTGCAACTTATTCCGGATAGTGATGCTGCGAAACACTGCTGGCTATAGCACTTTTTTACTATTATATCAAGCATTTTATGAACAAGTGCGTTCTGATCGGATGTCTTCTAACAAAATAAGGCCAAATTGTGTTTTAATCCTAGCTGCCCCTTTGTGTTTTATCGCTTTTTTGCCTCTACCATAAAAATCAAAAGTTTTTTCTCGAAACCACCTGCTGTGCAGAAAATTCACATCATGCGGCAATGTCGGCTCTCCCCGTTGATTAGCACCACAGCTATCGATATGAGAAGTTGTCTATCATAAGTGCCATAAGATCTCCTTTACCTGATATTCCACCTGAACGTAATTTATCCCAGGTGTACAATTAATTCTCAGCAGAGTACAGAGGCGTGCTCTGATTTCTGAACCCTCCATTCAACGTATCAATTGCTTGTTTCCTCCAATTCAACTTCAGTGGATGGCTTTGGAAAAGCTGCTTCCTTTCCCGTAATCTGTATCATAATGGAGCATTGTCCACCATATTCGCTAGAAGAATATACAGCAGACGACCCGCATACCTGGTATTTCTTCGCCCTGTACACAGTATTTTCTGTTGGTGTCATTATTAATTTGTATGTATTCTACTGCATAATATTTCTGTCCAATAGACAGATGAAAATCTACCGCTGGTATTTATTATGGCATCAAAGTTTGGTCTTTCTTACTGATATTCTGGTAAGTTTTGATGTTTTGATAATTTTATACAGAAACGGGCGCGTTTTAAGGACATTTCATAATATTTCCCGGTAAAAAACGATCTCCGCAAATGTTTTCATTGCCCAAAGAGTTAGGCCATCATTCGCTAAAACCGAAGCTGCGAGAGATCTTGAAAATAAGGCAGATTATTCGAATTTAGATCGGAAAATGTCAAATTCAAAAATTCGCGCGTTTTCGGGCCCAGCAGCGCCTGTTTCCGCTAAAATTGAAAATCTACTATAATTTCGAGCAGCAGTCTTTATCCCTAATATTCCAGGAATTTCTTTTCTGACCAAATAAACAACCCAATGTTCAGATTAATTTCCTCGGTCAGCCAGTACTTTTCTACCCCTTTCGAATGGGATATCCAGCTGGCTTACTGAAAGGCATCATTCCATCCGTGTATTTTGTAGTTATAATCATGTTTGTTCTTTACTTTCAATTATGTAGTGATGCTCATCTCTTCATCTATCGGCTGGTAACAACCAAAGGATATGACAAATTCCCCTGGATGTGCAAATTATGGGCCGGAGCGCTGTATTTTCTAGCTACAATGAGTGCAATTATGCAAACATTAGAGTCGCAGTCAGATAATGTTGAAACCATACAAAAATATGCAAAGGTGATATTCTGAGATCGAATTTAAAATTTAAATTTAATTTTAGCGGTACAGCTGCATATCTGAAAAGTTTCTGAGTATTCCAAATTTCATGGTATTCGACGAAGACGCTAAAAAGAAATACAAGGGAATTGGTCCTATGATTAAATGGACTACAATGGCTTCGGCTGTCTTGACTATGCTCATTTGCCTAGGCCTTGCTCTTCGGGCGACAACCACCAAGGCCATGTCCCCAAAGTTGGTCAGAGTTCAGCGTAAATTTCTTGGCCAGCTGGTCGTATTAGTCTTTGTCCCTCTCGCTGTGGTAATGGCCCCGATTATTGGTTTTTGTATCATCTTGGATAGAAAATTATTTGGGTACAGTGGTAACAATTTTTGTAATATCGAAAAACAACTATATTTTTAGCTTTCGGCCATGTGGTAATCGTTATTGGCTCATCGGTCAGCATTATTGGTGGAATTGTCCTGGTCCTGATGAATTCCACGTATCATTGGATCTTTTCTGGTCTTTTTAAACGCAATACGAAGATTTCTCAGCAAAATTATGTCCACAATTTTATAAAATAAAATTTTTTTTCTCAATCTCCAGGAAACGTACGGGTCCTCAGAACGCGCGCAATTCAATTAAGCGGTTTCCAATAAAAATTCGAAAAATCTGTGTTTTTTAACCGGGTCTCACAGCGACTGCTTCTCACAAGATTAGAAACCGACTATACCTCATACCTGCGTCTTTGTGTGCAAATTGACATAAAACAATTAACTGCCAGCAATGTACAAGATCGTGCTCTGTCGTTTTTTAGCCGTCTGAACCCAGAACCACCGAATATCTATAGCTTTTTCCCGAAATCACCTGGTCTGCAGAGAATTTGCATCATTCGCCCCTTGATTAGTACCACCGGCATCGGTATGTGAACTTGACTACCATAAGATCCCTTTTTCCTTGATATTCCATCTGTAAACAATAAGCCGACGTCTGCAATAAATCCTTCTGCAGAGTAGAAAGCTGTGCTTTGATTCTTGAACTTTTCGTCTAATTCAAGATATCAATTGCTTATTTCCTCCAATTCATCAGGCCTGTGGGCGTCATAGAAAGCCTCACTTCCCGTAATCAGTACAGATATGGAATACTGCTCTCCTCATACTCTCGATGTCCCCTCTTCCGGGTATTTCTTCGCCCTGTACACAGTATTTTCACTTGGTGTCATTATTAATTTGTATGTATTCTACTGCATAATATTTCTGTCCAATAGACAGATGAAAACGTACCGGTGGTATTTATTGTGGCACCAAAGCTTGGTCTTCCTTTCTGATATTTTGGTAAGTAATTTTCTGAAATTGCAAAAAACCCAGAAGGATCTCAAGCGGCTCTAAATACAAAAGAGCAAAGAAAAAAGCCATTTTTAGATAAATTTCCTTGGACAGCCTGTAATATTCTATCCATTTCGAATGGGATATCCAGCTGGTATTTTGAAAGACGTCATTCCGCCGGTCCATTTTGTTGTAATCGTCATGTTTGTGATGTACTTTCAACTATGCAGTGATGCTCATCTTTTTATTTACCGGCTGGTTACCACCAAAGGATATGAAAAATTCCCATGGTTGTATAAATTATGGGCAGGAGTCTTGTATCTTCTAGCAGCAGCGAGCGCATTTATGCAAGCAATTGAATCACAAGCAGATAAAGCTGATACTATTCGAAAATATTCTGAAGTAACGTAAATTTTTACAGATAAAATTCCTGTTTTTAGCGTTACAGCTGCGTAACCGAAAAACTCCTAGAAATTCCAAATTTCATGATTTTTGATGAAGACGAGAAGAAGCGGTACCATTTAATTGGTCCAATAATTAAATGGACCTGTATGACTTCGACTATTTTCACTATGTTCATTTGTTTAATTCTTGCTCTTCGGACGACGACCACAAAGGCCATGTCACCAAAATTGGTCAGAGTTCAACGCAAATTCCTTGGACAACTCGTGGTGCTCATTTTTGTCCCCCTAAGTGTGCTGCTGATTCCAATAATTGGCTTCTGCATCGTCCTGGATAGGAAATTATTTGGTTACGATGGTAAAAAAAGAACCGGAGGCAAATTTATAGGCCTTTTTTCAGTTTTTGGGTATTTGGTAATCGTCATCGGCTCATCGGTCAGCATTATTGGTGGAATTGCTTTGGTTCTATTGAATCCTTCGTATCATTGGATCTTTTCTGGACTTTTTAAACACAATACGAAAATTTCTCAGCAAAATTATGTCCAGAATTGTTCAGCTAATGTTGTAGCTGTAAATTAAAAAAAGAAAAAAAAAGAAAATATTTTGCCGCCAGCAGGGGTCGAACCTGCGACCTTGGGCTTATTAGACCCACGCTCTAACCGACTGAGCTATGGCGGCTGATGCTTAAAAATTTTGGGCAGATGAAAACATTTCCCAAAGAAAACGATGCCTTCTGTGAAAGCCTTCTGTTATTTTCCTGGCTTGATTCCTTGTAATTTTCGACCGACACGATTTTATAAAATCACCTGTCCAATTTTGATATTTGCGTTGATTACAAAGTATCTTGTGACAATAATACATCTGGAGAGATGGAATATTGCCCTCCGTATACGGTGGAAGATCCAAGTTCTTGGTATTTTTCCCTCTTGAACATCATCTTTTGCGTGTCTGTTTTTATTAATTTGTATGTATTCTATTGCATAGTATTCTTGTCCAATCGGCAGATGAAAACCTATCGATGGTATCTGTTGTGGCATCAGGTTTTGGTCTTTGCGACAGATATTATTGTAAGTTGTTGAAAATGGCAAAATACTCAAGTTTTAGATCAATTTCCTTGGTCAACCTATTGTTTTCTATCCATTTCGAATGGGATATCCAACTGGAATTCTGAAAGACGTCATTCCCTCCTTCTATTTTGTTGCCTTGGTTATGTTGACGATTTTCTTTGAGCTGTGCAGTGATGCTCATCTCTTCCTCTACCGGCTGATCACCATCAAAGGATACGATCACTTTCCTTGGTTGTATAAAATATGGGCAGGATTACCGTATCTCCTTGCCTCGATTGTTGTAATGATGCAAATTTTTACAGTACCCAATCAGGAACAAACAATACAGAAATATTCACAGGTAATTTTGCTCAAAAATTCAATTTGCTTACTGCTAATTTCAGATGTACACCTGTATAAATGAAAGTTTATTAGAGATTCCAAACTTTGTGATTTATGATGAAGAAGAGTTGAGAAGAAGTGAAAAAGTACAATGGGCCTGCCTTGCTTCTGTTCTTTTGACTATGCCCATTTGCATGTATCTCTCGCTAAAAGCCACGACCACCAAAACAATGTCACCTCGACTGGTCAAACTTCAACGAAGATTCCTTGGCCAACTAGTTGTGCTAATCTTTGTCCCCTTGGGGATAGTTGTGCTCCCAATTACAGGATTTTCTGTAATCATTATGATGAAGCTTTATGATTTTAATGGTAAGAAATTCTGAAATATTGGGATAGCGGTTTCCAAAGAAATGATCGCTATGAGACCCCCTTGAAAACAGGAAAATTTTTCGAATTTTCCTTGAAAAGCGCCAAATTCACGCGTTTGGAGGCCGCCGTTCCCCCAATGTGAAAACTGGTTAAGAATTGTCTTTCAGCTTTCGGAAATGTGGTAATAGCCATCTGCTCAATGGTTAGTACAATTGGCGGTATTGCCTTGATTATCATGAATCCCTCATATCGAGCAATTTTCTGCCGACGATTTGAACAAACCGCCCAAGTTTCTGTCGGCGGTACTTCGGCAGTTGTTGTGATAAATTAGAAATAAGTCCGTCCCAATAATTGCTCATATTACGATAAAGTTCATTGTGACCATGTTTTCTATAATATTCACCTGTTTTTTATGTCCTCATAGAACATGTACAACAAGTAAATTTAATTACGGAGCACGCTCACAACCTCGTCACTTTCCCCTCCATTATTAGCCAAGCGGTTATGGAATATTGCCCACCATATTCCCCCGAAGATCCAAATTCTTGGTATTTTACTATATTACACATAACTTTTTGTATAAGTCTACTTGTCAATGTGTACGTGTTTTACTGCATCATATTTTTATCAAGTAAACAAATGAAAACATATCGTTGGTATCTGTTCTGGCATCAGATTTTGGTATTTTCTTCTGATATTATGGTAAGCGAGGCCAATACTTGCTGTTATAGACCAGTTTGAATTTTTCAACATCTCATTTACTTCAACAAAGTTGCCTAGAAACTCGCTAATCTAATGAGCGCAGGAAATTCTAGTGCAAATTACAAATTTAATGCTGATTTTTGGACGGCATTGTCATAGATTCCCTGACGCATAACACCACAAACAATTTTTCAGATGAACTTCCTTGGTCAACCAGTAATTTTCTTCCCCTTTCGAATGGGATATCCAACTGGCATTTTGAAAGACGTCATTCCAAGTGTCTGCTTTGTCTGTCTCCTAATGTTGACGCTATTCTTCGAGCTATGCAGTGATGCCCATCTCTTCCTCTACCGACTGGTTACCATCAAAGGATACGACCACTTCCCTTGGCTGTATAAAATTTGGGCAGGAATACCGTACCTCCTAGCTTTAATCGTGGTCATAATCCAAATTTCTATTGTCCCGAATCAGGATGAAACGATATTGAAATATTCTAAAGTAAGCAATTTTCTCGGATGTCCAATATTTTCCATAATTTTCAGATGTACAGCTGTATAAATGAAAGTCTCCTGGATATTCCCAATTTTATCATTTATGATGATGAAGAGTTAAAAAGGAATGAAATCTATCAATGGGCTTGTATAGCTTCAGTTGTTTTGACTATGCCGATTTGCCTCATTCTTTCCCTGAAAGCCACAACAACCAAAACGATGTCCGCTCGCCTGGTTCAACTTCAGCGTCAATTTCTGTACCAACTTATTGTTTTAATTTTTGTCCCTTTGGCGGTTATTGTAGTCCCAATTGCCGGGTTTACCATTATTCTCACTATGAAAATATATGCCTTCAGAGGTATGGAAAGCGACATTAAAAATCTAAGATTTTTTAGACCTCGGTCAGCTGGTAATTGTCATCTGCTCTATGGTCAGTACAATTGGTGGATTAGCACTGATTATTATGAATCCTACCTATCATCCGGCGGTTATACGGCGTTTAAAAACGAAGACGAAGGTTTCAGTAATTGCTACTCCTACTCCGAGTATGGGAATTTCAAAACAAAATTAAATAAATTCTTAAAAAAATTACTGTACCTCAAGTATGGGCATGGCAGGCTTGTAAATCCCCTGACAGAATCTTATGGCCCCACAAAAAACGCGGAAAAACCAGAAAATTATTCCCGAAACCATGGAAACTTCCAGCTTTTTTTAAACCTGAAAGCCCTAAATTTATCCCGCCCCACTTTGGCTTCAAATTTCATTTTTGCTGCTGCCTTTTAGACTATTTTGCCTTTATTTGGTCACGTGTAAATACGCTCGCTTTTCATCAACGGAACCCGTTATCCGGTGTCATATGGAGTCGTCTGAAGATAGAAGCCTAACATCTGATGGAAACCAAGAACGACAGGAGCTCCTCTC
The DNA here is from genome assembly GCA_964036215.1 of Oscheius sp. DF5033. Taxonomy (NCBI): domain Eukaryota; kingdom Metazoa; phylum Nematoda; class Chromadorea; order Rhabditida; family Rhabditidae; genus Oscheius; species Oscheius sp. DF5033. Next base: position 5,531,316 of record CAXIWN010000002.1, on the reverse strand, counting down.
AAGACCGAAAAAGAAGCCTGATGCTGCTATAATTCCGTTGGGTTATTCATTTACAAGAGAAACTAGACTGCCGATATTATTCTTTCTAAACCTTATTGGAATACATGATGGGTAGGGAATTAGCCACCATTTTACGGAAATTTTCTAGGGAGAGTAAGAGCAGGAAAATAAAAGTTTACAGGATTACTGTATTAACTTTATTGGTAAGTCGACTTCTTTGGGAAAACCGTCGCTGCTGGACCTGGAAACCTGGAAACGCGTCTATTTGAATTTGGCATATTCCAATAACAAAAATCGAAAATTTTGCCTGATTTTCAAGCCGGTCCCATAGCGCCCGTTTCCCCCAAGGATGGAAAAAGACCAGACCATTTCCAGCTTGTTGCTAGCATTCGACGTGGTTCTCAAGTCACCATTCGGAACCCCAATGCCCAATTTGACTCATTTCAAGATGCTCTCTTTGATCCAAATGTGGTCCTCTCCCTCAATCGATTTCTGTTCATCCTGGCTGGATTTATCACGACCTCCATGTTGAGAAGATGTCGACATTTGCGAAAAGATTTTCTCCAGGTATCCTTTCCCAATTCTTTTATATTTTCTAGGCGATAGACAACGGCCTAGATCCAGAATATGCTGCTACAATTTCAAAGAAAACCAAGCAAACAGCCCTTACCCTTGTAATAATCACAGCGTTGATGTGCATGTTCGCTGCCACCCTGGATATTACCTATAAAATTGGGCTCTTTACGGGGAAAAGACCCTGGCTCCCGCCATTAATTACACCCAGTTTTATTTGGTTGCCATTGGAAGGTTATTTGGTTTGTTTGAACCAGCAGAAGGGCAAATAATGATCATGGGTTTAGGTTATTCTAGCACAAGGATCTTGCACCATGGTAGCTGTTGACTTCTTTATGAGCTGTACACTTTTGAGATACTTGGTCAAGGATGTTTGTCGGCATATGAGGAAGGAATTCAAGTGGGTTTTAACGATGAAACGGCCATGAAAATCAGGCAAATTTTTCGATTTTTCATTGGAAAACGCCAACTTCAAATGCGCCGGCTTTTAGGTTTTGCAACATTTGAGCAATTCCAGAGATTCCCCAATGCTCGTCAAGATCCACTATTTGGACCAGATTCAAACCCACCACCATCATTTAACTCTGGCTATGACTAAATTAGAAGATTGTTACTCCTTTACCGTTTTTATTTACTACAGTTTCGCCATTCCCTGTACTTGCTTCTTGGCTTACATAGCTTACAGAAACGCTGGGGTAAGGTTCCAAAACACCAAAAATAGTGAGATTTTTAGTCGAATCCAGGTGTTACAGTAGGAATGGGTGTCTGGATCACGACAATTATTATTTTATTGCTAATTATGAGCCTACCAGCCTTTCAACTTACTGAAGATGTAAAAAATTAGCTAAAAATAGGAAGAAATGCCGTAATTTTAGGGAGAAGAAATAAAAAAAACCGTTTTCCACTTGTATCAAAATAATCTCAAAGGAGAGGAAGATTCAAGGATTGCTGTAAGATTTCCTCTAGTTTTAAAAATATTGGATTTCCAGACACAATTTACCATTCTCATCTCACAAATTCAAAGTCACCAGATTACGGTTTCCGCCCACAATTATTTTCCAATAAATCGGGGAATGCTTTTATCGGTAAGAGTGCTTTTTCTAATCAAATGACATTTATTTTTTTAGATGTTTTCAGTCATTTTTACCTATTTCCTCATTTTGGTTCAATTCAGTGAAGGCGACGTCCAAGTTTCATCTGCAGCACTGGTTAATGCTATTGAATATTGTCGAAATGCAACTATAATATGAGAAAAATGAAGCCAAATTCTGGAGATATGCAAAATTTAATCCAGGGCCTGCTAAAGGAGCGCTTTACCGCCTAAAATCCCATAATATTGACTGTTTTTGGTTGAAAAAAAAGGCTGCCATGCGTAAAAACGTGTGTACATTTTATTTTACCAGTTGGGGTTAGACAAATATGCACATATAAATTTGTCGACGGCCGAACGGAGAAAAGGCGACAAGATCATCACGGTAGAGCACAGATGACTCCACCTCCGGGGACTACTTTTTTCTTATAAGGAGCACAGCAGCTTTGTCTCGGATACTGAAATCCAAAAATCACAGAAATTAGGAATGCCTTACAATACAGACAATCTCCCCACAAGCGCCGGTCATCGTCGTATTTTCAGCGTCTCTAAAAAATATTCAATTACTCCCAGGGAAGAAACGCTTACTGGCACGAGCAAATTGACGGTGTACAAGTTCTCTTCACTTGTATCTGTCCACACATTCCACAAGGGGAATCTCCTAGTGGGTCGACGCATATTTCACCGGTGACAGGTGTCCAGTCGGACCATGTACCAGCACAGAGGGTAATTTGGGCGTCTACTTGGGTGAGCAGGAGAATAACCAAGGGAAGGAAATAGGCGAACATTGTTAGATAATCGAGATGACGATCTCCCTCTTTTATATCGATGATTCTTTGTGGTTTGGGATCATTAGACCGGAATTTTGGAAGTGTGAGGATGAAAAAACCACTGCAGGAGGAGATTAACGGAGGGAAAACGGTTAACGATTTCATAAATCACAAACTACGGGCTGTAGTTATTGGATCTTTGATTTTTGCATGGCAGGTACATTTTCTATCACTTCTACCTATTCGCGGAGTCCATTTTCGAATGTTTTCAGTCATTTTACTCCATTTCTTTATTTTTGTTCGATTCAGTGAATTTAACGTGCAAATCACCTCTGCAGTTCCAATCTTCCTCATCCTATCACCCCAAATCTCGTTTGAAATTGTCTAAATGAAGCATTTTTGTATGTGAAATGAAGCAAAAACTTTTCTGGAGATATGGGGAATTGAACCCCAGTCTCTGGGCATCCTTTCCACGTTAATTTCCACAAAAAATGAATAAAACTGTCTTTTTACCAAAGAGAATTTTATATTTTATAGTCGTGGCATTTTACAGACAAGATATTTTGGAGTCTCCATGGCAATATTACAATCAATGTCATTCCAGTCACTTCTCATATTAATTACACCAGTGCCAAAGTCGTGATATGCCAGCATTATCATGATACAGTTTTGCATTCCATTAGGATTATCAGGCTGTGCCATTCCCCAATTATTGTAGTCAAACTGTAACAACTAGGCCATATTCAGCTCCATTTTGTGCTTACCAGGGTCCCATCATAATTCGTCCAGCCAGGTGGATTTGGCCCACCTCGTAACGATCCAATGGCCATACTAAAATCAGTTTTTGCCCAAAAATGAAAAGTAATCCTACCGTTCATCTTCTTCTGGCGCCAATCCCACAACAAAATCATTTTCTGCAGTGCTATGAATTGACACTAGATTGGCGGTCATTGTCATTGAACAAAATGTTTGGGCTCCAGAATAGGTGAACCCCAAATCGACTCCCAGAAAGTAACAAGAATCTGTCATTGGGAAATATGTCCACCCCGATAGACATAGAGCTATAAAATGGTAATTACCAGTAAAAATAAGGGCTTACCAGTTGTTGTCGTCGTAGTTGTGGTAGTAGTCGTCGTTGTCGTCGTGGTACTTGTAGTTGTCGATGTGCTGGTACTGGTAGATGCTGTTGTTGGAGTTGTACTGGTTGTACTTGTTGATGTTGTAGGTGTAGTTGAAGAAGTTGTGGAAGTCGTTGTAATTTCGTCGATAGCTGGAAAAAAAAGATAAAAATTACGTCATTCGTCTCTTTCCAGTCCCCTATCCTTTGTTTCTCACGCACATGCGGACAGCTAATCCCGTTTGTGCCCATCGATTGCGGACACAAAATCTAAATGAACCCAGAAAGTTAACGTAATAGGCAAAAATATTTGAATTTTGGGCTTCATAACCTGATTATTTTAGTAATAGTCGGTCATCTTTCCATTATAACGCTATGACCAAAAAAGTATCCGTTCAATGCGAATTCTAAACAAATTTTCATCCAATTTGGTCAATCATGTTGAAAATACTTACGCGATTCAGTGGGAATGCAGCTGAATACGGTAGAAATATTTAGACAGAGATAAAATATCAATTTCAGATTAAACATTGAAAAAGACGGAAGCGAGATGAAAGCGGGAATAAAGGCATCGAAAATCCATCACGTCGACCAAAGGCCGGTTTCACAGAGTCTGACTCGCATTGTCTATCTCTTGATTAGTTCTTTCTTCAATTATTGCGTCTTCTTGACTATACCCAGATATTATTAGGGAAAAAACTAATGCTATTATTTATCTAATAGTTCAATACACGGTTATAAAAATCTCTTGCGATTTTCATCGTTATCTGCGCGGTTCTGTGTGTACTTTATTATAAATTCGCTTTTCCAAATTCACAATCGTGGTGCTTTACAGACAAGATACTTTGGTCGATTAGCATTATTACAGCCGATGTCGTTCCAATCGGCCCTATTGAGCGTAGATCCGTCAGGGAAAGTACGAAATGCCAGCAGCATCATAACACAATTTTCAGCCCCTCCGCTATTATTTGGCTGAGCTGCTCCCCAATTATCATAATCGAAGTGAACTGTAAAGTATTGGATTTAAATATTGGAAACTTACCGCAGTTCCGTCATTATTCGCAAAACAAGGCGTTGGAGGACATGGCCCTGTTCTTTGGGCTCCAATAGCCATGCTATAATTAAAAACATGTCCAGGAAATGGAAATAAACTAACAGTTCATTTTCTTCCGGTGCCAAACCAAGAACGAAGTCATTTTCGGCTTGACTATGAATTGACACAAGATTAGCACCCCATGTGTTGACGCAATACGATTGCGCTTGTACGTAATTTAGTCCTAAACCGACTCCTAAAAAGTAGCAGGAATCCGTTAGGGCAAAATATGTCCATTCAGGTAAGCATAATGCTGGAAACTCGTCATTTCAGGGGTAAAATTGGGGGATTATGGATGGGATGTAGTTGTTGTTGTCGTAGTTGTGGTAGTTGTGGTTGTGCTGGTAGTTGTAGATGTACTTGTACTTGTAGAAGTTGTTGTTGGAGTTGTACTCGTTGTACTTGTTACTGTCGAGGGAGTAGTTGAAGAAATTGTGGAAGTCGTAATAATTTCGTCCATAGCTGGAAAAAGAAGATAAAAATGGCGTCATTTGTCTCTTTCTAATCTCTTATTCTTTGTTCCTCAAGCACTTGCGGACTGCCAATCTCTTTTTTGAGGAAAGTGATAAAAATGACCCAAAAAAAGCTTACCCGCGAAAATATGAGAATGTTTTGTGATTCTAAAACTATACGATTCTTTGGTTTCCTTCTGATTGCTGTTCAACGGCCAAAACGACTCGCTTGAGGTTATTTTATTCAAATTTTCACGAAGTTCTTTTCGTTGGTTCTGTTGCGCGCACTTACGTGATTCAGTCGGAATACAGCTAAATACGGTAGCAATATTTAGATAAAATATCAGTTTCAAATTAGACATTGAGAAGGATGGAAGCTCGAAAGGAGAAGCAGGAATAAAGACATCGAAAACCCATCACGCCGACCAAAGGCCGGTTTCAGAGTCTGGCTCACATTTTCTATCTCCTGGTTAACTCTTCCTTAAATGTCTGCTTGATTTTGCCCAACGTTTTTTAAAATAAATTTTATAATCCAGGATTTCCGAGGTGGGAAACAGCTATTCAACGTAGATTTTTACTCATAGAACAACGTGATTGTTGGTCTTGTTGTATGATCGTTGACGTCATATGTCCTTGCGATCTCGTGAACAAATCGCAAATCTGACTTTACGGCCATGGCCTTCCCTATAAGAAGCTACTTTACTATAAATTTCCTGGCAACCATTTTAATATTAACAAATTCTGTTCAAAAATATCAATTATTCATTCTCGATTTTGGCGGTATTGCTATCACCGTCGTGTTGCTATGTTTAAATTTCTTAAAACTGAAATGCCGATAATTTGGGTTCACAGCGATCAGTACAATCCCTCCAAAAGATCCATAAGTTGACACTGTGCCGAGGAATAAAAATCCAACATCTGAAGGTCCATTTTGACTTTAAAATGCGCTTAAATTACCGCTGTATCCATAAACTTCAAAGGCAATAATATAGAGAAAGGCAGTTCCCGGCAGGAGGACACAAATCATTGGAACGGCTACTTGAAGAATTAAATGGAAGAGGAATTTCTGTTGTAATTGGGCGGATCTTCGTGAAATTGATGTGCGTTTCAAGCTCCGTCGGGTAAAGTAGACGAGATTTGTGCAGACGAAAATTAGCAGAGCTATTAGTCCCAGAGTTGGCATGCATGTATAATAGGCAATTTTTCGTTGATTGTAGATCATTGACTGTGGTATAGAGGTAAAATCTTTTGGTATACATGAATATGTCTGAAAAATTGGATTTTAAAGGATTTTCATTCGAAATTTTTCGAGGTTTTTACCCGAAAAAGTCAATTAAAGGAAACAAACCTCCATCAATCCATCCAGTAATTTTTTCGGATCTTCCCATACAAAAATAAAAGTAGTAAAAATATACGAAGCCAGGCAATAGAAAACACCAACACCTATTTTATGATAAAGAGGGAAGTGCCTTCTTCCAGTAGCTACCAGATATCGATAGTCGAATAGATGGACAACTGTCCCCATAGACAGTGGCAATATGAAGAACATAAAAATAACAACATGATGAGCTGATATTATATTAGAAGGCACGTATTTCAACAGGCCGAGAGGATAACCCATTGGAAATGGCAAGAGGATGACTGGCTGGGCAAAGATGCAGAGCTGAAACGGGGGAAACTATTAGTGAAAAAAAATACAAAAAAAAGGTCAATTATTGTACACGAATCAGGAAGGAAAAGCTGAAATACATGCTACAATGAAAATTACAAGGGATATCTACTTTCTCAAATGACGGAATACCCTCCATAGTTTTCTTTGAATTTTTTATCTCTCACAGTAAAAATGGCCAATTGCACTGATCACGGCACATTTTTCTACCATTTTTTCCCTTTCACTTCATGAATACGCCCCATTTACCAAGAAAAGGACATTTTGAACTCACCAAGATGTCAACCATCATACATTGAACTTGATGAAATAATAGAAGCCATCTATATGTGCTCATATGCTTTGTGCTTCGGAATATTATACAATATATAACATAGAAATTAATTGCTGGAGTAATGAAGGACAGCACATCGGATATTGTAGTGAACAAGGCTTCATGAGAGAATTCAAATGGAGGACAATCGATCATTGAGAGATTTCTGGAAGGCTTTTTTTGATAGGGAAAGTTGACAAGACTCTGGTTATTTTTATAGGGAAGTTTGGTGGAAGCAAAGAAGCGGAAAAAGAGCAATACGGTCCAGTAATTATGAAATAAAATCGCCACTTTGGACAGATGAGAATAAGATGACATGAGTGAATTTCACGGAATGAACGGAGACTAATTGAAGGCGAATATCAAATATTTAAGTTTTTCTTTTTTTTATAGCACAAGACACAAATGCTGTGAACAGAAAACTAGCAACAATTCCTGGGCGTTTCACTTACGGATCTCGACGCTGTTTTTATGGATTTTTAGCAACCAAACTCAAAAAAGTAACTTTATTCAAAATTCGACAACCCGCCAAAACTACTTTCAATTGGGAAATTTAAACAAAGACAATGAAAATGGACTGCGATCTTCGCCCAACAATGGCGGAAATATTATGTACAGGACAACAACGTGACCTGGACTAAATATATTATGCAATGACGTTGCTTACAATATTTTTGAACTTCCTAAACGATCAAACTATCACAATGGTTATCTAGGAAATGAAGGTTCTCTCGACAGGAGAGTTATCTCATTTCCGAGAGGTGGATCCGACTATGATGCATCAGCTGTCATATGTTGGGAAATCAAATAGGGAAAATTACCGCTGAATGGGCGGTTTTCCTCGTATAAAAATGAGAAGAAAAATGGAACTGAGAAAGAAAATATGGGGGCTGGTAAACAAGGAAGTCTACATAAAAATGAAGGAAAATAAGCGGTTTACATGGAATAATTTCGGATATTCTCGAGATTACGGTAGCTCTTGTCCCACTAGCTGCACTTCAAAGTTCAAAGTGATGGAAAAATTAAGAGGTTATTTAAATTTTCACCTGATTATATGATATAATTTGAATATATCGCCAATTAAATGGAATATTTATAAAAATTTAAAGGTTTCTCTGCATTTTTCTGTCTACTTTGCTCTTGAACCTTACCAGGGAAGTGTCACAACTGGGGTTGCTGGTTTGAGCTAATTCCTTTTGTATGATATAGAGACATACTAGTAATGTACAAAACAGAAGAAATTAGCAGCTACATTCACGATTTGGAGGAGCTAGACCGCCTCATAAGTGAAATGGGGGTATTTTTTGACCATTTTCGCACGCTCATAAATTTACATCCTTATTTTGTAGACACGTCCAGTTTGTTTCCATACATAGAGGACATCAAGGTAAATAAGCACAAAACAAAACGAACCATTATGAGCCCCTATAAAATAGTGAAACTGCGTTGTGTAAAAGGTGCTTTTTCGACAGCAATTTTCACTATTATTTTAAACAATAACAGGATCCCTTTAAAGGGACACTGAAGGATTAAAAAATATTTTTTGAAATGCTTTTGTTTTCTTCTTTCTTGTTTTTAAAAATAATAATTTAATTATTATAGCATAGTTCAAAAAGAAAAACACACAAAATATAGCTGTAAACAACTTTTCTTATATAATATTTGCGCAGCGCTTCTTTTATTTAAAAAAAATAAATTTTAAATAATACAGCTACTTGTCTACCTTCAGTTGGTGTTCTAAATTATTGCTTTATTATTTTTAGCATAAAAGATAAGCTAAAAACACGAAAATATTAAAGAAAAACGCGAAGAATGGTTAGATGGATTGAGCCGACGCACTGCCCGCGAAATTCAAACTTCAGCCAATTGGCGGAAGATTGCAACTTTAATAATCTGTATCTTTTTATAGAAAAATCTCCCAGCAATAAGAATTAGTGCATGATAATCAGAAAAATCAGCTCTATTTAATAAGATCAACTTGCAAAAAATCCTTCAGTGTCCCTTTAACTATATGCTGATTAAGTTTGATCTGTTTGAAAAGAAACAACAAAGTTTGGACTTCTGTGATGTAAGGGTGAAAAGTTATGTGAGCCGGAAGATGAGTTAAAATTGCATCTTACGCCCTGTCTAGAGGTCTAGCGTCTCCAAATCAAGTCGTGAACCAATAATTTCTGCTGTATAATGCATGTCTAACATAAGCCTACATTATAGAAAAAGATCGAGTCAAATTGTTGTCAAAAGTTTCCGACCGTCACTTGACCGGGAGAGGTAGGATTTTGGGTGCCAAAATGACCAACATGGCCCCCTAGTAGAATTTCTTCAGATTGCTCTATTCAACTGGGTCTTTTTTTTGTTCTGAGCGTGTTCAGCGCATTATTTTACATGGAAAAAAGCAAACCCGACCCTTCTACAAAGCTGAATTCAAAAGATATAAGGGAATGAAGTTGATAAAAAATGAACTTCGAGAAGGTCTAGCTCCTCCAAATCGCGGGTATAGCTGCCAATCTCTTTTGTTTTATACACCAGTAGCATGGCTCTATATCATACAAAAGGAATTAGCTCAAACCAGCAACCCCAATTGTGACACTTCCCTGGTTAGAAAAAAACACTTCTTTTTCCGCTACTATGTGCGTAGATTACGCCTTTGTCTATAAGTTGTCTTACATGAACGCTTCCTTTCATAAAAAAAGGTTCGAGGTGCAATGTGTCATCATTCCTAAGGAAGTTCATTGATACCCCTTCCCTCCAGTCTGGCTTTACTTGGGTAAAAATCTGCGTAAAATAACAATTGCTGTAATTTACGGCGCGTGGGACGTACACTTGTCACATAAAATTAAATCATCTTTTGGAACAAGGCGCATCTATTATACGGTCAAAACTCAAGTGGCGCTAATTGATTACTTTTGAAGGTGAGCAGGTGCAACTTTCAACGTTTCCTCTTTGATCCGGGTAATAGATGAGGAACACGAGGTGCTTGATCGACAAAACAATAGCGTAAAGCACGTACGAATTAAAAATGATAATCTGGCACGTTTTTATGCAAGCATAATGAGGTGGTTCAACTTGTGACTTGAAAATTGGAAAACAGTCTAATATGGCAGACCAGAGAGCAATTTCTTATGCGAAAGTTTGAACCTGGGTACAGCAAAAAAAACTTTTGCGATAATGCTTTGGTTCTAGAGATATTTATCTAATTCCAAAGGCAATCCCGAGCGTTTCAGGAGCCCTGAATCAAGAACTTTTGGCGGTCAATTTCAATTTATTGGACAATTTTTCCGAAGAAGGGGAAAAACTTCAAGAAAGTCTCAATGCGGGTTCAAAATTGAAGAAAATCGGGGAAAAGAAATTATTCATAAAACCGCGAAGGGCGAAGAATAGAAATTTGTGTCCCCACCCTTCTAAGAAAATGAGATCAAAGTCGAAAACTCACGTTATATTTGTCTCCGTTTCATTCATTAGAAGAGGAATATGGAGCCCAAATGTCTGTTTATGGTCGCCTTGCATGGGATTGGCGTCTTCAATGGATGCCGTCATTTGAATATATAACCTGAGGAGGAAGAAAAGAAGTGAGAATAGACAAGAGCCACAAATCAACCGGGCCATTGGAGCGTGGCTTGTCTAATTATTTCTAATAGAGGTTGGATCAAGGAAACAGGTGGTCACTGGGCATTTTTCTGGTTATTTACTTTTTCAGGAGAAATGAAAGTGGAATTTACATATTTTAGAAGGGACGGAGAAAAAGGAAAATGGCCGGCATGAGCCATGGGAAGGAAGTCAGGATATTGGTTTGCGGGTACAAAAAAAGGCAGTCAGGCAACACCAGGCTACAATGACAGGATCCTGACAGGAAAACATATTCTAATCCAGTGGAGCAGGGAGATTTTTGATTATGCGAACGTGGCCAAGTGGAAGGGAAAATTCCTATAAAAAAAGGTTCGAGGGTCGTGGGATTGAACACCTTGGGCCACGAGAGACAGATCCAGTTTTATATTTTGTTTTAGCTTTCCCATAAAGGATCAAAAATACAAGTTTGCAAAAGAAATAGCTTTGAAATAGGAAAATATGCCAGAACAACAAAATTTTCACAAAAGCAGTTCGGGGACAATTTTTGACTACGGCGCGAATTCTGCTCTACAAAACTCTTCTGGCATCAAATTTAACAAACGCGACTTCGAATTTCCATAAAATTAGAAATCAGAAAAGAAAAAAGGGCAAAGGATTCCAACAGGCGTCAGCTGGGATGCAGAGAGGGAAAACAGCTAACGAAGTTATCGTAACCTTTATTATTGTCTGAAAGAACACAGTAATTCAATTCTGCTCGTTAGAGTTGGTATTTGATCGAGGTAATAGTCTCCTCAATTGGCAACACAATTCACAAAATCTCGGAATTTTCAATTTCCCATTTTTGAAAACGATTTTTTGCTCGGAGGTACAGAATTTCCTGTGTTTTTTACATTACGAGGCAATAAGAATGTATCGAGTTTCACCACTGAGTGTTCGAGTTTCACCGACCGTTCGAGTTTATCCACTAAAGCATACCTAAAAAATTTAAAGCATCTTGAAAAGGGGACGTTTTCTCCCGAACTGCTTGGAATTCATTCGCAACAGCATTCATAAGATTGTATGCTTTTATTCGTTAGTAAATTTGTATGCAATAGCAAGTCTTCTGGATTGACTTGTGGTCATAATAACCACTGTCTTTTCTTCTCGAAATACAATTTTCCGTAAGTAATAATAAATGCTAATGATAAGTTGTCTATACGGTGGGTAACTGAGCGCGTAGACACCCAAAGCACAGGGATAACATCCTGCACCGATGCAAATGAGCAGATTCGCTATATCTAAATGGACTTTAATTTAACGGTTTCCTTTCTTACCAGCTCTCGGTGACTGTATAATAATCAAATAAACAAGAGCGGGAATAATAATTACTATTTGAATACCAAGAACAATTATCTGAGCAAATTTTCCTGTTATTTTCAAGGAGCTTACCATGGATATAAGGCTTTTTAAAAGAACAATATGATGTTTCTTATTTTTTATAGACAAATTACCAGTTTTGGATTTCACAATATGGTAGATTACGGTACTACAGACCAGAAATAAGCCAACCGAAGCTCCACAAAGCATTAGAATTACCGCCGCAACCAAATAAGTGTAAGGATTATTGTCTAACTGCATGGCAACAACATATGGACTCCATAAATTGTCAAAGGTTATACCAAATTCCATCTCTAGAGTCTTTTTGACAACTGCTTGGTTGTCGTAAGTTATTGCAAAATAAAGTAGAAGAGCGAATAGGAAGTAACAGACGCCATAGACGAATGAATAGACAATATAGCGGAATATTTTCTTATTCAGGAAATGATCCAGAGGAAGAAGAATATCCATACGGTAATAAAACAACGGGCAGACAGCGGCTAGGGCAGCTGAAATTGAAAAATTAGCTACTATCATTCAAATTCACAAACAAGCAAGCCAGAAAACCTTCAGAATACACAAAAATAATCTTAGAAAGACTTGTATCAGCTAAAAAAAGATGGAATACGAGCTGCTGAGCTTACAGTATACCAACAAAATAGATCTCAGATACAGAACTTACCCACAATAGATGTAAACAATTGGATAACTTGGAAAATTGCAGGAATATGTAGAGATGTCATAATTCCGGGCATTTCTAGAGCCCCAAATGGTAAGAGAATCAATGGAGGAGTTAGAATAGTCAATGTTAATTCGAAGAACATTCCCGCAATAAGATGATAAATTAATAAATATCTATAGGTTTTTGTCATCTGCCTTGAGGAGTAGTAGGAAATGACGTAAAATCCTGCGAGAGTACAAAGAATTGAAATAAAACACCACATCTAAAAGAGATTGCATTAGAGAAAATCGTAGACTACTTTCCTTTAAAATTATGAACATCCATACTGGATTTGGATTGAAGTAGGAATTCCGGCCGTAACTCATAGCGAGAGACGAAATGTGATCATGACAGGTGGAAAACTACTGGGAAAGTATTGCTACTCAATCATTGAACCACAGATGCCTGGCACAATTAATATTTTATAACATGTGTTGAGTACAGCACAGTCTACCTTGTATATGTGCAAATGCGGCCAACAGTTCCTCATTAGTTCTCATTTCCTTCTTAATTTTCTTCTTCTTTCCTTGAGGCACTTTGTTGTTCTGTTCATTGCCATAGATCACCAGAAAAAGGTGAGCATCTGGCCGGCTTGGGGTTCCATGCTGCTGTAATAAGAGAAAAAAGAGCGCCGTTGCCCCGTTTCCATTATTCCCGCTGTTCATTTCCATTTCTCTTCTGAATTTTATTTTCTTATTAACTGGGCGTATCAGAAGACACAGATGCCTATTTTGCCCATCCTCATTTAAAATCTTTTACAATTGTTCATTTTTCTAGCAATTCTGTTCCTTTTCAGAATGCGTATATTTCTAATCGTCTCATTTATGGTGGTTGTGACCTGCGGGCAATCCAAAACGTGCAGCAATGGTGAAGAGTTGAAGAGCTGTGGAACTGCGTGTGAACCCACTTGTGAAAATAGATCGCCGGTTAGTTTCGCGCCATCCCCTCCAAAATTCAGATTAAAATTCAGATTTGCACTGAACAATGCCTCGTAAATGCCTGCCAATGTCCTGATGGATTTGTTCGCCATAATGGAAAATGCATTTTCCCTGCAATGTGCCCTAAAAGTGGGAAAATTACACAATTTTACAAAAGGAAAATTCAGCCTGTGGCGAAAATGAGGAGATACAGATGTGTGGAACTGCTTGTGAGCCTAGTTGTGCTGTTCCCGATCCAACAATCTGCACAATGCAATGTTTGGTCAATGTCTGCCAGTGTAAAAGTGGCTTTGTTAGAAATACTGAAGGAGCTTGTGTCCGTCAATCAGAATGTCCTCCCATGGCTCCGACTGAGGAAGTTATTGAAGGAGAAGAAGATTAGACGAATTTTGGATAATAAAAAATTTGCGCTTTGTAATAAAAATTCTTTTGTCGACTTTCCATCCATTTTTCTCGAATTCTATGTCGCGTTCCAATTGGGGGAACAAACGCTGACAAGAGAGAGAGACCGCTTGAAATTCAGGCAAATTATTCGAGTTTGGAAAATGTCAAATTCAAGGGCGTCCGTTTCCCCAAGATTGGACTACTTTGATAAAAATGGCATTGTATTGTCCTATTTTCTGCAAGAAAATCCCAAAATTGTTCAAGATTTTACCCCATTTCAACCCGCTAAACTGGTTGAGGTCGAGTACAACACAGTTTATCATACAGTAAATACATTGCCATTAATTATACGAGAATTATTAATTATTAATTAATTATATGAATAGGTACAGTTATTAACAGGAGAGATCACATAATATTTCTGAGCAATTAGAGTTCAGCATTACCCATTTGCCTGCCGACAACATTGTGCATCATGCTATCGGCGCCTTCATTGGTCTGAAAAACAATTCTGTCGTCATTTCTAGACAAGTTCTCCCCCGACTATATTTTCATGGTTTAAAAATGTTTATTTTTTTCGAAATGATTCCATGAGTGAGGAGGGTTCTTGGGTTATTTTTACAGGAAATTGTGTGATTATTAGGCACTTACAAAAAGTACAGGGACAAAAAAAATCGGGGGAGAATTTACACGGGAAGAAAAGTACATATGACCTGAATATTTTAGAAATTATTAGCAGGGAGACTATTTGGCAAGGGAAAAACACGGGTATTTTTCTATGTACAAAAGAAAAAAATTGAGGAGAAGTGAAAGAACTGCGGGGAAAGCTATTTACAATTCAGCCTTTTGCTTGTGCAATTCAGCCTTAGCATGTTCCCTAGTTTCCGCGGCTTTATGCTGAGCTTCAGCTACCTTCTCTTGAGCGTATTCCTTAGCATCAGCGGCCTTCTCCTTCACTTGTTCCCAGGTTTCTTCCAGAACTTCACGAGCATCACGAAGCTGTAACTGAGGCTGATTAGACATTAAAAGAAGGAAGTGAATACCTTTTCCTTGCCGACTTCCAAGGTCTCTCCCAGGTATTCCTTGGCATTCTCGTATTTGTCCTCGACGTACTCTTTGACATCTTCAGCGCGCTCTTTTCCTTGTTCCAATTTCTCAGCGGCGATGTCCTTGGCTTCACGGGCCTGGAAATCGTTTATTTGAGTCTAAAAATCATAAAAATCGCTGTTTTTAGGTAGAAAAAGCATAAAAATTCCCCAAAAAACTACTCAAAAAAGCACGTTTCTACCCACCTTGACCTTTCCTTGCTCATATTTCTCGCCCAAATATTCCTTGGCATCACCAGCATATTCCTTGGCGGTTTCCAATTTCTCGCTCAAAGTGTCAGCAGCATCTCGGGCCAATTTCTTTCCATCTTCGTATTTTTCGGCGACGTAGTCTTTGGCATTTTCGGCATATTCTTTGGCATTTTCCGCGTATTCCTTGGCACTTTCAGCAGCGTCACTGGCCTTCCTCTTTGCAGATTCGTAGGTATCATCGGCGTATTCCTTGGCATCGTAAGCCTTCTGCTTTCCAGATTCGTACGTCTCTTCAGCGTACTGCTTAGCATCATAGGCCTTCTGCTTTCCTTGTTCGAGCTTCTCGGAAGCGTAGTCCTTGGCATTGGCAGCGTATTCCTGAGCAGTTTCAGCGGCATTGCTGGCCTTGCGCTTTCCGGATTCATAGGTTTCTTCGGCGTATTGCTTGGCGTCACGGGCCTGAAAATTGCTCTTACAATAAAAATAGGATAGAAACAAGCTCACCTTGTCCTTTCCTTCCTCCCATTTCTCGCTGATAGTGTCGCTAGCACGGCGAGCTTTGTCTTTTCCTGCCTCGTAGGTCTCCTCGGCGTATTCCTTAGCGTCACGGGCCTTTCTCTTTCCTTGATCGAGTTTCTCAGAAGCATAGTCCTTGGCATCCTGAGCCTAAAATGTCTTATTTTCCCCTAGAATCCAAGATTTTCTCACGTATTCCTTTCCTTCTTCCCATTTCTCGCTCACAGTGTCGCTAGCTCGGCGGGCCTTTCGTTTTCCGGCTTCGATGGTGTCCTCAGCGTACTCTTTGGCATCCTGAGCCTAAAAATTAATTTCCTACTTTTTTTAAAATTAAAAATTACCCTGTCTTTGCCTTCTTCCCATTTTTCACTGGCAGCATCTCTGACTTCACGAGCCTTTTGTTTTCCTTGTTCGAGCTTCTCACAGGCGTAGTCCTTGGCATCGCAGGCCTATTAATGCTTGTTTTATTAAAAGACCCAAGAAATTACCTTTTCCTTTCCTTCTTCCCATTTCTCGCTCACGGTGTCTCGAGCTTCACGGGCTTTTTGCTTTCCAGATTCGTAGGTGTCTTCGGCATAATCCTTGGCATTCCTGGCCTGAAATCACCAGTAAACTGATAAAAAATCAATGCAACCTTCTGTTTTCCTTCTTCCCATTTGTCCTCAGCATACTCTTTAGCGTCACGAGCCTTTTGCCTTCCGGATTCGTAAGTATCTTCAGCGTAGTCCTTGGCATTTCGGGCCTTTTGCTTTCCTTCTTCCCACTTATCCTCAGCGTATTCTTTGGCGTCACGGGCTTTTTGTTTTCCTTGGGAGAGCTTCTCATCAGCGAATTCCTTGGCTTTCTAAATTGGGCAAGATTATTTCCCAAGCAAAACTAAGGCACTGACACTTACGTTGTCGTGACCTAGGCGTTCTTCTGCCTTTTCCTTTGCGCGTTCAGCCGCTTGTTTTGCCGAGTCCTTGGCATCTTCAGCGGTGTCCGTCGCCATTCCGGCCCATTCTTTGGCCTTGTTGATTCCTCGTTGGAGCAGGGAATCGGACTGAAATGGGAAAGTTATTAAAAATCCTGACGGTTTCTTTAATTTTCCCGGATTTCCAATCAATTTCCGTGAAATTCCTCACTCTTCAGTCTAAAAATATTGATGTTTACCCCTCTTTTTCCCTATGATTTCATTTTCCAAAGTCAGTCTCTCTGTTACCGTCAAGAATTGTGAAATAGAGTATAGTAAACAGCGTGGGGGACCTACTCATTCGTGCGCTGGCTGTTATTGTGCGAATCTTCTGGATGCCCCGTTGTTGTTTTCGATCTTTTGGTTCTTATTGACAGCTCGCTCTCTCTGTTTCCTCTATTAGGCTAAAGGCTAGACTTGTTATTTAGCTTTACGAGTATCCCTTGTTTACGTAAACAGTGTGTCTGAGAAAGCCCGCAGAAATTCAAATCTTTGACCTTTTGACCAGGAAATGCGAAAAGCGGCCTGTTCTATGTTCTTTGAAATAACTTCAATTTAGAGCTTTGAACTGTGTATTATGCATTTTTAAGTTATAAAGAGTTATTTCATGTCAAAAAATACTGCAGAATAACAAAAACAGAGAGCAGATCTCTGTCTTTAGGGAGTGTTTTTGTGGAGATAGTGAAGGAGCGCGTTAGAAATAGAGGATTCAAATTGTTTACACGAAAAGCAGCTTGAATTTGAGGATATTATCTTTTATACGGTAGTAGTTTTAAAACAAGATTTCCATGCAAAAAAAACAGAGAAATTAGCAGGGTTTCGGCTGAAGAAAATCCAATAAATCTCAAGAAAATGGGCCAAGAGATGAAAAAATGATTTTTAAAAAACTCTTGCAGCTAGTTACTGAAGATATTTAGATCCAAAATAGGCGCAAAATATTCTGAGTGCACATGAGAAAATAAGATAATTGGGAATTTGCGTAGGATATCGAATGGCCGGGATCTTCCTCTGATCGAACGGTCTTGGGCTCCTGAGGAGGAATACGATTAAATGAAGCAAAATTCATTCAAAAGAAGAATTTTTACAAGGAAATAGTTATTGTAGGTAAATTTAAAGGGCTAAAGGGCTAAAAAGCTGTCAAATAAAGTTTATGGAAAAAGGAGATCACACCCAAAAATTGATAAACTCACATCTGCTGAGAATCCATAGCTAGTGCCAAAAACTCCCAAGAGCAGTAAAGAAAATAATAAAATCCTCATTTTTTTAGCGTTTATTCAGTTTCGAAATATTAGAGACAACTGTGCGAGTCGAGGGGCGGTACTTATTTCGATGTATTTATAGGGGAGGCAGGAATGAGCCTTGTTTATCCCTTTTGGTCCACGTGAAATATGTTTATGCAGACATTTGTTGACCCGTTCAAAGTGCGCGCTAAGAAGAGAGAGGGACGAGACAAAATCGAAAGATCAACCCGGAGACGACGAGGGAGGAGGAGGACGGTAAAAATACAGGGACAGGTCATTTCAGAGTTAGGGTCGGGCGGAGGGAACGAGGTAAATTTCAACGCCAGAAGTTGGGTGCGCAATATTTCTGTATCTAAACTTTGTCCTGATTATAAATATAACGCTTTCAGTCTATTTTGAATCCATGAACACAAATAAAATAAATAATTTTGACCTTTCGCAAGCAACAGTCCATTTCACAGCGAAAATATGCAATAATCGCTGTTGAACCCGCGAATATTCAAATTTTTCCAAGTTTCCATTGATCAATATCATATTTTCTCAATAATATCAGCTCAAAATGGTATAAGCAGTATTTCACTTTCATTGTTTTCGTTCGGAAATCAGTAATCCTCAAAACTTATGTAAACAAACTGTTCGTTTCTGTTGTTCAGCTCTGGTTATCATGCTCTCTGTCTGGATATCTCTCGAAAGTTCAATAAGTTTATTGAAGTAAATAACAATATTGCCAAGAGAATGTTGAAATAGGGCACAGCATGGTGTTTTTTAACCTTTCTGGCTCGTCAGGGCCTATACGGTGAACAACAACAATAGGCAATAATTATTAGTCAGCGTCTGGCGGAACTGTCAATTGCTTTTTGAATGTCTGAATAAATCGACTGGGAAAATTCAGCTGAGACAAGGGCTGAAGCATTTGAAAATAGCCTTTCTTGACAATTCAAGTTGACATCTGATGAGGATTGTCCGTCTTTTCCTTTTTTTTTGGTAACCAGGACTCAAAATTGTGGTCAGTTTATGATCTATGAATAAAAATTAAAATGGACACAATCGCAACGTGCGATCCGGGTACAGCTGGACGCAGATAACGTTCAATCGGTGTTTTTCCCGTCCCCTGCTGGTAGAATTTGACCCTCTTGTGCACTGTTGGATATTTTGGGGTCGAAGTGACATCATGATCATGGTAAGGCGTTAATTTTTGCCCACACAATGTCGGATAGACGATACTTGCACTGTCCATGTGCACGTTATGGAAAAAATTGGCGATTGGGCTAATTATGCTTGAATCTGGCTCGATGTCCATTTATTCGGCCATAAAAGGTCTACATTAACCAGGAAAAGATAATATTGACAAGTTTATTAAAATTCAATACTGTACAAGCTCGAAAAGATTCGAATTTTTCTGATAGCTGGAAAAAAAGCACCCCATTTCATATAATAAAGTTACAAAATACACCGAAAATGCTAAAAAATATGTACAAACTGAAAAAAAAGAGGAGAATTGGCTTATTACTACTCGTTGTTTGTGTACCTGTTCGTTTTCTAGCTCTTAATCTAGGCAACTTCATCCCTGCTCATGGCACGAATCACATTCATAACGAAAGAAGTGGAACGGATGAACTGAAAAAGTATGTTTTAAAAGAAATAGAAAGATAACCCACAATTTCACCCAAAAAGCCTGTGCTTGTCCTGACCACGGGGTTCTTGACAACTTTTTGAGCAGTTTCGGCGGCTTTTAGTGTAAGATCTTCGGCTTCGTGGATGCTTCTTTTCAGGAAAGATTCGTGATCTTCTTCATGGTGGTGGTGGTCTTCTTCCGAGTGGTGCTTTCCATTTCTCGCATCATCGTAGTCAACCTTCTTTCCAGCACATTTTAGTCCTTCCTGGGCACCTTTGACCATATCATCGGCCATGTTGAGAGGATCTTTGACACAATCCTCATGAGGATCATGTTCAGCTGACTGAAAAAATACGATTTCATTGGGGTATTGGGATTTATTCAAGTATTTTCCCTTGAAATCCGGCTATAGTTTGATTTTTCATCACCCTCTTTGATTTTTCTCTGACTTAACCTCATTTCTACTCGAAAAAGTACCAAAGTTGAAAGATGAAACCATTCCATGTCCAAGTTTTCAATCCGTTTCTATTTTTGGTTCTCTATTTTTACGGGTAGGGCTGTGTGAAAAACAATTTTTATCGTAAAATGTGCCCCACCCTATCCTCCCCTGTAAGCTCAATCAGATCTGGATATTTCGAAATTCGCCGAGGACTTTTGAGAAGGATGTTTACTACAAGTCAGATAAGTAATGCGCGACGGAAACAACAAGCATCAGCTGAAAAATAACATTGTCTAGCGGAGATCCCGCCAATCTCTATTTTAGAGATCCCAGTGGCTGTTTGACGCTGGTAGATCGGAATATTTGAACAAAACTCGGTCCTCTACATTATTTTTTACAGCTCTTAGTTTTATGGAAGTTCACAGGGATTTTTTACTTTTTAGAGCGGATAATGATGAATTTCAGGAAAAACCAGAGAAAATTTTGATAAATAAAGGAAAAAATCTGATAAAATGAACTCACATGGGAATAAACAGCTGTACATAAAAGTCCAATTAGAGCGAGGTAGAAAATCTTAGAAGACAGCATTTTTTTCGTGTATGCGGATAGTTTTCAAACTGAAGACTGGCAAACTGACGAGGGGTCTGGCTGTTGTTGTGTATCTCTTTTAACCAAACGAGCGCGACACGTGAAAAACAAGCCAGTCGGCAGTGAAGAAACATATTGACCGTTCGGAGTCTGGCTGCGACCAAAAGACCAACCACGCCGCGACATAAACAAGTCGGCCGGGGGGTTTCCCTCTTGACGATTTTGAAATTGGCCAGGGAGGATAACATCGGTGAGGCGAAGGACGAGGGACTGGAAGAAATGACGTTGAGAGGTTTTTTGGGGAACAGGAAATTTTTAAAGTTTTGTGGCAAAGCAACGACACCATCATTTCCCGCCATTTTTGTAACATGTTTTGGAATATTCCTTTTCCACACTGAAACGGACGAAAAACTAAGTTTCCAGCTTTATTTTGGCAATAAATCTTCATATTTCTTTTAAATGGCCCATGCAAAGAAATATTTGACATCGTATTCATCAATGTATGTCATCTGAATCTTAACTTTTCTTCCATTTTTGAAGAGAACAAGTGCCGGGACATTGGAAACCATGTTGAGGCGGGCAATCATGTCCATCTGTTCGAGGTCCATTTGCGCCAAAATGACGTTGGGATGATAACGGCCCTGAATGATGTTTTTTTCTCATGTTTCTCAATAAAAATACGATAAATTTAAAAAGAAATTTACCTCTTTTTCAACAAGTTTCTTCAATTCGTCGCAAGATTCGCCACACCAGGAAGAAGAAAAGAAAACCAGAACAGGCCTCTTTGACATCAAAACATACTGCTTGTATTCTCCCACAGTTCTAATAGGAATAAAAGCCTGGGTTACAGCTAAAAATAGGACGAGAATCCCAAGAAGACGGAGAAAATGACCATACAACATAAGGAACTGTTTGTGAATGGAACAGTTTCAGTGCTGAAGAGAAGGGCCACAGCAGCAAAAAGGGTAACTGTGACCCGCTGGTTGCAAAAAAGTGATGAATGTCCAGGTTGGAAAAAGAAACATAAAGAACGAAAACACATCAAGCTGTGGAACTGATGATGGAAGAGTTTTGATATCAAAGCTTTTTACTGGTTTTAGGGAGAAAGTGACGATTATCATTGATGGGAACCATAGATCAGGAACAATCGGAGGAAATTGCTTCAAAATCAGAGAATCCTTGATTTTGACGCGAATTTGGAAAGAATTCTATTAGAAAAAGTGGACCCACAAAAAGTGTAGGTGGTCAGGTTTTCAGCGACCGTGTAAAAAGCGAAAAATACAGTGGTAAGCCCGGCAAAAGAGAACAATATCCATATTGAAAATCCGAAAAAAGAAGAACAATACAAACTGACTGAGCCCAATCAGTTTAACCTAACCACCGCCTCTTATAAGAGTTGAGCTAGGCATCTCTACACGATTGGTTTCATAAGTTTATCCCGAGCCATATTTTCACAATTTCCCAGTCATGAAACGTCGCAATAGGGGGCCTATCTTGCACCAGTAATATTGGTTCATCAGTATTTCTATGGCTTTAGTATTGAAGGTAGTCGAATAATAGAGAGAAGGGAAAGAGGGCTCGGAATCTGACAAACCAGTGGTATTTTGAGAGAACCCGTCAGCAGTTTTCCCCGGCGAGACTGTTCTTTTAACATCGGATATTTCAGGCGGGAAAAATACCGTTTATGTGGCCAAAACGACAGCAACTTTTACGCCAAAATTGTGGGGTATACTTTCTCTTATAAGAGGCGGTGGTTAGGTTAAACTGATTGGGGTCAGTCAGTTTATATTGTTCTTCTTTTTTCGGGTTTTCAATATGGATATTGTTCTCTTTTGCCGGGCTTACCACTGTATTGTTCACTTTTTACACGGTCGCTGGAAACCTGACCACCTTCACTTTTTGTGGGTCCACTTTTTCTAATAGAATTGTTCTCTTTTTGTCTGTATTTGCTTGCAAATACAAGCACTTTCTCTTCTGAAAATAACACAATCCAAAATATCAAATAACAATTTTATTCATCAACAGTGAACAATCGGCGAGCTTCTTTATGATGATGCTCAAATTCTTTTATTGCGTTGGCTGAGTTTTGTTTTTCGTTCATGTTTTCAATCATCTTTCTGACGTTCCCATAGAAGTAGAGGCCGCTGTAGACCATTATAAGTATGGTAAAGAATGCTACAATTGCGGGTCCGCAAAGAGACAAGGTCTGGAAGAGGCCGATGCTCTTGAACTTCTCTTCATAAGAGCTATGGAGATTGCTGTGCTCTTCCAATTTCTTATCCGTATCGCTGGTTTTCAATTCAAAAACCAGCGTTCACAATAGCTTCGGCGGCAGCAGTGGCAATATCTCCAACGATGATGTTGATATTGACGTCCATTGTCGACAAGAATAAAGTTCCAAATGATGGTAACATATTCCGTACAAACAAAAGCTCAATAGAAGCTGCTTTTACCTTGTAGAAGCGCAGCTTTCTTCATCCACTTTCTTGCTTTTTCATCCTTTATGCTAATTTGAAAAATTCAATGTTCACGGCGCCATAACTCTACAAAGACCCTAACTACCTATTTTTTTCTCAACGGATTCGTAATCAGCGTCAAAAACTGCATCTAATGCACTATTTTAAATATGAAAACCAGCAGTTTGAAAAAATCCGATTTTGCACGGGGCCGCCGCCATGGCGTGCGCACTATGTTTCGCTGTAGCGCCGGAGTGTGTGGATGGATTTCTCCCGAATATGGACGCGCCGCGAACTGGCAAAATTTCCTACATAATAAAAAAAGAATTAGTGAAATCCGACGTCGGGGGGCCGAGAACCGAGTGGGTGCACGAGAAACGGGGAACATCGGCCACCTGTAAAAACCACTCCGATTTTTCATTTTTTCGAATTACGCCGTATTCAGCTATAATGGGTACCATTCGATAGGGAATGACGAGTAGAATACGATACAAAAAAGAAAAATTCAAAAAGTCAGCGCGGAGGCGCGCTACGCGCGCAAGAAAGTTTTTGAAACGCGCCCAAGCCTGAAGAGAAACCTAACCACCGCGCAGCGCTGCGCGCTGCGCGCGATATCGGCTTCTCTGATGACTCTGCGCCTCGCCTAATAGAGAAAGCGACGGTCTCCCCCGTAAATTCTCGGCAGCCGCTGCCAGCCATCTCGCTACCCGTCATGGCAGCCACGGTACTAACCCAGTATCTCAAGGTACTAATGGGATTCTGACCGTAGCTTGACTGCGTCATGAACTGAAGTTTTTGGATTAACCCAGCCGGGGTCAACTGGCCGGGCAACGTGACATGTGGTAAACTCTTGCGGTCAAAAGGGGACAGCCGCAGAGGTACAACCACAAAATATCCTAAGTTTTGAACAGTAGTCACCCATGGTTACTGTGACAATAATTCTTGGTAACAGAAAACTGACATTTTTGACGATTTTCGATCCGATCCTGGTTGCGAGTCCATTACAACGGGAAACGCTAACCTGCATATTTTTGGGATTCGGTCACCTTATGTTTCCCTTGTGAAAAATTAACGAGATTTTGAGCCATTTTCTAGGAAAAAATACCAGACTGAAGTAACATCTGCATAACAATAAAACAAATCATGATATATGATTAATTAATTGAAGCAACAGGTGACACAGTTGTTTCATCATATATTACAGTTCAAAAGGCATTTTCCAGTTAATCTTTAAAGTTTATTAGTATATAAGTTGCCATTTCTATCGGTTATCTGCAGATTTCACCTGAAATGCTGTTGGAATATTTTTTCGGCTCAATTTTTTACATCTGCATTCTTCTGGTTTCTATTTTTTCTACCACTTTTGATGGTTTGCTATACTACGCAATTTGGAAGCATACTCCACGAAAAATGCAAGATATCAAGCCAATTTTACAGAGTAATTTGGTAAGCAATTGAGATCTCTTGCCACAATGGGATCCTAGCTATTTCAACGTTCTTTCGGTATTCTGACACCTTTTGGTATAGCTCCAGATTATATGTATCCTTTAAATGTCATCCGTATCAATGGATTTTTTCATTTTCTTGGACAGGAATATGGACCAGCTGTTTCCGTACTGTTTCTCATACATGGCCGGAGGCCGGGCCCGGCCCGGCCCCGGCCCGGCCCCGGCCCGGCCCCGGCCCCCGATGATCAACAACTTTTGGGCCCCGGCCCGGCCCGGCCCGGCCCCGGCCCGGCCCCGGCCCCCGAGCGGAAGCGAACTTCGGGCCCCGGCCCGGCCCGGCCCGGCCCCGGCCCGGCCCCGGCCCCCGACGGCCAATGACTTTCGGGCCCCGGCCCGGCCCGGCCCCGGCCCCGGCCCGGCCCCGGCCCCCGGTGATCGAAAAATAACAAAATTTTTCGTTTTCATGTACTGTACGCTGTTGTACAACTACCTTTATTTTACAAATTTTTCATTACTGTATTTATCATTTTGAAGTCATTAGATGTCACAATATTTTACTCTTCGCGTATTATTGCGTTTTTCTTTATTTTGTAATCTATCTTTGTATTTTTTTCCTTTTTCAAGTATTTTTTTTCGAGTGATTTAAATACAAATATTTATTATCAGCCATCATAATAATTATGTACAATATGGCACTTTACTACGTTTTTTTTTTGGTTTTATTCGTTTTTTTTTTATTATAAATACATGCTAAAAATTATTAGACTGGGGAATTGGCAACATCTTGGGGTACAGAGTATTTAGAATGAAAAATTAGTTGTTTATTACAAAGTCCGACCCCACTTTGTACCAAGTGTCGACAGTTTGATTATTTTTTTTCCAAATAACTTTCCCCCCGGTGGTATGTCCAGCGTAGTCTCCGTATGATAGTACGTCGCAATCGCCTGTGATGTTGAATTTTAAAATATCCTTAACGAATAAATTAGAAAGAGACTGATTAAATGCTTACTGCTTCTTTTTCAGTTTTATAAGAACAATGTAAAAAGCCACATTTTTCTTCCATTATGTAGGAGATGTTCTCATCAAAATCCATTTTAAAAGCACAATCAAAGGTTATCGACATAGCAGTGCTCACGTAATTTCCTTTCCAGGTATTGTCTTTACCGTCCGCACTAAATTACTGCCATTTATTATTTTACCAATTAAACTCACATGCAGCACATTCTCTTGACATTCATTGGATTGTAGAAACACCCGAAACCGAATCCATCACCAGGATAATTAGGATTGAGATTTATTCCAAAAAGTCCCTTTCGGAAACCATGCCCCCAAACGTGGCCATTGTGCGATCTCATTGTAGTCCATGAGAGAGGGCAATCGGCGGCAGTGCAGAAAGGACTAGAGCCCATCCAATAACAACCGGACCTAGAGATTACTTGAGGTGCATTTCCCATTCCACTCAAGACGCTGCATGCTACTCCTATTAATTTATTTTTGTGCTGCGACAAAATAAAACTTACCAACGAGGCCAACAACTGTATAGGGAGTTACAATTGGATCCACACTTCCGCAAAATTTTATGGTAACCAGAAAAAGCAAATACTTGGCCATAATGGAAACGACGAGAGGCGGTAGACTGTCGAAAAAAACTGTCCTTTTTGTGTGGTTTGGGCCAGAGTCCCCGCCCCTGCACAAAGAAGAGACGCGGGCTATTCAAACCACACGGCAATTATCTTGACGTAGATTGACCTCTCTCCTGTCGACAGGCAAGCTATCTCTGCGTTGACGGGGTCAGGCGGCCATCTGGCTCTGTGTAAACAATCCTCACTGTCCCATACGACATAAGTTCGATAATGGAATTTGAATAGAAGAGTAACATGATCTTTTTTTATTATAATTCGGAGTTAACATAGATTGCAGATTGATTAAATATGGACGAATTCTGTTTAGCAATATTTTAGGCCAAGAAATCTTCGTATAATGCACGGACGATGATGTTTGTAGCCTCACTTGCGCAATTATCCGATATTTTATCAAGCAGGAACAAGCCATCTAAAATTTACATATCATTGTTTTCAATTAATATTACCGATGTTAAGATAATTTGTAATAAATGAATTTAGGAGTTCCTCATCCGTCCCGTGCATGTGAACACGAACAATTTTTTCTCGACGGGAAGGGGAGACCCATTTTCGAACAGCCAACATGGCGGAGATGATATTCACAATCGTCAATAAGATAAAATAGCACCTAAAAATGGGCCTATTCCTTATTTTAAAAGGGCAAAATTACCATAAGGTTATATAAACCATTTTTATAGCCTCCATGCCTGATAGGGTACAGAAAAAGAAAGTGTTTAAACTTTTTCCCGAAGTCACTCTTCTGCTGAGATGACAAACAGCTGTTTTAGGAAAGTAGCCTTGCCACTGGCCGTTTTCCATGAGAATCTACATTTTAATTATTTTTTTTGGCGGAGAATAACTCACATTGAAAGCCCATGTTCTTTCCATTACGAAGAACCAAGAAATAAATTCTAATTGGGCAATGGAGAGGGCCACGTAAATGAACTTGAGTGATATATGCCAGAAAGCAAGTCTAGATCCCGCATGTAGCCTAAGCCACGTAGAGGTGATGGTAACTATATGGGACAGGGATGTCCTCTGATAGAAAATTCTTATTTTCAAGGAAATTATTTCGCGGATAAAGGTATTCAGAGCCATTTCTTTGCGGGAGCTCACATATCGCCACCAGAAATGAGGTAGGACGTGTGGCAACAGAGGGAGGAGGCCGAAGTAAACCACGTTCGCGTAGAAAGATAAGTCTCTCTTAAAAAAACAATGAATACAGCAAAAAAAAACTTTCAACTTGTTTCTTCAAATTAATTGACTTGGAGGTTTCATTTGTTGGCACGAAGTAAATGTTACTAAAACATTCTTTCTCTTGGCTTCCCCACCCTGTCGGTGTCCCGCAACTGAGAAAATCATCCCGACTGCTATAGTTCAAATTTTTGGAATTCAAAGAAAGGGACTCACGAAACATTGAACAAAATGTTCCACAGAATAGCGGACAGCACAGGAGTTACGTAATAATTAATCTTTTCTATAAGTCCTTCGGTGCAGCTGGGCTTTAGAAACCCGATGACAACTTTGATCGCTTCCATTTGAAGAGAAGGAGGCAGACAGGCGACAGAAGGCCGACTGTGAGTGAGACCAACTGGCGACACAGTGACCTTTTTTATCTTTACACTGTTAGCGGCTCGGTGACCCTGCTATATGGTCACGGTGTTTTGCAACAGTGCCAAACATGTGACACAGGCAGTCGACCTTTTTGCTCTCTTCTATCGCTCCATCTTGGTTTACTGTAACAACTATTTTAGCTCCTCTCGAACTTGAACAAATCTTGAGACAATGGACGGAAAAGAAAGCCACCGTAAAACCTTACAACGTCTTCGTGATCTCCCAGAGCCGCCTGATTCATTCGAAGCAAATGATGTGTTAGCCAGAGCTAGGCGTGAATTTTCTTCTTTCGATAAGAGCCAAGAAAAACAACAAGTCAAAAGGCAGCAAGTTAGAAAAGGAGTAGAGGATACTTTATCAGCATTTCGTGACATCATTCCCTTACAAAGTAGCAGGGGTCAAACATCCGTGTCTGGCGGTTCAGCACCTACTTCACAATTCGATGAAGGTTAGCAACATTCTTTTGGGTTCCTACTATCTGTTTAGATTCGATTTGGGGCTTTGATAATCATCCAAAAAAGCATAAATTGACTGATTACGGTAGCGGTGAAAGAGAAGCCAGCCAAGCAATTATTGGCAACAGCGCCGCTCGCCGCTCAAAATACGCCAACGAAAATGCCCAAATAATAGCCGAAATGGACGCTATGGATAGAAATGGTCCTCAGGACTTTCATGAAGAAAGAGAAGAAAGAATTGCAATTTTAGAAAGAAAGGTAAATTTCTCCAATTTTTTAAAACAAATAAATGCATTTTCAGCTTATAGAACAAAGAAAGAAATTGTCGACTTGCAAAAAACCCAAAAGCGCTGATCTCAAAAAAGCTGATGTCTTACAGGGATTAGTTAGTGGTATTTATTCTTGGGTGGGTTCAATTTTTTATATTTTTTTGGATTCTACTATTTTAGGAAGAGGGCAACAACGATTCAACTTTTTCTGTAGTATTAGATCAAAACGAAATGCCCACTGATCATCGTATTTGTAATGACTGCTGCGAAATGCTTACTGGCCGAGGTGGCCACCTCGGGTAATTAGCAATGCCGAGCCATAAAACACATGAGTTCAGCCGTCATCAAGAGTATTGTGAAGCCAAAAATAAGCGTCCTATTCCAGTTGCTGAAAGAAAATGCATAACACATGTGGAAGAGAAAGAGATAGCAGCGTCTGTTGCTCAATGGATTCTGCGTGAGGGAAAGCCGTTTGCAATCTGCGAAGCTGACTCGTTCAAGAACATGATCGCCGAAATTGTCTCAATTTTGTGCGTAAATGGTTGAAAACAAAAATAAAAAGTATTGTAGCACTGGTGTCACGAAAGAAGAAGTGGTAAACAAGTTGCCTAGCAGAAAAGTAGTCGCTCGCCTATGTATGACAATAGCTGATGAAATTATCGCTGAATCAACTAAAAAAGTGAGTTCCAAATTCTTTATTTTTATAGTTTTATGTGCCTTTCATTTTCAGTTCTTATTATCAGCTAAAAATGAAGAAGTGTCTCTGCAAGCCGACCATGGCAAACACCAGAATACCGACTATTTGTCTTTATTTGGGTCGCATCTCTTGGAAGAGACGACGGAATGGCAGTTGGAAACTCTTCCCCTTGGACTTTCTGAGGTCAAGGAGGGCAGAAAAACATCCGAGGTGGGACTCTTCTATAGCTAAAAACCAAAGTCATCCTTAAAGACGTTTACCCAAATTGTGGATATGTGTGAGAAAATAGGGATGTCCGAGCCGTTGGTTAAAAATTGTTTTCTGACCACTGATGGGGCTCTAAAAAAAGTCGGCGCTGATTACATGAAACAAGGTTGCATTTGATGGTTTACATAAATTATCCACAATTTAGCCGTGGTTTGTGTGAATCATTCAATCAGTTTAATTAGTGAACGGACCCTTGACCCATATCATAAATGCCGTGCCGATTTCCTTATTGAAGAAAGAGAAATGTTGGGTGACTGGAAGAAATTGGTCGAGAGGTGCTCTAGCCTCGTATTCGCAATTCGAAACAGCCATCAGGTATTAACTTTGAAATAACCGCGATAAACAGTTGTTTAGCTAACTGATCTTCTTGGATTTATCCCAAAGAAACCGGCGCCTACGCGGTGGCTCAGTAATTATGGCCTTCTCATGGATATGACAGCTGACATTTTACCAGCGTTGGCTAAAGAAACTCAAAACCCCCAATTATCAAAGGAACTGAAAGATGAAATCCACGATCTGAATCGCAACTTGTTGCTACTACAACAGATTGCATGTATTTTGGAATTTTTTGTCCCTGCCAGCAAAGCATTTCAGGCAAGATTATGATTTATTAATTTGACCATATTTTTAGACTTCTTCTAGAATTACTGCTCATCTGGTCCTTCCTTTTTATACTCATTTAAAGAAGCAATTCAAACTCATATTGAAAGATCAAATGACTGGATTGAAAGTGCCAAATGACGATAATCTCAAGCTCATGGCCAAAGGGGCATTATCTGCTACTATGTACCAATTTGACAAGAACATTGGCGATGTCCATTACGCAGCAGATTACCTAAATCCGAACGGCATGTTTGATTCCATTGACGACGACGTTAGGAAAGAGAAAGTGAGCCATTTCTTTTGTTTATTTTGGGTAATTGTAATGCTTGCAGACTATCAAATACATTGAAATTTTATCGGAAAAATTCGATAACATCCCTATCAGAAGAAGATCCCTGATAACGAAAAAAGCAAAGTCTTTTTACGACCGATTCGCAGGTGGACTCCAATCAGATGATGACGAAGAAGAGGAGGAAGATGAGGAGCAAGATAATGAAAACTCCTTACAAAATGAGATAAAAAAGTACGATCGTATCAGAAGAGGTAAAATTTTAGCAAAATATCACCCCGAAAAATTTCAGTTCGCGGAAGTCCTCCACCGGAGAGGTTCTGGATTATGCATAAGGAGGATTTGCCTCTTCTGTACAAGGTAGCAAAAGTGGTTTATGCCTGTGTGCCATCAGAAGCTGTCTGCGAGCGCAGTTTCTCGATTCTCCAAAATATAGTCACAAAGCAAAGAAGCCGTTTGGAACCATTGAAGACCGAAAAGCAAACCATAGCAAGAATGCTGACTGCGATGAAAACTGAAAAGGATCCAGAATCCTACTGAATTAGCGAACTTTTGATTAAAATACTTTTTTTATTTGTAATATTTATTTAGCAATAAATAAGTAATCCTCCGTTAGAAATTAATCTTGAGCTTTGTTGGACAACAGTATGACTTTCGTCCAGTCAAACATGGAGCTCCATAGCTCTCAATCGGCACTCCTCCGATTTTTTCAAAGTAGTCGTGGCCGCACCCCCCATCACAAATAGGAGCGGTACCTATAAAAAGAGTATTTTTCATCGAAATAAAATTAAACTCACCGATCCAGCCACATTTTTGTTGACTTGTCTCCTTGAAACTGCCTTGACTTTCTTCTATTATCAGTCCCAAAGGCAGGGCGAAAGACGTCATTGGGAGGAAAATGAGGACAGCGGCAATAAGGCGAAAACACCACATTCTAAAAAGAAATTAACAATGAGTTTTGTAGAATTAAAAGAAACGAGCTGAATTGACAATGGTGAAATAGTTGAAAAGGGTGGGGAAACTTCTAAAAGCATAAAGCAATGCGAAACAGAATTCTGAATCATGAAAGCAATATACAGCTTCTCGCTTGTGACATAATTCCCAGATTGATGCCACGGCTTCTTTTATTATATTGTCTATGATGCAATACCGGACAGGGTCACCGGAGACGAGTCGAACGAGCCGGTAATATTTACAACAGAGCCAAACGAATAAAACCAACAAAAAAACGTAGTAAAAGATGATTTAAAAATAAATAAATAAAGTGCCATATTGTACATAATTATTATGATGGCTGATAATAAATATTTGTATTTAAATCACTCGAAAAAAAATACTTGAAAAAGGAAAAAAATACAAAGATAGATTACAAAATAAAGAAAAACGCAATAATACGCGAAGAGTAAAATATTGTGACATCTAATGACTTCAAAATGATAAATACAGTAATGAAAAATTTGTAAAATAAAGGTAGTTGTACAACAGCGTACAGTACATGAAAACGAAAAATTTTGTTATTTTTCGATCACCGGGGGCCGGGGCCGGGCCGGGGCCGGGGCCGGGCCGGGCCGGGGCCCGAAAGTCATTGGCCGTCGGGGGCCGGGGCCGGGCCGGGGCCGGGCCGGGCCGGGCCGGGGCCCGAAGTTCGCTTCCGCTCGGGGGCCGGGGCCGGGCCGGGGCCGGGCCGGGCCGGGCCGGGGCCCAAAAGTTGTTGATCATCGGGGGCCGGGGCCGGGCCGGGGCCGGGCCGGGCCGGGCCGGGCCGGGGCCCGGGGGCCCGGATGGGCCATGTATGCTGTTTCTTCATTTCCATAATGATTAAACAAATTCCAGACAGCTATCATAATAACGCTAATAATTCTTACTGGTATTTGCATAACCGAATGTGTTATTTATCGATTTATAGTCATTTATAAATGGTTAAAAATACAACGACTATTGCGACAACTGATCCAATTCTCCATTTATTTCTCTGTGCATATTCTAATGGGAATTATTGGATTGGGAATGGGCGTCTATGGGATGAATACATTTGTGCTTATGAGTCCAAAGGTAAGATCAAAAAAGCGGGTCAGGAAATGAAGCTCTATCAAAATTTAAGGATTACTTAATTTATGCTAAACAACAAAATATTTCCATAATATCAGCTAACATTGACTTTTCTTCTGACATTCTGGCCATTTGGCAACCGAATAATGCTGGAATCTTCTTTAGTTTGTCTTATTATATTCCATTTCAGATCCCAACGGGGCGCTTCAAAATCAGGAAACCCGATCTTTCAAATTCTTCGGTTTTATAATAGAAAATACCTGATTCATAAGACCGCGTTCTCTGATTTTCAAGCGTCTTTTCCCCGAGATTGGAAATCAAAACTACACTTTAAATTTTTTTATTTACTTCTGTCAAATCTTCTCTATTTCAGCGTATATAGGAACAATAGGGCCACTGGTAGCTCTCGGAATTAGTTACACTCTGTCTATTCTTATGTACAAGAAGCTACGTCAAATGCAATCAACCGTCAGCACCCGCCATTACCGTAATCAAGTCAAGCTGACGGTTATGATTCTAGGGCAGGTGAAAATTGAACATTATTTCCTGTAATCTGAATGGATTTAGGGACTTTTGCCTCCTGTAATTTTAGCAATTACTTGTGGATGTATGCTTATGCACCAAATTACCATCTCTATCGGCGATAGTTCATCAATGATCATATTTCAAATTATGTTTTGTAACATTGTTGCTTATCCAATGGTGAGCTCTATGCTTACCGCCTTTCTTACCACACCATATTTTATGGTTTTTAAAAATCTTGTATTTAATTGTTCACTAGGAAAGAAACACAAAAGTCAAGCAGTATCAGCCGTTTTTATTTGTAATCCTGGTCAATAAATTAGTTAGGATTATGAAATAAATCTTTCAATTTTTATGACTCTGCTGTCTACTGGCAAGAACCTGATGCACCTGTCATCAATACTGCCATAGAATTCTCAATTTTGTATGAATCACGTATGAGTCATTAGCGCAAAGATCAACATTTTTTGTACGCGATCCCAGTTCAATCTTTTCAATCACTAATCGGATTTGCACCTAATTCCTGCACCTATATCCGTGTTCAATTGATTAAAAAATCTCATTCTACGGCCAAATTTCATAGTTTCATGCGGTCAATTTTCTGGCTCTCTGTTCTTATTCTTATTGAAGCAGAAGAAGCAGAATTTCCCCGTAAGTATTATCCAAATTTTGCGCAAAATCCCCTTCAGCATGTAAAAATGAGGTGA
Source organism: Oscheius sp. DF5033 (assembly GCA_964036215.1). Classification (NCBI taxonomy): domain Eukaryota; kingdom Metazoa; phylum Nematoda; class Chromadorea; order Rhabditida; family Rhabditidae; genus Oscheius; species Oscheius sp. DF5033. Next base: position 5,497,629 of record CAXIWN010000002.1, on the reverse strand, counting down.
TTTATTTGAATGAATCTTGGTCATCTTGGCATCTGTTGCCTCCTGGAAAATTTAAATCAGATTCGCCTTGTACCTTTACGGTTTTTTATTTTTCTTAGAAATTTCTGTACTTTCAGTGTAGTTAGTGTATCCAAATGACACTGCCCTTTGTGGTAAATTCTTTGCCGAAGATCAATTTATGAGCTGGGGAATTGATAAACCAATTGGGGGAGTCGATGCATTTGGAACTGTCGTGTAAGTATTACTCCATTTTAAAATTAGTTCCACCTTTACAGTAATTTAATTGATTATCGCGTAATGGTTTGTATGCCACCACCATGGTATTCCATCTTTGTGCCAAATAAGACCAATTCGTATATTGATCTACCGACCATGAATAGCTGTAATTCCAAGAATTGTACAAAATATCATCTGATGAAAGTGAACGCATTTATCAACAACAAAACAATCGAAATAATACCCGGAATGCGACCGTATATTATTGTTGGAAGCAATGGAACTGGCCAACAAATTACTTACAATTTCACTGGGAATATGGCAGCGGTCTATGTAAAAATGTCCAATGCCTATTTTACCTATGAGAAGACACCACTGGGCGCAGAATCTTTCTTTCTTTACAACGGCAATGGACAAATTACTGGAACGTAAGGCTTTTTTTTTTAAATTTAAAAATAGGACATTTAGCCCTGCGTCATGGCAGAGCAGTCTCCAGCGATTTTCTCAACTGATTGTCCATGAAATGCCTCCGGGAATAATACTTGAATGGGCAGAATCGCCGGGACTGCTGATTGTTATGGCAAGAGAAGGTATAGTTTTTACGCTTGGAGGAAATGAGCGCTGTAGGACCCGCTTCAAAATCAGGCAAATTATTCGATTTTTTACTGGAAAGCACCAAATTCAAACGTGCGTTTCCTTGAAGTTGCACAGCGCCTGTTTCCTCCAATTTTGGAAACCGACCATATTTTATTCTTAAAGATGTCGATGGCCTCATACACCCAAAATTCGTCCAGCCTACGTATCATATAGTACCTACTGTGGATGCCAGTCAAGGTGAAACATCCGTGACAATTGTGGATGGTGATAGCTATAACTCTTCATGTGTACAGTATCAATTAGGCTGGTTTACATTCTCGGTAAGGAATTCCAAATTTGAAAGAACTGAAGCTGGGAGCTGAAAATTTATCGAGTTCACTTTGGAAAAAATGAAGGTGGGCGCCTTCTCGGGTACTGCAGCGCCCTTTTTCTCCAAGATTAGAAACTGACGATAATTTTTAGGATGACATCGAAATTATTGTACACAATGGTTTTCCTAAACAGAACATCACTGAAGATCTTATTGTGCTGCGCCTAGAGTAAGTTCAGAACGATCCAAAAAACGATGTGATTTCAGTGCAACAGCTTTGGCCCCAGACTATGTGATGATTCTAGGATGCACAAAAACTTTACGAATACTCAAAGGCAGTCTTAGTTTCCACATCGATAGGGCTACCAACTATGGACTCCGTAACCATACGATAAAAGGATTTATTAAAACTGAACCTGCATCAATACCGAGCATGCCGAATAATGCAAACCTCACTCAACTGACACTTTTCTGTAATCTTCTCCAACTTTTTTAAAACAATGTAAAATTTAGGTTACGGCAACAAGGATTGCAACATGACAGGAGAAATCACATTTCAAGGTGAAAATCCGGATTCTAAAGTTGAACTGACCAAGTATGGAAAGACATTTGGGCAGGAAACTCGCCAACCGAATGAAACCACATTTGAGGCAAATGATCTACGCTTTTTAACAATTGGATTGAACAAAGGGACAATACATTTTGAGATTACAGAAACTGATCCAGAATGACCTAAGGATTTAAAAAAATAAATCTTTATCTTGTTGCAATCTTGATTCAAGTAATAAAATGGGCGGGAATCCTGTAGGATTTGAATTCTAGAAATTTCTGCAAGAACTTGAGCTTTCAAAGTCGAAAACTTTATTCAGAAATTTCAGAAAGCCCTTTCCGTTAATCAAAAATCGAAAAAATTTCGCATTCTACAACAATTTAGGCTACCCTTTAGCCCATCGCTTTGCCTGGCTTATAGACCACGTTGTTCCGTGTGGCTCATACTGATACGTCACCCGTCTTCGATGATAAGATTCCTTTATAATCTGTGCAAGATTGCCAGCCAGAGTCCTTTTTCCTAGAGATTCTTCTTAAAAAAGTTGTCCTGTATTAAATGCGCTCAATTTTCTTAATTTCCTCCCTTTCCTCCATTATTTTAGGCAAGTTTAGAACTTTTTGAGTCTTATTTCATTTGATTTGTAGCCTGCCCACCAGAAATTTTAAATAATGGCACCCAAAGTGGGATGTTTCCTACAGGAAATCAAACTTCCAATACAGGATTAAAACTGTGTACTATGACGGTATTTCCTGCCATTTTTTTGAAGCAATTCAATTTTTTCAGCTTACAGTTCCAAAAGGATATTATCTCGAAGTGTTGCTGAATAATACAATAGGATCCAATGGTTTTTCTCTAGTTACTGATGCAGTAGGGGCAATTTACTTCGATTCTGGGTGCGTTCACTAATTTCAATCGTCACTATGAGGAGCCTTATCAATAGAAGATTAACGTAGACTGGTTGAATTATTGCTCAATTTTATCAGCTGAGGAGCAAGAAGAATGAATCAGCAAAAGTACAAACTAACAATGATGACATTTTTCGGTCATCAGGGCGTTAATTAATTATTTGTATAGACTAAGAGACCGTTTCAGTGTCAATGTTCTCTTATTTTCTGCTGATTATCTCCAAATTCAATTGAATACTGCGGCTACGGGCGTGTACAGCTTTTCGTGGACCTACCACATGAGTAAGCTATTATTACAGTCGGTTTCCAAATTTGGGAGAAATCTGCGTTGTGAGATTCTTGAAAATCAAGGAAATATCGAATTTTCACTAGAAAATATCAAATTAGAATTCGCACATTTTCTCCTAAGCTTGGAAACCGGCAATATTTGCTTATAAAGTAATTCAGTGACCTCAAAACCAACCAAATATCTCACTCTACCCGAAAATGGCCAAGGTCTTCTGATTCCCCAAAGTACAACCTTTGATTCCCAAGTAGTTGTGCGCAGCAATGGATCCTTAGCTATTTTTGGAGACGCCAATCCAGAGACATACATCGAAAATCAAAATCTGCAAGCGTGTTTTGTCTTTGCTGGTGAAGGAGTCGCTGGACAATATCTTGGATCGTAAGAAATTTTACTTTTTAAAAGAATTCTTGTTTCAGATTGTATACCTTGATGATAAACGGACTGAATATTGAATATATGGATTCTCCCTACACAATTACCCTGGTTTCGTATTCTTCTAATAGCATTAGCGGAGCTTTCCTTGTTCGTCTCCTGTTCGATATTCAAACTATCAATTACCGCTTCAAAATGCTGGATGAATGGCCGTATAGTGAAAATGTTAGTTTTTTCTTCTCCCGGGTAATGGCTCGACCACACAAACTTGCCGTCCGAATTTGGAAATCGACGGTAACACCTCACTAATCAAAAACTTTCAGATTACGCTAACTTCCACAGCCAATAAACCAGCAGTTCTGACAGTTTACGACCCTAATAGCCACTATGGTTGCTATCTTTACACCCAATCTTTCAGTGTAAGTTTTTCTTACCATTTTCTCTACTTTGCCGATAATTGCAGTCATCTACAGCCCAGTTAAATTGGCTTCCAGGATCTGCTACTCCCCCAACTGCTCCTAATCTCTCTTTCAATAAGAACACAGCCATAATCCCGCCAAAAATCCCCGGTCCTTCGAAGACTTTTGTAGTTACCAACGGGACTGTGAGCTTTACATTGTCCAGCAACTATCCAGAAAGTACGAAAATTTTATATTTTTAAAAAGGTTTTTAGAATATCAAAACCTAGAAGTTGGAGACGTTGCCTATTTCGCTACGGAATATTATTCTCTGGAAAACAGTGAACAAGATCTATTTGAAACCTGCTTCATGAAGGCATTAGCTGTTGGAAAAGTTACTTTCGATATAGAAAAAGCCTACGCTCGGTTTAATATTACGGTTACTGATGGAAAAGTGGCTACGGAGACGTAATCTTACCTTCAAGACAAATTATTTTTGTGTATTCTAGGCTTTCGTCTTCTGATCCTACAGTAACCTTCAATGGAAAAGGCTTCAGAATAATGTATATGGGAGCAAACGATGCAAAAGATACTGGAGGATTACTGAAACTTGAAGTCAAGTCGTCTTTACTTGGTAAGTTGAGAGCAACGGAAAAAATAGTCCCTTTCCAGGATCTAACCTAATGAGTTTACTCATTCCAATCGTCATTATTTTATGTAAATTCGTGTAAAACCTGTGATCTCAATTTAAATTTTTTTATGTCTGTTCTTGCAAGAAAAGAAGAAACTCTGAAGATATACACATGAGGAAGGCTAGGCGATGTCCAAATTTGGTGTTAGAGACGCTGAGAGAAAAGACGCCTTCTTGAATTAGATGCCGGCTTGCTGTTTCTCAGGAAAAAATCAAATTTTACAAGATCTTGGATAGCGTGTAGAAAAGAGATCAACCCCCTCTGTACAGAATAGGCAAACAAACTGATACTCAACTAACAGATGTGCCCCGATTCCATAAGAAAACAACTTTTTTTTCCGAAAATTTATACGAAGAATACATTGAGAAGTTTACATTACAATTACGAGTTGAATCAGAGCCATTTTGAGATCAGTTGCCATTAGGACAAGAAGCGCCGCGTAGCCATTCGTTTTCCAGTAATCATTATCTCCCTGAAATATGTGTCATTCGTGTTTTTAAAAACGAGAAAACATACTTCGTGCTTATAACAACTATTTTCCGTGGGGAAGGGACAGGACACGGCTAAAACTGTGGATAACAAGTTTTAAGTTTTCCAATGAAAATTCGAACATTATTTCTTTTCCTGATTTTCAAACTGGCCAAGTTGAAAAAATACCAAAGTATTTCGGTCTTCCCCTGACTCATATCGAAAATAATCGAGAATGTACAATATCACGAGATCCATTGACCCAGTCGCTTATTTACTTCTTCGAGAGCCAACAGTCCACAGTTGACTAACCGTTGGCACTTGGTTAAACAAACAATCAAACAATTCTTTTCAACCTCTGTTACTTTCTCTCCCTAGTTTATTTTCTACCCCACGCCATTAATTAAACAGACTGGGGGTACATAAAGAACTCAGTCCTTGGTCGATGTCAATTTTCTTGAAATGAAGTTACTTCTTGTACTTTCCTTGACAGCTCTTTGCTCGGCTTTGAGCCTTCCGTCCATTTTCTCGTCATCTTCGTCATCCAGTACACAATCTACTCCCTATAATCGGGCCAGGGATGATTATAATCGACAGGATGGACAATGGTAAGTTTTTTTAATTGAAAATTGGGAAAAATCGTCGTTTCCCGCAAGGTTTTCGATAGAAAAATGGGATTTTTCAGGATTTGGGTACCAAATTCTGCCTTGAGAGATATTGCCAACAATAATGGCTACAATTCTGGCTCTTCTTATGGATATAACAGCAATGGTTACAATAACAATGGCGTTGGCAGCGGAATCAGCAACAATGGCTACAACAGCGCCTACTCCAATGGTTACAATTCCAATGGATACAATAACAGACTGACAACTTCCACTTATTCCAGTATTTTCGGTTAAAAACACCTTTATTGTATTGTAAAATTAATGTGATAAATTTGTAGCAGAGGCTTTTCCAACAATTGTCATTATCTCTGTTGATTTCCTGGGTCGATTACACCAGTACATGACGAAGCTGTCAATGGCTATGTGATTTAGCCACGTTGCCGAGAGACAGAGAAATTTAAACCAAAGATCTGGGTACAATTCAGAGATGTAGAGGCTGACAATGAAGTCGAATATAAATAGAAGGTCTTGAATTGTTGTCTGTACTAAAAGTCGCATGTTTTTCTTGAAATTTATGGTTTCAGCAGGTCGATTGGCGCTAAAAATATGCTGAAAATGTCGTTTTTTTTTTAAATTTGTAAGGCATACTTACATTTAATTGCTTAATTTTTAAGAAACAGAGTAAATTCATGGTGAAGGATGTGCCCGTTAGGCAAAGGACAATGATAAAGACAGTCTGCCCCAAATTTTGGGCGCAAGTAGAAGTGAAATCTTCCGGCGCCCAGGAGAGGATCTCGATCACGTAAACATACCCACAGCCGGCTAAAAAACAGCAATTTTAAGTTCTGTCATTTGCTGTGTGGATCCCAAGACGAATGAATTATTTGAGCCAGTAGCTCCAAAACTGATAGGGGTCTCGCTGAGAAGTGAGAACTTACGTTGCAATCGCCCAATACAACTGATCCCAACAAGCACGAGACATAAAATTATGCAGATCTAAAATGGTTGTGTTCTTTTTAAATGATCAAAATGTACCCATTTCAGCCATGGATTTGTTTGAGCTTTGAACCTTAATGGGAAAAACACGGCTAGAAATCGGTTACCACACATTAGGAATTGAAGCGCAACGGAGAGATTGTAGGCAAGGACCGATGAAATTAATCCAACTGCTCTGTTGGCTACTCCTTCGAAATAATAAAATCCTCTGTAAATTTAAAAAAAAATATGGCCCAGCGTACAGTAAAGTGCATGGAGCAGCCCATAATAGAAATCCTAGGCAGCAGGCAATATTGCTAACAGCTTTAATCCTGGAAGAAATTCTTATTTGACTATGTTATCTGCTCTTACCAGCAGAAGAAGTGAAAGCTGCCATAATATTTCTTACTTGTGATTAATTTTAGGACAAATATGGCGGATACTGTACCCAGTAATGAAATCTAAACGGCTAAAACTATTTAAATATTAAAAAATCACCGTAAACATATAAATTGAAGCAAATAAAGCCAACAGATGCATGCGGAACCTTGGATGACAAATAAAATAAAGCCCACGGTCACTTTTTGATCATTTATATACCCGTTCTTTCCAGTTGAGAAAATTTGAAAGACTTTTTATCTAAACATCTCACATTTTTTTGTTCTTTCTCCATTACTGATCTCACAGGTCTAACAAAGGGGAAATAAACGAGAAATCACAAACTGGAAGAGACTTGTACGTCCTCTACTTCTCGGTTAGTGTTAAAGCATCGAAAATTGAAGCAGTCGAGTGAAAAATACGAGATGAGTAGGTATTAAACTTTACTACCGGCTTGAGTATAGTCAGTTCTTTTGCTTCAGAAGCCAGAAGGCCCTATTTTTTCGAACGTCTTGTTCGTCCCATAAGAAAAAGGAAAAACACAAGTGAGCAGAAACAAGTTTATCGAGAAGTATCCCTCATTCGATCTTATTGGCTGTCTTCTTGCATACGTAGACATGTTCAACGGCACAGTTAGCGTCATCCCATAGTGTGTTGCCTGACGGTAATGTGACGTACATCTATAATAAAATAAACTTGATTTTTAGAAGACAATAACATTTCAGTAAAGAGTGAAATAAACTCACTGCAGTACAATATTGCACACCTTCATAATTATCGGGTGTAGTTGGCCGCCAGTGTGTGTAATCCATCTGTATAATATCGTTTAATGATGGTAATAATATTTTTCATACCGGGGTTCCATCATAGTTAGCAAAATTTGCGGCATCTGGGCCAGTTCTGTAGGAGCCGATCCATATGAGCTTTCCTGGCGTTGATGTTATGATAGAACGAGTGTATTCTATAACATTTTTCTATTTTTCTTTAAAATCTACACCTACCATAGATCAAAGTATTCTCAGCATTGCTATGAACTGAAGCCAAATCTCCTCCTTGACTTCTGCAGGTTTTTTGTGCTTCAGTAGCGTTCAATGACTCCTTTCCAATGAAATAACAAGAATCTGTAGAGTTGAAATATTTCCATCCATCAGGACAAGTTGCTGGAATTGAAAGAGATGTGGCGGTTCCTTGATAACTCTCACTTTTGGGTGTAGACGGATCTGGGCACTTGGGAGCCGGTTCAGAAGCAGGGCAACTGGGCACTGGAGGACAAGTTGCTGTGGGTGGACAAGTTAGAGAAAATTGAGTGGAGCAAGCTGGACAGGAAGCTGCAGGAGGACAAGTTTTCTCGGTAGGAATTGGACAGGCTGGGCAGGTGGGAGGAGGCGCGGTAGTTGCCACAGGAGTCGAGCTGCCGTCTCCTGTTCCTGGACCTGGTGTCGAGCCATTTCCTTGTCCTGGATTGGGAGAAGTTCCTTCAGGAATTGGTGAAGATCCACCGGGGACAGCCGTGCCTGGTGTTGTTGCTGGACTTCCTCCATCTCCCCCAGGAATAGTAGTACCTGATGGCGGAGTAGTTGTGCCATTTCCGCCCGGTCCTGGATTGGGTGAAGATCCTCCAACTGTTGTTCCAGATGCCGGTGTCGTCTCTCCAGCGTGACAAGGTTTGAAGTCAGCCAAAAGAGACAGAAGATGCTGCTTGAAAACATCTTCTGATCCTCCAGTGCTGGCTCCAGTTCCAGTCGCCGTGCATTTGCTCAAATCCGTCGTGTCACAGATTCCTCGATCCGCATGCCAGCTGGTTCCTTGGGGGCAGTCAAAGTCCTGTCGCTCTCCATGGGCGCAGATAATGAATTTCAGACAGTTCTCTGGATTCCCATAGAGACCGTCTTGGTCACATTTGAACTCAGCTGCAGCGATTGTTCCCAGCTGAATGAAGAAGAGGCAGAGGGCCAAGTTGAGTCCGCCCACAATGAAGACCATTGTGTCCTGAAAAGGAGAAATTATTCTTGTTAGCAGAATGGAGGGAAACTGAAGCTGCCAGGAGAAAGCTGAATGAATTTCGGGATCAGGCTCGGTCTATAAGTACTGCCACCATCTGCTGAAAAAATATTGAAAAATCTAGAAAATTCAATGAAATGTCAGTTAGTTTCTATTGGTACATCTGCTTGTTTGACTCGAAATCGAACACGAAATTGGACATGGTGCAGTCGTGGGAAAAGTTTTCCCCATTGGCGACAGTTGAATAAATACTACTTGCAAATTGATAGCTCGAAACGACGTTCACCATTCGTAAAAAGCCTGTTGGTAACTGAATTACCCATAAGAAACCACCCGGAAGGTCTATTGCATGTGATCATTGGAAAGCCGAACCGTCTTTAAAATTCATGAAAAAACGGAAAATTGGTAAATTTTCATTGAAAAACGTCAAATTTAATTGCGCGCGTCTTGAAGTCTCTCATTTCCCCAGTTTTCGAATTTTCCGCCAATTCTTTCCATTTATGTCGGGATTAGATCAGATTTTACCAAAATCATAACAAAATACAGTTCAATCATCATTTGCATCGCTTCCATCCATGATGGAAAGTTGGTTGCCATTCTTTCCCTTTTCAATTCCTTCTACTTTCAGAAAACTTTGCCTCGATTGTATTTCTTCTTCTCCAAGTGAGCCCAGCGTCGCCTTTTCCAAAACCCATGGTACTTGACAAAATGACCGAATGTACGCCTTTTTATCATTTTTTTTAACTAAACTTCTAGGCAAAATAACGAAAAATGATACAGGAACAGATCTAATTGGCAGAGAATGTTCATATTTGCATGCAATAGATGGCTACTTTGAATTTAAAATAGAAGGAGATCCGGCCATCTGGGATAAATTTGCTGAAAACCTTCAATTTGTTGAAAATATTCATTTCGTCTTCGATGGTTCATCTGTAGCAGAATTAAAATTAAAGGTGCCAACATTTGCGAATTCAGGTGAGTTTTTAAATTTTGAAGCGAGTATCCCCTTTTTTAATAAAAAAAATCGAATTTCCAGGCTTGACAGTGAAGAATAACGCAGAATTAACTGGAATTGAAATAAATTCACGCGTAACAACTCTCAATGTAATTATTTCTGGTAATCCAAAGCTGGCGAATTTTGAACTGGTAGGAGGATCTAATGGGCTGGCCGCAACCGAATTTCGGATTGAAAACAATACAAAACTGGATAAAATTAATATGGAAAAGCTGAAAAAGATCGAACTTAGCGGAAACTTTAGTCTGTCGGAGAATCTAAAGCTCAAGACGATTGATATGGCCGCACTCAAGTCTTTCAAAGCCAATAGTTTACGGCTGATTGGAAATAAAGCCTTGGAAAAGTTTGAGCTACCAGCAATGGATAAATTTGAGGCCACAAATGGTGAGATTTTCCTCAAATTCCTGGTATTTTTATAGGTGTTGAGATATCGAAAAATGATCACCTATCAATGATCAATTTCAATTCCCAGTTGGACAAAAGTTTCTCGACTTCCAAGATGGAAATCAGGCAAAATAAGCACCTAGTGGAAGTTGCCATAAATAAGGAGAAAACAAAAATAGTTGACATAATAGTCCATGGAAATCGTGCTCTATCCAACGATTCTCTTATTCTTCTGGGTGACGTCAAATCCACGAATCCTAAGGATATTCAAGAATTTGGAGGTAAATTCCCCGATTTTTTTGATAAATGTTAATTAAAGAATGTCTATTCGATGAGCCGATTAAGAATATGGAAGAATTGGATGGCTGTGTGGTTATCAATAGCACAGTCAGCTTTGATAATTCGGCTACAGGAAATATTACCAACAATCTTTTGACTACTATCAATGGTGATGTTTATTTGGCTGAACTTGAGCCGGGGAAGGTGGACTTTTTGGCAAAAGTCAATGTGAGGGGAGTAATCAGTAAGTTTTGACTTTTAGACCCATAAAAATTGGGTATTTTGGTCAATTTTTTGTAAAACTATAGGGAAAACTATATTTAAATTAAATCCAACGTTCCTTTCTCCAAAAATTACAGGCGATTTCCAATCTTGGGTTGACCCAAAGTTGCCGAAGTCGCTTGAAAATCAGGGAATTATGTCGAATTTTCATTGATAACCGCTAAATTGAAATTCGCACCCTTTGAAGTTCCTAAGCGCCCGTAATCCCCAAAGTTGGGAGCCGACTACAACGAATTTTGATCCAAAATCCAGGAATTCTGAAACTTTTACTATTTTACCGCTATTTTTATTTTTCAGAAAGTGATATCTGTGACTTCCAACTGCCTCCTCATAATGTCACTAGTCCCGAGTGTACCACAACGACAATTGCCATCACCACCACGACGACGGCAAGCACGACCATTATCACGACCACCGAAACTACCACCACAGTATCTACCTCTACAAACGAGGCTGTAGAAGCCGTAGCAGCCTCTTCCATAGCTTCTACTGGAAATAATTTATTGAAAGACGCTGAAATTCTACCTGAACCATTAGCTGTTTCTACTACTACTGAAGATAGTGGCATGTCCATGACGTAAGTCACTCTATTTTAAAATTGAATTTTTCAGAACCATCGCAATAATTGCAGGAGCAATACCCGGTGCTATTATTGTAATTGTGGTAGTTGGTGTTTCTGTTGGCTGTTATTGTAAGCGAAAGAAGAAGAAGAAGCAGAAAAGTAAGGAGGATAAGGGAATAGTTTTAAGAAGTCCAATGGGCCCACCAATCGAAACCAAAACAAATAGTAGAACATCAGAATCTGCTAGTAAAACCAGTAGTGGAAGTGCATCAACGCCTGAAAATCAAAGTATCAATGAAAAGAATCATAGTGATATTTTTCAACCTGAAAAGAGAATAGAAAAATCGAAGAAAGAAATATCTAAAAAAGAAGTTGCCCATAAAAAGAATAGCCGACAGAAGATAACTTCAGCAGAGAATAAAGGAAAACCGCCCGCACAAGAGGAAAAGAAACCTCTGGAGAAGAGAAAGTCTAAAGAAGGATCAAAGAAAAAGATCAAACCGGAAAAATCAGTGGATCAGAAAAGACCAAAGGTTCGGAATTTTATTGAATTTGATCAGAATGTTTTCCAGATAAAACGAGGAAGTCCAATTCTGCCATCAATTGAACAGCCAACTGTTTTTGAAACAACTGAAGCACCAATGAAGCCAGCAATAGTATCAGACTAGAACACGAACACGAATTATAAACATGCTACAATGGAAAGGAATCTTAAATCTTCTCCAATCTCAGTGATCTATTAGTTCTTTTAGGCAATAAAATTGCTATGAAATAGAGTTTTACTCGGATTCTACAACTATTGAAAAAGCTGCGAGACCTGAGAACGCGCGTATTTGAATTTGTCTTTTTTTAATGTAAATTCTAATATTTTGGAAAATTTGAAAAATTTGCCTGATTTTCAAGCGGGTCCCATAGCGTCCGAAACAAGTTGAAATAAATTCATTTTTATTCGGATTATTACTTTTCGAGGTAGAATGTCAATTTCATGCAGGATCCACGTCTTTTTTCCAATCAGGTTTCGTCCAAGGAGCCGGCTTACTTTCCGCCAAATACAGAAAAGGTGCATTGCACACGGCTAAGAGAATTGCCAGCCAGAAGAATAATCTTGACCATTGATCATTTGTCTCGTCTGGAACGACGATAGCCACAATTACAGGGATTGTCAATGTAATGATATTTGCATTCATTGAGAGAATTGCCATCACATAAGGGACAAATTGCCTGGCTACCTGAAAAGCAGTGATTTTTGAGATTTGTTTCTTTGTTAGGGTTTCAAAGGGAAAGATTTTCACTTACCAATTGTGCGCATTTAATTGCCCCAACAATATTTAATCCGCTGGCTACGATAGCTCCTGTATAAGCAACTTGAGCCACTAAAGGGGATGATGCCTAAAGTCATTGTATTTTATGGAAAAATGAGTAAAACTGCCCATGACAGCGTTAAAAAACATATGACCATAATATATTGGGTAGCTACAGCAAAAATAAGGATTCTTGTCTTTTCTGACAAGAAATTTGATTTATCATACAGTGGTCCTGCCAGGAATTTTGTACCGGAGGCTAAAATATAGGGTAAAGCTGTAACTAAACCGGTAGAACGGACATCGAGACCCAGGGCCTAAAAACATTCAGTCAATGCAAAGAGGCCGCTTACTTTGTTCATATAACTGGGCCCATAATACAGTAATACGGTATAACCAAATATCATTCCAGCACAAGTTAAAAATACACCCAAAATACTTGGATGCAAGGTGACCGCAACATAGGGGATTGGCTGTTTTCCAGCCCGAATTTCGGGTTTATTTTGCGTTATTGTGTAGAGCTCTTTTGCACCGACATTTCTGAAAAATTTCCGGGTTCAAAGTTCTCTCAAAGTAAACTCACGGATGCTTACTTGGACTATTTTGAAAGAACCAGAAAAATATGGTGTAAAGGATTATGGTTATCAGCCCCTGGCCATAATACAACAGACGCCAATTGTTTGTGTCACAGAGGAAACCAGCCACGGGCATTGTGAATATCGGTGACAACTGAAAATATCCAATTTTGAGGGCAAAAATAAAAAGGTGCACCTGGGTATAACCAGAAAGAAATGCGAGATATGTTCCTTGTTGATGGGCAGCTGACCAAGTGCCGGCTATCGCTCCTACAGAAGAGAATAGAGAGCCCAATGGCAGTCCTTGAATAATTCGGCAGATAAACACCATGTAAAAGCTTCTTTCAGCAGCAATAGGCAATAAAATAGTGGCAATTCCACTGCACATTCCATACATGGTCATAGTTTTTCTGAAATGGGGATTTTTTCATAGGACAGTCACTTTCTCAGGTCTCGGAACGTACCGGGCCGGTACTACCGGCCAGCAATATTGGAATATTTTTCAGTACTTTTCATTAAAAAAGAGCCTTTACAGACGTCAAAGTTTTATGTCTGTGTGCATAATCTCCAGTGCGATGTGTTTCATTGACTGAACGTGCTTTGGTGCGATTCTCCCAAATGTGAAATTATGCAGAACCGGAAGTTACTCCAGAATTATGGACATTGTGTTCTCTTTGTGAGGTCCCACAGCAATATTTAGACATAAAACATGACTGTTTTTCCTCAAAATAAGCTTACCTCATTCCAATATACCGTAAAAATGTCATAAAAGGAATAGTACCCATAAGACTTCCAACTGATACTGCAGAGAATAAAGCATTCCTATGACTCGGAGAATATAGCCAGTGATCTGTACTGTTGCCGGCTAAATCATCCATACAGATGACTGTCATTGAATATGCCAAATTATTACATGTTAGAATCATGAAGGAGATTGTGCAGAGGAATAGAATGACAAAACGGGTCTTATTCCCAAATTTAATGGATTCATCCAGAAGAAAATGGTCTAACATGGTGGCAGGAAACCAGCTGTTGTAGTTCGAGTAGACACACGCTGAATGCTGGGTCGATTGTCTGTCACCCCGACGTATTTAAATAATCTTTTTGAGGCCGATGATGACTCTTTGAAAATAAGTCAAAAGGTGGTAGAATCACAGTGTACACATCGGGTTGGTCTCGAAAATTGAAATTATTATAACAACTAACAAAGTCGAGGATTTTTAGAGTAAGAAATCCACATAATTTTACCGTAAATTAATGTTTTGTAGAATTTTTGATATCGCCTTGCAAAGCAGAAAACAGGCAATCAGATGATCGGTAAATTTCTGGGCGAACCATGTATTACGGGCCGAGAATCATATCCTTCCGGAAACGTACAACTTCCCGTCTTTGTCTCCATTCTCCTCATTCCCAGATCCAGATCCATTCCCCATCCTCTCAAGTATCAATCCCCCCTTTCTGTTCCTCTCTCGATTGGATCATTAACTTAATACGCATCAGGTTTTAGAGATCTTGTCGCTTCGTTATATAGGGCATATTCCCCAGTGTCTGCATAACAGGCGCGATGTATCGTCCTCTATTCTTTGCTGTCGCTTTCATTATCGGTCAAGCCGTAGCTGAAAGCGTTCATTGGCGTAAGTTTTACTACTTTATCTGCCAAAAAGAGCATTTTATTCAGAATGGCGAGTTTTAAACTGCAAAGGAGATCAGAAAGGAGGCGCCACGCAGTGTGAAATATCTATGAAGGAGTCCGAAAAAGATGAGACGTCTCGAATTGCGCCTATTAATCCCTGTATTGAGGTTTTTCCATACATTCGACTGTTAGTTTTTACTGTTACAGGATTCCAAAACTGGAAAGCCGAGATCTTACTGTAATGTCTTGTGTCCTGGAGCAGATACTGTCTACTTGATCAAGAGAACTCCCAGTAATCATCGCTCCTGCTTTGGACATATTTCTTACAAAATTGAGAAGAGAAATGGGGACTTTTACTTGTGGAGAGATGGAAAGTAAGTGGCAGTTTTAACCAGGGTACAAAAATCGCTGTGCGATCTGGTTAAAAACCAGGCAATTTTTTCGAATTTCCATTGGAAAATTTCAAATTCAAATTAGCGGGTTTCCAAGGACCGCAGACTTTCGTTGTCTTAAAAAAACTGCATAAATCCAGAACTACTGTACCGTTTTCCAGATGCCGCAGCTCTGAAGTTAGCTTCACAATCCGTTGTGAATTCGCCTTTGGCCACGAGAATTTCCCAACTGACCAGGAGGTATTCACAGCCACAAAAAAGCTTCTCGCAGCATAATTTATTCATTGTCTCGCCCCACCTCACCGCAATAAATATTTTCTCGTTGTCGGTCGTTTCAATGTACCCAGAACATTTCCTTCTTTTTTTCTCACACATTAATTATCCCATATTCAGGGGGAATTCCAGAGATGATTTACGTCTTTTTGCCGTGCCAAAGTTCAGCTCGGTCAGTGTAGGTTCAGTACGCGTCTACTTCCCACATTTCGCTTGAATGCGCTTCAAAAGTTAATTTGCCCTCTATTTCTGTAGTCATACTTTTCTTCCTGGTTTTGTTTTTTTTCTACGAACCACCTAGGTGAATTTTTAATTAGAAAATTTCTAAATCACGTTTTCCTTATAAATCGGAAATTCCATGGTTTTCAGAGATTCAGTCTATTTTCGAAAGATTTTTGTTAGATTTCTACTCTTGACATTTTGTCCTTTTAAATCAAAGACCAGCTGACCGGCTAGACGACTTGATTTTAGTTTGAGTCGTTGGTAAACAATAATTTAAAGAAAATTATCTGATCGAAGTAGAAGAACCCGGGCCATAATTTATGGTATATCTTGAATATACAAAGATGACTTCCTTTAAATGAGATGTCTCGTATCTATTTTTTTTGGAGACCAGCGCGAAACCCGAGAATCTTGACAAGGATCGTGAGAGTTTCTTTAAATGGACAACTAGTAGAATTCCTGAATCTTTCAGCTCCACTTTTTGACTTTTCTTGCAGCGAGAACAGTTTACTTTCATCTTCCCGTAACCATTGTTTAGTTGAGAGGTTGCGGGTCCAGTTTTTCTTGAACTCGTGGATTTTAAATTGCCCGTGAGAGAAATGGGAAGACCCCGCGGGACTTCCGTTCATTTCTCCTCTTATTATGAAGCTTCCTCGTCTAATACGACACATTTAATAGTGGCCATTGGCTTCTTCTACCCGCCTATTTTATAAATTCCTGTACTTGACAGCTGTCTACGCCTTCAATGTTTTCCTTCTTGGGCCATTGATCACACTTCCCGTTCAGATTGGAATGAATTGTACCGAAGGAGGAGAATTTCGTAAAAATGTTGGTTTACACATCGTTATGACTTTTCAAATATCATTGTCTCTTCTGTCTATAGTGACTAATTTTCTATTGATATGGCTCTCTAAACGATATGTATTCTTCCATGATAATTTCAAAGTAAGTTCAATAATCTGAAAGGTTAAAGGATCGTTGGAAATTTGCAGATTCTTGTCTTGGCTTCATTATTTGCAAATATCGTCCATGCTTTTGCTAATGCGGGTAATCAGGTATGTCCAGGGGAACAATACATCAATTTTTTGGAGAAAAAAATAGCACTTATTTCTTTTAAATAATAGAATATGGTAGAATTTTAAAGGAAAATCCTGTAATTGGGATCTTTGGGTTTACTATTTTTTCCAATCTCTTGGAAATGTGCTACAGGGCCCGTTTGAAAATCAGGCAAACTTTTCCATTTTTATTTGGGAAACGAAAAATTCAAACGCCGGGTCCAGTAGCGCCTGTTTCTCGTCAATTTTGGAGCCCCCGATACTGATTCTTAATTCCTAGGGTTACCATCTGTACAAATTATCCACAGCCTCCAATGATTGCGATGTGATGGTATCCCAGTTTACCTGCTTCTTCTTCCGTTATCCTCCTATAGCTTGTATCACCTCATTTGTCCTAATCCATGGTTGTATGCTGGTAGAAAGAATTGTAGCTGCCCGAAAACGTGACAAGTATAATTATATGGGTACAAAAATGGCCGCAATTCTCGTCTTATTAATCGTAAGGACAGCCTTTTTTTATAGAAAATAAGTATTTCAGACTCTTATTTGTCTTCTCAGCGCCGGAGTAAGAATGCAGCGATTTCCTAGGAAATCATACACGGCAATTTGTGTAGCCATGACCAAAGACACATATTCGCCACTTATTACGGGATGCATGCTGTTGGCATGCG
This sequence comes from Oscheius sp. DF5033, assembly GCA_964036215.1. Taxonomy (NCBI): domain Eukaryota; kingdom Metazoa; phylum Nematoda; class Chromadorea; order Rhabditida; family Rhabditidae; genus Oscheius; species Oscheius sp. DF5033. The sequence continues at coordinate 5,480,229 of CAXIWN010000002.1, read as the reverse complement.
TTGAAATTATATTTCTAGCTACGTATATTAGTCTACGATGCATGAACAAAAGGTTATTGAGCAAGTGAGTTTGCCTGATTATAATTTTGCAATAATAACAAAAAAGTAGAGTTTTTCTCTAAAGTTCATGAATTTTACAGCGTTTTGCAAGTGGACTCTTCATTATATGCACAAATCTAATTTGTTTGTAACTTTTCTAGCAAAAAATGGGGGAAAAGAAGGAAATCGAGGAAAGAACTGCGAGGATTTCACCTTTATTAAAAATTTGAGCTTTCACCTTTTTTAAAAAACCTAATTGGAGAACTATTCCTGAAAAAAACCAAGATTTGTCCAGGAACCCCCGATTCCGATCTGTTCATAGATTTCTATGTTCTATAATTTTCCGGGTAGAGAATTGAGACCTTGATCTTTTTAAATTCCTGGAAGCAAAGCCTTAACTTTAAAAGTATCGCTCCGTGTTTCTCCAACTGATTTCGATAATTTCTCGATTCTCAAAGATCGGAAAAAGAACCTCGCTTTAAATAAAACCCACGTCAATTCTGATACGATTCTAAACAACAAATAAGCAGCTGAAAACTTTTCGTCTTTGATTTTGGTTCTTTGAATAACTGAACTGAGAAGATTCTTTAGTTGAGAAAGGTACAGATACCACGTGGAAGAATGTCTAGAATTAGAAAAAAGAATGGGAAAGGAAAAAAAGTTATCAAATCATTATTTTCAGCACTGTCTACACTTTAAATGAGCGTTTCTATCTCAAAGAAAACATCCTAGTGCTCAAATTACTTGGCCCCTTGTTCGTCTTGACCTTCTTTATGCTTCTACTCTTCGCTATATTAAATTTAATTCTATTTGGAGTAATAGAACCACAGGCTTCGGATTCGACGGTCTCCCTTCTTCATGGATTCGCCTACGTAAGGATAGTTCCTTTAGAAATTCGCCCCATTCAGATAATTCCCTACTATACGTTTGCTTGTCCTCTTTTGATTTGGATAATTTTAAAAAGATACGAAAAAGAGACAAGAAGAGCAATCTCTAGACAATTGCACATATCGAAACATAATGAGAGGATGATGTACTTTGATACCTATAATAAAATGTGGAGGTGATTTCAATATTTTCGTTTTACTTACATTTATAATTTTTTCGTCCAGACGGTTCATGTGATGTCCATTGATGCTGCACTGTCCCACGTCTTTTCCTTCCTCTGCACAAAGTTATACAGGTCTTTTTTGTGGATAGCACTACTGTGTCATATTTGTTTTAATAAAGAAGTATGCTCAAATTTCAAAAAGTTCAACGGAATAGCGCGTTTTTAGGCTGTCAGTTACAAATCAGTTCTGCAGGTCTTTCTTTCTTTCCCGGTTCAGCAAACTCATAAGCACAGTACTTTTCGGTGTTAGCGGCTCAAATGGAAGTCTTTATTTATATTTATTAAATAATTAGGTGTCATAATCGCTAGAGACGATCTGTAACTTTTCATCCACGGGCAGGACATCCATGTCCATTACAAAGAAGGTAAATTCCAGCATCCGGTGATCCAAGGAAGACATTTCCATTTGGTCCTGTGTTTAAAAATTGACAGCTGACAATGTGGAGTAAAATAGCGAAGATTGTAAGAACCGAAAAAGACAGAAGAAAGAATCTCATTTTCTGAAAATGGCTGGATTATTTTATTGACCTCTTGAAGGAGTACAATAATTGAAAACATGAAAATAGGAAAAATACACGGATAAAAGTTCCTGATGACCTTCAAAAGATCGACAATAAAGTAATTTTCAATGAACATAACAACGAGCGAACGTAGGTGGAAAGTACAAGAGGCCTCCTTTGACATTTATACTCTTTAGTAAACAACAAGGTTTACGACCGTGTGTACCGAAACATGTGAAGCAAAAACTCGCATGTATCTGACACGAGTGAAATTGAACAGAAGTCTATGCTTTTCGACGTAATCAGACCGTCTCCAGAACTTTTGTATTATATCGGAGAATAATTGCGTAAATATTTTCCAGTCCAAAATGTGATCAGAAAACAGCCATCAGACTGATGTTTGTTGCAGTTTTTGGGCAGTTCTACCGGCGCTTTGTACCCAGCCAAAATTGTTTATATAGACAAAATCTATGCCAATCCTTTTCTGTAATCCATCCTATTATCAGATAACGAAGTTGTATTCAAAAACATTGCGCCGAAACCAAGGGAATCCATACCTTGTTTTGAATTAATAAAAGATGGAGAAAACGAGAAGGAATTTATTTAATTGACTTTAACTTTCTTCATAGCCTTCTTCCTGCTGCGTCGTCTCTTGATGTAACCACCATTTCCTGAATGGTATCCTCCTCCACCTCGGGCAAAGTTCCCAGGATAGCCAGCAGAAGAAACTTGGGCTCCAGCAGGAGCGGGTGGAGGAGCTTGCTGTGGCGTGTAACTTCCAGAAATAGGCGGAGCATAGCCGCCTCCGCCACCTCCTTGAACGCTGGATGTTCTAGGAGGACAGGGACCTAAAAAATCTTTTTTGTATATTCGAAAATCCTACAATAAGCCGCATCCGTTCCAGGTTGTCCACTAGGTCCTGCCTGTCCTGGAGGCCCCGGCTGACCGGGCTGTCCATTATTTCCTGGCAGTCCAACGGGCCCCGGAGGTCCGGGAGGCGATGGGACTTCAGAGCCTGGTTGTCCAGGATTTCCTGGAGGCCCGAGAGCGCCAGGAGGTCCTGGTGGACCGGGAGGATTTGTACTCCTCGTTCCTTGAGCACCCGGAGATCCGTCATTTCCTGGTAGGCCAGGATTCCCATTAGGACCCGGTGCGCCGATTGGACCTGGCGGTCCGGGTGGTCCCGCTCCCCCATTTGATCCTGGCTGACCGGGATTTCCTGCCGTTCCGGGCTGTCCTGGCCCACCATCAGATCCTCGTGGACCAGGTGGTCCCATCGGACATTGAATACAAGCCCCATTTTCCATAAGTCCGTGTGCTTGCCCTGGTCGACCAGGATTTCCCACCTTAAAAGTTTTAAAGAAGTAGAAGTTTCCGTTACCTGGCCTGGAAGTCCAGCATCTCCTGATGCTCCTGGTTGTCCCGGTGGACCTGGAGGTCCTGGAGGGCAGTTATCTGCCGCTGGGCCACAATTGCATTGGTCGTCAAATCCACCGCCTTCTGGGCGCTGGTAGGAGCCACGTCGTTTCTTTGTCTGGCCGCGCTTATGCCGGGTAAAAATATCCAAAGCTGATCTTTGTGGTGACATCATAATTCTCCAGGATTCATCAGCAATCTCCTGAAATATTGTCATTTTTGCGACGAAATTATTAAACCTTGAATTCCACCAAGTCGGCAATGACATCCTTTTCCAGCTGCCTAATTTCTGTGACCAAATCACAAATACAAAATACTGTAGCCGATAGTGCAACGCAACAAACAACATAAGATCCACCGATCAAACATTTCTGCAGCTAAAAAAATGAGATTTTTGAAAAATCGAGTGCGAAACTGGCCATTTATGAAGGGAGGAAGCAGCTGGACAGAAAAGAGAAGCCGACTTTTATACTGGAAGCTATAAAGTCTTACCAACTGGTCCAATAGATACCTAGTCACAGTTGGATGGAGGAAAACAAGTAGGTTTATTAGCATAGTTAGCGGAGGAGAGAGGGAAAACCGTCTGGAAGAGGGGAGTGAGAGACGGCTAAACTGTACAATGCTAGTCGCAATGTAACTGCAGTTTCTGGAAATTCTTGATAGATTTGTCTCTATTATCAATTTCCAAAATATTGAAAAACAGTCAGGAGAGGACTTTCTGGTCCTTGAAATCCAACTTTTCCCAAGGAAATTTCGAAGACTTTAAAATCCCGGGCTTTCTTCCACTGCCCTTTTTGACATTGAAAGTTCGCATGCTTCACATTTTCCACTTCAGATTCTCTAAAAAAACTGGGGCCCCATAGTGATATGCTTTCTAAAGTCTCGGATCGGTCTGCCGTTTCAGAAAGCTTTGTCATTTCGAAGATTTTCGCTGATATTCTATCCAATTTTGAAAAACGTTCGCCTAAAAACCTGCAAAATAACAGAAAAGTTCAAAATTCCTGGCTTCTCCTATCCACGATTTTCTCCCCATCTGACATCCACTAAAACCAGTTCTCATTTGCCCTTCTGACACTTTCTCCAACAACCTTATCGACCTGCCCAAACCTGCCGCAATATAGACAGCAATGTCGCAATCAGCAACACACACGCATTTTCGAGACTTTCTCTTCTCCTCCTGGTAAAACCTGCTGACAATTGACAACAAACAGTACTGGTCTAAAACACAAATAACGTCTTGAAATCAGCAAAATGGTTAGTTTTATTACATTTTTAATTGGAAAGATCGTTCAGAATCGCGTAGAATGGCACATATTGGTAATGTTGAATTGGATGTGCGCTGTCACCATATTCGGGGCATACATGTCCATGTACGATTGTTTTGATGATGTCGTTGAGACTGAGGGTATTTGGCAACGAAAACTGGAAGAATTTGAAGTAACTTTGCTATTTTTCTAACTAATTTTGAATTTATTTCAGAAGCTAGTCGATAATTCTTTGGCAATAATGAAAGGAGAAGAAAATTATGTGAAAAGAATTCCCCACGTGCCATTCAATGTGATACCCGAAAATGGTGTTATTCATCAATGTATTGGTACATTAACTTATTGGATTTTTTGTAAACGGGCTCATATTTAGCTAATGATGACAATCAAACAACAATAACCCAACAGTACTTTGAAAAACCGCCATTTCAACCGGAATACAATCTCACAAGTTTTCTGCACATGGTTTATGAAGATATTGTATGGCTATTTTATTCGGATTGTTATGGAAATATGCCTGATTTTGCGAACTAACGTAATAAATTAATAAAATATAAGCTATATCTGATTTCTTATCGGGCAGAAGGAGCGCGGAACCACGGGGCCAATTTCGAACTAAAATCCGACTGATTTTCAAGCGGGTCCTACACCGCCTCACTTTCAAGATTGGCATCCTATATTTTGTCTATATTTTTGCAGTAATTTTCGTGCTCCCTACTTCTGATTTCATTTGTCACTTTAGATCTCCGAACGTAGCTAAGTGGCAATTCAACAGGTGAAAATATGACATTTAGCTTTGGGATCTTTCTTTCATGAAAAGAAATAAAAGTTATAAAGTATTCCCTCACACAACAGGTGGAAATTTTTTGACACATTCTACCACTGCCTGTGAAAATGTTTATTCAAGCGATTATATCATCACCTTTAACTATCCTAGGGATGGCGGAAATTTTATTGGCAATATTTATTAATGCTATCCTAATTTTTATTATTTACAAGTACACACCCATAAAAATGAGAGATTATCGTTTAATATTATTGACAATGGCGGTAAGTTAATATTCGTCCGGTAGTTGATTTATTTAGGCTTCACAATTTCTAATAGGATTATGTGGATTGGGCTGTATTCCCGAATATTTATATCCGCTGCCAGTATTACGTATAAATGGATGTTTCCAATATTTTGGGAAAACATTTGGCGGACATCTTTCGGTGCGGAACTCATCCTATTTTTTTTAAATTATCGTTTCAGTTAATATCGGTTGTTTTCTTCTATACGATAGGAGGAATGTGTATAACTGAATGCTCCCTGTTACGCTATTATTCTTTGGCTCATAGCAAGTACCATTTAAAAACTAGTTACTATCTTCTTTTTCATTTTATATGCGGAATTATTGTTATTCCACTGGGAACACTTATTAGCAAATATTTTCTGGAGACTCAAGAGGTATCAGGGGAAATAGGCGCTGTAAATTTTTCAAATTTACATTGGAAGTCGTCAGATTTAAATGGGCCCTTTCTACAGCCGATTCCGCCAAAATACCGCTCATTTTAGGGTCTTATACAGTACGCCAAGATACATGGTTATTCACTTGAGGCAATCGATCTCGAAAATGATGTACTCGTCACAGCCAACGTGGTCTCGCCTTTCTTCTTACCAATTTGTTTGTACCGAAGTTTCGAGATCAAAATCTGTTTTCAGTCATCACAATGATTGCACTGATTCTTGCCATTCCCGTTATAAACTATCAGCTCAATTTGATGACTCATCGCTATATGAAACTATATTTTTCCATAATTCAATTGAGTTCTGTCCATTATCGACAACAGAAGAGGATGACAATGCTTCTAATTGGACAAGGATATCTACCTCTAATCATCCCAGCCCTGGTTGCTCTTATTTTATCCTCCAGTTTCCAGGAAATGTTTAACGGAAAAGCTCCTCCTAAATTTGTATGGGATTTTGGTGTTTGTACAGTAATCAGCTATGCAGTATTCAGTCCAATTCTCACAATTGTTCTTACAAAACCCTATTTTATGCCTTTTATTTTTTTCTGGAGAAAAATTACGTTTAAAAATGAGGTGTCTGTATCGGTAATAAAATTCTGAAGTATTCGTACATGTTTACAATTTGTTTTGATCCGAAGTTTAGTTGCTGGCATGGTTCAGAAAATGAGCAACCCATATCACTAATTTGGCTGGGTATGTGTGTGTCTATGACTCACCATTTTTGTAGTTTTGTTGACCATAGAAAATAATCAAAGAAAAAACTGAAAAGATGCAATTATACAATACATAATGTTTATTTCCCCCTTACGGGACAGGAGGAAAAAGAGCCGTCTAGGCTATGCTAACCACCCGGGTAGATCTCCTATCCAGCAGTCTTGGCGCCGACGGTAGCAGCTTCCAATCCAGTGGGCAGCCCTCGGAGATACCAGCTCGCGGGGGGAATTCTGTTCTCATCACGGCAGCAGGACGGCGGCGGCGAGCAGCAGCAGACGGCAGTCATCGGCGGTAAGAGCCGGCAGCAACCGCGGTTGGCAGCTTTGGTGACAGAGAAGTGGCAAGCGACCGCCCGCCAGGTGGAAAGAAACGTAATCCTTTTCTTGCTCCGAAACTAATGGACACTCATTCTCACGATAACTGGCAAACTGAGCTGGGCGAATCCAGAACCATGGTCTACAGCTTTTAGACGGGATGAATATCCAGTAGGTGGAAATTGAGGGCGGCCGGAAATCTTTTCCGCGGAAAATCCCTTCCACTAGTCGTGCCACTCCTCGTCTCAATTGTTAATTCGGTACTTTTTCCGATATGCCCCCCCCCCCCCTAACCCAGGAGATGTTTCTTCTTCCGCTGTGCCGACGGTAGCAGCTTCCAATCCAGTGGGCAGCCCTCGGAGATACCAGCTCGCGGGGGGAATTCTGTTCTCATCACGGCAGCAGGACGGCGGCGGCGAGCAGCAGCAGACGGCAGTCATCGGCGGTAAGAGCCGGCAGCAACCGCGGTTGGCAGCTTTGGTGACAGAGAAGTGGCAAGCGACCGCCCGCCAGGTGGAAAGAAACGTAATCCTTTTCTTGCTCCGAAACTAATGGACACTCATTCTCACGATAACTGGCAAACTGAGCTGGGCGAATCCAGAACCATGGTCTACAGCTTATTAATATGCCTTGGATGGCAGGCTAACCCGCAGCCCTAGTAGTGAATACTGTCGTAGATGAGGAAGTCCAGTGAGTAGAAGATAAAGGTTTATTACCTCTCAAGTTAAGACATGTGGGGGAGACTGACTTAGCTAGGGGAGGGGCTAAAGCGAAGGCTCTCGCGTCCCTTAACTAGGTCATACAATAATCAATAGCATGGGGGATAAAGTACAAAGATTAGATATCTTTACATGCTATTTTTCGGGAAGAAGATGTGATGTCCTCATCACTTGCGGCGGCGGTCGTGATGCACAGCGAAGTTGAAGGGAGTCGGCTGGCGGTGACGGCGGCGGTTTGATAGACACGGCAGGGCTGGTACGATGACGAATTGTGCTGGCGAGGGGCTAGATGGGATAGTTTACATCCCCTTTCCGTTAGAAGCTAGCGTCCCTGCTAGCAGTTCAGCTTGATCCTGTCTCGTCTGGGCGGCTTGTAGCCTTGCTCCTTGCAGCTGTTGGATGAAGATTCGATTCTTCGTCAGCTGGGCGACGAAACTTTGGTCGTCTGCATAAGGAGTCTTGAGGTTGACGTCTTCTGGTGTCCTTGGCTCCCATCCAAAAATGACTTCGAAGGGCGTCAATCCTGTTGTTGAGGTGGGCGAATTGTTCATTGCGAAGATAATGTGATCCACAATAGTGTCCCAGTCACTTTGAGGTGTGTTCACATATGATGAAAGAGCTTCCTCCAGAGTCCTGTGCATTCGCTCGATTTGTCCATTGGAGTAGTGAGCGTAGGGAGCGGTGATGTTGTGTTCCGTCCTCAGTATATGCAGGGTATCCGTGAACGTTGTGGATTTGAAGTTGCTTCCTTGGTCCGTCACGAGTTCTTCTGGGGCTCCGAATTTCAGTACCAAATTGTTGAGGAGAGCTGTAGCCAGGAGATTTGCCTTCTGGTGGACGAGGGGCACGGCTATGAAGTACTTGCTGAAGGCGTCCACCATAGTGAGTAGGTAACGATTTTCCTTCTCGGTAACCGGCAAAGGTCCAATAATATCGCAGTGGACTCGGCTGAAGGGCCTTGTTGGGATTGGAAATTCTCCTAGGGGCTCCTTTTGATTTTTCCGACGGTCCGTCTTGCGTACGAGGCATTTTTCACAACTGGCTAGGGCTTTCTTGACATCCTCTTTCAAATTTGTCCATGTGAAGTTCCTCTGGATGGCGGCAGCAGTTTTCTTGACTGATAGATGCGCTCCCAGATGGCTTGTGCCGTGGTACTTCAGGATGATTGGTACGGTGATCTTGTCTTCGCGAGGAAGGATGGCTGCTAGAGGGCCTCTTGGATAGCGTGGCTTGGCGTAGAGGATTCCATTCTTGAGAATATAACGGTCCATTTCCACTTTGGCCTTGGGATCATTTTGTTCGATCCTTTCCATGGCATCTCTTATCCAGGGCTCGGCTGATTGTATCGTCTTGATATCTTCAGGCGTTGCAGCTCCTTCGGCAATGATATTCACAGCTTCCACCTGTGTTTTGAGTCTCGGCTCCATTTTCTTCCTGCGTTTGGTGGCAGGTTCCGGCTTGGGCTCATTTGTTTCATCTTCTGTGAAACGAGAAAGGGCGTCGGCAACGACGTTGTCTCTTCCGGGGGCGTAGATTATTTCCAAGTTGTAGCTCTGGATAATGAGCTGGAACTTTTCTAGCCTTCCATATAGGTCTCTTCTGTGCATGAGTGAGCATAACGGTTGATGATCCACAACGGCTGTAGTCTTGACTCCTAGCACATAATGCTTGAATTGGTGGAGTCCGAACACGAGTCCTAGGGCTTCTTGTTCGATGGGGCTGTATCTTCTTTCGGCATCTTGGAGTTTTCTTGAGGCGAAAGCAACAGCGTGAAATGGTCCTCCGTCTGTTTCCGATTGGAGTAGAGCAGCAGCAATGGCGATCTTGGAGGCGTCCGTTTGCATTTGGAACGGCCTATTTGGCAGAGGAGGTTGAAGTACCGGTGCTGCAGTCATGGCACTTTTCATCCTCTCGAAAGATCGTTGGTGCTCTTCTTTCCAGACAAATTCTACATCCTTCTTGGTGAGGTCATGTAGTGGAGCGACGATTTCGGCGTGGCGGTAAATATGTCGGCGATAGAAGCTGACGAGTCCTAACCACGACCTTACAGCAGTTGGGGTTGTAGGCACCGGATACTTGTTAATGGCTTCAATCTTGGCCGGGTCCGGTTTGATTCCGTTTCTTCCCACTATGACGCCGAGGAATGCGACTTCTTTTTGAGCGAAGCGGCATTTATCCAGTCTTATCTTGAGTCCTAGTTTCTTGACTGTTGACAGGAACTCTTGAATATCTTTCAGGTGTCCTTCGGCGGTTTCAGAGATGACCAAGAGGTCGTCCAGATACACGTGGAGTCTGGCTTTGCATTCGTTCTGTAGAATCTGCATGGCTCTTCCGAAGATGTGTGGCGCGTTACAGATCCCCATGGGCATCCTTGTGAATTGAAATTGTCCTTTTGGGGCGACGAATGATGTCAATGGCCTAGACTTTTTTTCCGTTCGAATTTGGTAGAATCCAGAGACGAGATCGAAACTGGAGAAGTAGTTGGCTCCGGCTGCCATGTCGAGCAGGTCCGTTGTATTGGGAATGATGTAGGTCTCCTTGACCATACAGGAATTGAGCTGGCGGTAGTCGATGGTGGTCCGATATTCTCCATTCTTCTTCTTGACCAGGACTATTGGTGAATGATAATCCGCGTTAGATGGCTCGATGATTCCCTTGTCCAACATGTCGTCAATTTGCTTGTTGACTTCTTCTACTAATCCGATTGGAATCCGTGTAGATCTGCCTTTCTTGAGTTGAGCTCCGGGCATCAATTTAATGGTGTGTTCAATGTCTCCTTTGAAGTCGCCATAATTTCCATCTCCATTGTAGAAGGCTTCCTTTTGTTGCAAGATGATTTCCAGCAATTGGTTCTTTTGCTTTGTCGTCAGGTCAGCTTTCTCGGTGTTCAGCTCCATCTCCAAGTTGCTGTTCTTCTTTTCCAGGATATCTGGTATCTTCTCATCCAGATCGACTTCCGGCGGGGTGAATTGTTCCGCGGCTGTGGCAACGATGGGCGTAATCCTTCCGATTGAAGCTCCAGGTTTGATGTTGACTGCCTGGTTTGAGCAATTGATCATCTTGAGGCAAGTTTTCTTCTCCGAGTGGACCACAGTTGTGTAGAATCTGACGTCTCTCCTTGTGGGTTCCACGAGATGGATATCTCCGGCGATGAGGTTGACTGGCACATGAGCTGCTTTTCCAGGCTTCAGGAAAATTCTCTTCGTGGACTTAAGCTGTTTTGCGTCGTCCGTCTTGCAGTAGACTCGTTCTCCTGGTCTCAGCAAGGGCACGTAGGTGTCTCCAACTTGCAGGTGTCTGGTATCCGGCTTCAGGCTGACGGTGATCTTCTGCTTGTCCAATCCTTTCATGAAGTCGTATCCGAGTAAAACCATAGCTGGGCAGTCTTCGTCCCTTGTGACCAGAAAAGTGTGCGGCAGTGTTGTTCCTCCAATAGTGACTTGAACAGTTATCTCTCCCAGGAACACGAATTCACTTCCATTGGCAGTCTTGGCTCCTCTTGTTCGGGGCTTCTTCAGAACTACATGGTGAAGCGAATCGTAGAATGAATCCCTCAGGTAGGATAACGATGCACCACTATCCCACAGTGCAGGTGCTCCTCTGTCCTCCACGATGACTGGTACGAATGGGAGATTCGGATGGTTTTCAGCGGCGGAGGCACAGATAGTAGGGCTCACGGCAATCCATTGGTCCGGGATCCCTGGAGCATTGTGGTGATGATTTCGGCCTTTATTTGTCTTCTTGAATATCTTCCTTGCAGGCTGGATCCTTGGTTGACAGCTTGTGAGAAAGTCGATGTCCTCCATGGTGGTGTAGCTTGCTAGAGTGGCGATCCTCGGCGAAAGCGATTCCTTATAGTCCTATCCGAAAGCGAAGGTCAAGTGGTACCGGTGACCTTGTGCTCTCAGGGCGTATCCTCATCCTTGTTCGGGTTGTAACCTGGCGGTGTGCTCTGAGGGCACGCCGATTTCCGAGGTCCGAGTCTGATGTCCAAAGAATGCAGTTGTGCTGTGGAAGATAGCCTGTCGACACGAGTCCGTGGGGCATCTTCTTCCAAACATCAGATGGTGGCGATATCAGAGCTGCCTCTTGCTCTGACGGAAATATCTCCAGGCGAGGAATAGATAGGAATATACTAGATAGACTAGACCAGGGCTGGGATTACCATATGGGACATTGGTTGGCGGGTGGAAGTCCACTACTCAGATGAACCCGTTCGATAGGGTTCCGTGACAATTAACCGGGTATTTCCTCGTCCGGTAAACAAAATGATGATGTGACTAGATTTTCACGGTAATTTTCATCCTTCTCGAGTTCGGCGAATATGGTTACGTTCGTAGGAATACAGTTGTAGAGACGCCTAGAGTTCGCGATTCTCTCCCAAGAAGGCCTGACGATCTCCCGCGGCGTACGGCGTCTGCGAGATCTTGTTCCGAAATTGATCCATGTGCAGAAAAACGCTCTTTGACGCCTTCCAACGGGGCATTCTTAGCGACACTGGCGGATATCGGCCAAGCGCACTTCATGTCCTACACTTGCTTATGACCGTAAGCGAGTGCTCTTCCAAGGACATATGACTCGCCAAAAAGCAGGACAGTAGAAAAACAAGCGCTGTTCAGTCTTGAAACCTTGGCATAACACCTAAACCGGCCGAGGCGGTGGTGACAGGACCTTACATTGCAAGTTAGACTACATCAAATGGCCATGTGAACTCGTTAAAACTGAGTCACGAGTCGGAATGCGAGCATTGTCACGTACCGTAGATCTGAGGTGGTTCCCGTTCAACATCTGACGGTCGAGTTGGGGGCACATTAGTGAGAACTAATGGCGAGTCCCGGAGACCTCCATATTAATATGCCTTGGATGGCAGGCTAACCCGCAGCCCTAGTAGTGAATACTGTCGTAGATGAGGAAGTCCAGTGAGTAGAAGATAAAGGTTTATTACCTCTCAAGTTAAGACATGTGGGGGAGACTGACTTAGCTAGGGGAGGGGCTAAAGCGAAGGCTCTCGCGTCCCTTAACTAGGTCATACAATAATCAATAGCATGGGGGATAAAGTACAAAGATTAGATATCTTTACAAGCTTTTAGACGGGATGAATATCCAGTAGGTGGAAATTGAGGGCGGCCGGAAATCTTTTCCGCGGAAAATCCCTTCCACTAGTCGTGCCACTCCTCGTCTCAATTGTTAATTCGGTACTTTTTCCGATATGCCCCCCCCCCCCCCCCCCCCCCTAACCCAGGAGATGTTTCTTCTTCCGCTGTGCCGACGGTAGCAGCTTCCAATCCAGTGGGCAGCCCTCGGAGATACCAGCTCGCGGGGGGAATTCTGTTCTCATCACGGCAGCAGGACGGCGGCGGCGAGCAGCAGCAGACGGCAGTCATCGGCGGTAAGAGCCGGCAGCAACCGCGGTTGGCAGCTTTGGTGACAGAGAAGTGGCAAGCGACCGCCCGCCAGGTGGAAAGAAACGTAATCCTTTTCTTGCTCCGAAACTAATGGACACTCATTCTCACGATAACTGGCAAACTGAGCTGGGCGAATCCAGAACCATGGTCTACAGCTTTTAGACGGGATGAATATCCAGTAGGTGGAAATTGAGGGCGGCCGGAAATCTTTTCCGCGGAAAATCCCTTCCACTAGTCGTGCCACTCCTCGTCTCAATTGTTAATTCGGTACTTTTTCCGATATGCCCCCCCCCCCCTAACCCAGGAGATGTTTCTTCTTCCGCTGTGCCGACGGTAGCAGCTTCCAATCCAGTGGGCAGCCCTCGGAGATACCAGCTCGCGGGGGGAATTCTGTTCTCATCACGGCAGCAGGACGGCGGCGGCGAGCAGCAGCAGACGGCAGTCATCGGCGGTAAGAGCCGGCAGCAACCGCGGTTGGCAGCTTTGGTGACAGAGAAGTGGCAAGCGACCGCCCGCCAGGTGGAAAGAAACGTAATCCTTTTCTTGCTCCGAAACTAATGGACACTCATTCTCACGATAACTGGCAAACTGAGCTGGGCGAATCCAGAACCATGGTCTACAGCTTTTAGACGGGATGAATATCCAGTAGGTGGAAATTGAGGGCGGCCGGAAATCTTTTCCGCGGAAAATCCCTTCCACTAGTCGTGCCACTCCTCGTCTCAATTGTTAATTCGGTACTTTTTCCGATATGCCCCCCCCCCCCCCCCCCTTTTTTTGCCAACGCTATTAGGCTGCGCCATAAGTCATGTCACTGATGCCAGATCTCGCTTATTTTCCAATCAATCTCAATGATCTCAAGTGCGCTAAGTAGCCCCACCAGTCTAGTAATTAATTAGATAAAATTTGGCTTTCCACACAAGACCCATAAAAAATGACAGCCCTTTAAAGGAAATTTGATATTCCATTTTTTTCGATTTGGACCACTTCCAGGGGTTTTCGAGAAAAACTTTCTATAGAAGAAAATTCGAGCTAATTATGCCCTGCTCAAAACACTTGGCAGATTGGAATTTCGCTGGAAAATAAGGGAGATATGGCGCCGCCAAAAGAGGACCTTAAGCGCAAAACTTCCGGTCGTCGGCGTCTCTCTATAAAGAGAGATATCGATAAACGGTTTTCAGATTCGTAATCTCTGAGTTATTTCCAGCAGATTGATATATCATATGCCCAGGTACCACACAGGATTGAGGAGATATCGACCTCACCCATTTCTTCCGTCGACCAGTATATCGTTGGAAAAATCGAGGAAATCCTTTTCAAAATTTTCGCCGTGTCTTTTCACCTTGAATATGTCTCTGACGGCCAGATAAACATTGTGGAGCAGTAATATGCCGTTTCCATAAAAGATTATTTTCCTCGATTTTTCCAACGATATACTGGTCGACGGAAGAAATGGGTGAGGTCGATATCTCCTCAATCCTGTGTGGTACCTGGGCATATGATATATCAATCTGCTGGAAATAACTCAGAGATTACGAATCTGAAAACCGTTTATCGATATCTCTCTTTATAGAGAGACGCCGACGACCGGAAGTTTTGCGCTTAAGGTCCTCTTTTGGCGGCGCCATATCTCCCTTATTTTCCAGCGAAATTCCAATCTGCCAAGTGTTTTGAGCAGGGCATAATTAGCTCGAATTTTCTTCTATAGAAAGTTTTTCTCGAAAACCCCTGGAAGTGGTCCAAATCGAAAAAAATGGAATATCAAATTTCCTTTAAAGGGCTGTCATTTTTTATGGGTCTTGTGTGGAAAGCCAAATTTTATCTAATTAATTACTAGACTGGTGGGGCTACTTAGCGCACTTGAGATCATTGAGATTGATTGGAAAATAAGCGAGATCTGGCATCAGTGACATGACTTATGGCGCAGCCTAATATCAATGGATGGGACTCGAACCCCCATTGTTTATCTCAAAAGTGGCTGCTTTTCCATTGCACTACAGGGCCAACCGAATCCCCTTCTAAAATGGTATCTAAATTATAATCCCCCGCTTAGACAAATGTTTAACAGCTGATTTTTAACATCCGGGGGGGGGGGGGGGGGGCTGCCGCCCCCCCCCCCCCCCCCCCCCCCCCCGACCCCCCGCCGGAGCCGATTTGAGCTGGTTTTAATCAGTTTTATTCTATTATGTAATTTGCCGCTATCTGTGTCCATAGGTTGTACATCCCATCCGATCCGGCAAATTTTTTCCTCCAAAGAAATTGATCTACATATGAACCGATAACACTTCTTGCAGTTCCAAATTCTTTCTTGTGCCTGATTTTAAATTTTTGCCATAGTGATTCCACCGATTGGGTATGTTCCGGTTTTTGTATCGAAAAAATTTCGCTATGCTTCACCGTATAATGGGAATGAAATCCTTTTCTAGTCAAGTAGTGAACTAGTCGAAACTTTTCTTGATGTTTGGGGGGGCATATCGGAAAAAGAAATTTTCTTGATGTTTGGGGGGGGGGGGCATATCGGAAAAAGAACCGTTAATTCATCCGGTAAACCGGATATGATGGCTAGTAATGGCACCGTCAAAATTTACCTGAGATCTTGTTCTCTGTATGGTTTTCGTGTATCCTGTTCATAGCCCGATTATTACTGTAGCTTTAACTAGACCATATTACGCCCCATTTCAAATGATCTTTAGAAAAATAACCCATAAGCATAATTCAGTATCAGTAACAAAATTTTGAGATGTTTTTTTAATATTTTCTTGTGACTATAATAAAGCATTATTGTCTTCTGCTTTTATTTTATATATTCTGTATCCAATCTTGGAAGAACCAGGCGCTGCAGGACCACAAGATGCGCTCATTTGAATTTGACTTTTTAATAGAAATTCGAATAGTTTGCATATTTTTATCTTTCAGCGCCTCTTTTTTCCAAGTTTGGTAACCGAATAGCTCAACAAAGGGCAAGCAGACTTTCAGAGTAGTTTTCTCCTGAGCTTTGTACTCAAAAACCAGAGAGCAAAACATGCAGGAATACATTGTACTCCACGCAACTTGGCATTTTGATTGATCTCGTCAAAACATCATATGAATCAGACTCTTTCTGATAAAATATTCTTCGCTGTATAACAGGTGGAATAATTTTTAGCCGTTTCAGTCATTTTCAACTTCAGTCCTCTTTTTCCTTGATGTGGTTGGATTACGTTATTTCTTCTCCATTATCGATTTTATTCCATGTTGAATCATTGCTGGCAATCATTATAAATGCTGTTCTTCTCTATCTTGTCTACAAATACACGCCACCAAAAATGAGGGATTACCGCCTGATTTTATTGAATATGGCTGCAAGTGTCAAATAAATAGGGTCAAAATCCAGTTCAGGCCTCCCAATTTCTCATTGGACCAAGTGGATTTGGCTCTTCACCAGAATATTTGTATCCGCTGCCAGCACTGCTGATCAATGGATTTTTTAAAAATTTAGGTCCATCTGGCGGCCCTTTATCGGTTTGTTTAAAGCAAAACTTAATGTATTTCGACTTCAGTTAATTCTAGTAGTTCTCTTCTATGCAATTGGAGGAATCGCCATAACCGAGTGCTCTCTTTTCCGTTATTATTCCTTAGCTCATCAGAAATATCATTTAAAAACTAGGGATTATATTATAGTTCATATTTTTCTGGGTGCGGGGTTATTTGCATGGGGAATGCTGGTTGCTCAATATTTTCTACAAAGCAGAGAGGTAGGGCACAGTCTATTTATAACTCTGGGGAAATGAGCTCTGAAGGACCATAAAATGAGCGCGGATTTGACGTTTCCAAAAGAAATTCGAAAACATTGGCTGACTTTCAAGCGGTCCTACAGCGCTTGTTTTTTCCAAAGTAAGGAAACTCGTCACTTTTTGTTTCGAGACCGGTGATATGTGCAATTTCAGCGATTATTGGATTATGCCCAATCCAACGGTTATTCCCTTCATGAACTCGACCTCGACCACGATGTTTTCACAGTTTTAAATGTATCTTCACCCTACGCCTTTCCCATATGTGTGTTTTCATTAAAAAGAAGGGGAAATTGGCCATTTTTCAGTTGTCATTCTTATGCTCGTAATATTTTCTGTCCCAATTGCAAACTACGTCCTCAACTTCTTCACTCATCGGCACATGAAACGTTATTTTTCTATCGCCCATATGAGCAATACTCATTACACGCAGCAAAGAAGAATGACACTTTTACTCATTGGGCAAAGATCTCTTCCCTTAGTGATTCCTGTGCTTGTTTTTATTATTATGGCAACCAGCATACCGGGGATTTTGAAAGGGCAATCTCCCTCAAAATTCACCGTGGATCTGGGCATCTGTACAGTTCTTGTCTACCTTGTTCTTAGTCCAATAATTACTGTAGTCCTTACGAAGCCATATTATGATCCGTTTAAATTTCTTTTAAGAAAAATAACATTTAAACATGAGAATACTGTGTCGGTAATAAACTTCCATTGAATGTCCTTTTGTGGTTGATTTTCAATCTCCGATGAGAAGTTAGAGCCCTTCAGCTTGACCAGAGGTTATAGCGACGCTCAGGTGAAATAAGAGATCAAAGACTTTTTATATTTAATTAAGAATGTCATCTTTCAGAGAATTTGCACATGTTATTCTTAATTATTCTGGGTATTCTGCCACATTTTTATTTAAAAAAACCTGTGATATGTAGAAAAAGTTTGCATTCACCTGTTTTAAATATCCGAAGTTATTAGTCTTATCTTATGATCGAATGTCCCTCAATCCGTTTAGAAAATCCTCTGTTAAATGCATTTTACAATGTCTGTGCTGTAGTTTCTTTTGTTCTTAATCCATTTATAATCTACTGTATCCTATGGAAATCACCAACACAAATGAAACTCTACCGTTGGTTTTTATTATACCACCAGGTTGCCTGTTTTGCTGGTGATATTGTGGTAATTTTTATCTCAATCAAGTTTACAATTTTCTAGATAACGCTATTGACAAAACCAAGCATACTGATCCCATTTCCTATTTTCTTTGTTAATGGAATTTTAAATCATTTGCCATCTAATATTACGCTGGTTACTATAATTTTTGTTGTGGAGATAAAAATGATGGGAATTGTGCATTTATTCCATTTTCGTCATATGGCCGCTGCCAGAGCACAAAAGATCTTTCCATTTTATGATATTGCCATGTTTGTGGTAACTTATTGTGCAGTATTAATCTGCCCGATTTGTATTATTTTTACACCTAATGACAGAGAGGCATTACTCCGTTTTCATAAGGTATGAGCTCGAATTTTCCTAAGGCTGATTTTTTCCTCCTAACGGCAATCCAGAGCTGCTGGGCCTGAGACCGCACTTATTTGAATTTGGTGTTTTCCAATGAAAATTCAAAAAATTTACCTGGTTTCAAGCGGATTCCATATTCCATTCCGTTTCAAACTTGCAATTCCACCCATAATAAGTGGCACCTTTTCAGGAATACACCTGTTTTACACTAGAGATAATGAATACCGTAGGAATTTATGGGATATCATATTACGATGCAAAAGTATATGGTGGTATACCTATCGGCATCCTTGCTCTGGTCTTCACTGGAGCAATTTCTATTCGTATTATTCTAACCTATCGAGCAATTCATATTAAATTAATGTCTAATAGATTAAAAAATCTACAAATGCGCCTACTACGTCAACTCTTATTTCAAGCAGGGATTCCCATGTGCCTTGTTTGTATTCCAACGTTTGGAATGATTTACGTCACCTGGAAGAAGTTATTTGGATATGTTTGTAAGTAATTGATCGGGAAGCAAGAAAAGATACTTATTCCAGGGATGGCCGACTTATTTCTTCTAGTTACTGGAGCATATGGATCTTTGAGTGCTGTGGTGCTGCTTTTCTTTAATCCTTCGTACTATAATTGGATAATCAAGCCATTTTCTAAGTCAGTAACCACCACCAGTTCCAGCATCGTCCGTGTACAAGGTGTACAGTAATAAAAATTTGCCTTATTTTGAAATTTTTGGGCCGACGTGCAATGTCACACAACACTATTTTTGGGTGCTGCGGCGCGTAGGTCGGCACTGAAGCTCTAAAACTTTCGAAAATAATAAAATAGGCTCTACTGAGCCTAAGCCCACATTTTGACAGAAAAAGAATGTGAGAAAATTTTTTTAGAGAGCATTTTAGTGAGAAAGTAGGGGAAATGTCACACAAAACGGCTAACTTTCATCGCGATGTAGCTCATCAAGTGAACTTTTAAAGTCGGTTTAAAAGCTTGCAATGGGCTCTACTAAGCCTAAGAATTCCTATGATAGAAAAAAATCCGGAAAAAATTGGTGTTGAAGGGGCGTATCAGCCATGTGTGACATTGGTGTGTGTGATATTGCACGTTCGCCAAATTTTTGAGATAAATACTGCGTCAATTTTTGAAGCTTACATTTAGGAAAATCCCTATCGCCTAGCGATAATTCTACAGCTGAAATATTGGAAAATAGACCGAAATCAGGGAAAATACACATTTGTAACCTAAAACTTTGGCCTGGAAAACAGGGAAGCTTACTAGTTAGAGTCGACGTGTTACAATTTTCACATGTTCTTTCCACGACAAAAAGTCCCAAGACAAATTCCACAGGATTTAGTTTGCTCGCCAGCGGAGACCCCCACAAAAATAACGACAGCCATGGTCAAGCGGAGGAGTTCGCGAGTATTTGCTTTAGGGAAAGTGGACTTTCTCACGCGTGAGAAAGTCGCCACCCTACCGAGAGTCAAAAATCACGCGTGAGAAAGTCGCCACCTTACCGAAAACGCGCGTGAGAAAGTCGCCACCTTACCGAAAACGCGCGTGAGAAAGTCGCCACCTTACCGAAATCGCGCGTGAGAAAGTCGCCACCTTACCGAAAACGCCAATTATCTCATCTTATTTTTATTTATTGTATTTTTTGTGTCAATTAATCATTAATGGGATTTATTGGTGGTTTGGAAGTACATAAAAACAGAAAGCAACTAAAAATACATTAAATGGTCTTCCTGGTGGCGTATTGGCCGATATAGTCCAAATAAGCGAGGCACTGATCCTTTGAAACGGGAGGGTGACTTTTAGACCAAGTGCGACTTGGTCTAATGGTACCCCACGTGGTCTAATGGTGAATTACTGGCTAGAAAGACAGTGCCAAATCTTATCACTTATGGTCCCGGAGAAGAAATCCTGGGAGGAGATCGCTTGGTAGAGCAAAACAGCCATCAGTAACGATATTTTACTGTTTTCCCCAACTAAGCGATCTCCTCCCGGATTTTCTTCTCCCGGACATTCTATAAACTAAAGAATCCAAATCTCCCGAGGGATACCCCCCTAGCCCTGCGAGCGAAGCGAGCCTTCGGAAGCATACGTGATTTGCCGATCAAGGAGAGTTTATGAGCGATGAGATTCGTCACTATCAACTTACTTCTGCGCGCCGTCCACTTACTTCTGCGGAAGTAACTTGACAAGGCTTCCGCGGAAGTAACTTGACAATAAAAATAAGATGAGATAATTGGCGTTTTCGGTAAGGTGGCGACTTTCTCACGCGCGATTTCGGTAAGGTGGCGACTTTCTCACGCGTGATTTTTGACTCTCGGTAGGGTGGCGACTTTCTCACGCGCGTTTTCGGTAAGGTGGCGACTTTCTCACGCGTGATTTTTGACTCTCGGTAGGGTGGCGACTTTCTCACGCGTGAGAAAGTATACCGACCCTAGCTATGTTTACAAGTGGCGATGAGTCACAGCTGCTTTCAGCAGCACCTACAGCTTCAGTATTAGTTTGGTCCTGCCCAGCATTATAAATACGTCCGCTTACCTAGTTTTTCCCTCATCTCATCCCGAGTTCTTCCCTGAATCATGCTCTTCACTAGAACTGCCGTTGGAATTTTACTGTGCGCTTCTATTGCAAATGCTCTGTAAGCCGTTTTTTTGTGCAATATCTCTTTTCAGAATTCCCGCTGTAAGGTTATTTGGCAGAAAAGCTCTCGGATCAATCTTAAGCATAGGTCGTAGTGAGAAACAGATCAAAGTAGATTTCTTTTCACTGAAATAGAAGAAAACCTTCAGCTTGTCAATCTCATGGGAAAAGACGTCATTGTAACCGCTAAATGCATCTCAGATGATGATCAAATTCATGAATACAAACTGAAAAATGGTGATGGATTCGCTTGGAAATTCAGTGAGTTTTTCTCTCAAATAAATGGATAAAATTCTTAAAGAGACCCATTTATTTGGAAGCAATACCTTCTCCTGTGATATTAAAACAAATACCGGGGATTTATTTTTAATCAGCAATAAATTACACTCAATTTACAGGAAGGCAAAGCACTGGGAACTCTATAAAGGCCATGAAGATAATCAGGATTGGTATCTTCAAGATGATGGCGGATATACGGCGAAAGAAAATGGAGCAGGTGTTAAAAAACAGTGGGGATTTTGATATTTTACGGGTTCCTTATTTTTCGCTTGCATTTTACCGGAAATTCGTAGCGGATCTATGACTTAACCTCAAAATCCGTACAAGTATTTTAATATTCGTGTCGATATTACACCTCCAGGTGAAAGCGAAGGTCACAGAACGTCATGTTTGATTCTGCTTGTCGTCAATTTTGACTATAGATCCGTTTTGCACAGCCTGCTTGCACCTTTTAGAAGCTCAAACTACCATTATTCCCTAAAATGATCGTATGCCCAGCTATCAATTTGGAAATTCCTGTATTAAATGGGTTTTATCATGTCTGCGCTGCAATTTCTCTTATTCTTAATCCATTTATAATTTACTGTATCGTGTACAAATCAACTGTGCATATGAAAACCTACCGGTGGTTTCTATTCTACCATCAAGTTGCCTGTTTTTCAGGGGATATTGTGGTGAGTGCTCATTATTACAGAGCACCTTTTTAGATAAATCTTCTGGCCAAACCAGCTACTCTGATACCTTTTGCGGCAGCGTATTTTAATGGAATTTTAAATCTATTTCCTTCTAATGTTACGCTGATTGTAATTATTTTTGTGGTAGAAATTAAAATGATGGCTATTGCGCATCTCTTTCATTTTCGTCACATGGCAGCTGCTCGAGCAAAGCAGCTCTTTTCACAGAGGGATATCGCTAAAAATGCGGTGATTTATTGTGCGGCACTAATTTGTCCCATTTGTATTATTTTCAAGCCAAGTGATACCGAAGCTTTATTCAGTTTTCATCAGGTAAAAAGGCGTAGAATTTTGTGCTATGCCCAATTTTCTACCATAATCACTGGTTATTTTTAGGAATACACCTGTTTTACCACGGAGATAATGAATATCGCAGGAATTTACGGGATATCGTACTACGATGCGAAAATGTATGGGGTTATACCTACAGGAGTCCTTGTTCTTGGCTTCTGTGGAGCAATTACAGCCCGCATTATTCGAACCTATCAGGCAATTAATAGTAAAAATATGTCTGATAGATTAAAACTTCTACAAACGCGTCTCCTGCGTCAGCTCTTATTTCAAGCAGGGATTCCTATGTTTCTAGTTTGTATTCCGACTTTGGGAATGATTTACGTCTATTGGAATGAGGTTTAGGAGCATATGGGTCTATTAGCGCTGTGGTGCTTCTTTGCTTCAACCCGTCGTATTGCAATTGGATACCGAAATTGTGGTCAAAACCGGGAAGCAATCAAAGTAGTGGAATCCTTAGAGTAACTCCTATAGCAATTGCTAATTAAAATTCAATAAAATATTTCCATTGCAAATTAGACTTATTGTCTTTAAAGCATAACTAAAATACAGAGAAATTATCTGCTATTATGTTTTTCACTTTACAATGGTTTCAAAATATTGTAATATTTATTAAAATAAGTCGAACGAATGGATTTCTTTACATTGCACAAATGTATAAAAACGATTGCATAGGCCAGGTGTTCTGCCCTTGGGTGTCCTCTGGAAACCACAAATTTTTGTGCATGAAAAACGGAATGCAAATTCGGTAATTTAAAGGGACTCTGACAGCAAGTAAGTTCGCTCAAACTCGTCTCCGCACAGCTCGCCGCCGCCGATGAAACATGGGCACCCCCATAATAGTTTCCGCTGAAGAAGCTGAAAAACCACAAATTTTCGCATTTTTCTGATACTTGCAATCAATTCAGCATGGTCTTCTGTATTTCCGATAATTTTTTCAGCTAGCAAGAATGTGTTATTGTAAAGATATACGAATTTTAGTCGTCTTTAATGAGATTTCATGTGTCCACATCGGCGAGCTGTGTCCGCTGCTGACAAGTTGGAGCGCGTTTGCTGTTCTTCCAGTTTCTTTCTCTCGGATCTGCTCAAAATATATAACTTTCTATCATTTCTTTTATGCCAAAATAATTACTAAAATATTTGCAATAAGTTTAGCAGCAAAAATTATTAAAAGAACATCAAAATTAAATTTGGAAAAAGGAGTATTTTTGCGAGATGGCTAAATACAGTAGCTAAGCGCCCGCGAATTCAAACATTGTCAGAGTCCCTTTAGCAAAAAGAAACGCAAATTTGTTCTTCAAATTTAGCTGAAAATCAAGCGTGGCTCATCACGTTGAACGACGTATTTGCCGAATAAGCGGAATTCCAGACGATTGTGAATCTTCCACACGGGAGAAACCGCCGGATTTCAGAACGTATAGTCTTATTCAGTGTGAGGTAGACGAAGGCAGGAACCCGCTGCCCAGAAAAAGTGACTCCCAATGATCATCCATCCAGGAATTATGAAGAATTGAATGTAGACATACATCACAGAAGCGACCAAGTTTGCCAGGCAGATCAACGATGATTGCAACATTATCTAGAAAATAACGGTAATTTTTAATTTCAATTAAAAAATTACAGATCGTTGAATTTTGCTAATATTGGCCATTCCGTCTATGCTATACTTATGGGCCAGGAGAATGCACAGGACGACGTAGAGAAGGCAAGTGATGACGACGACGCAGAGATTATTCACAGTATGGGGATAGTTGTAAAACTGGAAATGGAAACATTATTTTTAATCAAATTTCACCAAACCATGGCCATTTCCTCTTCGGTACCCAGGATAAATGGCGAGAAAAACCAAGTCTTCATTTTTGAATTGAACATGACAGGCGGCGTGTAGAAGGTAAAATAGAGGAAGTAGAAAAACGGTAAGGAGATCCACATGTAAGTGAGTTGACCACCAAAAATCTGAAAATTCCAATTTTTCCAGGAATAAGCCAATAGACGGACCTTTTCATTCCAAAAAGGATTCCACAGATCACAGATTCGGCTCAGCACCAGGATCAAGCAGCAGAGACAAGCGGCACACCAAAGTCCTGAAGGGAAAGATGTGAACATTACGCGCGTAATTCGATTTCAAAGATCTTTGACATTAGAAAAATATATTTTGACCCCTATAAAATTATTAAATTACCCTGCGAATTATATTCTTGGTCCAACGTAAAAACTTATTTATACTTTTCGTTCTCTGAGACTCAGAGTCTAAGTTCTTGTAGAAATTTTAATCAAGAATAATTTTTGTAAGAATACGCGGGAGGGATGTTATTTTTTTGGGAAAACGAACAATGCTTACCGACAGCACAGGATCCAGTAATGTAATTCCAATCCGGATGAGTGCAGTAGCATCCTGTAAAGATCTCTAATCTTTGTACTTTATCCCCGTGCTATTGATTATTGTATTACCATCTGTATGACCTAGTTAAGGGACGCGAGAGCCTTCGCTTTAGCTCCTCCCCTAGCTAAGTCAGTCTACCTCATGCTACTCCAATAAACAGTGCTCCTTTCCTCCGCTCTACCTCTCCCTCCGACAGATCCAAGACACCCAATACAGCACAATTAACATGGATGTCCCAGGGACTCTCTAGTAGTTCTCACTACTGGAATCTACTCCCCGTAGCTGTCTGATGCCGATGGTCAACCGCAACAGGTACGTGACATCCCCTCTTTCCCCAATGAATGCGCTGGTCGTCGGAATCGCCTTGAGTGCTTCGATCAGGAGGACAGCCACGTAGTGCCTGGCCTAAGTTCCTCCCTACTAAGTCGTCAGAGAACGCATAGCGTGCATTCATGAAGGTCAGAGAAGGAGCTCATGAGAAATACAAAGTTCAAATGACAAACCACCGCTTCGGATGGTTAAGGTGCTATGCCAAGGTTTGGATGATCTGAGTATTCTCTTTTCCTAAGTACAGGGCACACTTCCCTCGAAAAGGCTTGAGCAGTCACGCGAGTACTTTACCTGGAGGCGCGGGTTTCTACCCATCTATTCTACAAGTCTGGATCTACCAAGCCGTACCTCGTTTGATGCTCTGCAGTTGGCTGCATGCAAGAATATCCCGAGAAGCTATATTCCTATTTGGCAACTAAATCCTCCAATCCCGCAAAATGGACAGTGAACCATGGGAACATGCCCGGAGAGCATGCAGTCAGAGTGGTGACCTGACGCATCGCGTCTCTCAAAAGGAAAATGGAGGAGATGGTTCTATTCTAGTCGGACGAATGGACATCTTTTGCTGGATAGCATCTTAACATCTGGAGGAGACTCACCGTTCCAGTGCCCGCACAAGGACGAAGCCAGAAGCGCTATGGACCTCCCGCTATCTGTACTTCAACACCTGATGCCGCACGAGAACACACAAACCGCTACACCACTCGAAGGACGCCCGAGAAGCCAGTCGACAAGAAGATCTGCCGTAGCTCAACTTCAACAATCGAGCCAAAGCTGCGAGGTCGCTAGCTTCCCGAAAAATAGCATGTAAAGATCTCTAATCTTTGTACTTTATCCCCGTGCTATTGATTATTGTATTACCATCTGTATGACCTAGTTAAGGGACGCGAGAGCCTTCGCTTTAGCTCCTCCCCTAGCTAAGTCAGTCTACCTCATGCTACTCCAATAAACAGTGCTCCTTTCCTCCGCTCTACCTCTCCCTCCGACAGATCCAAGACACCCAATACAGCACAATTAACAATCCGCCGATGAACCACATAATGCCGGTAGTGATTGAATTGACTCCGATTGAAAACATGTCGTAGAATCCTAAAAAAAATTGAAATTTTGTGAAAATGTCTAAAAGCAGACAAAAAAAGCTCCAAAAACGGCTAAAAATAGCGTTTACTTTGGGGCGCCGTCTCTTTCTTTTATCGCGCCACTTTCATTTCCACTTTCATTTTTATTATCTCGAACCCTTACTGGTCTTTAATTTTCTAGAAAAACGTACCCAACAGAAGCATAAAAGTATAGCACAGGTTAGTTTTTCTGAGTCTCCACATAGCTGTCATCACAAAGGCGTAGATGATCTCCGTTGTGATGCCATAGGACAAGAAACCGATTCCCAAAGGAATGGAGACTTGTCCCTGAGCGTACCATTGCTCTTGGCTCATGTTCATGATGCTGAAAATATGTAAATATAAGCAATGAAAGCAGCAGGATTTTAAAATGAATGCAACGCGCTTAAAATTTTTCAAATTTTACGATGATTTCGACAAAAATATGCGCAAAACTTGTTGCGTACAGATTTTTACTCGCATTTTAATAATTTAAAATAATAAGAAATTCCTACCTGCAATCATAGGTCGGAATCTGTTCTGACCGTAAACCATATCGGATATATTTTTCCATCAGAGAACAAGAGTAGAGTATTGTTTTGCAACAATTGGTTGGCCGCATTTTATAGGTTTTGCCGAATTAGCATTGATCCCGATAAATTATATCAATCTAATTGGTCTCACGATTCTATCGCCCACTTTTACGCACGCAGATCATAGTCTCAATAAAGGGGGCAGTGAGCTCACTAATGCGTGAAATAGAATAAAGCAAGCTATTTTTGGAAGCAGCGCAAAAACTGCTTTTGAGCGCTGATGGATTAGATATTTAAAGCTAATATCAGTAGCACAAAGATCAGACCTGCTACAGTAATCCAAAAAAAGAACTGGAGCTTACGCGGAAACGGACAAAAAAACTTGTGATTATCGTAGACACATTTTAATGTTAAATTAAAACGTAAAACACCCTGGAAAACTGGATCCCTAGCGTTTTTCTTCATTTTTTTCAAAGGGCTTAGCATATTGAAGCACGCACAAATATGTTTCATTGTCTTATTATGACATCTGAGAATATAAAAATGAACTAATATCTTAAAAGGACTGTCAGGGACTACTGTGGTCCCGAAAGGGGGGCAACTGTTGGCCCGCGCTTTCCTGGCATTTGAATTTTACACGCATTACTGCTTTTATTTTAGCTCAAAAGTATAAAAAAAAATTACTCAAAACTTACAGAAAAGTTACGGTTTTCTCGACAAAAAAATTCTGTTACTTTTAATTTTTTTTTTTAAATTCTCGTCTTATATGCCCACAAACGGAAGATCACACGTATTTTCTCACTTGCACTGTCCCTCTAACACCAGGCATTTTTTTCGGAAATCATATGATAATTGTGGCGCATTTTCCGAGTTTTTCCTGATTTTTTCTTCAATTTTCTATGTGATCTTTCGAATGGATTTACTTTTGTTTGTAATGGCGACTATATATTAGCCATAAATTTATTTAAACGAAATGAAAAAGTCAACTTCAATCGACGATAGATCAGCGGTTTAATTTCGTTTTCAATCTTACGTAAAAATATAAAATAAATTTAATTATATAGACGGTAACTTTTTGCTCTCTGCTTTCTGATCATTTTCCTATGTTTGTGGGCATATACGGCGAGAATTTAAAAAAAAATTAAAAGTAACAGAATTTTTTTGTGGAGAAAATCGTAACTTTTCTGTAAGTTTTGAGTAATTTTTGAGCTATAGACAGTTTCCAACCTTTTGCGTTCTAGAGCGTCAAGCGATTGCGTTCAGGGCAAAATTTCGTATTGCTGAAAACATAAAAATACGTGCACATAACGGGTTCACCATGTACGCCCGAATTGCCCGAAAAGGCATCTTTCGCTTGCGATATCACTTTCACCCGGCTGTTATCTTAATCGAAATGATTATTTTTATTCAAACTTCTAAAATTATTTCTATTTTTCTTCTAATTTCAAATGTATTTGGATGTATTCCGACTGAATCGCGTAAGTTCTACTTGAGATCTTCGGCAGTCTGTTTTTCTTGCCATTTATTGGTATTTTTTCTCATTTTTCGAACTCAATAGAAGGCCAGCTAAATTTCTTATTTTTTTATTAATTTACTCATAAAAGAATTTCTAAAAAGGTAGCAGTTTTTAAACCATTTTTGCTCGCATTTGAAAAACCTTTTCAGCTAATATTCCCCCGGAAAACACAGGTATAGGGGTATTTCGACCTGAAAACGACAAAGCCGCAATTAGTTTGGACGATTTCCTCGATATTCACTCATTTATCTGCGATTTTAAAGGAAACCGTGCAGGTCTCACGTTTGCATAATAGAAGAGCTGGCGGCAAGAGCTGGATCATCCAAAATTCAAAGGCATGGGAGCGTTGGCGAATAAATGGAAAACCAATAATATAATTTTAATGATTATACACTGTTTAAATCAAAATTTCCCTAATTGATTCATCTTCTGTATGCGCACACTTGACAGTCACTTGCGGGGCAGGTTCGCGGTTCACGTCGAAATAAAAGGAAAATTTAGCTATCGATGATATTCTAACTACTACAACTACTGTGGCAACCACCACATCAACAGAAACACCGACCACAACTCCGACGGCAACTAGTACGAGTACAAGTACGACAACTACCACGACCACAACAAGTACCACAACTACGACGACAACCACAACTCCAGCTCGTAAGCCCTTATTTTTCAAGAAAATGCCCAGTTGAAAGCCCTCTGCCCACCGGATTGGACATATTTCACCATGACGGATTCATGTTATTTATTGGCGAGTGGAGTTGGTCTCAATTATAATGGTGCTACAAATTATTGTGTTATGAGGATGGCTAATCTTGCTTCGGTGCATAGCCCTGAAGAAAATGCATTTATTGCTGGTTTAGCTCCGGAAGAAGATGAACTGTTAGTTTAAAATGTCTTAAAAATTTAAAAAATTTAGCATAGCTCTTGGAATAAGAAGAATTATACCCTGCCCTCCAGCTCCTCAACCCTGCTTTCAAAATCAGGATGGAACTCCTGTAAGTGTGAAACAAGATGCAAAATTTATTTACATTTCAGTTCGATTATACTAATTGGTCCGGGGGACAGCCGGATAATCAATCAGGAGGAACAGAAAATTGTGTAAATATGCTCTTATCCTTCCACATGTTTCCTTGTTGTCCCATGCCCCCCAACGGCTTTAGAGGGCAATGGAATGATATTCCCTGTACTACTACTTTTAAATATCTTGTATGTAAAATGCCGAGATTACCGTGAATCTATTGCACATCATTTTATCAATATTTGCCTTATGTATTAATGTAGAAGAAAAATACAAATTATGGCGTTGAATTCTACTAAAAATCATGCAATCGGGCCTATTTCTTGGTTAGACGGAGGATTAGCGGAGTAGGTTGCATTTGAAACGGCGGAACTTCTTGCCATGTGGAAGATTCGCTTGATTTCAGCTCGGATAGTCTTGTTCAGGGTCAAATAGACGAAAGCGGGAATGCCGTGCCCAGCTTGCCAGCACATATGACCGACCAGGATCAGCCAAATTGGAATTACGAAGAATTGCATGTAGACGTAGATCAGGGAAGCGATCAAGTTGGCTAGGCAAATTAACGTGGATTGTAGCATTATCTTAAAGAAATTACAGTGGTTTAGAATATTGTAAGCTAACCGATTTCTGGATTTTGCTAATGTTGTTAATTCCACCCATGCTGTATTTGTGAGCCAGGAGGATAGATAGAACAACGTAAAGAAGACAAGTGACCACGACCACGGAAAGATTATTCACAGTGTGCGGATAATTGTAGAACTGGAAGAAATTTTTTGGAACTCCGGGTAAATGCAAGAATTTTTCTTAGCGTTTTGATATCAAAACCGGCCGCCAACAATTCAAAAATGCCCTCTCCACAAATGTCGCTCCCTTTTCCCGCCTTACCATAGCCATTTCCTCTTCTGTTCCTGTGATGAACGGCGAGAAGAACCAGGCGGTCATTTTTGAGCTGAACAAGACTGGCGGTGTGTAAAAGATGAAGTAGAGAGTGTAGAAAATAGGCAGCGAAATCCAAATGTATGTGTAGTGCCCGCCAAAAATCTGAAATCCCCAATTTTTCGAACGTTAGGCAAGTAAACGAACACTTTCATTCCAGAAAGGATTCCACAGGTCGCAGATTCGGTTCAGGACCAGGATGAAGCAACAAAGGCACGCACCACACCAAAGTCCTAAAAGAAAAAAATTGAAAACCAGTAAATTTTTGCTCTCTGATTTCCGACCATTTTTTCGACCAATTTGTTCTCCGATTTTTGATTAATTTCCCAGGCCCGCGGATATTTTCCACGAAGTGGGTGGATTGAGAAGGAAGCAAGGGAAAATGACGGCAACTTACCAACTGCAATGGAGCCGGTAATATAGTTCAAATCCGGAGCAGTACAGTAACAACCGCCAATGAACCAGAGCACACCGGTGACGAGGGAATTTACACCGATTGCCAGCATATCGTAGATTCCTAAAAATCCCGGATCTTTTCCATTTTAAAATGGAGAATTTTCTGCTGTTAATCCTTCAAAAATTGCACGCAAATTGAATTTATTCGCAATTATAATAGCTTGTTATCCTTGATTTTAGATCTCATTGGTCTAATGGCCCTTTTTACACCTTTGATGACTCAGAAAATCAAAGAAATGTTTAAAGAAAACGTACCCAGAAGAAGCATAAATGTGTAGCACAGATTAGTTTTTCTAAGTCGCCACATGGCTGTCATCACGAAGGCGTAGATGCTCTCTGTAGTGATGCCGTAGGCCAAGAAACCGACTCCCAAAGGATAGGAAATTTGTCCTTGTGCATACCATTCAGCTTGGGTCAGATTTACAATACTGAAAATGATACATAGATGAGTGGCAGTTTCTACAGTTTCTGGCACTAAATTCAAAATTTGGCGCTTGGCCGCAAAATTAAAAACTTTAGGCACTCAGAATTAAATTTCTCTTTAATTCTCGCTGTAATATACTGTAATTCTTACCTGCAATCATATGTTGGTACAAGTTCTGCTCGAAACCCATAGCGGATATACTTTTCCATCCGGGAGCAGTGACACCAGGCGGACAAAGATCTCTGGAACTCCCAATAGACAGGATTTTATATGACCGGAAGAAAATTACAAGCGTCTCCGATAAATTACATAAGGAAATTACCGCCTCTTTTCGCGCGTAAATGAGACTCTCAACGATATTAGTCACCTGTGAGAAATCAAATTAAGACAAGTGGGTGCGTTTATTTTCAGTCAGTGCAAGAAAATAAAGTGAACTTTGTAGGCGAGAAGTACTGCGGACAGGAGCACCAATTGAAAGTGGTCGTTTTGAGTGATTGCTTGCCGGAACATACGGTAGACTTCAAGAAGCAACTTTCATTCATCTTTGAGCCCTAATAACTTTTTATCCCTATATCACATAAAACCAGGATTTGACGCAGGAACCAGGATTTAAACAAATCAAGGTTTCGAGAAAACCGAACTTTGACCATTACAGCGATAAAATGGTCTCGGTACAGAATGAAACACTAGAGAAACCAGTCGTTGAAGTTACGCCTGATAAGAGGAATATTTCTGTTTTCATTTATAAGTACGCCAGTTCCTCTTGTTTTATGCTTCTTAACTTTGATGTCTTCTATTAGTCAACCGTTGGGTAGCTGACTAATTGCGTTTTCATTTCTACGTAAAAAACGAATTTAATGTTATACGTACATTTTCGATCTCTGGTTTGCGAACATTTACCCTGTCCGTGGGTTGCTTTTAGTACATTACAGTTACAACTCGGCATAATTTATTGATATAAACCGACAATAAACACAACAATAAGAAAATTATCAATTCTGATTGACGATCTATCGTTTGCTGTAAGATTTTGATTCTATTTCCCTATTTTTTACCTTTATCAATAATAAAATCTACATATGCGGCTGAAAATGCGATTTTTAACCCTCTAGACACAAATTCCTTTTCTTCATTTTTCGCCAAATTAGTCATAAGATTATCAGAAGACGAGATTTCAACGTTTCCATAAGAATGCCGCGCCTTCACGCTATATTTCAGATCAATTCCAATATCTACAAAATCATAATTTTTATGGCACTTTTCTTACCAAAAAACGTAATTGGATCGCGTTCCTTGCCTAAAAAACCTGGAAATCTCATTATTGACCCGTTGTGTGGAAATCGCCCAAATTCGTCTATAAGTGACCGATTATTTCAAATTTTCCCATTGGTTTACCTGGAAATTTTGTTGTAAAATGCAAATCAGCGACGCAATAGTCATCAGGAGCCGTGTGTAGAAATGAAAAAGTCATAGGAAAATCTTCTAAATATAGTAAATCTATTGTACCTCTATAATCGACTGTGAATCATTGTCTTCATTAAAACTAGCCTATTCTTCACGACTACATTACTTTCATCTACAGTTGCTCCGAGAAATCCACGGAATATTGTCAAGTTTGATAGAGATGTATTTTCACAGGTAATGACGCTTCCTATATTGCTTGATGGTAGCAGCCATATATACGGGGATGTGGCGGCTTTTTTTAACGGATCAAATAATAATGTCGCCGTTGGTGCCGTTATATTTTTGCCCGCAGCAGGTTTCTGGGTTTCTAATCGGATACGGGAGACGTTAGCGGTGAGTGCATAGGCTCCTCTCCAGGTTAGGCCATTTATTCCTGTAAATGGCCGAAACCGCTCGAAAATTAAGCAACTTTTCGATTTTTCATTGGAAAATGTTAATTTCAAATGCGCGAGTTCTCAGGTCTCGTTGTATTTCTAAAAATCGACTAAAACGCTTACTTGAGCTATCCATAACCAACAGAGCTCCATCCGAATTTTGATAGGCTAATGTCACGAAAATTAAAGGATTTTTGCTTTGAACAGAGCGGCGCATTTCCTGAGACAATTCCCATAGTCTTAAACTCATTATGTTTTTTTTAAATGAGCCTACGTCAGTAGAGGAGCATTCAGCTTTTTCGAATCTTTGTAAACATGAAAACTGACTAATCTGGGAGGATCCGGTGTTGGACAAACCACAGATAAAACTACCTGGAAATACCTACAGTAATTCTGAGAGCGGATGCACCTCATTTGTGGCTGAAAAATTAAGCCCCCATCCGGCATGAAAATCTCTTAACGGGAGGAATAATGGCTCCTGATTGGCGTTCACATGATAATTGACATATTTTAATATTTCAACTTTAAATTTTTTTGCGTTCTCGTGAAAATAAACCAACCTTTCTTTATAACAGCATTAAAAGCATTTGATGGAAGTGTAACCGTTGTCTCCGTCACATCAAAAAAGAACAGAAGAGAGGGCGCAGGAACGACAAAGGCAATATTTGTTTTTTCGGAACTATCAGCGAATATGCAGAAAATGAAAAATTCTGTAAAAGTCCATCTAAACTAACCGGAATCCCTTCTCATCGCCACATGCCCTACATATTTCATTGATAATTGTAGTGGACGGCGTAATTGAATTAAATATATATTGATTGTTTACGTTAATATTAATCATGAGAATATTTCCTGCAGGAAAATTTAACTGAAAAGACTACGTTTTCCACAATTTACGGGGCTACTAAACCGTATAGACGCAGGATTGCATATCGTTTGTTGTCATGGCGTAAGTGCCACTTCTCAGTTGCCAACTGCTATCAACAAATGCTGTTGTATTTGAACAATCTAAACGGAGAAATAGAAAAATTAACAAATTCTTACAGATCAGCTCGGATGCTTTAGTAGAAAGAAAAAGAAGCGAAGATAATAGTAGCCCGAAGCTCCAGACGGGAATCATTACACGACGATAGTGGCGAGCACACTATTCTCTTTTTAGCGTCGGTCACCTGCCTCTCACAAGCAGTAAATAAATAATTTAGTGGATTCAGCACAAGTTCTGTACTTATCCGTTGGTTTTTGGTGCAGAGAACGTGCACTTTTAGCGGGCTTTACACGGTGATCGAAAAACACCAGCGAAGAAATTGAAAAATTATTGTCATTTTCCATTCTTGGAGGAAATGAGCGCTGTAGGGCCCGGAACAAAAAAAGTACAGGAATTTATTAAATTTAATAAAAAAAAATAAAACAATTAAGATTCATAACAGTTGTCCTCGGCGATTGAGCTAAATTCCCCAATATATCTGCTGTCAGTCTTTTTGCCTACCTTTCTCAATAATGAAATCTATGGATCCGCTCTTGAAGTCCATTTTTAAACTTCGGGATACAAATTGACCGCTTCTTAATTCCCAGGTGGAATTCACAAATGCTGTAATATTTGAGCAATCTGAAGAAGGTAAATGGTTAATAAAAAGGTTATTACAGATCACTTCTTCCGTCTTCGTAGAATTAGGTACAAATAGCAGTAAGCACAAACTCCAGACAGCCAACATTCGTCATAAATATGGTAAGTTCTGATCGAAGGAAGCATCTGCCAGTTTTTAAATGAATCTTTGATAAATGGCAGAGGTTTCTGCAGTCATCAAATTGTTTTCTATCTCGTAGATCATTTCACCTGTTCATCACTTTACCCCGATACTCATTGCTATCCATTTCGCCATGATTGTCGTTCTCCTATGTTACCGTATAATAGCCATAATCTCTACAATTCTTGCCATTTTCATCTCTTATCTGATTATCTTCAAATCGCCAGCACAAATGAACAATTTTAAATGGCATCTGCTCAATATTCAGGTGGGGCGGGCTTTCAAACTTGGAGAAAACAAGCGTTGTATGACCTGAGATCGGTTTCCAATGAAAATTCGAAAACTTGCCTGATTTTCAAGCTGGTCCCACAGCGACCATTTCCCTTATCTTGCGCATCAACCTCAAAATTACGGTATTTTAGTGCTCAACATTTGTGGAGACAATAGCTATGTGTATTTTGGGCGCTCCTATATCCGTGGGTTACCCTATAACACATCAATATCTTGGAGGACTCCTGCAAAATACCGTACCTGGTAATGTTCAAATGGTAAGTGGCAATATTTTTTTGTAGTTTATTTTTCAGGGAGCAGATTTATTCTTGATAGGGTCAATAACCGGAGCTCTTTCTATAGCATTCAGCTTTCGTTATCGGATGCTAATGCCCCGTTCTAATAACGCATTTCTGCAGTTTTTTATTAGAAATGCAGAAATATTATCCATTATTTTTGGCTATGGTTATGGCGTTGTCTTTTGCTTTTTTAGCTATAAATTATATTTAAGCGAAGACGAAGCCGCAGAGAAACTCCACGAAGTAAGCAAGTGTGCAGAAATTTAAAATAATAGTCCAGGTTGACCCACTGTATGTTGTCCCAAAAGGAGTTCTTTTTCTCGCTACCGGCCCATGGGTCAATATCGGGATGAGTTTAGCCGCCATTGTATGGACTTGTTTTAATGTTGCCGTTGTGGCAATGATTATCCATTCTAATCGAATTTTGAAATCAACTGCCCAATCGTCTCGTTCTGTTCAATCGCATAAACAAGCAATTCGAAGTATTCTGATGCAGGTAAGATGCCAGAAATACCGTACACCTCTATAATAGACGCTGGCTCTCATGGCTAATTTAATTTCTCCTACCATTTCTCTTGGAGGATATTTGCTGATACGTTTCTTCCTTCAATTTGATGATTCTGTTACAGAGTCGACGAGTATTATCAACAGTGATCTCGTATCCTTTTTTTTGGTTACCAATACTTTAAAGTCGATAGAAGATTCCCTTGCCATTTGCTATACCATTCAGCCATATCGTCAGTTTGTAGCCTCATTTTTTAGCTTGAAAAAGAAATCGATTACTGTAAAAATAAGTACAATTGTTGTAGGTCGTTCTAGTGGCTGATAATAAACCTGTTATCTCAGGGCATCATTAGTCCTTTGATTTTCTTTTTTCACCTGTTTCATAATTGATTGGTAAAGCTTCTAGCAGCGAACATTACTCATTCTAAGCCGTGTTTTGATCAGAGAAACATCTGCTGATTTTTAGCAGAAAAAAAATAAAATTTAATTTATGAAACATTTATAAATGCCAGGAATTGCCCAGTCATCTCGTGGGTTTGGAATCCGACCATTTCACAGCTTGTCATTCCCGGCTGCTAATCGCGTCATGCATTTTCTTCTTCTCTATTATCGTATAATAACCACTATTTCTGCTATTTTCGCATTTTTCGTCTTCTACTTGATTCTCTTCAAGTCACCCGCTCAAATGAACAATTTCAAATGGCATCTATTAAATATACAGGTGGCGGATCGACTTGACTCGAAGACTAATAATTTTAGGGTATGACTTTTGTGGAAACATTTTATTGGTGTATTTTGTGTGCCCCTGTTTTTGTCACCTATCCTATTCCATACGGATATCCTGCAGGAATTCTGCAAACTCTTTTCAGTGTGCCCACTAAAATTCAAACGGTTTGTAACGACACTTGTGGTCTTTATGATGAGATAATTTCTGATCACGGGATGCCCAAAGCGTGTCCAAAGGGATCAGGGCTATTTTGTCCCTGTACCGACAATCACTGTACTCGCACCTCAAAATCCCGAATATTTCCAGGGTTTCATTGCCTTTCTTCTCGGACTAATAGTCGGAATCCTCTGTGTTGCTTTTGTCTTCCGCTACCGCATTTTACTTCCCAGCTCAAATATTCCATTTGTCCAGTCTTTTATTGAAATGTTGCCCAAGCTATCCGTTATCCTTGGCTACGGAAATGGCTTCGTGTTCTGGTTTTTTGGATACATGTTCTTCCTCGATGAGGAAGGATCTCGAGAGAAAGTACAGCAAGTAAGCTAAATACAGGAAATGCAACATTTTCATAGGCAGATCCATTGTACATTATCCCTAAAGGAGTTACTATTTACGCCAGCAGCGGCTTAGCTTATTTTGGGGCATGCTTAGCCCTCGCTGGATTCATTTTTGTCACGGCTATCTCTGTCGGAATAGTCATCCATTCTAAAAGGATTCTGAGGTCCACAGCACAAAGTTCCCGTTCAATTGAAATGCATAAACAGGCAATCCGAAGCATTGTCATGCAGGTGAGACGACTTCTTTGCGCTCTAATGTTTCCAGTCAATTGTCCTCTACAGTGTGATAGCCGCTCCCTGCACATTATTCATGGTCTACATGATATTACGTCCATTTATTCGACAGGGTAATGAGAGCTACATCCTTGTTAGCAATGAAGGATTTGTTTCTTTTTACATGGGATGCTATAATTTGAAATCTATGTGCAGTTCCTTGGTAATTTGCTACACAATTCAGCCATATCGCCAATATATCGCCAACTTCTTTGGTAGCAAAAAGAATGCTGGGTCAAATATCGTAACCGTGTCCCCTGTTAGTGGCAATTAATAAATCTGTCTATCATGCAATAATTAGCCTTTTGTTTCCCATTCAGCTGCCTACGCACGTTAGCATGAATAGCATGTTGATTTTTGATTTTAGAAATATTTAGTGTCAACTTCTTCAGTATTTGACATTTGCGATACTTCAACAGGTGAAAATGGTAGACGTAGCCTTCATAAACGCTGGACATGTCGTCGACTTTCTCGTTTATTTCTTCCCCGCTTACAATATTATTCGAACTAGAGATGATTTTCGCCATAATTCTAAATTCTCTTCTTCTGTATATTATCTACAAGCACACTCCTATAAAAATGAAAGATTACCGTATAATTTTATTAATGATGGTCGTAAGTGCTCCCGTTTTTAAAGAAAAGACTTCCAGACAGCTCAGCTACTTCTTGGAATTTGTGAATTAGGATGGTTACCGGAATATTTGTACCCTTTGCCTGTGTTGCGTTTACATGGATTTTTGAAATATTTGGGGCCAGAATTTGGAGGGCATTTTGCAGCAGAATACCCACAGTTCAACTGATGCATTTTTTTTCAGCTAATATCGAAGGCTACCCTTTATGGAGTGAGTGGAATGTGCGTCTTTGAGTGCTCATTATTTCGGCATTATACTTTAAGTAATAGGCAATTTCATCTGAAACCATGCACTTATTTATTGAAACACA
The DNA here is from genome assembly GCA_964036215.1 of Oscheius sp. DF5033. Lineage (NCBI taxonomy): Eukaryota > Metazoa > Nematoda > Chromadorea > Rhabditida > Rhabditidae > Oscheius > Oscheius sp. DF5033. The sequence goes on along the minus strand of CAXIWN010000002.1, from coordinate 5,442,154 downwards.
CTGCGGTAATAATATTCGGGATAGGTGTCCTTACTTTGGGAAGTATTTTTCTTCTTCAAAGTTCACAGGTAATCTTCTCATCAATTACGGTGGATACAAACAATACGAAATATTATAGCCAGTTTCCAATATTAGAGAAAACGGGCGCTATGGGACCTCAAGATGCGTTTGAATTTGAGGTTTTCCAATGAAAATGCGAAATATTTGCCTGATTTTCCAGCGGTCTTGCAACACCTGTTTCCTCCAAGATTGGAAACCAACTATAATGAGATTACACTTCTATAATTCCTATTTTAGGAACTGATAACATATGCTTCCTCTCATGGTTACCAGTTGGAGAGAATTGATATTAATAACGACGCACTCATCGCAGCAAATACTAACACAGAACTATTCTTTCCAATTTGTAAGCTAGTCGATTTATCAACCTGTTTTTACAGCTTTTGGAGCTCTTGGAGCCGTATTTATTGCAGCTTTTTTAATTTATATTCTTAACCTGCTGACCCATTACCGCATCAAGCGACATCTTTCCCGCTCACAATTCAGTTCAATTCAATATCAGCAGCAGATAAGAATGACAATTGTTTTTGTTGGACAAGGATCCTTACCTCTATTGATTCCAGCCGTCACCATGATCATCATTGGACCCAATATTCCTAATATGTTGAATGGAAAACCTCTTCCCCTCCTAACTTGGGAATTTGCTCTGTGTACAATTGTTCTGTATCCCGTGCTCAGCCCGTTTTTAACAATTATCCTTACCAAGCCGTATTACATGGCATTTAAAAGAATTTTATGTCGAACAAAAATAACAACAGAACAGCAAACTGCTTCAGTGTCAGTAGTGAACTTTAAATAAAATTATCCATGCTTGGAAATTGAAATTTAATGTATTTATCCGGCGAACAGGGAACTTCACCATCACCAAGTTCACCATCGCCCTGAAACCTCCTCCAAAATCTTTTTTTTTTCCAATTTTTTTCTACCGTAGGCATGTTTAGGCTTAGTTGTGTCTATTTCAACCGTTTAAATAAAATTGGCAAGTCAACCCGGCGAGCTACAGGGCGATGAAGTTCAGGCTCATTTGGTGAACTTCCCCACACTTGCGCCCCAAAAAACTTTCTAAAAAATTTTTCTCTCATTTATTTTCTGTCAAAAAGTGGGCTTAGACTTAGTAGAGTTTATTTTACTATTCCCGAAAGTTTTACGGCTTGAAAGCTGACCTACACGCCGCGGCACGCAAAAATAGTCTTTGGTGAACTTCCCTATTGGCCATTTATCCAGAAGAAGGGGCAATTGTTGAGCTGAAGACTTTCATAATATGCCTCATATTAATCAGCTGCATTTTCTCCCAAAGAGCTGTCCTATACGGCTTGATAAAATATAATGTGACCAGGGGATCGACCACAGGGGCAGCTGTGTAGAAGCAGCATAATATCGGGACTAAATTATAGGTGCTAATATTAAAATAATTTGAAATAATGGCTAGCGGTGGAGGGATAACAACGAAAACCAAAGGTAAACATAACTGGAATTCTCATTTATAGCTGTCTGGCGCTTTACCTGATACAGGAGAAGCTTAAAAACTTTCTTTTGAAGTCGTATGATAATTTGTGACATTGACTTAATATTTTTCAAAGTCCAGCCGATTTTTAGTGCCAGATACACCATAAAAATTCCATCAACTGTGGTGATTATCGCCAAAACTGGCCGTATAATCATTGACAGCAATATTTCCTTATCCACGGCATCCTGGAGACGGACAGTTCCACCCAAGTAACCTATTTCTGTAAGATTTAACCCAGTAGAATTGAAAAATTCTTCGCCAGCCACTTCTTCATAAAGAGACCGTCGACGCACGGCGTATACCAATGTAATGGTTAAAAAGAGCAGGCTTCCAACGTAAAGTAAAAGAATTTTCTCCCAATTGTCGAAGAAGCGACTGATACTGGACGGCCTAAAATAAGAGAGCAATGAAACTCGATAGCAATAAATTTTTAACCGGCTAGTACCCACAAGGGAAATGAGCGTTGTGGGACCTCTGGAAGCGCGCATTTAAATTTGTTTTATAATGAAAATTCGAAAAATTTGCCTGATTTTCAAACGACTCGCACAATGCCAGTTTTCCCCAAAATTTCCCTTTACTTACTCGCAAACGGCATAATATCGGTAAACAAAGCACATGGTTAAGATTAAAATATTCTGGAAGAAGCAAGAAATATAGACACAGAGCACAGAGTCGGAAATTCCTACTGAAAGGAACTGCAAACCGTCGTATAAAATAAATACATCGTAGCCCATGAACATATGCTGGAAAACCGCAGTAAATGAAGTTTGTTAACCCACAGGCATCGTAATAATTTGACAGAAACCGCTGCATATTGCCGATAAACTGTATAAGAATAGGAGCCATTTGTATTTTCCAATGTAATCACATTTTGTGGTCAAGATGATGAGAGCAAGGATTAAATTAAAGGAGAAAGCAGAGGTGCCGAAAGTGAAACAAAGTAGTTGTCGAAGCTTTTCAATATGCATGCGACAGTCGAAGAAGCAGGATATCCGGCTTGTTTGAAGCCAGGTGAAGCACTGTACTGTCTAATAGAATTTTTAATCAGATGAAGATCATTTGCAGCAAATATTATTGGCAAATAGAAAGGTCACATAGCTTGTTATTTTCAATTACCGAAAATGTATCCAGTTTCCAGCCGGGCCAGGGCTAGGAAGGGTTTTTTCAGACCGAGACGAGACCGCGACGAACCGAAAAATTTTTTCAAGACCAGTCGCTTCGGAAACATTACGTTCTTTTATAAAGGATACCAATTGAAAAGATCCAATTTTTTGCAAGATCAGGTGGGGACGAGACAGGTGGTCCGGCTCGTTTTCGGAGACAAGGGCGAGTCGAGGTGAATTCTAACGACCGTGGTTCAATCGAAAAATTTGCCTGATTTTCACTCGGATCCTAGCGGTGCCACTTTTACCAAGATTGGGAGCCAACTATACCGCATCCACAAGATTTTCTTCTTTCTCGAAGACTTTGTGAAATTTTGTACAAGAAGTCTGCTGTTTGATCAAAAGGCATGTTTTTATCGATGAGTGCAACTTTGCGTACGACTAAATTATTTATTTTCAATTACCAAACATCTGTTGCTAGGTTAAATTTCCCCTTACTCTGCTTGCCACAACAATATCAGCGCATTTCCAGGAACATTATGATCGAATGTCCTGAATTTGACTATGATTATGAGAACACGCATGCAGTCTACTTGTGGTGTCTTCATATTTCTACGGGTATTAGTCTTCTCGTCAATCCTCTGATCATTTACTGTATTATTTTTCGTTCTACCAGTCATATGTCGACTTATCCCTGGTTTCTTCTTCTCCATCAAATTGCTGCATTCATTCCTGATATTTATGTATTTTTTTATTTAATTTTTTTTATTTAAATTAAGATTAATCTCTTCTCCCAAGGAGTATTTCTATTCCCATTTCCTGCCGGTTATGTCCTTGGTCCGAACAAATACGTCATGTCGTCATACACTGTCTATGCTGTCGGACAATTTTTTATCACATTTGAGCAAACTACAGTAGCTATTACATTCTTCTATAGATATCAGACAGTACGCAATGCTACAACTATTTCTCTTCCTTGGAAATGTATTCTAATTTATTTGGCGATACTGTGCATCGCTAATCTATACTTTCCCCTAACTGTGGAAGTAACGACAGAAGAAACATTTCGGAAATTAGCTGCGGTAAGTAAAGTAGATTGATCCCTAAAATATCATGTAAAATTGCTGTGATCATCCTCCTGTATTTTGCTGTAGGCGAATTCGAGTTCCACAGTTTTTGAACTAAAAAACAGGCCTGCTGTATTTTTGTGAGGGCTCATAAGAATGTGCGAGAAGAAAATGGCTTCAAATCTCCCGATTATACCTTATTTACTTCATGTATTCCTTCTTCTTATAACCAAAATCAGCGGTCATCAACACCATATAAAAATATATGACGTGTAAATAAATGTAATAACCAAAATCACATCAGAAGCTAAAATGAACGTGCTGGCTCATTTTGTATTCAAATATGCAAGACAAACCGAGATCGGAGACAGGTGTTATGACCCTGTACAACGTGCGAAAAGCTTTGCAATCTTTTAAATTTGTATCCTTTTTGCGGAACTTGGGGTCTCCTAATTAGCTCTGTGCCGAAAATAGTCATCTGAATGCAGAATAAGCAAAAAGAGGCTAAAAAGTTAGCGAGAAATGGAAGGCAAAATGAAATTATCCGGTCCTCAGTGCCGTACATCCGTACGTGGTACCAATTTTTCGAAAAGAATTGATGAGACCCTTAATTTTCCATGTGATCCTGTGGGCCCGATTTCTTGCATGAGAGCCTAGTTTTCTTATAATTCGGTCTAATTTTCTCGCCTTTCAGAATTATTCCTGTATCACTCCACGTCTTTTAAAAATTCCCGGAATTGTTGCTCTGGAGAAATCAGAAGCACTTCCAAAAATTCTTCTATTAATTGCAATCAATTGCGTTAATTTTACTGTAATAATAATTTACCTATGCGTTGGTTCATGGGCAGCTACAAACACTAGGAATATGTCGCCAAAATTACGACAAATGCAACAAAAATTCATCTTCCAATTATCTTTGCAATCTCTTCTGCCGTTCGTCGTGGTTGTCGGTCCAATTTTCGTAATGTCAATTGTTGTCTGCCTTGATATTTTTGGATTCTCTTGTAAGTTAACGAGAAATTAAATCAATGAAATACAAAATATTTTAGGGCTTAGCGATGTTGTCTTCTGGTCCTTGTCATTTTTCAGCAGTATTAGCGCAATTGTCCTGTTCATTATGAATCCGACTTATCACTACTGGTTGACGAGACATTTTACTTTGAAGAAGGTCAATACGCGTACAATATCTTCTATAGGATAAAATATTATAAATTTTGTTTTTAGTACTAGGCGTTTTCTAATAAAGAAATCCAGAAAGTTGACCGCTCTTGTTGTTTTCAAAGTCCACATCCAGCTAACAGCTGCTTCCTGTTTATTGTTTTCAATTGGTTCTTATAAAAGACATATCACCGGCTGTTTCATCTAGCTACAAACATGTTCTTCTCTCGTCTGCTCGTATTTCTATTTATCCTAGCTTTTGCTGGAGTTACTCTTGGAAAGTTATGCAAAGCTAATTCGGATTGCCCCGTAAGCCTTTCCTACACCTCGAAAAGTCTCAAAATTCCAGGGAGATCAAGTCTGCTCTCCTGAAAATGACATGGGCATGGAAATCTGGGAATGCAGCACAGCTCCATTGGAAGATAAAGTCATGGCAGCTCAGGATCCTCTCCATGTTGCTCAGTAAATTGTCCATTTCGTAATAAATTTTTTTCAAATCGTGTGTATATTTTCATTCGTTCAATATGCGGAGGATTGAGGATGACTTCATTGTTTTTAAAGGTCTAGTCAGCTGGTCAGCTGTTCCCTGTTTATTTTTAAATCAGAACCTTTATAAAACATGACATTCTTCGCCTCGATCAAATCATGGCCTTTTCTTTTCCCCGTCTTCTGCTCCTTCTCTTAATTATTACCAGCATAGTTTATGGCAAAATATTAGCCTATGGAAAATTGTGTAAAGTTGATTCTGACTGCTCTGTGAGTTCTTTGCTGCTGATTGAGAATGGCTAAAAATTTCCAGATAGATCAAATCTGCGCTCCTGAAACCAACATGGGCGTGACTATTTGGGAATGCCACCCGACAGTAAATAAATTGATAAATGCTATTATGGACAATGTATAAAGGATTAATTTTTCTATAAAATGTGTATTTATTAAAGCAATGGTGGCCTTGTTTAATATTTCTTCATCCATCTGAACAGGATTACCCAAATGATAGCTCCTAGAGTTGCAATACTCCAATTAATTATCCAGAAAATTGTTGGCCCAGCATTGGTAAAGGTTTCCCTATAATTTGTATTCGATTTCCTCAAAAAATCTCTCTTACGAGACGTAGATAGGCCCGATAACATTGACAATATCATCCACGAGTACCAATAATCCTTGCATTAGACTCTAAGAAATTATAATTGCCCAATTTAAAGGGAAAATACCTGATTAGCCTCCCCAACAACTTTTGAATAAATAGAATCAGTTGCAATAGTTCCAGGAGGAAGGGCAAAGCCCACAGCAATAATGACAACAATCATCCAAATCCAGACATTTGGAACACTGGCTGTGGTGCACCATTTGAATTCGGAGGGATTACAGCCAGTTCTGGTGGTTTCTGAATAAGTAGAGATTAGAGTAGAGTACCCTCCCACCCAGTAACAGATTTCTGCGACAAGAGTAACATTTCGGCGGAGATTCTTATCGCAACGCTATTTTCCACAAGTATATTTCTGATTCGTTCGACATTCTTTTTCTCCCGAATATTCCTGGCAAATCTCCCTTTTCTTCCTCCCACCGTACGCGGGTGTGGGAGATTCTTTTCAGCGGAGATCTTGCGGTTGATCTTTATCTTGCGGTTGATACGGAGATCTTTATCAGCAACAAAAAGATCAGCTATTATTGTAACGTCATTTTTCAAGGTCACACATCTGAGAGATCTTGCGTGATGGTTTATATATTGCGCGAAAAAGATCAATTTCTTTTCATTCTTGATGAGTCAATATATCACACTGGTTGCTTCTGTGAAAGGGGAGGGAAATAGTCTCTCTAGATTCACAACACACCTCCCAAGCATATTGGAACTCGACAAAGAGAGACACGAAGTTGGTCTGGCGGAAATTATCTTCCCATGTTCTGTACAAAACTTTCAAAATGGTGGAAACTATGAAATCTTCGAAGAAGGCGATAAAACAAGTACAGTAACTCTGAAAGGTGGGCATTACGAGAGTGCTGCTGCCCTAGCAGTGGCGCTGTCACATGCAAGAGTTCAATTTGAACTTTTGGCAGGGAGCCAGCATCTACGTATTATCCTACAGCCTGGAGTAAAAAGAGTTGTCCTACCAAAAGATCTGGCATTTGCGCTAGGTTTTGAGCAAACTGAATTTACCGTAGCTACAGAAGCTAAACACACAGTTGATAGTTTTAATCAGCAGAGTATGATGTACATTTATTGTGACCTGATTACCCCGGGTATTGTTGGAGATATCTACGCTCCACTGTTACAGGTGGTCCCAATGCCCAACACCTTTGGGGAAATGACACGTATCTCATTTAATCCAACCCGATATATGGAGCCGATGTATGAGTCCGTGGAAAATATCACAATACAGATATTGAACGAGCGAGGCCGACCCGTTCAGTTTAGCTACGGATCAGTCATCCTCGTGCTGCATATAAGAGACCGTCAAACCGCCTAATACCCATTTCAAAACCTGTCAAGCGCTTTGTGCGGTTGAAATAAAGATGCACTCTGTACCGATTAACGTAGAAGAACTGCCATGGGATCAGATACTGAATGGTCAGCATGGTAACGGCAAGTTTATAGGCGAACCGCGGTTGAGAGGTGGGATGAGAGGTGCTGGAATTGGGGGTATTCTCAGTTCAATTCTGCGTATGATACCTACGTTTCTCTCTTCCCCAGCGGGGGTACAACTAACCAACACAGCGCGTAATATCGTAAGCGATGTTGCAAGAGGAGAGGATCTCGTACAGTCAGCGAAAAGGCATGGACGCCAGGCAGTCAGAGAGACTACGGGTTTAGGCAATAAAAGGGAGGCTTCTCCAGACTTGGGCCATTCAAAGAAAAGCAAGCGTCCTAGGCGGTTGGTTCCTTTTCCGCAATGAAACAGTCTAAATGGAATAAGGTCACCCTGAAGAATGGTCTAAACAAAAGTCAGGGTCCTTTTATTTTCGAGCTGGCATCAGGCTCTAAAAACTTTATAAATCTAAAGAGGAGTTGGATAGTGTTTACCTTTAAAATTGTAAACGAGGATGGAAGTGATATGCCTCTCACCACGGAGATGACGAAAAAGATTAAAAAGAAGGTGCCGGCGCTGGATAAGGATGGAAAACCGATACTGGATAAAGATGGAAAGGCAACGACTAAAGAAATCGACGCTGAAGAGAAACTGACAATACCCTACTTGAAATATGCTCCAGTTGAGGGCATTGCCGGGGCACTTATCAAGAGTATGGATCTTTTTATAAACGGAACGCTGGTCGAAAATGGATCTCTGGCAGCCTATAGGTGGTACCTTGAAAATCAACTCTCTATGAGCGAGGAAGTGAGAGCTAAAAATCTGTCACTAGGTGGTTATCTTGGAGGTGAAGAAGATTATGACGAGGATGGACCCAATTATATGGCTCGATGTAAGATGGTAGCGGGTAGTAAAGTTTGTCAGGTTGCCTGCAGACTTCCTCTAGACCTAGCCAGCGTAAATCGACTGATTCCGGCCTTTACCGACATTAGGTTGAGCACATATTTGAACAGCAGTCAATTTTTGATCGACATACGAGAAGGATTGATGACGAAAGAAAAGCATGTCGAGCTCCTAGACATGCACTGCCTCGTAAACGAATGGACTGTTTCCGAAGGATATGCAGCAGCGGTGGAGAAGAGACTGCTGACTAGTGGACTGCACTATCCACTAAATCAAGTGCAGATGCGCTCGTTCTACATCGAAAAAGACCGTACATATAGTCAGCATACGGTAGTTTTCAACGGGAACCAGCCCAAACGTCTCACCGTGTGTTTGGTTAGTCAAAAAGGATTCGACGGCAGCTATTATGACTATCCCTTTAAATTTAATCACTACGACCTGAAAAATATCGCGATTGATGCCGGAGGTGTGCTGTATCCAGGGCGACCGTGGAATTTGAATTGGGAAACTAACCAGATTGCCCCGGGATTTATCGAGATGCTTGAAGCCACCGGTTTTGCTAGACAGAATCAGACCAATTCGATTGATTTAAAGAAATTTAAAAACGGAGGCGCTATATTCTCTTTTGAACTATCACCAACTGTTCATGATCCTGATGTTATGGATCTTCTTAGCCAGAATATGAATTTGACAGTACACCTGGAGTTTAACAAGCCTCTGCCTGAGGGTGTCTACCTGATCGTCATGGGTGAGGCTGATGGTATGCTATATATTGACCAGAATCGACTTCCACGCATCAATAGTATCTAATGAACACTGCGGAGATCTACTCTATTTTAAATAAAGATCCAATTTCTCTAAACTATTTTAAAGGAGTTTATGCTGCAGATAAACTTCCTAAACCTATAAAGAGCGATCATTTTATCATTGTAAACACTCGTCCAGAAAGTGAAGGTGGTGAACACTGGCAACTAATATTCAAGAAGGGGAGGACATGTTACTTTTTCTGCAGCCTTGGGCGTGGGCCACGTGGTGGATCCTTACGCTACTTGAACGCGTATCCAAAATATGCTACAAACACAGGAAGGCCTCAATATGGTGGTGTATCCTGTGGTGGATTCTGTATTTTTGTAGCCGCTATGTTAAGCAGAGGACATAGATTCGCGACGATCAACAACTTCTTCAAGGTACTCAAAAACGACAACAAATTCATCGTCTATTTTATGAAAGAAGCCTTCAAGTTCCGATTCCCTGACTAATAAATGAAAATCAGTGCCAACTAGTTCAGTTATGTATTTTTCAACCCCTTGTCAGGTGGTTTGTGTAGGCTCTTCCGGTAGCGGAAAGACTACACTGGTAAAACACATTATCGAGAACAGGCAAAAGTATTTTCAAGAGCCTATTGACAACATTTTCTGGTTTTACGGTGTGGAAAACGATGGGATTCCCAAAGGAGACAATATCTTTGCCTACGAGGGCGTGCCCGACATGGAAATACTGAAAGAGATGAAGGGAAAGAGAAACATTGTTGTGCTGGATGATCTACAGTTTTTCCTAAACAGTTCAGCGAAAAACAAAAGACTGCTAAACAATCTATTCTGTCTGTACGCACATCACTATAACCTGGCACTATTCTCTCTATTCCACAACATATTTGACGTATCACGTAGTGCCAGACTAAGCGCTACACACTATCTCCTCCTAAATACCAACAACGAGAGACTGCAAATAAGAAATCTGCTCGGCCAACTATACCCATCTAGCCAGTTGGGATCGGCAGTTCAATGCTACGAAGACGCAATGTCAGCACCCTATCAACACCTTCTGATAAATAACTCAATCGGCACGGACCCGAAACTACGTCTGATGAGTCAGATCAACGAAAGCACGCCCCTCGTGTACAACCTAAGGTCCTAACTTGTCGGAGTTTGCGACGATCCCTGGAAGATCGTATACTCTCGCCGCCGTCAGGCGGCCCTTTCCCCCCGCCAGCGGAGCTGGCCCTCACCCGCCATCGCCTCTGGCGATGGCCCTAACCCCTCTCTCTTTTTTCTCAGAGAGAAAAAAAGAGAGAGCCCTACCGAGCCCCGACGCGCCCCCCAGAGGGGGGAGGGGAGGGGGGAGGGGGGACGCCGTCAGAGGAGAGGTCTTCACCCGCCCTACGGGCGGGTGACGGAGGTGTATATACTTGTGCACTCTGATAGGAAGGTTAGTATTGCAGTTTTCGATATGAAGCGCGGTCGTATTTTCAAAGTTCCAGACAAGATTACTCGGAAATGTAATCCGGAGCAGGTACAATTCCTGGTGGAATTTATCTATAACATACTAAAGAATAAGAAGATCCTTCTTACTCCTCGAGAGATCTCCCGTTTCAAAAAACAGGAAATCTTGCTCAGAGAAATCTCAAGGTGTAGGAATGTGGATGGTGGTCGACTACTCCTTCAAAATCTCAATGACAAGACCCTCCAAAGCCTCAAAACTGTTCTAGCCTCCTTGCCAGTATAAAAGGGATACATCTAATAAAAGTGTTCATAATAATGCGTGCGTTTTATAAGTATCGTCTTGTTCCCGAAACCTGTGATCAACTTGAAGATGGGAAGGAAGAGCTGCAAAAAATACTCGACTCTGATAAGAGTCCTGAAGTGAAGATGGCAGAATACCGCAATCTCTTGGTGAAAGTTAGGCGCTTGCAAGAAGAGTTAAACTTACCACCGGTTGTGAGGATTGAAGAAAGTCAGAAGCCTGCTGAGGAAATCCCTGTAAAGACGGAAGAAAAACCGATCGATGATAACGTGGAGGAAAGCGAAGAAGAAGCCAAAGTGCCTCCAAAACAAGAGGAAAAGATTGATCGGATAAAAAGAGTGCTGAGAGAAGATATAAAAAAGAGGCAGTTATATGACGCTCACAAGGGTTACGGTAGACTATTTGTGGTCAACCCGACCTTTAAAGTGCGGTTATGGAAGCTATAAAGTAGCGATGCATGTGATTATTTCTCCAAACGATGGATGCACTTCTGAGTGATGCCTATCTTAATCCCAATAGTCCTAGCTGTTTCTCCTCTGTAGAGGGTGTGCGTAAAAGTGTGAAAGGAGCGTCAAGAATAGCTGTTAAAGAGTTTTTAAAGGATAATCATACTTATACACTGCATAGAAGATTGCTAAAGAAGTTTAAGAGGAGAAAGACCACTAGTCCGGGGAAATTTTTCTCTGTACAGGTGGATTTGATCGATTATTCAGCCTATGCCGCGGAAAATGGCGGGTACAAATTTCTCCTAATGGTGATAGATATCTACACACGATATCTCTATGTATTTCCACTCAAATCCAAGAGTGGTGTGGAAGTTACGGAACGGTTTAAGGAACTTTTCAAGAAGTTTATCCCCTTGAGGGTTTATTCAGATGGTGGAACGGAATTTCGCAATAAGGGAGTACAGAGCCTATTCAAAGAGCACAATATTCAACATATTATACCCTATTCCAATCTTCATTGTGCGCTTTTAGAGCGATTTAATCGTACGCTAAAAACAAGGCTGGAACGATATATGCATAGCAGAGGGACTCGGGCGTACATCGGAGAGCTTCAAGGAATTGTAGCCGCAATAAACAAAACCCCTACCAGAGGACTAGGAATATCACCAGAGGAAGCAGTGAAAAAGAAGAACGAGATTGTAAAATACAATAAAATAAAGAGGAAGTGTAGCCTGAAAGAGGGTGAAACTGTGAGAATATCGGCATCACGCGGTATGTTCCAAAAAGGCTATACGAAAAATGCCACTGATGAGCTTTTTGTGGTCTCAAGATGCGTTAGCGGTGACCCGCCTGTTTATTATCTTCATGATCTTAAAGGGGAGCCAATAGGTGGCCTCTTCTATCGAGAAGAGTTAATTCCAGCAGGAGGAGATGTCTACCTTATTGAAAAGATATTGAAAGTTAGGACTTATCGTGGCAAAAAACAGCTTTTGATTCGTTGGAAGGGTTATGGCCCTGAGTTTGACAGCTGGGTAGATGAAGCCGATGTTCGACAATTGATTGATTAATAAACTCCCTTAAAATTGTTTCGTCCTGTAATAAAGTATTATAATAAAAGAATGGCCAATAGGGAACTTCACCAAACACTATTTTTGCGTGCCGCTGCGTGTAGGTCAGCTTTCAAGCCGTAAAACTTTCGGGAATAGTAAAATAAACTCTACTAAGCCTAAGCCCACTTTTTGACAGAAAAAAATTGAGAGAAAAATTTTTTAGAAAGGTTTTTGGGGCGCAAGTGTTAGGAAATTCACCAAATGAGCCTGAATTTCGTCGCCTTGTAGCTCGCCGGGTTGACTTGCAAATTTGATTTAAACGATTGAAATAGACACAACTAAGCCTAATCATGCCTACGGTAGAAAAAAAATTAGAAAAAAATGATTTTGGAGAAAGTTTCAGGACGATGGTGAACTTGGTGATGGTGAAGTTCCCTGTTCGCCAAAAGAATGTCTAAAGTTTATGCTGGGTGTGGTGAAAGATATAGTTCTCCGAAACTCTTTTCGGAAAAAAGGCGGTAAAAAGAAAAGCTACATGAATTGTGGGACCTTGAAAAGCGACGTTATATCTATCGCAAGAGAAGATAATAATCTCCGATGTTTAGTAGTCTAATTCCTGAAACCAACCTCTCCCATAAAGAATATTCGGGAGAAAAGAATGTCGAATGAATCAGTAGTAGAAATATCGGAAAATAGCGTTGCGATAAGAATCTCCGCCGAAATGTTACTCTTGTCGCAGAAATCTGTTACTGGGTGGGAGGGTACTCTACTGATTAGATTATAGGAAAATAAAGACTACCATTATACGGTGCTGTTTCTTGACTGGCAAATGGATAAGGATAGGCAAGAAGGTACATGAGGACTGTGAGAATGAAAGACATTGCGAGGATTGATCGAGATCGAAATCTTAAAAGATATTTCAGAGACGCAGAATTTTGTGGTTAGGTCCCAAAGTGAACTAGAAAACCAAATAAACTAACATTTTTGTTAGCGGAGTAGCCATGAAGATGATTGAAGTCAGAATAGCCAAAATTCCAACGGAACCCATTCCAGCAGACATCCATGTGACCGTTTCTTGATTGCTCATTCCCCAAACAGAAATACACATGGGAGAAATTATTCTAGAAAATTAATATAGGCATCCGGAAGGGTTACTGTGTAATTGTACTCAACGCAGTGTTGAGAGTTAAACGCTCAAAAAGAATTAGAAAAACAAATAGCCAAGAAACATTCAATGATCGAATGGCTGTCCACTTCTCTTTGACCAAATTCCATGACAATGTATGACTAAAATCTTTAAGAAAACGCTATAAATTAGCAATTTCTTTCTTACTTCTATCTTCCTTTTCCATTTCAGGAAGACCAAAAATGATCAAAGGCACTGTCAGTATATTCAGCAAGGTTGAAACCCAAATTGGAGCAGAAAACAAATTGAAATAGATTCCTTTAACTATTTTCCCTCCAGGATAATCAATCCAGGAAAAGGCTAGCTGGATTACTGTAATAATTAAATGGATGGCGGTAAAAGGGTGGTTTACAAGGCCCTGCAACGAAAGATAAAACATTGGCAAGGGAGATAACAGCACAAGCACGGGATCGATCAGCTGCTGAGCTGTTTAAAACTATGTACACTCGAATAACTACCGTACTACCTAAAAAATAGCTATAAATTAAAGGGGAACTCACTAGCAGCTGTAGAAAAAATAATATAGCAGGAGAGCATGACGTAGCGTCTATTTGTAGGAAACATTTCCACAAAAATGTAGAGAATTGAACCCAAAGTGGCAAGAATTCGGCCAATAATTAGAGGCCATCTAAAAATTTAATTTTCTGTGTATTTTTGAACTAACTTGACTGTTTGAAATCTATAATTCCAGAGAGAGAAAACAATCGAGAAGACAACATGGGCCCAACTTGCAATGGCTAAAGCGGTTCCAAAGAAATTTAGGGAGGCATCCTTGTCTATCTGAAGTAATTTTAATTTTTTTACATGGAAAGAGCTACCGTATGCATATATGGCCATTCAGAAAGGGAAGTTAGAGCTGCTTCTATACCGCATAGGAAATAAATTACACCAGAAACTAGAATTGGTCGCCATTTTGTTGGAGTTTCAGCTGGAAAATGAAGAATTATAGGTTTAAAATCTTGGGGAAACCGGCGATGTGGAACCCGCTTGAAAATCAGGCAAACTGCTCGAATTTCCATTGCAAAACGTCAAATTCAAATGTGCGCGTTTAGGTCCTGCGACGCTCGTTTTCTCAAAAAAAAATAAAGAAAGTAGGAACCTACCTACTCTTGGTTTTATGGTCTCCGCATCTTCCATTAAATTTTTCTCAGAATAACCTAGAATCTCAATAGGAACAGAAACTGGCTGTTGGATTTCATTTTCCATGAGGCTGGGATGATCTTCTCGTCATTTTCTTTCCCCAGTTTATATAGGCTTTATGACACATTCTGATTTCCGCACTTTGTGACTCTCCTCGTACGGTAGATAAATAGACACGTGAGAGAACAAAGATTTATCAGGACGAATGAGTCACAATGAACGCACTTTTGTTTGCAGAACAGCGAGGATTGATAGATTGAACTCTGGGCTTCCCTTTGCAGTGAAATTCGTCATTTTGATGGTATCCCTGCTTTTCAACTTTGGGAAAACGGGCGCAGATCCTGAAAATACGCGCCTTTGGACGATTTCCCATGGAAATTAGAAAGATTTCGGCTTCTTTTTTTGTTATTTCATTCATCACCTACACGAAATATTTCCATCTATAAAAACTAACCTATCCTCTGAGAAGACGTAATTTCGACGATCTACGATAATCTCGTACATTTTTAATAAAGAAACTCATAAATAAATTGTTAAGGGGTTGACCTGTACTCCGTGATAATAGTTCTATTATTCAATTACGGGACTATTTTAGAAGCTTGGGCAGACATAGCGTTATAAAAGCTCAAATTTTGGTCTGCAACAGGCAAAATACCCAATAAATTCTGGCAATTTGAGAATTTACCCAACTCACTTTCCTTCCTCTCTCCAGATTGGAAGCGTACGATATTTCTATTTTCATTAACACTAAGTCCTTTATGTATCTCGTATCAAAAATAAAAAAGAACAGAACGCAACTATAATTATAAAGAATAGACGGTATAAATGAATTATTTAACTGCCGGAAAAGCGGAAAATCACCTGTTGAAAAACTATATAAACAGGAACAGCTGCGCCACGCCGGCTACGGTAGCTCATTTTCTATTTTGCTTGTATTTGACTCTTTCCAGGAAAACTCGAAGAAATGCTTGATTTTAAAGGGTTCTCGCGACGA
This sequence comes from Oscheius sp. DF5033, assembly GCA_964036215.1. Taxonomy (NCBI): domain Eukaryota; kingdom Metazoa; phylum Nematoda; class Chromadorea; order Rhabditida; family Rhabditidae; genus Oscheius; species Oscheius sp. DF5033. The sequence goes on along the minus strand of CAXIWN010000002.1, from coordinate 5,426,493 downwards.
ATTAATCCACAGTAATGCTTATAGAAACATTCCAATATGATCCAAAACAGAAACACCCCCTCGTGCAAAGTTTGCGAAAACCCCTGTGCCAAAAAATGTTACAACAGTTTTGTATGCAAGTAAGTTTTCCCGCCTTCTTCCGGCCCAGAATCCTTCCAGTCCCTGTCGTGTCTTTTTCGCTCGTCGTTCTCCTTTTGAAAACGTTGGAATCCGATGCTCTGCCTCTGGAAATTGTGAAATAAATTATCGTAAGCACCGCGCCAATCGTTACACAGCATTTTCCCTAGGTAAAAAGCGCATGAACTGCGCACCTTGCCGACTGAAGAAGTGTTATGAACTCCAATTGACAAAAACTGGTAAGAACATAGGTTTTTTCCTTATTTTCCCGATATTTTAGAACACGAAAAGGATGTCGTTGATAGTGTAGCCCTGATACATAAGTCGTACCCTCCAATTAAGAATTTAATGGTAAGTATGAGACGTTTCCAATTTTGGGAAAAACTGTCGTGTTGGAGCCTCAAGACGCGCCCTTTTGAATTTAATGAAAATTCAAATAATTTTCCTGATTTTCACGTGGCTCTCACAGCGTTCGTTTCCTCCAAGAGTGGAATCCGACATGAATTATATTTTCAAGGATGAAATTCATTTCAGATAATGTACGGTGAAATAATGAACAACGGATTCAAAATTATTGAAAACTTGAAGAATTGCGAGAGTACTTGTGAATGGGTCGAGCTTATGGCCCATTCAGAAGAGTGAGTATTTTTTATTTTAAGTCGAAAGTCGTGCCACCACTGAATATATTCATTTTTAAGCCAGCTGTTATCTCGTAAAGGGGCAAGCGCATCCTCAGTGACCGCCAACATAGGCATTTCACTTCTCGATCTCATCATGTTCCCAGGTTCTTGCATTGACCGATCCACCGTATGCCAATGTCCCTATCGATTTTTTTAAAATTAAAATTATTTCAGAAAGCAGTGGATATATTTTCCGAATCGTCTAAGCTTTCCATCAATCCCAAGATTACATACAAATTGAGAGAAAACCTTCTGCGGTTTTATGTTGCAGCAATTGAAACCCTTTCCCTTATTGACGAATTCCACCTTCTACCAAATGTTGATAAAGTAAAATTCTGAAATTCTGATAATTTATGATTCCTCAGATAAGACTTGTCCAGCAGAATGCATTGATGATGCCTTGCTATTTTATTTCTTATTATTTTCGTGATGGATGGGATACAGAGAAATGTGCGAAATATCTTGAACGGTATAACTTGGGTGATGGTCCGAGTGCAGTACCGTAGGTTTGCGGTGAAGATGAGATACGCACTATTCCTTTTCAGTTGGAAAAATATTGTAGCAACATTGAAATCTGGCGGTTTTGGTCGAATACATGCAATGGAAGACATCCACCCAACGGAAAAAGAAATTATGCTGTTACGGATCATAAGCTACTTTAGGCCAGGTAGGCACATCATCTATGGAAGAAGTTTCCAACTTTAGGGGTAGAGCACACAGACGAAGGATACCATATTATAATTCGGACAAGGTTGAAATTGGCAGCAATCTTGGGAGAACACATCCGGGAGACACATCCGACATTTACCGCTGGAGAAGTACAAAATCGATTACGTCAAATATTGGAAATGGAAGATCTTATAAAGGTGAACTTTTATTCGGTTTTCACTTCTGGGAAAAACAGGAACTGCGCTTTGAATTTGGCATTTTCCAAGGAAAATTAGAAAAAATTGCCTTATTATCAGGAGCCCTCATTTTTTCCGAGGCCTGAAAATCTGTATGAAAATTATAAGGAAACATTTAGGTATTCGCAACCCGATTTCATAATGCCTACATGCTGCTGACGTCATTAGGAGCCTTCGGATTCGATACTCCACTTTTACGCGACATTTTTATTAGAAATTATTAATAAAAAAATATCTGACTATGTGACCAAAAACGAAATTTTTCCATACTTTTAGCCGTTACTGTAAGTCCCGATTTGTTAAATGATCCCTGCTTTGATGGCTGTGTTGAAAACATTTTTAAAAACCGAACGATGACACATTCTCGCCTACATTTTTAATTTAAATAATTTTAAATGTCATCGGTGTTTCCACCTGTGCCTTTTCTATCACATCACACTCTCTGAACTCGTAGATATGAGTTGGTTGACTAGTTTCAACCCTGATCCCAGCTGGTACACATGGTCTGCCCATACAGTAACGGCACTCTCCACTATAATTTTCCCCGTTGGCATTTGGTGTATTTTCAAGGTTATGCCAAAAAGGACCGATAAGCTCTTCAAGCGACTACTAGCTTCGAGTTTGACTTTGTTTGTTTCCTTTTCAAATAAAAATAGCTCGTAATCTTTTTAGAAGTTACCTTTGCCAATTATCAATCTCCGCAGGAACAATTCCTCTCCTAGTTTTTCCTATATGTGGAGGTTATCCTCTTGGGTTCCTCGGATATTTAGGGATTTCCACGTGTTTCTTAACTGGAATGGAAGTTAGTGTTATTGCAGGTATTTTAAAATAAAAATCGATAGTAATTTCTAACTTTTAGATGTAACAATGTTGACAATTTTCCTCTTCTTTTACCGTCAGCATGTAGTCGTACCGTTAGCGCGCTGGATTAACGCTATCCTCATGATCTGGTTCATAATAACGTTTGCCATTGTTCCGATACCTTCACACATCGCCCTGTGCTCCAATATGAATGATCAAGAAACTAAGGATTTGTATATGAACGTGAGTATCATTTTTTTATTACTGGGAAATTATCCCACTGTCTATAGCCATTTTCTGATGACTAACATACTAACTTTGCTACCGGTGGTAGGCAACGAGAATAATTCATAGTATGGCTTTTGACCACAATAAAATATCACAAAAAAATGACGACGAGACCCTGACGAGTTACCATTATTGGACATTTAAAGAAATGCGTTAGTAGTACAAATTTCTAAATAGAACGAGCGCTATGAGACCTGCTTGAAAATCAGGTGCACTTCTCGAATTTTCATTGGAAAATACAAACCTTGAGGTCCCGCAGCGCTAGTTTCCCCCAGATTAGAAACTGACAATAATTTCCAGGAATTTCCAACTCTCTGCAAACAAATCCCAAACTTTTGGAATGAATCCGTCATCGTGTTTGGATGGGCGGAAAACATGTATCTGCGCTACATTCTACTCTATGACTTCTACTTCATAATTGTTACAATCGTCTCAATTTATTTCTTTGTCCATCGTCTCTCCTTTTATTTGAGTGGAAATACTGTATCGGAATATCATCGCAGCTTTCATCATACGTTGATTCGGAGTCTAATGGCTCAGGTTGGTTTTTTCTTTTGTTGAAGTAAAATATTCAGTCATTTGTTCATTATTCGCTGATGCTGCTGCCAGTTGGAATCATAGCAGCTAGCTGCTATTGGCGGTTGGAATTACCAGGTGGGAGAATTATAAAATTTGAAAGGTTTTAGGCTTGGCTAACGTTTGCTTCATTCTGATAGCCTTGTCAGATCCATGCGGGCTGTTGACTCTTCTCTTGGCTCATCGAGATTATCGCACCGCCATAGGTCGTTTTCTCCGTAAGAACATGAACATAATTTTACCTCTTTTTTTCGTTCAGGAACCTCTAAAAATCAATTGAACGGCCATATTGTATCCGTCATCAATCCGCCTACAATTTCTGGACAATTGTCACATCATTCTGTACGAAGAAACTAGGAAATCCGTCTCCTGTGGATGGCTCCTCCAAAGCTTTTGTACTTTCCCAGCCAACTTCACATTATTCCAGATACACGAAATATTAAAAAAGAGCAGTTTTATGTGTTTTAATTTATTATGTACATTGAACATCAGGAAATAAACATTTTTATTTAAATATGCTGAAAAATTTGCTGGATAGCCGTTATCCAACAAACGTCGCTGGATATTCACAGATCTGGTAACCCACAGAATTGCAATCGTAGGATGCCCATTGACCCGTAAACAGTCCAATCTATAGGCAAAATAGTTAAGTTTAGCATTTTTACCTCGACACAATTAAGATTTGTCGGCGGGGGAACAGGTGATCCGGATTCCCAATTTGTCCAAGTTGATGACATCTGAAAAAAAACTTTAAAAAATACAAATATTGTCCCACCAAGCTGCCATCAGGCCAAACATAGGGCATAACATCCACTGTTCGCTCTCCTGCGATATGAAGATGGTATGCTGGTGGATAACGGGCTGTAAGCTCCACTAAATAGAATAAAATTTAGAAAAACAGAAATATTTTCTTACTGAAAATAAAATTTTGTTCGCCTGGGCTCGTTATCATAACCAACGTGCCGCCTGGTTCCATAGCACAGAGTGCTTTGGAGTCAGCAAAGTTGAGATTTTGCTCAGGAAAACTGTAGCAAGAATTGCCGAATCCGCACCAGTGCACGCTGAAATTCAGTTATTTCCTATTTTTATGGGGATAAAACTCACAACAGGATGCCATACTACACGTGGTAGTAGTCGTCGTTGTTGTTGTGGTAGTCGTAGTAGTGGTAGAAGTGCTGCTTGTTGTCGATGATGCCGTTGATATCCCCGTCGTACTCGTTATCCACAGTGTCGTAGTGCTGATTCCCATCTCTTCCTCATACATATCATCGGCTAAGAATATTTTAATTTGTCAGATTAAAAAATACGTGTAACTGTCGGGATACATCCAGACGAGGAGGAGACGTGAACAGCGAGGACGAGAAGACGAAGAGAGAACATTCTTGACGGCAGCGGCGATAAGGAATAAATCTAACAACGGCTGCTAATGAAATTAAGCAGATAGCTCACCTCAACCTTCCCGAACAGGGTTTCAGGATCATCTTGAGCGCCAACTATTCTCAGCTTGGATAAAAACCCGTCAACATTATGATCCCTTCATGAACTTTGCTGCCATTTTTTATTTTTTTCTAATTCTTCTTCGTTTATTTTAGTAATTGGACTTTTACAGCTGTTTTTACAGACTTTTCCAAATAAATCATAAACTTCCGTTGAATATCAGAGTACAGTCAGTTTGTTAAAGACAACCGGAAGGTAAACTTTCATCTTTGCAGAGAGAATTGACTCACAGTGTGTGCGTGTTATTCCTTTAGCAAAGTTATCGCGTAGATCGTAAATATACACGTCATTTAGCCAGTGCGAGACTGAAGAGCAGCAGGCACTTTTATTTGTCATTGAGAGATATTTTGACCGGTTGGAAAGAGGGGGCTTTCCAGAAATGCCAAGCATTTTCCCTGAAAACCCCTGGATTTTCAGCTGTTTTCCAAGAAATTGTGATCAAAAACTATGACGCTGATTAGCCGATAAAACTGGCGTCATTCTCCCCGTGTTAGCCTAAAACAGTTCATCGTCGATCGGTGGCTGTCGCTGTTTTAACCAATGGGAGAGACCCTTCGCCAAACAACTCAACTTCTCCGTTTCGGTTTCACGTGGATTCCTAGAAAGACGGTCATGGTGTAACAACACCGCTAATTGTCTCAGCATTTATGGACGTTCCGGTTCTTTTGATTTTTCTTCGAGAAGCTTTTTTCAAAAAGAAAAAAGACGCGGGATCAGAAATTTGATAAAGGAACATTTTTTGATCTCTTCAATAACAAAATATTTTAGGAAGTATATGTTTGGCGAGTGAAAAATGTTGCTATTTATATATTTATATATTTTTGGGCCTTCGAATTTTGCAGAAAGTGAATAAAACCTGAAATAAAAGGGATTATATTCAAAGACACCCAGAGTTCAAAAATTGCAAAAAAAAAGTTTTACAAAAGTGCACACTGTCTACTGGATTCAAATTTCATTTGATAGTTCCAGTGCCATCAAACGGAATTCAAACGCCCTGACAAATCTTGAAATTGCGAAAACTGCTGGAGATGGGCTTTGAAACAAAAGCCGGGTATTACTCCTGCCATTCTAGTAGAGAAGAACACCAAAAATATTCAAAATTGCAGCTCAACAACTGACTGCGGCCATTAATTTATTTGATAGTTCAATAATCCCGGAAGACAAAGATTTACAGAAGAAATCGGTCCCCCCTCTCGTCTCCTCTCCTTCTCCACAAGGAAGTCTACCAGAATGTCGCCACCTCTTTCCCCACTTGTCCCCCGTCACAGTTATCAAGTCACCTGTTCCTCCTGGAGTAGAAAATGTTACACTCTGTTCATAAAGACCATCATCGTCGCCCCTGTTCCTTACTATCATTTCGTAAAAAGGACATCTGAAGGAGTTTGACCTCCTGAACAGTTATTACACTCTGACACGTGTAAGGAACATTTCTGGTTTTGATCTTGGAAAAAACTATTTTTAGGGAAAATTTTGTCCTCGAACGATCTTTACAAAAGAAAACTAACCAGGATTTGGCCTTCTGAACTTGTATATTCATCGGGGAATCCCCTTCGTCTAGCGGAGGAAATGAATCAGTTTAACGGCGTCATCGGACGTCCCTTTGTTCAGACTGTTAAAAAGGGCAACGGGTGAACAGGAAAAAACAAATGGAGTCAGATCCATTGACGTCGATTATGCTAATAAAAGTCGTCTTTGGAAGGATAAAAAGGACTGTTTTCTTGAGATTCTCGTTCTTTCATTTCGGCGCAAATTTTGGCCATTCTTTTGCAATTCTAAATCCATTTATGCGTTCTGAAGCGAATTGAAGATCCGATCATCTTTTAGCTCAATTTTCATTCAATCGTTTTAAGACTCCCAAATGCAATTCAAATTTCCCCAAAATTCTGTAAATTCTTTCTTCAGTTGGCCCTCAAAAAGTTACGTCTTCATGTTTTCCTGTCCCTCTTGACCGACCCAACATCAAATCTAGTACATTGTTGATAAAACGAGGGGTTTGGTTATACTTTAGAGTCAGTAATCTTGTTATTACGTCGCTTATCGTCTCCTCCAACGAAGGTTAAATAAAAGAGTACCGTTACGCCTTTCCGGATAACTTTTCCTCCCATTGTTTCTTCTATTTTAAGATTATTTAAAGCAGTTGATCAAATAGAATTTCAGTATTATTCTTGGGTACTCTTCCAGTTGTTATTAGTTCATTAGAACGGGGAGAAAATAGAGAAAAGAGCGGGACATAAACAAATATGGAGAGATCAAGGCGAAATTCTTTGTCGGGTACGGGTACACATACAAAACAAGAGATATCTCCCCGTGAAGAACAAGAATCCGGCTATTTCTCGACGTCGACAAAAACCGTGGGCGCGTAGCTGTTTACAAAACAATGATCCGTTGACTATTTGTTAAGCACTTCAGTTGCTTGTAATTACTCCCAATTTCCGGAAATTTGTATTCATTTTCTTGGATTTTTCTAGACGCATGTCATGGAGAAACGGAGTCTCGCTGTGATTCAGTCGACGCCGTCAAAAGATTATCACATCATTTTCTTGAATATTCTTGAATATAAATCAGACACACATTCCCATCTTCTGGCGGGGGTTTCTCCTTGCAGACAATAGGCCCTTGTCTCCAGCTGGCGCTGTCCATTTCGGGACGTTTCCCCGACCCGGAGACTGTCTTCGCCTATTTAAGCGGTCAAAGTGGATTTTCAGGAAAACAGTAGTTTTCCTTTAAAATTACAGTATACCGCGTTTTTAAGCTTGGCTATTTAAAAAGCGCCCGCTTCTCCTGAAAATGCGGCTTACTGGCCTCGGGCTTGTAGTCGAGTCCATTCACTATCACCCGTCCAGGTATCACGGACAGCTAAAGGACATTTTCCTCTCCGCTGGCCTCTCCTTTTTTATTCTCCCTTTACTTTTAAATGGCGTTGTTTCCGGCATTCAAAATGCGATCCTCCTTTGTACCCGGCGCCTTCCTTCCGGGTCAAAAATTTCTTAATTTTTTCTCGCCAAGTACACGGTGTAACCTCGTTTCCTATCAAGATTCAACCAAAAAAGCGTATCATTATGACGTAAACCGGCCGCCAGTCGCCACGTGAAGTTCTTTCCCCAATTCCGTAACATTTTCAACCCACGTGAATATGAACTCTCCGCCTCCTGTCTACTGTACCCACCCACCCTAAGACCATCTCCTCCTCCTTGTCTCCTATATAAAGAGACTAATTGCTTTAGGTGGCCGTACTCCAACCCGTCCCGGGCATCCACTACCACCGCCACCACCGACACCGCTACCAGTTAGCTTGTCCGCCCATCAATTACATCCAGTCGCTTCTTTACTAAACCCTCGGATACCGAAGAAATGTTTGAGCTATTCACTGAAGGAGTCAATCTGCTCAATTTTATTTCTCTTATTGCTTTTTTGACTACTGTTGGGCTATTTTTCTGTGGATTGTGAGTTTATTTTCATATTTTCAAAGTAATCAAACCATTTAGACCAATCTGTCGTCAAATTTGGAAGCGAAAAGACACGGATGAAATCTCTGGAGCACCATTTTTGATGGGAATTGTTGGGTAAGTTCATAAAAACTTTCGCTTCGAGACCAAAGCTTTATGAAATCGAATTTTGGGACGAATCTTATCTCCGCGGGGAATTCTTGACTTTATGTTTTGATTTATGGCATTCTAAAATCGAAACTTGCGGGGATTTTTCACTCAGGGACCCAGAAAATCGATAACTTCTTCTAATTTTCTGATTTTTCAGAGGAAGTTGCTGGATGGCCTACGGTTATCTCAAAAACGACAACACAGTCATCGTGGTAACCAGCTGTCAAGTCGTCCTCTACACCAGTTACACCATTTTCTACTGGTGTATGACCAAGAAGAAGCTGTGGATTACCATCAAAGCGCTGGCTGTCATCACTCTGGTTGCCAGTCTCTTTACCATGGTCCATTTCTTCGGTCACAAAGTCTTCCACCCGCTGGGAATCATCTGTATGACGCTGAATGCCGCTGACTTTGCTGCTCCTCTGGCTGGACTCCAGGTTGTCATCCGCCGACGGGCCACTTCCACTCTCCCACTGCCCCTGTGCATTGCCAATTTCATGGTCTCCACCGAATGGTTCATTTATGGACTCCTGAAGAAGGATTTCTATCTGATTACCCCAAATGGAATTGGCTCTTTCTTGGCTGCAATTCAGTTGATGCTTTTCCTGGTCTTGCCACGAAAACCTGGACAATATTCTCCAATTGTCAGACTGTTCCGTTGCTGTTGCAGGAAGGCTGGAGTCTGTGAAATTGAAGACAACGCTTCTGGTAAGCTTTTATTTTCATTTAAAGGAATTTTTTGTTGTTTTTGTCCAAGTTACCCCACCCGAAAACGTGATTTCTGATCACATAAGCGGAACGCAAAAAAAATAAAACAAAAACATAACAACAAATTTGCAGACATTGTACCCGAGCTTCTGGTAGAAGAAGGCGAAGCAAAAAAGCACACGCTGTCCAAGAAATTGGCTGAGAAGGCAACCTCCACAATTTCTGTCTTCGCTGAAGAGCTAGAAAATGTCATCCACATGGCTTCCACCCACCATCAATTCGCATACGAGCAAAAAATCGACGAGGAGGACACATCCTCTGAGAAGACTGACTCCACTCAAGTCTCTAGAAATCCAACTGCAGCTGACCTCAAAAAAATGACTGTGGAATCGAAGACAGTAGTTCCCCCAACTTTGAGGAGAGCTTTCTCTTCTCCCAATTTAGTTTAGGTCCTTTTTAGAGGACCCCCACTAATGTTCTAGTGTAATTAGAACTTGACATGCATCCCAATGATGCTAATTTGACCTTTATTATGGTTCTTTCAATTGATACTGTGCCAAATTTTGGCATATTAATAAGAAAAACGGGTTCTTACCGTTGACGATGATGCAATAAAACATTGGCTTTATTCAAATTTTTCTTTTCCTGGCAACAAGGATTTGTCTTCTAACTTTTTGAGAGGATAATGGGTGCTATTATGACGTTTATCACCTTCGATTTGTCTTGACCTTTGAACAGAATAATGCATTCCAGCACCTGGCCCCAAAAGAGCAGACAGCTGTTTTTAAAATTAATAAGATAAAAATAATCAAGGGACTATTCTTTACAATCCAATTAGAAACAAACACGGATTGTTGCGACCTCTCCTACTTCAACCAATTGTTGATCCAGATGGAAGGTCCTGAAGCGAACGTACGGCAGGGGAATAGCAAGAAAACAGTTTTTAATGTTGTTTCTACATCTCTATGAATGAAAATATTAAAATTAACTGTTTTTTAATGAGCAACACTGTAGTCATGTGCCTTGTGCTCCTGGCGCAGTTAGTTCAAGCCGATGCAAATGGAGGAGGTCTTCAAAGAATTTATCAAAGTGTGCGTCAAAAAGCTGGCAGATGTTTTAGAATATTAATTTTCCTGGTCAGTTATAGAGGCGTGGGTGCCATGAAGTTATTCTTCCATGTGCCAAATGACCCCTCAAAATTATATTCCTGGTACATTCTTGAAATCATTCTTCTTATTATCGACTATATACTCTTGGTAATATGGATGATAATCACGCCGCGGCTTCGTCTTCACATCCATTTAAAGGTGTTATTATTGTATATAATCCGTTTTCAACTATGGAGGAAACGGGCGCTGCGGGACCTCAAGGGGAATTTGGCATTTTTCAATGCAAATTCGAAAATTTTGCCTGATTTTCAAGCGGTCCTACAACGCCCGTTTCCCCAAAGATTGGAAATCGACTAGACATAATATTTTCACAATTTACAGATATATGTTCAATTCGTTTATGCTAATTCTATATTCTTTGTTACATGTCGGCTTATAATTTTGGCACATTTCTTTGATTTTTTTCCAATAGATAAAGGAGTTCCGGTAGAAAATAATCCACGGATGATTGTATGCGTGTGGGAAGGATGATGTGCCCAACGATTGTTGTAACTATGTGAATTGACTCCACACGTGTAAAAGAACCAATCATTTTAGCACCTTCATCATAGCCATCGAAAGAGAACTGTCTCTTTATTTTGCCTACGATTATGAGTACACAATCCGACTATGGATTCCAATTCTCCTTATTTCGTTATCATTTTCCGTCGGTGTATTAGTTTCAGTGCTGGGTATTTATGGTAGCGCATTTCGACTTATATTAAAATTAAATTTATAGAAATCGTGACCTTTTTTCCTGGTGTAATTGTCGGTGCAATCGTTATAATTTCAGGATATGTTGTAAGTCAAATTTCTGGTAAAATAAAAGAAATACATTTAGTTTTACTTGTCCAACTATTATAGAACTTGGAAATTAAACCATGCTTTAAAGAAAAGACTACCATGTCGGCTAAACTATTCCCTGAGTGTTCGCTATCAATTGGAAGAAAATATTTGGCTCTCTGAGGCATTTGTTTATTAATTAAATCATATTTTACACATTTAGATTATGACAAATTCTCAAATTGTGGTTACAGGTATTGTTGCAGTAACAATTCTGATTTTTCTCTGTTCAAATCTTCCATTTCTTTCAAGGGATACGAGGGAAATAGTGGATCTTGCCTATCATCTTATGATGGCTGCGTGAGTTTTTATGAATTTCTTTAAAGGAAATGGTATAGTCGGTTTCCAAACTTGGCGCGACCTCAATACGTGCGCGTTTGAATCTGACGTTTTTCCAATGGAAATTCGAAAATTTTGCAGTTCTCAAGTGGATCCTTCCTTTTTCCGCAAGATTGGAAGCCTACATTGACAGCCAACGAAAACATAATTTTCTTTACAGAGATGCACTAGTTGTCGCAGCCAGCATGATAATTCAAAATAAATATATGCGTGGAAAACTGAAAGGGCTTTTCTTTGGATCACAAGTGGAACCGGACAAGGATGAAGCTGACTTCTATTTTGACCAGCTGTTTGTTCAATGGGAAGGTCCAATAGTGGACCTGGGCCCACCTAAAAACAACAGAACTTTTTTAATGAGATTACTACGGCTCAAAGAATAAACTTTTATTATTATCTACTGCTATTAGGACGAGGTTTATCGTTGTCAGCTGGCGATAAGTAACCGCGAACCGTGATTGAACATGGGGCTGTTTGAATTCCTTTAATTCTGGGTGGAGGGAGGCTTCGTGGCGTAGCAGCGGACAATTTCACTGAGAGCGTGATGTTCTTTTTAAAGAAATTACGATAACTTGGAGTTAGAATCACTAGTACAATTCCTCCACTAACTCCGAAGAGAGAAAGAGATGTGAGAATGAAATCACCAAGATCTGAAAATTTTTAATTTTTAGGAATAAAAATCTTTACATTTAATTCCAAACCAATCAAAAGCCACGGCATTTATGAGTAGAAGAATAGGAATAACAACAAATATCATTGGTACGCTAGTTTGTACAAGAAGATGAATGAGAAATTTCTGTTGGGTACGTCGCAGTGTAGGCGATATAATTTCTACGTCAAGAGCTTTGAAACATAAATGGATAAAGATTGATATAGTCGGGATATAATTAATTGCATCACAGATGAGCGGTAATATTGTTTTCTTGAGACATTCCATTTTATCAAAGGCCCAAATATTCGGAATAGAAGTAATCGATTTTGTAATGCAGGAATATTCCTGCAAAGAAAGGTTTTCAATACTGGGGGAAACAGGTGCGGTAGGACCTCAAGACGCGCGCTTTTAAATTTGACATTTTCCAATGAAAATTCGAAAGATTCCTGATTTTCACGCGCTCCTGCCACGCCCATTTCCTCCAAGATTGGAAGCCGACTATAGAAGAAAAGCATGGTCAACCTGTTGCCATTCTATCAGCGTCTTTTCTGTATTGCTCCAAGCTGTTGCAGTTGGGAAGAAATTACCAAATGGGATCATATAATTGTATGCTAGTAATATTTTTGCCCATAATGGATATCGATTCTTATTTTGTATCAGTAAATAACGATAGAGCAATAAATGAAAGTTTGTTACACAAGAAGTTGTAATAAATAGTTGGCCCAATGCGAGAGCCATTTGGGGCGAGACGATATCCTTGGCAATTCCACGTAAGTAACCAATTGGAAGAGGGACAAATATTACAGGTTTTGTAAGAAAATTTATCTAAATTTTTAAAATTTTTCAGAATTATGGAGAAGACTACCCAAAAGTCACCAAAACAGGACACAACCTGATGCCACAAAAGATACCAACGATAAGTTTTCATTTGGGCTGAAGAGTGGAATGCGATACAGTACATCACATAGGCATGTACGATCAAACAAAATGCAGCCAGTCCGTCTAGGACAAAAAGAAACGATGATTTTTCGAAATTTGTGTCAAAAGCTGGACAATGAATCATCTGGCTGAATAGAGAGCTTGAATTACTAGAATAGTTTGCACGCAGACAATTGCTTATCCGTAAATAAGATTCAATTTGTTCTATTTTATTTCTGGTCAAAGAGCACAGGTGGGAGTGAACTAGCCAGCAATCATGACTACAAATATTCAAAAAAAAAAAACTGGTGGCTACGATAATTATAAGTTGGCAATCTTGCTCAATGGCTCTTATTCTTATAAAGATAGAGTTAACAAAGTGAAATATCTTTATTTTTTAGGATGTAGTATTACTCAAAATGAACGACGAATCCCCATTATGAATCGAAGCAGCTTGAACTCCTCTGACTCTATCTATTGTTCTATCCTGTGCTGTGGCCAAACAGTATATTCCGTTTTTCGGCGGAACAATTATTTCCTTGAAAGCATTCCAAGAATTTGGGATAGGAATGACCATCACTCTAATAAATTATTGAAAGAGCAGCAGGTGTTCTATGACTGAACAATGGGCAACCTTATTCTTCGTTCTTGTGTTCTGTTATCGCCATGAAGCTATTTTTCTTTATCCCAGAGGATCCAAATAAATATTACTATTGGTATATCCTAGAAGTCATTCTGCTGGTTATTAGTTATTTTATTATCATAATTTGGATATTTATGACTCCAAAACTGAGGCTACATGCCCATTTAAAGGTATTCTTCGTAAATTACGCTGGTATATTTTTTCCAGATTTACATGAACTTCATCTATCTCTCTTTTATTGGATTTGCAACGGCGAGACTCATCGTACTTGGTTATTTAAATGGGATTTTCCAAGGGGAAGAAGGGGTACCACTGGAAAGCAAGCTAATCATGGTGTTTTGTGCTCTGGCTAGGATGTTCTATCCAGGAGCTATAATGACAATGCAAACGGATCCCAAAACAAATCAGCAAACTCTTTCAGAACTGTGATAGTTGCTATCGAAAGAGAACTGTCCCTTCGATATGCCGAAGATTACGAAAGGACTCTTCGACTTTGGATTCCCTTATTTCTCATGTGTATATCAATTTTCGTTGGAAGTTGTGTGGCGATTGGATCCGTTTTTGGTACGTAAAAATTCTTTGAATTACAGGTGAATTTAAATTTAAGAAATTGTCCCTTTTCAAGAAGGTTTAATTATATTTATCATAGTGGTAGAGCTGGGTTTAGTGGTGAGATTTAGACCTTTCTCAACTCGAAGCTTTTCAAGTTCTATTTGTATGGTTTCCGGAAAACATGGAAACTGAACCATGCATTAAAACGACGACTACCATGTCGATTAAAGTATTCCCTCAGTGTTCGATACCAATTGGAAGAAAATGTATGGTTTTCCGAGGTATTTTACCCAATGTTTTAAACTGAAAAGCTTTAGGTTTTGATCAGTGCTCAGATAATCATCTACATAGCATTTTCCTTCATTGCTATTCTTTTCATTCTCGCCAATCTCTCTTATTTTCCTTTGGAAATAAGAGAACTCTTTGACCTTGCTTATCATATTTCAGCGGACGGGTAAATTTTTCCTACTTTCTCCGTCCGAAATCGATTTCAGAGGCGCTCTAATCATTGCATTCGGCACATTTTTTCACAATAAATACATGATAGGAGTGCTGAAAGGACTCTTCTTTGCCAAACAAGTGGAACCCGACAAAGACGATGGCGACTTCTACTTCGACCAGCTTCTAGTTCAATGGGAAGGTCCTGAAGTGAATGTGGGACAAGCAAAGAAAAATAGGACATTTTTAATGTGGCTTTTATGGCTCCACGAATAAATTGTTACGGTCATTCAAGAAGAAGTTCTGACAAACAAACGAAAAACGGGAGAAAAGAACCACTCGTACAAACGCAAGAAATTGATCAACTGCTTTATTTGATCGTTACGGACAATTTATTGAAGAGCCCGTTCACCGAATGCAGGATTAGCAACCGTAGTGACGGTCGACACGGCCGGCTTGTCTTCTCCATAGACTGATGACGACTTCTCGGCGTCGACTCCCTTCTTCTCATCCTTGTTCAATGCTTCCTGGAGATAGGCGCTCCTATCCCTATCCTTGGCTTGGCTCTCCTGCGCTACGGACATGACACTTTGAACCGGGACAGGTTCAGGAGGCGCAGTCGTCGACGTAGGCAGCGTCGGAGCAGGAGCAGTCATGGCTGAGGCCGTCGGAGGAGCGGGAGGAGGAGTAATGGCATTGGAAGCCGGTGGCGGGTCGTCCTTTTCATTCTTTTCAGCCGGGGGTGGAGGAGTCGTCGGCTTCTCGGCAGCAGCAGGAGGGGTTTCCACTTTGGGCGGCTCGACGGGCGGCTTAGCGTCGGCCGCTTCTTCCTTCTTCTTGACGCTCTTCAGACTCTTTTTACTGTCGGTCGTCGGCGTCTTCTTCTCCTTCTTGCTGTCCATCTGCTTCTTTTCCTTCTTGCTATCCGTTTGGTTCGTGCTGTTCACGCTTGCGGTCTTTCTCATGAGCTTCTTGCTCGGGGTTTCCTTGGACGGAGCCGGTGAAGCGGGGCTCATTTCTGGTCCAGCCGGCGAGCTGATCGGATCTTTGCTTCCTTGCTGCTTGGCACGGCGAGCCTTCTGCGAGGCAGTTCCCTTCTGGCTGCGATTCTTCTTGAGAGATTTGTTGCTCCTGTTCTCCTTCAGGCTTGAGCCCTTCTTTCCCTTCATGGAACTGAAAAACAACAAATTAATGAAATCATAAAAATGTGGAAGAAGCGCGGTCAAATGAAGCACAAAAATTGTCAAAAGGTGGGGTGGTATTTTTTCTGCTCTGCGGTAAGAATGCGGCTGCGTTTCATGCCCATTTTACCACATTTCTGGCTCAATCAGCCTGTTGGTAGCATACAAAAACGACGTTTTTGACAAGAGAAGCGCATCAATCGAAGTTTGCCATCAAGCCTCCTAGTCGACCAGCAAAATTAGAAAAACTAACGCATTCTTTTTCCCCTTGATGCTGTTTGTATTGGGCGTCTTTTTGTCTTCCTTGATCTTCTCACGCCTTCCCATGGTGCAGAAGATGACGAAACCAATGGCGGGGATAAGACCGCTCCATGCCGCTAAAAATTGCTATCTGGTGACCGGCAGCAAATACCAAAAAATGTGTAGAGGTCGACCATTACGACCTTTCCAGAGGAGAGTAGTTGAAGTGAATGATGCGAAATCGCAAAAAATTTCTCTACTGCTTTTTGACCGGTCGGCTAAACGTAAATTTGGTAGGCTGATGGGTCAGAAGCAAAACTACCTGGGGGGTCGTTTCATGTCGGGAAGGGAAACTAAAAAAGGAAAGGAGCACTACTTGATAGGAATAGAATTAAAGCGCTGTCGACAAGTGAAGTCAGACCTTGTTCTAATTCAAGACAAAAATATTTGGTAAAACACGCGGCGTAGAAAATTCTACGAATACAAAAGAACCTCCAAAAATTGACCTAAAACACCAGAAATGAGTGTCTTCCTCGAATTTTACAATAAAAAAAGTTAAATAATGGAAAAAAAACAGGAAGTGTTCCGATGGTTTTATTCAGTGCTATCACTTGTGTTGCTCTGCTCTTCTTCCTCGTCCTCCTGGTCGTATTGCTGTGCCGGTCCACTAAGAATTCTCTTTACCTTTTCCAGCTTTACCGCATGGCCACAACGCCGAGTAACCTAAATTTCGCTATTTTTGTAGTAGAAAAGAATAAAAACCTTGCAATGGCAAGCTTCACAATAAGTAGAGCGGCGGTTTGCATTACGAATCGGTACAGAGCGGCTTTTCCGGTTAGGAAGAGGCATGGAATGATGTCTTGGAGAACGGAGAGGCGACAGGGAAGAGATAGACGACAGAGGAGACAAAGTGCGTCGATGTGACGATCAGATACTCGAATATGAATTAGTAGGGCTCAAAGAGCGAGCATCAATGCATCTTATTCCATCACACTGGGAGCGCAGATAGTAATCATGACTTTTTGATCGTCTACTGCGGGATCTGGACCGATTGCTGCTCTAAAAAAACTTGGATAAAACTGGAGAAAATTGGGAAATTTACCGATGAGAGGTAGTCAGGCATTCCACCTGTTGGGGGTCAGTAGAAGGTACGAATGAAAAGTCTGATGGGATTGTTTTTTATCGCTTTCAGGTGTATTTTGACCAGTTAGTTTCTTGCCCGCCATTTCATTAACTTTGACAGCTCCTGGAGCAATTTTCCCTCCAAAATTGGACGCAGATACGAGGATACCCGTCCAAAATGCCCTCTCATGTCCAAAAAAGCCTTCTGATGACCACAGTCGCCTTCTAAAGTCCAGAAATGCTATAAACACTGCCTTAGGCGTTGTCGGACAAAGGACACTTTTTATTGCCGTTACAGCTACCAATAAACCAAGTTATCAACTTCAACAAGCCTTTATCAGCCGCCTACATTGTTCCTGTGTCTCTAGCAGAGATCATACAAAAATACAAAAGCAATAATATTTATTTTCTTTGTACATATGGTTACAAATTATTTCATGTAGGCTCTGGCTTGGAACATCAAGCACATATTGTCTCCGGAAGATTTGTCATGGAGAGAGTACTGCAGCTGGTAGGGCATGTTGTCTTGCAGTTTGTTGATAATCACAGCGTAGGGAGTGAAATCAATGGTTACGGGAAGCCATTGGGTTCCAGGATTGACGGGGCAGGGAACACCATTGGCGCAGGCATCCTGATTCGTCCTAAAAATGAAATATTTAGCATTTTAGAGGGGAAAAAACGTACAATAATCCAAGAGTAGGAATAGAAATCCAAGAGCAGGTTGATCTGTTCCATTCCCAGATGTAGATAGTGTCACGGAGATTGGGCTTGGTGTAGGTGTTGCGAGGATTGTTGAGGTTGACCTTCATCACCAAAGGTTTTCCCAAATGAATCGGATATTCGAAGTTGCCATTGGTGTCGAAGGGAGTGGCATTGTAAACTTTAATCGGTCCGCTGTCACATTGCCACCAGTGGATCGCTGTATCCGTTCCATTTGGCCACTGGGTGCTGCAAGCAGCGGAGGCAGAGGCAACAAAGGCAGCCAAGAGGAGGTACTTCATGACTGAAATGCAAGAAATTATTGAAGGATTTTTCAGGAAAATGTAAGAGGGAAGAAGGGACAAGCCAGGTTGTTGCAATGTCCCTCGGCCACCGGTTTAAATAGTCCCCACACCCTCTCATCTTCCCGAAAGGACGCAGCGGCCGATAAGAGAAGAACTGGAGGATATCAGACGCATGGAGCAAGATAGACACCAGTTTTTACGGTTATTTACAGGAAGGGCAGGCTCCGCTTTTTTGTAAGAATAGAAACTGATACAGACTAAACTTCATTTTTCTTTCATCCCATAATTTTTGCAAGATATCTAGAAATTTAGGATTTTGTAACTCTTGAGCACTTTGACCTTTATCTTTACTTGGCCGTAAAATCGTACAAAGAAAAAGACCCTTGCTCCTTGTCCCGAATGGTCAGGATAAAGAACACTTGCAGGGTAAGTAGGATATTTCTTGATTGTATTTTAGCCATTTTAGTCGGCTTTAAAACTTTGATGAAAGAGTCTGGGGAACCTCAAATAGCGCGCATTTGAATATTGAGGTTTTCCAAATTAAATTAGAAAAATTTGCTTGATTTTCAAGTGGGTTTCATAACGCCATTCCATCTCGAGATGAACGTCTTCATCTTGTACACTTTTGCCTTTCATTGCCTTCAAAAATTCCTGAACTATCCTTTGACCGACCTCTCTAATCTACAGAGGTTTATTAGGTGTCGTAAAATGCTTCTCCCGGAGCATTTTATGTTTTCTGCTTGGTTAGCAACAATAAAATAAGAAGCACTTTGCCCTATTTGAGAGCAGCCAAAGGTCACTACAATGTTCTTACTTTAAAAAAAATTCCAGTTGTTTTTCTCGCAAAACGGAGTAATTCTGTGGAATGATTTGCCGGGCTTTGGAGTGATCAAAAATGCTGCTAAAACAAAGAAACTAGACGCGGATCTTCTGGCGAGTTCGGATAAATATCAGTTTGAGATATTTTCCTAGATATTTTGAGTGCTCCACAGGGAAGATATGATAATTTCCTGATTTTTTTGGAAGCCAAGCAGGCAAAAGAAGAAAAATTGTGCTTCAAAAACGGTTCCATTTGCAGACACTTTTGTTTTTTTTTCCAGACGTCTCATTTATTTATTTTCCTTGCAGTCCCGAGACGGCTACTTTTCTTCCATTAATGTTGCCTTCTTTTCCGTTATCACCACGTTCTCCACCCTTCTTATCTTTTTCCTCCCGTAAGCTACCTACGTAGATGTCTCCGGTTTGTCCATCCTAAACTTTATGAACTTCAAGGATGACTAAAAATACAGGAAATAAAGCTTTTATTACGCTATTTACATTTGTAATCAAGATCAAATTAATGGATATAAGCTCTAGCTTGGAACATAATACACAATTGATCTTTGCTGACCAAATCCCTCATTGTATATTGCAACTGGTAGGGTTCATTATCCTTTAGAAGATTGATAATCGACTGGTAGGGAGTGAAGTCGATGTTGACTGGTAGCCATTGCTTTCCAGGATTGATAGGGCAGGGCATTCCATTGGCGCAGGCATCTTGATTACTCCTGGAATTTTCTATTTAAACGGCATTTGAAATAAATCTTACAGTAATCCAAAAGTCGGCAGAGAAGTCCAAGTACAGGTAACAGTATTCCAAGCCCAGATGAGAATATCATCACGGAGATTTGGTGCAGTGTAGGTGTTTTTCGGGTTATTGACGAGGACATTCATTACTAGGGGCTGTCCCAAATGAATCGGGTACTCGTAATTTCCCTTGGTGTCGAAGGGAGTACAGTTGAAGACTTGCATTCCTCCAACTGAAGGGCATTGCCACCAATGGAGAGCTGTATCCGTGTTATTGGGCCAAATTGTGCTGCAGGCGGAGGCTGAGCCGATCAAAGCCACGGCAAAGATGAGGGACTTCATTCTGGAAAATATTGGATTGTCGGAGAAGTTGGAGAAAACTGATAAGTACCGCGTGTACCCGGGAGCTGCGCTTAAATACGCGGGTTGTAACAGCCGGACTTGGTGATAAAGGCTGACGGACAGGACGTTCTTCCAGTGGCGACAGTGTTGCTCGAGCAGAAAGTTCGAGAGGTCTTTTGATCTTGGAAATGTCCCGTTTTGTGAACTTTTTGAGTTTCCAGGGATTTCTAGAGATCGAAAACCCCTTCAAAAGGCGCATTTTTTCAATTTTAAAGTGTAAAATGAGGTAAGATTTATTACAGTAACCCGGATTTAATGGATATAAGCTCTAGCTTGGAACATAAGACACAATTGATCACCAGACTTCTTGTCATTTAGCATGAATTCCAGCTGGTAGGGCATGTCATCTTGAAGAGCGTTGATGATCGGCGCATATGGAGTGAAATCAATGGTCACAGGGAGCCATTGCCGTCCAGGCTTGACTGGGCACACGATGCCATTTTCGCAGGCATTCTGGTTCGACCTGGAAAAATAAATATTAATCCATTTAAATGCGAAAAACTTACAGTAATCCCAAAGTAGGAATAGAATTCCATGCGCAGGTTTGTCTGTTCCACATCCAAATTTTGATGGTGTCACGGAGATTTGGATCGGTGTAGGTGTTCGTGGGATTGTTGATGTCTGCCTCCATCACCAGGGGTTTTCCCAAATGGATTGGGTATTCGAATTTTCCAGTAGTATCAAATGGCGTGCAGTTGAAGACTTGAATTGGTCCGCTGTCACATTGCCACCATTTCATCGTAGTATCCGTGCCATTTGGCCAATTAACTGTGCAAGAAGCTGAAGCATAGGCGACAAAAGCTGCCAAAAGAAGGTACTTCATCTCAAAATAACAAAAATGAAACAACAATGAGCAAGATACGGCATAGTTAAGGACAGAAAAATGATAAGAAAAGGCCATGTCTGGTCTTATATACAGCAAAATAGAGGCGTAGTCTCGTTTGATAAAGGAAAACTCCATCGAGACTGGCCTAATCTCTGTTCTGAAGGATGTTCAAAGTAGCAAAAAGCATGGAAGATAACAGGGCAGTGATTGAGAGGAAAATTATGATAGCTTGTTGGATTTTACAGGGGATTCAGCCTGTTAGTAGCAAAAATGCGAATTTACTTGAATTACAGGATCAATATCAATTTATTTTTTACTACAGATAAGAAATTGTACAATTGATCTTGTGAACAAGAGATTTCTGAACTCATAGTAGCTCCCATGGCTTCTTTTGTTCAAAATGATCGATTCTCTTCCCCGTTCTGCCACAAAATCGGAAAATATAAAAGAAAATAGAAAATATTCAAAAATGTTAAAAGACTAGGTAAATCCAGTTCATAATGCTTTATTTAACCAGAAAATTAATGAATGTACGCCCTGGCTTGGACCATAACACACATAGTATCACCAGATTTTTTGTCATCTAGGAGCAACTCCAACTGGTAGGGCATGTCATCTTGAAGGGCGTTGATGATAGGTTGATATGGAGTGAAGTCAATGGTTCCCTTCAGCCATTGTCTCCCCGGATAAACGGGGCAAGGCACCGCCACCTCACAAGCATTCTGATTGCTTCTAAAATAAAATAAAGACGGAAATAGAGCAGCTTACAGTAATCCAAAAGTAGGAATAGAAGCCCAGGCACAGCTTTCCCTATTCCACATCCAAATTTTAACAGTATCACGGAGATTTGGATCGGTGTAGGTGTTCGTGGGATTGTTGATGTCTGCCCAAACAACCAGCGGTTTCCCCAAATGGATTGGGTATTCAAAATTGCCATCGGTATCCATTGTTGTGGCGTTGAAGACCTGAATCGGTCCGTTGCCACATTGCCACCATTTTAGCGCGGTATCCGTTCCATTTGGCCATTGAGTTGCGCAGGCGGCGGAGGCTGAGGCGACAAAGGTAGCCAAGAGGAGATATTTCATTTTTCTGAAAATTGGAAAGCATTGAAATTACCAGAAAAGTATTTTAGAGTTAGATAGAGCGGGCAAGATAGCAAAAGGCCATGGTTTAAATATGGGCGAAGATGTATAGTGTTTGATAAAGAGAGGAAGAATCAGGAAAGATCATTCTGATCTTCACTTTATTGAAACCTTTCGCTGGCTAACAAAAGTAATAAAACTGATTTCATTGAAAGAGGAAAATTAGTAAACTTTTTCGTGTTATAGGAGCTGTAGAATGGTCAAGTTCTATTATCACAAGTTCCTAGCAATTTTACGGCTACCACATGGCTGTAGGATAAGAATCAATGAATTCTAGGATAACGGAACCAGCCTTTGCTCTTCGGTTGCACGAAAGGACTTCAAGAAGTTGGAAAACAAGATAAAAGCAGAAAAAAAGAAGAATAACTGATATTCAAGAAGAAGACGCAGAAGGCTTACTGTAGCCCGAAAACTCACAAAAAAAACCCCAAAATCCCGTAAAAACAACAACAAAGGCGGCAGAATACGATTTTTACTGCTATTGTTTACGTGGAATTCTGCGTGAAACTCGTCTTTTGGGATCTCTGTTGGCCTCTTTGGACGGTGTCTTCTTCTGGACGTCTTCCTTCGAACCGCCGGCGACGATGGGATCCTTTGACATTTTGCGCTGAGTCCTTGGACGAGCTTTCTTTTCTTCTGATTTAACCGGTTCCTTGGAGCCTTTGGGTTCTTCCTTCGAGGCGGCTTTACTAGGAGCGGCTTCTTTTGACATTAGCTTGGCTCCCGGCGGCTCTTTCGACATTTTGGTGCCAGCTTCTTTGACGAATTTGCTGCCAACTTCCTTCGAGGGCTCCATGGCTCCATCCTTCTTTCCATCATCTTTCGGCTTGGCTGGCTCCATGGCTCCGTCTTTCTTTCCATCTTCTTTCGGCTTGGTTGGCTCCTTCGCTGCTTCTTTCTTTCCATCATCCTTCGCCTTGACCGAATCTTTCGGCTTCATGCTCTCAATAATTTTCTTCTTCTCCTCGTCCTGCTCCCTCAGCGGTACCACAATCGGCGGTTTCAGTTTGGTCTTTTCCTCCAATATGCGGCAAATCTCCGTGATTGTCGGCCGGTCACGCGGTTCGTATTTCCAGCAGCTCGTCATGATTTTCTTACCAACCTCGGTGAAGTCTTTCTTTTGTAATTCCTGCGGTGCGTCCTTCTTGTCATTGTAGTACTTCACGAGGGCGGCCCGATTCCATTTGCCTTCTGTCAAAGGAGCTTTACCATTGGTATAGATCTCATATACTGTAAAAAAGTATTACAATATAATCAAATCAGTCAAAAACGTACGCAAGAAGCCAAAACTCCACACGTCCGTGGCACTGGTGAAGATAAACTTGAGGAGCGATTCAGGCGCCATGGTTTTCACAGGCAGATCACCCGCACTTCCACGTAGAATATAGCTGGAGCCGAACCGACTCAACCCAAAGTCCGAAATCTTCACGATAGGATTTTTCTGCTCATCTTCAGAAACTAGACAATTTCGGGCAGCAAGATCACGATGAATGAGTTGCTTCGAGTGAAGATATTCAAGACCCCAAGCAGCTTGTACAGCCAAATTGTGCAGCTCATCTTCACCAAGCGGAATATCTGACGATTTTTCAACCAGATAACTTCGGAGAGAGGTGCCCGACTGAAATCGTTTAATTCGACAAAAAAAAAGAAGTGTACCAGCTCGATGACCAGCATAATTGGCGGCCTTTCCACGACGACACCATACATTTTGACGACATTTGGATGGCTGAGATCTCTCATGGCGGCAGCCTCTTTCAGCGTGTCCGCAATCTGATGAATTAATTGAAATGAAAAATGAGGAAAATTACCAAGCTATACATGGTTCTTGTTTTCTCAGGCATTTTCGAACCGGCTTCAGAAGCAGCTTCGGGAACGTCGGCAGCGACCTTTTCAGCAGATCCCTTGCCATCAATTTTTTCAGCTGATTTATTCCTGGTGCTGTCGTTTTTCTTCTTGGTGCTGTCGTTTTTCTTCTTGGCGCTGTCATTCTTCTGACTTCCTCCTTCGTTTTTTCCCTTGTTTTTGCCGCTCTTTTGACTTTTTCGACTGGCCAAATCCTTCTTATTTTCGATTGCTTTTATAGCTACCGGGATCTTAGTACCATTTAAAGTGTAAAATCCTTTCTGTACATAGCCATAATTCCCAGTTCCCAGCAGATTTTCCGGGCCTGAAGCGAGTAAATTAGATGTTTAATGAGAAATCGAACCAGGCGACATGAAGACATCTGCAGCTTTAAGCTGCCATTTAGGCTTCTTGATACATTTCTTCAGCTGGACTTTGTCGATAGTTTTGGATTGCGGAGGAGGCGGGAGCTTACCCACCTGACCCTGTCCCGATTTCACCAATTCAGCTACAACCACAGACGACAATTCGAGCTTCTTATCCGGATTGGAATATTCCTCGATAAGGAGAGGAATCGTATCGAAGAGGAGCTTCTGATCTTCGACGACGCCGATACGCCACTTGTTAGTTTCCTTCGTCTTCGTCAATTCCCATTCAGCAACCGCATTCTTGTTGGGTTCCAACTCCACCAATACACACAGCAAATAACGGACGGTGTTATTGTTCACGCGAAGCAGCACAGGACTTGGAGTTCCTTGGACCATTTCACATCGGACCAGATAGTCTCCAATTTTCTGCAGAATGTACTCCGCTTCTTCCCTGAAAATAATGTCATTATCACAGAATTTTGTCCAGTTTGATGATCAGAGAAAAAATGGTAGAAAATCGGATTAGACAAAAAGAAAAGCGAGTACCATTTTCGACAACCAAAATTGACCAGGTCGGTTTGTCAAATTTATCAAAAATTATCCAAATTTACAAATTTTTATACTTTTACCACTTTCTACTTGAAAGCGGCAGCTGTTACCGCGATAAAAATTGTAGCTGTAACGTAAAATGAAGCGCCAAGAACCAAAATTACCCAATTGGGTAATTTGGCCAAGCAGAGTAAAAATACGCAAATTTTTGATTACGGCGGGCTCAAATTCATCGAATTCTTTTGGTAAAAGTAATGGGGGTAGCACAATAAAAATACTTCTTGAAACTGACCTACGGATGAATCCATGAAAATACTCCTGTTCTTCCAGACCTTTCACCAGTTCCACCATTCCACCAAGAGCAGAAATAAATAAATGAATGAAATTTTGTCGATTTTGCTGTCATGAAAAGGATTAGACACAAATTGACCAAAAACTTGTCAACAGTTGGCGGGAAATTTATCCGCTAATTTAAAATATGGTCGTAGTTCAGAGATCATGACACAGAAGCTAGAAAATGGTCTCCGCAAGGCGGGCAGAGGCTATCGCGAACAGGAACCGGCGTAATTTCTTCGCAATTTCTTTGTTCAAAAATGTGATGGGATATCCGTTTCTTGGTCGACAAGAATCTAGGCGAACTTTTTAACAAAAATAAAGGGGAGCACCCTAATTTACCATAAGCTTCATATTTTCCCTATGGAAACTAACATTTTGGACCGAATACCCGCATATATTGCTCAGATACTCGATTTCTTGCTTGAATACATCCTGATTTGCTTCGTTTGTTCATTTTTCAAATTCTGGCCATGTTTCAATTTAAAAATAGCGGTCTTGAATATTGAAGGCAGTGAAGCGGAGAATAAAGGGCAGGATCGAACTGATGACCGTTTACCCGCCTTTTCTCGCTATCATTGCTGACATCTCTCGCCTCTCGTGTTTGATGTCACTGAATATTTTTATATACTTCCTTCTCGTCTCGGCCACGGTTGGATGTATTCCAACCGTGTCGCGTAAGTTTTATTAGCAATCTATTTTTCCAAGTAGAATTACCATAGTATCACATTTTACAGCTGACGACGATGATATAATGTCGACAGCTACCTGTGGAGCGGAATGTCAGCCAACGATTACTTTGGTGACAAGCACAACTACGTCGACTACGACGACAACGACGACTACTACATGTAGTGCTGCCACTTGTAGTAAGTTTTTGGTAATTTCCAAATTTTATCCATTAGCGCGGACTGATTCATTCTATAAAAATAAAAAATTTTAAGCATGCCAAAGTGGAGGAAGTTTCTTTGAGAATTCTTGTTACTTGGTGATTGAAGATTATAGAGACAGCCCCGGTTCTTCTATGGAATGCAACGTATATGTACCAGGCTCAACATTGTGTATAATTACAAGCCCGGCGGAAAATCAATTCGTCAGACGTAAGATTTTTACAAATTAATATATATATTTTGGAGAAAGCCGCCAGAGTCATAATTTAAAGAAAAACTTTAGAATTTGGTCTAACATGCATGGGAAACTGCCGCTTGGTTATTGGAGGAATGAGAGCTTCAGCTACAGATCCGTATATCTGGCCAGATGGAGTTTCAGTGAGTTTTCTCGCTGCTCTCTAAATTCTTCATTCAGTTTGCGGACACGTGGACAAATTGGTATCCGCCCGCGAATCCTACTTCAAATCCCCTTCAACTTTGCGTACATGTAAATGTTTTGAATTTTATTATATTTTGATATTGTTCAGCTCGACCGGAATATGGTGGTAGCAGATCGCTGGCAATCTAGACGATGCGACGAGGAGGGGTATCCTTGCTGTGAATATGCCCCTACTCCTATTGGATAAACTTATCAAAATGCCTGTAGAGACTGTTTTATGAGAAAAATGGCTAAAAATATTAATAAAGTGAATATTAGCCCCAATTCTTGGAATTTTTTAGCTAAATATAAGTCTACCACCTTTCTCTCGGGATTACTATCTTTTTTTCTCTTTCCTGGCTCTCTTTTTAAGTAATTTACCCCCTGCGGCATCTTGCTGTTGCTACCGCCCTTACTGTGGATGCGTTACGAATGTGGAGGAGGGCGCAAAAAAAGATCTCTCCAATAGTTTACCCGCCAATTTTAAAATCAGGTTATCATTATTCAAATAGTTGCTCTTGGAATTTAATGCAAGATTTTTATCTTTGATGCCGATCTAAAAAAATATGAAACAAGAAAAGTTGTTTCCCGAGCAACGGGCTGCATTTATTTAATCTCGCCTCCAACGAGTTCCCCATTTCAGTCCCATGCAATCTCCTCCTCCGCCTAGTTATCTTCCAAATCAGCCGGTCTATTCCGTCCAACCGGGTACCTATATGTCCATGGATAATTCCATGGCCCAAAACTATGGAAATGGTCACATGAACATAACTGTGCAACCGGGGGTGGTAGCCCCAATGGCACCAGGAACCATTACGATGCCAGTTCCACCACCAATTGAAGGTGTCCCTCCTGGCTTGGAATATTTGACTATGGTGGATCAAATATTCGTTCATCAGGCGCTTTAGAGACCTCTATTAAATTAAAGGAAAATATTTTAGCTGTATGAAATACTGGAACTGCTTAGTAGTTGGGAATGTTCGAATAAATACGTGCTCAAAAATGCTAATGGACAACAGGTAAGCATTTTTATGCATTAAATTACAGTATACAATAGTTTTGTGGTGTTTTTTGAAGTAAAATTTTAAATTGCAGAAAATAAAACTCAGAAATTCAAGAAAAAATTCTAATTTTTATATTGAAGGCGGTAAAAAAATTCGCAATTACTATTTACACTTTTTTTTTCTGGCAATTATTATGTTTTACGTATAATTTCAGCTTTTTAAAAATTGCCAGCAAATAAAAAAATGTTTTTTAAAATTAAAATTATGGAAAAAATAACTAAATTTCATAATTTTCCGTCATCTGTTTCTCATATTTGCCAATTTATGGTTCAACTAAGATCAACGAGTAATTATTCAGTGGCATTACGCCCTCAAATGATCCGATTATTGAGAAATATTCGACGCCAATTCTCTCTGATTCAGACGATAAATTATTCAAACAGAAATTAAAAACCTAGGTATATTTCGCAGCTGAAGAATCGGGATGTTGCGAAAGGCAATGGTGTCACAATCGCCGAGGATGGAAAATTCACATTGTCGACAATTTTAAAAGAGTAAATTACACAGAAAAACTATAAATTCTGTGGAAAATTAGGAAGTAATGACAATAAATCGACCATTAAAATGTTTTGGCGGTTGTTGCTGGTTTGCATCGGTTCCTTGTTGCGCACATGAGTGTACGATTGAAAGTCCACCAGGAAACGTTGTAAGTTGCCATAAAAACTCAGAAAAATAAAAAAAAATTAAGATTGGAGCAGTTGTCCAGAAGTTTGCTGGCTGTTCTTCGGCGTTTTACGTCAAGGATGCAAACGATCAAACAATTTTTGAAATCGCTGGACTCTGCTGCTGCTTATTGTGTGGATGCCAAGATAAAGAATTTCCGGTAAGTGGAATGCTGATTTTAAAGAGAAATTCTATTAGCGCCCACCTGTACGTATAATTACATTTTGGCCGTCTTTTTTCGGAACGGAACATAAAGTCTGGCAATTTTTTCTGGGAAAACTTTCAGCATCGTTTGCTCCTAGAAAAGAGATTTCCGAAGAAACAAATTGTTTTTATATTTATTCGGGCGCTAATGGGTTAAAAATAAATTTTTCTAGGTTCTAACAGCAAGAGGAGAGCAAATTGGAGCAGTAACCAAAAAATGGGGCGGTTGTCTTCGTGAAACCATCGCCAATGCTGATATTTTCAGTGTAACTTGTGAGCTTGCCTATAAAATAGGGGAAAAGAAATTAATTTTTTCAGTCCCATTGGATTTAGATGTCAAAATGAAGGCAATTCTCATCGGGGCCACTTTCCTGATTGTAAGTTCATTGAAATAATCGTAAAAAAAATTAATTTTTCAGGATTATATGGAATTTGAAGAGGTTAAAAACAATACTAACGCTTGCTTTAATGGTTAATCTTTGGAAAAAAGCAAAATTCCTTGGATATTTCTGTCAGTTTTTATTATTTTTAATCATTTTATTCAATATTTCTTTATGGTTTTCTTCTGTGAAATATGTAAAGATACTAGAATAAAACGTATATCATTTTCTGACAAAGCACAGATGTGCTTCTCCTAGGCAAATTTACCAATCGTTTAATAGAACCGTCAGGGACTGGAAACAGCTTAAAAGATGAGCCGTTTTCTCCTGATCATTATGCCACTTTTCTTTTCGCATATGGAGGCCAGATTCGCGAGAATAACGACATTTTACCTCTTATTTTCTCAATGGTTTTCCTACCCGTCTATTACCACTATCATTATTAGCATTCCACTTCCCGTCAATTCAAAAACCCCGCTTCTTCCCTAAAAATGGAGTTGCCTGTCTCGAAAAAAATTGGGGACAAATGCTGTGTTCGATCGCCGGTACATGGAAATTGACGCTTTTTCCCGGACCGAAGTTCAACACACAGCGGGACAAGTTTTAAAGCTTATGTCAGGTGCGCTGTTAAACGGTTCTACACTTCAAAAAATTCAAATTCAATATTTAAATATTTTATGGATGTGGTTCGTTTTTGATCAAATAATAAATATTGTGAAAAGAATTGTAATGCTGCTCATCATAAGGGCAGTAAAGATTTTGAAATGAGTTTGTACATTAGTAGACATGGAAAATTATGGACCAATAAGGGTTCAAAAATCTGCAGAGCAGCTTTAAAATTTATTAAAGAAAAAAAATGGATCTTGGTTCAGTTTGAAACCTTTCGATTCTGCTGGTCTGTCAACTAGAACAGAAGCGAAATCCTCATTTTGAGAATTCGTGGCACGAAAAACAGCAATTCCCGTTTCTGATCATTGAAAAGTCTACTTATGCGATAATTTATAATCTCGAACGCATATTCCACATGTCTACTTTGATGAGGGCAGTAGTTTTTATCTGAACGGCTAGCTATCACCTGGTTCATTATTCAATTTATGATAATCTAAGTTCCTTCTACATAATTTGATAATTCACCATCAAATGGTGTTCCTTCTCATCTACTATCGTGCAACAACAATAATTAGCATTCCACTTGCTCTTTTTATGGTCTATCTTGTCCTTTTCAAATCCCCACACCGCATGAAGAGCTTGAGATGGCATATTTTGAACATTCAGGTAAGTAAAATCAGAGGAAAATTAAAGCTTTACCCTAGATGGCAACATTTATTGAATCATTCTATGTCTGTGAAATGGCAGCACCGCAATTCTTTATCTATCCACTACCTCATGGAGCTCCGACAGGAATTTTGACCAAGTATTTCAAAGTTCCGCCTAATGTTCAAGTGGTAAGATTTTTGGTTTTTACCACAAGAAGGCGGAAATACAGTAGTTTTTTCGAGGCGGAGAAAAATTGAAGAAGAGTGTTCGGCTCAAAAAAACGTAAATGTGAATTTCGGACAGCTGACGCCGTTTCTAGTGGGAAAAGTTGGGAAATCGAAAAGAGTAGATCAAAAATACAACACAACATTGGTATTTTTGGGTAAAAACTAGAATCAAGCCGAATCCATCAAGAAATTGCTGTGTATTTGGCAAATGAGAAATAATAAAAGAATAATTTCCACGCGTTCAGTGTAATTTGACCTTTCAGGCAGTCGGAATCTTCATCCTTTGCCTACTTCTCGGCACTCTTATCATTGCATTCGTCTTCCGCTACCATTTACTACTTCCTCGTTCTGACATTCCCGTACTCCATTTTATCATCGAAAAAATGCATATTTTCGCCATTTGTATTGGATATGGAAATGGTTTTCTCTACAGTTATCTCACCTATAAAACATTTCTCACAGCTGAGGATACAAAGAAACTATTGAATCAGGTACTAGCTCCCAAGTTTCTTGATTATTTTTAGCTGGATCCATCCTACGTTGTGCCACCATTTTCTACAACAATTAATAAGAATTGGAGTGTAATTATTGGTATTGCTGTTGGGTTAGGCTATACTTTTACAATTGTCGTTGGAGGACTTGTTGTACATCATTCCAGGAATCTTATAAAACATTCGACTCATCATAATATATCAGCACAATTTATTAAATCACATAAAGAAGCCTTCAGAACCCTTCTTCTGCAGGTTGGTTTTTCATTAAAATGATCATAATCCTTTTTTTGAAGATTGGTTTCCTCTATAGTACAATAATTATCCCCTGCATGTCTATTACATTTGCTGTAATGATTGGGTTGGAAAAATTCCCTCCATACGCTTATGAAGTCGCCATTCCTCTGTGTTTTGGTGGCTTTGCTCTCAAATCTATTTCTTCGTCCATCACTGGCTTCTACACGATAACCTTTTATCGCCACTACATTGTCCGCCTGCTTCGACTTCATAAGATGAAAAAAAGAAACGGGACCACTGTGATCAGTCAAACTGCTAAGTTCTAAATAAATTATATTTTGATTTCTGATTGTGTCGTATATTTTATCGGTGTTTTCTTCAAAAGTACTTGTAGATTTCGAGTGGGGAGAACTTTTGTCCCACATTGCTGACTGCTTGGGCTACAATATTCTTTTTATTTTAGCTGTAGGATCATTTGACATTTGAAGTCTGCGAACCTGGCGAAAAAAAAGCTAGAAAACGGTAAAAATCGACTGATCGGACACCGGATGAATAAAAAAAGAATATGGCAAAAAATTTAGAAAATGAAATCATGTGCACTAACTGATTAATTCTCACCTGGATATCTTCTATTTATAAAAAACACCTGATCCAAAGAGTTTCGTCTACACAATCCGTGATTTTTTTTTCTATGCAATGACGTTTATTCTAGTGTATTACCATGTAACCAGCCGACTTCCGGGGGCCGCTTCGCGCCCCCCTCCACCCGTCTGGGTGTCCGCCCTTCCAAGAAATCCGTAAAACGAACAAATCCCTCTTGGAGATCAATAGCCTATCTCTACAAACACCGCTACTGTCGTGGGCATTCAAGCAATATTATTGCAACGAACTAAAAAAACTCTGGAGAGTTTCTGTAAAGGGCACTTGCGCTCTCGCACTACATAACTTTACTCTGCCCTGTTGCCCAAAATCTATCCGAGAAAAAGAGTAATAGATGCAAAATTGAAATGAAACCACACTCCGCTCGGACGTTCGCTTTGTTCGCGCCCTCGCTGCCCGTGTGTTCCAAGTTCTTTCCCAATGCGCACATCTCTTTTGCCCGTCAACGACCGCAGAGAGATTCTCTGTATACAGCTCGCCGGACGCGGCACTTAGACTTTGGCGCAAAATGGCACATTTTTGAAATTTGTTGTAAAATAGAATTCTTATTTACACGTCTTTCTCTATAATGGCCGAGCCAAATTTCGTGATTTTTATAGCAAAAGACTCCAAAATAGTTCTAGATATCACAGCAATTCTTTCAGCCTGATTGCTTACAAAAATGATATAAAAGTTGATTTTTTACCATCAAAGAAAACGCGTAGGAAGCTGAAAGAATTGCTGTGACATCTCCAAGGTATATGCAATTATTTCACTAAAAATCATGAATTTCTGTCGGGCCGATTTTGAGAAAGACGTGTAAATAGTTATATGGCAAAATTGCATGTTGCTCTATTGCTAAGTGCCGCGCGCTCCAATACAACGGCAAGCTGTGTGTAAGCGAGTGACATCTCTATTTCAAAGTAATATCATGCCGATGTCAAGACGAAGCAGTGTGCTTTGTTACATGCTGCACGGAACAGTTCCCTCCCCTAATATTCCCGTTTATCGGATTGGAGGACTATTCGTTCCAGTATTAGTTATTTTCGAGTGAGGCCCTTCTTGCAAACATTATCGCATGAGCCTAACGACACTAACTTACCCCCGAACTACTCTGGGCACACGGGAAAGTTTTCCAGATCAAAATTTTCTAAATTTTTGGATGCTCCGCTCGGACGCTCGCTTTCCTCGCGCCCTCGCTGCGCGAAAGGCTCTCCGCAAGAAATATGGCAGAAGATAATAGCACAAACGTTAGGCGCGCGCTGCAGGCTCCCTCCCTGTTACGCTGCCCCGTGCCGTCCTCTCCCTCCCCTGTTTCGCTGTCCCGTGCTGTCCTCTCCATCCCCTGTTACGCTGCCCCGTGCCGTCCTCTCCCTCCCCTGTTTCGCTGTCCCGTGCTGTCCTCTCCATCCCCTGTTACGCTGCCCCGTGCCGTCCTCTCCATCCCCTGTTACGCTGCCCCGTGCTGTCCTCTCCCTCCCCTGTTACGCTGCCCCGTGCTGTCCTCTCCCTCCCCTGTTACGCTGCCCCGTGCCGTCCTCTCCCTCCCCTGTTTCGCTGTCCCGTGCTGTCCTCTCCCTCCCCTGTTACGCTGCCCCGTGCTGTCCTCTCCCTTCCCTGTTATGCTGCCCCGTGCCGTCCTCTCCCTCCCCTGTTACGCTGCCCCGTGCCGTCCTCTCCCTCCCCTGTTTCGCTGTCCCGTGCTGTCCTCTCCATCCCCTGTTACGCTGCCCCGTGCCGTCCTCTCTCTCCTCTCCCTCCCCTGTTACGCTGCCCCGTGCCGTCCTCTCTCTCCTCTCCCTCCCCTGTTACGCTGTCCCGTGCCGTCCTCTCCCTCCCCTGTTACGCTGCCCCGTGCCGTCCTCTCCCTCCCCTGTTACGCTGTCCCGTGCCGTCCTCTCCCTCCCCTGTTACGCTGCCCCGTGCCGTCCTCTCTCTCCTCTCCCTCCCCTGTTACGCTGTCCCGTGCCGTCCTCTCCCTCCCCTGTTACGCTGCCCCGTGCCGTCCTCTCCCTCCCCTGTTACGCTGCCCCGTGCCGTCCTCTCCCTCCCCTGTTATGCTGCCCCGTGTCGTCCTCTCCCTCCAGGTTACGCTGCCCCGTGCCGTCCTCTCCCTCCCCTGTTACGCTGCCCCGTGCCGTCCTCTCCCTCCCCTGTTACGCTGCCCCGTGCCGTCCTCTCCCTCCCCTGTTATGCTGCTCCGTGCCGTCCTCTCCCTCCCCTGTTACGCTGCCCCGTGCCGTCCTCTCTCTCCTCTCCCTCCCCTGTTACGCTGTCCCGTGCCGTCCTCTCCCTCCCCTGTTACGCTGCCCCGTGCCGTCCTCTCCCTCCCCTGTTACGCTGCCCCGTGCCGTCCTCTCCCTCCCCTGTTATGCTGCCCCGTGTCGTCCTCTCCCTCCAGGTTACGCTGCCCCGTGCCGTCCTCTCCCTCCCCTGTTATGCTGCTCCGTGCCGTCCTCTCCCTTCCCTGTTATGCTGCCCCGTGCCGTCCTCTCCCTCCCCTGTTACGCTGCCCCGTGCCGTCCTCTCCCTCCCCTGTTATGCTGCTCCGTGCCGTCCTCTCCCTCCCCTGTTACGCTGCCCCGTGCCGTCCTCTCTCTCCTCTCCCTCCCCTGTTACGCTGTCCCGTGCCGTCCTCTCCCTCCCCTGTTACGCTGCCCCGTGCCGTCCTCTCCCTCCCCTGTTACGCTGTCCCGTGCCGTCCTCTCCCTCCCCTGTTATGCTGCCCCGTGTCGTCCTCTCCCTCCAGGTTACGCTGTCCCGTGCCGTCCTCTCCCTCCCCTGTTATGCTGCTCCGTGCCGTCCTCTCCCTTCCCTGTTATGCTGCCCCGTGCCGTCCTCTCCCTCCCCTGTTACGCTGCCCCGTGCCGTCCTCTCTCTCCTCTCCCTCCCCTGTTACGCTGCCCCGTGCCGTCCTCTCCCTCCCCTGTTACGCTGCCCCGTGCCGTCCTCTCTCTCCTCTCCCTCCCCTGTTACGCTGCCCCGTGCCGTTCTCTCCCTCCCCTGTTACGCTGCCCCGTGCCGTCCTCTCTCTCCTCTCCCTCCCCTGTTATGCTGCCCCGTGTCGTCCTCTCCCTCCAGGTTACGCTGCCCCGTGCCGTCCTCTCCCTCCCCTGTTATGCTGCTCCGTGCCGTCCTCTCCCTTCCTTGTTGTGCTGCCCCGTGCCGTCCTCTCCCTCCCCTGTTATGCTGCTCCGTGCCGTCCTCTCCCTTC
Source organism: Oscheius sp. DF5033 (assembly GCA_964036215.1). Lineage (NCBI taxonomy): Eukaryota > Metazoa > Nematoda > Chromadorea > Rhabditida > Rhabditidae > Oscheius > Oscheius sp. DF5033. The sequence continues at coordinate 5,391,536 of CAXIWN010000002.1, read as the reverse complement.
CCTGTTATGCTGCCCCGTGCCGTCCTCTCCCTCCCCTGTTACGCTGCACCGCGCCGTCTTCTCCTTCCTCGACTGCAGCCGCTTCTCCCATTGAACGGCCGGTCTTTCGTTTGCCCTAAGGGAAAATGTGTTTCTACAGGGGGAACGAAAACTAATCCTTTACAGGATGTCGATATTGCCAAATATATAATAGGTGGATAATCATTATTAGCACTTTCCTGGCCGTCTTTATGATCTATGTAGTCTTATTTAAATCACCTCCCGCCATGAAAAACTTAAGATGGCATATTTTAAATATTCAAGTAAGCCAAAGATAGAGATGGAAATGAAATTTTTAGATAGCAACATTTATTGGAACTTTCTCAGTATGTGAACTGGTGGCACTTCAATTTTTCATTTATCCATTGACTCATGCAACTTCTTTAGGACTTTTAAGTGCATATTTTCAACTTCAGCCCAATATTCAATTGGTAGAGTTTTTATGGGATTTTTGATATATCCATTTCAGGCAATTGAAATCTTCGTTCTCTGCCTACTTCAGGGCTCATTGACAGTTGCATTCGTCTTCCGTTATCATTTACTCCTGCCTCGTTCCGATATCCCTCTTCTTGATCTTATTATTAAAAATTTGCATATTATTGCCATTATTGCTGGCTATGGGCATGGTTTTGTCTATAGCTATCTAGTATATCAAGCACTTTTTACAACAGAAGAAACTGAGAATCTTTTGAATCTGGTGATATCCAAAAATGTATATACTTTTCTTTTTCAGGTGGATCCATTCTACATTGTTCCGCCATATTCCACAGCAATCAATACAGATCGGGCTATGATTGCTGGCTATGCTTCCGGTTTTGGGTATACGTTTACCGTTATTGTAGCTGGAATTATTTTGCAACATTCGAAAAAACTCTTGAAACCTTCACCGAATCGTCTTATATCGGCACAGGCTGCAAAAACTCATACGGAGGCCTTTAAAATCTTATTGATACAGGTTGATAGCATTCTTTCTACTGACTAAAACGTTTAAGCTTTTTTTTCTCTATAGTACAATGTTTCTTCCATGTTTTACTCTTGCAGTTGTGGCACTGATCGGATTTGAAAACATTCCTTCATATGTCTACGATTTTATTGTTCCCCTTGGTCTCGGAATCTATGCGCTCAAATCTATTTCGACGTCAATCACTGGCCTCTACACGATTAAATTCTATCGACAGTACATTGCTCGCCTGCTTCGTCTTCATAAGATCAAAGAAAGAAGCGGGATAATTGTGGTTAGTCAAACACTCGGTTCTAACTGAAGATACGTATTTGTATGTGATCGTTATGCTGATTATACGTTAAATAAACCTCATGATATGTTCACGACATTCATGGCCGGAGGCTGGGCCCGGGCCCGCGGGCCCAAATGGGCCATGTATGGTTCACGATGTTGATTTCCCGTTCTACTTTATTATGAGATCAAAAAAAAAGAAGCGGAATAACTGTGATCAACCAAACTGTTAGATTTTAATTAAATTTCTTAAATTCAACAGTTTTCCTGGATTTCTGGGTTTATAGTCACTAAACTTTGGCAATCTGCGGGAAAACAAGAAAATTCAACCGATTTGACAACGGTTAAAGTTTAAAAGAAGCGATAAACGTCAATCAAAGAGCACATTTGAATAAATTAATTATTTATCATCTGGTTTATGAATCACCTGCTCAAACGTGGTCGATCTGCCCTGTCTGCGATATTTCTCGCTGTCGAATGACGTTTCTTTACGTCTATTACCGTGTAATAACCATAATTAGCACTTCACTGGCCGTATTTATGTTCTATCTTATCTTATTTAAATCTCCTGTTGCCATGAAAAGCTTTAAATGGCATATTTTGAACATTCAAGTGAGAAAGAAGCAGAAGAGGAAAAGAAATTTCTAGGTATCAGCATATATTGGAACTATATGTGTTTGTGAGCTGGTAACCCTTCAATTCTTGATCTATCCGTTGATCCATCTGACTTCTTCAGGATTTTTAAGTGTTTATTTCCAACTTCAGCCTAATGTTCAATTGGCAGGGGTTTCGAGTTCGCGTTCAAGCTACCCATTTCAGGCAATTGAAATTTTCATTCTATGCTTACTTCAGGGTTCATTAATAGTTGCATTCGTCTTCCGTTATCATTTACTTATTCCTCGTTCCGATATCCCTGCTCTAGATTTTATTATCAGAAATTTGCATATAATTGCTGTTATTGGTGGTTATACTCATGGCTTTCTTTATAGTTCTTTAATATATAGAACTCTTTTTACAACCGGAGAAACAAAGGAACTATTGAATCAGGTATAATCGTTTTCCAACTCTGGAAAAGGGCGCTGTGGGACCTCAAAGAATTTGAGTCAAGACGCGCGTATTAGTATTTGACATTTTCTATGAAAATTTGAAAATTTTGTCTTATTTTCATGCTGGTCCTAACACTTTCTTCCAAGATTGGAAACTGACTATATCTCCCCAAAAATTGTATGCATTGTTTTCAGGTCGATACTTCGTACATTGTTCCGCCATATTCCACAGCTATCAATACAGATAGGACTACCATTATTGGATGTGCTTCCGGCATCGGTTATACATTTACCATTATTGTCGCTGGACTTATTTTACATCATTCGAAAAATCTTTTAAAACCTACGGCGCATCGCTATATATCGGCACAAGCCGTAAAATCTCACAAGGAGGCCTTTAAAATCTTATTGATGCAGGTTAGCAGTTCTCCATTTAATAGAAATATTTTCAAGCTAATTTTCCTCTACAGTACAATTGTCTTTCCCTGTTTTACTCTCGCAATGGCAGCATTAGTCGGATTCAAAAATCTTCCGAAATATTTTTACGATGTTGCCATTCCTCTTGGTCTTGGAATCTATGCCCTCAAATCGATTTCTACGTCGATTACTTGTTTCTATACAATTAGTCATTATCGAAAATACATTGCCCGAATTCTCAAAAATCATAATAACAAAAATAAATGTGGGACAACAGTGATCAGTCAATCTGGTCGGTTCGAATTGAAGATTTGAAGAAGAAACTATTATATTTCCACGCTTCGCCGGTGCAAAAGGTGGAACACAGTACCACTCCAGTTGTGATCAATCGAACAACTCGATTTTAATTGAAAATCATTTATTTGAATAAAATGTTCTATAACAATCGAAATCATAACTGGTAACGGCTTCCCAGGGCCATGATTAAGCTTATATGATAGAAGAAAAGAGGAAAAAAATCAGGCAAAAATGAAACACCGTCGTTCACAAAACAGTGGCGGAATTGGCTCGCTAATTTCCGTCATTTCCGCAAATTTCCGCCAATTCTGCCAATTTCCGCATTTTTTTCCTATTTTCTACTGTTTTTACCTGAATTTCTTTTGTTCCCACAGTCTTTCGTGCAATCCGCAACTAGATAAAAAGTCAAAGGGTAAAATTATCAGAAAGAAATAAAGAGAGAAAATAAACGAACGGGAACATTTGCAGTACGTTTGTAAACAGAATACAACATTGGCGGAATCGGCGGAAATTGTTGGAAAACTGGGGCTCCAAATTGATTGTCTCGCCATTGGGGCTCCGGTCGTTTTGTGAACCATGCGGGTTCTCTTACGATTCTTTTCCTATTTCTAGGCCCATTGATTTAGAAGAAATTGTTGATATGCCGTCATAGGAACAGTTGAAATCCTCTTTACATGGGCATTGCGGGCTTTTCGCTGTTTTCTAGCCATAAATGTCAGAATAATTGGAGAGATCAGGCAGTACAATGGGACGACATACGCTACACCATAAACTGTTCTCATATTCATCAAATTATCTTCCCATGTCCACAGATATGGAATAAGAGCATATGAAGCGTAATGAAAGGTGAAAATAAACCAATGCACAAAGGACCAAGGGACGAGAAGTTTCAATGCTGCCAGATTTTCGCGGACTTGATATTTTATCTTTAGATCTGTATTTCTAAAATGCAATAAGTGTACGGGGAAAGCTAACTAGTTACCGTTTATCAAATCTTAAATTAATAACTAAAATTAATAGAAATCCTAAGATAGCAGCAGCTTCAACGCCAGTTAGAACAGAACCAGCTAGGGCAATATTATCAGCAGTTTCACTGACCAAAGCCGAACAGTAGGCTACATCACCCATCCAAGTGATATTATTATGAGCTAAGATAAGGAAAACGATAGCGCCAATAACACAGCCCGTATAATAATAAATTTTTCGAGTTTTAGAATCTTCATAACGCTTCAGTGTGGCAGTTGCTATGGCTCGTTCAATAATCATAGCCAAAAAGATGGGAGTGTAGGCCATTTCAGTTAAATGTGTAATTCCACGGAAGAGAGCACAATACCAGAATGGAACAAATACATCACAACCAGTGATAGCCGTACTGTAGAGAAATAAGTGGGTCACCTGATTGTTTTGAGATTAGCAGTAAGTTTCTAGCAAACCTGTGCAATTATCAGCGCTAGACTATGAAAAATATTCAGCCATATTGAAAGGAAAATGATGGATTTTAAATTAGCATGGAAATAGATCTTCGATTGTTGAAATTTCAAAAACCAGAAATTTACGATGACTGCAATTAGACTTATCAATACGTGACACAATAGAACTGTTTTGAATGGAAGATGCTTAACAAATAGTATTCCATCAGGACAGACTTTCATTGACGAAATGGAGATAAGAATCAAAGGAAATGGGTGGGTTTATCTCACTGATCACATAAAATTAGATATATAAAATTTGGTGCGTATTATACGCACCTGTGAACTTAAAAAAATTTGGTTACGGGATATGTGGGCTTAAAATTATAATCGCAAATTGATCTATTAAACGGAGTCTGGGGAACTGGGATGGCCTACTGTAGGTGCCAAAAATTAAGTTCAAAAATTCGCACTTCCGAGAAAAATTATCATATACCATCGGAATCAGCGCTAAAAGTTACGTCAAGTGGACTTGGTTTTAGCTGTTTCATAATTTATGGGACGAGTAATCGCAAGAAACACAAAAGTGCGAGTGCAGTTGTTGTGGGACCATTTCACTCGTGCAGCTGTCTGATTTTGCTGCTAGTATCGGTTCTAATCATAAAGCGTGTCTCGATCGGATATTACTACTGCATCCCACAAAAAATTTCACCCCATTTGAAAGACGTCGACTTTTTTGTCGTCTATTTTTCTGTCGCTCCAGGTGAATTCTTTTGCTGTCGCTGAATTATCACCTGCATGATCTCTCCGAAAGTTTATCACCTGATACATACATCTTGATCATTCAGTACGCGTTTCACCAGCTTGCTCTGAGATTCTTCCCCCTGTTGGATGCTGTTTCTCCTCGTCTATTACCGTTCAACCACCATAATTAGCATTCCACTAGCTTTTTTATGTTCTATCTCATCTTGTTTAAATCACCCAGTTCCATGAAAAACTTAAAATGGCATATGTTCAATCTTCAAGTAAGCAGGAAAGGAAAGAAGAACTAAAATTCACAGATGACAGTGTTTATTGAAACATTGTGGGGTTGTGAAATGGTCGCTCTTCAATTCTTTGCTTATCCGTGGATTCATTTCAATCCTGCAGGAATTTTAACGACTTATTTCCAAGTTCCAGCCAATGTTCAATTGGTAGGATTTATCTTTTAAAAAAGCTGGAGGTTCGACCCTAGATAAGTGCGGCCTTCTTCTTATGCATGCTTCTGGGTTCCCTAATAGTGGCTTTCGTCTTCCGCTACAATTTGCTTCTTCCCCGTTCCGACATCCCTGCACTTCATTTTATTATTAAAAATCTGCAGAGAATTGCTATCTTTGTAGGTTATGGGCTTGTACCACCTGGTGGTGGTTTCTTAATATACAAAGCATTGCTTCCACCTGAAGAAACACAGGTATTCCTGAATCAGGTAGGAACCCCCAGAATATTTTAATATTTTATTCAGATTGAACCGTCATATGTTATGCCACCATATTCAACAACAGCTAATAAAGATTGGGCTATAATTGCTGGTAGTGTCGCTGCAATCGGTTATATTTTTTCCGTTTTCGCCGGAGGAATTATTTTATATCATTCGAGAAAGCTTCTAAAACCCTCGGCGCATCGACATATTTCGTCACAGACGGTGAAATCTCACAAGGAAGCCTTTAAAATCTTATTGATACAGGTTATTAGATTACGGTATCTTCAAAAAATTTGTCTAGGTAATTTTCCTCTACAGTACAATTCTCTTCCCAGCTATTACAACTGCAATTGTGATATTAATTGGACTCGAAAACATTCCGAAATATTTTTACGATATTGCCATTCCTTTATGTTTAGCAATCTATGTTCTTAAATCAATTTCTACGTCGATTACTGGCTCCTATACTATTAGTCATTATCGAAACTACATAGCTCGTTTGTTCCCCTTTCATAATAAGGTTCGAATAGCTCGATCCTAATTGAAAATGTTTTATTTGAATAAAATTTTCTCTAACAACCGAAAATGAAATCACAATAAAAATTAGCCCGTAATTTTAACCGAAAGACAGACAGTAGAAATGCAAACAAATCGCCCTATTTTGCCGCAAAACGCGGGCATCTATTTTTCGTGTCAGGATATTCTGCATCCATTCGTTTATTGAAGGCAGATAAAGCTTTGGAAAACCTGAAAGTATCTGATTTCCGAATTTCGAAAGTTTTATCTTACCGCCAAGAATTTTTAGATTGTATTTTCTTCGAATTCCCGCCATCACCGCCAGGTCGCTTGATACCTTTATGATACATAAAATGGTCACTCAGGATGTCAAACTGGTATCCAGCTCGGCATAATTCCCATCGCTAAAAACGGTACTTTCTTTGATTATCATTGCTCATGAATTATTTGGTAGTAAATTAAGTTCGGATCAAAAGATTATGGTGTACGAGATTAGGCAACCATAAAATTATGAATACTTACCAAGCAGGTGTTATCTCGTATAAGAAATGGAAAATTAAGATCATGCATAGGAATATCGGATCGAGAGACGAATTGTGGCTCCCAAAAGTGGCGATTATAGCTGGAAAATTATTAAAATTCTTGTTCGAATCGTAGGAAAGCAGTCGCTGTGGGACCAGCTTGAAAAACAGGCAAATTTTTCGCATTTTCATTGGAAAATGCCAAATTCAAGGGCATTTTCGGTTCCCACAAAGCAATGTTCAGAAAAATACCAAGATTTTTAAATAAAACTCACGTAACATTACTTTCCGATACCCGGGGCTCTGTTCCATTCTCTATAAACCATTCGCCGAGTCTTGGAATAGCATGACCATGATAAAATGCTGCGTGAAATACAATTGCTTGTTTTTTGTCCATTAATTCTTTTAGATCGTGTTTAGTTTCCGGCTCTTTGGCGCCTCTTTCTATTTCAAAAATCCTATAGATTAGAATTCTTTTCTCATTGTCCTGCATCTTTTGTGCCACTTGGAGAACATCTTTCTCGAAATTTTTGCTGAACAAATGTTCATAATCCGCAATGAGAATGTATTTCGCAGTTGCAAACTGAAAATTCTTTAAATTATACAGATTTCTTACCATTCTAGCAACGTTTCTTGCCGTATTAGCTGGATAATCTCGTAATTCTTCAATTGTTGGCTTGGGTATAACACATTTTGACTGAATAAATGGTGGAATGCACGTAGGAGACCAAGATGTTGGAAAAACTACATGAACCCGGAGATATTTTTTGAGCAGATCACTTTTTGAGAGAAGTTCTTTTAGCTGAAAAATTGTGGCTGACCAAGGGTCCATTTAGCTTGGCACAATTGCCCTTTTGCCGTCTCCCATATGTTTACCTTCCATAAACAAATGAATGCCCTCAATTGTTCGGGAAATGTTTCGAAATCAATTGGCGCTACGGGAATTAAAATTCTGTATAGTTGATTAGAAATCTCAGGAAAAACGGGCGTTGCGAATTTTCGGCTTGAAAATCAGGCGAATTTTCGGATTTCCATTGGAAAACAACTTGAAATGCGCGCTTTCAACTTCCCGTGCGCTCGTTTCTATAAGAATGCAAGCCAAATGCAGGGAAATGCAAACTTTTGTATGTCCCAGGGTTTCTCCTGGAACTACGCGTCGTATATTTATGGTTTAAGTAAACAGAACATTTCTATTGAAATGATAAGGAGTTCAAGTCGAACGGGATTAGCGTCCACTTTTAGAGATTACAGCCGGCAGGACAACAAATGTAACTAAAAAGCCCAAATGATCGAATAATTCCATAGAAATAAAGAAATTTCCCAGACGCATACCTTCTCCATGACGCAATGATAATCTTCCTTATGAATAAGAACTAAGGCCAAAGAAACTGGCCCATTCCAATTTTCTACCTGAAATTATTCCTTCTACATCTGAAAATGGCAAATCAACCTGTTCTTGCAGCCTTTCGTCTAAAATATTTGAACTCATATGAAGAATTTGTGTAATTCTATTGGTTTCCTGATTTTTACTTGATATGACATTAGGCACCACACAGTAATTATTGTAAATTGTGAAGGGTTCTTTAATCGAAAGAAACCTGGGAAAACCTTCAGTTAAAGGTTAAAACTGTAAATCTACCATAAATTCTCTAAAAACTGGCGGTAATAATACCCAGCTCCAAAACAAATAATGAGGTAGATTGGTAGCAACCGGAGTCGGAAAAATGACTGTAAAATGTCTAAATTGGTAGAAAAATAGGGGAAACATACCATGAAATGGGAAAAAACTATGAAATTGTTCGGGTTACGTCTTCTACCGGTCAAATATCGCTGCCATGTGGTTTATTTGTGCAGGCCTGGGGGAACAGGGGGAACTGGGGGGAAAGAGGCAGACGGAGAAGGGAGAGCTCCAAACCACGTTTCGTTTATTCTCTCCCTCCTGCTTATGAAAAGAGGAAGTAACCTGGAAGTAGCTGGCATTTGAACGTTTATAAACCAAAGAATAGTCTGTCAAAGGGCTGACACATAAGAGCTTTGAAAATATTTGAATAGTTAATGGTTTTTGGCTACTATGGAGACAGAAAATGAAAGGAAAAATAAAGAAAAAGCACTGAAATTCTACTATCTCTCAAAATGCAAAATTTGCGGTATTTGAATGAGATAGGAAGACAAAACCCCCATTTCTTATGAAAAGGAATGGCAATAATTAAATTTTATTGAATAGAATCCCATCTTTTATACTCCTTTTGTGCTTATTCCCATAATGAAAACCAATGGAAAGATTCTCACAGTTAGTACTGACTAGAAGCCGAATTTTAATTAAAATATCGAATTGGCTAGATTCGAAAAGGGTTGGAATATCGAGAAGAAAAGTTTTTGAGAAAAGGAAATCAGCAAAGAAATGGACCGCTTTCAGTTCTCAAACGTTTTGATCAGACAATTTTGCTTCTTCAGCACAATAAAACAGGTGCCATTTCCTTTGGCTTTTTCATTACGTCATTCCTTCTTCGCGTAAATTACGAATATAGGAAACAGCGCCTCGTTATGTCGTATAATCAGGACACGCCATCTTTGTCAAAACATCTGGAGATACTGCCATCAAAAAAGACCAAACATAATGGAAAAGATGAGGGAAAATGAAAAGCGGAAACCGAAATGGGTCCGAAATTTTAAATATTTGAAAAAAATGACCAAAACGATAAAGAGTACAGTCAGTTTCCCTATTGGCGGCTCATTGACGTCGTCAAAATCCTCTTAGAAAAGTAGTCAGCGTAATAGAAAACATCAATATGGCAATGTTTGTAATAGAAGGCCAAGACGAGACTCCCTCCGAGTCAAGATAGAGATGCCAGTAGGAGGAAAAACTAGTTTTATTCTAAAAAGGAGAACACACCACTTGACCGTGGAGGCAGAACCATCAAAGGCGTCTGCACCCGTCACAATAGCTCGAATATTGCACTTCGACCACTTTTTGGCCTTTTGAAAAAGTGAAAAAGAAGAAAGGCAATTGGTGACATTAGAAAACAGCGACTAACTATGGGCTTACCACTAATGTCATATATATCGGATCGGCGCTTTGATTACCACGCCGAATGAAGGTCATCGGGTGAATCTCTTGTTATAAGAAAGTTGTGCAAATGAATGTTTTATTAGGCGTTGTTATTCGAATTTAGAGGGATCCCAATCCAGAAGAAGTGGAGATAGGGGAAAGAGTAAATTCTCCAAGACCTCCTCCAACGGTAGGAGTCATTCCTCCAAGTCCGCCACCAATAGAAGGAGTCATTCCACCATTTCCTCCTCCGATGGCAGGAAGACTGAATCCAGGAAGTCCTGGAGCAGTCGGCATGGTGACAGGCCCAGTTGAGCAGCCTTTATTGTTCAAAGCATCCTGAATTTTGATTTAAAAGAGGAAATAATGAGAAAACTAACAGCAAGACGCTGGAGAATGGTGTTGACCATTGTGACTTCTTCCTGGGTCAGTTGACCGATAATGTTGAGGATAGCAGACAATTGGGAATTGGCATCGAGAAGGTCGAAAGTAGGACTGACCAAGAGGCCAATAAGTTGAATGACAGCCTTCTGAACAGCTGGTACAGCTGCTTGAAGATCGTTGACGATGCACTTGACAGCTTCGACGAGGTTGACGACCAGACTCTTGACAGAAGGAGGAAGGATATTGAGAATCGACTGGATAGTCTCGTCATCGAGGACATCCGTCAGGAGACCATTGACGATGACATTGACAGCTCCCAAAGCATCTTCAGCAATTTCCAAGACAGCATTGAGGATGATCCCAACATTGATCAGAATGTTGTTCAAGAGCTCGCCCAGGACTCCTCCCACGGTTTTCAGGAGATTTCCAACAATTGGAAGGTTGCTGAGGAGATCGCCACTGAGGAGACCTCCGATGATTGGGAGATTGCCGAGGAGTCCGCTAGTTCCAGATCCTCCGAGAAGGCCGGTACCGCTTCCAGATCCGGATCCAGATCCTGATCCACCAAGGAGCCCGGTTCCAGAGCTGCCGGATCCAGAATTTTCAGAACTTCCACCTCCAAGGAGACCGGTGCCGCTTCCAGATCCACTTCCAGATCCACTGCCTCCAAGAATTCCAGTCAATCCAGTACCACTTCCGGAACCGCTGCCAGATCCAGAATTACCAGAATTTCCACCACCAAGAGGACCATTTCCTCCACTGCCGCCTCCAAGAAGAGGATTACCACTGCCACCAATTACTGGACCAGGTCCAAGTGGGATTGGACTTGCTCCTTCTCCAGAAGAAGGAGCCAGCGACAGTCCAGCGACAGAGGCAACCAAGCCGAAGGCGAAGAGAGCACGCATTGTTGAATAGGTGGAAAAGTTGAGTTGATGGTCTCTTCCTCCAGTTGGCGGCTTTTATAGCAGCCCTATTGGTGTTCAGTGAAGATTATGACGCCAAAAAGTCGGTGAAATCACCCAAAAACAGTTCAAAACAATGAGTGGAACAGGGTAATATTGTTTTGAACCTATAGCATCGCGATCACTTTGTTCCCAGACATTTTGCATAATCCGAAAACGAGTGCAAGTAATCAAAAACAGAAGCAGAGTTCTATCTTTTTTTTCTCCTTTTGCCGTGATTTCGATAAATCCAAATGCTGGAATAAAGAGAGAACAATACATTCTTCCAGAAATATAGAAGAAATGGCATCGACAACGGCTTTTATGATAAGACTCGGCGTTATTTCTATTAAAGCGCAAACACCTCTAAGTTTTTACGGGAAGCTGATAAGCAGGTGCCCGTTTCACAGCTATTACCCTTTATGCTATGTCGCCGCGGGGCAGCCGACTGCAGATGCTTTTACTAGTTTTATTCTTCTTTGCATTCAATTCTGGTGAAATTCTGGCTGACACCAGTCCAACTGGCTATAATTTCGAGCTACTCCGAGTAACATTGTCTACTTCTCAATATAATCCCCTCAACTCCACGTTAAATTGTACAGATTGGAATGGAATTTCCGTAAGTCGATGATGTTATCAGTTAATTGTTATAGATTGGCGATAAATCCTATGATTTTTTCTGCTCCGGAGAACTTGGTACCTCGAATGCATTGAATTACACAATGACCGGTTATATTACGGTTTGTTCTTCTGGTTTCAATCTTGGGGAAAGGGACGGTGTGGGACCTTCTTGAAAAATCAGGCATAATTTTCGAATTTTCATTGGAAAAAACCCGTTTCCTTTTTAGAAACCGACAAGCCGAATTACCTATTTCAGGATCAACAAGCTGTTCAACCTCTGTTCAGTCTTAATTATTACGACCTTCCCTATAATTTGGCACTGTATAATTCTAACGGTAATATCAGTGGCAATCTAGATCTCTCGGGGAAAATTGATCAAGTTACGAATTGCTACGATGGTGTGAGTCTTGTCGATCTCTAGTTTACTTCTACCTCAGAAAATGCCATATGCAGTCTATTTTGATTATGTTCAATCAACAGCACCAGTAAATTGTGAAAATGTGACCAGTAATTGTGACACAACGACAATTTCCCCGGTAGCGAATGCCATAAACAACTTCGAGCTCCTACGAGTTACTATATCGACATTTTCACCAAATAACGACACATTGAATTGTACATATTGGAATAGAATTTACGTCTGTTCTTATTTTTGGTATTTTATCGACTAAAAGCTACAGATTGCCAACCAGTCGTACGATTTTTTCTGCAGTGGAGAAATTGGAATCTTGCCGACAATGAATTACACAATTACCGCTTATATTACGGTTCGTTTCGCATTTTTTATACACTTATTATTTTAGGATCAAAAAGCTGTTAAGTCTCTGGTCAGCCTTGATTACAAGGATCTTCCCTATGATTTGGAATTTTATAATTATATCAGCTATATCAGCGGCTATCTTCATCTCTCCGGCGAAGTCAATCAGGTTACAAATTACCAGGAATGGGTAAGTATTGCCTATGTGGTTTATTTTTTTTTCTCAGAATGGCAATTATTTTGTTAGTTTTGATTATGTCCAATCAACAATCTCTTGTCCGAATGTGACCAGTAGCTGTGACACAACGACATCTGCTACTTCTCCAAGTACTCCAACGACAATGTTCACGGCAACAAATGCTACAACTTCTTCGACTACCACAGGCTTAACCAACTCGACTGCCTTAAATACGACCGTAGCCTCGACGACTTTTTTCACTGAAGGAAATACGGCACTCGACAACAGTACAACTTCTACCTCTCCGCCGACTACAACGACAACTGCAGAAACTACCAATCGCACCACTTTAACAAGTTCTACAATGCGCCCTAAGACCACAACAACTTCTGAGCCTATCACCTGTGGAATCTGCCCAACAATGTCCTGTCCCACTTGTGATTTTGTGCCTCCAGACACGAGTAAGACAGCTTTTAAATAAAAGAAAATGTTTAGATGATACGATTCCTTTGGAAGTTTACATCTACGATACGAAACCTTACGTAGGGACTCTGGCAGTGGCCATTGTAGAGGTAGACCTTCCAAGGTTATAAGAATTACCCATTTTAGGCTCTAATCCTAGCTATTCTTTTAGTAGCGGTTGTCTGCTTATTATTTTGGTCAAAGTGTGCAAAATTCCGAAGGATATTGGCCACCTACGCAATCCCAGATCTCGCTCATCCTTCCTCAACTCTTCTCTCTCAAGACTCTTCTCCCCCAAGCTACCAAAGTCCTCCAAGGCGTACAAATTCGATTCATGTTGAATCAGGAATTATTCACCACGAAGAGCCGCCTAATTTCCAAAACCTGGTACAGGCTAGCCCTGCTGGGCAGCTAGAAGAACATGGTTTTGTGTTTTAATGAACAAAGATAACAGGGTTTAGAGTCGTGGCAAGAGAAAAGACTTTTGCAGAAAGCCCCGTCTTTGTCTTTTACTGGCACGATCATCACTTCTCGCTGCTACTCAGATAAGGCGAAAGTTTTTACTATCGGCACTCAAACGATTTCCCAAGGTAAAATTCCTAGCAAGAAAGCTAACTTTAGAACCTACAGAAATTTCGAATAATGGCAAAAGAAAAGCTCCGTCTCCTCCTGTAGAAAATACCGAAATTATTGAAGGTTGGCTGAAAATCGTCATTGCCAAGCGATTTTTCAGATCCAGTAAACGTCAGTAGTCACAAGTTTTTTTCTGGAAAAGAAGATTTGATTGCTCTAAAATCTCACGGTAGTTTGAAAAGGTCCGCAATAAGAGCTTCAATTGCAGAAACTTCTCGTTCGTCTTATATTGACAGTACATCGCAGACAGATCCCGTTCCACATGAGAATAAAGAAGTGTCAACTGATTTTGAGGGCAACAATGGACAGAATTACCCAGAAATTTCAACCAGAAGTCGAGGCACATCTGCTTGTAATTTCGAGGACTTTCCAACGCCGATGCTGAGTGGTGATTATGAAGAACTTGGTAAGTTTTTTTTTCAGAAACTGTACGGCCTATCTTCTAGATAATTTCTATGAAATTCCCCGGCAACAAGAAGATTTACCGCTAGCACCTTCTCTATCGCCGGCATCTTTGAAAAAAATAAAGAAGAAAGAGGAACCCCCTATGGTGAGCACAGAATACCCAGCTGTTGATGAAAATATCTACGAAGAACCTATCAGTTTGTTGAAAATTGAGCCTCCTCCTGATGGAGATCTCCCACAAGGTAAAAAAAAAGATTTGCTTGCATTTATAAATTCAGCACCAGCACCACCACCACCACCTAAAGAAAATGTTCCCGCTGAGGATTCACTGCGTCCTAAAGAAGAAATTGCAGAAATTCCAGCAGAAGTGAAAGCGCGCAATGATATTCTACAAGCTTTAGATCTCGAAGGAAATAAACAACTTTCTGGTGGTTACGTAAGAAAATGAATAACCAACATTTTTAGGGAAATTCGTATCCTGGACCCTTGGACAAAAGCCAATAATACGACAACACAGGGCCCTTTCCGCTTCGGATATTCCCCCAACAGTTGAAAAATCCCTAAATGAGAAGAAAAACGATTGGCTTGAAGACAAGGACATCCCAATTGGATTGCTGAAAAAGTTTAGAGCTGAAATGGATATATTGGTTGCACGACAACGGAAAAATGATAATTATCTTGGTGGGTTTCTTTCTTTAGTCAAAAGTTATGACCTTCAGATAATATTTATGAGCCACCTCGGAAAAATGAACATTTACCCCACGTACCTCCTCCATCGGCGCCTTCGGCCGAATTTAATGGGAAAAATGGAGATAGTCTTCCTGTGTGGGTCAGAGAACGTCCTTATGTAGAGGAAAATATCTACGAACCATTTTTCAGCAGGGTAAAAGAAGTAAAGCCCCTTATTGAAGGTAAGAAAAAGCTTTCCTTCCTGTTTACCAGTCATTCAGCACCACCATCACTATTACCATTCCTCGAAAAAGAAGATGCCACACCTCAACTGGATCCTGTGTTCATTTCACCAGTGTTCAATAAAGAAGACTCAATAAATTTTGAGGAAAACAATGAACTGAATGACGCTGAAGTTTCAATCAGAAATCGAGGCACCACCGCCTGTAATTTCGATGACTTTCCAACGCCGATATTGAGCGGTGACTACGAAAATATTGGTGGGTTTCTTCATTAATTCGTACAAGATTCATTGTTCAGATAATGATTATGAGATTCCTTGGAATAAAGAAGGTTTGCCCGTTGCCCCTCCACCACCAAAATTACCTCCTCCACCGTCGCCATCATCAGAAAAAAAGGATGATCCTTATCTTTCTGTGGTCTGGAGAGAATACCCAGACGTTTATGAAAATATCTACGAACCTCCAATCAGCAGGGTCGAAGACGTAGAGTCCCTTCCTGAAGGTAAAAAAAGCTTTCACTGCGTATACTAGTCATTTAGCTCCACCACCACCGCCACCATCTTCGCCGCCGCCTTCTTTTGAAGAAGAAATTGTAGAAATTCCACCAGAAGTCAAAAAACGCAATGATATTATACAAGCTTTGGATCTAGAAAGAAATAATCAACTTGCTGGTGGGATATTTCTGGACCGGACACCAAAATTTTAGGGAAGTTCGTATCCTGGACACTTGGACAGAAGCCCATAGTCCGACAGGACAAGGCTCTCTCCGCTTCGGATATTCCCACAACAGTTGAAAAATCCCTAAATGAGAAGAAAAACGATTGGCTTGAGGACAAGGATATCCCTATTCGTCTGCTGAAACAGTTTAGAGCTGAAATGGCCAAATTGGCTGCACGGCAACAGTCTAATGAGAAGTGTGAAACGATGCCCATAACACCAATGGCTCCTTCTATTCCATGGCTGGAGCCGCCTCCAATCTCAACTTCTTCTCCTATACCAAAGCCAAGAGTGAATTTCACATTAGATATGCCACCTGAAGAGCCTGCAGATAATTTTCTTCATGTAGAAGAAATTGACTATGATATTAGCGGCCTCTTTAGTTATTTTCCACACGGTCAGTCATCAAGTTCTCCTCAAATTGATCAAATCTTTCAGAGGATATTGGCAATGTTCTGATTCAGTATGGACAGGCTGAAGAAATTTGATGTTTTTGCATAATAAATGAAATTTTAAACCAATTTGACAATTAGCCTTGGAGCTTTGCCCAGTCATCTGTGATCTTTTCCTGTCAAAAACTTTGCAAATTTACTCGGCCAGAATTATTTTTATTAGGAAAGCTCAAAAATTTATGTACAAATTTTTGTTCAAAGTTATATTATTGCAAAAAGTTGACAGGATTACAAGAGAAATGGGTTTGCAAAAAGATTATGTACAGTAAATGCCATTTTTAAAGCTTTTCAGATCATTTATGGAGATGCAAGGAGTTTTCCGTGGGCTTCTTTTCCCAGAACAACCTTTGGCTGGTTGTAGCGCTTGCGATGCTTCGAGAAATCACGAAGGTAATTGTAGCAGCGCTTGATAACATCAAAGAACCAATAGTTCAAAGCCAGGAAGGGAAGGACGAGAAGGGCGGCGAAAGAGAAACCAACACGAAGACCTGAAATCCTTTTTTTATTCGGAAAAAGATCAGTATACCTGTCAAATTGTTTCGATTCTTTTGGTACCAATCCTGGGGAGCGTGTTCCTTCAAAATTCCGGCGACTTGACTGTAGGGGAAAATCATTGCATAAATACAGGCGATGAAGACGAGAGCAAAGTAGGCAACATTGAGGAACCAGATGAAAACAACGGGGCAGACCAGGCACGGATTGAGACGTTTGATTCCAACAAAAAGAAGAGGCAGGCAAGCGATTTCGAAGAGGAGAATTGTAGTCTAAAAGACATTTTATTTTCCAATCGATTTTCCCCTCTATTTTTCTCTACATTTTGACCTGTTTACCAGAGAGAAAATCCCTGTGAAAAAATAAACATGCCCGTCACCCTCGGGCCCAAAATGTTGACCAGCGGAGGCGAGGGAACAGCGCTGCTCTTTTGATCTCCGTTCGGGATTTTCCCTACTTCCCAGTTTCCTTGTTTTATTAGAGGATTAAAATCCCCTTAAAAAATAGAGAAAACTCACAGTTCCAAGTTCAAAGCGCAGATCTTTACTCCATCCGAACATTTTAAACAAATACAGAAGAATGGTAATTCCAAGCATTATGGCCATTGCAACGCCAACGCGCTTAGCTGCTTTCTGAAATTTTTCTCTATTTACCAAAAGCTTCGAGGGGGAGACATACCGTGGCGTGAACAGTTCCACAGCAACATTTGGTACACATGTACTTGGTATCATAATGAGGAAAGCCGGGAGTTATCATCTCTACGGGAATAGGTTCGTGCTTCATGGCTGAAAAGGGGCTTTTAGGCTAAATTATGGCAACGAAAGCGGAAAAAATAATAAGGGAATATGAAAAAAAAATGGAGAGGAATCCCCGTAAACCAGAGATATGGAAATGAGATCTCTGGGGACGCGCCTAAATGGACTATTTTGACCTCCATTGTCCCTTTATCAACATGTTTACCGCTTGTTTTGAATAGAATATTTTTGCCTCCTATATCCGGACAAAAATGACAAACTGAACCCGATTTCTGACTATAGGGAACTGATTTTAACCACTTTTTTGAAACTGCATTTGTCGGATTTTTGGGGTACAAAGATTATTGGTATTTTCTTTATATTTTGGGGATTGGAGAGGAGAAGTGTCTAGAGATTTTATTTGTGCAAAATTTTGGCCCAGAGAGTTTGGATTCCAGGTGCTGAAGTCGCAAGGAGAATAAGAGGAAGGAAAAGATGGAAAGAATGTCAGTACAGGAAGAAGTTAGCCTATCCACTTGAAAATAAGGAAATCCTTAAAGCTTCTGAGCTCTGGAGCTAAGCAAACTAAGAATGAAAGCCGCTCCGCGCTCCCAGCCACGGCAACTAGACGCAAATAACATGAAAGAGATGTTGTTGTTTGTGCGGACGGACGGGGCGGGCTGGCGGGTTCACGTGGTGAGGATCGAAAGAGCGTGTTGGCATAAGGGAGAGTGCGCTGTTTACTATTTTAAAGCCTAGACAGGGACAGAGGAGAAATAGCTGATGAGGAAAATATGGACATCCGAGTAACAAAACAACAAGAAAGGCTAAAATGGGAATAATGAGAGTCCAAAGGATGGAGATGAATGGGAAAATGGGAAGAAAAAGACAAACATATGGAATAACAGCTAGAAAACCGGAATTTGTCCACAATATTGGTCAGAATTCGTAAAAAGGCGTGCTAGCATAGATTCAGATCAAAAAAGAGCAGGATTCAGTCTGGATTTATTTAATATTTGATATATTGTGTTTGATACATTTGATATGATATTTTCTCTGATTGTAATTACAGAATCCGTATATGAAACGCATGTATTCCTTGTATTCTTAAACAATTTGGCAGACCTCTCGATTTCGGCAAATTGCTTCGTCATCAAGTTGTTCTTTATTTTGAAAGCCAATAAACTTGTTTACCAGAATTTATTGATGCTTGGGCTTTATAAACCGCTGGCAAAATGCCACTGTCTACAGATTTTGAATAAATAATTTATTTATTAGTATTTGTCTTCTTCGTTGATTTTTTTTCTGTTTTTATCCAGCTTCGTATCATTTGTCTAACTGCTCGTCGATACTCGTAAACAAGCAGAAATGCCACAATAGGATCTATGCATTGGGCAAAGGACATCAAACTACTAAAGAGGATAATAGTTCCTCTCAAAAAATTAATTTTAAAAAGAGCACAGAAATGGAAAATGACACCGGGACTAATCGTGAAGATCAGAGGGCTGAAGGTCTGAAATTGACTATTTTTTGGGGAATCAAATGTTTACCTGGAACAGTAAAAGATAGAAAATCCTTTCATGATATCGAACATTTTGTCGATGCATTTGTGGCAGTGTTTTTCGAAAAATTGAGAAGATTTTGAAAATCATAAAAAATATAAAAGTCGAAGAGATGGCAGTGAAAATGACACAAACAATTGAAGGCAGAGCTGTGGCAACTTGAAGCGCGTCGTTTGCCTAAAATCAAAATTTTTTTGCTTATTTTTCAGTAACCTACCCATTCAGGACCACCAATATAGGATACTGTACTTATGTTGATCCCTGTATTGAAGAGTACTGCCGGCTCTAGAAGACGATTCTTGTCATCGTTTGGCCAACCTCCCCAAATTGTAATAAGGCCACAAATTCCGGTTACAAGAAGGTCTGATATTACGAGGATTGTGATTTTTTGAGTTGAATGGAACCAAGATTCGTGGGGGGATCTGAAAATGGGAAAAATTGGAAGCCGGAAAGCCCAGAATCTGAGGGAAAACTTGGAATTGACACACTCCCGCTGTTTTCGTTAAATTTTTTTAGCTAAGCATTCCTGGCAATAATTTCCGCTGAAGATCACAGTGTTGCTCGCTTTCTAATTTCCAATTTTTCCAATCTGGTACAACAAAGTTTCCAATTTTAGTCCGGGAAAAAATTGTTACTCGCTGTTTTATTTGAAGAATCTGGTCTCCTGTTCCAATTCCGTTTCTTTCCACCCAGCGGGCGGTCGGTCGCCACTTCTCTGCCACCAAAGCTGCCAACCGCGGTTGCTGCCGGCTCTTACCGCCGATGACTGCCGTCTGCTGCTGCTCGCCGCCGCCGTCCTGCTACCGTGATGAGAAAAGAATTCCCCCCGCGAGCTGGTATCTCAGAGGGCTGCCCACTGGATTGGAAGCTGCAACCGTTGGCGCCAAGACTGCTGGATAGAAGATCTACCCGGGTGGTTAGCATAGCCTACACGGCTCTTTTTCCTCCTGCCCCGTAAGGGGAAAATAAACATTATGTATGTATATGTTCAACTTACTTGACTAATGCCCAATATCTATGCAAAAAGCACAGAGTAATAATTATAACTATTTGTATCCAACAACAGATATAGATCAATATTATTAAAGTACCAGTGAATATGGAAACAATACCAAAATTTTCAGGATATATAATCAGGAAAATGCCATCAGATACGTAAAATAGCTGAAAATATCGAATTCTCCAAATAGAAAAATCTTACAGGATTGAGAGTCAGTGCAAAAGCTGCGTAGATCACAGAATGCAGTGAGTACAAGAATAGTAGATATTTATAAGATCCCATTAAAGGAGACGATTTAAAGACTATTAGAGGTAGAAGAAGGAGGTTTAGTGTCATGGCAATGATTGTAGTGACCGTAGTGATATATTGGCTAGTTTCTTGGAGCATTTTTTCTGAAGTGGAGAACATTAGTGGCAATTTTTCTGTGAGAAACAAGGAAGTACAAAAAGAGTGGGATGATGACTAGACAGGAAACAATCATTGGGGCTCCAATTGATGGAAAATAACAAAAAGAACAGCAAGAATTGCACAATTTCTGTTGATAACCGTCGGTCATGGGAAAAAATACAAAATAAAACTATTCTGGAATGCTAATCCGGGGATTGATACTCACAAAATAGGAAAATGTTTTAAAACAACTGTCAGGAATTCTTGGGCCAAAAGAATAACCCTCTGAATAACGCAATCTTCAGAAATTTCAGCTTTTTGATATTAGTTCCTCTTTTTTTGGCTAATTCCTTGAGATTTTTTTTGCAGTTATTACGACGTTACCAGTTTCGCCATTTTACCACGCATTGACTAATCAGGAAATGTTCGCGGATCTACACGACCTTAGGATTAACATTACAACGTGTTCCATCGTCATGAAGTACCACGACATAGAATCCCATAATCCTAAACAGTTAATAGGACAATCTACTCGCTACGGATCATACATTGCGCGACCTGTGTTTACGTCTTCCATATGTCTTATAATTAGTGGATTATCCCCCTCATTCTGTAAAATCATATAAAAGGAGGAGTTATTTCATTAGTTCAAGACACATTATTGTACTGTATCTGTTGACGCTATCGGAAAGTACAGCGGGAATATTGTGGCCGCCACAGAGCGTACAACAAACACATCGATCCCTTACTTGTACTGTACTCTACGCACAGAAATACATCATAAGACCGAGCCCTATTTCATCACCAATTTATTTTTTCCCCAAAAATTGCCACAAAAAATATGCTTGTCAACTTTAGTCTGCCTTGTTTCTCTAGAAAAGGAAGTGAACATTCTGATCATCTAAAATATACGATTTCTGCTATTTTACCATTTTCCACCTCAATTGGTACTGAATAAGGGATTTCCAAAGAAATTGGTAACGCAAAACATCATCAAAACGTCAGTGGGACTACTCATATCTGCTTTACATTCTCCTAGGCTCATAAATAACCTCAATTCTATAGATTTTTTGTACTACTGCAAAAAAGCCAGCATAAGGATTACAAAGTCACCGTTTTTGGAATCCCAATTTACACCTGCACCTCCCCAATCTCTGTACTTTTCCAATTATAATTGATTGCTATCTTCCAGCTATACAACTATTTCAGAAGAATGTCTCACTTGGATGTGGCCATCACCTGCCAAATTGTATTTTCCTTCATTGCTCTTATTCTCAACTGCATTCTACTTTATTTAATTCTCTTCCATACAAGGAGTAGTATGGGATTCTACAAATATCTCCTAGCTGGCTATTGTGGCTTTGAGATACTATTCGCCATTGCTGTGTTTATTGGAATGCCGGTAAGCTTTACTATTAGCAGGCTTCTCGGTCAAAATTGCAATCCAATGATATTCCACTTTTCAGCTGCATTTTGTCTCTGACAAAACATGGCTTGTATTTAGCTATCGTGGATTTTTAAACGGAACCGATTGGGGATTCCTGGGACCTGTGCTGTTTTGTTGGTTTTATGAAAACTGGATCGGTTTTGGGATGTTTAATTTTGCATATCGGTATATGATTGTATGCAGGTTTGTTTGCTGCATGATGTTGAAAAAAAAGTAATTTTAGACCTACCGCGGTAGAAAAAATAAAGCGAAATCATAGCCTGAAGATTCTTATTGCCATTTTTGTTTTCTTCTACATTGCTTATGTCACTTTCTGTGCATTTACCCTCTGCACAATGCCGGATGTTACTCACGTACGTTTACCCAGCTAATTTCCTACAATAATCTTCCAGAGAATAATAGACAAGTTGGCGACAAAATTTGATATTCCTGATGTGAAGCAAGTCGGCTACGTGGCAGCCACTTTTCATGATAATGATGGAAATATTGATGCTTGGGGAACTGTCAGCGCTATCAATCATTACATGCTCATTATTTCTTCCACAATTGTTGTCCTATTCTTCTGTATTTCAATTTATCGAGGAATCAAAGAATTGCAAAAGAAAAGAGCTGAAATCGACTTGAAATTGGAGAAGCAACTTTTTAAAGTTCTACTAATCCAGGTGAGACTCATAACTGCTACAAAATATTGTATCTAGACAATTGTTCCCATCGTCTTGAGCCATCTCCCCTGCCTAATGAACTTGACGTTCCCGTTTTGGGAAGGATTGGATTTGGGACCATTACCGCCATTCTTTTCCGTGCTGACAACTCTACAAAAGTCTATCGACCCCATTATGACCATGTTCTTCATTAATGACTACAAAAAGTCCATCAAACGTTTCTTCTGTAAGGAAATTTCTGAACTTTCGAAAAGATTGCCGTATTCCAGGCAAATCCGCAGCTATTGACGACTCAACTGGAAGCTACCATAGGACTGCTCCTCTTACACATTCAACTAATCAAAATGCTTCTTCGCAAAATGTTCCATCAGTCCAGAATTTGCCTTCGGTACAAAATGTGGTGTAAATCCTGGTGTAGAAATTCGGTGACTCATGGCAAATCCTATTTTTAGTGTAAAGAACGCGTAGTTGTCAACAAAGTTTGAATGCTATTGAGAACAAATTGTGCACATTGTCTATTCCTAATTATTGATGCGTTTAATAAAGCAAATCTTCTATGATTCATCTTCATAATCCAAAGGACCGAAGGTAAATGAATCAAAATATAGAAAAATGGGGAAAGAAGAGGGGGAATGATATGTCCGAGTCGAGTAATAACTAAGAACGAAAAGGAGAACAACCTAATTGCTTCGAAGACTAATTCCACGGGTCATATTACTATGAAATTTCATCGAGTTCGGATATAATTTAAAAATGACAGGGTCAAAAAAAGGAGCATAAAGGGAACAAGATTGATCCAAACGGAACTCTAGCACGGATGGTTTCTGGTCTTCCTAGGGAGCACTTTTGACGACCAGGACAGAGAATGACTAATTGAGTGAAGATGAAGAAGGAGGGTTCATAAAGACGACGACTACACGGGACTGAACATAAAATAGACCAGCACGTGGCAATTGTTCAGTCCGGCCTTTAGTTCCCAGGTGAAAAAATGTTTCATTATTGTCGGTCTTTGGCACGAAAAAAGGGGTAACAGAAGGTGCTAATTGAGATTTTCAGGAAGAAACGATTCCTTTGTGCGAATTTATGAGTTTGATCTACGCCTCCAGTTGTGAACAATTCTAGGGATTTTTGAAAGAAATGAACTTAGAAAACTTACTTTCTCGAAAAGATTCCACCATAATCGATTCACGTACTTGGAATATTCTATAATACTGAAAAACTGGTGGTCACCAAGAATAACACTCCAATAATTGGGTCCAATAAGTAATAACACCACTAGAAGCAGCTGAAAAAGTGTTTTTGGGCTATCAACTATGATAGGTTATTTAGGAACCAGCTAATTTTTGAACAATTATGGGTCAATGAGTCCTTTAGGAAGAAAAAAAAGGAACTGCAGCTGGGTTCCAAACATGGCAAATTTGTCATGGTTTTTGAGAACAAAACTAAATCGACTCTGGGTTCGAAGACCTGAAGGAAAACTTGAACAGCGGAAGTTTGAATGATTTCCTTTGGCGTTGACTCAAATTTCCAGGATTTCCGGTGAAATAACATAGTCTCCAAGTTTTCATATAAACTGAGGGGCTGATTTTTGAAATATCAAATCTAAAAAATGGATTTTAGGCTGATAAACCGAAGAAGGTTCCGTTTGTGTGATCTCCGACGTATTTTATTTCTGCACCCACTGCACTACAAACCAGATAACCGTCAATCAGTGCAATGGATCCGTGTTTAATAAGTTCAAACGAGCGATTGTACCAGTAATCTAATATAATCCAGTCGTTTAAAAACGTCCCGCTGCCTACGCTTTTCATTTTTCGTTGTTCCTCTTTTCCTTTTGTTCTCTAATTTTGAAATTACCGCCAAATAATTCGGAATTACAATGATTTCCTTCCATTTTCAGAAAAATGAGGTTAATCTTCCTTATACTCCTTGGGTTATGTATTATGACTGTAGTCATGGCAGGTATAAATTATTATTTCCTTTAAAATTAAGTTTAGCGACTACCAAGACAACTAAAAAAGGAGTAGCAACCACCAAAAAAGGAGCGACTACAAAGAAAGTTACCCCCACGACTAAAAAGGCCACGACGAAGAAAGGAGCCACAACCAAAAAGACAACGAAAAAACCAGCTACTACGAAAAAAACGACGAAAAAGCCAAAAACTACAAAGAAAACGACAAAAAAGACTACGAAAAAAGTTACAACTAAAAAACCAGCTACCACGAAAAAAACCACGAAAAAGCCAACCACCAAAAAACCTGCTCCACCACCGCCGCCACCTCCTGGATATCCTGATTATGGACCGGTAATTAGTGTCGGATCCGGAAATCCATTTGCCGGCGGCCCTGGCTCAGGTAACCCATATCCTGATGGACCTGGCTCTGGAAGTGATGATTATTATTATTTCCCTGTCGTCGGATCAGGAAATCCGTTTGCCGGTGGACCAGGTTCTGGTAGCCCGGATTATGGTATCGCTGTCGGATCCGGTAATCCATTTGCTGACGAGGTCTACGGATCTTCTGGCAGTGGTAGCCCACGACCCAGTCTTTTTGGACCACCTCCACCCAGTCGGTAAAAGCGATCTACTGTCAGTTGAATTAGTTTTTGACATTTCACGGGAAAATAAAGATTATTGTTAGTTTTTTACTATTTTTAAGCCTGAAAACCTGGAAAATAAACCCTTGCAAGACTACTTAGCCAGATTTCTTTAATTGGGGCATGGATATACGGGGAAAACCTACCAGACCGGAAAATAGCGTACTCGACTCTGAAATATTTTTAATTTTTTTCTGATCTTTCAGGCTTTCTGTCGCATTATATGAGAAGTTCGCTCTTCACAACTAATCTAGGGTAATTTTGAGTATACGGCCATGAATCTAACCGAAGCGTGAAATCAGATTATAGTAATCTTTAGAAGGCGGGTTTATTATTGTTAAATTTTTATATTAAATGCTTTTTTTGTATTGTAGACCGCGATGTGCTAGCTTCTCATGTTTATTTCTTGATAAAATTATGAAAATATTGCAGAATATGGCGGAAACAACGCTGTATCTCATCTTCTGCAGCTTGAGCTGTGTTTTCTGGCCGATTTACCTGGTTATTTTACTGTGCATCATCTACGACAGAACGAAGAGTAGTCATTTCTCCACGACATTCTATAATCTTGTGATTTCATTGGTATCAGTCGTTACTGTGCAGGAAATTCTCTTCTGTTTCAGGGAATAGGTGACCTTCTGGCCATGTTGAGTTATCTCTATATTCGCCTAGCGAGAAACCAATTTCCTGAACTGTACTGGGAACATCGACAAGCATACTGGTAACGACACCAATTTCTCAAGAAAACCAATTTTTAGGGCTGCACCATTCGGCTACAACCAAATTTTTTACTGGCTTTTTATAAGAGCTTTTGGGGCAGCTTTAATTTCATTTCAGCGTTATTTAATCGTCTGTCAAAGTACCACAAGATTATGCAAAGTAGGTAGAATTCCGCAGATTTTATGAGCTAAATTCAGATAATGAATGGATTGAGTTTTTGGCAGATTTTTCTTATCCATTGGATTCCTCCTACAATCTACAGCCTGCCAATTATTACCAATACAAATATCACTTATGACAGTTCGGTTACATTTAATACTTTGCTAGCTACCAGAGACATACAGGTTACCTTTTTTAAATTCAAAATGACGGAAGTTTAGTA
This sequence comes from Oscheius sp. DF5033, assembly GCA_964036215.1. Classification (NCBI taxonomy): domain Eukaryota; kingdom Metazoa; phylum Nematoda; class Chromadorea; order Rhabditida; family Rhabditidae; genus Oscheius; species Oscheius sp. DF5033. The sequence continues at coordinate 5,365,107 of CAXIWN010000002.1, read as the reverse complement.
CGCATCATATTCTGGTGCTGGCTTCACTCTGGTGACCTTTGTTGTGTGTGTCACGTTGTATTTCCTAGTTATTCGGACATTTCGAACAGCTAGTATGAACAAGTAAGTGAGACTCTGTCTCCAAAATATTTTATACAGAAATCTCCGGAAAGAAATGCGAATAACCATCCAGGTTGTGGGGCCAGTTTTGGCATTGACATGCGCTTTCTTCAACGATCTTTTTCTATTGATTTTTGCCATTCTTAACAAGGTATTTATTTTAATCCTTCTCTAATTTAAATCCAGCCAGAGTTGACTTATTTCATGCGTAATATGTACCCGATTACTACTGGTTTCATGTCCTACATTAATCCAATCACATATCTCGTCTTTAGCGAGGATTTGAGGAAACTTATCTGGAATACATTTGTCTGTAAGAAGTATCAAGTGGAGGTAGATTCCCTATCTAACTGGAGTAAAGTTAATTCAGAATAATTCTTCAAAAGGGCCGATAGGAAGTCGAACAACGCCACAAATTCTCCAATCGTCATCGTCCAATGCAAATAATGTACAGATATTATTCTGAATTTAAGAAATGAGTTCTACGTTTAATTGAGAGTACAAAAAACCATTAAATTGTTTCATTTAAAAAAGCAATTATTGGCCTCTGTTCTCTGACATTTTGACACCTATTAGTCTGGGGAAAATTGAATCATAGCCACCTGTTCTTTGTCAACTTGCACATAATCCTAACTTTTCGATAAGTCTAGTTCACGACATTTTAAATGAAATACTGTGTCTCTTACGAATTTGACGGTCCACTGGTCCAAAATGTTTATTTTAATCTGCTGACATCATTGGCAATTATCTCTCCCATTTTATTTGTCTACACCGGGCACTGCATAATTTATCAATCGCCAAAAATGGCAAAATCTTATCGTTGGTATCTGCTGGCACATCAAATAAGCGCTGAAATTGCTTGTGCCTACGTAAGTTTTCCTGAATTTTATGTGGATACTTTTTTTAGCTGCACACAATTGCCCGACCTCTGACATTTACCCCAAAGACACTATTAGCTGTGACCGGAATTTTACGATATGTCGTATCTGCTCGTTATTTCCTCCCAATTGGTGTACTGCTGGTAAATACAAATATCGTCACAATTCTTCAATTATTCGGATATCGATATTATTTCATTTCTGAAACAAATTTAACACCGTCTGCTCGAATTTTTCGAAAAATTAATACGGCAGCAGTAATTCTGGGCTACGTTATTGGGATATTTCAATTTGCTTCAGTCGAATATATTGCCTCTCTTAGGCCAAATATTACACAAGAATACATTGCAGTAAGTCGAATTATACCAAATTTTCAGTCATTTCCCAGCATTGGGAGGAACTGGCACTGTGAGACCCGCTTGAAAATCAGGGAACTTCTTGCAATTTTTATTGGAAAACGCCAAATATAAATCGCCGCGTGTTTTGAGGTCCTGCTGCGATATTTTCCTGAAGCAAGGAATTGGCTATGGAATATTTTTCAGAACTACACGTGTATCCAGGAATTAACCAAATTTGATATCGAATTATACGGCTACGATGCCGAAGAAATGGCGAAATATTTTGCTTTCCCTGAGACAATTAATATCATTTTGACATTCGCCTTATTCGCATATTTTATTATCATTAACCGAAGATCTTTCCAAGGCACGTCAATGTCACCGCAACTCATGAAAATGCATCGAAATTATATGAAACAGCTTATCTACCAAACATCAATGCCATTTGTTATTTTATTTATTCCCGCTTTCTTCATGTTGCTTATTTTATTTGGGGAAATTGAAGGGCAAACATGTGAGTAACATTTCTAAAATGGACTAGTTTTTCAGTTATTCTAAATTCCATGATTCTTTCTTGCGCCACCTTCAGTATTATCGATTCAGCTGTTTTAATAACAATGAACAAGCCGTATCGGATTTGGATAGTTCAGAAAATAGGTGGATTGTTATTTAAAAATAATCGCACTACTCCAACAAATACTCAGCTTCGCCCTAAATCCAATCAGCAAGTGAACACATAGAGCATGGCATATTCTTTCATTTAATAAAATTTAAAAGCCTTGATCATTTCAAGTTAAAACAATTTACATTCAATAGAAATTTGGACAAATAGAAGAAATACCAGCCGTTTCGACCCTCCTGTGGGGGGTCTTCGGCTGGACGCCCGCTACGCGGGGTAGGAGGGTCGAAACGGCTGGAAGTCCAGCTCCGGCTCCGCCGGACCTTAGTTCGCTCGGCCCGTCACTCGCCTTCGCCCGGACCTCGCTCCCCCTCCACATGGTTCTCTTCTTCTCAATTGCTTCGTATGACGCGATCAAACGAAAAAGTAATTAGATAAAACCAACTACTGCGACATTTCCGAGGATCCCAACACTCTGCCAAATCTATGCTTTTTTGATATTCAAGCCCGCATTCATAAGCTGGCAGTGTGAAATTCATCTTCTCCACATTGAGAGCATTCGAATGATGCTAATTTCACTGCAGAAAGGTGAAAATTAGGAAATACGCAGCCGAATGGGCATTTGATACTCACTTTCATTTAAATGGAAAACCATCACCGTAACCGATTTCCTCACACTGAGAGGAGTCGAGCGATACCTATTTTGTTGAAAAAAGATCGGAAATTGACACATACCCAGCCAAATGGAACATTTGATACTCAGCCTCATTTAAAGAAAAGATAAGTTGCAGATTCTGACTCGCCAGGCTGAGAACAGTCGAATGATACTAATTTCGCTGCGTAACGATGGAAAATAAGAAATACGCAGCCAAATGCGATATTTGATACTCAGTCACACTTAATAATTATGGGATTAGTAGTAAGGGATTAGTGTAAAACTTTTTTTTATTTCGACTTTTTTGGTCGACGAGGCGCCCTCCGGACACGATGTTCCGACTTAGCGGGCGGAGGAGGAGACGGCGGTTTCTTTCGGTTTCGACGAGGTGGCGGCGTGTCGTCTTGTGTGTCGTCGACGAAGATCTTTTTCTGCTCATCTTTGGGCACGGCCACATAGACAATTTCATTGGTGTCGTTGTACTCCTCGATGTCGGTGCCCATATCCCAGAGCACATTTTCCTCCTGCGCGTACTTGACTTCCTTCAGTGACCGGACCTCGCCGTCGGGGATTTCTGACGGATGCCGGAGAGGTCCAACTGGCGGTCGAGCATCGATCACAAGCTTTTTGCGAATTTTGAAGTCCGCCGGGTTGAGGGGTGGATCATCCGGTTGTCGTAGATTCGGTGGCGGTGCGGGCAGTCCTCTGTTCGGATCTTCGTCTTTGACTCTCAACAGCTCCATATGGTCAATGTACGGCTGTTTAAAGTTGCTGGTTGCCTTGTTATCTGTCCTTGCTTTTTTCTTTTCCTCTTTTTTATCCATCTTCTTCGTTGTTTTTTTTGTTCTTTTGAGCTTCTTTGACCGATTTCTTTGCCCGTTTCCTCTTCTTGCACCACCAAAGGACACCGAGGCAGATAGCCACAGTGTCCATCGCGAGTAAACCACCGACGCCGATGGACATCCAGGCCCACAAAGGCATCAGCTTTCCACTTGTCGAACCTCCTGCCATATTCGATGAAGCTGAAAAAACCACAAATTTTCTCATTTTTCTGATACTTGCAATCAATTCACTTTGGAAAAAATTCTTGTTACCCGAACCCGACCCGAAAATTTTTTGAATTATTAAAATAAGAAATGGTGGAGCCGAAATATGCACATAGGAAGTGAGTAGAATGAGAGGCTCACTTTTACAGCAGACGCCATTGTAGCAAGATGAATCTTTCGGGCATTTGTTTGTTCCACTACATTGCCTCGCCCTGTTATCACGCTCCAAGTGCAGTTTTCCAGTGGTTTTGTCAATTGGACACAGTCCCTGTTTCCTCGTATATGTGCAACAGCGCGCTTCCTTTCTACCAGGTGCTGCTACGCATAATCCCAGTGTCTTCTCCTCATCATTTTTACATTCCGTCGTGGAGCAGAGTGGTCCTGCCACGGGATTCACCACCATTTCCAGATCCGATGTCGGAGCTGGACATTGCAATTTACAGCAGACACCCTCATCCTTTTGCCAAAGAGAATCCGTAGGTTTTTTAAATTCCTTAGAGCAAATTTCTCCATTCCCCGTATTGCAGTTTTCGTTTTTTGTGCATATTTTCAAGCCGGCATCGGGATTTCGAACAGCCTCTCCACCACAGTCCATCGGCAGGGAACAGCAGAATCCTTCATTCTGTGCGCCGACAGCTGGAGTCGCCTTCAAATCACAGAATTCATCATTTTTACAGATTGCGTTGGTAGTACATGGTTTCAGCCAGCCTTGTATGTAGGTCAGCATTGGAAGCCCTCGGCATTGCCGGGTTACCTCTGAAAAATACTATGTTACTGAAACTTGGGAGGAATCGAACAATTTTTCTAGTTTTCATTGAAAAAAAGAAACATTTGTGACCGAAAAGAACGCGGATTCGATTTTCCTCAATGACAAAACGCATCCCCGGACTTATTATATCTAATGTGTTTATGACAAATAAGTAACATTTGGACTGAAAGAAATTAGCGGTTGCAGGTTCAAGAAGGGCAAAGGGGAAAAGTTGAAGTGATCTTACTTTTTCTACAAAATCCTTCCTCGACTCCTGCAACCGTGTTATCCAAATGGCACTCATGACCTTGATCACATTTCTTACTCTGACCACACGGAACCAATCCTACTTTATCCTTTTCCATGATGGCATCCGTCGGTGCTAAAGTTTAAAAATCGTGATTTTTCGCTGCTGTTTTTACCTGGATAACATTCGCGGAGCGAGTCCTTTCCAGCTGTTTTGGTCTTCGCGGCACAATATTTTCCCTGCTGACATTGTCCATTTTTGTCGCATCTGTCAACTGGGTGACGATAACATTTTGGCTGGTTAGAAGATCCCTCAGCCATACAAACTATCCGCTTCTCACCACATTGAATATCTTTTATAGTACACGTCCTATCAGATTGCAAAAAAGAATTCACTGTCTTCACTGAAATTCATGCAATTATAGTCTGTCAAGAAAAAAGACGACAAATAAAGGTCTCACTCCTATTGCAATGGGGCTAAAATACTGCTCATTCGCGATGAAAAATTTGGAAAAAATGGCCGATTTATCTGCTCTATTGCAACAAAGACTCTCACTCAGCAAAAGGTAAAACAACGAGGGATTACTGTAGTTTATATTTTTTTCCTTTGGTAATCTTTGAACTGCCGCAATATATTGAAAATGTCTTCTAATACAATAAAACGACATTTGCAAGCATAAAAACAAATGAAACAAGCAGAAATCGAAAAAATGAACTTTGAGTGGCGTAGTTGCCTTCCTTTGCCTTTTGAGCTTCATTTTGAGTCAATTTTTGCATAAATATGCTTAAAAAAATTCGCCGTCGTCTGCAAATTATATAGCAATTAAAAATAAAGAAAGTAAATGAATGCAGACAGCACAAATAAGAAGATTTGCAAATGAAAAGAAAAATCCAAAAAAGGACGCTAAATTTTCGCGGTCACCACTTTCACCAGAAATTTTTGCTGGGTGAGGGTCCCTTTAACTGCGAGCGAGCTGAAAATGCTTGTAAACAGCCGGTGTATTTACCATTTATGGTTTTATAAAACGTTGCTGTAAAACCAGAAATATGAAATACTTTATATATAAAATTACCGTGATACATGCATGTCTCCTCGTATGGATCGCAGAATCGATTATCTCCGAGGCAGTCCTCCAGTTTTGAGCATTTCTTATTACTGCGATATGGTCCATTTACTCTGATTTCCTGATTTATTTGCTTTGCTTGGGGACAGCAGTGTGTGCTGGAATCTTGACTACCCACTAACGACGTTTTCACGCATTTTCCATTATTGCCCTCCATTTGGCATTCTTTATCTTTAGTACACGATTTTTCCTGCTTGCGCCAGAGCCACATATCCGGGCAGAAGTCAGCGCGACAGCAGAATTTTTTACCAGAAGGATTTCCAGTGTCGACACATCGTGCCATTCCTACGGCTCCCTGGATCCGACAATTCGCATCAGTATCACATGACACCAGCTCGTGACTGTGTTCCAACCGTAATGGAGAATCATACTCGTCTGGACACTTCAACGAGATCCGCTGGTATGTACACTGCCTGTACTTGCCATCATCCACTTTCTTACAGACATCTAGCTGTTTATCGTTGTTCACCAGTCCTAAGCCACAATAACTCCAATCATCCTTCTCATTCTCACAGCCGGAACAAATTCTGCCAAGTATTCCGCGCTCTCCGCTTTTTGCTTCCGGTGGTCCGGTACCGCAGTCAACTAAAAATGCTCGGTAAACGAATGGATAGGGCTTGCGAAACAAACGGGGCGAGTTCGATTCTCGCCCGAGAATATGCCTCAAAATTTCAATGACTTACGGCAGCACATCTGTTCTTGATCCGATGTATTAACTTTCATTTCTATTTTCGCTTCACATTCAAACGGCGTTCCTTTCGGATGGTTCAGCTTGTTCTCCACTTTAGTTGGCGGACTACCATCTGGACAATGGTATTTAGAGTCAATCGAGCAACAATGAATGCTCTTTCCGATAGGAACACATTTTTTTGGCGCCTTGCATTCTTTGTCCGCTTGGCATAAAGTGGCTTGGCTGAGGGGCTCATCAGACAAAGGGCACTTGGCTCAAAATAGTTTTACTATGGAGAAAAAAAAAGCTCTTACGCTCTAGACAACAGATTCCATGTCCATTCCATTCGATACCAGGAAAGTGATCGGACATTGTTTTGTCACAGAATCCGCCCTGACATTTTGCGTCGTCCTTACAGGGAATCACTTCTGAGTTGGGCAATGTTCCATGACACGTGAGAACTGAAACTTTACATATATGAATAATTACAAAAAATACAGTGGTTCAGCGAAACTCATAAACTAAATGACAGTCTTTCCTCTTGAATATCCCACTATTGTGGTCAAGCTATCACTTTCTTCCTAGGGGGATATATTGGCCACACTTCGATGTTCACGACTAATTTAAAAATCACGCGAATATGGGCATGCTACGTTTTTGGATCAAATTTAATGAATTTAGAGGGAACGTGAAAAAGATCGAGGTATGGACCAACAATAATGGCTACCCGCTTATGCAAGATGCGGCCGAGCGCTTACGGGGGAGAACGGAATTTGACACTATTATTGTTATGATGAAATAATAATAATAAACTTACTTTTAAAGCAATTTTTAAGACTGCCCCATGGTGTGTCCCAATTTTGGTCCATCGGCGTCGAATCATCACAATACTCTCCTGGACCACAGTCAGTACATCCTTTGGCCGTATTCACAGAAGTTCCCCTCTCGTCTTCAGCTACCGGAAAGTCGATTCCTGCCGCCTTTAATTTTTTTAATACCATTTGAGCTATAGATGAAAGGTTTAATAAATTGGGTAAATAAAAATTCCTACGACAACAATTGAGATCTCCAATCATGTAAGTTTTTTCTCCAGAACCACAAATTGGCCCACCGCGGTGTATGTAGTTCCCGGGACATAGGTTGGCTGCTGAAGAATTTTATTACTTTCAACTTATTTGCTAGTATTGAAAATGGGCAAAAATACGAACAATAAGCCGACGGAATAAACAGCAAAAGCAGCAGAAGCGGTGCAGCCATATTCTTCGGGAGAAAATGGCAATGAATGAGCTCTCGTCCGAATTTTTCGCTTTTATAGTCGTCTACTTGTTGTCTAACAGTTTTTTTCGACAAGTTTCGATAGAAAATAAGCTGTGGAGTTGTTGGGAAACTAAACCCACATTCATAGTCGATTTCCCCGAGTTGTCAAAGGAATTTATCCCCGAAGAAGGATTTATCGCCGTTAAAATCGACTATGAATGTCGCCGATTGCATGGCCATCGGCCGGCTGAAGACGTCGAGCTGACTTCGGCCCGAATTTCATAGGGCATTGACTATAAAACAGAAAGTATAATTGTAGTAGCCAAAAAAATTGAATCTGAGCGCCGAATCTCTCCACCGCAGAAACCATAACAACACATTTCTTTGAAGAAACATTAGGACTCCCACTTATAAAATATATTCAGATAAGCAAAGCAAAGCCATTATCTGGCAATATTCTATAAAAAAGGCATCATTAAATACCAGCCATAGTTGATAATTGAAGAGATACCATTTTATTTGAGTAGTTTTATCCGAATATATACACCAGAGACTAATTGCATTGAGGGGGGCATTGATCTGAATATATTCTCATTTGGTGGCAAGCCTAAATCACAGCAAATGAGCATGCTCCACAAAAATAAAATTGTCCAGGAGATTGTTATCAATGTTGCAGAGAGAGGTCAGAGTTGTAGCGAATTCCATGTTTGAAAAAAAGCTTGGAAATACGAAAATCAAGACAGTAGACCGACGAAGTAAGGAAATGCTACTGAGAAACACAAGATTGTTCCTTGTGCATAATATTTCAGTATTCAATTGAGTACGATTTATTTTAATAAAACCTGCTAAAACCGGTGTTAATCTCAGGTCATTTTCCATAAAAAGTGGTCAATGTGTCCGATCAAAATGAAGTAATAACAAGCAAAATGTTCCGATCAATTAGCCGTAAGCCGTATCGGGCTTAGTCCTGCCACTTTGATTGTTCAGAAAATTAGCAGATTGTTTAAAAAAAAACTAACTTAACAAGTGAGCTCATAGAGCGTGGCATATACTTTTATTTAATAAAAAATTTAAAAAAAACGGACAGCATACAGATCATAGATAAAGGAAAAAAAGTATTAGTGTCCTCCAGATTGGGATCTGGTAGTCACTTGTTGAAACCAAACTTTGCCTGAAAATTGAGTAATCATTGGATATTTCCAGTGCTTACTCGATTTACCACAACATAAGATTTTATCCTTTATCATTTGACGATATTTCCTATTCAAGCACAAGCCAGCAAATGTGCCGACTGACGCATGAAATGACATAATGAATAGCCCACCGAGAGATAAAACTGATAGAGAAAAATTGCATTGAACAAAAAGAAACTTACACAGATTATAGTTTATTGCAATCATTTGGTAGATGAAAATAATCATGGGAATCATTAGGAAGAGGAACATTACCGAAAGCTGAAAAGGAAAAGTGTTGTTTAGTCGACTATCGTAAGGAATTGAATTATTCGTATTTACCTGAACAACAAAGTAAATTAAAGATCGACGAATCTGGGATTTTGTAGTTGCAGACATTGTATGTTGTCCCATAGTGATGAAACGAAGGGAATCGTATACCTCAAGAGGCGATTTTTTTAGAAATGTCACAAAATCCACTTACCAAGAAAACGATAATAACCAGCCAAGTTCCTATTAGCACTATTACATAGAACATGGTAAGTCCGAATTTTTTAAATGAGAGCATGGCAATTTCATGAGAATATAATTGCGGGTAGATACAGGGATGTGTCTGAAATATTGTGCTGAGAAAGTTTTAAATGAAAAACCAGATGGCTGCGCCCCTCTTCGCGGGACGTCCTTTCAGGTCTCTCGAAAACAAAAAAAACTAAGTTCCCCACATCTAATGGAGTCGAATGATACCTATATTGCGAAATTTCCCGACTACGCAGCCAAATCCGCGCGTTTGATACTCAGTCCGATGTAAACGAAGAACCGTTATCATAATCAGCTCCCTCACACTGAGAGGAGCCGAACGACACCTATTTTGTTGAGGAAGGACGTAAATCGACAAATACGCAGCCAAATTGCACATATGATGCTCAGCCTCATTTAAGAAAAAATAGGTTGCAGATTCTTGCTCGCCAGACTGAGAGCAGTCGAATGATACTAATTTCGCTACGTAACGATAGAAAATAAAAAATACGCAGCCAAATGGCGCATTTGATACTCAGTCAAACTTATATTGCGAAATAATTATAGTGGAGCCATAAACAAAAAAGCAAAAATGTTTTGAGCCTATTTGTCACTGGCGGGGATCGAACCCGCGACCTCTTGGATGATAGACCGACATCTTACCACTCGGCCATAATTTTCTCGACATGTCAACGCACACACAAACAGACACCATAGCGTTTTAGTAGTGAGGGATCGAAAATTTTTAAAATATCGTCGGTTTCCAATCTTGGAAGAAACGGGAGTTGCCTGAGTCACTTGAGAATCAGGCAAACTTTTCGAATTTTTATTAGAAAATGTCAAATTTAAACGTGAGCGGATTGAGGTCCCCCAGCGCATGTTTCCACAAGGTTAGAAATCGACTATACGGGGGTTCTGGTCTTCCAGCGACCTTTTCCCCAGACAGAATTCCTGTCGATCTTCAAAAAAAAAAGAAATCTGATCGTAAAATCATTATTACTAATAACTCACATGAGAATATTCTTCTAAACCTTTGTTGGAAGTTATGATAAGATCAGCTGGAGCAGATGCACCCCCATCAGGGATGGGCGGATAGTGATTTTCACTATCCGAAACGGATACCGGATGATCCGGAGTTGAAAAAAATCATCCGTTTCGGATATCGGAGGATCCGCATCCGAAAAAAATCATTCGGTCGGATGCCGGATAGTGGTTCCGGATTTCGGATACCGGATTCGGATACCGGATAGTAGCGTTTTTTTATGGTTTTGTTCATTTTTTCAACAGAAATAAAGAAATATTAGTAAAAAACAATTTACTGTGAATAAAAATACTTGAAAAACGGAAACAACTAACGAAAATATAATTTGGAGGCGTTGCCACTGTTAATATAAAAAGAAAACATTACACAAATCCTAAAATATCAATGTTTGCTCGGAGAAAGAGAAGTCGCTCCAATGTTTGATCCACCATGCGTTTTCTCAAATCAGACAGCGTAAGGCTCGCTGCGCTGAACAGCCTTTCCGACTCTGCGCTAGTAGCTGGTATGCAGAGATTCTCTCTTGCTAAAACAGTGAGTGTCGGAAAACGGACTTGATTCTCCGGTGTATTCCAAAACACAAAAGGATCTGTAAGCGAATTCGGAGGACTAGCTAGGTATTCATCGACCTCCTAAAATTTATCTATAAAAGAAACACAAGAAGACTTACAGAAAATGCAAAAAAAAAAACAGGAAAAAAAAGAATTTAGGCCATAATGCTAAAAATCTGCGCGCGTTCAAAAATAAAGGCATTTCAAAAGAAAATATGAATTCCTAAAAATCCGGAAAATGGCCGGATTTTGGTCACTATCCGTTTCGGATACCGGAGGATCCGCATCCGAAAAAAATAATCCGGCCGGATTATTTTCCGGATTATTATCCGGGATTTCGGCAAAAATCCGGTATCCGACTATCCGATATCCGGTATCCGCCCATCCCTGACCCCCATAGATAATGTATAAAAGTATTACAATCACTATTCGAAATTTCTTTCAAATATGGCGCGTATGATGTTTTGGGAGAATTGTTTGATGACGAATGAAGAATAAATGAATAACGGCAGCTAACATTCCGGTAAGCGAAACAATATTAATATAAAGCTGAACTTTAGCAGAAATCCCAAAATAATTTAAAATTCCATTTGAGTACATTGCAGCAAAGGGATAGAGAACTACAGGAGTTGTGAGCACTGAGAAGAAGAAATCGTTGAAGAGAAACCACAGCTGACAATTGAAGAGATACCATTTTATTTGAGTAGTTTTATCCGAATATATACACCAAAGACTAATTAAATTTAGGGGAACAGTGATCTAAATTAGATGTTAGGATTTATTGAGAAAAAGGTCTCACCGCGAATATACAATGTTCTGCAAGGACAAAATTGTCGATATGATTGTCATCGATGACGCAGAGGGGGTTCAAAGTTGTAGGGGACTCCATGTCTAAAAACAAGCTTAGAAAGAAGAAGAACAAGACGTGCAAAAAGTAAGAAAATTATATTGAGAAGCATCAGTTTGTTCCTTGTGCATACTTTTTCCGTATTCAATTGTGTACGGCTTATTGACAGATCTACAGAAAAAGAAATCAATGCGCCTGATCAAAATGACGCCGTAGCAAAAACAGCCAATCATTTATAAAAAGCTACAAAAAGACCAAGTTTTGCCGCAATTTCAATGTGTTGAAAAAAGCTTTGCCTTTTTCTTTACTCGCAGTATACACCCCACTGCGATAAATACAATTATTATCTCGTAATCTAATACACTCTCTGCTTCCCACTGGTAAAATATTGTGAAAAGGAGGGCTATATTCTAGTATGAACAAGCTGATCCAATGATCACATCAGAGAAAAGGGAAATTGAATAAATCTGTTATCCAGGCATTTTGCCATTATGATCCAATGTGAAATCTTCCCTAATCCCTACCATTGTCCCTCCCTGGTAGTATCCTCATCAAATTTGGAATTGGCTTGGGTTTATTTTGCGACTGCTGGCAGCAGCAACAGACATCGGCTGTGATAGCTATTTCTTCATATTTTGAAAGTTGGGATCAGTTTGCGTTTATTTTATGACCTGATGGTTGTGGTGAATCAACAGCGCACATTTTGCGCGTATTTTGTGACTGGGGGCGGGGTGGGGGAAACGAGGTCACTGAAATAGAGTGCGTATAAAAGAGTGGCCAACAGGACGACAATACGATCTCTCGTCCTTTTAACTATGCAACAATCCTCTGAGCCTGTCGCTTCCCAAGCTGATATTGATGCCGACAAGAAGAGCATTCAAAAGGTGAACAAATTTTCCGAATATTCATTGGACCGCCAAATTCAAATACGCCCAAATTTTATTTTGTTAATATTTCAGGTAATTGCAATTTTGAATGATGAAACCAAGAGCCAAGACGATAGGCAAACTGCCTGGACGACCATGATCAAGAATCTTCATGAACCCTACAAGCAGAGATATGACGCGGTGATGGAGGAATTTAGAATTGCCACCAATAGCCTTCCGTCACCAGCAGCCAGAAAGGCTGCTCAACAATTACTTCAAAATTGGGAAAGTGGGGCTTCTTATGGTCCAAAGGATCAAGTTGAGGAAGAGGTTACACGGAGAAAAATAGAGAAAATGGGAAAAGTTTTAGAAAAAGCGGATTCTTGGACCGTTGACCGAGGCAGAAAGAGAGGAATATCACACGATGCAGAAGAAATACAACGAGAAATTCATGGAAGCTTTAAAGGTATGGTAGAAGTCTTCTTGTATAGGCTTCAAAACTGCAAAAAACGTGCATTTCAGGACGTTATGCCCACGATTGAAGAGGAAAAGAAACATTGAAGGCAACAAATGGATGGATACTGGAACAATTTTTCAAATCAATAAAATTTGTTGTAAATGATGTGTTTGTTAGGATTTTCGGGCTCTTCTAGGGTTTTCAACTTCATTTATTGTCGGTTTTCCGCCGTGGTGGAAATGGGCGCTCCGGGACCTCAAGATGGGTACGCTTGAATTTGACATTTTCCCATGGAAACTCGAAAAATTTGCCTGATTTTCAAGCAGGTTTCACAACGATGAAAATTTGGAGTTCCTGACATAGAGCCCGGGAGTTTGAACACCTCGAACCATGCAGTTTTTCTAAATTTGAGCACCCGAGTTTTTTGGGGACATTGACTTCATTAAAAAAACAACTATAACTTCAATTTATTGAGAAATATTGTTCACGACAGGGAGATCATCTATCCAAAGATCAAATTTGAACGTGTCGAAAGTCTTCCATAGTTGTTTGTCGTGTTGCCGAACTTCCGCAACTCTCTGAAAGTATTTTTAATACAATAATAATAAGTTTTTACATCTACTGCCGTTATTAAATTATGTATTTTGTATATTCTGCTGGCCATGTTTTTCAATCCTTTTTCATAATTATAATAGAATGTGAGTTCTTCCTGCAATTGATTTTGTATCGTATCAGCAAGACGTAAAGTTTCCGAGGACAAGCCAGGTACACCTAAAGTTTGATCATTCGCGGGATTTGCAGTCCGTTTGCCTTCCAAATCCCATAAATTTTTCATCAATAAATATTGTAACTCAAAATTATCCGGATTTATAATTTTATATGGTTTATAGAGGATTTTATTCACCTGTTGATAACTTTTATCCGTGTATCTGAAAAGGCAGTGGAATGAGAACGAAGTGGCCCACCTACTCTTTGATATTTGAGTCGTCTTTATTACAAACATGCGATAAATTAAATGAGGGACTGGCCATGTCGACTATCTGCCCGTCAAAATACGCCCATCGTGTGTCATCCAAATCTCTTCCTAAGACATTCACTGTATGGGCAATAAATGTTATGTCGCAGAAAGAATGGCCCTTTTTATTGAAAATTATTACCTGGAAATATGAGAAGATTTGTCGGTTTCCTTGGGAGAAATGGGCGCTGCGGGACCTCAAAAACCGCGCTTTTGAATTTCGCGGTTTTCATGGAAAATTCGTAAAATTTGCCTGATTTTCGAATGGGTCCCACACCGATCGTCTCCACAAGATAACCTTTTACCTTGTCGGTAAGCGGCAGCCTTGCAAACGGTTCAATATCCATAAAGAATTCAGCCATTCGAATAAAAACAACAAACATTTTCGAGAGGAATTTCTCCATTTCTTCGACACTAAATTCAATTTTTATACTATTCTTCTTCTTAAAAAAGTAATAATTATTAAAATAAAACCCCCTACCTTTTTCTCTTGTTTATATTTTGAGTGAAAAAGCTCATAAGCTTGAGCGGACTGCTGGCAAAGATTTAATTTAAATGGTTGTTTTAGCGGGTTATAGTCCTAGGAAAGTTAAAAATAGAAAGAAGATTACCTTTTTTAATATTTCAATAATTTCACTTTTTATGGAAGTTTCAAATTGTGAGTGGTCACTGAAACAGGTTTCCGGCAGTTCATTTTCATCAGAAAGTACTGTCTCGTCTCCAGAAAATGTCTGATATCTTGGATAAATCTAATTTTTTAAATTAAAACTACCGTAGGTGTAGCTGGTGGAATTCCCTTCAAGTAATAATCCCGAAAAGAATCCGATAAATCTGAAATCCTGTGTCACATGCAAAAAAAAGAGCTAACCAGTAACCATTCCGGAGGCTAAACATTTTTTCATCCGGCAATAACGACAAAATTTTTGGCTTTTAACAACCACACAATCCTTCTTCTTTTTACAATGAAAATAAATTTCCATTCGAGTAGTTCGAGAAAAGAACGAAGCACAAGCTCTACACGCGTTGATTTTGTAATAATATCCTTCTGTTTCTGCAGAACAAACAAGACATTCCATTTCTGTAATATCATTTTACTAAAAGGAACGAGAAATGAAAAAAAAATGGAAGGAGAAAAATGAACCGTCAACTAGGCCTGTTTGTTTGCGGAAGAGATCGATCGCCAGCAGTTGCCTGGTCGAAAATGTGTTGTGCCAACCCTGATAGTTTACGCGTGTGGTTGCTATGGAACTTCAAACGACTGTGGCCGATACTTTGACTCATTAAAATAAGATTTAAATAAATTCCTTTGCTTCTTTCTCATAGTTCCAGCAAATAAATGATGGAAATTATAGTTGGCCTAACGCCACTTTTTGGTGCCATTGACCTTCCAAAAACTTAACGGTTCAATTTGATGGCACATCACGAAAAGATGAGGATTTCCATGGTAATGAATTCTCTTTATTCAAAATAAAAAAAATACGGAAAGACATCCTTCATTAGATCATTGATATCCCGTAGAAGAAATCCTTGCAGCGAAGAGCTTCCTATAAAGAGCTTTTCGGTACGGTCCAATAAAATAGAAAGTAAGTACTGGGTCAATAATCTGCGCAATTGTTAGAACACAACCAATATTATGAACTAGAAAATTTGTAGGTAATTGGAAAAATGCGGAAATTACAACAAATTGTATCGGCAACATATTGGAGAGCAAGGGCAAAGTTATCTGAAAAAACATTTCTTTTAATCATAAAATTTGTACCTGGAAGAGTAGTAGAGTAAAGATTTTCTTTTGTTGATTGGCCATAGTTTTCGATTGAAATTCCTTAGAAATTATTTTCAATTTTCTTGCCGTTCTAATGGCCACCGTAATAATAATTCCACCTGCTGCGAATATTAGAATAGTCAGAGATAGAAAGGCAAAGAAAAGGATCCAATTAAACTGGCCATGATAATAAATAATCCCACAACTGTATCCAGTATCAGTAAGATTGTACCCAACAATTTCTCGGAATCCATGGTCAAAGAGTTCTTCACATTTTGACGATGGTAGAAGAGCATAAACAAGAGCAGCTGCCACATAAATCGTGGTTATACCAGATGTGATGGCTATTTTAAACCAATTTTCCATGAATATTTTCAAAGCTTCAGGGCTGAAAAGCTTAAAATTATATTTAATTGTCTCACTCGCAGATAACAAAATATCTGTAGGAAAATGATAGAGTCAAAATGCCAATATTTTGTACAAAACTGCTCATATACATGCTGATGGAAATGTGTCCAATGACATTCGGCAATATGCCAATGGAATCATAGAAAACATAGCCATCAGACAGCACAAGA
This sequence comes from Oscheius sp. DF5033, assembly GCA_964036215.1. NCBI lineage: Eukaryota > Metazoa > Nematoda > Chromadorea > Rhabditida > Rhabditidae > Oscheius > Oscheius sp. DF5033. The sequence goes on along the minus strand of CAXIWN010000002.1, from coordinate 5,348,624 downwards.
AAGCACTGAAATTGGATTAGTGACTCATTTTTCTCGGCGATAACTGACTGTTGCTGTTGTTAGCTGTCCAAGTGAATATGTAGCTGCCAATACCGTATACAGAAATAAAAGATATTTATATTTTCCGATATAGGAACATGTGGTTGTAATTATTATAATAGCAAGAAGTGTGTTGAGGCACAGTGCCAATGAGCCAGAAATAACAGAAATGGCTATTTTTAAATAGGCGGCAACAGACATTTTTTCTGGAATGCTGAATATATGAATGGCCAGCTAATTAAAAAATATCCGGAAAAAAGAAACGATAGATGAAATCGTGGATACTGGGGACCACAAACCGAATTTTATAGCAATTGAGCCATCTTGATAGATGAATGCAATCTGGAGAGCAGTATTTCTATAATCAAATTACGAGAACAGCACAAATCAAAAGGTTTTGTGAACAATGAAACATAGATCAAAAGTGTGCTAGACACCTGAACGCCAGAAATTAATTTGTTCATTATAGCCAGTTTTTTCAGGCTTCGGATACAGCAAAGTCTTAATGTACTCGAAAGATCCCATATATAAAAAAGGCTTGAAAAGAAGAAAGAGATCATATAAAAATGCTTGCACGACTTGTTTTATGACTTACGATAGAACAGCTGTCAGCTTAAAGGGAACTTGTAGAACATCCATGCTTTTTCAATCGGCTTTCAATCTTCAGCAGGTCAAAATTGAACCGAGAGGATGCGGTATATTGAACGTCGAAAATTTCCAAGGATTTGCCCTTGTTAGGCAGCCAAATTTACGCTTCAAAAGATGTTTTAAAAACTGGGAATACGTTTTGATTGTCGGAAAGTTCTTTAAGCAGCTTTTTTTGCTGAGCATGTAGACTTTTTGAGAATGTGATAATTCGCTCTTGTCCTGGTACTCGTTTTGTTATTGAGTATCTTATCATTTTACGCCATCGACCAGTTGACGACAGGTAGTCATTTCCCTGCCATTTTCATGCGTGCCATCATCTTCCTTGCTGTTCTTATAACTGGTTCTTCCTTCCCCATTTCTTTAATTTTGCTTTAGAATGTTCTTCCTACAAATACCTTGTATATTCCCCGCTTTTTACCCATTCTCATAATGCTTTTATCAATAAGTTGGCTGATATTCTTACGGAAGCTGGTCATGATGTGGTAAATCAATTTCTAGCCCGTAAAAAATACGAATTTTAGACAGTATTAATGCCAACTATGGACGTTAATTTAGTCAATAGAACGGGATTGAAAACGACGAAAAAATCCATCATCCTTGATCCCGATCCACGGGCAGATAAAATTATGAGAACTACAACAGTTTTCAACGATGTTTGGAGGACGGATAGCTCACCAATGGGTCTTTTAAACGTGGGAAATTGCCCTTTTTCACCTTAATTTTTTAGATGGTCGATACGCTATCTGAAATGTTTGGCTATACTTGTGAGCGTAAGTGACTAATATATGAAAATTTCTATGAATTCAGATGTTATAAAACAAACTGAACTTTTGGACAAGCTGAAGGCCGAAAAGTTTGATGCTGCCATTGCTGAACCTTTTTATTTCTGTGGTTTTGGTCAGTTTCCAATCTTGGGAAAAACGAGAGCCCAGTTGAAAATCAGGCAAATTTTTCAAATTTTCATTGGAAACCGCTGAGCTCAAATGCGGGCGTTTCTGGTCCCACAGCCCCCATTCCCCCTGGCTGCAAGAGGTCGTAATATTTGTTTCCAGGTATATTCGAGCAACTTGGAATAGAGACGGTAATCAGTGCTTTTACTAATGCTAATGCGGACTTTATCTCCTACCATGTGGGGGAACCATCAGCTATTTCATCCACTGAAGCAGCTAAAGGAGAACAACGGTCAATTCTTACAAAAATAAAAAACATTATGGGAACGTCTGCTTATTTTTATTTATTTAACTCTATAATTAACGCAGAAGAGAAGGCGTTGAGGCAGAAATATGGAGAAAAGTTCAGTGGCATAGCTGTAGGCAATTTTTTAAATAAAAAAATTATTTTAGGAACTTCTGGGCAGAACCTCGTATTCTTTTGTTAATGCCAATCCATATCTCGATTTTCCTCGACCAATTCTATCTAAAACTATTTTTATTGGAGGAATAGCTGTCGATTTTGATAATATTGATAAATTGAATAAGGAGTGGGATTCAATACTCTCGGAAAGGCCACAAACGGTGCTGATATCTTTTGGGAGTGTAGCCAAGAGCAAGGATATGCCGCAAGAATACAAGTAATTTTTTGCGAAATTTTCATGGATTCCAAATTTGGAGGAAATTGAGAGCTAATTTAGCGATTTACATAGAAAATTCGAAAAATTAGCCGGATTTTCAACCGGGTCCCAGAGCGCCCGTATTTCCCAAGAAACGAGCTGTAGCTTTTCAGACAACAAATTCTAGAAGTTATTGAATCCCTGCCAGATGTCACCTTCATCTGGAAATACGAAGAACCAACAGAAATTGGGGCACATCTCACAAATTTGCATTTCTCAAAATGGGTGCCACAGAAAGCTTTGCTAGGTAATTTTCCATTACTATTTTCTATTTTCATATAATTTAATTTCAGCTGATAAACGACTGTCTCTTTTTATTACTCACGGTGGATTGGCATCTTCTACCGAGATTGCTTACCTTGGGAAACCTGCTATCTTTGTAAAAATTGCTCTTATCCCTAGGAATAAAAGTAATTCAGATTCCATTATTTGGTGATCAATCACGAAATGCTGCAATGGTAGCTCGACATGGTACAGCGATACCTCTACCAAAGGAAGTTTTTGGTGTATCTGGAACTTTGAGAAGCATAATCGTGACTATTTTAGAAGATAAGACGTAAGCGGAAGTAGTTTCTTAATTTAAATTCTCAGGTATGAAGAAAAGGCCAGGATATTTGGTGAAATGCTCCGGAATCAACCTTTAAACCCCAAGGATCTAATGATTAAACATGCCGAATTTGCTGCAAGGTGAGATAGCTGACTTCCATAAAAAGTTCAATATCAGATTTGGTCCAATTAAGAGCTTGGATCCACCTGCCAGACGACTTTCCATTATTGAATATTATCTCCTAGACGTGATTGCACTAATTACTGGAATACCCCTCCTCAGTTCAATTTCCATTCTCTTCATGATCAGGAAATGTTGCTGTCCTAATAGAAAACATAAGAAAGACTGAAATAAAAAAGTTAATATTTCATTTTCGATAGAAATATTTGATTCAAATAAGTGTGCTTGGGCCTGGATTATGCCATCATCGTACTTCTGCTGATGATGACTGGACCGCCCGTATTCTTAGTAAAACATGATAGCTTCTTCATCAAATCTTCTCGATATTTCTTATTTAAACAGATTCCCGCAAATGTTCCAGCGGAAGCATGAAAGCAAAGCATGGCTACACTAATATAGATTAGCGCTGAAATCCTCATTAAATGAGGGAAAAACCTCTTACTGTGATTATAATTTATTGTAAAAATAGCATAGAACCATATGAATACAGGAACAGCTAAAAACGAAACAATTATAATCATCTGTAAATTTGATTTTTGAATCAACATCGGTCACCTGAATTATTATAATTATTAAAGAGCGGCGAATATGCTTCCTTGTTACCTGAGATAGATTGCTCTGTATAGTATGGAGAACATGAAATGAGTCATACACCTGAAATACTATTCATAAAAATTTGAATTTTTTACCAGAAAAAGGACAATAACAGCCCCGGAAAGCATGTAAACAAATACATAACTGATCGCAAAGTTATAACTTCGAGAGCTAATTATTGCAGTGTTTTCATGGTATAATTCGGGATAAAGACAGGGATATTTCTGAAACTGTGTGTTATATGATATGAAACATGGTATAGTCTGTCTCATAAAAAGACGACATTTTTAAAGAGTTACTCCGCTCTAGAAATTATCCACGTTTGAAGCCAAGTCGTGGGCTATACAGTCGGAGTTTTCCCCGAAAGGAGGGCCCGGGCCGGACCTTCGGCCATGACTGATCGGCGGTCAACATGTGAAGAAAAAAATTAATTAGATTTCATCAGTTAGAAAATGCCGTCGTTTTTCATGACAAACTATATGGAGTCCGAGTTCAGAAGAATCATACCAGCGCATAATATTTTAAAGAAGTTGATTTATTGTCTTCGATCCAGAAATACAATAAAATAAATAGCCCTCCATAATAAATATAGAAGAAAATAATTATAGCAAGTCGATATTTCCATTGAAAATGTCGTTTATGATTGATCGGAAGAAGGGTTTGATGTCGACGGAAGAATAAATGAAGAACAGCTGCCACCATTCCTGACAAGGATGCAATGTCCATGCATGCTTGTATTTTTGCAGAATTATCAAAATAATTTAAATAACCATAGGAATAATACGCAGGAAAGGGAAGAAGAACAATTGGTGCATTTAGAAGAGTAAAGAAAATGTCATTGAAGATGAACCACAATTGACAATGGAAGAGGTGCCATTTTATTTGAGTGTATTTATCCGAATATATACACCATAATGCAATTAAATTTAGAGGTACGCTTATCTGAACAACAACAGAAGAGTTAAAAACGATAAGAATACCAAGAAGGCGCCATGTTGCCCTATAGTAAATTTTGAGGTAATATCTTTATCGATGATGCAGAGCGGACTCGACGTGGAAAGATAATTCATATCGGCAAAAATACTACTGGTGGAGAGCCTACCGTCTAGACAAGAAGAACAGAATGATTAAAAACTTTGTTACTCACAAGTTTATTTCAATAACAGGTGAAAAGTCAAAAATCGCCTTCTTCTCAGAATTCAGATATTCCGATTAAAAATCAGTAGTCTGGCTAAAGATTGAAACACATAGCTATTAACATACGTTTTTGTACTAATTATTGGAGCGATGCTTCTTATTTCCATTCCCCTGTTATTCAGGATCAAGAAATGGTGCTGCTCGAGTAAAAAACATAAAGCAGATTAAGATAAAAACGTTTCAATAGCAATTTTGATAAATATATTGGGTGTAAGATTCAATTGTGTTTGTCTCGCTGATGATTTATGGCATCACCGTACTGATCGTGAAGCAGCCGATGCTCAGAAACTCCTCTAAAGGCTACTGATAATGGCTGGACCGCTCCTATTCTTATTAAAACATGATAGCTTCTTTGCCAAATTCTGCCGATATTTCTTATTCAAACAAATTCCCGCAAGTGTACCAGCAGATGCATGAAAGGAAAGCATGGCTACGCTAAAATACATTAGTGCTAGAATTATTATTAAATGGGGGTAAAATGCCTTACTATGATTATAATTCATTGAAACAATAGCATAGAGCCATATGAATATAGGAACAGCTACAAATGAAGCAATTATGGTCATCTGTAAATCTGATTTTTGAGCGAAATCAACTACCATCACTTGAATTATTATAATTATTAAAGAGCGACGAATATGCTTTCTTGTTGCATGAGACAAATCGTTTTGTTTAATATGAAGAACACGGAATGAGTCGTACATCTGGAATACTTTCAATCAAAACTTGACTTTTTACCAGAAAAACGGAAATAATGCACCAGGATATTAAAGAAGCAGCTACATAACTGATCGCGAAGTTATAACTTTGGGAATTGAGTATTGCCGTGACTTTATGGTATAGTTCGTCGTAAAGACAAGGATAACCCTGAAAGTTTGGACTGCGTAAGAGTTTGGTCCAGATGAATCGTGCCTGGGCATAATATTTTAAAGAAGTCGCCTTATTGTCATCAAGCCAGAAATACAATAAAATAAATAGCCCTCCATAATAAATATAGAAGAAAATAATTATAACAAAGCGATATTTCAGTTGAAAACGTCGTTTATGATCAGGCGGAAGAAGTGTTTGATGTCGATGGAAGAATAAATGAAGAACAGCTGTTACCATTCCAGACAAGGATGCAACTCCCATACATGCTTGTATTTTTGCCGAAACGTCAAGATAATTTAAATAACCATAGGAATAATACGCAGGAAAAGGAAGAAGAATAACTGGAGTACACAGAATTGCAAAACCAAGATCATTGAAGATGAACCACAGCTGACAATTGATAAGATACCATTTTATTTGAGATTTATCCGAATATATGCACCATAATGCAATTAAATTTAGAGGAACACTTATCTGAAAAATAGACGAGTTAGAAAAACGATAAGATTACCAAGAAGGCAGCGTGTTCTCCCAGAATAAATTTTGTGGTAATATCTTTATCAATGATGCAGAGTGGATTGAATGTTGTGGGAGATTCCATATCTGCAAGAAAACGACCTGTGAGAGCACGTCCTCTTCAGAGAATAGCAGAAGAATGATTGAATATAACGGGGATGCTTTCCTTTTGCCATCTGCTATGGCTTATTAGTCACAGGTATATTTCATTGACAGGTGAAAGCTAAGAATTACGAACAACCAAGACAATCTCGCTGATCGGTGCGGAGGAGCTTTCAATTATGAAGAACTGCAAGGTTTACGTATATTTTCTGAACTTATGATCTTCCATTTTTGTGGTAAGATCAAATTACTTATAAGTTGGCATTTTCTTTGTTCTATAGGAATAATAAGAGACTTTGGGATAACAAGGGGATATCCTCCTACCACTAATCCCGCCAAGTAGACGGCGTCTGCCGCTCACACGATGATCCCGGTGTCAACGGAGGCTCTCCGAATTGGGATTACAATATCCTCCGGCTGTCTGGCTCTACTGTTAAATATTCTTCTGGCTGGTATTATTCTAACTACCGCGTGCAGTTACATTGGCAAGTATAAATGGTTGCTCTTTCTCTATACTGTATCAGCTGCAATCTACGCTTTTATTCAAATTTGTATAGCCGGGGTACAGTAATCCTTTCGCATTTAGTTCTAGAGTTTTTTCATGTCTCTGGATGGGTATGTCTTCTTTGACACATTGAACTTTCTCCCTCTACCAATTGCTCAAATTGCCGTCTACTTATTCGTCTCCAGTTTCGTTCAGAATCTGATAATTTTAACGCTTTCTTTCCTCTATCGTTATTATGCCGTCTGCCAGTGGGTTTATTGTTTTTTAAAGAAAAAAACATTTTTAGTCCCGAAGGTTTAGAAACCTTTCAACGTAATTATATACGAAATGGGATAGTTTCACTACTAATCATCTGCCTAATAATGGCTGGTGTTTATTTGGCTATGAACCCAACACCATATTGTCAAGCTGTAATGGACCGACACTTTTCCGTAGTCAGCAGATATTCCCTCGGGAAAACTGGCCACATCTGTGCTGTCGTTATCGTCAACGGCCAGTTGAACTGGCGACTTCTCCTTGGATTGGGCAATTTCGCTGTATTTATAACAGTTTCTGGTCTTGTAATTGTATCCTTGGCCTTGAGAATTGGTCGTAATTTAAAGGGCAGTACAGCCGAGTCCGAAACTGTCGCTCGTAATCAAAAGAAAATCTTCACTTTGCTCATATTCCAGGTATTTTTCGGTCCTTCCTACAGTAATCCAGTTTCCAGCTATCTCTACCTCTGCTGTTTAATATTGTTCCCATACAAATAGTCATTTTGTCAACGTATTTTCAGCTACCGACCGATTGGCTTGTCCATAGTCTTGGAGCAATTCTTTCATTTGCTCAAGTTGTCGATCCCATTCTCATTTTCTATTTTATCAAGCCATATCGCCAAGCTTTTCAGAAAAATATTCTACGTCAAAATGTTCTCGTGAACAGTACTTCGGCTACCAGAACTGTAAATAATTCTCTATTATAATAATAAACTGTTATTGTCGAGGGAATTACGAGAATGTGAAGAAGGGCATAGGAATACTGATGGATTATCATAGAATACGTAACAAATGGAGGGCTACCACACTTTGATCAGGACAAGGAAGTAAAAGCCGTGTAAACCAAAACATTCGTGTTCATTGCGTACTTTAAATTGTGTGAGGAGTTGCACCCATAAATCCAACCTCTCGTTTCAACATTGTGCAATGCTTTGCAATTTGCTGTCAGGTTAACCACCCACTTTTATTCCTTTAGAAACAAATTGAATCCTTTGATTTTTGAAGAAATTTTTACCTTTAGCAGGTTCTCCTTATCAAAAAGACCAATGATTACAAAATATCAATCGTTTCCTTCCCTTTTCTTGCCCGTTTTCGTTTCGTTTTATTGGCAGTTTAAAGTCTTCTTTTCAGATGCTTTCTACGACTCTAAATGAGGACAAGAAAGTGCTTTTTGGATGCCTTTTGGGATCTGTTATAGTCTACAATGTATTTTGCCCCTTTTGCACATTTTAACCTCTTCAGGGAGTTAAATATTTGTGGAATTTTTTCAAAAGAGGAAATAATTCTGATTTTGTACCAATTGGAACAATTAAAGATCTTTATATATTCCTAGCCAAATCGTGCAAAGGGAAAAAGGTTGTTCTTCTATTTTTTTGAGGATTAAAATATTTCAGGTCTTCTCCTATTATTGTGGAAAAAGAGGACCCAAATTTGGTGAAATGGAGGATAGACATCTGCAGATATATGATGGTAACACCGGAATGTAAGTTGCCACCTTTTTCAACCAGTAATATTCCAGTTTTTGCACTATGAGACAAAAACCAAAGATGGTATTGATAGAAGTTGAGGTTAAAGACGATATCCTGTCTGTTTCTCTACCAGATGGTCGGAAAGCAACCGTTAAGTTTTCAGAAATTCTGGAGAGGAGGGATGTTCGACCAACATAGTCAGTTTTTAAAGTATTTTCCATGGCGGACCATAGCTAGAGGCGGGCCGTCTCGAAAATGGGCAGTATTATTATTTTTTCATCGTTTCCTTTTTTCTCTATGTTTTATTCAGTTTGTTCCGAAATTCCCGACAAGATGGCTTGGACTGTGGTGACGATATCGCTAAGCTTCTCTCCGACTTTCTAGAAGAACCCAGTAATTTCAAAAAGTTCAAATTGCTGACTTCCCATAGACTTTCGAATGGCTCTATATGTCAGTGGTCTTCACAATGAGCGATTTTGCGTAACCCAACCCACCTGGTGGGTGAATACTCCAGTTCCAAAAAGGACAGACGAAATGGCATACGAAGATAACTCTCCTTATATGATAATGACTCAAGGGTCCATGGATGTTCTGAATTCAAAACTTGACCAGGAAGTAAGAACTAAAACCAGCGGAAGTTATCCGATTTTAGATAAGTTTTCTACAATTCCGTCCAGTTATCCTTGTCGATCGCTGTGCAGCTTTTGATGAAGATAAGTGGGACGCGCTCAAAATTGGCGATGTGGAGATTCAATGCTACAAACCTTGCGATCGGTAATCGGATGTACAATTTCTAATTTATGTTTAGTTGCGTTGTAACCACAGTCAACCCTGAGACCGGGGCTAAAGATCCGGAAAATGAGCCACTGAGGACCCTGAGACAATTTCGACTAGCTCCTGAAGGCCCGTTAAGAACTCAATTTAAAGAATCACCGTTATTTGGAGTTTGCGGGGGAATAATCCAGGAAGTATGAAAATTTAATACAATAATATTGTACTATTCTAGGGCTACATTCATGAGGGACAAGTAGTTTACGCCAAATACAAGAAAGCTCCTTTCTGACAGGCTATCAGGCCATGTGAATTTATGATGAAATTAAAATATAAACGAGTTCATTGTGTACCCAACATATAAAATTCATAGATCAGATCAGCTAACGAATTTTTCGATATTAACATCTTTACCGTGAGCAGGTGAAAGGCCGACCAGGGATGGGCGGATAGTGATTTTCACTATCCGAAACGGATACCGGATGATCCGGAGTTGAAAAAAATCATCCGTTTCGGATATCGGAGGATCCGCATCCGAAAAAAATCATCCGGTCGGATGCCGGATAGTGGTTCCGGATTTCGGATACCGGATTCGGATACCGGATAGTAGCGTTTTTTTATGGTTTTGTTCTTTTTTTCAACAGAAATATAAAGAAATATTAGTAAAAAAACAATTTATTCTGAATAAAAATACTTGAAAAACGGAAACAACTAACGAAAATATAATTTGGAGGCGTTGCCACTGTTAATATAAAAAGAAAACATTACTCAAATCCTAAAATATCAATGTTTGCTCGGAGAAAGAGAAGTCGCTCCAATGTTTGATCCACCATGCGTTTTCTCAAATCAGACAGCGTAAGGCTCGCTGCGCTGAACAGCCTTTCCGACTCTGCGCTAGTAGCTGGTATGCAGAGATTCTCTCTTGCTAAAACAGTGAGTGTCGGAAAACGGACTTGATTCTCCGGTGTATTCCAAAACACAAAAGGATCTGTAAGCGAATTCGGAGGACTAGCTAGGTATTCATCGACCTCCTAAAATTTATCTATAAAAGAAACACAAGAAGACTTACAGAAAATGCAAAAAAAACAGGAAAAAAAAGAATTTAGGCCATAATGCTAAAAATCTGCGCGCGTTCAAAAATAAAGGCATTTCAAAAGAAAATATGAATTCCTAAAAATCCGGAAAATGGCCGGATTTTGGCCACTATCCGTTTCGGATACCGGAGGATCCGCATCCGAAAAAAATAATCCGGCCGGATTATTTTCCGGATTATTATCCGGGATTTCGGCAAAAATCCGGTATCCGACTATCCGATATCCGGTATCCGCCCATCCCCGAGGCCGACCCCTTCTTTTGTAGCGGAATGTGCGCACAAGTCTGTGAATAAATTGAGTTTGTTGATTGTTTCCAGCATTCGAGGAAACTGACGGTGTTACCCGGTTGAACATCGACAAAGTTTTTTATCTTACCGAAAAGGGTCTTTCCACTAATGTCCGTTGTTTATATTATTATGTCTGACATTTTTGGTTACATGAGTAGGTGTATTTGTATTACAATATATCAAATAGTTTAGGGCTGCAAGATGTCGTCTTTATCAGTGTGTCATTTTTTGGCACATTCAGTGGTATTATTTTAGTCGCCATGAATCCTTGTTATTATTAATGGACAGTAGCGCTGGCCAAGAAAATATTTCTAAAGAAAAACGTGATATACAGTACTCCACAGACTACATAAAACATTATTTTGTTGTTGAATTTTCATTGGAAAACGTTAAATTTAAATGCGCGCTCTTTCATGTTCCGAAACTGCCGTTTTCTCAAGGTTCATAGTTTACGGATTTTCTTCAAAAACGGAGGAAAATTCCCTGCATCTAGAAATAAGAAGGTTGCTATCTAATCTTTATTTTGTAGAATAACAAATGAAACTCAATTGCTCGCCGCGTTTAAAATACTAAAATACATCGAAAATCCTAAGAGGAAGCGGCTAATGAAAATAAATTGGCAATTGATGTTGAGATTGCAGGAAATTACGGAAGTTCACAACTTTTTACCTAAAAAACTCCTCGCTTTCTTGTAGATTTTCTAGAAAAATAATGTATTGCATTAATAATTAAGTGGGCATAGATCTTGTTGCTGTAGTCATAATGGTCGCTGGTTTGGCCCATAATTTTCCTATAAAAACGGGCGTTTCCTATTTTAATAATGAACTTACTTGAATCACATGAGAGCTTCTTCATTAAATTTACACGGTATTTTTTATTCAAGAAAATTCCCGCCAATGTACCAGCTGAGGCGTGTAATGAAATAACAACAACGCTAATCGACGTAAGAGCTATGGGAATACGGTAGATTTAATAAAGAACTCACCTTGGTTATAATTTATTGCAAATATTTGATATGCGAGTATTAATCCAGGAATTATAATAAATAAAAACATTACCAAGAGCTGAAACACGCAGTTTCAATAGATCATCAGAATTACCTGAATAATGACGGTTATCAATGAACGACGGACTTGTTCCCTTGTAGCGCGGGACATGCTTTTCTGTTCCTTATGAATGGAATAAAAAGAATCGGAAACCTGAATGAACACATTAGCACGTACTCGGCAAAAAATGACGAACCAGGAAAACTACAATGATCACCCAACTGACGATGAAAATACCGCCGTAAATCATAAGCACTGGAAGATTTTTAGTTCCTATTAATAAGGTTTTCTCCTCATATAATTGAGGATAAAGGCATGGATACTTCTGCAACTATTAGAATTGAAAATTTCAGATATTTCTTTGGGGAACATGGGGATTATGGGATTCGCATAAAAATCAGGTTAACTTTCATCAAAAGATGTCAAATTCAAGATCCTGCAGCGCCCATTTTTTTTTTCATTTTCCACAATATTGGAAAAAAAATTTGACGCTTACACGTTCGAATTTTGCCAATGTCTCCAATTTATTATACTGCATAAAAAAATGTAGCGGGACAGATATTCCACCATAATAAACATAAATAAAAATTATAATTATTAGACGAAATTGCCATCGAATATGACGTTTATGACTTATAGGAATTATTGTTTGATGCCGATGAAAAAATAAATGAAGAATAGAGGACACCATTCCAGCCGCCGATGCAACTAAAAGGAGGACCTGCAGATGCGTTGAAATTCCTAGATTATTGGGAAGCCCATAAGGATAAATAGCAGGATGTGGTAAAAGACCAATGGGTGTACACAGAATAGAAAAACCGATGTCGTTAAAGAAATACCACAGTTGACAATTGAAGAGATACCATTTTATTCGAGTAGATTTATCCGAATATATACACCAGAGACTAGTTAAATTGAGTGGGATGCTGATCTAAATTAACTGTTTGGATAAATGCCCTGCTGTTACCACAAATAGAGCATGTTCTATTAGGAGAAATGTTTCCAGAAGATTTTCATCAAGGATGCAGAGTGGATTCAATGTGGGAAGATTCATTTGTGATTGTTGAGGAAGGACGGTTTAGTAAAAAAAATAAGTGGGAGATTATTCCGTTTCGATAACCCCAAATAACCCAAATAGAGGGGGTTTTGCCCAGCGTTATGGTTTTTGATTAATGAACCCTGTCATCATCACCTGTTCCTATTCCAGGAACATGATAACTTTAAAAGCTGACAAGCTTAATTGTCTATGAATCAGCGAATTTTAAACTTTAGCCTATCTTCCCACATTTTCTTGAAAAATTTATGAATATCTTTTCGGAAAACACATTTCTAAGGATATTTGTACCAGAAAATTGCAAATCCGGCATCATTTTAGTCAGTTTCCTCATTTTTCCTATATTTTTCCGAGGCTTTTGAAAAAATGAAGATTTTGGTGTGTGCGATCTCATTTATGATCCATATCTTTGGAAGGAATCGGCTATTGCTAATCGGTTTTCTCTATCATGCAGTTGACTTGGCTATAAAATCATTTCCAGAACTTTGCTATAGGACCATTTTTCGAGTTTTGGTGGACGTTTACAGATATTATAATTGCAGGGAAAACACAGGTCACAGTTTATTTAAAAAAATTGGTTTAATTGAAGAGATTCTTCGTTTATTCGAGAACTGTGATTTTTCTGGGATACCAGCAATCGCTCCTTGTAGTTCGATGATTGATTTTGATCGCACAGCCCGCGATTTATTCTCCTGTACCAATGATCGTGATCCTACAGATTTGCGTGTAAACCACATTTTATCTAAAAGAATTCCATTTCTAAAGACCTGCTTGGGAACTTACTCGTATTACTGCAGCAAGGCAGTTTGTTCATTAAATTTATCCGATACTTTCTATTCAAGCATATTGCAGCAATTGTTCCAGCAGATGCGTGTAATGAAAGAACAAGGATTCCAATAAATACATAAACTGCTGATTATAATAATTGGAAATACGGAACTTACATTGATTATAACTTTTGGTAACCACTGAATAAACTCCTGCGAGTCCAGGAATAAATATAAAGGCAAATATCACCATTAGCTAAAAATCTCTTTCAGACAATTTTTATTGACAAAAATACCTGAACAATTATCGTTGTAAGAGAGCGACGAATATGTTTTTTTGTAGCGTGGGACATTGTTTTTTCTGTATTTATTGCATGAAATGAATCAGCAACCTAGATCACAGCCGTTATTACGGTAATCAAATTCTCAACTAAAAAGACAATGATGATTGCACAGCTTCCTGGATGAATAAAAGCATAAGACAAGAGAAAAGTTGTATGATTAGCAGACAATAAAAAAGTTTCATCTAAATAAAGTTCCGGATAAAGACAAGGATGTGTCTGAAAAAAATATATTGAATTTTGGCTGTTAGAAGAACCTGTCAACCTTGAGGAAAACTGGTTATAGGGCCCGGAAAACCAGGTAAATTTTTAAAATTTTTATTTGTAACCGTCGACTTCAAAAACGTCAGATCCCGCAGCCTTTGTTTTCCCCAACTGGCATATTAGCGTACCTTTTCAAATACACGTAAAGATTTCATATTATCCTCTTCCAGTGTCAGATGCACTGGAATAGCTATTCCACCATAAATAAAATAGAAGAATCCTAAAATTACTAGCTGTAGTTTCTTTCCACAGTGGCGTCTATGATTTTGGGGAATAATTGTCTGATGACGATGAAAAAACAAATGAGCAGTGGCGGCGGCCATTCCTCCCAGTGAAGTAACCAGAAGATAAAATTGAAGTCTCATAGAAATACCAAAATAATTGAGAATGCCATAAGAGTAATAGGCAAAAAATGGAAATAAAAGCAAAGGAGTAGTGAGGATTGCGAAGCAAAGGTCAGAAAAGATAAACCACAGTTGACAATTCAAGAGATGCCATTTTATTCTGGTAGATTTATCCGAATATATACACCAAAGACCAATTAAATTGAGTGGGATGCTGATCTGAATAAATGATTATTAAAATAAATAATGTGTACTGCAAATAGGGAATGTTCAGCTACAAGAAATTGCTCCAGGAGATTTTTATCAATGATACAGAGTGGATTCAATGTGGGAAGATTCATTTGTGATTGTTGATGAATATAGAAAATAAGAGGGAGATTATTCCGTTTCGATAACCACAAATAACCCAAATAGAGGGGGTTTTGCCCAGCGTTATGGTTTTTGATTAATGAACCCTGTCATCATCACCTGTTCCTATTCCAGGAAAATGATAACTTTAAAAGCTGACAAGCTTAATTGTCTATGAATCAGCACACAGCTCCATATATACCAGGATTGCACTAGACGTAGGTGAGACAGAAATCCTTTGAGAAAGCGATAGTTGGGCAGCTGGAAAATTACACAATTGTATATGAAGGCCAATAAGCCTTCAGAATACGCCGAAATAGTCGTAGAAAGATTTGTGACTGTTAGAAAAAGAATTACAATGAAAATAGAAAAAGCAAAAAGTTTTGAAGTCTGCGGGGATCCAATGGTTGTTTGAGTGAGAATTCGTCTCCCCCCTGTGCTCGCCTCGGAATAATGAACCTGGTAATATCAAAAACAAAAACTACTGTGTGCAAAAAAAATTGGCAGTGGGAGATAACTGGTGAAGGTCCGAGAAATATGCGACAAATATTATTCAAGTAACAGGTGAGATTAAATAATCACAGGTGCATTTCAAAATATCAAAGATAAACTTTTAGATCAGCTGAGCTTTCAAATATAAAGGCCATGTGCACAAAAGATTTTATTTACTATATATTATAGTCAATAAATTTATGTGGCGAAAGCTTAGGGATAATTAATTGGCAATTGATCTAGAGATTCCCGTAGCCGGAACGGTCCTTGAAGCCCATTGTTTTTCTACAAATTCCCAGGATTTCAATTTTTATATGTAAAACTTACTTGAATTACAGGAAAACTTCTTTATTAAATTCAGTCGATACTTTTTATTCAGTAAAATCCCTACCAAAGTGCCAGCTGATGCATGGAATGAAATAATCAGTAGATTGATATAGGTAATAGCTGTAATCCTTATTTTCCCAAGCAGAAAACTCCACTTTGATTATAATTGATTGTCAGAATTTGGTAGACAATTACTAACGCAGGGATTCCGATAAATGAAAACATCACTGTGAGCTGAAATTCTTGACTATTGCTGCCTGAATAGGAGGCATTACTTGAATAACAATAGTCACTAAAGAGCGTCGAACTTGGCTGCTTGTTGCTCGAGACATTCGTTTCTGTTCGTCGTGAATGGATCGAAAGGAATCAGACACCTGAATTTTGATTACAATAGACCTCAAGGACCTGATTTCTAAGAAAAAATTATCGAATCCTTATTGGAAAACGTCAAATTAAAATCATCTTGAGATCCCGGAGCGTCCGTTTCCCACAGAATTAAAAATCGACTGTATCAACGTTTTCTATGAAAAATTCACTGACCAAGTAGGTTACAATAATAAACCAACTGCCCACGAGGATGCCTCCATAGATAATTGCTGGGGTAAGATTTTCTGACGGTAATAGAACAGTTTTGTCTCGATATAATTGAGGATAGAGGCAGGGGTATTTCTGAAATTGTTAGAATTTTGCAATTCTACTGCCAGCGGAGTAGACTACTGGGTATCAAATTTGAGCCCTTAGCAGGATTTGCTGCACTCCAGATTTTTGTACTTACACGCTCATATTTTACCAAAGTCTCCAATTTATTAAAATTCATCCAAAAATGCAACAGAGCCGATATTGAACCATAATAAATATAGATAAAGATTATAATTAGCAGGCGAAATTGCCAGCGAATATGTCTTTTATGATTTGTAGGAATTATTGTCTGATGTCTATGAAAAAATAAATGAAGAATAGAAGCCACCATTCCAGCCAGAGAAGTAATTCCAATATGAGCTTGTAAACTCATTGAAATCCCAAAATAATTGAGGAACCCGTAAGAATAATATGCAGGGAATGGGAGGAGAATCAGAGGAGTACAGAGAATAGAAAAACAAGCGTCATTGAAGACAAACCACAGCTGACAATTGAAAAGGTACCATTTTATTCGAGTAGATTTATCCGAATATATGCACCAAAGGGCAATTAAATTTAAAGGAACACTAATCTGAAAAAGAAGAGTAACAATTGAGGAAAATTACCGCGAAGAGAGCATGCTCCGCTAAGATAAATTTATTAAGAAGATCTTCATCGATGATGCAGAGAGGATTCAATGTGGGGAGGTTCATTTGAAGAACTTTAAAAAGCCAGAGCCTATAAAATTGTGGCAAATACGACAAACGCTTTGATTCAAAGAACAATAGAATTGAAAATTTGCTTACTATAGAAGTTGATTTATGAACGCAACTTTCAGCTGTTCCAAGAAATGTTTCTGCTCAAAGGGCAAAATTTATTCCGTTTGTTCATAGATCACCGACTTTTGCTAACATTTACGCTTCTAATCGTGAAAAAACTGGTCAAGGGCTGCAATCAGGGAAGCTTTTGAACTTTGAAAAAAATGAATTGAATTCAAGGCCTTCAAATTCCCGGGCTACGCTAACTTCTCGCCCGAGATTGGAAACCGACTAGGAATCAATTTATTTAAGGAATTGGTTTAATTGAAGAGATTCTTCTTTTACTCGTAAGCTCTGATATTTCCGGGACACCAGAAATTGCCCCTTGTATTCCACTGGCAGATTTAGAACAAATAGCTCGGACCGTTTTCTTTTGTATCACCGATTGTGACCCTCGAGATCTTCGCGTAAACCATATTTTATCTAAATCTTTTTTTTTAAATTATTTGTGTTTATAAAATGGGACAAAATCCCCTCACAAACCATGATTATAATTTTTTGCGATGACTAAACAGCCTCCACAGAAAATTTTACTTGCCGACTCATACCCTTAGAATATTGGACGACGGCGTGGGTAGCATTCCGTTTATACCAATAATTGATTTGGATTGAATAGTTTTTATCCGTGTTTCCTGGGCCAGGGATCGTGATCCTCCTGGTCCTTGAGTAAACCAGGGATTGTCTAAATTTTTCTTTTTTATATCGAAATTACCCTTACTTCTATTGCGGTAACATCTCAATTTTGTCATTACATTTACCCGATACTTCCTATTCAAGCATATGGCAGCAATTGTTCCAGCAGATGCATGCAGTGAGATAATAACGGTTATAATAAAAGTAGAAGCTAGAAAAGAAAGGGATATAAAAGTTATTGCTGCTTACTTGGGTTGTAATATTTCATAAGTGTAAGTAAAACGACTACAGATCCTGGAATTAATAAGAAAGCAAATATTACAGAAATCTGAAAGCGTTTTTTCTTGCTTTTTTTGTAACTCGGTACTTGAATAATTATGGCGATTAAAGACCGGCGTATATGATTTCTTGTAGCCGTGGACATCGTTCGCTGTTCATGAATAGAACGAAATGAATCAACTACCTAAAATATGAACTTTTAGACTTCGAAAATCCGCTTACTAAGAAAATTATTAAAAATGTAAAGCTGCCTACATAAACAGACAAATATATTGCAGCAGCTGTGATATTTTCAAGGGATATTATAAATGTTTCTTCTTGATATAATTGAGGATAGAGACACGGATACGTCTGAAGAAAATAAGAAAACTCAAGGAATTCTGTACCTTTTCATATTTAATCAATGTTTTCTGCCGATCATTGTCGGCCAGAAGATGTGCTGCGACAGCTATTCCCCCATAGAAAAGATAAAATAATACCACCAGAGGAATACGTATTTTTGATGAAATGTATCGTCGATGATTTGATGGAATGATTGTCTGATGTCGATGAAAGAATAAATGAACAGTAGCAGCACCCATTCCTCCTAATGAAATAGCCCCCAGATAAAATTGAATTCTCATAGAAATACCCAAATAATTGAGAAATCCATAAGAATAATATGCAGGAAACGGGAATAAGAGCAGCGGAGTACAGAGAATAGAAAAACAAGCGTCGCAAAAAATAAACCACATTTGACAATTGAACAGATACCATTTTATTCGAGTAGATTTATCCGAATATATACACCAGAGACCAGTTAAATTGAGTGGGATGCTGATCTAAATTAACTGTTTGGATAAATGCCCTGCTGTTACCACAAATAGAGCATGTTCTATTAGGATAAATGTTTCCAGGAGATTTTGATCAATGATGCAGAGTGGATTCAATGTGGGAAGATTCATTTGTGATTGTTGATGAATATGGTTTTAGTAGGAAATAAGAGGGAGATTATTCCGTTTCGATAACCACAAATAACCCAAGTAGAGGGGGTTTTGCCCAGCGTTATGGTTTCTGATTAATGAACCCTGTCATCATCTGTCATCACCTGTTCCTATTCCAGGAACATGATAACTTTAAAAGCTGACAAGCTTAATTGTCTATGAATCAGCGAATTTTAATCTTTAGCCTATCTTCCAACATTTTCTTGAAAAATTTAGGCAAAAAAAAGAGGAATTCACGATGTTCCTAATTTTTGTTTCTTTAAAAAATGATTACCGTAAATTCTCTATTATAGCCCCCGGGGCTTATATTTTTTCGTGACCTCTCTAAGGGGGGGCTTATATATTTCGCGACGAATTTGCCAAAAATTAGCACGAAAAATGCATTTTTTTGCGAAATTTTCAGAAAATTTCGAACAATTTTCCTAATTTATTGTCATTTTTCGCCCATTTTCATAGAAAATCATAGCAAATTCGGAGTAGAAAATTGTAAATCGCTTAAATGCTTTTTGCTAACAGCCCACATGGAAGAATTTGCGCTGTCGGTAGAACAATTCCTTTCCTTTTCTAGCAAGCTTATAGAATTTACTCGCTCTATTCAGTCTTCTGGATTGGCGAAATCAATCGCTTTCTTAATTTGTTCGCGCCCGCTCGTCTCGATATCTGTTCGAAACTTCGGAACAGAATCGAGAATGTAAATCAGAACGGAGCGAACTACTCGGTGCGATTCGAGGAACTGTTGGATACAGGCCAATCCAATTTTGAACTTACCTGAAAACCCCCGATATCTCTGGTCCGAACCCGAACGTACTGGGGAAAAGGAGTTCGACTTTACAGTAGCCGGTCAATCACATTTCAACCGGTCAGTCTACAGTTTAGTCTGCCAATCGTTCCGGAGATTCCCATTCTTTAGGTTGTACAACGGTCACAAACCCGTCTAGGGACGACGAAAACTGGATTGACCAGCTCACATGGCATTGGCCGGCTAAAATGTAAAAAAAAAACAAAAAAAGGACGCGCAACGCTTGTCTCGATGAAACCTAGCAAATTGAAGCAAAACCCGAGCGCTTTTATCATGCGACCTAAGGTACAACATTAGGGACTATCAATTTAGTACACTGTGCTCGATTGTACCGCAAGAAAACATTACCATTTGACGGTGGAAGCTTTGGAAAGCCTAAAAATGCTCGAAAAATGAGCCTAAAAATAGCTGGTCCAAGAAAAAACCCAGTTTAGGGGGGGCTTATAATAGAGGGGGGGGGGGGCTTATAATAGGAGGGGGGTTATAATAGAGAATTTACGGTATACGAATCTTCCTTGGTTGAATGGGCATTCAAACCAAAAAGAAAAATTAGCTTCATTTGAAGCCTTACCTATATCGGTTTAGGAACAAAAGGCTGTCGTTAAATGTTGATGTTGCGAAGCTAAGCCAGGATGTCAGATCTCTAGCGGTAAGAAAACCAATCCAGTAACAGGTGAGGTTAAATAATCAGCGATGCACAATGACTAATAAGGCTCGAAATGTCAAGGTCAAGCAGATTGAACATATTTTAGAGGGAACCCACATACTGAATATTTTGTTTGCTAAAAAAAGAAAAGAAAACTGATTTTAATTTGGGAAACATCGAGGCATCGAATATTTTATTTTGTACTAGAAAATACGAAATTAGGACAAAACCTGGAACTTTTATCCTCTATGCGTTCTTGAAACATTGACAACCCGAGTAAAGAAGACTTTGCCTGAAAATGGGCATTCCTCTTCCCAGCTCGAAACTTACTAGCATTATCGAATGCAAATTTTTTCCGTATAAATAAGCGATACTTTCGATTCAGACAAATTCCAGTCAAAGTTCCAGCAGAAGCATGAAATGAAATGAAAACCACACCGATCGAGGAAAGTGCTGAAAACGTCGCGTTCACGGAAAGAGAACAGTTTACTGTGATTATAATTCAGAACAAGCATCTGCCAGAGAAAAACAATTACAGGGATTACTATAAATTGAAACATTACGGACAGCTGAAAAAAAAACGTTGATAAAATTTCGTAAAAGGGCTCATTTTTCTTTATTATCTCATGCTATCGTATTCCAATTTACAGAACTACAAACAGATTTTTGTGCTAATGGCTAGCAACATAGTCGAACATTTTTTAAGCATGATTTTGGCTTGCAATCGCGGAATTTAAAGGAGTTGCCTGACTAGTGAATGAAAAAAAAACCAAAATTGGTAATTTTTTTGGCAGAAAAGACTCGGATTTTTGAGTTTACCGCTTGAGTTCAGCTGCATAAAAAAGCTTTGTAATTTAATCATGTTCTCAAAGAGAAAAGCACGAAAATATCGCAAAAATGACCGTTTTTTGCAAATCAATTAGTATTCTTGTCAGAAAACTTGTAGGAAAACTTGCAGCCTACATTTTTTTTAAATTTTTTTTTGCATTTAACAGGACCTCTAAAAACGACTCGCTAAGATTCCACAATGGGAAATTCTTTACCTGGATAACAATAGTTATCAAAGATCGTCGAACTTGATCTTTTGTAACCTTGGACATGACATGCTGCTCCGTATGAATTGAATAAAATGAATCCGTAACCTTAATAATTTTTAGTCATTTATCCAAGAGACGGTTACCAAACTGACGACAATAATTAACCAGCTTGTGATAAAAAAAGTTATATAACCTATTGAGTTAAAAACATTTCCAGAGCCCAGAATAACAGTTTCGTCATGATATAACTCCGGCCAGAGACATGGATATTTCTTAACTTTTTTAATATTAAATCGAGGGTTGTGGTACTTTTTCGTAATCTCTTAAAGAAGACTCTTTATCAGCTGCTAAAAGAAAATGCAGAACGACAACACCGCCACCGTAGAAAATATAAAAAAATATAACCAAAATTAGTTGTGCATTCGGTCGAAAATGTCGTTTATGATATTTTGGAAGGATTGTTTGATGCCGAAGGAAAAATAAATGAATAATTGATGCAAACATCCCCGTAACCGAGGTAATTCCAAGATACAGTTGAGCTCTCATAGACAATCCGGTGTAGTTTAAAATCCCATAAGAATAATATGCAGGAATTGGCAGGAGAACGACAGGAGTCGAGAGAATTGCAAAACTTGCATCATTATAGAGAAACCATAGCTGACAATTGAAGAGATACCATTTAATTCGAGTTGATTTATCCGCATAAATACACCAAAGTCCAATTAAATTTAAAGGAACACTAAACTGAAAAAAAAAGAACATGGAAGGGAATTGGTAGCAGTTACCCCAAAAACGGCATGCTCTAATATAACGAATTTTGCGGTTTGGGCTTGGTCAACAATACAGAGAGGATTCAAAATTGTAGAAAAGGACATCTGCCTGGAATAGAAATTCTAAATCGTCATGGGATTGTTTCCAAACTTGGGTGAAACGATCGCTGTGGGACCGCTTGAAAACCAGGCAAATTTTATGAACTTTTATTGTAGAAAGGCAAATTCAAGTGCGTTTTTAGGTCACGCAGCTCCAATTTCCTCCAAAATTGGAAATCTGCTATAACGTATAAAGAGAACGTGGCAAGCAACGTCCAGATGGACCAAGGTTTACCACTGCAGCATTCCAAATTGAACAGAATGTACTCAATTTTAATTTCCCATAAAGATCAGGTGGAATTTGTCAATAATGATGCTAAAGTAACGCGTACTTTGCACGTAGGAAATTAGAAAAACCAGGTGGATAATAGATCTATGCGATCCAGACAAAATTAAAAACTGAATAATATTATACAAAGCACATTAACTGCCTGGAAATTCTAGGCTAGAATAATATATTCTAATACCATCTGAAGTCGACGTTGTTTTTCACTCTTCGTTATTACAGCTGTCCGCCTTCTTCCTCGGAAATCTTGTAGCTATGGTTCAAAGATATCAAACAAAGTTGGTCATGATTCTCAATGACGTCAGAACGTGCCAGCTTGGATATAGTCGGTTTCCAAAACCGACAGAAACAGGGGCTGCTAGACCTGAAAACTCACGTATTTAAATTTGAAGCTTTCCAATAAAATTTTTAAAATATTTCCCCGCACCAGCTTTTTAGTTTAATAGTTTCAAAGGCAACATTGTTTCGTGCCACATTCATCAAAAAGACCGGAAACTTTCTTGTATCATATGATTGAATTACGTGATAGACTCTCACGAGGAAATAAAATGAATTACAATTCTTTCCTCTCCGTAATCAGTTTTATTCACTGCCTCGTTGATGCAGATCTGAGATCTCATACTTCCATTACTCATGGTTGCAGTACGATTTCGGCCCTTTTTTAAACCAAAATTTTCAGCTAAAATGGTCAGCCGATTTTATCATTTATTTAACCCTTGGACCAATTTCTATGTTCCTCTATGGGGCGATAATTACCACAATGATACGTCATTGGAAAGAGTTCAATGGGTCCTATTACAAGCTTTTTCTTGTATCGGCGACTATTGTGAGTTGCTCTTACCGTAATCGAGAAAATTTCGCTGTGGAAAAACCAGGCAACTTTTCAAATTTTCATTGGAAATCGCCAAATTCCAAGGCGTGGTGAGATCCCGCAGCGCCCGTTTCTTCCCAGATTGGAAATCCATAATATACCGTTTTTTTTCCAGAATATCGCCGCGTATCTTGTCAGTTTTCCCATACATCAGTTACCAAATGTTGTCTGCCGAAATTGTTCACTGTCTTCCTTCTTCCAAGAACCGTTCATAGGGCTAGATATTATGCGTTTCTTAACAAGATACGCATTCCAATGCAATATTTTAATTGATGGAATAATGGTTATTAATCGATTTTTCGCTATCAAGTACCCATTCAGCTATAATGAGGTAAGAGTTTTACCCTATGAATCATGAAAAATCTTCTAATTCAGACCTGGAATAAGTTATTTTTACGTGTAATGTGCGGTACTCTCGCTGTACCGGCGCTTATGTATTTTCCATCCTATTTCAATCCGTCATATCCTGTCTATCTTCCAGAATTCGACCGTTATGCTTATAAATTTACTGAAGAAGTGAGTACGCGTTGGGACCACGATAAGTTCCACTTGATTTTTGGGTCTCCCTGTCGGAAAATTCGTTAATTTGAACTTTTTTAGCGGCTTTTATAAGCCTATTTTCAGAATCTCTGGGCCACGGTCTACATTCCTGGGATAACTTTACTATTATTTGTTGTGTGCGTAATGGTATTTACTGTCTGGACATTTTGTATCCTGTCAAAGAGATCCCACCGTTCTACCCGCTCTGCGGAAACGAAATTATTCGCCCACGCCTGTGTAAATGCTACTCTCAGTCTTGTTGGAGGCATATATCAAGTAATTTTTGCATTTTGTAGTAATTCAGAATTTTGTGTTTTAGACAATTCGAGCAATTTCCCCACTCGTTGATGCCAAATTGAATCCAAATCGGGTAATAGGCGACTATTTTATAATTATAACCTGTGTTACGCCGTATACCCTCCTCATATTCAGTAGGGATATCAGGAAGTACATGCCGATTTTATCAAGATACGTAAAAAATATTAGAACCACGCCAAAAAGTAAACAATCAAAGCAGATGACACATATCACATGAATAAAATATTGATTCTTCTTTCAAATTTCCCTAATTTCCTATTCTTCCCTCTTAAAAAACTAGTTTAAAATTTATTATACTGATAAATCGTCTAATCTACTCCTAAGAAGCCCGTCGTAGAAAGAATATCCTACTGTAAGGGTCCCCCATCAACAAAAGCATGATGCTCGCCATGCGGCAGAGGTTGGACTCCTGCGAACACCTATAATTAAAATAAATTCAATTAAATTTTGTTTATACCTCGGCAGGTTGCTTGCAACATTGTTCTTTGCATATGGGAACCAAGGCTGCTGGGCACTGGCAGCATCTCGGAGCGGACGAGGTCGGCACGGTAAGAAGAACCAGAAGAAAGAAAATTTTTAGCATTTCGGGGTGCCTCCATTATCGCTCTAGGGATTTTTATAGTGAGGAAAAGATCAAAACTAGGAGGTACTTTTTATATAAACAGCCGACTGGCACGGCTTCAGTGCAACGAATGATATGACTAGAGAGCAATAAGGACGAGTAGAACATGAAACTCACATCGGCTTTGAAGCGTATACAACTAAAAATTAAGAAATTTAATAAATTTTTTGTGCATCCCGAAGAATTGATCAGTCATTCCTTCCGAAAAATTGCAGGCCCGATACCGCTGCTGATGAAATCGGTGATAAAGTACCATACCCCCGCCTGAAAAAGACAGATATCATAGATCGTCTTTCTCACGAAGTTCGCTGAACAAGATGCCAAATCCGCGACTGTCATAAGAACTTGTTCAAAAGCACTGTCTATGCTGCAGCTAGTATTTGTGTAATAGTTCGACAATTCAATTGATCAAAACAGTGATCATTTCTGTCTAACACTTGGTCTCATTCCTGCGGATGGCTCTTCTGACCAATCGTTTCCGTTATGTTCTCCTAGTTGTGTGCTTTTTCTGTCTTACTAGTATTTGTTCTAATTATCTAATCATGCATTTTACTTTTATCTGTTCGGATAAAGATTTTACCGACGGTTATAAAACTGAAAATGGAGTAGGTTTTACTTATTTTTGGGTAGAAAACCCTATTCAGACAATAATCAGCCGGTACAGTTACAGTCCGACTGAAAAAAGTGCAATAATTTGGGCTGTAGCTACTGGAACTATGATTGGCACACTGCCTTTCAATTATTTGTATATTCGTTTCGGGGCAAAGTGAGTGAGAAGATCGTTTTGAAAGAAATTTTATTTCAGATGGCCATTTTTCTTTGCTGGTTGGATTTCAATTCTTGCCACATCATTGAGTCCTATTGCTGCCTATTCTGGTATTTATTTCTTGCTGGTTGCTCGTTTTATCCAGGTAATATTTTATCATCAATCCTGAGTCTGTTTTAGGGCCTCGCCTATGCTGCAGATTTTGCAACAATAGGAATGATGTGTGTTCGTTGGACGCCGCTAAAACAGACAGGATTTTTCATTGCCGTTTTGACATCATTTTCTAATGTTGCTGTGACTGTCACTAATCCCCTTACCGGAGCGGTTAGAGCCCTAATTTACTTTGGAAAACAGTGTTATTCAGCTGTGTGGTTCTGTCTTGGGATGGAAATCGTCTTATTATATTCATGCTGGATTTGGAGCGATTGTATTCATTTTATGGGCAATATTGTACAAAGATGATCCACATCTGCACACATCTGTTTCAAGCCATGAGCTGCGGGTAATACAAAAAGGAAAGACATCAGCACATATTGAAAGAACGCCATATGTTCCTTATTTGGTAAGATGAAATTATTCTATAGGAAATTGTTTAGGAAATTATCAAAAATCCGATCATATTGGTGGCTTGGGCAAACGCCCTGGCTGAACTGACATCTCTTACTCTGTTGCTGACATATTCTCCTATTTATCTTCATAATGTTCTCAAATATAATATCTCAGAAACAGGTATAGTCGGTTTCCAATCTTAGAGGAAACGGGCGTTGCAGGGCCGTAGGCAAATTGAAAAGCAGGCAAATTTTGAATGTTTTGCCGCAAAACATTCAAATTTTCATTTGAAAATGCCAAATTTAAACGTCTTGAGGTCCTACAGCTCTCGTTTCTCCCCAGATTGGAAGCGGATTATAAAATTGCTTTCCAAACTCAGCGCTACGATAAACCTTCCTCTTCCAGGATTCATAATGGCCCTCACAGCATCTATCAACGTACCGTTACGTGTACTTTTTGGTCTCTTTAGTGATTATCTTACGTACGAGATTTTTAAATAATTTTTATTTTAGTAATACTTCAGATGTGTATCAGAATATTGGAAAATGAGAATATGTAATGGCGTTGCTGTTGGCGTAGCGGGTATATTTTGTTTCCTTATTGGGATTACGCCCCCCATCAATCCTGATCTCATTATTTTCTACATTACCATGTTTTATTTCTGTCTAAGCTTGAATCCTGGTGGTTTCTACAAATGTGCAACATTCGTCTCAAGGTTTACTGTAAAGCTCACATTCCTCAAAAACTTTTTTTCAGACAATACGCTCACTTTGTTTTGTCAACGATTCAATTTATGAAATGCGTCGCTCTTTTTGTTGCTCCTGCAATTGTGGCTTTGTTTGTAAAGAATGAACACAGTTATGAGGAATGGGCATGGGTATTTATTTTAAATGGTGGATTATTGTTCCTTGTAAGGATAATTCCCATCTGAAATAGCATATTTTTCATAGGCAAATCTAATTTTCTTCTTTACTGCAACAGATGAACCGGCAAAATTCACAGAGAAGCTGAACCTCGAGAAGGTTCCGGCAGATACTCTTCCAATGGAAAGTTTAGTAACAGCTGATTGAAAATAAATTGTATACTATTTGAATTTTCTACGAATGGCCACTTTTTTGACGGCTATTTTCAAAAACATGCTGAGATCTTTCTAGAGATCCATGTTCATCGGAAAGTTATGTACACGAAAAACTTCTACCTGCCGCCTTTCCAATTTCCGGATATTTCCTTATTCGCAACAGAACACAGACACACGCATATCCAAAGAGAACTCGCATGACGCATTTGTACCCGCCACAATTTGTCGCGCTTGTCTTTTAATTTCTTTATACACATATTGATGTTGTGGTCCCGGAACTAAAAAGTGCAATATTTTCATCTGCAATCATCATGATGGTTTGTGGTATTTTTCTCATGAAAAACTGTGTTTCAGTTAAAAATTACCGTGGGATTTGTAATTTCTACAGTAGTTGACTTGATCACCCTTCCCGTGTATATTTTACTTGCTGTGGCAATTTTCAAAAATTGGAAAGTTTTCAATTCCTCGTATTACAAGCTGTTTCTTCTTTCTTCTGTTATGATAGGTTTAAATTTAAATCGAGGGTTAAAGAGATTCCTAGCACGTAATCAACTATCTGAATAGTTGGCCGATTCTGCGATTGCCTAACATTGTCTGCAAGAATTGTACGTTTTCCGATTTCTACAAGCAGCCGACTTTTATCGGTTTGGATACCATGCGATTCCTCTACGTTTATTTTGCCTATAATCTTTGTTTTATTGAAATTATCATGGCTTTCAATCGTTATACAGCGATACGGTTCCATTTTACGTACAACAGGGTAAATGTGACTATTTTTCTCTTTTACATTTTTGCAGATCTGGAAAAAGCTGCTAACTCCTGCGATTTTAGCAGCTCTTCTTGTTCCGGTAGCTTTGGCATACCCGTCGTATATTTATCCATCCTATGGTACATATTATGAGCCAATAGACACGTACAAATACTTGGCTACGGAGGTAAATTAGTCCGAGAAATCATTGACGCACCTGGATCTGCAGTCCCAATGTTCCGCAGTCCAATAAAAAAATCGTACATTTTTTCAGTAACCGATCATAAAAAAATGCTTTAATGAAAATGTGTCAAATATCCGTAGAAACGGTCTTCATTTACAGGATCCACTGCGCCGTGGTCTGACTTTATTTCTAGTCCAATTAATATTCTCAATGAGTGTGATTGCCATCGGAGCCATGACACTCTACGCCCTTTGTCGTCTACCAAGAACTCCCAGCCGATCAATAGAAGTCAAATTATTTATCCATTCCGTAATTAATTCCCTGACCATGATGATAGTCTCCGCGTATGCGGTAAACCAATTTTCTAATAGAGTACAGTGCATATTTCAGTTCTGGTACGTCTTCTTCCCAAAAGTGTTGAATATTGGCAATGCTTGGAATCTTATGATAATTTTTCCCTCGGATTGCATGTTTTGTGCGTCTCCATACGCGCTGATTGTTTGTAGCCGGGATTTACAGGAGCGGTTGCCAGTGATTTCGCGACTGGTGAAGAAGAGTAATAGATCTGGTCCAATATCATTGCACCCATCATAGGTACTGCACCCGATTTGTATCAGTGTTTTTCTTCCGTTTTCTGTATTCCCCGCAGCTTACAAGGGAATGTTTTAAATTTAAGGTGGCCTTTTGACTCGAAATCTATACCATTCGAAAGAGCTCGAAAAGTTAGGAAGGTAGGTGTATTCCGTTTCTGCGGAGCGACCTCCGTTGAGGCACACCGGCGCCGAGGAAATTGGAAAAATTTTGAAAAATTCCTGTCGAAAGGGAAACAAGAAAAGCGATCTCCAAAAACATGAAGCCGTGGCCTAGTGGATAGTGGCTACAACCAGAAATTTTTTTTCTTTTTTTCAGCCCAAGGTTCGGATTCTTGATGGATCACAGCTATTTTTCTTTTTTTTCTCTCACAATTTGTGCTACTTTATGTTTCCGTTTGATTAGTTTAGTAAATTATCAAACGATAGAAAACATCAATACTCGAGTTACTCTCTTGAAACTACTAGTATTTCATCTGGTCACAATTGCGAGCAGATGGTGAGGATTTATCGTTATTTGCACGTTTATAAAAAAAGAAAAATAGTTGTGATCCATCGAGGATCCGAACTTTGGGCTGAAAAAAAGAAAAAAACTTCTGGTTGTAGCGACTATCCACTAGGCCACGGCTTCATGTTTTTGGAGATCGCTTTTCTTGTTTCCCTTTCGACAGGAATTTTTCAAAATTTTTCCAATTTCCTCGGGGCCGGTGTGCCTCAACGGAGGTCGCTCCGCAGAAACGGAATACACCTACCTTCCTAACTTTTCGAGCTCTTTCGAATGGTATAGATTTCGAGTCAAAAGGCCACCTTAAATTTAAAACATTCCCTTGTTAGAAGTTTTTTTTTGGATTTCGCATTCCACTGAACGGCAGCAGCTTCTCTCCTTTAGTGTTCCACACATCACTGATTTGTTTCTCTATCAAATAAAATATTTTTACGGTGGGAAATTCACACAGGATCCCCCTCACCTGAAAGTAGAGTATAGTAAAAATTAGCGGAGGCTGTTCATTCAATTACCGAATATTTCCTTATTGCCAGACGGTCATGAGCTCATTCGGAACTTACCTAGGCGTTCACCGAGTTAATATAATTTTCCGTGATTGATTTAATTTACCTCCACTTATTGGTCCCGGAACAAAAAAGTTCCATATCTCCGACAGCAGTCATGATGGTTAGTTCTTTCTACGTTTACTAAAAGATTTCAAATTTTAGTTGAAAATATCTGTAGGATTTGTAATTTCTACAATAGTGGGTTTGGTCACCCTGCCGGTGTACATTTTGTTGGCTGTTACGATTTTCAAAAATTGGAAAGTCTTCAATTCTTCGTACTACAAGCTGTTCCTTTTTTCCTCCATTATGGTAGCCCATTTAAACGACGATTGAAGGGGTTTTTAGCATATGATAAATTATCTGAACAGTTGGCCAATCCTGCGACTGCCTAACATTGTTTGCAAGAACTGTACATTTTCTGGTTTTTACAAGAAACCAACTTTTGTTGGTCTGGATACCATGCGCTTTCTCTATCCTTACCTCGCTTATAACCTTTGTTTTATTGAAATTATCATGGCTTTCAACCGTTATACGGCAATACGTTTTCATTGGAGTTACAATAGGGTAAAGTTGTTTATAAAATTTAAAGTTATATTTTCATTTTTTAGATCTGGGAAAAGATGCTAATCCCTTCAATGGTGGCTGCTTTATTAATTCCTGTAACGTTGACATATACTGCTTACATTACTCCATCCAATAGTGGATATGACCCGCTGATTGATACCTACTATTTTCGGTCTAACGAAGTTTGTTATTTTGGCTCTTCAGTACAAGAAAATCTAGTTGAAATGATCTTCATCTTCAGAATCCGTTGCGCCGTGCCTTGACTTGTTGTTTAGTTCAGTTAATATTTTCAATCAGTGTGATTACCATCGGAGCCATGACGCTCTACGCTCTTTGTCGTCTACCAGTCAGTCCCAGCAGATCAGTAGAAGTCAAATTATTTATCCACTCGGTAATAAATTCTTTGACAGGAATGATGGTTTCCGTTTACTCGGTAGGTTATACCTTTCAGAGAGCACTCACCTTTTTTTAAAGTTTTGGTTTGTCTTCTTCCCAGCACTATTGGAAATTGGTAGAAATTTTAATCTCATGGTAACTTTCCCATTGGATTGCATGTTTTGTATATCACCGTATGCTTTGATTATCTGCAGTAAGGATTTACAAGAACGATTGCCAGTGATATCATGGCTGATAAAGAAGAATGACCGATCCGAGCCAGTTTCAGTACAGCCAATAAACCCATGATGAATAAATTTTAAGAAAAAATACTTTGATAAATTCATTTAATAAAAAAGAGATTATTCTAAAGGAGTGGTAGAGTTATCCACGTCCGAAGGGTTCAGGCCCGCGAGGAGGATCAGGCCGATTATCAATGCATTTTACCTGAAATGGAAAAGTATTAGGGTTCCAAAAGACTTACGGAACTGTCACGTCCCTTCTTGACGATCTCACAACTGTCCCATCCTTCACGCTTGGGACACATTTTATCGCAGGGATTGCCTTTGAACTTGGGATCAACTAAAAATAATTACACAAAACGTAGGAATTTTCAGCGAGTTTTAGAACAAAAAAACGAAAATGTAATACCTCGTCCTTCGAAGTTTCTCCGAGCGTCGACAGTGAAGACAGCGAGGAGAGCAAGGACAAGTAGACAAACGATGAATCGCATGTTAGCAGTTGCTTGCTTCTCCCGAACGAACCTTTTAAACTTTCGTCAACTGTCCTTGAAGATGATCTCGTTCATTCAAAAAGGCTATTTTTATCATAGATCAACGGCAAACTGGGAAGAACTTCCGCTTGACGAAGAAGCGGCGTCGGCCAATGCAATCAGTCGATGCACCGGCAGATATATTCAATTTTTTTTTCACGGCGCTGTGATGGAGATCTTTTCTATACTATTTCCAAAAACACTCGTAGTTAATGCGGGGATCAAATAGATGTATATATAGTCTGACAGTGGCGGCTTTTTTTTCAGCCATTGCCGTAAAAACAATGGCCTTTCGGTCAATGATCCGTCTCATTCCTACAAGCTGCGATTTTGGTTAGGTCGCCTTTCGCCAGACCCCGTTGCCCTTGGGTGAATGAGACGGATCATTGAAGTACCATTAAGAAGCATTATTTTAGAAACAATAAATTATGCAATGATAAAAGGTAACTTAATTTTTGCCTCAATGGTTTTCCAATGAAAATTTGAAAAATTTGCCTGATCTTCAAACAGGTACTGCAACGCAAGTTTCCCCCGAAATTGGAAACCGCCTGTACCAATATTATAGTAAAATAAAGGAGTAATAGACGCACAATCACAGGAAATTCCAATGGTTTGCAGTTGACTATAGTAGATTTATGCCAAATGACTGATTTCTACACCTCTCGTACAATTCAAATACACTTGCCGCGTTCTTTTAATTTACCGCCAGTAATGATATTTCTGCACCCGGAACAAAATCAACATTTTCATCGAGACCACCCACGATGGTTAGTCGGAACTTTTTAACTTTTACCCATTAATTTCAGTTGAAAATTACTGTAGGATTTGTAATTTCTACTGTAATTGACATAGCTACACTTCCTGTTCATGCTGTTCTTGCTTGGACTATTTTCAAACATTGGAAGGTCTTCAATTCTTCCTATTACAAGCTGTTTCTCTTCTCATCTTTGATGGTAAGATCGCATTTTACTAAAGAAAGGCCTCGATTCTTACAGAATGTCATAAATTATTTGAATAGTTGGCCGATTCTGCGATTGCCTAACATTGTCTGCAAGAATTGTACGTTTTCCGATTTCTACAAGCAGCCAACTTTTGTTGGATTGGATACCATGCGATTTCTTTACATGTATTTCGGATATAATCTGTGTTTTATTGAAATTATCATGGCAATTAACCGTTTTACAGCAATACGTTTTCATTGGAAATACGACATGGTAGTTTTAATTGTTACCACCACAGCCACAATTTTGAGATCTGGGAAAAAATCCTAACTCCTTCGATTGTAGCAGCAGTAATTCTTCCTGTCTTTCTGGCATATCCATCCTACATCTATCCGTCTTATAGCAGATATTATGAACCAATGGATTATTATCTCTTTTATTCTACAGAAGTAAGTCAAAAATATTCGATTTTCAGCCATTGAAATTTGAATTTGACGTTTTCTAAAGAAAATTCGAAAAATTTGCAGGATTTTCAAGCGGATCCGATTGTTTCGTGACAATAGCAAATATTTCAGGAGCCAGTACGACGAGCTCTAACATTTTGCCTGGTTGAATTAATCTTCTCCCTCAGTGTACTGATCATCGGAGCCATGACATTGTACTCCCTCTGTCGTTTGCCCAAAACTCCTCGTCGATCAATAGAAGTCAAATTATTTATCCATTCCTTTACTAATTCGTCGACTATGATGTTATTTTCAATTTTTTCGGTAAAATGGCCGTTTTTCTCCATAATTTCTATTATTTTCAGTTCTGGTTTGGATTTTTTCCTAACGTTTACAACATGCGCGATAAATTTAACAACATGATCTGTTTACCACTGGACTGTATCCTTTGTGTGTCGCCATATGCTCTGATTGTTTGCAGTACAGATTTACAAGAACGATTGCCCCTTATCTCGCGTCTATTGAAGAAGAGTAGTTCGCCTGTACAAATTTCTGTACAATCTTTAAATTCGTGATTAATAAACAGGTGAAAAGAGGATATTCATGGGGTAATGGTGATCTCTACGATAGAAGCGTATTAGAACAGGAAATGGAACCAGTCAGCAAATAGAATTACTCGGCCGGCTAATTATTTTTAATTGGAAATTAGAGATCTCGCACGTTAACAGTGACTTTTTGAACTCGTTCTTTTTTTTCAATTTTTACTGGTCTGGAAGAAAAAGATTGCGGTTAGACAGCATTTTTCGTTCAAATGGGTACAGTATACCACAATTATAAAAAAGATTTTCTCAGCAGAGATTAATTACCATAGAATTTAGCAATAATATTACTACAAGATGAGGTCTGTACGAATGGGGTTGTGATTCTAGATGTAAAATTAAAAATAAAACAAAAGGTAGGAAAAATTAATAATTGGCAAGTAACATCTTTAGGCGTTGAAAATTCGGCAAAATTTGAAGCGACATGCATATCCTGAAAAATCTCTATCTGTAGAATATTTTCTTTAAAAAAAAGCGGTAACTGTGGACATTCTTTGCTGAACCTACCGGAAGATGAAACAATGTCGCGTGGTTCTAAAAATAAATTACACCAACATGTGCTAAAATTTACCGTGAAAAGGAGCAGTAAGTTCAAGGGGACGATAGAGCGGCGGTGTATTCCAACTGTAACCAGTTCCAAAACCTGTAAGAGAAATAAATAACATACAGCAATCAGAAAGGATAGAATTAGCTAATTAAATGTTGGAAAATCTCCACTAACTTTTCGTTGGCTGACTGCCACTTCTCCGTATCCGAGGAGGTTCAGCAGCTTCTCTTTTATTGAGTGTGCCTATATTTTCGGCCAATTCGTCCTCGGTTCCGTAATAGGCCAATGGCTGATTTATAAAGCCTAGTATACGATCATTTTTTCCCGAAGCATTTTGAGTCTGAATAAGTGCAATAGTCACCAAACACTGCCACTTATACATTGTCTGAAAGAAAGAACATTTCACGGGATTGATAAATCTGAAACAATATTCAAATGGCGGATAGGGAAGGCATTGTTATAATGAAGTGCTGATCAGGATACAATCCCTGTTCACTGAAATTAATCTTCTAAACACATGTGCAAGAAAAAACAGAAGTTATGTGTCATCGCTGACACATCCAGCCTCTCAAAGACGACAAAGAGCAATCGCGTGTGACAAGACAACCAGGAATAAGTTTTCTGAACTTCTGCACAGATGAGGTGGAAGCATTTAAAAGTCTGACATGCAATATTTCTGGAGGAATAGGATAATTTCATGGCAGAGGAAGGCAGAGAATAGAGACCAGAATTCAGAAGTAGAATAAAGTAAACGACGTGGAAAAAGTCAGCGTAGTGAAACCTCGTTCACGAACATGATAAAGTCTCTTTACGGCTCTTCAGTAGTCAAAAATATCGAAAAGTGCCGTTTTTTCGGCCATAAATCGAAGAGAAATAGGGAGAAAACTGGTGAAATTTTTAGTGTACATTCAAAATTGTAGTTTTGTCTTCATTATAAGGCGCATGTTTCATATTTTATAGGATCCGCTGCCCCAATTCTTCCAGTAGCATCCTCTGCCAGTTGCTCTTTCCCCCTTTTACAAGAAAACAGCAGGATTTTTCCAGACATCCCGAGGAATAGCTAGCATCAAACGGATCTTGAAACGCTCCTTTTTCCCTGGATAGAAAACCGAGCCCCCTAATTTTCAGTTCAAACACCGCGAGTTCAAAGAACGCTCAAATCATCATGTGTTCATAGTGCGCGATAAGAATTTTCTCCAATGTCTCGCCATTCTTCCGTTATTCTGGTCGATATGCGATTGTTTTTTCTATTATTCCTGGTCACTACCAGTTTTTCCTACAAAATTTTATTCATTTCTCCTACTTTGAGTCGAAGTCATATGATCAGCAATGGACGTTATGCTGACGAATTAGCGAAAGCTGGCCACGATGTGACCCTTTTTGAGCCGGATTGGCTCAACCTTTTTGATAAAGTCAAATCGGCCGAAGTGGCCAAAAGATGGCCAATGAAAGGATTCACCAATACTTTTCATGAAGTTCTTTCTGGTAAATTTGCGGTCAGAAAAATGAAAATTTCAATAATTTTTAGGATTTTCAAATGATCTTTTCGAGGAGGATTCAATTATTGACAATTCTTTGCATCTCGTAAAATATAATAAAATTGCCAATGAATACTGTAAACGTTGGTTTTTTTCCTCAATTTTTAGGTGTATTTTGATTTAAAGAAATTCTTGATAATGATGAGATTATGGAAAAATTGCGAGCAGAAAAATTTGACGCTTTTTTTGGTGAGCAAGTTCATCTCTGTGGAAATGGAATCGCCCACGTTTTGGGTATCAAGACACATTTTTGGATCCAGGCGTAAGCTTCTCCTTTTCCATTAAATAAATTTTTAGTTGCCCTGTCTACGAGAGAACCAATTGGTACTTGGGCCAGCCAACTCCCTTCAGCTATATTCCCGCTAATGGTTTCGATATCGACCCCAATGATGGCTATTTTGACCGAGCTTACAATATTCTCTACGGAACTGCTGGATTTTTTGTCGGATGGTGGGCTCACACGGCGACGACTAATATGTTCCGAGAGAAATACGGGTAAGACATTTCCATTTAATAATGTAGGACTGAGCATTCATTGTACCGGTATTTACACAGAGAAAAAAAAGAGATCATTAGATGCGAGAGGCGCGGAGTTTGTGGAATTTCTTGTACTCGGACGAAGAAGCAGCAGAGTAACTGGATCCTAAAAAACAAATTAGCCTTATTTGTACCAAAACTAACCTCCAGCAGCTGGAGCGACTTCAGTTCCAGAGGAGTAGCTACCACCAGAAGGAGGAGGTGGTGGTGGTGGAGGAGGTCCTTGTGGCTGCTCAGAATAGCTACCAGAATCAGCAGGAGGAGGTGGAGGAGGGGCTTGAGGAGCCGAGTAAGATTGAGCAGGAGCAGCTGGGGCGGGAGGAGGGGGTGGAGGAGCTTGAGGGGCGGAGTAGGATTGCTGCTGCTGGGGAGCGTACGACTGAGCAGGAGCTGCCTGAGGGGCGAAAGAAGCGGCTTGAGGTTGAGCAGCATATCCACCAGATTGTTGAGGAGCGAAGGATTGTTGTTGAGGAGCATAAGACTGGGCAGGAGCAGCCTGAGGGGCGAAAGAGGCCTGGGGCTGAGCGTATCCTCCAGCTTGAGGGGCGAAAGACTGCTGTTGAGGAGCGTAGGATTGTTGGGGAGCAAAGGACTGCTGGGGAGCAGCCTGAGCATATCCACCAGCAGATCCTCCAAATCCTCCAGCGGAGCTTCCATATCCACCGGCTTGAGGGGCAAATGATTGTTGAGGAGCTACGGCATATCCTCCAGCAGCTTGCTGAGGCTGATAGCTAGGAGCGGGAGCAGCCTGAGCGTATCCACCAGCTGGAGCGAAGGATTGTTGAGGGGCATAAGATTGTTGAGGAGCTGCTTGGGCATATCCTCCAGCGGAGCCACCAAATCCTCCAGTGGAGCCACCATATCCTCCGAAAGATTGCTGAGGAGCAGCTTGAGCATAACCACCACCAGCTGCACCGCCGTAGCCGCCTCCCATAGCTCCTCCATAAGCCTGAGGGGCTTGGGCGTATCCTCCACCACCAAAGCCACTAAAAACGAGCAAATTTATCAAAGAATTTCTAGCTAAATTTACCCAAAGGCAACAGCCAGAAGAGAAGAGAAGATGATAGGAGAGCGCATCGCTTGATGACCATTCTCCTATTTCCCTCTCTTTTATAAGCCTTCCGTTGATACTGATCATAAGAGAAGACAATACATTACAACGTCTTAGAGGGTATTCCCTCGCCCGTGGTCATTGTCACCCGCAAGGTCAACTCAAAGGCCCAGTTTTTACACCAGTTCGTACGCGGCCTTTGATACTTGCAAAGAAAGTGACAATAGGCAGTTTTCGTCATTTATTCTTGCGATCATCTGTTGACAGCAAAAACAACTGGAAAAATTGGGTGAAATTATGCTATTTAGACTCGAAATTGGCCCAGAAATCCTCAATTTCGGATTGAAAGTGTGGTGCAACCTATTTTAAATAGTCCCAGGACGATTTTTTCTCCAAAGAAAGGCAGATTTGGTAGATAACGCGCCAAAGTCGCGTTCTTTAGCTGATTCCTATCTGAATTTCGATTTTCAGACCAGATTTTCCTCATGTTGGCCACATTGCTGCCGACTCTGACATAACTTTTGTCACGAATTCATCGATATTCCTCGACCAATCCTTCCAAATATGATCAATACAGGAGGATTAGGAGTCGATGAAGCTTCCAACAAGCCTCTGGGAGAAATTTTCGCGAATGAAATGCAAAAAGGAAAGAAAGGAGTCATCTATTTTTCTGTTGGAACAATTGCGAATACTACAAAATTACCAGAAGTTATTGGAGCTGTTGTAACTTTGACAAAGGTTGGAATTCTCTTTCTTTTTTTAAAAGATAATTCCCTTTAGAATTTTCCTGACTATCATTTCATTGCCAGAGCGGAGCCAGAAGATGACCACTCTAGGCGAATAGCTGAGGATGTCCCTAATTTGAGTGTGCATAGTTGGATTCCACAAGCTGCGCTGCTTCGCCATCCTCGGTTAAAACTGTTCATTACTCACGCAGGATATTATGGGATCATGGAATCAGCCAGAGCTGGATTACCCCTGGTTACAATGCCTTTTATGTTTGATCAATTCAAGTAAGTCATGGAAATTTGGCAAAAAATGGGCTTCACCATGTATAGAGACCCAAAAACGTGATTTCTTATTGGGAAAACCCAGACGTGACCATATTTTTCCAATAATCTGCTAATTTTGCAGAAATAGTCGAGCAGTGCAGATGAACGGCTGGGGAATTTATGTCTCCAGGAAAGCTATCAAATATGATCACCAGAAAATTGTCAACGCTGTCAAGGAAATCCTTGAAAATGACAAGTATGTCCAAAATATTGTGTTCACCACGATTTTTAGGTATAAGAAAAAAGCTTTACGGATCCAAAAACTCATAAAGGAGAAACCTCGCAACGCCTGGTAAAAACAGTCGAATTTGTATTGGATAATGGCGGAGTCAAAGAGCTCCTGACTGCTGGGAGGCGAATGTCCCTGATTCATTTGTACAATTTGGATATTCTTGTGCCATTTGCTCTTATTTCTATTGTTGTGCCAGTAATTTTAGTC
Source organism: Oscheius sp. DF5033 (assembly GCA_964036215.1). Classification (NCBI taxonomy): domain Eukaryota; kingdom Metazoa; phylum Nematoda; class Chromadorea; order Rhabditida; family Rhabditidae; genus Oscheius; species Oscheius sp. DF5033. The sequence continues at coordinate 5,309,817 of CAXIWN010000002.1, read as the reverse complement.
AAAATTTGTACACGAATCCTGTGTAGAAGAGAAAAAAGGATAAAAGAAAAGATAAATTAACAAATTTTTATTGATTTGAATGATTTAATAAATGCTGAATATTTCTCCTTGATTTATCCCATAATTATTGTAAGAAAGTGAGTTTTGTGCTTTTGTGTTCGAAACCGTAGCTGAGAAACGATGAATGGCAACGCTGAATCATTTTTGTCATCTTACGGAAACCGGCGATCTCCGATCTTCGGTTTTCTACCATTTTTCAAAGATCTACCGAGAGGTCGACTGGAGTCCAAGTTCTGTCTAATGTTGTTTCTCGGAAAACCCATAATACGGCCATGTTCCCCAGCAAGAAAAATAGAACTGAACCGAAGAGGTCAGAAGTTGACAGTAGTAAGATCTCCCAGGCGTTTTCTTCCCAGTTCCAAGCCGTTTTCCCGTGTTCTCTGCTCTTTGTGTCATCAAAAATGTTTCTCTGACTCACAGTTGACCTTGCGATATTTGTGATATTTGACAAGAGTAAATAGTAGTTCCCAGTTAACAAGCGTCTTAAAATGTTCTTTTTTTACAAGACAGACAGCATGGTAAATACGGTAGGAGTATATAACAGTCTCTCTAACAGCAGTTGTCATTCAAGTCATCCATCATCCAAAATGAAGCTCTTCTTTTTCTTCATCGCCTGCCTCGTTGCTATCGCTGCTGGAAGATACGACGATTGGGACGCTAGCAACGAGATCTTCCGCGATTTTTCTACTGGACGGTTAGTCTTATTTTATTTTCTAATAATGGGTAAAATATAGTGTGTACAGCCGACAACAAGTTCAGCAGGCACTTCAAGCAATGTTCGGAGACAATAATCAGATGATGTTGGACAATCCACAGAATCAGGCCAGCGCCAATGCCAACAGAGGCTAGACATTATTCCGTTTCCACGTGTAACTGTAGTCCAATAAAGTATGGCCAGGCTAGTCTTTTTCTATTAGGAAAAACTCTCTTACTATTTAATTACTAGATTCGATTTATTTGAATATTTTTTAAACAGTGCAGTAATTAAATAAAGTCGGCTTTACATGTACTCACAGACATCGAAATAAACACAGCATATTGTACAATGATAAATGACCAGTCATATTGTTCTCGGATTTTGTAGATCTTCACTTTCACATCTGGACGAATTCTTGACCATAGAATGAGGGCGGATGGTATCTATGACGGCCATTAGAGTAGCCTTCTGTTGGCCGCAAAGCAGAGCTGTCTGAAAATTCGGAAGTTTCTGAGGGAAGTTTTTATAGTCGGTTTCCAACTCTGGGGGAAACGGGCGTTGCAGGACCATTTGAAAATCAGGCAAACTTTCCGAATTTTCATTGGATTCAAATGCGCGCGTCTTGAGGTCTCGCAGCGCCCGTTTCCCCCAGAGTTGGAAATCGACTATACTCGAGGATATGATAAAATAAAAGAAAACTACCTGGTGCCTAAAATTTCTGTTCAAATAGGCGTAAATCAATGGATTAAGAAGCGTTCCAGACATAGCTAGCCAATGTGAAAAAAAGAAAAAGAAATTATTGTATTCATGTGCGATAATCTTTAACTATAATTACATTTATCAATATGATCTGATAGGATTTACGTACTCTCCAAAATATGGAAAAATCCTGTATTACGTTGAAGGCGTCAAGCGGAACACTGGATACTGCAAAAACAAAAACCATTCCTTTGAGAATTTTCTGTAACTTCTGTTTTCTACAAATGTTCCTATGGCGAAGTCTGGAATTGAAGTTATGAGAAGCGATTATAGTCCATTTTCAATCTCCGGGAACAGAGCGCTTGAAAATCAGGGAATCCTGACTCTCAAATTTCGTGAATTTGTATTGAAAGAGGCGAATTGAAAAAGCGGGTACACTGATTTTCAAGCGTCCTCTCCTTGGGTCTATTTTATTATATTTACCTATTTATAGCGCGAAATTTCTTCCTTTGTTTTTCCAAGCAGGTGGTAATCTTCCAATTGCACCAAGAGATAATTCCCAGCGGTATTGCACTTCTCACAAGCAAAACACAAATCCCATAATAGAATCTGTATTCTTCATGGGGATACCAATCTTCAAAGCAGAACTGGAATGATTAATAAGGGATCAAAACTCATAACGCATACTCGATGGCACGGAAGTTCCACATAAATTACATGATACAACATGGGGCTGAGGATAATTAGAGAGAAAAAACAGATAATAAGAATAACCATAAAACAAGTTTGAATGGAAATTGTCGGAGAGAAGGGGGACACGACCTTACGGTAACGGTCAATGGCCAAAGCTGCCAACGTGTATGACACCCACATAAGGGAAGCACCCTGAAAATAATTTGATCTTTAGAGTTTCCGCTCAATTAGCTGACAAATGCAGAATCATCCTACTTTTAATTTCCGTAAAATTAAATCTTTTGAATTTCAAGAATGCATTTCAGAAGCCTTATATTACGTCTGTCTAGGAGATGTTCGAAACTCGTAATTTGAACACAAATAAAATGATTCATCAATTTACATGACGCATCTCAAGTAGTCTCACCTGAACCGTATTAACGACGTAACACATTGACTTTTTCCATAGCCAAGTTTTTAAATAATAATACATTGGTGTGGCCCATAATGAACTTATCGTTATTATCTAGAGAAAATATAGAGAAACAAACAAAAACTCACAATATTTGCAATCGAGAGACTGCAGATGAATATATTTGGAACTGTTTGCATCGAACGTTTGCAGATGATAATTAAAATTACGGATAAATTTCCAACTATAGCAGAAAATCCAACTGATGAATAAAGAATAATTAAAACTAGAATAAATCATGTTAGATAAAGAAAATTTGATAGTTGGCCAAAAGACACCGAAAAAAACAAGATAACTCCTTTATTTCTTGGGCTGTCGTAGAAAAGTAAATACCAGTTTATTCCCCAGGGTTTTACACAGCTTTCCCACAATAAATATGTTCAATAAGCCCAAAAACAAGTGAGTTATTGCCTTTTTCTGATATCTTTTGTCGCCAGCTAGTAAAACCAACCATTTCTCCAAAAGAGGCTAATATCTATGGGATCAACTTGGCAAATTTGACTAGACGAATTCAGCATATCGGCCTGAAAAATTGACGTAACCAAAGGAGGGGGTTGAACAGGAAGTGTCTACAAAAATTGGCAACTATTTTTGACAGGCCCGCTATTTATAATCATAAAGAAATTGAGATGAAGGAATTCCTACAGAGGAACACCCAGCTGAGGCCATGGTTTTATATCAAATTTGTCAGAGATAATCTATTGGGGGAAATGAAAGTTTTCCGCTATGATTAAGCCCGGTGCTACTCCGTGTCTGAAGAATTGAAGCCTAGAAGAGGGTTACTGTAGTCTCTAAATCTTTGACTGAAAATTACATGAAAATACGGAGAATGTACACTGTGAAAATCAAAGATTACGTGTACTTAAATTAGTAATTATCCTTGTTCTAGAGAAAAGCAACAAAAAAAGAGACAGAGCTGCCCTCCTGAGACCTTTGATTTTAATCAGCCAGACTTCTAATAGGGGCAAGACCACCTGGATCATTAAGGGCAATTGCAGTCTAATTTTGTTTAAAAGGCAAAATCCCCGTTGAGAGGTGAAAATGCTATTTATAAAGATTTGAAGATTCGCAGCACTTACTGTGTATATTTCATCTTTTATGTATTTCTATTAAACTTGGCTTTGAAAAGAAATACTCGAAACAGTGGGGGAAAACGTCTGGGTGAAAAAAAAACGTGGCGGGTGAATCACACTTTACAGGTGGGTTAACATCAAAAACATTGTGCATAAAATGACCTCGTGGGAACATGACGTGCTCGCCCAAAGGTTAACAATCATATTTCTATCTAATAAACGGGAACTATCCCGTTTAAATTATGCATAATTTCTTACGTGCATATGAAATTATTTTATTCTTTGAACTACTTGGGTTGGTGGGAATCGATCGTATGACTCATTTCCTATGGTAGTAAGACAAATTTTTCAGTCAGGGTAGCACTAGAATGACAACGACGAATGATGAACTGGACAAAAGAGAATCAGGACTGTCTCGAACTGGATGCAATTAAATTAGGACGATCTCGAACGTTTAATGCAATAATCCTAAAATGTGCTTGATTTAAAGGAAGTTCCAGAGACTGGAAAGTCTTACTGTAGCTTTTCATGGGTTTTGCTCTTTTATAAAAACGAACAGAAAATGAAAAAAATGACATTTTGGTCATTTTTGTATTCAAAATATAAACGCGCGAGTGATCTAACTCTTTCAGCCGTTGCGGGACCCGTGAAGGAAATTACTGAGGTTTTCTTTAAAAAATTCTATTTGTTTGTCCCACTATTCTCTATAAGAAAGGGATCCTTTAGGAGAAAAATAAATACAAAGTGTTTTGTTGATACCGCGTTTCCATAAGAAGAAAATGGTAATTATCAGTTCAATTATTGGATAAAGCATGGTTGGTACGAAAATAACTTCTGTCTCTCTGTAATGTAAAACAGCTGGTATTAAATATCACAATATTACCCTTCAAATTTTGCGAAAATTGGTATTATGAAGCATGCAGCCAATGGAAGATGAAGCAGGAAGAGTGTTGCCATTGTTTGAAGAACCATCATATGAAAAGAGTTTTGTGTGTATTCATGGACACAGAACTGATGCACGAAATCTGAAAGAGATTAATTTATGTCTTCTACACAATTATAATACCGATTTCATATGGGAATATATTCTAATTCGTCCGTAGAATTCCCGAACGTCCGTGAAATTCCCGATAGTCCTCAGAATTCCCGATCGTCCGTAGAATTCCCAAATTTTCCGTGAAGTCCGTTGAATGCGCGGAACGCTTCACGCGGAACTTCTTCCCTCCTTGCCGTTCCTCGCAAATCTGGTTTTTATGTGAAAATGCGTTACGTTTGAGGGACGATACGGAAAGCGTGTTAAAATTTCTCCAAATGATCGATGACACATCGCAGCGCGCCATTTTTTGTGTTAAAATCTAGAAAAAGGCCAACACTAAACTTCACCCTTTTTCGGTTTTGCGCCTCGAAAACCGCCGTTCGTGCCATGAAACTTTCAGAAATAGTAAAATAGACCTTTCTTAGCTTAAGCCTGCTTTTAACAGAAAAAGAAAGTGAAAGAAAAAATTATTTAGAGCCCATTTTGGTGAAAACAGTACTAAACTTCACCCAAAATGGTCCATTTCGCTAAGCTTGTAGCTCGCTTGTCAACTATTGCGAACCCGTCCAAATAGGTGAAATGGGCACAACTAAGCCTAAATCTGCCTACTAGAGCAAAAAATTCTGAGAAAAATAATGTAGAAACGGTTTTTCAGAGGTGGGTGAAGTGGGTGAGGGTGAAGTTTAGTGTTCGCCTAGAAAAACGGTCAGCTAGACCGAGATTTTAACTAAAAGTTTTAGGCCACCAAAATGTAATCTTTTCGAGATAAGTGCCTCATTCCATATCAGCTGGGGAATTCATACGGAATACGGAAAAAGCCGAGCTGATACGGAACCGGCTGCTTATCTCGTGACATTTCAATGAAACTAGCACTTCCTCGTACTACTTTTTATCGTAGAATTTTTCTATCAAGCCAGAAAATTCAGAAACCTTTATGGGAAAAGTGAATGGTCATTCCATACCGTCCCTCAATATGATACGTATTCCGCAAGGCTATGCTACTTTCAGTTGTACCTCACACGATGCTCACACTGGAAAACAGCAGAGCCCATTTGATAATTAATAGCCTGCGAGGTGGACAGAACCGTAAAAATCCAAATTGGCAGGAACACCTAAATTTTTAACTACTTTTTTTTCTGGATTAAAGTTGATACAGGAGCTAATTGGCCTCAGGGATACCAGTGCGGAAAAAAAGAGTTTCTATTCTGCGTAACTGGTTTCCCAAGATTACATCATTTCCCAGAGTTTGTGAGAAAAATTAGGTGGAACGGCTCTTTTTTGACCGGGCTGTACTACGGTAGAGCTGTGTCGTCGCTAAAGAATTAGATTTCACTCGTGCTGCCCTTAGTTCCGCCGAGGCATCTGTCTAAGAAATTCAACGAATAGACAGCACGAGACATCTCTCTGCGTCTCGTGCTATCTCTCTACACGTGGCCAAATATCATCCCGCTCTTTCGCCCGCGAGTGTGCGGAAGTACACAAGTTCAATAATCAACAAACTGCAGCTTCAGACACTGGAAAAGAATGCCAGCGTCATTACACCACAGAACTAATTATTTCTTTTGTTCCTTTTATATCTCTCGAAAATGAGTTGAATTACATTGAGAATTAAAAAATGAATTCATTTTATTGCTTTGGTTTCCCCCGCCGATCAGTAACTTATCACAGATCAAAGGTTATTTTGTTATTTTAAACTTTTCAATTAGTAACCGACTGATTTCCCGCTCGAAGCAGATGGTTTACAGGAGACGTATTCTTACCATTTCCTCTATAAATTGAAGTTTGCCAAGTAATTTCGGAAAAGTTATATTTCGTGCCAGCGCGGCCCCAGATTTTGGGGATCCAAATTTTTTCATACCAGATTTTTAGTGATTAGAACGTATCAGTGAATAATCGGATTTTGTTATTTTTTTAGATATCAATAGAGCCCGCCTTCTTCATATCTATTTCCTTAAGAACTACAATAGCGTGCGCTTGTACTTCCCGATAGCACAACGGCCGTATGCACTCGTATGTCCTTGGCCTACCCTTTTTTGTTTCGGGGGTGCAAACAGCTCTGCCCACTTGCCGCGAAATTATCGCCTGCGTCTGCTCTTTCCTTCCGGGGCGGTCACTACTCAGTAATCCGGAAGTTTGAGACGATTTTCTGTCGAAACGGCACTTTTAGCAGAAATTGAAAGACTCTAGTCCATCAGGGATAAAAAAGGAACGTAAAGAGTATTTAAAATGCTGGATTTGTTCTATAGACAAACATCAAAGCTGGCAACAGACAGCTTTGTTCAGATGTCGCCGGCAAGGTGACGAACTTCAATCCAGTTGCAGCTAATTTGATCCTTGATCCCGAGCATTTTATATTTATCTAAAAAAGGAAACCAGTTGTCAGATGGAGTGATTTTTCCACATTTTGTCAAGATCCTTTGTCTTCAGACGGACTTCAAAACTATTATTTCTATAAAATCTAGTAGAAACTTGAACACTAAAAATACTCGTAGAATAACGGGGTAAATCTCAAAAGATAATAATGGATTCGTCTTTTTCTGACTCATATACCCATAGAAAAACGTCTTCAGAGAAAATATTAATCCTTTTTTCGGAGAAATTCCGCAAAAATTGTTGTTAATGCGGTTAATGCTCTCAAATTGTATCGTGAATTTCCGTCTCCGATATGGGATGTGGTCAAAAAGCGCCGATATTAGGGGCGTAAATTTTTTTGGTTAAAAGTCCACAAGTTCGTGTATCGCCGCTTATTCAATTTGCTATATTTTCACTGGCCTCTCTGCTTATTTACTTGTCACTCACAGCCATGGTAATGTGCTCTATAGGAAATCTACCTAAAAACTGAATAACGAAATTATCCTGTGGAATTTTCTTATCAAATTCTGGCCTGTTTCAGCTCATTTCTACAAGCAGACACCGCAACCACCCCTAAATTTTATTTATTATTTGTTTTTGCTTTTGCATTTGGTATCTTCATTTATTTCTGTCATAATATTAGTTGCTGTCGTATATTGGCATGTGATGTTTTCAAACAAAAGTTCGGGTTAACCCAGCCTTCAAAAAAGAAGATCTTTCTTCGTAAAATTTATCATTCGTTTGCTTTTTATCCATGAAACTGCCATAGATTTTCAGCCATTTCTAAGTAAAGCCCGTCTCTTTCTCCATTTGCCGATTTTTGAGCTCACATAGCCAAATTGCAGCCCCTTTTCTCGTCACTGCTCATAGCAGTTGTTCGTCCTGCTTCACAAATTCTTCAAATCAGATTCTGGGAAGTGTTCGTCTTCATCTCTCATCTTCAGTTATGAGCACACGGTAAGCAGGAAGCGAGAGAGCCTTCAGCCCTCCCTACAACTATCGAAAACATAGAAGAAACGAAAAAATTTCCCTTTTTTCAGGGATACGCCAGATGCATTTCCGAACTTTTGTGTCCAACTCCTCTGCAACGAACCATTTTCAAAAAAGATTGGCAATTTTCCCAGGTGCGTGGATTTCTACCAGACGGGGCGCTTAGATTGTTGATCTCGTCCATTTATCAAATCCTGGTGTAATGATTGAAAGTGCCTTAGAAATTCCTCACGTTTTGGCATTTTTTGGATCAACTTTGGGGGAATTTAAATCTCATAAACCTGTTTTTATTTGGTGATAATTTTATAAAGTCTCAGGACAGTAAATTTTAGCCTTTTTTATTAGTTTGCAAAGTTAGTTTAGGAACTAATATACTTACAGTATCTTTTTGAGTTCAAAACAGTTACTGTAACATTCTCGGCCGAAATCGAAGCAAAACCACATTTTTTGAACAGAATCTGAAAGCTGATCACAAAGGTACTCGAAAATCGGGATGTATAAGCATAAATGTGGTAAAAATAAAGCACAACACTGGTAACCTTTTTCACCTTTCTATAGTAAATTGCGATTGTGTGACCGACCACTTTTTTTGAGTTCCGGCTACGCGCCTAGGCTCATTCGAACCGATAATTTGAGCTCTACAAGATGGTATACTTTTTGTAGCACGAAAATGAGGGAGTGAGGAGGAGTGAGGCTCGCGAATTTCAAAAATGGCAGCACTTTTTTTTGAGCTCCGGAGCTGAAATTTGGTCAGAAGGTGCCGGCAGACGGCGTCTTCCAGCTGAATTTTTTTTAAAAGTCGGGAGCGTAACACGGCGGAGATAACAGAGTTTTTACCAAAATTAATCCTTTTCCTCAGGAACAGCCTGGTAAAGAGATTAGTCAAAAATGGTTTTTCGCTTTTCTTTTGTCAGAATAAGATTGGCATTGGTCGAGAAGGTCGCCTACAGCCCAGACTAACAGAGTCGAGCACCGGCGCGTCCGGCCGCCTGACGGGCGGCCGGTGGCGCGCCGACAGACTTGTACACGGGTCAGGGCTATCACTGAGCCTTGAAAATTGCACAAAACCAGGGCTAACAATGCCCGCTAACCGGGGCGTCCGGCGGCCTGACGGGCCGCCGGTGGCGCACCGGACTTTTCACTCACGCCTGGACTTTTGTCGGTGTCTAACAACCTCCTCAAGAAAACTGGATTAATCTAGTCTACTTTTATATAATAAATGCCGTTATGTAACATTATCTTTTTTTGAGCTCCGCTTGCGCGCCTAGGCTCATTCGAACCGATAATTTGTGCTCTACACGATGGTATACTTTTTGTAGCGTGAGAGTGCGGCGTTGAGGAGGAGTGAGGCTCCCGAATTTCAAAAATGGCAACAACGTTTTTCACGCTCAAGAGCTGAAATTTGGTCGGAAGGTGCCGGCAGCCGGCGTCTACCAGCTGAATTTTTTTTAAAAGTCGGGAGCGTAACACGGCGGAGATAACAGCTTTTTTACCAAATTTAATCCTTTTCCTCAGGGAACAGCCTGGTAAAGAGATTAGTCAAAAAATGGTTTTTCGCTTTTCTTTTGTCAGATCGAGGTTGTCATCGGCCGAGAAGGTTGCCTACAGCCCAGGCTAACAGACTCGAGCAACGGCGCGTCCGGCCGCCTGACGGGCGGCCGGTGGCGCGCCGACAGACTTGTGCACGGGCCAGGGTGCTATCACTGGGCCTTGAAAATTGCACAAAACCAGGGCTAACAATGCCCACTAACCGGGGCGTCCGGCGGCCTGACGGGCCGGTGGTGGCGCCCCGGACTTTTCACTCACGCCAAGACTGTTACGGGTGTCAAATTAATCCTTATTCTAATTTCAAAAATTAGCATAAGCTTTCGCTTTTCTTTTGTCAGAATAAGACTGTCTTTGGTCGAGAAGGTCATCTACAGCCAAGGCTAACAATGCCCGCTAACCGGGGCGTCCGGCGGCCTGACGGGCCGCCGGTGGCGCACCGGGCTTTTCACTCATCCCCAGACTACTACTGAAGTAAAACAACCTCCTCAAGTAAACGGGGCTAATCTAGTCTCGCAATATATGAATCAATTTTTACGAATGAACTCTTTATGCAGCCACTAGTTCAGAAAATGATGTTGCAGTTCAAAAACGTTGACATCGGCTGATGTGTTGGGAGCTCGTTTCTTGCATCTTTCAACAAAGAAGACACTCGAGGAAAAACAACAGGAAGAGAGCCTAAAATATCTGACAAAATGCTCACAATGTGATAATAATTGCGTATTCTGTCATATGGTTGATATTCTTCAAGCTCATCAAAAATAATTGCATTTTTTACATGTGGGTAATTGGTCTTTTTTTATTGAGTGAAATATAAATAATTTTCTCGTCACCTATCCGCATTTGTTTCAGAAGGTCAGATTTCCTCAGGTGGAAGAAAAGATGAAAGAATCGAAGGAAATGAGGGGGTTATAAACCACTTTTTGACGTTTCAAATAAAAGTAAATAAAAGTATATGTGCAGTTTTCTCTCAAAAGTTCAAAATCGAAGAAGTTTTTCAAGTACGATGTGATCCAAAGGAAAGATCATCAGCATTCCATTTGTTCCATAAACAAGGAAACCTTGAACCAGAAACTAGAAGATAAAGACAATCAACTGGGAACAGGAGAAAGAAATGAGAAGAGGACCACCGAAAGTATGAGAGGAAAGACAATCGTAAAAGAACACAAAAACACTGTCGCACTTTTTATGTGCCAAGTGGATGATTTAGGCTCCACGGACAAGTTCTCTAATCGAACTTGTATCCGGGCTTTGCCTTCCTACAGAGGACAATGGTATTGGCAGCTGCAGCCGGTCCAACCAGAGCATTTTCCTTGTCACCAAATCCAGCCGAGGCTTTCTCATTGCGAACGTCGCATTTGCCGAGAATTTGCTTGCCGTTGAATGTGACGACGCCAGGAGAAATGTCGCCTTTGTGATGATCCACATGGACTGGATGCCATTCCTTGTCGGTAAAAACGGCACAATCTTTGAATGGAATCCAGCCATAGTCGAAACCGCGAACATGTTCCGAAAGCTGGACGAGCAATTGAATCGAGCCAAGATTGCCTTTGTATTCTCGATTGAACCAGCCAAATTTGGCTGCCACTTTGCCTCCCTCATTCCAGACGCGTCCCATTACAGGTTCACCCTAAATTATTAAATTTCATAAGAAATAAGAAAGAAATGTACCTGAATGTACCAGAGAGCAACGTATTGATCCGGATTCTCGCCGTCGACAGTTTCCAGGGTCTTGTCCAAGGCCTTGACGAGATTGCGCTCGGGCCAAGCGTCTCCAACACGAATATCCATCCATTCGTTGAGCATGACACGAGGAGGAGGAGGACCAGGTTTGGGCACAGGAGGAGGAGGCGGTGGCTTGGGACAATTGGCACATTCGCAGAAAGGCGGTCCACCGATAAAGTTACGCATGATGATCTTCATGTCGCCGAGTTTCTTCTCACCCATCAGCTTGTGCACCTAAAAATCTACGTTTTAATCGAAATAAAATAAGAACGAACCTTGCCATTGACGGAGAATTGAGCTTCTTCGGTCTTCTTATCGACGTAGCCAAGAATTGGTCCATCGGGGGAATTAGTCCAGAAGATCGGGAAGCTGTCACCGCAGCGGACAAGTTCACGTCCATCGCTCTTCTCGAAACGGTCCTTGTAGTCCATCCACTCGTACCAGAATCCTTGCGTATTGTGGTCACCAGTATATTGAAGCACTTGGATTTGTCCTTCAAGTTGTTGTTTCGTTTTGAGCTCGGCGTTGTGGTAAGGGAAGCTGCACTCGACAACTCCCTCATTGTTCCAAGCTCTGCCATGGATCGGTTTGCCTAAGATAATAAATTTCAAAAAGAAAGAAAATTTACCGTGCTTGTACCACAGTGCCACGTACTGGTTCTGTTGCCCAAGAACTTTGACGGGATTGGGAGGGAACGGGGAGCCAATAGGCTGGAATGCCCAAGCTGAAAATAACAATTTAATAAAAGGAAGCATAATTTGACAGCCGTACCGCTTCTCCGCATCAAGCACAAAAAAATTCATGTGCCAAGATGGTACGGGTACCGAGAATGGCGCGCAGCAGCGCATGAAGCGCACAGACGCCCGTATCACCTCGAACACGAAAAAGGAAACGGTACGGGTATCAGAAACTAATAAAAATCACACAAAAAGTACAGTAAAATTAAACAAAAGTAGCGTAAAAATAAAGAAAACGTACTGTCTTCTTTAGCTGGGGGGTTCTTGCATGGAGCAGGAGCAGCCATCGTCGTAGATGCTTGATGAAAAGCAATAACTGATTGGTTTATATGGTTGAAATAAGGTAAAAATGGGTATGTTAATGGACCTTTTGACCGGAATTTTTCGCTTTTGACATTAGTTTTTGGTAATTTTGACCAAATTTTGTTGAAATTAGTTCAAGCGGGAAAAACGTATAGAAACACAGAGTTTTCCTATTATGGAGGTTTTTCCAATATTTGGATCTGTCAAAGCGGTGTGGCGAGAAGTGTACTTTAGACATTTCTGGACCCTTTAAAATGTTCTAAAATTAAAATATATCGTAGCTGATTGGGAAATTTATGACAGCAATGAACAACAGGAGAATGTGGAGTTCCGTATCGAAGTCAAATTGAGATCATGCTGACGATAATTTCTTCCTTTTACCAGCCATCATTACCGGTACAGAACACGTGATAAGACCCATACATTCCACGATGGCAGAGATAGCAAGGAATGCCATTGACATAGTTGACAAGTTAACTGGCTAAACGTTTTTTGCATTTGCCTGTGTTTTATTGTGATTACCACATTGCTGCTGAACACCGTATCCATAGCCAGAGGAACTAGATTTTATGGCGAAAAATGGAGATTACCTGAGCTTGAACAAAGAAGATCTTCTCCCTCTATGATAAACTGCACCAAATGATTATATTTATTCAACCATAATATTGATTGCTTCCATAATTACCGTAGTAATTGTTGCTCCTACCAAAGAGTAATCCAAAAATGTCAAGACCACTGCTTCCGCTATCGGAAGCGCTATTCATTAAGAATGCTGCTGATGAGGCATGAAGGGCTTGCCCGTAACGTCCGTAGCCCACGGTGAAGAAAATAAATAGAATAGCAAAGGAAATGTGAAACGTTTGCATAGAGACGGACTGATCTTGGGAACAGTTGTTTAAATGATCGAGGCGCTGCCCTAGTTTGACAAGGAACTGGCTATTTTCTCCGTTTAGCTGTATTTTCAAGACGTTGTGTGCAAAGTTCGGCGAATAGGCATCAAAAACGCAAAAGGAAACTGCCCAAAGAATAAAGAACTAGATTTTATGGCGAAAAATTGCAAGCTTTTTGGGAAAATGGAGATTACTTGAACTTGAACAAAGAAGATCTTCTTCCTCTATGATAAGCTGCACCAAATGATTATATTTGTTCAACCACTATTACTATTAGTCAATCGAAAACAATACAATTAATTTAATATAGTGGTCGGCGATGTAGATCTCTTCAAAAATCGCTTCTTTAGACGAGATATCAATGGCATTCGCTGCTGTAACTCATTGCTACAGATTATCAGCGCGTACGGAGAAGCACACAAGGCGCAATCCAGTGGAAAAATGACTAGAAGGGTGAACGCATCCCATATGTTTAAAACAGTTGGAAAAAAGATAACCCAGAACTGAAATTAGCACAAAAATACAGTAAGAAAAAACTGCTAACCGCGTAAATGGATACCAACATCGTCGTTGAAGAATTAATCAGCGAATGGGCAAGTAATTTGACTTCCGTAGATCGTCGTTGAGTTTTAGGCATTCGGTATAAAGTGTAGACACTAAGTGAGCCGATGACAAGCGTACTAATTGAAAATATTAAAAAGACTAAGCACAGGGTAAGGGCTCGGCGCAGTGGATCCTGTATTAATTTGGCTGTTTCTACCGTGATTCATACCTCTGTGGAAGAATATATGTAAATATCGACAGATTCAATATATTCTGAATAAGAAGGATTTGTATAGGATGGATATGCCAGGGCTATAGAAATAAGCACAGCGGAAATAATTGAAGGAACCAGAAGTTTTTTCCAGATCTGAAAATGTGCTATAGTCTGTTTTCAATTTCAAGAAAACAGGCGCTGTGGGGCCGCATGTTTCAATTTGACATTTTTCAATGGAAATTCGAAAATTTTGCCTGATTTTCAAGCGAATTCTACAGCGCCTATTTCCCCCAAGGTTGAAAACTACTGTACCTTCTTATAGCGGAGATTAAAACGAATTGCTGTGAAACGATTAGCTGCCATGATAATTTCAACAAAACAAATATTATATGCAAAATAAGCGTAGAAAAACCGCATGGTATCCAAGCCGACGAAACTTGGTTGCTTGTAGAAATCAGAAAGTGTACAATTTCTACAGACAATATTCGGCACTCGGAGGATAGGCCAACTATTCAGGTAGTTGATTATGTGCTAAAAAATCCCCTTAAATTACCAATTAAAGGACCTACCATAAGGGAAGAAAAAAGGAACAGCTTGTAATACGAAGTATTAAAAACTTTCCAATTTTTATAAAAAGTGACAGCAATCAATCCATAGACCACAAGAGTAATTGAGTCAACGATGGCGGAAATAACAAATCCTACAGTAATTTTTAGCTAAAATAAGTAATTACATGTTTCATTTAAAAAATGTCCCATACCAGCATGAATGCTTCGAGGAGAAAATGAAGGCGTTTCTAAATGAAAAGACTTCAACTAGTTGACATTAACGCTTTAAACAGGTGTTCATTGTAGAATGTCGCGTACTAATCTTGCTACAATTACAAGACTTTAATAGGAAATGCTTCCGGACAGATTTTACTCTCTACGGAATTGACGGTGGATCAAAGGAATACCAAGACTCATTAAAAAATAGATGTAACACTAATACGGATCGGATATGGGGATAAGATTTTCAGGTTTTTTTTGTTTTTTTTTATTTTTTCCATTCATAGCCCTAGAGCGGGTTTAATACTAGGAGATTTCTTTAGCTACATACTCGTCATTTTATTTATTCCCACGTGTTTAGATATTGGCTTTTGGTCTTTTTAAAAAAGCACCTGGAAATTGAATTACTATTTTATGATGTCTAGTCAAAATTTTAATCAAATTTGAACATAATGCCGGAAGGGTTAGTATGAGAAATACATCTTTTTAGGTATTTTGTATCTGTAATTAATTGAAAATCGAAAAATTTTCAAGTAAATTTATTTTCACAATAATTTAGATCACATTGTTATTATTACCGTATTTTTCTAACCATTTCATAAAAGAAATCGTCCTTTTTGAAGGCATCCAAGGTGTTAAAAATTTCTAGATCTTCACGACTTCTCATTAGCTCGACCATGGTCATACTGTGCAAATTCATTAGCTCACCAAGACGGACAGCTGGCGATGGCTCACTACAGTTCCTAAAACTTTTTTTTCCTCTTTTGATGATAAAACGCACCGATAATACTCATGAATATCCTCGTACATCTTGGCCCTTGCTCGCTTTATACAATCCCGAATTTTTTGTGTGCAGCCCAGATGAACGGAACCTTTAAATTGAAATTTTACCAGGAAATTAAGGCAGGATTACTTGTGTTCCAGAGCATTAATCCTACCAGCGTGACCCATTCTTGTTCTCGAATCTTCATGTCATCAATACCATAGGATATTTGCATCTTTTCCGGGCTCATTTCCTTTTTCAAATATCTGACAAAATCCGCTCGAAGGAATTCTGATTCGGGGCTTATGTCGTCAATCCACTCGTCTACGCGATCCACGTCCAAATACATTGTCTCGGAAACTACGCATCTGAAAGAAAATTAAAGCTTTCCTATTCTGAGCCTGGTTTTACTTTAAAATTAGCTAAAAACTAGTGAAATCACCACAATTACATACATTTTTGTGTAATCTTCCCTCGGTACAAGTTTATAAGTCCTCCAAGCGCAGTCAAACCACCATAAATAAATGAAAAATGGCTGGAGGAGGTTCCACTGAAGATTTTCTGGCTAATTGGGACATTTTCTTTAAAAATTACCTTTTCATCGTCAGTCAATTCATGGAATTCATCATAAGTCGAGGCTACAAATTCAGTAACTGGAGAGATTTGAGCTCTAAAGAAGAGCGACATGTGTTTTGATGTTCCAAGGGCGTATCCCTGAATACCACTAGAGTTATGCATTACAGTAATCTTGCCTTTAATAGGCCTTTAGTATTCATTTTTTTGTAAGTTGCTGGTTCCAAGGCGAGTTCCGTTGCTCGTCTGACGGAACAAAGTTGTCTGGAAGAAAATACTGTAATTTTAAATTGAAAAATTCACCTGTAATTAGCCATAGCTTTAGAAAAGGGGTGGAATAAAAAAATTAAAAAGCATAATCGAATTCTAACCTCCGGCGCTACGGACCCGTCTGAAAACCAGGCAA
The DNA here is from genome assembly GCA_964036215.1 of Oscheius sp. DF5033. NCBI lineage: Eukaryota > Metazoa > Nematoda > Chromadorea > Rhabditida > Rhabditidae > Oscheius > Oscheius sp. DF5033. The sequence goes on along the minus strand of CAXIWN010000002.1, from coordinate 5,293,300 downwards.
ATTTTTTTTAACTTTCATTGGAAAACACCAAATTCAAAATCGAGGTCCCGCAACGCTCAAGATTTCCAAGTTTTCTTCCAAAACTCGTGCGTATTTTCGTCCCAGTACTGTAATCTTTGGTGCAGTTTTTGTCCTCGACTCAGTATCTACATTTTGTACGCCAAGGACATGCAACCATCCATCCGCCCGATAAGGTCAGCACAAAAGGTTACAAAGGATACTTACACTTATCGATAGTGCATTTCCCACCAGTCCTACAGGAATATCTCTTCTTTTCTACAATAGATCGCCTGGAATTTTAATTTACGATTGGGAAAGAAGGTAAAGTTACCGGAAGAAAGCTGCACAGGCTCTGCAAGCATCTACTCCAAAATGGCTGCCCAGTGTTGTCTCCGTGCAAATTTTACAAATTCTGCTTCTAAAAATATGAATAAAATAAGAAAATTGGACAAAACTAACACACTGAGGACTTCTGCATCTGCCATGGCAAGGGAGTGTGGAACAAGCGTGGATTAGACGCCAGCCAGCTGAAAATATAAGGAAGGTCAGCCAGAGCACAATTCTAAACGAGGATCAAAACACAAAGTTGGCTGCTGCGAAGGGGATACGAGGTTGGAAATCATATAAAAATCTCAGGACAGTTGAAGTTTCTAGTGTCTGTTTTCCTATTTGCCGAAATGATGATGAACTGCAGCTGCAAATATGTACGCTGAATACACTTATTGGCGGTAATTGGGGAAAATTATGTTAAAGATAAGAAAATCGCTTCAGTTTGACGATACCGATCTATTGAGATATGAGAGATTCAAAGAGCCTAAATCCGGTTTACAAAATGAAATTAGAAATTGATATGCTTTGCGAGGAAAGATCACCTACTTGGTATCCATTTTGTCAACTTCTTGTGGCGCCATCTTTTAGATAATTTTTTTTGAACAGAAGAAACACATTTGTGGCTGGTATTTATTTAAAACTAGATGATAAATGAGAGAAAATGAAAGAGTGCACTGGTAAATGAGAAGATGGAACAAAAGGTAAAGTGTAGTTTTCATTTATGGAAGAAAAAATTCACGCCCACAGGTGAAAGCAGCTGTACAAATTTTAATTTTCCACGCCAATGGGCTTTGTGCCAGATCGGCTCACAAAGAGCAAAAGATCCACTGGATGTGGTAATAAATTTGCTTTCACAAATGAATTTATGCGACTTTTTTTTGCAAAATGCTGCCAGTACGTGGCACACATAATAAAGGAAAGTTGCTCAAAGACTCTGCCCAGAAGAATTTGATTAGATAAAGAAGAGGCAGATCAAAAAGACGAAGATAGCATTCTTTGACGGCAGCTAGGCTCAAACACTTTATAGGTCAACAGAAATGGCAGCAAAGATCATTTTACGACGATACGATAGATGGCCGCATCGGGAAAAATCTGGACTCCAAAAATGACTACTGCAGTTTTGACCAAAAAAAGCAGCGTCTATTTTGAAGTGGTGTTAGCTGACTCAAGGGATTGAAACTACTCCGAAATATTAGGCAGATGACTGTAGTTTTATCACGGACATAAAACAATCTTGTATAGAAAGTAAAATCGACAATGTGTCAGTAAATAATTGCCAGAGTAAACTTTATTAGTTTCTCCTCATATAAAACTAGTCAACTGCCGTGAAGATTATGAGAAAATGCCAATCCTTTGGCGGATCTAGCTCATAAAAAGAGTATTAAACCTATGTAAGTTGGTTCTGAAGAACAAACTTCGAATTTCTTACGCACTTTTAAATACCCCCCATATAAGCTTATAAAGATCGCGGAAAGTATGACAAACAGATGAATAATAACCGCCAATCTCAAAGATTTGTGTACGTATAAATTGCTCAGGAATCAAAATGTGTGCTAGAAAAGAGTCAGCAAACGAAGTGAGTGTACGGAAATTGGCATTGGCATAAAGAAATTATGGGATCTTGGTTGCTAGAAGGTGGGAAAAGGGGCGCCATTTTCCCCAGTCACATTACCGCTTGAATGATGAACATTTTTAGGGGAAATAAATGTTCAAACTACGAAAGAAATCATTTAAAGAAACCAGGCAGGTCAATTTAGAGAGCAAAGACGGAATGTGGGCAAAAATGGGAGTGAGAATGGACACAAGACAACACACTACACCTCACACCACACGGGGTACAAGATGAAAGGTCACAACTGGCACAGATAAGGGCGGAAATTGTAGCACACAGGGCGGCAATAATAGCATCACCAGCAGAATCAGAGACCACCAGAATAAGACGCCTCGCTTCTTTCTTTCATAACATCCTATAATTTCATACAATTGATGACTAGTCAAAGTAAATGGGTAAATGAAAATGGTGGCTAGTAAAAAAGTTTGAAATTTGAAAATTGTACGGGGCTAGGCTTGATCAAACCCCAAATGAATGACACATTTTCTTCCAGACAGAAAAGATGAATCAGTCTTTTTCGGACATCAATGATCAGAATCTGTCACATCATTCAGATGTCATTTTTTGATTTCAGGAGCAGCAATTGGGTTGGTTTTTGGCGGGAATTTTGGGCTTAGCCATCCTGGCGCTTTGTGATAACCGTCAGTCCAGTGAAAACGGTAATTGTTACCATAAAATCGACTTTTCAAGAAATTCACGTTCAGTTTTTCAGAATTCAAGATCTTCAAACGTCGATCGATGCATTTTTGAGCGTTGAACTGGATTTTTAAATAAGTAACATATTTTTTCCTGTGAAATGTTCAAAAGAACTCACACTATAAAACGATAAACCACAGCCAAGCTGACCCCTCCTTCCCGGCAGGAACCGGAATAGAAGTCGCTTTTGAAAGATGTCCCCGGAAGCTAAAGAACAGTTAAGTAAGAACATTGGAAATTTGGACAGACGGATACTTTCCCACATTCGGAAAGCCGTCACAAACCTCATTAAGCTTCATCCCCTCACATCTTTGAGCAATTCGAATAAATATTCATTTACAGATAGCGACTGGCACAAAGAATTGCAACCCGTTGGGATTTAGTCGTATTACTGGCCCCATTTATTGTTATCAATAGATTTCAGTGCACTTCACTTCCACAATGGCCCGGTTTACACCATAGCTGTTATAGTACCATTGCCCGTCGGCACCACAATTAAGAGGAGCTGTGACGGTCTAAAAAGAAGCACTATGACTGTATATAAATAAATATACCTGTCTCATCCACCAATTCTCGGCAGGAACTACCTGATACCAATTCAAATACATAAGAGCAACTTTATTGACGCTTGCTTTACAGATGGCGTTCAGGCGCTTGCAACCGGTCTTCGGATCTGCTCCAGGATCCCTTGAACACTGTTTAAACAAAAAAATGGAAGTATTGAACTCACTGTGAATATGCGGGAATGCTGCCGTAAATATAAGGCTTGGCTGGAGAGAAGGTTATTTGGCTAGCTTGGCACGATTGACAAGCTGGAGCAGCGGTTGAAGGCTCGGCAGGGACAGCAGTCGATGGCTCAGCAGGAGATCCAGTTGATGGCTCGGCTGGAGATCCAGTTGATGGCTCGGCAGGAGATCCAGTTGATGGCTCGGCAGAAGATCCAGTTGATGGCTCGGCTGGAGATCCAGTTGATGGCTCGGCAGAAGATCCAGTTGATGGCTCGGCTGGAACAGCAGTCGACGGCTCGGCTGGAACAGCAGTCGATGGCTCAGCTGGAGATCCAGTTGATGGCTCAGCAGGAGATCCAGTCGACGGCTCGGCTGGAGATCCAGTTGATGGCTCGGCAGGAGATCCAGTTGATGGCTCGGCTGGAGATCCAGTTGATGGCTCGGCAGAAGATCCAGTTGATGGCTCGGCTGGAACAGCAGTCGACGGCTCGGCTGGAACAGCAGTCGATGGCTCAGCTGGAGATCCAGTTGATGGCTCAGCAGGAGATCCAGTCGACGGCTCGGCTGGAGATCCAGTTGATGGCTCGGCAGGAGATCCAGTTGATGGCTCGGCTGGAACAGCAGTCGACGGCTCGGCTGGAACAGCAGTCGATGGCTCAGCTGGAGATCCAGTTGATGGCTCAGCAGGAGATCCAGTTGATGGCTCGGCAGGAGATCCAGTTGATGGCTCGGCTGGAACAGCAGTCGACGGCTCGGCTGGAACAGCAGTCGACGGCTCGGCTGGAACAGCAGTCGATGGCTCAGCTGGAGATCCAGTCGACGGCTCGGCTGGAGATCCAGTTGATGGCTCGGCAGGAGATCCAGTTGATGGCTCGGCAGGAGCAGCAGTCGATGGCTCGGCAGGAGATCCAGTTGATGGCTCGGCTGGAACAGCAGTCGATGGCTCAGCTGGAGATCCAGTTGATGGTTCGGCAGGAGATCCAGTTGATGGCTCGGCTGGAACAGCAGTCGATGGCTCAGCTGGAGATCCAGTTGATGGTTCGGCAGGAGATCCAGTTGATGGCTCGGCAGGAACAGCAGTCGATGGCTCAGCTGGAGATCCAGTTGATGGTTCGGCAGAAGATCCAGTTGATGGCTCGGCTGGAGATCCAGTTGATGGCTCGGCAGAAGATCCAGTTGATGGCTCGGCTGGAACAGCAGTCGACGGCTCGGCTGGAACAGCAGTCGATGGCTCAGCTGGAGATCCAGTTGATGGCTCAGCAGGAGATCCAGTCGACGGCTCGGCTGGAGATCCAGTTGATGGCTCGGCAGGAGATCCAGTTGATGGCTCGGCTGGAACAGCAGTCGACGGCTCGGCTGGAACAGCAGTCGATGGCTCAGCTGGAGATCCAGTTGATGGCTCAGCAGGAGATCCAGTTGATGGCTCGGCAGGAGATCCAGTTGATGGCTCGGCTGGAACAGCAGTCGACGGCTCGGCTGGAACAGCAGTCGACGGCTCGGCTGGAACAGCAGTCGATGGCTCAGCTGGAGATCCAGTCGACGGCTCGGCTGGAGATCCAGTTGATGGCTCGGCAGGAGATCCAGTTGATGGCTCGGCAGGAGATCCAGTTGATGGCTCGGCTGGAGATCCAGTTGATGGCTCGGCAGGAGATCCAGTTGATGGCTCGGCTGGAACAGCAGTCGATGGCTCAGCTGGAGATCCAGTTGATGGTTCGGCAGGAGATCCAGTTGATGGCTCGGCAGGAACAGCAGTCGATGGCTCAGCTGGAGATCCAGTTGATGGTTCGGCAGGAGATCCAGTTGATGGCTCGGCAGGAGCAGCAGTCGATGGTTCGGCAGGAGATCCAGTTGATGGCTCGGCAGGAACAGCAGTCGATGGCTCAGCTGGAGATCCAGTTGATGGTTCGGCAGGAGCAGCAGTCGATGGTTCGGCAGGAGATCCAGTTGATGGCTCGGCAGGAACAGCAGTCGATGGCTCAGCTGGAGATCCAGTTGATGGTTCGGCAGGAGATCCAGTTGATGGCTCGGCAGGAGATCCAGTTGATGGCTCGGCTGGAGATCCAGTTGATGGCTCGGCAGGAGATCCAGTTGATGGCTCGGCAGGAGATCCAGTTGATGGCTCGGCAGGAGATCCAGTTGATGGCTCGGCAGGAGATCCAGTTGATGGTTCGGCAGGAGATCCAGTTGATGGCTCGGCAGGAACAGCAGTCGACGGCTCTGCTGAAGATTCAGTTGATGGCTCCGCTGGGGATCCAGTTGAAGGTTCAACTGAGACACTAGAAGACTCATTGAGCTTTGTGGTCACTTCTATGGGTAGAGCAGTTGTTATAGAAGCATTTGATACAGTCGTTGACAGTGGAACAGTAGTGGTGAATTCTTGTGGCACTGTAGAATGTACAGGATGCGTTGGGTGCGCCGGGTGAGTAGGGTGAGCTGGATGAGTGGGATGTGTTGGATGAGTGGGGTGAGTTGAGTGAGAACGACGAGTTGGATGAGTCGGATGAGGCGGATGTGTTGGCTTCTGTTTAGGAGCCTTTGTGGTCTAAACAATCTCTCTTCTAGGTAGAATACTGACAAACCTTCTTGCGGTGAGCCTCGTCTAAAGGAAGGGCCAGGGCGGCCGCCAGGAGAGCAAAAAAGAGGAAAGCGATCTTCATGACTGGGTGGTTCTTCTTTCCGGCTCAATTCTTTTATACGGTCACTTATCATCGCCAATTCCTCTGCTTATCACTCAAAATATTCACGTGCAAGCATCTCCGTCTAGCCCAGTTGACGCAATCTTGTGGGTGTTTCCCGTTTGTTGGTCTTCTATCACCTATTATCCGTCACCAGAATTGTAATCAGAAAGAAAATAGCTTTAGGAGCCTTATCAACAAATTTTACAGACTCCCACTTGTCTAGCTGATTTTTCGCCGACCAGAGTACCAAAGAAGCTTCTTCGTTAGATTTACTGAGACACGTAACAACACTGATTGTAGCCGTTACCGGAATTTTTTTTCCTGTGTGGAACAATAAAAGTTCATTTCTGATCGTCTCAACACGTTCCATGCAAATCCAAATCCTAGAAAACATAAAAGTTGATTTTCGGTTATCATAATACGTCAACTTGTGTTCAGCTGCTTATTGAACCAAAACATATGCACTTTGAGAATGAACGCAAATTACCAAAGCTCAGAATATTAGCAATGCGATCAAAGGTTGGCAATGCTCTGTGAAATTAAAAGTTTCCCGCCGAAACAAACCAAACAAAAGAACAAAATGAGCAAATTTCAAATAGTTTCCACCAAAAAAACAGTTCTCTTCATGTTTTCCTGAATTCTAGGCGTCCGTGACGATTTGTTTTATTTTCCAAGTTATTTAGTTCTTGGTCACTGGTTTGTACAACATTGCATTGCACCTGGCAGTCTCGCCACATTACTCCAGTTACTCTTATTTGCTGCAGTTGCAGTATATGGCGGACTATGCATATTTTGATCCGAATCCTGTTTGGATGTTTATTACTTTCAAAGTAAGTACTGTAATTTTTAATCTAGGAGAAACGAGTGTGACCCACATGAAAATCATGCAAATTATTCGAATTTTCACTGGAAAATGTCAAATTTCGCGCGTCTTCAGGTCCCACAGCGCCCATTCCTCTTTTAGAAACTATATAGAGCAATTCTTTTTCAGATCTGGTGTGTTATCGGTATATTTTCATGGTTATTAGCCAATTATATGGTAATTTTTAAATCTCCTACGGCTCAATCATCGGTTTTCCGTCGATTTATTTTGTACCATATCACTGTGTCAGCCGATTATCCAATAATTTTAAATGTTTAATTTCAGCGGAATGTTATTTGAACTCGACTTAACTGTCTTATCTCCTCCACTGGTTTACTTGCCCTACGTTGCCGTAAAATGCCCAGGAATTTTGTCCATGTTTGGTGTTCCGCCCGACGTTCAAATGGCTATTTTGATCCATTTAGTTGTTTGTAAGTGGCTCAAAATAATTGCTAATCGGTGACGCAGGTGCCAGTTCGGCTGTTTGCCCATTATTCTACTACCGTATGGACTGTGTAATTCCGCAACATCATATTTTAAAAATAAAATGGGCTAAATACTTCGTCTACACTTGTTTCTACGCTCTGGGTGGCACAATTCCGATTCCTTTAATAATTCTTGCAATTAATTTTGAGCCCCAAGCAACGATTAAAAAAGAAATACTAGAAATTCAAAATATTCACTATGAAGATTTCTGGAGTCCAGAAATAATGGCGGTTAAAGTCCATGGAAATCCTTGGGCCGTCATCTTTGCCGTGCTCATTATTCTCTCAACAGGAGCAGTAGTTGGGCTCATATTTATTTCTACAATTATTATCTACCGAACTGTTCAAAATAGCAAAAAAATGATATCAGCTAAAGATAGAAAGGATCATATCGCCGTGCTGCTTTCACTAATGCCACTGGTAATTAAATTATAGTTTTTTTGGAATAATAATTCAGGTAATAAATATGTTATGCGCTGCTTTTATAATAACTTGCATAGTGGTTGCTTGCCTCTTTGGAATACCAAGACCTGGTGAGTAAAAGCAACCTGTACTCTTCGTACCTGAAGAGTGCTATTGGGATGTCAAAAAATCACAAGTTCAGATCTGATAAATATGTTATTAGTCGTAGCCAGCAGTCTCTTTCCACTCACCTGCATTGCCTACGTATTCAGCTACAAACCATATCGTAGACATATTCTACGTTTCATTAAACGGCAGGTATCGTCACTTTCCAACTTTGGGGAGATCTTTAGACGAATTTTTCGAATTCGCAGAAAATGGCAATTCAAATGCGATAGTTTTGAGGTCCCGCAGCGACTGTTTTCTCATGGGCTACTACGATAAAAACATCAATTTTATTTTAGAATCAGCCTCCAAGTCCTCTTCAGACCAAGTCCCGTATTCATCGATCTTCCATAGTTCCGAGATAATTCCCAAAGTTTTAAAATACGCGGTAATTAAATTGTATTTCATTACGGGCCCAGATGGTGCATTTCCCAGAAAAAGTTATATGTTTGTTTGCAAAGAATAAAGTTTCACAATATTTTTGAGCCATTTGATTAGCTTCTAGAGATTACCATCATGATAGGATCCCTAGAAACATCAATCTTGTCAGCCAGTTTAGGCTTTATGGAAAAATTGCTGAGGAAATCAAGACAATTGTTCAGATCAGGGAAAAATAGAAAAGACAGCTGATTCAGCCGTTTTAGATCATCGTAGATCGCAATTGGAATTGTCTATGTATTCCCAGTCTGGCCGGCTTTACTCCAATTTCTGGAATCGCAACTGAGCCGGTTCCTTGTCGGGAGATTTCAACCAAGATCACGATCAAATTGGTTGGAAGGTTTTGGCAAAAATAATATTATTTCAACGGTCATTGATTAAGTGAGAAATTACGGTGAATGAAACGGTAAAAGTGCAGAGAATAAAGAAAAAGGGCCAGTGAAGGAGAAAAACTTGAAGTACTTGAAGAGAGAAAGGATTTCATGAAAAATAAACCAAAGAAAAAGGTCATGGATGCTCTGTAAAATTAGGTAGCTCTCCTCCGAATGTCTACGCGAATTAATCTAAGGATCGAACATCGTCTGCGCTGGACACATTCTTCCCTATCGCATAGCTTAATCCGACCAGACCATGAATCATGGTTTTTCTATGTGGCACGCGTCTAGCTGTCAGTTTGTATCCATAGCCAGTCGTTTTTTTTCGAGTTTCATTGAAAGGATCCTGCTTTCCCTGATTCTTCCCTGCTTTCCCTTATGAGACGTTTCATCACTGTCTAGCATATCCTCATCCCAATCGAGTCTCCTCTAGCCATTCTCTGCTAGCTGCCCTTCCAAAAGACCATCGGAGTTTCTCTCCCTTGTTATCTGTCCACAGATCATTCCTCCAAGAACTGAAAAATAATTCTGGCAAGCTTGTCTCTACAAGCCGTTTTGATTGCTGCTAGCCTTCCGCGGATATCGGGCTTTCGGACTTTTTGCTGTCTGCCAAGCTTTCTGTTTCATTGCTTCGAGACAATGGCCTAGTCTCTATTCTCTTGATCCTCTCTCCACTGACATGTGGCGTATCTCCTGCTTAATATAAAATTTTTTATTTCAGATATTATTCCTGTAGAAATTCCGCAATTTCTGGTAGTCGGCTTTCCGCTCGATGTTCACTGATGTTCCTACAAGTTAGTCTTCAAAAAAACCTTTAAAACTTTCCATAGAATCAGGAAAATTAACTACAGAGTAGAATAAAGGGGGTAAAACGAGCGTGATAAAAGAAATTTAAAATTTAAAATCAAAAATACCGCCAGTACACACGAGAATCAGTGAGAATCCAGCGTTGTCTCCCCGAATTTTCCAATAACTTGATGGTAAATCCGACCTCTGGCTTGTTTTAAACATGTTATTGAAGCAAGGATCTCCATTTCTAGAGATGGTGCCGATGACGTTGAATGATTGGCAAGCGCTGGAATGGGAGAATAGATCCTATACGGCGATTGCCACCATGGAAATATGCTAGAAAAAGACGATTGAATACTGCCACCAGGGGATACTCAAAAACGTGCGAGCGATTGGCAGCTAGAAACCATGCAGGTGAAGGTGAAACTTGGGAAACTCTACCCGAATCCTTTAGCTTTTCAAAAAAAAACAGACAGGTCTCTTCTGTCGTAACTTCACAATTTAAAAAAAATCGGCGTTGAACTACCTTTCTTTTTACATTTTTGTCCCTAGTGTGCACTGACCCGAATAAAATCGAAATTTGACGAGATGTCAGAGATGCCATCACGGAATCCCTCGACTTTCTCTTCTTTCTCTTCTTGATATGTACGTAAAATTATCTATTATTCTGTTATTCTATTTCTACACTTACTTTTCAATTCTTTTATATTTACAATTCCCAGCTTTCTTCTGTTTTATGGGGCATTTCGGTTAGTTTTATTTCGATTTTCATTCTTTTCCCGGTTTTTTCAAAAATGCTAATAATTTTCGGATAACGATATCTGTCCAAATTATGGGCGTTCAGCTCCCTTTAAATGTTTATTTTCACAAAAATAAGCTTGTCGAATGACTGCCAGACGATCCAGACTTCCTTATCCTGTCTCCTCGTTCTCATGTTTTTATTTCAATCCGCAGGCGGACCGCTATCCAGACAATTTTCTTATGGAAATTAATATAATTTCCTTGTCTAATTTTCTTATTCCTTTGATAACATATTACGTATATTTATGCCGTATCATCCATGTTGCGCTCGTTCCATATTCGCCTAAAATCAGTGAGTGCCATCATTCTTTATTGCTGTTCCGCGAGAAAGAACATGAACCTGTCCGTCCTAGAACCCGGGCACCTAATCTCCGCCATCTTTTGACGCTGATTAATTGTAGTCAATTCTTGACAACTCGAGTAACTTTTCTAATAATAAGAGACTGTGTGTGCGTCTTGTGCCCACAATGTCTCGTCATAAGTGGGAGAGAAATCGAGATGCATATCGGCTATAGACGGATGTTTTCGCAAAATGGCAACAGGTTTTTACCAGCATATTCCTTCTATGCCGAACGACAATAGGATACTGTACAATGGTTAATATTTATTTATGATTTTGTGTAAATTTAATGACAGACTTCTTTTTCCATTTTAGATCTCATCAAATTCGAGCGACCAGCACCGGCAACAGGCCGTGTCTCGCGCCCGCCGCGTCCTGTTGATCCACGCCTCACAATTTTACTCTTCACGCTCACGTTGTTGCCTTTAATCAAGGTTATCTTCCCTTTTTGGACATATTTCGATGTAGGACCCTTTGAAAAAGGCAAGTCTTACTGTACTTTTTAATTTAATTGACCTTTTTCAGTAGATATAATTGAAGAGATCTCATACGATATTACATTTTTTGAAGAACCACGACTTTCTAATAATATTGATGTTCTTGTTATGATTAATTCTAAAGTGAGTTCTTTAAAAGGTTTACTTTTTGGTCTCGAAACGAATTTCTGTAATCAGCGAGCCTTTGTTCCAGGAAAAATACAGAATATCCACCGAATATAGCGCAAAATGTCCCTCCATTTCCCATCCATAATTTTTCCCCTTGTTCAGATAAATGAAGCCAAATTACGCTATGATATTCGTAAAAGTTGGGGCAATAGTTCGTATTATAATTCAGAAATGACTGCTGTTGTATTTGTTTTGGCGAAGCCGGTAACGTTCCCTCTCGTTTCTTTTTTTATTGAGCTTGTTGCAGAGCACAGAAGAAGAGGCAAAATTGCTGAGGAAAGAGATCAGAAAATATGGAGATCTGTTGGTAACTGACCTGGAAGAAGGATATTATTCCCTGGCGCTAAAGACCTACGCAATGGTGTATTACAAATGGAAAAAGCTTCCCAGGGCAAAGTGCTTAGTAAAAGTGAGTCGAAGTTTTAACATACAGTATCGGACAAAAGTATTGGCCAAACCGTTTTTTGGGCATAACTTTGGATTTTCTCAAGCTATTTGGGCAAACTTTTTTTTGTTCGATAGCCCTGGGATTACTCTATCATTCGATATATGTGTGGAAAGAGTTTCACGTTTTCATGTTTCAGTGTGCGGATAAGTCAGAATACGCCGCGACAAAAGTATTGGCCATTTTTGGCTCCCAGCTTTTTTCTTTTATTATTTGTGTTTCTTTGACTTTCTCTGAGTATCCTTGGTAATATTTATTTAGTTTAGATGGTTAACCGTGGTTACAATACCAAAGATATCAAAGAACGTGTGGTACAATTTGTTAGAGATGGCCATACCGTCAACGAGGCCAGTGTCGTCTTCAAGATCCCTCGTCGTTCCGTTTCCCGCTGGATCCAGCTCTATCGCACTCGAGGAACTCTGGAAGTCAAGCCGAAGTCTGGACGTAAAAAGAAAACCGATGCTCACTTCGATCGACTGCTCATTAGGACGTCTAAGAAGAATCCAAGACTCTCCGCCCGCCAGGTATTAGCTGATAATGCTTTTTCTAATTGTCCTGATATTTCTGTACGTACTGTGCAACGTCGTTTAGTTGATGCTGGTTTATTTGGAAGGCATGGAGTGAGAAAACCTCTCATTTCCAAAAAAATAAGACCGATCGTATCGGCTGGGCGAAAGAGCATGAGAGCTGGTCATTGACCAAATGGTCAAAAGTCTTATTTTCGGACGAGAGCAAGTTTAACTTGTTCGGATCCGACGGCATACAGTTTGTACGACGTCCCGTTGGCACCAGATACGATCCTAAGTATCAAACCCCCACTGTCAAACATGGCGGGGGAAGTGTAATGGTGTGGGGTTGCTTCAGCTCCTCAGGCGTCGGTCCGTTGGTCCGTATCAATGGCCACATGGACGCCAAAATGTATGCCGATATTTTAGAGAAGCATATGCTTCCTCATGCTAAGGGAAAAATGCCTGCTGGATTCATATTCCAGCAGGATAACGACCCGAAGCATAAAAGTAAGCTGGTCGCTCAGTGGTTCAAGTCGAAGAAAGTCAAAGTTTTGCCTTGGCCTTCTCAGTCTCCTGACTTGAACCCCATCGAGCATCTTTGGAACGAACTCGGACGACGCACTGAAGGCATTCCTGCCAGAAATGCAGACGAGAAGTTCCAAATTTTGCAACATGAGTGGGCAAAGATCGACCAAGTGACAATCGACAAGCTCATCGGCTCTATGTCCAACAGATGTCAGGAGGTCTTAAAAAACAAAGGTTTCTCTACCCGTTACTAAGTTTTCTCGCCCCACTCCATGCCAAATGTTTTATTTTTGTTAGTTGTTATTGTTTTTTCGAGAAATAAAGAATTTGGCCAATACTTTTGTCGCGGCTCATTTTGAATTGCGCGCGCACCGCAACGGGAGGACGCTTTCCATAAATAACACCTATATCGAATGATAGAGTAATCCCAGGGCTATCGAACAAAAAAAGTTTGCCCAAATTGCTTGAGAAAATCCAAAGTTATGCCCAAAAAACGGTTTGGCCAATACTTTTGTCCGATACTGTATTTTAGTTGTCATGAGAGAAAAAAGGACATCCATTGGCACTTTTTAACTAAAATTTCCTGATTTTTGCAGTTCAAAACAGAAAAAAAATGGTTTATTGACAGAAAATGGGCGATTTTGGCGATTTCCTCAGCATCAAATTGAAAAAGTAGAAAAAATTTCAGTCAGAAAAGCTAAAGTTCTAAGAGTTACACAAAGGCAAACACCTCGTTAATCTTTATTTAATTTTTAAAGCTGACTTCTCATCACAATTCTTGGAGTTCATGAAGTTCTCAAAAAATGACCCATAAAATTCCAAATCGTCTTTCCCATGTTATAGCAACAAGTCCGCAGCAGAAATCCCAATCTATTCGGCGATCTTGTCATAGCCGACAGTGAAAATGGCGCGCGCACAGTGAGGGAAAAAAGTTGCCCTGCCTGCAGCCCTATTCTTCTTCGTTTTCTTTGCCATTCATTCTCCTTTAAGGCCGACAGTGATAATGTTCTCCATCTTTTCAATTATGAATTGCTGTGTGAAGAAACTCGAGCTCCAGTGATTATTGGAAACTGTGACGTGGAGCAACGGGTCAAGAGAAAGAATTCCAAGTGGGCTGTTCCTTATGAACTTTATGAGAAACCATATTGGCCGAGGTATTGTTCTACTGGGACTTATGTCTTCTGCGGTGAGAATTTCAGTTTTCTGATTTTGGAAAGCAGAAAATTTTAGGTAAAGACATTCCTCGGAGAATAATTGAAGCGGCTAGGGAAACGCCGTTTTTTACTTCTGTCAATTACAGGTAAGATAGCGTTTTGTTTGTATTTTAAAAAAGTAGGATTCATTTTCATTCGCTTCGAGACACTTTTCAACTCAAAACCTTCAGACGACTACCGGAAGATGTTCTGTTTACTGGCCTTTTTGCCGAAATAGCCGATCTCAGGAGGAAAACCGTCCCAGGCATCAGTTTCCGCGATCAGCCAGTCTACAAATGTCGGGATACTAAATTCACATACAGTATCCACATGCACAGAAAGAAGGATCCCATCTATTATTACCGAAAGCTACTCTCCCAGGAGGGCGGTTTCTGTTTTGAGGCTTTACTTTGAGGCTTTATTTTCGTTGTTATTTTCTTTTTTTTACGGGTTTGTTGCTCAAGAAAATGTCTAGTGAAATTATTTAAATAAAAATAATGATTATTGGAGACGTGATGTTCATAAAATGATCGTTTTCCAATCTCAAGAAGTTTAGCGTCCCCATTCTTCAAGCCAACCCGGACTCGTGGTTCGATCTCCAGTCTTTTCTGGCTTTGTTTACTCTTATTTCTTGCTGTTCCATTTTGCAAAAAGAGTGCGGCCCTGCAGCGTCACATAAACATGTGACCACCACGGGAAGAAAAGGGCGTCAACAACAGCAGGTCATTCCCGAATACTCTCTCTGTTCTGACCTTCAAAATCTGAACATGCTCTCAAGTACTCTTTCTCAATTTCGCTTAGCTCGACAAGCTATTCGTCCCAGTTCTGGATTGCTGCTGAATACCAGAAATATTTGGATTGGAGATGGTTGTGAGTTCTTTCATCGATCTTTTTTTCCTAAACTAGTTATTACATTGAGTTATTTTAGTCTTTTTAACGGTAGAATTCGTCATAAGACGAAAAAAAATTTATTTCTGAGGAAAATATTGACGAAAAATTGAGGGTGAAATTGAAGAATTACAAGAGTAGTCTATTTTTATAATTCTTCTTTCCTCTAATTTTAGCGTAATTTTCAGCAGCCGGTAGGTCCACTGGGAAAATCTCTAACGGCATTAAAAATGTTAACCACGACCACACGCAGACTGACACCAACTTGAAAAGAGCAAAAGCAGCCTCGCCCGGGAATATTAACGTGGAAGGCGCACGTTTTCGCCTCCTTGGTTACAATAACCCTCCTGGAAGATCTCTACAAAGCCAGAAAACAATGTCCACAACCACGAGGAATATTACAACTTCGGTGGAAGATTTTAATGTGAAGGATAATGCCGTTGACATGGGACAAGCGGCTTCTATTGATGCTGCTGCTGAGATTCCCGGTGGAAGAGATCCAATTCGATGGCATAAATATGTGAAATTGACCCAGGAGGCATTGGACAAAATTCCCGGAGAGAAGCGCTTCATTTCTGTCACGAGAACCCAAATGATCAAAGAAAAAGAGGTCATCAAGCAGGCAAAGTAAAAAACAATCATGTTTAATTTTTGTATTTGATCTGTGAAATAATAGTAGAGTACAATAAATATGGTAATTTTTCATTAGAAAGATTTTTAGGGGACACAAGGGAGGTTGAGTTCTCCAAGGAGGGAGATAAATTCAGCTGCCATGCTAACCCTCAAGTAGAAGGCTCTCGATACCCTTCAGAATGCATTTTTCTTCCACTCATTTCCAATAAAGCTTTAGCTACGGGATCCTGGAAGGCGATACTACTTGAAATATTCGGATTACTTTGTCAATGATAGATTTGGACGATATGATTTGATCTGCCTCTTCTAATGAGAGAACTCGCTTTAATCCAACACGGAATACTTCCATTTCCCTGAGCATACGTAGCTAAACAAAAAGAAAATCCTGACTTTATTTGAAAAGTTTGCTTCCCGGCAAGGCAGGGCGACCCTTCGAAAGCAACCGTCCGATAACAGATTCCTTTTCCGTACTCTTCATTCAAAAACAACGGCCAGATATCCTGACTGCCACCAATTCCCTAAAATCGGCTTATTTTTGAATTCTAATTACAGACAAGTCCATTCGGCATTGTTTCTTGTTGAGAATTTAAATAAGCATAATTATCGGCCCTTCCTGTTGCTGGAAAAACATTTAATTCTGGAGCCAGCTCAAAAAGGAAACAAGTTGCATCTCCCCAATAAAGCGGGCCACTAAAAAAGCCTGTAAAACAGCAAATAAACTAGGGCAAAAGAATTATGAACCGTCAGAAGCAAAACATCCAAAAATATGATCGTCCATTGATTTTATTACTACTAAAGAGGGCCCTTCTCCACTGATTCGCTTTTGAAGTTGAGAAAAACTTGAACCATGCTGGATGCTGAAAACCTTTTTAACTCGTCCGTGTTCCCGAGTTTTACCTTGAAAATATTAATGTCCACAGTTCGCGCCGTTCCATAGGTAAATAAGCGTTCAAAACTGCTAATGAACAGGCAGATTTAATAATAGACGAGGTACCAATAATCTTCGGTAAAAGAATTGGATTTCCGTTCCAAAGTGGAGCATATGCAGATCTTATCAGGGAAGCGGCCAGCGGTCTAAAAGAACATTTCTAACCTTACATGCAATTATATTACTGTGAAATTAGGTAGCTATACAGACCGCTATCATCTTTAGGAGCGTCCTTGAGAAGGAACTGTAACAAATCTTCTCCTTTTGTAGTGCTATGCACTTGAGTAAATCTTTGAGTCACTGCTTTTAACATCTAAAAACGTCATTTTGAGTATATAGTCGGTTTCTAAAAACAGCAACAGAAAAAGGCCAGAATCAAATAGATGTCAATGGAGAAAGGATTGATATAAAGGTCAAAAGAGGAGTCAGACAGGGTGACCCGGCTTCCCCCAAACTGTTTACTATCGCATTGGAGTTGGTGTTAAAAAACTTGGATTGGAAAAAGAAAGGTATTAATATTGATGGACAATTCCTAAATCATCAAATATTTGCTGACGACATATGCCTCATTGCCTCAACAGCAGAAGAAGCCCAAGAAATGTTGGTTGATTTAGACGCAGAATGCCGGAAAATCGGATTAGAAATGAACAACGCGAAAACAATTGTAGGAACAAATTACCTGAAATCTCCCATCACCTTATATGGTAACAAAATGCAGTATCAGGAAAATTGGATATATCTCGGGACGATGTTTACACCAAAGGGAATAGGCAAGATGGAAATTTCGAGAAGAATTTCCTCAGGATGGCTCGCGTACAGGAATAACATGGATATATACAGAGATAAAAGAGTGCAAATGAAATATAAGAGGAAACTCCTGTTGTCTACAGTGTTGCCAGCTCTCACGTTTGGATCTGAATCATGGGGACAGAAAGATAGCCAATTGGAAAGGCTAGAGGTAGAATGGAGGAGGATGATACGACAGACACTGGGAATTACAAGACTGGACAGATGGACGAATGATAAATTGCATAAAACATCCAAATTACCGATGATAAAAGAATATGTAAATACAAGGATAGAGAATTGGGCCCGAAAAGTTGCAAATATGGACCCCAACAGATGGCCAAGGAGAATATGCGAGTGGCAACCAAGAGAACACACGAGACAGAGAGGACGTCCACCAGAAAGATGGAAAGTAGGCTAGAGAGGAAATATGGTAAACACTGGTTGAGAACACTCCGTCAACAGCAACCCTAAGAAACCCAAACCGATTCGACACGTAATAGACGTTGATGAGAATAAAAATAGAAATAGTCGGTTTCCAACATTTTGGGGAGCTGTAGGACCGTTTGAAATCAGGCAAGTTTCAAGAATTCCCATTGGAAGTCAAATTTAAACGCGTTTTGTGGTCCCGCAGCGCTCGTTTCCCCCAAGATTTGAAACTGTCTTACCTGTGGAGTTGAGCCATGTATTTTCAACAATATCGAAGCCACTTCATCAGCGTTTCCTCTCAATTTATTGGTTACTTCAAGGAAAGTCCTAACATCTAAGACACCTTTGCAGGAGAAAGCATCAAAAATGAATCCGGCGAATTCTCCCAACTTACTTTGCCAGCTCTAAATTAAAAGGAACAACTGAAAAGAGGAGTCGTCTTACCATAAATTCTGGCCTCTTCATTTTTTTCTTCGTCTTGGAGAAAACGGCTCTAACTTCGTCGACATACTTCTGATCAAGATTGGAATAGAAGACAGTCGATTTGCCTTTTGAATCGGTGTTTCCCATGCTTCCTATCCCTATTCAATTTGCATAAGAACGAGAATAATCGGCTGACAAATAGGGCATCTATTCGGCAAAAGACTCTAGCAACATTGTAAGTGACAATAGAACTAATCGTTTTTATCAGATTTCAATGAAAATTTGGGCGCAGCAGTAGAAAACAAATGGTAACAGACAAAATGAACGGGACAAGAGAATTGTCTCGGCCTTGTTTCAATTTCCGTTTGGTTTGAACTATAAGAAAAGGACGCGTGGAGCGTTCTATCATCGAAAATAGGTGTATGACGTGAAGGGACATAATATTCTTTAAAGAATACATGTTGTGGAAAAAACGGCAGTCCTTGTATCGCCATGTAAACATGTGTTTGACACGGGAAGATACAGGTGGCAACAACAACCGGTCGCGTATTTCCTCCATTCTGTACAACAATCATTGCGTGTAGTCTTATAGTTCAGGGTGGTCAAATAACGAATAACCCACCAAATACTCGGAAACTTACAAATGCATGGAATTTATAGAAACTGGAAATAAAAAAGAAAGCGATTTACAGCTCAAAAATGACCGCTGTATGCTATTTTCGATGCAAATGCATAGAGTTTAAAGGACATTAAAACAGAAATGAGAATAACTAACAATTTG
Source organism: Oscheius sp. DF5033 (assembly GCA_964036215.1). NCBI lineage: Eukaryota > Metazoa > Nematoda > Chromadorea > Rhabditida > Rhabditidae > Oscheius > Oscheius sp. DF5033. Next base: position 5,274,395 of record CAXIWN010000002.1, on the reverse strand, counting down.
CACAATTTCGTACGTTGGAGCGGAAGAACTCCTTTCAAGTGGATCCCCTGGAAATGTGCAGATGGTATGAAATGACGTAATTCAAAATGGATGTTATTTATTAGTTGAATAACTTCCTTTTATTAAAATTTATGATTAAGCATGTTATTCTAGTTAGGGAATCAAGTGTAGCGTTGCATAATATTGCCAGATATTCTCTCATTTTCTCACTGAAAAGATTTTTATGTTTGAATCCCGATTGGACTAGAAAACCCTCTGAACATTTTCTATTAATTGAAACCCCTTAAATTCTAAGATTGGCTGAAATATACATGAAACGAGGAGGAACTGGCAGCTGAAACGTTCTCGCTGTTCTATTAGATATTTATATTCGAAAATTCTATCCATTTTTCTAGCCTGGTTGTTTTTATCCGGACGAGAAGATCTTTTATCCAATAAATCCAAATGATTTGGAATATAATGACAACAATTGGTGTCATTACTATACCAATTCTGACTGATATTGCATCTATATTTCTAATCTATGCTATTGTCATGAAATCACCAACAAAAATGAAATTTATCCGTTTAATTCTATTAAAAATGACTGTAAGTTTATGCAGATTCTTTAAAATTCAATTATTATTCAAGATCTGCTGGATGGTAACAGTAAATTCTGCTTTGTGGGGTGCATGGCCCGATGCTTACCAGCCTCAATTTCCTCTACTTTTATTAAAAGTTAACAATAATATATCCTGGCCTATTCTTGTGATTTGCATTGTATCTCTTGCTATTGGATTTAGCTTGGCCGTCATGAGTATAGCTGAAGGCTGCGCTATGCGATTTGCTATTACGTATAAAATACAGTTTCTGATGAAATTAGGAAATGGAAAGCAGTAAGTTTTTTTTTTCAATTTTGTCGTAGCCTGGGTTTTTTTGGAGATCGAGCCGAGCTGGAATCGAGTGAGGCTCTAAAAAAATTTCGAGTCAGGCTCGAGCCAATCGATTTCATCTCTGGTCGAGCAAAGATCGACTTAAAAATTGAGTATTTTCGAGCCGAGCTCATGGACTCGCCCAACCCTGATTGCCCCCGAAGCCAAATGTTACGGGTAACTATTGGCGTTCCGCGATTAGGCCAGCTATGGTTACCCCCTTCCTTTCAGTTTTTCCTTATAAAGATATCTTTAAGATATACTGTTATTACAATTGCCGAAGCTATTATTGTAATTGTCTTTGGAACTTTGGCCTTGTTCTTAGTGCTGGATGAAGGAGCAGTAAGAAATTCTCAAATAATCTTTATTTCTCTTACAGGCTTTGAAAGAGTTCATTTCCAAGCATGATGCCACTTATATAATAAATGATTTTGATTTAGAACACGATATTCTCATCTTTTTTTCTCCAGATAATCCATATTATTGGCCCATATGTAAGGCGAGCAATCAAAACAATTCTTTTTCAGTTATTTTATGTATGATTTTGTTCTCTTGTTTTTATATTGTCTTGAGCGCAATGACATATTTAACCCATCGAAAAATTATGAAGGATGTTGGATTGATGTCTAATGAAAATTATACACTACAGAAGAGGCTCACAATTATGCTCTTTATTCAGGTATGTCGGTTTCCAATCTTGGAGACAAACAAACGCTCCAATAACAGATTGAAAATCAGGAAAATTTTACGGATTTCCCTTGAATAATGTCGCATTCAAAGGCGCGAGTCTTGAGGTCCGTTTCTCTCAAGATTGGACTCTAACTTGAATTCTCCTTTGCTGGTTAGATATAACACAATTTCAGATATTATTACCTCTTGTGTTGGGTGGAATCCCACTAGGAATTGCGGCTATTTCACATATTTTCGTGTTTACATCATCCGATGTTAATTCGGCATATCGATCTATTTACGGTCGCCTGCCTTGGGTTTATCCAGTATCAATGTTTGCAGTTGCTATGTATCCATTATTGAATACAATGTCTACAATTATTTTTATCAAACCATACAAAAAAGCCATTTTGGAATTATTTGGTATTGGATGCCGGACATGCGGAAGAGCTCTGCCACCTCCATCTCTTAGAAGTAATCGATTACGTCATCATGTCCATGCAATTATTTTGACAGAAACTGTCAAGAATTCAATAAATTAAAATTGTATAATGTCCTGATCTAGGAACTAATCCGAGACAACGCTGCTCCCCTGTTCCAAGTTCACGTTGCCAGACACAGTTCATTGAAATCTTCCGCTTCTTGGATTAACAGGTCATTTACTAATATAAATAATAAATGAAATGGGGAAAACTGACAGCTGTAAAACTATCACCATACTTCATAATATTAATGCAACACCACACCTTCCTGTTTCCTTTTTTATGGTAAACCGAAAAGGGTGATAGGACAAGTTCCCGCCTGTGCTTTTCCACCCACCAGTCCGAAAATAGACACGTTTTTATTAAATAATAAATATTTCTCTAGAGTAACATAATCTCTGCAGCTCATTTCGAACACATTCCATTCAGATTGACTTTGTATGATAGGCAGAACTGAAGTGGCTGATCAGAAGAAAGCCGAAAAACAACCGTGTCCTTCCGCATCTGCAAATTGTTGCCGTGTACCACTGGTCTCCCTACAATAAGAAGAATCCTGATTTGGACAGTGGAAACAAGTTTAGAGATGTCCATTTAAAAAACTTTATACAGTATTTATGAGTGTTATTGTATTGCCAGCACCAAATGTGTGCCTCCTTGTTTAGGAAAGAAGATTTCCTAAAACGAAAGCCACTAGTCAACTTTCCCTACGATTATGAGCGTAGACCTGTTGTTCGCTTCCTTCCACTCTTTTAGAGACAATTATTTCCATTTCAGCAGTCCCTTTCTGCTGTAAACACTTTCAGTTACAGTAAATTGCCCTCCAGTACAAAGTTTCTTTATTTTTCTACTTGCCAATCCATCTGCAAGTCGTTGCCAGTAGGCTCCTTCATTTCATTGAAAAAAAGCTTTTGCTTACTGATTCTTTATTACTTCTCATCAGCTTCTTGATTCTCTATATTGTTCCAAACTATGGCTAATCTTTTCAGACAATGACTCTTTCTCGCGCAGAAATTACCCAACACGTCCGCGAAAGCATGCAACGCGCAAAAATTGGAAAAGCAGCCGATGAGCTGCAGAATGGAAAGGATTTTTACAAATAGTAAGTCTCAAAAATTACTGTAAAAAGGCGCAAAAACCTAGCATGTTCACCAACTATCCCGATCTACGCAAATATTTCAAAGGAGCTGAAAAATTTACGGCTGAAGATGTTCAGAACAGTGATCGTTTCGAGAAACAGGGAGCCAGAATCCTGCTAGGAGTCTGGATTCTCTGCAATACTTTCGAAGACGAGAAGACCTTCCGCGCCTACGCTTGTGAGACTATCAATCGCCATCGTCAATTCAAAATGGAGCCTGCCCTCTGGCTGGTAGGAAGAGCTTTTAGGGGAAAAATATGAAATTCAGGCTTTCTTTACCGTCTTCATGGGATTTTTGGAGTCAAAGGGCGACAAATTGAGTGCTGATCAAAAGGCGGCCTGGGATAAATTGGGCGCTGAATTCAATGACGAGTGCCAAAGCCATTTGAAGGAACTGAATCTTCCCTACGTCCACTGAACAGCGCCTTCTTTACTTTTACTGATTATATTTACAATAGTACAATACGGTAATAAATGGATGCTTTTATTGGGATAGAGACTAATATTTTCGAACAAAAATATCATGCAGAAGCGGTGAGCCCATTTCATTTAATCCTTGTGCTATCATCGTCATAAAGCAGTTGTTGAATTCTTTCGTCTGCTCCTAAATTCATCATAAATTCACAATTAAACAGAAAAACAAACCTTCAAAAAATGCTCTATTTTTAGCAATCGGCATAATCTCCATTTTACTTCTTCTTCCGAAAAAGTGGGATTATTTTCCCGTATATATCCGGCTAAATTTTGAGTTAACCTTATACGCGCCTTAATTACGAGTGGATATCCTTCATCCGAGTGATTCACACCTACAATGTATATTTATAGGCAATTGTAAATCATACATGGTGCGAAAAGACTACAATAACGTAATATGAGGAATTCCCTCTCCGTTGGTTGCGTTTCATTCCATACTTCGTCTAAACGGGCGACCCTAGTAGATGTCCACAATATTATGATGCTCTTCCATCTATTCTCATCGAGATAAAAGTGAAACTGAAACTTACAGCGGTGCTAAACCCTCAACATATCGAAATCTTTCCAAATATTGAATACATCGAGATTGAGACCATCCCAAAGAATGTTTGAAATATATATATGCGCAGCTGCCCAGCATTGTACCATTCTGTTGCACTAATTTTATCTAGAAAAAATTGTGTTGTCTGGGTGTTGCGGGACCCGCTTGAAAATCAGGCAAGGATTTTCATTAGGAAACGACTAATTCAAATCAGCGGCTCTTGGTCCGCAGCGCTCGTTACCCCCAAAAGTAGGAATCGATTGTAATTTTTGCCTTACTTTATCAGAAAGAGGCAACATGTGAAATTCTTCAACTTGGGCCATGTTTTCTATCGCGGCAATATATTGACGCAGTAAAGTTTCTGCCATTTTGTACTGCACCGGTGATGCAGCTGGCCGCTGAGACGTTAGAGCATAGATGTCAAAGACCCTCTGCAACTGATTATTGAAATAATGAAATGCTCAAGACAAACAGTTGAGCGATCCAAACAAGTCCCTGGACATAGCAGCAGATCCGCGAGAGGCATGCCCTTATTTGCAACTACAGAAGAAGCGCTGGGTCCCTCGCGGACGATTAGTAGACTAAAAAGGTATGAATTTGGAGAGAAAAATACCTATCAAAATGTGTCAGCCGGGTTACCCAATCGGTCACGCTGATGCAACCTTTCAATTGTCCAATTGTTTTGATCCCGGTGTTCATAATTGCGCCATACATTTCCTAGAAAGATTGCGTTTGTTACAGAACACCGTTACCATTATTTTTGTCATTGGAGCGTATGATACGTTTGTGAGATATAGCTCCTCGACAACATCTTTATCAGCTTCTGGAGCATTCTACAATATACGGAAAGCCCTACCTCTCTTGAACATGTTTGCATTTCGACATTTCTTCAGTCGACAAGAGTTGCAATTCATTCGCATTGTTACTGAATAACGTAAAATATGTTAAGCGGGATACCTACGGTAGCTTATGGCACAGTTTCCGGAAGCAGGACATAGAATATTTTTTGAATAATTACGGAAGAAGAAAAGGCGGCAAGCACTGAATATTGCTGAAGTAAAAGGCAGAGCTCACTTGCAAACATAACTGTTGTAGCGTCTTCTAGATTTTGGATTACCGCAAATTTGGCACGGATTCATTTTAGCAAGGACAAGGGACACAGTAATCTGTTTCCCTGTTAATACAATTTTATTCTGCCAACGAAAATTTGAGCAAGAGAGAAATTCGTATGTGTATTGTAGAATAGAATGCAGAACGACGGGACGGTGCAGGGGCGGCTTTATATTATTTCATCTAATGAATTATTCTATCCAAAATGAAGGGGTCTAATCTATAGTACAACTTTCTATCTACTCGACACTATGACTGGATAATATCTGCGGCCTATCTGTGAAAATAGACCGAATTGTTTCATTGAAAAATTTATTAAAACTGTTGCCAATCATGCATTCTTATATTTCATGCACACTTCTCATGAATAATTCTATCATAAAGGAGGAAAATGTAAGACAGCTCTGTTTACAGAGCACGATAACCGTTCCTTTAGCAAAGATTGCAAGATTTAGCGCAGTATTCTTTTTTCTGTGCGGAAGTGTAGAATACTTGAGTACAGAAGCCATTTTCTACCCAATATTGACAACTGAAAAGTCTACTTTGGAAGCCAAAAAAGGTTACTTTATATGCAAATCCGAACAGCAAGAAGCCGCATTGGCAGCATCAGCACATAACTGATTTCCATTGATGATAACTACGCTGTAACCGGAAGGGCATGCGCCACCCAATGCAGGGCCCTGGAAATTTCCATTTTCCAGGCCTTGAGTTCAATTGTGTCCGCCTGCTCCTATAAAACTTACAATAGCAACACAATCCGATGCGACAAGGGCCATCAGACAGGAGACGAAGAAGAGCTGACGGATCATTTCGATGTGCTCTTTTGTACGGAATCTTGACTTTTATAGCGGTGACAGTGTAAACTGCGGGGGGCAGCCATGACCAAGTTCTTTTCAATGACCTCAGCTGGTCAAATTCAATCTGTCAATGAGCCTTTTATCTCTGGCAGCCAGCTCATATTTGTTCACGGTGAAGTTTTGCCATTGGATAGGAGGATAACGAAATACCTCCTGCACAAAAAGCATAAATCCAAATTTTTAGGCAATGCAAGCCACATAAGAACGTGATGATTGCCTATTTCTTCTATATGCCAGTTGTGTCCATCGTTAGACTATGAGTTGCCAGTTTCTTTTTAATACTCGAAATACACTGGGGATTGATGGAATTACATCGTCGCGACTTTTTAGTAAAGCTTCTGTAAAGCTCAAATGAGACATCGTTTGTCTCTAGAATTTATTAGATGGTTTCTGAAATCCATTCCAATATCGAGAAAGTGGAAAAGGTGCAAAAAACGTCAACAGACATGGAAAACATAGTCTCTGTCTCTTTTTTCGTATGATTGACTAAATAGTTTCCTCTATTTTATAAATTGGATCGTTCTTCTGTATTTATGTAGAGGATATACCATTTCTTTATCTACACGGCGAAACCGAAAACTTGGAAAAATCGCAAGAAAACTTCCAAAAATGGGAAAAAAATGCAGTCAATCCCTGTTTTACACATGTTTACGCATTAGAGTAACAGAAATGTCCTGGCAGAGCTCTTCAATGTTTCCTAGAAACCACTGGGATTCCGCTTATCCATGGTGTGAAGCTCCTTGTATCCCAACTTTTCCTGTTTTAAATCCTCGATGAAACCAATTTTTTTGCAACCAGAAAGTCAGAAAATATTTATATGTAAACAATTTTATTTTATTTTGGCTATTTAAAGAAATACATATTCCAGTCTCTTTGGGATCAACAGTTGGGCCAAGACCATAGACGACAGTGTATCCTATAGGACACATTCCACCAACACTGGGCCCCAATTGAAAGTGTGGATCATCGAATTTCACAGTTGGGCAGCAGAGGCCTTCTGTGGTATTACAATCGTATCCAGGTTGTGCTGCATTAGCTCCACAGCCGCCCGAGTAGCACGGTCCGATGGCATGGGCGCTGTTCGCTCCACAAACTGGTCTACCACAACGACCACAAGCTTTTTGACATTGATACTGGATGGATGCGTAGAAGGAGTTGTTACAGAAACCAGCTGCCGCCCACGTGTCGCATCTGAAACTCCGTTTTAGTCCTAATTTTTGAAAGAAACTGACGTTCCTGGATATGTATCGAAACATTGTCCGAAAGCACCGGCAATGAGGACGGCGAGTAGTAATGCGATGTACATGGCAAAGTGGCAGGTTGACACGTCTCTGCCATTTTATAGTCACTTTCCAGGTGAGCAAATTTACCCCGCTTTTGGGCTCTGTTCATTCGGAGTGTCAAGCGGGGCAATCTTTTGCTCAAAAAAGTAACGAAGATACAGTGCAAAGTACGGCGACAGATTGGACTGGCAGAATTCTTTTCAGGGTCTCATTTTTTGTCCCCAATCCTCTCTTCCTATACCAATTATTTGCCGAAAAGAATCTCGTTGGCATAACCCCGATGGCTCCTGCAAATATCATTCAATGAATAGAATCCCGCTAAATGAAAAGGAAATCATGGATGAGGTGAAATTTACTCACCTGGAACGGTTTCTATAAAATGGTGGAACCTGACCGACGCGGCATTCTTCACCATGTTCGCCGATATCCTGTTCGTGGTTTTGATTGCAGGTGCGGTTGGTCAATGCCTCGACGAGGATGCTAAGTTAGATTTTTGCATAAAATTAAGAAAAATGAATATGCTCAGCTGCCCGAGCTGGGCTTTAAACGGTTTCTGTACCAATCCCTACTACGTGTCAATTGTTTCCAAATGCAAAAGCACTTGTAATCTTTGCAACGCAGTATGCGCCGACGATCATCCCAAGTAGGTGTTTTTTTTAACAAAATAATAATGGATTTCAGGTGTTCTATAATTGTGAAGAACGGCTTCTGCAGCAGTGCTTACTACAGCTCTGGGCAGAAGAAAGAGACGTGCGCCAAGTCGTGTGGTCTCTGCTAAAAGTTTTCGGTTTTTTTAAATAATAAATATTCCACTGTATTTTAATTGTTCCTGTCTTCCTGTTAATAAATTTCTCTAAAAAGTCTCATTTTCTATTTATTGAAATACGCCCTCATATGGTATTAGTTCTTTTCTTATGCATATGAAAAATATATGAAGAGGGGCTGACAGACAGCTGAAAAGGTGTTCCTTCATATCGGCTTTTTGATTTCAGTTCATTCCCCCGCTCCCCAGCCGTTAGAATGATTTGCTTGTCGCCAGAGCAACAAACTGTAAAAAATGTTGTGCTTTTTATTATTTTGCCAATACTATGTGATATTCCTTCAGTATTTTTGATCTACGCGATTATTTTAAAATCACCCAGTAAAATGAAATTCATTCGGTCCTTTCTACTAAAAATGGCGGTAAGTAGGCAGAACTTGAACAATTAGAAAAATATCAGATTTCTGGCATAGTTTCAGTCCACTTTTTACTAGGGACAGTTTTGCCAGATTTATACCAGCCACAATGCCCTCTTCCTTTGGTAAAGATCAATAATAATTTTGTCCCAACTGCAGTAATACATGCTGGTGCTATCTGCTTTATTTCATTTGCGGGCATATGTTTCACCAGTTTATTTGAAGAATGCATAATGCGATTTGCCATAACCTACAATATCCAGCTGGTCCTCAAATTTAGCCATGGATTAATGTACAGTTTCATATCTGATCATTTCTACAAATATCATTTAGATTTTTTCTATTTGTAATTATACAGATAATTGGTGCATTTGCGATCATCTCAATAGGTTGGATTTTTTTACAAAGTGAAGGAAACGGGGTCAGTATCAAAAATTGGGTCTTTTTTATCAACAAGACCTTTTCTTAGTTGTCGAAAAAAAGTCCATTCCTCTTCCAGGAAATAGAACAATTTATTTCAAGACATAACGCTACGTTCCTTTTAAATGATTTTAATCTAGACCACGATATTCTTCTGTTTTGGTCACCGGATAATCCAGTATTTTGGCCATTCTGTAAGTTTCTTTTTGTACGCATATATGGCCTACCATGGCCGAGATGTCCTCTACGTATAAGAGCGTCTATGTCCAATTTTTCATGCTCTTCTAAATTCTAATATTTTTTTTCTCACAGTTTAAGGAGGTGATCCCGGGAGTACTGCGCTCGATTTCCGGTAAATTTTGTTGTATTAGACATTCCTATAAAGTCAAATTCTTCTGAGCCAAACTCTCCTCCATCGCTGACGTCACCGAAGTTTCGGGGGTGCGCCCGCTGGGATAGTCGACTTCTCTGGAACCCGAAAAAATACTGAAAAGCTATAAAATTGTATAGATTATTGTCATTTTCTGATTGACCGGGTGAAAGCTGATTGTTTGGGAAATTCCGACTAGAGCCGGAAAATTTCGGTGCTACGCCAGTTGTGCGGGGCGCGCCGGGCCGTTTGCATCGAAATAAGTTAAAAGAATGGTTCTATCCCAATACATATCCAATGTGTAGGAGTCCGAAATCAAAATAGGAGTCCGAAAAAAGTTGAAAATCAAAATAGGAGTCCGGCAACGGTGAATATAAGAGTCCGGTGAAATTTTTAACATTTTATGCCGAAAAACATGTTATTTTTCGACGATATATGTATCAATCGAAAGCTCTCAGCCTGCTGAGTTCAAATATGGTGGTGAAAGAGCGCCTTAGGCTGGGCGTAAATACTTTTTCGAGACTTGTTCTTTTTTTTCCATGATATTTCCGTTGTTAGGAAATAAGCCGCGAAATAGTTTTTCCACCTAGCCTGAGCAGCTCTCCTACCACCATATTTGAACTCATCAGGCTGAGAGCTTTCGATTGATACATATATCTTCGAAAGATAACATGTTTTTCGGCATAAAATGTTAAAAATTTCACCGGACTCCTATATTCACCGTTGCCGGACTCCTATTTTGATTTTCAACTTTTTTCGGACTCCTATTTTGATTTCGGACTCCTATATTGGTATAGAACCAAAAGAATACCTGCAGGAATCGGTAACAATCAGCTGTCGCTCAGTTAAAGTTTTTACAAATAAAAACACCAACTCGGGCCGTGTATGATTCTACAATAATAAACCAATTTTAGTTTGTTTGCTAATATGTCTCGTTGCTGTGTTTCTTCTAACATTATTTGGTTTAACTTACCTAACCCATGGAAAAATAACCAAAGATGCAATATCAATGTCAGCTGAGAATTTTGTGTTACAGAAGAGACTCACAAGAATGTTATTTATTCAAGTAATCTCAACAATATTTAAATGGCTAATAATATTTTAGATTGTGTTGCCTGTGTTGTTGTTAGTGGTACCATTAGTATGCCTTCTTATTGTTATAGCATTAGTATTTTACCCGGCTGATTCGAGTTCAAGATATCAAGCGAAATGTGGCCGTTTGTATTGGGTATATCCGGTGGTTGTAGGTGCTATGCTCATTTATCCATGTTTAAATTCAATTGCCACAATTATTATTATTAAACCGTACAAGACAGCCATTATGAAGTTGTTTGGTATTGGATGCAGACCGTCCTGTGGTCGTGTACAAGCTGCACCATCTCCAAGAAGCAGAGGAAATGTAAAATTTCGTGAAAATGTTCAGAAAGCCATTTTAGCAGGAGCTATCTTAAATCCGAATAAATAGGATATGTTTGAGTGAATAAAGATTTAGAATTTTTGGCAGTTAGAATGTTGCTTCTGAAATTGGGAACCGGCTATTTTATAGTTCATTTCCAATCTCGTGGGAGAGGTCGCTTGAAACCCAGGAACCCGGTCATTTCGGGTATTTTCTAATGGAAATTCCCTGATTTCCAGGCGTGAAACCCAATGATCAGATGTCACGCACAATTTATTGAAATATATTCTCGTACGGTTATAATTCTTTATGAATAATGAATAAAACGCTAAGCATTCTGGCAGCTGAAACATTGCTCTTCTATCAGACATCAGACAGAAACACTGACCAATTTCAACCTGACAAGAGTATCCATTTTTTGTGCTAGGAAAATGAGCTTTTGGAAGCCATTGATACTTATTGGTGCTCCGCTATTATTGGATATCCCATCTCTATTTCTGATTTATGCAATCATCTGGAAATCACCAGCTAAAATGAAATTTATTCGCTTATCTTTGCTCAAATTGGTGGTGAGTATTCCTATTTTCCAGTTATCCGGCAGTAACGCCCATTTAGATTTGTGGCATGGCAGCCGTTCATCTGCTACTGTTGATGTGGTGGCCCAATTTTTATCAGCCGCAATTTCCTCTACTTTTATTTAAAATTGACAATCACTTATTCTCTGAGACCGGATTAATGGCTGCTGCTATCGTTACAGCTTGTTTTATTGCCCTAAGCTTCTTGAGTTTAGGCGAAGGATGTTTTCTGCGATTTGTTCTCGCCTATAACATCCAGTTTCTTCTGAAATTTGGGCCTGTGATTATGTAGCGTTGCTTTTATTACATCCCAAAATTGTATTTAGATTTATCGTGCTTGTAATACTAGAAATTGCCGTTTCAGCTACTTTTTCCACGATTATCTCGTCCCAGTTGGTGGATGAATATGCTAATGTACCGAATTACAAGTAGTCAGGCAAACAATCAAGTTCACCATCACCAAGTTCACCATAGTACTGTAGCGCCTCTGCAACATTATTTTTTTTCTGCCGTAGGCAAGCTTAGGCTTAGTAATGCCCATTGCAGTTGTTTAAGCCGATTTTCAAAGTTCACCCGGTGAGCTACACGATGGTGAAGTTTGCACTCATTTGGTGAACTTGAACACACTTGCTCACCTAAAATCTCTCTAAAAAATTTTTCTCTCATTTTCTTTCTGTCAAAAAGCTTGTTCAGGCTTAGTAGAGCCTACTTTACTATTTTCGAAAGTTTTACGGCTTGAACCTGGAAAAATCCGCCGCAGAAACCAAAAATAGGGTTGGGTGAACTTGATTGTTGGCCAGTAGTCATATCTTTTACATTTTTAGGCATTAGCACAGTTTATTCATCGAAATAACGCCACGTTTATGCTGGAAGATTTTGATTTGGACAAGGATACACTGATCTTTTTTTCGCCTGACAACCCATATTTTTTGCCTTTGGGTAGGTTTCGAGTTTTTTTTTCACATCTCTTGACAGGATCAAAATTTAAAAATAATTCCGAGTATTTTTCGGACCGAACGCACAGCCCTGAAATGTACCGAATTTTGCGTTTTGTCACAAGCAGAAAGCATTTACAATAATCGTTCCCCCTTTATAACATCGCTTTCAGGGTCTTGTATATTGTTCCTTGGATGCCTTTATTGTATAATAACAGCTGGATTAACTTATTTAACCCATCGAAAAATAACGAAAAGTGCTGAACTGATGTCGGCTGAGAATTATACCTTACAAAAAAGACTGACGAGAATGTTGCTCCTTCAAGTAATTTCCAAATTAAAGACAATTGATATTATCTCACAAGGGAACCTTTTTTGCGCGTGCTTCGATCTCCATACGAGACATATACCATTCGAAAGTGCATCGAAAATTATGGTTACTGGCAAAAATTCAGCTGCCTAATGCAAGAGCGTAAAAAGTTATGCGCGAATATAGTGTTACATGGTTAAGCCCGAGTTTTTGATTTTTAGCATGCCATATCACAACTCACAATCATTTACATGGAGCAGCGTGGCCGAGTGGTTAGCGCATTAGTTCGCCACAATTTTGTCCCAGGTTCGACCCCGCGGTCGACCAACATCTTTTTTTTCTCTTCCAAAACGCTCAAATTCATCGAGAAACTCCTTTTTTCTTCTACTTTACATTGGAAGTTGGTCTTTTCCACAAGGAATCACCGATTTGGCATATTCAATTCAAAAAACATCAGCCAAGCTTATCCACAGTTGGACAATGCTGATAATGGCTTGAAAAATGAGTAAACATGCAAATAATAATAAAAAAGTTTTTTTTGGAGTTTCTCGATGAATTTGAGCGTTTTGGAAGAGAAAAAAAGATGTTGGTCGACCGCGGGGTCGAACCTGGGACAAAATTGTGGCGAACTAATGCGCTAACCACTCGGCCACGCTGCTTCATGAAAATGATTGTAAGTTGTGATCTGGCATGCTAAAAATCAAAAACTCGGGCTTAACCATGTAACACTATATTCGCGCATAACTTTTTACGCTCTTGCATTAGGCAGCTGAATTTTTGCCAGTAACCATAATTTTCGATGCACTTTCGAATGGTATATGTCTCGTATGGAGATCGAAGCACGCGCAAAAAAGGTTCCCTTGTCAGATTGTGTTGCCGGTTATATTTATTGTAATACCATTTGGAGCGGTTGCTACCTGTGTCCTTGTTGTATTTCTACCGCCTGATGCAGATGAGAGATATCGGGCATTTTATGGGCATTATAGTTGGGCATACGCAGCACTTGGTAGTCTGGTATTAATTTATCCTTGCTTAAATTCAATCTTTACTATTTTTATTATCAAACCATATCGGACAGCCATTTTGGAGCTGTTTGGTATTGGCTGTCGGCCTTGTGGATGGGCACGACCTCCATCAGTAATTAGAAGCAGAGAACAACGATTTCGCCAGAAAGTACAAGTTGTCATTTTGACAGAAACCATCAGAAATGGCCATTCACAGTAGATGTTAATTTTATTGTATGAATAAAATCGTTGTTTATAATTTTATCTTCTACTTTTTACTCCGGATTTTCATTCAGCATAGATCAAGCAATTTTTTAGTCAACTATTGCTTTCTCATAATTGGAATACACCCTCGTACTGTTATAATTCTTAGACTTATGAATATCGAATGAAACACAGAAAAACTAGCAGCTGAAATATTGTCCTTCTATCAGACATCAGATAGAAACGCCGATCAATTCCCGCACAACAGAAGAGGCATGGATTGGACTACATTATTCGGTATTGCTTGTCCGCTAATATCGGATATTCCTCACGGATTTCTGATCTACGTAATTATTTGGAAATCGCCCAGTAAAATGAAATTCATACGATTTAGACTTATGAATAATGAATAAAACGCAGCAGAATAACGCACAGCTGAAACAATGTCCTTTTATCAGCGTCCTGATGGGTTAGAAATGCTAGCCAGTTCCCATAACTATTTGCATTTAAACCAGAAGAGATATGGACTGGGCTACTCTGCTTTTTATTATCATTCCCTTGTTGTCGGATATTCCACATGGCTTTCTAATCTACGCGATAATTTGGAAATCTCCCGATAAAATGAAATTTATACGGTTATTTTTACTCAAAATGGTGGTGAATATACCATAAAAAATACGTAAAATAAAAGTTAATTTCAGATTTGCAGCATGGCCACAGTCCATCTCATGTTAGGGACAGTTATGCCCGATTCGTATCAGCCACAATTTCCTCTTCCTTTAGTGAAAATCAACAATCCTTTTCTCTCTGATAAAATATTATTGTTAGCTGCTTTCCTGGCAGGTTGTTTTGCCGGTCTGACTTTAACAAGTCTTGGTGAAGAATGTTTCATGCGTTTTGTTCTTACCTACAATATTCAGTTTGTGCTGAAATTTGGACACGGAATCATGTAAAGTCCAATTAATTCACCTAATAAGCCATTCAGATTTGTATCCTTTGTGATACTTGAAGTTACTTTCAGAATTGTATTGACAGGGATTACAGCCTTTCAAGCAGTAGACGGAAATTCTTATGTAAATTTTTGATCTTTGAACAACATAATTTTTCAGGAATTACAAAAGTACATTTTAAACCATAATGCCACGTTTATGTTAAAGGATTTTGATTTGGAGAAGGACACGGTAATATTTTTATCGCCTGACAGTCCAAATTTTTGGATAATAAGTAAGTTCAATAAGGACGTCGACGTCCTTTGAGCCTTAGTGAAAAGGCGACACCTGACCCAATGATAATATCAAGTGATGCGCTTTTATGATTTTATTTCTATTTTTTTGGTGCAATTGTCTAATAAAAAGATTTCAGTCTGTTTTACAGCGTTTGGAATAGCTACATTTTATGTAATAGTATTGGGACTATCTTATTTTACTCATCGAAAATTAATGAACGATGCAGGACTGATGTCGACTGAAAATTTCATGTTACAGAAGAAACTCACACAAATGTTATTTCTACAGGTAACTGTCAAAATAACGAACAACGGTACGATTTTCGATCATATTACCTACTGTCATTGGTGGATTACCACTTGGAATTATGGCTTTTTGTTTTGCAGCAGTATTTCTACTGCCTGATGCAGATGAGAGATATCGAGCAATTTATGGCCGCTTTAGTTGGGCATATCCTGCATTTGGCAGCCTAGTATTTATATATCCTTGCTTAAATTCAATATTTACTATTCTTATTATTAAACCGTATAGGATAGCCATTTTGGAGCTGTTTGGTATTGGCTGTCGACCATGCGGCTGGGCACGAGCTCCATCAACTGTCCGGAGTAGAGATAATCAAAGATATCGTCAGCAGGTGCAGGTTGTTAGCTTGACAGAATCCATTAGATATGCTTAATCCCATTAGAAAAATGTTATTGTATGAATGAATTATATTTTATTATGTTTTATTGTGTATAACTTTTACGCCTAGCAGTGATCAAGAAAAATTCCGACCAGGTGCCGCTTTCTGATAATTGAAATACACTCTCGTACAATTCTAATTTTTAAACTTGTGAATAATGAATAAAACGCAGGGCAACTGACAGCTGAAACCGGAAGAAAAGGACATGAAGTACACCATATTGACTTGAATTTTGTAGTTGTTTACTCTGAGTTTACTTTCAGGCTAATTCTGTGTTATGACTGAGTTATCAAATTATGTTCTTTGATGTGAGAGACGTCAGTATGACTAATCCCTGCGCATGATTCTAAATCCCGGAATTTAATGTCCACTGAAACTAATCCCTCACTGATACAGAGAAAATAAAGTGCTTGATGCTATTCCATAAATAGTTTCTATTTTGTTTTGACTAGTTCCGTGCACAAAATAAATTATCTAGGATACAGTGCGTGCACTAAAACAACTGCGGTGCTTTTGCTACCTCATCCAGTTTTATGTTCCGTGTTTTATGTTTGGATCCTGCTTATTTCCCACGTTCACAAAAAGAAGTATAATTTCTATTGGATAAATGCCCTTTCTGCTAGTCAAAGATCCTTCCTAGACACGGTTGATTACGCTGCACACAATAAATTATCCTATGGAATAACGAGAAAAGTTGAATCCCATCTGTTTTCTAATTATGCACCGTTTGTTGCTATGCTTTCCGCTCCAAGTCATGTGCAATTCTCGCTGAATATCGTTTATAAGCTGGTCGCTCAGATGCAGCTCTTTTGCCAGTCAAACAAGTTCAACACGGAATTCTTCATCATCCAGTTTCCAAGGAAACGCTGATCCTCATTAGTGTGTCTCATCCTGTTTACTATTTTTTTATATCAATTCAACACTTTAGAATGAGTCAGAATCCAGGAAAAGACATAATTTGTTGTCAAGTATGCGATCATCCAGAAGCCAGATTGAGATACAATAGTTACGTTTGCAAGTGCGTTTTTCTATATCAATTTCTTCTAATTTTTCCAGTGCTTGTCGTGTCTTTTTTTCTCGACATTATAACTCGAACTTTGTACTTCATTGTGACAGCCATGGAAAGTGTGAAATCAGCTACCGTAAGTAGAACACCAGGAATAACAGTCGTTGTTTTAGAAAAGAAACGCATGAATTGTGTACCTTGCCGGCTGAAGAAATGCTACGATGCTAATATGATTAAAAATGGTAGAAATTTTAAGAAAAATACATTCTGTTTAGGCCGAACAACAGGTGTCGTGGATGCGTTACATATGTCACACAGTTCCTACCCTGTAATGAAAAAACTAACGGTAATCGGATACAGTATACCCCAAAAAATAGAGATTTTAGGAAATGTACGGTGAGATAATGAACAGTGGCTTCAAAGTTGTTGGATATTTACAGAATAGTCAAAGTAATAGTGAATGGATTGATTGTTTAATGCATTATGACAAGTAGGTCCCGAAAATATCTTGCCACAGCTCATTATTTACAGTAAACTACTGTCGGCTGGGGGTAAAAGTCCCTCGTCTACAATTGCCAATACGAACGTATCCTTGAATGATTGTCTAATGTTCCCAGGATCCTGTATAGATCGTACTACAGTAAATTTCCAGCCCCTTTTTAAATTTTTCTAGGCAGTTATTGATCGCCTAGCTGATGTTACTCCTACAACTCCATATAAATTAAAAGAAACCATTTGTCGAATATTTATAGCCGCTCTAGAAAATATGTCATTTGTTGAGGAATATCATCAAATGATTCCTGTCGATAGGGTTTTTCAGTATCGCCAATAATTTTCACTTTCTTTAGATCCGCCTATTGCAACAAAATGCATTCATGTTCAGTAATTATATTCTCCTTTTTACAAAGTATATTAAAGGAATGGATACTCAAGGAAGTATACAGTATTTAACAAGATTTAAAATGGCCGAAGGAGTAGCTCACTTGTAAGTTTGGCCAGATAGTCGGCTTTCAATCTTGGAAATTCATGAAATTTTGCCTGATTTTCAAGCGGATTCCTCCTGAGCTTGAAAACCGACTATTCCGGACCTTGCTATTTCAGGTGGAATAAAATTCTAGCAATATATTCTACCCCTGGCCATTACAAAACCATTGATCTCATGAGTGAATTACATCCGACCGAGAAAGAATGCCTCTTTTTACGCATGAGAAGCATGTTCCGACCGTGTCAGTAACCATTTTTTTAGTAAAAATACATTTTCAGGTCCCACAATGTCAACAGATGGATATGCACTTGCACTAAAAGTCCGTTTAAAGTTTACCTACCGTTTAGCTGAATATTTTCGAGAAACATATCCACATTTAACAGCGGAAATGATCCGACAACGACTAATAAAATTATTAGAAATTGAATCATACATCCAGGTTTGATTTTGTCATAATAATCTAAAAATTCAGGACACCGAGCAGATAATGTACAGCGTATTTACAGCTATGACCCTGCACCATTCATCCGGATGGAGTGCGCCACTTCTACATGATATATTTATTAGAAAATTTTAATAAATTTTGTTGATAAGCCTTTTCTCAGATTTGTGCAAAGTTGTGTAATCAAAATAGCATCGTCATTTTTTTTTCCACTTGGATTCTTGTAAAAACTAATCATAATAGCTCGCTAATTTCAAAAGAAAACAGGGGATATGCGTAAAATTGTTTTCCTTCCACCTACGCTTTCAATAGCTCGGATCCATTCGTTTTTCCCCTTCCGAGGTCAAGAAACACCCGACTATCATATTCTTTTAATTGCAGCACGCCCTCAAATGATTAGAATACTTAGACATATGAAAAATGAATGAAATGCAGAGCAACCGACAGCTGAAAGAGACGTTTTTTAATAGCTCGATCTACTATTTCAGTTAGAGAGTCACGCATTCGATCTGCAATGTTGAAAAGCCTGGAGTGGACTGCCTATTTCATTATTATTTTTCCCTTGTTGTCGGATATTCCTCACGGATTTCTTATCTACGCGATTATTTGTAAATCACCCAGTAAAATGAAATTTATTCGATTATTTTTACTCAAAATGGTGGTAAGTATTATGAGTGCTGTAGAATGAGGGACTGTACAAACGGGATTATTCCATAAAATAAATTAATTTCAGATTTGTAGTATGACTGCAATTCATCTTTTGTTGTGGGTAGTGGTGCCTGACTTTCATCAGCCACAATTCCCCCTAATTTTGGTAAAAATCAACAATGCTTTCCTCTCTGACGAATTACTATTATTGGCTGTTTTTATCATGTGTTGTTTTTCCGCTCTAACTTTTTCCAGTTTGGGTGAAGAATGCATTATGCGATTTATCCTCACCTACAATATACAACAAGTACTGAAATTCGGACATGGAATCATGTAAATTGTTTAAAGAATTTAGCAAAGAATATTATTCAGATTTGTCTTCTTTGTAATAGTGGAAATTTCTGCAGCAATCATTGCTGCAGCAATACTAGCTCCTCTATTTCTGGATGGAAGTGCTGATGTATAACATAATTTTTACCTTCATGTACTCTTTCAGGCGTTACAATATTATATTCAAAAACATAATGCCACGTTTATGTTAAATGATTTTGATTTGGAAAATGATATGCTTATCTTTTTCTCACCTGATAATCGATATTTCATGCCAGTGGGTAAGTATTTTTTTCCTTATTTTTTTGAGTATGCCTTCTGTTTACAGGAAGTATGCTGACGCTTGTTATAATTACATATTATTTAGTAATATTAGGACTATCCTATTTAACTCATCGAAAAGTGATGAAAGGCGCGGAAATAATGTCAGCTGAGAATTATTCGTTACAGAAGAGGCTCACAAGAATGTTGTTTCTTCAGGCAAGCGACGAAATAAACAAAAATTATTATATTTCAGCTAATATTACCAACTCTGTTTGTAGGATTACCTCTTGTAGTCATAGGTATCTGTTATCTTACAGTATTCCTACCAGCAGACGCGGATTTACGATATCGGGAAATCTATGGTCGTTATAATTGGGCATATCCTGCATTCGGCGCAATAGGCTTTACGTATCCTTGCTTAAATTCAATCTTCACTATTCTTATCATCAAACCGTATAAGACAGCCATCTTGAAGTTGTTTGGTATTGGTTTGCCTTGTGGATGGGCACGAACTCCATCAGCTGTCAGGAGTAGAGACGGTCAAAAATTTCGCCAAAAAGTGAACGCAATCATTTTGACCGAGTCAATTAGAGACACAAGGAGAAATAGCAGTTTTCATTAGGTTTTTATTAATAAAATTTTCTCGTGCACTTTTTTCTTTTAATGGGAGCTAAAATCGACCGTTTTGAGCTGTTTCTAATGACGATGTGCAAACTATTTTATGCATAGAATTTTAATAAAGTGGAAATGAATAAGAAATGGTTAATTTCGGACTGCTGAACGCTCGTTTATGGATAGGAAATTGATCTCTTTGATGCCAATGAAAGAATATTGCAAACTGCGGGACTGCAAATTTTCCTTTTGGACACAGAGAAATTGATTTCTTTTATCGTTTCCGGTATCCTTTGGGCCATCTTTAAACCCAGAGCTGCCCTTGAACGCTTCATTTCATCAAGAGCCAGTGATTAACCAGAATCCAGGAAATATGCAGAAACCCACTCAGAGGGTCATAAACCGATTAACATTCCCATGTGCTTCTTATTCGTGGTGAAGAATGGAGTAAGATCTCGTGTTCTTCTACGGCAAATAGGGCAAACTACTTGGTGTGGATCACAGTGTTCGATGTGTTTACGTGGTAAATAGTGGATTATCCCCCTCATTCTGTAAAATAATATAAAAGGGAGGATCCTACACTTCCAGGACATGCTGGAGACTTTGTCGAAAATACAACAGAACTACGTAGTTCCATAGTAGCTTAATTCTTTCCATTTATTGCACCATGACCGATTTTTGGTTCCTACTAGAAACAATAGAACTACCAGAAACATTTATGAGAAGTTCCTGCTTGTTGTCTTGTGTTCAGTCCTTCATTCTTACAATTCTTTTCAGTAAAATGACCTACTTGGATATAGCCATCGGTATGCAAATTGGATTCTCGATTTCTGCAATTATTCTTAATTCCATTCTACTTTATTTAATTTTAAATCATACCAAAAGTAACATGGGATTCTATAAATATCTCTTGGCGGGCTACTGTACTTTTGAATTGCTTTTTGCCATCGCTGTGCTTATCGGAATGCCTGTAAGTTATTTTTCTAATTCTTAAACAGCCATTTTAGCTCCATTTTGTGTCTGATCAAACGTGGCTGGTGTTCAGTTACAGAGGAATTTTAAACAGCACCGGTTGGGGCTTTCTAGGACCCGTGCTGTTTTGCTGGTTTTATGAAATTTGGATAGGTTTGGGAGTTTTTAACTTCGGATATCGGTATATGATCGTATGCAGGTTGGAAGAGACACGGTTTATCTAAAAATTAGTTCTAGAGCCAATTGGATTGAGACAATTAGGCGCAATCATTGGATTGAAGGCGTAATTATTCTGGGAATCTTCGTCTACATTGCCTATGTCACTTTCTGTGCTTTTATTCTCTGCACAATGCCGGATGTCACTCATGTGCGTTTGCCCAGCTAATTTTCTACAACTATTTTTTTCAGAGAATAATAGACAAATTGGCGGTAAAATTTGATATCCCTGATGTAAAACAAGTTGGCTATGTGGCAGCTACTTTCCATGACAATGATGGGAATATCGATGCTTGGGGAACTGTCAGCGCTATTAACCATTACCTCCTTCTTATCACATCCACCATAATTGTTATCTATTTCTGTTTGGCTATTTGGAATGGCATTAAAAAATTACAAAAAACCAGAGCTGAGGTGGACGTAAAGCTGGAAAAACAACTTTTTAAAGTTTTGTTAATCCAGGTGAGGCTCAAATAAAAACCTCAAATTGTTTTAGACAATCGTTCCCATTGTATTGAGCCATTTCCCCTGTCTAATGAATTTGAGCTTCCCATTTTGGAAGCAAGGATTGGACCTGGGCCCGATGCCACCATTCTTTTCCGTTCTAACGACGCTTCAAAAATCTCTGGACCCGATAATGACCATGATTTTTATTAACGACTATAAAAAGGTTATCCTCCGACTTTTTTGTAAGGACATTTTGATAATTCTGCAAGAGAATATTTTCTAGGCAAATCTAACAGAATTGAAGATTCATCTGGAAGTTACAGAAGAAGTGAGCCTATGCCAACATCCCATTCAAATCCTACTGTTCCGCAAACTTTACAGATTGTCGTGTAGAAACATTGTGACTAATGTTTTGTGACCTTCACCCATATAATTTACCATAATCCAGTTAGAAGTTAATTGTAGTTTGGTGTACACTTCCCACGCAGCGGATTACTGAGGTTTGAGGATTTCGAAAAAAAATTCGAGTACAATATGCGACCTGATTCATCGTTATCCTTTAGTTTATCTGTATTTTTGCTAAATTCTGCCACAATTCACGCTGCTTTTTTCTCATAGAGTAAAACAGAGACATCTGGATTAAAATATGGATTGTTTGTAAAATTTCCTGACAAATTGACCATAGGCTCTTTTATTGAGATGTTGACCAATAATAAAGGAGTAAATAATAAAAAAGTAATCGTAAAAAAGTTACTGGTCAACAGGTGGTAATAAATTGAGGTTGGATCGCTTTTTTACTCGCATACTGTATATCTGATGAAAGGGAACTCAAAATAATGAGAGAGATATGATCATTCATTTGTGTACACGTTATTTACAATAGGATGGGAGTAAGCGAGTAATTTACACCATATAAAGGGCGATGAAAACAAAGGGTTAAGGGCTTTCTATGCTCCAGGAAGAACGTCTCATCCGCTGGGCAGCATTCTCTCGAATCTGAGTCTGTAAAACAAACATTTGTAATCATAAAGATTGCTAAGTTTCTCTTTTTCGTCCTTCTCTTTGCAGAAAATTGCCTTTAGGAACTATTTACAATGTGTTCTAGAAAAAATCGTTGAGATCTGCGACAGTTTTTAGAGAATAACTTGAAGAGAGCCGGAAATTCCGAAATAATAAAACACTTGTTTCATCCCTAAATTTAGAAAAATTTTGCAAAGTTATTTGACTATTGCACGAGGAAATCGGGCACTTATGCACAGGTTGACCACTATTTTATAATATTTTTGCATATTGACTCACTTCTTTAGCTTTAGCCTTCTTCTTCATATCCTCTATGTGGCGTAGATTGTCTGGATGATAAGGATCGTCTTCCTCTGATTTGCGGAAACCCATAATTCTAGAAAATGATAGCTAACAGTAAACTGCCAGAAGAGTCTACCTGTTATATTGCAATCCGACCGATTCTTTTAGATTCGAAGCCAAATGCTCTATTTTTTCTACTGTAACCTAAAAAAGAGTTGTTCACGGGCAAGGACAAAACCTTCAGAGAGCGCTACAAAGTCCATGAAATACAAAAACTAACCTGATCAGCCATTTTTTTCAGAGAGAGAGAGAGGTCAAAAATTTGTGTCTTTCTTCCTTGCTGTCAATTTATAGGCGCAGGCGACGTGTCTCCTTCCCTCGCTGTTTTTCATCAGCTGATCGCCATGGTCGACGACTATTTTTGTATGCAAGGCAGGCAAAGAAACTGGTCAAATATTTCACACCTTTCCAAGTTTAAATTTTTCAAACAAAATATTTGAATTTGACGGGAAGACAGAGAATGGGATCAGAGTACCCCGAAAATGACGACAGCACACGTAGGAATCTCCGGTTTTCCGGTCTCGCAGGGAAATTTATACAAAATGAAAATAAACAAAATTTATGACCCGAAAAATGTATTACACATGAAATTCGAGATTAAAAATGAGAAAAAATGGCTGTTTTTTCAAATGGCAACGCGTGGTTCGTGGTCTCTCGTGGTAACGGATCTCCCATTTTTCTGAAGCATTAAACCAGCTGTCTAAATATACCGCAATTTAAAGGACTGCTTGTTAATTACCTTTCTAGCACATCTATCAGCTCCCAACTTCAATTCAGGAAGTGTTGCGTCTTCGGGCGGACTACTGGCAGCAAACATGTGATCATATTTGTCATATTTCGTCGAGGCAGCACGACGAAATTCATTAAAGTGCTTTATAAATTTTGTCTTCAACCAATTCTGAGCAAGTATTGAAAAAAAAGAAGAAATAGACTCACAGTTTCAAGCATAATCAAGGTCAAAAGCTGCAATAATTTGAATCTAGCGATGTTTACACGCAGGTGCCGGCGGCCTTGTTTACCTTCCCAGCAACGGGCCGATTTCCAAATGTGTTTTTCAGGAAATTGTGTTTTTGCTTCGGAACCACGTGAAAACGAAAGGGGGAAACAATTTCGATGTC
The DNA here is from genome assembly GCA_964036215.1 of Oscheius sp. DF5033. Lineage (NCBI taxonomy): Eukaryota > Metazoa > Nematoda > Chromadorea > Rhabditida > Rhabditidae > Oscheius > Oscheius sp. DF5033. Next base: position 5,250,233 of record CAXIWN010000002.1, on the reverse strand, counting down.
AAAATTTTCTGTCAAGAAAGTCCAGGGACATTTTGCCGATAAAAATGTTTCATTACAAATTTGAAATATTCGGCTTGTTTTCGCTGAATTTATTTTCCTAGGAGGTTGCTAAAAGTTGCACATTCGTTTCGTTTTTAATTCCAAACAAAACACAAACGGTTGAAATAGAAAAGATGGCATTGTGAGTTTAATCATTAGTCACGCTTTTTGTAATCTCCGCTGTCTTTGTTGCACAAATCATCATTTTATCAGCTAGCTTTTCTCCGCTTCTTTTCACTAAAAATGGATTTCTCGATAATGAGTGTGAGTCCTGTTGTCGGATTCTTCTCATTTTATGCGATGATATCAATTCAAGAGAGTACTTTTTTAGCCACCTTTGTTGTGGGAAATGTTGGCTTGAACCCTTTGATAACTTCGTCTATTACCATGTGAAAGATTTGAAATTCAATAGATTGCCTTTCTCTATTGGGTATGGCTTTCTTTTCATTTTTATTATTCTTTCAGATGGTTTCAACCGCTGGTTACATGACTGGAGCAGCTCTCTCGCGTCACTTTTTTCCTATTAAATATAAAAAGGGTCATCTCACGAAGAAGCACGGCTAAAATCAACCGATCATAAACTTTTATTTTTTTTTTCTCATTTTTTCTCATATTGCTCAGAAAAGATTTCCAAAATACCCTTTTTGATTTTTTTGCGCATCTATCCGCCCTGTTATCCAATCATGAGTATAGTCTGTTTCAAATGGAAAAAATCGGCCCTTGGGCGGTTAAAGGTTAATTCGATCTAGATAGAGCGCATCCGGGCGTCAGATGGGTCAGATTGATACTTTTATTTTTGAAAACATGTATTTTTCTACCAATTTTGATATTCTTTCAATTCTAATTTTTATTGCATTTTATTGCTCGGATTTTTCTCTATCTAACAATATGAAGAATCAGCAAAGTTCATATCAAATGTTAAAAACGTATTTTTTATGAAAAAGCTCTTGTCAAAATTTTTTTGAATTTTCGGAAAATTGCGCCAAGGTCCCATCACTCCGAAAGTTTTTCCATTTGAAACAGACTATATAAAAAACAATTGCAGTCGCCACATTTATTAAGATGGTATTATTAATGGCATAAATGTACACTGTTACAATTCGCACCCCAGTTTAGTGTCCCTGTATTCCACGACCAGCTTGATGGAGCTTATCGGAAGCGGTGTCACGGCATTCTCCAGCCTTTCCAGCACAGCTGTCAGCAGCTCCCTTGACTTTATCAGCAGCACGATCTTCGGTACGATTACCGGTCATCTTGTCCCAGCCTTCCTTGATGCTTTCCTTGGCATCCTCGGCTTTCTCCTTGACTTTCTCAGTGAATGGCTTGTTCTGTAAAAATTACGGTAATTTAATGAATAGAAATTCCCTGAAGTTCTTCATTAATAGCCAATGTTAGGGCCTAAAATCCCAAAAAGAAGAAGAAAATGGATGGAAAACTCACATCAGACATAGTTAGTTAGAGTCGAATGAACTGCTGACAATTGGATGACATCCCCTCCTTATATAGGATCTATTCTAGCGTCATTTAACCATGTTTACAATAATAAAATAGCGGTACCTTGACCTATTATTGGTTGAGATTTTCTTGTTTTATTTTCTTGATTTTAGAGATGAGATGGGTTCAGTCTTTCCTAAACTGGTAAACAGTGGTGGCCTTGTCAAGGACAGCGAGAAGAAATCGAAAGAGCAAACTCTCTGGGGGAGAACGCACGAATAGTACGGATAGTACAACAGGGGGAAATTGTGGTTTACGAAAGGAACTACCTGGGAACAAATTGTGTTTTTATCCAATTGCCAAGAGAAAGCCGGTGGAGGGGATTCTGAGCAATGACTTACAGGGGAAACTTGAATATGCATGAACAGTTCAGAGATCACACCAAACATAAAACTTTCCACGGTGCTGGACAAAAGTCTTCTGTGGTGGATTACACTTCTGGACAAAAACCACCGATGTTTGGACAAAAACCATCGGAGCTTAGACAACCCCCCGTGATGGATTTCATGCGCGAAAATCCCTCTTGAAGCTACAATTTTCGAATCCACCAAAACACAAATTCCCGAAAACATCCTTGTCCTTTAAATGTATCCAATAATATTTTAATCATCCTCCGCGTTGGGAATATTTTCCTAATTGGAAAGCTCCCCAAAGGTTGAAAAACAATGGAAGAACATCTTTCTCTACCTCCGATGGAAAATAATGGGCTTTTTTAGCTGTTTTTTTTTTCCGAGAAAATTGGTATCACGAGCTGTCTATTTCATTTAATTTGGTTAAAAGCATTCTCAATGCCTCTTCCTCTGGGAATATTTATTAGTAAAGTGCTCCGAGTGCGGGAAAACAAACGAAGAACATCGAATTATCCCAGTTGGCAATTAGCGTACTTTTTAAGGATATTATTGCCGGGAATCTGTACTTTTCCTTTTCAGTCAATTTTAGTTCTCTGGAATACGCTCGAGTTGTACATCGCCCACCAGAAGCTCTCAATGTCCTTTTAATAAGCTGCAAAAAGATGTTCAAAGAACCTTTGACCAGCCTAGTCTACGGTAGTTTTCAGCCTCTTTTAATCACCGCGTCTGATCTCTTGGGCGGATTATGTTGAACACAAATTTTGCTCCCTTCAGTAAACTTTAACAAAATAGCAAATGTTGAGACGGATTAATCACGTAGAACAGAAGTATAAAAACCAAGTAGACCAAGTAGACCGGCCGCGGTGCTGATCGTATTCTGTGCGCACATTGTGTACGATCTCTACTTCCTTATCTATTTTGGCTAGATGTCATCCTTTTGAGTGAATTTAAATTGTGTATACGCCCACTGAAAATTGTCTAGCAACGAATAAACCAAAGAAAAGGCACCTTTTTGAGCTCACAAAACTTGCTTACACCGTTAAAATTGTTATTCTACTGGATCACAACATTTTTTTAATTACAGTATCCCTCTTACTTGGCTCCTTCTCTAGGAAAAACGAAGAAGAAATGAATGAGAGTCAATATGCTGCACTCCTTCTGTTTCTGGTAAGCAAAATTTGAGAAAATTTTTTTCCCTATTGAAAATGAAAATTCCCTATTTTCGTGTGTTTCACTCAAAATGCCATTACCGCTCTTTTCCAATCTATATTCCACAAATTTTTATTCAACCGCGACATTTGGCCTGTGAGGTTACGGTAAAAAATGTCATTTTACCAGACGCACAGATGCCTTGATCGTGAAATTAGTTTTTTTAACCCAAAAATCACTTTGAAATCAACTGCTCACTGATCTTCTTTACTATTTTTTTTCTGTTTAATATTTTAGGTGCTCTGATTTTTTTTGCTCTAAAAGGTATCAGATCAAAATTAGAAAACAAATGACCACCGTTCTAAAAATTATCGTTGAAAGGCAGATGCTAGCCGTTTATAGGCAGATTACTGTAATCCACAAGTTTCCAATCGAGCAGGAAACGCCGGGAAAGATCAGAAAAGTTGCAGGTTGCCTCAATTGGAATGTGTAGCAACTGGCTAATAGTTTTCTTCATTTTCGGCACCCATTCTTTGAAGAATTCCTTCGGTCGTCTATTGTCCTCCCAGATTCTTGGAGAGGCCGTTCTCAGCACCCTGTTCGCTCTTTTCGTGGCTCCAACAATGTTTTTGTACGTTTTCCACAATGTTTTACTGCTAATTTTTCAGTCATTTATCAAATCTCATACCAATGTCCCAAATTATTGGTCATCTTCTTCTAATCTGCTATGATATTTGTATTTATTGTCATCTTGCCATTTCTATCAATCGGCTTATTGCAATCGCATTGCCGCTTTATTTAGACACAATTTTTAGGTAATCCTTAAAATTTTGATCTGTAAGAAATGCCAACTATTTCAGTCCTCGTCACGTAATTGGGATAGTCATTCTTTGTTATGGGCTAGCCATTCTGCCTACGTTTTATTATTACGTAATTGGTAAGGGAACAGACAGATAACAGGAAACAATTGGGATAAGCTGGTCATCGTTTTTAAATTCAAAAAGGAAAATAAATACATGCAGGTCTGGAAAGTTCTGGAGTCAAAAAAGAATTTAAAATGAGACGGGAGTCGGTCCCTTATAAGGGGGAACTACCCGAAATAATCCGCAAATTCCAGCCGATTGCCGAATTTATTTCCTCTTGGAAGAATGGCATTTTACTTTTACCGAGACGGCGGATTGCGCTGTCATTGTCTGGTACGCCGATTTCTGGAAATATAACGTAATTGTGGTCATCATCGTTGTTGTGGATCTTCTGGCTTTGACTCGTGTTCATTCCTTCAACAAAGCTGTGCGTTTTAAGCAGAAAATCACTAAATAGCGCCCTGTTCAGATGGACCAACTTCATCGCGACAACCGTCGTCGGAACATGGAGCTAAATTTCTTAAAACAAGCCTGTTTTCAAGCAGTTGTCTTCGTCATGGAATTAATTACATATTTTATTCTACCCCGATTTTTCACAGATCGCTGGATAATTTATTTATTGACCACTGTTTCTTGGGCAGCTGTTCATTCTGCAGATGGGTAAGCGAGACGTAATCGCTGATGCAAATTTTTAGAATTATCACCTTGGCTTACAATAGAGATTTACAGAAACAAATCTATCGTTCTTGCAATATTTTAAGTAATTTTTAGCCACATTTATGATTAAAATCAGCGTGTTCAGGGGATAGATCGTCAGTCGGACCGACAACTGTACAATCAGATCATTCAAAGCCATGAAGACATAACGGAACATGTTTCTGTGTAATAGCCATCTCAATTGTTGAAAAAATAAACGTATACATTTGATATTGTTCATCGTGTATCATGGTGCGACCATCTATAGTCTGTCACAAAAAATGACGACATTTCAAAGGTCTAATTTTCGCTGTGGTGGAGCAAATTTACCGTTCATTTTGATTTCAAACAAGGGAAATTTGCCCGAATTGACAGTAAATCTGCCCTGTCACAGCCGAAATTAGACCTTTGAAATGTCGTCATTTTTTGTGACAGACTATAACGGACTCGACTGGCTAGAAAACGGCCTCTTTGCCTAAATGTTTCCAGCAGAAAATGGCGGTTTTCAGTGTTCCAGTATTCTCTGACGTGTTATAAGACGTTGTATCACAGACTGCTAAATTGAGAGTAGACGGTAATTTATTCATTAGGATTTTGAATACGAAACAGCCTGTATCACACGTAATTTTGACTTTTGGTTTTCCCAGCAGGTGAAATGTGACTTACTGATTAAAACTCAACTACTGGTTTAGGGCTCCTCTCTGAGATGTCTATCGATGTTATCTTCTCTTCTCCGCTATCAATTCTGACCCAAGTTGAAACATTACTGGCCACCATTATCAATGCTGTCCTTCTTTATATAATTTATAAATATACACCTCAAAAAATGAAGGATTACCGTATAATTCTGATGACCATGGCAGTAAGAAACTTTATTTTATCTGACAGCTCTTTTTAGGGTTCTCAGCTTTTAATTGGTCAAACCGGATTAGGGAATGCTGCCGAGTATATGTATCCGTTGCCAGTATTGAGAATCAATGGATATTTCAAGATTTTTGGAACAAAATATGGTGGATCATTCGGGGTCTGAGCTCGGTCATATTTTTTTGAATATACCATTTTTATATAGGTAATTCAACTTGTCTTTCTTTACGCAATCGGCGGGCTCTGTGTAACAGAATGTTCACTTTTTCGCTACTATACTTTATCACATAAAAAATATCATTTGAATATAAAACTTTATCTTCTATTTCATATTGCTATTGGAATATTCTTCGTTTCATTAGGAATGTTTATCAGCCAATATTTTCTGCTGGACACCGAGGTAATTCCTTTTTGACTCCTTGATAAATTTATTTTGTATGGTATTCGACTGATTTAGGGTCTAAAAGAATACGCCAAGCTACGAGGTTATTCACTGCATGCGATTAATTTGGAAAATGACGTTCTTGCAATACTGAATATCGCCTCACCATATTGTATTCCAATTTGTTAGTTTCTCTAAAAACAACATCAGCATATTTTCAGTTTGCTTTATGTGCGCCTGTATTATTTCTATTGCTATTATCAATTATGTGCTCAATTTTTTAACCCATCGATTTATGGAACGCTATTTTTCTGCTGTAAACACCAGTAAAATTCATTACAATCAGCAGAAGAAGATGACAATTCTTCTTGTTGGGCAAGGATCCATGCCGTTATTAATTCCAGTAATAATTGTTGGAATTTTATTACCAAGCGTTCCTCGAATGATAGATGGTAGATCTCCATCAAAAATTACCTGGGAATTGTGTCTCTGTGCTGTGTTAACTTATCCAATACTCAGTCCTATTCTCACCGTACTCCTGATGACTCCATATTATACTCCTCTCAAACAATGGATAAGGAAAATAAACACGAGATTTAAACACGAAAATTCAGTTACTGTAATAAAATTTTAACAATCGTTGCTTATTTCTCACCTTTTGTTTCCTTTGACAAGAATGGAGAGTCGCTATTTCTATTGTGAAACATGCATAGTCCAGGTGTTTTTTCGCCCGAAAATCAGAAATTTTATCATGAATTGTAGAGAAACCTAACCACCGCGCAGCGCTGCGCGTGATATACATACTCTAGGCTTGAATTTTGAATGTTTCCGCTGGAAATGACAATTTTCTGATTAATGCTAACACCGCCAAGAAGTTATAGATGTTTCGCTTTTTTAAACGGCAAGGACATCGACACCTTTTTTACTTTACACCTATCTCAATCGACATAGAACTGTCCCCCAAAATACAGGTTCCCTTGCCATTGACCAGTCAGCTATAAAAATGCTGCCAGTGGAACAATAACAATGACCGCTTGCGCGCTTCTTTGAACCTTCACATTGTTTTTTCCTTGTCTAATTATCTCAAAATTATCTTTTTTCCAATAAATTACCAGCGAATATGCTTCACAAATGTGGAAAACAGCTTAGATTTGATATTAATCAGATTTTTTGGCGTTTTCTAATGAGTCACTTTCTCCGATATGCCAAAATGACCAGATATTTTGACTGCGGAAAAAGACGGCACTCGACAAATAAGCTGGAAAACAGAGGCGGCCTATTCTTGCTTCATTTTGGCTTCTTCATCGCCTGGTTTTTCCACCAAAGGAAGTTTTTTTTTTCAGAATGAAGTGGCTCTTCCTCATCTCCCTTCTGGTTGTCCTCTTGGAAGCCAAGAAGCAAACCGTCAAGGTCAAGGGAACTGTTATCTGCGATAAGAAACGAGTAGCAGGAGCGACTGTCGAACTTTGGGAACACGATTCCCGTAAGGATTTTAGGCTTTCCTATAGAAATTTTCTAATTTCTAGTGGACCCTGATGATCTCTTGAAATCTGTCGTAACCGACAAGGAAGGAACGTTCGAATTGATTGGATCTACTGAAGAAATTACTACCATTGAGCCATATCTCCTGGTCAAGCACAAGTGTCATGTAAAGAATGCGGTAATATTTTGATTTTTTTTTGAAAATTAAATGGAAATTGCAGAAATGCACTCGCCACACAGAATATGAAATACCAAAGAAGTATATCAATGTCGATGACTGGTATGATATGACCTATGTTAACATGGACATTCTGTCTAAAGTTGACAAGGAGAAATGCTAAGATTAATAAATTTGCTATTTCAACTGCTTTAAAATATAGTTAAAAGTGATTGCGTAGCTTTTTTCGGAGACCTGAAGGCATCGAAAGCGGCTCTGTCTATTGATAGCATGCGCTCTTGGATAAAATTTGAAGAAACCACCGGTACGCCGGAAAATTGTAGTCCATTTCCTATTCCTGGAAAAAGATTAGGGTCCCTCAACCTTTGCCTGGAAGTTTGACCACCATGAATTCAACACATTTTTGCAAAATTTAATATCCCAGGTTTCATTTAGGGGACGCTAACTTTTCTCCTGAGGTTGAGAATCGACTACCTCCCAGTTTTCATCCAAAGTTTGAAAATCTTTCTGAAGACAAAATGTAGAATTTGATATTTTCTCTTGATAGACGAATGGATTACGTGGAAATGACAAGCAGATGACGTCGTCAGTAAAAAAAGATCATACATGAGAAAAAATAGTGCTAACAAGTGCTAAAAAACTGAAAAGTGCTTGTAAGATTAATAAATTTGTATAAACAATATCTCCAGCAGAAGCCCGGCTTTTATGAACAATTTCAAAATTAATCACAAGTCACTGTACAGCGCTGAGAGCTCATCGTACTTGATTTTAAGTAAACTTGACTCGATTTCACTCTTTTCAAGTTTCACTAAATTTTATCCATGGTACAAGAGATACAAAAATTGCCCAGAAAACCATTTTATTACAACCGAACAGTTAACAGTGTTCCTTGTTTTTAGGGGCAATGGCAACGTTGACGATTCCCATATCATAGGCTTGCTTGGCATTGATGCTCTTTGAGGGAACGTCGTATTCGGCATGACGGGTGCATTTCTATAATTTCTAGCCATAAGAAAGAAAACGTGATTACCGGCTTCTTTACGTGGCACTTGTGCTTGATTATGACGTAAGGGGAAATGCTGGTAGTCTCATCTTCTGATCCGCTGACCTCGAATTTTCCATTTTTATCAGTTTTGACGGTCTTCAAGAGATCATGGGGGTCGACTGAAAATCAGGAAAGAGATATCTATATATAGGAAGGTCAGGAAATCCTTACAGGTATCGGCCTCCCACAGCTCAACAGCTGTTCCTGCTTGCGGTTTCTTATCACAGACAACGGTTCCCTTGACCGAGACGGTTTGCTTCTTGGCTTCCAGGAGGACAACCAGCAGAGGGAACAGAAAGAGGCACTTCATTCTGAAAGAAATATTCTTGATATTGTCCAATTGATTGTGGAGAGGACACTGGAAGGAGCTTTGAGCGAACTGTGAGCATAGTACTGATACTTCTTCACTTGTATCGGCCTATTTATCGGCCCCCACCTTTCCCCGCAGTCAAAATACCTATTCATTTGATTGTTTTAGAAAAAGTGACTAACTAGAAGCGCCAAAAATTCGGAATAACAGGAATTCATTAGAAGTGTACGACTTCGACACCCTTGGCAGATGTAAACTGAAAAATTCAACTGTTAACGACTGTTTTTGACTACAGTGCGGTCAAAAAAGATAGGTCCACCCTATTTTTATCACAAACTCGGGAGAAAAGATGAGTTAGGGGAATACCGAGTACAGCATTCGATTGGCCATGTTCGAAAACCCCTTGAGCCAGAAAATCTCCCGTTTTCCTCATCGTCCTCACATTTTAGCGCCATTTTTATGAAAACAGGTGGTCAAAAAAGATAGGTCCACCCTCGGATACGCGCCGTGTCGAGGCATTTTCACCAATTTCGCGCGGTTGCCCACCCTATCTCGGGTTGACGCGGTGATGTGGCCAAAAAATGTAAAGAAAATACAGTGTGACGCGCTTGTACAGGACCTCGATTTTGATTAGAAACCTCAGTAGAGCCGATGCCCGGGAGACTCCCATGAGGGTTTTAAAAGATTCAACTAAAGTAAGAGTGGGGTCGGGTAGACGACATGAAAATGAATATTTTGACATGCGTGGGCGGTCGAGTACAACCTTCATTGAGGTTGAAAAAGTCACTTCAATGGAAAATAACAAAAACCTATCATTTTTTTCCTATTTTTCCATTACAAATCCTTCTTTTTGCATGGGTAATTGACAAAGACATCTGTCACTCCTACAACGGAAGTGCAAAAGTGTGTGCCGTATGTCAAAATGTGCACGTGCCTGTGCTCTATCATGTCACAGTCTCTGTTTTCTCCCATGTCGTCAAATTTTCCTCAGAGCCTCTTTGGAACACAAAATGGCAGGATTTTCCATCAAAATCGAGGTCCTGTACTGGCGCGTCACACTGTATTTTTTTTACATTTTTTGGCCACATCACCGCGTCAACCCGAGATAGGGTGGGCAACCGCGCGAAATTGGTGAAAATGCCTCGACACGGCGCGTATCCGAGGGTGGACCTATCTTTTTTGACCACCCGTTTTCATAAAAATAGCGCTAAAATGTGAGGACGATGAGGAAAATGGGAGATTTTCTGGCTCAAGGGGTTTTCGAACATGGCCAATCGAATGCTGTACTCGGTATTCCCCTAACTCATCTTTTCTCCCGAGTTTGTGATAAAAATAGGGTGGACCTATCTTTTTTGACCGCACTGTAGGATAGTCGATTTTAACCTTCATCGTTACTGTGAACCAGCAGAGAATCGAAGGAGTGATGTCCATTTGACACAAAAATTCAAGAAGAGAACTCCATTTGCCTCAAATTTGGAGAAGTGAACTCCATTTGCTTCAAACATCAGTCATTTACTCCAAATTTCAATAAGAACTCCATCAGCTTAAAATATCTGCCATTTGCTCCAAATGTTCGCCATTTTTCTCCAAATTTCAAGAATAAATCACCATCTGGTGAGAATAATGACCCCCTTGCCTCAACTTTCAGTCAGAAACTCCGCTCGACGATAAGTTATCTATGAAAATGGAAAAGTTCAGAGAGAGCTAACCGAAAATAATTAGCCTAATTGAGTCGCCGAAAATTTGACTGAACCTCAGTCAGCTTCTGCCGTTGCTGAGTTAAAAAACAAAGACGTTTAACAACATTTTATTGCAATGTGTTTTTAATTTTTAGGACACTTTTCCTTGTCATGGCCAGAGGCGCTGTTGGCCAGATTGATATAGCCCATATCGTAGATATCCTCGACATTGATGTATTTCTTCGGAATTGAATAGCGTGAGTGACGAGTGCATTTCTGAAGTATTCATCCATTTAAATCGGAAAATAATGGCGGTACCTCATTCGTTGCTCGACAGTTGTGCTTGATCAAAATGTACGGGTCAATAGACCAAACTTCTTCCGTGGATCCAACGTAATCGAATGCTCCCCACTTGTTAGTTACATTGGATATTATCAAATCATCAGGATCCCCTAGAAGTTGCGATCGAATTAAATTTTGGTTAAAATCTTACAAGCATCGTATTCCCAAAGTTCGACGGTTGCTCCAAAATGTCGTTTCGTACCACAGATGGTGGTTCCTTTGACCTTGACAGTTTGTTTCTTGGCTTCCAGGAGAACAACAAGAAGGGAGAAGAGGAAGAGCCACTTCATTTTGGGGGAATATTCCAATATTATTTCCCAATATTTTTGATTGTTCTTCGTCTTTTCTGCTTATTTGGCAGTTTCCGCAGTCATAATATCAAGTCATCTTCTCGCATCATTGAAAGTGAATAACTAGACGGCTGTTTGAGAGAAAAACGATTTTCTGGGACTTTTATGTGTCTATTACTTTTTTCTTCCAATCGACCGGAAGGGGAGCTTGTCAGGGTTAAAAAAATTCCTTTTTTCAATTACTAATCTCGGAAGAAATCGGGTTCAAAAATTTCCCAGCATTAATTTTTAATTTTGAATGTTTTTTCAAGTTATTTAGACATTTTCAAAGAAAAATCGTCATCTGGCTGTCCACCCTAAGTTTAGAAACTGGATATACAAGCTGTTCTCCTTTTACAAAACATTAGTATTCATGGGAAATGTAGAAAACCGCAAAGGAAAAGAACAAAAAAATTGTATTCATAACAAAAACGTCAACAAAATGGTTGTGAAGTCGACTGACAGCTCCATTCGGGCCATGTTTCTCTCTTTTCTCATCGCCTTCTTCGGTCTTCTCCCAGTGGCCTCTGCCCAATTCACCGAATCCACTGTCACTGTCAATTACACTCTTCTATGTGACGATCCTGGAAGTGTATTCCCCTTTACCATATTTCTAATGGACGTAAGAAAATTATCCAAATGGGATTAAAAATTTTCAGAGAGATTACTTCTATACCGACATCCTGGATGTTAGCTACGGTGTGGGTCACAGCTTCTATAAAGGATCTATTGTAAGCTGGGCTAGTAGAGATACTGGTCGATTTTATGAATTTGTAATTGAAGTCCAGCATAGTTGTGGAGGAGGACCAGTGAGAACGGTAGTCCTTTTAATCTAAGACAAATTAATTTATTTTAGACTACCACTCAGCTTGGAGCTTGTGACATTACCAGAGATCATTGCGAATATCCAAATGTTGTCATTCGACTCTAACGGAAATAAATGTCAATAAAAATTAAAGAGAAACTAGTTGTACTTTTTTTAAAGGGTATCATCTTGCAGGAGCAAATCTGGCATGCTCTTATTAGCCGCCTAGCCATGCTGCCTTTCTTCATATTTGAAGCCTCTTTGATTATTTATTTTCGACTTCCCAGTCCGGCCTATCTCTAACACAAAAAGTCGACCAAAATGCCTCGAAATCGGATAATTTCTGGTCCTGGAAGCAGCTCTCGGAGAAAATCGGATAGCTAGAAATCGAAAACACTTGTGATCAAAGATTAGGAGAAACGAAAACAGTAATCGTTTTTTTAATCACATATTGGGTGCATTTTTAGATGTACCAAAAGCTTTCGTCCGATTGTTCTGTATACAGCCGTGTGATTATCCAAGCGTCATTGTCCCGCTGAATTTTTTAAAAACCTGCAATAAAACAAATAAAAGTAAAAGAAAAAATGTTTATTGGTCAGATATACATATATCTATGATAGAATCCCATCATTTCCCTGTCCCGCTGACTAGAAAGCGCTCGAATTAAAAATAACCAAAAATCTATCGACAATGTACGTTTTTCATGATTAGCAACAGGTTGCCCTCAATAATTCAGTAGTGAGGGGTCGTCCAAAATGATATTTGACATTTTTCACCATTTTGAAAGGTTGCTCCCTGATTGCATTGCTCTGAATAATCAAGATAAATATTCTCAGCTTTGTCATTTGGAATACGAAATTTATTCGTCAGTTATTATTCTGGTTTAGTACAGTGGACTGTACAGAAGATATGACGTGTAGTTTAGTCTTCAAAGTGTAAAAATACTTTGTGAACCATTGATGATATTTTGGGGTAGTGGCAAATAAAACAACTGCACTGACGATACTAAATATCGCTAGAAGGCTGAGAAAAATATCATTGAGCCCTGAAATTGTGACTTTTCTATTTAATACATAAGCTTACAGGCAAACCCGAAAGTATCTGAGATAATGATCGCTACTGTTAACATAACTGGGATGATCACCATGCCTAAGGGAACTAGTGTTTGAATAGAAAGTTGGATGAGGAATCGTTGCTGCATTTGGCGCAAGTGAGCAGACATATTTTGAGTATGCTCTCCACGAGCCGATACCCAGAAAAAGTATACAGCCCATAAAATAGAAAGCAACAAAGATGAGCACAGGTATAACATAGGTCAATACCTCCATTTTATCCATTATTTCAATTGAATCAATTTCCCGAAGACGTGGCGTCATACAAGTGTATATCTAAAAAGAATTATAATATTCTTGTTATTCCAAGTGAAAAAGGATGGAACTTGTCTATTACAAGGGAATGAAGAGAAATACCTACATGTGATAGTTTCTCGAATTCTTCTTCCGTTTTATCAGTCAGTTTTAAAGGAAAATATATGTTCATGCAGATAACCACAATAATAGAGAACAGAAAGCATTTCCATTTAAAGGAGATCGTCTGGGCTCGATGTACCGCCTGATATCGATAGAAAAATAGAAGATTAACTGTCATTTGTTCAAATACGACAGTACTCTGCCCCACGGCGTAGATTCTTTTTGAAGTCATAAAATATTTGGCATAGCCTAGAGGATAACCCGTAGGGAATGGAGCTATTACCACTGCCTGTCCAAAGAAACTTATCTGAATTTACCGATTTTCGACAGCACACGATGGAAAAATACCCAAATATCCGGTACAAACGCAGCAATTTGATGGAGTAGAAGATACCAACGATAAGTATTCATTTGACTGGTTGAATGATAGATAATGCTGTAAATAACTAGTGGATTTATTATTAGACTGGTCATTGTGGCAACGTGTAGACCCCACAAATATATAACGTGAGTATTTTTGTAGTCATAGTCAAACTCGGGACATTCGATCATCTGGTGAAATAAATGAACTCGAGAAATTTGCAAATAAGAAAGGGGTGGACTTTTTGGTTTATTGAAAGGTCGCATAAAGATGTTACTCAGAATATCATAAATTATTTATTTTCCGTGCTTTTTGCGTATTTCAAGGTTCAAAAAAATAATTTACAAGCTGAATAATTCACGGAAAATAAAATTGACGGTAACATAAATTTATTCAGTCAGAAATATTACAATTATTGAAAAATGCTTATTGGCCAGATATACAAACATTTATTGTAGGCAGCAGCTGCCAGAAGATACGTTTTTTTCTACCACCAACCAATATTTACTTTCAACATCAAAATTCCGTCGATTATTGTCTCGAAAACCCCCGTCCCGCGCAGCACTGGTCCGGATATCCCTGCAGCTACCAGGAAAGGTGGTCGCCTAGGAAATTAAAAATAAATGTTTTCAGTTCGCAACGCGTTCCCGTAACGGGACCTACGGGGACGCGTTGCGAACTGAGAAAATTTGCTTGTCAGCAATCGGCTTCAGCAATCAAGAAGAGAGCGAATATTCTCATTTTGACTTATTGTAATAGACGAAGGGTCGGCTTTAATTGTTGACGGATCTTTAGAGTTTTTACGGCTTCAAATGTTTATTGGGCAATCTTTTATGCAAAGTAAAATCTTCAAAACACCTGCATGCCAACGTCACCGATCTCTCGTGAAGATGAGGACAGACAGAGTGTTTCATTGGAGCCAAATTGAATAGAATTTTCCTAAAGAAGCGAGCGAGCTCAGGAGACTAGTCTGTTCCCGTTTTCTTCCTTTTTGTATTTTATTTTGTATCTTCCTTCTCACATGTAAAGGTCAACTACTCGGCATCAAAATTGCCACTTTTTTCGACACCATTTTGTAGAGAACTTTTTGCTTCTGGCTGGGTTCGATTCCTCCGACTGTTGGAACCATTTTTGAAATTTTTTTTGGGATCTATTCCCTTTTTCCGTCGTTCTCCACCCACATCAATAAGGAATATTGAAAGAATCGACTTTTTCATCAGTATTTTTCCAGTTTACTCCGATTTTATGCACTGTTCCACAGTAGTAAAAGGAAAAGTAGAAAATGTGTTCATACGTTTCAAAAAAATTTGGCAAAAAAAAACGGATGGAGGAATCGAACTCAGCCAGAAAAGGACAAAAATGTTATAGACAAGCCTTTTAACCACGGGTCACCCCTGGTTTCGAATTTTCTCGGATTCAAACCGGTACATCACCGAAAAAAGTCGCATTTAAACTGGGACAAAGTTGCACTCTGACAGGTTCAAACCGGCCAGTATCACAGCCGGACTGGGTCAAACTGTGATGAACTCGAAAAAGGACTAGTTTGCATTAGACAGAATCGAAAAGGAACATTTTTGCATTCGACGGAATCGAAAAGGGCCATAATTGCATTCGACGGAATCGAAAAGGTATAGGTTTGAATTCGTACAGATTCAAACTCAGCACGGGTTCGAATTATACACAATCAAACCCAGGACAGTGTCGAATTATACGGACTCAAACAGGGACGGTTTCGAACTTTTTTTCTTGCAAAAGTGCGTCAAAGCAAAAACATCTCGTCAAAAAAAATGTCGTAGAATTTTTCCGTTTTCAATCGTTTTTATCAATTTTACTTCATTCTTATGGATTTTTGCTAGATTTCGAAGTATAGAAAGGTTAGAATGCACGGCAGGACACTTCGCAGAGATACACGGAAGAAGTTGAGCGAAGAAACTGCATTAAATAGAGTGGAAAAAATCCCTGATCCTCATATAATCGATCTAATTAAATTTTTTCCTGCCATATTAGGTAAACTCACTCCTGAAGAAGTGCTTCTTATCTAATATATTGAAGAACGTCCCTAAATAAAAAGAAAAAACAAAAAATCATATGCATATGGAAGAATAATATCGATAGCTACAATTTAGACTGACTATACGTATTCTACAGAAATTCTACCGTTCCTGATGTCCGAAGAACATTAAACAATCTGAAATAAATTATTAGCAGCAAGAAATAGCAAAGAAACAAATAGAAATCATCAAAATCTGATTTTACCATTCTTGGTACACTAATTTCGAAGTTTCTAGGTCAATATTGCTTAAATTTTGACAGGATCTTTTTTGAAAACACTCTATAACGTCTATATATAATTTTGCAACAAAAAAATATGAGAGAAATACAGCAGAAACAACAAAAGAATAAGAAATACGAAGAAAAAAGCAAGTTCTACTATCAAAAACAATCGCGACATTTTTTTTTGACGAGATGTTTTTGCTTTGACGCACTTTTGCAAGAAAAAAAGTTCGAAACCGTCCCTGTTTGAGTCCGTATAATTCGACACTGTCCTGGGTTTGATTGTGTATAATTCGAACTCGTGCTGAGTTTGAATCTGTACGAATTCAAACCTATACCTTTTCGATTCCGTCTAATGCAAACTAGTCCTTTTTCGAGTTCATCACAGTTTGACCCAGTCCGGCTGTGATACTGGCCGGTTTGAACCTGTCAGAGTGCAACTTTGTCCCAGTTTAAATGCGACTTTTTTCGGTGATGTACCGGTTTGAATCCGAGAAAATTCGAAACCAGGGGTGACCCTTTAACCACTAGGCTATCGCAACACATTTTTTGGAATGCAACCGGCTGCTTACAAGACAAAAACTAAATTCGACTAAATTTACATGCAAACTTCGAAGTGCGTTTTCCTCATCAAAAACTCGATTTCTGCAAAAATTAAAATATACGTCTTGACGAGCAAAAAATTCTCTACAAAATGGTGTCGAAAAAAGTGGCAATTTTGATGCCGAGTAGTTGACCTTTCCGTGTCAGCACCGTTTTTATAATTTTTATAGGAAATTTTTAGGAAAAATTAAGCTTCTATGGTTTCTTTTGCTTCTTATTCCTCTCCTCGAGGCAAAGAATCAAGAGGTTAAAGTCAAAGGAACCCTCATATGCAATCGGAAAAGGTTCAAAGATGTTAAAATTGAACTCTGGGAGTACGATACCCGTAATGACAGTCTGTAGATTATTAAAATTTCTATTTTAGCCGATCCCGATGATCTGATAGCCAGTGGCATTCCCAATGGAGAAGCAGAATTTGAACTGATCGGATCAGCTGATGAATGGTCGGAAATTGAGCCATACATCCTGTTCAAGCATAAATGCAACTATACAAGTGATGACCCGGTAAAGATGCTTCAATTTATATGCTCCAAGTTGTCTAGGGTTGTTACCTTCAAACGTCATACAAAATTCCACCGAAATACATCAACAAGAATGAATGGTACGACATGAAGCACGTGAATTTGAACATCGATCATCGCACGTTAGGTGCTTGTGAAAAAAAGTAATAAGGAAATAAAATTGATAAAATGAAAAATCTTCCATTTGTAATCTTGGGGGAACTGGCGTTGTGGGATCCGCTTGAAAATCAGGCAAATCCTGAATTTTCATTGAAAAACTTCAACTTCAAATTCGCTCAGGTCCCGCCGTTCCCATTTCCCCTCAAAAATCCAGCAGAAGCCAAGTGACACACAAAAATTGTGGTAAATATGAAAAATTTATTAAAGAATCATCATCGACGGACGATTGTCATATGCACACAGAGAAGAAAATGTACAAGAGTCAAAATTCAGAAGAATTTTAGGAGAATTAGCGTCCCCAACCTAGAAAATTACGGTATTTATAGAAATTCTAATAAAGAAACTAACCCATCATTCCCATCATCGGGTATCCCATTCCGTACATTCCGTAGCCCATTCCCCATGGTCGATACATTCCCATACCGTATCCCATTCCCCACATTCCGGGCCAACGTCTTTCACGAATTTGAGTGCTGAAGGGATTCTTTAAAGAAAAATGAGGACACTTACTTGTCGCCAAGACCTTCTGCTTCTACGGCAGCAGTACCCTGGCCCTGTTGCTGCTTGCTGGATTCTTCCGCAGCCAAGGCACAGGCAAAGAGAACGACGAAAAGAGCCAAAAATACAAATAAACGAGACATCTTGAGGTTGTCTACCATGCGACAGCCAGCTGTATTTATACGGTTATTTTGACCAGGTTCAAAAACAAGAGATGGGCGAGTTCAAGGTTGACAAATAAGGAATTGTCGTCATTTCTTGGCGCATCTCCTTGAGTTCGGGGACCCGAAAAAACAACAAAATTAGAGGTAGTGAAAACAAAATTAAACTGTTGAAAATTTTACGGTTCGTAGACTGACGTCTGTTATTGAAATGAAAAGGGTAAATCCAGTCAATCGGATAATTATTGCCAATTAGGCAACTGGTTCGCTGGCTGAGAATAGAAATCTTATAATAATTAGACAACAAGATATTCGTAAAATTTGTACAACTGTAGAGAAACCAAGCCTAGCGAGTTCAACTGCCATTTTAATCACCAAGTTCAGAGATTTGAGCCCCTTTTCGACTCGAAATCCATTTTCACAGCAAAAAAAACAGATCCTCTATTTTTGTTGGAAGGGCTATCAATACGACTGGCTAGATCCAAAATTTTGGTTTGGAATCGGTTCAGTAACCACAAAAAATCGTCGTCCGAGAACTTCCGGGATATAGAATTAAGAATAAAAGCCGTTTCACGACTTTTAAGTATCTCTCGGCAGTTGTTTTTTATGGTCACAGGTGTTTTACTGGTATTTGCTCCAGATGTCGAGTTTCTTGCGGGAAAAAAGGCTTAGATCTGATTCACTTTCAAAAGATCCGAGTTCCCCGCACAGTCGTAGATGTCACGGGTCTTGAGATTGGCATCAGTGTCGAAGCTACCGTCTAGACTCGTGAAATTACAAGGAGAAACTGTCTTTCCTTTATCCAAAAAACGACAAAAGAATAGATTTTTGGATATCAAAATGTGATGGCACTTCTTCCACAATGTACCCAAAATTTTGGAATTGAGTCAATGAGATCCGATGTAATTTTAATCCAAAATATTGGTTTGTTCGTTTCGAATCTTCAAAACAGCAATACCCGGCAAAATATTCGTACGTCTACACCCATATTTAGTCACAAGTATTGAGCGAACATTTTGTACCTTGTAGTTCAACGCGTCCATTACCATTGCAATATCAACAATAGCCCGGGTGGTATTCTTGTTTTTTTTCAGTTTTCTACACCACACCTAGTGTTTATCAATTTGTCTGGTGAACGTGACGAAGGACCTTCCTTTGCTGAATTGTGAGTCGAAAACCTGTGAAACTGAGACAAATGAAGAATTTTTTTCAAGTTTATCATGTGATTGCTTGCAGAAAAAGAAACAGTTGAGCGCCAATCGTTGTCGGTTTCCAATCTTGGGGGAAATGGGCGCTTTGGAGGAAAATCAAGCACATTTTCCGAATATTCATTAGAAAACAAATTCATATGGGCGCTTCCTCCCACAGCTCCCAGTTTCCCTCGAAAATAGGAAACTTCTTAAAGGAAATTATAGCCAATTTGCAGTGGTCCTGAAGAAAAAAAAATTCTTTATTTACATCTGACTTGGGTCACAAAACTCTAGGAGTTTAATCAAAGGCGTCTGTTCTTGTGAAGTGGAACAAGTAAAGGAATTTGTAGACAGGGCTTCCCTAATTTTTTGAGGAATCTCCAATAAAACTCCTGTTCGATCATAATCGACAAGTTGGGTAACTTCATTCAATTTTCCAATTTCCGTCAGCAAATTGATAAATCGGGTCCTGGCCACAATTATAAGGGCCTGTCCAGGTTCTGATAGAGTCGCTACTGAATTAAAAAATTTATGAAAAAAAAAATAAAAACCGTAGTACCTGGATGTAGGAGGCATAATATTTTTAAGATGACAAATTCAACTTCTGATAGCTGTGTCTTCATAAAGAGAATTTCTGCAGTAGTTAAGATTGAAGAAGTGGAACTAGGCAATTTCTTTGCTAACCAGGAATAATATTCATGGGAAAGGGTCCCGAACAGAAGGGAATTGTTCCAATACAGAAGGGCCTGAAAAGGGAAAAAAATTTAAAAAAAAATCAAAGCCAGGAACGCATTTTTTCGAGTTTTCTCTTTGAAAACCGCGATTTTCCACTAAAAATTGCTATTTTCATACTTATTCCCACCAAACCAGGGCGAAATTTAAATTCAAAATTCTTTGGAGCACTAAATTCATTTCGAAGAGAGGAACCGAATGAACTTCAGAAAAGGTGCAAAAAATACGAAATGGGTGGGTGACTTTTAGACCAAGTGCGACTTGGTCTAATGGTACCCCGCTTGGTCCAATGGTACCCTGCTTGGTCTAATGGTACCCTGCTTGGTCTAATGGTACCCTTATCACTTATGACCTCTCTTTGGCCGACAAATCATTTATGCTTCCGAAGGCTCGCTTCGCTCGCGGGGCTAGGGGGGTATCCCTCGGGAGATTTGGATTCTTTAGTTTATAGAAAGTCCGGGAGAATAGGCGCTGGGAGAAGATCACTTACAAGGGAATGTTTTAAGTTTAAGGTGGCCTTTTTGGCTGAAACCTATATCATTCGAAAGAGCATCAAAAATGAGCCAGAAATCCTTATTTTCAGCTGCGGAGCCATCTCCGG
This sequence comes from Oscheius sp. DF5033, assembly GCA_964036215.1. Taxonomy (NCBI): domain Eukaryota; kingdom Metazoa; phylum Nematoda; class Chromadorea; order Rhabditida; family Rhabditidae; genus Oscheius; species Oscheius sp. DF5033. The sequence goes on along the minus strand of CAXIWN010000002.1, from coordinate 5,229,657 downwards.
TGACGCGCACGGACACCGAGAAAATTTGCAAAAATGCATGCCGAATAGTCAAGCGTAAAAACAGATTTCAAAATATGTCACCGTGGTCAAGTGGATAAGACTGCAGACTTGTAACTTTTCCTTTGCCAGTTCGAGTCCCAGAGGAGACTATTTTTTTTGCTGTTACATAAAAACATTGGGATAACAAATAATACGCTTTATTAGATTAACGATGATCCACATAGTGAAGAAAACAGTATCGCTGCCACAGATCCTCCAGGAAATTCGAGAGCCAGGAGAGAAACGGTGGTAGAACCCATGATGAACTGACAAACTGCCAATTTGGGCTTTATTTGTACTCATTTTTGGTCAGAATGGGTATTCCAATGTGGGTATGGACAGCGTAAAAGCGAGGAAACAACAATTACCTTACACAAAAATTACAAAAATCTCCGTAAAAAAAGAAAAAGAAATAGTCTCCTCTGGGACTCGAACTGGCAAAGAAAAAGTTACAAGTCTGCAGTCTTATCCACTTGACCACGGTGACATATTTTGAAATCTGTTTTTACGCTTGACTATTCGGCATGCATTTTTGCAAATTTTCTCGGTGTCCGTGCGCGTCACCGGAGATGGCTCCGCAGCTGAAAATAAGGATTTCTGGCTCATTTTTGATGCTCTTTCGAATGATATAGGTTTCAGCCAAAAAGGCCACCTTAAACTTAAAACATTCCCTTGTTAGGTGGGGAAAACAGTAAAATATCGTTACTGATGGCTGTTTTGCTCTACCAAGCGATCTCCTCCCGGATTTTCTTCTCCCGGACTTTCTATAAACTAAAGAATCCAAATCTCCCGAGGGATACCCCCCTAGCCCCGCGAGCGAAGCGAGCCTTCGGAAGCATACGTGATTTGTCGGCCAAAGAAAGGCCATAAGTGATAAGGGTACCATTAGACCAAGCAGGGTACCATTAGACCAAGCGGGGTACCATTAGACCAAGCAGGGTACCATTAGACCAAGCGGGGTACCATTAGACCAAGTCGCGGTTGGTCTAAAAGTCACCCTCCCATACGAAATACAGAAGTTATAGCGTAATTCTCGTCAAAAACCGCCTTACGTCGCGAGTACACGCCAAATTTGAATTGTTCACAATTTTAACTGGCAAAATTCCACACTTTTCTATTTATTTTTTTCACTAAAATACCTAGGCAAATTTTTACAAAAAAATTAAAGGAAAATATGCACCTACCCGATCGTCGGTGGATAATTCCCGAATCTCTGGACAAAAGCCAAGATATTTGGCGAATTGCTTTCCCATCCAAATATAATATTCCGGCGTATTTTGCTGACCTCCATTGCCCAAAGTGGCGCCAATGTCTATTTCATTTACTGCCCTGAATTTCAGAAAGAAACTCGCAAAAAAATGAATTTACTTACATTTCCAATTCGATCAATAGTGGAATCCAATCGGAGACAGAGACAGAATCCCCAATATTTTCAGGTGTAATTGGTGGAGATTCCATAGACGTGGTTCTTGTCCGGATTTCTAGCGGTTTACTCGGTCCAGGGCTGCTAAGTAGGGTTGGGGGGCTGCGACGGGTGTCCTCAGGTGGTCGAGATGCCTAGAAAGTGAAATTCGCTGATTGATTGCATCGACGACTGCCATGAGTTCCGGTTTTTGGGTAAGTCGATGCGACCCGACGGGTACTGACCCGAAACCGAACTGATGACAACTTTTTAGAAATCAGGTTTTTACGAGGATTTTGACGCACTGTGGTGCAATTTTAGTATCAAAATGTTTTGCTCTACAAAATGAGGTAGAATTTATCCGGCTCCTCAAGTGAGTCAAATTTGATTTTTCCCGCTCAACAAGTCAATGAACATGTTTAATAGATAATTTTAGTCAGAAGCGAAATTCTGTCAATTAGAACTCATTCTCAAACAATGCTGGCTGCTGGATTCTCGGTTCTTCCAGCAGTCCTTCTACCAGCTGCTGCTGCTGGCTGCTTCAATGGTAGCAAAACGAAGAAAACATCAAACTCGGATGAGAAGAAGGACAACTCGGGCCCGTTGCCAGAAAAAGCCTCGGAAGAAAAGCCATCCGGCGAATCGGATTTAAAGTCCAAATTGCAAGAAGATCAAGAAATTACGGATGCTGATCACCCGGAAGAAGTTGTGACAAGGAAAAAGGACAAGAAAAAGCTCGAAGGAGAAGACAATCGAACGGCTTGGGGTCGTTACGCTCTGGAGAGACCCTGTCGTCGATTGGCAAAACAATTCACGAAGAAGATCAAGAAGTTCTTGGCTTTGGGGAAGGATGGCAAGCCGTTGCCGACAGTGGCTCATGACGCGAATCAAGAGAAGAATAGATATTCCGATGTGGTGTGCGTCGACTCGACTCGTGTTGTTCTCAAAGATCGCCCTTCTGATTACATTCACGCTTCGTGGTTTTCGCTCCCCGATCAGTCACAAAAATACATCTGCGCCCAGGGACCGTTGAAGGAAACCATCGAGGATTTCTGGTAAATTTCTTGTTAAATTTGCTACGGAGGTTTAGGTACATGATCTACCAAGAGAAGACGAAAATGGTCGTGATGCTGTGTCAACTGGTCGAAGGTAACACGGAGAAATGTTGCCTGTATTGGCCCACGGCAAAGGGACAGCAGGAGAAATATGGCGACATGACCATTACCAACGTGGAACAGCGTCCGGATCCCATCGACGGTGTCCTCTTGACTTATCTCGATGTCCAGTACAAGAAAGATGAGCCGCCATTTCGTATTTGGCACGTGCTGGTCACCTGGTGGCCGGATCAATTGGCTCCCAATGATACCGCGCCGATATTTGAGCTGAAAAAATGGGTGAAAAAGAACAATGAGAAAGGATCGACCATTCTTGTCCATTGTAGCGCCGGTGTTGGCAGAACTTCGACTTTTGTCGGATTGGATTACGCCACTCAACGTATCAAAGAAGATTTTACCATTGAAATGGCCGATATTGTACGCGAAATGAGGACAATGAGACCACAAGCTATTCAATCTCATCTCCAGTACATTTTCCTCCATGTTCTTGTCTTTGATCATTTTGTACAGGTTTTTTTAAATGAGAATTACGGTAACTAATAATTTAGGGAGGATACATGAAGAAGAACGAGAAGCTGACCAAGTTCCTTGCCGACTATCAAAAAATTGCCAATAAAAAGCTGAAGAAACGAAAGGAGGAGAACGAGAAGTGCAGCAAGGACTCGTCCGAATTTGTCCGGAAGACGATCCACGAAGAGAAAATGGAAGTGGAAGAGGGCTAGGCAAAGTCTACGATCTCACGGATAACTACGATAAAACGAGATTTGCAGACTAAATAAACGTCGACTCGACTGACTGTGTTTTACAATATTTTGGATTTTTCTTTGGTGATGGCCCCTTGAGGCTCCGCTATAATTTCCATTTTAAATGAAAAAGCTTGTTTTAGCCGCTTTTTGATGCGTAAATAATCCAGAGCGTCTCAAGTCAAGCAATCTATTTTCATAATCAAGCGGTGGTTTTATGGAATTTAGACCTCCCAGAGCTCATTTTTATAGCCGAAATTTTGTCATTTTTCTATGGAACTTCCAGGTGCTGGTTTCACCGAGCGAAGGACCTGCTTTTTTCGTTTTTGCTGGTATTTTGCTTACTGTAAAAACACATCCAGTTATTTTAAAAATAGGTCCTTTTTTTGCCCAAATCTGATCGTTCTGTGGCTGTTCCACCGGATGATAAAATTACAGTGTGTCCCACTGATGTTAAAAATAAAAATTCCAGAATAATTCCCCTCTCAAAAGTACGCGCGGAGTTTGAATTACCTGGAGTCGACCTCTGCCCGTCTAATCTGATTGTAGAATCTATGGTCATTTTCAAATTCTCTGTGTTTTGAACCAAATTTAGACTTTCTGCAAGAAATTCTCTCGCGTACTTTGATCACCTTCTTCCGGTTAAATTCCCCCATGTGATGAGACACTTACCGGTTCTGCTGAGCTGCTAGCCCGTTCTGGATCGTCTGCTGCTGCAGCTGCGGCATTGGCAGCCATCGCCTGTGACACAGTCTTGAAAGTGATTCGTCTAACTCGGCCGACAATAGATTGATCCATATTATTCTCCAGACATTTACGAAATCGACAAGCGGAGCAGGTATTGGCTGAATTGCCTAGACAGAAATCAATGGGTAAGGGAGAAGGAAATGAGACGAACCGAGGAGAACTTTACAGTTGCCGCTCCACCGACAGTGCAGCTGGCGGCGACTCATTACAACACGGTAGAAAAAGACACGACAATTCCTGGAAAAATTCGGAGATCACTTGATAAAAATATTAGCAGCATTGGCCATTTTTTTTTATTAAATTAACACTTAGTTCAGGCAATGTAGACGTTCAGAAGGACTAGAGCCTGACAAAATCGGGATTTCTGACCAAGTTCGAGATCCCCAAAAAAGTCTAGATCGAAATCTCTTGTAATTCCGAGAAATACTAAATTTCCATCCGTTTGCGCCTACAGTAATTTACGATTCCTGATCTTATAGTGCAGTGCTCCCGCCGTGATGTCTCCGTATACCGTCTGTCGGCGTTAGAACGTGCATTTTACAAATTTTCTTGCGCCATGTCTACTGTAATCTCTTTTTGCAGCTTTCTTCCAGCATTCTTTGGCGACTGAGGAATGAAAATGAAAATCGGCTGATAGGCGTTTTGGAAAATGCAGTATCATTCCCACGCCCGTAAAATCTAGAGGTTCTCCTGATCTTCAGGATAAACGGGACATATCATAGATTTGTGGCCCATTTCCAATTTTCAGACGCATTACTATGTCTTATGTTCTGACCACATTGGTTAGTAAACGAGTAGCGACTGACAAGAAGGATAAAAGACAGGATTGGCTATGATCTATGTGTCATTTGAATTGGGCGAAGGGAAAGAATACACAGAAAAATGGCGAGCATGTACACTGTGTTTAAGCTAAATGTCGAGTTTACGGCTAAAGGTCTGCAAGGGTTTTTCGTCGTTGGATATCCAAATGGAGCCAAGTTTAGCCTACTTTCTATAGGTGCGAGCCTACTGGTTCTATCTATTGTTCATTTTGAGAATAACTGTCATAAAATGGCTTTTTCCAATATACGTAATATTTAGCGATTGTCCTGTAGTTCGTTTCGAAGAATTAGCCAGGTTTGTTGAAAATTTGGGCATAGATTTCAAATTGAAATCTTCGGGCATGGGCCACAATCTGTGAATGAAAGGTGACCGAGATGATGACTGAAACTCGTTGATTTGAGCTTCTGTTTCCCTAACCAGTACCAGATGTTCACATAGAACACCCGTTTTGACTAAACGAACCCCTTTGCTCAAACTAAAAGGACATTCCATAGCCACATCAGTAAGAAGCAGCCCTCTCGATCAGAAGGTCTGTTTACCAAAATCTAGATTTCCTACAGCAATACAGCTTATTTTTCGTAATCAAAAAGCTTGGTAGGAAAACCTCTCGGAAAGCAAAAGAATGAAAAATTATGGAAATTATGCACAAACCTTTGCAGGTGACTTTCAAGGCGAAAGTTTCACCTGTGTTCCTATATCTATATCTATCCTTTGTTCCCTGGCAATCGAAAATGCTTTATTATGATAATCCCTTTATTAGTAGCTAGTCTTCAAATATTTTACATTATCGGATTGACATTTTTTTGAGCCAAACGGAGCTTACTGTAGGAGCATTTTCGTCATTTCCCGACCGGATTCTGCAACGAAAAGGGACTGTCCAAGAATTTCTGTTGGGCATTGACCTTATCACAGACTTTCTGACTTTATCTAGATGAAATTTACTGTGCTAAACTAGGAGCCCGATTCTAGAAGACATTATCATTTATCTGTAAAGAAACTGAGCTTACGATGAAAATCTTACCTGCAAACAAGTCCTCCATAATAACTCCGAGCCTCGTCCATACCACATACAGTACACTTCGGTTGGGAGGAAGAGTGCACAGGATTCGATGACATCTCTCTAATGACGACGGGAGAAAGAACGATAGAGTCTGGGAGTGTATGGGCAGTGCGCGTAATATCACGGCAATTTGAGAGACTGCGAGCGCCGCGGACTTTCCGAGCGCGTACAGGGCCGACTCTGCTGCTGCTGCACGTTAACGAGAAAACGAGAGGAAAATGGTGGAAGAATATGCAGATCTGCTGGAAGAAGATCAAGAGATCAACCTGAATCTTCAAGAATAGGAAAGATTGCTGTTTCGGGCTAAAATGACAGCTTTGAGCATCTAGGAGGAAAACAGAAGCCCGCCTCACTTCGAACACTGCCAGTTTCTGCGGGTTTTACATTAGAAATCCACAATTTTCCACGTCTGTAGGCATAAATTCCTTCTTTAAATGAAAAGTTTTTCTCCAAATTTAAATTTCAACGATCCAGACGAATTGCAGCCTCAAAGCAGATTGTGGTGCACACAAAAGGAAGCCAGGAACCAAAATTATTTGAGGATTTTGGTCCAAATCCATACGAAATTAGGCGATTTCCTTGTCTAGTCCCAGAGCAAAAACGGCCCACAGGTTCTTTGGCTGAAAGACCTACTCTATTGTGATTTTGTTCCTATTTCTACCATACACTCGAAATTTTATTTCATAATTCTCCAGAATTATTGAGCTAGGTGTATGTCGGCAACCTGATAACCGCCGAGTACAATTTTAATTTTTCTCCAAAATCATTGAAATCTTTTAGGATAAGGACTACTCGACCCTTTTTTATTTTGAAAACAATCTCGTTTTCCGCTTATTCCTTTGATTTATCTACAAAATTGGCCAAAATCTACTCTTCCGTATATTCACCCACTTCTCTCATTCCAAAATGGCACACAGATCATAGCCATTCCTGTCTATTCCCCTTTACTATCGTCGACTACTCGTTTTCTAACCAATATGATCAGAACACAATACATAGTGATCAAGAATCTTCTCAAATTTCTTGAGTTCCCGGTATATTCTTGGCTGTTCTCTGTTTTTCTTATATGTTTTTGACAGTGCAACAAGGAAGTGGCCTTTGATGTTAAAACGCGATAGTGCGAAAAAAAGAGACCGAGGCTGACTGGCTGCTGGACTAGCAGTCGATCTTTGATGATCAGGGACGGGTATTCATTTCTATTTCCTCGTCGCCGAAAAATGATGTGAACTGCGAGTGATTTATATCACCCAAAAAACGGAAACAACGCGGAAAAAATCTGTTGCTAGTGACGATTGGTCTTTGTCTTCCAGCGCTGTCTGCAAATCAAAGAACCGAACTCTCTTTTCATGTAAAATTCTGAAGAATCCACGTAATATTTGGCAGTATTCCAATCTTTCGATCGACCCTCGTGGGATATCTGTCAGTCCACGCGGGTTTTCTCTCGCCGTCGTCGTCGTCCCAATATAGTCGAGATAATAATATGCAGCGACGCATCCTTGATCAATTGATCATCGTCACGCGGAGATTCTTTGTTTGAATCCGGAAATCATTGAGATTTATTCTTTTGTCATACGGGGAATAATCCTTTAAAGAATTTGCCCAATTTCTCACCGAAAACTGGATTAAATCGGAACTATTTTCAGTGTGGAACTGAAAACCGGAGGGCGGGCTCATCCAGGAATTTATTTCAAAAGGATTATGGACGCTACAGCTCTGCAGGATCTGCTGGCTCATTCTTTTTTCTTGTCTCATTAAATTTGTCAAATAAACGACCTGCAGTATTCGCCAACTAATTCACCACGTTTAGATCAACAAGCGGGTCCAGATCGTTATGGATTGACTCGCCAAACCCGCAACCCGTTCCAATTGTACACCACCAGACGAACTGAAAAATATGTGAACATCAGGTTTTTGGACCCGGAAGTTCCAATAGCCGGTGTTGGAACGATTTGGCAAAGATCTGACTGGCAAACCTCAGGGTTGTAGGTGATGGAAATTTCGGATAAAAAACTCGAGAAAACTGCAAAATATTAGGATTCCAACCTTTGAAAAAACGCTTTCTCTAGAACCCTTTTGAACATCAGGAAAATATTTCGACTTTTTGCTAAAAAACGCCAAATTTAAATGTGCCTTATCAAGTCTCGCAGCGCTCGTTTCCCCTTGGCTGGAAACAAAAATGCCTCCTGTCTTTATTGTACTCTTCTAACATCTATCTAATTTCCTCATTTTAACCTCAAATACTCCTAGGGCTCTGGGAAAAACATCTGCTTTCGAAATCTTCGCCCCAATATTGCCCTTGTGCACACGTGCGCCCGTCATGTTTTCGTAAACAAGAGGGACGCCGCCTGGCTCCACAAACAGAGAAGTTCAGACGCTTGTTTATTCCGGTCTTTTCTACTCGTCTCGTCTAAAAATGGAACAAGAAAATGTCAGTTTTTTAACCAATTTTATCGCTTTTTTCACGTCATCATGACAGAAGTCATATAAATTCGGGTCATATTCAATTACGCCTGCCATTCAGAACGGTGCTATGGAAAAAGTTAAAGAAGTCGCCAGCAGTGTCAAGGAAACGATTCAGGATGGAGTCGAAAAGTTAGTTCTTACACATTTTTCCTTATTTTTAAACGTTTTCATCTGATTTTTCCCAAAAATGACTAATTTTTCCAGGTTGATGGGCAACCATCCCGATGATAACGAAACTTCTGATGATTCTCGAACTTGGACGGGAAAGGTAGGCCATGTTTCTTTTATTTTTTTTCTGTTTTCTGAAGTTTTCAACGAAAATTTATGGTTCAAAGGGCTTTCCTCTTTAGTAAAATTCCAATTTTCAAGAAAACCGCCCTTTAAGTCGTAAAACTGCGCGCTTACATTAGAATGCGTGGATTATTCGCAGAAAACTGGCTATTCTTCTCATTTATACTCATTTTTTTCCAGGAAACTGAAGCAGATAACAGTAATAAGAATGCATTTGGCGAGGAGAAGGAACAGCTGACCACTGCTGATCTCGTTATTCCGTTGGATGCTTGAATCTCCCTCGTCTTCGTTCTCTCTTCTCTCCAAATTTCCTTTTTTTATGTAAATAACGAAACCCGGCTAGTAAATTCAACTTTTTGATGAAAAATATTTGTTGAATCAGTGGAAGAACAGTCAGATAACGCTATTTTTGAACAAATAGTGAGGGTGGGGAACACGCGGGTGGATGACGCCTGGACAAAAAGGAACACGTCATGGGGTTGCCAGCTCATTAGGCGGGATATTTTTGGTATTTTATGATTTATTTCTGGTTGGGAAAATCATACTGAATATTTTTAACATGGAAAAGTATGGTTCAGCCTGGAATAGAAGCATTTTATCCTCAATTCAAACTCCAGAACTCAGAAAAACGACTGCTTTCTCCATATTTACCAGTCAGTGAACACGTTCCTTTACCCCGTCTTGTTCCTCTTTTTGTTCTTTACTCTTCCCTAATTACCAGTCTTCGATCCCTGGGCGTACATTAGAAGCATTGTTCCGGCATCAAAACACAACCGCACACATTTCTCTGCATTCCAGACTGTCTGTCTACGCGTGATCGGATCGTACTGAACATGAAAAATTAAGGAGAAACGTGCGGAAATCGCAAAGTCAAAAGAAAAATGAAGCTATCGTGGATCTTGTGAACTCAAGAGGGATTTTCGGACCATTAGGAACTATTATTTGACAAGGAAAGTTGTGTGATACGGCTACTTTTAGTGATTTCACTATTTTTTTCGAATCTGCAGGACCTAATGAAAAAAGATGTGTGAAGTATGAGAATGCAAATTAAAATTTGTCACATGTTGCAGAATTCTCATTCCTTGTGGTCTGAGATTCCCATGAAAATCAACAAGAAGGTGTGGAAAATATCAGGCGTTCAGCTCCGAAACCCTTTGTTTTTGATGATATTCCAGAATCTCGTGATTTCCTTCCTGTGCCAGGAACAACTGCAACAACCTTTAGCTTATTTTATGATCGTCTTTTAGCAAAGTGGAAACGACGTTATTCCGGACAATTGTCCGTAACTTTCTTATTCAAGAGGAAAAAATCCTTTTTCTGACAAGGGCATCAAGTTCTATTGGCTAATAATTCTGATACAAATTGTTTGTGCCCTGTAATGGACACCAAAATTAATCATTAGCTATTCCATTCCCCGTGAAAACCTGTGTTTTATGAAAAGGACACTGTACGACCGAAAAATCGTCGTTTAATGTCAATTTTTGATCAATATGATTTTCGGCGTAGACTTCTCCCTCGACTATACAACGATAGTTCCAAGCGCCGTGGTACTATCTTGTCTAGAGAAACATGATGTTTTTCCAATAGAAACATTATCCCCACAGGGAGTATTGCAGTAAACAGTCAAGGTACTACTGGCTAGAGATCTGGCTCGGCTGGTCTGTGGACCAGAAACCGGCCGTATCTGACTACTGGATCTGACTACTAGACAGAATGTTACCCCCGTTCCATGTCATCTATGAGATAACGCGATGCGCCCGGCATATTTTACTCGGAGATCTCTGTTGTTCCCCACTCGACTGATTACTGGCCTGGAAAAATGGCAACAATTAGCCAGACCAAAGAATGAAGACGATGAACAGGAGACGTTCAAGCATGGATATTAGGTTTTTCGCTGAGATTTTCCGTATCAAAATTAGTTTATAACCAAGCCTTATACCAGAAGTTTGGGATCATTCACTGTGTATTCTCTTTTTCCGTCTGCACGGATTATCCTTTTCGGGCAGGCAACGCGCTTGTTTACCCTCTATTCTTATTTCTTGCCCCCATCAAATCCATCAGTTCTCTGGAATATCTTCCATTGTAGAATAATATCAGAGGCTCCGGGGGCTCACCTCTGCGTCTTATCCGCCAAGTTCCCGCCTCTTTTCCTTGAAAGTTTCAAATTTATTATTCTTTCGTCCTCCTACCGTAGTTAACTTTAATCTCTCTACTGTTCAATCATGGACTATTTCCTCCTTCCTTTAATAAGATCTTGCCTGAAACAGGATATCTACGATGATGCTAGGTAACTACCGTAATCCTCAATTTTAAAAGGACTTTTCAGCAGTATCGAAAAAGTAACTGCTCAAATTGATAAGGAACTCTGTGCCGAACAGGAGAAATTGAAGCGGACTTTTAAAATTTTAATCCTTGGCGGTCCAGCTTCTGGGAAGAGCACAATTTTTAAACAAATGAGGTAATTTTCTCATATTGTCTGGGATTTTTTCTGACTTATTGAGGACGTCAAGTTGAGGGCAATGAATAGGCAATAATAAAATGGGGGCTCTCGTTCCTGGGTTGAACGTGAGAAGTTTGAATTTTGTACTAAAACACATTGTCCCTTACCAATCTTGGAGAAAATAGTGGGGATTTCTCGGAATTCTGGTTCATTTTTAATTGGAATACAAAAAATCCTAAGCCTTCCAAAACAGGAAGTTGGACATAGTACAACTTGGAGATGTTCAGTCTGTGTTGAGATTTTATGCCATTTTCCAACTCTAATCGTGTTAAGAAATAATAGGAGATTATCTAGGTATCGAAATGTATAGAAAGTATGGTACCGCATCATATTGTCCAGAAAATTTTCTGATCTTCATCAGAAACGCAGAACAACATTAGGTTACCAGCTATTTTTGCCACGGAGGAAGTAGGAAACAATATTGTATTCAATATTTGGCATATGCCATAGTCAGAAACAAATACCATAGACACAAATTTATTAGCAGACATTAGTTGTAGGAAGTATTTACCACTCAAAATAGTTTTCCTGAATAATTGGCCTTTGATTAATTTGTTACAAGCTGTTCACAAGCTGAAATGTCCTCCAAGTCTAAAACACATATCTTGAAATTAGAACTACAGTAATTTTCCAAAGTCCCGTGGGTTTCTTTAATGAAGCGTCTAATGAGGGCAACACTTCTTCTCCCAAGTTTTTCGAATCAATTTATTTCATAGAATGACTTCATATACTTTCAAGTACAAGTGTTTGTCTGACCGAAAACACCGAAAAAGATCCAAGTTTCATTAGGTTCAACTTTTTATTCGAAGCATACTGGGATATGATCGCCCACAATTTTGCCTAGAAACCACGATTTCCTCCATTCCAGTCGAACAGAATTCATCTAGAGAATTTCTCCGTGCTACCGTAGTCTATCTGATTTATCCGTTTGCAGCTGCCCCTTATTTTTGCAGGATATCTTTGTTCCCTAAGTACAATCCATTAAAATAAGCACAGCACTTTTTAATCTGATCCTTTAATTCTCAATTTTCTCAGTTATTTCAATTTAGTCTAAGAATAAAATTCAAGAGATCAGTAGAATGGCTTGCGGAGTGACGTGTCAATGTGAGGGGACAAAAAGTGGATACAAAATCGACGTTGTTTTCGAGATTTGCGGACGAGAAAAGGGTAATCGGATTACGTAGATAGAGAATACATGTATACTTTTTATTGTGTGGGAAAAGGAAATAACATGGGCACGCGTGAATGAATGGGTTATGGTAAACATGAGGTAAAATAGGGAGAAATTGGGGAAAATGGAGAAAATTTTGGGTAAACTGGGATTAAAAGTTGAAGGAATAGTGGTTTTGTAACCCAAAAAAAGCGGTTTAGAGCTCACTTTTAATATATACAGTATTTCCTTTAAGAATTCTACATATGAATGGTTTTTCGGCTATGGATACTGTCCATTTTCGCTATGTTGTACTCCGAAATCTCTACGACTGCCTGGCTCAATTGATCGGCCTAGCTGGCGAGATGAATATTCCATTTTCTGAACAACAACAGGTCTGCCTTTTTCAATAAATACCGTAAACCCGGTATTGATCATTTAGGAGTATGTCACAAAATTCACCCAATTCCATATACAAGACTTTGAATCGATGCTGATAATGCAGCCAGATACCAGGGAGGCCATCAGCAATCTGTGTAGCAGTCAAACAGTAGCACAGATACTAGAACAGAGAAATAATTTGCCGATCATTGACTCGGCTCCATTGTAAGTATTTTAAAAGGGTGTACGGAAGATAACTTGGGTTCTGAAATTGGGTTTTCGGAAATTCAACGGATAAGGTAGTCTTTTTGAAAGAGAAGAACTAGAAGAAAGCAAACCCCGGGAAAATTTCTTCTAATTTTTGAATTTTTTCAGTTTCATAACTGAGGCTGATCGTATCCTTGCTCCAGATTATCACCCCATAATGCAAGATGTTCTCCGCACACGAATTCCTACCATTGGAATCCATGAGATAGAATTCCCTTACAAAGATAAAATCCTCCGAATGACGGATCTCGGTGGTCAGCGGACTGAGCGACGGAAATGGATCCATTGCTTTGATAATGTTTCGGCAATCTTGTTCATTATTGACATTTCCAGCTACAACATGAAGTAAGCTCGGTTTACTGTACCTATTTAAATGGACTTTTCTAGACCGGATGCTAATGAAATGGTTGGAAAGAAGAGCAAAGAACCGCCAAATAGTTTAAAAAATAGTCTAAAACTGTTTCGGGACATAGTCAACCTGGAAATATTCAGTGTCCGGACGGCTTTTATCGTATTCTTGAATAAAATGGATATTTTTAAAGAAAAAATAGCGACAATCCCATTGGGACACTATTTTCGGAGTTATAAAGGTACAGTAATCCTCTTTAGACTGAAACAGTCGATTCTAGGTGACAATTCATTTAAAGAAACTGTCGATTTTATTACTCTTCGATTGAAGGATCTCTATTGCCCGGAAATTACCAGCGAAAGCCGATTGTATATGCATTGCACAACTGCGACGGATACAGAATGTATTCGTGTAGTTTTCGAAGATTGCACTGAAGCTGTACTACGGGCTAACCTTGCTACTGCTGGCTATATTTAATTTATGTGATTTTTTGATATTACTGGTGTTTTTTCAATTCTGTACTTATGTTGTTGTAATTGTGAGAGGACATTATCGTAACGTATTGGAAAATACGCGGAAAACAATAAATTATTCAGAGCTACGATCTTGATAAGGACGGGAGAATATAAATGAGAACTGCCCGGGTACCCGGGTCAGGATCAAGAAATGACTGAACAGCAAGGAAACTAGAATTGCAAGGAGAAACATCTTTTTTTTAATATTTTATGTCTACAAAACTATGATAACAATATCCGTCCGTAATTTTCAAAAAGTTGCTATCAATTGTCAGCAAGAGGCATTCTTGACTCCCCGAGGTTTTTTGCCGTTGGATGTGCTGATATGAGCAGAAGCTGACAGTGAAAAGGCGCTTTTGTCTTCTTTCTCCACTTGTTCTTTTTTTCTCCTGGCCTCTACTACTTTCTTCGTATAGCCAATACAATGGAAGTACCTAGAAGTTCCGGTTTTTATACAGAAACAAAAGGCTGACCAAGCAAATCTCCAGATTATTAGGGCTGCTAGCAGTGACAATGGAAAGAAGGAGCGTTGGATCAACTAAAAAAGCATGGGAACATAAATAAAAAAGGTACCATAATTTGAACATGTTCAATGTAATAAGGCATACTACACGGGGAATTTGTATTAGTACGTCGCCTACAGTCTTGAGCGAAGAATTCTCCTCTAATCCACAATCGCAGCCGATCAAAACGCAACAAACCGTACTAAAAAATGGGAGGAAAATGATGGGAAATACCTCAATTAAAATACAAATTGGAAGAAATAGCTGGAATGAATAATATTTCCTAGACCAACAACTGTAGAGACAAAAGCAAACGTGATAGAGGACTGCAAGACCGACAACTGCCCATTCGAGATACTGTTGGACATCAGTGAATGGCTGAAAACTAATATTTTTCCTTTTGCGCACTCAAAGCTAACTAATCCATCTGTATACACCGGGTACAAATCCGGATTATTATATAGATTGGGATCCGAAAGATCATAATGATAAGAGTCATATCTTTCTTCAATGTAACTTCTTGGCTAAAAAATGATACATTTAATAAAATTTCTTTTAATACTAATTACCACAATGGCATAAACTATTTGACTATCTGAAGCACTATCAAATTGCATGGCATTTGCAGCCACTATCAAATCATTGTAGGTAGGAATGGCAACGTAAGCAAATAAACCAGTAGCTACAAATATAATCAAAAGACTGCCAATAAAAGACGATCGTTTCCATTTCTGCCTGAAAATATTATTTTGATTTAAAAATCGGGAACTGTCTGTACAGTATGAGTTCTATGAATGCGGTAGCGAAAGCACAAGGTAAAATGTAGGATGAATTCTGTTTCATGATGAACAGGAATTTCGATAGCATGTGAAGAACAGAGCTGTTGATCAGAGAATTGAATAATTGGGGTACGGGCATCATTATCGAATATTGGACTTCCTGGAAACATAGACGATCTCTAAACTTGAAGGGAGACCGCTAAATTAGGTCGCAAAATTCTACCTCAACCATTAACTCAAAATCTCATGGCAAGTAAGCAGGGGACTCGAAAGTGTCAGCTCGTCAACACTGACAATCGCTTGGAAACTGACATTCCTAGTATTTACGTACCTGAAAGATGACAAGTTTATCCAACAAGCTCAGCAGATTGATCAAATCATAAAGAAATAGGTAGATATATTGGCTGCCCAAAACTTGTCGAACATTCCCAAAAAGAATAATCGAAAATGTCCGAATACGAATGATAATGGCCAAGATTAGAGGAGGATAACCGAGTACGAAGGACCATAACAGATAGACGTCTCTATATCCCCCGTCAGGATAGGGAATATAATCTATGGCTTCTTCTGAAAATGACAAAATTATGCATTTGGTGAATTGAAAACCTTACCACAGGTTATATTCTGACGGGTAAAATTCTCACTGTCATAGAATTCAATAGAATGTCGGGAACAAAAATCCTTTTTATCAAAACCGAGGGTATACACAATTCGAATTGCCGGCAGCTGCCCGTACACAATTTTTTTCAAGCTGTAAATAAGGAAAAGTCCGGGCTATGCCCTCACTTTGGAAAAGAAAAATTTTTCAGATATTTGTTTTCCCATAGATGAATAACCCCTGCATCGTAACCAACAATAACTTCCAGATTTTCCATTCCATCCATGGCTTCCAAATAAGTTGTGCGTACCAGTAATTGGCCCTAAAATAGGGGGAATATTTCCTTTATTTCTTGAATTTATAGTGAATTCCCCAGCTGCCACTTTACTCACGATAATGACTCGTGTCTGTCGTAGTGTATCCACTTCCTCACCGTCGATTACACTTTCTCCAACCATTCTCAACGCAATTTGAACAGGACATTTGGGTAGGGGATACATTTCCGGCACCTGATACTTGCAATTGTCATATATTTCTGTGTCTGCTTCACAAATGGATAAAGTACTCAATCGATACTGGGGATGCGGATACAGTAGGGCGACTTCTACTGAATGTAGGCAAAAGTAATAATGATTATCGTCGGATATTATTATTTCGCCTGGTCCAATTAGCGCCGTTAGCTTGGGCCAACCTACTTCCTCCAAGTTCTCGTTACCTCCGATATGAAGAATATTCATGAGGCCTGAAAAGAGATTGCAAAATGTGTTTCATGGACCTTGACGGTACTTTCAGTAGGGAAACCTGCAAAAATCATTTGCCACCAGTTTGGATCGAACTGGTGACATTTTGTATTGCAAGCTGCGTTTTGTTGGTATCAGCACAAGAGGATGAGCCACACTTGTGGCTTTATTTTTTTACACAGTACTTTTACACAGTTATTTTTTAAAAAATTTAAAAAAAAAAAGATTTTCCATTCATTTTCCTCACTTGAAGTCTCCGCCGAACAATTGATGGTCTTCAAGTTTCTCAGGAATTTTAGCCTATCCAAATTTATGTGTCTAATGTCGATACAACCGTAGATAATTGTAACGTTTCTTAGAATCTCATCAAGCAGGTCGTAACTAAGTTTTCCACGAAGAATAACATCTCCATGGATTTCTTTACACCCACTTTTCATATTTTTCAGCACTGAATTTGTTAGTGGCTGTGTTATTGTACAATCTAAAAATATTTTAGGTAAAATTGGGGCAAATTATTTTACTGGATGTTGAAATGAGCGGAATAAAAGTGAACAGGAGCCATAGCTTGAGCATAAACGAGCAAATGGTCTATTTCCTGCCTCCGATATGACTCAATAATATTTCTTTTTATTAGATTTAATCAACAAAGGCGTAATTCAATTACGGAAAATAATTTTCGATCGAAATTCTTGGTCAAAAAGATCAATGAACAGGGAAGGGCGTCTGCTTCAATCAGAAATTGAAATTCGTTGTCATCAAATATCAGCCAGATAGATTGCTGGCTCCCGAGGATTTCTTGCCCTTGGATGTGCTGATTTGAGCAGAAGCTGAAAGGGAAAAGGCGCTTTTGTCCTCTTTCTTCACTAGTTCCTTTCTTCTCCTGGTCTCTACTACTTTCTTCGTATAGCCGATACAATGAAAATACCTAGAAGATCGGACATTTTTATCAAGAGAAACTATTCACCAAGCAATTCTCCAGACAATTGAAGCTGCAACTAGTGACACTGGGTAAAAGGAGCGTTGAATCAACTGGAAAATTATTCGACTACAAAATATTTAAATAAAATACCATCGTCTGAACATGTTCAATGTAATAAGGCATACTACACGGGGAATACGTGTCAAAATGTCGCCGACAGTCATATTCAAAAAATAGCTTAGTGATCCAACTTCGAAATTGGTCGTAGCGCAGCATTCCATACTGGAAAAAATTATACCTGAAGGAGCAATAATTACCTCAACTAATATACAAAGTGGGAGAAATAATGGGAACAAGTAGTGCTTTCGGGTGTAGTAATTGTAGGAAAATAGGCAAATTTGATAGAGAAGGGCGAGGCCGAGGACAATCTGCTCGAGATAATTTTGAAAATCGGAGAATTCCTGGAACATGCCACATAGGATTGTTATCGATTTTCGGGTTTAATTTGATTCGCTTGTATCCTAACATCTTTCCCATGGGAACGGGCGCTGTGGGACCTGAGAACGGTCCCATTTGCATTTTAATTTGACATTTTTCATTAAAAATTCGAAAATTTCGTCCGCATCCGTTTCCCCCAAAATAAGAACCGATTGCGGAATAATGGAACCCAGAAAAAAAACCTACAATTCCGTTGGCGTATAGCTGGTATGTCAAAGTAGAGGCGTAAATATCCCGATCGCCAAGATCCATGTCCAGAAATTCCCGCAAATAACTTTCTTTCTGAAAAAAACTACGCCTCTTCTTCTTTAAAAGATAAATTACCGCAAGAGCATATACTAATTGATTTGATGAAATACTATCGAATTTCATGGAATAACCCACAACTAATAGATCATTATAACTGGGAATTGCCACGTAGGTGAAGAGGCCGATGGCTATCAATAAAACTAGAAAACAGGTGAGACTAACTAGTCGATTCCATTTTTGACTAAAAGATTTTGATATGAATATGCGGCAAGTTCTCACAGTAGCAATTTAATGAGACCAGTCAGAAAAGCGCAGGGAAGAATATAGTAACAGTATTCCTTGAGTACAAACAAACATTTGGTGGGTAAATGAAGAACGGAATTGTAGAGAAGGGAACTGAACAGTTGAGGAACGGTAGCCATTATTGAATATTGAACTTCCTGTAAAAATACCTTATAAACGATTTCCAACCTTGGAAACAGGCGCTGTGGGACTTGAAAATCAAGCAAATTTTTCTATTTTTCATTCAAAAATGCCAAAGTCAAGAGCGTTTTTCCATTTTTTTTCCACGAAATCCCGGCTGTTTACCTGATAAATGATGAGTCTATCCAATAAAGTCAGCAGATTGATTAGATCAAAAAGAAATAAGTAGATATATTGGTTGCCCAAAACTTGACGAACATTCCCAAAAACAATAATTGAAAATGCCCGGA
This sequence comes from Oscheius sp. DF5033, assembly GCA_964036215.1. Classification (NCBI taxonomy): domain Eukaryota; kingdom Metazoa; phylum Nematoda; class Chromadorea; order Rhabditida; family Rhabditidae; genus Oscheius; species Oscheius sp. DF5033. Next base: position 5,210,814 of record CAXIWN010000002.1, on the reverse strand, counting down.
TACGAATGATAATTGCCAGGATGAGGGGAGGATATCCCAATACGGACGACCACAAAAGGTAGACGTCTCTATATCCTCCATCAGAATAGGGAATATACTCTATGGCTTCTTCTAAACTCATAAAAATCCTAGAATTTCAGCTGGAACTTACCGCAAGTGATATTTAGGCGGGTAAAGTTTTCACTTTCGTAGAATTCAATAGAATGTCGGGAGCAGAACTCGGCTTTATCAAAACCGAGAGTACCTTCGATACGAATTGCTGGCAATTTTTCGAAGACAATCTTTTTTAAACTGAAAAATACAAGAATTGTTGGAGTTCAGCTCTGCACTCTTCATCCAACTTTGGGCAAAAAAGGCGCTGCTGGATCCGCTTGTAAATTGGGCAAATTTATCGAATTTTTATTGGAAAACATCAAATTCAGGTAATACAGCCTACCTTGGGAAGCTAATATTCTTCAGGTATATATTTTTATACATATCAATTGCTCCAGGACGGTAATAGACGATTACCTCCAGATTTTCCAGTCCGTCCATAGTTTCGAGATACGTGTAATCCATTCTTAATTGGCCCTAAAAGGGACGGCTGCAGTTAAACTTGCCACTTACAGTAATGATTCGTGTTTGTCGCAGTGTATCCACTTCCTTACCCTCTATAATACTTTCCCCTACCATCATTAGTGTATTTTGTACAGGACATTTTGGCAGAGGGTACATGGTCGGCGGCTGATACTTGCAATTGTCATACATTTCTGTGTCCGATTCACAGATATAGAAATCATTCATCCGATATTGGGGATGCGGATATAGGAGGGCAATTTCCACTGTGTGGAGGCAAAACCATTGATGATTATCGTCGGATATTATTATCTCGCCAGATCCAATTAGCGCCGTTAGCTTGGGCCAACCTACTTCGGCCAAGTTCTCGTTATCGGCGATATGAAGAATGTTCTTGAGACCTGAAAATGGGTAAAAAAAGTGATTCATGGTGTCTGATATCGTTTAAGAGTTTCTGGCAAAAAATGTTTCGTCCCAAACAGGAATCGAACCTGTGATCTTCTTATGCGAGCTGCGAATTTCGCCTACCATAAAGAAAATGAATTCGAACAACGACAAGACTCATAGACATCATAGCCTTGAGAAAGAATGCAGAAAATTTCTATGGAAGCTGGGAGTTATTTGCAATTTTTCATGAAGTTGTCTACTTTTTTTCAGAATTTTTCAAGAATTTTTCCCAAGTACATCACATTTCCCTTACTTGTAGTCTCTGCCGAACAATTGATGGTCTCCAAGTTGCCCAAAAAGGCCAACATATCCAAATCCGTGTGCCTAACGTCGACACAGCCGTTGATAATCGTAACATTTCTTAGAATCTCATCAAGCAGATTGTAGCTAAGTTTTCCACGAAGAATAACGTCGCCATAGATTTCCTTACACCCAGCTTTCATACTTTTCAGTACTGAATTTGTTATTGGCTGTGTTATTGTACAATCTAAAAATATTTTAGGTAAAATTGGGGCAAAGTATTTTACTGGATGTTGAAATGAGCGGAATAAAAGTGAACAGGAGCCATAGCTTGAGCATAAGCGAGCTAATGGTCTATTTCCTGCCTCCGATATGACTCAATAATATTTCTTTTTATTAGATTTAATCAACAAAGGCGTAATTCAATTACGAAGCATAATTTTCGATCGAAATTCTTGGTCAAAAAGCTCAGTGAACAGGGAAGGACGTCTGCTTCAATCAGAAATTGAAATTCGTCAATTAAAAAAATCAACTGCACAACATTACCGATATGTTGCGCTTTTGTAATTATTAATTTCTACCTCCAGCATCTTCTAAAACTATAGCAGCATGTTTTTGCATAGAAAAATAGTAAAATTTTTATTTTCCTAACAAGTCTTTCACTCCTGTCGCTGATTGAAGTATTTTCTCACAACGGAAGCGGTTTCCCGCTGAACGCCGTAAACAGTGCACGCTACAATTTCAAATCTCCAATTCTTCCCTGTAAATCTGCATTTTATTATTTTTCTACAGTTTTCTTGCTGTTTTACTGTCTTGCAAATGTTTCTAATAATTTCAGGCGTTACACTTTACTAGAAACACTATGTTACACAGCCAGAAATCATTTGCTAACGTCATTTTTTTCATTTTTAGTTGCAACCATGCATTTTCAACTTTTCAAGCTTCTTAGTGCAATTTGCTTGCTATTTTTGTTGGTGCAAACTGTTATCTTGTATTAAAAAATATTAATAACGTTGATTTATCGTACTAGCTGCTAAATTACATGCTTGCACGATTTCTAAAAGAAAACAAATTTGCTGCTTATGCGAAAATTGAACTTTGCTTTCTATTTTTGATTTTTTTTCTGTTCTCAATAGCTTTTACCGTCAAATTTGTAGTGTTATTTGTTTTCAGATCAACTTCCAGCCATGGGGATGCTCCACACTCTTGAGTTGGAGAACTTTAAAAGCTACAAAGGGAAGCAGATAATTGGACCATTCAAAAAATTCACAGCTATTATCGGTCCCAATGGTTCAGGTTTGCTTCTGCTCCTATTTGTTTGAAATATTTGCCATTTTTTAGGAAAATCTAATCTTATGGATGCCATTAGTTTCGTTTTAGGAGAGAAGGCCACCAGTTTGCGTGTCAAAAAATTATCAGTAAGTTATTTTTCGTCGCTTCTATGATGTCTAAAATTTAGGATTTAATCCACGGTGCTCCTATCAATAAGCCAGTAGCTAATAAATGCTCAGTTTCTATGAATTACAAATATGATGATGGGAAGATGAAGACTTTTACAAGATCTGTAAGCAGTGGCGCTTCTGAATTCAAAATTGATGGCAGAGTATGTCACTTTTCATGAGATATCTCATACATTCTGTTTTAGGTAGTTACAGTTCAGCAATATAACCAAGAAATGGAATCCATTCAAATTTTTATTAAAGCTAAGAATTTCTTAGTCTATCAAGGTGCTATTGAATCGATTGCCATGAAAAATCCTAAAGAAAGAACTGCTCTCTTTGAAGAAATTTCAAGGTAAAGGCTTCTTTTCAACCTCAATGTTACTGCTTTAGATCCTGCGAACTGCAGCATGAATATGAAAAGCTGAAACATGAAATGCATAAAGCAGAAGAAGATGCTCAACTAAATATGGACAAAAGAAGAGGTATAGCACAAGAAAAAAGAGCTGCTAAGCTGGAAAAAGATGAAGCTGAAAAATATCAGCAAATTAAAAGGGACTTGGTTTGTTATTTTTACAATTCCGTGGTAATTTTTCTTTTTTAGGCAGATAAGCAGACTCTTCTTAATCTCTTGGAGCTTTATCACTGTGAAAGAATGACAAAAGAAGCACAGGAAGAGCTGAAAAAGAAACGAGCAGAAGTCGGAGAATTGGAAACGAAAAAGGTTTCATTTTATAGTATTTTCCATAATATTTTTATTCCAGCTGGAAACAGATGAAGTTGTTAGCGGAAAGCAGAAGAATTTAAAGAAGCTCCAGCGAGAATATCACAAGATAGAAAGAGAAATTGCTGAAAAGGATAAAGAAATCGCTTCAAAACGGCCAATACATCTTGCTGCTGAATCTGAAGTCAAACATATTAAAGGAAAATTGGACATGGCTGCAAAAACTCTTAATGCTGCACAGAAAATGGCTGAAAAAAACGATGAACAAATGGAAACATTGGAAAACCAAATCTCGTAAGATTTTATTTACTTACCTTGATGGGCATGTTATGTTTAGTGATATCACAAAGAAGAAAAAAGAATACGAAGCCGAACAAGATTCTCAAAGTCAACAGATGTCGCTAAACCTTAGTGAAGCTCAAATTAACGAGTATATTAAACTCAAAGGTGAAGCCAGTAAACAAAGTGGAAAAGTTGACATGAAATTGAATTCCCTGAAACAGGAGCAAGAAACTAATAAAAGGTTTGGTCTCGACTTTTTGTTAATTCAATATTTTCAGTGCACTTTTGCATGAGCAGAGAAGAATGACAGCATGGCAAGAAAGAATTAAACTGAAACAGAATGAAATCGAACGTTATAAGAAGCAAATTGAATATTTGGCAGAGCAATATGAACAGCAGAAAGAATTGCTGCAAAATGAAAAGACAGCTCTGGTTGTTACTGAAAAACAAGTTAAAGAGAGCAAAGAAGAACTAGAAAAGGTAATTTTCTTTTTATTTTTTAACTGTTGTCTTTTAGGTTTCGATGGAATTCGTTAAAGTTTCAAAAGAGCTGGCTGATGTAAGTGGTGATAATGCTGAAGGCGAACGTAATCGTAGAAGAAATGAAGCCATCGATAGTCTCAAGCGCGTCTTCCCTGACAAGGTAAGGTTTCTTTTATTAATAACCTACGATTTTCCAGGTTTATGGCCGACTCCACGACCTTTGCTCACCTTCTCATAAGCGATTCCAATTAGCCGTTACTAAAGTTCTTCAAAAGCACATGATGAGCATTGTCTGCGACACGGAAGAAACTGCTAGAGAGGCTATTGCCTATCTCAAGGAGCAGCGCTTTGCACCGGAGACTTTCCTTCCCTCGCAGGGAATTGATGTCCATCCCATTAATGAAAAACTACGTGAATTGTCATATCCGAAAGGTGTCAAACTTGTTTACGATGTTATTCAGGTTCGGCTTTATTTTTATTTTCATTATTTTTTTCCAGTGTAACAGCAATGCAGCTAGAAAAGCTCTTCAATTCGCCTGTGGTAATGCTTTAGTCTGTGAAACTGCTGAAGATGCTAAATATCTTGCTTATGGACATGCTGGCGATCGGTAATTTTCTTTTTTATGGCTTCTATTTCGTTTCTAGGCATAAATCTGTGGCTCTTGATGGTACAATGTACCAACAGAGTGGGCTAATTTCTGGAGGAGTTGCTGAATTAAAAGCAAAAGCAAGAAAATGGGATGAAGCTGCAGTGCGGTTAGTTTATTTAATATTCGGAAATGTTAGACTTTTTTAGTAAGCTAAAAGAACAAAAAGGCCGCATTGAAGAAGATCTCAATCGTCTTCGTCGTAATAGAACTAAAGAGCTGGATGTTGACCAGAAGAGAATCCAACTATCGTCTTTGGAAAATAGAATGAAGAATACTCTACGTGAAAAGGAGCGCTTAGAAACTGATGCTATCGAAAAAGCACAAATCGAACTGGAAACATTGGAATCAGAGCTCGAAGTCATACCTGTTAGTTTGAATTTTTCACTTTTTAATCAAAATAAATTTAGCCAAAAATTGCTGAAATTGAAGAGAAGATAGCTCAAAAACAAAAGGAAATTGAACACGAATCAAAGGAAAGTAATGCTGTAGCTGATAAAGTCTTCGCTTCATTCTGTAAAAAAGTTGGAATTAAAAATATTCGTGAATATGAGGAAAGAGAAATGAGGTGATCATTTTATTCTTTATTTTGAATAATATTTTTGTAGATTCCATCATGAACGTACAGACAAAATACGTGAATACAATAATGAGTTGGATCGTGTACGCAATGAAATCGAATATTTGAAATCGGAGGATAAAAATAAACGAGCCAAACAAGAACAGGAAAAAGTCAAACGACTAACAGCGGAATTGGAAAAGAAAACAAAAGACGAAGCGAAAGCTAAAAAGGAACTGGATAAAGTTAAAAAAGATATGGAAGCTCTAGAGGTTTTTTATTTTTATTTCTGTAAATTAAGAAATTGCAGAAAAAAGGCCGTGACAGAAAATCAGAGCTCGAAGAACTTGAAGTGGAAGTCTCAGCAGCCAAGAAAGAAGCTCAAGCAGCCCAGAGAGATGTCAATTCAGCCGAAAAAGCCGTACTCAATTTGGAATCTCTTGTTCAACGAAAACAAACCGATCGTCATAATCATCTCTATGCTGCTAAAATTAATCAAATTACAATTCCCCTGATTGCTGGTAGTTTAGCAGAAGTAGATGCCGATGAAGATGATGGTTAGCTTTTTTTTTTATTTTTGTAATTCAAAAATTGTAGATATGGACGGAACACAAGGAACAAGCACAGTTCTTACTCAAGAACAATTGGATCGAGAGCAGAAAATTAAAATCAATTATCGTACGCTTCCAGATGACTTGAAAAATGTATCTTTCTTTTTGAAATTTGAGATTCATATCAATTTAGATCGAAGATGAGGATGATGTTCGTAAACAAGTGAGCAAGATACAAAATTCAATCAGCGATACCCAAGCCACAATTTCAAGACTAAATGCTCCAAATTTAAAAGCAAATCAACGAATGGAAGAAGTTAAAGAGAAAGAAGCAGAAACAACGGAAGAATTTGAAGCGGCGAGGAAAAAAGTTCTTTTTTTCGTGTTTTTAATTTTAATTCAATTCTAGGCCCGTCGTATTCGTGGATTATTTGAAAAAGTTAAAACGGATAGATACAGAAGATTCCAAGAATGTTTTGAACCAGTTGCTCAGAAAATTGACGAGATTTACAAGGTTTACTTTATCTTTTTAAAGTTGTTATACTATTATTTCCAGGCTTTTGCTCGTAATGCATCTGCTCAAGCTTTCTTAGGAGCTGACAATATGGAAGAGCCGTATCTAGACGGAATTCAATATAATTGTGTAGCTCCAGGAAAACGTTTCCGTCCTATGGATAATTTATCTGGAGGAGAGAAGACTGTTGCTGCCTTAGCATTGATCTTCGCTATTCACGCTCGAAATCCAGCGCCTTTCTTTGTTCTTGATGAAATTGATGCAGCCTTGGATAATACTAATATTGGAAAAGTGAGCCTTTTAAATTAATTTACAATATTTTTATAATTCCAGGTAGCTTCTTTTATCTGTGACAATGCTAAGGATCAAATGCAAATTATTGTTATTTCATTAAAAGAAGAATTTTATAATAAGGTAAGTGTTTTGCTATTTTCGAGTTTTGTTTACACTCTCGTTGGTAGTTCAAGTTCTTTCGATCGATTTTTCGTCACCGCAGAAAAATAACAACACAGGCACATTTTTCAGGCCGACTCACTTATCGGTATTTACCCTCATCCTGCCAATTGTACTGTTTCTGGTGTATTATCATTTGATCTCACTCCATTCCGTCTGACTGGCTTCAATGAAAGCACAATGACTGATGCCTCTAATGCAACATTAGTTTAAAAGAAGACGAGAAGCCACGCCTGTAATATTTTTTTTTCTAATTTAAATTTATTTAGTTACTTTATGTAATTCTTATGTGAATATCACGCGGTTACCATCATGATTCTCATATATATACACACAGTCAATGAATCGTTACTTATCACGTGTTATTTTCTCTCTTATCTGTTATCTGTCAGCTTTTTTATCTAACAAATTCTTACAAATTCTTTTGGCAGGCGTAAATTCCTTGTAGATGAGTACTTATTGGTTAAAGAATTTTTGTGGAATAAGACAATCGGATTTTGAGCTGTTAAAAGTTCCTAATGCTGGTGCCGAATTTTGTATTCACGTGTCACTTCGAACTATGCAGGTATTTTAAATTTTCTCAAGCATTTTATTGTATTTTTTTATAGACAGGAGCTCTTCTAGGATCAGTTCTTGGTCCACTTTCCCTTATGCTTTTCAAAGATCAACGGGCCAGTAGCAAAACTCTAAAGTATACAACTTATTTTTTAATTATTTTTTCTTTAGAGATTCATTTATTGAAGGCGGTGTTAATGGAGCTCTTATTGGCGCTGCTATCGGTCCTGTAATTACATACATGTCATTAAGAAATATGAATACTATTCAACTTTATGATAAATGTTATAGACTACGGTAAGAATTAGCTTTTTTACTTGTAATTTTCGAATTCTTTTCAGTTTTGACAACAATCAACTGTGGCAAGATCGTTCAGCCGTTCTTTCAGCTGCTATTGGTTATCTTTCAAGTGGTTCTTTGGGTTTTGTCGTAGGATTGGATCTTTCTGTTGTTCTTAGCAATCTCTTAGGAAATGCATGGAAGTAAAAGTAGTTTCTATTAGTTTTTTTCTATTTTTTTGTAATACGTCTTTTAGACTAAAAATAACGGTATATTTTTATGTACACGTAATAAAAATCATGGTTTAATTCCCGTTCGATGCAGACTTGGCATCTTTTTTCTTCTTTTAGTTGAAGGATACCTGAAAATTCTTATTTTCTAAAGATGGCGGCTTACTTTATACCTCGGAAATATTAACCGCCTTGGTTGGAATGCTTTACACGGGGGAAATATCCGTATTGGGCTAATTTTTGGTCTTTCAGGGACCTAAAATGGGTTTTTGTAATTTTAAAGGATTGCTTTACCTGAGGACGAACATCACCCGGTAATGGATCCAAATGATCGTCTTCAATTTCTTCATAAATGTGCATATGCATCAATGAAGGCTCTTTCTTTAAAATTGACCTGAAAATTTAGGAATTCTTTAAAAAATGCAGTTTACCGTGGAATTGAGCCTTTTTTAGGCAAAGCTCGTAATTTTCGAAGTCTTTCTGGGGAAAAATAGACTTTACTACTGTCATCAGGATCTTTTATCAGGAGTTTCTTCCTTGTCAAAGTATTCATCCCATCTTCTATGATTTTTTCACTGAAACTGGAATTAATTTGGGGAATCGGCAGCTTCCTTACGGTATTCGAACTTCTTCTGTTAATTCGAGTTGATCAAAAAGACCGCCCAGATCAATTTCTTCTTCTATGTCGAAAGGAAATGGAGAACTTATTGGAGTCTGAAATGTTTTTGGAAACTTGATGGAATCCTTGTGTAAAAAGTGAGCATGGGAATCGAAGCAAAAGAATGGAAATAAAAGCAAAAACGTTTCTGGAGATATGGGGAATTGAACCCCAGCCCTCTCCCATGCTAAGGGAGCGCTCTACCACTGAGCTATATCCCCACAAGAATGTCGTCGAAATGAGGGCGGGTTGTTCAAACTTGAACAAAACCTGTCCTTTTCCCATTGAGATCGCCATATTTTTTGCCTCCTAAAACTTACATGTCTTCAGGATTCTGGGAAAAAATTTAGAGTCAGGGTATTTTCATATCACGAAAGGAGGTCGGTAGTTATGTAATGGGAAAACAGGGGCGGAATGAGGGCAAAAGTGGGGAAAAAGGACCGCTGCCAAAGGAATTTTCTTCAGGGAAAGGATGCTTGAATGTCAGGGAAACCGGGATTTAAAAAAAAAATTTTAAGCATCGAATTCATTCTCGGTCCCCTTTCGAGAGCTTGGAAATCGACAAGAAAATTCAAAAGCTGTCAAGTATGAGATTTTCCCATGCGACCAGAATTATGACTCACCTTTGTCTCAATAACAGTAGCTGGTGAATGCGCTCGAATTGTGCTCGACTCTTCAGGCTCTGTCCCAAATTTCTCACTGCTATCTTCTGAGAAAGATGAAGTACATGGCGAATTGGGATAATCCCATTGGAGCGGCGACTAGAATATAATTAGGCGGGTTTTAATGGCCAAAACGACTTACAATTTGATAAGAATAAGATGTCAAAGTGGTCGAAGGTCTTAAAATGAATTGAGACCGGGAAATTGGCCGATCCGAAGACGAGGAACAATAACCAGTAGAATCAGAATCGTAACCTTTACTAAAATTCTAAAAATTATAGGGAATTCAAAAGAAAATTTGACCTATAATGTTTCCTAACAGCCGCTTTCAATTTTTGCATATCATAGGGGAAGAGGCTGAAGAAGAGAGAACGGCGAGACTCTACGTGAGCGGACGTACGGTGAGTGTGCTCGGGGGGAATCAAACAAATGAAATCGACAGATTGACACCCCGACAGGCCCCCGGAAGCTGAAAGCCGGTCGCGAGGCGATTAGAAGGCATATTTCCTGAGGCGAACAGGCAACCATGCCACTCCCCAGCCGAGGAACAAACAACAACATCTACACAAACAAAACGGAATCGCGGGGAGTATTAACAGGATTTGATACGTTGAGCAAAAGAGAGAGAGAGAGAGGGCTGTCGAAAATGGAAAAAAGAAGAGGTGAGGCTGGTGGAAATGGGGCGTATCTTCTGCAATATTTCGATCATTTCAGTGATTAGAAGTGGGGAAACCATTAACATCCCTAAAATCAAATTCTACATCGAAAAATCTTGGATTACCAAAATTGAAAGGGAAAGACTGCGTGAAAGAAGGAAAATGTACTCTTCGAAGCAGCCAAGTCGACAGAAAGAACGACCCTTCACACGCCATCAGGCACGTTGTCAGCCTTGTAATTTTAGTGGAAAGGATAACAAATCATCCAACAATTACTGCCCGAAGTTTATAGAAAAAAAAGAGGAGGATAAGCTGATTCCCAGATGGCGAAGTAACCTTTGGAAGACGAATTCTATTGCTTTTTGTGGCGGAGAAGCTGTAAGCAGAAACCACAATTTACAAAGAAAGTAATATTTATTGGGCAAAAATACAGATTTTTTGTAGACGACAGTTGCCAGAAGATAAGTTATTCCATCACCTCCCAACAGCTTCAGGAGCTTATTTTCCGCATCCGCCTGAAATTCCAGACATTATTCCCTGACATTCTTGGCTCACATGGAGAAGGAGGAGGAACAGGAGGAGCACAGCCTCCGCCACATCCCCCACCGCATCCTCCACCACCTCCCAGTCCAAGAAGACAGGCATCAGCCATCCATGAAGACATAGCAGCAGCGGCGATCAGGAAAATGGCGAAGATTCTCATGTTGACGGGTTGTAGAAGATGAACGAGCTGCTTGTAATTTCTGCGAATCTCCGGGCTTTTATAGAGTTTTGAATGATCTTCAACACAGGATAAAACCATTAGGACACAGTGCTGGAGGGCAGGTTCCCTATTTACAGACGCCTTTTTTAGCTACACGTCACTGCAAATCTTGTAAAAGACCAGCGAATTGGAACACACTTGATCATCTGGATGGCAGTGATCAGGAACGCTTGGAAGAGACTAAAGATTAGCTGGAGAGGATGGTCATTGAATGACGTCGCTTATATTTTATTTTTGGAATTTCAAAAAAATATGAGAATGGCTGATTATAGGAATCCGGATTTCGGTAGAAATCGGTAGTTGGACCGGGGTTTTCAATGTTAAAAAATGTATTGAAATGCGTTGAAATTCCCGGGGGTGGAAACTTCTTCCAAGAAAAGTTGGAAAGCTTCTGTAGAGGTTCCTATCAGAAAGCACAAAAAAAACCAGCAAGCGCTTCGCCCCTCTACGGCGACTGGGATTATACATTCGATGGATCGCAAGAAGTTTTCCTGGAATTTAACCTAAAACAAGAAAAATATCCCAGAAATAGAATCTTCGCTGATATGGAGATGTCCCCATTTTCCAAATGGATCCACCTGCCGAGTTATAATTACTAATAGTCTGAATATCTTGTATCTTTCCTCCTAGGGCAATTGTGTGGTTTGCAAAATAAATAGTTCTGGAAGAAATCAGAAATTTTTTCTTTCTCGATCAGGCAAAGCATGGCAATTTAAAACGACGAGATTGAAAGAAATAGCCAAGACTCAATTATAGTCTGCCACAAAAAGGGTCTAATTTCGGCTGTGACAGGGCAGATTTACCGTCAATTCGGGCAAATTTCCTATGTTTCAAATCAAAATGAACGGTAAATTTGCCCCACCACAGCAAAAATTAGACCTTTGAAATGTCGTCATTTTTTGTGACAGACTATAAAAGTCACATCATTACTTTTCCTTCTTCAAGAAAGCATGAAAACATTTGTTGATCATCCACCAACATAACCTTCGCTCTCTAACCGTTCTTTTTCCGTTCCTGATCACATCCCCCGAACAGACCAAAGAATGAAGTGACGTTCGCAAAAAAGGCGTCTGGAAATAGGGAACCTGCCCTCCAGCACTGTGTCCTAATGGTTTTATCCTGTGTTGAAGATCATTCAAAACTCTATAAAAGCCCGGAGATTCGCAGAAATTACAAGCAGCTCGTTCATCTTCTACAACCCGTCAACATGAGAATCTTCGCCATTTTCCTGATCGCCGCTGCTGCTATGTCTTCATGGATGGCTGATGCCTGTCTTCTTGGACTGGGAGGTGGTGGAGGATGCGGTGGGGGATGTGGCGGAGGCTGTGCTCCTCCTGTTCCTCCTCCTTCTCCATGTGAGCCAAGAATGTCAGGGAATAATGTCTGGAATTTCAGGCGGATGCGGAAAATAAGCTCCTGAAGCTGTTGGGAGGTGATGGAATAACTTCTCTTCTGGCAACTGTCGTCTACAAAAAATCTGTATTTTTGCCCAATAAATATTACTTTCTTTGTAAATTGTGGTTTCGAAAGAGAGCGGAGGCAGTCGAACTTGTGTGTTTGAGGTTTTCTGCAATCGGTAGAATTCGACCTTCCAACGGTGGTAGACTGTTACTTGGAAACCAGCTTATCCTCCTCCTCTCTTTCTGTAGCTCGAGCTGTAATTGTTAGAGCATTTACTATACTTTCCACTAAAAATAGAAGACGTCGAAGTCTGACAACCCGCCTGATGGATCATTTGGAGAGGAGTACCCACAAGGAGCAGAAACCGGAACTGTGCAAGCCAGTAGGCGAATGTTCATGATCATTCCGTAGTTTTATTCTGTGGATATTCCATTTTATATTAAAAATGCTGGTAAATAAGAAAATGGCTGGTACGGTAGAGGGTGAAGGGCTCGTCAAGAAAATAATGAAGGATCCTACAAGACAGTCTCCAGAATCAGCATAAACTTGAGCCGTCTCCATGTTCCACTTTCTCAACCGTCGGGTTCAAAAGTCTTATTCTAAAGGAAGTTCTGAAACAGGAAATGAATTATTCCCCGTAATCACGTTGCCGCCCATCGAGTTACTCGTACAATTATAATAGCCATTTATTTGATCTCCCACTAGTCTATTCGTTTGCGTCCTTCTGACAAAGAACAGAATGCTCCTGCTTCCTTTTCTTCTATTTTTTTCACAATTTCTGGCTGCTTCATCCCATTACATTCCCTCTATCTGCAATATTTCTGTTTCTATCGGTCAATGGTTCAAAGATAACCCATCTCCCGGATCTTGTGATATTGTCAAAGGACATTTTATTTTGGATAAGACAGCTAATAAACTGGCGGGGCAAATATTTTCTGTCTTTTCGAATCTGACTAGAATTGAGGGCTGTATTTATATAAAAGGGTATACGGGATCAAAGAATCTGTCCTTTTTCTCAAACTTGGAGGATGTCAACTGCGACGAAGAAGAAGGTAGGCTACACAAATCCTAATTTTTAAATAAACATCCAGCTCTCCGTTATAATCTAACAAATGTTATCTATATCCTGGTCCCGAAGCTCAAAACAATGGGATTTAATTCTTTAAAAAACGTCACAGGACCTGGTGAAATTTACCTTTCTTATGAGAAAGAGCAGCAGAACAATATGGGCATTCCCGACGGAGAACAGTGTTTCTCTAAAGAGGTTTTGACTGGAAAATGTATGCCCAATGTAAAATTGCAGGAAATAATCTTCCTCTCCTATCATCCTCAATTCCGTAGGAAAATGTATCCAAATTGCGAGACGGAGGATCCCTGTTTCCGGCTGGATTCTTATAAAACTGAGTACTTACTCAGTGATATTCCAGATAATTGTCCAGTATTTGCTGGACTGCTGTGCCTTTTAGGTTTGTTTACACGATTGTTTGAATGAAACCTTTTAGGGCCTTACGAACAGGACGAAGCTGTAATACAGAAGTTTCAAAATCTGACGCTTCTCATAGGACAATTACAAATGGCGGGAACATTGCTTGACAGATTGGATACCATTTTTCCGAAGTTACAAGTTGTCTATCCATGTGAGCTTGATAGAAATATAATAGAAGTTGTATCAAAAATTTCAGATCGTATTCCCAATTTGGAATATTCTTTTACGGAAACTTCTCCATTTCGTTGCATGGGATCGTGGCTAGACTATGATCCTGTTGCTTCTCAATACATCCACGTGGGAATGAACCGTTTCCTGTCCAATATTTCATTGCCTTCGCTGTTGCCTATTCGACCAATTGATGTCAGTCTACCGATATATGAGGAAGTAATGATGCCTAATGGTTTTAAAAAGGATCTTTATCTTCCCGATACCTTAGGAGAGCGTTGTTCATATTATCCGCAGTTCAATTCTTCGCAATGCCGTAAGTAATCTTTTTGATTTCCAATTTTCAATGATGGAGAAAATGGGCGCTGCAGAACTTGACAACCCCATCTCAAAATTGGCCTGATTTCAATGCGGGTCCGTTCTTCCAATTTTGGAAACTGACAGTATTTTCGCTTCAGAGTCTAATTATTTTTTAATAGACCCTAAATTATTTTTTAGGAGCATTTCGTGGCCGTGACAAGTATCCCGACATAAGCAGCGGAACTACTGGATTGGATACAACTTGGTTGCTCCTAATGATAGCTTCTTTCATCGGAATGTTCTTATCAATTCGTGCTATGATTTTGCTGAAATTTTCCGATGTTACTGAATGCCTACCGTATTCTCGTTATTTGATAATCCTCGTTCTAGCTACAGCAACCCTTACAGCCATGGAAAATTGCGTGTGTTATCAGGTATAGTCGGTTTATAACTACGGAGAAAACGGGTGCTGTTGGATCTCAAGACGCGCATTGAATTGAATTGGACATCTTCCGATGAAAATTCAACAAATTTGCCTGATATTTAAGCGAGTCCTGTAACGCCCGTCTTCCCAAGATTAGAAACTAACCATACTAAAACTCTATGATATTTCACATATTTAGAAAGCATTCAAAACGATTTCCATGGATGCAGTGAATCCTAATCAGATAGATCACATCTCTTCCCTAATATTCTCGGAATTTTCTTCAATTCATTTGGTCCAGCCATTTTTTACAAATTTTTTGAGTTTATTAGCTGTCGGCAGACATGTATGTCTCATTCTCATTATAGCTTGCTATTTGGATACTGTAATATATTACAGGTATGGACAATTTCTACAAAATTTGGGTAAAACACGGAGCTCACGATGCGTACGTTTGAATTTGACTTTTCCAATGAAAATTCGACAAATTTGTCTGATTCTCAAGCTGGACCTACAACGCTCATTTCCCCCAAGACTGAAAACTGGCTATAGAATGAAATCATTTGTATTTATCGTATTTTTCAGATTTCGATCAGCAAGAATTTCAAAACTTTTTTGCTTTTTTGTATTAACGATATCAATTATTCTCTGCTTCTATTTAAATTCTCAACTTTATGTAGCAATTCGCGGTAGGAGACCGAATTACTCCAAGGAACCTAGACATATTGTATATATGCCTTTTGTTATGGTTTGCATAATTCGATAAGCTTCTACATTAATATTGTTCAGTATGGCTCCCGCAAGGAATTCTTTGAAAAGTATGCCCCATCTACACAGTTCCTACGATATGATAATGAAGAATTGACACTATTTCGAGGAAACGGGGCTTGGCCTGAAGACCTTGAATTGGATATTTGGGGGGTAAGCTGTGTGGCAAAGTAAAAAGAGGAACAATTTCTATTTATCGCAGTAAATTCGGGGGAATGAACCGGAACTGTATGAGACGGGATTTTTGTGTTCGTGACAAGGCCGAAAGGACGTCTCAGTCGTGGCTAATTCCTGTATTTTTTCCAGGAAGTTGGGCGTACATTTTGCGATGTTTGTGATATAATTATGGTAATTACTGTGGCTATATTTTACATTCTTCGACACTTTAAATTTGGCAATTCACAATATCCATTCAGTATTTTAATTCTTTTGGTAATGTTATTCCACAACTACAGTTGCGAAAATTTAAATAGAATCAGGGTCCGTCGCTGTTTCTTTCAGTCAATTCGTCAATTTTACTCAAAAAAACTCAGCTCAAAAAAATGGCGCATTTTACTCAAAAAAGTAATTGGCAAAATGGCTGAAAGAAGCAGCGGCGAACCGCGTTCCTATTTAAATTTCCGCTACTGTATTAGCTTGACGTACTCTTCAGTACTTTCAACTCACAATTAATCGAGTTAGACAATATCTTAGCAAGGAGATTTTAGTAGATGAGTACTGTAGGCGAGCTACATACCATGGACAAGCCACAATGTTTGCGCTTAACTGCTATACATTTTATGAATTTCCGGTACATCCACAGACAGATCCGAATATATACGTTCTTGGACAAATGGAACCTCTTATAGATGAACAAGTTTGGAATAATCTTAGCTGGGTATGGCAATTTCTCTCTTTTTGTATTCGAATATATTCAGACATTGGAAAAACTTCCATATCTTTTTTATCCAATTGTTTCTTTCTTTTGCTGGCGATTTGCAAGGTGGGTCAGGTGCTGGTAAATTTTAGAAGAGAATTTTACAGATATCACAGCTATTTGGGACCGGCTCTACGCTTTCGAATTATCAAAAGGAAAAAGAACAACTTGCCGACGTCAAGAATGGAAAGTGTAATGGACCATACAGAACTGGAATCTTGATGGAATTCAATAAATTTTGTATCTTTCTGTACTGCCAGTTATAAACGAATTTCTGTTCCATAAAGCTGCCGATCTGGGCTCCAAAACTGCCCTTAAAACGTCGTTGTAGGACCATTTGGGGAGATCTGGGATTGTTACTAGCAAGACCTCATTTTCCAAATTTACAAACGAACTATAGTCATATTTCAGAGAAATCCGCGGGACAGGAAGTAGAATTTTTTCCATAATCATATTGCCGCCCATCGAATTACTCGGACGCTCATGAGAACCTTTTATTTGATCTCCTTCTAGTCTATTCGTTTGGGCGTTCTGACAAAGAACAGAATGCTCCTGCTTCCTTTTCTTCTATTTTTATCACAATTTCGGGCTGCTTCATCCCATTACATTCCCTCTATCTGCAATATTTCTGTTTCTATCGGTCAATGGTTCAAAGATAACCCATCTCCCGGATCTTGTGATATTGTCAAAGGACATTTTATTTTGGATAAGACAGCTAATAAACTGGCGGGGCAAATATTTTCTGTCTTTTCGAATCTGACTAGAATTGAGGGCTGTATTTATATAAAAGGGTATACGGGATCAAAGAATCTGTCCTTTTTCTCAAACTTGGAGGATGTCAACTGCGACGAAGAAGAAGGTAGGCTACACAAATCCTAATTTTTAAATAAACATCCAGCTCTCCGTTATAATCTAACAAATGTTATCTATATCCTGGTCCCGAAGCTCAAAACAATGGGATTTAATTCTTTAAAAAACGTCACAGGACCTGGTGAAATTTACCTTTCTTATGAGAAAGAGCAGCAGAACAATATGGGCATTCCCGACGGAGAACAGTGTTTCTCTAAAGAGGTTTTGACTGGAAAATGTATGCCCAATGTAAAATTGCAGGAAATAATCTTCCTCTCCTATCATCCTCAATTCCGTAGGAAAATGTATCCAAATTGTGAGACGGAGGATCCCTGTTTCCGGCTGGATACTCGTAAACAGGAATATTTTCTCGAGGATATTCCAGATGGTTGTACTGCATTTGCTGGACTTCTTTGTGTATTAGGTGGGTTTTACAGAATGCAAAAGACAATTTCCAATCTTGGGAAAACGGGCGCTGTAGGACCCGCTTGAAAATCAGGCTAACTTCGGTTTTTTTTTCATTGGAAAATGTCAAAATCAAAGAAGTTCTTCCTCACAGCCCCCCTTTCTTCTAATAAGATTGGAAAGTGACTGATCATTTTTTCAGGACCTTATCAACAAAATGATGCGGTCATGCAAAAGTTCAAAAATCTAACAATTTTAATAGGACAACTACAAGTTATGGGAACATTGCTGGATAGATTGGATACCATTTTTCCAAAGCTTCAAGTCGTCTATCCATGTAAATTTCAGTATCTATCGTATTCTGGTGATTTTTCAGATAGAATTCCAAATTTGGAATATTTTGTAACAGAGACATCTGTATTTCGTTGCATGGGATCGCCGCTGGACTATGATCCCGTGGCGTCGCAATACGTGCACGTTGGGTTGAATCGCTTTTTAACCACGATGTCGCTCCCTTCTCTCTTGCCTATTCGTCCAATTGACGTCAGTCTTCCAATCTACGATGACTTTAT
Source organism: Oscheius sp. DF5033 (assembly GCA_964036215.1). Lineage (NCBI taxonomy): Eukaryota > Metazoa > Nematoda > Chromadorea > Rhabditida > Rhabditidae > Oscheius > Oscheius sp. DF5033. Next base: position 5,192,828 of record CAXIWN010000002.1, on the reverse strand, counting down.
GCCTAATGGATTTAAAAAGGCGCTCTATCTACCGGATACTATCCAAGATCATTGTTCCTACTTTCCACAGTTCAACTCTTCCCAATGTCGTGAGTACTTTTTAGGGTCTTGAATTCTCATTTTCAACATGGGAAAAAAGCGTTGCGGAAACTGAGAATGCTCCATTTTGAATTTTGACATTATCCAATGAAAATTCGAAACATTTTCCTGATTTTCAAGCAGGTCCCACACAGCGATCGCCTTTCCTAAACTGGGCAATCGACTATAATTTTGATTTTTTTAAACAGCTTATAAATTGCCTTCCAGAAGCGTTCCGAGGCCTGGACAAGTATCCAGATACGCCTATTGATACAGGACTGGATACCGTTTGGCTATTTCTAATGATCGTTGTAATTCTTGGAATTATTCTCTCCCTTCGAACGATGGTTCTCTTAAAATTTTCCGACGTTACCGATTGTCTACCATATTCTCGCTACTTGATTATCATAATTCTAGCTACAGCAACACTTACAGCAATAGAAAATTGCTTATTTTATCAAGTATTTCCTTTTTTTTTAAATATACTTGAATTTAGAAAACATTCACTGCTGTTGATCTTGATTTCGCAAATATTAATCAAATAGATCACTACGCTAAACGAATATTATCGGAATTTTCGTCTGTATATCTGATACAGCCAGTTATTACCAGCATTATGAGTCTACTGGTAGCAATGAAACACGCTTGTCTCATTGTTATAGTCGCTTGTTATGTGGATACTGTAGTTTATTACAGGTAGACCCAGAAAATTTTTTTGATTGGGAAACAATACTTTCCAATCCGAGCATTCTCGATTCGAAAAATTTACCTGATTTTTAAGCGGATATTACAGCGCCATTTCTTCCAAGAAGGAAAACTATAGAAAAAAAACTAAGCAGGGGGAGAAGTACCTGGGGAAAATAGAGACATAAATTGCTGTCGACCAGGGGGGGGGGGGGGGGGGGGAAGATTGTCAGCTGTACAGCTGGAGAGATGACCTTCGACCGGGTTGGTCTGGAGACTTTTTTCATTTGGGAGCGTCTTCCCCTTGGAAAAAAGGGCTAAAGATATGGAAAATAAGGAAAATTTTAGAATTTTCCAGAAAATAGACATCTGGCAATTACCGATTTTCAGAACTCAATCAGCACGGATTTCAAAGATTTTTTGTTCTTGTATAATAATTTCATTCCTTATTCTCTGTCTTTATCTGAATTCACAGCTTCATGTTTCCATACGTGGTAGACGGCCAAATTATTCCAGAGAACCGCGGCATATTGTCTACATGCCATTTATTATGGTCTACAAGATTATTGACAAATTTGAAATATATTTTAGCACGCTGAGCATAAAGAAATATTCGAGGAAGATGCACCAGCTACTCAATTTCTACAATATGATAATGACGAATTGACTGTATATCGAACGAATCGACATTGGATTGAGCAGATTCCAATGGATGTTTGGGGGGTAAGTCGGATAAAAAAGTGGCTTCCATTTTTATTTTGGGAAACGGACCTGCTTGAAAACCAGGCAAATTATTAGAAAATTCTCGATCAGATGAAATCCACCGTGTGTCAGATCTGTTACAATTCGTCTCTTCATCGATTGTATTTTGTATTTGTTTTTCCAGGCAGCTCTACCTTCATTTTGTGATGTCTGCGATCTTATTATGCTAATTACCTCAATCATCTTTTATGCCCTTCGCCTTTTTAAAATTGGTTCTTCACAATATCCTTTCAGTCTTCTGATTCTCCTGGTATATTCCATAACCATGGAAGCTCTCTTTCAGTATTTTCAACTTTCAATTAATCGATTTCGACATTATTTGCTCCACGACATATTACTTGATAATTATTGTGCACGAGCTACCCTGCATGGTCTTTCTAGAGAGCGTACACTCAACTGCTATCAACCATACTATCTCGACATGCGAACCGAAGCAAATCCCGTAAATTCTGTCGATGTATTCGCAGACATTTTGATAGATGAAAGTACTTGGAATAAACTCAGATTGGTAGGATATCCGTTCCATTTTTTGTATTCTCTTTTCAGGCCTTGGAAAAACTTCCATATCTTTTTTATCCAATTGTTTCTTTCGTTTGTTGGAGATTTGCAAGGTACGCCAGCTGTTGTCAAATTTTAGAAGAGAATTTTACAGATATCACAGCTATTTGGGACCAGCTCTACGCTTTCGAATTATCAAAAGGAAAAAGAACAACTTGCCGACGTCAAGAATGGAAAGTGTAATGGACCATACAGAACTGGAATCTTGATTAAATTCAATAAATTTTGTATCTTTCTGTACTGCCAGTTATAAACGACTTTCTGTTCCATAAAGCTGCCGATTTGAGCTCCAAAGCCGACTTTAAAAGTTCGCTGTAAGACCGTTTGAGGAGGTTTGGAAGGGATTTGACGTAGGTCTATAATTTTAGCAGTTTTTTTTGGTTTCTAACAAGGGCAACACCTGTCCCTCTTTGATGCCCCCCCCCCCCCCCCCCCCCCCCCCCGCGTCCGAGAAATATACCGTTTAGAAACTACCTCTTTCCGAGAAAAGTAAGGATTAAAAAGAATGCGAATCAAAAAACGGACACTTGGGAAATTGCCCCAAACAGACGAATTGGAAACGGGACGGATTAGAAAGAGACGGATTGGAAGTTAGACGAATCAAAAAATTTTATTTATTCAATTTTCAAAAATTTGTATTCGGGTGTTTTTGGAAGGGGTGATTTTTTGATCTGGTAATTTTCTGATTCGTCTCGTTTCCAATAACAAAGTTGAAGGTGTGTATCACCGATGGATGACATTGGTAAGGATGACATTGCACGTTCGCCCTGATTTCAGAACTAACTCTCCACGCCTCCGATTTATGTCATTCCGCGAAATTTAATCATGTGGCAGAAAATGAGTAACTTATTACTTTTTTGTCCTTGGCCAGGCAATTCCAATAATAACTTACCACCACATATTCAATAAAAACCTTCATTTACTCTATGGCGAAGTATGAAGTCCGCTGCAATTTAATTATAATTTTCCTACCGTGCATTCACCTTTAAAGTTTGCTGTCATTCTCTGTTATCAGCAAGCAGATGCTGCGGTTTTCTGCAATACTACTAGTACTATTTTTCTGCGTTATCTCTCAAGATACAGTGTGCAACATATCTACGCCTATTAGCTTGTGGCTAAAAGATACCCCCATCACTCGACGGTGTCATACGATCAATGGGCATTTTATTTTGGACAAGACAGCTAATCGTAGGATTGGCAAATTATTTGCCGTCTTTTCGAATCTGACAAGAATTGATGGCTGTATTTATGTCAACGGATTCTCAGGATCGAAGAATCTGTCCTTTTTCTCGAACTTGGAAGATGTCACCTGCGACGAGGATGAAGGTATGCCGTAATTCTAAAATTTCGTTAAATTTTCAGCTCTCCGTTATAATCTAACAAATGTTATCTATGTTCTGGTTCCGAAGCTCAAAACAATGGGATTTAATTCTTTGAAAAATGTCACAGGACCCGGGGAAGTTTATCTTTCTTATGAAGAAGAAGAGCAACGGGATAGTATGGGCATTCCCGATGGGGAGCAGTGCTTTTCCAAAGAGGTCTCAAAGAGAAAATGTATGAACAATTTAAAATTACAGGAGATGATTTTCCTCTCCTATCATTCTCAATTCCGTCGGAAAATGTATCCAAATTGTGAGACGGAGGATCCCTGTTTCCGGCTGGATACTCGTAAACAAGAATATTTTGTTGCTGATATCCCAGATAATTGCACCGTTTTTGCTGGGCTTCTTTGTATAATAGGTGAATTAACAAGAGAACTTACAAAATGTAATTCTAGGGCCGTACGAGCAAGAGGAGGCAGTCATGCAAAAGTTCAAAAATCTAGCAATTTTAATAGGACAACTACAAGTTATGGGAACATTGCTGGATAGATTGGACACCATTTTCCCAAAACTTCAAGTCATCTATCCATGTAAATTGTACAATTTCCAATAAAACCCAATTTTTTAGATCAGAATCCCAATGCGGAACTTTGGTTTGTAGAAACGCCATTTTTCAAATTTCGCTGTATGGGCGCTGGACTGGATTATAGTCCGACGGGCGGTGCTCAATATGTCCACGTTGGATTGAATCGCTTTCTTTCCAATATGTCGATACCTTCTTTGTTGCCTATTCGTCCAATTGATGTCAGTCTGCCGATATTAGAATTCACAATGCCTAACGGGTTTAAAAGATCTGCTTTTCTTCCCGAGAGATTGCAAGATCACTGCTCGTATTTTCCGCAGTTCAATTTTTCCAATTGTGGTAAGAAATCGTTGTCTCTACAGAATCTGCGTTCTGGGTTAAGCGGGCGTTGTAGGACTCTCTCAAAAATCAGGCAAATTCTACGAATTTCCATTGAAAAAATCAAATACAATAGCGCCGTCTCGAGGTCCCGCAGCTTCCCCCCCCCCCCCCCCCCCCCCCCGTGCTAAAAAAATTTTCATATAAATATTTTCAGGAGCATACCTCGGAGAAGAAAAATATCCGGATCCTCCAGCAGATAAATACAGTTTGCACATCCCCGATTATCTTTTGATGGTTTATGTGGTGATTGGGGTTGCCCTCTCCATTCGAACCATAATTTTATTATCCAATGGGAATGTCGCTACCTGCCTGCCGTATTCCCGTTATCTGATTATAATTCTCCTGATTATAACAACCCTTATTGCTATTAAAAACTCTCTAATTTCTCAGGTAACTTGCCACTGAATTAAATTAAATTCGGTACAGAAAGTTTTTGGTGTCTTGGAAAAGAAGATGTCCTACATTGACTATGTATGGTACATATTTCTATCAGAATTTTCGTCGGTACACCTTACTCGGCCATTGATCGTCAATTTTATGCGCCTATTGGCTGCTGCTAAACACGTTTGTCTAATTATTATAATCGCGTGTTATTTGGATGCTGCAATTTATTATCGGTATTAACGAACACTTTTTTGAGATCTAATTTTTTAGAATTAAATCTTCAAGAATTTCTAAACCTTTCTGCGTTTTTGTAATCTTAGCGTCTACTATTCTCTGCGTTTATTTCAATTCCCAGCTTTATGTGGCAATTCGTGGTAGGAGGCCGAATTATTTAAGAGAACCACGTCACATCGTTTTTATGCCATTTATTATGGTTAAAAATTGCAGTTATCAATAGGCATTTCAATCCGTTTAGACAGATAGTTTTCAAGGAAAGTTTGAAGAAATTGTGCCTTCAACTCAATTTTTGAAGTATGAAGATGAGGAGCTGGATATTTTCCAGTTGACTGGGTATACGATGGAGGATATGCCATTGGACGACATGGGAGTGCGTTTGTAAATAAAGGACGCGTTATTCTAATGGCGCGCCCGTTTTTTGCTACAGCTTTACTTGCTACCTAGGCAATTTTTGTTTTTAGAATCTCGAGGCGACTAGAAATTCCCTTTTTTTCAGACAATATTCCCCACTTTTTCCAATTATTGTGATGCCGTCACGGTAATTACAGTAATTCTCTTCTATTTGCTTCGCCACCTCAAATTTACCTCATCACTTTACGACTTCAATATTTTAATTCTTCTGGTAAAAAGCACTTTTAAAGGGACCCTACAGCAGTAGAAAAAAAGTTGAAAAAGTGGACCCGCTTACGACATCGGAATAATTCACAATCTCAATGAGCAACGATTTGCTCACACATTTACGTCTATCCGCATGGATTGCGAAATTTTTATTCACTCTCATAGCACGAAATTTACATCAAAAGAAAGCTTAGGATATCCTATTTCCTCTACACTTTAAATTATTCAAAAAGATCAAGAAATAGCCGAGATATCGACATAAATAGTCGGGTCAAGCGCAAGGTTGACTAACGCGGGTTAGCGTCGGCGGGTCCACGTTTTCAACTTTTTTCTACTGCGGTAGGGTCCTTTTAACGCAGATTTTTAATTTTAGTACATCCAGCTGTCAATAAATCGGATCCGGCATTATCTTTACTCAACAATATTAATGACGGATTACTGTACGAGATCTATTACGGAGCTTATTCCAGCTTACAAAGATATCAATTGCTATGTTCCTTATGATCTCTATTTTTTTGGCAAATTGGATACTCATGAATCTTTAGAAGCTTTCATGGATGAGTGGATGTGGAATGTGGTGGAATGGGTAAGAAAATCATTCTAATCTTGAGGAAACGGACGGTGTGGGTTCTGGGAAGGCGCTAATTTTCCAAATAAAATTCGAAACATTTGCCTGATTTTCAACATCCTACAGCGCTTCTTTCCCTGAAAATGGACCATAGCTGAAAACGATTTTTTTAGATTATTGGAAATCTTCCCAGCCTCTGTTATCCGATTGTATCTTTCTACTGCTGGAGATTTGCCATGTAACCCAATTCACAATAATGAAAATGATGTTTCTAAAGGTTTCATAATTATTTGGGAGCACTCATTCGACTTCAAATGAAGAAAGAAAGCCTTACTCAATTGCCAGCTTCAAGTGGAGATTCTCAATTTGAAGCCTCAGATGTACCGCAGGAGGAAAATTAGAGGAGTTGCGAGAAAATTAATCTTGGGAGAAATGGGTGCTGTGGGACTCATCTAATAAGGAAAAATATTAAATTCAGGTCCCATAGCGCCAATTTTTCCAGAGTTAAAAAAATTTGTAATAAAAGTCATCATGTGATCTGATATTAATTTCAATAAATTATTTGCTGTTTCTGTCAGTCCGCCTATAGTGAAACGAAATTTTGTTAAAAGTGCCACCTGCGAGTAGTTTGCTCTGTCAGATCGCCGTAATTTTATTTCAAATCGTTGTCATGTGACCGTGGAGGCAACATAATAGTCCCGTTTATGTTTTTCCTGCTCCTACTTCCTATTGTCTATGCTCAAAATACTCCAATAACTTGTGAAATTACTGTGTCTATTGGTGCCTGGCTGAAGAATAACACAGGAACTTGTACCCACGTCAAGGGACATTTTATTCTCACTCAAGATGCTGATAAATATACTCGGAAATTATTTTCGGCATTTTCGGAGCTGAAAGAAATTGAGGGATGCATTTATGTCAGAGACTATTCTGGATCGAAGAATCTTTCTTTTTTTAATAAATTGGAAACTGTCATCTGTAATGAAACCGATGGTAAGCTGCTGAATTTACTTTGACGTCCTCGTCCCAATTTTCAGCCCTACTCTTTGATCTCATCAATGTTATCGATGTCGTTGAGCCAAATTTAAAAACAATGGGATTCAATTCCCTGAAAACGGTGGAAGGTCCTGGACAGATTGTGCTATTTTTCGAAGATCCACCAGAGCCTTATTATGACCAACGAAGAAAAGACGGAATACACTGTTTTTCCAAGAAGGAACAGATATTTTTGGCATATCATCCACAATTTCGACGGACGATGTATCAAACTTGTGAGGTGGATGATCCCTGTTTCCGGCTCGATCACTGGAAATGGTGGTATTCGGTATTTGACATACCTCCAAATTGTACTGTATTCGTTGGACCAATATGCTTATGGGGTAAGTTGAAAATTGAATGGACTAATTATTTTTTCTGTGAGTCCCAAAGAAAGCACTTACTGTAACCATTTTGCGAAATTTCAGGGCCATTCGAGCTGGAAATGGTAGCAGACAGATTCCAAAATTTGACACTTCTTATCGGACAGCTGCACGTGATGGGAACATTGCTCGATAGCATTGACACTATTTTTCCGAATTTGAATAATATATATCCGTGTAAGCTACAATTTTTAAATATTAAAAAATGCCAAGCCAATTTACAACCTTTGGGGAGACAAACGCTGCGAACCCGCTCGAAAATCGGACTAATTTATCGAATTTTAATTTGAGAACGTCAAATTAAAGGACGCGTGTTTACCTAATGTTGAAGAATTGAATACGCCACCATTTTCTTTTAAAATTTTGTACCTTTCAGTCGAGCGCTCAATAACAACACGCCGGGAGAGATATCGAAGCTGCAGTGACTATACGGCTACATACTTTTTGGATGCTACACAATATATCCACGTTTATTTAAATCGATTCCTTACCAATATTTCGCTGCCATCGTTACAACCGCTACGACCAATTGATGTCAGCAAAAATAATGATGTCGGTCCCAACTTTGAATACCTTATCAATGACCAGAGCTTTCTGCCTGATACAATTACCGACCAATGTGCTTTTTATCCCAACTTCACATGTGGTATGGAATTTCTCATTATTTTCGGTTATTTTTTTAGGAAGTTATGTCTACCCAATTGAGTACGAGCAGTATATTGAAATCCCAGTATGGATTGAAGAGACTTGGATCATATCCATGGTTGCTGTTGCCATTGGCGTGGCATTCTCCATCCGATCAATTGTTTTGTTGCAATTTTCTCATGCTAGCAGAGGACTACCGTATACCCGGTGGCTAATAATTATCGTTATTTTAATTTCGACGTTGGTGGCTCTGGAAAGCTGTATATTTTATCAGGTAGCTCACCGGCGGTCAAATTCAATTAGTCACAAGATTTGTTCGTAAAGCACCCGGTAATTTGTTTAGTTCATTGCGTTCGGACAAAAACGCAATATCGACAATGGGAGAAAGATAGCCTAATCGTGCAAAAGACAGGTTTGGGACAAGCTTGAACAACCTGCCCTAATTTTTCGCCTATTAATGTGGGGATATAGCTCAGTGGTAGAGCGCTCCCTTAGCATGGGAGAGGGCTGGGGTTCAATTCCCCATATCTCCAGAAACGTTTTTGCCATGGGAAAGACCTGGCGTATTGGAATATGAGAAAGCGTGAAATTTAAAAACGAAAATTTGCCTGACTTTCAAGGTATCCCACAACGTCTGTTTCGGCTAGAATTGGAAAAATGAGTAATCGAAAGGCCGGACCAGATTCTTTTCAAAGTATCTGTTTGAAAAACGGCTCAACTTATTGAATAATAAACAAAAATGCTGTTGCAGAAAACCTACAGAACACTGACTAGTACATTCGGATACTATCAATTTCCTGAATTTAAATCAACCCATCTATTCTATCAGCCAATTCAATTTGCTTTGGCACTGATTGCTGCCTGTAAACATGTCTGCCTAGTTATTATAATTCTCTGCTACATCGATATTATTATCTTCTACAGAAGATCTAACAGTATTTGGTACAATAAATTACCAAACCACATAAAAATGTCTGTTTTAGGATCAATTCTCACCGTATTTCATTGTATTACTGTTCGATTGTGATGGCTGCAGCTCTTGGCCTGGTAGTGTATCTAAATTCCCAACTGACTGTAATCATTCGTGGTAGAAGACCGAATTATTCATACGATAAAGCTATCACCTTTATCCCATTTGTCATGGTATTTTTAACTTTAGACAAAATCAAGAACCTCTAATTTAGAATGTTGATTATGCCAAGAATTTTACAAAATTTGTTCCATCCGGAAAGTATCTTGATTATTTTAATGGGGCGCTCTCTTTCACATCTGATACTTATATAGGCACATCGCTTCGTTTGGATGAAGTACCGCTGGATACTTTTGGGGTAGGATAGATTCATCAGTGACAATAATAAGTAGATGACTAGGAAACGGGAATTCGCTTGAAAATCAGGGAAATTTTAAGAGTTTTCATTAGAAAACGTGCGTTTTGAACCCCGTTTTCCCAAGATAGAAAGCCGACGTATCCTTATTTAGATGGCGCTGCCAACATTTTCCACAATTTGCGATGTCCTGATGATTATCACCGTCATCTTGTTTTACTTTTTAACCTCTAGAAATACGACAATCCCTCGTCACAATTTTGTCATTCTTATCATTTTGGTAGGCAGTTACTGCTGGATAATATCCCGGCTTCCCCTTTTCAGTATTTGCAACTTTCAATGAACAGGATAAGATATTTGATCTACGATGAAATCCTGCTCACCGATTTTTGCCTACGAATTGACTACGACAAAATGGCTCATGTATACGCAAAAATTACGTGCTTCAATGAATATTTATACACGAATACAATTAAATGGGAAACGATTACTGATATTCCATTTATGGAAAAATATCAATGGGATATTTTGGAAAAGGTACGACTTACTACGACGTTAGTATCTAAAATGTCACAAGAATTTTAGCTCTTGGAGAAATTGCCCTATATTTGTTATCCAATAGTTTCGATTTATTGTTACTTATTCGCAAGGTAAGTCGGTTTTCAGTCTGAAGAAAACGGGCGCTGCAGGACCTGCTTGAAGATCCGGCAAAAGTTTCGAATTTTCTTTGGAAAATGTCAAATTCAAATGCATGCATATACGGGTCCCGCAGCGCCTGTTCCCTTTGGAAGCTTTCTATAATTTTAAAGAAGAATACGATCATTTCAGGTACCATCATTATTATGGAGAAGTTGTCTACCACCGGGAGACCAAAAAAGATAGAGAGCCTTCTTTACACAATCCTTCCAGTTTTCGAGAAGAGACTAAATTGTAACTTTGAGGGAATAAAATCATCAATTTTCATGGTGGTGGTATCTGCTATATTTTGTTCGATGTAGTGCGGGGTATGTTCTGACATGCAGACCATGAAAAACATTGTTTTCTGTTAATTCCATCGGGTAACGGGTCGTTGCTTGTTCCCGTAATCAATTTTCTGCCCGTTATGACACCATTATCAACGGATTGGCCGCAAATGTTGCTCCTACAGCTCCTGGCTATATTTATTGCTTCCTCCCAAGGCCATCCATTTTTGGCAACTCCACCGGAAAACATTTCCGTAATTTGTGAAATTAACTTGCCCATTGGCGCTTGGCTGAAAAATAACACAGGACCTTGTGCTGTAGTCAAGGGACATTTTATTCTAAACAAGCCGGCCAATAAATATACCCGAGAAATATTCGATACCTTCTCAAATTTAAAAAGGATCGAGGGATGCATTTATGCCAGGGAGTACACTGGATCGAGGAATCTTTCATTTTTCTCAAATTTGGAGGAAGTCATTTGCAGTAAAAAGCATGGTAAGCAGAAATTTCTGCAGTAATCCCACTTCAGCTAAGCTATTTGGTCTATCCAATGTGATCGATGTTGTTGGTTCTGGGTTGAAAACAATGGGATTCAATTCCCTGACTACGGTAGAAGGTCCCGGTCAGATTGTTTTATCTTACGAGGAAGAACAAGAAGCCTACTTTCTTCAAACTCCGCAAGATGGAGAACAATGTTTTTTCAAGAAGGAGCAAGTATTTTTGGCCTATCATCCACAATTTCGACGGACGATGTATCAAACTTGTGAGGTGGATGATCCTTGCTTCCGGCTGGATTATTCCAAACATTGGTATACGGCTTTGGACATACCTAAAAATTGTACAGTATTTGTTGGAATGATATGTCTTCAAGGTGTATTACCATATCCGGTTTTCACAAACTTTTAGGGCCATTCGACTCGAGCGTGGTGGCTAACAGATTCCAAAATTTGACACTTCTGATCGGACAGCTCAACGTCATGGGAACTTTATTGGAAAGAATTGACACTATTTTTCCCAAACTTGAAAATGTTTATCCGTGTAAGTTCTGTTATCCACGATACAGTGAAATTCGCAGTTGAACGACCAAACCTCGACGAAAATGCTTACAAGTCCTGTTCCGAATTGACGAATACAAATATTCGAGATGCTACACAATTTGTCCATGTTCATTTAAATCGATTTCTGACCGATATGTCGTTGCCTTCTTTGCAACCAATTCGACCAATCGACATCAGTAGAGATCCCGAATCCTCGTTTCGAGTTGCTTATCGCATGATAATTGCTGTGGAGGAAGTGAGCTTCCTGCCAGATACAATTACAGATCGATGTCCATTTTTTCCTAATTTCACCTGTGGTTAGCTATTTGTTTACAGTCATTTTATCGCCCAATTTTAGGCAATTTTATTTACCAAGAATCGGTAGAAATAGATTTAGAAAATAAAGAATGGATCGGAGAGACTTGGGTCATTTCAATGCTCGCTGTTGCTATTGGAGTTGCATTTTCTATCCGATCAATGATTCTACTTCAATATTCCTACGCAAGTAGAGGTCTACCGTATACTCGAAGTCTCATAATTGTTGTTATTTTTATTTCGACATTGGTGGCTCTGGAAAGCTGTATATTTTATCAGGTAAACGAGATCTTGTTCACAGAGAATTCAATTAATGACGGATGGAGTTTGTAGCCCAGCTGTCTTGGGGAAAAGCTCATCTCGGATACATCGTGAACTTCCAGAAAAGTTACACTGCGTTCTCTGGCAGCCGCCAGGACTACTGCCAATTCGCTGAATTTAAATCTAAACATTTTATCTACGTGCCCATCCAATGGGCTATGTCTTTACTTGTCGCCGCTAAACATGCCTGCCTGGCCATCATAATTCTCTGCTATATTGATATTATTATCTTCTATAGGTGTTTTTACAGTAATTTTAAAATAGAATAGCTTCAGGACCGGATCTTACAGTACTTCTTCTAAATATTGTGGTCTTGTACTCATCGTTGCCCTTTTCTTATCAATTTCCCTCAATTCGCAACTGTTTGTAACCATTCGTGGCAGGAGACCAAATTATTCTAAAGATCGAGATGTCGTTTTTATTCCATTTATTATGGTATTATCAGGAAAAACCAAGTTTAAATTTACTTTAGAATGCAGAATATGCTGAAAATTTTACGAAATACGTGCCACCTGAGTTATACGTGAAATATTACGATGGGATCTTACGGCTAGCCAGTGGAAGCGTCTTGGATGAGATCAATTTTGAACTTGACAAAGTACCGCTGGAAAATTTCGGTGTAAGCCAATTTTCCAATGAAAAATGAACGTTTTTTCAGCAATCTCTGTCTTCTTATTCAAATATTTGCGACGTTTTAATGGTCTCTGTAGTCATAATATTTTACCTCTTAACCCAGCGACATGTCATCATTCCCCGGCATAGTTTCACCATCCTTATCGCTCTGGTAAAATCTTCTACTAGAAAAAAGTAGCCCCATTTCAGTATCTCCAGTTATCGGTAAATCGAATACGTCACTACGTTTACAATCAGATTTTGATCAAGGATTTCTGCTTGCGAAAGGATTATAAAGAAGACGCTTGGATACAGTATACCTTCACATGCTGGGATCAATTTTACTATCAGGATACATTAAAATGGGATCCTATTTATGGATTTCTGACAATTCGGGATGTGGCATTTATGGACAAAGTACAATGGGAAATTTTGGAAAAGATCCTGGAAAAACTGCCTTATTTTTCTTATCCAATTGTTTCGTTTTATTGTTATGTATTTGCAAAGTAAGTTAGTGCATAAGTTAAAGAATTACTGTAAAGATACCATCACTACTTTGGAGCTGTTGTTTATTACCGAGAAACTAAGAAACAAACGATGGGAAATGGCGCGCCGGTGGCTCCTTCAAGTTATCGAACTGATAAGACGAAAAATTAACATTTTATGGAATAAATTAGCCAAGAATCATTGTAGAACCATCGTGACATGATCCGATCGTTTTCCGCATTGTGCAACGTCGCTGCCCATATTCTGCCCGAAGTAGTGCGTGGTGTTTCAATAAAATTCCTGTTTTCAATAGGATCATTGAATGTTCCCGTAATCAAATTTCCCCCCGTCATGGCACCATTATCAGCTCATTTGCGACAAATGTTGCTCTTACATCTCATGACATTATTTATTACTTCCTCCAGAAGTCATCCATTATTGGAAACCCCACCGGAAAACATCTCTATGATCTGCGAAATTACCGTACCCATTGGGGACTGGCTGAAGAATAAGAATACAGGGCCTTGCGCCGCAGTCAGAGGCCATTTTATCCTGGACAAGCACGCTAATAAATACACCCGGGAAATATTCGCAGTCTTTTTAAATTTAAAAAGAATCGAGGGATGTATTTATGTCAGGGAATATAATGCATCGAAGAACCTTTCATTCTTTTCAAATTTGGAAGAAGTAATTTGCAGTGAAAATGATGGTAGGAATGAATTTCTACAGTAATCTTACTTCAGCTAAATTATCTGGCCTCACCAATGTCATCGATATCGTTGGTCCTGAGCTGAAAACAATGGGGTTCAATTCCCTGACTACGGTAGAAGGCCCCGGACAGATTATTCTTTCATATGAAGAGGAACAAAGCATGTATACATTTCAAGAGCCACAAGATGGAGAGCAATGCTTCTCCAAAAAAGAGCAAATATTCTTGGCTTATCATCCTCAATTCCGACGAACAATGTATCAAACCTGTGAGGTGGATGATCCTTGTTTCCGACTGGATCACTATAAATGGTGGTATAGAGCAGTGGATATACCGAAAAATTGTACAGTATTTGTTGGAATGATCTGCCTTTGGGGTTCGTTGCTTTATTTTGACTAAAAGAAATTGCAGGCCCTTTTGATCTCGGTATGGTAGCAGATAGATTCCAAAATTTGACTCTTCTTATCGGCCAGCTTCACGTGATGGGCACCCTATTCAACCGCCTCGATATCATTTTTCCCATGCTTCAGAATGTTTATCCGTGTAATTTTTGATATGAGCTTCGTCTGTAGATTATAATTTGCAGTCGAGCGTCCAAATTTCATGGAAGATTATTATCAGACCTGTGCCGAAAGGACAAATACCGACGTCGTTGATGCTACCCAATTTGTCCACATTCATTTAAATCGATTTCTTACCGATATATCGCTACCTTCACTGCAACCAATACGACCACTGGATGTCAGCAGAAATGAGGAATCGTCTTTTCGATTTGATCGCAGTACTTCATTTGCTCTAAAAGATCTGAGCTTCCTCCCCGATACGATAAGTGATCAATGTTCATTTTTCCCTAATATCACTTGCGGTTTGTGTTTTCCAATTATTACTATTTATGCCACAATCTAGGAAATTATATCAATGGAGAAATACCCGAAATGGATTTGGAGAACAAGACGAGAATTGGAGAGACATGGGTCATTTCAATGCTCGCTGTTGCCATTGGCGTGGCATTTTCTATCCGATCCATGATCCTGCTACAATTTTCCCATGCCAGCAAAGGGCTACCGTATACCCGGAATCTCATAATCTTTGTAATTTTTATAATGACGTTGGTAGCTCTGGAGAGCTGCGTATTTTATCAGGTATGGGGCAAATCCGCCATTATTAAATCCAATTACGTACGAGCAAAGATTGTGTCCAGTCAAGGTCAGACAACTCTTTTTCAGAAGATTTACACAGTTTTTACCGGAAATGTCAACGGCTACTATTTTTTCCCTGAATTCAAATCTAAATTCTTTATTTATCCACCAATTCAATGGGCTATGTCCTATCTTGTGGCTTGTAAACACGCTTGCCTTGCTATTATAATCCTCAGCTACATTGATATTATTATCTTCTACAGGTAGCCTGCCATCTTTTACAGTAATTTGAAATTTACAGGACTGGGTCTTACAGCGTTTCATCAAAATATTGCAGTATCGTATTCCTGTTGGCCATTATGTTATCATTCTCCCTCAATTCACAATTACATGCAACTATTCGTGGTAGACGGCCGAACTATTCTAAAGATCGAGATATTGTTTTTATTCCATTTATTATGGCAAGTTGGAGTTTTGCAAGAGGGGAAAAGGTGTGGAAACCGTTTGAAAGAGAATTGTTCTATCTACATTGGAAAACGCCAGTTTGAAATGCGCGCTCTCAGTGTCTTTTTCCCTCAAGACTGGAAACCGCTTATATGTTCAGTTAAGAATGTTGAATACGTGGAAAATTTCACTAAATTAGTCCCAGAAGAATTGTACCTTCGATATTATGATGGAATCTTGCGTCTTCCGGCAACTGAATCTTTAGAATTCCATCTTGATCAAGTACCACTTGAAAATTTTGGTGTAAGAAGAGTATTTTTTGCTTATAAAAAATTTTTAGCAATCCTTGCCTACTTATTCAAATATCTGTGACACTTTTATGGTTGTAGTGGTCGTGCTCTTTTACTTGTTGACTCAGAAACATGTGATCGTACCTCGGCATAGTTTTACCATCCTTATCGCATTAGTAAGTGTCCCCTTCCAGGAAAAGCTTCTTTTTACAGTATCTACAGTTATCGGCTAATAGAATACGCCACTATATCTACAATCAAATTTTGATAAATGACTTCTGCATACGAAAAGATTACAACAAAGACGCTTGGCTGATCCACACTCTAACATGTTGGAATGAATATTTCTATCGAAATACGCTTATATGGGATCCTGTTAATGGATATCCGACGTATCGGGATGTGGCATTTATGGACAAAATACAGTGGGAGGTTTTTGAGAAGATGCTGGAAAAACTGCCCTATTTTTCTTATCTAATTGTTTCTTTTTGTTGTTATGTATTTGCCAAGTAAGTTAGTGCATAAATTAAAGTGAAGGTTACTGTAGGTATCATCATTATTTTGGAGCTGTGATTTATTATCGAGAAACCAAGAAACAGACGGAAAATGCTACACCGATCCCTCCTTCAAGTTATCGAACTGATAAGTCGAAAAATTAGATGTTTTGTTGAATAAACTAACTATGAACTTCGTGAACTTTTCTTGGCTTTATTGACCAGAGCTCGCTTTTCATAAATAACGTTGTTTACGCTCGGATAACTGGCCGTTGCTTGTTCTCGTAATCAACTTGCCACCCGTCACCATTATCAGCTGATTTGTGATAAATGTTACTTCCACACCTTCTACTTTTATTTATTATCTCCAAATGCCATTCATTACTGAATTCCCCAGCAGAAAAAAACTCCACAATCTGTGAAATTACCGTGCCCATTGCTACATGGCTGAAAAATAACACAGGGCCTTGTACCGTCGTCAAAGGCCATTTTATCCTGAATGAGGTTGCCAATAAATATACCCGCGAAATATTCGGCGCATTTCCAAGTTTAAAAAGAATCGAGGGATGCATTTATGTCAGGAAATATACTGCATCAAAGAACCTTTCATTCTTTTCAAATTTGGAAGAAGTAATTTGCAGTAAAAAGAATGGTAAGTCGAAAATTTGGCTGTAACCTCCATTCAGCTAAACTTTCTCAGTTAACAAATGTGATCGATGTCATCGGTCCCGAACTGAAAACAATGGGGTTCAATTCCCTGACTACGGTAGACGGTCCTGGACAGATTGTGTTATCTTACGAGGAGTCCTATCACGACCGACGCGACAAAGATGGAGAGCAATGCTTCTCAAAAAAGGAGCAGACATACTTGGCTTATCACCCACAATTTCGACGGACGATGTATCATACTTGTGAGGTAGATGATCCCTGTTTCCGGCTGGATTATTACAAACAATGGTACACGGTATGGGACATACCTAAAAACTGTACAGTATTTGTTGGATTTATCTGCCTTTGGGGCAAGTTGTTTCGCTTTTTTTGAGGATACGAAATTACAGGGCCTTTTGAACTGGAAATGGTAGCAGATAGATTCCAAAATTTGACTCTTCTTATCGGCCAGCTGCACGTGATGGGGACCCTCTTCAACCGCCTCGATATAATCTTCCCGAAACTTGAAAACATCTATCCGTGTAAGTTTTAGTGAATCCCTGTCCCAGATACCGTAATCAGTTGAGCATCCACATCGCGATGTAAATTTCTACATGTCCTGCTCTGAAATTGCAAATACTGCTTTCGTCGACGCTACACAAGTCGTCCACGCCCATTTAAATCGATTCCTTACTGACATATCGCTGCCCTCCTTGCAACCAATACGACCATTAGATATAAGCAGAAGTGAGGAATCGGCTCACCGATTCAGGGGCATCACTTCATTTAATCTTGATGATTTGAGTTTCCTTCCAGATACGATTACAGATCAATGCGTGTTTTTCCCTAACTTCACTTGCGGTTTGTGGCAACATGTTGTGGCTATTTACTTATTCATTTAGGGAATTATGTCAATGCAGAAATAATCGAAGATGACTTCGAAAACAGGACATGGATTGAGGAGACTTGGATAATCTCAATGCTCGCTGTTGCCATTGGCGTGGCATTTTCTATCCGATCCATAGTTTTACTGCAATTTTCCCATGCCAGTAAAGGACTACCGTATACCCGAAGTCTCATAATCATCGTAATTTTCATATCGACGCTGGTAGCTCTGGAGAGCTGCGTATTTTATCAGGTATGAGGCAGTTCATTCAGTGCTGAATTGAATTACACTTCTGCGAAAATTACTACCCGAGCTGCACTATCCGAGTTCAGAGAGCGTTTTTTCAGAGAACTTACACAGTTTCTACTGGAAGTATCAATGGCTATTATTATTTTCCCGAATTAAAATCCACATTCTTCATCTACCCACCAATTCAATGGGCCATGTCCTACCTTGTGGCTTGTAAACACGCCTGTCTAGCTATTATAATCCTCAGCTACATTGATATCATCATCTTCTACAGGTAGTCTGCCATTTGCCAGTAATTTGAAATTTACAGGACTGGGTCTTACAGTATTTCTTCAAAATATTGTGTTATTGTATTCCTGTTGGCCATTATGTTATCATTCTCCCTCAATTCACAATTATCTACAGCTATTCGTGGTAGACGGCCGAATTACGCAAAAGACAAAGATATTGTGTTTTTTCCGATTATTATGGTAGGAGTTCCCCAAGCCTGCAATAAATTCTGTTTAGAATATTGAATACGTCGAAAACTTCACTAAATTAGTCCCAGAAGAATTGTACCTTCGATATTATAATGGAATTCTGCGTCTATATGCGACTGAATCTTTAGGCTTCAATCTCGATCAATTACCACTTGAAAATTTTGGTGTAGGACTTTCCGTGTTGTAAATATATGACAATTTTAGCAATCCTTGTCTGCTTATTCAAATATTTGTGATATTCTTGTGGTCGCCGTTGTGGTGCTCTTTTACTTGTTAACTCGGAAACATGTGATCGTTCCTCGGCACAACTATACCATTCTTATTGCATTGGTAAGCTGGTTTTTTTCTAATAAATCCGGGAAAGTTAGGGACAGAATCCCACAAAAGCTTATTTAGTTTCAGCCCCTCCCCCACAAAAGAAAGGAAATGCGATTCTTCTTTGTCTCCATAAAAGTCCAGAAATGCAGGATGTCAGAAAAACTAAATATCGCGCCTTTCTGACATTCGGCTGTTATCATTGGGAACTAATTTATTATCCCGTAAGGATATTTGTTCACTGATTGTTCCCTTTTTACTGACATTGTGGAATGCCTCCGTTTACGGGCTGGGATGACGAAAAAGGCTATTGCTGCAATGTGTTCTCCCAGGGAGAATTCCTCTTTTTATCGTGAGAATAAGCTGCCATCCCTCTAACAATGGATGACCACCAGAAAAATCATTCGAGTAATGCTGTCTTTTTTTACTGAAGTGGGGCTGCCGCCCCATTTCAACCCCCGTCCAGTCTATCAGTAAATTTTTGGCCCATCGCTCGCCTGCGGCTCGCGCTGACCCTCGTTTCCCCCTGATCTACAGGAGACTCCGACGAGAACACTGAAATTTGCTGAAGTGTCCCCTTATCTAATTCTCTCTTTCGGCTAATTCCCATTTTCCTCGTATCAGAAAAGCGCGATATTTAGTTTTTCTGACATCCTGCATTTCTGGACTTTTATGGAGACAAAGAAGAATCGCATTTCCTTTCTTTTGTGGGGGAGGGGCTGAAACTAAATAAGCTTTTGTGGGATTCTGTCCCTAACTTTCCCGGATTTCTCGACTTTTATGGTGCCCCGCGGAAGATATATTTCATTGAGAGATCTCAGAGAATAGATGGCCGAGGCCCCACAAAATGTCAAATGGGACCTAATCATTAATTTTTTTTTTATTCCAGTTCAGTTTAAAAATTTGAGCAAGTAAAATTTGTTTATATCTCCTCGTGCTCGCAATCAGAAGAAATATTAGAAAATTTTTGCTGAAACGATGACAAAAGCAGCACAGCGAGCGAGCATCAAACATTTTCTTGGCGTAATGGTCTTCTATTTTGCTCCTGCGCAGTCATTTCAAAGATCATTTTGATGATATTTGTCCTGTACGGCTAAAAAATAACGTTGGATACGATGGACAAGCGAGATTTCAAAAATTACCTTATCCGAAGAATCTTTCTTCAGAAATAATCGCGAACTGCACGAGCTTATAACTAAAAAATTAATTTTTCAACCACTACTTTTTCCTACGTATTCGGTTCAGCATAAAAAGTTTAATATAAAACATTTATTCATATTCATGGAAGCCTCGAAATGAGCTCGCAATCCAAAGAAATAGACGAATTTGGACATTTTGCAAGAAAAAATGCCAAAAGCGCCACAGCGAAAAGCGCCACAGTGAGTGCTCGCAGGACATTTCATTTACTTGAGGAACCTCTTTTTTGCTCTTGCGCGCCCATTTCATTGCCAATTTTAATGAAATTTGTCCAGTAACGATAAAAAACAGTGCCGAACACGATAGTACATTCAGATTTTAAAAATCGCTTGAAGAGGGCAAGATATCAGTGTCGAGTTGTGCGCTTATTTGGTCCTATATCTCAAGAATACGGCATTTTCAGATTATTCTACGAACACCACCGTAATCAGCGCAAAAAGCTGAGTCCGGTGATACCAAAATTGTGCGTTTCGCGCGACGGGGCATAAAATCGAAAATTTTTGGAAGAAAAAATGCCAAAAGCGCCACAGCGAAAAGCGCCACAGTGAGTGCTCGCAGGACATTTCATTGCCGATTTTAATGAAATTTGTGTTGTAAAGGTGAAAAAAATGTGGCGAACACGATGGCGAAGTCAGATTTTAAAAATCTTTTGAGATAGACGAGATATGACATTCGAGTTTCGCGCCTATTTGGCTTTATATCTCGAGAAAAAGGCGTTTTTAGATTTTTCTGAGAACACCACCGGAATCAGCGTAAAAAATTGAGTCGGAAGACACCGATTTTAGACAGTCTCATCATAAAATGTCCTCATCGGCTAAAACTAAATAGCCCAAAATTATAAATTGATCGCATTTTGCAGTATCTCCAATTATCGGTTAACAGGATACGCCATTCGGGATGTGGCATTTATGGACAAAGTACAGTGGGAAATTTTGGAGAAGGTAGGCAGCTATCAAATTAGACCCAATAAGGCTTTAGATCTTGGAGAAATTACCCTATTTTTCTTATCCAATTGTTTCTTTTTATTGTTATTCATTTGCCAAGTAAGTTGCACCATAAATTAAATGTAAAATTACTGTACAGGTACCATCACTATTTTGGGGCTGTAGTTTATTATCGGGAGACCCAAAAACGGAAGATGGGAAATACTATACTGATCCCTCCTTCAAGTTATCGAACTGATAAAACGAAAAATTAACAATTTGTGTAATAATAAAATTAAATTTTTCCTACTTGAAATCGACACTATGGAACTCTTTATTGTACAAAGGTGCCCACAGTCAAATGTGGTGATGTCTCATTATTTCTATTAATATTAAATAGACGATAAATCTTCTTCAAATAATATTGTCGATATGGTTTATAGTTTATAAAATAGGCAATCATAGCGATGGGGACAGCCATCGAACCCATGATTATTATCATATGGGCAATATCTGCAAATTTCGTGGTAAAAATTATACGCGCCCGGTTTCAACATGGATATCATGCTGGATAACTCACCACTTCTCGGCGAATTAAATACAAAGAAGCAAGCTAACACCGGTATAACAATGACAATGAGACCACCAAAAATAATTATCATTGCAGCTAGGCTCTTCAGAAGATTGATATGATGTTTCCTTGCAATTAAAGATATTGACGAGGTTTTTTTCAATGTACGATAGCTCATATAACTACAGCCAAAAATGACAGTAGCAAAAAAAATACACGCTAGAAATACACAGTAAGTACAGACTCTTGCCCATGGATTGTTCATAATTATGGCCACAACTTGGGGACTGTAGAGATTAGGAAATGTTATCTCGTAAGTCTCTTCATAATATTTTTTGACTTCATTTGAATCTTGATAATAAATTGAAAGATAAATTGGCGGAATTGGTAGAATATGGGAAAAGGCATAGACAAAAGTATTTAGACTGTAGTGAACACTTTTCCAATTGAAGAAATGTTCATCCGGGAGAAGACAGCGCATTCGATGATAGAAAAGAGGCAAAATAATTGCTGTAGCGGCTGAAATGGAAGAAAAATTATAGTAGATTTACGGAAAAAGGATGTTATGGGGTTGGGAACGGGCATATTTTCATTTTAAACGCATATTTTGATTTCCAATGAAAATTTGCCTGATTTCAGATAATACTGTTTCAAAAATCGCACCAAATCAAAATTTCGAACAAATTTCAAGGAACTATCTGGAGCAGAAAATCGTGTGCCGGCTGCCCCTTTCAATCAAAAGTTGTGGAGCTACGAAATGGGGCTCTCCAGGTTTTCCTTTTTTTTTTAAATTTACCCAGAACCGATGTAAACAGGAGTACAATCTGATGGTCTATTCCTATTCCAAAATATGTCATAAGACCCATTCCCTCTCCTGCAACAAATGGTAAATATACCAAAATGGGACAAAGAACTGTAACACTCAACTGAAATACTGTAGCACTGAAAAAATCCTTTAATACTTTAGTTTTTGCGCCCTCACGTTGTCAAATGACCAATTAATTGATGTTTAAATGATTTTGCGACAATTTTAGGAGAATGTTTTAAAATGACGTAGACAGCTTGAGTATAAATAACAATGGATAAAAAGCAGACGACGTATAAAGTGTAGAAATACCACTTCGGATCAGGATCAAAATATGGATTCAAGGAGAGATTCCGATTCATAGAGAAGTGACAAAATCGAGTTGTGACTTATAAAAAAGACCGAAGGATGCTAAGAATGTAAGTATTCGACAGCTGCGTTTCTCCAGGTGATATCTCATATTCAACGGCGAGACTGACGAGATTTTTCTAAAAATTTGTTGGGAACTCGTGACGTATTTGATTTGTAATTTTCTGACCGAAGATTGGGCGGTGGGTTCAGCAACAAGGAGTGCACAAGCTCTTATAGTCGGTTTCCAATCTTGAGGGAAACAGTCGCTGTGGCACCCACTTGAAAATCAGGCAAATTTTTCGAATTTTCATTGGAAAATGTCAAATTCAATCCAGCGCCTTTTGTGTGTTACACAATATATTTTATACAAAGAATAATGATTACTGTGTACGCTGGCGGTGGACAACTTTAAACGTTTTCTTGTGAATCAAAGCTCTTTCACGAAAAACAAAATAGTGAATCAATAAAAAATTCTCTAATTCATGAGATTTGGTCATAAAACTCTCTCACTGGTTTTTTAACTTATAACTTTAAAATAAAAATATGATTTCAATAACGATTTATCGAAATGAGAAGTTATCACCACCACTGCATTTCATAGCTGGGATCATCTAGAGAAAAAGTTGCTTCCTTATTAGCTGGCAATGTTTCGAAGCTTCTCTTATTTTCCTTCGTCTTCATTTGTCCCTTTTTCAGAGCTGTCAAAGTCGTCTCTCCAAATTTCTTCTCCATTTCGATGAGTCTCTTCTGCGCCGCCATTCCTTTTTTCATATTTTCTATACTCGGTCCCAGCTTCTTTCCTTTCGGAGAATTAGTAGAAGTAGACGGCACATGTGTATATTGCAATAGATGAGTCTCCGTGATGTACCAATTTTCCAGCCATTGCATGACTTTCTTCTCATGTTTATCATCTTCTTTTGGTGGAACTTTGCCACCACCACCAGCGATGGTTGTCAGTCCAGCGGCTACCGTAGTCCTGTAGCGATCATCATCTCCAAAATAATTTCTTTTTGCCTTCTTTCTTGGCTCCCTTTTCCGCGGATCACCACGAAGTGAAATGATCTGAGGACCGGCAGGAGCAGCTGTTTCTGTCGATTGTTTGACGGCAGATTGCTTCGAGGCGGTGGTTTTGGACGGTTCCTTGGTCTTGTCCTTCTTCTTTTTGCCTTTGCATCCCATCCTGGCGAAGAAAGTTGAAGGAAATGAATCGAAAAGTGGAAAATTGGGGATTTTACTAGAAATTTTCGCTTTTGTCCAAGTTTTTACCAGATTTTCGTCTATTTTTGACCAATTTTGATCTATTTTTGACAAAAAAATCGTCCGATTTTACCGCATTTCAAAGATTTTTGAAAGACAACAAATAAATCAACAAATTTTTGTGCCCACTTTATTGTCTTATCAACAGAAATAAATCTTATGATCACCACCAGCGGATCTCGTAGCGCGGGTCATCCAGATTTGCAGGCGACTCCTTTTCAGTTGGCAAATCCTGGATATCCGTCTTATTATCTTTGCTTTTGACTTCTCCCTTTTGCAGAGCCGTCAACAGCATCAATCCGAATTTTTTCTCCAATTCCATGAGTCGCTTCTGAGCAGCTGCTCCTTTCTTTAAAGCGGCTTCAGCCGGCATCACTAAATCCCCTTCCAATGATCCATCTTGCACTAATTCCGTCTCGGTGATGTACCAATTCTCAATCCATTGCTCGATTTTTGCTGTCTGTTGGCGATCATCTTTTGTTGGAACTGCGCCGCCTCCTCCAGCGATGGTTGTCAATCCAGCGGCTACCGTAGTCCTGTAGCGATCATCTCCTTTGAAGTAATTTCGCCTGGCTTTTCTTTGATATTGCACAGGCCTCTTTTTAGCTGGCTGGGTGGTTGGAGCAATCGATGGAGCACGAGAAGCCGTAGAAGCTGGAGAAACAGCGGTCGAAACCGATTTACCATCAGTAGATTTCTTCGAGGTCTTGGTTTTAGATGTCTGCTTGGCCTTCTTGTCCTTCTTCTTGGCTTTGCATCCCATTCTTGCGAAGAGAAATGAATGAAATGAATGGAAAAGTGACAAAAAAAAAGATTTTACGGGAAAATTACGCTTGTTACACGGTTTTTACAAGATTTGGTCAATTTCTGGCAATATTTCGTCAATTTCTCCGTTTTTCACTGATCAGCTTGTTATTCGATTTGCTCTTTCCCACCACCAGCGGTCGTCTCATCTTAAAATGAAGAAAGTTAACGAATCATTCGTAAGTTATTTTTACCCGAATTTCTACGTTTACGATTTTTAGCGTAAAGTCAAAAAACCGAAAGCTTCAATTATTGCTGGAAAGAAGAAAAGATCGGAGAGGCTGCCGCCACAACCACCGAGGAGTGATCCCCAAAAGGGCAAAGAAAGTGAGAGGAACAAAAAGAAGGACAACGAAGATATCAAAACTGAAGAGCCAGCTGCTCCCAATCGAGAAGAAGAAGAAGATTGTGGTGAAGATGCCAAAGGTCTGCCGGTACCCAAGTGGTTCACAGGCAAAAGCGACCCCCAAAAGCAAGCATTTGAAAAATTTGCCAAGCACATCTTTTCCCAAGGAGTAGACGGCCTTCTGAAAGAATACAACGAACAGTTGAAGAATTACCTCGGTCAGCCGGCAGCTCGTGTCATTTTTGACAAAAACATGACCAAGAATCGTTATAAGGATGTGATTTGCAATGATTTGACGAGGGTGGAGATCAAAGACGGCAAGCCGGGAGACTACATTCATGCCAATTTTGTACGCGGGGATCCGCTCTTCAATGAATATATCTGTACGCAAGGACCAATTCTCGCGACGAGAGATGACTTTTGGCGAATGATTGTCTACATGAAAACGGAACGGATTGTCATGCTTTGTGAAGTCGTAGAAAATGGAAAAGTTAAATGCGATCAATATTGGCCAGCGAATAAAGGAGAAAAAATGACCTTTGGAGGTGAGAAATGTTGTCAATTAATTGATCTGCTCGTTTTTTAGACATTGTCGTCGAAAATGTCACCACATTGAACGCCCGCGGCACAAAGAGCATAACCATAACAAAGCTGAACGTGACCTACAAGTCCACGTCGTTGACTGTCTGCCATCATCATTGGAAGACGTGGCCAGATCGCTCGATTCCTAAAAGTACCAAGGATGTTCTTCGTGTCTTGCGTTCGATTCGCTTCGCCAATACGCCAGCTGTCATCCATTGCTCGGCTGGAATTGGCAGGACTGGAACCCTCGTCGCCATTGAAATGGGCATCCAATCCATTTTGTCTTCTGGAAATTTGAATATGATTGCCGTCTGCAAGCGACTTCGTGATCAGCGAATGGGCGTCCTTCAAGTCGATGTCCAATTTGTCTACATGGCCATGGCTGTCATCGATTTTGGCATGTCGATGGGTTATCTCGGGGGCAAAAGCTTCAGAGAAAATCCATTCTATGATTCTTTCAAAGATTTCCATAAGGCTCTGAATGCAGTGATTGCCGTCAGGATGGCTGAAGCAGCTAATCCTCCCGCTGGAGGAGGCAGTAAAGACGCCTGCCAACCGGAGAAGCCATGTGCCAAAGGAGACTGTCCAAAGCCCCTTGCAGCTGTTGGAAGTGACAATCAAATAAAGGCAGCTCTTCGTACACAAGATGAAAAGACCAAAGAGCACAAATAAATGAAGATAGACAGTAAAGAGTTTTCGGAAAGATTTTGTTTTTTATCGTTTATCCGCAGTATTTTTATATCTAAATCGTGGCTAAAAACTAACATTTCTGCACGGGATATCTTCCTCAATATTTGAAAATTCCGCCATCTTTCATCCCTTGATACGTTACTGTTTTCAGAAAATTTTTTTAATTAAATTGCCATATTTGAAGAAGAGAAAAAATAACTGACGATAAAGAGAGATTGGAAAAATGGTCATGAAACAACTGCCAATGAATGAGGAGCAACAGTTGACTGCATTGCAGAGATAGGAACATTTTCAGTGTATCCGATCATTTTTCTAGAAGCATATTGCTCAAAGTTAAGAAAGAAGAGTTCACTAACCGAATAGGAAGAATAAATATGGAGTAAATAGCCAGTCTGTAAGCTGGAACAGTTGACAGGAGGTAGATGGACACGACCAGGCCATGAGTACCGCCAAGGCTCAAAGAAAGATTATTCACATCTGAAAAGAAATTCCAATTGATGTTCAGTAAAAAACCTTGAATTCCATGAAACCGAATGTCCTTAAAAATGACAGTCATCAAATAGGCCATGGGAACAACTATCCAAATCATGGGAACCGCTGTCTAAAATTGATTTTTACTTGGAAAAGCTGTTAAAACACCTGCATAGCTATCATTCTCAAGAAACGAAAATGCATCTTTCTGGTGGCTGCACTCATGTGCACGCGGAGATCATTCAAGGTCCGAATCATGCTCACATTACAAAATGCTATCATTACAATTGCATAGGTCATCCAGGAAGCTTGAAATAATAATCCATAGATGAAAGTTGGATGTTTTTCTATGTTGAACCAATAAAAATTATCAATATCGGCTAGATGTGAATCATTTGGATATTTCTAGAAAAAAAACCAAATTTGGAAATTTTTTTTACAAACCAATCGAAATTCCTGTTTTACTATATTGATATCATCACCAGCTGCTAGATACAGAAATGGCGTTGGAATAGTGGCGAAGACGAGATAGCCATACTCATAAAGGATTCGACTTATTGGGCCCTAAAAATGCTGCTGGGCCGTTTCCAATTTTAGGAAACACGGGAGCTGAAAAGGCGCTCCTTTGAATTCCGCATTTCCCAATGAAAATTCGACTGATTTTCAAGCGGATGCCACAGCACCTGTTTCCCCATAATGTTGAGCAATGAACTGGATATAAGCGCTATGGGATCCACTTGAAAATCAGGAAAATTTCGTATTTTTATTGGAAAATGCCAAATTCACATGCGCGCCTTGAGGTCCCGCAGAGCCCGTTTCCTCCCAAGTTGGAAAACAATTTACCCTGGCTTTCATCCAAGAATTTGTCGGCAAAACCTGCTGCCATCGATAAAAAATGGGTCCTAAGGCGATAAAATGAACATCACTGGCCATGTATGTGAAGACAATTATCTGATGCTTTTTCATATTCTTTCGGATTTTTTACTTACATAGAGCGCAAAGGGTCCTACCCCGAATACAGTGGACAGTATGCCCTGTCCAGTACCACATAATATCGGCAGGAAGAGAATAGGACTGGCCAAGGTGTTCAGGAGAAAGTCCAGGGAAGCAGAAGCATACTATAACCCCTTATTTTTCCACGAACTAAAAAAATTCTTACTTGATAAAGCATTAACTGCACTTTATAATCCTTCATATCGCTGGTAGAATACTTGTAGATTATGAAAAAGGTCAGAATATTGACAGATGTACCGACAATTCTGATTGTCAGCTCAATACAATTATGCAAATCTTCGTTAAAGGCAAATTGGCCCGTTACATTCAAATGGATCATAAGAGAAATAAATGAACTCAACTGTGAATTACAGACAAGATTACCAGAACAGAAGCTGATTGTGCTTCAGGTGTTTTCGTTCATTTACGTACCTCCACCCTCAATAATTAGAATTCATTAATATTTAATGATATTATTATAGTCGATTTCCACTCTTGGGGGAAACGGGCGGGACCTCAAGACGCTTGAATTTGACATTTTTTCAAAGAAAATTCGGAAAATTTTCCTGATTTTCATGCTGGTTTCACCCGTTTTTCTCAAATCTTTCATTGATAGCCCAATTCGTCGTCTTTATTCCTATTTCCATGAAAGAAATGCTCATGTGTCTGACGACGGTTTCTTCATCTTGGGAAGTCGTGGGAACCACTGACAGAATATAAAAGGACGCTCTATTTGGGAAATCTAATCAGCAGCTCTCGTCTATTTCCTTTTCGTATTCTACCCTATCTTTTTCTACACTAAAAATGCAGAAAATACTTTCAGCCATGCATATTTCTTGGCTTTCTTCTTCACTTTTATCAATAGAACTATTGTGTTTTTAATGTGAGCCATTTCTTGGACTGGATGGCAATTATGTCGGGCATTTTGCAGTGCACATAAATGGTAAATATACATATTTCTTTTAGCAATAAATTCAGATTTTCTAGAACATCGAAATATTGGCTATTCGGTACTGCAACAGACTATATGCCCGATCCTGAGGAACCGTTATTCTACCAAATCACATATATGCCGTATACACATGCTTAAAAAATAATAACATCTCCATAACTCGATATAGAGAAGGCATTCATAATCTCTTTATCATCATGAAATAAACCATTTCTTGTTGAGATAAATTATAATAGACTCCAGAGGCTTCTCGCAGCTAGGAAGTGAGAAAGGCCGTGCGGCTATCTCCTCTAAATTGCTGTGAAAATGTCTGGGAAAATGGTTACGTCAACACACCTGAAATGCCAATTGATTAGTAATTTATTCTAAAAAAATTTCATGCTGGAGGTTTCCTTCGTTCCCAATAAAGCCATCAACTTCATGACCTAGTGCAATAGCCGTGAACTTGATCTCCGAGCGAATAAAACCCGTTGCAGCCAAGAGGGAAACCGCCGATGGCAAGACTTGCAAAGGTCAAGAAAAAACTATTGTTTTTGCCAATTCTCTCCTTTGTAACTTGCCAATCTCCCGTTTATTACCCAAAGGGTGTAACTCCTTCTCCTTTTCTCCCGAGGGGAAGTGAAAGAAGTTTTCTCGCCACCTAATAGAGTCGTTTGGTGGTACACTGCGGACTGAAACTCTTTGTTCAGGAAGTGTGTAAAACCCTGTGGCATTGACCCCTAACAGTCACGGAGAAAATCGGGGGTATAAAACTGCCAGCAACTGGCAGGTAGACAGCATCGGTCCGACATGTCTCGAACTGTGGCAACTGCAGCAGCATGGATGGCTGGCCTCTCCGTGGCCGCGACTCTTTTCTTCGTGGCTGTTATTGTCCACGATATTAACAACTTCTACGACGATGCCATGAAGGATTTGACCGAGTTCCGCGATATGTCTAATGCTGCCTGGACTGGTATGAGACCCTCAGCTCATGATATTCTTCGCCTGCCTCGTGCTGCTCACCACAGAAAGAGACAATCCTCATGCAACTGCGGACGTAAGGAATTTCATTAAATGAAAATACAGTAATATTTTAGCCCAGCCATCTAACTGCCCTGCTGGACCACCTGGACCTCCTGGAGCTCCTGGAGATGCTGGAGAAGATGGCCATCCCGGACAGCCTGGTCAACCCGGACCTGCCGGAACTGCCATCGCTGCTGAAGCGCAGTCTGGTGAATGTATCAAGTGTCCCCCTGGCCCAGCTGGTAATTTATTCTAAAATTTAATTTAATTTTTATTGAATGGCAATATTACGTTTAATATTATAGGTCCTCCCGGACCTGAAGGACCTGCTGGACCCGCCGGACCCGACGGACAGCCCGGAGCTCCGGGACAAGGATCTCAACCCGGCCCTGCTGGTTTGCTAGCTCTTTGGCAATTTTCCAATAGTCGCTTTAGGACCCCCCGGACCTGCTGGAGATGCCGGTGCCCCTGGACAGCCTGGCGCCCCTGGACAGCCCGGACAGAAAGGACAAGATGGCAAGAGAGGAAAGGGAACTCCTGGTCCGGCAGGACCTGCTGGACCCGCTGGACAGCCCGGACAGAATGGAGGACCTGGACAGCCAGGAGGACAAGGACCCCCAGGACCCCCAGGACCGGCTGGACCTGCTGGAAATCCCGGAGGCCCTGGACAGGATGGTCAGCCCGGTGGGCCGGGACAAGCTGGAGCCCCTGGATCCGATGCTGCTTACTGTATGTGTTTCTTTAAAACTTTTATAAACAGGAGAAATTACAGGCCCATGCCCACCTCGTGGCGGTGCTTCTGCTCCTGTCAGCGGTGGACAAGAAAGCGCCAGCAACTACAAGAAAGTTCGCCGTGCTCGCAAACCTCATGGATTCAGTCATCGTGCCGTCAAGCACGCTTAAATGACGCGAATAAAGCTTTACTCGTTCATATTTTTTATAAGAAATTCAAGGAATCCTCGGAAAATGACGCCATAACCCCCGCAATCCACCCTTTTTGAAATCTGGAGACAATTTCCATGGAATTCTAATTTTAACTGTTCGCCAGACGCCATTCGGTAGCATAAATCCCCCTCCAATACGTTTGAACTTTGCCGGACTTGCCTTGGGACGATTGTCCTCTAGACAAGAGGATTACCTGCGGACAAAAAGTAACACTACTATGATCATCAAGCGGCGGGAAGATGTGCGATTGTGCATTAGGAGATCAGCAGCATGGCTGGGGACAAAAAATGTAGTTGTGACGACAATCATGACAAAAAGCTGAACCTAATCCCCAAAAATTCTTGGAAAATTCGTTTTTGGGGTTTGATGCAAGACACGAAGTACAATGTTCCAAATATTACAAGAAATTTGGGAGTAATTAATGTTTTCAGCTAGTGAGATGACAAAAAAAGAATTTGTAATGGTTACTTGGAAAGATTCCCGTGGGTAAACACGTACGGAAACTGCTCGAGACATCGGGGGAGGTTACAGGAACTGACAAACCTATAATTTAGTTAGGAGACTTCCGCTTTCTAAAAGAACTAGCCTTCATTTGAGAAATGAAAAAACAAGGCTTTTTCAGCAAATTTCGTATTTTTTCCAATATCTGATCCTCAGCTAGTTGCTTTTGTTTCAGAAAGTGACTGTTTTTGGAATAACATCAAATAAAGATTTTGATAACTCACTCGTTTTTATCAAAACCACGTAATTTTCCAGAACTTTGAAACTTTTTTCTACCATGAACGTTGTAATTAGTGGACATTTTCTGATTAGACAAAATTCAGCTCGCATCCGACCAGAATTTTTTTAGCAAGTCTGTGGACTATTCCCAGGTTAGATTGTCTTTGTGCTTGTTGCTCTGTCCGGTTCAAATCTGCCAATAATAAAAAGCCCGATCCGCTCATAGGTTCCTTCTATACAGTTTTAAAATTATAAATTACTATCAAATTTGAAAATCAGCTGTTGAATCAGATTGCTTCATGTGCACAATGATTGTTTTTCGAAGAGAGTCAAGATCTTCTTGGGTACATCTGAACCCTTCTTCGTAGCGTAGGTGTAAAACTTCCTTTTCTTGTATTCGTCGTTCCATGAACATAATGATCTCATGTAGCTTGCAAAAAGCCCAAAAACGTTGGAACTCTGTGCGAACTTGTAATTAGTTCAACTTTCTACCTGCTTCAAATATCCTTCGAGACTTGTGGTTTTTCCACCAGACAGTATAAATGCCAGGGATTCCCTGGATTTTTGATGAATTAGACATCAATTACAGATATCAATGGGTGTTTGGGTGTTCTCTTTATTATTCTTTAACATTTTCCGAAATTCTTAAAAGAGAGACATGTTCAAGAGTTCAAGATCTTGCGATTTTGGGTGCCATCTTCCTACGCATCGACAGTAGTATTCTATTCTCCACGTTGTCGCGCATATAATCCATGATTAGTCTTTTCCTGTTCTTGGGAGTAATTAGTAGTAGATGATTGCTGCTACCAGATTCTAGTGATCATCCTCCTTTAAATGTCGCGCCTATGTACATGGCGCCTTTATAAGCCGCAGCAGCTTACCCAGAGTCAAATTATTTCTAGGATCTCTATAAAACTTAATCTTTTAATATTTTGGCTACAGTATATTTCAGAAATGGTCTCCCTTAAAGCAGAAGATGAACAAATGGTCGTCCTCTATGGAAAAGATCTGGCAGCTCTTTTAATCCTTTTTGTAAGTCAAAATTCTCTTTATTTTTAAAATTTACTCCAGATTTCGTTTATTGGAGTTTGTGGAAATACTACGGTAGCCATTTTTACACGACAGTTACCGACAATGAACAATCCCTTTGGTCGACTGCTAGCCAGTCAAGCAACCGGTGAAGCCATCCTTTGTGCCGGCTTCTTGTTCTATTATTTTCCTATGATGTTCTGGGACATTGAATGGATGCTCAATTTCTCTGGGAACATTGGATACATCCAGTTGATTTGCTACGATATTTGCATTTGGTCACATTTCTTCATCTCTGTCAATCGCTTCGTAGCCATTTGTTTTCCATTGCACTATGAGAGCGTTTTCAGGTAGGGTTTTGCTCAAAAAGTTGTGAAAAACTAGGATTTTCGGCCGTTTTTAACGAAAAATAAGACAGAAGCCATCAATGGACAGGTTTAGGACAAGCTTGAACAACCTGCCCTAATTTTTCGGCGGTTAATGTGGGGATATAGCTCAGTGGTAGAGCGCTCCCTTAGCATGGGAGAGGGCTGGGGTTCAATTCCCCATATCTCCAGAAACATTTTTGATTTTGTTCTGATTTTTTTTGCCATATTTAGCTATGAAAATAGCGAATTTCCGCAGTTTTTAACCATAAAATGATTCCTTTTGTAAACAAATTGCTATTTCAGTCAAAAGAACACCATGTTCATCATTGTCTTCACTTGGGCTGCTGGGATCATTTTCGAGACATTGTTCCATTATTTACCAACTTTTGGAGAATCATGCCGCTTGAATCTTCATCCCGTCTTCTGGGCCTATCTCTTCGAAGAAAATCCGGTAAAGTTTTCTTTTTTAGCTGGGGATTTTTGGGCGCTTGATTCTATTTACTGGCTCATTTCGTTCTCGCATGAGTAGTTTTTCTCCTATTTTCCAGTGATCCGATTTGCAAAGATCTCCGCTATAAAAAGTCTCCGGATGATGTTCGAAATTCATGTTTTCTTCCCTCAAAACCTAAGTTTTTTGCAGCATAGAAGATCAGAAGATAATCCAATTTAAATCAGGAAATCTCCGAAAAATATGTTATCCTGTACTAGAAGGAACAAAAGAGAAGGGTTGAGCTTACGTGCGGGTGACCTCAACTCTTCCAAGAATTCGGAGATTGTAGATAACAAAAAACAGCGGCCTACGATTAGGATGTTATTTCAGATATTCCTGCAAATTGTACGGTGTCACGTTCACACAAAACACAAAGGGAACAGAGAACGTACATTGGATTTCTAGGGAATATACGCGGCATTTAAAATTTAATATACTACGCTGTCTGAGTTGGTGTAATCTTGTCATAATTAGGATGGAATGACGTTCTTCCCATAGAGTAATTAAATTCGTATTAGAGTGGAAACAAAGAACGCATGCCAAGAATATAGGAAGAGCAATTTGGAGTAATAATTGGATCTTCTTAGAAATGAGCTCCTAATTTAAATAAACTACATAGTGACTAATTTTTCACAGATGCGGCGATTGAACAGATTTAAAATATAGTCGGTTTTCAACTTTAGGGAAACGAGCGTCGTGGGACCAGCCCATATTTTTTCGAATTTCATTAGAAAACGGGAAATTCAAATGGTGTCCAGCAGATCCTGTTCCTTCCTCTAAAATTTTACTTCCAGACCTGCAACTTCCTCGGTTTCTACATCGACTTTTACAAGGACATTGCCTTTGTCATCCTCATTGGAATAATTGACATCGTTACCATCTACAATGTCCATCGTACTAACAAAATTGTACGCTATTTTGAGGCAAATTGACTCAAAAATTCCAGATGGCTACAGTCTCCGTCAGTCAGAGGAATCGCCGTCGTCGTGAAGTCAACTTTCTTAAACAAGCTGTGCTTCAAATGGTTGCCTTTATCTGCGAGTTGAATACCTATTTCATCTGGTGCACACGATTTTTACACAAAAAATGGATATTCTGGTTTATGACCACTGTGGCTTGGTGTACTGTGCATACTGTCGATGGGTTAGTAATCTCCAAAATGTAAATCAAAGATTCATTTTAGAATCATCGTTCTTCTATTCAACCGTGAATTCAGAAAGCTGATAACTTCCCCTTTGCGAAAACTTTGTAAGTTTCTGACTAAAAGTGGCCGGAAACAGGTGGTCTCGACAGTTTTCTTATTATATTTGGCGCATAGTTAAATAGGAAAGGCTGTGTTTTAATTTTCAAGCTTGATGCGGAACTTTTTAGCTGTCTTTACAAAATTTTCTAAGGAGAATTCTAGGGAATTCCTAGAAAGCGGCTGCTAAGCCCCGGCAGACGCGCCCAATATACCTGTGTAACAAAAATTTATGGACTTTACCTTACGGACCACAAAGCAGCTGTAGCAAACTCCTGGAATCTGGGATCCTGGAGGTGTCGTCGTTATTACAGGACGCGAATCTTCTAGCAGTAATCCATCCAGGTTCCCTAGCTTGTTGCATTCACGATCCCTGGGTAAGCTGCAAAGTCCCCGCCGACATTTTAGCCTTGTAAATGCAAAATTTTTCCCTCGTGATAAAGTGCACAATCTGATTCCTCCTCGTATCAACGTCCACTAGCGTTTTTTTCAGAGATCTACAAGTTTAACCTATACGATAATTGAAAATTACAGATTCATTGGCTGCTCAAGATTCAAAAGACGTGGTCACTGGCACAACTCCAAACAACAATCCGATTCTGGGAGGACAGTCACAGTCACTTGGTAATAATGAGCAGTAACCCCCTGATAATCCAATGAATTCCAAATATTTATATGTAAATTACCCAAAATATATTATTTTTTCAACCTGTACTCACAAAATAAACTCTTTGTCTATCTTTAGAATTCCTTTTCTCGCCAGTTGTCGCCGGTTGTTCTTCAACTTTTCCTTGTACATCCCACTGTTGTCGTAAATGAATAAAATACACCTGCCCCATATCGGTCGTTGTTTTGCGGTTGGGGTCGATTTTTGCCGGGCAGAATAGTCCCTTCACGGTTCTCACCAAGTGATCATTGTACAATATAGCACCGGCTATGATGACTGGACCATTACTGAAAATATGTGGGAGAGCATAAATTAAAGGAAATGAAATTACACGGCGATTAGAATGTTGAATAGGCAATTCATTTTTTCGATTGTTTCCTCGTTGAAGAGAGTCCTAAAATAGCTGGCGGTTGCCATTAGGGCAAAAGCTGCGGTGAAGATATTGGCGGTTATCAGTGTGATGAAGGCATTGCGCAGGACCTGGAAAAAGACTGGATTAGTGCAAATTTTCACAGGCATCTCTTTCACGGATCATGGGTCCCGAGGATACCTCTGGGCGCACCATAAATTTTCGTGTAATTGAATCAAATCACAGGCGATTTTGGCGGATGTTTCACAGTTCAAAAAATTTAAAATTGAATATACTACGCTGGACGCGCCCTGGATTTTCTAAAGCATCCATTTTGGGTAATTACAAAACCGCCGGTCAGTACAAAAATTGATGGAATATCCTGTGGGAAAGAATTACGATAAGCAAAAAAATCAAAAAACCAAATTCCGTCAAATGAAAAGGTGCTAATTTCCTGATCAAATCGTCGTATTTCTCTATGCGCCCACTATTTCCCCTATACA
Source organism: Oscheius sp. DF5033 (assembly GCA_964036215.1). NCBI lineage: Eukaryota > Metazoa > Nematoda > Chromadorea > Rhabditida > Rhabditidae > Oscheius > Oscheius sp. DF5033. The sequence continues at coordinate 5,156,624 of CAXIWN010000002.1, read as the reverse complement.
ATGAAATTATCGGCATCTACGCAATCTACCGTATCTATTTAGAATAACTACAAGCAAATTGAAGTTGTCTGGATCCCCCGCCAATTTTTAAAAGGACCTGATTCAGCTAGGAAATAACCCTCGCCATTTAGAAAAGTTCTCACCTGAGCGCACCATAAATTCTCTTGTAATTGAAATCGCAAGCTCAAAGTATACATGTGCATTGAATTCTTCCTTCTGGTGTTTAATTCATGGACTATTCTTTTTGTCCGTTTGTAAGTGTGGAAGAAGAGCACAAAACCGATCATATTCTGTATCGATCCTAGAATTGTCAGCACTTGCCATTTGATTATTTCTTAAAGGGAAAATTAAAGGACATACGGTATTTTTACCAAAAGAGTAAAGATACGATCCACAAGCTGCTCCAATGGACGAGAGGCTCATAATAAGGATAGGAATCCAATATCTGGGTATATTTTCATAATCTTTGATAAAATAGGTGGCTAGCTGACGTTCGATGGAAAACCAAAAGAGCCTGAAACGATTTTTCCAATTTTACGGAATTTTCTTACACAGTAGCAGCCAGGGCAGAATAATGGCATCTGATCAGCGAGCTCCAAACAATTAACCAATTCTCTTCTGCTGGACCTGAACTCAGCTGCCTTTGTTTACTGGACCAAATGAACTCTTGCCTTCTTTTTGGAGCAGACCACTTTGATAGCCAATTATTATTAGACGACCTATTATTACGGGGAAATATTGGAGTTCCATGAAAACACCGAAAATCTGAAATTTTCACAGTTTCCAGCTGAAAAAAAGAAGAATGGCAGTTCAGACTACGGTTGTGACTACCAGGAGCCATATTTTATGACAATTTCATTGCTTGAGGATCTGAAACTTCATTTCGTTTCCTCACTATTCAATAATCAAAAAAGCCTGCTAATATTTTAATCTCATACAGAGGTTATGAAGCGAATGTACGATCTACTATCCGGCCGGATTCTGGTTTACCGGTGACTTGATCACTACATTTTGAGGAAGAAAGTAAAGTTCCAATCGTTTCAGCACCTCATAGAGACAAAACATATAAACCTTTAAAAAACTTAGCAGGCCCTTTAAATGACTTCTTTGGTCCCGGAAGCTTCAATCCCCCCGTGCACGTTTTTTTTCTTGAGGATAGCTTGTTGGTTATCCCTTGACAAACATTGCAAATAACTTCAGGCCCTTTTTATAATTAACTAAAACGGAAAACATTTTTTGAGTCATCAAAAGATTGCGGAAAAACAAAATTTTTAGCTAAACGGATTGACGCATCTACGGGAAAAGATTCCAAGAAAATGCGGAAAGAAAATACGGACGCTTACCTTCAAATTAACATGAAGTTTAATCCTACAAGTGAGAATAATTAACCCGATAAACAGGAAAAAATTGAAGGTAAGTAGAGTCGCTTCCACAATATAATATCCTAGTAATTTCTGTGGATACTTGGATTCCATAAAATAGAGGATCATGGTGACAGTCGTGGCCGAGACGAGCGGCTGTATCCGTCGGTCTAAAAACTAATGACTGGGGTGAGGGTGTGCCTTTCACCTGTTAATAAATGAGAATAAGGTTGCGTAGAATTCAATCGAGACAATATTAGTAATCGGGAAGGAACGAGCTGTTATTAGAGCAGAAAAAATGGGGGCTGTTTGTAGAAAATCAAATTTGTTGATGCCGAACTATTTGAAGAGTGAAATATTCATAAGGATCAAGGTATCTTGTTGATCTTCTAACAAAATATTTTGGCATTTTTGCTTGGTGCATACATTAAACTATGAAGAAGTAAACTATGAACTATAGTGTCAAACCACCTGGTTTTAAATTGTTACTGGCAATTGGGAGATTCCGAAGAGTGTGCTTTATGTAGCTTCGTACACATGACCCTGGAAATGTGGGAATGTCGAGAAAGAATAATGAAAGGCGATTTTTACAAAGTCGAATAAAACAAAAGCACAAAACACACGATAAATGGGATGGCCATCTTTGATAAAGTTTGACAAAACAAGGAAATGCCATGAAAACGTTGAGATTTCAAAATTTCTCGTCTTTTCGAATCATGCCGATTTCCTATGTAACTGGAAGTTTACTAAACCGGTGCAGTTTCCTGCAAGGATGCTGGTCAAAACGGGCATTCCTTGAAAAATTCTAGTTAGAGCTTATTTCGGCCATGTATTCTTTACTCTCTCGATTTTTCCGACTTTGAACTATAGATTATACCATCGCCAGACTTTTCCCACCTTCTTCCAAATTGAAAAACAGTAGTTCACCTGTTCCCTTAGTGCTTTTCAATGTCTTTCCCTGTCTTTATCCCAGTTTTCCGTTTAATTTTATACTAGTATACAGTAGTCCTTTCGCTCGCTTTTTCTTTGTTGCCGTTCATTTTTGTGATCGACCAAGATTTATGCCACGATTTTGTGTAAAGGCAGCTCTATTGAAAATCTGTACGCTATGTTTTAAGAAGACACCATGACGTAAAAGGATCATCCAGTTATCATTTTCTGTACTTTGTAGTTGTTCTATTTTGTGCAACTTGGAAGAAATTCTAATCCAATGAGATCAGAAATGCGACTGGAAAATAGCGTTACCCAATTTCGAGGTCGTAAACAATCACCAGAAACGTTCGAATTGAACTTGCGAACCGAACGGCCAATTTATACGAATTCTACACGGACCGCATAGAATAAAATGACGATAACACCATCTATTTAGCCCACATATTTTGTGGTGTAAATATCAATCTCTGATCCAGATAGCCAGACAACTTTATTACCGCCACAATCGCATTAAATTAGAAAATTGCGGTGAAAAAAAATGTTAAAATCACGACTTGAAATAGGACGGGAAGTTCAGCGCACGAGTTGACGGAAAATTGAAAAGATACGATAATTTTAAGCGAAGATCACAATATTCTATTCTATAAGCGGTTGCTTCCTGGATTAATGAGAAATACCCCGGATCTTCGTCATTTCCTGAAAATGACGACAAAATGTATTGGGTAATCCCAATTTGAACAAGAAAATATTGAAGAAATTTCCTGTTCTATGGGCTCATTGCATCCTGTGACTCAATTCTTTTGTAATTTTTTCTACCTACGCATTGTCGCATTGTCGTGTGCATAATCTGCCATATTCGTGGTCTAATAAGGTCTGTCTATCATCTCCTTCCCTTTGTATTCTCGAATCATCTTCCCTTTCAAGGATTAACATTTAGCAACCGTGTACGTTATATAAAACCCCCGTTTCGGCGCACAAGCCATAACACAGCAGCCATGAGCTCCGTCGCTCAAGATGACTATCCGGTTATTACAATTTATGGCAAAGATCTGGCCGCCCTTGTCATTTTCACTGTAAGTTTATTCTCTACTGTAATTTATCTCGTATACAGATGGGTTTTATCGGTGTCTGTGGTAATACGACAATCGCTTTCTTTACAAGAAAGTTACCAACGATGAACAATCCCTTTGGTCGATTGCTAGCCAGCCAAGCTAGCGGCGAAGCCATTCTCTGCTCTGTTTTTGCCTTTTTTGTGGCTCCAATGATGTGGAGCGATAGTCAAATTATGGTAAAGTATTCATATCTTCCTGGATGGATCAATCTGATCTGCTATGATATTTGCACTTGGTCTCATTTCTTCATTTCTATCAATCGTTTTGTGGCTATTTGTACTCCAATGCGGTATGAAACTGTTTTCAGGTTAGTTTTATATATTAAAACCATTTAAATGGGTTTATTACAGTAATCGAAACACGTCAATCATGATCGGTTTCACGTGGGTTGCTGCTTTTTGCTGGGAAACAAGCGTCCACTACTTGTCTGGCTGTCTTTTTGCCTTCGATGCTCCTCATTGGGCTTTTCTCTTTGGGACAATAAAGCCAGTTAGTTGTTTTTCTACGACAATGGAATGTCTCAGATTTGCGAAACTATCACGTGGTACAGTGACTTCACCCGCGACATTAGCTTCGTCGTTTTAATTGGAATAATTGACGTCATTACTGTCTTCAACGTCCATCGGCTGAATAAAATGGTAGTTTTCCATTTTATTTAGAAAATGAGAAAATTTTAGGCGGGAGCCGCTTCTCAGGCTCAAATAGCCCGTCGAAGGAGAGAAGTAAACTTTTTGAAACAGGCTATCCTTCAAATGTTGGTGTTCGTCGTAGAGCTCTGTACTTATTTTATCCTCTGTGCACATTTTATCGATCAACGCTGGATTTTCTGGGTTATGACGTCTCTCGCTTGGGTTTGGGTCCACATGACCGATGGACTCATCATTTTGACATTTAACCGAGAATTCAGGAAGCTTATTACCACACCTTTACGAAAAATATGTAAGATTTCAGTAAAAACATCAATGAGGAATTATTTCAGGTGCTTCTGGAAAGACTACCAGTGTAATTGTCCAGAATACAACTGGGACAACTCCACAACTCACAGCCCAACAGTCTCAGCTATCCATCCACTGAAATTTTGATCTCTGTATCTTTGTACACATTGTTTTTGTAAATATACTCCTATTAGCACACTTTTTGATTCCCCTCGTACTTCAAATAAAGTTCAAAAAATTGGACATTTAGTTTTGATCATATTGGGCCAGAAATGTTTCACCTTGCCAGCATTGACTGAATTTGGACGATTTTTCTAATTTACTCTGCTATCAATGTTCGGGAAACGGGCTCTGTGGGACCCGCTTGAAAATCAGGCAACTTTTTGAAATATTCTTTGGAAAAGTTCAAATGCAAATATGCGCGTTCTCAGGTCCCGCAGCGCCCGATTTCTCCAAAGTTTGAAAGAGATTATAACCAGGAAATAACCGAGGGTTAGTAATGAGACACTTCCTTCTGATTATGGAATTAAAATGACGACAAGATCCGTTGTTTAATTCCAGCCCAAATTAGCAATGAAATTCCGATCTATGGAACCTCTACTTCAGCCTACGCACAACTGTCTGCGATCAAATATTCACGCATTGTCTAGTTAATAAGTTCTCCCACCGTGCGTAGAATAACACTTTTTGTTCCTCTATCTGTCATAGTTACCCAGTAAGGATTAACATTTACTAGCTATGCATAAAAGCCCCTCTTCACCGCCACATGCCATAACAGCACGATGAGCTCCGTCGCCCAAGATGATCATCCTTTTATTACAATTTATGGTAAAGATTTAGCTGCTTCTGTTATTTTCTTTGTAAGTTACTGTTTCCTAAAGTAATTTACCCTACATTCAGATGGGATTTGTTGGAGTCTGTGCTAATATAACTATCGCTTTCTTTACAAAGAAGCTACCGACTATGAACAATCCCTTTGGACGATTGCTGGCCAGTCAAGCTAGCAGTGAAGCCATTCTTTGTTCAATTTTTGCATTCTTCGTGGCTCCATTAATGTGGGCGGATAGTCAAACCATGATCAAATATTCATATCTTCCTGGGTGGATCAGTGTAATTTGCTACGATATCTGCACCTGGTCTCATTTCTTCATTTCTATCAATCGTTTCGTGGCTATTTGTATTCCAATGCGATATGAAACTGTATTCAGGTTAGTTTTAATTAAAATTTAATGAAAATTGGTATCGTTATCCGTGTGGATGTCTAGTACAATCCGTCCTTTAAATAATTCTATATCCTTCATTGCAGTAATCGAAACACTTCAATCATCATAGGTTTCACATGGATTGTTGCCATTTTTTGGGAAACGAATATGCATTACTTGGCTGATTGCCTCTTTGTCTTCGACGGTCCTCATTGGGCTTTTATTTTCGAGACTTTCAAACCGGTCAGTTCTCTCCCGCCTGCAGTATAAAACACTCCTTTAGGTCTGCGCCACCATCACCTTTTACAGTGACTTTGTCCGTGATATTACCATCGTCACTCTAATTGGAATAATAGACGTCATTACCGTATTCAATGTCCATCGACTGAATAAAATGGTAGTTTATTATTTTATTTGATTAGAAAATCGGGAAATTTTCAGTCAGCTGTAGTTTCCCAGGCTCAAATTGCTCGCCGAAGGAGAGAAGTAAACTTTTTGAAACAGGCTATTCTTCAAATGTTGGTGTTCGTTGTCGAGCTCTGTACTTATTTTGTCCTCTGTGAATATTTCATCGATCAACGCTGGATTTTCTGGACAATGACAACTCTCGCCTGGGTTTGGGTTCATATGACCGATGGACTGATCATTTTGACTTTTAACAAAGAATTCCGGAAATTGATTACCAGCCCTATAAGAAAATTATGTGAGAATCCACTTATAATAAAAACATAGAAAATAATTCAGGTGTATCGGGCAAGGACAGCACGATAATTATCCAGCCGAATACCACAGGAACTACTCCGCAACCTGCAACTTTGTCGTAGCCATCTACCAGCCTACCCAGTTTATTATATTATTTCTCTATTTTTTACTCATAATCTGTTCCTCATTGTAGTTCAAATAAAGGAGTTCGAAATTATGGATAATTTGATGTTTTTCCGCAGTTTTTGTGCTTCGAATGCCATTTTCGCCGGAAGCAGAAGTTTCATTCAAAGGATTCCAACATTTTTGGGTGTTACCTTCCATTGTTTCCCGTCTTTTCCTCTTCGTCACAGCTTGTCACTAATTTTTTCTACGTCAATTAGGATCTCTGTTATCCTTTCTACGCTCCATGTTTGGATCCAACCTTGGATCAACAGAACTTGAGGATGAACTTGTACTTATGGTAAGAACGCCAATTCTAGAAGTTTCCGGGATCAGGGGAAATGTACACGTAGTTTCCTCTTTAGTGTTCTAATCTCTTTGTTGTACATCTTGTTTACCACGTTAAAATGTTAGTCAAAGAACAGGAAATCCTGTTTCTACCACGATGTAGATGATAGGATACAGCTCCGCTTACGTGTAGAAACGGACAGGAGGACAATGAGCACCACGCACCGCTGCAGGGAACTACCGGAGGGCAGAAATGGAAAGAACAATCCTAGAACAATACGGAAGTGCTGCAGTTGGGCATGGGAAGAAATAAGCAGCGATGGCAGCTGGGAAAGTTCTTATGAAAATGAAAAGGAAATGTAGGTTGCAAGCTGCTCCCTTTTGCAAGGAAACATGTCTTCTCGCTGCATATTTCTTCCCATGCCCAACTGCAGCACTTCCGTATTACTCGTTCCAATCGTCGTGGCTCAACTTCTCTGGTCCCAGCCTCCGCAGTGTCGCAATACGACGTATGTGCGCCCTATCTACCTCCCCGGCTGGCCGACGATAAAAACACCGCCCATTTTTTGTCAGTTCGAATGTTGCCAAGAGAAGTTATGTATCTTATTCTTTTCTGTTATTGAGTGAAAAAGTCCTAATAAAATCTGGTACTAATTCGTTTCATCCTTGTTAGTTCTCTTTTTATTGGTTTCCCTTCGAAGTCTTCGTTGACAAGGAGATTAGAGGGGTAACATGATTGAAACAACTGATTACGAGTGTTGGAACCAGATCAACCAAAAGATCGTCTTCAATTCCATCAAAATTCATAGAAAAGCTATAATTTTCTTCCTGAATGTTTATTTTTGTATAAATTTTATTTAAGCGTGTTGCAGACAAGATCGGCAGCTGAATTCTGTGAGAAATTCTCCTCTTCCTGCTATTTATTCATGGAATTCAATAATTAAAACAATTAAAAAATAATATTTTGCTCCATATTGACCATATAATGATGTAGTGGCATCAGGAGGGATTTCGGTATTTGTAACATCTTCAGCAGGAGTGGCAGCTGTGCTTGCAATCGTTTGAGTAGACGCTACGGTTACCGCAGTAGTTGTAGGCGATAAACCAGCTAAAATACGGTTTCCTTCAAATTTCCCGCTATTTTACCTCTTTCTATTCTGATATCTATTGATCCACTGAAAGATGACAGGGTCAATCCACGAGATATTACAGCCTGTGGTCCGTCTTTTGCAGTCAAAGTTCCACTTTTATTATCAAAAGTGGTTACGGTGATTTGTGTATTAGGATCATGGATATTTAAAGAATATTTCAAAGGTACTCCAATATCTGGAAAAATTAATTTTAATATCAGGTTTTACCTGGAAAAACGAGCTCTGTGGGACCTACGAATGCGGGAATTTGAAATTGATCGTTTTTTTATGAAAATTCAAAAAATCCGCCTGATTTTAGTGTCTCACAGTGCTCGTTTCGCCTGAAAAATGAGCTGGATTCCTACCATAAAAGATCATTGGATTATTTTCACTGGTATTCGGGTAACTTGTAAGTGTTTCATTGTACGGTAGTTCTTGTAAATCGTTTTGAAGTCCATAAATTCTACCAGGAATTTTTTTAGAAAATAAAAAACTAGCTCTACATTCATCTTCAGGAGCAGCGTGTTCATAGAGAAAAGTCACAGCAGTACCTTCCACATATAAGAAATCTATCGTATCCCTGTAATTCTGTAGACATAAAGATTTGGGCCCTTACGCATCCTTTTTAATAATCTCCTTCTCTTCAATTTTTTTTCTTGGAAATCCTTTGAATATTGTCAAATTCCCTCTAGAAGGCGGTTTTTCCAGCAGGTAACCGCATTCGATGCGACTTTCTCTTGGGCGGATAAATGCGCCTTTCAAAGAAGAGTAAGGATTGAAGAATAAAGTGAAGGATTGGTTCGTCTTATTGACAAGAGGAATCTCAATTGTCCAACTATCTGTAATTTATGAAGATTATCACCAAACGGTTTCAGCTGAATTTAGATGTTCTTTATTTTCGCTGTGATACCAGCTGGGGGATTGATACCAGCTGTTTGCGAACAAAAGTTATAGCCGGTTTCCAATCTTGGATGAAAAAAGCGCTGTAGGGCCCTTTTCAAAATCAAGCAAATTTTTCGAATTTTCATTGAAAAACGGCAAATTCAAATGCCTCTTCAGGTCCCCGTTTCTCCCTGAAATTTTAAATCAACTCTACCGGACCTGTATATGATGGAAGATAGACTTGTGTTTTCAATACCACGTTAAGTTCCATGTCTGACAGCCAAGATACCCCCTGCCAATTCATGTCTTTGATCCCTGTAATGTTGACACTTCTAATTCTTTTTGTAGTGACCTTACTAGAGCTGTCCATAGCTATCAGGACGTCGTCTGTTCCCTGATATGTCAAAGCAAAATAAACCAGAGGATTCTTCACTTGAATATATTTATAAAAATCTAAGGTCAATTCCCATAATCTGCAAGGATAGTAACAGGATTGGGGGCAACTTACGTATTTACAGGTTCATCCAATTTCTTCCAATTTTTGTAGATATGAATGCTTACCAATCGCGTTGGATCACATTCAGTACAGACGAGAGCAAAAAGAACCTGGAAACCAGTTATAATTTGTTTGAGAAAGGGTTTACTTCATTTGTAGCCGAAAAATTGAGCCCGATGCCTTCATGAAAATTCTTCAATGGAATTATCAATGGTTCATCATCTGCGTCCACGTGGTAGTTGATATATTTTGCTATTTCTACTGTAATTTATATGTTTTATAGTATGAAATAACTCAAACTTTTCTTCACCATAAGATTACAAGCTTTTGGTGTTATTTCAGCTTCTTTCACTGTAATATCAAAGCCAAAAGAAGCAACCGAACCAGGAAAAGCAAGAGCAAAATTTGTCATTTTATCGGTGCGTAGACTGAAATAAGATGCAGTAGTACGGAAAATTCTAGTCGGATTCTAATCTTAGAATAAACTATCGCTGCGGGACCACTTGAAAATCAGGCAAATTTTTTGAATTTTCATGGGAAAACATCAAATTCAGATGTGTGCTTTTTCAGGTACCACAGTCCCACAGTTGGAAATCGGATATACTTACTGGAATCCATCATTTCGAGTGCCTGTTTCGTTCATAATTTTAAATGTTCTTATCCATCTAAATGTAAATTTCTCATCCATGTTAATGTTCGTAATTAGTACAGTACCTGCGGGAAATGTAAACTAAATTGATCGTAATTTTGGGAAAAATTTAAATTTGGCACCCGATATCCACATTCCGTATCCAGTTCAGAAGTTCTCAAATAAAGGCCGCTTCTCAATTGCCAAGTTGTATTCACAAAGACTTTAGTGTTGGAACAATCTAAATGAAAAAATTGGAGATTGTAAGGAAAATTACAAATATATTCTCCAGCGATTAGTATAGAAATCCTAGAATAAAACAGCCATATAAGAAGACGGATGAGAACCATTATTTGATGTGAAATATTGGGGGCGCCGTGTTCCACTTATAATAACACCTGCCCTTCTGCCATTAATCGTTTTATTTTAAAAGAGTTCGCGGAAAATAATTAAAAGAGCGATTTCAGGTATATTCGGTGGGGAAACGAAAGAGATGAAGCTTGAAAACGCTCCATTTTTGATATTTTCCAATGAAAATTGGAAAAATGTGTTCGATTCTCAATCTGTTCCCACAGCGACCGCTTCAAAGTTAGAAACAACCCATCTATAATTTGAAAGGTTTTTTCCTGAACTCTGAACTTCTAATCCTCCAAATTTTGAATGCCAATAAAAATAACAATCAAATCTTTATTCCATGTGCTATTTCAAAAATTCTCAGAACTGACAAAAATTTTATCCAGGTGGAGGTGGTCCAAAGATATTGGAATTTGAGCGAACAGCTCCAGAAGAAGATTCGCTACCTGGTGGCCCTCCGGGAGCCATTGGAGGAGGTGGAACCGCCCAAAGAATTGGCATTTCAGGATAATCATAGTTCTGGTAATCTGATCCACCAGCAAATGGATTTCCAGAGCCGACAGAAATAAATGGAGATTCGTCGGCGCTTCCAGGAGGAGGTGGTGGTGGCGGAGCAGCTTTCTTGGTAGTTGGCTTCTTCGTTGTTACTTTTTTCGTAGTCTTCTTTTTAGTAGCGGGCTTCTTAGTCGTGGGCTTCTTCGTTGTTTTCTTGGTTGTGGCGCCCTTCTTCTTTGTTGGCTTTTTAGTCGTTGTGGTAATTTTCTTCGTCGTCACTCCTTTTTTCGTGGTAGTTGCTACCTTTTTAGTTGTCTTTTTGGTAGTCGCTAAAAATTTTCATCATAAATAGACATTCCTACCAGCCATGACAACCGTCATAATACATAACCCAAGAAGTATGAGAAAAATTAGCCTCATTTTTCTGGAAATGTGAAAATTACTGTAAACTAAGAAAAAATGCTGAACGATTGAGATATTGGCACTCAAAATACTTGAAAAAGGAACAGAATACGACAGTGAACACCGTGCAATAGGAGACCTTTTTAAACGAATGGATTATTAGATTATCGGATCAATCGCTTGAATTAGAACTGATTAAACGCGGATCAACACTGTGTTCTGATCGGCATTGTCTCGTTGCAAAGTACAAACCTTTTACTGCTAAATAACGACTGAGGCCATGAAGTCAATGAATTACTTTGGAATTTGCTCTTTAGGTCCTATGTTGAACAGAAATTAATCAGATCTCTCCCCAGCTGCCCTATTCTTTCAGACGGTTTGTTTGCTTTTCCAGTTGACCCCTTCTCGCATCTTCGGCCATATGTGACAGAGCTCAAAGCACGCAAGCGCCTGTTTGGGGCCAATCTCCAATGATTCCTTTTGGAAATTGGCAACTTGTTCGACTTTTAATTGGAAAACGTCATTTTCAAATGCTCGCGCTGGCCCTGCAGAGCCCATTTTCTTATGCTTACAAATAAAAATTACAAAAAAACCATATCTTATCCAAGATCCTACAATTCATTTTCAGGCAAGAAAAATAGCTGGAAATTTCTGGATACTTTGAAGAAAAAAAAAGAAATAGGCAATCTCCTAGTGATAGATTTTATTAAAGTAAACTGTACGTAGAATCTTAGTTTTTAGAAAAAAAGTTAACAATATTTATTTATCGAAAATAAATAACAACAATTTAAATAACATTAAGATCGGTGTAATATGTAGTAGTAGGATAAGAGAGAAAGCTCAAACTCATCTCCGACTGCTGTGGCGATCCATTGACACTTGTATCAGCTGCTGAAGAAACGGAACTGGCAGTACGAAGAGCAAACTCTTGATCAACCAGGGCAGCACTGGCATCAGCAAACGAGGAAGTATCTTCATAAGAATAATAGACAGTTGGAGACAATTCTTCGGTATAAATGCGTAATTGGGCATCTTTTGGAGGCCGGCCACGAGGGGCAGGAGAGCCAAGATGAATTTGTTTAAATTTCTGGTATTTCTGTTGATTGCGGAATTTGGCACGGCGATTCTTGAACCATATCTGGAAATTGGGAATTACAGTAAAAAGAAGACAGAGGCCTGACCTGAATTCTTTTCTCGTCAAGGCCAAACATCTCTGCCAACTGTCGACGCTCCTCACAGTCGGGAAAATGGGTCGTGTTGAAGGTTCCCTCCAATTTATCCAATTGATCACTGGTAAAAGTGATACGCTGACGACGCCGCCGACAAATGTATCCTTAAAATAGTCGCTGATTTGAGTAAAAAATGGCGGACAAGCCACTGCGACTGTCAGAGCACAGAATGGCGCGATTAGCCCATTTTTACATCAAAAGAGTAGTAATTTCAATTTTAAGCCCTGGGCGATAAAAATAAACGGACCTTTTGGAACAAGTTCAATAGGCTTGGGAGACATCGGTAAAGAATTGTCGTGCTCGTTGAAATGGTACATTTCACAAAGCTGAAGCTGATAAAAATGAACCGAATGGAAGCGAAGGTTCCAGGAAATTTTAGTTGTCAAATTTTCTGGTCAAAAGCAAAGATTACAAGAGTCGACAACTTGCAGTCGAATTTTTCCCGGTAATTTGGAAGCTTTTTAAAATGCACTTCTCTTCACCCCATCAGGTATTTTATCTCGTTCAATATGGCGCAATTAGGGGCCACGATAGACGGCAAATGTTGGTTTATCTATTGCTCCTTCTGGCGACCAGGAGGCCATGTGAGTGTAAACAGGTGCAACTATGGCGGTATCTGGCCTGCGCAGGTCAACTCACCACTGCCATGGCCGCCATTTCTTGCACGCAATCCTTTTACTCCCTGTTTAAAAATAATTTCCTCCTTATTTGATAAATTACCCATTTTCAGACGTGCATACATTACGCTTCTTTCCAATTTTTTGTAGAATAAGGCTCGACGAATCTCCTTGATTTCTTGAGCCATATCTTATGACTACAACTGCCGTCTTGTGTATTTTGGAGGTAATCTTTCTTCTAGGCAAAAATATGCTTTCCTAGATCCTAGAAGCGCATTGTTTTACTCGCTAAAATCTCCGATAACGTGTCAATGGGTTTTTATGAATTCGCGTAATAATATACGCTTCGCCGGCCCTTCTCTCCCCAGTCCCGTAGAAGGTCGAGAAGGGTGGACGGAGCCTGTCCCAAGGATACGATAGAAGTCTCACGCCTCTGAACCGGGCGGAGGGCCCCAGCTGATGTTCCAAGACTACTGTAGATTATAGTTGGTTGTTTTGGCTGTTGGCTTTTATCCTTCTTTTTCAGCTCGTCCTCATCATGGTCGTGGAGGATTTGTGCGCCGTACTCCGTTCTGAGTGTTCTCCTGTTCTAGCTCTCCTTTTCCTCTTTCCTTTTGTGTATTTTTCGGTCTCTGGTGGTGGATTCAGACTAGTAAATGCTTCTCTCTCTTTTTTTTCTGATGTATCGTTGTCTCTCTGTCTCTTTGGGTGGGATTAATTATGGGTGATTAGTGCTTTACTGTACTGTCGGGCGCGGCTAGAGTGTAGGGTGTGTGGTTTTTACAGATAATTTCTACAAAGCGTGATTGGCTGCCCTGCCTGTTAATTCGTGGCTTGGAACCTCGTTGGCGGGTTCCTGGCTCTTCCCGACCGTCTGGGCGGCGGGATTGGGGTCTCCCTCTCTTCCGGGTCGACTGTATCCTTTTCTGTGCTCTCCGTCTTTGTCTGCGGCGGGTTCTGTTGTTGTCCCGCCTTGAATAGGCGGCATTCGTCCAGGTGGGCTCTCTTCTCCTTTTTCTCATCCATGTAGGTCACCTCTCTTACCATAAATGGTCCCTGTAGATAGGGTGCGAGGGTGTGTTTCTGGAGTAACATTTGCATGTGAACCGGCCGCAGATCCTAAGAATCTGATCGATTCTTACGGAGAAAGGATTGTGTAGTGCATCATATATTTAATAAAAATAGAGAATGATTTAATTGTGCTCTATATCCCGTACAATTATCCAGCTGGTGGCCAAGGAGAAATCTCGCAGGCATATCTGCCAGGACTTGAACACTCAAGATCATGCCATTTCCCAACACCGCCGGTGGGAATAGGTGGAAACAAATTGTTGTTGGTAAGAAGCTGAAAATAAATACAAAAAAATGAGTAAACATTCATCCATTGCGTTTTTGGGATATCGGTATAGTTAGGACTCACCGATAGGCAACTGCCAATAGGCCAATCAGGCTGCGGGAAACCTGGATCTTGGACCCAGGGCACCCACAAAGGATCAATCTAGAAAATTTAACTATCTTTTACTTTCCATGGTGAAAAAAATACCGGTGTGCCATCAAGATACAGCCAGTTTTGCATATAATTCGGTGTGTCAAATCTGCAATTCGTTGCACATGATCCTCCAAGCCAGACCTGCTCGACAAGAACATTTGGTGGAGGCGTTGTAGGGACACCCATATTAGCAAGGTCTGGAAATAAAAAAAATTCGTCGATTTTAAATAGAAGATTACATTATTAAGAGATAAAATTATTTTCAGTTGTAGTCGTAATTACTGCCAAATCCCCACCCGCAGCCATACATTCTGATCGAGCAGCGGCCCAGCTAATTCTCGGAGCTAAGGCAGCATCAAATGGACTGACGTAATAACACGAAGTTTCCATTGACATTGCATCCATGTAGAGAGTATATCCCGTAGGACAAGCCGGAATGGCTAAATAGAGGAGTATTAACTTGGATTTTCACGGGAAAAGTCAAAACAATTTTTGTCTAACATTACGAAAAACTGCAGAAAGCCTACTTGTAGTTGTAGTACTTGTGGTTGTAGTTGTTGTCGTACTGGTCGTGGTAGAAGTAGTGCTAGCAGTGGTCGTAGGAGTTGCTGTGGTAATGGGAATCGTATTAATAATAGTCGTGGTAGCGACCGCACCAGGAACAGTCGTTGTGAAGACGCCGGGAATAGTTGGCCGATCGTCTGCTGAAGTTGTTCAAGATTTCAAAGCAAGTGAAATAAAACCTACGCGACTCTGTGGCTATACAAGCGTACCCCTCAGAGAAATAAACGGCTAAAATAAACAGCCACATAAATAGAGACGAATAAATGACAGGCCGCCGTTTCCCGGAGGAAGTTGTCCCGTATTTAGGGTTATCTAGCGCCTATTGGACTATTGAACTGGGGAAACTGGCTATCTGGATTTTTAAAGCTGAGATCATCCTTTATCATCAAAGACAAAGCGCTTTCCTACGCTGGAATATCGCGTTTTTCACGTAAAGAAATAGATCTTTAGATAGTCTCCAACAGAGAAAATGAGTACCACTCACTGACTTTATTGTCGATCCTACCTTTTCTGCCGACGATTCATATCAGGTTGTTATCCCAACGTAACATTTGCATGGCGATCAGGGCTGTGCGGATAGTGGATGTTTAGTTCAGGTCGGATTCGGGTTAAAACCTTCAAAAAATTTCGGGTGGAGTCCGGGTACCTCGACGCGAACCCGGCGTTTGTCGGATTGGGTTCGAGTTTTTCTTGTTGGTTTACAGTTTTAAAACTTTTGCAAAGCACAAAAAAAACGGAAAAATAAAGCTTTTTTCCTAGAAAATTTTCAAACTGCTTGACGTCGTTGATCGGGTAACCCGATCCGAACCCGATGATTTTCGGGCCGATTTCGGTTGCCCGCCTAGTCCTGGTGGCTTTCAGTTTCGCCACCAGCCGGGGTTTAAAAACAGCTAGGAGATTTTTACAAGTGCGGATGCTTCGGAGAGGAACTACACCGAATTTTTGTGAAACAGACAACGTATCAAACAATTTATTAAAGAAAGCTCATTTCGTTATGAAAGCTTATTAATTTAGACTCCTGTGCGGGAGTGAAAGATCAAGAATTTCTTTATAAATCTCTAGGAAATACGGTAATCCAACAGTACTATCTTCGAGCCAACTCCTCCAGCCGGTGAAATAATTTTGTAGCTTTGAAATAAACTGAAAAATCTCCATTCCCAATGGATAATACTATTAAAATTACCGAATAATATGTGTTTTGAATGGTTTGATCGTTCAATTCACTGTAGCACGAAGCCAAGATTCCATTAACTATAATCCTTCCGTTTTGGGTAACTGGGGCATAAATCCCTTTTCTTTGCTTGAGTACAATGGAACTGATCTTTTCTAATAAGAACTCATCCTGGAATTTCATTTTAAAGAAAAAAAAATTAAGTAATACCTTCTGTAAAGTGTAGACGCAATCTCCTGTGGTTAGATTTCGAGCGTAGATTTCATCAGTTTCAGGGAGTACATCAATCGATTTATTGGACGATTCTAAATTAATAGAAAATTTAAATTAAAAACCAATTTGTGGATTTTCAACCTTAGAGAAACGGACGTTGCGGGACCTCAAGAGGCGCGTATTTGAATTTAAGGTTTTCCAATGAAACATCGGAAATATCGCCTGATTTTCAAGCGGTCCTGCGACTCCCGTCCCCTTAAAATGCAAATTCGACAATAATTCCAGTACTAAAAATTAACTCACCACTACATTTTTCTCGATAAATCAAATGTCCCGGCGACAATTGCAGAACTCTTCCAGCATCTGTCTTCAATTCGTAAAAGACGCCATTATATTCCGGATCCCGATGGAGCCAATATCGAATAGGAGAATAATAAGCCTAAATCCATATTTCTCTAATTCCTGCACACTGCTACCTCTACATTGTTAGCAGTCAGAACATAGTCTCCTGTCTCCAATTCCTTCATTAATTTCCGTCCAGTTGGAGTAATTACCATTGTGTCCTCAGAGAAACATTGGAAATCTTTTAATAATGCTTGCAGAGCTTGTAGCGGAGTTTGTGGAGCCATTGGAGGCATAGGAGCAGGGGCATTCTGAATTTCTGATAATCTAGCAGGAAAAAAGCTTACCTGAGGCGCTTGTACTTGAGTTTGAACTGCCTGTTGCGACTGCGCTTGAGCCTGTGACTGAGATTGTGCATTGGCATTCGATTGAGAATTCGCATTGGAATTTGAATTGGAATTACTATTCGAGTTGGAATTCGAGTTAGAATTGGAATTTGAGTTGGAATTTGAATTTGAATTCGAATTCGCGTTGGCATTAGCATTTGCATTGGCATTCGCAGGGGCTGCTGGAGCTGCTGCCGCCGCCGCCGCTGCAGCTGGCGGTTCGCTCGGTACCACGTCTCCAGTTTCAAATTCATCTGGTAGTGGCGGCTGGAAAGACTTTTACATTAAAATAAGTAATCCTACCCCTCCAGTTTCGAAGATCAATGCATGAAATTGGAACAGGTCCACTTTACAAAGGTTGTCAGACTTTCGTTTGTCTCCAGAGCGCCAGATGAAATTACCACGACTGATGACGGTCTCGACACGACTGTTGAATTGCATCTGAGCTTGCCGAGCCAGTGACTGAAAGGAAAATTATTAAAGAAACCGACAAGAATTTTCAAAAACGCCTTGTTTTAACTAACTACAGTATCCTTGACAGAACCTAGCCTGGGACGCTTCCGGATTCAGACCTACAATATTTTTTCACCATAACCTTATTTTTGTTGCTCTGTTAATCATTTAATTCGTTCATTATGTTTTGAGCTTCGATTCATAACCACTACCGTAACCCTAGACGCCAAAAAAGCTTTAATCTGGTGGGAAAGGATGTTCACGATCATATTTGACCTAAATGGATGCTCGACTCTAATGCGGTTTAAAAAAAATAGGAGAGGTCAATAGAATACGGTATTCTTACCCTTGACATTGTATCCGTGTCCATTTGAGAGAAGTCTAAGCTACTTTTCTCATGTAGATGTTTGGTAATCCCATATCGAAGCGTCTTATTACAACAGGTTGCTCCTAAAATTTTGATATCTTTGGTAAAAGATCGCCGGTACCTTCCAATTGACTGTTGTTAACCTTGCACCCGACGAAAGAGGTCACGCCATTATCTGCGAACATATCCACTCCAATATTGTAATTTCCTGGGGTACGCCAGGCCATGATGTGATACTGATCCGCCTTGAATTTACACGTGCAATTGGCCTCTTTGTGTTGACTAGAGACGACAAAATCTGCATCAGCTACGATCATTTCCAATGGCTCATTTATTGCCTCTTCAGCAGCTTTTCTTAGCTTCTGTGGGTTACGGTAAGTATTCCTTAAAGAGAAAACCAACTGTGGCAATGATTCGTCGATCAATTGATTGGAAAGTGTCTTCGTCCTTGAGATCTTGTACCATACTGTGCATTGAGGAGAAAAGATCCATGTGACAGCATTTCATACCTGAAAATATACAGCGATTACTGTAATTATTCCTATTACCGTCTTTTCTGCTATGATCACAGTGAGAATCCTTAGGAAATCCAATTCGATAGCCATCAGTCTCCAGTTCAATTCCCGTTTCCGTCACATTTTCTCCCGGTAAATGTTCTAACGGTGTCCCGAGTGGATCTGGGTCAGAAAGGCAGGAGTACTCCGCCTCTTCTTCTTTGTCATAAGGATTATACTGTAATTCATTTAAAGACAGTAATAAAGCTACAGTACCCCGGCTTGTCTCGGTGTTTCAAAAGCCAGGACATAGATTCCTTTCCGTTTAATTTTACAAGTAAAATCTCCTATGGTATAAGTCGCCTGGACGAAATCCTTTTTGGACACGAAGATCTCAAAAATACGGGCGAACCTCTGCTGAACACGTTTCTTTACAACCTGGAAATTTTTGTTAATATTTTCCCTTCAGGACGTACATTAGCCACAACACCCTGTGCCTCACAAGTGGTATTGAATACCGGGCTGGTAGCCGCTTGGTCGATTACGGTAACCAACATGTCATACATTGGCCGATGGCAACACTTATTTCCAGTCCTCCGCTCACGGATACAATGTGTTCCAGCCCCCAAATTTGCTAAAGGATCCAGCCGGATGTCAGCCCAATCCTCTCGTGCAATTTCCAACGTTGATCCAAGATCTTCTTGGGCGTCGATACCCGCCAGCCAAGCCTCATGCTCATAGAAAGAGATGTTATACTAAATTTGAGGTTTCAACGGATCTCGAAACGAACACCTTGGATGGATTCTGATAAGCCAAGACGTGTAGATTATTCACATTGATTTTACACATCCGTGGTCCATGGTAATATGTCGAGACAACAAAATCTTCCGAAGAAATGATTACATCGAAGGCATGGTCATAAATCTTTTGGATTTGTCGCTGCACTCTCTAAAAAGTTTTCTGTTTAAATGGGATTTGTAACTTGCCGAGGCTGGTTACCTTGGCTGTGTCTCCTAGCAGCTCATCTGGATATTCCTTTACATTTACTAGGAATTGTTCAATGTGCGCATCGCAGCAGATTTCTCCATAAATATGACTGGTGATGTTTCCTGGAAATGACAACTAACTATTTTGCAACTACTTGGCATCCTTCCCTATTTCGAGTCCTGCAGCGTTCGTAAGTCCCGCGAAAACCCAAAGTGATATTCTATCCGCTTTTCGAGTTCATTAAACCAAAAAAATCGACAGTTGTGCCCCCGTCAAGGTCCGTGTCGCAAGGCAGAGATCCCGCGCCCTTTAAATTAATTGCCGCTCGACGAAAAACATTGGGAATTTCTTGGATTGCACGATCGCGAAAAAGATCTGTCCAGGTTTCCGCACGTTGCTGTACAGTCAATGGTTGCGACTGTTAGAGATGGTAGGAGCCCCCAGCCTGGCCCCAAAGTACGGTAAAAGGTCTCTGGATTTGTGTCCACGACAAGATCCCCCTGTGATTTGATGCGGACGTTGCCGTCTCCCATTTCGAGATCCGCCGAAACTGTCGCAACCATTGATCCGAATCATTTAAATTAATTGCCGGTCTCCGGCAAAAAGAATGAGTACAGTCCGAAAGTCCAATTCCCTGTCTTCTCGAACTTCTAGAATGTTCGGAAAAAGAACCGCTAACCGAAAGAAGCCGCTTTAGGCCGTTCTTTGCTTGACAAAAATCAATTGACAAGACACAGACAGCGGGTAAAAAACGCCATGGAACCTGTAAACTTGTGCCGCAAATCTCGAATCCCCCGTTGCGCGCGGAAGAGGTTTAGAGAAAAGGGCAAGTCGTAGAGATATGGACTAATTCGCGTGTGTGTGCCAGTAAATGATAGAGAAAGAGATTGGAGACATGTGCGGAGGAATGCGGAGAGAAGATTGAAAGATCGAAACACATCGCGTGACGTTGTGTGTTCTCGTGCGTACATTGTGACTGAACTTTTGCCGGACATTGTCTCATATTTGGGGCAAAACACACGCGTTAAATTAGTGCAAACCTGGAGGAATTTCTTGTTTTTTTAATTGGCAAAGAGGATAGAAATCAACGAGTTTTCGAGGGCAAACCACATTTCTTGGAAATAAATGGGAATGATTTGAAAGCCGGGAGAAAAGATTCAAAAATGGTCAAATTACCCTTTTGGCGGTACATTTGTGTTTCGAACTGTATCATGTGACTGCGACGGGGGAAGCCGCGGCTTGTCCTTCGGGGCAATCGTATTAACAACTGAAGAGGGGACTTCACCATTTATCTAGAGGAAATGAGGGTCGTTTTCTTGGATTCATTTCCCATCTTTTCTGAATAATTGTGGGAATTCCTAATTTCAGGATACAAAATAGTCAGAATAAGGATTTCAGCGTCCTTTCCCCGAAAAAAAAAGCCCCAAATGCCATTTTTGTGTCAAAAATCCCCAAAAACCAACCCACAAACCTCGTCTATTCAGTCTCCTGGCACATTTAATAGCTCTATCGCCACCTACTTCTTGATATTTATAGGTAACATTTCCATTTTCATCATATTCTTCCGAGCTCAAGTCCTCCAAAAGCTCATCAGTTGGATTTTCTGTCACCTTTTTTTCGTGTCCAAATTCTCCCGAATTTCTCTTGGTATCAATAAATTCTCCTTCACTGCGATTGCTAGCCGGCATATGCTGTCCGAATAAAAACTGAGGTGTCGTAGTCTCTTCTCCTTCTTCTTCTTCGGATGAAGGAGCTTCTTCATTGGAATTTGTCTCATTTTTAGAATGTTTTCCAAATTCTCCACTGTTCTTCATTTTATCCACAAATTCGTCGGATTCTCGCGTCTCTGGAGAAGCAATCTGCTCTTCGGGGCCATCCTGACTCATTTTAGAGACACCAGCAGCTTGGACATAGTGAGAATAGACGAGGATAAAGAATAAAAGTCGCATCAATGGGTAGAAGTTGAAAAATCGAAATGAAACGTGAGCGGGGGGACGATTGCGGGCACGGTTAGGCAGTGGGGGTGATAGGGCTAAAAGAGGCGACTCTTCGTCCAGTCTCGGCGACGGCGGATTCTCTTAAATTTTGCGCGGACAGACAGGCATACGGGGAGGATAGGAAATTATGGGAAAATTTGAGCGTAACTGGATGAAAACGGTCGAGATGTCCAGGCATGTGGAAAAAAGACAATGGATGAGCATAAAATTCGTGATTATCCACGGTTACAACTCAAATTTCTCTTCTCTGACCCCTCATTTGATCAAAAAATCAAACCAGAACCCAGTTTTCCTTTTTTCAGCTGCTGCTCCCTAGAAAGCATTAGAAGCAGCTGGAACGAACGCCATGTGAACGTGGTCCCATTTAAATCATCTGGATTTTTGGTTTATAATATAAAATAGATCAAACTACACTAAATGGATTGGTTATTCCGCTTCGATCCTGACCCCCTTTGGTATATTTGGAGTCTCCATATCATAACCATCGCCTCATTTCCAATTTATCTCGTTTCAATGTTTTGTATCCTTCGAATAGACATCGCCTCAAAACCAAGCTATAAATATCTTCTAGCAGTCAATGCTACAATGTTTGTCTCTACCAGATATTTTTCATAGAAAAACTTCAGGAACTATCTTACCCAATTGTCCATCTCGGCAGGAGCAATTCCCATTCAAACTCTGCCTTGTCCAGGTGGATATCCTACGGGCATCCTCACCCAGTTGGGATTCTCTTCTTGTTTTCAATTTTCTGTTATCGTTTGCTTAGTAATAGGTAAGAAATTTCGATTAATAACTTTGGGAGAGACGAACGTTGTGGAATCCGGTTGAAAATAAGGCATTATTAAATTTTCGGTGCAAAACGTCAAATTCAAGATTCTGCTGCGCCAGTTTGCTTCAACTAAAAAGAATCTTTTCCAGGCAGTGGATTATCAACAACAGTGCTCTTTTTTTACCGTAGCCATATGGCCATGAAATTTACACTGCGGCAACTTAAATTTATTACTAGAAATTTCGCCATTGGTGGTTTGCTGGTCCCGTGTATTATGAGCGGATTTCTTTGTGATGGAATGGATCTCAAAAAGGACATTGCGTATTTACAGAATGTAAGACTTTCAAAAGTTCAGACAATTCTGCTATTTTTCAGACTTGCCCAGATATTTATGTCTTACTTCCCGATTATATCAAAACGGAAACTTTAATAATTATTCCGAATGGAGTTTCAATCTACGTGGTCAATTTTTATTTCGCCATAATAATGGTGATAGCCGTCCATTTAATAATTTATTTCAATTATCGAGCTACGGTCACATTACGGCGTCAAATATTCTCTCAGACTACAATAATTATGCATAAAAAATTAGTTCGCTGTCTTCTTATCCAGGTGTTTTATTCGTACAGCTTAAAATTATCTCAATTTTTAGACCACCGTATACTATGGTCTCTTTTCTTTGCCTCTAGTTTGTCTTTTCTGGATAGTTCTCTTAAAGTTAAGCTTACCGTCTATTGGAAATTTAGCGTTTATTGTCCTTTCATTATCTGATCCAGCAAGCGCCGTGGCTTTGGTTTTGGGACACAAGAAGTATAGACAGGCGGTATTTCGACTTTTTCGCAAAGGTTAGAATTTCTAAACTTGTAATGTCTGAGATGTTTTTAGAGGAAAATGTCTCCCGCAACAGTTCTCGTATTCCCAGGACCCCTGTTGTTGTTGAATAATAATAAAAATATGAACACATGGCTTTTTATCACAGAACACCTGGCGGGGGCAGTGGAAAAGTTCGAGAATACAAGGAATTTTTGAAGTAGCAGCTGTTGACAAACACAAATACTTTAATCATTTGAACTAGGAACTGCAATAAATATTTGAAAAGTACTCTGTCATCCAAAATTCCATCTGAAAGATTTGTTTCATAGAATAAGACTTTTTCTTTGGTACATTAAATATTCCAAGTTTCTTCAAATTCCAGCAAAACACGCCTTCCTCGATAAAACAATCCTATTTTTCCACCTGACTTCCAAGTGAGCTGCATGATCCATCTAAACATAACAGGCGATTTCGCCTACAATGAGGATCTTCTCAATAATGTGGAGTTGGCCCATAAAATTGGAGGAACATCTGTCAATATTCTGACTTTTTTTATAATCTACAAGTTCTCCACTCCGGATATGAAAGACTACAAAATTCATTTAATGCTGTATCAGGTGAATAATCATCTCAAAAAGAAAAAAAAAATACCAGATTCTAGCTCTCCTCGTCTTCTCTAGATTTTCTCATTGGCGTAATGAGTAGTCCTATCCTCTTTTTACCTATATTATGTGGCACTGGACAAGGATTGTTGCATACTGTTTTCGGTATAGGACCTTATGAATTATTTGTAAGTAGAATATAAAGATATACAGGCGGTTTTCAAAGTAGCAAAACAGACGCTGCGAGATCCGCTTGAAAATCAGGCAAATTTTTTGAATTTTTATTGGAAAACGTGGAATTCAAAAGCTCACATGATCATGAGCCATCCCAGTCCCCCAAAGCCTGCTAATTTTACATTTTAGATAATAATTTTCACGTTTATGTGCGCTGATATACATTTTATGGCACTGGGGCCTATTTTCTACCGTTGGCAACAGGTTCTACCGGAGAATTCTTGGATGAAAGCGAAGGTAAAGGCTGTTTTTGGGAGAAACAGACAATATGGGACCAAAATCGGGCAATTTTGTCGAAAATTAATTTGGAAACGCTAAATGAAACATGACATCTTTGGACCACGGCGCGCGTTTTTCCTGAGAACGCGAATTGTTCAACAGTCTTTCTCTTTAGGGTCCAATAAGCCGTTTCATTTACGAATATGGTTATTTATTCATAGCAACACCTCCATGCCCAGTATTCTACCTACTAGCAGCTGATGATATCAACATAGTCAAGCATGAATTTCGACTGGTAGATTGCCGTCTTTTCCACAACTTTGTCCCATCCAGAAATATCCAAATGATGCTCACCTAGCCGATATTGAAGGCTTCTATTGGTTCAACGTGGAAAAACATCCAACCTTCATTTTTGGCTTGTTATTTCAGTTTTTCTGGATGATGTACGATATGGTAATGATAGCTTTGTGTAATGTGAGCATGATACGGACATTGAATGATCTCCGTGTGCACATGAGCACAGCCACGAGGAAAATGCATTTGCGTTTCTTGAGAACGATAGCATTACAGGTAAAATTGTCTTCTATTAGCAAAAGGAGCTCTTTTCAGACAGCTGTTCCTACAATCTGGCTGCTAGTGCCGATGGTTTATTTGCTGGCTGTTATCTTTAAAGAAATTCGATTCTACAGAATTCAGGGTATTTTTTTCTCTTGGTTTATTTTTTTTCGTATTCCAGATGTCACGAATCTTGCCATTGTCTTAGCTTCCTCACACGGATCGGTCGTCTCCATTTATCTTCTTTCAACTAACCCAGCCTACCGAGAAGTTTTGTACTCTGTCATTATTCTACCAATACGGTATATTAATGGTTTCAAAACAACTCTATAAATGGATTTTTTTAGGAAATTGCTTGGATACTGGGAACCAACTCCAGTTTCAGTAGCGCCAAGCTCTCTTGCTCCTAACTCTACAGCTAATGTTGTTGTTGTTTCATAGAGCAGAAACATCCATTTGAAATATTTTCAACTGCTAGGGAAAAGACTCGCAAAAAGAACAGAGATTACATGAAAACTGAAATTATATGTGTTGGATGCGTAAAATAGAGGAGAAACTACCGGTGTCCCGTGCTCATAAGTAAAAGGTTGTGTGTTTCTGCAACCTGGATAAGGAATGCATGTACAAGGAGCGCTCATAGCAGGCGAAGTGTTGATAGGGCCAGTGGTGGTAGGAGAGATAACAGGTGTTCTTGTCGAAGTCGGAAATACACCAGGAATATGTGGCCTAATTTAATTTTTGAAAAGCTAAAAGTAGAAAGTGCCTACGTGATTCAGTCGAAATGCACCCGAACACATAACTGAAGCAGGAAAGGAAGTATAGGAGATGGAGCATGCGTGACATTTCCAAAACTGCTAGTCTGCGCTTTGCTAGTTTGGCCCGTCTCATGACCCATTTGGGGCGATCATTTGATTTTTTGATACTGATTCCACTAGAAAAAGGAAAGAAAGCCAACCGTGTTTTGTGTTTTTGCACATCATGTGAACCAATTCGGATATTATTCTATTCTCAGCAGTTTGAACAAAGTCCTGTCAATAGAAACCGGGCATTGGGCTTTCAAATTTCTACTACACCTTTATTCAATCAAGAAAATGATCTTCTAACTCCCGCGTACATCAAAAAAATCAGCTAGGACCTTCTGCTCATTTCCTATTTCAAACTAATTTTTAGTATCAATCGTATGAGATTGCGGCGACCTTTCAAAATCACATGAATGACCCAGATAGTTTGAACTTTCCGTGGCTTCATTGCTTCGCTGTTCTGGATTTAATCGTCTGCGACACAGATAAGATGTATTCTAGATTTTTTGTTGATTTCTTTACTGCATCTATCTTTATTTCATCAACTTCCTCAGTAGGGCAAATCTTCATCTAGAAAACTTACCTTGCAATAATATACAAACAGTATCACATAGAAAGTGCAGGAACTTTGCATACATAATTAGTTAACTCGCTGCAATCGATGTTATCCCAAGTTTCCACACATGTCAAATAATAATCATTTGGGCTCAGAATCTAAGACTAAATTGTTTATCTTACAGTGAAAATCTGTTACCTGTACACATCTTTCAATATTGTTATAACAATTTGGCTCTCCATCAGCTGGAATCCAACCTCCCCAATAACCAGGGCCAGGACACCAATTAGTCCACGAAAACTAAAATTATTTGTTGTCAATGTGGAAAAAAAGAAGGAATTACCGCTGTCATGTCCTCATATGTGAATGGTACCGTATTTCTACATCCTGGCCAAGGAATACATGTGCAAGGACCGCTCATCCCTCCAATTCGAGTATTTTCTGTGTAAATACTACCAACAGTTGTCCCTCGAACAGGAAGAATCAATGCTAAATGTGTGCCTCTATTATTATGTCCGCAATTAACCCTTACTGTTATAAATAAAGTCATTTTCTTCCTGACTATGAACAGAAGCAAGATGGCCTCCTCTAGCAACACAATCAGCTTCCGAATTGACATAATTCATTTTAGTTGTACTCATAAAATAACAATATGTCATGCCAGCTGGAACGGTAAATAGTACCCAACCAGGCTGGCAATAATCTGGAAACATTACTTGGAAGAAAAGATGAAACTGCTTACACGTGGTAGTTGTTGTTGTTGTCGATGTCGTTGTGGTGGTAGAAGTGGTACTAGTTGAAGTTGTCGTTGTGCTACCAGTCGTAGTAGGAAGGGATGTTGTAATGGGAAGTGTGGTGGTAGAATCCAGAATGGGAGATCTGGTTCTAATGGGAAAAACCCCAGGAATATCAGGTCTATCGTCGGCTGAAAGAGTTACCTGGAACAAAAAATGATAATTACCCACGCGATTGAGTTGCAATACATCCAAACACAAAAGCAACCTTGGAAAGAAAATGCAGGAGATAGAGAATACGTAGCATTGCCGGCTGCTGCGCTTTAGTTTCACCCGCCAAATGACCCAAATGGATGATTTCTTGATGCTTTTTCCTCTGAAATGAGAAATAAACTCATTCATGTTTTTCTTTTTCTGGAATTTGCAGCTATCCACCATTTTATCAAAGCTCTTCATGACCAGACCAAATGTTCTATATGGTTAGTAAGCGTGTAATATGTCCACCGTTCTCCCCCCATTGACAGACATCTATCTTTCCCCTATCAAACTTTTCTAGCGGAAGTGAAAGTTACGCTCCTTTCCAACTAATTTTTCAATTTGCTCCTGATGTACAACTTCCACTGGCACAGTTTTTTCCCGAACAACATTTTTTCTCATCAATCAAAGTCGTCATCATCCCTGAGAATCTTTATTCAAAAAATGTACCATGTGCGTAATAAAAAAAACGACTGAAAAAATACGACGCGGTTCAAATGGACGTAATTTGGCGCTGATCGTTCAAAATGAACTGGGAGAAAAGTACGAGGCAAACAGATTTTTCATGGATTAGATCTGGCTGGTCCGCTGAGTTGGTTTGGTGTCATAGGGTCAGTTTGGGTTCTCTGGGTAAGTTTCCGAAGCCTGAGAATATGTAGAACACGCCCACGGACAGTTTTGTTGATAACCAGAAATAGAAATAGATTGCCGCCTGGAAAGAGTGAGTCCGCTAGTAATCAAAGGAATGTCACTTACACGATGTGAGCTGCCATAAAATCAAGCTCACAAATGATAGGAATTCTGGAGCATGGAAGAACTGTAAGTAAAGGTAAAGAAGGCCTAGGATTAGATTGACTGTAAAGCGTACAAAAATAGGACAAGACAGGAATACCGAGGCAAACATATGCCGATTGGATGAACATATGAAGGCTGGCAGCTGAGATTGTAATTTGCTGCTGATATTTGTACATAAATACGATGAAAAAGGCTATATAAAGGAGGAGACCACCCGAAAGAACGGTAGAATTATTAAAAGTAAGGGCAATGCACGTGTAAGCCTAAAAATGTAGAAATTATCCTGAGAAATTGTCTTACTTGAACCATTCTGCCATCAGGGAAGATAAGTGGATCGAAGAGCCATGTACGGGCAACAGAATTGAATAAAATTGGCTTTGTGAAGAAGAAAAAGTAACCCTGGTATGCGAAAAGAATGGCAAAAGAGACGAGTAGGGGTTTTCCTGAAAATACCGGTTGAAATTCAAGCTAAGGACTGCCAACCTGTGAAAAGGACATCATGCCAATATCTACTGATAACTTCAACCAATCGTGAAATCCCAAGAATAACGCCACCAATGCACACACTACCCCAGCAACCTGGAAAAAGCTTTTTTTTGTAGGACAAAAGGTGGAAATACCGAGGACGACACATCCCCAGAAGTAGATAAAATTGGGATAATTACAGTAGACAGCACCTTGGATGAAGAAAATTCCAGAAAGGATGGAATTCGGGATGAGGCTGACGATATCAGTACAAGACAGAAACAAGAGAAATTTGTAAGCTGTCAGTTGGATGAGATCTTTCTGAAGAAGAGCAATACAGCAAATGACATACAGACACTAAAAGCGGGGAATTTTAGGTAGGAAGGGGATTCTGACTATGGCTATTGTTCCGTAGCAAAGACAGAAAATCCCGATTCCAATCTCCTGCTTCCCTTCTTGCCACCATTGCTCTTTTGTCAAATTTCGCATTCTAGAATATTTTCAAAAACAGCAGGGACTACATACTCGCAACGATAATCAGCAGGAAGACCACCAGCTAAAATATAGGACAGCATCTTGTATTGGTTGAGAACTGACTGAATTGATGTCAATCTTTTGGGCTCAGACGCTGTACTGAACTATAAACATGTTTTTCTACTGATTTCTAGAGGAAAAAAATGAACTTCTTGACTATATGACAATATCTATAGACGCACTATATGAGCACTAATGAGGGGAAGATCTCCGATCAAGAATTATGAACGGAAATAGTTAGCTTGAGAACAGCTCGTTAGGGTAAAAAATGACCGTTGAGTGGGTTGTGCTTCAGCTGATCTTTCCTGTCGTGCAGGTCACCTTTCAACGATCGTCTGTCACATAATCGGCATTTATATATACTACGATTTTCTTGTTAGATATCCCATATTCTCCAAAAAAGAGCGATAGCTTTCAAAAACTGGCCAATGTTTGCTTTCGCTGAAATTTAATCAATGCCATGTTGGATATTTCATAAAAACGTGCTGCATGACAGCTATGTAAATTTGTAAATTTATCCAGTTGAACCAGAACATTCATTTTTGTATTTGTCCAGCATTACTATGGTCTTTGACATGTGAGTATTGCCGAATAAAAGCCGGGGATCAGAAGAGGAAGTCATTCCGATATGGCTCGCCAGCTCATTCTCTTTGCCTGTTTGGTTGCCGCTGTTTTCTCAGCCGAGAATTGCTTTTTCATTGTAAGTTATTAAAAATTTGGATTGTTTTGTCTCACATTCAGATGATGCCAGGAGCCAATGGAGGAGCCTGTCCCCAAGGAGACAAGCTGATTAATTCTGCTTGTTATCTCTGCCTCGACATGGCTCTGCCGCCGAACTGCAAGGAATTGGTCGGTTTTACTATTACAGAATAGAATTATATATATTTCAGGGTCAAATTGCTGTCCTAGGAGCCTGCCCTGCCCGTTCTGATTATGTCATTCAATATGGTCTTGGTCCTGCTAAGGATCCTTCAGGCGCTGGAATCTGTACCAGATGTTAAAAGAGTGGCAAACAGTGAACAATCGTTGCGTTTCTATGATGAATAAATTTGTGATATTCCAATTTCGATAGATCCTATACAATTCGGCTAGCAGGGAAATAAAAAATGAGAAAACGAGCCAAATTATGGCTCAGATCTCTTTTTCGAGCTAACAAAGCAGTTAAGAAGTTTTTATTATAACAATGTTACGCATTAGTCACTCTAACGCTCAGAGAATAGTCGGTAACATTTCTTGTAGCATTTTTCTTTTCAAACAATCTCCATATCGTCTTCCGGTATTCTGGAACCATTGTAATGATCAATATTGGATCCAAAAATTTGGAAAGTGGTAGAAATATTGAGGTAATTGTGAAGTAGAAAGCAGGAATAGGATATCCTAAAAAAGCGAAGAAATAACTGGCCATAATTGGAATAAATTCTAGGGACATTGGCAGCAGGGTCTAGAAATCACGGTAATTTCGATGTAAACAATCTTGCAGTACTTGATAACCTAGGAGAATCAGCAGTTGTTTATGAAGAGCTTTTGAGTGACTGGAGAGACGACTGGTCATCCCAGTGAGGTCACGAAGTTGCTTGAGCATACGGTAACTACACCAAGCTGATACAGAGAAAGAGGTGAAGAAAACAGTGCACCAAAGTGTTATCAGTCCAACAGTTTTCCATTGAAGTTCTCCATTATCCTAAAAATACGGACTGTCAATAATTTATGGGAATTTCAGTGTCGTTTCAGGAGTCGGAAGATAAATTTTAGTTTTTCTCAATTTTTCCAGCAAAAAATTCTGACTTACAAACATTGGAACACCAATATAGGAAATTTCCGCTAATCGCAAGTTGAATATTCCTTCGCTAACTATGGGTACATTTACTTCCACTATAGGATTTTGATAAGTGTAGAGGAATAAAGGAGCTGCACAGAGAAGAAATAATCCCAGAAATATGAATGCCAGAAGCAAAAGCCTTTTTGTTTCATGGAACCAAATAAGAGCGTCTGGTCTGAAAAATTCGCATACTTTGGAGAAAATCAAGGTTTTTACCGGCACATGGCAAAATATCGATAAATAAACGAGTACATCAGAATAATAACCAAATTAATGTAAGTGGCAGAGAAGAGGCAGATCACATAGGATCCTGATTCCCGTGGTAGACGTTGAACTGTTGAGTAAAAGACGAAATTTTCGGCTTCAGGCTGGAAAATCTGAACGGAATCATCGTTTTCTTTCTGGATTTTGAGCCTAACCGGTACTGTAAGAAAATCAGCGACTGAATTAATCATAGCAACCGCTGAATAACACAGAAGCAGGAATTTATAGGATCCAATGGAACCACTTGATCTAAAAAAGATGAACACCAAATTTGTGACTTACTTTATAAAAATTAATGGCATCAGCAATAAATTAAAGAAAATCCCAAAGAAGCTAGCAACACTAATAGTGTATTGGATGATTTCTGGGAGAGAAAACATGGTCAAAACCATTACAGACCAGGAAGACCAGCGGACTACTGTACAGAGTACAATCAGAGGTCTATTCAAGTAGAATGACGAACGGATAAAAGTATGAATGAGTAGACGTTCTTTTCCGTTCTGAATAGTTCTTTTTCCTTGTTTGTGGATCATCTAATTATAAGATTATTTATAAGTCTGGAGGCATCAGAACACATCGAATTGGGAGGGTAATTCACTGGGTAAGGGATAAACCACCAAAGACGGTAAAAAAGAAGCCAAAAAGAGAATACTTCCTGTTTTACGGGTTTCATGAGGAAAATAAAGAGGTTATTCCTGAAATGCGTTCCCTTATGTGGGGCATCATATTTCAGCTGCCTGTACTTCCGATTGTTGTTTCATCTTCTTCCTCTCTCTGAAAGAAACCGATTCCTTTTTATCGCATTTTCAAAAGAATTAAAGTGAGAGATTTTGATCCCAATGATACGCGGAAGATGTACAATTAGCCATCTATTCAAGAGAGATGACTAAGGATGAAAATAACCAGATCAAGCAATTCTCTTCCTCATTGCAAACATCAACCTCAAAAGATATTCAGGATCGGTAAAGGGTTGATTCAAAAATAAAGGTAAGACGCAGGATTTTATGGGATACTGGTGCACAAGGAAGCGTGGGAAACGAGGAAATAAAGATCCCTAAAAATGTCCTCATGTTTCACCTTTCTTCAGCTGTTTGAACTTATTACCCAATGTATTTCCCTTGTAAACAATTCCCGGTGTATGATATGTTTTTCATGAGAAGCCGTTTAAAAAGTTCGAATGTTTTTTCAATAACATCTTAAAAAAAGCCAAAAGGAATTGCCCCAAACCAGGATCGAACTGGTGACCTTTAGATCTTCAGTCTAACGCTCTCCCAACTGAGCTATTGAGGCATGTTCGTTTCGCCCAAAAAAACTAAGCACTTTGTTGGTTTTTGGCTTCTACAGAGATATTTGTTCAGTGTAGCAATTGGTTATCTTACAAGTTAGTTAATTTCCTCAGAATGAATCACGATTTGAATTTCTCTTCTGAACACTTCATCGATTGAACTGGATGTCGAAAGCTCCATGAGTAATCAGTAATTCCATCCATCCAAATCTAAACAAATGAGTAATTTCAGAGGTTAGTGGTAGGACGGTGATGGGAAACAAAGATCTTCCGGTGATAACACCGTGTATTCCAGTGGTGGCCCCATTTTTATCAAAAAGAGGGACAGTCATCGCCCAGCTAGGCATAAAAGCTGATGGAACCATGAAATGGAAGCCTACAAAAAGTTCAAGTTTTCTCATCGCTGTTTCTCAAAATTTTCATTTTCTTTCAGATTTCAGATGCGAGTAAAATTAGCCATCTTTTTATTTCTAAAACTTGCTCTGGCTATAGATTGGCCATGGAATAACGATCCTCAAGCGACACAGCAAACGACAAATCCAACTCCTCGAATTGTATCATTGTCTAAAAAAATCAAGGTAATTTTCAAAATAAGGCGCTGTGGGGTCCGGTTGAAAATCAGGCGAATTTTCTGTATTTTTATTGGAAAATATCAAATTCAAATGCGCGTGTTTTCACGTTTGTCAGATCATACAGCGTTTTTCCCAAAAATCGGCCAGCCCCTTCATTTCTAATATTGTTGTCCAATTTTTTAGGTTGACGATCTGATTGGCGAGTACATCGAGTACACAGAAGGAGAGAACATCTCTTTGCTATGCAACACACCTGATCTCCAACGTGAGTTTGAATTTTGAGCGGTTGAAATGAGAGAGCGGCACCAGCGGAAGTCAATGATAAGGAAAACATAAAATGGCACAAGTCATAAGTCGCACACTCAATGTAGAACGGGCGCATTTGATTTTTACGTTTTCCTATGGAAATCTTAAAAAGTTGTCTGATTTTCAAGCGGGTCGAGTCCCACCGCGCTTGTTTATTCTAAAAATGGAAAAAAAACTGGCATTTTACAGTTTACGCAGTCCTTTTTAGCTGTGGCATATCATCTTCCCAATTTGACCGAATATCGGGATTACAATGTCACCGACTACGAGAGAAGACTTACATTTGGACGAAGTCATTACAACAAAACGTTATTCATAGCAGACGCTAAGGTAAATTGTTCTCACTGTGTGTTTAAAAATTCCTGTAGCCGGCAGATACTGGAAGATATGGATGTTCTTTTTACAAAGATCCAAATCTCTCCCACTACATATATCTTTTTATTCGTTCTGCGGATGTGAATGAGACATTTATTCCGACAAACGCCAGAATCCACTTGGTAAATGAAAACACGGCAGTTGTCCCATGCATAACAAATCAAAAAGTAGACAAAAATAAGATGAAGTTATGGGTTTCGCAAGAAGAATGGAGTGAAGGCGCTGTCTACGATCCGCGGTAAGATCATACACGAGAATGAAAATGAAAATAAGAAATTTAGAACCGGTTTTCAAATTACAATCACAGACGAGAGTATTTTTCACCAGCGTCTATGGATATATTGTAGTTATGAACATTACACGTTTCCCTCCAACCTGCTGCTGTACAGTGTATACAGGGAATGGGCACATTTTAATAATAGAGAATTCTTTAACGAAAGCTATGAAGTCACATGGCATAAAGTCCCCAATTATTAAAATTTACAAAAATAAATATTTTAAGATTGGAAAATGGCACCACGCAGGAGAAGGACTTTCCATGGTTTGTAATATGCAGCGGGATGGGATCAATGACGATGTTAGGTTGCGTTGTCCCCGTTGTAAAAATGTAAACGCATAACTAATTAATTTAAAAAAAAAGAGTTTTAGGTGACGTTTAAAAATTTCACGAATCTTCTCCGACTGATAGCGGATATAGAAGAAACCACCATGGAAGATGCTGGTATCTATGAATGTCAAATCCTCAATAATGGGACGCTCTACAAGCAAGCCACGATAGAATTGCAGCTTTCACCAACAAAGGGTCAAATTGAGGTGTGTCCCTGCCCCCAAATTGTCAGTTTTCAATATTTCATGCAGGTTCAGTATATCTCCCCACAAAATATTGCCATCAATGAAGGGTCTGGCTATCGTATTCAATTCAATTTCACTCATTATCCGTTCATCCTAGGAGGGTACAACACCTCCTGGACGAGAGTAAGAACATTTCGTTGTCTCTATTTTTTAAGGAATATACGGGGACTACTACCAAGGGATACAGTTCTACCAATAAAGGATTAATGAATGCTGTTGAAGCTATAAACCTAGCGACGAGAGGAGAAGTCAATCGAAGTTTGGCATATGAACAACTGAATTTTGTAGGGCTTAAAACCAATCAAACTGGAATGTAAGATATTCAGCTTTCTTATTTTTTTTCTATTGCAGATATGTTTTGACTATCCAAATTTTTGATCTGGTAGAGCGTATTGAGTTTAACGTAAGCTTCATTTTCTGAAAACCAACTTTATCCAGATTACCGTACAAAGCAGAAGGCCAACAGTAAAAATGGTTCTCCCAACTCCGACAAATTACACATTTCTTGGGCAGAAATATTATCTTTCCGGGTCACGGGTCGGAATATTTTGCATAGTGGAATCGGTACCAAAGGCACAAGATATCATTCTCTCCTACAGGTTTGCATATCCCGGCGTTGTGCACAATTTTCTAATTTAGACAGGCTCTTGGAACCTGGCAGCAAGTACCAGCTGACAGTTTAGAATTCAGCTATGGTACATATGAAACCCTGGTACATTGGGACACAATTGTTAAGCAGGGACAAGAAGTGCAGTGCAAAGCAAGAAAAGGAAAATATGAGACTTGGTACCACGACACATTGAATATTGGCGTAGCTGATGGAAAACCTACCGCGAGATCGCAGCTGATCCGCGGGCCAACAGCAATTGATGGAGAAAATGAGAAAGAGATTTATGAAGGGGATGATCTGGAGCTGAGCTGTGTTCATCCAAAAAATACTGATTGGCACGTCGTTTGGACACATAATGAACAGGAAATTCCCTTGGAAGATGTGAACATCACTTCGGATGGTGTGAGCAGGATCTTGAAAATATCAT
Organism: Oscheius sp. DF5033; assembly: GCA_964036215.1. NCBI lineage: Eukaryota > Metazoa > Nematoda > Chromadorea > Rhabditida > Rhabditidae > Oscheius > Oscheius sp. DF5033. The sequence goes on along the minus strand of CAXIWN010000002.1, from coordinate 5,121,392 downwards.
TGAGGCATACTTTAGCCTTGGAGTTTTACTAATGGCGAATTTCAGTAATGTCTCCGCTGCAAATTCTGAAGTATATACCTGCGTTTTGTCCAACAGTAAAGAGAAAACCCCGCTGGTTTTGGCTGTACCTTTTACAGTTTTAAAAACACAAAAACCGACTCTCCTCTCGACACAGATTGAATATGACGTAAAGTTGCAGTATAATCAGCAGGCGGCTATTAGCTGTCCTTTTACTGGAGTTCCACCACCAAAAATCGAATGGTAAGTACGAGTTACGCGAGAAAAACTGTCGTTTTAGGTTCAAAGATGGTCAGCCATATGTCCTAGGAAATTCTGATGATAATGGAACTCTTATAATCCCGAGGGTAACCATAGAAGACAAGGGAATTTTCACATGCAAGGCGAGAAATCGCGTAGGACAAGCTGAAGTGTCATTTACAGCAAAAGTGAAAGGGTCCTTGAATTAAAATAATAGTTTTTTAGGTGATTGGAAGTCCGTATAATACCAATCTTTTATTTATCATTGGAGGAGGACTCCTCCTGACGGTGCTCGTAGCTGCTCTACTTTTAGTCGGTTACATGTACTGTAAACAGAAGAAAACCAGCCAAAGTCGTCTTTTGTAAGTTTCTTCCAACTTCTGAGAAAACGGACGCTGCTGGGCTTGAAAAGGCGCGCATTTGAATTTGTTTTTCAATGAAAATTCGAAGAGCTTCCCTGATTTTTAAGCGGGTCCCGCAGTGCTAGCTTTCCAGAAGCTTGAAAACTATACGGATTCTAAATTGATATTTTTTTTGTTACAGAGCCATTGGGCAACTCTACTCCCAATTAACGAACCAGTTGCCGACGAATCCACGAAACCTCCCAAAAAGTGGGCTGAAAATTCCCTTGGATCAGCGGCTGGCTGAAATTGCTTACGACCGAAAATATGAGCTGGAAAAAGAAGATCTCGTAATTGAGGAAATAGTAGGGAATATTTTCAAGCATATGATCAAGCTTATTGCAGCTTGGTAAAGGAAATTTCGGCCAAGTTTATAAGGGAACACTAATCAGGGAAGATGAAGGAGACAATAATCCTAAGCCTGTTGCCATAAAACGTAAAAATCTCTCTAGTTCTTCTGAAGAAAAAATTATAGAACCTCTAAATGGATTGGATCCAGAACATCAGGGAATGCTGATCCAAGAGCTAAAAATCATGGGCGCTGTAGACAACCACCCGAATGTTTTAGCGCTTCTTGGTGCTGTTACTAAATATATGAAAAAGTAAGTTATTCTCATAAAAATCAAGAAAGTTTTTACAGCGGAGAGCTCTACATTATTGTGGAATATTGCGATAATGGAAATTTGAAGGATTACATTACTTTCCGAAAGAACAAATTCATTAATGAACTCAGTAGCCAGGAATTAAATGAAGACGGAACACCAAAAATAACAAAATACGTGGTAAGTAGATTTTCTGACCCATACATTAAAATTTTTTCCAGAATGAAGGCCCTGCCCGTCTTCCCCACCCCTTTGCCTCCGATCCATTTTCAATTTCTACGTCAAATCTTCTTTGTTTTGCGTTGCAAATTGCTAAAGGAATGAATTATCTGGCAAATATTCCAGTAAGCCGACTGATTTTGCCCTAAACTTCTGCTTCCAGTGTGTGCATAGGGATCTGGCTCTCCGAAATGTTCTGGTCACAGCAAATGGTGTACTTCGAATTGCTGACTTTGGACTGGCACGTAATATTCATCGAGAATATTACCGGTAATATTTACGATCATTTTATTTGAATTATTTCCAGAATGCAACGAAAGAAGAATAAAAAAATCCTACTTCCAGTCAGGTGGATGTCAATTGAAGCCATTGAGGACGGATTGTATACTGTATCGGTGAGTAGTCTCTCTTCCTATCCAAAAATGTCAATTTTAGTCCGATATTTGGTCTTTTGGAATAGTTCTCTACGAGCTATTTTCTCTGGCTGGGTTGCCATATCCATCATTTGGAAACGAAGACCTTTTGGAGAAGTTAAAAAATGGCTATCGTAATCCAAAGCCACGATATTGTAACGAAGAAATGTAGATTTCTTAATTTCAATTACAGTAACCCTTTTCAGTTTTCAATTTATGGGTCAATGTTGTGAGGAAGATCCCAAACGTCGCCCGAATTTTACCAGATGCGTTGAAGTCATGAAGGAGCACCTGCGCCGCTGCAATCCCACAGTAATGGTTTTTTTGCTAAATTTTACCCGATTAAGATGCTCGAAAAACTTGATGCCAAAACTAGATGTGAAGCGGAATTCCAAAAGGGACTGGTTCGATGGGTCAGGAAGGAAGACAACATCTATCCGCCAAGTTATTTCACCCCTGTGGAAATGCCCCAGCTTCCCAAGAGAAATAGCTCGTTTTTCAAATCAGTTGGGAACTTTTTTGGAGGTTTAAAGAAGAAATCTACCCCTCCTTCTGCCGAACTTGTGCAACTAGCTGAAATCCAACCGCCATCCGACCCACATTCTTCAAATAGATCCCTTCCTGTTGAGGAAATACAGCAATCTGCGCCTTCTACTGAAATTCCTCCAATTCAGTCAAGAAGAAATTCATATCTTCTTGTTGAAGCTTCTCTTGCAGCAGAATCTCATCCGCTAATTGGATCTCAACCTCCTAGCGAGTCATATCTCCCTATTGGTCTTTATCCCGCCTCCGAACCAGAATCTCCACTATGAAAATTCGATATGCAATAAAGATTTGACCTTTTTTGGTAGAAAATTGCGCTTTGTTCTTCTATGAGAAAATCAGCTGATCGACATGGTACTTCCTGTTTCCACTTGAACACACCTCATTTTTTCACATAATCACCGCGAGGCGTTGCAATTGTTAAAGTTCATATTAGTGTGAAAATTCTCTCATGCACTGGGCCATTCGCATTTTCTTAGAAACCTTGAAGTCACCAAGAAAGTTCATCGAATGGAGCTGATAGAAGTTGTTATTATTGTCATCTGGACATTTATCTGCCTTCTCGGTGCATTTTTAAATCTTCTCTTGATGAAAGTCATCCTTATGAATAGGAAAATCTCAAATCTTCAAACATTTGCCCTTTTCGCTTTGGAATGTTCTGTCAGTGATACTTTTTTCACTTCTCTGTGTTATTTTTTAATGCCTAGGTGAGTCTTAAAACTTTTTAAAGGGAAAATCAAGCTTTTAGACCCATTGAAACGACTGATTCAAATATCTTGTATCAAATGAATGGCTTCGGAAAATATGTTGGAGGATACAGCTGCCTTATTCTTTATGGAATCTATAACCATTTGTCTTGTATTCCACCCGTGACCATTTTTATGTCATTTGCTCTACGGCTTCTCTCTTTGAAGGCAAAGCAACCTTCTCCGAAATTGACTGGTTTCCTGGTTGGATTAACATATTTTCCTGCTTTGTTTTATTTGGTAAGTAATTAAAATTTAAACCAGACGGGGACGCTGGCGTGTACTGGTCAGCATTCCCTGAACGGGTACAAGTCCGTGGGAATTAAGAAAACAAGTGATCAAGTTTCATAAAAGCCGACATTTCAGGTACTTTACGTCACTTGCAGCAGTGTGTCGAATACTACTTCAGGCAGTTTTGTGTACATAATATTGAACAGTTCGCTATGGCAAGTGAGTTATCTATTTTTTACGGAACCAAAAGACTTTGAACCGCTTGGTGATCCGCTGGAAAAACAGGCAAATTTTCGAATTTTCATTGGAAAACATCAAATTCAAATGCGCGCAGCTTTTCCTCCGAAAAACGAATATTTTCTTCAGTACATCGCAATGTCCGATTTCCTTGTGCTCGAATGGATTATCGCTCTATTCGGCTGCCTAATCATGAGATGGCTAATTCTACGTCATGTTAATAATTACACGGCAACCATGTCCCCAAGCACAAGAAAGATTCACAAAATCCTCGTGCAGGTAAAAACCGCTTAAATTACTTTAATTTTTCATTTAGACGTTAACTTTACAATCAATTATTCCAATCGTCACATTACTCGCTGCTCTGGCTTTTGGACTCCGTGAATATTTTGGAGATCATCCTCTTCTATTGTCGAGTCGTTTTCTTTTGGCATCCCTGGTTCCCATTTTGAATGCTTTTGTGCCATTGTATTTTGTAACTCCATATAGGAAAGCTTTGAGAATTCGGAAAAATATTGCTAGGCAGATTATTCTTCGATCGACAACTTGACTAATTCAACAGCTGGCTACTCCTGGATCGGCAATTCGCCATCCATGTCCCATTTAAAATTACCCGGAAACACGTAAAATACACAGAAAAATACCATTTTCCAATTTTCCACCGCTGTTTGATTTGTTTTGACTTCCTGCTTGTAATAAATTTGCCAATTCTGCACTATTTCCTGGCTTAATTATTTTATCCGCGTAGAAAGGAAGTGCCGTAAATTTTCTGTATGTCAAAAACAATTTCCAACTGCACTCTCTTCTCTTTTTCTTTTTGACATCGTGAGCACGCTCTTGAATTTCACAATGGACGTGGAAATAGTCATCTACCGGTCGCTTTTTACCACAATTCTTGTCTTTGGACTATCTTCCAATATTCTCCTACTTTTGGCCGTATTTCGACGAAGAAATTCCACAAGTTTGAGGACTTTTTCCGTTTTTATAGTAGAAATTGCAATCTTTAATATTATCGGAGTTTCTGCTTGTTGGATAAATATGCCCAGGTTTCGGTCGTAATCTATCCAATTCACAGCATTTTCAGCATAAATACCTTCAATTTCTACGGGTCAACTTCATATAAACTTTATGGAATAGGCCAATATTTTGGTCAGACGTCAGGTTATATTTTGCACGCGGTTTATGGCCATATTGCTGGACTTGTACCCGTCGTCGTCATCGTTTCTTTTGCAGTCAAGTATTACAGCATCGTCAGATACCAGCCATCGGTACCGACTGCAATATATTTTGCTCTTGCTGCCTACATTCCGGCTATCATTTATTTGGTAAAGTTTCGATTTTGTTCAATCGCTTCGGCACCCTGAAACTTTGAGATATCGACACGTTTCCAGTGCATTTATCCTACAGTTCTCGCCCCCGAACCTCAAGTACACGCCGAGGGGACAATAATTTGGTTTAATCGCTCTCCTCTTCGAGTAAACGCCTTTCCCGGTTAATATAACGTTTCCAGTTTAAAATCATCAAATATTCCTTTGTTGGAATTTGGCTTACAACAACTTTGAGCTCTTTTCTCTTCCGTTGGCTTATCCTCCGTTCTCTGAGCAAATTTTCCATTCATATGTCCGATAGAACAGCGAAAATGCATCGCATGGTGGTCAAGGTAATTTATCCCCCATATTTTCTAAAGAATTCTCCAGGCTTTGACGTTGCAAGCCCTGACGCCTGTAATAATGTTGACGGTAGTTGCTGCTCTTCTTCTTGAGCCTATTCAAGAAGGTTCTGTATTGAGAGGGAGCCTTCGATTTTTGTTCAATAATTTTATTGCAACGTTGCATGCCTGTGTTCCACTTTTTTCCATTGCTTCCTACCGACAGGCCATATTTGGAAGAAAAGGAAAAGGGAGAAGTAATGCTACGGAAAGTACTCAGTTTAAATTACCTCATATTCGTGTAACTAATGTTAGTTAGAAATTGGAATAAAGTTATGCTTTTCGGTCGACTTTTTCTCATTTTTTAACGGATTTTTTCTTTAGGTTTCATTTAGGGGCAGGCTGGGTGCTTGTTCATAAATTTATTGACTACATTTTTAGCTTCCCTGGAAGATCACCCATCTTTTTGTGTATGCTTGCAGAGAGGCGTGTTTTATTGTGCAAGCCAAGCGAAGAACCAAGATTTCAAATAAGATCCGAACCCGCCGCTTGGCTGCCTAGAAGATCAGAATATATTCGTTTTAAATACATAACCTCGGAGGAAATTTCAGTTAGTACTTGCACAATGGGTATGGACGTTGATCAACATTGTCCAGCTTTGGGACCAGCTGCTGGAGAGGCTAGCATGGTGATAATGACTCGTGATCCGCCGTGTACCCTGACATTATCCGGTTGTTCTAAGTATCGCGTGGCTTTTGGGCCAATGGACTGTCAAACAGATCCTGTAACTGTCTGCGATCCCAACGTTATCCGAGCAATTCTTACCCGTGATACCGCTTCGGGAATATTTGGTGGAGGTGGAGGGTCCATTGCCTATGATTGTTTGGCAACTGGACTGATTTCTTATGGTAATTTGGATCCTGGAAAATATTTTAAATAAATAATTTTAAAAATAAAACGTTTTCTGTTGATCATACGGTTATAATCAAAAAATTCCGCTATATCTTTTTCTTAGAACTGGAACGCTTAACACCGAGTATTACTGAACTTTACGCGAAGTGCTTTACTGGAATTATCCATTCTTCCTGGATAACGAGAAGTTCCTCGTCTGTTGTCCTTCCTTTATCCTTTTTGTCATAATTGAATTAGCTAGGATTTCATCCAAGCGTCAGGTAAATGAATAAAATCTCTGAATCATAAAGACATTTATCGTTTGAACGCTCACGGACATCACAAACTCCAAGAAGAATTCGTAACACCACGGTTCAATTTTTAGAAAAGTACAGGAATTTTCTAAAACATTTATGTCCGAGATCAAAAACCCTTTGATAACAAGATGAGATCACTTCCCACGTTTTCAGTTTCTTCTGTCAAAACAAAATATAGTCATTTATGTCATAGCCTTGTCTGGATGACGGGATATCAACAAGATTACAAGGACTACCCCAGAGATCGTCGTGATGTCTGTAACCTTCTTGACCTATAGTTTTTCTTATGTTTCATTAAACTAACAGACATCAACAAGATTTGAGTGAAGAGTGAACAAGATCTGAGGATCTCTGTCTTTCTATCCGTCTTCCATACGAATAAATATTGTCATTGCGGAGGATGGGTAATCCCCTTTTGAGGGTATTCAAAATGAATGAGTCAGGATTGTCTGAGAACATTATTGAGATCAGGTACATATGGGAACGTGTAGATGGTATTAATCAGCGAGAATACAATAAACTTGCGTAGGGCTTGGTATTTCTGCAAAATTATAAAAATATAATGACGAAATTAGTTTAATAGACTGGCACATGTTGTGTATATTGCTGTATTCTACACAGCTGATAAACCCAGTATTTATTTCTTGGATAGAATTTTTTTCTAAGGGAATATTTTTTCCATATGATGAGTTCGCAGCTTGAGAGCTCAACGATTCGACATGGCATCAAAAAATAACCCCAGAAACAGTTGTCTCGAGCAGCAAACTAACTCCAAGGAAAAAATATTCACTTTTAAAGTGATCATATCCATTGAACCCGAAAATATTGCGTTGACGCGCATTCTATTGTCCATCAGGTGATTTTTAGTTGCCATTTTAACCCCCTAAAAGCATAGTTATTTGATCTTGCTTCTTGACCTCATCCCCATGTTTTCGTCCCGTAGTTTCCCTTGCCATTCAAGCGTATTCTCGTACACCATCCACTTATCCCCCTTACGTTATGTCATTTTAACCAGGATTATCCTTGTTATTACCGTAGACGGAAGGACTACTGGAGGCATATAAAAGCTCCAAGCCTACCGACGAACTCACATCATTTGGCTGTTCAGTAGAATCCTCACTTCTTTATTCTTTTGGTTGTAGAAGCTCAGGACGAAATAATGATCAGCTATTTTCCTGAAATTTTTCCATTTGACCGAATTCAGTCCTCGTTTTGGCCTCTAGACATACTAGGAAAACATTCTTATTCAGGTGTAAAATCCTGGTCATCTTTGTATAAAAGTCATTTTTCGCTCTTCAACTTTTATCCGTTCAGACACCAAGATGACCACGGTCGAAATGGAATCTCTCAATCCTATGGTAACCCTTTATGACTATCAAGTCGCCGGTATTATTGTTCTCTTTGTAAGCTACAATCGTCACTATTTTTTAGTAAATTCCCCATTTTAGGTGAGCATTATTGGCACTTCTGCCAATGGAATTGTCGCATTTTTCACTAGAAAATTGCCCAGCATGAACAATCCCTTCGGACGGCTGACTGCCAGTCAAGCAACGGCCGAAACTGTTCTTCTTGGTGTTTTCGTCTGTTTCTTTGCTCCTATGATGATTTTGTAAGTTAGTGTAGCTTTCAATCTAACGAAAACTTTCCAGTGATAATCAATGGATGATTAGTCAGTCCGCTGAAGCTGGATTTATTAATCTTATCTGCTATGACATCTGCATTTGGTCACATCTTTTCATCTCATTGAATCGTCTTGTTGCCATTGTTTTTCCGCTACATTATGACAAGATTTTTAGGTAAGAATAAGGGGAAATATGGTATTTTTAGTGGGGATATTGGAAAATTCCGAAGCAAAAAAATAAAAATCAGGTCCACTTCTTGCCAAGGAGAGACAGTAAATTGTTGCTTCGGAACCCATGTGCTGGAAGCTTCTGGGAAATGTTGTGCGAATCTTGTGAAAGGGTCATGTCCTTCCAATCAGTTTTGGTTTATTTCTTCCTTTAAATTGACCATCGTAATCTTCCACGAACCTTCTTTTTATTTCAGCAAGCGAAACACCTTTATCTGCATCATAATTTCCTGGATAGTCCCAATAATTACCGCCGTGGCCCTCTACAAATTTCGTAATTTTATCATTTTTTTCAATCAAAATTCATTTATCAGATATCTGTGACTTCTACTACTCCACAAAATTCTGGGCTTTCGTTTTTACCATCAGCGATACCTGTAACTTCATTTCCTGGAATATTGACTTCTACAAAGATTTGTCAATTGTCATCATAATCGCAATCGTGGATCTCTTTACCATTTTCAATGTCCACCGAACTGCTCATGCGGTAGTATTTTTCCAATTATAGAAGGGAATATTTATTCAGATGGCGATTGGTTCCCACATGCAGAGGATGAGAAGAAAGAAGGAGATCAACTTCCTCAAGCAGGCGTGTCTCCAAGGAGTTGTTTTTGTCTTTGAGCTTTTCACATACTTCTACTTTGCCTGGACCCTGAATAATCGCTGGGCGATCTTTGCCCTGACAACTTTTGCCTGGATTATGGTGCATACTCTCGACGGGTAAAGATGTTACCAAACGGAGACAAGCGGATTTTTTTAGGATAATTATTATCTGCTTCAATCGGGAGTTTAGAAAGCTGGTAACTCGTCCATTTAAAAAGCTGTGTAAGTTTGGAATTGAACTAGGAAATGGAGGAATTTTATAGACGTTTCCGGAAACAGTACTTCCCTTCCTATTCCCACTGATGGATACCACAGTGGCATTACACCGGTTACTCAAGAAGTCAGCACTGGAATCCGCTAATTTCTACAATACTTGGAGCTAATTAATCTGAAATAATTTTGTATTTCCGCTTCTAAATGTTCTATTCTTTCTATCTTTTAATAAATTTGCTATCAAGCATCCAAATAGTTTTAGTTTTTATGAGATACCGTATCCCGTTGAAAAGGAGTCATGCCGATTTTTAAAGATTTTAGAGATAAGCATAGATTATCCTGTTTTCAAGGCGCACATTTAATGTAAAATCGGCATATTTTACAGTAGTTTTAATCATAGTCACGCATGAGGGAGCTAAAACGTTCACGAGACGTTTTCCCCTCTCCAACCGCCACTTGAAAATGTACGTTGACAGGCGTAAATAGGGAATTATTACGTAAAACATTGAGAGCTATTGCAAAATTGAGCAGGAACAAGCTTGAAGAAGGACTTTTTCACTTGATTGTTGTCCTCAAATTTTACTGCACTCTCTTCTCCCTGCAAAAATTTTACCCAGCATTACCGCGCGGGTCTTGGAGTCCCGCAGCGCCCGTTTCTCCCAAGATTGAAAATCGACTATATCGAGAAAGCTCACAGACAACCAGACATTTTTATCAATTTGTCATCTGAGAGTTAGCTGGTTGTTGTTATTGACTCATTTAGTGCCACGGCGCCGACAAAACTGATCATTGTATTTTTGTTTTGGCGGTTAGATTTCCTATCTTTTGACTGATCGTGTTGCAGCAAAACTGTCAGTCCGAAAAAGTCCTTCTGCAGTGTAACTTCTTGATTCTGGTTTATCATTTTTGGGTCGAAAAAAAGTTAGATCGAACTGTGAAAAAGACAAGAAACCGAAAGCCACAATTCCCTATCCAATTTCGTGTTTCCTCTCATCTAAATGCTCTGGATTCCAGCCGTGTATCTCATTTTTTTACGTGCAAACATAAATCTGCTCACATTGTACCAGGAAATCTTGACAATCTCAAGCCGAAGTAGCTAGAAGCTGGATAGAAACGACAGTTTTTGGGAATTTATGGCTTTTGATAATACCTTTCCATGGGCAAATCCGTCTATTTGTAAGGAAGTGCCCTTTCTCAGTCTATTGCGAACAATTTTTCTAAATCGAATCATACCGCTGTAATTTATTAATCTGGCGGATAACAGAAAAGTAACACGTAGTATTTTTATTGTCCAAATATTTATCCTAACATTTGTGTTCTAGACTTTTCCACCTGACGCATGTTTTGAACTATCGTACACTAAATCCCAAGCGTGACCAACCCTCCAGGTGGATCCGTCATTAGCTTCCTTCCAGTTGGGGCTGTCCGATCCGGATTAAAAATCCTAACCATTATCTATACGGCTAGCTGGCACACTTTTGAAAATTAACAGCAGATCTTCTGTCCTCGCTCATAGCTTGCAGATTTTTCTTTATGCCACCAAAAGGTAGATCAAAATATCAAGGAGGAGAATGTTGCGCCGTTTGTGGAGCTTCTAATGCATCATACAACTACGATGGTTTGACTTGCATGTAATTATTTTGATTTTCTTTAAATTGAGAGAATTTTAGACCTTGTAAATCATTTTTTATTCGTTCTACTGGGTTATCCCATTCATTGCTTTGTCGACAAGACGGGAAGTGTCAAATTACTAAAGAGAAGAGAGATTGTAACGCCTGTAGATACAGGAAATGTATCGAAGCTGGAATGAAAGTCAGGTGTGAGTTGTTTTACAAGATACCGGAATAAAAATAGGCTTAGGCGAGTTTACAAGGGAAAATTTGGGGGATAACTGTTCCTCTAATGGTTTGTCCTATTTGTTTCTCCCTCTGGTTACTCACAAATTCCGAAATCAAATTTTTTCTTCAGTTCCTTCTCCGGAAAATGCCGGTATTTAAATAGGGCACCCTTTTCACTAATTTTTTTATTGAATCAAGGATATTAATAGGAAATTTATCATCCTCCTGTTCTTTAATAACGGATTTAATTTTTACGGAGGAGTATGGACAGTTCCGTGTAGAACCATAGAACCAACATTCTTGGTTACTGTATAATTCGCACTATTTTCCCCAGTAAAACGTTTTTTTTCAGTAGTCTGTCCAAAAGGAAGATATGACGATGTTGTGGGCCAACTCAAACAGAAAACGGATCTTGTCGTGGTTAGTTTTCCCTTTTTAAAACAACAAAAGTTATAGCGTCACCTCGCCCCAATGTTGTCCCTCGGTTTCCATTTTATTGGCCATGCTTCTCTCCAAAAAAGTGCTACAAAATGTGCCCAGTTTTATGCCAATATCGATAGGCATATTGTATTCATCAGCGGATCAGATTCACTATATCAACACAGCATGCAGGTGTCTTTTATGGATGCCATAATTGATTCCGGAATTTGTTACAGTAAGAAGGAGGCAATCAGCTTCTTTAAAGAGCAATTGATCATAAAAATTCAGGTATTAGAACTGGACCAGCAAGCAGCATTGGCGGTAATAATTCCCCACAATTTTTGCCGTTCCGTTGCTTGTTTCCTGGATTTTGTTGCAGCCATTCCCGAGCTATTTTTCCTATCGACAGCTGACAAGGTAAAAATGGTACCAATATCCCAAAAAAAATTTCAGATGAGCCTGATTCAGGACAACTTTTACGGGGTTACGGTACTTCGAGCCATCAGTGTACTTCACTATGCGCCAGCCCCAAGTGAAGCACAAATTCAACTGATGCAAACACTGAATTCTATTTCACCAAGGTTCTTTTATTGAATTCCTTCAAATTTTGGTAATTTTAGTCATGCTCTTCGAGCCCAAGAATTCATTGATTTTTACACACAATTTGCTATCCCGGCTTTTACCGCTGTGAATATTAATTTGGAAGAATTAACTCTCCTTCAGTTGATTGCTCTCTTTCAAAGTTGTGAGTTTTCTTTGAATCGGGTTACTGTACGTCCGTTCAAAGCTACCAAAATGATAATTTTAGTGAAAAATCTCCCCAATTTCAGATGAATATTGCTCTGACGAAGGAAGAGAGACAATTCGCCGTGCTCACTTCAAATATGTCAATATTTTAAAGCTGTATATTAAAGAAAATTATCTAGAGCTAACTGAAGAACAGAAGATAAAACGCTTCCGAGCGTTTCTGGATTTCTTGCAGGTTTTAAAGGTAAACACATTCCCTGAGAAGTAACGGCATTTTTAAGGATTTTTCCAATTTCTATTATCACAGCTTGGGATCCCAGGTTCTCAATAATGAGGATCGGATGATGGGAACATTGTCTTACGATCTACATCTTCGTGTTTTTAGAAATTAACAAACTATATTTTACTGGATGTATTATTTTTTTGTCGTTTTGAATGAGATTCTGCCCATTTTTCACAATTAGACAAAGAATTTTTTCAAGAATTCTTTTGGTTTTTAATCATTGTTCAAATAAATTTTTTTACCAGTCTGCGTGGTAAAAATCCATCAAAACAAGTAGAAAAAATGGTCGTCTATTGTGTACGAGAAGCATGGATATCTTATCTCCCAGCCGTCTAAAGGGTAAAATGGGATTAACCTCTCTTTTCTTAGAGTTCTTCTCATTGATCTCTTCAACTCCTCCCTACAGAGCACACCTTCTCTGTTTCATTTTTCATCTCCTGTCAATGTCTAGGATCTTGAGCCAGTTGGATCGTCTCCATGAGGGGGAAGAAGTCCCCGGATGGGCTGTTTTCTACTGGCTGGCTGTGGTAGAAATCGCCCTTCTTCCTTTTAGGTTGTTTCTTTAGATTTTTCTGTAAATTATGATTTTAGCGCTGTTTTCTTATTCCTGGTAATTTATGTAAATGAAATAACCAGACATTATCATCTGAATATGAGAAGAATCATCAGCTTTTATCTGTCTCTCTGTATCCTGGCAGATGTTACACGGGCCATGCAAATTATCTATTTTCTTCTTTATGGAACAGGTTGGTTTATTAAATAGGGAAACGCGGTAATCAAGAGCGTATTTCTATCGCGAAGATTTCGAGGAAACGATCGCTGCGGGATCTGAAAGAGCGCTCATTTAAATTTTTCGTTTCCAATTGAAAATTCGAAAAATTTGCCTGATTTTCAAGCGGGTCCCACAGCGCTCCTTTCCCTCCACTAGGTTACTGTATTTTTGTTAATTTCCGTATTTTAGAGCCAGATTACGCTGTCCAAGATGTCTATGCCCATATTTCGCAAGTCCGTCTAGTCTTTCTCTGTGCCGGTAGCCGGGATCACAGTTCAAATAATCCTTGTCCATTTTCAGCTCTCTTCGCTAATCCTGGCGTGGTTCTTGAACGTTTTTTCGCCACAATCCTTATTAATGATTATGAAAAGAAGTCGCGTTGGTTTATTCACATCATTATAATTATAGGCCTGCTATTAGTAGCTCTGCTTATGTCTTATCTTTATATCCAAGGTATGGCGTAACCGCCGGCGTCTTATAGTTTAAATTCCAGGGATTTCGAGTATTGTGGTGTTTATCATCTTCTCATCAGTTAATCTGTTGTCAATTTTAGTAAATAGAAAATTATATCGGATCAATAGAAAGTTTTATGATGCTAGTTTACATACTAGGGACTATTCATTACAATATCGATTTCAAATCTCGGAAAATTTAAAGGCTACCAGAGTAGGAACGGTCAATTTTCCCCGAAAATCTTCAATTTTCAGCTCTGGACAGATGTCGAAGCGGTGATCTTCCTCTCCAATCTTCTCTGTTTAGTTTCCCTGACTGCCGACATTTTTAAAGCTGAAGGAATCTGGAGAAATATCTCTCAAACTTTCTTTGACTACTGCTCTTTATTGTAAGCTAGGAGAATTTATAGTAACCGAGATGCAATTCCAGGTACAATTTTGCCATCCCATTTATCATCCTGAAACATACAAATGCATGGAAGAAGTTCTTCCGCTTTCGAAAAATTGTTCCACAAGGATTGAGGAGCAATTACCGTACACCTAAAGTCAGTATTGTGGACACAATGGGGCGACATTTGGAAACGGATCCAAAAGCTGAGGATTACTGTAACAGACTCCGTCAACAATGGGAAAATGACACTCCTAAATGTGCTGGAAGGCGACCAGCCGTCCTAAAAGTCTGAAAAATCTTTTCTACGAATAAATTCGTCGTTCATTGTGTACTTTGCCCATTTTATAAACCGAAATTTCATTTCGATTCCATGAAAAATGTCAAAATCCACAAATTGTCGGTAAAAGCGATGTTATTTTGTGTAAAAGCTATCCAAAAAAAGATTAGATCAGTTATTTCGACAGAAAACGGGTATATAAACGGTCATTTCCATAGAAGACATCAGTCTGGTGTACTGGATCTCTCTAGAACGGTCGTCATCTTCTCAAGGTGATTATTACTTTTATTATTATTATTTTATTATTGCCACTTCTCTTGATCGGTATGCGCGTACCGTTTCATGGTACATTTTTGACTGAGAAGGATGCGGTTCGCGTGGCAGTCAAGGGTGCCGTGGCGGCGCTATTTTTACCAGTGACGCCGATAATTTTTAGCATTGGCGCCGATAATTTTTAGCATTGGCGCCGATAATTTTTAGCATTCACGGCATACAAAAAGTGAAATTTTGTCCGCTTTTTACCGCTCATGTTTGCGCCCCATATTCACTATTAATTCCCTTCATTTTCAGAAGCAACAATCATCAACAATGGCAGCTGAACTAGTCCAGCTAACCCCTGGAATGCAGGTGGATCGTTGGACAATTGACAAGAAACTCGGCGAGGGTGGTTTCGGTGCCGTTTACCGTGTCCGTGATGCGACTGGCATGTATGCATTGAAGGTCGAAGGCGCCAACGAGCAAATTCAAGTCCTCAAGCTGGAAGTCTACGTGCTGACGGAATTGACCAAGAGAAACTCGCGTCATTTCTGCAAGATTGAAGACAAAGGCCGCTACGGAAGTTTTAACTACGTTGTTATGACTCTGGTCGGCAAATCCCTGCAGGATTTGAACAAAGGCGGTCCTGGACAGCACATGACCATGGGATGCTCCTTGTCAGTTGGAATGCAGGCCTTGGAGGCTCTTGAAGGTACCACATTTTATTTAAATTAATGCAAAAGTCTGTAGATCTTCACTCCATCGGCTATTTGCATCGCGACGTGAAGCCTGGAAACTACACGATTGGACGTGCCGAGCTTGGTGAATTGCGCAAGGTCTACATTTTGGATTTCGGCATGTGTCGCAAGTTTACCAATGACCAAGGTGTAATCCGCAAGCCTCGTCAAGCTGCCGGTTTCCGTGGTACCGTGCGCTATGCCCCGATTTCGTGTCACATGCAGCGTGAGCTGTGTCGCAAGGATGATGTCGAGGTGTGGATTTACATGCAGGTTGAGCTGACCTTTGGCCGTTTGCCGTGGAAGGAAGTCCAGGATATGAATGCCGTCGGCGACTTCAAGAAACGGGTTCGCAATACGCCGCATGAACTTTTCCCGCCGCCTTGTCCCCAGGAATTCTTCCAGCTGCTGACGATTGTCGACGCTTTGAAGTACTACGATGCACCGGATTATCAGCGATTGTATGGATTGATGCGTCAGGCCATCCAGTCGACTGGATCTCGTGAATTTCCCTATGACTGGGAGGCTGGCGGCCCCTCCGCCCATGTTCTCATGTAAATCGAGATCCAAATAAAAAACTTTGGGCCTGTCTTTGTTTATTTTTATTTTCATGTGGTTTCTGTATAATTTTTTTGTGTAAATTTTTAAAACAGATAATTTTTGCAAGCCTAGGGATTTCTTTGTGGGGAAAATTGCAAGAATATGGAGTTTATTCGTTTTCGTCGTTTTTTTCCCACGTGGTTATAAAATTTAGAACCCCCTGAAAGATCCAAATGGTCGAAAGAAGTGGAAATCTCGTCGACGATGACCGCAAACAGCGAAAAATTGTTTTTAACCCATTCATGCTGCCCGGTACAAATATGTACCAAAATTGCCTTGGTCCACCCTTTGGTGTTTTTTCGATCGAAATTTTTTTTCTTTCAAAATTGATATCAAAAAATTCGTCTTTTTGCGCTGGTTGCGAATATGTGGATCCCATCGAAGGCGTCCTCAGGCGCCGGGAGTTACGCCGATGTCGAAAGTCTGTCAAGGCTGTCGAGCCCAAATAAAATTTATGTCTAATCCCTGACAAAGCTTTACAAGACTAACTCCGTAACCTATCGTGACTTATTGCAATGAGGGAAATGACTGCCGACACGGCTCCGTGTGCACACCTGATAGTCCTTTTTTCGCTCTTTTGAATGGTATCAAAAACGTATGAAGTACTGGTTATTCCACGCGGCGGTCTAGAGAAAAAGAATGATCGCAGGAAATCCTCCCAAAATAGGCTTTCGGATGATTCGTGGTTTCCACTTTTGTATAGAAAGACTTAGTTGGCATGTTGCATATCGTTCGATAGAGGAAAAAGAGGGCTACCAGGTGTGCACAAGGAGGCGTACCGGCAACCATTTTCTACGTCGTGCCGAGCCTCAACAAATTTTTGTTAACCTTTGTCAGGGATTAGACAGAAATTTTATATAGGCTCGACAGGATTTCGACATCGGCGTAGCTCCCGGCACCTGAGGACGCCTTCAATGATAATCACATATTCGTGATCAGTGCCAAGAGATGAATTTTTTGATATCAATTTTGAACAAAAATATTGTTTTCACATTTGAGGCGATTCGATGAAAATTCGAGCAAAAATGGGTTAATGGCATGTTTTCGACAGAATTGTCGGTATGTATAGTTTTGGACCAATGAAATCATTCTATTCTCATCTGTTTTAAGAATGAGTTGGTTTCTTTATTTCTCTGTTATCGTTAATTTTAGAGAAGATTAGCATATTGGTTGTCTTGGCAGTTTATGCCGCTTTTTATCAATGGTCACAGGGCAATAATGTTGAATTGTATTGTAAAATGCTGGACAATGAAAGTCGACCTGTGGATGTTATGAACAAGCAGTGCAATCTTCTCATCGTGTGCATATTGAATCACATCCACCGTGCACGACTAACAGTCATTTGGCCTTTTGTATTTGCACCGCTATCGTCCTCCTCGTCTCTGGCTCCTTCGTTATTTACCGTAAGTCTTGATTTTTACTAACCAAAACAGAGCGGATTTATAAGCCATCGGGATATTTTCCCAGTTTGAAATTAGATTCACTTACGGGAAAATGCCTCAAAAATATATCACAGCCATTCAAAATCTTACAATTGGCAGAAAATTTCCTGAAAAAATTTCCCTGTTTCTTTTTGAACTTCGGAAATTCCGAGATTAATAGCCGAAGAAATTTTTGAGAACATTTGAGCGTCAACCTACTAGTTGAAATTCTATTAAAAATAAAATTATTGAAAAAATCGATATTAATTTTCAGAACACCGCCAGCAGTCAAAACTAGCTGTAAATGAAGAAGAAGACGAAGTATCCGACATGACCGACAATGAGCTTTTTGATACATTTGAAAATGTTTGCAGACCTGGATATGTTTTTACAAAATTTACTTTAGAAATTACATAATTCTCGCGACTTGTATTTTGAAAAGGAACTTGTCTACGGATCCGGCGATATCAGGGCAATCCTGTTTTACAAAGGAACAAACCAGCTGCAACTGGAAGTCTCCCATGGATACTTCAATTATGATGGGTTTTTGAATTCGACGATTTTATAAGGCCAAACACGAATGCATTGCTCATCATAAATGGAAATGATAGAAACCGAGTCCTGCAGGTACGAACATATTTTAATGAAAATCAAAACGTTGTTTTAGACTGGAAACTACCAAATGTTCCTACGTGGCGAGAGGACAGCCATGGATATTGCCGTCCGAAAGATCCATGACGTCACCAATGTCCTATTCCAACGGTCGTCGAGCAGAAGACGTGGAATGGTAACGTCGAAAATCTATCAACTCGACTCATGGACTTTGAATCCAGAAAATATATTGTCTACTCCGATGACGAGCTGCCGTCTATGACAGGACAGGAGCCGATCACCGCAGTTTATTGGGTAGACTGATCTTTTACCAGACCGCCATGATGGCGAATCGGTGGTGTTTGGATGATGCGATATTCAACTTATAATAAATATTTTATTTGTATTATATTTTCAAAATATCATTTTCGTTTAAATTTCTGATTTTTTCGATCTGAAAATTGGCTAAGAAAAAACTCTTACGCTTCCACTTCTATTGTCGACTTTTATCTCTTCTTGGTTGTCTTCTTAAATTAAACAGTAATAGTTCAAAATGTTTCTCCATTTTTATATTTATAAATTAAAAGTTGTCTAAAAATGTTTATTAATGAAACAAAACGAAAAGAAAAAATCTACTAGAATCCGTATTTTTTTCGTGCCATCCTCTTGTTCTTGCTGGCTGCCCACTGGTCCTGAAGCGCTTCATCTAGCCTGAAAAAAATAAGAAAATAAAATCATTAAAAAAATACTTACCAACTTGGCCAGATATCGGTGATCTGGTGTTTCAGCCGTGCCACTCTATCAGCTGAATCCTTTTTAGTTGGCAATGATTGTACATCACGGAGATAAGCCGCTTTCGTCACTCCTTTCAATAAATCAGATTGAACATTTGGACCTAGAGCCTAAAATAAAAATAAATAGAAAAAAAATAAGCAAAATAAATACCTGATCGACATTGAAATCAATAATCCCGGCTGTAATTTCATTTAATGTTCGTCTATCAGAAACTTGAACAGTTTCATCTCTCGAAATAAGATTGGAAGCTTGCTAAAATAAAATTTAAAATAAAATTCTATTAGAAAAAGTGGACCCACAAAAAGTGAAGGTGGTCAGGTTTCCAGCGACCGTGTAAAAAGTGAACAATACAGTGGTAAGCCCGGCAAAAGAGAACAATATCCATATTGAAAACCCGAAAAAAGAAGAACAATATAAACTGACTGAGCCCAATCAGTTTAACCTAACCACCGCCTCTTATAAGAGTTGAGCTAGGCATCTCTGCACGGTTGGTTTCATAAGTTTATCCCGAACCATATTTTCACAATTTCCCAGTCATGAAACGTCGCAATAGGGGGCCTATCTTGCACCAGTAATATTGGTTCATCAGTATTTCTATGGCTTTATTATTGAAGGAAGTCGAATAATAGAGAGAAGGGAAAGAGGGCTCAGAATCTGACAAACCAGTGGTATTTTGAGAGAACCCGTCAGCAGTTTTCCCCCGGCGAGACTGTTCTTTTAACATCGGATATTTCAGGCGGGAAAAATACCGTTTATGTGGCCAAAACGACAGCAACTTTTACGCCAAAATTGTGGGGTATACTTTCTCTTATAAGAGGCGGTGGTTAGGTTAAACTGATTGGGGTCAGTCAGTTTATATTGTTCTTCTTTTTTCGGGTTTTCAATATGGATATTGTTCTCTTTTGCCGGGCTTACCACTGTATTGTTCACTTTTTACACGGTCGCTGGAAACCTGACCACCTTCACTTTTTGTGGGTCCACTTTTTCTAATAGAATTGTTCTCTTTTTGTCTGTATTTGCTTGCAAATACAAGCACTTTCTCTTCTGAAAATAACACAATCCAAAATATCAAATAACAATTTTATTCATCAACAGTGAACAATCGGCGAGCTTCTTTATGATGATGCTCAAATTCTTTTATTGCGTTGGCTGAGTTTTGTTTTTCGTTCATGTTTTCAATCATCTTTCTGACGTTCCCATAGAAGTAGAGGCCGCTGTAGACCATTATAAGTATGGTAAAGAATGCTACAATTGCGGGTCCGCAAAGAGACAAGGTCTGGAAGAGGCCGATGCTCTTGAACTTCTCTTCATATGAACTATGGAGATTGCTGTGCTCTTCCAATTTCTTATCCGTATTGCTGGTTCTCAATTCAAATAACTGCGTTAACAATAGCTTAGGCGGCAGCAGCGACAATATCTCCAATGATGATGTTGATATTGACGTCCATTCTCGGTAAGAAAGAAGTTCCAAATGATGATAACATATTCCGTACAAAAAGAAGCCCAATATAAGCCGCTTTTACCTTGTAGTAGCGCAGCTTTCTTCATCCACTTTCTCGCTTTGTCATCCTTTATGCTAATTTGAAATATCCAACGTTTACGGCACCATAACTTGACCAAGACCCTAACATCCTATTTTTTTCTCAACGGATTCGTAATCAGCGTCAAAAACTGCATCTAATGCACTATTTTAAATATGAAAACCAGCAGTTTGAAAAAATCCGATTTTGCAGGGGGCCGCCGACATGGCGTGCGCACTATGTTTCGCTGTAGCGCCGGAGTGTGTGAATGGATTTCTCCCGAATATGGACGCGCCGCGAACAGGCGAAATTTCCTATCTAATAAAAAAAGAATTAGTGAAATCCGATGTCGGGGTGCCGAGAACCGAGGGGGTGCACTGAATACGGGAGACATCGGCCACCTGTAAAAACCACTCCGATTTTTCATTTTTTCGAATTACGTCGTGTTCAGTTATAATGGGTACCATTCGATAGAGAATGACGAGTAGAATACGATACAAAAAAGAAAAAGTCAAAAAGTTGGCGCGGAGGCGCGCTACGCGCGCAAGAAAGTTTTTGAAACGCGCCCAAGCCTGTAGAGAAACCTAACCACCGCGCAGCGCTGCGCGCTGCGCGGGATTAAAATAAAACAAACCTCATCATCAATAGATTTTGTAGGTTGTTGCATTGGAGTCTCCTCATCCACATAATTATACATTTGACTGGGATGAATTCCTTGTTGTGGTTGCGGTTTCTCTGGTCCAAAATAACCCGATCCAATCCATGTAGCTGGTGCATCTGTTTCAGGATCAAGCCGAATTATTTTAATCAAAAAATAATAATAATTTTGAAAAAAGAGTAGCATACTTCGGGAGCAGAGTTGAATCCAAAATAATCACCATCACTACCATCGTCAGAATCATCTTCACGGCTTCGGCCTAAGAAAAAGCTCAAAGAATTGATATGTTGGACGATCGCATATATCCAGTCCATTCGATTTTTCTTTTTTTGCTCTGTCACCCTAGGATGATCAGCCTCAGGGAACTCGACCTGGCTAATTTTAACACGAAGCCTGAACTTTGTTCATACTACGAAGCCGTATATCTGTTGAAAAATACGCAATAGCCCATTTATTCTGGATTCAAACTCCCCGCCATCTTATCTTCTCTCCAGCTTTGTCAAAAAATCTGGTAAAAAGCGATGCAAACCCTGTCAAAAGCGAAATTTCCCCATTAGAATAATCCCCATCTCGCTGGGTCTGAAGTATCGTTTCGGGTTTTTTGTCATTCAAGATCATTCGCTTCGACCACTCGACTTTTTCTTCATCTAAAATGGCCGACACTGCTGCTCCCGTCCAAAATATCGAAGTTGCTCCGGCTGCCGAGCCCGAGAAGAAGAAGAAGAAAAAGAAGAAAAAGATCTACATCTCCTCTGAATCTTCAAGCAGTGATATTGTTTTTAATCGGGAGAAGCACCTGCCCAGAAATAGTGGTCTACCGGCGATTAGCCAGTCGGTTAAAAAAAATGGCCCAAGTTCCACTTTTTGGAACCCGGTTATTAGCCAGCCGGAAAAACGTGGCCCAAGTCCTTGTTTTGAGGACCCGGTTATTAGCCAGCCGGAAAAAAATGGCCCAAGTTTCACTTTTTGGAACCCGGTTATTAGCCAGCCGGAAAAACGTGGCCCAAGTCCTTGTTTTGAGGGCCCGGTTATTAGCCAGCCGGAAAAACGTGGCTCAAATTCCTTGCTTTATGCGGGACCGGACAACACCATTCCGGTAAAAAATGGTCCAACGGATAAAAAGAAATCCGATAATGAATGTAATAAAAACTCAACCAAAACCTCAAAGGTTAAGAAATGTCATATAAAGGACTTGGAAATGATCAACCTGACACAGACAGGTGATGATCATGTCCTAAAAATCTATTTTCCCACTCCCCGATTCTATAAATGTTCAGAAGGATGTGACAGATTTTTCTGTAATACCTACAGCCAAGTACCAACAACAAAAACAGAAAGAGACTCCCGAGTGGATATTATCAAACATCTGAAATATTCCCATAAAATAAATCCTATAGTCATGTATTTCTGTAGGATTTGTGAGGAAAAAATCTGTGATGTGACAAGGGTAATTCCAACAAATAATCCTATAGAACTACACTTACAGAGACACCAATTTAAAGTTATCAGAGCACCGTGCGAAGGTGATTTTGTATGCGGAATATGCACCATCCCTTTCCAAAGTGCACAAGGTCTAATACACCATGTAAGAGCTTGTAGAAAAGCCCAGGAAATAGGACTCACTAAAAATGGTAAGTCAATAATTGCAGAGTTGAAAAAACGAGGGAAACTCTCAACTAAGACTGCCAATCGTATGATTGGCATGCAGCAAGATACCGATAAGTCAGATCCTCAAAACAAAGAAATAATTGAACATTTTGAGCAAATACCGTTACTCTCCGAAAAGGAAACATTAACGAAAGTAATACCGGACTACGGAATAAGAAAAGGTTTTGAATGTCTCTTCATCCGATCGGGCAACGGAGCCTGGTTCACAGATGAAGTGATAATCTGGGCGATGAGAACTCTGACAGATCTATATGTTATTGAGCCGGCCAGATGGACTTTCATCCATGAGACGAATCACCCTCTTACGTTGTTGGCTAATGAAATTGACAATAACCCTGTCACCCTGTTACCAATATGCGAGAAAAGCCACTGGAAACTAGTTGTAATTAGAGTTAAAAACGACAGACGACATGCTGTCTTTCTAGATCCCTTTCAGCCCAAATTAATACCGGAGCACATTAAAGAACCATTCGAACGTGATCTCCAGGTAACATGGCATAATCCTGACATATTCTACAATAGAACACCGAAACAAGACAACTCTATAGACTGTGGACCAATCATCTGTATTTTTGCATTAATAGCTCATCAACTGAGATTACAAGCAGATAAAATACAAGTCCTCAATCCAACTGAGATAAGGGTCAGACTAGTAGCAGCATACCACAGGGAGACGCGGACGCAGGATGGTCCAATATCTCAGATTAACCCAAGAGAATTCATTGAACCTCTAATGTCAAAGACCATATCTACCCCTCCAAATCTGAAAAGAATTCGGGAAGAGGAAGTAGACATCCAACCCATGATAAGACTATTCCAAACATGGATAGTTGCGCGAATGCAAGAATACCTTCAAGAGGGAAGCCCTTTCAATCAACTAGAATGGATAACCTCTATGAGTCAGAGAGCAGTAGCTCACATTACAAGAAGGAGAGCCAAAGAGTTTGAAAACATTATCCAAAAAACATTGCCCCCTCCACAGAAAGAAAACGAAATGGCAACACAAACAACCAAACCGGAGAAGCACAGCCACCAAGAAACACTGGACTTCTCCATAGAGATGAACGTTGTAAAAAGTTACTATCAAAATAAAAAGAAGACAATTGACAGAATCCTAGGAAAAGAAGACATCAAATGTGAGATTCAACTCAATCGATTATATGAATATTTTCTAAATAACTCAAAAAAACCATCGATCTGTCAACAACAAATTGATGACATCTGCTCGACACTACCCAAACTCCCAATGTCAAATAATCTTGACCAAAGGATAACAGTAGAAGAAGTACAACAGACATTGAAAAGACTCCCAAATGAATCTACCCCAGGAATCGACGGACTCACATACGAAAACTGGAAAACAGTAGATGAAGAGGGATACCTACTTTGTTGGATATTTGAAGAATGTCGAATTCATGAAAAAATACCGTCACAGTGGAAGACATCCAAAATAACATTATTATACAAGGCGGGAGACCCAAATGATCCAGGTAACTGGAGACCAATTTCACTCCTCCCAACTATATACAAAACATACACAGCTCTCTGGAACCATCGCCTCAGCAAGGTACAAGATGTCATCAGTGTCTTTCAGACAGGTTTTCAAGCAGGAACAGGAACAGATACAAACATTTCAATCCTGCAAAATCTGATACACCATGCTCAATACACAAAAGAAGATCTGGTGATGGTTTTCTTAGACTTGAAAAATGCATTTGGATCGATACCTCATGAGCTAATCCTGTCGTCCATGAAACAATTTGGATTTCCCACTAAAATTATAAACATTATCAAAGACATATACACTAATAATGGAGTGATTATAACCACAAAGAAAGGCAACACCCCGCCAATCCCTATCTTAGCAGGAGTTAAACAAGGAGATCCTATCAGCCCAACTTTATTCAACATAGCAATTGAACCAATACTCCGAAACTACGCTCATAAAAGTAAGGGAGCACAGATCAGGAATCACAAAATCCCCTACCTTGCATATGCAGATGACATTGTACTTTTGAATAAAAATGCACAACATTTACAAAAGGATCTAGCCAATTTAGTGGAAATAGCGAATCAAATCAATTTATTATTCAAACCAAGTAAATGTGCGTCATTTGTACTATTCGACGGCTACAGGACAACCAGATGTGGGTTTACAATACAAAAAACACCACTACCAAGACTAGGAGAAGATAATACATACAAATACTTAGGAGTACCAATAGGCTCAAAAATGTCAAGTCTTAGACAAACCATTGAAATGATTGAAAATAATGGAAAGGCTATACTGAACAGCCTGCTGACACCACATCAAAAACTAGACGCTCTCAAAACATTCATTTATCCAAAAATGGACTATCAACTGCAATACTCATTTCCGAGAAGAGTGGCGGAACAGGAACTGAATAATCTAGTAACAAAACAAATCAAAATTGCAGCAAATATGCCTCCATTTGCGGCACCAGAATATCTCTACTCACCGAAAGAAAGAGGCGGCCTAAATTTCCTATCTGTGAATGTTCGGTCGACCATATTACACACAACCACGATGTTAAGAAATCTCTGGTCTACCAACAATATGTTAAGAGAAACCACAGAAGAGATAATCCTCCTACAAGCACAGCAACTTACAAAGAGGAATGATATAACAATAGCAGAAGCTCTAGAGGAACTTTGTACAGGAATAGAAAAAAGGATTACCTCCGATACACCACTGACTAGGATAATCGTAGCTGCCAAATACCTGACCAGGACAGATGACGGTTCAAACTACCTCCCAAATATCTTTGAAAAATTTAGCATCAGATGTGAAAACTCTGAATATGAGCTACTCATCAAAATCAGAGGATCTACAACGACCATAATAATTAATAACAGTCATAAAGATAATGTAGTTGAATTTCTTTCAAAAATTTTCAGGGAAGCAATATTCCAAAAATGGCTAACACGTACCAAACTTAACCAAATAATCAGAGTCGCCCTAAAAGACCCCATGAGCAGATTTTATCTAGACAGAGGACCGGTATATCTGGAAGGAAATGACCAAAAGTTCATCCACATGGCCAGAACACAATCATCATCTCTTAGAGGGGAGCCAGGGTATTCCAATATGTATAAATTGACCAGAGAAGAGAGAATATGCAGAGCTTGTAAAGACAACGGTGAACCAGAACACAGTTATGATTTACTGCATGTGGTTGGAGCCTGTACGTCAAACTATGAATTAAAAGTAGCACGACACAATGACATTCTCCACCTTCTAATCGAAGGCATCAAAATAGGAAAGAAAAAATCATATTTCATATTGGAAGACTCTGTAGTGGTAAACAGCACATCTAGACAAAGACCAGACCTACAAGTAAGAGACAGTACTCACAATCCACGAGAGATCATCCTAGTTGACGTCGCCTGTCCAGGAGAATTTAATGAAGATTCCCTTGACCACAGCCACAACAGAAAAATACAAAAATACACCCATTTCCTAACAGAATTGAAGGATAAAGATCCCACAGCGGAGATATCCCTCTGGACTATGGTGGTAGGCAGCCTGGGATGCTGGAGGACGGATAACTACAAAACATTCAAAGCTCTAGGAATTCCAGAAGAAAAATATAAAATACTAGCACAACTAATGTGCAAAACAGCCATATCATGGAGCCGCCATATGTACTGGAAAGCACTAATGGGTCATACATATCGGGGGGCGCCTCCTCCTCAATACAGTATGAGTAAATATATAAGCAGCAAAAATAATGAACCCCCGACCAAAAGAACCAAAGAATCAAGAAGCGACAGTTAAATTAGCCGTGGTCTAATATGGTCCAAAACAGAAAAAGATGAACAAATTATGACAAGAAAGAAAAGCGAAAAAGAAATGGATCTATGATCTCAATCAAAGAAATCCCGAACACTGAGAATTCAACTCAACTCATGAAGCACAATCAAAACACCAACAACGAGCAGGACAACCAAGATGATAATGCTTTCTCTGGAACTGTTTGACTAATTTGAATTCGGCAAGATCGTGAAATTATTTTATTTTTATTTTTTTACTCCTATTGTAAACCAGTATGATGAATAAAAAAGTTACTTGATAAACATCTAAATTAAATGATAAAAGAAAGAAGGGTAGAAGAAGGAGATACTAAACTGATGACAGGAATACCCTGTCAAATTCTGGAGGAAGCCACTCAGAAGGTCGGACACATCTGGCCATATGAAGTGACACTTCAGGAATTATTCCTCCCGGAGAAAAGTGTGCAGATGGTGGGCCATTGCGGCTGTGATGCCTCTGTTATACTGGACTTGGGTAGTATCATCACCGGCCCCTCGTCAGATTGATCCCCGCCCCCCTTCCCTGCGACCCCTGACCCCCGCCAGGAATGCTTATCCGTTCCGCCTCGCCGCTCTCCTGCTGCCCCAAGTTCCCAGCGAGGTTCTGCCGTTGGAGCTCCTCCTCCGGTTATCGCACCCTCGAGTGCTGGATCGGTTGCTGGTTCCGCTGGTGCCGGACTCGTTGCCGGACTTCAGCAGGCTCATGCTGATTTTGGTACGTTTTTATTTGTTATATTTTATATGAGTGAACCGGTGCGCCCGCTTCCTTGCCCTTTTTTGGTCACCACAGGCGCACCGGTGCGCTTCCAGCAACGGTGCCTACTACTTTTTCATTTAATTTTTCTTTTTTTTTCAGTCAACTGGTGGTACCAGCCTCATGGCAGCGTCATCGATCAACAGTTGCGCCAGTTGGATGCCAATGGAATGAAGCGCGAATTCGTCGGCTATGGTCTGGCTGCTCTAGTGGTGTTGCTTCTCTGCACCTCGCTGGCTCCCCTGGTGGCCAATCTCATCTGCATCGGCTATCCGATTGGAGCCAGTCTGAGCGTGCTTCGCGGCCAATCCACCGATTCCAATCGGTTCCTCATCTATTGGACAATTTTTGGCGTGTTGTCTGTCTTCGACTATTATTCTGGCGATTCGACTCTCTACTGGATTATCAAGATTGCCGCCTGCCTTGTCCTCTATCTGCCGCAGACACAGGGAGCCGCTTTGGTCTATTCGCTGGCCATTGAGCCTCTTGCCAATGCTGTGGCTCGTGCCTTTTAGATGATGAAAAGATATAAAATTGACCGAAAGGTTAAAAATATCTGTGTACTGTTCTTTATTTTCTTGTGGTTTTCTTTGGTTTTACTTGTTTCCTTCCTTTTTATTGGTTTCGTTCTCGCTTCTTGATTTTCTCGGACTCTACCGATGTCAATTCGATTTCTCTTCTCGTGGTGAAACCTATTTTCTTATAACTTCAAGAAGAGCAAAATCAATTCGTCTTCTCTCTGATCGACCACCAAAACACGGAATGCCACCATACAAATGAAAACTAACAGTGAAGCTCAAGATGCCACTTTGAGAAGCATACCAAAACTCGAAAAATTATCCTACAACGAAAATTTGAAGGCACTATATAGTGCGCGCTGTTCTTATTTATTTTTTTTCTTCTTCCTTTTTTGTTCTTTTTTTTCTTGGCTTTCTTTTGTTTTACTTGTTTCCTTCCTTATTGTTGGTTTCGTTGCCGCTTCTTGATTTTCTTTTCATCGTGATGGCACAGTTAGTGCTCCGCCAATTTTTAGTTCACCGCGTTACGAAATCGCCATGAAGGATTTTACCGCTCTATGCTTCAGCCATGAACGCTTTCGCAGTTCAGGCTTCCGTCGCCCAGGATTAGAATCAGACTTGCGCGGAACACCAAAATTTTGCGTAAGCCTATTCTAACTTAGAATATCGCATTTCATGCCGTAAAACTTTCGGAAACAGTAAAATAAACTCTACTAAGCCTAAGCCCACTTTTTATATATATATATATATATATATAGATTTTATTTTTCTCATTCTTTTGGGGGAGACTGAGACGAGGAGGAGAAAGAACCCATTTTGGGCTATGCTAACCACCTCTAATAATATACAATATACATAAAAATAGCATAGTACCAGGGAAAATGTTAGGAAGGAAAGGGTGTGCCATTCACACATCAAATTATGTTTAATTTGGGCGCAAAGAAAGTGTGCTATTTGGGTTATTTTGTAACCAGTTTGTCACTTTAGTTTTAAATATGTTAATATTATAATTGAAGACAATTTCCTGGGGTAAGCTATTCCATATGGAGTATGTTCTCGAGGTTATGTATTTAAATCGAATATCTTTTGATAGAAAAAAAAAAATGAGAGAAAATTTTTTTAGAAAGGTTTTTGTGGCGCAAGTATTGGGAAGTTCACCAAATGAGCCTGAACTTTGTAACCCTATACTTAGCTCTGGCTGGCGGCCCCACCGTCCATGTTCTCATGTAAATCGAGATCCAAATAAAAAACTTTGGTCCTGTCTATGTTGTTCTTCTTTTAGTGGGGTCTTGTTTTAATTTTTTGTTTAAATTTTCTTGCAATGTACAATTTTTACTCCCAGAGTTCACTGCTCTTTTCGAATCGTCAATAAACCACCGATTCACCTGCAAATTGCCCAAACAGGTGGTTATTTCTCTTTTGTCTACTGACATCGAAAATTTCTCGACTTTTACTGCTTTCCATAATGAAATTATTCTTCGTAACTGGAAATTTTCAACTGTATTTCGTGGCAGAAGCCTGTCTAAACATCCTGAATATTCTCATCGACATTATTGGAATATTGACAGCTCACAGGATTCGAATACATGTCCATTTGAAGGTACGCCATCGGCCAATACAGAAAAGAAGTTTTTTTTAGATTTGTTGTTATTTTCTGCTCTCTCAACATATCCTCTTTAATTTGAGCCGGTACACAATTTTGGGCTTTCAATTAGGATTATTTGATTATGATAAAAGTAAAATATACCGGAGAAAAAAAAAGGAATTTTAGACAATTTGGAGGACAATATTTTCATAGTCCTGACCTCTTGGTACTGTGTCTATATGTATTCATTGGTGCTTACCGTGTAAGTTTATTAGTTTCATAAAATGGGAGCATAATAGGTCAAAAAGTATCAGGCTCTAGCGGTCTAGATCTAGCATTCTAGTCGGTTTCCAATATTGGAAGAAAGATGCGTTATGGGACCCGCTGAAAAATCAGACAAATTTTTCAAGTTTCCATTGGAGAATATTAAATTCAAATGCGCATCTCTTGAGGTCCCGCAGTGCCCGTTGCGAACTATAAAATGCTCGTTTAAAATTTCCAGATCAATTTGTGTCCCAGTAGACCGCGAATTCTCCCTCTTCTACGTGGCCGATTACGAAAAACGCTGCAGACCCTGGATTCCAGTCTGTAATCTCGGTTTTGTGGCCTTGAGCAGCGCCACTATGTCGACTATCATTCTTTTGGGTGGGATTTTCCAATTCCTTTCAAATTAATTCTTCCAGAATGGGTGAATCTCTTTCTGGTAATCTTTGCCGGAGTGTGTTTCGCCATAGTTGGCAGCGTTATGTATTTCCTGAATTTTCGAAGGAGCTGGCTTTTAAACAACGCTTTAAAAAAGAGAAAACCGTGTAGATTGAAGTATTCTGTCAGTATACGGTATCAATTGGAAGAAAATTTATGGTTTGGCGAGGTTCGTTACCGTATTCTCTGTTTTACCGCCTGTTCTAGACGCTTCGAAATGCTGGTTTAACTGTCTCCCTTCTAGTTTTCTTCACATCTTTCTTCTTTATTTTTTCTCAACTTCCGATCTACAGTAAACATACCTCACATCTACTAATGTGTGGATTTAATATTATTGTCGCCGCGTAAGGATCTCCTATTACTGAAAATATTAATTCAGTGACGGACCAGCAGCTGCTCTGGGGGCCGTTCTTTACAATACTTACCTCATAGGAATTATCAAATCTCTATTTTCCAAAAATCGAGTGTCAGCGGATAAAGACGACGGCGATACGTATTCCGATCAGTTGAAGAGACAATGGGATGGCGCTTCGCTCGACGGCGACACGTTGGAAAGCCCCCCACTTTGTATGGTTCTTTTATTTCTTCATGAATAAATTATTCCTAATCGATGATACAATAAATGCTAGGAACATATAATGAAAGTTGTCAAACATAGCGAAAACCAAGGAGAAACGAAGCGCAGAGTGTCTCTGCGTCTCGTCGACGAGAGAAAGCTGCGCCATCCCGCATAAAAACTCGGCAGCCGCAGCCTGCCTCCTGCCGCCCCGCCATGGCAGCATTGGTTCTAACCCAGTATCTCAAGGTACTAATGGGATTCTGACCATTGCTTGACAATGTGTCACGAACTAAAGTTTTTGGATTAGCCCAGCCGGGGTCAACTGGCAGGGCAACACGATCGGGCGCTGAAAAACGGGAAGTTTTCCGCTATTCGTAGAAAATTGAATTTTTTCGGGTCTTTTTGCAATAGACAAATATTTTTATCTACTTACCAAAAACCGCTGCTGATGCACAAGAAGCAGAGATTGAAATAACCAAGACGACATTTGAAAATGCGCCATTTCTTGACGGTTTTTATCTTCGCTTGTAAATTACTGTCAGGCAAAATTTCTTCAAATTAGTCATTCTCTACAATTGGTTCTTGCATAGCTGGTTGTCATCATGGCTGATCAACGTTCTGCTAGAAGAAGGAGGGAAAAGTCGCTGCGAGCTTCTAAAAGTCGAATGTCTAAACGGCAGAAGAAGCAAAAGTCGCAACGGGCCGTCAGAAGCAAGGAAGTCGCAAAGAAGCCAAGCGGTGAACAAATGGAAAAATCCTGCGTTGCACGGTATAGCGCTGAAGGAGTGCAAGGACCGAGATCCGTCAATACCAGGCGAGGAACTGCCAGCGCCGAGCCGATGGAAACTCCTACATCTGGTCGTAGAAAACCGCTAAATGCGCAAATGGGTCGTTCTTCACCTGCTCCACCGGTACAAAAGGCTCCCAGTGGGGCATTTGATAAGACTTCGGTGAAAAAGATGGAAGATCGTATCAGGAAGAAGCAAGAAGTCAAGGAGAGAAGGGAAAAGGAGAAGGAAAAGGAGAAGGAGAAAGAAAAGGAGAAGGAAAAGGAACAGCAGAATAAGCAGGCGGCTGCTGGAGTTGGAGCTCCCGGAGCGGCTGCTGCAGGAGCTAGTGGAACTCCTCCTCCTACCAGTACGCCAAAGCCAAAGAAGAAAGACATTTTGAAGGCTGGAGATGAAGCATTTCCCAAGTATACTGTGCTCAAGACGACCGAAGAAGTCTCCAAATATTCGGCAATTCAACCGGTTCAAGAAATGGCTTCGGTTAAAATGACCGGTAAAGCTTATCTCGGACGGGCAAAGACCAAAGCCAAGAACAATGATAATAATGGACAGCTTTTTATCAAGGATCCAGTTACTGGACAGGTGAGAATTTCTTTTTTTTTTCTGATTGGATGGAATAATTCCAGGAGAAGCCCTTCTGGCACAGCGATCAGCTCTACAAGCCGCCACTGACTGAAGACGAGCTCGTCCTAAATGCCGAGACAATTTTAGCCGTGGTGCAAGGTCAAGTCCAACTGTCGAAATCGGACGAAGATTGGCAGGCAAAATGCGACTATTGTGAAAAGTTGCAAACTCTACAGGCTAAAGATGAGCCAGCCTTCAATAATCAAATCATCAAGGGCAATTCAGTCCGCAGCATGATGAATGTCGATCGCCCAACTGCACCGGAAATCAATGCCACGGAGCCGGAAGAACGCCTGAAACAGGAGATGGATTTTCATATGAAAAAATTGGCGGAGAGTGAGAACTACGTCCTGAAGGAATTCCGTATCATGGAGCCCACCATGGCTCGAGTCTATGATCCTGTCGACAGATACAAGATTCATCTTGTGCCATTCCAGCCGCCAGCCGATGCTAAGATCGTTGCTGAGAATGAGTAGCCCGGGATGGCCAACTTCTACTAGAACCAAGTGATGCTCGATCTAATAAATGTATTGAACATAATAAAACTGGTTTACTAATTTTTATTCCATTTTTCTATTGACGTGCTGTCTCCCTGGCCTATTCAACGAATCAACAATTAATTAGTGCTGATCATTGTATATGAATAAGACATTTATTCTAAATAGCGTTAAATCTTGGTCGAGCAGATGTTTTCCCGTTCGGCCCCACCTTATTGTGTTGGCTTCAAGGAAACCAAATCAACATTCCTCCTTTTAATTCAGTAAAAGTCTAATGCAGCTCCTGCTCTCATCTTCAACAAATCCTGAAGAATTTAAATGGTGGTACATCACCGAAACTGTATTAATACTCATAAACTATGTTATTTGTATTGTGGCTACCGTTATGGCCCCAAAATTACGATTCCACGTCCATTTCAAGGTGAATTTTGCCTCCAACCGCCGATATTTTCTTCAGATAGCTGCTCTCTTCATTTTCTCCCAATATTTTATATTTTTAACTGCTAGACTGATCGTTTTAGGATATCAGAGTCAAATTTTACAATATACGGGTCAGTTTTTCTTTGAAAATGCCCTGAAACAGGGTAATTACAGGACTCCCAGAAGATAACACCCTCATAGTCGCCTGCGCTTGGTTTAGGATCTATTTTATTGTTATGTTACAAACCATGCAAGATCTCGATTTGGCTGTAAAATTAAAATTTTAAGGAATATTCCCCTGGTAACTGAAAGAGAGCTCTGCCTGTACTTTATCCAGGATTACGCTACAAAAAGACGGACCTGGATCCCCGTGTTGTTTATCGCCATGTTTATTTCAATTTCTGCTTCTTGTGCATCAGCAGCGGTTTTTGGTAAGTAGATAAAAATATTTGTTTATTGCAAAATGGCCCGAAGAAATTCAATTTTCTACGAATAGCGGAAAACTTCCCGTTTTCCTGCACCTGATCATGCTGCCCTGCCAGTTGACCCCGGCTGGGCTAATCCAAAAACTTTAGTTCATGACACATTGTCGAGCAATGGTCAGAATCCCATTAGTACCTTGAGATACTGGGTTAGAACCAATGCTGCCATGGCGGGGCGGCAGGAGGCTGGCAGTGGCTGCCGAGTTTTTATGCGGGAGGGCGCCGCTTTCTCTCGTCGACGAGACGCAGAGACACTGTGGGCGAGTCCAATGCGGTGTACTGGGCGCGTCACGATGTTTTTTTTCGGCCAGGCAGTGGATGCCATTCCCGTAATTTTAATAAAAATTTCCATAAAAACCCAAACATACACTCTCTGGTGCCAATGATCTCCAATTTCAGAATGGGTCGACATTTTCTACGGCTTCTGGTTCCTCGACTGCATTCCATGTTCCTTTTTCCTTATTCTCCTCTCAAATTATCGAAGAACCTGGATATTAAACAACGCTTTAAAGAACAGAAAACCTTCCCGAGTAAAGTACACTCTAGCTGTTAGATATCAACTTGAGGAAAATTTGACTTTCGCAGAGGTAGGGAACCCTCATTTCGGTCAATTTCCATCATTCAGAGCATCGTCTTTCCTGCTTTTGTCATAATCATTGTCCATGCAGCTACTTTCATTATGTTCATTCTCTCCCAGCTGTCCGTGTTCCATCCTGAAACAATCGACCTCTTTCTCCGACTGTTTCACCTCCTAGTTGCCGCGTAATATTTTCTTATTCCTCATAAAAATTTGAAGTCATTTCAGTGACGGACCAATAATCACGATTGGCCTATTCATCCACAACACATATCTCAAAAAAGTACTAAAAGAAATGTTCTGCGGTGCACCAATAGAACCAGAAAGGGATGAAGGAGACAGCTATTTCGAGCAACTGGAGATACAATGGGAGGAGCCAACAGAGAAGAAGAGACGGTGGAACCGCCAGAAGACTCTCCTCATGCGATTTTTATTTTTGGATGACGAATAAAAATACACAAAAAAAATTAGAAGATTTTGATGCAGTTCTCGATTTCACAAGGAAGACGCAACGAAACTTCGCTTATACCCCACAGCGAACACTACAACTTCACAGATGCAAAAAGTTCCGGTGGATAACCTCGCTAATTCTAAAACTTCGCCACCGCTGTATTACAAAAGGCTTTACTCATTAAAAGTTTTTGGGCCTCCATGAATTATTTCCGATAATTGGATTTGCAGAATATATGCAATTCTTGTAATTGCAGCGCGCATATAGCAGATGTTTTTCTTCCATCGAGACTTGTAGCACGTTCTTCCAACCATTAGCTTCTCTTCTTGTTGTCTGATGAAACTTTTGTTCATATCAACAATAAATCCAGAAGAGTTGAAATGGTGGTTCGTCTCCGAAGCAGCCCTTATCCTAATGAATTACTGCATCTGTA
Organism: Oscheius sp. DF5033; assembly: GCA_964036215.1. Classification (NCBI taxonomy): domain Eukaryota; kingdom Metazoa; phylum Nematoda; class Chromadorea; order Rhabditida; family Rhabditidae; genus Oscheius; species Oscheius sp. DF5033. Next base: position 5,086,572 of record CAXIWN010000002.1, on the reverse strand, counting down.
TTTCTGCCATGCTAATGACTCCGAGATTGCGGTTCCATGTCCATTTCAAAGTAAAATTTCCTACTGATTTTGAGTGTCCACTTTTCAGATTCCTGTGATGTTTGTGTTTTCTCAATATTTCTTATTTTTAACGGCTAGGCTGGTGATATTAGGGTATTTGAGTCATTTATTGCAAGTTGAGAGCCTGCCAGAGGAAAAATTGGTACTGATTGCCTGTTCCTGGTTCAGGCTCTATTTTATCGTCATGATAATGATTGTGTATGAACTCAAAACCGACTAGGTTTAAAACTATTTTTAGGGGTGTCCCTCTCGTTATTGAGAAGGAGCTGTCCCTTTATTATATCAAAGATTACGCCACCAAGACGCGTCCTTGGATCCCGCTACTGCTCATTTTCCTCTTCAGTTCAATCCCAGCTATTTGTGCCACTGCTGCCGTACTTGGTATGAATTTTAATAGAAATTCTAGCTATCGCCATTTCTGTGGAATCAGAAACATCTGTAGAAAATTAGCACTGTGTTTTTTGCCGACAAATTATTTTCAGAATGGGTAAATATTCTCGACGGATTTTTTATTATCGCAATTGGACCGTTGCTGATTTTTACCGTATTCTTTTGGAATTATCGAAGATGTTGGATGCTGAATAATGCATTGAAGAATAGACGACCAGCTCATGTCAAATATACCCTAGCGGTTAGATATCAACTGGAGGAGAACTTGTACTTTGCTGAGGTAAATCAGGTTTTGGATTATTCCGTGGGTCCGGAGTCTGGCAACGGTCAATTTCTTGGGTGAAATTTGTGCACCGGGACCTGAGAACAAGCGTACTTGAATTTGAGATTTTTAATGAAAAAAATTTGCCTGATTTTCAAGCGGGTCCCGTAGCACTCTTTTCTTCCACTCTTGGAAATTGGTTATTTTTTCGAGGTGTAAATGATCCCGGGCCTCTTCTCGATGATGCCAAATCGAAATTGGGCCCGGATGCATCGTGATGCACCCTGGACGCTGCTCTGCCTCCTAGATTTGCAGCTCTGACCAAATCCTGGAAAAGGAGCCTAACTACAGTGTCACCCATTTTTATTTTCAGGGAATAGTTTTCGCCCTTAGTGTGATAGCCATAGTCGGCCTGATTACCTACGTCTCATTCGTTCTTTCCCATTTGGAGATTTTCCCTCCAGAAACGGAGCATCTCCTTCTTCGAATATTTCATCTCATAATTGCTGCGTATGGCTTTCTAGCTACCTTCTAAAGGCTCCTTTTTCAGGGATGGTCCCCTACTTGCAATAGGGATTCTTGCCCACAATGCATATTTCAAAAAGATAGTCATGCAATTCTTCTGCGGTGTTCCTGTAGAAGCCAAACGAGATGAAGGTGACAAATATTTTGAGCAATATAAAGCCCAATGGGAAGAGCTCTCGGAAAAGAAGACGAAGAGAAATCGACAGAGGACATTTTTAATGTGGTTATTATTTCTTAATGAAGAATAACATTGCAATTTGTTCCTAAGCAATTATTTCAAGGGGCAATGATCATGTAAATGGATTTAGCAGATGTTTTTGAAGTCTCATAGAGAATAAAACAAGTTTTTTAAGTGATTAATTCGCACCATCGGCCACCGCACTATGGCAACGATCTTATAATTCATTTTCAGCCTAGGAACCTCTGTAAGTTCCGCGTTTTCTAAGGATTTTTGAGAATTGTGGTCAGATTTAGCTGATTTTCAGGTTTACAATCCAATGTTCGAGCCGAGTAATGACAAAGATAAAAAATGAAGCTGTTCTACATTTCCCCCATGGATCCCGAAAAGCTCAAGTGGTGGTTCATAGCTGAAGTAATTCTCAGCATCGTCAATTATCTCCTGGTATCGGCATTAGCCGTGACTTTTTCAAAATTGAGATTACATCCTCATTTCAAGGTATCCACCACAAATTCGCGCACTGAACTAGGGCTTCCAGATATTTCTTCTTTATTACATTGGCAATTTCTATCCATTTATTACTTCACGGTTGATAATTTTGGCATATCAAAGCGGGATTTTTGACACCGGTGAGTGGGAAAATTGCAAGTTTTGAGCGAACTTTTCAGGAGAACCTGAATCGAATCCAATCATTGTGACGTGTTCATGGATTCGTGGCTTCTATTATGCCCTCATGATGACATTGTAAGTTGCTTTAACAAGATTCTTGACATCGTCAGGTCCTAAAACGACTGGAAAAGAAACAGAATAATTTCCAGAAGTCTTCCAGTCTCCATGGAACGAGAAATCTCCCTTTTCTACATCCAGCAATATGAATACCGCTTCAAATTCTGGGTTCCTTTTTCCACGATATTTTTATCGGTTCTTATGAGCAGCTTAGCTGTCACTTTTGTCACTTTTGGTAAGTATTTTCAACTTGTAGATAGGAATCGATCTTCAGAATATTGCCCAATAATAATCATCGCCTTTTTATTGGCCTTCATTCAAGGAATCGGCGCGCTGGTAAGTCGTCTCCAACTGATTACAGGAGTCTTTGCAGGTTTATTTGTACAACTATCGAAAAACCTGGATTCTTAACAATGCTCTAAAGAAAAGAAAGCCTTGTTATCTCAAATATTCTCTGAGTATTCGATATCAGCTGGAGGAAAATCTCTGGTTCGCTGAGGTCGGAACCCCCGCATAGCAACCTCGCAATAATTTCTTTCAGACAATAAAAAATGTTACCGTAACGATTGCTTTCGTTTTGGCCTGGACTTTCGCTGCCTTTATTTTGGCTAATTTACCAATTTTTCCCATGGAGACAATGGAGATTCTTGACTGCTTTTTGAATGTCCTAATGGCTGCGTAAGTTATTTACCTTTAGGAGATTTATGGACGAAATATTCAGAAACGCCCCTCTAATAACTTTGATGACATTTTTATACAATAAGTATATGACTGGAATATTGAAAGGATGGTTATTTGGAGCAGAAGTTGAGCCAGAAATTGATGAAGGAGATAGCTACTTTGATCAGTTGTTGGAACAATGGGGTGAGCCGCAGGTGGAGAAGACCTCGACACAAAAGAGGACATTGTTTATGAAATTGTTACTGTTGAGGGAATAAATGTGTTTCAAACATCAAATTCTTTAATAAATGCGCCTATTCGTCACAATTTGATTTTATTATTAAATTTTCCTTAAAATAACGCTGTATAAATGAATAACATCATTCCGTCCAAATTTAATTCACAGCTTCGTACGAGGAAAGTATTATGGTTTCAGGCTCAAACAACGGAAACAGAAAAGGACACAGGTGTTTCTATAACCAGTCACCAACCGCCATCGTGGTCCTTGGGCAATTATGAAATTATTCTTTTACCTACCTGATGATCCAACAAAACTGTATTTCTGGTATATTCTAGAAGTTCTGATTCTTATTATCAACTACATTCTTATAATAATATGGGTAATTATAACGCCAAAAGTTCGTGTTCACATCCATTTAAAGGTGATTTTATTCGACAATAAAATTGTGTAGAATTTTTAGATTTATATTCAGTTTGTTTACGTTTGTTTTGCATTATTTATCACCGTTAGATTTATTGTATTGGCGCATTTCTTTGGATTCTTTTCATTGGATAAAGAATTACCGGTGGAAAATAATACAGTGATGATCATATGCGCTATAGGGCGAATGTTTTATCCAGCAGTCATGGTAACAATGTGAGTTAATTGTGAGTGAAATGATAAAGGTTACGCTTAAATTCGTCCATCCACCCGAATGATCCTTTTTTTAGAACCTTTATAATTTCCATAGAAAGAGAATTGTCGCTGTATTTTATTCAAGATTATGAGTGTACCTTTCGCATATGGATTCCTATTCTTTTGATATTTATCTCTTTCTCTATTGGCATTTTGACACCTATTATGGGCATTTACGGTAACGGAGTCGTTTTTGTTATTGCGCTTTGGTTTCAGAACTTATTACCTTTGTTCCTGGGGTGATTGCCGGTGTCATCGTTATAGTCTCAGGTTTTCTGGTAAGAATATAGTCGATTTCCAATTCTGGGGGAAATGGAAGTAGGATCCGCTTGAAAATCAGGCAAAACTTTCGAATTTTCATCGGGAAACGTCAAATTCAAATGCGCCCGTCTTGATGTCCTTAGATTGAAAACCGCCTCAAACACTTGTTAAAACTAAATAAATTCAGCTATATTTATCCAACTTCTATAGAACCTGGAAATTAAATCACGCATTAAAGAAAAGACTTCCCTGTCGATTAAAATACTCCCTCAATACTCGCTATCAATTAGAAGAAAGTATATGGTTTTCTGAGGTAGGCGTTCCTACAAACCTGTGCATTCTTCAGATGATGACAACTGCTCAAATTGTTGTCGGCAGTGCCGTAATTGTGACATCTATGATCTTCTTCTGTTCTAATCTTCCATTTCTTACAAATGAAACAAGAGAAGTTTTGGACCTTGCATATCATCTTTTGATCGCCATGTATCGTGTTATTTGCGGGCTAATTTGACAGGAATAATTCCAGAGACGCTCCAGTTATTGCAACCGGCATGGTTATTCATAATAAATATCTAGTGGGAATATTTAAAGGGTTGTTTTTTGGAGCAGAAGTGGAACCAGACAAAGATGACGGTGACTTCTACTTCGACCAGTTGTTGGTTCAATGGGAAGGTCCTGAAACGAAGAAAATTCAATCGAATACAAGGAAGAATCGGACTCTCCTTGTGTGGCTCCTACGATTAAAAGAATGAAATGTCTACTGTCTTTAGGTTTTGTACTGTGCTTTAATCAATGGACATCGGATTTTATCGCAGAATGTTTCATAAAATATGAATAAATATCAAGAATCTGCAGACTTGCTAATTTTTTCAATTTTTGGAATTGCAACTTCAGAAAGACGCGGAACTATCTTTGTACCAGAAATCTTGACGCGAATGAGCCGCAATCGAAAGAGAGCAGGTGTTTTTACGATCACAAAATCGACACAACGGGTCCATAGGTACTCAATTGGACGCTCATGAAACCTTTCTTTTTTATTCCCAGTAACCCAAATAATCTTTTCCACTGGTATCTTATCGAATTCATTCTTCTAATTATCAGCTATATTTTGCTAATAATTTGGATATTTATGACACCAAAGTTGAGAGTTCACATCCATTTAAAGGTATTAGTCATCCTGGTAACCCTCAAAATCATCTCAGATTTATATTGGCTTCGTGTATTTAACTTTTATGCTCTATGTAACTGCTAGAATTATTGTATTAGCATATTTTAATGGGTATATTCCGATGGAAATAGGGATTCCGCTACAGGAAAATCCGATCATTGTGATCTGTGCATTGTTGAGGATGTTTTATCATACGGTTATTATGACAATGTAAGCGTAGACAAGAACTATACTCGATTTTCAACTGCGCGGGCTGTCAATGTCCTATTAAAATTAGAAATCGACCATTATAACATGGTGTTTTCTCTTCATTTCTGAGGTTGTCACCAAAGTTCAAAAACCGAGGTGCCGTTCACAGTTTGAAAATCCTCCAAAATCAAGCAAAAATTCTAGAATATTTCGGAAAAAAAGGGGAGCTTCCTCCAAAAACCTTTAACCACGTTTTCGACCACAATAAATTCCTTTCAGAACAGTCATAATAGCCGTCGAAAGGGAACTATCCCTTCTATATGCCCAAGATTATGAGTACACTATCCGCCTCTGGGTTCCGTTTCTTCTCATCTCAATTTCAGTAACTTTTGGTATCTGTGTATCGGTGGGAGCTGTCTTTGGTAACCAAATATTCCCAAAAATATTGTAATATTTTCAGAAATCGTCCCGTTCTTCCCCGGTGCAATTATTTCTGGTATTTGGTGTATTTTGGGTCTGTTGGTAAGTTTTATCACCATTTTTATAAGATTTCCCTTCAGTCATACTTGTACAGCTTCCGGAGGACATGGAAATTAAATTACGCGCTGAAAAAGAGGCTACCGTGTCAATTGAAGTATTCTTTGAGTGTTCGTTATCAATTGGAAGAAAATATATGGTTCTCTGAGGTATTTTGTGGCCAAAATAAATAATTTCCGCTTTTAGGTAATGATAAATGCCCAGGTAATTATAGCATTTGCTTTCGGCTTCACCTGTCTTTCATTTCTGTTCGCTAATCTACCATCTTTTAATGAGGATACGCGAGAGATCTTCGACGTGGTTTTTCATCTTATGGCGGCCGGGTAAGCAACTAGATAACCCAGTAATTTTAAATTTCAGAAACGCTCTAATCCTTGCTTTCGGCACATTTATACAAAATAAATATATGATAGGAATATTCAAAGGGCTCTTTTTTGGAACACAAGTGCAACCCGATGTGGATGACGGTGACTCCTATTTCGATCAGTTGCTGGTTCAATGGGAAGGCCCTGAAACAACTGCCCAGCAGATGAAAAGCAATAGAACTTTTCTAATGTGGTTATTACGGCTCAAGGAATAAATTATGTTTAAAAAAATGCTGTAAGCACTACCTCGGGGTGGGTGACTTTTAGACCAAGTGCGACTTGGTCTAATGGTACCCCGCTTGGTCTAATGGTACCCCGCTTGGTCTAATGGTACCCCGCTTGGTCTAATGGTACCCCACTTGGTCTAATGGTGAATTACTGGCTAGAAAGCCCGTCTAATGGTGAATTACTGGCTAGAAAGACAGTGCCAAATTTCATCACTTATTGGCTGACAAATCATTTATGCTTCCGAAGGCTCGCTTCGCTCGCGGGGCTAGGGGGGTATCCCTCGGGAGATTTGGATTCTTTAGTTTATAGAATGTCCGGGAGAAGAAAATCCGGGAGTAGATCGCTTGGTAGAGCAAAACAGCCATCAGTAACGATATTTTACCGTTTTCCCCAACTAAGCGATCTCCTCCCGGACTTTCTTCTCCCGGACATTCTATAAACTAAAGAATCCAAATCTCCCGAGGGATACCCCCCTAGCCCCGCGAGCGAAGCGAGCCTTTGGAAGCATACGTGATTTGCCGATCAAAGAGAGTTTATGAGTGATGAGATTCGGCACTATCAACTTACTTCTTCCGCGGAAGTAACTTGACGAGTCACAGAGAAATAACAGATCAATAGTCACCATTAGACCAAGCAGAGTACCATTAGACCAAGCAGGGTACCATTAGACCAAGTCGCGCTTGGTCTAAAAGTCACCCTCCCCACTACCTCGGCTGGTGACGTGTAACAAACAATGATCCTTGGAATAGATTGGAACTGGGGCACATGTATACAAGAAAAAATTTTATTTATAATTTATGAATGAGCATACACGATCAGGGAGTATCTTTCCTATATAATATCTGTACTCGTTGCCCTTTTGAAATTTTTCATGTAGCAAAAAATGCATTTGGGTTTTTCTAAACGGCTATGGTGATGTGGGCAACAAAGAAAAAAACTTCTTTGCAGTCGAAGCATGCGATTGGGCAATTTTGTTCCGAACTGTGGTATGGAAATGAATCCTGTATGCGCCTAGAGACATTAGCTCAACTCCCCTCCACTATTTTTTCTCCAAAAGAAGCAAAATCTGTGCAGTTTCTCTTCGAAATAGACGAAACACCCCCTAAAAAGTGAAATTTCGCTTGTTATTTTTACCATGTTGCTGATCCAGTCTGAATTATCCTCTTCACTGGAGTTTCTTTTTTCCCACCATGCTCTTCATTTTTACCCACACAAGTACAGTGCAAAGCTTTCGTATTCGACAGAAACATATTGCCGTTTTTCTTTTAAACACATCATATCCTAGGTAGAATTGAGGAAATGTATGTTCCTGAAAATTATGGGTACTAAATAACCTGGGAAGTTGGAAAAGAATGAAGTGAAAAGAATAGAAAATGCAGCTTTCAGATGACTTCTGGAATTGGCAGCTTCAGAAATAAATGAATGCCTGCTGGTCGATAAAAGAAGAGGCCCTTACCAGTTTTTCAAGGGGAGTTCTGGCGGAGAAAAAAGCAACAGTTTTTACGAAAATAGCGTAGGCTACCCCCACTGAAAATCTAATCGTCACGGAAAAGCACGAAAAAAGTCGATCACAGAGCAACTAATAAGTTTACGCGAATGGTTGACACGTTTCTATCAAAGCAGATGTTTTCCATCATATTTAATGTCATGTTGCTTGTGGTCCAGTTGATCTAATGGCCATTATGAGGCTTCTCTTTATTCCACATGCACCAGAAGCCCTCTATTCATGGTTTATTGTTGAAATGATTATTACCGTGTTGACTTGTTTCCCCTCTTTGATTGGAATGGTAATTATGACTGTCAAATTGAGGATGCATGTTCATGTTAGGGTAAGATTGGCTGCAAATTCAGAGTAGTTCTTATTTTTAGATTTATTTTATTTTTCTGTATATTTGCTCCTCAATATTTTACCTCGTGAGGCTGGTCATTATTGCACATCAGTTTGACTGGTTTGATTATTCAGGCGAGTTTTCTGTCGAGAATCCGAGAAAAGAAACCGAGAATCAATTTGAGCCACCCAATGGCTTATTGAAACTTATCCTCTGTGAAAAATTTAACCTGGAAGTGGCATATTTCGGTGTTTTTTTTCTCGGAAACCCTATTGGATCATTTCCAATTGCCTTGTTTTCCCCGTTCCTACCATATTTTGATCAAGAAAAGTTACATACGAATAATTGCCGTAAATTCAATTGATTCGAAACACAAACGACTTGAGCGTTTTTCAGACATCCCTGAAGAAAATACTGTGATGATCATTTGCTCCTTTTGGCGGTATTTCTATTTAGCCTGTTTGTGCACTTTGTAAGTTCCCCGACCTTTAAAATTATCGTAATATTTAGAGCGTTCCCCGTCGGTGTAGAAAGAGAACTCTCCTATTTTTTCATCCACAATTATGAGAAAAATTTCCGGCTTTGGATACCAGCTGGGTTAATTATTTGGTCACTGGTGACTAATAGTACAGCAGCATATCTGGTCACCTACACAGTTTGTTCATTGTACAGTGTCAGTTATTTTCTGATAGGTGAAGCTTGTCTAGGATTATCGGTAAATGAAAAAGGGGACCGTTTTATGTGCCAATTTTAGATTTATTTATACAATTACCGGCGGACGTGGCTACTGAACAAGAAACTAAAGAAAAGGCTGCCTTGTAGAGTGAATTATTCTTTGAGTGTACGGTATCAATTGGAAGAGAATCTGTGGTTTGCTGAGGTGAGCGAGGAAAATAGAGGGAAAGGGAAAACTGAGAAGAAAATAGAGGAATAAAGAAACAAAACTTGGTCGAATGTTAAAAAAAGGAAATTGCCCTAAAAACAAGGAAACCCAAGAAATTAAAAGCCAGTCAAAGTGCAAATGAAATAAGAATTTTTCCTGGTTAATTACGAAGAAAATTCTGTTCCTTCTAATCGTAATCAAGGAGAAGATTCAGCAAAAAGAGAAAGCAAAAGGCCAGAGAAAGATGAAGAAGAAAGGCCGTCTTGATAGTCGTCTTGATAGCCCAGAACAAGACGAGATTCAATCAAATAAAACAAAGAAGAAACAAGAACAGTACAGTTATTTTTGTTGGCCGAAGCCATTTTTTTATTCACAAGATGTGTAGCCCTCTAGGGGTTGTACTCGATGGGGAGGTTCTTGCGGCGGACCATTCCATCGCCCTGGAACCATTCACGACGGAAGGTTTTCGCGGCACCATCTGGGGTATTGGTCCATTCGATGGTGATACGGTCGTTGTTCGTATCCTCCTGGCCAAAGGCAAAGGCATCACAGCTGACAGCCATGAGGGTGGCCTCCTTAGGGTCCAGGACCTGTAAAACCGGGGATTAGACACGTGAAAACAGAGGAAAACTAACTCCGCAGGCGGGGTCGACACCCAAGCGTTTCATGTTGGTCGTCTTGATGGCCCAACCAATGCGACGAGCAGAAGAATTAATAATCTTGATATGGTATGTGTGCTTGTCGTCATAGGGGGCATTGAAAACGATCTTGGTGCCAGGTTGAGTGACAATATCTCCTATAACATTCAAAAATGAGTAAATTCAAAAAAGCGCCTTCGAAAATTTTGCAATTATAAGTGGCGCCAGGCAGAAATTTGCCAAAAAAGCGGCCGTAAATATAAAATGAGTAAAATAAAATAATTAAATGTAAATAAATAAATAAATAAATAGGAAAATAAATAAGAAAATAAAGAAACAAAGAAGAAACAAAGGGAAAAAGGCTTACCGGGAGGTACCGATTGAGCCATTGTTGGTTGTTTGTTGGATGCTGTTTGATCGACTTGGCCATTTTTAAACTCGAATTTGACGGAAACACAACATTTTAACTGGTCTGAAGCTTATCCTTTACAATACCCTGTTCTGTCAAATTAGAGAAACAAAAGCGAAGTTTGCCCAGACAGCACTTGACAAGAAGAGAAACAAAAGCGAAAAATGGACAGATGGTACTTGACAAAGAGAGAAGCAAAGAACAACACAAACAGACAGTATAAAAGAAGTTGGTGAAGATAGGGGGATTTCGGCAGGCGGTATGGTCAAGCGGAGGAAACAAAATTAATTCGGTTAAGCTTTGTAAGTATTCCGATAAAATCAGATTTTTTCAAGGAATTTTCACTAATTGTTTTGGTTCCAGATGATCAAATCCCTTACCGTAACCATGGGAATAGTCACCATAACTACTTTTGCCTTCTTTTTACTCTCAAATCTCCGCTGGATTCCCTCTGACATCAAGGAATATCTCGATTGTTGCTTCAATATCTGGCTAGCTTTGTAAGTATTCCGATTGTCTACTGGATTACAGTATTATTTTCAGATCCTGCCCGTTAATTTTAATAGGAACCTTTGTCTATAATCGCTATCTGATAGGAGTTGTCAAAGGAATGCTGTTCGGGCATTCAGTTGAACCAGAAATTGATGAGGGCGACTTCTATTTCGATCAGCTGCTTCATCAATGGAATGAGCCAATTGTCTCTGATAAAAAAGAGCAGCAAAAGAAGAAGACATTTTTCATGATTATTTTGTTCCTTGAGGAGTAATAAAGGTAGAAATTTGTTGAGAACTTTTTGACCTTTAATCGGTTGTAGAGCATATTTATTCAAAAAATTTATTTATTGGATCATGTACCATACAGTCATTTTTATGTACACGAACACAAATGAGAACATGAATAGATTTATGGAAGTTTGTAAAAAATACTAGCATATTCCTTATACAACACAATTTGACATGATTCAATTATAAATTCAATCCTGCCTTTGACATCTACACAGCGACAGATTCTTGGGTTATAGTTTCTGAAAAGATGCATCACGTTTTTGGTAGGATCGAGATCAGGGTCAAAATTTCGGGAAAAATGTAGCTCAAATCTTTTCAAATTTGGTGGATGTTCTGTTCGCAACAACTGAAATGAATTTAAAAAAATAAAGCAAAAAAATCCTATGCCTCAATAAAATCTTTAAATAAATTGTATAAATCTTCATCACCATAGGGCATCTCATGGTAGCAAGCCCATTTCAGGATTTGAAGTCGGGATAGGAATTGTATTATTATATCTTTTGCTGTGTTCGGTTGCAAATGCACGTCGTGTAGGTAAACGTCCACTTCTTTCTGAAATCTATTTCTTACAAGGCTAGGAAAAAGCAACAGTTCACAGTTTCTCACCAGGAAAAAACTTCTATTAAAAAATTTAGGAGAAAAATATCGCTGGTAGCTCAATAAACAGGTCGCTGTGGTAAAAATCAGGCAATTTTTTTGAATTATCATTGGTAAATACCAAATTCAAATGCGCGCGTTCCCAGTTCTAGCAGCGTTTGTATTCTTCCAAAGTTGGAAGCCTGGGTCTTCAGAATCTAGGCAATAACACAGTCACACAGCGTACAGTCATCCCCGATAAGAATTCGCCCCTTGACGCATGGAAAACACCTGACTGACCAAGGTTTTTGCCTGCAGAAGTGCTTCATATCGATCTGAGCCGATACTATTCAATTGGATGGCTTCAGGTTTTAATAATTTCAATAGTTCCGCCAGTGGTTCCTTTGATAAATCTTTCATATTAACGTTGATATGTAGACGTTTACTCGTAAAACGAGTGCTTTTTAAGTTCTCACGCAAAGCTTCCAAATTCACTTTCATGTCTACAAAAACATTTCTACTAAATGGGTTTGACAAACCTCTGACGAGGTACAAATATTCGCATCGAATTCCATGCACTTGTTCAGGATCTATATAGCTTCTTGGCATTTCCTCCTTTTCGTTCTCCTCTTCCTTATCCAGAGAAACATAAAATCGATTGGGAAGATATGTCGTAATGAAGTTCCCATGTAGCGTGATAATTTTGCTGCTGTCAGAGATTTCGGCAATTCCCTTGCACGTCTGTTGTAAACGACAATAACTCAACAAGTCAACCTGAAAATTCTCTTCGTAAACTTTAAAACACAGGATAACCTTGTTTAAAACCTTTTCCACAAGGTGGGGAGCAATAGCAAAAAAGGAGAAATTGGCCATATTGACGGGGAAAATGATTACCCGGTTATGGAGCGTCTTATCGATAAGCCGAACCACATTCCTGTTGACCCTGCCTTTTTCAACCAAAGTGATATGAAATTCGGAAAAGTGTAGACTATTGAAACAAACTAGTCCAATTTTTAAATTAAATCACTTTATTCAAAAGTCAAATGCTCAAAAACAAAGAGCGTAAACGTTTCAACTTGGACTTCTACCATCTGTTCCTATTGGTGACGATGTCGTGAAATTATTGCTAGCGATCTTACAACGACATGTCACAATATCCACGAAACATCGTCGATATTCCGTAATGATCAAAATTATCAATATTGGATCTACTAGTTTAGCTATTGGTAGAAACAGTGAGCAGATGATAGCTAAACTTGGTAGATGGATTTCCTGAAAAGAAAGGAAATAGCTGGCCATAATCGGAATAAATTCGAAAATCATGGGAATCAAGGTCTGAAAAATATTTAATTCTACTTGGTTATTTTCTTACCTGGTAAGCTAATAATATAAATAATTGATAATGAAGCTTTCTTATTTATTTGACATGGTAACTACTGCCTCCACCTTATTGAATTGCTGTATAATTTTTATGCTGCAGAAAGCAGCGACGGAAAAAGCAATGGACATAGCTGGTACCCAAAGAGCCAGAAAACCGACTGATTTCCATTGAAGAATCCCATGTTGATCCTAAAAATCCTGTTAGAGAATTTTCCAGGTGTCATTCTGGGCTAAAAAAAAGAACTTTTCAAAACTGATGAAAAATTTGGAAATTTTGGCATAATTTTGCTGATTTTCAATCTTGTTAGAGGAAATAGAAGCTAGAGCCTTTTTTAAAAGTTTTTTTAAAAAAAACATTTGTCGTTTTCCAATGAAAATCCAAAGAATTTGCCTAATTTTCATGCGGATTCCCCAGCTTACCCTAAGCGGAATCCCAAGAAAGGAAATCTCTACCAAGCGTAGGTCCAGAATTCCTTGGCTGACAGATGCATGAAAGGATTCCGTTATACGATTTTGATACATGTAAGTGTAGATTGGTACGCAGCATAATAATACAATAAAAATAAAGAAAATCACAAGAATAAAGATTCTTTTCGGTTCTTTGAACCATTTTAAATATGTTGTGCTGAAAAAGAAATATGCCATAAAGATCTCCGATTTGGGTTAATCCTCCAAGGGTTCGACTCACCTACACATGGCAAAATAACGATAGACAAAAGAATACGTAAGTATTATTACAAGTGCCATGTATGTGGCGGAATATGTACAGACAACATAGGATCCGAAATCTCTTGGTAAACGATGAACAGTCGAATAGAAGACCCATCCAGCTGTAGATGATTCGTAAACAGGGACAGTTAATATTGATACAACTGTATTAATCGCTGCTATTGTAGAATAAGAAAAGAGGAGAAATTTATAAGTTCCAAGAGTTTTACTCGATCTAAAATTATGCTTTAAAGAAAGTATCTGGGAAATTATTCATGTTAATTAAATTTTATTGAATCCATGGCCGTCATGAGGAAAAGTCGCTACTTTTCCTTAAGGAAACTTACTTTGTAGCTATTAAAGTCATCAATAACAAATTACAGCAAAGACCACCCATGCTGACTGCTGTAATGGTCCATCCGACCAGTAAAAGAAGAGCCGTCATTGAAATAACCTAAAACAAAACAATGCCGTATTTCTACGTTATTGAAGGGAGGGAATATATCAGAAAATTGTAGCACTACTCTCGTAAAAAAACGCTAAACTTTGATGAAACTCCGATCTTTCAGACTTTTATAGGTACGGCTGAACTTAAGATAATCGACGCCCCCCTACCATCTTTTGTTATTCCGTCATGTGATCTTTTCCACGATTTCAGTACTTTGAGTGAATATAAACCGAAATTTCCACATTTCTAAATTAAATCCCTTTATTCATGCAATCGTAACAATTTCATGAGCAATGTTCTCTTTTTCTTCTTCTGCTCCACCGGCTCGTCCCATTGCTGTAGCAGCTGCTCGAAGTAACTGTCTCCTTCGTCAATTAGTTCGCTTTCTTCCGGTCCGAAAAGCACACCTTTCACCAGACGGATTAAATATTTATTGTAAACCAGAGCTCCCAAAGGAATAAGTGTACCCTCTCTGAAATTTATTCTTTCATTATAAAAGAGAACGTACGAAGCTAGGAGACAATTGAATAGACAATCCAAAATATGGCGGGTATCTTCTTCAAGAAAGGGTGAAATTGTGCAGAAAAATGAGACTAAATCAGCTACAATCACTACAAAAATTGTTGCAGTAAGGGATTCTAGCATCTGAAGCAAGAAATACCCAAAATTTCGCTGAACTGACCTCGGCTACCCATAAATTCTCTTCTAATTGATAGCGTACACTCAAAGTATATTTCAATCCACAGGGCTTTCTTCGTTTTAGAGAATTATTTAAAAGCCATGTTTTTCGATAATTGTACAAATAAATCTAGAAATTTATAAGTTTTTTTTTGAGGTTGCTCCTTACCATGAAAGCAATTGCTGCGATTACAGCTAAAATAGCTGCTCCTCCTACTATTGTAAGCAGCTCAAATGTGTAGACACAGGAACTGAGGGTGCATATGCTGATTGACCAAATAATAAGAAGGAAGGGGATCCAGGGGCGGTGATGCTTCTCATAGTCTCTTACGTAATAAAGGGCGCATTCTCTTTCAAAAGCCAGCGAGGTGATCCTGAAAAACGGTGCAATAATCGTAAAAGTTGCATCATAATAGGGGAGAAACACCCGGGAATTTATAAATAGCATACTACTAAAGAAATGTTCAAGCGCTGCAGGACCGGAACTTCCGAGACATATTCTTTAAAATCAAAGCGACTTCAACTCTTTTGAGCCGGGTCTGCGAACGAAATTTGGTTCCCCTAAGGTTTCATTTAAAGAAAGCTGGTGACTACAATTTCCAGGTACTGCCAGTCTACATATGAGCCACAATTGCCCTCCACTGTTTTTCCGCTCTCGTAAAACATAATAAAATAAAACTACAGTACTCATTTGTGTACCGCTCTTTTAAAGGACAGCAGCTGAAAATTTGCTTACAGTAGTGTCAATAGTAACACAAGGTAATAAATTCTGATCATTGAACAGACAATAATGAGTGGTGTCTCTTCCGGCGTCGTATATTCCCATATTCCGCTCTGATATGCCAATAGAGGAAATCTTGCCATCAAAAAGAAGAAATATTGTGTGTAAATAAAGAAAACATAGATCTGAATCCATAATATTTACTGGTAACTGGGCAACAAAACCTTGAAATGGATATGCATCCGTACTTTGAAGGTCATGTAAGTCATCATTGATCCCATGGGAATAGAGAAAATACATAATGCGAAATCGGCAATAAACCACCATTTTAAACTTTCTGGATTTTGAGGGGAAATGAAGAAAAATCTCATAGAACTTGGGGAATGTTACTTTGTCGAGTTGCGAGATAAGTTAGAAAAGCAGCTGCAGGGCAATTTGAGAACAACACCAGTCGGTGACGGAAATGGTCTATAATTCCCGAGAGAAACACAATGATCTTTATTCACAATGCGTCAGACAAATATTTACAGCGCATATTTACAGTGTGTCCTTGATCTGGGATTGGGCCATACTATTTGTGGTGGTATTCGATGGGCCGTTGCTTCGGTAAGCCGAAGTCACTGGATCAATTCGTCGTCCGCCTGAAAATTTGCTTTTGGACACACGCCATCCCTTACAGAATAAGCGTAAAATAGCCCTCCTGTAGTCCCCAATTAACACCATTGCAATGACCGGATCGATGCATTTTTGGAGGGTTATGGAGACGGAGAAGAAAGGCATCAAGGGGCCTAGATCGAAGTCCCCATTTTCGGTCCATAACGGGAATGTGAGATGGAGGAGAGATGGAGTATGGCATAAAACTACTGGAACCAGCGTCTGGAATTACCAATTTTAACATACAGTTATTGGAGAACTGTTCAAAGGCAATCAATGGTCCCACCTGGATTATTAGCACCTTGAATAGCTGCTTCTCCAATTTTACATCAACCTCTCCTCTATGATTTTGTAGTGCCTTTATTCTATTCCATATGGAATAACTGAAAAAGAAAACGAGCAGTGTTGAGCAAAAAATTATGAAGTAATGAGCGGCTGCACCCAATATCCCGGCCATTTCTGGCTGTCCATTATTGTCTTCGAATTGGACGATAATATAGCCAAAGCTCTTCATGTCAGGGATCGCGTACATGTCCATAATTTTATTAGCCATTTTCTAAAAATAGTCCTACTAATAGAGATAGGGTAACATGCTGTATGGATAACTGGCTGGGTACAGAACACAAATGCGCAAAGACTGCAGAGGATAAGAAATGCCAGGATTATGGCAACTATCAGGATTATTAAACAAGTACTCTGCTTTATTCTATCCAACAATGTTGATCTGAAAATGGTTGCTATACTGCAATAAAGATCGGAACCTGCACACAGTTAGATACCGATACGTAAAATTGACAATGACATATCCTAGCCAAACTTCATAAAACCAGCAAAATAGAGCCGAGCCAATTTTAGACAACTGTGTTCCCTTCAAAATTCCCGCGTAGCTAAAAGCTATTAGGGCTTTCTCGTATACCAAGACGACCTAAAACAGCGACTCTTTCGATCAGTGAAATTCTTACAGGCATTCCGACGAATGTAACCATAGCGAATAACATTTCAAATGCTGCATAGCCCGCCAAGAGATATTTATAGAATCCCATTTTACATTTTGTATGGAAGATGACAAGATACAGGAGGGTAGAGTTGAGAAAAGTGGCCGCAATAGTGCAGAGAACTTGGAAGACTATGGCAAGGTTTCGAAGGATCATAGCTTGAATTGTTTGGAATACAGTAACCTGCTGCAATTAACCGAGAGAGTATCTGGCTCCTGTTAAACTGAAGAAGGGGAAGTAGACTGTACCTCAAATAATATAAAGTGCAACTATGATAAATCAGCTGTTATAACTTATAAGGTTATATTGTTTTGTGTGCACAACTGTATCTTAAAAAATTAGTGAAAGGGCGCTGTGGGGGGCCCGCTTGTCTCAATCAGGCAAAATGGTCGAATTTACATTGATAAACGTCAAATTCAAGCGCTTTTTGAGGCCCCGTAATGTACTTTTTTACCAGAACCCTCAAAATCCATAACTTCTCGATTGATTTATTTGCAACGGTTTTTACACTTTACAGTACATTAGTAGCTAATGAATGAGAATTATGCTGCTGAGAGATAGATTTCATCGGATCACTGTTTCTGTAAGCTGATGATGAGTCATCAACTCGTCGTCTACCTGAAGATTGCTCATCTAGTACACATTGATCAGGAATCTTACAACAAACGTGGCGTAAAATTGCCTTTCTATAGTCGCCAATGAAAATCATTGCAATAACTGGGTCAATGGATTTTTGGAGGGTTGTAGAGACAGAGAAGAAGGGCGTCAAAGGTCCGAGATCCACGTCCCCGCTCCATAGGGGGAATGTGAGATTTAGGAGGGATGGCATGTGGCACATTACGACGGGAACTATTGTCTGAAAATCGTAAATTATTTTAGTAGTTACCGAATGAATCACCTGGATCAGTAGCACTTTGAACAATTGTTTCTCCAACTTTACATCAACTTCCTTCATTTGATGCTGCAGCTTTTTGATTCCTTTCCAAATCGAGTAACTGAAGAAGAAAACGGACAATGTCGAAGCCAAGATGATGATGTAATGTGTACTGGCACCCAAAATGCCGGACATCTCCGCGTGTCCATCATTGTCTTGGAATCGGACTATAATATAGCCAACGCTATTCATGTCACTGATCCCGTACATGTCTTCTAATTTATGAACTACGTTCTAAAAAATTTGGTATTTAAATTAGGTCAGCATACTGGATGGATGACGGGTTGGGTGCAGAACACAAATGAGCACAGAGTACAGAGGATAAGAAATGCGAAGATTACGATAGCTATTAGGGTTTTCAGCAGGGCACTGCGCTTTATTTTGTCTACCACAGTTGTCCTAAAAATTACATTGCAGAAATCACTACAGTAACCCAACCTGCACACAGCCAGATATCGATAAGTAAAATTAACGATCACGTATCCTAGCCAAACTTCATAAAACCAGCAGAATAATGCTGGTCCCATTTTGGCCAACTGTGTGCCACTGAAAATCCCAGTGTAGCTAAAAGCCATCCATGCCTTCTCCGAAACCAAATGAAGCTGAAAAAGATGCACATAGTAGGCAAGATCAAAAGAGGTAAATTTCATGGTCTGTTGACCACCGCGTCAACCTCCCTCGTGGTAATAATTATCATTTCCGCTTTGATGAATTTTAATACCAAAATATATCAAAACAAGCAGGAGATGACGGATAGAAAGCACAGTAGCTGTGAACTCACCGGCATGCCAATGAATACAGCAACGGCGAATAACATCTCGAAGACCGCGTAACCAGCTAGAAGATATTTATAGAATCCCATGTTGCATTTTGTATGGAAGAGGACGAGATACAGCAAGATGGAGTTCAAAAAAGTGGCTGTGAAGGTGCAGAGCGTTTGACAACCGATGGCGATGGTCAGAAGAGTCATAGTTAAAGGGTGTGAAGGTACTGTAACCCTCTGAAAAAGTTGGATTACTCGAATAAGCAAAAGAAATAAAGAGGAGGTGACAAATTTGAGGGAAATTTACGACTAAAATCGAAGCAGCTGATGATGTTGGGATTGTTTTGCTTTTGTCTAATTTTTTACAGTTGGTGTATCTTGAATATGAAACATAACTTAATGAAAGTTAAATCTTCCTGTATAAGAGATCTATATTTGACTGCAATTCCGAGAACTATAAGAGATCTTGATTCAAAATAGTGCAGGCCCGCTACAAATGCGGGTATTTTTATTTTAGGGCAAACTAGACAATAAAGAAGGCCTACGTGTACTAAAGGAGACCACATTTTATAGCCGAAATACGTACCACAGCTACAGTAATACGTGTGTTCCCCTCTTTTATACATCTCCAAACCTCGGAGGCGGGTTAATCCACCGTAATTTTACGCAAGAAATGGGCACCAATGTTCAATGGGTAAGACCCGCATGACATTAGACAAAATGCTTAGTTTTTCACCTATTCGTGACGCCAGGGCATTGTCAATAGATAACAGGTTACCAAATCTGTACGCCGATTTGTTTTTTTGCGTTCCTAGAAAATCCGTTTTGGAGCAAAGAAAACTAGGGAAAGCACAGGAAATAGCTGGGGATTTGCTTGTTTATTGCTCGATTTGCAAAAGGGCTGGGATAATGGGTTTGTTTTTGTAGGGAGCTCAAGATTTTTGGAAGGAGGAAATGAGAATGAAACGAGAAACAAAAACTCGGAAATCTCTTGAAATCTTTGAAGAGAAATCCTAAGCGACGTCGAAAACCCAAAAATCTTGGTCTGTTCATGGGAAAAGTTAGCCTGAATACGTGAATGACGGATGTTCCCATGAACCTTTTTTGATTCCAGACGAATCTCTAATTTATTTTTCACTGTTTTTCTTGGAATTTGCAAAATCTGATGAACTTGACAAAAACACAAAATTCAATAATGTTCTAGTTTTCCGCACTATTTACTTCACTATTTTTCATGCTCTTTCGAATGGTATATGTCTCATAGGCAGATCGAATCAGACGCAAAAAAGGTTCCCTTGTCAGGTACATTTGCTATGGTTAAAAAAGTGAAAACGTGTTGAATTTCTTTCTCGTACCTGACCAGGAACAAAAAATGTTTATCTCCATCTATACGAATTTACAGGTGCTCTGACACTCTTGTTCTCCTACGGGGGCGGCAATTCCTGAACTTGTACTTCAGCGGGCAAAATGGGTACATAAACAGCAGTCTTCGAGCTTTTTTAAAAAGACAAATCGGCGCAATTTATGGATATGAAAGTTGTCTACACAACTATTCTGAATCATCGGTTTCTTTATTGTAATCAACAAAGGTAGAAAAGCCGGCGGTTCCTTGAATTGTTAGAAATCCTCTAATAAACTTTCCGACCTTGGGAAATATTAGGGAACATGAACATTCGATGAATGTTTGTGGGAAATAATCCGATCTTATGGACAACTTTATTCACTTCTTAATTTCTGGTTTTCAGAGAAAGGTCGTCTACTTGGAGAGACGGATTAAGGATACACCTTCTCACGAGTGTGAATGAGTTTCTACGAACCTCATGGGTTCAATGAAAATAGTTGATATTTTGAATTTTGAGCTAGAAATCCTCTGCTCTCCCTGATAAAATTTAATGAGCAGAGATCGCAATTAATCCGTGCAAAATAATGGTAACGACATAAATGTCTCGGGCCCGGGCTACCGAGCAAAGTTGGTTCTCTGGTTGGAATTACGCCATTTTATGCCATCAGAATCAAAAAATAGCCCTTTTCTAATAAATCAGATCGCCCCAAGTAGCATGTCACTGAGAAATAGAGTAAGATACAGCCTTTATTTCTATTTTGGCTAGAAATGGGTAAACATTCCAACATAACCGATGATCTGCCCGGTCACGTAATTTTGATTGAAGCTGGCAGCAACCGTCAAACTATTGCTCAACGTGAAGGGGAAGGTCATTCTAGCATATGTGCCCACACTGAAGATGCAGCCATTTTCCTAATTTTTTTGCATTAAAACTAACCCAAAAGCCATAGCCACGGGGCTTGCTGCAGAACCATCAATTAGAATAATGTTGTTTTGAGGAAAAGGCACATTCACGTAGCTGAAATTAACACGAATCCTGGAAAATATTCTCACTAATTAGAAAAGGGATTCTTACGGTGTTTGTGGATTGTTAGGACTGTAATATTCAATAACTTGATGTCCGTTGTATTTGTCGTAGAGGTAGGAAGCTGAACTCGAATTCCGCTGGAAAGGGCCATTTCTTACCATTCTTTCCAGAATCCGGTACAGTCCAATAATCATCTCGATAATTGAAGAACGCTGTAGGATTCAGTTCCCAAGGCGATCCAGCAACATTTAGGGTAAACCAGTCATAGTCCTGGCCGGATAGTCCTGTGGTTACAATATTCATTGTATGCGTTTCATTCCAATTCGGATTTACGGTGCACAGGGCCAATTGTTTGACTCCAAACATAAATTCCGGGGCAATGCTGAAACAAAAGATTTCTGGTGTCTGAAAAGCGCAGACTATGCAATCTGATTATTTGGGGTAATATCTCCCTCGTAAATGGAGATAGTATCATTTGCCAGTAAATTGATGTCGACGAATTTGATACAAGTTTGGAAACTTGTTTGAATTGTCAGGGTATAGGTGCAATTCTTGGATTCATCTGGGCCAGAAATCTGGAAATGCAAGAAATAAAGAAAATCCGGGATTCCCTGGTTACCCTTCCAGTCTTTGTATAATTCCCTCCACAATTATTAGGCCCTTGCAATTGTTCACCATAAGCTGCTACCCAAAAATTCTTAAAGAAACCATTAGCAGGTGAATCATACACGACTTTTAGGAGATTGCTGGCCGAGTAATAGGTCTGATTATTGTAGAATCCATTTGTCAGCCTAAAATGTTTCGATTTTGATAAAGGAGCCGTTTACGTGACAAAAGGATCTCGATCAAAAATTGTATTATAGAACTTTATAGTACTATTGACATCCAGTGATAGGGCCACAAACGTGAACGTAGCTATCTTCCCAGTATCTGGGTTTATAATCCATTCACAATGGACACTTTGGTTGGAGCTTGGAAAGCTTGGAGAGTAGATATCGCCACTGCCGCTGAGATATTGCTGACCCATACAGGCTGCAGGGAAATCTGTCAGGTCTAAAAATATCAAGAATACAATAAAAGATAGGGCACACTTCGTTTACAGACGGCTACTGTATTTCTCATGCAGTCATTATTCATCCACTTTCCTTGAGGAATCGCATCATTGGCGGTTGCCAGAAAGACGCAATTTCCCAGATTGCTATTCCTGTATCCTGAAAAGTTTTAATCATTCTTAATTTTAGGAGGAATATACCGTAATTTGTGAAATCGACCGTGGTATTATCACTCCATACAGCAGAAGACAAGAAAAGCCCAATAAAAGCATAATTTGGGAAAGAACTATTAGCCAAGGACGGATTTGAAACAGCCACGTCACGGATGAAACTGTCCTCCTGAATTTTTGGATTACAGTATATTGGAGTATATACGCCAATATTATGAATAGAAGCCAAATCTGCGTAATATTCTCCACAGCGTGATTGCCCGTCCTCGTATCCATCTGCGGCGACAGGAAAATAGCAATGCCCTCGATAATAATAAGCCGTTCCAATACACAATGGAACTAAACTTGATTTCTCCTTTTGTGACCATGATTACCGTCAAAATTGGGTGTATTTCTACAGACAAATGGTGCCTTGTAGTCGTTACAACTGGCACTGTACCAGAAGCCTCCATTTATTGAGCTCAAGTAGACACAGGTTCCAATGTTTATGTTGGGATGCCCTAAAAGTTATCAGTCTATTCAGGAAACGGAAACCTGGAGCAAAATTAGTGTAAGAAGTGTCCGTGATTTGGACTCCACTATCCCAGAGACAAGAATTTGTAGTCGAGCCTATGCAACTCATTCCAAGCCAGATACTGTCATAATCACCGGCGAGGTGGATAGCCTTGGAATTTTCCTGAAGGGAATGATAAAAATTGAAACGAAACCCACAAAAGCATTTTGTATCGTGATCAGGAAGGAATTATCCCGGCCACAAGAGATGTAAGCCTGAAGTTGACTGGTAGGAGCCCTTCTCTAGAATTTTTCAATAAGAAATTTCTGGAAAAAACGCTTACAGCCGATTGACAATTTCCATTTCCGTCATCAGTATATGGACCAGGGCAATAAAGGGCTTTTATTGAGCCTAAAGCGAAGATTATTGTATAGCGAACAGTTTGGTACCAAGGAGAAAAACCGCTAGCACCGCCCGATGCATGGGAGTTGTAATGATAATTTTGTGGGGAGACTTCTAATCTCATAAGTTAGATAAGACACCAATGTTGCTGTGTGCTTTACCAAATTTGAAATAGGGAGCTGGGAAAAACACATAGCCTCCGAAATTTCTTTAAATTCAATAGAGATACCAACAAAACCTTCAAAAATCTTCAATAGATGAAGAAAATGAGTTGATTTCTTTACAATTTGAATGCCCATAACCCAAAGAACAAGACAACTTCGATCAACCGGTGATAAGGAAGCTGACTGTGTGCGTAAGCTGTCGGAAATAGTTTACAAGTCATTGCAGAGCTAATAGGCTTCTTCCGTTTCTCAAAAAGTTATTGATATATTTTTTACGTTTGTATATAGAACATCGTGTTTCCAGGGCAAAAGACCCAATTGCGCGTCCCAGCGTCCATCGAATCTCATTATACAGTTCATTTTGCAGCCGGGCATATATCCCGACTCACTTTTTTCAATTGGAAATCTTCGAAATTTCGCCAAACCTATTGTTTGGATATCTTTGGTGATGCACTATGCACAGGAGAACATTCGAAAATCGCATTCGTATCGCCTAACCATGGCACGACATGCCTTGGTCAAGTAACCAAAATCTGTCAAGAAAAGCTGTGGAAAGCCTATAAGTTTTGATGCACTTTTCGTGGAGGATATTCTTGAGAGTGGAACTCATTGAGATGTCCAAGCAAGACGTTAACGATCTACATGAGCACAAAAAATCCAAACTCGAAACAAATGAGTTCAAAAGAGCTTCAATATAGCCCAAATGGACAGCCATTGAAACCTAGGAGAAAACCGCTAATGCTGCCCAGTACATGAGAATAGTAACGGCAGTTGGTGGCGAGAGCTCCAATCTATTGGGTTGTTACATATGTATTGTCGCAGCCGCTAATTACCTCGAGTGGGATTTCCGCTTTACCACTGCTGATATATGAAACACAGTATCTAATAGAGCTTTTTCTGCTCTTTAAAACAAGTATATTTAGGAACCCGGTAGCTTTTTATTTCGGGGCTCTAGAGCTGGTTTTTGCCAAAATGGCGAGTCAGAGCTCGTCGAGCCATTTTGAAGCGCTGTTTTTGAGCTTGTTCTCCAAGATTGGGTAGGAATAACCTATGTTATGTAGTTGACCACCATATATAAAAAAGAGACCCAGAAGTCTCCGAATCTACTAGCAGGAATACAATTTCCCTGCGCCACGCATCGAAAAAAGACCCCCAAAATGATGCCGCATCCTGCGACGGCAAAAGGCCTTATTTCACAAGGAAAACACAACTTCTGAGAAGAAACTGAACACTTTCTAAATATAATTTTTTGCGCTTTTTAATATCTTCACTAAACCGAATATGAATACTGACCTGTTTTCCACCAATTCCGCTGCTTTGCTCTCAAAGGCGGGAAAACTCGCCTAAGCTGTAATATTTCGGCGATATCGAATTCTATTAAAATGTCTCTGGCATTTTGTAGAACACCATCTGTGGTATCTAGAAATACCAGCAGAACGCAAATAAATTGCATGATAACTCCAGAAAAGACCCGGTTAGCTTCTCTGCCGTGAATCAACATGTATCACGCATTTCGCACCTCGGCAGTCGGCCCCTCTAGTTTCTCGAGATGAAGAGCTACGAAGCCAATACATCTATCATTTTGAAGAGAAAACAATGCTCTACAAGGTGATGTGTCTCATATGGCAAAAGTCACCAAGCGGGGGTCCCCCCAGTGCAGATTATTGTCGGCGACACCACTTATGTAACAACCCAATATTAATAATAAGATATCAAGGTTGCAGCCTATTGGCAATAGATAAAATTGTATAATTTCATTCTAATTGCGAAAACGTTGATCTCTGATTCGTAATATACAAAAAAACCTTCAAAAAAATTTCACAAAACTTTTATTCATTTCAAGGTTCACTTTAAAGGGGATTTTCGCAGAATCCACAAGTCTTGGCACACAAATATTCAGCCCTCATCATGCTCAAATTATCGACACAGTATCCTAGAGCAGCTAGTCGGTAGCAATTGTCAGCAACATCCACACAAGGGCTGGCTGCTTTTCCGCAAAGTCCACATTCTTCCGCACAATTATATTTGATCACTTGGAAGCTATGCAACGGGGTGTCACAGAAGCCATATCTCTTATTATTGGCGCACAATTCCCTGAAAATAATGTTAACTAATTTTCCCAGAAACTTACGGAGTTTGCATAGATCTGCAGTTTCCAGGTGTTGGTCGATGAGTCGTCATAGTTTTGACGGTGGTTGTGGTAGGAGCATGTGGTGTGGTAATGATCGGATTGCCAGGATCCGTAGGGTTGGTGGGTACGGCTCTGTACTTGATGGTAAAGCTGGTATAATAATATCGATTGTAGGCAATCAGTGGTGTAGGATTCAGAGAGCTGGCGATAGTTTTGTTGACAAATTCCGGGCAGCAGTAGCGAGGATTGGAGACTCGGATGTCCGAATCGGTTTTAATTTCGATTCCATTAAATGGGCAGCCATTTCCGCATTGGGTATTAAACATCGAAGTAATTTGTAATTCAATTTTTTGGTTGGCGGGTGCCTAAAAGTGTGATTTTGATAGTTTCCACCTACTTACAGTAATCCAATAATTGCAATAATCGAAGTTATCCCTAGAACCTTGGCTGCTTGTCTTATCACCGTAGCTAAAGGACTTGGATTGCCAGCTGGATGTAGCTGCCCATGTCTCACCACAACCGGCAGGCTAAATTTAATTTTAAACCCAAGAGGGATAATTACCCGCTGATCACAGAAATCTCCTTCATAACCAAAGGGACAATTGCAGACAGCGCAATTTCGTGGATTAGGAACTCCTCCATTTTTACATTTAGCGGATGTTGCAGCAGAACAGTGATCTAAAAACTGACACAGACAAAAGAAAAAGTTGAAAAAAAGAAAAGAAAGAGCTAGAGGATATCCACTGGAAGCAGGATAACTTACCATCACAATCGTAGAATTTGTTGATCAACATGATGTCATAGAAAGACGGCCGATTGTTGCTCAACGAATATGCGTAATCCATGTCTTTTGGAATAATCGACAACTTGTCCGAGGGATTGGTAAAACTGAAATTTCTTCTATAAAATTATATTGGATTACCTGCGGCTACTGTAATGCATAGCACTACCATATTCATATGGAGTCAAATTGTCTATCGTCTTCGAAGCAGCCAACTTATCAAAATTAAACTGTTTCTCCTGTGGTACATAAGTCATGTCAATGGTCACATATTCGTCTCTATCGTTTCGCATTTGCATATGCCAAATACCGAGGGCGTGCATGAATTCGTGAGCGGCAGTTTTCATACTTTCACAGCCATCACCAAGTGAGAGTGTTTGCTCTCTGCCAACCATGCCGATTTTAGAAAAACATCCACTTCCACTGAATACCTAAAAGGATAGTTACCAAAATTTTAGTTTAAATTATTCTTTAGAAAATTACTTTCGATTCCCCAACTCTGAGAGAACGGGCACTGCAGACCTCAAGACGGGCGTGAATTTTACATGTTTCAAAGAAAAATCGAAAATTTTGTCTGATTTTCAAGCAGTCTTGCAACGTCCGTTACTTCCAAAATTGGAAATCGACTATATGGTTTTCGTTTCTTCTCATCTGACATACTCTGATTCGATTAGTCGCTGTTGAACTCTCCACAAAATTTACACAGGTCCGTGATTGCATGAACTGATGAGCCGCAGCCACCGAAGCTTTCTTTCTCTCGTCTAAAAACCGCCGTCTCACAGTATGGATGAAAAACTTGCTGATTGAAGCGTCGAAGTAGAAGTAGACCGTGTTGTCTGCCCATTTAGTATAGACAGAACTGGCTTGTCTCTTCGTCCTGGCTGCATCTGAACTAGCATCCAAGGCATTCGCTTGCTCGCTAAAATACCGGACATTCGGTTGGAAATAACCACTTACTCTGTGAGGTCAATATCCCCCTGGTACATGTAATCAGCAACTCCTTCAGCCAAATTGACTTCGAAAAGATCTGTCGGCTCTTTCTCGTCAGGTTTCTCCGTCTTGATGGGAATCAATTTGGCCAATCTCTCCTTTATTTTGTCCTTCTGCTCCTGGGTCAGATTTCTATGTGGTTTCTTCAAGAATTTCTCCAAGCGGGCTTTTCGTGCATCCAAGCTGCCGATTTCTTTAGACAGTCGCTGCTTGAGCTCTTCGGACATGTTGCCGAAACGATGCTTGAATCGGTCCCGGAGGGAATCCCTGAAGTTGTCGACCCGATCCTTCCAATCATCGAAGCGAAGTCCCTCAACCAGGAGGAAACAGAAGCAGAGGAGGAGCAACTGGAGCAGTTGCATCGTAGAATGGAAATTACCGCTGGAGCCCAGCTTTTATGCCAGGTCATGTTGATTCAGGATAGTTCAATTCGACTGATGAACTCAAAAACTTTTAAAGAGAAATATATTGAAACAGACAAAATGGCCCGCCGAACGAGGAAAAGTACACATGTTGGATTCAAATTTTTATTAACACAGCCGCGGTCGAGTCGCCCAATCCACCCACCAGTTCCATAAGGCAGAGAACAGGAGCAATCCTTTCAAACAGAAGTCGGCCTGATTTGGCCGAATCTTTTGAACTTTGCCTGCTTACCAATTCTTCCAACC
Source organism: Oscheius sp. DF5033 (assembly GCA_964036215.1). Classification (NCBI taxonomy): domain Eukaryota; kingdom Metazoa; phylum Nematoda; class Chromadorea; order Rhabditida; family Rhabditidae; genus Oscheius; species Oscheius sp. DF5033. Next base: position 5,058,486 of record CAXIWN010000002.1, on the reverse strand, counting down.
TTTTAGGTTTCTTTGACTACGGTAATTAATCAGATAGTCTAGACCATTACGAAGAGGTAACAGTTTCTGTAGAAATTTCCATTGCTGTCATCCGTGTAAGAGCCGGGATAGTAAAAGGTTTCAAGTGAGCCGAAATGAAAAGTTGAACGGAATCTCACCGAGGAGAAAAACTGTTAGCACTAACGGTGGAATAATAGAAGCGGCAACATTGTGGCGAGAGTTCCAATCTTATAAGACCCTTTTCAGGCGAATGTTCAACGTCACGCTCAGCTTACCTAGCCACCAGACTTCACCAACATTATTTTTCCCAGACATAGCCGCTTTGGGTCCGCGGCCAGTGTCCGGGCCGGGCCTTCGGCCATGGTTGATTTTTCCTTTATTTTTCTGCCGCAGGCTAGTAATTTTAGAAGCCCAGATACACCAGGACGGAATTTAATCTCATTTGGTGAGCTTGGGTGGACTCGCTACCTAAAAGTTCTGTAAACAAAAATTTTCGCCCATTATTTTTCTCTCAAAAAGTGGACTTATGCTTAGTAGAGTCTATTTTACTATTTATGTAGGTTTTACGGTTTTCAACGTTGATTTGGACTCCGCAGCCCTAAAAAAGATTATGAACTTGAACATTGAACAATCTTTCACTTTATTGACAGCTTTTAGCAAAAAAACAACAAACAAAAAGGCTATTAGCAGAAAAAGAGACGGGATATGCAAATTTCCATAAAAAATGGGTTGGCTGAGCTCGAACTAGAAGAACAATGCAGCTTCAGTCAATTAATGATAAGGGAGGCTGTCGGAAATAGTTCTCTAGAAGATGCTGAGCAAAATTACGGCAATACCCTTGAGCAGTTTATCTTAGTTTTAACATAAACTACCAAACTTGGTTTCTCAAAACTCCACGTTTTCACAAAATTTTTTATTGATTTTCTTCAGGTCACAATTAAAGGGGATTTGCGCAGAATCCACAGGTCCTTGAGCAGAAGTATTCCACCTCCATTATTTTGCTATTATTAACGCAGTATCCTGTAGCAGCCAACTGCGCACAGTTACTGACAAGATCCTTACAGGGACTCGCAGCTCTGCCGCAAAAACCACATTCTTCGGCACAGTTGTACTTCATTACTTCAAAACTGTACAGTCCGCTTGTACAGAAACCGAGTCTCTTGCTTGTAGCACAATCCGTTCTAAAAACAAATATAGCCAGTCTTTCCAGGAACTAACGGAGATTGTGTGGATCGACATTTCCTAGTTGTTGGTCGAGGAGTCGTCATAGTTTTGACAGTAGTGGTAGTAGGAGCAGGTGGTGTGGTTATGATCGGATTGCCAGGATCCGTAGGATTGGCTGGTACAGCTCTGTATTTGATGGTAAAGCTGGTATAATAATATCGATTGTAAGGAATCAGTGGTGTAGGATTCAGGGAGCTGGTAATGGTTTTGTTAGCAAATTCCGGGCAGCAGTAGCGAGGATTGGAGACACGCGTATCTGATTCAGTTTTAATTTCAATTCCATTAAATGGGCAGCCATTTCCGCATTGGGTATTGTACATCGAAGTAATTTGCAGTTCAACTTTTTGGTTGGAAGGTGCCTAAAAGGATTTGGATAGTTATTTTAACTTACAGTAATCCAATAATTGCAATAATCAAAGTTATCCCTAGAACCTTGGCTATTTGTCTTATCGCCATAGCTGAAAGACTTGGATTGCCAGCTGGATGTAGCCGTCCATGTCTCACCGCAACCGGCAGGCTAAATTTTATTTTAAACCCAAGAGGGAAAATTACCCGCTGATCACAGAAATCTCCTTCATAACCGAAGGGACAATTGCAGACAGCGCAATTTCGTGGATTAGGAACTCCTCCATTCTTACATTTAGCTGATGTTGCAACAGGACAAAAAGCTAAAAAATGGACACGGGATGGTGTAAAAGTTACCATCGCAGCCATAAAACTTATTGATCAACATGATGTCGTAGAAAGATGGCCGAGTATTACCCAGGGCGTAGGCGTAGTCCATATCTTTTGGGATAATAGACAGCTTGCTGCTGGGATCAGTAAAACTGAAAATTTTGATTTATCACAAAATGGTCTACCACTACCTGCTGCTATCATAATGCATAACACTTCCATATTCATACGGGGTCAAGTTGGGCACGAGCTGGGATGATTGCAACTTATCGAAGTTGAATTGCTTCGCTTGTGGCACGTAGGTCATATCAATGGTCACGTAATCATCGCGATCGTTTCGCATTTGCATATGCCAAATACCCAAGGCGTGCATGAATTCATGAGCGGCGGTTTTCATTCGTTCACAGCCATCACCAAGAGAGAGAGTTTGTTCACCGCCAATCATTCCAACAGATGAAAAACAGCCGCTGCCACTGGTTACCTGAAAAAATGGATATTCTCGAGGTTCACAGTCGATTTCCATTCTCGAGGGAGAGGATCCTTGAAATCAAGGGTTCGTTTGATAGACTCCGCTATTCTAACAGAAATTCTGGAGATTTGAACATTCGCATTCCTCCATTTTCAAGCATCCTTGTCCCCCGTCATGAGAAATTGACTATATGACATACTCGGATTCGATTAGTCGCTGTTGAACTCTCTACAAAATTTACACAGGTGCGTGATTGTATGAATTGATGTGCCGCAGCTACGGAGGCTTTTTTCCTATCGTCTATAAAAGTTTTCTTACAGATTTGACGATAAAATTACTGATGGATGCGCCAAAGTAGAAGTATACGGTATTATCCGCCCATTTCTTGTAGACAGAAGTGGCTTGTCTCTTGGTCCTAGCTGCATCTGAACTGGCATCCAAAGCATTCGCTTGTTCGCTAAAATAGCCATCATTCGGTCAAAAAAAGCTTACTCTGTGAGGTCAATATCTCCCTGATACATGTAATCAGAAACTCCTTCAGCCAAATTGACTTCGAAAAGATCTGTAGGCTCTTTTTCGTCAGGTTTCTCCGTCTTGATGGGAATCAACTTTGCCAATCTCTCCTTTATTTTGTCCTTCTGCTCCTGGGTCAGGTTTCTATGTGGTTTTTTCAAGAACTTCTCCAAGCGGGCTTTTCTTGCATCCATGCTGCCAATTTCCTTGGACAATCGCTGCTTCAGCTCCTCGGACATGTTGCCGAAACGTTGCTTGAATCGATCCCGAATTGAATCCCTGAAGTTGTCGACCCGATCTTTCCAATCATCGAAGCGAAGTCCCTCAACCAGGAGGATACAGAAGCAGAGGAGGAGCAACTGGAGCAGTTGCATCGTAGAATGCCGGCAGAATCCACGGCAAGCCTTTTATGCCAGGTCATGTTGATTCAGGATTCAAATTCTATGACTGATGAACTCAAAAGCTTTTAAAAAGAAATGTATTGAAACAGACAAAAATGCCTGTCGAATGAGGGAGAGTACACATGTTGGATTCAATTTTTTTATTAGCTCAGCCGGTTCAAACCACCCACCAGATCCATTTTCCGTCACAGGGCAAAAACCATTGGATGATTATTTGGACTTCACCTACTTATTCTTCCAGTTTTCATAACTTAAATTAATTTAAAAAGGACAATTATAGACAATTACCACAAGGAACAGGTAACAGTTTCCTTTTTTTTCCTTTTCATTTTTGATGAAATCTCGTCGCTGTTCTTCGAACTAGCGCTTACTTGCAAGGCGGCGGAAACCGGCTAACCGGGAACCGAAAAATGATAACTGATAAACAAGTAACCGACCAGGAAACAGTCGTTACTCTACCCGCGGTTTCGCTGTAATATTGTCACGAATTTAGCTGCGCTTTAGTTGGAAGAGAAATGTTTGGCTAGCAACAATAAGGAAGTAAAAAGAGAGAGGACATTATATTTATTTGATGGAAAAGGTCGAATTCCAATAAAATGTGCTAAATCACGCTCTGAATTTTGTGGTACCAGAAATATTTACAAATTTTCAGAGCATTTCAAAATTTTAATTGCCAGCGTTTCGCAATTTTATTCAGGGGTCCAGAAGCGACAGAATCAAAAAAGTTTCCTGGATCAATTTCCCCCAGCCGCTGGACTTCATGATATACAAAATTTTACTGCTATGCAGCGTATTTGAATTGTTAAAAGTTTCCTAATTTGACCCTGGTTCCTGAAACGACTGTAGTCTTCATTTATTGAAGAGTCTCTGTTACCCTCAGGACAAAAGAAATTAACCTCCTGATAGGGCCTTTTAGTTCCAATTCAACTTCCTAATGGAAATGTATTTCAGCTTGTTGAAGAAGCTGTTGCCCCCTCATTTAATTGACTGTTGACAAGTGCCCATACATCAGTTTTAAAGTGCGCTTTGGTCAGAGGTTTCCGTAATCAAACGTTGACCGGTTTGCCACCTTCAAAGAGAAGAAGAAGCTATGTGACCTTTAGAGAAAAAATAGCCGATGACGCTCGACTTTTTGAGGGTCAAGTGGACAAGCAGATTTTCAATTGCTTTGAATTTACATTTTCTCAATTAAAATAAACATTTTGAAGCTAGCGTACCCTTTATTTGAGCATGTATCAATGATATGTAATTGAGCAGAGTGTCTAATATCCGGGGGCTGTTCTGGGTGGTGGGCAGTGGTCGCAAGCTCCTTTGGATCCAGAAGCTCCGTCTTCTCCAGGTTGTCCGGGTGCTCCAGGCTGTCCAGGGGCTCCATCGCGTCCAGCATCTCCAGGAGGTCCAGGTGGTCCGGGGTTGGCTCCTGTATATAAAATTTTGGGGAATTTTTACAAATTCTTACCTCCTCCAGGGGCTCCAGGGTGTCCATTGGGTCCAGGGGGTCCAGGAGGTCCGGGAGGACCAGCAGGTCCGGGAGTGCCGGGAACATCGATGACCTTAATTTTTTTTATTTATTTTTGATTAAAAATTGTTACCTGTCCAGGAGCTCCGGGCTGTCCAGGGCCTCCAGGCTGTCCATCGTGTCCAGGGGGTCCGGGGGGTCCGGGAGGTCCTAAAACGAATTGTTTTCTCTTAAAAAAAGAAAAATTACCCATAGGTCCAGGAGTAGCAGGTCCTCCGGAAGCACCAGGGGCTCCGGGGTTTCCGTTGGGCCCCTTAGGTCCGGGTCCTCCAGCAGGGCCAGGTGGTCCAGCTGGGCAGTCGAAACAGAAATCGTTGGCAGTGGGAACGGCATCAGGGGCAGCATCGGGGCCGGGCTGTCCGTCTTGTCCGGGGTGTCCGTCATTTCCTGGCTGTCCATCTTGTCCAGGAGGTCCTGGGGGTCCAGCTTGGCCAGTTCCGCAAGAGCAGCAGCTTCCTCCGCTGCTTCCAGTGAAGGCAGTTTGACTTCCTCCAGTAACTGGGGCGTTGTAGGATGGGGGAGCTCCATAAGCATCAGCCTGTCGGACGACGGCCTTTCTTCTGGCATATCGGGCTGGGTGATGTCCGCCAACTGCTCGTCGTCGAATGGCCTCACGCTTCAGACGTCCACCATTTCCGGTCATGGCTTCGAACTGGAATTATTCTTGGATTTTCTTAATAAGAGGGGCATACCTGCTTGTACTCATCCCAAAGTCCTTCAGTTCTATGATGACAGAAGTCGACTTCAACTTGAAGAGAGGACTGGACATGTTGCATGTAATTGTACAACATGGGGACGGCTACAATGGCCGTGAGAGTAGCCACAGTCGAGATGGCAATTCCCCAGAAGGCCAGCTTCCTGAGACTTTCGGTCTCCTCATGAACGGCCTTTGGATCATCTGAGGACATCTGAAATTGTTTTTGTCAAGAAAAGAGAAATAAGCGAACCTTTCTCCCTGGAGGTGCTGCTGGCTGCCGACCCGAGAGTGGGATGATTTCTCTGTCTCCCGCTTGATGCTTTTATATGATGGCAGAGAGTGAAACGTCAAGCGTCGAATAGGGAAAAAGGAGTTTCACTTTTAGTGTTAGCGCAATTACACAGCAACAGCAGCTGCTTGCAGTTGGTAAAACCACCAAAAACATTGACCTTTTTCAGATTCTCCACTGGTCGCCTACTCTCTCTCACTTACTCTTTTCGGCTGGCTAGCTGTTTGTGATGAATTGGCTAAGGAAGGAAAACAAGTTTTCTTGAGGAGAGGAGAGGTTTTTTATAGGAATAAGAAAAGTTTTATGGCGGAACAATGGAAATTGGGAACATGGGGAAGAGGTGTGGACAGTTATCAATTTACAAGCTGGCAAATGGTCAAAAAACTAAGAGAAGGAAATTAAAGTGACGTGAGAGGGCACTGTACTCTATTTGGGAAGCATAGTAGCTGATTTGATAGTTGAGCGACCAGAGCGATAATTTTGATCCTGAGCTTATTCTCTTCCATTCAAAGTCCGGAATTTTCCAGGATCCTGAACTTTCGTCCAGGCCACACTGACCTGGGTACAACAACATTTTTCCCGTGTGACAGCTTGGGGAGATTTGCAGTTCTTCCTGGGATTCAATGAGGCCCAAAGTTTTGTCAAAATCACTGCTAGAAAAAACCAGGACTGGAGGGATTCCAAGATTTTTCGCAATCCGAATATTTTTCCAAAAATACTGAAAAAAATGGTAGATGCAGCCGCCCATTGTCCTGGGTGCACTGACACTGTTCCAGCGGGTAATATGAAAGAAACCCAAATCTTTCTCGGGATTTAAAGATTTTTGTCCAAGATTATGTACCGGAATTCAGAAAAAAGGCTAGGAATTGGTAATTTTTGAACCGGGAGTTTATTTTGGGTAAATTCCGTGTACCCGCCGTTGAGTTCAACTTTCATTCAATTCGCCGAATTGCACCGACAAAGGATTTTCTGCTGTGTTTTTCAGGAAATCGGTGAACCTCCAAATTTAAACTTGGCGTTTTTTCACTGGTTGGACTCGGAAATTTTCCTCAGATTCATATCCAGAAAAACTATGACGGATGACGAGAAATGATGCCCCCGTCTTTTGATCTCCTTACACTCATGTTTTGTTACCGATCTCTTGTATTTTTTACAACCTCATTCACAGACGTTACATGAACTTTTTCCTTTACTGCTAGTATTTTTTAACTGTCTTGTTTTCTGTCCACTCTAACCGTGGAAGATTTTCATGGTTCTGTTTTTCTGCGATTTATCGGTATCATCACCATCCGCTGTTGATCAATTTGGAGAAAGCTTCTCAAATTCGCTAAACCAGTAATATCATCGCTCGATCTTGTTTTTTCCCCTGCTAACGGAGCCTTTTTTGTGGGTTTCCGATCGTCTGCGACCTGTCAGAATTTGTGACCTTTATAAAAACTTTGACGACGTGTAAGCGATCAACAAAGCAATTTCTACAAGATCAGAAACACAGACAAGCTGTAAATAGCAGGATTTTTAGGTGTGAAACGGAAATATGCGTCTGTTTACTACTGATAAAATGGCTATTCGGCCGAGTTAGGCTGAAACAACAGCTGTTAAAAGGTGGTTGGGCACAAAATGGACACAATCTCTTGGTATAGGACTTTATTGAAGGAATTGAGATCAATTTGAAAAGCTTGTTATTTTCCCACATCTTCTTTTTTCATAGACTCGATCTTCTTCTAAAAAATGGACCATGCATCTTGTTATACATCGGGTTTTCTATCATCGTAGGTGATGCACAAGCTCCAGAAGCAATCGACTCTAAATTATCCAGAATAACTGGAAAGTTCGTCAAAATACCCATTGTTTTTGAAGAATTCTCCACAGAAAAGACACCAGCATTTTGTAGAGCCATTGCGACCCTTTGACTTCGTGGAATCTCATAAAAATGACTGATAACACCAACGTTTCCATTTTGGCAGGAGGTGTCATTCGAATGTTCGTAAAGGGTTGAGATATCTTCATAAGGCCCTCCATCGGTTGGGATTTCTTTAGTTGGACAAATTTTGTGAAAACAGCATAACTTCAAGAAAATATACAGAATTAAGAGTAAGACAACGGCTCCCTGGAACATTATCTTGAAAACAGGAGTAAAATCTGACTTACCAATAATGTTAATCCAAAGACTGCTGAATAAAAGTCTCCTTTATAATTTTCGGTGACTTCTGGGCAAGATTCAAGGGTGGTTGCTGAAGAAGATTGCAATTCAGGGACGATATGAAGATAGACGAGGGTCACTTTAAAGGCGCCACACTAGATTTCCAATTTCCCCAGGAATTGGAGGAAATACTCACAGAACGAACACCCTGGGTATCACTTTTAGCGTCTAATTTGTTGGCGGTAGAAGAATTGAGCAAGATGTAATCATATATATCAGATTTCTCGCTTGTACTGCAGTTTATTGCGATGTCCCAACGTGCGGAGGATGATGAAGAATCCATCAGAGAGTCTGCTCCCTACATTTTTGGAATTTATTGATATTAGAGGTGACTTGCAGTAATAAAAATATTCATTTCCCCTAGATCTTTACAAGAGGAAACTTCACCAAAGCAGAAATATTCCAGACGTTTTTGCATTAACTACAAAAACTTCTTATAAATAAAGCAAACAAACCTGAACATCCTTGATATTTTCGCATGATATACCCGCTGGTTCGTCACAGAAAATAGAAGCTGAGAAGATTATCCGTTGCAGTTGGAGCTTATCCACATTTTCTGATGTAGAAAAGAGGAATAAATAGGCTAGAAGGACGGAAAATAGCAACATTTGGGCCAAATGATCTGGGTTAAGCGGCATCTTATCGGGCGAACGTGAGGACAGAATGTTTACTTGAAGAAGGAAGACAGGAACAACAAGAAAAAAAATGTTCTCGAGCCAGAAGCGGTAATATACTTGTTTACTTATAAAAAGGCCATTTTTGCTGTCAGAAACTGTTATGAGACAAAAGAGCGCATAATTCCGATCTTTATTAGAGAAATTGAGATCAATTCCGATCAGCACCCCTTGAAATCCTTCTAACACATCTCAAACTTTCTCACAGCTTTACTCAGACGCTCAATCTTCTTCTATAAAATGGACCACACATCTTATTGTACATTTTGTTTTCTACCAGTGTAGGTGATTCACAACCAGAGGTTGGCTCTGAAATTATCGTAAAGCGACTCAAAATTTAGCCAAAATACCGGTATGTTTTGAAGAAATCGTTAAAACGCCAATATTTTCCATTGCGAACCTTCGACTCCGTGGAATCTCATAAAAATTCCTGATAACATTGACATTTTGTGACCTGCCATTCGACTGTTCGTATAGAGCCGAAATATCTTCGTAAAGTTCTTCTGTTGTTTCCTTCTTCGGACAAATTCTATGGAAACAGCACAATTTCAAGAAAATGTATAGAATTAGAAGTAAGAGGATGGCTCCCTGGAAAATTCTAGAAAAAAATAAAAGAAAAATTGCTTACCAACAAGGCTAGACCAAAAATTGCTGAATAAAAATTTCCTTTATAATTTTCTGGACCATCTGGACATGGTTCCGCGGTTGGACAGAGCTCCGCAGTTGGGCAAGGCTCCGCCGTTGTTGTTATAATAGAAGATTTAAAAAATATGTGGAGATAGACAAAAGTGAAACGAAAATTACCACACTGAAAACTCGGATTTATACCAGAATTCGGTAATGCACTCACAACAGGAACGTCATAATTACCACTCGACACGATTAATTTATTATTGAAAGGGAAATCAGGAAACTCATCATAGACATTCCCCATAATTCCACTACATACGCTGACCATATTCCAAGTAACTGGCGGTGCAGAATTCATGAGAGAATTTTCTTCCTACAATGACAGTGAGACATTCAATGGGCGGCTTACAATTATAAAAATGTTCATTTCATCACTATTTTCACAGGAAACATTGCCCATACATAAATATCCAACTTCGCTCGATAATACCTGAAAATTATGATCGGAAATATGAAACTTACCCCGATTTGACTAATATTATCACATGACAAGTGGCTCGACTTATTGCATATAAAGGCAGAAGAAATGATTATCCGTTGCAGTTGAAATTTATCCACGTTTTCTGAAGGGAAAGAGGGGAATAAATTGGCTAGAAAGACGCAAAATAGCAACATTTTGACCGGATGATTTGGTTTAAAGGTACCTTATCGGTTGAAAGTGAGGGCAGAATGTTTATTTGGGCGAGAAAAGGCTGAAAGAAAATGCAAACAAGCTGTTCAACACCCCAGTAGGAAGTCATTGAGCAGTTCAATTTACTTCAGGATCAAAATCAGAGTTTTTGTACAGGAAATAGCCGGTTTTATGGAGATATCAATGTGCTCAAACGGATTCCGGAAGTTTTAGTGTTTAATTTCGATTATTTTCCCCGTTATTTTTCATTTCCTCTGAGTAATTTCCATGTGCTGTTTTCCTCCCAGCTGCCCTTCTGCCACCAAATTCCTCCCGCTTGTCCTTGTTCACACGAGTATAGGCCGTCCCTAGACCGCCATCAAAAGATAAGCACATTGTTGCCATGCGGCTCTGGGTAGCAATCTTAGTCTCAGTAGTTCTTTTCCTGCTTCTTTGTTTAGGAATATTTCTTCTAGTTCCTTTTCCGCTAGCTATTTTTCCAAGTATTGTCAAGTCGCAGGTTTACATTCAGTAAGTTTCTTTCTATAAAATAGGAAAACTCCAAAGTTTAGACGAGACAAACATGGTAATTTACCCAAGGCTACTTCATACTGGGCGCAGTTGCCAGCCACCCAGTGGTATGATCATTACTTCTTCAATATTTCTAATCCGGATGAGGTACTGTACAATGGAGCAATGCCTTGTTTAGTCGAGATTGGGCCGTATGCTTTTGCGTAAGTTTTATTTGATCAATGAGTTCTGGAGAGTTTCTCGGTCAAAAACGCCCAAATTTTGCCTCAGAAAGTTTTCTGATCCTTCTCTTACCACCCAGTTATTTTCCTTTCCTGTCAGCTGTTCTCCAATCCTCTTATTTCCCCGTGTGAAGTGCGTTGACCACTTCTTATCAAAAAATCAGTTCTGTTGAGCCGCTTTAGGTGGCGCCTTTGACTTTTTTTAAAAACTATTTGGGTCAAATGTTCTGTGGACAATCAAAGTTCAGTGAATCCAGGGCTTTGAAATGATGATTTTATCCGTTTTTTGATGAAAATTGTCATCATAGATCAGGATTTTCCCCGTGGAGGTCTTTTTTTCTTATTCCGGGAGAAGGATCAAATGATTAACTAATCAGTCAGTTATCACAATTTCGTGACGGTCCACTTTTTAATGGGGCTTCCGTTTTCTAATCCGGTCTGCTCTTCTTCTTCACTGCGTAGCGCTCTCCCCTACAGTTTTTATCAACAGTTCGCCCCGTACTAATCCTACTGATTAGACCACCCCAATGAACGATTTTCTAGGGAAACTGAGTTCAAAGAGGGTCTCGATTGGCTCGATGGTGACAAGGAAATATTTTATATGAATAATAAAACATGGGTAAGAAATTGTGCGTCCTTTTAAATGAGGTTTTAGATCTATAACATCGATCATTCGTGTGCTATCTGCAATTATGATGACTTTATGATGTTGCCGAATCCTGCTTATATGGTAAGTTGAAATTTTCTTTAAAGAAAATTGGTAGATTTCTGAATATTTATTAAATTCCTAGCGCTCGTTTTACGGACGCGCCCTGGACATTTACGGGCTCTGATAAGAATATTAGCGCCTCTGTTCAAGGAAAGGGCACAATTTTTAACGACTTTCAACGTAGTTTTGAACAGAATCCTTTGTCCTTTAAAAGACACTTTCACTGTAGTAAAAGAAGGAGAAAACTATGATTTCAGAGTGCTTTATTCCTTCAAAAGACGCAGAACTTCCCTCCACCCGTGGTAATTCCTATTTTGGACATTCTTCTCCTTCTGTTGGGAGAGCAGCCCATCAGGTTTTCTACCGTAATCTCTTAAAAAATTAGAAATTTCAGCTCGGTAAAGGTTCGAGAAGTCCTTTACGAGGGTTACAATGATCCCTTGGTTGATTTTATCCACAGTAATTTCACAGCCGGTCTCATCAATCTCGTCGAAACTCTCACCGGAGTGGCTATCAACGTGCCCGAGCTCCCCGATGTAATGGGTTATTTCCCCAATGTAAGTAGTTCTTCGCCCTGCCAATAAAAGTGGCAACATTCTTATCGGGTCTGCAGAAGCAATAAACCGAAGCCACGATTGTAAAAACTATAATGTTTCCAGTATAACCACAGCCATGATGGGAATTACACCACGTTGACTGGAAAAGGGAATACGGATAAGTAAGAAATTATGGATTTTATAGGAAATGAAGATTTTTAGCCTGGGATTGATACAAACTTGGTGTGACGAGTCTCATTTGCCGTGGTGGGGAGATGAATACTCACAGGATATTTCGAACAGTGGCGATGGATCCTTCCAAAAACCACAGCTGAAGAAAACTGATCAATTGAAGCAGTTCCAGTCCTTTACTTGCAGGTCAGAGTTTCGTTTTCATAATAATTTTGCTTTTTTTTAAAAAAAGTGCAAATCGGTTCACAAATTATCGCACCCCCAAAAGTTGCTTCAGCTTTTGATTCAACTTTTCAATTGCTCCAGGACCCATAGACACTCTTAAATTCCCGGCAATCTCCCTAATTTTACCCTTTCAGATCATTCCACCTGTCCTATGACTCAGATTCTACTGTAAATGGTATAAAAGCCTATAATTTCAAGATAAACAAGGACGATTATGACACAACTTCTGAGAAAAACAAAGGCTATCGCTATGAGAATTCTGAACTAGTAGATTATTTTCCACTCTGGCCTTGTGGAGCTAATCACACTTACGATCCTATCCAGCCAGGATGCGAGAAGGTTAACTGTGCTGATCGGGAAATGTTGTGTAATATTTGTTGCGATGGTGAGCGCTTTTTCCACTGAAAATGGGTAAAAACTCAGGAAGTCACGTGTACGCCACTGCTGATCAAAACGAGACGGTTCTCCTACCACCAGGAATTATTCCACTGCGTTGTTTGCCGGGGCAATATGTTCCCCTGCCATTTGCTGGTTTCTTGTCTCCTCCGCATTTCGCTTGGTCACCGGATTCAGTTGTTTCGACAATGTATGGACTACACCCGGATCCTGATGGGATTCATCATCCAGGATCTTTTGATATTCAGCCGGTGAGGCTTTTTTTACCGCTTCCTTGTCAAATTCTGCCTGAAACAGACCTCCAAAACAATATTCAGCCACTCCTTTTCAGATTACTGGTTCTACCGTAGGCGGGACTTTCAAAATGCAGCTGTCAATTCCAATTTACAATGAGCCTCATTACACTTGCCTCAGTAACACCTTGAACAATTTTCTTCCTTCATTTTGGATCAACGTCCACGTGGATATGAATGCTGATGCCAGAAATTACATCCATTTCAATACTCGGGTCCTACCACAAATTATTTTGGGTGTAGGGATTGGTAACCAAATTTACATTCCAAAAAATGAGAGGAATACATTCAGGCACGGTATCTTTGGCTGGAATTGGAGCTCTTTTACTGTTGGTTTATGTAATATGGACAAGAAGAGCACGTCGACCGCCACCGATCACAGTCAACGGTGATATCCCAATAGCCAAGGAGGCCTGGTCCAATACCTTATAATTTCCATTTAAAAACAGTTACGGGTAAAAATAGAACATAGACAAAGTAAATTGTATCAATTTGTTTTATTACTCAGTTTGTACGGTTCATCAGTGAGAAAGGGAATCTCTGCGACGTCACGGAACCATCGCATTTCTTCTTCCTTATTGACAGTCCATCCAACTACACGAATATCAAAATTATGACGAGCTTGGCGGACTTTTTCCGTGCTGATGTCGCGATGGTTGAGGAGCAGCATATCGACACCAAGGAAACGGGGATAAACCATCGTCTCAATGCCCAAATGAACCAAAGTGTCGAGAATTTCCAGGGCCCATTGGTAGGTGAAATGACCGCGAGGGGTGATTTCCGTCTCATTTTGCATCGAGTAGTAGGCACGGCGGCTGGTGAAACCTGAAAAATATGGAAATATAATCAATTTTCAACTTTGAGAGAAGCACACTCTCGCACCTTGAAAATTAGGGAAATTATTCGAATTTTCAATTAGAAAAGGCCAAATTCAAATGAACGGGCTGTCAGGTCCCGCAGTGCTCGTTCTCCCAAGGATAGAAATTATAGTGGAAATTACCTGTAAGAATTCGACTATCATGCCATTTGAGAGCATAGGGAACATATGGATTAAAGCTGGACACAATGACCATGGAATAGAGATCCTTGTCGGCGATCAGGCGAGCAATATCGCTGATCATTTTTGTATCGCCATCTTTTACATCAAAAATCATTTTGATCTGATTCTTCTTGCACCAATCCACAACCTCATGCAGCGTAGGAACGGAGCCGTTGACACCGTTAACAGCTTTCAGTTCAAGATTCACCAGCTCCGAGGAATGACTCTTACTGACATCCAAATCTTTGTGACAGGTTCTTTTCGTCGATTCATCATGCATCAGGATCGGCACACCGTCGGACGACAATTGGATGTCGAATTCTACCAGTTGGACGCCTTCGTCGCGGGCTTTTTGTAAACTGGCGAGGCTATTTTCCGGCGCATGGAAAGGGGATCCTCGATGACCGCCGACGATGAAATCATTGAAAAAGGCGGTCTTGTGAGGACTGTCAGTGGGATAATGACGGAGGGCGAGGAAGACAGCCAGCAGGACAAGAGGGACAATGGCCAGCACATAGAAGCAGTCGGTACAACGGCAGCAGACCAAAAAGGTGCAGATGCAGGAGCACAGAATCCTGGAAAAATACTGATCACAGGCCAAAATTATGCACCTGGCCCTAGATAATTATACCCGGTAAGCCGCTTTCTATGGCACCAGCACCTTTCTCATTTATTTTTACCCAAAATGCCAAAAACTAACCAAATTAGAAGAAAAGAAGACATCACCAGCCGGTCAAATTGGTCAGTAGAAAATGACCAGATATTTTCACAAACGGTTGACAAGAAATTTTGGTTAAAATTACCAATTTTCAACTAGTTTTTGAATCGCAGGAAACGATAACATTTAAAAATTGGATGAATATCTGGCATGAAAATGCTTATATCTCGGCCATACTTCATTGGAATTCTACACTTCAAAAACAAAATTTTTTAAAACTATTTCGAACATCATTTGTCGCTAAAAAGAGAAATATTTCTCGAGATTTTAAAATCTCAAGTTCGCTTGGTTGAACAAAATCCTATAAGCTGATCACGCAATGGCAGTGACCCGAAGAAATTTCAAAAAAACGAGAACGGGCAAGCCTAAACAAATAAATTCAAAACTTTTGGGGAATGAAAGGAACTCCTCATGAAAGAAAGGTGCTTGGACCAGCGACGACAGGACGCTTTCCTTTTTCATTGTTCTGACTATCGCCAGAATGCGACCCACCTAAAATTCCCTCGGCTAGCCGCCCCATCCTCGGGACGGCGGCAAGAGGGCAGATCGCACCGTGGCATGATAGAGAATGGTGGCAGAACTCCTTACTATTCTTAGTTTATCCTAAAAATTCCATATAATTCTAATTTATTGTGTCCTTATATTCTTTCTATCCCAAGGAGTGATGGAGAGTTGTTAGGGGAAAGCTGGCCGGGTTACTTATGAGATTTGGATTGGGAATTGCCCATCCAAACATTCATTTCAAAACTCGGGCGGGTCAAGCCGACTCTTTCTATCTTCCAGCGGCTTTTTATAAGCCCTGCATTCTCTTATCCGCCCCTTATTTGTGATAAAATCCCTGCCCTTTCCCTTTCAATGTTTCCCCAAATGGTAAACAATCGAATCCCAGCTGTACTTTCTAGAAAAGCCCACATCCTTCTCCTTTCCTAGCTGGATATTGATTGCCCTGCTCATTTTCCCTTCATTTCACTGCGCACAATGTATCAATATTCCGTTTATAGCCTTTTTTGTCCAGTCCAGTTGACCCTTTATGACGTGTGTGCGTGACGGCAGCAGGTAACGGCCCAGCTGCCCCAACCAAATCGCGCTCTATTTGCAATCCCTCGTTTATCAATTTCCCTCCAATTTAAATATTTTTTTTCAGTAAAATGCCTCCAAAAAAGAAGAATCCGTCTGATGATGATGAGGATGAAGTCATTTCGACAAAGAATACCAGTGTAAGTGCTATTTTCATTTGTAGGATTATTGATTCTTTGCAGGAACGGCGTTCTCTGCCCAGTCGGTCATCTCGACCTGTTCGGGCTGCTATGAGAGATGGCTCCGAAGAGGATGATATTTTTAATGAAGTGACAACTTCTCCTGTAAGATTTGCAATTTTTCTTTAACAAAGAAAGATTTTAGTTAGAAAAAGTTCTAAAAGAATCAATTAGAACTGCAAAAAAGGAAGCAGGCTTGAAAAGCGACGACGATTTACCGGGAAATTTTATTGGTCCAAGTAAATCTGCCAAAACACTCAGTACTCGAGGAGGAATGGTAAAATTTTCTAATTTTTTAAATATTTTTGTTCTGTAGAATAGAGGCAGAGGCCGTCCAGCCAAAAGCACCACGAATTCGGCGACTGTCAAGGCGATTCCCAGCCGTGTACCGCATTCAGACGGCCCAACACGTCGAACTGTGGTAATTCCTTTAAATTTTCTGTAAAGATTCGCTTTAGAATAAAGACATTTATTACGGTAATACGTATTATGACGAAGAGGGAACAGATGCTGATACTGAAAGCGATGATGTCAGCTCTGACGGCGGTCGAGTTAGGCGCCGAGTTCAAAAGAAGAAAGAGGAAACGCCTGAAAGCAAATATAATTTCAAGTCTTTGTTTCAAGATACAAGTCTGACAGCTGCTGGTCCAAGTTCAGCTCCTGTTCCTCCTCTACCGGTGGTTAAAACTAGACAGGTAAATCAATTTTCTTGTTGTTTTCCCAAAGAAGAGCAATCTAGACGTCAGTAGCCCCGAAAAAGAGGGAATCCAAAAAGCAGACTGGCCCAGTTGAACGAGAATCCAGCGAAGAAATTGTTCCAATCGAAAAATCTGAGAAAATCGCGGTATTTTATTGTCTTTTTTTTATTTTTTTCTAATTTCCAGCCAAAACCCAAGGGAAAATTGCACTTGGAACTGTTGGATCAGAAGGAAAAGGGCCGTCCAAAGAGAAACTATGCCCAGTCGCTGGTTACAACTCTTCCACATCGCCTTGTATCCTCTTTAAAAAGTGTCATGGCAAAGAGAATGACAACCAAATCCGTTGTCAATGCGCCTGTAACCAGGAAAACAACCATCGTTACTACCCAAACAAATGAAAAAACTTATCCCAAACGGCAACTTCCAGTAAAGGTAGAGGTTTTGTAGTTTTTGATGGTTTTTTTTTCAGAATTATGACGATACAATCCGCCGAGCTAAACGTAAAGCAGACACGGATGTTGACGAATCCAGTGGCTTCGATTCTGACCGAGGAAGCTTGCCAAATATTAGAATTTCGACAAAAAGAGTAAGCGAAGGGGCCCATCTTTCATCTCCCGCTTTAGATTATGAAGCGGCTTTCTCGAGCAAGCCTTACTGATCTCCCAGCATCTCCCAAGCGATTATTGCGGCAAATGACGAAACCAAAACTAGTCAAAATGGTAAGAATGTCTTTTTTTTGTATTTACTTGTTTTAGAGCTCTGGAGAGCAGAAAAGTTCCGGCGCGGAAAGAAAATCCATCGCTAAATCACCGCCAAAAGTTGTGAAACCAGCAGCAAAGATTACTAGCCGCTCTCGATCGGCTAAAACAGACGTTGAAGAATTAGACGAGCGTGTTGAGAAGAAAACTAAGAAACTTACAAAAATTACACTGAAGCCAACGCCAAAAGTCGTCAAGCCGAGAGTGAAGATTGAACGGAAACATAAGGAAAAAGGTGGATATGAAAGTGAAGGAGCAGTTTCTAATCGTAGGAGAAAGTCCAACGTGGTAGGAATTTTCTAACCTTTATTTTTTTTGTGTTTAGAGTCAAAAGGAGCTAATAGCACCGATTAGACCATTGCGAGATCGACCATCTGTGGTAACTTTTGTCTAACTTTTTGATTTTTAGCCTCTCTTTTCAGAACTATGCTGATGAAAAGAGGAGAGCCCCTCGTAAAAGTAAAAATCCTGAAGATGATGAAGATCACAAAAAGGAGAAAGCGGATCTCTCCGTAAAAGATAAAGATGAGGAGAGTGAAGCCGAAGAAGAGGCTGAAGATGAAGAAGAAAGCGACAATGAGGAAGAGGAACATATCAAGCCTAGAAGATCCCTTCCAACTGTTGTAAGCTCATTTATTTTATTATTTTTACGAGGATTTCTTATCAGAATTACGATGTTACAATAAGACGACGGCCAAGGAAACAGATTTCTACAAATGGCAGCAGTAGTCCTGAAATTATTCCTCAAAAGAAAAGTAGAAAGACTCGAACTCAGGAGGTGAGAATTCTACGATTTTCCCGGCAAAATTTCTTGATTAGAAAATGGATGTCGAGGAAAACGAAAAGTCAAAAATGAGAAGTAGAGCGAAATCTGTTGAGAATCCGGACAACTTGGAGGAAGAGAGCGAAGAATCCTCGTCAGAAAGTTCCGAATCTGAAGAACATATCCGTCCAAGAAGGATCCTCCCCCCTGTGGTTCGCTTCCCATAAAAACTGTATATTTTTCAATTTAGAATTACAAGCCACCTCTACAACGCCAGAGGAGACCAAAAGCTATTGAATCAGAATCGGAAGAATCTGAAGAAGAAGAGGAAGAGAGAATTACCGCCAGAAGGACAGTAACCAAAGTTGATTACTCCGATGTGAAAAGGCGCGGACCACGAAAGAAGGCAACCGAATCTGATGAAGAACAAGACATAGAAGAAGCAGAAGGCGAGAAAGAAGAAGAGACTGTGGTCGAGACGACCAGAACAACAAGGAGCAGAGCAGCAACTGTAGAGAAGAAAGAAGAAGTCAAGGTTACAGTAACAAGGAGATCAGTGATTACTGGACCAAAAAGTGAGGAAAAGACGGCAGCGGGAAAAAATTCAATAGCTGGGGAAGAATCTGAATTGTCAGAGGAGGAGCCAGGTCCTTCTACTAGAAAGCCAAAGGTAGGGGATTTCTTTAATTTTTTGAGAGAATTTTATTTCTAGACGAGGCAAAATAAGAAAGATCCCGGTCCAGAGGAGTCGTCTTCATTACCCAGTTCATTTGAAGAGGAGAGACCCAAAGAGGTGGGTTATTTCTTCGAAAAGACGCTTATGAATCCCCGAAGCGACTTTTCAATACTGTAATCATTTTTGTTTAGAAAAAAGGCAAAAAGACTGCTCCAAAAAGCCAGCGCCGTCCCCAAAGTTCAATTGGTCAAGACAATTACTTCTCCTGCAGCTCATCTGAAGATGATCGCTTTGTCCCAGGAATTCTTGAAGAAGCCAAGAATATGGTCAAGGCTATTTATACCCCAATTTTGAAGGAAAATGACAATAATATGGCCAATGAATACAAGGTAAACACTTTTCTACCACATTTTATTCATTTTTCTATTCAGAATTTCCAAAAATCATTAAAAAATATCCCTCCAAAAGAATATAAATTGCCGTCGGGAGCACCTCCGCGAGCTATGAATCTGTGTAAAGAAGAAATCCGTGAAGGATTTGAAACGGCGACAGTCAGTGGTCTAAAAGATGTTGTTCCTGTGCACTACATTCCGACGACTCCCAACTGGCCAAAAATGAAGCATTGGGTACATTTGGAGCATAATATTCGGGTAAGAAAGAATTTTTAAAAGAAAAACAAAGCATACTTTCAGACGAAGGATTCTTTGAGACTGAGCCACATTCCTTATATCAATGACGACCATGATTCTGTTTCTTTCGTAAAAGAGCTGAAAAAAGCTTATCCAGAAGGAATTCATGGGACTACCAAAGGATGGGGGAAACATATCTCCGATTATTTGCTGTTTCGTCTGTTGAAAGAAGCCATCCCAAAATGGCAGAAAACTGGAAAAGAAATGGGATATTTGTATCAAGCAATCTTTAAACTTTTTCCTAATAAGTTGACACCTCGACAGTTACAAAATATGTGGGTTTTTACAGCAGTTTTTGCAAGTAAATTTTCAGATATACGTCGTTAGAAACGAGATTCGAACCAACTTTGAGAAAACCGGGAGAACAGAATAAGAAAGATGATGTGGGACATTCCATCAGGACATTGTTGTGCGTCAAATGCAGGCAATATCACTGCCTTCTTCACAGTAAGTTCTTTCTGTTACAATTTTCGGGATCTCTGCTATAAATTAAGCTTGAAATATCCAAAAAGAATTGTTTGGGCTAAATTGTGACTAAAAATGGATAGCGTGTCTTGTTCCTGGCAGCACTTTGTGCCAAATACTCAGAAATTTCCTAATAATTCTTGTATATGTCCCTTATTTTTTCAGGTATGACCGGAGAACCCTTCCGTATGCATCGACAACCTCCACCCAAGAAATATCTGACCCAGCGGCCGTGTAGCAAAGATTGTTATCTCTACATGCCAGAAGTTGAGCTGAATATCTCCTCAAGTGATGAGGATGAGCCTTACATTAAACAAAATCCGAACTTGGTGGTCCCTGAAAAGCCGTTTACTAATGATTTTGCTAAGGAAATGTTCCAAAAATTGGTTCAAATCAACAGGTTGCGAATAATCCTATGAATTTTACGAAAGAATTTAGATTTGATTCATGTCAACTGGCCAGTATGATTCGCATGTTTGAACCGAGAACTTGTCAAGAAATTTATGTTCTCATGAAGAAGAAAAGGCCAACTGATAGGGAAATGAGCCCAGACGATATTATGATCAGGAAACAGTGAGTTTCCGGTTCAAGACGCGAGAATTAAATTCTTTCTAGGACAATGAAAGAAGCCCAGAGCTCTTTCCGTAACTTTACTTGGAATTTGGGACAGGGTCGAGTGGACAACAGTGAGCAGCACGCCTGTAAACATAAAGGGCCCTGCGGTCGGAACGTCAAAGAATGCATCTGTGGTCAGCGTGACACTCTCTGCTTCAAATATTGTAGCTGTGGAATCGATTGTAAGATGCGTTTTCCTGGATGCCGATGTCAACCCGGTAAATTTCTTTATTTTCATTAAAAAATTTCAAATTTTAGGGCAATGTCGTACAAAGCAGTGTCCATGTTTCTACGCTAAATGGGAATGTGACTCGGATATTTGTAAATCTTGTAACTGCGGTCCGGTAGCGAATGTTGCCAATAAACCCGCAAAAGCCCTCGAACTCCCGGCAAGTTCCAAATGCGAAGGAGATGATGATGTTGATTGGCTGGAGCAAGACAACATGAAGCTGGACGATGAGCCGATTCCAGTCTGCTCTAATGTTAATCTCCAACGGGGAAAGCATAAATCGCTCAAGGTAGACCAGTTTTTCTTATAAATTTGTCGCCTTTTTAGGTAGGAAAGTCTGACATCGCTGGTTATGGCTGCTTTATTAATGAACATTGTGAAAAAGGCGAATTTATTGCCGAGTACACGGGAGAAGTCATTTCCCATGATGAAGCAGAACGTCGTGGAATGATCTACGACGAATTCAAGACATCCTACATCTTTGGTAAGCACTTTTTTCATAATTTTTCACAATTTGAATACCATTCCAGCGCTCAATAAGGACGTTTCCGTTGACGCTACCAGAATGGGAAATCCCATCCGATTTGCTAATCATTCAGACAAGGATCCTAATTGTTATTCCCAGGTTTACAGCCCCAAAATTCTATAAAATAATGGAAATTCTCAGATTATCGTGGTCAATGGAGAGCATAGAATTGGTATCTTCGCCAAGAGAAAGCTCTATCCTCGCGAGGAGCTCCTATTCGACTACCAGTACAACAAGAAATGGAAGGCCAAATATTGTCCAATTGTCAGAGGATCTGGCAGGTAATTGTTGTCATATTTATCTATCAAATTTATGAATTTCTAGAGAAAGGAGTATCTCCAGTTCGCCAAAACCCGGTCCATCCAGAAAGAAGAAATAACTGTCAGCTATTCTTGCTGTTTAAATAATCAATTCTCCAATTATTGATGGATCTCCTTCAATCGTATCTCCCATAATCAGTTCTCAGTGTAAAAAGACCCAGTGTTAATAAATTTATCATTAAAAAAGGGGACACGGAGAGCTAAGAGATTAGATTCGGGTCATATGGTATTTTTCCGAAGAAAATGAAAGAGTAATACTGCAAAAGCTTTCACCTTGAAAGCTCCACACTCGGAGGACAAGAGATATTATTTTAAAAAAAATTTATTAAAATAGTCTACGTCTTTTGAAAACTTTTATTAAATTCTATTTATTCTCCGATTTCATTGACATAGCCAGAAGTATTAGCTGGGGCTTTAATTTGTACATCTTCTATTACAACATCCACTACGTCTTCTTCTCTTGTGAGGAGTCTGCCTCCCAATAAGAAAAGGATTAATTCTCCCAGAGGAGCTGTTGCCAAAATAGTTAGAACGCAAGCCGTCACAGTTTGTCGAAGATCCGCTGCCAGTTCAGGAAATTGTGGAGCAAAGGTAAGGAGACCAGGAGCCAAAGCAGCTTGTACAGTGGCTTTTGGGACCATTGACATTGCCACGAAGATGCTCTCCTTTACTGGGAGACTGGGAAGAGAGAGAACGAAAGTCGACACAAGCCTGGCCAGGGCTCCGATTCCAATAAGAGCTAGGGCTGCTAGAATCGCTGAGAGAGTGAGCTGAAGAATATTTTTACAATACAAAATGAGATTTTTACCTCACTAAAGACGAGTTTTAATCCGATTAAAGCAAAAAGCAGTGGAAGGCAGATGAGACTCCAGACAATTCCATAAAATCGTTCAATTATTGCCACGGTAGCGTCTGGTTCCTTTCTCCATCGGGTAGCGGACAGACTGCAGAAAATAATAGCGGCTATGATACCAGTAGTAGCGCAATTGATCACACTCAGTCCTAAAGTTAGGTCTTAAAGCGAAAATAAAGCAATTACCGACAACAGAAGCTGCTGACGCTGTTCCCAGCAACAGAATTCTTGAAGTAGGAGTAGGTGCTGGTAAGGGAAACCACCAAAAGAACCAGCCCAAAAAAGCTCCCCCAAAGATACCAATCAGAACTTGGGAAACACTCCAGAGGACCGCGAAAGTTACTGGAGAATCGGTAAAAACGAGGGAAACTGCAGAAGAAAAAGCACCGATACAGAAGAGATTGTCAATAGAAGAAGCGGCAAGGATTGTGGTTGGTACTCCCTGAAACAGGCGATGAAATTGCTCGTTAGCTTGAAAAACACTGGAGAATCTTTTACAAATACTGTAGCATCCATCAAATCTTTGAAAATGCTCCCAAAAAGCTTTAAAAATTGTACAAAACTTACTTTTCCCGTGCCTAGAAGCTGGCTTTTTAGATGTAGCATAACTGGAACAGTAACCGCAGGAGAAACAGCAGCCATTAGAAGACTTAAACAGCTCAATTTCATATGAAATTTGGGGATAACTTGCCCACAAATGATTGCAATGGAGAGATGCATATTGAACAATAACCAAGCAGCCACGGCTATTGCAGCACTTTCCACAATCGGGGTAATAATCCCAATTGACAGTGGAAGAACTGGCCGTTTCATTAACTCATCTACATTGAGGCCAACTCCCCACCGGATGATAATACAAGCTAGGGCTAAGAGCCGGATCAAGTACTCCCATCGCTGGTCGACAGCAAAAGTTTCGTTTAAAGTAGAAATATTGCGGAAGGCTATTCCGATGAGAAGGGCTCCTGGAAGAAAGATTGGTATTTTAAAAGAAAAATGGATACCGAATAATGCTGGAAGGCGGATATTAGTGAATATCCAGCCAAGGGCAACGGAGCACAGAAGAAGGGCAAGAAGAGAGATGACCGTTTGACCAGTATCCGTGGTTTGAAGCAGGTTTTCATTTGGGATTAGAGGGTGCACTGAAATTGTGATTATTCCTATTAAAAAACTAGTCTGACGCCAGTACAAAAGTCAAAGATTGCACAGTTCCCGACACAAATGCAAAATCATAGAATTGTCTGGTTCATAATCCTTGCGTTGCTTTACATTTTTTGCCCCCAATTGTCAAAAATAACCGGAAGATTGTAAGGAACAATTTGCACAAAGTACCAGACTTTTTTTCCTGGCCAAAAATAGGACGCCCTGCCTTTACTAACGTCACTTGTGGGGCATGATGAAAAGGAACACGGGAAAGACGTCAATTTCCTGCTGTATTTTGTACTTCACTAAGTCGCAGAAATTTGCCCATTTTTGGGTTTCCTGGAGATTCTTACGATCGCATCTTAAATTTTTTGAATTTTCGAGCAAAATTGCCAGCTCCTACCGAGGTTGGAAAGGGTATAAAATTGGTCCCCAATTTAGCTCTGGAAACTTACAAACATTTCTCTGAAATATTCCACAGATCAAAAAATATAATCCAGCAGAGATGAGAATAAATGTCACAATAGAATTGAAGAAATTATTTCGATTAGTCCGTCGAAGTGTGAGAATAATGGGATGATCCTCCCGTACGAAGAGCATTTTAGAGAACTCGGTGGCAGACAAATTGCCGACTATAACCTGTTGTAAGGAGTCGATTACTCACAGAAGGAGGGGACAGTTACGTTTTTAGAAAACGACCGATGTATGGTGTTGATTGGACTGACGTGGTAGAGCCATAAATAATGGCAGGGTCAAAGAGTCGTCACGTTGGGGGGAAAATTATGAAATATCAGAGAGAATGGGGTGGGAAACAAAGAAGATTAACCTTTGGGAGGAATTATTCTGGCGTACTTATGGTTATTGATGTTGAATTTCACGGGGTAAATAGACATGGGAGACGCAAAGTAAAAAAATAACAGGGGGAAAGCGGATTTGATAGTTTGTAATCGGTTATTTACCAGAAATTTGCAGAAATATGATACAAAATGCAGAAAATGAGCGTAGAAACTGTACTTCACGGCGGAAATCACATATGAATTGAAATTCCTACTCAAAATCCTCTTAAGAATTATAGTAGCTATTCAAAATCCCAACAGAAATTGGAATTCCTGTCCGAAATCTCCACAAAGGTTTCAATCCTTGGCTTGAATCCTTGCAGGAATTTAAATCCCTGGCCTGGACCCTGATAGAAATTGCAATTCTGTTCAAAGCTCCCATAAGAAGAGTAATTCCTGGCTGAAATCCTCATATAAATTGTAATTCTTGCTCAAAATTCCCATAAAACCCCCGAGAAATTTTCCAATGAGTAAGAATGATAATTTTGTCTGATAAATATTACTTTCTACGTGAAGATGGTAGCTATTCTCTGGGTAGCTCGTTTGACAACAGGGAACCTTCTAGTGATATCGGTTGCAAAACTGCGAAGCTTGTCTCTGCTGGAAAATGAATTCGAGCTGTCTTTAATTAGACATTCACTTTATTCTGATCACTGGTGAAGTTCATAATGTTCAGTTTGACTCATCTTCAGACGTAAATCAGACATCTTTTAGGTGGTCATTTCCTCACGCGCTCGTCCAAAAAGCACAGCTGAGGCTTGAAAACAGTCATTTCTATATCTAATCATCTTCCAGCTACCAGACATCGCTGGTTCATTTTCTTTGGATTCATCCAAATATGACGGGATTGGCTGAAAACAGCATCTTTTTTTTGTCTATAGTTTCGTTCGAACCTGGGATTTTCCCGGTAAAGCTAACGTTCTCTGGACGTGACGCTTTGTTATCTGGAATTAGTTGTGTTTTTTGATAATCCTATTGTCTTGTGCTAGCCGTCGGGAACTAGAAAAAAACAGCTGGAATAAAAGAGCCAAGATTATTCTAGACATCATTTAGAGTTCACTGCTTTGATATCAGCCGAATTCAAAGTTTTCGTAAGGAGTAGTCAGCCAACAATACTAAAGGTTAAAGCTTTCTGAATACCTTCCTTGATTGTTCTCTAATCAATTTCCAATTTCGGGAAGAAGACGCTTGGAAATCAGGGAATCCCCTACATTTGAATTCGGTGTTTTCCAATAAAAGAGGACTCGCGCTTCCTGATATTCGAAGAAAATGGCCTAGAGAAACAAGTGTTTTATGGAAAAATGAGTGATGCGCTTATAATATTCCGCGTTAGTCACCAGTGTTCCTACCAGCCTTCCGACCCTTTTTTTTGACATGCATGACTCACGAACACCTCCTCTGATTTGGATTAGTAATCAAATTAGAGATAACTTCAACGCAATGCTTTTTTGGGCCGTAACTGGTACAAACAGACCGTCTGGTGTTCATTTCCCATCAAAGTGTCTTCGTTTCTTTCCTGAAAACATCCAATAACAAAAAACCAGACTATTTCCGGCTCTTAAAAATATCCCTAGACAAAAATAAAAAACTTGGCTACGTGTGAAAAGTACGTTGTCTTACATATCAATTACAAAGTTTCTATCCATTTCCGTGTGTCAGATGACAAATTAGTAAGAAAAACAAGGAGCCCGCGTAAAAATAGAAATCCTAGTAGTCGTCTGTCCTTCTTCATTGTCCTTCTCCAATTGTCAATAACCCCTCTAGACTTCTTTCTTTCAGACTATGCTTATTTCTCCCCAACTTTACCATGATTTTACCGTCTATGGCTGCTGTATAGCCGCAATTCTGAATCTAATAATCGTGCCTTTTTCTGTATTCCAGTCAAAATATAGCTTGGGTTCTTTTAAAATTATAATGTTGGTTTTCGCAGCAGCTAACATGCTGCATTATTTTGTGGACACTTTTAGTCTTCCTGTAAGTTTTTCTCTTTAAGAAATTACCGTACCCAAATTTGTATAAATTTCAAATTCATGCAGTCCTTTTTTAAGTTCTGAAGAGGGGAAATTTGAAGATTAGAAACTCCAAATTTTGCGCATTTTCATCGGAATTCAAAAAAGCTTGCAATAAAGTTTGGCAGCGTCTCTTTGCAGCAAGAATAAACTGCTTTTGGCCTACAAAAAACCTCCTATATGCCCTAATGCTTAAATTTTCAAAAACCAAAATTGAGCCAAATTATAAGAAAAACTCCTCGTGAGGCGCCAGAAAGAAGAACCCCCGGATACAAAAATTTTACCTGCTTCCTGTCCAAAAATACGTGTAAAATTTCTTTCAGAGATTCTACGCTGGCCACAAGTTGAGTATAGTTTATGTCAGCGGCCGTGCCAAGGATTGGGGCAAGTTCTGGGCCACATTCTGTGGCGTTTGGCTATGTAACATTTTCATGTTACAAGTATTCCTGGAAGCTTTACATTTTCTCTACCGGTATATTCTTCTCTGCCATGAGAAATTCCAATTCCTCCTATCTACTTCCAATGTCGTAAAGATTCTCCTTCTCTCAATTCCTATCTACGCCGGTGTCCACACAGCCAATTTTCTCTACATGATGCCATTTGACGGCGATGTCCATCAGGCTCTTTTAAATGATAAAAACTATAATTTGGACTTGAATCCACTGGAATTACACGGGATTGCAATGCTTTATGTAAGAAGTGACTGATTTTGACCACCTGACTCAATTCGACAATCGATTGTCGGCACTTGTGTGGGGATATAGCTCAGTGGTAGAGCGCTCCCTTAGCATGGGAGAGGGCTGGGGTTCAATTCCCCATATCTCCAGAAACATTTTTGATTTTATTCGGGATATTCTTCTTTTTTTTTTGCAGATGAAATCACCCACTGGAAGCGAAGGAATTACCCGATGGCGTGGTATTTTAGCTATTTGTATTCTATTGGGATGCAATGCCGTTCTACTGGGGACAATGGTCTTTTGCGGCTATGAAATGCATAATAAAATTAAGGCAAATCCTGGGAATTTCCAGATTTTTAAGGGATTTTTAGGATTTTACTTCCGCCACAAGTCAACGAACAAAAGAAATGCACAAAACTTTGTTCAATATGCTGGTGGCCCAGACAGCGGCTCCTTTAATTCTTCTTCACACTCCCTGTACAATTCTTCTAGTTGGGCCATTTTTCTTGGAATTTGGAGAGTAAGAAACTTGGCGATTTCTGTCATTTTTCCCTCTAAAACGGTTGAAACTAAAATTTTCAGCGCAGCTGATCTTATGATGCTGACAGTTCTCATCTATCCGTTAGTCGAGCCATTGATAGTGGTCTATTTCCTCAGCAAATCCTTCTTCCAACGGATCTACGATGCTATAAGAAAAAGGGAAAAGTCTCTGTTGAGTTTTCGACGATCTTCAGCAGTTCATACCAATAATTCACGAAATTCGTCCAGTTAAAGGCTTCCTTGTGGTTCCAATAAACGGATTTTAACCCAATTTTTCGAAAGATTGGGAGAATGACCTTGTGAAATATTTCAGGAAATTTCAATGCAATTCAGAAGTGAAGATTTTCCAACTTTGCAAAGCTCTATTTTGAGACAAAAAAACTTCCTTGAAATGGCGTATTTACACGGAGTTCGGCTAATTTCTGGATTAGATTCTGTCCAAGAAACCAATTCCAATGTTCTTAGGTAGGTTCTCCCAGAAAAATCCTTTTTTTCACAGTAGAACGTTGTGGTACCAAGATTACCAGCTAACTAAAAGAATCCTGAGAGAATTAGACTACAATGAAACAGTCTGCGGGTCGTCTCGCAGATTTTTTTGTCACCCAGCCATTGGAAAAATGCCCTACTTGGTATCCCTGCTCACCATTTTCTTCCTCCTCCTGCCGATTGTTTCTGCCACCTGGATCAATGTCAAATTCTCCGTCAAATGCCAATACAGATCCATCTTTAAATGGAAGACTACTTTACTTGAAGTATGATTTCTCCTATTGCGAATTTGTGTTTCAGTTAGACTTTCTCGAAGACGATAATCTCGGTGAGAGTCAATGGAGAAGAAGTGGCAGATTTTGGGATCCAACTGGGAGACATCTCGACACTACAGATTCTATTCGTGGCTGGGATAACCACGATTTTCCTACCTCTGAATTTGAAATTGCACTCAAATTTACAACTACTTGTGGTGAAAATTTCATCAATCAAGAGCACGAGGCAAGTATTCTGAATATTATTCGCAATTTTCTTTTAGCATTGGGTGCAGCTGGAGGATTGTCCAAAAAGGGCAAAACAATGCGATTACAATGTCCCCAATCCAATTGACCTCACTTCGCCCCATAAAGATAAAAAGGATTTGTACCAAATTGATGGAGGACTTAAAGTCACTTTTTGATTGGGAATAAATTCAGTACGGCTTATACATCCGTAGAAAGAGAATGACATTCGTAGCACTCTGAATTTATTTAGAAGGGCTTGGCCATTGAAACATGAGCTGAAAAAAATAGCTCCTGTCTTCGCTGATGATGTTCTCAAGCCCGAAAGCGGTTGGCAGACAAGTGGATGGTATTGGCCTCCAGCCAAAAAACATCGTGATACTCAAGTTTATGTCAGCGGATGGGATAATCATGACTGGCCCAGTAATGAATTTGGAATTGCTTTGAAATTTAGGACGACTTGTGCTGAACAAGACAGGACGACATATCATGAGATATGATGGGGATTCAGGCCTTTTTTGACATATTCCAGCATTGTGTACAATTGGAAGATTGTCCAGTAAAAGCGCAACATTGCAAATATAATATTCCTGAAATTGACGTCACCCACCCGTATAGAAACAAAGACGATTTGCATAAAATAAGCGAAGGTCTTAAGGTCATTTACTGAATAAATTAGTACTCTTTCATTTAAAACTCTTTATTAATAAAATTTACAAGTTATTAGACCCGAAAATTAGGAGAAAATAGTTGGAGAGAGAACAGCCGCAGCTAGTGCGGATTCGGTAAAGATTGAAGGAGATGCAACGGCAGGGGAAAGAACAGCTCCTGATAGAATTGTAGGAGACAAAACATCTGGGCAAAGAACGAATGGTGAGAGAATGAGAGGTGATAAAACATATGGATTAATGACATTTGGAGACAACACGTAAGGCGAGAGGACGTAAGCATTGAAAACAGCTCCTGACAGAACATTCGGCCCAAGGAAATAGGGCGAAAGGATTAGGGGATCTCCTACCTAAAGTAGAAAATATTTCTAATCTTTCAAAAAAATCCGGAACATTAAATTTGGGCGCCCGAGTCTCGAGACGAATTTGCAATATTTTTACAATAGGTAGGCTAGAATTTCTTTAAGAAAAGTTCAAAAATCGAGCCAAAAACAAGAAATTTTCGTTTAGGTACTCGAAGTTGGACCATCGTGATTTCCCCTTCCTTACCTGTGGTGAAATAACCGGCGGGCTCATAAACAATGGTGAGACGATACTGGGTGAGAAGATGTTCGGTGAAATAACCAAGGGTCCCAAGACGCTCAACTGCAATTCAAAGTTGGTTGTTAGAAAGCAGACAAACCGTTAAAACAGCTGGTGCAAAACCGAAAGGAGCTAGAACTGTAGGTAGCAGTACAGCTACTTTCAAGGTTCTTTTATGTCTTCGTTTCTTCTCGCCAGCTAGCAGCCTCACCGCATATTTCAACGATTCTCCTTTAGTTTTATGGTCCATTTCACTGTACTTGTCAATATCGAAAGGGAAATTCACCACGCTATTGTTGTAAATCCCTGGAAATTCACAAACACTATTAATTTGAGAAAAACTAACCTTTCTCCCCGTAAAGCTGATTTAATTGTTCCTTGTTCATGTAGGTGTACTTCTTCCACGCCATTTCCTTCTTCTGCTTTTTGGTAAAACTCTTTTCGAGGCCCTTGAAAGCCTCGCCGATAACATTGGTAATATCAAGGATATCTCGATCCATTCCAGAAGATTTCAAGTTTTTGACTATGTTCAATGCATCGTCAACCACTTCGTCTACTCCTGGAAATGGAAATATGGGATGTTATAAACACGAGGTCCCAAAACGAACGATGCCAAACGGAACTCAAATGCCAATTAGGCTAATTCCTCAAGTTCGCCACCGTGAATTCCACAACCTCACTAATCCCTCAAGTTCGTCACCGTAATAAGAAACCAACCTGATGCGTCCATGATGAGTTCCAGCACGTTCGCCCTGTCATCTTTCTTCATCCCTGCTTTCTCCAGCATTTCTGGTATTGGAAGGATGCTGTTCGGCGAGTCGTCTTTATACAATGGAAAGAGATTGGGCGATAGAATTGGTCTAAAGCTGATATTTTCAATTGGAAGCCTACTTTTTATTGGTGTATTTATCCGGAACAATGGGAAAAAACCTCGGTGACAGGAGGTTGTAATTGATGTCTTTTGAATGCTTTCCAACAGCGTCTACCAAGCCGTAGACTGATTTATCTACAAGACCAGAAGGTACCAGATCTTTGAATCTAAAAAAAGTTGCGTGATTCAATGATCGCTGTGGGATTCACCTCTCCGTAAAACTTTTCTTCTTCCTCAACGGATGGCTCTTCCCTATGACCATGTCCAATATTCGATGTTTAAATTGCCCTTCCCTATTTCTATTTGTCACTAAGTCCTGGAGCTCTGTTAATTTTTCATAGGTTTTATGGATTGTCTTCTGTTCCCCAGTTGTTTGATTCTTTACCATTCTGACAAATCCTCCCAAGAGATCTGTAACAGCCTAGGAAAATTCTACGACTAGAAATAGAGCGTACTTTGACAGGCGATTTTTGATGATTACCAGATAAAAAGGGAGCTGTGGACATGCTCTTCACTTTCCAGGGTGAATCCAATTTGTCGAAGCGCTTGGCTTCAAGTTTTGTTTCATCCTCAAATAGGCAACCCTCATTAAACGGAATTCTTGAAGCGATTTCCCAGTTGAAGCCATTAGAAATTACCAAAAATTTAAGCCGAAAGGTTGCAAAAAGAAGTTTCGAACGTGCGAACACTAATTAATGGCGTCTGATGACGCGCCCGGTATCAAGAAGAAACCTTGAATTTGCGGGCAACAGATACTTTCAACTAGCAATTACTTGACCGCTGTTCTCTGCTGCTGGAAACTCACATTTGTATATAGAGACAATATGTTCCTCCTTATTCTTCGTCTATGCCAGGAATTCTTCCATTTATCGTTCAAAGATATCCGTTTCGGCCTGTAAGTCAAATTGCATTGGTCAAAAGAAAATGACTAACTTTTTCAAAGATATCTTCTGTTTTTGAACTCGTAGCAATTTCTTTAAAACTTTTGTCTTCAAGACCTTTTTGATCCTCTCTTTGTATTTGATCCTCATTGGATTATTATTAGGGGTAAAAATTGTGTCGGGCATTTCTTTGCCAATAAAATCATATTGTGGAGAATAAACAGCTTCTGGGAATGAATTCAGCTATAAAACTGAAATCTTTGCTCTGAATAACATTGGCATACCAATTTTCCATCAAAAGCCATAACCAGACATTGGGCTCCTTTTTGAAGATCGTGCTCACTGTCAATTGAATCCAAACATGCCACAAAGGCTTTTCTATTCTTCCTGAAAAGAGAAATTATGAGATCAAAAGGCGAGAAATTCAATGTGTCTCTATTTTTACGACATCCCTTGACCGCTAAAGCACCTGATGTCCTCCCATTAATCACACGTTTCAAGCTAGACGGGCTGTTTTTATGTACGATCCGACCCGGATGCTTATGAACAAGCTGCTGAATTTTCATTTTAGTCGATGTTCTCGATTTGGATGACTGGGAGGCTGGCAAAGAGCTGTTCACAAACTTTTAAAAAAAAGCAGTCAACTTTTGGGTTCTACTGGAAACCATTGATTTCCGGATCTTCCCATCTCATCGAGGACATTCATTGTACGGTCGACGATCTTTGGAAAATCAAAAAGTACGGTCAAACTGTAATCGACCCCGAAATGCACCCAGTACATTCACTTCAAGGGCAACGATACCATAAGAATCCGCTACAATGAGTCGGAATAAATGATTTAGGCCACAAAAAGTTCTCTCCCATAGAGTCAGTACATGGCCTTTGAGGTCGAATAACAAGATCGTCGAGAGCAAAAAGGTGAGAATTGTCTGGTAATGGTTGTCATGAATTAGTCTCCAGACGGCGGACAGCTCAAAATTACAAATCATAATCATAAAATAGGCTGGAGAAACTCCTGAAAACCTACGTTACCTGTTCATTTTCATATAAAGTTCTTTTCCCATAGCGCCAAGAAGGGCTGAA
The DNA here is from genome assembly GCA_964036215.1 of Oscheius sp. DF5033. Lineage (NCBI taxonomy): Eukaryota > Metazoa > Nematoda > Chromadorea > Rhabditida > Rhabditidae > Oscheius > Oscheius sp. DF5033. The sequence goes on along the minus strand of CAXIWN010000002.1, from coordinate 5,025,544 downwards.
ATTGCCTGGGTATACCAGCCATAATGCAACTGCTCGACCCTTTTGACTTCATTTGGTGTCAGCTGGAGAGGTCTACTTTTCCTCCCCAAATGGTCGTCTTGAATGGTAGATTGAACACAGAGAATCAGACCGGAAAACAGAGGATAAATAAGGAAGAGGATTGAAATCAAACCACAAACGAGAGGCAGAAACCTCATCAACGACCGGTTTAGCTAATGCACTTCGGGGGGAGGATGAGATCGGGAGGATTTAATCCGAGAAAAAGTGAAGGACAGCTATTGGACGCCTCCAAAAGTGACCGTACTCCTTACGGGGATTCACCATGAAGTCTGGCTACAAAAAAATGAGGACACAGACTATTGGGATCAGAAAACTTGGGTCGAGAATGTGCGTAGTTTAATGATACGTGGAAAAGTAAATACTGTACATGTCTGACATCATATTGAGGCCATATTCAAACAAGAAAAGATACTTTAAAGATTGACCAGAATGGCGGCGTTTTGATCTGAACACCGCTGTTTTTTTATTACTACACAATGTCTGTGGACTTCACCGATTGCTGACCGGTCAGGAAGGGGCACTGCTGTTCTCAACTGCCATAGTTTTTTTTGTCTAATTCATTGCGCGGAGGTTTTAGATTACTGTCCTTCTCTCGAACCAAAAACTTCCACCCTTATAGCTTTTTTACCAATTCAATGTCGGGAGCCATTGGCTGTACTGCAACTGACAGTTTTCTGTGTTTTTCTCCACTTTGTAACCAACAGTGTGTATCAGTTTTCTTCTCTACATTAAAGACTGCAATTCTGATCCATCGTCTTTTAAAAAAGTCTTCTGAAGTCAGAAAAATTCTCCAATTTCAATATTTTCGAGGCAAGCTGTTCACTACCGAGATATTTAATGGTTTCCCTTTTTATAGTCAATTTCCAACTTCGGAAAAAATTTAACTTGCCGGACGAATTTGCTCCTAACACCGAATAATTTCATTCTGGTCTTTGCTAGAATAGAACATTATACAGTAGGATCCGTCATTTCTAATCATTGCTGGGCATTGTTCTCTCTTATAATTTTTGGATAGACCCTTGCCAAATTTTCTAGACAATCGTATACATCAATACGGTAAAACTTGAATATTTTCCAACTGAAGCCGTAAACCTCTCGAATCACCCCCAAATACAGTATCAGTCCACGAAAAAAGCTCATCGGAGATTGATTTATCAGGCGAACCAATAGAATCAAAGAGGACCTCGTGAAAAAATTTGAAGTCAGTATTCTGTGTGTTATAGCCATAAATTTTTTTTCTTGAAAATACGAGAATAAACAATAGAAAATTTAACAAATCCCGTTTATTATATGCTCAAATAGTGCTCCAATTAAAAAAAGAAGACATATCACAGCCAAGAAGAGTGTAAAATCTGACCCAGAGACAAATAAATACGAATAATAAATATAAACAAACAAGAAACTCGAAAAGAATATTGTAATTATAAAATAATCATTTGTTGAGAAGGAAACACAGCAAAAAAAAAGTCGGGGGGAGAATTAGGCCATCGGATTGGATTTCATTAGCTCAATATCGGAGGCAACCATCTCTTTGCACAATTCTTCAATGTCGATTTTAGCCTCCCATCCGAGTTTAGCCTTGGCTTTGCTGGGATCACCGAGAAGGGTTTCGACTTCCGTTGGACGGTAATATTTCTCGTTGACTTTGATACGAACGACGCCAGTTTCCTTGTTCTTGCCGACTTCATTGACTCCTTCTCCTTCCCAGCTGAAAAAAAAGCCGATTTTCCATTAAAAAAGGCAAAAACTTACACAATAGACTCCCCAATTTCAGCAAATGCCAGCTCACAGAATTTTCTGACCGTATATTGTCGACCAGTAGCCAGGACAAAGTCATCAGGATGATCATGTTGAAGAATGCGCCACATTCCCTGCAAAAAACAACCATTTTAAATTGAAAAGTCATTTACCTCGACATATTCCTTAGCATGTCCCCAATCACGAAGTGAATCCAAATTACCCAGCTCAAAGAATTCTTGCTGTCCGAGACTGATCTTGGCCACGGAGCGGGTAATCTTACGCGTTACGAAGGTCTCACCACGTCGTGGCGACTCGTGATTGAAGAGGATACCATTACAGGCAAACATATTGTAAGCCTCGCGATAGTTGACAACAATCCAATATCCATAGAGCTTGGCAACGGCTGAAAATTTGTGATATTTACGAGATTTCTGGATTTCCGTTACAATTTCCCCATTTCCATTAATTTTTTCGTCAATTTGACAAAATTTTCTGGATTTTTATTAGAATTTCTTCTTTATTTTCTCATTTTCCGTCATTTTCCCCGATTTTCTCACATTTTTCTTTGTCATTTCCTCTTCTGTCTAGACAGCCAAAAAATGACAAAAAAGAATGGAAAATAAATGGAAAAAATCACAGAAGAGTGGAAATTTCCCTTCAACGAGCCGACGACCTATCTGCCCATCTTCAAATGATCTGTGCGATTATCTCCTTCGCTCGTCGCCCGTCCGATTATACACTTTGACCGCTCACATACGTCGCGTCACTGCTAACGACCGTCCCAGCGAAAGTCATTACCCTTTGGCTGCTAGATTTCTCCCGCTTTGGACTATAAAAATCAAGAAAATTCGACTAACCATAAGGGGATCGAGGATAGAAGGGAGTCGTCTCCTTCTGGGGAATTTCTTGTACTTTTCCATACAATTCAGATGTTGAGGCTTGGTAGAAACGAACCTAAACGATTCATTTAAATAGAAAAATAAGAGGAATTGTACCTTTTGGGTCAAATTACAAGCATGAATAGCATCGAGAAGACGCAGAGTACCGACAGCATCAACTTCAGCCGTGTATTCGGGCAAATCGAAGGAGACTTTGACGTGGGATTGAGCAGCCAAATGATAAACTTCTGTCGGTTGGATGGTTGAAATCAACTTGATCAGGCACGAGGAATCCGTCATATCACCATAGTGAAGGGAGAAAGCGGCACCTCCTGCAAATAATTGGCTTTTTCGGAATACCCGAAAAACTGGAAATCATGCAGGTGCCCAGTGAACATAAAATAGAAAGGAAATAAACTGAATCCAATTTTAGAAACCCGAAAAAATAGAGTGAAACGGGTCTTACGGTGAGTTTATTTGGGTACAATTACCTCTGAGAAAACCTTCTGAAAGGGAGGAATCTTATTTTTCATAGTTTTTTTGCTCAAAATACGCTGGAAATTTGAAAATATGTTAATTTAGAAGCGTTTTCCATTATTTTCTGGCGAGTTTCATCCCGGGAATCAAACGTTGCCCTAATGCATCCAGGAGCTCTTGTAATTCCTACTTCAATGTAAATCCCGAGTTTTTTTTTGAAATTTGGAGATCTTCCAGGATGACTCTCCAGGCTCCAGGGTCATCCTGACCCGATATTCTGCAGTTAAAGCGTTATATTGCATAATTTTGTGTTGTGAATAGATTTGTGAGTAAAAACATCAGTGAAAAAAAGGGATGTTAGACAGAAAATGAGTGCTTGATGTGCAGCTGTGACCATTTTGTGTAAAATTTCGAACTTTTCAAGAAGGATAAAAATGAAACAAACCAGCATGAGTAACAGGATTACTGTAAAGATGTTCAATACGGGCTGTATTGAAAGAAGAGGAGCGTCGAATAATTCCATGGACTTTGTATCCTTTTGAGAGAAGAAGTTCAGCCAAATAGGAACCGTCCTAAATACCGTAATCCTCTAAAAATGCGAGTTTTTTCGTACCTGACCAGAGATTCCAGTAATTAGGGCAACTTTTCTAGCACGGAAAGCGGCAAGATCTTCACTAGATGAAGCCATTACAGAATGACTATTGGCAATACAAGCCTCGAGGCCCTAAAATAGACTTAAATCAAGGATTCTGAAGAAATTTGAACCCAAAAAGACCATGAAAACGATAAAAACTGGGAGTAAAATAGGTGCACAAGACAGTCATGCAAAAAAAAGCCAAAACAAACAGAAGTCGGACCTCAATTTTGCATTCTCCATTGTTCTGTTGAGTAGCCATTCCCGATGGGCGTCGTTGTCGCTGTGACGCTGGAAGACGAAATGGTTGAGAAAAGGAAGTGACTGATTTTGAAGGCAGATATCGGCTCGGATCTGCAGGATCTCCGGGAGGCAGCCGGGTAGCGAAAGCGCAAGAGATTGTCCAAGAACTTTCACACACGTTATCTCGATAATTTGTCGAAGAATTTGTTAGCTTTTAGATTGGAAAAAAGGAAATCAGGCAAGAAACATGCAGGAAATGTTAGCTCAGCGAAAAATGGGAGAAATGGCGGCACATTGTGGTACAAAGAATTCACAGCCACGGGGTTCCATGGTAGGAAACAGTCACACAATGACTGTTCTAATCCAAAAAGTCTTACTTTTCCGCTCTTCTTACTTTGAAAATACAAATATTTTTTCACAATTTTCTGTATAAAAAATTTTAAAAACATCAGCTCGCATGAGGAAAGCCAAGAAAATCCAGCAATGGCAGCAAAACGGCAATAAATGGACTAACCCTTCTTGCCAGTAGCTTTGCCTTTACGACCAGCCATAATAACCGTCCTAGGCAAAGAAAAGCAGACGATAAATGACTGCAAAGCCGAAATTTTGGAATTAGCTGGTAAAATTCTGGTAATTTCATGGCAATTTCAACAAAAAAAGGCGCTTTTTGACAGTTTTATTGGCAAAAATTGGTCGAGATCAGTTCTGGACCACGTGAAACTGATTTGTGGAAGTGAGAAAAAAGTAGTAACAGTCACGTTTCCTTTTTCGGGTGTGGTTACAGTGAATGTTGTACTTATTTAGGATGATAAAAAGGGCTCCGGGAGTTCTTATTTCCGGCAGCGGGTAGTAATTCACTGATAAATGAATAAAGGGGACCTGTACACGTCACAATTATCACGATGTTCGGTAAAACGCCCTGTAGAGCAAAATACACAGCCTTCGAATTTATAAAATACACGAAAAGGATGGAAAAATGGACGAATTTGAGCCGAAATAGGTGATTTGGAGGGATTTCCAGTCAAAATTTTGAGTTTCTACAGATTTTTGCATAATTCAAGGGGTTTTCCTACAATTTTGACACACTAAAGATCTGGAAAAACAGGAATTTCATATGAAAAAGGCTCCAAATTCAGTAAAATGGCAATAAAGGGGAGGAGAAGACGGGTAACTAGGCGACAACTCGAAGAGCAGCCATCGCATTTCCAGAGGAAATCCCTCGCTGGTAACGTCCCTCCTCGCTGTTCGTTTAAAAATAAAAGAAGAAGATAAAGAGTCCTAATGGCTAGAGGCTGGGCAAATATACACGTATTCGAACGCAGGGTGGATACAACGTGGCGAATTGATTCTGCCCGGCAATCGGCCGCCAATCTCCCAGGCAATAGAAATCCAAGCAACAAAAAAGGGAAGCAGAAATTAATCATGCAGACAGACGGGAAAAGAGGTGATAACCATGCAAATAGTGAAGCCATAAATGAGTGCTTGCCTGGGTGCTCCGGCCTAAAATCAATATCGGGAATGAACGTGGCAACAGACAACAGAGAGGAGGGCGACAGCTGGTCGCTTTTGATAGCCCCTATGACCAGTTAGCCTCTTGTCGTCCCTGCGGGTGGTCATTCGTCTTCTCCTAACACCTGCCTCGCGCGTTTCTCTTTGCTTGGCCAATTATTGCGTATTCGCATATCAAATAAGAGAATTTTTGGCTTATTCCTTGTTTTCTGGTCTTTTTTTCATCAAATTATCCAATTTTTATGCAATTTCAATTGCAACTTTTGGTTTTTAGAACGGCCATCGAGTCTTTGGCCATTTTGAGCAATTTTAGAAAGCAGTTGAGAGTTTTGTGGCCATTTTTGACAGAAAATTTTCAGTGTATCCATGCTGACGTTTTTTTCTTCCAAAACACCAACTTTTTGCTTAGCGCCTCTAGATTACCGCCATTTCCAGAATTTTAATCACCATAATTACCCTGCGATTCTTTTTAAAAACCCAGCAAGAATTTTCTCTTTGCTACTTGTCAAAATTTATTCGTAACGGCTAATTTCGAGCTGAATTTTGCTCTCAACGAATTCATAAGTGTCACTTTCGGTTATCGTGCTGGAAATCCCAGGTATCTCTCCATTTTTCCGGGCAAATTTAGTCTTTGGTCCCTGGGATCCGTTTTTTTTAACTTATTTGGCTTGCATCGTCACTTCTGGCCTCAAATAAAGTCCTAAACACGTAGAGATCCAACTTTTCCCTCGATAAATTTGTTCAGCATTTGCCAGATCGAAAGTACGTGGTTTTCAAGGCGCGATCCCATAAAAATTTGCCAATTCAAATAATTTATATAAGACACAATAATAATGCACATTCTGAGCACCGAAAACACCCGATAAAATATTATATTCCACTAAAAACTGGGCTAAAATACCCTGGCGTAAAAAATAGTCCCTATAACTACAATAATAAATCCAAAAAGATGAAAAAGATTGAAAGGATTGCCAAAAATTACAAAGGAAATTGCCAGGGAGATGAATTTTCGTAGAGAAATGATCATATTCACATTGAGAGACGTGGTCACGGCTGTCAGACGGTAGACATTATGAACACAGATCCATCTAAATTTCGGATTATAGTCAAAATTTAGAGGAAATCTTACTGTGCTATACAAACTGCAAGAATGTAAAGCCAAGTTGACGGAATGGAGAGGCCGAGACCGGGTATTTGGAGCAATTCTGAGGCGTTGGCTTGATGAATAGCAGAAGAGAGATCATTGGAGAGGAAAGCAAAGGCAGGAATTGACAGGGCATGCTAAATATTATTATTAGGAGAATTTTAAAGGGCTGGCAAGAGTCATAACATCACGTACAGGTCTACCGCGGGAAATCGTAGTTTTCTTGCCGAAAAGCATAAAAAACGATCAAAAGTCAAATAAATTATCCAATTTACGGTAAAACTAATAAATTTTTCTACATCTTAGAGATTCACCGAAATTCCACCATAATTCCTTTAAAAAATAATTAGTTGCTCAGAAATCCTTACTATTGACACAATTTTACAGCGAATTTTTGGATCTCCCGGGAATTTTGCCCCAAATTTATATGCCGAGAGTTTTGTCTATTCGCTGCTGGATCCTGCTAGAATTTGCGCCTATTTCTAGCTCAAAAAATTCCCTTTAAATGAACTGACCACATAGAACATAGCCTCCTTATGATGTCTTCCATATTTTGCGTACAACTGTTCCTGACAAATTCCAAGATAGGCACTAATGAAAACAGCTAATGAAAGGAGAAAAATACCTAGAAAATCCTATAAAACCAGAAAAATTGAAACAAACCAATCCAGAAAGGAGCAATTGGGAGATATTGTACAAATTGTGGTGGCTGATACCAGGCGGCTTTTCTCTGACTTGGTTCATAACTGGCCAATGTGAAGAGAATTACACCGAAGGTTACTGTCAACACGGAAGCTACCTGAATTTGAGGAAATTTATAAAATAAAAGGGAAATACTTGAGGTGTAGAATATGTATGTTTTTGAATAATACTTCTCAAGATCAAATGAGCTAGAAGAGTGCCAGATTTGAAGATTATAAACAGCGGAAAATAGATGTCAAATCTCATTGCGTAATTATTTGCCATGGACGCTAGAAATGACAAAATTACCAGCTTCAAATAGGCACTGAAATCACCAAATATTACCGGGAAATAAGGAAAAAAACCTGATGGGGACGACATTTCTGACGGATAAGAACTTGGATTGAAAAATTAGACCTTCAAGTGAGATAAAGGCAGTTATTGCAAAAGTTAAGAGATTCAAATCACCCCCAACTTTCCTATAGTCAAAATATTAAATTAAAGAAAGAAAAATCGTACCTTTGGACAAGTTCCGTACCCGCCTGACAGCCAACACATCCACCAAGAACTCCAAGAATCGGTTGAACCATCGCCATTATGAGCCGGGAGACTTGGTAAAAAAGAAAACGGCCTATAAAAAAAGTGGATGAAAAGTGTCAAGAAATCCAGGGAAAGCGGAAGTTTTGAAATTTTAAAAAGCACAGAAATTTGTGATCTCTAATCAAAAACACAAAGCAGAAAATGGAACAAGAAGCAAGAGATAAAAAAGAACAGCAACAGTCGACTCTCGTCATGGTGGAGTGGATGCTGCAGACGCTTTGCCCTTGAAAATCAGGAAAGGCAGACATTCAAATGGCTCAATTTACCGGGGAAAATACACGATGACCATCTCGGGCCCTGGCTCTTCTATTTCTCCGTGAAAAATGGGAAAATTGGGGCTATATCTCACTAAAAAATTCTCAGAGGGGGAAATCAGTGTAGGAAAAATGAAGATGACGTGTGTAAGGACGTGCACAAGCCCGCCGTCGTTTGTTGAAGGACAGCGCAGGGATTGGGTAACCAGTCTCTGCTCTACGGAAAACTCCTCTGGGATCGTTTCCTCCTTTCACAAGGCTATTTTAACAAAAATTCCATAGTCTCATTGACGCAGAAGACGTATTTTGTCGGGAAATTACCGCATGTTGAGGCTATTTTCCCCCTTTATCCATTTAATCCCGGAAAAATTAGGTGAAACCAGTCAAGGAAAGTATTTGCCAGGCTTTTGGTGCGTCTTAAACTGCCCGCTCAAATTTCTGCCTTAAAATAATTAGGAAATAATCAAAAAAACGGCGAAAAGTTGCCAAATTGTGGGTGAAAAAGGGAAGTTAGATAAGCTGTGCTTCTTTGCGTTACAACTGATTATGTCAAATGGCCGTCATTCTCCACAATTTTCGAAAACTCATTTTATTTTATACATATTATGTGTGGTAAAACATCACAGTTCGGGAGAAAATACAGACATTTAAAAAGACACATAATACTTTTTGTGATCACCGCAAATTTCATACTCGCAAAAGATTTGGGTAGAAAAAAATAGGGAGATTATTACAGGATGGATTTGGGCACCGAAAAAACATCACAGATAGAAAAAAATGGCTGAGATTTGACATAGAAAAAAGACATATTGGATACAGACAGAGATTATGTGCTACCGGATGGGACACCAGTTACTGTGGACTCAGACACGGATCGGGACTTATCCTCCTCCATTGTTGAAGTCGTATCTTCGATTATGGAACCGAGAAGATCAGCCGGAGTCTCGAGTAGCTCGGACTTCAAAGAGGACGAAGAGCTGCCAGAGGTTTTCTGAAAATTCAGGGAATTATTAAAGGAAATCGATTCTTTTGTACGAATTGTACTATCTTTTTTCAATATTTTTCCATTTTAGAGCTGGTGGTTTTTGTGATAAGACGTTCAACAGTGATAGGAAGCGTCTGTACCAGCTCCCAACCGACTAATCTTCTCGCTTTTCATCAACTTTTCCCTTTTCGCTTATTATTCTCTTATTAATTTTTTCAGACTGGCATATTTCTAGTTTCGAATAATTTTACTTTTCACACTCTCTTTCAATTCGGCAAGTTGGGATTGCGAAATTCCGGAATCTGTTGAAAGCTGGATTCCACACGAGACGTGCCGAACCTAAGAAGCGCATTTATACTCATTTAAAAAAATTAGTTAATAGACTTTGTCATATGGATGAATAACAGTGTAGATTGTTCAATTATGTGGCATTCCGACATTAATAAAAGTCAAACCTTTTTGGGGAGCTCTTCCTTGGTTGGGGAACACAAAACAAAGCAAGAATAGTGTCACTGCGCGTGATTCCGCTTTGATCTACGATTTTGAAAATAGTGGAGCCTCTAAGAAAAAAAATACACGAAAAACTTGGATATTTAGCGAGACTGAAGAACTTTTTGTCGATATGATCTAAACTCAAGAAATGTAACTTTTTTGTAGTGGAAATATCTAAACTCAAAAAATGTAACTTTTTTGGAATGGTACTCTACTGCCATGACATCGTCATGATGGAAACCATCTACCACAATAAAAACATCTCGTAAAATGCAAAAATGTATAGCGTTTCTTGAACCAAGGCTGTGACCGAAAACTCACAAGACTCGCAGATTTTGCTGATTGCCGACTGCTGGACCGCGGTTGGCTCTCGGCTTTATCGGTGTCGACCAGAGATTCAGTTGACGATTTGTGTTGATTTGTACAGTCCTAAAATTAATACATTTTCCTCAAATTCTCTACAAAAATTACCTGTAAGGCTGCACAATAATGTAGCATGACCACCGCCAGAGCTTGGAGTCTCTCATCCAGATTTTCAAACTTTGCCGGATCGTTTTTATTATTCATCGCCTCCAGTCTACCGCTTTTCGTCTCTTGGATAGCTTGCTGGAGAACTTCAATCTACAAAAAACTTTCAAAAATTAAATAACTCCCACCTGTTCATTAATTTTAGCCATTCGTTCCTCTCCCGAATATTCGGAGAAGATTTCTTTGCCCAGGACTTTGGCATGATTGATGGTTTGCTCATTGTAGGCATTGCCAGGTTGGAAAAAGAGGCCGCTAATAAAGGGAGAGCCCTTTAAATTGGGCAAGACATCGGAGAGACAATCCTTTAAAATATTTAAAAAAACAACAAAAATCCCTACCTGGACGCTGGAAACAGGGCTGCTTGGACTCTCATCTCCTGGTTTGCCACCTTCGTTTGAGGATTGCGATATGGCGGAGAGACGGTCGCTGTCATCCGACGCCTTTTTAGGTTTATTCCTCCGAAACATTGAGAATTTTTCGGAGACTTTGTTCTTTAATTTTGTACGTCTCGATAGATTTTCTGGATCAGCAGCGCGTAGAGGAGTTGTTTCAGGAGCGGCATGAACAACAGGCGGCGGGATGACTTCTTCCTCATCTTCCAGCTAAAATGCTTCATTTTATAAGTTTTAAAGGTTTAAAGTTATTAAAAAAGCTGACGTACATCTTCAAATTGCCCATCCATTTCATTTGCGCTTTGAGGGGTACAGGCAATTCCCGTATTAGCCTTCACTGTGCACTTGGAGTGAACAACAACCAGGCATCGTTGACATCGACTGCCGGATTTCATCCAAATCTTGCCGCGACACATAGCACAAACATTTCCAGTCGAGACCTTTGATGTCCATGGAACCCATTCGTGATTCATTGGTTTCATTGATGGCGGCGACATTGGGCGATCTTCTCCTGTCGGCTCTTCGACAGGCTTTGATTCTGGTCTAAAATGCCTAATTTTTTAAATTTAGAGAATACTCACTGATCTTCTCCCCCGTTGAGACAAGCTTCTTCAGGAAATCCGTCTGGGAAATAGCGAAAGCCCATGGTAATATCCCCAAAGCAAAGTCTTGGATCGTATCCGGCATGTTTTGAAAAATCTGAGGAATCTAGCGCCTGTTGTGGATCCAAAGCAACAGGCGGTTTCAAGGGAAAAACTTCTCGATGGCAATTAGATAGCGTCAATTTGCAATCATCGATCAGTTGTGGGATGTAGAGGGACGTCTAAAAATTATTTTTAAATTAAATGAGAATAAGACTCACGTAGCCAAGAAGAATAGGCCTTGCTGGTTCTGGATTAGCGTCAACTGGAGTTGCATCCGGTGTCGACGAATTATTCAGCTTGGCGTGGACTGTGACATTTAAATATTTATAATTATGAATGGCTCCAGTTTCCAGTGCAAAATGCAGTGACTGTCCCCAGAGAAGATTTTCCCTCAATGGCGTGCATTTAGTGATCCTTGACTTCATTGAAGGCCCTCCCGCCGTGGGAGATTCCTTCTCGGCATCGCCTGTCGACGCATGTCTTTTTCTTCGTCTCTTCTTGTCCTTTTTGCTCTCTTTGTCGACTACTTTCAGCTCAAACGGACTCCTTTTCCCGCTTTGATTTAGAGCCGGTGAGCTGCTTTCGCTCTTTTCCCCTTCAAAGAACTCCGCCTCGGCGCCGACTTCAATCGCCGACTCTGAAGAGGGCGAATGCTTCTTCTGGGACATCATTCCCATCATTTTTCGCTTTCCTGCTTGGAATGTTGCCTAGAAATGTCGAAAAATAAATGGAAAGTAGGGAAATTACCTGGAGACGATGTTTTCTAGAAGCTGGACGATCCCGGCTGAAACCGCTGGGAGTATCTTCGCCATCTTCGGTGATATCCGAACGAACAGAATTGTTGGAAATTAGGGAAGCTGAGCTACTTTCCCGAGTCTAAAAGGGATTACTCAAAAATGGAGGATTTTAGGATACTGGAGTGAAAATAAACGGGCGAAAAAGGCCAAAACTGACCATTTTTCTATCTCCTTCCACATGGAGATGATCTTCGTCCGTTTTCTTTATTAGCCCATCCAATTCCCGACGAGGTGCTTCTCTATCAACCGGTCTCACAGTTTCTAGAACAAATCTCAAAAAAAGAAGATTTAATCCCTTACCCAGTACACAATCTTCTTCTTCGTCATATTCTCCACTGGCTCGTGAAGGAACTGTGGTACTTGGCTCTGATGATTTGATGTCGATTTGGCTTTCGGATCTAAAATTTAACCGCTTGAAGGAAATCTAACAAAGCCTACCGGGTTCTTCTCAATTCGACGCTAGCCTGGCTAACTAGAACTTGTGGAACACGGGCGCTTTCTGTTCGTTGGACAAAGCACTGGGCGGGAACACTGGCAGAAATCGGGTACTTGTCATCGTCATAATTGATCAAACTGGGAACGGAAGAAGTCATGGATTCTGTTTCGAGAACAGAAGTCGATGGATCGGATGTCGGCTCAACGGAGATGCTGTGACGACGGTAAACTAAAATTTTAAGTAATTCTATTAAAAATATGGGTATTTTTACCATCAGGAGTGGTTGGAAAGGGATGTTCCTCTATTGGAGAGGGCATGCCTCCGACAGGAGTCTTTCCTCCAACGCAGCCGAGGGCAATGAACGCGTCATCCGGATCCCCGGTTGGATCTCCGATTATTTCTTCATGTTCTTAAAAACTTCTTTAAATGAAAACGGCACCAAGGTCACCTCGATATTCATCATCGTCCATGTCATCCAAATTTCTGTCTACGAGGATCATCAAGTCACCAAGAGTCTGCTCCAAAAATCTGGTCACCTGACGCTCAGAGCGAATAGGTACGTTATTTATGGCAACAAATGTGTCTCCTGAGAATTTTTTAATAGAAAATTTAATAGTGGGAGGCGTACCTGGACGTAGATCAGCTTTTTCAGCTAAACTTCCAGGCTCAACCGTGCCTACTTTCACTGGGCGATTTCCCACTGTGGGAGCAGAGGAAGGAGAGATCTGCGATCAATTTTATAATAAAAAAAGGTAAATTTTACCTTTTCAAAAGTGATACCAACTGGAGCCGCCATGTCATATCTCGAAAACATTAAAAGAACACTCAAGGAATGGGCTACGTTTTGTGCATTGTTTTGTAGGAAAGGTCTTTGATCTAAAAAAAACTCCTAATAAAAAAATTAATAAAGAAATCTTACCCATAACCAGAGTGCAATAAACATCCCAATTACTGTCCTTATCAAGCATATCAACTTTTAATCGAGTGCATTTCAGTACTGTCACTTCTAGCCCGCCTTCAAGTTTGACATGGGCAAAGGCACCTGGAAAAATAGCAGAATATTTAAAGAAAACTTTAGAAGAGATTACAAACTTTGGCGGGCATTTGAATTTTGGATTCAATAATGGGAAATGGTTATTTTTGGTTTATTTTCAGTGCGGTTTCCGTTTTTGCGCATATTTTCTTGTAAAATTTTCCAAAAAAAAGTTACAGGCTTTTCAGTCTCTCAGGTTTCCGTTAAAGAATTTCTTACTCAAAGGAGCTGATGGTTGAAGCAATGGATTCGGGAATACTGGCCGATAGCGGACTTTATAATTTGGCCAGACGTGTTTCTTCTGCAGCGCTCGTCGGATGGACTCCTTTATTAACGGAATCAATCGTTTCAATTGATGTCCTTGGATCTGGGAAGTTATCTGAAAGCTTTTTTAAAAGAAAAATTAAATAATCTTACTTCTGGTTCAAATACAGGAGAAGTGACGAAAGACATCGCCCAGTGGTTGTAAGGTTTTCGGGAGAGGATCAACCGCACAAGACCAGAAAGTTTTGTGATCTAAAAAAGGAAAAAATTGTTAGTTGCTTGGTTATCCGAACGGTTTTATAGAAAAACTGCCAGCTATTTCAGCAACTTTTTACTCTTTCCCAAGTCTTAACGAAGTCAACAACTATGCTGATCCGCCGGTTAATGGGAGAACAGCAGCAACAAGGAGATTGCGATCTTATATAGAGGCAGGGCCTCCGGCTGCCGAGGTTTTATGGGTGCGGGCGCGCGGAAACTGTCGGAGGAGGAAAACTGTATTTTCCTTTGAAGTCGCATATTCAAATGCACAATAAGGCGGGATTTGAATTGTCCAGAAATTCTCAGTTTGCGCAAAACTCAAATTTCAGCCCATTCGAAAAAAAAACATGTAAAAATGTCTAACCCGTATTTCAAATTGCTCCGATCCAATCGATTGCACAACAAAACAGAGCAAAATTATTGGAAGGATATATTTAAAACCGTTATTTAATTACGCCAAAATTTGGTTTTTGCGGAATCGGGATTCAAATCCTGCCTTATTATCTTTTTAAATGGAATTTTCCATCTAAAAATGTGAAAAGAAGGATATTTTCTTACCTTCAAAGTTAAATTGACATTTGCTGTGAACATAGTCGTCACATCGATAGATGTTTCAAATCCTCCGGTGTAATCAATATTTAGCAGGAATGTTATGCTCTAAACGCCCTGAATTCAACTGAAAATCCCAATTTTACCTCAAAAGTGGTCTTATCTTCAGACATTTCGACTTTTTCAACTCTCATTGAATTTAAACATGGAAATTTTGTGCCTAGAGAAAGATCCCGAATCCGAATTTCCTAAAAATAGAGGATTTATAATAAAAACCAAAAAAATAGTTAAAAATGGAGAAAAAACCTACTTTTAGTAGCCGGCCTGCAGCTGAACGGGTAGCAATATCATTTAATTCCATTTGTAGGCGTTTATGCATCCATCTAAAAGAATCAAAGGTCTTGAAAAGAAAGAAATTTACCTTCTCAATTGCCTAGTATCTTTATGTTCTTGATAAAACATATGTAAAAATAAACTGAGTGAATGGCATGATTCCCATTCGGAAATACCAACGCCATCTTTTCCCGTCTTTAAAAAATTCCGTAATTCCTGAAATTCATTTGATTTCTAGTAAAAGAAGCTGATAACCTCCGGTATTTGTATTGGTCTAAATTGATCAATAAATGGCAGATCCGTTGAGGTTGGTCCCCATGGATCGTAGACAATTATGTACAAAATATAGAGGACAAGTCCCACTCCAAGTATAAACCCGATTAAAAACGACAACATTATAGAAAATTGCCTGTGAAGTTTATTTTGGTCCTGGAAAGACTTGAAAAGTTTGTAGAAATTCTTACCTTTAATTTATTTTATTAGAAGTTTTTTGGTTAAGCTACACCAAGCATTTTAGACGTTTTCAGCCTGAAAAGTTCTGTTTTTGATGTATTTTTGATGAGGAAAGTAAAAAAGATTAGGTGCAATGAGAAAACAACGGGCGGGAGCTCAAAACAATGAATTTTCCCAAGGTGGTTTAACATAATTTGGGCTAAGAAATAAACGACGGAAAGAGAGGGCGATGACGCTTGTTTTTGCACAAATTTAGCCAATTTTATTGCTCCAATTAATAATAGGCTTTCCAGTAAATAAAATCTTGAATTTACGAGCAATTTTCAGGATAAAAATGATGGAACGAAGTCACCAGAGCGGACAGGGGTGGGGCGATCTGACATGCTTTGTTTTCAATTATTTTCCCTTGCGCCTCTCGCTTGTTTATGTCAAAAGATCGCTTCTTCTTGATTTTATTGCAGCTGATTCACGGCAGAAATAGATAAGATTTTGATCTAAACAAGACGAAAAACGAAAAAAAGGAGCTATAAAATAGGAAATTAACCAGAAAAGAAGGCAGAGAACACCGTCGGAGGATTCCTTAGAATTGGAGAAGCCGATAGAATGAAAAAAAAGCTTTTACTTCCTCCAAATTCATTTAAAATATTTGGAATCTTCTAAAAAGTGAAAGAAATTACGGAAGTGGAAGGGGTAGAAAAAGTTGAAGTGAAGACAAATTGCATTAGTTTCACTGAGAGAACACGTGACGTCTCCCTTTTCTTTAGCTTGTACCATGAATAAGGGTTTTTTTTGTTATTGTTATCGTTTCCAAAGACAAAAATATATTGATTGATTTCCTCTTTAAACCAGCCTAAAATTACTGCCAAAAGCTATTTTTCTGACCCATTTCAATAAAAAGATATCAAAATAGCCTGATTTTCTAGTTTTTCTCGCGAAAGACAATCTTTCCACGTAAAATTGAAGATTTTCCTCTGTATAAATTAAGTAAAATCCAGGAAAATTGATAGAAGGAAAGAAAACAACGAGTTTAAATAGTAGCCAACGCTGTCGTGACAATAAAAATAGAGTTTAATAGCCGAAATTGTGCAGCTGACGGACCGTAGCTAATTATCGGGAAAGCCGGGGGAAAGTGAAGCTTGATGACGTAGTCATTCTAGTCGAATTGAAATGTTGTCAGATGGGAACTGATTGACGTAAAATGACGGAAAAAAAAGTTGACCAAGAAAAAGGAAAGAAGATAGAATACTGTGAAAAGTCGTTTTATAGTCCATTTTATTGATTTTCTCACAATTAAATCTCGTATTAGAGAGGAAAATAGAAGTTTTTTAAATTATAGACAAAGATCATTTAAAGAAACCTGTAAAAACTTTTAAAAAGGCCACAAGGTCCTGTAACGAAAGTCATTCTGAACCTGAATTTCCATTTTTACCGAAACATCGAGTAAATTGACTTTTCCACTAATGATTTTCTGAAAAAAAACAGCACGAAAGGCGACGAGGAGAAAGAATGTTTTGTTTCTCCTCTGCGCTAATGTATTCCAAACAAGCAGCATGTGCACCGCCGCGGGTATTGTCATCCTCACGGAAAAAAAACCGAAAAACCACACCTTCCCCGTTGAATAAATCAATCAAAACTCCATGGAAATGTGGACACCAAACCCCCAAAAGCGGAAGATCTCCAAGCAACCCTTTGGGGCTGGAAATAACTGGGAAAGTGAATATTTCGTTGATCTAATTTCACGAGCTGCCCCATTGAATCACCAAAAAAGAGCTGTTTTAGCTTTCAAGGAAATTGGATTTGAATTGGTGATGATGTTCTTCTTTGTTTTTAATTATGGTCGGCTGCTCATTGACGTAGGGAGGGGTGCGGGTTATGAGGAGGGGCGGAAAACACGCAATGATTGTCTTTGGGACTCAAAATGTGAGGAATAGGGAAAGGCCAGGCTTATAAGTCGGGAAAAAAGGCCGAAATTTGACGGGAGCGTTCACTGGAAGCAGAAATTGGAACTCTGGACATATTGCCTAACCAGCTGTGAACAGAGGGTGGAGCTTGGCGCATTTGAACTTATACGTTCAACGGTCAATTTTACATTGTCCATGCACCACTGGTCCAGAAACTTGACTCTATTCCTTCCTGTTGACCGTTGGACCGGGAAGTTTGAACTTGTTATTAGATTTCTAGAGAACTTGGAGCAGGATTCGTGGTATCCGGGACTTTGGCCTGGAGTTTTATGAGGGTTGGCGATGGCCCAGTGGCTGTTTCAGGACCCAGTTCCTCAGCAGTTGTTATGCAATTTTCTTGGGATTTTACTGCACGTAGTAGCAGCACAGAAATCAAGAGGTTTTGCCTTCCAGAAGAGCTGGGCAAGCGCGGAATTTTATGAACCTTCGCCTACCTCCTTTCGATTTGTCCAGGAAGATGCGCCCAGTCGCCTCAAGCCGAAATCTGGAGATTAAGTAAAAACCCCAAATTTGCAGCTTTTCGTGGATGTACGAGGATATAAAGACGAATATTTGAAGCGATCTCCCTCTATTTATAGGCGACTATAACAAGCATCCCCTCTATTAGGATTCAATTGACGAGGAAGCCTCAAAAAGGCCTGCTGCTGGAAAAGAACATCATTCGTTTTTTTGCGGGGTGCTCTTCGACCCTGCCTCTTTTTTGTCTAGACTCTAGACATCATAAATGAGGTCAATTTGAGCTGTTTTTGACTGTCAGTTTTTGCTACCCAGCTGGGAAACAGCCGAGACACGTGTTTTTCGATGCGGATAATGTCAAAAAGGAAGAGACGGCCACGTGCAGGGAGAAGAGAAGCTGATGAAATAAGTAAGTAAACAAGTAGACAAATTTGGACACTAGACATCAACCCGTCTTGCCACTTGTCCCCCATTCTTGTGAACTTGAAATTTACGAAAGGGAGGAAAGAACAGGAAGAACTCATTTATTACCCATTTGAAATGGCTCGTGTAAAGCGAGGAAAATAAGGGGAGAAGAATCACATTCTTGGGAGGGAAATAGGAGGAATTGAGATCGTAATATGTACAAATAAAGAAAGTACTAAAGGGTCTAGGATATGACAAATCTAGAGCAAAATGACAAGAAAAATTAGAACCAATAGGAAAATAGAAGAAATGACCCCGACCCCTTTTGGCAATTCCTCTTCCTCAAGAGTAAAACGATGACGAGGATAAATATAATGCTCCTCAGGAGTCTGTAAACCATTTAAACCACCGTTTAAATGGAAAACTACCTGCATTTCTTCCAATTTCTCGAGAATAAATTCATTGGAAATAGGAACTGGCTCCATTTCTCGATTCTTATCAAAGCGCGTATTCTTACGGATCATCTCATTCAACTTGTCTTCTGAATCGATGTAATTGTGAGGCAGAATATGACTTACCAATTGCTGGAAAGACGTTCTTCTTCCAGTGAAGTTCACTGCCCTCCTCGGTCAGATAAATGTTACTGTCAACAAGGCCTTTCGATTCCAAGTTCAGCTGATTGAACACTTCTTCTAGAGGATACTGAAAACGAAAACTAATAAAGGCAAAAATTGCTGGAATCAGCAAATAAAATTATGTCGGTCGGGTCGAAAAGAAGCCTGCGTTCCGAGTACGCACTATTTTCCGGGAAAGAGGAGACCTAATAGGGTGCAGCTGGCTTCCAGCATGAAAATTGGAACAGGGGGTGGGTTTCTGGGAACTGCAATCGAGCAAATTTCGAATAAAATAGCAGCTGTACAAAAATATTTTCTGGTTCATAACAAAAAAAGAGGAGTGTATACTTGGAGCCGCAGCCCTCCCAGGTACTCTAATATTCAACAACTAAATTCTCTTCCTTTACCGTGTTTTTTATTCGAAAAGCAGACTTACAGTTTCCGTTAGTCCCAAGCTGACAGACAATCTCATATTCTTTTCCAAGCACAATCCCATTCTCTTCGAGTCCATGCCAGCAGCTGTTCCAGTTGACGTAGCTAGAATTTGCTTATACTCTCAATTTTATCCATCAAATCTTACTACTAAAATAGATGTATGAAGACGCATCGTTGTCCCTTTTTTGCAGAGGAATAGTAAAATATTTCTGACGTTCATCACAGGTTCCTACTCTTGAAGCACCCGGAGAGATTGTGCAATGGGCAAAATCATCTTGTGATACCTAGAATTTCCCTTAATTTTTGACTTTTACAGACCAGAATACCTGATAAACAACAGAAAATTCACGAGGATTCCTTCTGGGACAGATAAACTTCATCGTGTCACCAGGAGCAGCGGCGATTTCATAATAACCTGGCGAGTCGATAGCCCCTTCGAACGTTTCGAATCTGAACAGTGCTCATTCTTCTCTCGCGTATGATTAGTCATTTTATTATCCATCGTTATCAGTTGGAAAACAAGAGAACGGCACACAGCCGTCCCTTAAAACTTTCTAGAACTTACACTGGGTTCGTAGAATTCCAATAAATGTGATGGTTCACACGGGCAGCGACAAGCATCGTGGTGACGAGGACGAAAAGGAGCAACCTCTTCATTTCTCTGGAATTTTGGGACTTTTTTAAAAAAAGTTATTAGAACAAATGGAAGAGCAGTCGGAAATTTTGTATTTCGAATTGGAGATAAAAACCCATTTTCCTTGAGATTTTTGCATCGTTATGGAAAAATGAAAATATCCTCATGATCAGGAGAAAAATCCAAATTATTTCAGTACCAATCAACCGGTACTGGTCTCCTTTAAATGAAAAGAAGAAGAAAAACAGCCTGTGATAATCAAAAGTAGTGGAGGTCTGCCCTATTTTGCGCAGCCAAACATCACAAGACTCAAACAAAGAAAAGTAGGCTTTTATGGGATTTTTTCCTTTCATAGATTAGGTGTGGAACATGAGATAATGAGAAGAAGAATTGGTGTTCTTCTTCTTTTCATTCTCTGTTCATTCAGTAATTGAATTATAGTTGCAATGGGAGACAAAAACAGGACATTGGGGGACTTTGGGTCACAGATTTTACCGAAATTTTAAAGAATAAGATCTGGTTAAAACAATTCCAAGAGCCCAAACTATTATTGTAGTCTGAAAAATGTACTGGTCGGTGCAATCACACGAGACTTTTAGACGCAATCAGGGAAATCTGGTGGTTTTTTACGGTTTCTGTCCGTTTTCAAGTCTCCCTGCCATCTTTTTGGCCAATTTACACGATTTTCCCTTACTTTTGAAAAAGTAAATGTTCTAAAACTGCTCCCAGATCACATGCCTCTCAAGTAGCTTCCGTTTTCAGCACCAGTAAGCAATAAAGATAGGCCGCTCTTCTCCCCTGACAGCATAGATTATTGCCCCCATTTTACAATCGGTTTACAATCCCTACAGAGAAATAAAAATGTTGCCTTTTTTGCAATTGGAAGCCGTGAGTGTCGTAAAAGGAACGGAGGGAATCGCCGGTAGTTGTGCCAATCGGCTGGCGGCTATCACAATTTGACAGGTAGCTGATTAACGGATTAGCGGCAAGAGAACGCAAACAGACAAAAAACGAACTACTGATCAAAAATTGGAGCAAAGGATAGAAAGACGGGGCAACTGATAGCTTCTAAAACGAGAGGAGGGAAATGTTTGCCTTTTTGCACACTGTTCACTGTGTTCTATTGACATTGTTGCCATATTTCCACACGTGGATTCGTCTTCTCCACGGGTTTTTTAGGGGAATAGCTGTATCCATTAGGAAATGGAGGAATCTGGCTGATAAATAGGGGAAAACTTCCGTTCTGCAGAAATTTTTTTTCCTAGAGGGCTCCAATGACTGTATCGCTGTTTTGGGCGAGCTATCGGAGCCTCCTGGGCTAGAAATTGCTTACGAAACGTTGAAAACTAATTGAATATGGGCTCTGGTTTGTATGATGGCAAAATTTTGCAGTCACAGTCGGTTTTCAATGAAAACTCCGTTCATTTCTGGGTAGGTGGGCAGAAAATGGCCAATTTTCGTATTTGGAAGCGGAAAATCTAAGAATTTGCGCTGGATAAGGTTTTCGTACTAAGTTAACGAGTCATCCAAAAAAAAACAAAGTTTTTATTCAAACGTTTTTCGCGTCTTGGTTCAACATAAAGAACTGCTCCTTCGATTTACTGCAATTTCCCATTAAATTTCGACTGAATCACAATTTTACTTCAAAATTAAGAATTTCCCCTCCAAAATCATCAAGACCAAATTCTGGATTTACCTTTTTCTCTCTGTGCCCAGTAAAAGCTAAAGTCCAAAGTATAAGAAATAAAGACCGCCATGGAATAGAAGCGGGACCTTTTAGCGCAGCAAATTTACGAGCCCATATAGCTGTGTATCTGTTTTAGCAGAGCAGTTCGGGGTGAGAGATAAAGAAGTCGAAAGACAGACGAAAAGTGAAAAGATAGAGAGGAAAGAATGGAAATAAAGAGAAAAAGTTGACAGAGGAAAAAAGAGTGGGAAGAAAGGGCACGGGTGTCATGCCATGCGGGCGAGATCCCCCTCGCCCGGCCACCTGCGCATTTTGCACGGGGATTTGCATTGTCTTTTTTGACGATTTCTAGCCGTCTTCCGGCTAGAAAGAACAGCAGAATAAAAAGAAATCCAGACACACGAGTCGCCGACGAAAAAACGAAAGAAAGAGATAGAAACAGCTCATCCTGATTCATCCATATTGCCATCGTCGATAGGAAATTTCATTTCGCGCCTCTATGACTACACACAATATATTGCTCTCTGGCTGCGGGAAGAAACATTTAAAAAAAAGAATAAAAACCGGGAAAAGGAGGGCAATTTGAGATTAAAAAAGGTCAAAAATGGCGGCTTGTTTGTTACTACTATAGTACAACCGGGGGAGGACAGCGTAAACCGGCGTGTTTTTGTCCGCCTACTGTTGACCTGTGGGGAAAATTCGGTTGACTACTAGTCTGACCGGAAGTACTGCCTAGTCCCTGGACAGGAAATAAAAAGAGTGAGCTAATTAACAACTGGGCAATGAGTCTTTTGAATTCCTGAGAGGGCGCCAGAATTTTGAGGTAATTTGACCTGTAAACAATTTCAAAATGTCCTGCTAATTGTTAGGAAACTTGAAAGCGTCCAAAAAATTTAACAGGTCCCAGGTTTTTCAAACAAAGCTCGAAAAGACAGAGGGGAGGAGGTGACGTCGGACCCAGGCCACAGGAAATGGAATATGGACGAATTCTAGGCGTCGGAAACAGTGATGAAGAGACCATTTCCTTTGTTTTTTAGAGAAAATGAGGTCAATTTTACGTGAAAGCTATTCAAAATAGGCTATTTTGCCGGTATTGGGTCCCGGAACGAAATAGAGACAAAGAGCAAGAAAGAAGTTGTTCAAGTCCCGAAAACTCATCATTCTAGTTCAAGAAAGTTCAAAAGAGGAAACCTAGCCGATTACCAAATGGCAAAGACTCCCGCGCGTTTGTCTCTTTCCCATGGCGGTGTCAGTACGTCCGGCTAGGTCAGCGCGTTGTGACTAAAAGTGGGAAAGAAAACGCTTGGGAAAGTGACCCGACAAATTTTTGAATCGCGTGTTGTTTCCGTTCTTTTCTACACTTTTCGGCGCTAGTTTTGTCTTCATTTGAACGTCACCGCCAGCGGGCCACCTACTAGAAGTTTTGACATTCTTTGCAGATGATGAAAGGAAAAGAAACATGGCATGAACGGAAAACAGACTGATATTTATACGCTGAGGAAGCAATTATTAATTGCCTATGAATTGGCGGAAAGAGTGGGGAGAGGTATTACAAAATGCGTTACCCATCCGGGCGGCTGAAGTTGATTCACAGCTTCGGATCAGCTGGTCTCTCCCACCCCTCTCTTTTTCCACGAGACGGCTATTTACAGCAGTTGGGAAGAAGACAGAAAACAGCCGGGGTGACTGTACCTCCCAAGTTCTACTAACAAACAATGATAACTGTAAGGGATAATCGGTGGGGATTATTAT
Source organism: Oscheius sp. DF5033 (assembly GCA_964036215.1). Classification (NCBI taxonomy): domain Eukaryota; kingdom Metazoa; phylum Nematoda; class Chromadorea; order Rhabditida; family Rhabditidae; genus Oscheius; species Oscheius sp. DF5033. Next base: position 5,002,216 of record CAXIWN010000002.1, on the reverse strand, counting down.
AAGAACAGACGCAAAAAATCATGCGAGGCTTTGTAACTTTTGTACGCAGGTCAAAAATCGAAGTAACGTGTTATTTTGGAGCCGGAAAAGTCAACAATCCGATGGTTTTTGGGTCACAGAGTTCTTCCAGGATAGAAACTGCTGTCGACTTTATTTTAGCATAGTTTTCACTAAAATTATTGGTTTCCTGTAAACTTGGGGGCTAGAAATCCTTTAAATCAGATTGAAACCCCCCGGAAACCAGAAGTATTCTTGTGGAAAAGAGGGCGAATACACCCAAAATTTCAGGGAAGCCGCCTCCGGCCCAAAACTAGAAGCAGTTTCCGGTCCAAAAAAAGTACGAGGTTGGGAAAAATTTGAGATTTCAATAGTCTTGTTGGATCTCAAAAGACACGTTTCAAGGATTTTTTTCCCGAGAATTTTGTACTAATTTCTGGTGTCTTTTCTAGCTAATCCCATTAGAAGACGACAAAGATGGCAGCGATTGTAGCCGATTAGGAGAAGACAAAAAGTGTCCAATGATGGAATTATCAGGCCGGCGGGAGAATACAGAACACACAAAAATCGGATTATATCACCGGAAGGGTTGCAAAGTGCTTTACATTCCTCCGGGTGTGGGATCACTCATAGTTCGCGGCTATTTAAAGAAAGCCTTATCAAAGAGGTCACAAGAAAATAGTCAAAAATTCAAGGAATTTGGCTTTTTATGTTACAGGAGAAGGAGATTAACTTCAGGGAAAAAAATGACAAGCCATTGGAGAGGACAAATGACGGCAAAACCTTCGAGAGATAAGGAAAAACGCTCAACACAAAGTGTCGAGGCGAGTCTATCAGTAGACGGGAAGGGGACAGCCATTTCGGAGACTATTACCAGGGAGGAGAATTTAATAATCTTCTGGATCTGTGTCTGGTCAATTTGGGAACGAGACAAGTTCAAAATGCGTGAAACAGCAAAGAGCGCCACAATTGAATGAAACAGATGCAAAAAAGTGGTCAAAAACACATGGTCTTTGATATACTATGCGCTTTCTTTTTGTCTCTGTGTAAATATATGCAAATCAGCTGTTCGATCCTTTGAATCAGCAGTTTCTTGCAGTTAAAATAGTCAAAAACCTCGAAAATGAACAGTTTATTGCATTTAGAACGAAAACTTCAAGTAGGGACAACCCGTGGAGTGAGCTTTTTAATACAAACGATCCATAAAATAATCAGAATTGTATATTCTACTATTTGACTGCCCCAAACGAGACGGGGACCACCCCAAGTGTAGAGAAAACTGGCTAAAGAACCGAGAAGTCGACCAGCGCTAGATGCCATTTGAAAGATTCCTTGAAGAGCACCCTAAAACTCAAAATTACTTATTTTTTTAAGGATTACCTGTTTCCGATTGCCGATAATTTTAGAATAAAGTGTGGGCATCACAACGCTGATCAGGGAAAATCCCCAGCCGAATGTGATCACATAGAAGAAATAATAAAGCCAGGCAGGAGTTTTTGTCAGCGAGGAACACCAGGAAAAGCGGGAATAGTCACAATTTGACTCGGTTCCTAAAATACTTCAAATTCCCTTTAAAAATTACAGCAAACTGGGAAACTATCTCAGAATTTTTTAAAGGAAAACCTACCGTTTCCCATAACCTCAACAGGCTGGCCAACTCCTGGATAAGAAAATGTCGCCAGATACATGGCCAGCAGGATGAAAAGCGTCAAAATACAGGAAAACACTTCCGATACTCTAAAATCCTCATTTAAATGAAAGTTCTCCCTTACTTTTTACTAGATTTAAAGAAAATAAAATAGACGAAGACAGAGGCCCCAATGGCGCCAGTAATCGCATGAGAACCAGCATTATACTTGACAGCTTCTTCTGAATTAAAAGAGAACATCATCATACTATAGGGAGAGCCAATCCTGTTAAATATTTGTTTAAAAGAGTACAGTAGCCTTACGTATCCATAGTTTGGTAGGTCAAAATGGTGAAGAATTTTGTAGCGACAACCAAGGAAATCCCAATTAGTGGGAAACTCAAATCCGGAGCATTTTTGCCTTCCTGGATAGGATTTCTATGTTTATGGGAATCCCACCTCGATGTTCTTTCCAGTCTCTTCAGAATAATCGATATCTTCGAAGAAGAGTTCCATAATGACACTGGAGGCCAAGCTCAGGGCACAGGAAAACACAGCCGGGGCAGTAAAAATATTCAAATGGAAGGGGCCGAACCAGACGCCTTCTTCTTTCAACGGAGTAAAGAGGAGTTGAAATCCTTTAAAAGGGGAATTTTTCAAAAGAGGAATCCGTACCTGGTCCAATAATTGTACCAAAGGCAACTCCGCCGGAAACGACAGCCATGGCTCGTGTACGATCACTGACGGTTGAAGCGGCAGCGACATGAGTACGGAGAAGGGAATGATTTCCTGGAAGGGAAGGAAGGTTTAAAGGAACTGGTAAAGTATCGCGGATATTGTTTCAGGGTTCCAAAGCGAACGTTACTAAATATAAAATTCTAATTTTCATTATAACGACCCAAAAATCTTTAAAAAACCACCCTGCCACTAAAAAACTGCCGTGATTTCATAAGCGAACAGGCGTCAAACGTCCATTGGGATCGTATTTGCCCCCCGAAAATTAAACTGTCTGGTAAGGAACAAGAAAGACGAGGTGTTTTCTCATCAATCACACATGCTATTTCTGGTTATTTTGTCGAGAAAGTTTAGATAAACATCCCCAAGCTGGAAATAATAGAATTACTGACTGTATCTTATGTCATTTGAAGGGAGACAAATTGATTTCTCATTTTTAAAGGACTGGGCTTCCAATTGCCATCCAAAAAAAGAAAATCTTACCTCCACCAGCTCCTACAAGAAATCTAGCGGTCATCATAATTGGCAACAAATAATGGATAGAGAAAAATTGTGCACAGAAATAGAAACAGTTGCCTAGTGCCATAAGGAGAAAACTGGTGTGAAGAGGCCATCTGATCTGAAATCTTCGCTTTCTCTAAATTTCCACGGATCCCGAAACGATATTATCAAAGTAAAACAATCGTTTCAGAATCTATAAAACCAGTTAAAAGTGGAACGTACGGCATTGGTTTGATCAGACCAATATCCAAAAAGAGGCGATGTAATAAATTGAGCAATACTAAACATTGACACAATGTAACCTAGAGAGGATTCAGGAAATCGGGAATCTAACTGAAATTTGGATCTTGTGCAGAAAAGAAAAAGGCTTACACTTCTCAAAAATGGCCATTGCGAACTGACAAAAATATTCAACTGAACCCCATTTAAAATGGCAAAGAAACCGCTAACATAAATGGATTGCCAATGAGTTACAGCATTTTTCTGAAAACGATAAATTTAATGGAAAGTGCGAAAAATCTCACTATAGAAATAGGTGACCCGTTCATAATGTGTGACGCCTGTCTGTCGATATCGGGCGGTCAGTTGGGGAACATTCAATGAAAATCACTGAGAAGACGAGAAGGACGACAAGATAGACGGGGGAAGAACGGGGTTATTATTATTTTTGTGACGATCATAATGATCAAAGTCTATCTTATCGGACGCAATTTGCCCGCAATGTTGAAGGAAAGGAACCCAAATATTCGTTGGAGAGAACAGCAACATGATGAAGCGATCAATGATCAAAATAGGAGGAAACGTCTTCAAAACCTCTCCAGAAAATTGTTAAAATTTCAAAAAAAATATAGAAATGGATCACCTACAAGTGTACAGCGAATTACAACCAGTTCACAGTGGAACGGCGAAAAATTGCCCGAGAACCGGGAAATCATCCAAGTTTTATGGAAACTCTAATTGGAAGAGAAACTTCTTACCAGCAATGTTTGTTCCTCTAATTTCTTTTCATAGTCGCAATTTTGACTGTAGACAACTGCGCTGTCTGTTTCCTCTGCATCCTGGATATCATCAGACATTTTGTCCCGCCAAGTCCTAAAAAATGCTGAAATTATCAGCGTCAATTATTCAAGAAGTTGAGGAGACGAATATTGCGCCAGAAGAGTTGTAAATCGACCGTTGGGTGTTATTTGTGATTTGGCACCTCGCCACAGGCTCTGTCTGCTCAGCTGCGTGCCAGCTGGACGAAGGGTAAGAGGCATTGCGGAAAAGGTCAATCGGACTTCAAAGAAGTTTTGCTGTCTTGAAATCCTTGCAGATTTCTTAGGTTGGAGATTAAAACGGAAATTAGGAGATGATCCAAGAAAGTGATGGGTAGCATTACAAGTGGGATCGAAATACTTGAAATCGAAGGTCAAGATTGCCCGTTGTGTTTTTTAAATGGAAATGAACCCCTGACACAGTCAAGGACTGCTTTATGCACAGGGCCACAGATGTATTTCTATTTTTTGAAAGCTCAACAAGGCCTAATTCATCTCTGCCTTTAGAATGGCGGGTTAATGTCAAAAACGTCAATTTTTTCACCTGTCAACATCTCCGTCTGGTTATTCAAATATCAAAAATACCCACTATGAGTTGGATTACCAACTTCGATCCCAATCCTTCCTGGTATAAATGGTCTGTCCATATCGTCACCGTCGTTTCTACCATAATTTTTCCTATCGGAATCTATTGTATATTTCATATTATGCCAAAAACTACAGATAAATTATTCAAGAGGCTATTAGCTTCGAGCTTGGGATTGTGAGTCAATTTTTCTGCATTGGACGGAAATTTTCAGGAGTTATCTCTGTCAATGGTACACAGCCGCTGGGGCAATTCCCAACATTGCTTTACCCTTGTGTGGGGGATATCCTTTGGGGTTTTTGACCCATTTGGGGATGGGTACGTGTTTCATGACTGGAGGACAGGTCAGCTTTATTGCAAGTAAGTCAGAAAAATAAGAAAATTGTTATGCTGACTCAAATCCTTGTTTTTATTGCTCTGTGTGCGGTGATCGTTGTCTGTGAGTTAATAAATCGATCAGAATAGGAAATACGAAGTACGGGAGGCAAACTTTTGCTATTTTTGGTACCCAAAGGATTCGGAAGAAAGCCACAGGGCACTAATTGGACATCACAGTCAGTTTCTAATCTGGGGGAACGGGGCGTTACGGAACCTCAATACGCGCGTGTTTGAATTAGGCGTTTATCAGTAGAAATTCGAAAATTTTGCCTGATTTTCAAGACCCCACGTTAGAAACCTATTATAATATTGTGTGTATCCTTCAGATGTGGCAATGTTCACGAATTTTCTCTTCTTCTACCGTCAACATGTCGTGAATCCTATGCCTAAATGGGTGAATTACAGCCTCATAGCCTGGTTTATCTTCTCTTTTACTTTTATTCCAATACCAGCTCACGTTGTCCTTTGCGGTAATTTGGATCTAACAGCGGCAAAAAGCTCGTACATTGAAGTGAGTAATATTTAAAAAAAAGCAGGTGCAATTTTACTTCCTTCTGCCATCATAGAGGTCACCAGATCATTGAAAGCAATAAATTTACAGGACTATCCCATTCTTTGCGGACAAATTCCCAATTATTGGAATGAGAGCGTCATATTCTTCGGCTGGAATGATAACAATTTTCTAAAATATCTAATAATCTACGATTTATATTTTATCAATTTTTCCATTGCTTCAATTCTTTTCTTCGTTCATCGACTCTCCTCTTATTTAAAAACTAACGCGGTATCTGAATATCATCGGAAGTTTCATCATTCACTCATACGAAGTCTATTATCTCAGGTGAGCAGCAATCCAATTCTTGCCTTGGTGATCTATGTAATTCTATTTTTTCAGTGTAAATATGAAAAGTTTTCCGGGTTCCATGATTCTAACACCCTTTTCAGATGGAAAAAGGACTGTAAAGTCGGTTTCCAAGCTTGAGAAAAGGGGCGCTGTGTGACCCGCTTGAAAATTAAGCAAATTTTTCAAATTATCATTAGAAAATACCAATCCACATGCACGTTTTCTCAGGTCTCGCTGAGCTCGTTCTCCCCGAACTGGAAATGTACAAAAATTCAATAATTTTCAGTACAAAACGCCTTTTTCAGTCATTTGTCCACTATTCATTAATGCTCCTGCCATCTGCTGTCATTGTAACCTCCTGTTATTTGGAACTCCCCATATCAGGTTAGTTTAGATACCAGAATACTGTAGGTCCCCCAATGGCTTTCTTGCCGGCTGTTTTGAAAACTTTTCTAAATGCGCTTTAAATCTCTAGTGCACTTTTTATCCTATCCACCCACGGATTTCAGGGATACGGTAGTTTGCAATCAAAGATCTGGAATTCTTTTTCTCTTTAAATTATGAGATTTTTAGGTCTTGCAAATTTGAGCATTGTCATGATCGCCACGTCAGATCCTTGCGGAATATTGGCTCTCCTTTTTATGCACCGAGATTACCGTACAGCTATTATTCGATTTTCAAGTAAGAAAATGTTTTCTAAGAGGCTACGATATTTTTGCAGAAAAGTTATGGATGAGATTGAATGGCCACGTGTTCTCCTCGCCTTTTACAGTATCTGTCCTTTCTGGACATCACTCCCTGCATTCAGGAGGACATTCTTGACATGAAAATGGACCTGTTTTATTTAAATAAACTGAATTTTCTTCTCTCCTCAATGTTGCAAAACCTTCTGACGACATCTTTAAAGATCGGAAACACACGTGTCTGCATTTGTTGAAACACCACTCATCTATTAATCCTCGCAAAAGCTTCATAAAAAGCTACAAATAGACACATGAGTAAGGGTATTGTTTTCTTTTCTTGTGACTGTATGTTTTCGGAGGATAATCTTGCAATAAAATTGTAGAATTATAAACAGCACATTCTTTATGCGTCTGGGAATACAGCAGGGTAACACCTATTGTTATTGGACAGTCATGCTCTAGATTAATAACACAATTCGGCATAAGACCTCGCCGGACACCTTTTGTATCTCCTTTTAAATTTATTTAAACAGGCGTGCTGTGAAACTCGCTTGAAAATTAGGCAAATTTCTCAAGCTTTAATTGGAAAATTTCGAATACAAATGGGGGGTATTTTGATATCAGCGCCTATTTTTCCCAAGGTTGGAAATATAACAATTTCCTGGACTCATTTGGTTGGTCCTTTTGTAGCGTATTTGAATTGAGATGGTTTGTTGTTCAATCAAGCACAGAATAATGTCATCATCCAACAAGATCAACTCAATAATTCTGGTCTGGGTTACAACGTGAACATGAGCAATCTATTTGTATCTGTCCCACAATTCACCTGTCCTGTCTACGCTTATCTCCTATGTCCTACGTTTCTTTCTATGAGCTCCTTTCTTACCACCTTTGATCCCAATCCTTCCTGGTACACATGGTCCGTCCACATTGTTACGGCCATTTCTACTGTCATTTTTCCGATTGGAATCTATTGTATTTTTCGTATTATGCCAAAAACTACGGATAAATTATTCAAGAGACTATTAGCAACAAGTTTGACATTGTAGGTTAGGTTTTTTTGCCATAAAATAGAGTTATTTTCAGGAGTTATGGCTGCCAATTTTATACCACAGCTGGGGCGCAGCCTCTTTTACTGTTGCCGATGTGTGGAGGATATCCCTTGGGGTTTTTAACACATATTGGAATGCCGACGTGTTTCATGACTGGGATGCAAGTTAGCTTCATTGCACGTGAGTCAAAATAGTTCAAGAGAGATCTGATGGACGATCTTGCTGGCGGAATATTAACAGACATTGAGCTCGACCTCCTCTAGGTCACTGATCAGTCTGATGGCTCTCGTCAGATCGATTTTGGCCATTTTCTTGCTCGATCCAAGAAGAATTTCAAATTTCAAGTAGTTTGCCAGCAAGAAAAACAAGAAGTAAAGGAGAAAAACAACCATAAAACAATTGAGAAACAACATTAAAAACACAAGTAATTAGCCTCGACTCTTTATTATCCCATTAGTCGAGCTTGACTCCGGGCTTAGCTTTGCGGCAGAGGACCATGACAGAGTGGACAGCGGGTCCGACGAGCACGTGTTCTTTTCCATCGTAGGAAGCCGAGGCCTTCTCATTACGAACGTCGACTTTACCAAGGATCTGCTTGCCATTGTAGGTGATGACACCGGGGGAGATGTCTCCCTTGTGATGGTTGACATGAACCGGGTGCCATTCCTTGTTCGAATCGAAGACAGCAGCCTCGGTGAAGATGCGCCAATCGTAGTCGAAGCCACGAACATGATCCGACAAATAGAAGAGAACCTAAAAATATTTGGATTTAAAAAAATAGAAAAATTGTACTTGGATGGAACCAATGTTGGTCTTATATTCATTTCCTCCCCATCCAAAGTTGGCAGCAATTTTGCCTCCCTCATTCCAAATGCGTCCCATGACGGGTTCTCCAGCTTGATACCAAAGTGCGACGTATTGATCGGGATTGTGGCCGGGCAACGTGTCCAAGGATTTGTTGAGAGCGCGCACCTTCTCCTCAGTGGGCCACGGGTCACCGGCACGGAAATCGGCCCAGTGGTTGAGGGTGACACGAGGTACAGGCTTAGGCGGCAACTTGGAGCACTTGGAACACTAAAAATCACCGCAATTAATTAAAAAAATGGTAAAATACCGGGCAACCGGGAGGAGCACCACGCAGCTCGCGAACAATGATGAGCATGTCGTTCAGCTCACCGCCACACTTCTTGAAAACTTTGCCATCAGCAGAGAAGAAGGCGTTTTCCGTCTTGTTGTCCACGTAACCGAGCAGGGCACCTTCGGGGCGGTTTTTCCACAAGATGGGGAAACTGTCACCGCAGCGAACAGTCTCGCGGAACTTTTCCGGGTTGTCCAGTCTCTCGGAGTATTGAATCCAATTGTACCAGAAGCCGAGGTCGTTGTGATCGCCCTTGTATTGAAGAACTTGGATTTGTCCCTCAAGCTGGGCCTTGGTCTTCAACTCGGCGTCCTTATACGGGAACGAGCACTCCACAACTCCTCCATTGTTCCAGGAACGGCCATGGATGGGTTTACCTAAAAGAATAAATGTCAAAGAATTTTATTAAGAAAAGCTTACCGTGCTTGTACCACAGAGCGACGTATTGATTTTGTTCGCCGATAACTTTGACGGGCTTTTCGGGGAAAGGAGAGCCAATAGGCTGAAAATGAGAGCATTAAATGTCAAAAAACCCTGTATCAGCGCATCCTAAAAACCAGAAGCCCCTGCAATGAGTGTCAAGTGATGCGCAAAGGAAAGAAACGCAAATGATGCGCTGATGCCTGGTATGTGTATCACCAAACAATGAAGCGCATCAAAATAAATTCGAGTGCGCGCTTCCAAACAACGGGGCGCATCACTCGTTTCAGCTGAGGGTAAAAGTACGCGCATCTCAATCAAAGAGACGCGCCGGTACGCGTAGCACTATAAACAAAAATGGTACGCGTACCGCCAATAAAATAACGAGCAATAAAATTAGAGCAAAAGTAAAATGAAATAAAGAAAGGAAACGAAAGAAACGGACCTGGAAAGCCCAGGTGTCTTCTTTTGGTGCGGCCATGACTAAAGTCTGCTAACCAAAGAATGAATGAGAATCAACCAACTAGCTGCTTTATATAACAAATCTTGTCGTCGAAAAAAACGATTTTCCACGACAAAAGCGTGAAAAATTACGCTTTTGCGGACGAAATTTGGTATATTTGACGACTTTTGACGGAAATGTGGTCAAAATTTGTTAGTTTCTAATATCGAAGAGAGAAAATAGGGGAATTTACAGATGCTACTGGATACTTTGTATAGAAAAAACGGGCTACGTCTGTCTGTTTGCTTAGAAGCCAGAGAATGAGAAAAAATAGGAATTCTTCTGCAGAAGACTCTCTGTTATAGGAAATCGGAAGGTCTGCGCATCAATTTTAATAGTTTAGCGGTCTCGCAGCAATTATTATTTTCTTCCTAATTTTCTTTCTCTTATTTGATTCAGAAAATCTTGGGAATCCTTTTTGCTTAATTTCTCCTTGAATATGGACAGTTTTTTTCAGATGTGGTAATGTTCACCACTTTACTCTTCTTCTACCGCCAACATATCATCGTTCCTATGTCAAAATTGGCCACTTATGGCACACTAGTCTGGTTTTTTCTTACTTTCAGCCTTATCCCAATAGTGGCTAATTTTATCCTTTGTCAAAATTTGGAGCTGACCGAAATGAAACAATCATATATGGACGTGAGTAAATCTTCCAATTCATAGAAACCAGGTGAAAAAGCACCTGATTTATTGTCATCGCAAAATCAAACGGAAATAATCTTTAGGAATATCGAGATTACTGTAACCAAATTCCAAATTATTGGAATGATACAGTAATATTTCTTGGCTGGTTTGATAACATCTACCTGAAATCTGTCCTTCTCTATGATTTGTATTTTATCAATGCATCAATTGTGGCAATTCTTTTCTTTGTCCATCGACTGTCAAAATATTTGGAAACCAATGCCATGTCTGAAAATCGAAGAAAATTCCATCGAGGATTGATTAAAAGTCTCCTGGCTCAGGTCGGCCCCCATGGGTTTTCTGTAAAAAAAATAATCTTTTAGTCAATGGTCCATTATAATCTGATGTTATTGCCATCTGCCATTGTCGTAGCTGGGTGTTTCTTTCGATTACATTTACCAGGTAAGTGCTATTATGGTTGCAAGAAATAAACAGAGATCGCTAATGGGAAATTGAATTATTGAAAGAAAAATGTGTTGTGACTAATAGGGCGGTTTTATGACTTTATAGCCCAGAAAATAGCGAGGTTCGGTAGAAAAACAATGAAACAAGCTTGAGCACGATGCTCCTGGTAATTTCTTGATAAATAAAATTTCAGGTTTTGCCAATATTTGCATCATTCTGATCTCCTTATCCGATCCTTTCGGACTGCTGACCCTGCTGGCAACCCACAAAGACTACAGGACAGCTATCATCAAATTTTCAAGTAAGTTAGGGAATAGCAGACAGTATTAGGAAGGGCCGCTGTGGTTTGAATATCAGCCGGATTATTCAAATTGTCATTGGGGGCCCTTTTCTCCCAAGCTAGAAAACTGATTAAATTGTAAAAAATTCGTACCTTTTCCAGAAAAGACATGGATGCGACTAAATGGTCAAATCTTTACGACGCCGATGGCTGCTTCTGTAATTTCTGTCAATCATTCCTCGAGACGCCCCTAAAAACTATGGAGTCACTAAAATACGAACTTATCCGAAATATGAATGCATTTTTTTCTGTACAAAATGACACATCATAAAATAAGGAGAAAGATGATCTGTTTAAGCTGGTGAAGCTGACTTTTTAATCTATCTCACACTCTCTGAAACAAAAAGCCATAACATTTTACAAATTTTGATAAGGGAATTCCAACAAGTTTTATTCATTTATTTGTAATCAGGAATTCGGCGTATCCGCTTCCATTTTTATTCAATGTGCTGTACTTGGCCGTACTTTCAAGGATGTGTTAGCTTGTGTAATACCATCAGCAAGAAGATTATCCTTCGGAGGATTACGCAAAAGATAAAAAATTTAGAAAAGAAAATAAAATATTCGATTTTTTTAATTAATTAATAAAATAAAAGAACCTGTTTTGATGTTGGATCCCGAGATAAAGATATGTATGTACGAGATTATGCCCAATAATCTGGAAATCGTGAAAGTTGTTGTTTACGCTGGTTTTTGGGTGCTGTTCTTGTGGTTGGTATTCATCATTCATTTCTTTGCACACAACCTGCATGATCTACGCTGCTCTTTTGGGAGAATACATAAAAAACCAAGCAGTGGGACAAATTTCGCTCCCTTCGTTTACGCCCAGTAATCCATTCTGAGAAAAATTCTTGCAAAAGAAGGTTAATCCTTTGGTGAGGTAATTCGTACAATATTCCGATATTTTAATTCCCTGAAGATAATGACACAGGGAGTGGAGGTGTAAGATATTTTTGGGGGGCGATGAAAAACCTGGAAGGTACTGTAACTGGCAAAAAAAATGGCTGGAGAAATTAGATTTTTTGGAAAAAAATCCATGATCCGCCCAAAAAAATCTTATTGAATGAACATTTTCAAAAAATCATCTTGGCTCCGTCACTGGTCTGGTCCCCTGGCGATTTCTTAATTTATCAGTACACCTTGTTATTCTTTTCATCCGAGGATTACCGGCGAATAAAAGAAGTACGCGCGGGTGTACGCCAGAAGTCCAAAAAGTACGAGAAAATCCGGCTAGACTCTTGTCTCTTGATCCCCCTCTTCAGAATTTCCCTTTGGAAATAGTTCTCGATGTTTATACGTAATAATTCACTATTTACATCTGCTTTGCGTACATTTTGAAGTGGCAGACACGAGGGGAGATCGCGAACGTTTTAGCCTTGTCCTGCTTCTGCTGTCGAAAGTAGAAGCTAAGAAGTAGGGCTTATGCATAATCCCTGATTAAAATTTCGAGCGAGTCGCATGGATTACGGTAAAAAAACATGGGGGTATTCTTGAGTGGATGTACTGGGGACTTAAAAATGGGGAAATAGTAAAATAGACATTTCACTCTTGTCTGGGGGTCAAAAATGGAAAAAAAGACCCAAACAATCCCATTCTTCTTACTTTTTTTACTGTAAACTGTACTATTTTTTATTCGTAGTGGTTCTCTGCCATCTCCTTTAATGAAAAACGTATAAAATTTTATTAAACACGGCTAAATACGCGCCTTAATTCTATCTGAAGGATCAGAAGTCGGGTTGTATCCTCGACCGCTGCGTCACCTGCACTCAATCCTCCCTCCATCACGTCTATTATCTCTCCATTATTTCGGACTAAAATTTTACTCTGTGTATGCTCATTCGATCCCTACACACATATTTGGGTCGTAATTTAACTAATTATTAAAAGAAAATTCTAGACGTCGATTAGACACTCGCCAAGTTTAATGCAAAATTAAGCAGCACAGCCTGTAAACAGGCACCTGCCGTTTTGACGTTGTTATCGTCTCATCTCCCTTTACTCTGTTTATCTTTTATTACTATCTCGAGTTAACATTTCCGCTGATTTCTCCATTTTTTGGCCATTTGTACTCTGTCTTCGTCTATTTTTACTCGGGAAAACGCGGGTTTTTTCTATTCTGAGCCATGATGCAGCTATTGACACAAACCATTGCTTTACTCATTCATTAAATCAAGTTAAATTACGCGCATCGTTGCTTAACACATGACGGATGTCCGCTAATTTTTCAAGAGATAAATCTGCCATTAATCCTCCTTCCCTTTTCATTCTTTGGCATGAGAAGATATTGCGCGTAAACGTATTCATTTAGACGTCCTTCTCGGATTTCTACTTTTCTGGAGCCCTGGCTGATCTCAAAGTTGGCCGGGATTCAAAATAATCTCTTAACTTCGGGCCAAAAAGCATTTTCAACTTACCGATTGGGTATGGCAAATTTGCTCAAAACAGTTAGAAATTCCAGTTTTATAATTTTCTAATTTATCATTATGCTATAGTCTGAAAATGAGAAACTTAGCCCACCTTGCCTAGGTATTTGCGTATGAGGGAGAGCAAACTTCATGGGTCCTGAAGAATGGCCCATTCATCGATTGATGTCCATTTTTTGTCACGTAGCTTTCGATTGAAAGGTCTGTAAAGAATAGATATCGTCGATTTCCAAAAGAAGAACGAGTACAATTGGTCCCACTTGAAAATCATGCATTTTTTTCGAATTTTATTGGAAAACTTCAAATTAATTTGAGCGAATTTTGATCCACAACTCATGTTTCTCTCAACGTTGGAAACCAATTGTAATCGGAGCAAAAGTCAAAAGAAGCCAACGGAAGTTCTGTGAAACTGGGTTTGTTTCTGAATATGTCCTGACTTTCTCTATGTTCCTCCCTTATGACAAGTTGAAGAGCAGTCAGTTGTGTCCTCTGTACAAATTTTTGAAGGTTGAAGAGGTTGTTTCTGATCTTCTGATCTCTGTAGGTGTCGTAGAATTAAAAATATAATGACAGGTTTCATCATACCGGCAGAACACTTACCGCTGAAGTGGTCTAGACAACAGTGTCGTTTGTGGTCCACAGAAGGAGATTGGCTCATTCCTTCCTCTCTTGGATCTTTCATTCCATTTCCCGACCAAAGCATTTTTCCATTCCTTCCCAACTTTTTGCAAAAGAAATCTCATGGTAGAATTTCGCGTACTTTAAGGGGTGCTACGGGGCATTTTGAATATAAAGTTTTCTAATGAAAATTCGAGAAAAATTTTGATTTTCAAGTGGTATTCCCGCAACGTCCGCTTACCCAAAGCTGAAAGCCAACTATAGGCTCATTCATCGATCGGAGTAATCTCAATACTAGGATTCTCCAAAGTTGCACGAATTCAGCTTTGCTTCCGAGCAGCTCTATATCTTGATTTTAGAGCTCGTCAAATTTACAGTACCCAGATCTCGATAGTCCCAACGATCCCAAATGGTCTCGGTAGTTTTTCAGTTCCAAATCCGGGTCTGCAGCTGCAATACTCGACCCGTAGCTTCCGCGTCTACTCCATTTCTACCTTTACAAACCATTTGCTTCCTCTTTGTAAATTGATTCAACCTGCCAACAATTCAGCTGTCTTCCTGGTTTCGGGGCTTTGTAAAATCTCTTTACAAGAGTAGTTCTACTACGGATCAGACAGTCTTTGGTTGGACTACTGTAACTAATCTACCGTATTTCACGGGCTATGCACTTTTCCAGAGAGCGATCACCGCTTTTCCACAGATCATTTCTTGTATGACACGTCTTCACTTCAGTACGAGAAGTAGCTGGAAAAAGGTATAAAGGCGTAGATTGTAGCGATGGGTAGCTAATTTTCCGCAATACCTTGGAACTAGCCGTGAAGCCCCTTTGTCTCTTCCATTAGCTCGAGTTTTCTTTGGGAGCACATTTTTTTAAAGAAAATTACTGTATTCTTGTTGATTTTTTCATCTCACCTCCCGGCAAAACTATGTAACAAACATCTTTTAAAGTATTTTTTTCGTGTATATCGTACTTGTACGAGGATTTTTAGCTACAGTACACCGCTTAGGCGGCTTCTACTTCAAAGGATTTAAATTTAGAAGTATCGTATAAGAGCTGGGCATAGTTTAACATAGAAAAAACAGCGATCTCCAGCTACCGTATGCCTCTTATATAATAAATCCGCCTCGGACGTGTAGTTTGCCATATTTTTAGTCAATCGCCGGCCCTTTCTCTCTTTAAAATGGCTGATTTCAATTAAAAACTACTTTATGGCTAGAATTGGACCATTTTTTATTGTAACGAAATCCACAAAATATTACGTCATAAGTTTCTTTAAATAGAGACTTGTCGCCTTTTTTTCTCCGCTTGGGAACACATAGCACAAATAAACAATTTGACAACAAACGCTTAAATAATCTCCTCTTTGTAGTTTCCGATCAAATATACAGAGATTAATAGAAGAATTAATAGATAGAGGGAACGAGAGCATAGAACCGATATCTGTGTGAGTAATAGCCATCTCATTGAATATTTACAGAGTGGTACATTTATTCGTACATAGTGTTGTTAACCACGAAGCAGGTGGATTGTTTTCACCTTGCTTTGTTTCATTATGTCACAGAGAATTATTATATTCGCGTGTACTTTGACTTCTCTCTTTCATCAAGGGGTGAAATGTTACTGATCTCATTTCATCAGATGGCCGCAGCTAGAGAAACTCCAGCTGCAGACGAACCTCCCAAGAAGGTTTGTTATTTTGCCGTTTCATTTTCTAGCAGCGCGTCTAATAACCAGCAAAGGCTATGTAATCCAGGTCAGGTTCGAAAAATGCCCGGATGTGGGCTCGTCGATGGAAAAAACCTCGAGTCAGATCTGGGGCGCTTGAGAGTTCTGGATCTGACCCTAGTCTTGTTTGAAGTTTTCAAGGCCTAATGAAGCATCATCCGCCCAGCTCTAGTCCAAATCTGGGTGGCTCTGTCCAGGTTCGAGATTGCTCGGGACCAGGATCCTGTCCAATTTTCTGAGTGAAGCTTTTTTTGGATTAGATTGAAGTCCAAAGTTTTTCGAAGATGGTTTATCCATTTGGTTTTTGATTTATCAGTTATTCTTGGGGAGTATCGCAATCCGTACACAATTTTTAACTCAGATCCCATGGGCACCGCTACAGTATTCCATCACTTCTAGTAGCTCGAACTCGGTCAGCTGCTTGATTGATGGAGCAGATTGGCTTGCTCATCCTTTATTTTTCATCTATAATTTTACCATTATAATCGGATCCAAACCAATGGGTGCTGTGGGACCCGCCTGAAAATTTGGCAAATTTTTCGAAATTTCCTTATAAAAAAGTCAAATTCAAACGGGTGCGTCTTCAAGCTCCGCAGCGTCCATTTCTCCAAGATTGGAAACCGACTATATGAACTTTTTTTCTCCAAAGCTCCTAGGCGTCTTTTTCTCTAACTTCCAATTTCGGAGAGTATGGATCATTTTTGGGAATTGGCGCCTACAACGAAACTCGTATGTGGTTCGTTGCTCAGCTTGGTCGTGGCCCAAGGGAAGACAAAGCAATTCTTTTCCGGGTCCAAATAGCAGAAATTATACCAACCTGCACTTTTACTGACTACTGTAATTTGAGTTCAGAAGCTCTGAAGGATAAATCTCTTATCCTTTATTTTTAACCATAGGATCGAAGGCGAAGATCGGCTGGCTCATCTTTCGACGAAAACATTTTTCGCATAAATTTTTAAATGCCGTCATATTAGTCGGCTTATATGTGGCTGATCGTAGGTCTCGTTGTGCAAGTTCTGGCCATATTTTCTCTTTCTACCGTAGTCTTTCTATTTTCCTGAGTAGTTTTAATCAAGATTATGCGATTTTTCTGGGAATATCATCCGTTTCGGATCATATTTGGGCAATCCTCCTCGTGTGACCCATCAGACCGTCGTTTTTTCTCGGAGACTTCTCGACGTATACATGTTGTCCCGGGTACGTATTTCATTTAAAAATAATCAAATTTTCTATGTTAATTGTGTGTTTATTTAGACGGGAAGTTTCTTGATCGTTTTAGCAAAGTTAATCGGGCATGAAACAGGGAAACAACGTCTAGTCCTATAAATACCGCCACCGCCTGTACCCGGCCATTTAAAATTCATTAAAAAATGCAGTCCGCGTAGCTTGTAACCTGTTTCAAGGTGCAAAAAGCAACCCGCCTTAATTGAATCCATGTCGTGGGCAACTACGAAACAAATTTGGGCCACCTGCATGGCATTTTATTAAACTTTTGTCATTTTCTACACTCGGCGCCTAATCGTACATTGTCGGGATAAATTATGATCAAATTTCAGAAGAAAAAGGAGAAAAATATGGCGGAATCACCACGATTTCCGATCGGCGTCTGTCATATTTGTGGTGATAATGGGGCTAATTATCATTATAATGGGTATGCTTGCCAGTAAGTTTTACTATTTACTCTAATTTTATTGGAATTTTAGAAGTTGTCGTGTCTTCTTTACCCGATCACTTCTTCGAGGGAAGCCTTTCACCTGCCAAAATCGAAATCGATGCGATATTACCAAAGGTAAGGCTGATTTCTGGAGCTCTTTTAAACTATCAAGCGGCCTTTGTTCTGTGTAATGATCCCATCGCGGTTTTTTTTTGACTGAAAATGGCACCGCTTCCAGCTATAAGGGTACACTTTTGGACGTCGCAGAAGTTGCCCAAATCTGGGCGATTGTTTGACCTGAAAATCCCCCTAATAATCTTCAATCTTTCAGCCACAAGGACCGACTGCCCTGCTTGTAGATTCCAAAAATGCATCAAAGCAAATATGGCATCAAATGGTAAGTAACACAATGTAGTGAGAATACTGTATTTTAGAAGTCGGTCGATATAAAAGACAGGGAGGAGCTGTCGTTCCATATCGAATTGGTACCAAAATGAATACGGAAATTGTAAGTGAATCCAATAAAATGTTTGTTTTTTTTGGGGAAAACTTCTTATTGTGTTCGCACTGACGAATACGGGCTGTAGTTTCTGTTATGAAAATTTGACCACAGATCTTTCCCCTTGATTTTCGGCACCACTTTATAAAAATCCCAAATCTTCAGAAAAAATCACAGAAAAGCCCCGTCTTATGAAAAAATCGCATCTAGACGTGTGCCGTCCGGTCCTTTTCTCCCCAGATCCTAGGATAATATGGGATGGCACACTCCAATGCCATTAGTAAATCTCTCCCTAATTAGGTGACGATAAAAATGTACGAAAAAATGTCATAAGAAACCTGTGCGATCCAGTTATTATCCATACGTATTTCAGAAAAAATATGGCCGTCGGGCATCACTGGGATTCAGTTATATCAAAGAATTAGACGACGTCTATCCTGCGTCGAGATATGCCGACGTATTGATATCATTGGAAAAGTAAGAAAATCTTAAAAATCAGAATATTTTGATTGTTTAGAATGTGTGCAAATGGCCCGAGGGTACCTTTATGCGATTTACACGTGAACATAGACGTGTCACTGGAAGATGTCTTACAATATTCACAAGCCAGCTCGCCGAGAACTGCGGTAAGTCCAGGATATTATTGTGGTTCTCCAATCTTCGGGGAAGACTTGGGGACCCGCTTAGAAATAAGCAAACTGAGGAAATATGAATTTTCCTGGAAATTCTGCGTTTCCAGATAAATTGGGACGATCCCTTTGTAGTCAACGACATGACCCCCTTCCTCTACACCCACTACTGTCGAAGCGCCACATTTTTATCAGATTTCCTAACAGCAGTTCCCGAAATGTACAAACTTTGTCTATCCGATAGGGTAAGTAGTCACTTTTCCTTATTTGAATATTGTAAATTTCAGTTAAAATTAGCTCGACACAATTTGATAGACTTCACCCTAATCACGATACAATATCACATGTGGGAGGCAGAAATCCATGGCGGCTGGTTATTCTTGAATGGAATTCATTTTATCCCACCAAAAGTATCGAAGGACAATCCTGGCCTGACAAATCTGATAATTGATGTGATAAAATATATGGAAGATCATGTTCGCACCGTTTTTGAGGAGCTGGAAATTATGGAACAAGAATATCTACTACTCAAAATGATCATACTTTTTCATATGCGTAAGTTTCCTGCTAAATATTGGGAAGTGTTGTGCGTCGACACTACTCGACTTTATCCACGCGACTCTCAAAACATCAAGTCGACCCTCGACGAATTTTTTTTTCAGCTCCGGACATCTCCGACGAAGGTCGAGAAGTGATCAGACAAGGCCATGTCCGTTATTGCCGTATTTTAATGGAATTATTTAAAGAACGATTGAAGCACTGCCCTTCAGCTGAATTGCTTTCTAGATTATCAAAATTTATGAGTGTCATTCCCTATATCAAAGTAATTTTTCTCCTTTTTCCAAATAACAATCGAAATTTTAGACAACAAGTCAAAAAATTGCTCAAGCCTGTTCTTCTCTGGTATTGGCCAATGTTGGCGGCCTTCGCGGTTCTCTCACTTATGATCTACATTTTAGGAATTTTTAATTATTTAAATAAATATTTATTAAGACAAAGTGAAAGACAACGATGAGAAATAACAAATATCCTAATAAAGCCTCTCGATATTTTCATGTATAATGATCAGATCCATTTCAAGTTGGCTCTCGGGTTTGGTGTCCATGACCGCTGCGAGTTCTTTGGAGAGCGCCATTATTCTATCTTTGAGTTTATGTACATTTAATTTCTTCAGCTTTAATCGATGTATATATTGTATCTGTTCCTTTAGTAGACAAATCTTTAAACACAGCTGCCTTTGGTCTTGAATTGGATGTCTAAAAACGGTGTAGGGTGGGGCACAATTGCAACTTACAAATGGACAATTTGACCCAAATCAGGAACCACAAGTCCATCCATCGAATTCCACAGATCTTGTTTATAATTGGCCAGTGCTTTCCTGTAATCGACTTCAGAACCTGGTCGCTGCCATCGCTTGTCATGGGGACAGAGAGGCTGGCCACAGCGGCATATTTTAATTCCCTCATAGTTTTCTCCGTAATCGATAAGAATCTGGAAAAGGGAAGTTGATTTGGTAAAAATGCAGGAAAATTAGTGAAAATCCAGCAAATTACAAGTTTCACCAACCTCTTCACCCTCTAGAATTGTTCTTGTAGCATAAAATACAAATTGAGTCTTTTCCGGCCGTAAATCATTGACAAACATTCTGGAATACGTCGATAGTCGTAAATAACTCGCCCTACCTCAAGCCAGCAGCGTTCGGAAGTTCACTTGAATTGACAAATCGACCAATATTTCCCTTCTTATATGGATCGATATAAATATTCTCCACTGGCGGTTTATATTTTCTCTGATAATAGGCAGCCAATCGCTCGGAAAGGGGATCAGAATCTTCCACTCTATACATTTTCCATGTCCAATCACCATTTCCCAATCCCTGCCTTTTTTCATGTTCTGATTCTGTAATAATCTCGCCTACGAAGGGGAAAAGCATTCGACCTGAAAAATTAGAAATTAAGAGAATTTTCAGGGCAACGGGATTACCGGTCTCAGCACCATAATCCCCAATTCGAACTCCCCATCCTTTCTCCTTGGCATCAAATAATTGCAGACTAGAACGTTTAAAGAGATTTACCCCCGAGTTGCTGCAATTTCCTTCACAGCCACACATTTTACCACAAGTAAATAGAGCTGATGTCCAACCATCAACCCGTCCACCAATGATAATGTGGTTATCCTGAAATACGGCTGCTTACCTATAGGAATTTCTAGGGTTAAAATTTAAAAAAAAAATATTTAAGAAATTCTTACAAAGAGGAAGGTTCCTCCCACCGTGATAGAAGTTTGCACACAGGGACATTGTGATCCGCACTCTTTCGTGGTGCATCCGCACTTGTACTGAAAATGTGCTCATTTTTAGCGTCAATTTCTAATTTCCCACCGTGGACTGAGTGGCTTCCGGCAATTTCTCCTTATGAGAATTTTTGCCAATGTAAGTGAAATTTTTGAATAACTCCTTCACTTGATACTCGTCTTCACAATAAATAGGGAAGGGAAATTGGCCTTTGAACTCGTGCTGCATCTCTCTAAAATTATAATTTTCAAGTCAGAAAAAACTGGGCACATTTTTCTGATTATGGGAATGTTTTTATTTTTCGAAAGTTTTACCAAAACCAGGAGAAATGGACATTTTTACAGTCAAATGGCGGCCGTAAACGCTTTGAACGTTCGCGCTGGTCTTGTAGCGATTCATAAAAACTTACTTTTGCTTGAAGAAACCAGGGTCACCATATTTTAGCAGATTACTGTAATAATTCTTATAAAAAAATAATAGAAAAAACGTACAAAAGAAACTTCTTCTCCATTTTTGTTGGTAGAGGGCAGAGAATTTCCAGAGAATTCTCTTTGCTGCTTCCTTCGCCGTTCTTCCTTTTCCTCACTCTTTTAGCCATCATTTTCCCACAATTTGTCATAATGACATCGGCCTGGAAATCTTCTGAAATTATAAAATTTTAATTTTAAAAAAGAAGAAAAACAAACCATGGATGGTAAGCAGCTCATTTATCATTTCAAGAGCGTGGGAATGCGGCTCATTGCTGTCTCGGACACATTTGATGCAGAGTTTCAGGTCCATCTGAAATTGAATATTATAATTTATATAGCCTGTTTTGACTTCAAGATTTCCTTTGAAACCCAAAATTATCCCCTGGGTGGTCTCTTGATAATAAGCTATAATTTCCAGTCCAAAAAATGCGTGGAGAAGGCGATGACCTCGGATGAGTCCTTGACAATCCCCACCGCCAAATCTATCTATTTCGGCTTATGTGTCCGTTTCCACAGCCTGTCTCCCCCATCAATAACCATTTCTATATTCTCGCTTGATGCGCATATGGAAACGGTGATTTATATCGGCACACCTGGGGAGACCAGCTGACGGTCGAAAAGAAGAATCTGGACTGCAGATAGGGAATTTTGGTTACAGTTGGGTAGGGAGAGGAGTCAATGGGAATCTGAACTCCGGAAGGTCTCTAGATCTCCTGGAGGACATTTCATTTTGTTCTTTATGGCATTTCCTATCACAAAACTTCATTCGAACTTGAAAAATATCCCGCCAAGTGGACAAGCCGTAAAAAGTGCCCAGAAATGGTCAAAAACTTCGCTTTCCACCCCATTTTCGACAGGATTTCTGCCAGTTTCCAGTCATTTCAAGTATGAGCAACTCGAATCGACGTCTATTAGGTATTCGTTTTGTTTTTTACCCATTATAACTTGCCATTTTCCAGTGAACGGAGTAACAATGGCAGATGCTGAAGAATTTCTCACGATGGAGATGTCTACCAGTCGACCGCCTTACCGTCAGCCATATTCGACACCGTATGCCTTCTACCAGACACCGCCGCCACTTGTCTATCCGACAATCATCAGACCACAACAACAACCGCAGCAGCTTGACTTCAGGACTTACATTCAACAAATTACAGCTCCTCCCATGAGATATTATTCGACCATGAGTGGTAATCAATGTAAGATCTTATTTTCTTTAAAGCGGGCTTTAAAATCTTGAGAATTGGGTTACTACCAGCCGTAAATTGATCTTAAATACCAAAAACCCATTAAAATTTGTAATTATTCCCATTTTTACAGATGTCAATGCCCAGCCACCGACAGAAGCAGTCAATATGGATAATTTCCCACCAACTCGACCAGCTGGGAATATTTTTGGAATGTATACTAAGCAAGTCGAAAACGGCGATCAAAACGGACAGAAAAACGCTACTGTCAATGAAGAAAAGCAGCCGCCGCCGCAACATTTGACTGGACAGAATGCGATGCCCTTTGGCTATTACTGTTATCAGCAGCAGCAGCCGACAATGGGCCAATATCAACATACGGAAATGTGGAATGGAGGAACGGCTGAAGAATTTAGCCAAAATGGAAGAGAGAACGCATCGTCGCGTGCAAAAATTCAACAGCAAAATGGGAAAAATTGTGGGTTTTTCGGATTTTGGAAATGCAATTTTATCGAATTTTTGGAGCATTTTTTTGTTCAAAGTGCCCGAAGGAAAAGAAAATTGACGAAAGAGGTCAAAATAGTGGCAAAAAAACAAATAAAATTCAAAGAAAGAGAAAATATTCACCGAAAATTGGTCAAAATCACTAATTTTACGCCTTCCAGACCAAAAAAAAATTAATCTGGCTATATTTTCAGATAGTACTACATTTTATAATCCAAATGATCAATGGCCAATAGATGATACTGGACTATCAAAAGCAATAAATACTGGAACTCGGGCGAGACACCTCAATACTCCTAAAATTGCTTTTCAAAAACCTAATCAAAATGTAGATTTTTAATAGAAAATTAAATTTTTAAAAAATTTTTAGAAATCAATGAAGACTGTAAATAAAAGAAAAAGAAAAGTTGACAGCGAACAGCCGCCGGGTAAAAGAGCTCGTGATCAGCTGCTGATAGAAGAAGATGGCCATGTCTACGCATCGCTTTAGATAAATAGATCACTTCTACTATTGTATTATAGAATATTTTACAGATATAAATCTTATTTTTTTTGTGTTTTTTAGAAAAAGGAAAACTTACCTTTTTATCAGCAAGTCTCCTTATATCCAGCAACTTGGATTCTACCTTCGTATCGTACAATAATCTGAAAATTGAAGCCATTTTTAGCTGAGAAATTGGATTATCATATTTTCATTGAGAACAAAAAATGAAATTGGGGACAGAAAATAACAGCCCGCGGGATAAAAAGAATAAAAGAGTGAATATCGGGGTTTTCAGCATTTTTATGAAAAAAATAGAAAAATAGGTAGGAAAGTTGCGGTAAATATTTTTACCAGTTCATAGCCCAACAAAATTATTGCTGTAAAAATTAGGAGCAGAAAATAGAGAACAGCAAGAAAAATACAAAATATTCCGGTTTTTTCTTCTATTTTCTATGCTATTTTGCTATTTTCCCAGTAAAAACTGTTCTTTCTAATTTTTTTTGAAAAAAAAAAGGATTTCAATACTTACTGAATGTCGCTGTCATCGCTGTCTTCGGCATTTTCTTCTACTTTTACTGCTACGGCCTTCCGTCGTTTCTGAATTTACAAAATTTTCTAATTTTTTTGCTAGCTCACCACGACTATTTTGGAACTGCCATTGCTTTCCTCACTTTCCGGTTCTATTACTTCTAATTTTGGCTTTTTCTATAAATTTAGCCGCTTTTTTTAATATCAATTAGCCTCCTACCATAACTGCTCTTGAAGTGGATGGAGCTTGAAAATCGGTGCTTTGGGCAGTAACTGGCCTAAAAATCGATAGCTTCCCAAAATTTAGGCTAATTATACCTAACAGCGGCCTGGGATCGAAGTACTCGAACTTCTGCTTTTCTTCGCCGAGTTTGTATTTGATCTCGACTAAAAAAATGGAAAAATTCAATAGAAAACTGGAAATTTACGTATGGATGGTCAATGTAGAAATAGCTGAAAGTTGATTCGATCCTTCGGCGTAGAAAATACTTTTTCGGCCTTCGTGTTTACTGAAAAATTGCAAAAATCAACAGAATTTGGCACGGATGAATGATAGCGGGATAAACCTACGGTTTATTCATTTCCTGCAGTAGCTGTAATTGCGTCGACCGCTTCCGTTGTTTTCCTTCCATAGTGGCTATTTTCTGAGAAGTGGTCATTTTTCACAAATTAACAGTGGGAAACTCACACAATTTATTGATACGGCGGTGTAATAAAAGGAGAATAGAAGAAAGACCTCAAAACTTCAACGATATGCTGGAATCTATTATTTTCATGGAAACAGGAGGCAAATAAAAGCTACAAAACAATTCAATTAGGTATTTACTGCCGTTTGTCACAGAGAGGAACGCTATTTGAATCCGAGCGGGCGCCATGAGGGTGCACTACGTATCGACCCTCTGCGTCGCTCACCCACCACACCAGCCGCAATATACCCGATGGGCACCTCCGATAGCAAAAAAATGTTTACATTACAGGAAGCTGTGGCAATATACAGATGAAAAACTAGAGATACCATTGGATTGGGATCAGGATCAGAGTTTTGTTGCTGATTCTGGAGATGGACCCTGTTTTTGGGGATAGAAGAAGGTCCACTTCCAAGTATTCCAGCGGAAGTGAAAGCTGTTAAGGTAAATTGGAAGAAACGAGAAATAGAATTTTTTCCTTCGAGAGAAACGCTTCCAAAGTTAGAAATCCGAATAAACAGAGCAAAAAACAGCCATTGTTCTGTGAAAATCTACAGACAAACTACTTTCTTCTTGGAGATAATATAGGAATACGCTATTCCCGGGATATCATGAAACGAAATGTTTTTCAGCAATTTATTCCCGCCTAAATTTTACCAAACACTTGTTCCAAGTCATCTCTCTCCACCATTTATGATTTGTTGAAATTCCAGGCAGGTCTACTGGGTCATAGCCATTGTCGTATTCTGCTCGTAACAACCAAGATTTTCGTCCAATTCTTTTACTGCACAATCAGTCATCATCCTGGTCCTTTCATTGTCCAACCATGGGCGAAAGCAACCGATGTCGTGTTGAACAAATTGCAGACTAGATCGTATTTGACAGACTTTCCGATTCCAAAATTCCGGCTCTATTGGAAACATTTTCTTCAATCAAAGGAATAGCTTCGACGAGTTTTCACATAATTTCTCGAATTCTTCTTCTGTGAGAATTTCAAAGACATTCGCTGCAGAAGTAGAACAAATCTCCGAGAATTCTGGTGCCAGAAAAATTTTTTGAGCCAGTTAGAAGAGCTGTCAAAAACGGTCCAATACGGCGGATTTCTATGCATTCATAGGAATTCATGCAATTTCTAGAAGTAAATGTGTGGCCGAGCCGATAATTTCCTTGTGTTTTATCATGAAAGATGAATCCTGTGGGGTGAAACTGAACAAAAAAGGTGAAAATTTGCAAGAGTCTGTGGAATAATAATAAAGGCATGTGTCACAATGTGTCCATCAATAATTGGACATTTCGTGAGTAGGGCATCCAAGTTACATCAATCGATTATCTCGAAGAAAAGAAGATTTCTGCAAAAAAAATTTCAGTGAAAAATTGACGAGGTGATCTGGTGGAGAAAAATACATCAGCTTCCTTCATTTCCCAGCGAAAGGTTCCGAAGTTTGGAATTCGAATTGATGGGTAAGACATGTACCATTTTTCTGTTGCAATCAACGCAAAATTTACTTATGCACAAGAAGATAATATTCGTCTGTACTATTAGCAAAAACTGCAACTGAAATAAGTTTGAAGAGGGTGAAGAAACAGAAAATACGAGGAAATCAAGGGAAAAATAACGAAGAACGAAATTTGCATGCTGTTTACAACGTGCTCTGATAATTACGTAGTCAAAAAATCACGCAATGGCCTAAAAACTTTTCTGTTCGTTTTTCATTTTGCTTCTGCGTTGCGTTGTGTTTTACTGCTCACCTTTATCAATTTCTTACATCTTCATTTATTTACTTTTTTTCAGAAAGAATGTCAACTGTTCCTCGTTCGACCTGTTGCTGCGGCACTATACATATTGTTGTAAGTTTTTAGATTTACTTGTATCAAGTAGTGCAAATAACTTGAATCACTTATATTTGAAGGAACTAGTAAGTAGTAATTGTAATAATTTTCAGATTGCAACTATCTTCTTCGCCGCTTTGACAATTGGCTATCCAGTGGGTGCGATAATTCTGCTAGATACCAACCTTGACTCTTACAAAGTATGGTGTTACTGCTTTTACTAGTAATTCTTTTTTAGATTGTATTCTATCTGTCTCTCATCATTCCGGCAATATTTGTTATGGCGGCAACTGTAAATGAAGAGCCCCTCTTTATGATGCCTGCAATCATCATTGATGTCCTCTACAGCTTCTTCTTCCTTGCCAGTCTTTTCACAGAAAACGCGATCATCATTTCTTATCAGAAATTCTTAGTTGAAAAGGTATGTTGGTTTAATTTTATTGTCTTATACTACTACTTTCAGTTCAATATGCAAGATGCTAACAATGTTGTGCTTGTGTCTAATATGCTCATCGTCTTCGTCATCGCAATCACTATGTGGAAGCTCAACGTCTATCTTCGATGCGCCGAATATCTCGATGGTCTCCGTAAGAAGAAAAATGCAGAAGTGATCAAGACGTCCTTTGTCGAGACATCACAACCTAGTGCTCCAGTTTATCCAAATATTGTATAGAGGTTACAGCGTAAGGTTCGCTATTATTTTTCCAAATTGTTATAGATACGTTGTTAATAAAAGCATAGTTCTTCTAAAAACGCTTTTTTGTTCACTTTTCAACAAGTCTTCAATAATCGCAAGGAATTATTGACGTTTACTTACCGAATACACGCCTCGAGTCGCCTCTCGTCAGTTAAATTGTCTTGGACAAATTACAATTCAAACCGTTGACAACGTGTCGGTAGACTTTCCTAATAGGAAATTGTAATCCAACAATGCCGACTCTGCGAAATTACAATTTTCTCTCCGGAAATGGCCTTCGATAATTAGCTCTGCTGATAGAATCGCCACTATTTCTCACTTCATTACGGGCAATTAGATTTTTATCTAGCTGGCAAACAATCTTTATCACATCCACTCGTTGTCATACTCCCCTAAATTATTTACCTCTTTTGGCATGCCATAAGCATCACTTATGCTGATGACAGCTTGATTCACGCGAGTTCTTTTTCCAGAGTTCATTAGTTTCACTCCACTGGTTCTCAAAATCCTCTTTATGTCTGATTTACTCTCTCCTCATTTAGTGGACAACCACGAATTGGTTCCCATTCACTTCGTTGATTTTTAAATAGCGTCATTCATTCTGCCTCGTTTAAAAATCTGAATGAATGGTGCGTGAATAGAAGAGAAGAGACTCAAAAGGAGAAGTCATAACATCGTCGTCATTTTTGTTGAAAAAAGTTCAATAGAAGTCACATTTTAGTCTACTTTACTTGACGGTCTCCCCCCTCTCTAAAAAATTGAATAATTTCCAGGATGCTTCTCTTCTTGACAATTTCTCTTCTCTTGGCAACTTCTACAATGTCTGCCTGGGTTCTGCCTAGCCAATACCTTGACAATCTCTACAATGGCAACAATTTGTGAGTAATTCGAACAATATAAGACTGAAAATAAGAAACTTTAGCCAAGCACCAGCGAAACGGCATCCTGGATTGACTTGGACGAACCGAGCTCGTGTCAGTAAATACATTGACCCACGGCAATACCGAGAACAAGTTGAAAAGTAAATAAACAAAGCTTTGTGGTTGTTTTTTTTAATAAAAATTCTTTGTATTGGCTTATTTCTTTCTCACAGAAGCTATTCGATAGTATTTTTGCGCAGGATAAATGAAAATTGCACTAATGCACTAATTTTTAGCTACACGAAAAAGAATGCGAAATATCGTCACAGGAGACTGTTTGCGCGAAAAAAAATATGAGGCAATGTTTGTGCCGCTGCATTTTCCCAATTTCTTCTTGTTGGTATTTTTATTTGTTGCCTGTGTGTATGTCAGTTATTTTTATGCTCATAATATGCAAAACATTGGATGATTGCGTTATTTTATTCAAGCAAAATAGTTGAATTTGATTGATTCATAATTTTGCTGCTGCTAGTTGATCCCACTGCTTCCCATGCGTAGTGCTTTCTTTCTGACGCCTACAACTTTTTACAAAATCAGCATTATTTTCTCGTCACTTTTTTCAATTTTTACACTTATCAATTACTTTTTTTCAGCCGAATATGAGCAGTATTACTATCATATGTCCTAATCTACGGAGACATACAGTAAAAGTTACACCTGGAACACTTTTACGTACAGTAAGTTCTTTATTCTTCAATTGCTATTCAATTTTAGGTTGTAGAAGAAGCTTGTTTAAAATCTGGATACGATGTAAACTGCTGTGAAGCCAAGAATCTAAACAAAAAAGTTGATTTGGCTCTACCTTTTCGTCTAAGTGGATTGGCAAACAACGCTACGTTAGAATTATCCGTAGTCGATAAGCCGACTAATGAAAATGTTGAATTAGCACTTCAGGTAACTTGTTTCATACTTATCATCTATTTGTTTTTAGCTCCCCGATGGAAGACGTGAACTTCTAACCATTCAGCTAAATAATACATTAAAAGATGTGCTGATAAATTTTGCTGCTAAACTCAATGAAGACCTTTTATCTGATTCTGATGGAATTCCATGCTGCATCTATATGGGACGGAAGGTAACAAATGATCCTGTAAATTCTACCCTTGTTTTATAGTATATTGGACCTGAACTAGAATATACTACTCTTCTTTCAATAGGAATAAATGGCGGAAAATGTTTACTCAGGTAGTGCAACTAAAAACTTGGTTTGATTTTACTATTCAGGTATCAAAAAGTTGAAATCAGCGAAGATGAATTAGCAAAATTGAAGGAGAAAGCTCTGGCGGAAGAGCAACGTATCGCATCTTTGAGTACAGCATACAATACAGCGAAAAAACAAAATGAGGAAAGGGATAGGATTGAAGCTGAAAGATTAGCGGTAATTCTTGATACTTGTATTCACTTTGGCTTAGAAATTTGAAGCAGAAATGAAAGTAAAAGCACAAGAAGAAGAGGCAAGAAGGCAACAAGAAGCTAGGGAAGCTGCTGAACGACAAAGAGAAACAGAGAATAATAGAAATGCCTCTACAAATGGAAATGTGGAAGTTCAACAAGGTTCTAGTCAAATGCGCGACATATTACCCGATATGCCAGCTAATGGTCAAAATGGCGGTGGATGGTATTATTGTAAATTTAGCTGTGATTTGAACGTTTCTAGGTCTTTTGATTCCTCACCTTTCCACCAACAGATAAATGCTCTTGGTTATCCGGAAATTGCGCCACCTCCCCCTAGCCGAATTGACCGGTTGAATGCTCTATTGGAAAGGGTAAGACTTAATCTTTTTAAAGGTTTTATGTTCATATCTCAGATGGATCGCTCTATTATGACCGGAGGAAGCGACAACTTAGTACAGATAGTAGCAGATTCGGGAAGGATGTCGTTAAATCAAATTGAAGCAGCCTCCAATGTCATGGATACTGTTTGTATCTCCTGGAAATTTGTTATGTCCTGATTTAGGAGCCAGCACTAGAAGGACCCCAATTCGATGATCCATGTCCTCGTAATGTAGTCATTTTTAACAGGTGGCAGCTTTTAATTTTGTGCTATCAAATATATCAAATATTTTGCAGAATTGAACAGGATAAAGAAGATCCAGAAACGGCTACAGAAATTCCTGATGAATTTTTTGATGTAGGAGTTGCTGATGTTAAATCTCTGCAGAAGGATCTAAAAAATCAAGTGTTAGTAATTCCATTTAAATTTGAATTAATTCAATTTTAGACGTCTTCAAACACAAAGATCTCTTTTACCTCGCAGTTTCTTAGAGAAGAAAAACCGTGAATTGAAAATGGAAGCTTGGAAACATTCTGTTATTCGTCTAGCTGTTGGAGATCAATTTGTACAGTTAAATTTTAAATCCGGAGAACCTAGTTAGTGTTATATTTTCAAGATGTAATTTTCTTTAGTTACTCGACTTTTCGAAGAAGTTTCTAATCTTTTTAAAACCAAGGCGGAATTCACTTTGACAGCAATTCTCAATGAGCCAGTAAAGAAGGATGAGACCAAGAATTTTGTAGACAGTAATCTTGCTCCTAAAACTACCCTTACTCTCAAGATTAAAAATGTTACAAATCCAGGTAACTTCTTTATTTTTTAATATTCTTCAATTACTTGTTTAGTTTCAATGCTAAGAGATGATATTCAAAGATGCAACCATGCAGACGCCGATGTTGTAAGCAAAGAATGGTAAGAATTGGTCTTATTACTTATTTCTAAATATTTTAGGCTTTCTATAAATTCTATTTTCAAGCCGTACACAGGTGTAGTCGCAGCATCCGAAGAAGAACGTCCTATAAAGAGAGCAGCCGCCAGCGATTATCAGTCAGGAAGTAAGCCAGCTGCTCCTGCTGGTCCGAAATGGTTCAAACATAAGTGATTTTACTACTTGTTTCTTGTCTATGATGGGTATTACTATTATCCTGGTTTGTACAGACTTTTATAAATGTTTTTATTGTGCTTTGTTTATCGTTAACTACTTGTTTTTTTTTCAATTTCTATTCCTTCTATTATTTTATTATTTTTATACTTATTTCAGAACAATGGATGAACTTCCCCCGGAATTAAAACAATATGAAAAAGAAGATGCTTTAGCAAGAAAAATGATACGAGAAGGAAGAGCACCGATCAATAATGGCTGGGATTCGGATTTAGAAAACAACCCCCCTAGAACATTCGGACAAACAGGATTTGGCGATGCTTTTTCAAGAGAAAATAGAAATTTTGGACGTGGAAACAGACGCTTCAGAAGTAATCATCATAATAATTCGACTAGAACTCGCACAAATCCTAATTGGCGAAGAAATCCAGTTAGCTTTATCATTTTTGTTATTTTTTTTATCGTTTTTTAGCCATATTTGACAAAATTTAACCCAGAATTTCAAGTCCATACAAATGAAAGCTTTGTCAGGGATTTTCAATGTGAGGGAAAGTTAGTTGAGCATTTTAACAATTTTTAAAAACTATTTTCAGTTGGGTTACCAAAATATGCAGTCGTAGTAGCGATGTAGATAGCTTTCAATTAGAAGTCGAGTCACTTTATGAGGACATGAAAGCAACAGAAGAAGAAATTATCAAAAAGGAACTTTTTCGAAAAACAATTGAAAATATGCTAAATAAATTTGATCGTGAGGTAGGCCATAAACCAATCTTGGCGTAATTCTTTGTTTTAGTTAGATCTCAAGTGGAATTGTCAAGTATTTCAAACAGGATCAAGTATTAGTGGATTAGCAGCTAAAGGAAGCGATGTAGATTTATGCATCTTTATTCCGAATGCATCTAAAATCGGCTTTAGTGAAAGAGTGTAAGCTCATTTTTAATAAAATTACAATTGCATTTAGTAATTCATTTCGTATTCTTCAATTTGTGCGACATTTCTTGATGATGCAAAAAGATAAAGGACCGACAGAAGCTTTTCCATTTGATCTCGATGAAATAACTCTACGAGATGCCATGGTAAATATTCGCTAGTTATTTTAAACTGAATTTTAGATTCCCATTATAAAAATTTATACGGAATGCGGTTTAGAATGTGATCTTAGCGCCTGTTGTGATCCTTTTCTATCCGGTGTTCATAATTCACTTTTAATTAAAGGATACACTGAGTAAGATCTGGAAGTCGCTGTATATTTTGTAAACTCAGATTTGATCCACGATTTGCCCCCTTGGCAATGTTTGTCAAAGCTTGGGCTTCAAAAACTAAATTAAAACAGCCAATTCGACCTAAAGCTAAATTTAATAGGTAATTGAACATTTTTACTGGGATTTAAATTTTCGTTTCAGTTATGCTATTACTATGCTGTTGATCCATTTTCTTCAATGTGGTGTTGATCCTCCAGTTTTACCTAATTTACGTAAAAAATGTGGACCAGAATTTTATGCAACAAGTGAAACTGATTTTCCAGTTAAATTAGATGTAAGACAAATGCCAAAGCCGACAATAGGTTAGGTTTACAACTTTTGTCAATGATTTATATTCAAGATCCTGATACAATTCCTAATCTTATGAGTCTAGCTGAACTATTTATCAGATTCTGCCTCTATTACAGTAATTTTGACTATTTCAACTGGTACCTTTCATTAAAAGAATCGAAAGTATGCCTTAGGTAAGCTGCAAATAATTGTTTTAAATATATTCTTGTTTTAGGGCAAATAGAACAGATATTCGACGCTTTGTACGATGCTATATTGAAGATCCTATTGATCAACATAATCCAGGAAGGACATTACATGATTTACCAGGAGCTAGATTTATTTTTAGGTTTGTTCTTATTTTTTCTGTACATGAGCTCTTATTTTAGAAATACAGCAAATGCATTTCGTCATGCTGTCTATCATCCAGATCATTTTCCTTCAGTACAACAAATTTTGGTAAACGAAATGTTTGAAAATGGACGATATCTCCTAATAAAGAAGACAAAAAATCCGCCAAGATTTAAAGTTATCAAAGGAGAAGTTGTTTTACCTGAAGTGCCAAAGGAGGAAAACTCTCTTCCGACTGTTTCTGCAGAAGAATTACGACCAGATCCAGAAGCTGTTCCCGAATCAACAGAAGAAGAGGCAGCGATACCAGGAGTTGTTATTCCGGAAGATTACGAGTTTGATGATGAGTCTGCCAGCGATGAAGAATATGAAGGGGTACAAAATGATGAAGATGAAGAAAACGAAGCATAAGATGTATAATTTTGTAAGAAAGTGATAGTATTTGTTAATTTCTTTCGCTTTAATTATCTTGCCTCATTCTTTATACTGGTATTTTTGTGATTTTTTGTTAAACAATTTTAGATAAATTGTTATTTTTGTTCATTTATTCTTTCTCTCCACTTGGATACTAGCGGCGATTTCTCGGGAATGATCCACCGGGATCGGGCTAGTTGTTTTCTGGCAAAAAAGCTCGCTGCCATAAGAACGTGACCTAGAGATTTTTTCCTGCACTGCTTGCAAATTGCAATACACTAATTTTTAGCTGATAAGCGATAAATGTCAGGCAATTTAATTCGTTTTCATAGTAGAGCATCCAAGAATGAACGTTGTCTGATAAAAGCGCAAGCAATTTTAGCAGATTCATCATTTGACAGCTGAATTAGTGTATTTTTGATTTCGCACCTATAAATATTTGCTTATTTCTATCTTGCATTTGTTTCTCTGTAATAATTTCCATGCCTCGCTTTATTTTCACGCTGGAAATTGGAAATGGCAATTGGAAAATCCTCTGTTTCTCAATTTTGCAGTTGGTAAATTATAGATCTCGTTCAATTTTGTTTGTTTATTTGATAAAACACTCAACAACAGCTATTTTCTACGAGAAAGGAGAGAAAAGCTGTGCATTTGGCCAATTGGTTGCCACTGTACGTGCGCTCTACGCTAACTTGCGCGAAATAGAAATTTTCAATCTTCTCTTATTTTCTCTGCTTTAGAATTGTTACTCCCCGCTCCCGCTTTTCTCTATTTCTGACTAATTTATTATTTTACAGAGCATGGATCAACTAAGAAACCTGCTGTTGAATCCCAGCAAAAGTATTCGTCATGTACATTGTTGTACAATAGGTGATTCAGGTAATGTTCAAAATATTTCAATTTTTCATCTGTGTTCTATCGTCAGGAAGTCATTTGAGAATAAAACACGAAGTATTAAAGCTGAATCAAGAATATAACTCAAAAGAATGTTTGGTAAGTTGTTTTTAAATTGTTATCAGCTTTTTTTAGGTAGTAGCAACTACTTGTAAATATGCTAATACATTGCCATTGCTGTTACAAGATCTTGGAGATGGTGCTAATATCGGCAAAGACAAATGTAAAACTATAGATGAATTTATAAATGAGCTAATGACTGTATTGGATCAGTAAGTGATTCCCCGTCTTCTACTCTAATTAAAATTTGTAGACTTTCTAAGAAGCGAATAATTTTAGCTGTTTTTAATTCTGAAGATTTACCTCTAATTGGTTCTACATCATTGACTGCATTTCTTTCCATTCCTTCATCAGTAATCTTTGCTTTCTACTGTACATGGCACTTTTAGTATCCATGCACACGAATTCTAACTGTCAGTGAAGCTCCATGGGGATTTACTGAACAAACAGAAGCCTTTAATTTTCAACCAATTGAAATATTTTACAAAGAATCAATATGTAAGCACTTTTATTGCTTTAATCAAATTTTCAGCTGATGAAAAGTTTATTGCTGATGTTGCTGAAAAGACAGCATTAGAAGAAAATTTAGTAAGGCTTGTAATTCAGTCAATTTCACTTCATGTAGAAAATAGAAGCGTTGTAGTAAAAATTGTAAGTTATTTTGATTTTTATACGTGAATTGATGGCTTTCAGTGCAAGCAAGTCAGTGAATTTTGTAAAACGATTCCACCAGAAATAAGTGAAAGAGATAAAATTAATGCTATTACAAGAAGGATTCCCCAATTGCTGGTAGATTTATTCTCTAATCATTTATTTGATTATTTTTTAGGCTAGAGAAGAATCACGATATCTTTTGAAACCAATAAACCAGCAGAATTTACAGGCAGCAAAAACACAACAAAATACAATTCTAACGAGTATGCCAATACTTGATCAGTGAGTTATTTTCTTATTTTTAGAGCTGAAATTTTGTTTTAGATTGCTAGTTATTTCCGCGTATTGTGCTACTCATAACAATGCAGCTAGTGATAAACGATTTTTCGTAAAACATCATGGAAAAGAGAAGCGAAATGAAATTAGAGAACGAGCTGTGGAATTGGCTGCAGATCAGAAAGAGGTATTTATTTTATTATTCTAAGTTTTAGCGCTATTTAGAATGGCCCAAAAGCTGCAGATATACAACGGATTCAATTTATATTTGAAGTATTTCTACAGCAATATAAAGAAACAATAGAGAGAAAATTTAAACTGGCTATTAATTCATCACTTCATGATCCTTTACCTCGAGTAAGCCAGTTTCAATTTTTATAAAATTAATTTTAGTTTGCCACTTTGATCAATGCCTCTTATTTTTCCCGTGCATCTAGTTTTGGTAATTTAGATCAACCAAAAATAAAATGCATGATTTCAATAGATTTTGCTAAGAAAATTGCCAGGTTTGTTTGTTTTTCGCTTCATAATTCCTGTGTGCTTCAGAAATCTTGATATCAATTTAGAAGACTACCTCGAGCGATAAGTATTGTAATTTCTTCCACTTTTTTTTTTACTTTTTTTTTAAATAAACCATAAGAAGATGTTCCTGTTCAAGTATTCAAGGAAGAGACAAGACAATATCAGATGAATAGAGCTTTGCATTGAGGATTCCAGCTGTGAGAAATCGATCAACGCGAGGGAAATGCTCGGTGGAGAGAGCAGAGGCAGCTGTTACCACCTAACCGCAGAGGTCATGCTGGCTGTTCTTCTTCCTTTTCTTTTATTCCAGTTATTCTATAATTTTAGGCATTTTTATCTAAATAAGAAATTTTTATAGAAAAAAAATCAGCAAAAATTCTGTTTTGGGGCACAAAAGCCTAAATTTTCGAATGGAATTTCTTCAAACGTTTGTATTTTTGATTCTAGTCCTTCAGATGCGGCTAAATTATTATTTTTCTTAAATTCTAATCAAAAATCTACAAAAAATGACGATTATGATTATGAATCACCGGCTTTTGACGTCGTAGAATATGGCGAAATTCATTTCCCCTCGGCCTGATTCCATTTCTTCGCTAATTTTTCTTCTTTTATAATCTCCTCTGGTCAATTTTTTTTTCTTTTAGCCGTCGTCTAGTAGAAAATCCAGCCATTGTTCTCCTTGTTTTTTTCCTATTGAAGTGCCTTTGAATGCGGTCATCGTCAGTCCGTTACTCGGCGCTGCCAACAGAAGATAAATTTGACGAAGAAGACGCAGCAGAAACCTCTTATCCAATGGAATTTGGAATGCCAGAAGGCACTTTTTCAAGTGCTTTCACTTATGCAAATTATAATGATCTCGATAAAATGGGGTATGTAGCACCAAAACGGTATGTTGGGGATTTTTTAACAAAAAAAATGGGATTTTTAGGTTTGGGCAAACGTTGGGTAGCCGTTTTGGCGCTTTTACTTATTCTTCACAATATGCAGAGGATGAAATAGAAGTGAAACCAATGAATGCAGTTGAAATGTTAATTTATGGAATTAGCTGGTTCTTGGTAGCTATGACCCTGCCTTTCTCCTTGTTATTTTCACTAAAAGTGAGTCGTATCTAAAAATCGTTCCGTATTTTATAGAAGGAAACATTTTACGAAAGAGAAAACGGGGATATATTGCAAAATTTGGAATTTTACTAGTTTTTCTTGTTCAAATGCAAAAATTTCATGTGCAAATTAATTTTTAGCTGCTATAAAAGCTAGAATTCAATAATTTTAGTATTTTTGTAATTTATAAACAAAAAAAATTGTTAAATTTTGACTTTTACTTTATTTTTCATACATTTTGAGGCAGATTCAATTTTGAACGGCATTTTTCCTTCTAGTAGAGGCTAAATCTTCTTTCCTTTTTAAAGAAAGCTAATATTTTTCAGTTTGTCAGTAATACCGAAAAATTGGTGGTCCTTCGAATGGGCAGAGCTCAAAAGACCCGTGGTCCAGGGCCAACTCTCATTCTTCCATGCATCGATTCGACTCATCGAATCAGCACAGCCATTACCGCCTTCAATGTGCCTCCTCTCCAGGTAAAATTGCCCTGAAATATAAGAAACTTCCGCCCTTTTAGGTAATCACAGCAGATCGAGGATTGGTAGAATTGGGAGCTAGCGTCTTCTTAAAAATTAGGGACCCATTATCAGCCGTTTGCCAGGTGCAAGATAGGAATAATTCCACAAGAACCCTGGCAAATACTATGCTTTATCGATATATTAGTAAGAAAAGAATCTGTGAGATTACAAATCCGCAAGACAGGAGAATATTGGCTGCTAATTTTAAGGTAGGCGGTTTTTTATTCGTTTTCTGGGCCATAGATGGATCCATGAACGAAGACACCCTGATTTTAATGGAAAGTGTCACAAATTCGAGTTTGTTACGTGATCGTGCGCCCGTGGGCATCGAAACACCGCAAATTCCTACGATAATCTCCCTGTTTCAGGATGAATTAGGCAGTTTCGTGGCCCAATTTGGCATTGAAATAACCGAAGTCGAAATGTCTGATGTAAAAATCCTCAAAGAAGGTGAAAACATGGGGATGGCCGCCCTAAATTCTGTGGCGAATTCGGAAACCGGGAAGCAGATTTGGAATGTGAGCAAAATTTCTCGTAGAGGCCAGAAAATCGAATATTTCAGTTAATTAGCCCCCATGTAGAAGATTACACTCGTTTCGCGGCAGAACAAAATGGCACAGAATACAATCCACCAGCTGAGTGTACAAGTCGCCTTGTTGATCCAATAAAAGAGGAAGAAGAAACAGAACCAGCTCCAGATGAACCGCCGCTTTTTGATGTTGATCAATTTTTGACCACAGTCAATTTAGCAATCGATGAGCATCTGACTCGAGCTGTGGGGAAAGTTTTCCAGGTGAGAAGAGTACATTTTTTGCTAAAATCGAAGGTTCATAGCCATTTTTCGGTAAGGCAGCAAAATTCCCGCTATTTTCAGATAATCTGTCCGGGTTTGAGTCCCGTTTTCGTCGATTTGAAGCATCCTCCGGGAAATGCAGGCAAAGGATTGACACCCACAGCCGACGTCGTCTTTGAATGCAGTCAAAAAGTCTTCTACGAGCTGTTGAGGAAGCAGCTGAGCCCTGTGAATGCTTACATGAATGGATCTCTCAGAATCAAAGGCCAAATTCAAGACGCGTTATCATTGAAATATCTGGCTGAAAGGGTCTCTCTTTTACTCTAATTTTTCCAATTGTAATACTTGGATGAACCCCCTCTCTTATAGAGATCCTTTTTGTTCTTTTTTTCGCAGTGTGTCTTACTTTTTTGTTTTTTGTGGTGCTTCAAGCAATAAATTTGATATTTTGGCTTATTTTTATTTTTTAACCCTGGATAAAGATCAAGTACAATATGCAAAATGTACAAATAATGGAAATCACCTTGCTGCACTGAGAAATCGTCGTGGTCCCGCTTCTTTTCAGCACAGATCGATTTCGAATAACCTGCATCTCTTCTTCTGGAATAGTTCGACTGTACTCCTCACCGCAGTCGGTATCTTCATCCGATAATTCTTTGCTCAATTTCTAAAAGGTAAACGGATGCTGTGTGTTCTGGTCCGGCAACTTACTCGTGGTTTTTTCAGCGGAACATGGCGCACGGGAGTAGAGGTCGACGGCTCCTCCATATTAGGCATTTCGTACTTTATCTCAGGGTGATCTGGAAGAATGTGTTGTCTATAGGAGGCAAATATGTAAAATAAGACAGAAGCAATCGTAATCTCCCCCGCTCCATGAGAGCAAGGGTCATCCCCGGATTTGAATGACTGTGATTCAGATAAGGCGCATTTACTCGTCGAGCTACAATCACAGAGAAGTTCCGCCCGAAAAGCCGCCAATTTAGACGCGATATTATTTCTGGCTTTTATCCTGGCTAGGGACTATTTTGAATGATTGCCACATCAAAACACTGGTCAAAGGGAATACAAAGATAGAAAAGAAAAGAACTTGAAGTTGTAAGTCCAAAACAGACTCCACTAAGATCATAAATGTACACAACTGACAAAAATAAACTCAGAAAGATATTCAAATTGATTTTATTCTGTTTTCTGTTTTGTGGCTCAACGGGCCCAAAAAGCGGTGTTGAGGACGTCTTCATGGGCCTTAGCCCTGGCTTTTTCTTTCTTCTTGTCTTTGGATCGCTCTTCTTCCTCTTCATCGTCTTCTTTGTCCTTTCTGCCGTGCGCCTCGTCGTCATTCTTCTTCTTATCTTTCTTTTTCTTCTTTTTGGTCTGTTCCTCGGTGTTGACGTCTCCGCCGCCGTCTTTTCTACTCATTTCATAGAGTCTTCTGCTGTTGTAGTTGACGCCTTCTTCTATTCGACGTTGGCGGGTTTCAATGGCTTCCAAACTGGCGAGTATCGCATCCAGCTGGAGCTGCATGGCTGCAAAGTCAACAGCCATTCTTCTCGGACGAAAAGGAACGAATGAGCCGGATATGCAACAAAGTTTTGACTTTGTCAAAAGCGAGATTAGAGATAATTTACAGGGAGATTTAGTCCGTTAGAAAAACCCTTCCTTACTAGCAAAGTTTTTCAGTTTGCAACGCAATCCTGTAACGAGACCTATACCATTCGAAAGAGCATCGAAAATTACCCCAGGAGGATAGTGTCAGGAAGTGCTCCCGAGCCTCTTGTAATTGACAGCACAGATGGGCCCAGGCTCGCGTGACCGCTTCTTCATTCCTCGAAAAAATAAATGCAAAAATGATGGCGGACCTAACTTTGGTCTATAGAACCACGTTCAGACATTTGCCGATTGAGCCACGCTACTAAGTGTACAAAAGCAAATTAGTAGGCTAGCAATTATTACCCAGTATTTTTCTTAAATTTTCCAGTAATTTCTACCAAAAGCTGGCGTATCCGGCGTACGGCGCCATCACCTCTGGGAGCTTCGCGTCATTTAGCGCCTCGCTTTTGATTTTTCCCCTTTTCGCGTCTTTCATTCTTTTGTCAGTTCCCAGCTGCTTTTCCCCTCTTCTTTAAAAATCGCCGAAAATGGACAATTATCCCCATGCCAATGGTCAATTTTACTGGAATCCGCCAGCTTTTCAAAATATTTACCAAAATTATAATGCTCCTACTTATGCTGATCTTCAAACAAGGTTTGTTTTTATTTAAAATTCTTTTAAAAATGAATTTTAGTCCTTTTGGCATGACGAATTATTATAATTCAACAGTTCCCGACTATCACTACAGTTATCAGCCATATTCTCCACAAGAAATGCCAACAGAAGTTCGATATTATGAAGAGAAGCCAGAAATTCGAGAAGAAACACCAGAAATCCAAAAAGCAGAAGACATTTCTTTGAATAATTTGGAGGAAATGGCAGCCAGTTGTTCAAAAAAGCCAGCTATTCGTCGAAAAAGATCAGAAAGTCGGGAAGATTTTGATGATATTGACTTCTTGGATACTAAAGATGTTTGTAATCGAGTTATCCATGAATTAGACGCGATGTCCATTAGCCAGGCGCTTTTTGCCCAGAAAGTTATCCAAAGGTAAGCCAATCTTTTTATTGCGACGGGCGGGTGTAAAGAGCGGCGCCCACACCCATAAATACTCGGCAGTCAATGCGCATGACCTTCCAGCGCAGTTAGCCGGCAGTATCGCTTCTCGGCCTTATGGCTAAGATCAAAGTGTAGTAATCGTTCTTACCAGCCGTTTCGACCCCCCTGCGGGGGGTCTTCGGCTGGGCGCCCGCTACGCGGGCTAGGAAGTCCAAGGCTCCGGATTTTTGTCCGGCTCCTCCGGACTGTAGTCCGCTCGGCCCGTCACTCGCCTTCGGCTCGTGCCGGACCTCGCTTCCCCTGCCCACCGTTCCCTTCCCCTCAATTGCTTCCTGCAGCGAAAATACTGCAGAATTTTTTGCAGGGGCAATAAACATAAAAGCAAATAAATTAGCCACTCTGATGAAATCGAATAATACCCGTATTCCGGGTGAACTCTGCAATTGGGCGGCCTACGCAGTCAAATAAGCGTGTTTGATACTCAGCCCCACTCTCATTGGTAATCTGTTTGAAATTCGCCTTCTCCACACCGAGAGCAATCGAATGATAGTAATTTCGCTTTATATGGATGAAAAATAAGAAATACGCAGCCAAATGACCATTTGATACTCAGTTGCGCTGAAACAGAAAACCATTATCGCAGTTAGCTCTCCCGCATTGAAAGGAGTCGAATGATACCAATTTTGTTGAGAAAACACAAAAATCGACAAATACGCAGCCAAATGGGAATTTGATACTCAGTTTCATTTAAATGAAAAACCATCACCGTAATCGACTTCCTCACACTGAGAGGAGTCGAATGATATCAATTTTGTTGAAAAAGAGCGGAAATTGACCGATACGCAGCCAAATGGCACATTTGATACTCAGCCTCATTTAAAGAAAAAATAAGTCGCAGATTCTGACTCGCCAGACGGAGAGCAGTCGAATGATACTAATTTCGATGCGTAAGGATGAAAAATAAGAAATACGCAGCCAAATGGCGCATTTGATACTCAGTCACACTTATATTGCGAAATAATTATAGTGGAGCCACAAACAAAAAAGCAAAAATGTTTTGGACACATTTGTCACCGGCGGGGATCGAACCCGCGTCGTTTGTTTGGTGCGCGCGCCTTAGACCACTCGGCCACAATTTTTCGACATGTCAACGCACAGACAGACACCATAGCGTTTTAGTAGTAGGAGATCGAATTAACCTTCGATATATACCGCTATTGTGGTATACAAGGTTAACCGATTTTTGAGACCTGAAGAGGTAGCTGGCTTGCTAGCTCCTCTTCATGGGTCGGCCCGGCGTTGCACTACTGCCGGGAACGGCCCTCCCCCATATGGGGGAAATCAAAACGTGCAAAGAAAAAGGGAAGACCTCTCTTTTTTTAGAACTCAAGGGACTCTTTCTGACATTTTGAGATGTCCTCGCCCGTGGTCGGAGCTGAAATCAGGACGACAAACTTATATAAAAATGCTTCGATGGTTAGAATTATCAGAAGAGGAACGATTCGCCGTAATCCGCTGTAAGTTTTCCTCATTTTTTATTACAAAATCTTTCAGGTAGCAGCACCCCGCATCCCAACGAACTGGTCAACCAAAAAAGAAAGCTCCAAATGAGAGGAAACCTGCCAAAAAAGCCAAGAATTTCCTTTACGCCTTTTCAGAAGAAGACTTTGGATGTTGGCATCTTTCACAACTTTGAAAATTACGCCAATTTCAGGCACTTTTCAATGAAGTCAAGAATCCTGGCCAAGATTTAAAGGAAATTTTAGCAAAGAAGTTGAATCTTTCCGTGTCCACAGTCGGCAACTATTTCATGAATGAAAGAAGGAAAATGAAGAGAATGTCTCATCAAGACGCGTCGCAAGAAGAGTGATCATTTTCTTGTTTTTATGAGTTATTTATTGAGTTTTTATTGAATAAATCAGTTGTAAATCCGAGTATCCTCGGCAAGAAGTCCAAAGAACGGAGCCATTTCTTCCCGAGAGCTTGTCCGATGTCCATGGCTCAAAGTCCAAAAATACAAGCGGTCATCCACTCATCTTCTGGCGTCTTCTTTTTCATCATTTTAAATCTATCTATCCTCTCACCAGCTTGTTTATAAGGCGTCGTTCGTCTCTGTGACAGCTAGTGTCCATCATTTAATAGTCATTGCAAATTTGTTTGTGAAGAGGCGAGCACTTTTTAGGATCTACGTTCAACCGTCACAATATTTTCGAGCTTCTTCCGCCCTTTATACTGCCCTGGATTGGAACATTTCATTCTGTGCATTCTTCC
Organism: Oscheius sp. DF5033; assembly: GCA_964036215.1. NCBI lineage: Eukaryota > Metazoa > Nematoda > Chromadorea > Rhabditida > Rhabditidae > Oscheius > Oscheius sp. DF5033. The sequence continues at coordinate 4,959,230 of CAXIWN010000002.1, read as the reverse complement.
TTCGATTTACTTTCCAGTCAGGACCTTAGCCTGGTCTCCTGGATTTTATTCTATTTTTGAAGGTCGTCTCCCTGCCAAGTTGTTGATCCGTCTCCCATCATTCTAAAGTTCAAAAAAATCGAAACAAATTCTCTAGAGGCTCTCTCTTTCTTTAAATAAACAGTTTGAAGAGTTTTACGCACGACAAATAATAAGCTGAGACCTTTCTCATTTCTCAAGATACTTGGCCACAATAACACGAAGTTCATCAAATTTCTACTCGTTTCTACATTAAAAATTATAACACTTTTTGAGAGATATTCCTGTAATTGTCCTATAAACATGTGCTTGAAGTCCTAGGAGAAGGATTCAAGCCCCTCATACAAAAAGGGATGGTGGGTTACACATTCACTAATAATTCCGATTATTAGACGAAAAAGACGAAAAATATCGCCCACTTCCACGTTTCTCTCCCGTTCATTCAGAAAATTAGCGATAATTTTTTCCTGCCAGGTGTGTTCTATGTGCAGAAATGATTCAATTCCGCTCTCATAAGTTTAATTGAATCCGTTCGGGGCAATCAGACTTGAAACGTCGACTGTCTATAAGGAATTCGGATACAAATTTTGTACCCACGCACCCTTCTTCAGAAAAACCGCGTGTTACCCTGTTGACTTTTTTCGGTTCAACTCATCGCCAATTCTCAGGTGACCTCCAGGAGATCATGTTATTCAGCACGCGGGTGATGCTCCCTTTTCTGCAAGGCCAAGTAGCAGCGCACTTTCTCCCCCAGTAACTTTTTGCATTTTGAACCCTATCAAGTGGATTTGACGCCGAGAAAAATTGATATCAAGTGCGAAATGTCAACTTTGAGCGGGGGTCGGCGTCTGTCTACGTTTTGAAATGATTGAATGTTCTGTCTTGTACTTGCAAATGAATTCTTTTGGCTCAGGATTTCCTAAATGACAAATTGCAGCTGGTTCTTTGTTTATTCGAATCGGAAGTTCAGTGAACGGTCAGAATACTTTATTCCGTGTCTGATTGGCCACCTAGGAGCTGGGTCCACGGAATATTCCAGTTAGACATTTATTCCTTATGCGTTCCCATATATTTCCCGAGATTCTTGGAAGTGCTTATTCATCCTGAATTTACCAGTAGCATTTTTAAATTCAATCCCTTGTCTAACACTTGTCATTTGGTAGACTTTGGGCTACACGAATCCGTTAATTCCTGATACAGTCTGTGCCTTTTTTGTGTAAACTATGATGCCATCTAAATTTTGCGCCTTCTTCCTGCCATAATTTGCTTCCTGTTCAAGATGTTCACCCTCCCTTCCAAACGGATTTACGTCGTCTAATTTATGCTTACATGTCAAGTCTTGACGCCCGTTTCCGGAATATTTCAGCCCAGTTCCTTTCTGACTCGACCCTATTGCTGTCGTGTTTTGATTGTCAGTATTTTCCACCTATGGCCACCTATTCCAGTTATGCAAAACGAACACAATCAGCCCAAATACAGAAAAGGAAACAGAATTTGCGCATTTTTTTGTCCTCATAGAGCTCTTTTTTCTTCTGACAGGTGTACTGGAAAGGCGATACGTAGGAGAACTTCTGTTTACTTCCTCATTTAATATTCATTAAAATGGCTAAAATAACCGCTGGGCAATTGTTTTTACAGCTATTTTTGAATTAATTGGAAATACGAACAATAACAACTGGATGATTCAAGAGGTTCTTTTCTGGGGAACGACAATGAGTAACATAGAACCAAATTAATAATATAAATCGTATATTGTTTCCCGTCTGACCCGTCTGCACTGGGAGGTCACTGGTTAAAATAAATCGCCAGGGGTCTTGCCATGTGAATCATAATGTGTTCACGTAGTACAGGATTCCCTCAATCAACTTTTGTGACCCTTTTTATTTATTTCAAAGATCCTTTCCAGGAAGTCAGAGCCAGTCTCTTCCTTACACATCCAGTACCATACAATCAAATCTCGTCATTTAAGCCATAGATTTAGGGATTTGCCTCCAAAGTCTTCATTCTTATCCAAATACAAATCTCTACCGTACCCTGTAAATCTCTTCCTAATGAATCATAAGAATTTGAGCCAAGATCCGCCTTGATCCCACTTATTCTGTTCTACAGAAGACCTTCATCTCGGGACCTTGCTGAATGGAAGAATTCCCTGATTCTTATTATTTTAGACTGCACAGCACAGTCTCACCTGTTTCCATTGACAATATTCCCTTCCTTTTCTACCTCAATAGCCCCCGGGGACATCAAAACTCAATTAAAATTCTCCTAACAGTTTTTTTTCTTTTTTCTACAAGCCGACGTGCGGTCGTCTCATTTTGCTGCTACCACTACCCAGTCGTCTACCAGAAGAAGATAAAACCGGCTACTAGCAAAGATTTGGCCCTTTGTAGCTGTATCGCCAGATGACATTTACAAATGTCTCAACATATATTGCCACGCTTAACGTGAGATCGCTGCCCAACCGTACATTGCAAGAATGGATGCGTACAATGCGAGATGGAGAGATCGCATCAAGAAGATCAACGGCTGGTGGTCAATGTTGTGATATTTGTAGATACCCGCATGTGTAATTACATGAAAACGGTCGTCACAATAAATAAATAAATAAATAAAAACAGTCCTTCTGTCCGATCTCTGATGCCTAATTTCGTCGTGAGCTCCGAAAATTTGTCGCATCCGCTCGTTAGCTTCATCTCTCTCATTAGCTACGTGTATTTTGCTCATCAGCCCCGGTTCCTGATCCAACGCTAATCTCCTTCCCTTCTGTATAATCATCCTTTCGTCTAGTCCGTCACATGTCCCCTGTCCCGCGTAAATATTCACCCTAATAGGTGTTCTAATCTGCCTAGTCTCTACACTTTCCTTCCAATTACCCATCTCCTTTTATTTCTCTTTAAATCAGCCAAATTTTAGATGGAACGACGTGAATATCCAGACAACGTTGTTCGTCTAATAATCCTGACAAATACGTCGATTTTATTCGAAGAAGATCCCAGTTACGTGGATTTGTTTCATGGATTGGAGGCAGTCATCATCATTCTGACCCTCTTTTCTTCTGTGATTTCTATCTATTTCGGCTGTACCAGTAGGGCTGCTCATTTCAACCTGCTGAATATTCTAATACTCTATGAAATACTCTACTTCCCTTATGCAATCGCTAGAATTGTTTTGATTCTAGTTGAGAGGAGGATTTTCGGCTTCAATGGTGAGTTTTCTTATGAACTGGGCTCATCTGGATTTCTTTGGCCATAATTCCGCCATGCCTGGAACATTTTCGAAAATTCCATGGTTATCGTGAAGAGAAGCTCCGGGCATCAAATTAGAGCTTGAGAAAAGCTTTCTAAAAATGCAGAGGATAAATGTGAACCAAAACCTGTATCGTACACTATTATTTTTGATGCTAAACAATTGGAAACAAGGACTAAAGTTTATTGAAGTAAAACCTCTAGGATCTCCATTTCTAGTTAACTTTCTAATTTTGAAAAGTTGCGGGTATGCTAGATGCCCTGAAGAATCCGAAAAGGATCCAAATGTTGGATTTCCGCAGATTCGCAAAAAGTTGGCTCTTTCCACGTAACATTTACCTTTTTCAGGTGCATTTTCTCATGACTTACCATATTTGATCTGTGGTTTGATCCAAGGATGGTTTCTAATGACCCATGCCGTCAAAATCCCCGCTATGCTTGGAGAAAGATTCTTTGCTTCCTACTTCATTGGAGATTATGAAAGAGAAAGAAGAACTTGGATTACCGTAGCCCTAACAGTCTTTATTCTCTCCTCTTCTTTTATTATGACCTTTTTGGCTCATGTCGATATAGGATCATGGTATTCCTGCGTCGTGCCGGCATTCTTCCTCCAAGTTGGTAGCTTATTGGTTCGTTTACCAATTGTCAATTCCAAGTTTAAATCTATTTCAGGTTTTCGCCTACATTCACTGCAAAAATAAACAAATAAATAAGGAACTCGACTCGAAAGTCGACTACACTTTGAGTCGAAAATTTCAAGTTATAGAAAATTGGCGAGTCCTCAGGGTAGGCCTCAATTTTTCATTTAAAGAGCCTATTTCAGTTAATAAAAACGAAAATAATTACCACGGTGCTAATCGTTTTAATTTGCTGCTTTATGATGAGCGCCGTCATGAGCATAGAAGCCGATAGCATGCGCCAAGCCAAGCTGGCAATGATCCTTCAATTATGCTTCTCTGGGTAAGGAAACTGACCATTTTTTAATAGAAGAAACATTTCAGATTCCCTCTGCTTATTAATATTACAGTAATCTATAGTATCGACGCGTGGAGAGGGAAATTTATTCGAAATAGGCGGGATAACTCGGCAATAGACATGGATCACCGTCAAATGGCTGATATCCATTTTGCTCAAATTGAATCCGCCTGGAGATGATGATCTTTTACAATAAAATAAATTATTTTGCCATAAGAAACTGCTCCCTAGTTTTCAGTTCAGAAAGTCCAATGTCCATTTCCCTCGTCCCTGGTCACATGTGCTATCATGGCTCGCTGATAAGTACACGGCCGGTACAACGTTCCTTTGACTTTGCCGAAGACAGCTAAAACTATCTTGAATTTTAATCTAACTCCGGTCTTTTTGCTTGTTTCAATGTCCCCGTTCTTTGTACTTGGTTCTATTCTTGCCGTCCTCTTATCTCTCGTCGCTTGGGTTTATAGAGCCTGCCACGCCCGATCTAACCTTTTATCAACTTCCCGGTGCATTCATAGCGAGCCAGTCTGCAGCATTTTCTTTTTTTAAAGCTTATTCTCATAAAAATGATTTCCAGATGCTATCACGTCTCGTTCCGCGCTCAGTTCAAACGCTCACAGCTTCCCGGTCCATTTGTTTTGGTATTCGCTCCTCTTTTCAATAGTAAATTGCTCCTAGATCTAACCGACGAACAGAAACAAATCCAAGCCCAAGCTCAAAAATTCGCAAAAGAGGTCCTTATCCCAAATGCTGCTAAATACGATGAATCTGGTGAATTTCCTTGGGATGTCGTCAAACAGGCGCATTCTCTCGGCTTTATGAATTCTGGAATCCCTGAAAAATACGGTAATCCTTTAAATTTTCTAAGAAATATGAATTCTTAGGTGGACCAGGGCTTTCTCACTTGGATACGTCGATAATTACCGAAGCTTTGGCTTACGGATGTACAGGCCAACAGCTAGCCATTTCTGGACCAAATTTGCCGATTGCTCCAGTCCGCCTAGCGGGAACAGAAGAACAGAAAAAGAAATATTTGGGAATGTTGGCAGCCGAGCCAGTTATTGCCTCTTTTTGCGTAACGGAGCCAGGAGCTGGGTCAGATGTCGGCGGCGTCAAAACCAAGGTATTTTCCCTATTATCAGATTCCAATTTATTTTTCAGGCAGTGAAAAAGGGAGATGAATACGTGATCAACGGTAGCAAAGCCTGGATCACTGGCGGTGGCTACGCCAAGTGGTTCTTCGTCCTCGCACGGACCGCTGACGATCCAAAAGTAGCCACTGGAAAAGCCTTTACCGCTTTTATTGTTGATGGCGATACTCCGGGAATTACCCGTGGAAAAAAGGAGAAGAATATGGGACAACGCTGCTCCGACACGAGGACAATCACCTTCGAAGATGTCAGAGTACCGAAGGAGAATATTTTAGGGGCGGAAGGGGCTGGATTCAAGGTAGGAAACATGCAAAAAATTGGAAAAATAAAAGGGATTTTAGGTAGCTATGGGAGCCTTTGATATTACAAGACCAATGGTCGCTGCAGGAGCTTTGGGTCTTCATTGGAGGTGCGTGGACGAGGCGGCAAAATATTCTTTGGAGAGGAAGGCCTTCGATACACAAATTGCCAATGTGAGTTAAACAAAATGACTGAATTATGTTCTTGGTTCCCGAAGCGATTGAAATCTTGAGTACGAGATACAGTAATCATAGGAATGGAAAGTGGAACTGAAATTGGGGGAAACTGTAAAAAGATCCGAGATTTCTGTTGTTCAATCGCTTTGGAGCCCGAATTCGAATCCCTGAATCCTCTTCAAAAACTACGGTATTCTCTTTTTGCAGCACCAAGCAATTCAGTTCATCCTTGCTGACATGGTAATGAATCTCGAGCTCGGACGTCTGGCCACCTTCAAAGCAGCGGCAGATCTTGATTCCGGAGTAAGCAGCCTCCTTCTTTATAAAATTACTGTTTTCCAGTCACCAAATCCCTATTTCGCATCAATTGCCAAATGTTTTGCTTCCGACAAAGCCAATGAAGCTGCCACCAATGCTGTGCAAGTTTTTGGTGGTAATGGTTTTAACCGTGAATATCCTGTGGAAAAACTCATGAGAGACGCGAAGATCTTCCAAATTTATGAGGGAACTAGTCAGGTAAGGACAAAAATTAGCCTGAAATTAGAGACATTTGTCGACGGAAACGTGGTTTCCGCCAAGTACGTTTAAACTCCCGCCCTTCCCTGCGGTCAGGGCGATAGCGTCCGTACTCGAGTCAGTCTTGCTCTTGTCACCGCCGTGTGCGGTTGGTTCCAATCATCCCCTCGTGGGATGCTCCCAATTTGTATCATCAGGGAACTATAGAGTATTGAGGATTAGTATCAGTTGCATATTATAGTATCAATGCCAAGGGTTCTTCATCAGTATAAGCCACGGAAAGGTCTTCCTCTTATCCTGTATTCCGAGTCAATGGAATAAATAGTGAGTGATAACTTTGTTGTTGTATTTTCTTCTTTCTTTTTTATTTATCTAGAACCACCTTCTCGAGAGCAAGAACTAGCGACAGCTAGTACCTTTTCCCTCTCTTCTTGTGGATTGTCTTCTTGGAGTGACTGGTACAAGGGACTGAACGACATCATCTTTGTGCTAGAAACGACCGCATTTCCCTAACCGCGTGGCATCAGTAAAAAAGGGCGAGCGCCAGCCCAGCTCTGTTTAGAGCCCAAGATTACCAATCCCTCGACATGGTGCATCGGCCGGGAATCGAACCCGGGCCGCCCGCGTGGCAGGCGAGCATTCTACCACTGAACCACCGACATGGTGCATCGGCCGACGTGCACTGTATCAGAACATCAGCTCTGTGGAACGCTCCGGAGCAGAAAAATCATCAGAAAATACTAGTGTAAATTCGGAAGTCCGTTTCAGTAGTTTTTTGAATTTTTCTACACCAGTCGCATCAGTAGTTTTTGTATCTTATGTAGTAGTATCTTGGTCAATCACTGAATAGCACATGGCAGAAACGACAATGCCTATCATCAGCACAATACCTCAGCAAATTATTAACCTTCCTTGGATTTTTGATATCCGTTGCAATTTGAGCTCTGTCGAAGTCGGCAGGTTGAAACAGATTGCCTTGACAGAAAGGCTACGGCCAGCGCTTGGTGAAAATCTATCCTCATCAGCTTTATTGTAATTCGGAAGTCCGTCGTAATGACTGTATCAGGAGAGTGCCGCTAGGCAAACGATGGTTCGCGTTTATCGAAGCTGTGTAAATTCGGAAGTCCGTATCAGTGGAGGTAAAATAATCAGAATCTCTTCTGCAGAAGGTTTCTGAGAAGAACGTGAGTTTTCATAGGCAGTTTGTGGACCATGGGGTCGGAACTCCGGTAACCGCATGTCCACTGCTTTGAATCAGTATTTTATCAGTTCCTTTATACTTTTGGGAAAAGACAAAAGTACCCTTACTAAGCAATCCCGCCTTCTGTGTAATGTCGGAAGTCCGTTTCAGAAGAGTTGTTGAAATACACTGAGGAGGATATGATTAGGAAACCAGTTGACAACCAAGCAACTCAGGTAAGTTATTGAATTTTCTATAAATTCTTCTCAGTTTTATTATTTATCAGATTTTTTTTTCTCTTGCTCAGTTATCAGTTATATATATCATCAGTTTTTCCTTTTTTTTCTTCGCTCTCTACTTTATTTTTCATCAGCAATAGCGTTTCTACGCTCAAGAACAGTAGGTTTTCAGTGTTAGAAAACAATCAGACCATCAAAATTCAAATTAGATCAGTTCGCGCCTGGCGCGCCAACGGCAATTTATAGCAAACACATTGCGTCCCATCAGTCTTTTGTGGCTTCCGTCGCGGACAGTCGTGTTTTTTTGTTTGCTGTGATTATTTGTTGGTTATTGTCACTAGCTTTCATTATCAGTTGTTTATTTGATGTTACTAAGCACATCTCATCATAACTTCTCGTTGCTTCTCTCTCTTTTTATCAGTACTCGTTATATTTGAGCTTTTTAGGTACAGTGTACTTGCTTCGCAGTTTGTATCAGCTTTTCATTGCTTCTGCTGCTGCTTCAGTTTCCTCTGTTTGTATCAGCAATGGTTAACGCTCCAATCGTGAATGCATCAGGTACGAAATTTGTTTCACCTTTGCATAAGGTTCGACCTATGGAGAGCCTCAAGCATTTAGTGACTTATGGTGCTATTCAGTCGATTATCTCTCAGGAAACTATTGAGAAAGCTCGGCTAAAGCTTGATACTTATCAGGGAGCAAAAGTTCCGTTAGCGGATGAAGCTAAACTTTTGATTGCCGACTATATTCAGCGCATCAGTAATGATTCTATTCAGATTAACTCACTGAAGATGAGATCAGCTCGTATCAAGGATCTTATTGATGGCGTATCAGTAGCTCGAGCCCATGGCGAGAAGTTCAAGATGATGGGTAACACTCTTCTCGGTGAAGGTACAGCTGGATCGAAGATAGCTCTCAGAGAATCAGCTCAGAAATTGCTAAAAGAGGTATCAGCTTTTGATTCAGCTTTAGATGAATATCAGACGAATGCCGAAGCTGCATTACTTCGAGCCACAGAAGAATCAGAAGCTAATCATGACGGTTCTATTACTATTGATGATGAAACGGATGATAATCAGAGAATTGCAGGTATCGAAACTGTGGAACCGTATCAGTCTCCTGCGATGAATCCGAATGTTACTGTCAGATATTCATCAGCCGTTCCAATTACTTCAAATCAGGACAACATTCAACATCAGGTACCAACTAATTCTAATGTTTCAGTATCACGACAAGAATTCAACGATTTACGCTCTCAATTAGCCCTCATTGTCGACCATTTAGCGAAACAGAATAGCAACTTTCCAAATGCAAATGCTACCGTGGAAAATATGAGCTTAGATCATCAGCAACAAGCTCCGAACCCGTTTGGTAGTAGTCAATTCTATAGTAATCAGTCGGGTTCCCATAACGTTAGTGGTCTTTTGCATCAGCCTTCCTTGTCGTCCACGAAAATATCGTTGGGTCTTTCGATCAACGCAATTGACGATTTGATTAAAAAAGAAGCCGAAGCTGCACCATCAGAAATTATGCCAGCTATAGATCTAGGCGAACAGCATTATCAGAAGCGCCATTACATGCGTCCAGAGATTCCCGAATTCAGCGGAGAACCTGGGTCTCTTACCTTCAAACATTTTTGGGCTCCTTTTCGCCTTTTTGTACATTTATCAGATATGACGGAAATGGAAAAGATCATCACCTTGTGTCAGAAAGTGAAACCTCCCGCATCAGATCATCTCCCTTTGAATCCTTATCGTGCCGGGGGATATGTCGAGGCTATTCGAAGACTTCTCAGTGCTTATGGGGATCAGCTTTCCGACGCTTCTGGGCTCTTTAGTGAACTTTGCAACTTGCCATTGCTGCCGCCTTATCAGTATGACAAACTTCGGCAAACCATCGCTCGCATGCGAAACATTCTCGAAGAAATAGCAGAATCAGATCCATCTCTTATCAGCGCACAACGGGTTCAGTTCATCGTCCTTAGTAAAATTCCGGATACCTACTTGAATCAAATCAGAATGAAATATGATAACCCCTCTCTCAGTGACTTTTTAAATTATGTCGAATGTGAAATCACTACTCGAAAGCAATTAGATATGTGCCGCAAACCTTTAGCTGCAACCGTTCAGTTTAATCAGAAAAGTTCTCTGCAGCACTCGAACAATAGTCGCATTCCTCGCAACTACAACAACCGGAGAAGCAACTACAATCAGTCTTTGATGAATCAGCACACTAGTAACAACAGTACTCCAGCTCATCAGGATAATAGGCCTTCTCCTAGGTTCGATAACCAAAATCAGAATCAACTGAGTCGGGGTAGGGTTCAACCTTATCAGAATTACACTCCTAATAGTAGACAAAATCCTCCTCGTAGAGTCGGTCAAATGAATCTGGATGAAGTCGAAGACTTCGAGCAACCACGAGGTGACGAATCAGAATATCAAAACTACGATGATGAATGCTACCAGTACAACGCTGAAAATAACGAATACTACGACGACGCAAATGGATATCAGCGGGAAGAAGACGACTACTCCTGGCAGGACGAAGTAAACGAATATTGGAACAATCTTGCAGCGCAAGACAAAGAGAATCAGCAAGCTGTTATGGCTATTGAGAAAAAGAAATCAGAGAGATGTTGTCTGTGTCGACACCATTCACATGAGACTAGAGAATGTCGAGTCATATACAATTTTCATCAGAGAAAACAGATGTTCAAAAATGAAAACAGGTGCTCAAGATGCGAGAAGACGGGTCATCAGCAAAACGAATGCAAGGTATCAGTCAAATGCCTATACTGTTCAGGTACAGATCATTGCTCTGCCTTATGCCCCAATCAGGATTTTTCGAAATCCGGACAGGGTCGCAAACAATAGACGTCCGTCTCAGCGATTCATGTCCGGTTAATGTGCCGGATCCTCCGGTTATATTAGAACCAGATCCTCATTCGTATAAGTTATCAGATCTTCTTTTTTCTTTCATAAATTCCTCAGATATTTCTTCTCATTGTACCTCAGTTAGGAACACATCTTCCGACAACAGGATGCTAAAAATATTCTCATCAGCTACTTCAAATCAGCCTTTATCTTACTGCAAACCTTCTCAGCATTTAATCTTTCCTGCTAACATCAGTATCTTCGGTCGAAAGAAGCCTATCAAGATGCAAGCCTTCGTGGATTCCGGTGCAGATGGTTGTTTCATTTCCCCAAGAATCATCAAAGAATATGGTCTACAGCATCTGGTTAAGAAAGCAAGTGTCAAGATTACTGGAGTAACAGGAGTAGAACAGCAATGCACAGGTTTCATTTATGTCTCTTTTCCTATTAGCAGGCCTCGTGACGCGTATCAGCGTGTTCCTAGTGTTATTTTTGAAGCTCCTGCCATGTGTACAACTACAGTTGATTATGCTGACGTAGAGTTCCTTTCTCATCAGAACATTTCGGTGTTTGATTATCAGGGAGAGAACATTACTCCAGACATCGTTATCGGCCTTAATGTCTTCTGGTATATTTTAGTTTCTCAGATTATCCTTCCATCAGGTATGATCTTTGTGTCCACTACAGTAGGTCAGGGTATAACTGGTTCCAGGAGAGTTGCTAACTCACACCAGTCATCAGATGGAACTTGTATCAGCTTCGAAGATCGGGAAGACATCCCGTTGGATACGGTGTCCAAGCAACTGCAAGCGATCAAGAAAGATCCCAATCAGAAGCTAGAAATCAGCCTTGACGAAGTTATCAGAAAATATCTCACTCTGGAAACGATTGGTATCAGAGAAAAGATCGAAGTGTCAGCAGAAGATCAGCTCAATCGGCAATTACTTGAAGAGACACTAGCATCAGCAACTCAAGATGAAGGAGGTAGAGTAATGCTACAATTTCCATTTATTCCAGACGAACTAGCTAAGCTGGAGTGCAATTTTGAAAATGCTCACAAACGTCTGAAGAGTCAAGTTCATCAGTTTCGCGAGAAACCGGAGCAATGGAATCAGTATTGTAAGGTTATCGATGAATACTTAGAATCAGGGGTCGTCAGTGAGATACCAAACACAGAAGAAAATCGATCATCAGGCTACTTTATCCCGCATTTTGCGGTGGTAAAAGAAACCTCGCTGCATACAAAACTCAGAATAGTTCTCGACGCTTCGAGCTCTTCAAAAGGTTCTCCATCGCTGAATGCTGTTATGTATCCTGGTCCATCCCTCATCCCAGATATTGGTGGAGTACTTCTCAGATGTAGGGAAACGAAATTTCTCATCACTGCCGACGTGGCAAAAGCCTTTCATCAGATTGCATTAGCTCTTATTCACCGAAAATATTGCCGTATTTTATGGTTTGTAAATCCTCAGAAACCTTTCGCCTCAGATCCAACTAAACTTCGAATCCTCGAGTTCAATAGAGTCCCGTTTGGTATCACGGCTAGTCCTTATCTTTTATCAGCTGGCTTCAGATACTTTCTCGGTAAATATCAGCCCGAATTTGAAGCACAAATTCGTGAGGATAGTTATGTTGATAATATCCTAGGGTGTTTTGAAGATTATCAGCAAGCGCGCGACGCGCCCAAACAATTTACCAAATTATTCTCTAATATGTGTATGCATTTAAGGGACTTCATCAGCAACGAGCCAAAGCTTCTGGAAGATATCAGAGAAGATGATCGCAATGCTGCATCAGTTGTTTCTCTTTTGGGTATTCCATGGAATACTGTCAGTGATACGTTGGAGATCAAGATGGATCTAAAGCTTCCGAAAAAAGTAAGTCGTCGTACTATTCTTTCAGTATCAGCTTCTACATTCGATCCGTTTGGAATGTTTAGTCCAGTGCTCATCAGATTGAAGCTATTGCTACAAAAAGTTTGGGAATCAGATGATCTAACCTGGGATACCGTTGTGCCGCCGGCGATAATATCAGAATTTTTGGCCGTCGTACAAAACATCAATGGCGCTTTCGTATCAGTTCCGCGACGCGTCACTTCATTACATCAGGAGATACAACGTGATCTTGTTTTGTTTACCGACGCTTCTCAGGACGCTGTATGCGCAGTGCTTTACGTGCGAACTAAATTTATCAGTCACGTGGAAGTCAAATTTTTGATGGCTAAGACTCACGTCAAAGGGTTGAAAGTATCCCCTCATATACCGCGTCTCGAACTCGTCAGTTGTCAGTTAGGCATGAAACTTGCGGTTTATGCTGCGAAAGAGATGAAAAAATCAGCGTTCACAAATCTTTATGCTTTCAGCGATTCTCAGATAGCTCTCAGTTGGTTATTTTCAGGCAAAAAGCTAAAAACTTTTGTACAAAATCGTTGCAATTCAATTGCATTTAATTCATCAGAGCTGCTGGACATAGGTTGTCGCACACATTGGTCTTACGTTCGAACATCAGATAACCCTGCAGATTTGGGAACACGGGGCATCAGCGCTGCTGTTTTCCAAGCGTCCTTTTGGTTGACGGGACCAGAGTGGTTGAAACGCGAACCTAATCAGTGGCCGGAGGAAGAAATTTCTCTTTGGGACTATAATAACAAACCACCATCAGATTCAGCGCTATTGAAAGCCTTTCGAGATGAATTAGTTGAACTCCTTCAAATCAGCCTCTGTCTCGTTGTAAACCTTCTCAGCATGTAATCATTCCTGCTAACATCAGTGTCTCTGGTCATCACAAGCCTATTAAGATGCAAGCCTTTATCGACAGCGGGGCCGACGGATGCTTTCTGTCTCCAAGAATCGTACAAGAAAATGGTCCACATCGTCTGGTAAAGAAAACAAGTTGTCATCAGATCCGCTTTAGTCAGAGAATATAGACCGCGTAATAGATGAGCATCATATATCAGCTCTTATTCCAATAGAATTGAATGCAGAATCATTTTCTACGTTACGTAATGATAAACTTTCAGGTGTTGAAGTTACTCCACCTACTGTATCAGCTTCCGAACCGACGAACAAACAATCAAAAAGACCTCGACGCTCAACACGTCGTAGTGTTTGTTACAAGATGTAATCGAAAGCCGGCATCAGTTCATCAGCATCTGCGATTCTCTTACAAGATTTCAAGTCTCTATTATTCTACTGGTTTATATTCCTCTATCTATTTTCTACACATCGCCAGGTTTGTTTTTTATTTTAATTTTGTTTCAGGTACCATATTCTTCTTATTTATTTATTATTGCCATTGTTTACTTACTGGTTCTTACATTTATATCATAGTTCCTCAGTCAAGAAAAAATAAGTGTGCATATTTTTTTGGGCTTGAACACAGGTTCATTCACTCCAAGTTAGGTGTTCCTAACTTGGCTTCAGCAAGGTTTGCTTTGTTATTTCAGACGTTCAGAAGACGTTCATGAATATCCCCTGTTCTTCGGAATCAGGATGAATATGCTTGTTAAATTATTATCGTATCAGTTGAAGATTATAAGACACCACACATAGCATCAGAGTCTACACAAGATGTGAGTTTTTTGTTTGTTCAGGTCAGATTCTGTCATGTTACACACACATCAGCGTGTTATCAGCACAGCTCCAAATTATTGTTGAGCTTCAATTGAATCAGGTAGCTACTGTTACTCTTTTAGTTACTATTCAGATCATTGTTTAGCATTGAAGCCACATCAGCCAAAAGTATCAGAATCGTTGAGCATAGCTCCGAGCTTTCGACATGATCGTCTGCCATAGTTGGCATCAGTGATGATCGACTTCAGCTACATGTGATCATGATTAGGATTCGATTGTTGCATCAGTATGTGTTTATATTTCTAACAATTGTTTAGCATCAGTAAATACTATTGATAAATAACACTGTTATGATTCCGTCATGTCTGCCGATGGCATTTTTGTGCAACCTTCAGTGATCAATCAGAATCTTCTTGAGTTTCCATCAGACACACTTACATCTCTTCGCTATACCAATCTTCAGCTAATGCAATGGATTGCAAAGGTTTCACACCTGTTTCAGAGGTGTCTTCTTGTTTTGTTCTGCCGTCCTCCATGACGTTTCAGTAAATTGGCATTCAGTTTTATCAGTGCTATAGAAGCACATATTGTTCTGTGATTTCTCACTTATCATCAGCTCAACTTAGTTCGTGTGCAGAGTCAGCAACGGGCTACACATACCACAAGGGTTGTCATCAGTTTCCTCTAAAGGCTTCGACATCATCAGTTGTACTCGATCAAGGATCTTCGGCTGCCGTGCTCACTGGTCAAGATGGTACAATGGTCAAGCTGTTCAATGGTTCTTGCTCAATGGTCAAGCTGGATTCTCTGGTTATGGTCAACAATCAATGGTACAAGAATTCAATCAACATCTTGCCGAGGAACATCAACTACTGTCGTTAGTCTTTGATTTGTTTTTTTTCACTCGAATTTTTGTGATTCCTTTGACATCCCACACTATGTGTCCTGGCCCTATTGTCTTACTCTTAAGACCCTCTTCCTTTGGCTTTGCATCAGAACGAACCCTAATCAGTGTCCTTTTCGAGCTTACCGTTATCAGAGGCTAAGGAGTATTCGGTAATGTGAAGGAAACATCCCTACTGAGCAGGGCACCAGTTCTAATTACGGCCTCGCCGGTTAGTGACTAGCTTTGCATCAGTTTGAGGCCTTCTTACATTCCGCGCTGCTCTGGGCATCGATAATCCGGAGGTTGGTAAGCAGGCTATGTGATCTTCTGGATCAGCGACGGTAAACCGCTTCAGATTGCCATCGCTAGCTTGGCTCTGTTGCGGCCCCGTGTGCAGCATGCCTTGTCCGACGGGTTTCGCTCTGCCACCCTTACGGCCAACTTTTGGGCCGGGAGTGTCGACGGAAACGTGGTTTCCGCCAAGTACGTTTAAACTCCCGCCCTTCCCTGCGGTCAGGGCGATAGCGTCCGTACTCGAGTCAGTCTTGCTCTTGTCACCGCCGTGTGCGGTTGGTTCCAATCATCCCCTCGTGGGATGCTCCCAATTTGTATCATCAGGGAACTATAGAGTATTGAGGATTAGTATCAGTTGCATATTATAGTATCAATGCCAAGGGTTCTTCATCAGTATAAGCCACGGAAAGGTCTTCCTCTTATCCTGTATTCCGAGTCAATGGAATAAATAGTGAGTGATAACTTTGTTGTTGTATTTTCTTCTTTCTTTTTTATTTATCTAGAACCACCTTCTCGAGAGCAAGAACTAGCGACAGCTAGTACCTTTTCCCTCTCTTCTTGTGGATTGTCTTCTTGGAGTGACTGGTACAAGGGACTGAACGACATCATCTTTGTGCTAGAAACGACCGCATTTCCCTAACCGCGTGGCATCAGTAAAAAAGGGCGAGCGCCAGCCCAGCTCTGTTTAGAGCCCAAGATTACCAATCCCTCGACAACATTTGCAGATTCAAAGGATTATTATCTTCCGCCATTTGATGCAGCATTTCAGTGCCAATGGGACCAGCAGAATTTAGAAGGGTTACTGTATAAAAATAGATTTGATCATGTAAATAAAGGCAGCATTTTTAAAAGATCTTTACCGCCCATTTGTGCCTGTCAGAAGGAAAATAGCCAGGATGGGCGGGATTGATGAGGATATTTTGACAAGTTCAGAGCCAGGCGGTAAAATTCGAGTGAAAGCAAGGAAATCCAGTTTGTTCTGTTTCCTAACAACATCTTTAAACTCAGTAAACCAGGTACCCGTCGAGCACCCGCAGAGTACTCTGGACATTTCCACCGAACCTGCTCTTTTACTGGTTAGGGGAATTTAACAGCTGTTTAAAAAGATTCCAGTCTGTATTTTCCCCTAGTTTCTGACTGTTTTCTCCTGACCTGCAGCAATTATCCGTCTCACCTCTTTCTCACGACCTTTTTCTTTTTCGCTTCCTCAACTATTTCGTATCCTCCTTGTTCAATGTTGCTCGTCACGTACATCTTGAAATCCCGATCTTCGCCCCTCTCTCGTCCTCCTCCAGTGTTCGTCACCGGCACAGCAGCACAGCCGGTGTTTCTCTTGTTTGCCGTCTTCCCCCGAGGCGTGGACCGCCGAGTGTAAAGTCGCCCAAGCCGCCTCCACCTCATATCCGCTCCTCCCAGATACCTCACACAGGGAAAGAATGAGAGGAGTCAAAAGCCATCTAGAATTTCATAATTTTTATCCGCTTTCTTGCTATTTCTCCGTAAAATCTTGAAATTCTTCGTTTCTCCCTTTTTTTTTTGTTCGAGTCGTCGAAACCCCTCAATTTTCTCCATTTTCTCTTCTTTTCAAGACCTTTTCAGCCATAAAATTATATAAAATGGCCGAAGAAGAAGATCCATACGCAGTTTCCTCCGATTCTGAAGACGAAACTTCCCGTAAACCGCCACCAAAAATTCAAATTGAAGGTCGTGCCAATGCCGACATCAATCAAATCGTAAGTTTTCTATTAAAATCAAGCTCCTTATTATTTCGTAATGGTTATTATGACCCCATTCTCCTCTCGTCGATTAAAAACAGCAGCAGCCTCCCAATGTCCAATGGTTACTGCCAGCTGTTGCGCGTAAACGTTCCTCTTGGCTCTCTCTCGGCACTGGCAGCAGCTGCGCAAGAGAGCCGTTGAGTGTGTTATCGAGAAATAGATTCGAAAAGACTTTCTGTTGGGCAAATGGGAAGGTTATCGGTTAGAAAAAAAGGTAAATACGGGTAAAAGAATCGAAAGAATCACTGAAAATACGCCAATTTCAGAGGGAAGTCATCGCTCAGGTGAGTTCAGGTCGCACTGTCTTTCTAAACTTTCTATAAACTTTCCTGCAGGTCCTACAGGGAAAGCACGAATACTTTTCTCCTAGAAATTTCTTTAAAACTGTCCACAACCTTGCATGTTGACACTAAATTAAATTTTGAATAAATTTCAAACTTGGCATTTTTCAGAAAACCGCGTTGACACAAAAAGACGAGGTGGTGAAAGATGAAGCCAGAAAAGAAGAACTAGAACAATTAAAACAAGGCCGGGACACGAAGCAAATGAAAAAGGTAAGAGCCATCCACTATTTTCGAGCCACTGACTGTACCCAGTGTAATGTAAGAAAGGGCAGCCCGGGTAAAAGGTTTTGAATTTATCAGCCAGTCCATTTGTACGGCTGTTTTTCTTCTGCTTTCTCTTATTTTCAGTAATTTTGCGGTTTTTTTCCCCAAAAAACACGAGATTTGACCGCCATGTTCTTCTGATCGAAACAAGAATCAATTTTAATCCATTGCGCACACGGAAAAGTCTTGTTTTCTTCGGGACGAACGCTTGTTTTTTGATCTAATCAATCACGAAACGAAGCTTATGAAATTAAAGGAATTTGGCTGTTCTGAACCTTTAGATAATTTACAGATTCCCAAATTTGAGATAAAGACAAAAAGCTCAATAGTTTGACAACTTTTCGTCGCTGTTTTCCATTTCCCCAGCTGAGCGTTCTATCGCCCATATAAACGCCCTGCCAAAAAGTAGTATACGGCTAAGAGAAATCGCCAATACAAAAAGAAACCGAGGGATAGACGATCGAGTTCTAGCGCGTGAACATGCCCGCCGTCAACCAGCGATTAGCGGCGGCCAACACCCGCTCTATGATCCGACATTGTCCATTTTCTTTTACTCTTGCAGGATTTTGAATCCGGTGCCGTTTCGGCTAAGACAGAAGAAGAAATAGCCGAGGCTAAAGCCGCTCTAGCCGAAGAGAGGCAAAAATTGACAGAAATATCCAAGGTAGGCGACAGGGGATCGAAAAGTTATCCATTTCAGGAAAAATATTCAAAATTCAAGGATAAATTCGAGAAAATCGACGACACTTTGGCAGAGAATCTTGAAGATCGGCTAAAGAGAATGGAAAGAGAAATTGCTGGGCTTGGAAAAGAAACGCTGGCCAGTGCCAAGGAAAAGTGAGTTTTTAACAGATTCCTTCCATTTTTGTCTTTTTTTAGATTCGAAAAGGGTGAAGGAGATGTACAGGTAGAGAAAACACAGGTTGAAATTGAACGAAGTGCTGATCTCAAGAAGCTCAAAGGCGCATTCATCAAGGTAGGCAATTGGAACTGGGGCTGTTGTACTTCCTCGGGGAAAACTGAATAAAAAACTGATATATCCGGCGGTTGCTGGCAGTTTCTGGCAATCTCTTGTGGGAAAAATGACTGCAGAAGTTGCTGGTCACTTTTCTAGGCATTTTGATAATTTTTGGGCCAAATACTGGGAAAAATCTGCCTTTTTCGTGCTAAAAATCCCGGATTCTATTTGGTTTTTCCACATTTTCGACATTTTCTAGCAATTTCGTCATTTCTTTCCCCGATTAATCAATTTTCCCCCAAAATGATTCGTGTCCGAAAGGCAACATCTCCAGCTTCTTCCATAAACATCGAGCCCCTCTGCCTGCCAGCATTGCTTGTTATTCTCTCCTCTGTCCATATTCACTTTATGTCAATTGCCCTCCCTCCTGCCTATCAACTGCGCTTGAATGGGGTTCTTTTCAAAATGCATAACAGCCACAGCAGGCGAGGTGTTATGCCCATTTCCACCTCTCCCGATGTTCATTTTTGTTTGCTTTTTATTTTTCTTCCGCTTCATGAAGAAAGATGAACAACGGGTGTTTGCCCTTCTTTGGATGGGATATTATTTTACGGGAAGGAGGCAATTCAGCCGTGACTGCGCTTCCGGTGCTCTTCTGCTTGCTCTGTTGTGAGCTGGCGGTTATTCTTGGCACCTGAGCCATTAGTCATTGCATTTTTCCAATTTGAAACGATACAAATATAGTAAACAACGTGCATTTTAAAAATTATATCGTGTAAACCTCTGGCAGCCCGCATTTTTGAGAGAATTCTTCCATTTTCCATCAGAAAATGGGGTTTTTAGCTATTTTTGCCTACTTTATCTCCCCAATTTTGAAGGCAGAATGTTTCTCGGTTATTTTCATGTTGCCGAGACAGTACGGGTGCATGTGCACTTGATCCACTACGAACTCTTGGCAGGAACGTTGTTATTTCTAATCCATCTCAAATTTCATTCACTCTCCCGATAGAAAACCAGTTTCAAACTCATCCAAAAGCCAGATATTTACCAAGATAACCTAAAAAAACAAAGCAAATATCCCTACGGATCACTTTTTTTCAGCCAGAGATGACAGCTGATGAAGCGCCGAAAGACTGCGCAGTCTGTGGAAAAGTTGTCTACCCAGTGGAGAGGGTCTTTGCCAACAAGCAGCTCTACCATGTCCAGTGCTTTAAATGCTGCAAATGTGATAAGAAATTATTGTAAGAGAGGGTGAAAACTGCCATATTTTCTCGTTTTCAGACCGACGAATTACAATTCCCATGAGGGAAAGCTCTTGTGTAAAGTGCATATGTTGGAGATTTTCCATCCAGAAATTGCAAGATCAATGGATCCAGTTAATACACAAGGTAAGGGAAATCTGGCAGAGATTGACACAGTTAGCGTTGATGAACCCACGCGCCCTCCGACCACTAATCTCGAGAAGCGGCGCCAGCACAAACAGAACGGCGAATTGGCTGACTGTTGGAGACAAAAGTGACCGGGGATTTGGATTATTACCCAAAAACTGGTCAATTTCTGGCGTTTTGGAACTTTCCAAGTTTCCCGCTGACCACACGGCTATAGTTCGCATCGACAGCTGTTCGAGAATCTTTTTTTTGCTCCCGGATATTTTACACAGACAGACACACATTGCACTGGATTCAAATTTCACAACGTGCTGACCCATCTGCGCATTGGTACAACAATGGCTGTCTAGAGCAGAGGGACGAATAGCAAATTGAGACTTTTTCATTGTCTACGAGGGTTTAATGGATAATTTGGATGGTAAACTGACTGTCCAATTTGAAACTGGAAGCAAAATTTTGCTCAGGAAACATGGAAGAGGTGTTTTCTTTTGGCATTTTGAACCAGAAACATGGAAAAGAAGTGCAAAAACTTGGGCCAATTTGTCTAGAAGCGGATGAGAAATCTCCCTGTAGAACGGAATTATGTGGACTTGCGATTTTTTTGGAAATCTGAAAAAATGGAGGAAATATTGAGCGGAACGCGGACTGGCACGTTTACGGCGATTTTCCTCAATTTTCTGACTTGACTCTCCCTTTTGATTCCAAATTTAATATTTTCAGAAGATGAGCGTGAAGCCAGTGACGACGACGAATTCGCCGTTTCCAGCAAGCCCAAGAGCCTTCAAGGAGTAGTCAAATGTAAGTTTTTACCCACAAATGAGCTTTTTCTCTCGATTTGCTTGTCCACGCCCTCCATGTACACCTCTTCCCCTTTCAATATGCTTTGCACACACATTGTCGAGATCTTCTTCCCCCGATTGTTGATGATTGGGGATTGTTTACGCATTTGCGTGGGCGGCGCGGGGTCCGCCGCCTTATCTATTAGGAGAAGAGACCTCCTTTCGTCTTCTACTACAGCTGGACCACCTATTTCTATCATATTCAAATGGTTTCAGCTGGTGCATCAGCTGTAGCCGATGAGCTGGCTCAGATTCGAAGTTTGAAAGAGAAAAAGGGCGATTTTGAAAGCTCCATCAAAGAGGCTGGCAATGTTGAGAAGAAGACCAAGGTTCGTCCCGCTCGAAATTAGAGAAACCGCTACTTTTTCTAGGTGGAAGACGAGCTTCTCCAAGCCGGAAGAGTGAAAGCAAATAAGGAACGGTGGGTAATTATAGACAGGCAATATTTGACCGGGTATGGATATAGATTCGTCTCTGGTGCTGCTTTGGAACACGAAGATAGGGAAGAGAAACCGAAGGAGGAACTGCACTTCGAACAGGTACTGTAGATAATCGGAAATTCATTTAAAGGGGGATTTTTAGATCGGAAATATTAAAGAGAAATGGAAGACTGGTGAGGTTGAGACAGCAGAACAGCGAGAGGCTGAGGAGAGGAAGGAACTCGAGGCACTCAAGGTAATTTTTTTGAATCTTCGCCTTTGCCCCACTTTCTGCAGGGTTTTCGAGACCAAAAAAAATAAAAAGACGCTTAATTATAGGAGTCAAAAATGTCCTGCCACGGATTTCCGTGTTCCATAAAGTCACAACCTTAAAACATAGTGAAAATAGCCAAAAGACGAGTAAAGTTCTCTCCTCGAGAGATTTTACGGGTGCATAACGGCGATAATCAATCAAAATCCAAAGTTATTGCCGTTCCTCGCCTCTCTCTTGCCTTTTTGCCACTTCAAGGCCAGATTTTTTTCCTTCCTACAAGATATTATCGCCTTCCCCACTGAAAATTTCAATGTCAACGTGATTTATGTTTCTTGCAGGGAGGACTATCGGTCAAGGAACGATTCCAAGAGAGAAAAGAGCCAGAAGAAGTGGTAACCGAAAGAAAATGGGATCGCAGTGAGCTCGACACTTCAGGTACACATAAAATTTTAACGTAGAACTAAAGCTATCGCTTCTGTATTCCCGTCGAATATACAGCACATGCCAACACGCGAATATCCGTCGGTACACCGCCAAACACACTTGAATCATGTTTATAGATGAAGACGCGGTGAGGGCATTGCTCGCGTATATTCGACGGAAATACATTACCGAATGTTTTTATGGCGATAGTTTGAGTACTAAAAGATTTTAAACATGGGCTAAAGAGCAATTTCAGCTGCTGCTGAAGCGAGGAAGTCTTTTATGGGAGGAGCTGCCTATCAATCTGGGCCTGTGGAAAAGACTGCAGCCGACTTGGAGGAACTCAAATTTGGACGTAAGTTTGGCATTCCCTTCTTTAAAAATGTCCCTTTTTTAGAAGCCAAAGCCTTCAAAGAACGTTTCGAGAAGGGTGAAGGCGATGTCGAAGTCCAAAAAACTGCTGTCGATATCCAATCCGAAGTTCAATTGGGTAATATCAAGGCAGCTTTCGAGAAGGTCAGTTCGCCACCTCTTTTTCAACTAAAAAAGACGATAAATTTTGCACTAAATGTGCCCGATTTGTCACATTCTGCGATTAGTAACAGATGTTGTGACGCGCCCTCCCCCACAACAGTTGTCCGTTCGGCAGTTTTGAAATAGATTTTGACTCATCTTAACTTATTTTTATCCTCAAAACATTCTGCAACTGGTAAACCGCGTAAATATCTCAAAATTACAGCCAGAAGACGAGATGACTCCTGAAGAACGCGCCGCCAATAAGAAAAAAGAAATCGAAGCCGAATTCCTTCGATACAAGTTGGCTCGAAGGGCTGCTGCTGAACGGGCAAAGCAACAAGAAGCCGAAGGAGAAGCCGCCGTCGTCACAACTGGCGGAGAAGCCGACGTCGGGTCAATTAAAGACCGATTCGATAAGGGAGAAGCCTTCAAGGGAGACAGTGAACACGGTAAATTTGTTTTTGTATTTTTGAGCTTTCTTTTTTAGACAGGAAACTCGACGTTGAATTCAAAATGGCTGGAAAGGCTAGGGAACGCTTCCAACAGATTGATGCAGCTGGGGCGACACCGGTGATGCCTGGACCTAATAAAAAGGTAAGCTAGGAATTTCTTTGAATAGTCCTTTAAATTAACTTAAAATTTTGTATTTTTCGGTTTTTGCGCATTCTTTGCCTCAAAAAACTCGGTTTTTATCCTGAAACCGTTGAAAACGGCTGGAATGATGGGAACGCCTTGAAAGTGGACCTGTATTTATATAAATTCCCTTTAACTCTCCAAAAATACCCAAAATACGGCTGTTTCTTTAATAATTTTGATGTTCCAGACGGAGCCCAGTAAATGGGACAAGAAACATGACAAACCAGTGGGCGAAATTGTCAATCGTCGTGAGATCAACGCCGATGAGCCCGAGGAAGAAGAAGAATTCGATGTGAAGAATCTCATGAATAAATTCAAAAACATTGGAGAGGGTACCGCCAGCTCTGCTATCAATTCCGAGCAACGAGCCGAATTGGAAGCACTCAAAAAGGAGCACAAAAACTTCAAACAACGATTTGAACAGGGGACTGATGACTCCGACGCTGCGGAAGAGCGAAGAAAACAAATGCAGGAAGAATTTGAAAGGCTCAAACGTCAGTTTTAAACCGAAAAATTATTAAATTGAAGTTTTTAGAAGAACGAGAAGAGGCCCAGAAACGGTTAGAAGAAGAACGAGCCCAGGAACAGGAGCTGACAAGGCAAACAGATAAAGAAGAAGTCAATATCAAGGTAGAAATCATATTTTCTTCTATTTTATGATAATTCCAGGCTGATCATGCCAGTAAAATGGCCGCAAAATGGGAAAAAATCCAAGCAAAAGAAGCTAAAAAAGCTGAAAAAGGCCGAATGCCCGAGAAGAAAACGGTGACTGTGAGTTATTTTTGGTCTTCTTCTTCTATTTTCTAACTTCCAACCCCGTAAAATTAGAACCTCTAACAGAATTTTCGACTACCGTCCGTAGAATATCGTATCAATTGCAGTTGACGGCGGTAGTACTAGTGATCGTAGCCATCATAGTCATCGTAGTCTTCTCTGCCTTGCTTCTATACTGGAAATTTTATTAGAAAACAGCAGTAGACTAACAGTAGTACAATAGCCCCCGCTCGCTAATTCTTTCAAAAACTAAAAAACTAAAAATTGTTGCTTGCTTAGCCTTTCCTGTCATTTTTATTATTTATTTTACTGTTATTTTCTTTTGTTGATCTATTTATCTAACTTATTCCTTGCCCATTTATAAGAAATTACGGTTAAAGAGCGTGTTAATTGTGAGGGTGTAACCATATTTTTCAAGTAGTCGTTATCTAAATTCTAAAATCCAGTATTTCTTTTTTTTTCTGGGAGTAACTGGGTTAATTTCGAATTTAGTTGTCACCGGGGGGAAAGAGCTCAGATTTCTGGCCATTTTTGAAGTTAAATTTGACTATAGACTTTAGATTCTTTGGACTTTATGGCTTTTGGTTTACAGGGCTTGAAACGTTTAAAAAATCTTGAAAAATCCCAGACTTTTCTAATTTTTGTCCCAAAATGGCGCGCTCCCTTTTCTTCCAGACTCGGTTTCGCTATTCAGATCTAAAATAACCTTCTTCCAGATTTTTTATTAAATTTTTCCTATTTATTACTTCTAGAGACCTAGAATAGCTTCGAAAATTCTAACAAAAACCCGTTGTTATTTGCAGGACCAGTGATGATGATGATCCAAATATAAAATGTACCACGTCGCTTACACATTTGTGTCCTCTCTCTGTGTTCCACAAACTTAAAATTATGTTTGAAACAAAATCTCAAAACCCTTTTTTATCTGTATTTTTTGTAGTTTTGTACCACACTCACGCTGATTTACGGTAAAATTTAAAATAAATTGTGGAATCTCTCGCTTTTATTCTTTCGAGACTAGAAACTTTCGGCGCCAGGCCGGCCAGCGGCCGGCCGGACGCCCTTTACTTAGCAAACGGTTAGAAAAAATTATTGTTGCTGACAAATTAAATCAATTTTTGTACATTTTAGAAACATGTGGCGCAAAACGTGAAATCAACAAAGTACTACTTGATCTCCCGTAAAATTAGAACGAACCATCTTACAAGAGCTGCCGCTAAATTAGAACTAAATTAGAACACTGAATAACGCTCTAAAGTTTGTAATCAGTCCATTCGCTCGACGAAATTGGCACAATTTTACTTTTCCGGACGTGCGCGTAGTAGCGAACGGTTAGCCGACTTTAGAAACCAAGAAAAATTTTAACAAGGGCTCCCGTAAAATTAGAACTCACTGGCTAACGGTTGCAATTACAGCTGGACTGCGATGTCT
Source organism: Oscheius sp. DF5033 (assembly GCA_964036215.1). NCBI lineage: Eukaryota > Metazoa > Nematoda > Chromadorea > Rhabditida > Rhabditidae > Oscheius > Oscheius sp. DF5033. The sequence continues at coordinate 4,933,761 of CAXIWN010000002.1, read as the reverse complement.
TCCTGCGGTCAAAGTCTTATGCTACTGAATACCCTTGCTCTAAAATTTGCAATCAGTTCGCTCCACCGTCAAAATTAGCACAATTTTCCGCACGTCTTTACTGTCTTTAACTTTCCAATTGCAAAATTGGAAATGTTTCCAGGACATGAGGACGACCTTTCGCGCCCGGCCTCCCTATGGTCGGCCGGACGCGCGCGTGTTAGCAGACAGTAAGCTATCAACGCAACCTTACTAAAACTTTATAATATTCGTCTCATTTATTCTTTTTTTTTTGATAACTGTATATGATAATAAGTAAACTTTCATTTTTCTTACAACGATTGCGTTATAAATGTACGCAAACAAATAGTAAGTTCTTCCGTGACGTAAATACGCAATATTGCGTCATTAGAATACGCAACACCCCGTGCGCCAGTATTTTCAAGTGCAATTTTTCAGTTTTGCACACTATTCTGCTTTATAGCTCTCTAAATTTTCACTACAATGAGCTCAATAGCATATGAAAATGAAGTTAAGACGATGCTTAATCGTTTGCAAACAAGAAATTAGTATATTTGCCAATTTGAAAATGATTGGTGCTCAACTTTAGCATTAGGCATTTTTCGTAACTTCAGGTGCTTGCCATTTGTTTATTTCATTTCCGTTTGCTCTGAAACATTGCTTACATATTCAGTTTAGAAAGCGGTTCAAAATAAGCCATAATATGCCTCATTAGCATATCAGAAGCGAAAATTGCAAAAACTGAAATTTGGAAAAATCGACTTATAAACGGCCATAACTTTTTTATTTTACGTTGAAATCTTTTGATATTCAAGGGTTTTACTCAGCTCACTGAGCTGAGTCGAATGATATAGATCTCATGTGCCGAAGTCAAAAAAAGAGGTAGGCATTTTTCGCAACTTCGACCACCCAGAACTCCTTTAAATGGAGGTTTCAAAAATTTTTAATGGTACCATGTTACTCAGCTCACTTAGCCGAGTCGAATGACATATAACACATATCATAAAGTCAAAATTTTCTGTAGCTTACCTAACAGCTTTTACTATATAAGTAAGAATGAAGTGTGCTGTGATTCTCACAATCAAACTTTTTGATACTAATCGCATCCAAAATTTAACCGCGTAATTCATTGGCTAAAATTAAGAATAATCCAAAAATTTGAAGTGTAATACTAATCCGCATGGTTTGTTTCAGAAATTCGTCATGAAACCACAGCCAAAATGTACAAGCTGTAATCTGTCAGTCTACGTGGCGGAGCAATTTCAATGTTTTGGCGTTTTGTACCATGTCAAGTGCTTCAGATGCAGTTACTGTAAACAGGCGTTGAGGTGAGCCACTGGTATAATCCATATCCAAAGCCCAGAAACGGGCACTTCGGAGCCTGAGAACGCCCGCATTTCAATTTGACGTTTTCCATCGAAAATTCGAAAAATTTCCCTGATTTCCAAATCTTCGCTGAAGGCTCAAATACTTGAAATTCTCTAGAAATTTCAGACCCCATGGTGTCGATTTCCTTAATACCCAAAAACTTTTCCCAAATTAAACCTAGCACCAATAAATTGAAATTTCCAGAGTGGAAAAAGTTCACCGCACAAAAGAAGGTGAACTCTATTGCCCCGTGCACTTCAAGTTACTAGAAGCAAACGGCGGTAAAATTCCTCCCCAACTGGAGGAAAATAATAATGAAACGGTTCTGATTCGCTCTCAAGCATAATCATTCCTCTCTCCTAGATATATTTCATTGTATTCTATTCTATTTTGGTGTTTTGAATAAAGTGCCTCTACCGACTGTTCCAGCTGACCTGACCTTGTCATTGCTTGTCATCTCGAAGGGAAAGTGACTATCGCCTCTCGTGTTCGAATAGATATTATGGATTATGTTCGAATCGGGATCGACAAGGGGGAGAATTTGTGAGTTTATAACCTCCGGGAATGGAGTGGCGCCATTTGAACAATAGAAAGGAGGGAGCAATCGGTAAGATCGATAGGTCGCCCGGTTTCTCTTATCACAGAGTCTAGCTTGTCTCTCTCCGTTTTTCAAACCCAGTCTTTTAATATTCTATGTTAGTAGTAGGTCTATTTCCTTTTCGGTATTTATGCGGCAATTTTGTATCGAAAATAGCTATAGTTTTGGATAGTTCGGCAAAAATTTCGAATAGAGCGCGATTTTGACAGAATCAAACAGTTCGCCTCCGTATTTTAGACATTGTACCCGTCACAAAATCTCTTAGGCTTCAATAAATTTTGACTGCCTATGATAATCCTAAAATTTCCTTTTTGGATTCCTAGGAGGATTTGTGTCCTTCACTTTTTTTTAAATGAAACGAATTGCTTGCTTTTTCCCCATTTTCTAGTTTCAATTTTTTGGGGCGAAATTTCGGAAATTTTCTTCTGATTTGTGGATCTTTTAAAAAAATGCTTGGTTTCCTCCATTTCTGAACATTTTCTCCTGGAAAAGCCCGCCACTCGTAAAAAGAAACGAGACAGCTGTTGATAAGACTACAATTTGGCCCGTCTTTGTCTCGTTCTTCCCACTTACCTCTCCTTTATCCTAAAATCGAAGTACTTCAGAATGTTGACTACCCTAAATTACATTTTGGATAACTGGGAAACTTTGGGTAATGATTTCCTCCGCACCTTCAAGGATCAACATTTCTTATTAGCAGCTTTAAAAGGTCTTCGTAATGGTGTCATGTGGGTTTTCCCTAATTTCTGCGAAAACGCGTAAAATTCAGATATGGTGCAAAGATCCGGGCGCCTCACGCTCTGGTTATGGTTTTCCTCTTCGGAGAAGGGACATTCACCCAGAAACTGTGGACAATATTCCGATTGACAAAACAACACGCCACAAATTTGGCTAAATTCGTCTTTAGTTATAAATTATTGAGAGGATTGTTGATAAAGTTAAATGGAGGTGAGAATTTTGGCATTTCTTCCGCGCCTAACCAGGATATTTTCAGGTGTTGAACAAGAATGGCATTCATTTTTCGCTGCTTTAATTATGGGTTATTATGTTTTTGGAGAAAATAATGCTGTAAATATGCAGGTAAAGAAAATTACAAAGAGCGTCGACTATTTTTAGATCAATCTGTATCTCCTGTCCCGAGTAGTCGTCGGTTTAGCCAAGCTCGCTGTCAATAAAGAAGTCTTCCCTCAACCAAGTGAGTATTCAATTTTTTAAAAAAAAAGATTCAAATTCTAGACTTCCCTGTGTTCCCCCTATTTGCTGCCACAGTTTGGGGACTGGTCCTTTGGATGTTCGAGCATCATCGCGACGTTTTACAAGGATCTCTAGTCAAGAGCATGACATATCTCTACCATGATTCCAATTATTGGACTGATATTCGTAATTTCTTATTGAAAAATAAATAAAAGAGTCTAGTCTATAAATAAAAGTAGATAGGGCTTGAAACACAAGAAGACACATGATCAAGCATCATCGCATCCATCAAGGTTGATGCCAGTCTCCAAACGATCCTGATCTCATTGCAAGCCAAAGGTTGCAATGACGCGCTGCCAAAAAAGGTGTCTGGAAATAGGAACCAGCCTATCTAGCAAGGTGGGCTAGTTCCTTTAAACTGCGTGCCAAAGATCGTCTGTATAAAAGCCGAAGATCTGCCAGCAGTTTAAGCCGTTCTTTCGCCTTCTACAAGCCGTCAAAATGAGAACCTTCTTCGTTTTCATCGCTGCTGCTGCTCTGGCCGATGCCTGTCTTCTGGGACTTGGAGGTGGTGGATGTGGTGGTGGATGTGGCGGAGGCTGTGCTCATCCTCCAGTAGCTCCCGCTCCCTGTGGAGGAGGATGTGGTGGAGGAATCGGAGGTGTAAGTATATCTCATCCTTTCCAGGAAGATTTTACGATTTCAGGGTCACATCGGGGGTGGATACGCCGCTCCGGTTGCTGCTCCCGTTGCTTCTTACGCCGCTCCAGCTCCTGTCGCCTCTTATGGCGGTGCCGTCGGAGGTGTACGTCATTTCCTCTCTATTGAAGGTTCTTCTCATGTTTTCTAGGCTCCTATCGGAGGTGGGTACGCTGCTCCCGCTCCCGTTGCCTCTTACGGAGGTGGAATTGGTGGAGCTCCCATTGGCGGTGGTGGAGGATACGCCCAGGCTCCTATTGCTGCAGCTCCCCAAATTGTTCCACAGGTTTCAGAACCTCTGTGATCGTAACAAAGGAACATCTTCAGGCAGCCCCTGCTCCCGCTTATGGAGGTGGATATGGATCTGCACTTGGAGGTGGATTCGGAGGAGCTCCTGCTGGAGGCAATGCCTATGCTGTCGGCAGAAAGTAAAGCAGCTCGGTTATGCTCTATTTTTCTGTATATTAGACAAAATAAAGATTGTGATAGAAATTTCTGTTCTGTGAGATTTTTCTTCAATTGGAATTGAAGCGCTTTTCTCCGCTTTTTCCTTCGCGTTTTCCTCCAAGAAGCTGCTTCCATTCTCCTTGTTTTTTTCACCTCTCCTGAAAATCATTACCATTCTCATCCATTTCAATGGCTACTTTCCCTCTCTCTTCCCTTTATCCTGATCTCCTCAGTCAGGTCATAACTAAGGTCAGTTTCCGTTTTATTCCCATCAAAATTGCCTGTTTCAGTTGGATTCCATCAGTTATTTCCGTTTCCAAAAGACTTGTACCGGTGCTGGTGAATTTATTCGCAGCAGTCGGATTTCTGTCCATTTGCCAGCTATCCGTTCCTATACTCTGCAGTTCGATGAGGAGAAGAATTCCTTCCACTTTATTATCTCTTCAAATAAAATAATTGCTGTAAAAGATCTGTATGGAACCCGCCTTGGACAATTTAAATCTTACGGTATTTCACTTTATTTTTAATGTACAGAGACTAATTTCAGCTAAAGCAATGACAGAACATTTTGAAAACGTTTGTGAAATGTTGAAGAAGAATAGAATTACGGCTAAATGGATCCTAGTTCCTCAAGGATTGTCCCGAGATCAATGCGCCGTCCTGTTGCAGATTTTGAAGCCCGTAGAAGTTGCGATGAATACTGAAGGAACAGACCAATTTGAGGCTCTTTTCTCTACAAAAACAATTGCGAGTTTTTGGTTGTTTTAACATTGTATTCTGCTAATTTTAGAGTCAAGTAAAGGTCACTGTGAAGCAGGATAACCTTGCCGATGTGATGCCAAAACTTGTCTCCAAATTTTCTGACGTTGAGATGAATATTGGAGGATCTGGAACAAATCTCACCTCCCTTTTGGGGACAATCCTGACGGTAACAAAATTTGTTATTTTCCTGTTTATGCCGAGTTTTCAGATTCTTCGTAAAAATCACAGTCCTGCCCTTCGTCGCTTTGCCTTCACTGTCTACGGGGATTGGGACTACACCTCGGACGAATTGGAAGAAGTTTTTCGTCAGCTGAAATTGTCAGAAGAAAAATATCCCAAGACACAGGGAAGAATCTATGCCAATATGGATATGTCCAGTGATTTCCCCAGCGGAGCTTCTTGCAAAGTTATAATTTTTAACAGTCTTCATATCTTGTACCGTTCTTCGTAGGCAAAGCTTGTAGAATTATAAACAGTTGTAAATATTTTTCTGACCGTGAGAAGCGCCTCTATTTTCGTAATAAATCTCACATTCCTTTCGATTTCAACGAAAACCAAGGTTAAAAGGAGAAATTGAAATTCTCATCGCCTGATTTCATCTCATTTTCTTCGCAGAATAGTAGGTTACAGCATAAGAAAATAGTGAGAAATCCCCTATTTTCTCATTTAGAGGAGAAATTGAAGCGTATATAAATCGCGACAGAAGAAAGCGCTCCGCCTTCTCCCCTTCTCTTTCCCTTTTCGATATTCCGAAGCGATCTTTCAGAAAAATGGTAACGGCAGCTTGTATCCTCATTGGTGGCCCAATGGGTGGCGCCGGAGTTGTTGGAGCTTCTTTGGTAGCTTCATCTCTGGGTTTAGCTGGTCTCGGAGCAGGTGAATTTGTTAAAACAAAAAAATATTTTTCATATAGACGGTGAGAAGTGGGATTGCTGGCGCGCCATTCTTCATGACTTTGAGAGTCCAGACGCCCGTGGTCGTCCAGTGCAAGATGTCCTGAATGACGCTCGAGTTGTCAAAGTCCGTTCTGAACACAAAGAAGGCGACTGGCCTCAATATTGGCTGAAGAACAAGTGGAATGAGGAGTTTCGTCTCAATTACGTACAGTTTTCCAGTGGAGAAATCGCTGCCCACGCTGTCCGTATTTAACTGCTAGTTTCTTATTGTTAACTCCATTTAATCTATGCTTTTTTACCAATAAACATCTCATCTAGTGTAATACTCGCGAAACTTTTCAATCTGCTTACAAGAATTTCCTCCGCCAGGTGTAAAACGCGAAGTTCTTTTTTTGGACTTTGCTCTCCCTTTTCCATGACAACAATCAAATTAGCATCTGCTCGTTTATTCTTCTTTTTGAGCCCGCCAAGTAGATCCTAGGGCATGAGCTCATCACCACCTCCTTTCTATTATTCTCATCGTTTTATTCCTTTAAATGTATTTGAATTAAATCAGTATTCCCGCCAATTAGCAAGAAGAGATGACCCCGCTCCAAGCTACTCATCTGGAGAAACAGCCGACAATCGTGAGACAATAGGACCGAGATCATATCCTATCAGTGGCAGTCAGCCGCTTCTTATATATGTCTATTTCATAGTACAATTCTTTATGGCATGCTCTTCACCAGCCAATATTGGGATTTTTTTAAATATTCAGAAATTTGGATTATTTTGCATTTGGCTTGGTGGAAATAATCGAAAAGAACAGATGAATTGGGTAGCAGTCGGCGGTATTTATTTGATTTCTAGGATAAATATCTGGCTTGGGATGATGTTTGTGCACAAAAATTACATGGTAAAGTGAAGAACGATCCCAATTTTGATTTCCTTTTGTTAGACATTGGCCCGGTTCAAATTGGCCTACTTTTTATGGACTCCTTCTCCTTATCTCTTCTTGTTGGTAAGATTTCTATTATTCTGCAGTAAGATTTTTATAAAGGATCAAGTAATGCTGATCGGGATGCCTTTTCTAGCTCTGAATTTTGGAATAGATGTCCATATTCCTTTCTACGGCGGTATGACCATTTCGTCCGCTAATTTAGTTCATTCAAGGTATAATTATGGTAATTTTCAACCTCGCAGCTTTTTATCTCGTTGCAAATTACGAAATCACCGCCTATGAGCCATTACTCAATAATGAACAGTATTCTCTCTTGTCAGAAGACACAGAGACAAGGGCAGATAGCCCGTTCCATATAATTGGCTCCAGTGCTTTCAAAATAACGATGAAAGTACTTGGTCCGGTAATTTAAATACTTATATCTGATCATGGGCGGAGTTCAGATATAAAACAAGCGATTTTTATTGGTGAGACAGACGGAACGGCCAACAACTGGAGGACGTGGGCCGAAAGTAACCAAAGATGTATGCCCATTACATTTTGGGCTGGATGCAGATGTTCCTATTGAAACGCTCCTGATGGTAGTTATCGTGGCAGGACCATCGAGAACGCCTTGTTTTTAGATGATTCCGGAAACCCATGAGCTGCCAGGTGCTATAAAAGTCAAGGACTATCGCTCATTTGGATACAATAGGATGAACAGCGTCAAGACGTTCATCTATGGCGCTGACGAAAATGGCAGTAGGATCCTATTTTCTAAATTTACCCAAAAATTTGGTAGATCATGAACAAACCGCTTTAAATAAAAATTTACTTCTAAAAATAAAATATTTTACACTCAATAAATAACAGACAACAAAGATTTTATGGGAAAACCTAAAAATGAACTGATATGTGAGTATGGACACTGGCCTTCCGTTGAAATACGTTAAAAAGAGCCGCACGGACAGGTCTCTTGGCTATGATGACAACCCACGGCAGGGGCAGGAAGCACAGATCAGCTACGTAGCCACGGAACATGATTACCCCATCGATGGCCGAATTTTCGCGGAGAACGAAGCGCGCGTACCACAGGGAAATCTAAAATGTTCAAATTATGTTGTACCCAGAGATCTTTCAACTCTCATTAAATTTTAATAATTTGTTCATTGGTTGTCTGACGATAACCGACCAAAGAATAAAATTAGCTACCTGATAAATGGCAAAGATCACCGAAGAGGTGCCAATCCAACACGACATCAGAAATGTCTTATATTTGATATAATTTTGATTTCTCATCCGAAGAGCTGTCGAAATTGAGATTATGGTAACAGCAAGGATAGAAATTGCAGCGATAACTCCGGAAATGGCATTGACAGCGGGCGCAGTGATCTAAAATCACGGATATTCCAGCGTCATAAAGACCTACTGCCTCACGATCGAAGTTAGTAAAATAGAAGTGCAGTATTTTTATGTACAATTGGCCACTGTACATTGGGATGATGATAGTGGTTCCAAGAAGAATGTGACAAGCAGCTAAAGTTGAAATTAAAAAGATGGAGGTGGTTATTCGCCGGCGAGACTTCTTCCAAATCTAAAAATTTGGATAAATTTTGTGGTAGAAAATGACTTACCCGAATAACTTGAAGTGGTAAAACGATTACGGTAAATTGATGAATGGCTATGATTACGGCAGAAATCAAATATGCAACGGGGAAAAAGTTATAGAGAAAATAAGGGATGCTCAGGTAATAGGTTCCGGAGAGTTGACTGACGTACGGGCAGACGAAAGAAAGGGAGAAGATCCTGGTGAAAATTAAATCACCAATCCAGCAGCCGATACTCTGAAAATCCACGGATTTGGTTCCAATATCCAGCGTTTTTCCGTATTCTGGGGTATTTTCACATTTTCACGGTCTCTTTAAAAGCAACCTTAAATTTAGCTCCCGAAACGATTGTACCAAATTGTAGTCTGCTTCTCTAATAATTTATGAGGTTATGTTACTCTACGAGGACGTGCCCCCGGTACAACTCGTTTAATAAAGACCGTCCCACGAGGCAACAGCTGGTTTTTGCCACCTGTTGTTAGGAAAAACCATGATTTTAAATTTTATATCATGCACGTAACGTTTTTTATGCCAGAAATCACCGAAAAAAAGTCCTTTTAATCATTGTTTTTGTGAAGAACAAAAGAAAAAGCTGCTGCTTTCGTCAACTGAGAGTTTGGGTCCACAAATTTTTAGATTTAGCATAGAAGCTACCATTTTCTGATGTTCAATTAGTAAATAAGAAATAAACTTACAAAAGTGGAACTCAACGTAAAAACATGTACATAAACTGGAGAAAAGCTCGTTTTCTGCTTTTTGATGACCATCATTACCAAGACATGAAATACCAAGGAAGGAATAGCATACGCCAAGCAGACAAAAGTATAAATCAGATGATATTTACGATCGTCTGCTAGACATTCTGGTGCTTCTCCTATTTCCATCTGTGCTGAAGAGGCATTTAACACCGGTGGCCAAAAAGTGAAAGGAAATGGACTTGGTGAGGAAAAATTCATAAAGACAACTGGCGGCCTCGAATCGAATCTTAAACCTGAAATAAATTTTCAGCTGTCAGTGGCCGTGAGTAAGTGACATTTTAAAGTTAACGAACCCACCTTTTGATTTAATTTTACGGCTAGAAATTGTGATCCTGTAGGGAAAAATGAGACCAGACAGGGTTCAAGATTCCGGTCAAAATGTGCTCCTTGAAATGAAAACAGTTCAGCTGTTTCCTTCTAATCAACAATTCTGTCTAATTGGTTCCTTTTATTTATCGTCATTGTGTAGAACAGAGGGCTGAACATGGTGGTGAACTTTGATAGGCGAAAAAATGTGTCCGGCCATTTGGGAGCGGGATTCTGAGTCTCGTTTTTAAAAAAAGGAAACCACCACAAGCGGTCGAAATAAATCGAAGCATCCCGGTAATTCAAACTATGAATTTCTTAGAAATTCGTCTGTGGAAATTAAATTACCGGGAAAAGTTAATATAATGAATTTAAAATAAAATGTTCACTCGCTTTTAACAACCCACGTGTCTACCAGGAAAAACACAAGTGATTTGTGATTAGAAATTCGTAATTTCCTCTAGTTTTTTTAAAATGTCTGTCGTTCACCACTTTTAATTGGATTTGTGGACACAACATGACTAGACGAATTAGCCGATTTCACCGTGATAAGTATCTTCGAATTTCAGTTTTTGTCTCTTTTAATAGGAGATACTCTACATGAAGATCAAAGTTTTACTGTCGTTTCAGGGCCTGCAAACAGAATTACTGACTCCAAACTCTGCAAAAAAAAGAAAATTCACCGATTTTGAAGAAATTTTCTCCGCCAATGCGATATTTGACCATCATCCGATTAGACCCATACAATTGGGTTCAAAAACTGCCTCCACACCTTGTCCCCCATTGTCTTCTTCCAATCCACCGCCAATTAGCAGATTATAAGAAGTCGTTTGGGGGCAGATCGTCTCTTTTTATTGCCGAAACAATAAGGTGGAACAACAGCGCCCGATTTGGCCCCAATTTCACTCTCTCATCTCGCCGGCTTGGTCACAGATTATGGACATCAATCTTAGTTTTTATGTTTGCTTCGTTTTCACTTTTATAGCGTGGGTCATTTCAGGTGAATTTGTAATATAAATGTGAATTTTAGAGGAGGAAATGGGGCTGATACTTTAGCGGAGGAAATTGAAGCTTTGTCGCAACTTTTACACTCAAAGGAACTTCGCTCATGGCCAAAGAGCTCGGAAATTTACCAAACAAGATCGATTAAAATCAAGTAAGCGCATTTTTCATTGCATACTAATTTTGGAGCAGAACTTGTGCCATGTTGCTTGTAAAATTATATACTTTTAATTTTTTAACAGCCCCCTAATGAAAAATTCCTTTTTCAGGCCCAAAGAAGGTCAAAAAGAAAAAAAGTACCGTATCCCTCTGCAAAAAGAATCCGTGCAAGAAATTATAATCTCACCCAAGCCACGGATTCCCTCGCTTGTTTCCCTACTTATCATTAGAAATGGCGAGCTTTTACAGTTCACAACAAGGCAACGGAAGAGAATTGACCGATTTATAAGGTTTCTCCTTTTATTCCAGCTGTATAACTTCGTTTTTAGGAAAATCCTCATGGAACAAGAAGATAGAAGGCGGACAATGCCTGTTTCCTTGTTGCGCTCACGTGCAAGGGTGTAGATTTGTGCTAACATTATTGTGAGATAATGGGCACTGAATAAATAAAAACACACACCGCTTTTTTTAATGGTTTATTTGCTGACAATTATTCCAATTTACTGTAATTGCATGCCTTCGGAATATTCGCATTTAATGGAGTCGTAACAGGGACGAAGATTTCTCATCATCTAAAATATGGGGTGTAGAGTAAAATATTCTCTGAATGCATACCGTTTTATCTTTTCCTCCACAATTGTGTGCTATTATGAAGATGAAATCGTAGGGAGGAGAGTTCCAATCGTCTATAACGAATCCTTGTAGTTGTCCATTGTAGATATTAGATAAACTCACTTTACTTTCGTTAGCAATATCATCATACTCCTGAAATTATTAAAATAATGTACTCAGAGGAGAGCATTTACCACATCAGGCTCCGTTAATGTAACCGTAAAGGAAAATGGAGAGGATGTACAAGCCAAGGAGTAATTTACGGAGACATAGAGTTGTTTATAAGCTTGTACAGTAGGCAAAATGAGACAGGAAAAGGCGAGTGCTGCAGAAATCAGCATTGTACGAATGGTTTGCTGTTAGGCTGGCGTATAGACATTTTTCTCATGAATACAAATTTTTCGTTATTCTCACAGTTTCCTGCGTTTTTCTTGTAATATCTCGTAACCTCTAATGTCGTAAAACTTGGGGTTTTGAAAAATTGAGGAGATCTTGGCTATTCGGGATTGTGAGCTTTAAACAATGAATTTATTCCCAAAATATCACAAAAGTCGCCTTTCACTTATTTTTATAGGACGATTTGGAACATTCCACGTGGAGGATAAACACAGCGTTCCGCACTTGTGCTACAATCCAATAAATCGACATACTTCTAAAAATGCTGCAAATTATCAAGGACGAATTTTTATACCGTTTTCCACCCTCCTCCACCACAATTGTGCTCTATTTTCAGTTCAAATTCATAATGTGGGCTTCCGTCTCCGGTATCTTCCCCGGCTAAATATCCACGAATCCAACCAATACCATCTCCTCCGTTCTTTGCAATCAAATCATGGGTCCAGGGGAAGTTATCCAGCTGCAAAAGCTAAGAGATGAGGAAAAATGAGCGTCTACTTCAGTCAAAGTTGCTCTATAAATGAAGGGGTCCGGGTCAGTACATTCAACAGCGAAATGAACGGCAACGTAGGTGTCAGCTTGGACCAGAAAAAAAGAGGAAAAGACGACCAGCGTGGAAAGGATGATCATGGCCAAAATGAAGATACTATTCGGTGTTTGCTGCAGAGTCACGCGTTTGTTTCATTGTAGTCTCTACCCGCGATATCTTACAAAACCAATTTTTATTGACATTGAACAATATTGGAATTCTGGGAAGAAGATTCTTCTTCAGTCCAAATGAAAGATTTGCCTTTGGAAATGACAGCGAGGAGAATCAATGTGACAGTCTGGGAGTTTCCTTTTCATCTGAAAGCATCAAATATTCCTTAATTCGACTAGAAATCCTGGCACATCTCGATTTTTCGATTGGATAAAGCTCCCAAGGAGAACAATATACCAGTAAACTGTAGAAATTAGAGAAATGCCTTACCGTTTCAATCTCCCCGGTACAATTATGTTCTATCACCACCATAAATTCGTAGTAATAATTGAACCAGCCATCATCATAATCCAATCCAGAAACATAGCCAAAATGTTGTCCCCAAGCTTCTCCACTATTTTTTGCAATCAAATCATCGGTATACCAAACGCGATCTAATGTGTCCCTCTAAGGAATTAAATGGGCTGATTGTAATTACAAACTTCGACCAATTTTGCAGTGTATCTATAGGGCTGGGAGGTTTTTTCACAACGAAGGATGAAATCGACCCTGGCGTAGGTTTCGGAATGAACGAGGGCCAGTAGAAAGGAAAGATGGGACAGGACGAGGAGAATGGGCAAGTTGAACATTGTGGTTCTTTTTGTCGTCTACCAGTTTAGTCCAAAGTGTTTTATTGAAGTGTCTTTTTCTCCTCTACCGTCTTATTTTCAAAAGAAATGAACAGAAAATGGTAGGACAGAAGTAAAATAAGAAGCCAAAAATAAGTTTATTCGCTAAAAATCACAATATCCGTTCTGGATTTTCTACAGAACGACGTGATACATAGGAAAAGCACAGTAATCAGCGCCAGTCGAACAAGCCGGCATGTTCAAAAAGTTCTAAAATCGCTGTAAATTCAACAATTTTACAGCCTTCAAACCTTTCCAAGATATCCTCGACAGTTGTGCCCAATTCTCAGTTGAAATTCATAATTAGGACTTCCATCTCCGCCATCTTCTCCAGCTATGAAGCCAACAACCTGCCGTACACCGGATCCTTCTGTCTTTGCAATCAAATCACTTGTCCATTCAGTGTTATCGATCTAAAAATCAACAGACAACAGAATTTGAACGTACTTCCATTATCATAGCTGTGTATTGAAATGGATTTGGATCATTACAGATGAGCGTGTAATTGATGGATACGGATGTTGCTTGGATGAGAAGGAGACTGGAAAAAGCTACCAGAGCTGAGATGAGAATCATAGCGAAAATAAAAGCCCTGGCGGATATCGCTGCCGCTTTCAGACTGTTTTATTGTGGTCTCTAGTCTGAGGCCCAGATAAAAATATGAACCATAAATTTAAAACAGGCATAGATCTTTATTTTTTCCCTCAATTTCCGCCTTCTTTATATTGTAGGATGTAAATGGCAAGGGGAAACGTACAGCGACCAGCGGGGAGACTGCAATTCACTGAAGGAATGACATCTTCTAGCTGAATATCAATTATTCTGAAAATTTTCAAATTAACTTACCGTATTATTCATCCCAGCACAATTGTGTTCCACTTTAAATCCTAGATTATAGCTTTCCTTTGGGTCTCCAGCAACTATTCCCGTAATATTCCCAGCATAATGAGAAGTTCCTACTCCGCTCTGCTGTCTCAGCAGCTTGCCATTTGTTTTATTATTTCTCTAAAATTGAAATATCGGACATTTGATGGTGATTCTACTTCAAATATACTGACGGTAAAGGAGAAGGGCTCTTTTTCATGTTGAGGACAGTTCAGTCGATATTCTAAAGAGAGCGTGACAGAATCAGCAAGGATTAGAAGACTGGCAAATACAAATAGCGGAAGAAGCATTGCAAGTCGTTGGATTTCTGCCGGCATGAAGTTTATATATTGCCGCCCTAATTGTGGGAAGCAGAAAAATCGACAGTTGTCTGCTTATTGATGGAGAAAAAAATAGAAGCACAGAACGTTTGCTTATTTTTTTATTATAAGTAGTTCACAGGTTGAAGACAACAGTTTCATTGTAATCGCAACGGATGTTGCTATCACAGGCCGGAAGAACCTCAGTGACCTAAAATATTTTTACCAGTGTTCATAAGAGAAGAATAGCAATAATTTTAAACAGGCTTACGTGATTTCTTTTTCCTCTACAATTATGAGTTACTCGGAGGTAGAAGGCAGAATACTCGCAAGGTTCATCGCAATACTCCACTCCCACGATTTTTCCATCGTAGACAACTTTTTGACTAACTTTATTTTCATGAGCCAATAAATTTTCATGAAAATCCTAGAAATCGTCAGAATGCCTGTACCATACTTAGTTACCTCATCTTCCAGTAATTCTACTGTGAATTGATACGGAACAGATGGGCAAATCAAACGATAATTGACGGAGACACGCATGGCTTGAACAGGGGCCACAAGAGGGCAGGTGAAGAGGAGAAGAGCTGTTAGAATCAGCATTGTATGACTGATTTGGTGGGCTGTTAGGCTGGTTGTAGAGATTTCGTCGACGTGTCTTTTATGAATACAAATTTCTCCTTCTCCCTTTCCTAGCCATTTTATTGAACAGAATTCTAATATCTTGTAACTTGTAATCTCGTAAAAATGAGGCTAAAGAAAGGAAAAGAGCTCGACTAGTTGAAAAAAATAAATGTAAACCTTTCAATTCTAGTTACAGTCAGATTTTGAAAGAAAGAGGGGTCTAGAATCTCGCTTGCACAACAAAATTGCAATAATATTTATTTTCCTTCATTTAATTAAAATCTTAATATCCCAGGACGATAATAAGAGCCTTTAGAGAGCAACCAGTTTCAAAGAAAACATCTGGGAGCAAGAACTGCGAGAGCCGCTTAGAAATAAAAAAAAAAGAATAATTTGTTCAATTTTCAATAGAAAGCACCAAATTTAAATGCGCCCGTTTTGAGATCCCGTCTCCTCCAAAAAAGACTCTCCTACTGATTTGCTCATTCTTTATTATTTTCCAGTTTATCACAGGTAGAAAATAGCCTTTTCATAGATACATTCGAAGTTGTTCTTACAAGCGGGAAGTTTCCGACTGATCTGTAGCCAATTTCATTAAATTTCTTAAATTCCCTTACGGTTTGCATCCTTCCTGAGCAATCATGGCTTATCTTGAGGACATATTCGTAAGGAGGATATGAATAATCGTAGAATTTTCCCACAATTAGTCCAGTATTCGCCTTGTATGGGCTGACGACACTTTGAGTTGCAAGGGACAGCGGATACTAGAATTATTCTCAGCGTGTAAAGGATTCAGATATTCTTACCAGGTTGATAATCAATTCTACCTTGTAGGCAAATGGTTCGACGGGGCATAACAAGGAATAATTGACGGAAACACGATGCTCACGATAAGCTTGAACAGGGAGAAGACAGGAGAAGGCGACAAGAGCTGTTAGAATCAGCATTGTACGAATGACTTTGCTGGCCGCCACGCGGGATTTTATGCAGTGTAGACATCCTACTAGTGAATACAAATTTCTCGTTCTTTCCCCTTCAACAGTTCCTTTTACAATTGCAAATAATAACAAATGACAATAAAAAAGTTTTCCTTGGAAACCTATGAAACGAATTGAGTTTTAAAACAGCTCAACAGTTAGATGAGGACAATAACTGGGTGACAGCAGCCCGAATTTCTTAATTAATTTTAGGTAAAATCTTAAAATCTCGGAATTTGTGATGAAAGCGAGTCCATTACGCAAAAAAAAAAATCGACCCGCATATTTTTCGAGTATTTCCTCCCCATTTCCTCAGCTTTAAATGATAACAATGAACAGTAGACCTGGAAAGATCGTAGGATTATAATTACAGTTAGTATTTCGGAGATTTTGAATTTCGGAGAAGAAGTTAGCGTCCTCGAGCCATAGCCCGGGAATTTAAATTCGATTCGTTTTTTAAGAAATTCAAACTTCCGGGCTACAGAAGAGATACAAACTTATCCACCGAGAAAAAATGGAAACGGGCTATAAAAAGCATAAAAAGAGTTCAATTAATATTTATTCTTCAAATCACCAGACAATGCTACGTTCTGCCTCATAAATTTTTTCGTAAACACGATCAAAGATGGTCGAGCGATCCTCCAGTCTAAGATCAAATGCTCGTGGGATATGATAATTACACTGTTTTGCTAATTTTGGGCAGATTTCAAATTGAACTGTGTACTGAAATTCAATAATACGATGATTTAGTACCGGACTAACACACCTGATGCGTATCACCATGATTAAGTTCAGCACAATCAGATACAAATCTAAGGGCTACTTCGTATTCCTGTGTTGGCCAATCGCCATCTTCCCAGCCGCGGATCCATCCCCAACTATTGTACCGTCGATAATCGTCTGTCTTCCAGTTGCTCTCAGCAAGCACATCATCTCCGACAACATCTAACTGGAATAAAATTCAATTCGGGGAGTTGAAATCCCTTACTTCCATCAAGATAACTTTATATTTAAAGGGTCGATCGACGCGTTGACATAGGACGTTGTAGCTGACATTTATCCAGGTGGCTTGAATTGGCGCCAGAAGAAACGAGGCGGCGAAAATCGCCGTGTAGAAGAGCATCTTCAAGTGATTTCAATGTTAGTTAGGCGTATTTTATTGGCAGACAGATTCTGCTTCGTTGTAGTTGAATTTTCTCACATTTTCTTTTGTTTGAGATGGAGAGAATCGCTATTTCTTCACCAAAGAAAGGATACTATGAAAGAGAAAAAAGGAGAATTGAGAATATTTATCGTCTTAAGTTTATCTCGTCGCCAGCTCACAATTAATATTATTATATTCGCATTTCTTTGCCTTTGTGGGACACGTCGGCAGCAACTCACAGACGGTCTAAAAATTCTAATTTCAATAAAGTTCGCGGCCTTACTACACGCATTGTAGCTCCATTAATAAATCCACCACAACTATGTTCGACACGAAGTCCAAATTCATATTCAGACGTGGGGAAATCATGCTCATCATATCCTCTAATATAGCCAGGTTTTCTACCAGTTGGATCAGGATCATAAATTCCTACACCGCCATCCGGGTTGACGTAAAGTTCATCGGCCCAAATATCTCGGCTGTCGATCTAAGCGGTTCCTTAGAATTGGATTGAGATGCCGAACTTCAATCAGGGCTACTTGGTAGGAATAAGGGGCCCCGTATTGACATGAAAGGGTGTAATTAACGGTGACTTCAGTTTCTAATGGGTGCGTTTCACTTGCAGACGCCAGAAGAAAGTAAGAAAAGGCGAAGAGCGCCGAGAAGACGATCATATTTGAGTAGCTTCAAGATTTAGAAAGAAATCTAACACAGACGGATTGTTTCACTGGTGTTCTTACTTTCCCAGGGTTCCTTCATAGTCGACGGTATGGACACTCCGCTATGATTGCTGGCACGAAAAGTCGAATTAGATTCGAATCAAGATAGAGATTCTTCCAAACAGACAATACTAACAAAAATTTTATTTATCATTCTTTTATTCTTCAAAACTTGATGACATTTCTCGCCTCAACCAAGGTTAAAACGTAGCGGTGGAAAAATACAACGAGCAGCGCCAACAGCACAGGGCTCTTTCATTTCAATCTGAGGCCCCTGTAAAATGGAAATATCGCACGGGTTTTTACCCTCAACCTACCCTTCTGATCGTATCCCGTCCACAATCATGCCAAATTCCTAAAGAAAATTCATACCAATTATTCCAAATTCCGTCCCAGGTATCGTAACCAGAAATATATCCTTCATACTCCTCAAGAGCTTGACCATATTGGGCTCCGAGTATGTCATGAGTGAGTCCTGAGTTATCAAGCTGAAAAAGTAACAACCGAGGAACGAGGCTCACTTCCATTAGTCTGATTTTAAAATTAAATGCTTTTTCTTGGTTACAATGGAGGGTAAAATTAGCAGAAACAAAGGTGTCGGTGGCTTGGAGAGGAGCGGGAGTGGCCAGTAGAAGAAGGAGAAACATGCTGCGAATGGCCAGATTTGGTAGTAGCGATCTGATAGAAATGTGTTTCATTGGAGTTTACATTTTCCGATGATTTCCTCGCAATTTCTTGTTCTAGACATCTAACATTGTAAGCATCAAGCTAGTCTGAAGGTTTTTGAAAGTGACAATAGTGAGACGATTGACAGCTTTGATCTGATCAAAGAGATATCATCAAAGATTTCAATGAAAGGAAAAGACGAGAGGCTCAAAGCGAAGAGTATTGTCTCCATACCATTTTTTACCAAAAATTTAAAAGAGTTCGACAGATATCAATATTTCATTATTATTCCCTGTGTCCTTTGACAATCTTATTCCGGCCGAAGGTAGAATTCTTCCACTTGTTGGTAGATACAACGGTCGCTGTTTACTTGGCAAGTATATTCAGGCAGAATTCTCTTGAGCTCCTGTAAAATGATGCCTAATTTTAGGCTACAAGCTTACATCTTTCCATCGATCGCTTCCACAATCGTGTGAGATTTTTATACCAAATTCGTACCAATCATTCCAAGGTCCGTCCCAGGTATCATAACCAGAAAGATATCCATCATACTTTCCGTAGGCAGTCCCTTCATTTTCTTCGATTACATCGTGGGTATCATCAGCACCATCAAGCTAAATTGGATTTTAGCTGACGAAGTGCATTTACTTCTAATAGCAAAGCTTTAAAACGGAATGGTTTCTGTGATGCAGGCTGGTTACAGTATAGAGTGTAATTGACAGAAACAAAGGTGTTTCCGGCTTGAATTGGAGTCGATAGGAGAAAGGCGGCCAATGGAACGAGTAGATGCATGTTCGAATAAATCGACGATAGACAGCGCTCGTATATAAAGGTGTTCCGATGCTGTCTATATTTTCCCACTATTTTTTAATAAGATGTTAGACTGTAGACAACGAAACATAGATTGGAAGGCGCTTCGAACCTATTCAAATGTTTCTGATAGCTGGCGCCCTTTTACTATCCACATCTGGCTTTCGCCAGAAATAAAAATGTCTCTGTGGATTTCACCCTCTGGGGAAGACACTTGGGACGGTAAGATAAATGGCTGGTACGAATTGGTACTCAGAATTAAGCACAGCTGTGGAGGAAAGTGGAAAGTCGTAAAAGACATCCTCAAATAAATTTCGTTCTTTTCAGGAGCGAGATCGACAATTAAAAGGACAGTGCGCAGTGGTTACACCATTTTTGTGTATTTCCTATGGAGACATTCGAAACTACATTTACTTCTCATATCCAATAACCAAACAAGGAAAGCAAACCTTCTTGAAATGAGCAGAAAATTCATATTTATTCCCAGTTTTTCCATTACAGATGGAACCATATCATACCGTAGACACAGGTCGGTTGTGACACCCAGCAATTTCCTAATTGCATCTTTTTCTAAAAAAAATACACTTCCAGAATTTTGTTGAAAAGATACCCATTTCTTCTCTCCTCCACCACAATTGTGCTCTACCTGGACAGCAAACTCATAGCTAGGAGTAGGCGGATCGACCCAGTCATATCCATCAATATCACCAATATAAACTCCAGTTGCTTCTCCAAACCTGTCCGACAGATAATCGTCATCGAAAACATCGAGCTGAAAATAAATCTAAACTAAAAAGTACAAATCGGCTTACTTCCCGAAGAATAACCTTGAAACGATACGGATTTGGAGAGTTACAGATTAGAGTGAAGTTGACATGGACATACGTGGCATGCAAAGGTACCACAAGAAGGCAGAAAACGGTGAAGAAGGCTGTAAGAACCAGCATTCGCCAAATGGCTCGATAAATCGCGTGGTCTCTTTTGTGCAGGCCAATTGTTTTCAAAGCTTGAATACAAATTTCCTGTAAGCAAACTGATTACAAAATAACCCAAATAGCACACTTTCTTTGCGCCCAAATTAAACATAATTTGATGTGTGATTGGCACACCCTTTCCTTGATAACATTTTCCCTGGTACTATGCTATTTTTATGTATATTGTATATTATTAGAGGTGGTTAGCATAGCCCAAAATGGGTTCTTTCTCCTCCTCGTCTCAGTCTCCCCCAAAAGAATGAGAAAAATAAAATCTATCTATTAAAGCTCCAAGACCGAAAAGCTGGACAGAGTAGCAAGGCTCATCGGCAAATTAATAGAATCTCAAGAGACCAAGGCGTCCTATTACGAAGATAGCACCCCATAGAAACTGAAATATTGCGCCAAATTGCAGCTCCTCCTGATTCAAACGGTAACCAAATTACCACTGCTTTTCCACTCTTGTAATGAAATTCCCGTTGCTTTTCCCTCTTGTAATGAAATTCCCGTTGCTTTTCCACTCTTGTAATGAAATTCCCGTTGCTTTTCCCTCTTGTAATGAAATTCCCGTTGCTTTTCCACTCTTGTAATGAAATTCCGGTTGCTTTTCAACCTTTGTAATGAAATTACCACTGCTTTTCCACTCTTGTAATGAAATTCCCGTTGCTTTTCCACTCTTGTAATGAAATTCCCGTTGCCTTTCCCTCTTGTAATGAAATTCCCGTTGCTTTTCCCTCTTGTAATGAAATTCCCGTTGCTTTTCCCTCTTGTAATGAAATTCCCGTTGCTTTTCCACTCTTGTAATGAAATTCCCGTTGCTTTTCCCTCTTGTAATGAAATTCCCGTTGCTTTTCCCTCTTGTAATGAAATTCCCGTTGCTTTTCCCTCTTGTAATGAAATTCCCGTTGCTTTTCCCTCTTGTAATGAAATTCCCGTTGCTTTTCCACTCTTGTAATGAAATTCCCGTTGCTTTCCAACCTTTGTAATGAAATTCCCGTTGCTTTTCCCTCTTGTAATGAAATTCCCGTTGCTTTTCCACTCTTGTAATGAAATTCCCGTTGCTTTTCCCTCTTGTAATGAAATTCCCGTTGCTTTTCCCTCTTGTAATGAAATTCCCGTTGCTTTTCAACCTTTGTAATGAAATTCCCGTTGCTTTTCCCTCTTGTAATGAAATTCCCGTTGCTTTTCCACTCTTGTAATGAAATTCCCGTTGCTTTTCAACCTTTGCAATGAAATTCCCGTTGCTTTTCCACTCTTGTAATGAAATTCCCGTTGCTTTTCCCTCTTGTAATGAAATTCCCGTTGCTTTTCCCTCTTGTAATGAAATTCCCGTTGCTTTTCCCTCTTGTAATGAAATTCCCGTTGCTTTTCCCTCTTGTAATGAAATTCCCGTTGCTTTTCCCTCTTGTAATGAAATTCCCGTTGCTTTTCCACTCTTGTAATGAAATTCCCGTTGCTTTTCCACTCTTGTAATGAAATTCCCGTTGCTTTTCCACTCTTGTAATGAAATTCCCGTTGCTTTTCCCTCTTGTAATGAAATTCCCGTTGCTTTTCCACTCTTGTAATGAAATTCCCGTTGCTTTTCAACCTTTGCAATGAAATTCCCGTTGCTTTTCCACTCTTGTAATGAAATTCCCGTTGCTTTTCCCTCTTGTAATGAAATTCCCGTTGCTTTTCCCTCTTGTAATGAAATTCCCGTTGCTTTTCCACTCTTGTAATGAAATTCCCGTTGCTTTTCAACCTTTGCAATGAAATTCCCGTTGCTTTTCCACTCTTGTAATGAAATTCCCGTTGCTTTTCCCTCTTGTAATGAAATTCCCGTTGCTTTTCCCTCTTGTAATGAAATTCCCGTTGCTTTTCCCTCTTGTAATGAAATTCCCGTTGCTTTTCCACTCTTGTAATGATATTCCCGTTGCTTTTCAACCTTTGTAATGAAATTCCCGTTGCTTTTCCACTCTTGTAATGAAATTCCCGTTGCTTTTCCCTGTTGTAATGAAATTCCCGTTGCTTTTCAACCTTTGTAATGAAATTCCCGTTGGTTTTCAACCTTTGTAATGAAATTCCCGTTGCTTTTCCCTCTTGTAATGAAAAATAAAATTTAGAATGATTAAAAATAAAAATAAAAGGTAAAATAAAAATCCCGTTCCCAAGAACGTTCTTTCTTTTTTTCGTGAGTTCAAAGTGTATTGGCCTAGTTCCCATTTTTTAAATTCGGTTCGTCGTTTTATTCATGTATTGTTCACAACTTTATAAAGAGAGGCTGGGAAAATTTAGACTCCAAAAAAACACCTGGGAATACGCCCAACAGCTCTAGATAATCCTATTCGAATTATGATTCTATTCTATACTCTGTTCGCCGGCCTTTTCTCGCCAATTCAATCTTTAAACACCTTTGCTAGTGTCAATTTCACTGTGAACTGTAATCATTCGGATATGTTTCATCTTGAAGTTTATTTACTCGAGGTAAGGCTTCTTTATATATTATCAGCACAGGATATTTCAGCTTGACAATGTTCCTGCTACCCATGACGTTATTTCTTATTTTGGTGTCAATGTCATCCGCTCTTATGAGGGAACCATTGGGGGAGTGGATACTTGGGACGGAACCTGGAATTATTATTACGAATTTGCACTTGCTCTTCAGCATAGCTGTGGAGGAAACTGGAAATTTGTAATTTTCTTGGCAGGATTTCTCTCTTAATGTATGATTTCAGGAAAATTATCGAGAGCTAAAGGGTGAATGCAAAGTGGGTCAAGCACGCTGCGACTTCCCGCATGAAGTCTTCAATTTAAGAGTTGGATAACTGTTCGAAATTGCTCAAACGACAATAAATATGATGAATAAATGAGGCTCGGATGCCGAATGCCCGCGGGCATCGGGGAACAGCGCGGGCATATGGGAACAGCTCTTACTCTATTTTGATAAAAGATTAGCAGAGTTACGCTTAGCTTGATATTGCCACCTGTTTTGTGGCCTCCCGAGAATCCAATTATCTCTGAACATTTTACTGTCAAACAGGGGCCTAGGGCAACTAGCTGTCGAGTAGAACTGAGCTGTGTCGAAAGAGACTAATAGACTCTGAATGTGGAGTTGAGAGAGTCGATGTCGAAGTCGTCACAATGGAAAAATTTCACGGTTTACTGCCACAGTTGTGCTCACAAGTTCAATTTTCTGTGTCGATGTCGAGTCAACTCGTTACACAACCCGCTAGACTCGACTCCACGCAAAACGGCAATTCTGTAGATGATTGTCCAAAACTACACAACGGGGAGAAGCTGCAGCACCTGTTTCCCCAAGGTTGAAACCGAATATCCTATTTATTCCCATTCCCATAAAAACAGTTTGCTCTTTTTATTCAAGGTCAATCCACACCATATCATAATCGCAGTACTTCTCGGATACGTCACAGCTTTCTAAATCCAGTCTCTTCTGAAATTGCACAGTAAAAAAAACTTTGAATATTCTAAAATTTACCTTTCTTGGCTGCAAATTACTGCCACAGTTGTGCTCTACTTCGAGAAAAAACTCATAGCTGGGAGTCGGCGGATCACCGGTATCGTAGCCTCCAATGTATCCTAGATGCATTTGGGCGGTAGCCATCTCACTAACTCTGGCAATTTCATCGTTTTTAGAAAGGTCATCCTCCTAAAATTTAAGTGATCACAGTGTGGAAATAGCAACATACTTCCATCAATTTCAAGGTGTAAGAATATGGCTCCGGGTATTGGCAAATGAGAGTGTAATTGACGGAGACATAGGTCAGATATCCAGCGTTTATCGGAGAAGCAAGGAGAACTAGAAGCAGGACGAACATGGTTCGAATGGGATCATTTTACGACCGGGCTTGGTTTTATAGAAGAGCGATTTATAGCTGTTTTTGAATCCCGCATACTAATTTTTCGTTCCTTTTCGATGTGTTTGTAAGCTCGTAAAAGGGATTGTAAACGTAAAATGTATTTGGAGGCTTGAAGACAAAGATCCGCGGGACTAGTTATGACTGTTTCGCAGTCCGGGACAATGGCCGGTTTCAGCCTACGCATTAACTACCGGCTACTAAATATTTTACGAACTAATTATGGCTGTCAGAGGATAGGAAAACGCCCAATTTCCCATTATTCTTTATTTTGGATATCATCGGACAATTACCAAACTTGCAAGTTGAAGACTTCATGTGGGAAATCACAGCGAGCCTGGTCTACTCTACATACGCCTCCTAGTTCCCTCAAGCTCTCCTAAAACATAAATATTAGAGAAAATTATGCTGAGAATTACAAATTTTTCAGTTCCTCCGCAGTTATGCTTTAAATCGAGTGCAAATTCGTAATAATAATTCCAGGTTCCGTCCCAAGTATCCACTCCCCCAATGGTTCCCTCAAAGCTGCGGACGACATTCACGCCAAAGTAAGAAATTTCGTCATGAGTACCAGAAAAAATATCCAGCTGTAATATGGAAATAGAAATAGAAACAGAAATCGTACCTCCATCAAGCGAACTTGAAGATGAAACATATCCGGGTGATTACAGTTGACAGTAAAATTCACTGAAGCGAAGGTATCCATAGATTGAATCGGTGAGAAAAGGCATGTGACCAGGATGAATAGCAGAAACATAGTCAGAATAGGACTATACAGAGCTGTTCGGCTTATATGCAGCTGTCTTTTTGGAGTCTACATTTTCCCAGCCTATCTTCACAAAGTTGTCAACAACAGATTGTTTCTTTGAACTTCAGAAGTATTACCGGAGTTTCTCCACCGAGTGTTCGTGTTTCTCCAGCGGGCTATAAATTTATCTAATGATGAAGAAGACGATTTATGTTCTAAATTGAAACGACGGTTTGCACCTTTTGACTTTACAGATGACGGTGATAGCGATTTAAAATTTTGATTGTTAATAAAGACCGATTTCCAATTTCTGTTGATCTTCTTCCGAATCTTGTGCATCTTCCACGTTTTTTGGACGAGGACGTTATAGGATTTGTCAGCTCATTTCGTTATCGTATTGTCTTATCTTGAATAATTTCATTGCTTATCTTTCACCTCCGTATGGCCCGCAGGCTCCTTTTTCTTTTTGCTTTTATAGGTAATCAGCTTACCAGCTTACCGATATTCCATTCAGCGAGCAGTTCTGGTTTTTTTCCATTCTATCGCCCTCACAGTCGAGTAGACCAAGATTTTGTCGATTCGAATAATATTACCCAGGACAATGTGACGGCTAAGGTCGATAATTTCGATCCAAGTAACACAGCGACTTATCAGCAGCGGTATTGGTACAATCCAAATTTTCGAAAGGGCAATGACATTGTCTTTTTGTTGATTAAAGGCGAATCCCAGGCAACTGATAAAGGGATTACCAACAAGGGTCTGTCCTGCTTTGGCGGCACATACAAAAACCAATTCAGATAGCACTTATTTGAGATTAGCTGAGAATTATGGAGCCGACGTATTCCAGTTGGAACATCGCTGTTTTGGATACAGTCGACCTTATCCGTAGGTGGACGAGCGTCGACTCGACTTTTTTCCTTTAGAGATCTGACATTCGATCATCTCCGGGTCTGTACAATCGACCAGGCCCTCGAGGATATCCACCAATTTATCCTCAAGATGAATGCCAAAATGGAATACAAAAATCCCAAATGGGTGACATTCGGTGGATCCTATGCGGGAGCCCTGAGTGCCCTCTTCCGAATGCAATATCCAAATGATACGGTCGGAGCCGTCGCGAGCAGTGCCCCAATGCTCTGGACACTAGACTTCTTCCGTAGCTCGTCTGTCATTTTCTCTTTAAATTTCAATATTCAGAATATGCCCAAGTGGTTAATTTTGTCCTTCAAGATACCGACCCCAACTGCTGGCAGGCAACCAACGACGCTTTCATCCAAATGCAGCAACAATCCTTGAGCAATGCCGGTCGGGCCACCCTCAACCAAATATTCAAGTAAAAAAAAGGAAAGAAAAAGGAAATGAAGGGAAATTTAGTCTGAAACCGGCATTCCAACCGGACAAGGTGGCCCAACTCGACGTCGACAATTTCTTCGCCAATATTTTCAGTGTTTTCCAAGAGATCATCCAATACACCTATGATGGGCGGGTTGGTCATCAATATTTTAAAGACAAAACAATTGATACAGTCGATGGCGACAATGAATGGACTGGGAGCTGCCCAACTTTGTCAGAAGATGACCGACGCCTCCGAATCAAATCTCATGAAACGAGTAGCAAATGTTTTGGATTGGGTAGGAAAAGAGAAGATTAAATCAAAATGATGCAGTACAATGTGATGAATGGTGCCCTGTCTGGTCTGCCCCTCGACAATTCTTATTCCGATATGATGGCAGATCTCTCCAATACAGAATATGACGCGTCGACAGGCCGAGGTTATCCTCTATTTTCTTTGAATATCCTCTTTTTTATAGCATCCGCCAGAGGTTGGATGTGGTTGTGTTGTAATGAGATCGGCGTATTCCAGACAACGGATCAGGGTCGAAATGCCTTTCAGCAAACGATTCCCCTCAAGTAGCCCGTCTTCGTTTTTCCATACTCTTATTTCAGTTACTTCGTCGACATGTGCACTCAAATGTTTGGTCCTCAAGTTAACATCAAATATATCAGAGACCGAAATCTGAATACTCTCAAGAAATACGGAGGCATCGAAGAATACAAGGTAAGATATTCCCAATCTCCTCCATTTCCCTGTCCAGGCGACGAATGTCGTCCTTCCTAATGGCGGATATGATCCATGGCACGTATTGGGTATCCCGCTGTCCTCTGCCGATTCTGTCAACCATGTCACACCGATTCTCATCGACAGTGAGTTTTGTACCTGTGAATGAGAGATAATTATTCATTTCCAGAAGCCGCTCACTGTTCAGGTATCCAATATTTTCAGATATGAGACAATTCAGATAGATATGTATCCTAAGTACGCAAACGAGCCAGCAGGATTAGACTCGGCCAGAGAGACGATCAACCGAGAAGTGGCCTACTTCCTCGGTGTTGCCGAAATTCCGATTAAATATGATTGTTGTTAAATAAAAAGGAGCCTGTCTGCTGCGAGTAGCAATGTCTGAATCGAGCGTTACCAGCGCAGTTTTGGATGATAGAGACACCCGCTTTTGTGAAGATACAACTGGAATCCCACAGTTTCTGACTTCGGAATCAATTCTATGGCATTCACCACAAAAATTTTTCTAAAAGGTGATATCCACCGTGTGTCAAGAGCAGGGATGGGCGGATAGTTTTCGGATTATCCTAAAACCGGATAATTCGAGCTTTTTTTGCACTTTTATCCGTTATCCGAAAATTATCCGGACCACTTTCTTATCCGGTATCCTTTATCCGGCCCAAAATTCCATTATCCGCCCATCCCTTGTCAAGAGCCATATGAATAACCGTTTTTATTTAAAAAACTGAACCATACGTCTTCTTTCTCCACCGAATTTCTCCATGGACCGTTCGAGTTCCTCCATCACGCGTCTTCTTAGTGAATTATTCCATTTCAAATTGCGAGCGGTGTTTTCCGGGATAGGGAGACTAAAATGTGGTAAGGATAAAACCCTTCTTTTCGTATGAATGAGAACAGGTGAACTTTCCACCTGCGTTTTTTTAATCAAAGTGCTGATGGGCCATGTCAAACCTTTATTTCTATATGTTTCTCTTATTGTTATGCCAAAATCTTTTGGGCAAATCGTATCGTGCTTAGAATGTGATGTCATATGCACAAATAAAACGATTACACTTGGTAGTGAATCCTACGGATGGCGTTATGTCAGCTTCGCTTATAATCAGACGTGTGTTTATGAGGTAGGTATTCCTCGCCATTTTCTCAAATCTTTCAGTTCGTTATACCGACAAGTAGCCTTGCAAATGTGAATATTAATCACGTTTATTTTGATGAGTGTTATTTCGAAATCATGGACTTGGCGGATGTTCTCTACCGAACGTAGGTCGCCGCCACAGTGAGCTAATGCAAACTTCAGAGAAGAAGCTAACACAATCGACGGTGGGTACGGCCTTAGTAAAGTTGTGAGGTCGCTTTCGCCCGTTATATTTTTCAAGCTACATATGATGGAGATGAATGGAAACACGTTGAATCCCCCGCTATTTTATTCCTTTCAAATTTGGCCGATTCCTAGTAGGTTGAGTATCAAATGATGAAATTGAAAATATGGCAGCGTTTGGTTTGAATTTTAGGGAATGGATTGGTTTTTCCACGTGGCGCGTTTCTTTCCAAAGATATTCACAAATTTAAATTTCCAATTAGAATTTTCAGTTCCCTACACGTCAGCAGTCACGTACGATCTAAGAAAAGCTCCAGCTCTGATAGATTTCTCTAAATTAAGTGCTATTAGCGATGTTGCAGTGATTAATTTTATCACCTCGACTACGGTAAGTTTCTTATCTAAATTTCTCCATAAAGTGTGTTTCTAGATTGAGATGCATTTTGCATGTGCAGAATTTGGAGCCTGGTACGGGCTGGATATGTTCATTCTTGTAAATGGAACCGAACCAGGGAGTTCTGTTCTTGGCACGTAAGTTCACAACAATTTTTGTTTGCATTTTCTTCAGAATGGATTCTTTTATGGGATATTCAACATTTCCCAGTAATATCTCGATGATTTATCAATACATTTCAACAAGTTGTACTATGACTGCCATGGAAATTATGGGTAGAAAACTTTTAATTTCATTAATGAAAGTTTTTATAGACAATTATAAGAATTTTTCACTACAATATTTGGAAGCAGATGAGATTTTAATAAATCTGACTGGAGACGCTGATCCAGCAGCCGTTGTCCTTGTTTCTCCTATATTTCTGTATCCTTTCCAACTTTCTGTAAGTTTAACAACATTTTTGGATAGGTCCAGAAGCCTGAAATTCCAGGAAAATGCCAACCTTTATGTTTACGATGGATTGCCACCAAAGGATATGTCATCTCCAGTTTATAGATTCCAGTGAGATGTTTATGACTTCTCTTCAATATCCTACAGAGCTGGGAATGAACCAAAAAGCCCTTTGGACTTGGCCGATAAGCCTATCCGAACATTTGTTCTCTACAATGGAACGATAGATCTATTTTTCCGAAATTGGTTCGAAAGTAAGACAAGAATTATCATCAGTAACTTCATTTTCAGTGGAAGAATATTGTGGTCAATTTAATTTTACTGGAAAAGGAGTAAACCATGAAATATTTTTCAGAAGTGAGCGGAAACCACAGAGAAACCGTCAGTTTTTTTCAGCAAAAAGTGGTAATTATCATGAATTCACTTCAACAATTATTGGAGACAATGAAATATGCTCAACGTAAATATTTTGTAGCAAAATTGTATAAATTCAGATGCTCAAATATGACTCAACATTATGAGACGGTCTACTTTCAATCGATTCCTGCCAATGGATTTGTAATTATGGATATTTCATGTTTCTCACACGAACTTGTGTCTTTATTTCCTTTGGTTTTATGTTTCTTGGCTCATACTTTAAAGAAATAAATGGATTTAGAGACCAGGCTGTTCCCGTTTTCTGGAAAATAAAGAATTCCACCATGTTTCAAATTAATTTGGATAAAATCGAACTTCGAGTTGACCTACCGTGATCTACAGGCTGGAGAGGAAGAAAGACGAGGAGAGGAAGAAGTTCTTTGAGGAGTTGGCCAAAAAAAAGTAGGAAAATTTACATTCTTTTTAAAAATTAATGGATTTTGCTTAGATCCAGCTTTTCTGAAAGATCGACAAACTTGTAACTTTCTGTTCCTCAGAATAAAGAAAGTTGTGAGAATTTGTTATCAGCTGAACATTCCACCAATTTATATCAACATGAATCATGTTCTCAAATTACAAGGAGAAAAAAAAAGAAAAAAAACTGTGAGTAGTTCGTATTTATTCCCATACATCACAAATTGTGGCATTTGACATCAGGCTACAAGATCGAAATGCTCGGTTCCATAGTCGCAACGAGTGCTGCTAATATGGCATTCTCCCACCGCTCTCACTATCTAAAAAAATTAAATAATTTGGCTCAGAACGTAAAGTATTCCTTCCTAAAAAGAGGGAAAGCACTTACCTTGCGCTCTCTGCCTCCACAATTGTGCTTTACACTCATTCTGATATCATGATCGTGATCTAATTCTGCCCCATAAACATATCCTTCAATGATTCCGTCATAATACATGGTTGATGTATTAGTTTCTTCTTTAATTAAATCATTGGGATCCAATGGGAACATGTCGTACTTAACAAGAAAATAAGAAGAAATAGAGGAAGAGCCTACTTCATATAAGGTTACGGTAAATGCGAACTGATTCCTTTCGTAGGGACATTCGAGAGAGTAGTTGACTGACACCCAGATCTTGCTGTCAGAGATGATTGTGCCTTCTGTGAGATGGCAGAAGAAGAAGATGATCAGCAACGGGATGAAATCTGTCCGTTGCATGGCTTCGTTGAAGACAAGCTTGAACAGGGAAAGAAGAGAATATTGGCGGCTTTTATGAAGATAGGGCCCGTGGGAAATATCTTGGAGTATGTTCCGTAGGAAGGTCTATTTACCTAGCTTGTAAGATACAAGGCCGAACATTTAGTTACCTCTAAAATGCACAAAAATTCCTCTGAATTGTCCAAATGGAAGGCTACAGAATCCGATTACCACAAACTTTTTTTACCACGGGTGTCCCGTCTGTAAAATATTTATGAAAAGAACAGACAGTGTGCATTTTCCAATTTATTGTAATAGAAATTGCATCAACAATGGCGATTTTTCACTGTAAAAGGTTGAAATGTTGAGTTTCGAAGGTGTCACACCAGGGACGGCTAACATCACAGGGTGCAAGCTCTCTCATCTGCTGAAAATTAACCACCTCAAGAACGGGAAGAAAGAGCCATCATTTACCACTCCATGTTGACCTGCACAATCATGTTCCACTTTTAGTGCAAATTCATAATGAGGGCTTAAGTCGCCATGGTCTTTTCCCCTTATTTGCCCTTCATAATATCCGACAGCTTGATAAGTGAATTTGTTAAGATAATCGTGGGTAGTAGGGCTGTTGTCGAGCTTAATTTTGGTAAAAAAACGGGAAGAAAGCAACTTACTTCCATTAAAGTTACATTAAAATTAAACCTGTGCCTTTCTATGGGACATGTCAGGGTGTAATTGACGATTACAACTGTTTCCCAAGAAGATGCCTCAGTGAGATGACAACAAAGAGTGAATAATAATAGAATTAAAATCATTTCGTACTAAAGGAGCTGTCACAGACAAGCTTGAATTGTTCAAGAAGAATGGCTTTTATGTAACGAGACAGGATGCCATGGGAATTGGAGTTTGTTTTGTATGGAGTTTTACTTGTCGTAATCTGTTTAAACAGTCCCTTTTCTAAAGATTTTCCCAAAAAGATACGGAATCGGAGAATAAAAGCGGTAGACAAGTTTGAATACAATTCATGACAAGTGTATAGTGTGTAATTTTCAATTTATTCACATTGAAACAACATCAACAATGAGGATTTTTCAGTGTAAAAGAACGAAATGCTGAGTTTCGAAGGTGTCACAGCGTGGGCGACTAACATCACAGTCCGGTAGCTCTCTCATTGTCTGAAAACAATTGTAATCAGCTTTTTTGAGACAATTCGCTAACTCCTTAAGTTCTTTTAAAGAGAAAACTTACCACACCACTTTGACCTCCACAATCGTGTTCCACTTTCAATGCGAATTCATAATTTGGGCTCAAGTCGCCGTCATCTTCTCCCCAAATGAACCCCTCGTAATGTCCGATAGCTTGATGTGTGAATCTCTTTAGCCAATCGTGGGTACTCGGACTGTTGTCGAGCTAAAATCAATGCGAAAATTAGGATGAATGTGTTACCTCCATTAAGGTTATAGAAAAATTAAACTGGTGTCTTTCAAATGGACACGTCAAGGTGTAGTTGACGGCTACATACGTGTACCAAGCGGTAGCTAGATGAAAACAGATGGCGAGTAAAAACGGAATTATCATCATTTTGCATCAATAAAGCTGCTCAAGACCAAATGTGCACAAAAAAGAATGATTTCTGTCAAACCAAAAGCAGACGTGAGAAGCAACTCGAATTTTGGAGTATGTTCTCGTGCCATTTCTCTCTTGGATTCCTCTAAAATAAAAAAAAACAGTTCAAATGAGTTTATTCCGTAAGTTTATCCGCTATCCGAGATGAAAATTCGATTCTTGATTTCTTACTCATTCCACAGTATAAAATTTATTTCCCCTAGAAAAATGTATCCTGTCGTTGGTCTGAAAATAGTCCTTTCCCCCGCCAAGTCGAAGAAAACAGCCCATACGAAATTGTTTGCTTCACCCTAAATTGTTATGTCAGGATTTCCTATTCTGTCTATTCCGCCAGCTCTTCTTGAAAAATGCATTTCTAAGGTATTTTTTATTTTATTATTCATTTTTTCCATTTATTTCAGACTGAACCAAGGAGCTATTTCAAGTTACAACAAACTGGCCACGCTGTCAGTGAATTCATCCAACAAAGTCGAAATATTTCTGTACATATCGAAGGAGAATATGAGCTAGGAATTAATGAACAGCACAATACTCAGTTGCTAAAGCTGAATCCGATATCAAAATTGGCTATTGATGGCGCCAGCTGCTATGGAATTCGATTTGAAGAACTTGAGCTGCAGGAATGGAGATTTGAAAAGGCCTATGAATTTCTGACAAAATATCGACTGACATGTAACGAGTTGAGAATGTACAATAAATTCTGGAACAATGATCGATGCACATTCATAAAATTGCTGAAACCTATCAAAATTGAAATGTTCGAAGTAACAGGAGATCTGACAAATGATCTCGACGTTCTGCTGACACCCAGAACTGTGGTAAGTGATTTCATATCTTTAAAAATTGCCTTCAGAAAAGTCTTACAATTTATGTAGATCATCTGAATTCTGTTAATACCACAAGGCAATTGTTTCCCCTGTACGAGGAGATTCGCATTTCTTTAATACGAACCATTTCAGATCATTTTCGCCATCTTCGTTCTATTCTACAGGTAAAAATACTTTATTTCACTAATTGTTTCCCAGATTTTACGCTCAAATCCATGGCCCAATCTCAAAAGATTCTCATTTTCCATGTTAGGAGAAATTTTGCAGTCACCTGAGCAATTTGAGCAGCAATTTCATGATCTAGATGGAAATCCCAGGCTGTTGGAGGCTGAAGATTGGAGAGAAGAGCTTACATTGGTAATCGATTTGCCCCAGGGATTTCCACAAGAAGCTAGCTGTAAAATAGTGGCGGATCGGCGGATGTTTTCCATTCATTACGAAATTGACTGAATCAATAAATAAATCTGTTTTCACAGCTTGTTCGTGTTCTATATTCTAAAGTTTCAAAGCTTCTTCTACCTGATAAAAGCTATATTATAAAGCTTCTTTATCCTGCTTGTCTCGTCACATTCAGCAAGAAAAAATAGTTTGCTCTAAACGGCATTGTTGCTCTTATTGGCAAGGAATTGTTTTCCTTTTCTTTCGCGTCGTTCAGCTGATTAATTTTCATTCAGCTTTTATTCTCAAATCCTCTACCAAATCTCAAGGAATTTAACGTTTCCATAATTGAAAAAGCATGCCTCTTTGATCTGAAAAAGCTGAAAGGCTGTAGAAATCTTTCTTTTCCAGCTTATTCCGTAACCGCTTTCAGTGAAGATCAGCTTTTATTGAAAACGGTATCGTCAGTCGTTGGAAATGAACTGTTTCCATTTCCGTTCACGTCGCACATCCCCTAAAAAGATCAAAGAGGTATGTTTTTTTTTATTTATTTTCCACAACTAATGTATTTCAGGTTAACATAGAGAAAATTGCGCCCATACCACCTGTAATTCCATCCAGTTTTCCACTTCTTTCTGTACAACCAGAGCTGTTTGAAAAGATAATTAATAAGGTAAATTTTATACCAGTTTTTATTTAAAAATTGCCATGTTGCAGTCGAATGGAAATGATTATTTCCGCTTGAGACAGACTTGTCATGCTTTGAATGATTTAGTCCAAAATAACCCGCGCATATCTGTCCATGTTGAGGAGAATTTTACGATTAGAGAAGAAGATGGAAAGCCTTGTCGATTATTTCACTTGATGCGTGACGATGACTTTAATGAGGAAGGCTACTACGGAACCCGGATAAGAGAAATTTGGACTTCTCCAGAGAGTGAAAAAGAATTTGGGCCGCTCGTTGAATATCTGAAAAAATCGCGGATAACCTGCGTGAAGCTAATTCTAACTGAACAAGTTTGGTCCAAAGAACAATGCGCGATTTTGATAAAAATAATGAAACCGACGCACATTCGCCTAGCCAGCGGTATTCATTTCAATAAACCTGACCGACATGAAGCTCTTCTCGGCAATAAAACTGTGGTGGGTGTTCTCTTTATCTTCAATTTATTTTATTTTTAGAAAGACGCGGATATTTGCGTGAATCCTGAGCTAGGTGCTATTGTTGTGGAAAAGCTTCTTCACCAATTCGAAGTAGCAAAAGTTCACGCAGGTGATGCTCCTGATCCGGTATCCGTGCTTCGCAGAGCTCTGCAGGTGAGATAAGAAATGTGAAAAATCCCGCTCATTTAGGTGTTTATTTCTCAAAAATTACTAAATCTCAAAACATTTCGTTTTTCTGTAAGGGGAGAAGGTCATCATTTCCTGGAGAAATTAAAAGAAGAATTTGAAGAGCTTGACTGGATTTCTCGGAAAATTAATGAATACGATAAAGAAGAGCTTTCGGCGATAGTTAAACTACCCGTATACTTTCCAGAATCCACATGTAAAATTGTTGCCCAATATTATTCTAATGAGTATCCTTACCGTGCCATTGTTTGGTATGATATGTATTACGAAGCTCAATAATTTAGCTGTATTGTCCCGCCTTATCACTTAATCTCAGCTCCATTTTGTGGCTACAACAATGAACAGTTCTTCTAATATTTTGTAATTTAAAGTTTCTGCCAGTTAAAATCTTATTTTTGTAAATGAGTTCGTCCTTTAGCCACTTGTTGTAAAAGTAAACAATATTCGAGATAATTTCCCGGTTTTTCTCATTTTTAAAGTGTTCAATTCTTGTAAATATCTCATGATCATAGCCAAAAGCTAAAAAGCGATAGCGGGCGGAATACGTAGCGCTTTTCCTCTCATTTGAGTAGCTTCCGCTTTCAGCGACGGTCGGCAGTATTTTTTCATACTCTCCAATATTTTCTCCATGTCTTCTCCAATGGACTCTCTGCCTCTTCTTTCTCTAGCTCCAGAGATGTTCACAAAGGTCATCAATAAGGTATGCTATTCTTTATCTATTTTTTAAATAGCCTTTTTTTAGCTGAAAGGAAAGGAATATTTCCTCCTGAGGCAGACATGCCGCGCTGTGAATGATCTGATTAATCACAATCGAGCTATTTGTCCTAATCTTGATGATTGTTTCAAGATAGAATATAATGCTTGGGGCGACGAGTTCGACCTGTATAACCGAAAGAAAGATTTTCTCTACAAGGAGGTCTACTCTGGAGCTCGTATTGGAGAACTTTGGCTGCCAGATAAACGAGCTTTATGGGATGCTAAACCTTCATATGAAGAAAAATTCCAAGAACTTGTGGAATTTATAAAAAAGGCTCGGATCACATGTGATGAGCTCGTTTTCAAGGATCTGGAGAATATCTGGTCGAAAGAACATTGTGATGCCTTCATAAAGATGTTGAAACCTCGATCAATCACTTTGAACAGTGATCATGGAAATCGATTTGAGGCTCTTTTTGAGCAAAATAAAATTACAGTAAGTAGAATTCGTTTTAATTTAAATTTATGACTATTTCCAGAAAATTGTCGATGTTACTGTGCCATTGGAACAGATTCAGAGTGCAATGAGAGGATTTCTGCCTAAATTTGAGCAAGTGACGCTTTTCACCGAGTCTTTACAGCCGATTTCTTTATTGAGGAATACTTTGCAGGTAAATTTTTAAAATAGACAAGTGCTGGAACTGAAAACGCGTATATCCCCTGTTTTTGGGCCAGTTTTCCCCAAAGATGGAAATTTGAAGTTAACATTCTTTTTTACAGCAATTTCTTGCTCAGCCTCATCCAAATCTCACGGATTTTACATTTATTACAATGTGCCATGGCGTGGAAAGTAAAGACGGATTGCTGCAAGAATTTAGTGAACTTTCTTGGACCCAAAGCAAAGTGAACACCTACTATGGCGATGGAATTCCCTATCATACTGAGTTAAGCGCTAATGTGCCGCTCCCTCCACAATTTCCTCCTCAATTTACCTGTAAACTTGTTGTTTATTGGCCCTGGCAACATCACCGTTACGATGATCCTGAAGTTTATTTTAATATATTTTATGAGGTCGAGGAAACTGATTGAAGTTGTTGTTTTGTTTACAATTATTCTCATTTGTATTGTAGCCATGTAATAAACATTTTCGTAAACTTTCCATTCCATTTCTGCAAGGTATTTAACTGTACTAAAAGATAT
The DNA here is from genome assembly GCA_964036215.1 of Oscheius sp. DF5033. Taxonomy (NCBI): domain Eukaryota; kingdom Metazoa; phylum Nematoda; class Chromadorea; order Rhabditida; family Rhabditidae; genus Oscheius; species Oscheius sp. DF5033. The sequence goes on along the minus strand of CAXIWN010000002.1, from coordinate 4,897,087 downwards.
CTCGTATAAAAATATTGGTTAAAATAATCAGTTTCAGAAAAAATCGCAATTTCTATCAAATGGCCTCGTCAATTTCACCTCCCGATGGTTTTCCTCTCCTTTCCCTTCATCCAACTTTATTTGATAAAATAATCAGCAAGGTATTTTACTTCATTTAACTTACTACAATATTTTCAGCTAAATGGAAAAGATTACTTCCAGTTGAGACAAACGTGCTGGGCAGTGAATGATACCATACAAAAAAGCCACACACTGTGCGTCCAAATAGATGGAAATTATACTATAGAATCTTGCCAATTATATTGCGCAGATCCAGAAGAAGCTGTAGATGAGGAGGCATATTATGGAGCCCGATTTAAAGAATTTTGGCCGCCACATCACTTTGATGTAGTCGAATTTGATTGGCTGTTTAATTTTTTGAAAAAACACCGGATTACATGCGTGGAACTGGTGTTACTTGATCGTTTTTGGACCAAAGAACAATGCATTGCCTTGATTAAAATTATGAAGCCAGTAAAAGTTCTTTTGGAAAGTGGAGTAAATTATTTGGATCGATACGAAGCCCTTTTCAGCTCGATAACATTGGTAAGAACTGTTTTCAACTAAATTTACAACTCTTTTAGAAAAATGTGAAAGTTTGGGTAAAATCGCAGTATGCTACGACAGTCGTGGTCAAGTTATTGCCGAAATTTGAGGAATTAAAAGTTATCATTTTGTCCAGTGAGATCGGGCCGATTACGACCCTGCGCAATGTTTTGCAGGTAGACATTCTAACGATACGAAATTTAATTAAGAAAAAGGAATTAAAATTAAAGATTAAAATCCCTTTTTAGATTTTTCTCACCCAAGCCTTCGGAAATCTTAATAAATTCAGTTTCGATGTGGTGGGCCATGGACTGAGCTGCAAAGATGGATTAGAGCGCGAATTTCGAGAGTATCACTGGATTCACAATACAGAAGAAGTGGAAGGAGGCGATGAAGAACTTGTCGCAACGGTGGACCTGCCCCAGCACTTCCCTCTTGGTTCTAGGTGTAAACTTCGCGTCAATTGGTATAATCCTAAGCCTCCCACATCCAGACTACCTATTCTTTGGTTTAAAATAGGTTACAAAAAGCAAATTTGACATCGGACATTGTGCGTTGGTCATAGTAATCTCATCGTATTTATTAAGGGACGGCTAAAGCTGTTTTTCGTAGTATTTCCTTTGTTTTCAATTGTACTCGATTTATTATAGCCATGTAATAAACATTTTCATAAAGTGCTTCTAGTTCCTAAAAAATGAAACATGCCCAATTCCATGATTAGAATCGATAGTGACTGTTCTCCCGCTTATCAGCTCGTTATGAACATGGCTCGACGCATTCTTATTGATTCAGTCACGATGGGCTTTCCTATTCTTTCTCTCACTCCATACAATTTGGAAAAGATTCTCAATAAGGTGAATAGTCGGTGTCTAACACACGGGAAACGGGCACTGTGGGATCCCAAAGAAGGAATTAGACGCTTGAAAATTCAAAAAATTTGCCTGATTTTTAAGCGAATCCGCCAGTTTCTCTCAAGGCTGAAAGCAAATTATATTTTTGTTTGAAATGAGATCAAATTTCAGGTTGAGTTCACGAGCTATTTCCGTTTGCAGCAGACATGTGTCGATATTTATGAATTTATTCGTAATTCAAAGAATTTGTCAGTCAATGCTGATGGAAATTATTTCCTCTATATATCTGAAGTATCTTGCCAATTAAAAAGCTACAAATTGGTCAATTATATGTCACAGCAACATTTGGATATTGAACAATACCGCGGGACTCGTTTTGAGATTCTTAATCTTCGTTTTATGTGGGATTTAACCCGTCATATGACTAAAGAAGATATAATGGAATTGGCAAAAAATCCCGAATTACTTGGGAAAACTATTGAAAAATGCGGGATAACGTGCACGGAGCTGAGCCTATCTGACATAGAATTCACCAAGAAATTGTGCGAAGTTTTCTTAAAAGTTTTAAAACCTATAAAAGTTAATTTACATCATGTCACTTTGGAACAATTGGAAGGATGTTTTGCCTGTCCAACTTTGGTAAGTGAATATTCCTAGGCACAGAATATTTAGCACTTTTAGAAATCTTTAATAGTCCTTGTAAATGCTGCCGATGTGCCCATAGCCGTTGAAAAACTCCTGACAAAACCTTGGGAAGTCAAAATCTCCGCATTGAGAGCCACGGATCCAGTTTCTCTACTTCGTTCTGTTTTACAGGTACCAAAATTGATAAAATAAAATAAATTCATTAAGATTATTGCCTCAAAAGACGCCGTAAAGCTGAAGAAGTTTCATTTCTCAGTTATTGGCAGCCTATTCTCGAGAGAAGCGTTACAAAAAGAATTCAGCGAATTGGATTGGACCGTGAAATTCACAAAAGAAGATTGCGTAGACTTTGTCACAGCAGTTGTCAACTTACCTCAACATTTTCCATCAACGACCACCTGTAAAATTTTAGCCCGCGCTGGACGCAACTTATCTTTAAACATGGTATATAACATTTATTATGAGGCATAAAGCATATTTTATTAGACAGAATCGTTCTTTTGCCCAAAGTAAAGTTGAATATACAGCCACAACTCTTGTCGATTCATTTCTCCACCAAAAGATTTGATTGGCTTTCCATTTTTGTAGAAAATAACTGTCGGAAAGCCGGCAACAATAGCACCGATTTTTTCTGCACTCTTAATTTCAGCTTTATAAACTGCTATATTGGAATTTTTCTCACTCTAAAATGCCACTTCCCGCTCAGCTTTTTCGGCCCTTACCTCTTCCTGGAAGGCTGTCTCCATTTGGGTACAGAATGTGCATTCTTTTGGTGGCAAAATGGAAGTAAATAGGACAATTACAGGTTTTGTAGACTTCAATACCTGACCGATAGGATTTCACAACGATCGAAAACGACTTTTCTCACCTTTGTTTCAAAAGTTTCCTTATCAGTTATTTCCAGGATAGCAGCGTGTGACGAAAATATGCAGAATGATAGGATTAGCACAGACGAACAGGAGGACCTTCTCATTTTTAGCGAAAACTGGGGGAAAAACGGCAATACAAAGAGAAATTGTAGACAAACAAGTTGTTCCAGAACTTGGAAAAAGTACAAAAACAACTGGAAAGGGCATCAACACAAACATTACGCCACTCTTTATTGAAAAGAGGAAGGGGGACCAGTGTTTGCAAGACAAATCCATAGAAACTCCACAAAAACATGGGGAGGTACGGATTGCAAGAGGAATCCATTAAAAGCCTCCAAAACAAAGGGGGACGGGGGCTGCAGGTTATCAGAGAGATCCAACATAAGTTTCCCTACAGCCACGTCTGCCTCTTTAAATTGCAGTTTATTATAATCGAATGTTAAAAATAACTTGTAGATAATAATGAAGTTGAGATCGGCTGATTGGAGGTGGATCGTAAGGGACAACTCTTTCTTCTTGAATAAATATCAAGGACGGGATGTCAAATATCTTCCGATGGAGCAATTTTTCAGTTAGATTCTTGTCAGCCTTATAGAAACTGACTTTATTATTGCGGTCACTCTGAAATCATTTTTATACCATATTTATTTTCTTTCTACCTCTTGGGCTACGATAATTTCAAGCGCAAAACACGCTTCACAATAGTTTTCGATTACCAATAGGAGGACGGGTTTAGAAGCGTAGAACACCTGAAAAATGCAGTATTTTTTCCAGAAGCAGGGTTGCAGGTAGATATGAGTTTCCCGGTCACTTCGAGACCCATTTAAACTAACCTTTGTCTTAAATTCCAGCGGATTGGTAATTTCCCACAGGGGATTTGCAAGACAACTAGAAAATACAGCGACTATCATCAAAATTACCCGAAAATAGTCGAATTCCATGTTGCCGACAGTTTCCTGCAGTCTGGCAGCCAATTTTCCTTATCAAAATAGTTTGTCAGAAACCACGAAGAAGAAAAACATGATGGATTGTCGGTTTCTGTTGATTTTCTGTCAAATAATACCGTAGAGAAATAGACGACAACAATTCCAGTCTACGTTTATTTAGTAATTTCCCCTGCTAATTCCATAAAATACGATTCAATTTGTTTTTTGTCCTTGATCGGCTTGTCAACGGGCACAGCTTTTCCATTTTTGACTTTCATTAGGGCAGGAATATTGGAGAAATGATGTCCACCAGGGGATTCAAAGTCAGCAATCATGTCGCGAGCCTTATAGACGGCTACATTTTGATAGGCTTTGGCTACTTCTTCAACCATTTTTTCTGCCTTTTCACAGGGTTTTTCGGAAGTATCTGGGCACTTGGGTATGAGACCATAGACGAATACTAGCGCTGGTTTGGATGACTTTTGAAGGAGCTGGAAAGATTGAATAAAATTAGAAGGAAATCCCACTTTTGATTCGAATTCTTTTCCACTGGTTATTTCCGTTAGTCCTGCTGCGCTGGAGGAGACCAGTAGCAGAAAGACAGGGACCGTGGACAATAGGGAAATGGACATTTTGTGATAATGGCTGCTCTCTTGAAGAATGAACAGTTATGCTGAATGAGATATCTAAAAAACGGACTGAAAGCGTTTGATTTGATTTAAAACCTAGTAACTAATATTCTGTTCAGACAAATAAAAAAGAAAAAGACAAAACTGACGAGTTTATTGCCAGTCTGGCCAGTTATATATCCAGTAACCAAATCAACTTGTCCCAGAATAGAGTATGGTCGATGAACATTCAGATATTTATTTGGTACATATGTAGACGGCCTTGTTTACCCCTAGCAAAACTACCAATAGTTTCTGACCAGACTGGGAGTAATTCAACATCAACAACAGGTGTCTGATCTTCCCGCATATCATCCATCATTCTAACAACCAACAATTATGTGAATTTGTCCCGATTTACACGTACAAACATATTTTCAGAAGCTCTCAGTCAATTTCCGGGTAGTTTTCTTGGATTCTTCATTGTATTTTGTTTGCTCCAGGCATTAAGGCGAGCTTTTACCTATTCTGTTTTATTCCATCGCCCCTCTACAGACCGCAGAGTGCCTGATATTTCAAAGAACACGACAACAAGAGGAGCCCTTTTTCTTTCTTCCTGTCTATAAATAGTTTATGCCAAAAATTTCAGACCAGCCTCTGTTTCCATGGCTAGTTTTCAGCTGGCTTTTTCAGTTGCTAAGGGTTTCAACCCACCAATTCAGCAATCTTTCCACAAGAGGCTCATTTCACCATGAGTTCACATCAATCTCGAGCCCAGGTATCCTTTCTCCTTCTTTTTTCTAAATATTCCCTTTCAGGTTACTTCTCCTCCGCCTCCTTATGCTGAGCAGGATCCAGCTAAGCCGGGCGAACGTCGTCGGAGTCATTCGCGGGGAAGAAAAGCTCAAGGAGAGGGGAATGGCGGCCCGGCTATCGGGGTACCGGTAACTTTTCTGGGCTGATAATCTCAACAGTAGGTGATTTATGTTGCTGCGGTACAGATGCACTGTCGCTGTATGAAAGGGATTCAAGATAAGAGACAGGGGAGTCGCGACGAGAATGAGAAGCAGTAATCTTTTCCTTAAAATTCTCTGTATTTTTTAAATAAATTATTTTATAGCCGGAAAATTGTCCAGGAAGAGCTGGGAAACACTTCCTGGTTCAGGGAAAGCCAATAGATTGAGTCCCGAAGTAAAACAATAGCCGGACAAAACAGAGTTTGAACCTTCCGAGCACTGAAAATGTGATGTTCCAAGAAGAAAAGAATGGTTTCACACCAGTCAGCTGGTCCTTTTTCACCATAGAAAAGCACATGGGTGGCCTTATAAAAAGTTTTCGCCGAGTTGTCTGGTTAAACATTACCAGACGAGGGAATTGTTTCAGCCAGTTGGCAGCTTATTTAAAGAAGAAGGCCCAACTCGCCTAACTTCTCGGTCTTTCAACTGCCAGATTAATTTCCTATTTCAATATTTGTTTTATAGATTCAGTGGATGAAAACTGTGATCTCTAACCCAATTTTTCCCTAGCAAAACGATGTTTTTCCCCATAAAAAGGTGCTCCCCGTTCAGAGGTCAAAAACTTGGATTATTGAGGCAATTCCCCGCTGTTTTACAGCCTATTTGCTCAAACGATTACCAACTAAATGAAAGTGGTCTTTGGCAGATTATTGCCCGGTGGAACAACCTAATTCAATCTTTGCTTCTTATTTTGACCGATTACTGTAATTTTTATGGGAGTTCCATTCTCTTTCCAATGAAGAGAGCTGATGGCCGTATACGGGTGGTGTAGAAGAACTTCGAGCCATTAGAGAACTTCAGAAAACTGCTAGTACTGTCCTGGAGTTTTTACAAAGTTGGAATTTTTCTCAATTTTGAATGGAAATTACGGTGCTTTGGACCAAAGCCTTTGGTGCCCGTTGGCTGATCTCAACTGTTACATCGCCAAATTTCAGAACTACGTACACGAATCATTTACGCTGACTCTTCTCCTAATCTTCAGCACTTTTTTTATTAACTGCAAATTCAAGGATCCTGGCCCTATCACAAAGATCAAATTGGTCTGTATTCTTCTGTGTTGACCTTGCGATTCACAGCGGGAGTTCCAGATCATTAACTAAACCTCTTCGTTTCAACCCATCTACTAGACCTGTCATTTTTGGGAGGCAGACACGTTCAATTCTCTTTAGTACCAATTCAATTTTATTTAAATGGGGTTAAAAACCGCCGAAAAAGTAGAATTTATGTGACAGTTCGGCCACAATTTTGTTTTGAACCTTTGATTGTTGGAGTCTTTTCTGTTACTTCGTGCTCTCATTGACTGTCAAGTTCATTTTTGTTTCTATTTATCCAAACCATTTCTCTTCCACTAATTGTTCATAGATCAAAAAAGTAAACATTCTTCCGGTTTCAATTCTCACATATTTTCAGTAATGAATCTATTCCTGGTCCTCTTTTTCCCTGTTGTTTTTGGCTACAAGGTGCTGGTCTACAATCCCCGTTTTGCCTACGCTCATGTTCAATATATGGGAAATTTAGCGGATATCCTGGTCGATGCTGGATTTGATGTGGTAAGTCCCTAATTTTTTTGGTTATTGGTAAATTTTAGACAGTTCTCTTGAACGATGTTGACGATCGTTATCCCCACAATGGAACGACCAAAGCCAAAAGAATCTATGTCCCTGCGTGTCAAGAAGCCGCTAAAAATATTCGAAAAGCTACCGATGATGAATTTTGCAAGGAGATTTGGAAAACCAGCGCTACTAATCCTTTGATTATGAATGCTGTAAGCGTGTAGACAAAAACTTACCCAAATTTCTAGTTAAAAGATGTTTTTAAAGAAGTCTCCGTACCACAATGTCGATATCTCCTGGCACAGAAAGACGTCCTCAACCAGTTACAGAAGGAGAAATTCGATGTTGGAGTGACGGAAGTCTTCGAAAGCTGTGGACTTGGCCTTTTTGAAGCAATTGGAATCAAATCGACCATTATTGGCAGTTCGATGACCATTCTGGAAGCCACTTCTTCTTCTGTGGGGGCTCCACTGTTTCCTAGTTTTACACCGGGTAATTTTTTTGGCTTTCTCGTCAAAACAGGGTTTTTTTTTTAAAAATGCAGTGGTAGATTTGATTTTTCTTTTGAGGATTTGAACCATTTTTCCTGCTTGTTCCTCCCCTTCGCTTCCAAAAAAACCCAAAATTTCCTTTTTTTTCACATCAAACGGCTTCTTTTTTTCCAGGATCCTTTGCCCAAGGAACAGATTCCATGTCATTTTTGGAAAGGCTGGAAAATATCATCCACATGGCAATAAGCTACGACTTCTCCGCTTCTTTAGGAGATGCTCAGCATCAGCTATTTGTTAAAAGATACGGGCGGAATTTCCCCAGCATGGAAGTAGGCTTATTTCAATATAAAATTGTCTTTTTTTCAGACTCTTGTGTCCAAAGCCCAGCTGGTTTTCACCAATTCCATCCCGTATTTTGATTATCCACGTCTTACTTTGAGAAAAGTTTTAGATTTGGGTGGAATTACTTACCAACAGCCAAAACCTCTTTCAGCGGTAAAATTTTGATCAGAAATCTTTATTGGGAATTTTAGGAATGGGAAGAAATCCTCCAAAAAAGGCCAGCAGTCCTCCTGTCCTTTGGCTCTGTAGCCAAGAGTATCCATATGCCGGAAGAATATAAGGCAACTTTGATCGAAACAATCAAGCGGTTAGTTTTTTATTTAAAAAATTTTAATAAGGCGCAAAACGAAAGGAAATTTAAAAAAAAGGCTCAAAGTGAAAAGAATAAAATCGAAAAAGTTGTTCTGCGTTCGGGGGGAATCGAACCCCCGTCGAATGCTTGGAAGGCATCCATGCTGACCATTACACCACGAACGCGGATGTATTCGCTTTTCAGAACTAGAGAGACTTGATCGCGTTTGGGATTATATAGACTTCCAGCTTTTGTACAGATTCCTCTACGTATTCCACATAATTTAAACGGGTTTTCAGATTCCCCAACGTTACTTTCATTTGGAAACATGAACATCCCATCGATTCTCGTCTTTTTGAAGTAGACAACATTGTGGTCAACACTTGGGTCCCCCAGAAAGATCTCCTAGGTTAGTTTTTTTCATTCACGCGTGACTTTTTTTCCAGCTCATCCTCGTGTTATTGGTTTCATAACCCATGGAGGAGCAAATTCCGTCACTGAGGCTGCTTTCCAAGGAAAACCAATGATTATTGTTCCCGTTTTTGCTGATCAAACACGAATGGGTAATATTGCTCAATCACGGGGAATTGGCATTCTACTGACGAAGAGACAATTAGCTGATATTGAAGTGCTGACATCGTCCATACGCAAGTTGCTGTATTCTGATGAGTAAGCGGACAGTAAACAACGGACAGACCAAAATTCCAGGATTAAAGAAGCTTGCAAGAGGTTTTTGACTTTATTGTCTTCTGTCGATTACAATCCAGCCAAAGTTTTTACGGATCATGTTCGATTGGTAAGGAAAAGAAGTGAAAAATTTTATAATTTACCGAAATTTTGTTTTTTTGAAGACCGGGGCTCGTTTCCTTTTGTCCGACGGGGAATTTATAGGAGTTTGGGGTTTTTTTATTGATAATTTCGCAAAATTTTCGCTTATTCCTAACCAATCAACGCAAATTTTTGATCAACCTCGTTCTCCTCCAAGCTGAAAAGCCGGCAATATGTCTCTCACTATAATAATCGCCGCGTTTTCAGCTAGCCCAGTTCAAATCACTGAAGGAACTTCAACCAAAATCAGCAGAACTGAGTACTTTCGTCCTCTACGGCTTGGATATTGCACTATTCCTACTACTCGTCGCTGTTGTTCTTCTCCTGTCTCTAGTCTTTATTACAAGACGATTGTTACTTTTTATTTCTTCAATTTTAAATCCAAAGAAAAAGTGCGAATAAAACTACTCGGGTTCTTTTCTTTGATCACGGATTTATTTTCCACCGTAGATAAATGACAGTAATGAGCCAGGATTCAAAGACTGAATAAACAGTTCTGATGTCAAATCTTTTCACTAGAAAACGGGTATAAAAATCCGTAATCAAGAGGATCTTCACTCCGCTCTCTCCGTCTCATAAATGAGAGAAGTTGTCTGGCTAAAATTACTTCCTTTCCACTTCAATTGAAATTAGCCACATTCAGGACAACGAGTCTCCAGTGTAATTTCCTGGTATTCTACACCTTGAGACGTCGCTAATCCAGGCCAGAAATCTTGTGCATTATAAAATAGCCAGGTTGTTTCCCCATTCCAGTCCCAGACCGGGTAATCCTTCACTTTTCAAATTTTGTTTCTATGCCGCCAACATGGATACACGGGCAGATTTTAATTAAAATAATGACTAATGGGCCTTTTTTCCTCATATATACTTGCACTTCCCTGTTGACTTTACTCGTCAGGAACTCGCCAGACCCTTTTCCTTTCTTTTCTGGAGGTTTTTTGCCTTTACAACAGCCAAAATACAGAATCTCTTGAAATCAACAAAGGTCCCAGACTGCCAGGAAATTTTTCTCTTACCCTTGGGGACTTCAAGCGGTAAAAAATACTCCATTTCCCGTTAGAAATCGTCTAATTTTCAGTTTTTGGCTAAAAAATTGCAGAAACCATACGGTCTGAAAGGAACGGGGCAAATTTTGGCTCTTTGTATTCTTTTCTCAAATAATCTTCTCGCATTTTGTGAATTTGACTCCGATTAGGACTAAAACTTTCTTTTTTCTAGGTAACCATGAAGCTGACATTCTTCCTCTTCCTGCTGGGAACATGCCTTCTTTATCAGTTAACTGAAGCGAGAGGAAGCTCGTAAGTTTTCCTCCAATTTTCTGAAATGGCAGCAATTTTTCCAGACTTTTTGGAGAACGCTACCTGTTCCGTAATCCAGGAGCCCGCCCAAAACGTCCCTTCTTCCGTGGAATGGATCGCATTGAAGGAGTCGATTGGTCCAGCCTCTGTGAAAAGGAATACCTGAAAAATCTCTATCCCGACATGTGCCCTGATGAGTAAATCGGCCTGGTAGTGATACTCTACGTGATAATCTTGTTGACCAATAAAGAGATTTTTAAATGGGTTTTTGTCGTTCTGCCAGCGGGGATTCCAATCTCCCGGTGTCGAAATTTCAAAAGCGATGTCAAAAAATGACAAAATTTTCCAGAAATTGTCCAATTGACCGGAAGAAAGCCATAAAACTTGACAATTTTACAATAAATCACGCTTTTGACACGATTTTTAACAAGAAATCAGCTTATTATCGATGGCAATTCGCAGTTGCACTTCATTCTCGCCAGCTCTAACTTCGTGGAATGTACCATTTCAACCAGACTGGCTATCCTGTGCAGCCGCCTCGAGGTTCTATTGATCTTGTTGGGCATGGTCAGTTTATTTCCATTTTTTGAGGATTTCCTGCGGTCGAAATTGACGTTTTTGCCTTTTTTACGAGGCAATCAAAAGAGCAGCCGCCATTCTTTGCGCTGCTGGGCGCCCTGAACATTTTCTATTTGTTACTGGCTATCAACGGCTATTTTTTCAGGACTTACTCCTCGAATTCGTCGCCGGCGTACAACTTTTACCAGTGCGCAACAGGATGCGCTGGAGGAAGCCTTCGACAGAAACCATTTTCCCGAACAGCCGGAACGGACGCAAATATCAGAGGAATTAGGCATAGAGGAGAGAAGAATTCAGGTTTGTTTTATTGCTTCTGTTGATATTTGAGGAAATTGCCACAAAATCAACTAGAAATTATCTAATAGAGCTACTTTTCCTGTCAAAACTTCACATTTTCGAGGAGACAAAGTAATTTGAATATTTTTAGATATGGTTCAAGAATCGCCGCGCCAAATTTCGTCACCATCTAAAGATCCAGCAAATGCAAGGAGTTCAGAATCCCCATACGACTCTTTTTAATCCTTCTGGCGACAATGCGCAGTCTATTGGTCGTGGCCGACGCCGAAAAGCGCCGACTCCATCTTTAGTCGATCCTTTTCATTTTGATCAGAACAGTACTGGCAACGATTCTGGAGATTCTCCTATAATCCAAGAGAAGAAGAACACGGAAGAGGTCAATTCCAAAAAAGGCTCAATAAATTGATAATTTTCAGATTAGTAGGCCCATTTTCTCGTATGCTGATGCTATTGCTGCTCTCGGTTATCAAGAGACTCTTCGTCCTGCCAGTCTCATTTCTCCTGCTGGCATTCACGAATCGCCACAGCAGCAGTCAGTCAACTTTAACCAATCAGAGACAAATGTCCCCTCTTATCCAACTACGTATTACACCGATCTTAGCACTATGTAAAATTATATATCATTTAATAAATTTTTTTGTAGACAGGGAAGATTTATTGTTAACCCTTTCGCGACAATTCGGGCCACCGTATCGTACAAAAGTTATCGCTTGGGAGCATGCGATCCAGTTTCATTTTCCGAATTTCATCACTTTTATTGTATTCTATACAATCTTGACTAAATCAACCGTTGTTCATCGCTTTCCATTCAATAAACATTTGGCCAGATGTTTTTTTTACCCCAAAAGCGAATTCTTTCTACGCTGGTGGCTAATGTGCGTTCGGGAATTTCCAGAATCAATAATTGGCATTCTCTTCGACCAATGTCTACCTTTCCCCTGTTGGAGCTTCCTGTTCGACTTGTGGAAGACATCGTTAACAAGGTACCCGCTTTAGATCCATTTTCTATCAAAAGTATTCCAGGTCGAACCGAAAAGTAATTTTCGGCTTCGTCAAACATGTCGCGCAATGTCTGAACTGCATCAAAAAAGTCGCAGAATCTCCGTTTTTGTGAACAAAACATTTTACATCGAATGGAAAGAATCAGTGTCTGAACTATCCATATCCGTCCGTTGCGATCGCATTGTTGTTGATGTTGAAGCATGTTACGGAATTCGAGGACATTCATTTTATCCAGAACAAAACAAAAATGAGGTGCAATATAGACAACTCTGTGAATTTTTAAAAAAATATCGGTTAACCTGTGACTAGATAGAGCATCTGAATCAATTTTCTGCCTTACAAATCGTGAACTTGCTGAATCTTTTGAAGCCTACCTTTATTTTACGCTATCACTGCTCTACCCCAGAATTACTTGAAGCAATTATGACATCCAAAACTTTGGTAGGTTTCGTTTGAATTATTACGATATTTTTACTCGGTTCAGAAAAGAGTTAGGGTACTGCAAGTGGATCCAATGTATGCCGTTTCTGTGACTACTAAACTTGTTTCTCGTTTCCCAAGTGTAGAGATTGTTGCGGGCTATGTCAGTGAACCCGTACCTTTTATCCGAGAAATTCAAAAAGTAAAAGTCTAAACAGAATCAGGATTTCTTTCTTTTTAGACATTATTTTCTATGGATCTGTCAAATGTTGAAGTATTCTTTTTGTCTGTGGATGCATCGGGTCGCCCGTCTCGAAATCAATTGGAACAAGACTTTCCAGGTCTCCAATGGACCTATGAATATATGGATGAAATTGGCTTTGAAATGTTTACGGCAGTAATCGATATACCTTCTCATTTTCCTCAGAGCTCTTCGTGTAAATTTTCGACAGTTTGTCAAGACTTTAATCCATCTTATGGAATCGAATATGAAGGTTGATGTTTCCCCATATATGACTTTCCCATTACTTATATTGTAATTTGTTGATGCTCAAATAAATCAGGTGTTTTTTTGTCGCTTTTCATTCAACAAAAATTTGGCCAGATGTTTTTTACCACACAAGCAAATTATTCGTTATTGTGATCGTGGAGTAATGTTTTGAAAAATAATTAAATATTTCATAACGCTAACAAATCTGAGTTTTTATTTGACAGAGTGCTTGATCTACAAAGTTTAAAAGTGGTATTTCGTGTACATGTAGGATCATTATTGACCTATGATGTACATCGGAACTACAGCTGGTGATAAACATCTGCTCCCAAAGTCTTCTGAGAAAGGAAACAGTCGGAAAATGGCCTCCCTGTAGGGTTTGATAATTACAATTGTGGCTATGGTATTAATTAAAGGATAAAACGTTAGAGATATGATAATCATCGGCCATCCCAAAATTGGTCATATAGGCGGGAATCTAACCTGCTGTTGAAAATACTGCCAGCGTAGCAAAACCTATCGAAGCTATTGGAATAATCATCATAATTATTGGTACAAAGGCCTAGAATTCGATTATTTTGGGCAGTAGAATATCACCTGAACGGGTAGCATAATTGTTAGCCTCTTTTGTAGAAAATAATTGGATGATGACGTCAATTGAGAACTTTTGAGCGATAAGATATGTAGTTCTCACTGTGAACTATTGCTGAAAAACAGAATCACATGCCATCATGCCCTCATTCCTGGTGATTATTCTATTGAACAATGCAAAGATCTGTTGAATTGTTCAATCTTTTTCATGATATACAGTACTCCACAAAATGATAGCACCACCCCTAATTTTTGCCGTCAAAATCCAAATTTTTCAGTTTTGATAAAAGTGATTAGTACAAAAGGTTTGTTCAGTTTGTCCATACCTTGATAACGGCTGTACAGAGGCCTTTGGTCCAATTCGCCTCAACCCCCCTAATTCCCAGTTTTAGCTGGCTGACCCAACGGTAGATCCTTTTTTTCTTGATAAATATGGTAATTCGTCCATGCTCAAACGTTTCCCATATTGTTCGAATCAGGTGGATAGGTGGAACAGTCAGGAAGAGCGATTTCTTTAAGTGGAAGCCGTGCTATGAGGCGGGAATTTCTATTATATAATTTTATGGTAAAATCTTCTCTATTTCTTTCTCTCTAATAAATGCTAAATATTGATTAGGAGAAATTTTCTCCAATCTCGCTTCAATAAGTGTCGCGTCGTCAGAAAATTACGAAATCAATTGCTGCTTTAGCTATTCCTTATTTCATCACGATGTCTGACTTCCCTCTGTTGAATCTTCCCCAAGTCCTACTTGAAAACGTTCTTACCAAGGTCTCCTTTAAATTTTTCTTGATTCAAAAAATTCAGACTAATTCGAACAGCAATTTTCGTCTCCGCCGGACGTGCTATTACCTGCGTGATCTCATTCAATCGAGCAAAAACGCCACTGTTTGTTGGAATGGGATATTTTGCATCGGCTTATTTGGAATTCATCGTTACGTCTCAATTTGTAGATATCAAGTTCGCATCGATATGGAAGGATTTTATGGAGCCCGTTTGGAACAGCTTCATATTGCAAACCACGTGGATCCTCATCAATTCCAGGAGATCTATGATTATTTACGAAAATATCGTATAACTTGCAACAAAGCCAGCCTATCTGTCTTATTTACCACTGATCAGTATGCGAGTCTGCTGGAATTATTGAAACCTGTTGATATCAAAATCGAATGTCTAGGAATTAGCGGCATGCATCGGGTGCTACTTTGTTCTAAAACTTTAGTAAGTAATTTTGATAACCATTTTTTTGTATATTGTTTTTTAGAGCCGGGTGAATGTATGTGTGACACATGATGATGCTGTCGATGCCATGGAAAAGCTTCTATCTCGTTATAAAGAAATAGAGGTCGCTATCTCAGTCACAAGAGTTAATCGACCTGATGTCTTCGCTATGCTCCGCCAATCGTTGGAGGTGATAAGAAAGATAAGATACATCTTGAAAACCCCTTTCTAGGTACTTCTTTCAAGTGAGCAATCTGCTACAAAATTCATCTTGAAATTATACGGACCATCATCTTCTCTCGAGCAGTTGGCAGAAGCATTCCCCACTATCAACTGGATCTACCAATTGGAAGAGAAGGATCCCTTCAGTGTGGACAAATATTGTGCTAAAGTGGCCTTACCATCGCATTTCCCACAGTATTCTACCTGTAAACTGACTGTAGACTATCTTCAGGGCGCAATGTATACAAAATATCAGTTGTACTATGAGATTTGCTCAGAATAAATTGACGCTTCTTGTATTTCTGTTCCTCTGGAATAAATTTTTAATGTTTCTTTTCATATTCTATTTTCCTGCCAGACATTTCGGTTTGAATAAATTCTCGAAGGCTGCTTGTTTGGAGAAATTTGTGCTTACGCTTCGAGTCAGCAATAATCGTGCGTTCAATTTTTACGGTATTCTCGTTCAGTTTCTCCTTGCCCGGTTTCCCGTTTCTCAATCTTCCCCCCGCTCCTGGTGGAGAAAATAATTGCCAAGGTTTTTTTTATTATCAACATTTTTAAAGAATATTCCAGACTGACACTAAAAGCAATTTCCGTCTTCGTCAGACTTGTCACGATGTTCATGACCTCATCAAATCGAACCGCAGCATTATTGCGCTACTAGAAAGATCATTGAATATAGAGCTTGCGATTCTTCCGTGTCCACTACACAACGTTAACAGGAAAGAGTATTCGTGCAGTATTCGTGTTTTTTTTTGGGAAATGTTGGATAATATAGTCGGTTTCCAACTCTGGGGGAAACGGGCGCTGTGGGACCTCAAGACGCGCGCGTTTGAATCCAATGAAAATTCGAAATATTTGCCTGATTTTCAAGTGGTCCTACAACGCCCGTTTCCCCAGAGTTGGAAACCGACTATAATAAAAAATGTGGAATTATCTTTGATATTTTTGTAATAGAAAATCCCCGATCATTTGACCTGGACGCGGAAAGAGGATCACTAATCCCCAATGAAATTCTCACCGCGTATTGTTGCTGCTCCTCACCTTTAAAGGTGAACTGCGTCACTGTTAACTTTCCTTTTTGCACTCCTTATCACACAACAACAGAGAGAAATTTAGAAGACATTATCTTTTTTTTTATTTTAAAACACTACTGATAACTGAAGCTTCGACGGAATAAGTGTACCTCGACCCCACACAGTCAGCTCTTTTGGAAGAATCTCCTCATGCGTATAAAAAGGTCTTCCTGATAGTTTTGTTTTTCTGTTTTAATACCTAGTAGAGTGTGCTCTATACATTCGCTCTCTTTTCCCAATCGGTGTGTTTGCATTTGATCCAACCTGTTCCATTTAATAATAACGAGGAATTTCCACGAGGAAGAGAAAAGAACGCTGATTCGATTTAACCACACAGTCACACTGTTGAGTAAATTTTGACCTTTAACCGAAAGTATTATCGCAAAATATGTGTTGTTGTTCATTTCTTTTTCCGGTCCGTCTAACAGTCTCTATACACAATCTTTTGCTGGGAGGGATTAGACTTTTATCATCAGCCGCTATGATTCATTATTTGCGTGTTTTGTTATTCTGCTAATGCACATAAAAATATCTGCACATACTCTTCAAAAGTTCTCTCTTCCTTGGGTGCAGTTCCTTACTCGTTTCTTCTGCAATAACCGGCAAATTTTCTTGTTGTACTCCTCATAAGACGCCTTATAGATCCCATGGATAATTATAATGGGCCAACTTCTAGTACAGCCTCATTATTACCAAAAGGAGAAGATGAAGAGGATAATAGCGATGATAATAAGCGGAAGATTTCAACTGCCGTTCAAACTGATGAATTGCGACAAGAGGAACTTCAACTTCAGCAAAAGTCGGAAACATTTTTCTACTATAGATGGTCGAAATATTTGCAGAACTTCATATCAAGGAAATTCTCACGAGAAAAGAGCTTACGTACAACTTTGGATCACCATAAATGTTCTTCTCTGTGTTGCTGTAGTGTCACGTCAGTTGTGTGAAAAGAATAAGTTATACATTGGCGAATGGGCAGAAGTGGTGAGTACCTTCAAGCACCACCATATTATGGAACACAGACAATAATGATGTGCTACTATTTGCCTTCTTTTCTCATCTGTTTTGTCCTTCCGATCTGTTTTTGGGAGGGGAACTACGAGCCATTAGGGAGTTTTGCTTTACGCCTTATCCATACCAGTAATAGCGCATCTAAACAGTAATATCTTCTCATTTTTAGTAATATCTATTCTATTCATTGCCAATGAAGTTGGTGAAATTGTCGGATGTTTGGATGGCGCTTATCAATGTTGTTGGGGGTGAGTTTAAAAAAAGTATGGAAATCGTAAATTGTAGGGGAATACAACATCTCTTAGAGATAATGTTCTTTATTGGTCTGGCCGTTTATGTACAATTTAATCAATATGTAAGTTTATCGCTTCACTAATGGTTATTTAAAAAAAATCTTATAGTTTCCAAGGAGTAATATATTCCATCTGTTCTGCTATCTCCACCTCTGCTCAGCTGCCATTTACACGTACATTGTACGCCTGATGCTAGAAGAGAAACACATCTACTCGGAAATTTTCAAGTAATTTTATAGAGGATTATTGAAATATAATGAATTTTAGTCACACCCGCTCATATTCAGAAATTGATTATCGAATAAGAGGAAGAGTTTATTGGCTGTCTGAAGAGGATCAGGTTAACTGTAGTCTAACGAGAAATTTTGTTAAATGCATCTTTTTGGAATACCGGGAAATGATGTAAGTTTTAACTAACATTAAAATGACAAACAAAAATATAGCTTGTTTCAAATGGATATGTTTTGGTTAAAGGTTAAATCGATCTAGATAGAGCGCCCGGGCGTCTAGATGGGTCAGATGCTCGATTTTGCTTTCTTGTTTATGCAATTTTCTGTGAATTTCTTTCTTATTTTCATGCTAATTCACTGTTCGCTAAATTTCAAATTTTCGGAAAACGCTAATTTTTCCCGCCAAACATTTTAGTTGCAAAATTAAAAAGATGAGCGCACGTTTCTAGGAAAAACGACGCATTTTTAAGCTTAGCTCTCTTTTGCAATAAATTCCCCACCTGCGAATCTACGAAAATAGACTGCGGGACCAAGTATTCGTCTGCTCTATCGATATAAAAAATTGAAAAAACTGAATATCTCAGCAAGGGAACGTCAAAAATACCCCAAAACCCTTATTCGCGTAGATTTCGGTACGCCGAAGCGATTGGAAAAAGCAGAAAATGTTGAAAAAGTGTAGTTTTGTCGGAAAACGTGCGCTCATCTTCCCTATATAAAAATCAAGTTTGTCCGCTGTTTACGCGTGAATTTTCTGCTACGACATTTACGAAAAATGTTTAAAAATATTTCTCTCGACACTGTCACATCCAATCTTTCTGATTTTTAGTGCAAATAACAGATCTCAAAAAGACGAACATTTTGATATATGAACGACAACGTGGTTCTCTGAAAAAGCTATTTTATTCATTGAAAATAAATTTTTCTTCTAAAAATCGGACGAATTTTCATATCTCCCAAATTTTATAGTATTTTCTTATTTTCTCTTTTAAATAAAAATGCATAAAATAAAGATTAGCATTGGAGCGCGAGACCTTTAAAGTCCCGGTGTCCGCGAACAGTGAATTTTTATTGCATTTACCTACTAAAATTCTGCCGAAAAAATACAATAATTAGCATAGACAAGGTGAAAGTACAAATTACGAGAGGTGTTCGGCAGGGAGACGCCCTTTCCCCAAAACTTTTCAACATTGTACTAAATAGTGCTCTAACCGCAGTCGATTGGGAAGAAAGTGGATTAAATATCAATGGAAGAAGGCTCCAATCCTTGGCTTACGCTGACGACTTAGCTGTAGTAGCAAAATCAAGACACGAGCTGAAGAAAACAATAGAGAAGATCGCAGAAGAATGTGCCAAAGTTGGATTGGTAATCAACTACAAGAAAAGCGAAATTCTAACCAACAGGTTAGAACAGGGAAGAACGCTGAGAACGGCTGAAGGCATAATTGACTGCAAAGATTCAGTGAGATATCTCGGAGCAATGGTCAGCTTACCACCCAACGACGAAGCAGAAGTGAAAAACAGATTACGAGGGGCCTGGTGCGGTTGGGAAAAACTGAGAAAATACCTCACAGACAAAACCATCCCGATGACGAGAAGGAAACAACTTTTTGATGCCTGTATCACGTCGACAGCCCTCTATGGCTGCGAAGTCTGGGCACTGAGAGAAAAGGAAAAAAGGTTACTGGATGTTACGCTGCTAAAAATGGAACGGAGAATGATTGGAATCAAACTGGAAAATAAATGGAAGAACGAAAAAGTACAAGCAAAGACCGGGCTGAAAAGATGGGTTTCTGAAATAGTAAAACGAAAGCTTCGTTGGGCAGACAAAATCCGAAAAATGGAACATGAAGAATGGACTCGCACCACTACAGAATGGACGCCGTACGATAAAAAAAGAGGAAAAGGACAACCATGTTCTAGATGGAGAGATGAAGTTAGTAAAATAATGGGTATCAACTGGTGGAGTAAAGAAAACAATGAATGGGAGAAGTCCTACCGTCATCATGCCACAATCGCATAGATATGATACATTAAATAAAAATAAATAAATAGATCATTGCGAATTCAAAAAATGCTAAATTTACAGAAATAATTTTTTGCATATTTCAAAAAATTGAAATCGCGCCGTTGCGCAGCGAGACATTTCCATTTGAAACAGACTATAGTTACTGGGACAAGAACACGCAGGGCTACCTAAAAATCGTAGTTTTATAAATTCTTTTTCAGTGCAGCTGTTGCTCTCGAATCTCTGGTTGTCGGCATTTCTTTGATTATTGCTATTATCTCCGTCGTTGGAGAAAGTGAGGAGCATACGGATACAGCGCCTACGAGAATCGAGATTCCCCTATTAGATCGAATTAAAGATCTAATTCAACGCTTACGCAGCCTTAATTCAGAAAAATTAGGATGGGTGGTGACAAGTAAGATGTAAATTTTACAGCAACAAAGTGTTCCAGTTTTTTTCGCTCTTATTGCTGAAATCGTGATCGTAAAAAGTAATTATTGGAAAGCAGAACCGAATAATTTTACAAACAAACTGGTAAGCTGTAGTAACATTTGAACGTATGTGCTTCCGGCATAACGAGGAAATGGGGAAAAGAACTTCTCTCGGGGTCATGCACACCCAAAAGTATTTCCATTTTTAGATCTACACGTTTTTACATATTCTATTTCTCATCTTTGGCATCGTAGCTTGTATTTATTTTATTTGTAAAGGTCACCGCCGAGATACAGTAAGTTTAGCTACAAACGGTGTAAACTGGCCTTTTTAGGAAAATACCCCTTTAGAAGCTCTAGATCAAAAGCTTCTACGCTTTGGAACATTCGGAATCCTTGCTTATATTTGGTGTGAGTTTAGAAATTCATTTAATTCCAGAAGAAAAATGAAAAATTTGACATTCTAGTTGCACTTATTCACAGCCTCACCTTGTTCGACTCCCTCGTATTCAACGCTGTCACTTGTCTTTTTGTCAATCTTTTCAGTTTTGTAAGAATAGCTGAAAAAACCCAAATTTGATCTTTAAATTTAGGCAGAAGTCCTAATTCAGACAATAATCATACAGCATTATAACCTCGCGCACAGATCACATTCAAGAATAGTAATATGGGCGCAGTGATTAATATTGAACATTATTTCAGCCAGCGTACGTGCTGTGGATCGTCAACTACGCTATGTTTTCCCTAGACCTTTTTGATGCTGCAACGTTTGGATTCTATGCTGCTCCTGTTCCAAAAGGTTCCAATATGGTTTGGGGATTTATCGTAAGAGGATTGGGACCATTGAATGTTTTTTACCGGTCTGTTAATTATAGAGAACAAGATTAATAATGATCTTAGATTTCACAGCTTGGCAATAATTGCTGAAAGCATTGAGACATAATGGACACAACGAAGCCACATGAAACGAAGTCAATTTCATATTCTGTTGCTATAATCAATGTTCTATTTTGTAGCTGAACACATGTCTTTCTCGTATTTTCAAAATAAATTGTGAAACCTTTGGTCATTTGTAGATTTTCGTAACCAGACAAGTAGACATAAGAAGTACTGGGATTGGGCCAACTGGACGCAAGTAACCCCTCTAAACACGCCACACCTGGCAGCTGGTCATACTTTTACTCGTGCATGTTGAAACATGTTGCCTCTTTTTCTCTTTTTTCGAACTTTCTTTCTTTTTCGAAAATTTGGATGACTCTATTTCAGGATGATAGTCACTCGGGTGGAGGCGGCAATACCCAGTGTAAATCCGTTTGCTTTCTCTCTTTTCTCTCAATAATGTCTGGTTTTCCTCTACTTGAACCTCCTCATCATCTGTTGGAGCAAATAATACGAAAAGTATTGTGTTCTTTTAAATTTTAATGCTAATTTATTACAGGTAGAACCATAAGGAAGCTTTAGATTGTGCCAAACTTGCCAGGATGTTTATTCTTTCATTGCGACTAATCCTAATATTGGAAATATTCCCATTGAAGGAGATTATACCATTCAAGTAAAGGAAGATTCTTCTTTGGAGTTGATCCGCCATGGTTATCCTCCGAATTTTGATAATCGCTGGAAAAAGGAGGACTTGGATAAGGAGATGCCCGTCGAAATCGAGGGATATTACGGTGTTCGACTGTGATTACTGAATCCTCCGAACCAGATTAAAGACACTTGGAATGCGTGTTGTGTATTCTTAAAAAATATCGTCTGACCTGCAGCGAATTTCGCTTTTCGGATGAACTTTTGACAACCGATGAATGTGCAACTATGGTAAAACTTCTACAACCTATCTCGATTCGCTTTGATTGGCGCAATGACTCTAATTTAAAGGAAGTAATGGATTGTCGGACATTGGTAATTGACCCGAAGTTACCCATCAAATTTGATCTTTGTACGACCTAGTTTCTATTCATTCCTCCGACTCTGATTCAAATTCTTTATGTAACGGGCACAATAATCAGTGCAATATTTTTTATTTAGCATTTTTCTGTTTGACATAGATTTCTGAGATCTCGCAAAATGTCAATAATATTACCTCTGATGGAGGTAGTCAGACAACCCGCACTAATTTTACAGTAAGAGAAAGCAAAAGGGGATACGTAAAGGGGGGAAGGCACACCGGATATCACAGATTGTGGGGGCAAGAGGATAGATGCAATATATACCTAGACAAATCTTTGGGCTGGGGTGTATTATGGATATCTATGGGATCAAACAAATGAGGAGAAGCCACTAGCAAGAGCAGGGGCTTGTTGACTGGGCCAATTATTTTCACTGGAACCAGCGGGGGAATCAGCTACGACAGAAGTTGCGGTAGAATGTGGAATGACACCGGGGACTCCTTCTGTATCTCGAACACGACGCCAAGTTTCTCTAAAACAAAAAAAAAATAAGGAAAATTGCCATCTCTACCTATAATGATCCGTTTCCCCATAATGACTAGCAATATTTGGTCCAGAATCTGGTTGAACTTCCTCATCCTGACTTTCATCTTCATCATCAAAGGAATCTTGCTCAACTTGGGGAGCTCTCGTCGACCCGTAATCGCTTCTATGCCCGTAACCACCATAGTCAGATCTAAATTTAATTAAGTTTTCCTAAAATAGCATAAAATCCCACCTGTTTCCGTAGATTGACCTTCGTTCATAGTGATTAGATCCTTCATCAGAGGGCTGCCGAGCAGGACTGGCAACATAGGCACTTCCAGGAGTTCTGGGCTCTCTTCCAACTAATTGGGACAACCGTTGGAGGGCTTGTTGACTGGGAGCAGGAGGAATCACATCAGTTGCCAGACCGTACATGTTGACAACACTTCCGCCAGTTATTGGATCTCGATTGACAGCCAACACGCTACCATAAGCGGGCGGATCTCGGTCCGAAATCCAAGACTGTGTTGTGCCCGGTCGAGTTAAGACGTCGTTTCTATAAATCAAATAATAGACGGATTAATAAAATTCCCACCTTCCACGACCTCCCATCCTTTGATTTCCTTTCATTTGGAAGGTGACAAAATTACCATCTGCCAGCTGCAAACTGTCAACGGAATTGCGCTTGTCCCTCTTGAATTTGGCCTTAGAACCGGTGACACAGAGGCAGGCGACCACGACGACGATTACTACGAAGGTGCTCATGGCCACAACGACGATGAACCACCACGCGGTGTAGAAAGGCTCGTCGGGAATGGATGCTGGGACCATTAGGACTTCGGATTCGTCAGAAGGTTGGCCAACTCCACGAGAATTTCGAGCAAAGACACGGAAAACGTAGCTGCTGGATGGTTCAAGTTCACGGTAGCTGATCTGAAAAACAAGCGATCTGGGTGGTGCGCTTTTTGGGGAAAACCGATAGAGTTTAACGATTTTCAGGGACAGCCGATGGCCGCTAAATTTCTCCTTACCTCATGTTTATTAGAAAATCCTTCCAGTGTCTTCAACGTCACCCATTTTCCCAGAATATGATTCGGTCTAAAATCATAGCTCCTAATTCTTCTGCTAGAAATTGGTCGCTAAAATAACTCTTATTATCAAAAATCAATGATTAGATTTACCTCAAAGATTGAATCATTAGAAACTCGCTTGGCTTGAATCAAATGGCCAATAATATCGGGATAATCGGGATCTTTCCAACTCAAGGAGACTGACGATTGTCCAGGGACGACAAGCGGCCGGCTAGTTTGTCCTGGTTCAGGATTCGAGCCGATTGTTATATTTGCTGTTGTTTCTGTCCCTCGACCGGCGGATGTTTCGGCCCAGACTGTGAAGACATAATGGCCGCCTTCTTCTAATTCAGAAGCCGGGTAGAAGCGCTGATTTGTCTGAGATTGGGATTCCCTCATAAATCCTTTCTGCAAGAAAGAAAATGAATAAAATTAAAAAAAGAGCATTACCTGCATTTTGAAGGTTTTATAATTGACAGTGTAATTGGTAATGACCCCGTTTGGCTGCTGGGGAACATCCCAGACGACTCGTACGGAATCCAGGAGGACATCAGTAAATCGGAGATTGGAAACTGGACCGGGGACATCTTCCAATGTTCGGAGCCTCAATTGGGCCGGTTGGCTTTCTCCAGCTCGATTGTAGGCGGTTACAGTAATCTGAAAATCCTGGTTGGAGCTGTATTGAAAAGCCTACCTGATATTCCGTATATTTTCTGAGATCCGTAATCAAGCAGCTGTTATTCTCTACGACCATAATTTCCTCCTCATGACTGATTTCCGACAAAACGGAGACGACAGGAACAAAGCGGACCTGCAATCATTTTTGGTCAAAAAAATTAGTGGAATTGCACCTTGAAGCCGGTAATAACATCACTGTCATCTTGCCTCCATGGATCCCATCGAACTTCAATTGAAGAAGACGATCGTGGCTCGGCCACCAAGTTTGTGATACTCCGCTTGGGAATAGAATAACCGACGTGAACGAAAGCCGGAACAGAATAAGGACTGTCTCCTTCTGGGTTAAACGACGTCATTCTGACGATATAATGACGGAAACTAAAGTACTAGGCCTTTAAAATCAAGAAAATAGTCCAAACCTGGTCAATTTTGACAGAACATATTGCTCCTTTTCCTTATGCTCACTGCTCACTGGGATTTCCTCCGTTAGCCAGGTTTCATTCGACGGATATTCACGGTAATAAATCCTGTAGCCCATATTATCAGCATTCCAGGAGGATCTAAAATATATATTTCCTTTAAAAAGACTTCCTACCTGTTAGGAGATTGCCACTGGAGCTGAATACTCGAGGAATCATAAGGACTGGCTTGAATTCCATTTGGTGGCAACTGCGGGGCAGCTGGCAATGTCCGCATCCATTCGGATTCCGGAGACCATAAAGATTGGGCAAAGTCGCTGATGTATCGAATCCTGAAGCGGTAGACGCTGTTGGGAGAGAGGCGAGTAATCGTGACGCCGCCCTTATCGCCGGCGATGTTCTTCTCCAAACTTGTCCAATTTTCATCATTTGCTTTCTGATATTCGACTTGGACAAAGCGAACCGGGGCCTCATCATCATCGAGAGTAGACGTGGATAAATCCCATCGTATAGATATCATATTCGACGAATATTTTGATCTTTCATCCCGTGTAGGAACAGGCGGATTGGCCACCGGGACACGGACTGATGTAGTGACAACTTGGACCTCAGCTTCTCGACCAACTCCGACAGAAGTCTCCGCAGAAATCGCAAAAGTATACTTAGAATTAGGCTTGAGATCTAGAAAAGAAAATGAATTGGGTAAAGATCCTCCTACCAGCTGCTGTAAAGCCTCCTAGAGAAGAAGAGGGAATAGGAACACGATGAGCCGAATTAGGTCCTTCAGCTGTCAGCCAGTAAGTAATCGTGTAGCTTTTGATCTTTCCATTAGGATTTTCAGGTGGAAGCCATTTTAATCGAACTTCATCTTCGCTGACGAGAGAGAAGGCCACTCCTGATGGGATGCCGGGAACTGAAAGAATATGATAAACAGAAAAATTGAGCTGCTTACTGTCTTCTTCCGTCTCCGCCAGGCTAGGAACAGTATTTTCCGGTCCATTTCCAACAATTGTATAGGCCGATACAAAGACGTGATAGCTGGTATAGGCGCGTAATCCAATAACTTTGGCAACCAAGACGTCTTCCCCAGGAATATCCATGATTTTTGATTCATCAGCTCGTAGCCATTCACTTTCTGGGATTACTCGGACCTGGAAAAGATGTTTAAGCGTAAAATAAATTCGCTTACAGTGTAGCCAAGAATCTCTCCACTTTTCTGATCTTCCGGGACTGGCTCCCAGCGGACTACGATACTCTTAATTCCTTCTGACTC
The DNA here is from genome assembly GCA_964036215.1 of Oscheius sp. DF5033. NCBI lineage: Eukaryota > Metazoa > Nematoda > Chromadorea > Rhabditida > Rhabditidae > Oscheius > Oscheius sp. DF5033. The sequence continues at coordinate 4,871,066 of CAXIWN010000002.1, read as the reverse complement.
TGATCGAACATTTCTTGGAGCTCCGGAAGGAGTACTGGCGTATGTCCTAAAAGTTAAGTACATTTAATATTTACAATATTTAGCTTACTTGGCAACTGTCATTCCTGCTGAAGCACTTCTTGCGAACATATTTTCAGCAAAAAGGTCAACTTCATACGGGGTAAAAGGGGCCAAGTCGCGGAGAACGAAATCGCCAGATCGAAGAGACGATGTTCGAACTTCTCTCTGTAGAAAATTGTACAAAAATCGGGGAAATAACTTACCCAATCATCGGCTCCTTCTTCTCTATACAGAATGAGATATCCTTTAGGTTGGCCATTCCACTGTGTGGCAAGCAAAGGAGTCCAGGAGAGGGAAATAGACGTGGCAGAGACGGGTTCAGCAAAGAGAGCTGTTGATGGTGTTTCAGGATTTGTTTGCTTTGTCTGAAAGGAGTTTTTAAAGAAAATATACTTGGTCCAACCTCAAAGATTCTTGTCGGTTCACTAGGAGCTCCTCTTCCTTTCACATTTTCTGCTATTAATCTCAGCTGGTACTTGGTATAAGGCCGAAGCCCAGTGACAGTGAAGCTTCTAGCTTTGGGAGCAGAAATATTGAAAACAGCTTGGAATACGCCAGAATCGTCTATTTTTGCTTCAACAATCCACATTCGAATCGCCGTATAACCATCGTGTCCTGGAGTAAATTGCAGCGTCACACTGCGGGCTTGAACATCCGAAACGGAAAGAGAACTAGCTCGTTCAGGGAGTACTGTAAAACCATTTAAAGAGAAAAAATACGAGCCTACCAGGTGGTCTTCCTGATTCAAATTTGGTTTCTTCCCGTGGTCCATCGCCAATCACAGTTGAGGCCAGAATATCCAAAGAATATTTCGTCTGGGAACTCAAGCCGCTGATCGTTGCATTCCGTTGGTTTCCATCCAATTCCATTGTGGATTTTGACTCTGGAGTGATGTCTCCCCAATATCGGAGCTAGAAAATGATTTAATTTATGCAAAATCATGGTAACTTACAACATAACGAGTAATAATTCCATTTGGTTGCAGAGGGGCGTCCCAGGTGACAAAAGCACCGTCATACATAACTTCTTGGATTGTTAGAGCAGAAACTGGGCCGGGAGTATCTTGCGCTGTGACAACTTCCAGTGGATAAGATTTAGGACCATCTCCAGGAGAAGTATAGCACAAAATTGTCAGGTTATAATGTCCTAGAATGAACCTATTTTAAAGAAGAAAGAAAGTCCCACCATATTTCTCTAATCCCTCGATAATGACCTTCAAATTTTTGCCCGTTGGATCCACGACGACTTGCTTGTGTAATTTCCCTTCTCCTTTCCAAAATTGCACTTTGTAACCCAAATTAACTCCAGGGATTCGCTGTTGATCAGGGGCTGTGAATGTAACTTCAACCGCCGTTGAGTTCAGAACATTGGCAGCGACATTCTTTGGTGCCATTGTGGGGACTGTAACCGGTAAATTAAAGAAAAAATATGGTGTCTTACCTCCTTCAGCTGTCGCTACTTCTGTGCTCTTACTGAATACTCCAAGTCCTCGATCATTATAGGCAGCTACTTGGACTTCATATTCTTGCCAAGTTATCAACTGATCCAGAACCTGGACATTACTAAATTCGTAAAAATTGCGGAAAACTTACAGCGCTACGGGAATCTCTATCAGTCACATTCCTTTCGATCCAAGGTAATGTGTAACCAGCCAATCGATACCGAATAACGTAGCCCAGAATATCACCACTGAACTCATCCATCTGAGGTTTATCCCATTGGATGATAATGCTGTTGGAAGAACGAGCAGAGGCCATGACTTTCCTCGGAGCAGCAGCTGGCGGTTGTTGGGGCATGGTAATAGGAGCTAAAATGGGAATATCCTCAATTTAAAGGAAAATCTACCTGATGGAAGAGATGGCTTTCCTGGCCCATGCTTATTTGAGGCAATCACTCGAAATTCCGCGGTTACAGAGGGACGGAGATTATCCATCAGGTAGGAGCAACAATTTTCGGCTGGGTCCGTCTCTCCAACTGTTTCATATTCACTCCACATGTTAGTTGGTCCCAAAGTTCTCATTTGGATCGTGTAGCGAATAATCGGGGAATTTCCATCAAATCCTTCACCCCAAGAGATTTTGATTTTGGCGGGGGCTGTGTCATTGACTAGCAAAGCGACGACGCCACTCGGCATGCTGGGCTTTTCTATTATGGCCAGCCACATGGAGACACTTTCTTCCTTGTCACCGGTGCTTACAGTACACCTAAAACCCCATTTAAATGGATAAGGAAAGTCTTACGTGTATTCTCCAATGCTGTCGGGTCCAACTTGTCCAATTGTCAAACTCCCTTTTCTGTTTCTCGACAAACGAAGGCCTGGATTACCAGTAGGCGGGATCATCTCGCCCTGAAAAATATGCTTGAAAATAAAAAATTAGATTTACATTGAGTGACCAGGTGATCTGTGCCTGTGACCGATAGTCAGGATTCACTTCGCAAGGAATTTCCAAAGTTGTTCCAATCAAGATGCTCTGATTTGTTGGTCCACGATCAATTAAACTTCCACCTGGAATAACAATTCTTTTGAAGATTTCTTAAAACCTTACCTGTTACTGTAATATCAGCTGAAATAGCTTCAGTTCCTTGGGTATTCCTCGCAACGCAAGTGTATTTCCCAGAGTCTGTTCCTTTTAGCTCGTGTATGGTCATACCGTCCGGGGTTATTTCATATTTACTGGTTCCTGAGGGGATCACATCATCTGGAATTATTTAAGATAAAAATTGAAAGAAAAATGGCTCCTACCTTCAAATTTCCATACGATAGAAGGCGGAGGATTGCCGTCTGCTTTACAAGAAAGGGTATGATATTCAGTTCCAGCGGGGATTGTAGCAGATTGTGGGACTACAGAAAATACAGGAGCTCCATTTTCGTCTACAGAACGGGCAGATGGCTGAGGATCTCGGGAAAATGAAGCTGAAAAGAGAACATAAAAGTGTTGGGACCATCTTACCCAAAATAGGGCTACCATCGTCTTTTCCTTCTACCAAAGTGACAATTTCCATCTGTCGACCAGCTTCATTTGACACTTCACATTGGTAAATTCCATAATCTTCGGGAGAAATGGCAGAAATTGACAGTACGCCATTTTGCGATTTGATCTGAAAGCGGATCTTCTTTTGATCTTTCCCGGATTCCCGTCTCCTTGACACTCCCTGGTAAAAGATTGAATTGGTCCAAATCGCAGCAGACGCCTCTGGGATTAGCTCAGATTTTCGCCTTTCCCCCAAACCGGTCATCCTTTTCTACCCGAGGGCAATCTTATGCTGTACAGGCAGGCGGTAAGGACGCCGTCTTCGAAATAATTGACGCTGGATAATTCCCGGTAGATCTGGGTAAAAGATGCAGCCACGTGAGAGAACTGGGTAATTAGCTTGCGACGAGGAGGAAAAGGAAAAGTGGAAAAAAGCTGGATATCGAGGGAAATAGAGTACAGTCCAGATGGGAGGATAAGTGGACCGGAAAGAATGCAAATTTTTCTGTTTTTTTTCTACTGAACCAACAAAAATTAGAAGTACGCCAGCTTACAGTCGAATTATCTAAAGAAATCCTGAAAAAATCTCCTGATTTCCCCTTTTTTCCAATGCAATCGACCTCATTTGATCCCCTTTCTCCTTTAGATCTCATCCCCTCTTCAAATGGTCATTGTTTCCCTTATTCGCATCTCTTCCGCGTATTTGGCGCCCGTGCTAGTTTCTCAAGTGGCTACTTGTTGGCTTTTGAATTGCGTCAGTCACCTCCCTACTTGTGTAGAGATCAGCTGGGAAAACATCGCCCTTATTAGGTCGCATCTTTTGTGTATTAACCGTTTACGGTCCCTATAAGTGCCGTTGAGGGACGAGACCACCAGCACGCCACATTTTACAACCGTTGCTGGTAGATGGAGGATAGCTTGGGCAAAGAGCTGTAAACCGAGCAGAGGACGTTTATACAAGTCACATATGGAGGCCATGTGGAGGAAAAGGAAAGGGTGATGGAAGACGGTTCAGGATATTTACAAATTGGGAAATCCTTTAATTTTATTTAGAACTCAAGGGGATTTTTCGTCTCCATAAACTTTGGTAAAGAAAATGTGGGAATTCTGGAAATTGGGACAACAAAGGATTCAAAGGAAGCGCCAAATTCTGCCGTTGAAGGACTTTTGATCCAACAGGGAAACATCAGATTTCTCCATTTAAGAGATCGTCTTCCCATATTTCCCTCTCGGTATAAACTTCCGCTCTCCCTTTTCCTATACAGCGGCCCGTAATCATCCTCCCCTCTCATTCGTCGCTCCCACCGCTAGCAATTAACCGCTTAGGATCGGAAATCGTTCACTTTGTGTTGTCAGTTGTCTGTATTACTACTGTTTTGACCTTGAATCGGAGACTGGGGAAATCAGAGGAATGAGAGACAGGTGCAATTCATCTCTCTCCCTCTAGTACAGTTAATGCCTTCCACCACATTTCTCCACCCTCCGACCGGCAATAAGAAAAGGACAAAAAATGACGAACTGACCTTCTTGCCTGATTTATACCAAACGGCAGTATGGGGAATTTTTCGATTTGTTGTTGTACAATCAGCCAGGAAACTGGAACCAGTTGGCTTATGGACAAGCCCCGGAAGTGGAGCAACTGCCGGGATTGGGATTACTGTCAGTTTTATGGCTTTTTGCTCAAAAAGTCGACCAGATTCTGCTGATACTTTGCATAGCAGCGAGTGTTCTCCCTAAAGATCAAAAATAAACGAAAATAGAGGGAAATTACCGGTCCAATTGATCGAAAAGCTGTGGGATTCGATAATGTTAACCGCCTATTGGCCATGGAAGCTTTGGTCCCAAGACGGGAAGACACGGGCTGGCCATCCAAAAACCAATGAATTATAGAATTTGTACTGTAAAAAACAATAAAAGTAATAAAAATTGGCTTACCCGAAAGAAGTTAGGCAATCAAAATTTTCTTCAATTGGTGTTGAATGAAGAGAAATTGACCGATCTTCCGAGGTGAAGATTATTTCAAATTTTGTCGGGGATCTGAAACTAATTCCATTTAAATTTTCCTTCAAATCAAACCTTTCAAAACTCTCTGCTACTGTAAATTCATGTGAATATGCTTCTCCCATACTGGAACTTGCCATAACTCGATATTTCCCAAAGATTTCCCGTCCTCCTCCAGCAATAACCAGATGACCATCCGCGGTGATATAATGGGAGCCGTTAGAAGAAACCTGAAAATAGGAATCTTTACTATTTTAGTCCCTCTACTTGACAAATTGGCAGTGTATTTGCTGTTATGGGCTCCCAGGGTCTCCGGTTACTTTGCTGCTGGCTGCTGTTGCAGGTTCTATTGTCCTGTATATTACCCACCGTTCCCGCGCGCTGTCTCTCCCGTTTTGGGTTGCCCGTCCGCTGCTCTCCCGATATGCTTCCTGACTCCCCTCACAGTCGTCTCATTGACCTGCATTTGTTTGCACGAGAGCTCAGCTGGTTCGGTTTTCGCTCCTACCTTGCTGGGCGCGGTGTCCATTTTGGCCAGTTACACCTTTTCTATTGACGTCGGGGATTTGGAGACACGCGTGGAAGCCAGAAGAAAAACAAAAAAAAGGAAAAGATAGCCCGGAGTCAATTTAAGAAGAAAAACACGATGTAATGACCAAAATAAATAGGGGTCTCCGCTATTATTGGATCAAACTATACAAACGTCCAAAAAAAGTTTTGACCTACCTGATTTCCATCTTTAAACCAAGAAAAGGTGATTTCCTCCTGTGAATAGGCCAATAATTTAGGTCGACGGACGACAAAAGCCCCACCAAGGGGAACTGTAATCGAATAGTCAGCTGTTGAATGGTCAAAATCATCAAAATCTGCAAGAAACGGGCTGTTATTGCCGGTGGTGAGAAAGCTAACATTGGACAGTGACCACAGTTGAGGGGGAGACCACCGTGGCTACTGAATTACTAGCTACACATCGATAGACACCACTGTCTTGCTTGGAAACCGAAGAAATCGACAGGATTCGGGAGTCCATAGGCAACGGCTCGTCATTTTTGAGCCAGGAGATCTGAAAAAGAGTTAATTTTTCTTTAAAACTTTTCAAATAGTAGGGGATTCGTTGTTTACAGTCTTTTCGTTGGAAGTAGTCATTTTCCGAGCGAGGAAGCCCTTATCTTTTTGGGTCATCATTCTATTTCAAAAATTTTCATGATCTGTTTACACAGAAAATTTAAAAAAATCCTACAAATCCAAAAATAAGCCACATTTCGATCAAAAACGCAGAAAAATGTTCGAGAAAAGCTCTTTTTCCATTTTACTGGTTAGAAAATTGAAATTTTGGAGAAAATTCAAGAAAATCTCACCTTATCCTCATTTTCCACATGACATTCCAGCGTCAACGTGCTCTGATCCGGTGGATCTAATCTCGTATGAAAAGCGTCTTCATTAAATTTCGGTCGATCGGCAACAATTAATTTTGCATCACAAATAATAAATACTACGAATATAGATAAAATTGATATGGTCATCTGTCGCATCGTCTTGACATTTACGCTCCTGAAAAATAATTCCTATTGAGATAAATGAGTCAGATCTGGTCAAGAAAAGGGAAAAAATCAATTGAAATTGATAGCAGGAAGGCTGTGTGTGGGGGTAGGCGGAAAAAAAGGAGAGCATCAGATAAGATAACAACGGCTACGGCAAACCAGCGTGATTCAAGGTTAGCTGTGAGATGACGAGAGGCAATTCGCGCTTGTTTTCTTTAAAGAAAAAGGATTGGAAGCAATTAGCATAGGAAAAGGTCGACTGTAAGGTGTACGACCCCCTAAAAAGAGCGAAATAAACCCCCGAGCCCGAATGACTCAACCGAGACGGAAAAGGCAAGCAAGATGAAAGCCCTTGCCGCCAGGAAAACTAAATAAATAAACTCGGAGGCATAGGACAACATTTACGAGCAAAGAGACGCTGGACACTTGACCATTAGGCGGTAGAATTTGGAAATTCGAATAGTTCTTCTATAAAACCACTGTTGTGCTGGTATTTAGCGCAATTTTTTTGACGCCTGAAACTATTCAAACAGTGAGGGAACACATGAACAAGAGGCGGTGGCCTTTTCCAGTCAGAAAAGACACTTGACCAGAGTCAAGAGGTCTCTTCCTGAACGGTGGAATGGGGAGAAAAACCGGGAGACGATGCGGGAACATTTGGAATTCGCACGAGGAAGAACAGGATGAGGGAAATCAGTAAAAAGCTGAATAATTAGACAAAGAGCGGTTTTCTCTTTCAGCCTAAAAACCTCCTGGATCTTATCTCCCTTTTACAGTTGACCAGCCGCTTATGTACACGAATATGGGACATACACCTGGCGCAACACGAGTAGGATTCAAATTTCAAAACAAACGGGTCATCTCCCCAATATCCTCCTGGTCGCAAAGTATTAGCCTAGCGATATGAGTAAAAATCAATTGTAGAAACAGGTGGGATCATAACCAGCGGGAAAATATCGCGTTAATTAGCTGAAAACTCTGCTAAAAAGCGGATGAGAATGGGTGGACAGTCCGCCATCGTAAAAATACAGCGAGTGGAAGTAAAGAATGGCGCCGAGATATAAACACAACACAAAAAAAGAGGTCAGTCAGTCTCGGCATGGAGCAATCTACGCAATATAGCGATGAGTAGGTGAGTCGTGGGAGAGAGGCAAGGTGAGGCGGACAGGCCGAGGCGCGATACCCACAAGGTCGGTCGGCTCTCTCCGACGATGAGGGGGGCGGTCCACACACAGAGACTCGCAGAGGAGGAAAACAGTCCGTTCGCGCGTGGCAAGCTGACACAGATACTTCTATTCATTGAGGGTTTAGCCCCGAATGACCAAAGAGTAACTGCTACCGGTAGACAATTAGGCAGGGGAGATGACGGTATAGCGACAGGTGACGGAGATGGTAATTGCCCCAGCGGTCGAAAGAGATCCGACACTCTCGTGGCCATTGTCTAGCCCATATTTATCGGATTAGCTACTCTTTTACCGTCTTTTGAGCTCCGACCAACCTAAAAACGTAAAGGACAAGAGAGGTCAAAATTCTTTGTTTGAATTCCCGACGGCTCTTTGACAGCTCAGCTTTTTAAAGGAGAATAAGCTTGGGAATAAAGGCCATTATGCACTTGTTCCGCAGATTTTTTGGGCTTCCAACGGGAAATGGACACCTGCGTGGTACAAAGACCCCTCAAATAAGGAAAATGCCGCTAACAGCTGGCGAAAGAAGCGAGGAAAGCGTGGCTTTTTTCCTTTCTGCTATACTTTCTCCTCCAGCAGCAGAAGATAATTGCTGTTTTTTTTCTTATGCAAATGCAGGTAGAAATCTGACCACCTGAAACCTAAAGACGGCTATGTATTCAGAGAGAGGGTGGACGAGCAAATAGAACTTGGCTATACTAAAAGAAAGAGAAAAGGCAAAAATTGGGGTGGTAATCTGTTTATAGAAGGGGATGTATACAAGGAGCAAAAAGCAGCGAGGAAAACGTTTTAGGAGAAGAGGAAATTGGTTATTATTCCTGTCACCAGGGGTGACAAGGTGGGAGGACAGGGAAATGGCGAGGGTGGAAGGTGCAATCCCGAGTTTTCTTAAAAGATTTTGACCTTCTTTGGCCCCGTAACGAATGAAAATTATGGGAAAAAGATGCAGCAGGTACAATACCAAAATTTTTGGTAGGTTTAAAATTTCTTGAGATTCGTAGCGAATACAAAATGTGGAAGAGAAGTCGACTGCTTGTGTTTTGAGCCCGGGATCTTCGATATGGCAATATTTTCCATCCAAAACATCTCATATCCTCTGTTTATGACCTCTACCTCAAAAAGAAGAAGACCTCTCGCAGTAATAGAATGTATGCATAGAGACCTTCTCCTCGCGTCCAGTGGTCAGTAGCCTTGAGGTAAATAAACAGAGTCGCCTCTAGATGCCAACCGGCTGTCGGGGGCCGTATGCCGTCCGTCTTTTGTCGAGCGGTCAATCTAACTAGTCTTCACACGGCTTGCTGCCGTTTTAGATTAAGAAAACGGCTCCGCTCGCTATTATTGGCCCACTGAAAGCAACTGGGAGAAGAAAATGGAACCTGTACTATGGTGGAACCGAGACTCTCCCTCGCTCTCCCAATGGATTTACATAATAATGTTAGGTGTGTGACATGATTAGAGAAGGCACATCTTGAGGAGTGTCCCCCTCAATCAAGTGTGAACTTCGTTGAGCAGTGACTACTTTGATGAGTCGACAGGAAAGAACGCAGGAAGTGTAGGGAGACGAGCGGGAACAAATTATTTTGGAACTTCGAACAGCAAAGAAGTAAGAAGAAGAAAGAAGAGAGGGAAATTTAACTTCGTTATAAATCAGAAGTTCTCATTTTGAGGGATCCGTGTTCGACTTCAAGTAGTCAACAAATTCTAGGCAAATCTTTAAAACGCCCCGGTTTTACAGCTTTATCTACTCAAAATCCTCCAGGAACGAAATAGTAAAGTTTTCCTGTTCTAAAGATATTCCCTGCGTCCCTTTGACCACTACAGAACAGGTGAAAATGACAAATACACATCCAGGTTGTATACACTTCTAATTACCTTCCAAAATAGAAACTAACCTGACTGATGTTCGAAGCTGTGTTCTTTGTTCGTAAATTGGCTGTACGGGAACCGGGGAACCAAGGAGAGAAGGAAAAATAATTTAAATTCGAAAAGAAGCGTCGCTTTTGTGCGATTTTTATTGTTCTGCTTACGTATGCTAATTACCAAAATATGGCTTTCTGTCCACAGGTGGCATTTTTATGATAATTTGGGTCAATCTGTGACCTTGAGACATAAAAACAGCTGGAATTAGCCTGTTCGCGCTTGTTAGCAGATAACCAAAATGATTTTATGTGGGAAGATGTTTGAAATACTCGTATTCATTCAAAGTTTCTGATAAAAAACCCTGGGTTTTGTCTATTTTTGGACAGATTTTGGTTTCAACAAGCCAAAAAGTCTCGCTTTTTCCAGTTTTCTACACAATTGCCAGTCAAAAATTGCTGTTCAGCGCAGGATGTCCCTTTCCAAAGGTTGTTTTTTTTTTCTTATTTCTTTAGAGCAACCTAAAAAAGTCAGCCTCTAGCTTGACTATCGGCTACATTTTGCCCATTTGATGATAATTCTTCCCCAAAAAATGGCTTTTCGTCTTGCATAAGCTCCATTTTCCCGGGTCATTGCGCCTCTTATCGCCTCTCTTCCCATGATTCCTGCCATTGTGCGACAACGCGATTGATTGTGTGTGCGTTGCTGACAAAACTTTGCCGTGTTTTTCGACCTTTTTGATTTTTATTACAATTCGAGCAGAGTGCATGCGTTCCCCGCGGTTATAAGGAGGCTTTTCTAGAGCGGAGTCGTCCATAATTTTCTGTTCTTCTTGTACTTCGGACTTTTTCCAATTTTCCAACACATATCCCCTCAAAATCTTCAATTTTCTCCTATTTTCATTTAATTTTCCATTTAGGAATGGCCCTAGTTGGTCAAATTGCATTGGTTACGGGTGCTTCTCGAGGAATTGGTTAGTTTTTACTATTTTTCTATTAAAAAATATTATTTAGGAAGAGGAATTGCCCTGCAACTAGGCGAAGCTGGAGCGACTGTTTATGTGACGGGAAGAAAGCCATCGGATAGTGATGCAGCCAAGTTGGATTACATGCCACAATTGGATCAAACTGCCAAAGGTTCGCTCTATTTTCCCAAGGAGGAAGACAAAGAATCACGCAATCTCACCATCCTCGAGGTGGCCCAAGGGACAAAGAGACCCGACAGTCTGAGAAAATGAGAAAAAAATAACTCGCTGGGAAAGCAACGGTCAAGAACGTGCCGTTTTCAAATAGAAAGAGATTTCTAACAAAGTAATAGAAAATTCTGGCATCATTTCTTGTCTCCCGATGATGTCTTGTTTTCATATGGAAATGTCATCTTTATTAGTTTTCCCCGGTTGTTGAAGGATTAGCTTTCTGGGCGAGACAACAAAAATCAGAGAAATCCTAGTTGCCACTTCCAAAATCCCGAAATATTACGAATATAAGAGTTTTTAGCGAGAAAATTAGGCGCCGCAGGTTTTCTTTAAATGGATCGCGGTTCAGTAGACTATAATTTCTTTATTTTTTTCAGAAATAACTGATCGAGGAGGCCGAGGAATTCCCGTCTACGTTGATCATGGAAATATGGACGAGGTGAAGACACTTTTCGAGAAGATTGAACAAGAAAATGATGGTCGTTTGGATATTTTGGTGAATAATGCCTACGCAGCGGTCAATGTATGTATTTTTTTCCAGTTTTTCTTAGGTTTAAAAATTTCAGACAATCAGTAAAAACATGGGAAAGCCATTCTTCATTCTGCCACCAGAAATGTGGGATGAGGTGAATAATGTCGGCTTGAGGAATCATTATTATTGCTCGGTTTATGCTGCCAGGATCATGGACCGACAGAAAAATGGACTGATTGTAAATGTATCATCTGCTGGAGGATTACGGTACGGATTTTAAATATTTCTGTGCAAATTTCTATAATTTTAGGTATCTGTTTAATGTTCCTTATGGAATTGGAAAGCAGGCTCTGGATCGAATGGCTAATGACATGGCTATCGAACTGAAACGCAGCAATGTGACCGTAGTGTCAATTTGGCCAGGAGCTGTAAGAACCGAATATATGGAAAAAGCCTATGACACGGAGGAGAAAAAAGCCAGGAATCCTGATGTGGCAAAAATCTTCGAAAATGGAGAAACTACCGAATATCCGGGAAAAGCTGTCGTCGCTTTGGCTAAAGATCCTCACAGAATCCATAAAACTGGCCGGATTCTAATCACGTCCGATCTTGGAGCAGAATATGGTTTTGTTGATATCGACGGTCAGTTTTTTGCTCTATTTTTTGTTCTTTTTTTCTAGGTCAATAGCGATTTTTTTCATTTTCAGGACGAGATCCACCCAACCTGCGCAGCATGTCCGGCATTCTTCGCAATATGGGCTATAAACAAACAGCTGGTTGGATCCCAGAGTGGATCAAGGTGCCCGGTTGGCTTCTCTGGACCGCCACCAGCCGATTGTAAATATTGTACTCACTTGAGAAGACGAGAATTTTTTATTTATCGATAAAGACATCCACAGATACAGGGAGAAATAAATTATTTATTCGACTTTTTCTTCATTTCTCGTCATTTCATCGTCGTTTTTTATGGCAAATTCTTCAGGGATTTTTCCAGTAGAAGGGCAGATTTAATGATACGAAAAAAAAGAGATTTCCAGATCAAAATAGCCAGGTTTTTGGATTTCGTAGGTTTCAGAGCGATTTTTTTTTGTACCCGAACGGCACCAAGCACGGAATTTACGCTGGTAATTGGCTTGATCTTTTCTAGATCTATTTTTAGAATTTTACGGCATTTTCTGGCTTTTTTTGAAGAAGAAATAGTCGCCAGGAAAATTTAACCAAATTTGAAACAACTGAAGCCTACCGGTTCAAATTTTCTGTTATTCCCTGACTCCTTTCTCTATTTTCCGTTCGCTTTTGCTCTCTTTTTCACTCCTCCGTTAATTCAAATATGTTTGCTCTAACAGCTGACTTTCATGTGGATTGGAGACGACCCGAACGTCGGGGGTAATGACGACATCAACAAGACTTTCCCAATCGTCTCTTGTTGTTCTCCGAGCTCACGTGGCCTTCTCTATTTGACGTAAACAGCCCCGTCTCCCCTATAAAAGCGAGAAAACAGACGACGGGCTCTCCAGTTCGGAAACAACTGAATCTAGCTATCAACATGTCTGACAACGATCAAGTGAGTATTCTCTATTAAATTTATCCATTTATAACCCTTCAGTAGACTAATTTAGTTTATTTTTCCAGAAACCCAAGCAATTTCAGCGAGGTATCGTCGATAAGGCCAAGGATCTTGCCCATGATGCTGCTGAGACGGTGAAGGAAGGCTTCAACAAGCAAGAAATTGACATAAATCTATTTTAAATGAACTTCAGAGTTACTGGAAACACAGGGCGTCCGGATTATAAAGCCGAGCACCAGCACAGTGAAGCCCCCATGGATTTCAATGACAAAGGAGTCGAGTACACTGGCCCCAATGGCGAGAGAATGATCCGTCTTCCTTAGATCTCTTCTGATCTCTAAAAGGCATATTTTTCTATTATTCCAGCTGTACATAAATTAATTTCATTATTTACACTCTAATAAATCTAATTTACTCAATTTTCTGTCTTTTATTGGATATCTCAACGAGCACTTCAGTCAAATTCCCAGTTGTTTACGTATAGAAATCCTTGTAAACAGCACGATGTTTAGCCAGAATAATGTCCTCGTGGCATATGGGCACGGTAAACCAGATTTGAATTTTTATTCCAGCTAAAATTGATTGTTTTTCCCCTTCTCACGCTTATTCCTACACTTTTTGAAACAATAGCGACAAAGGTTTGTTATAAAATTTTATTTAAAAAATAAGTGTGATGTGATAAGCTATTGCCGCTTGAGGCAAACATGCCACGGAGCAAATGATCGGATTTTGAACAGTCACAATGTGCCGGTCCTAGTGGGAAAATACTTTATCGTAAACTATTGCGCAGCAACGATGAGGACGAGGTGCTTTGGACGCCTGTAGAATTAGGTGGAAAAGAGGTAGATTGGGAAACTCTTAAAGGAATGCGAGTGTGTTATCTTTCTATCAATGGTAGGAATGCTTATAACTGCGCCAGTAAAAGGAGAAATCAATGATGAGAAAGGCACTGACGAGATAACCACGACCGTTACCATGCCGGCGGGATACAGCTGTAGGATTGTGATTAAACGTGAAATCGGATATACAATTACGTATGATAGACTATGAATAAATGTTGTTATAATGTCAATAAAGGTTAAAAGTAAAAAAAAACTAAAAAAATGATAGACATTGATTTATTATTTGGTACTTTTGGAATCTTTTTCTGAAATCTCGTAATTTTCTGAATTTTCGAGAAATTCTTCCATCCTAGCCAAGAGATCGTGTTGATAACTCAAACGAGGAATCTTGACAGCTTGTCGTTGACTTCCAACTGGAGCAGACGGCATCGGTCTCGACGGTGCCGGTGCCGTCTTTTCCGAATCGCTTTCAAGTGTTGGCGGTCTTACGGAAACCGATGGCAGAGTTGAATGGGCCCTCGCCGTTCGCATTTCTACTATTGGTGGCGATGGTTCTCGTCCAGATACTCGAGATGGCTTTGACTGTCGTGAGGAAAAATGTCTTGGTGCTTTCGACTTCGTCTTTCGTCTCGCGTTTGACTGTGGATTTTTGACCTTTTCATCACTTCCTCCAGATTTTGTTGATTCATTTGAACTTTTATCGGCGCTTTTTTTGCTCTTATTGAAGCAGGGGAAGACTCTCTGGTACAGTTTGACTTTGTCCTTTCTACCACGGCCTGCTGGAACCCAGATACAAAGACAAGCGACGATGATGATGACAACCAGGAAGACAGCAACGCCAACGGCTGCGGCTATAAGTACCATTTTACTGTAATTATTTATTTAATTTATTTGTAAGAGCGGCTTACTTTGGCGGTTCTTCTGCCGTACTTTTATCAGAAGCTGGAGGTTTTGCCGTTGTATTTCGAATTTGTGACGGTGGTGCTTTTGATGGTTTAGCTGTCGGAATAAGTCTCGTAGCGGCAGGTGTGGTAGAATAGGGTAAAGGCCTAGACGGTGTACTCCTTCTCGAGGTTGTGATCATAGTCGGTTCAATTGGGATGATCGCCGTCGTTGCTGCCGTTGTCGTTGTCGTTGCCGTCGTCATTGACGTCAAGGAACAGGGCATACTGATAACTTGCAGAGGAGGCAATTTGAAGTCACATCTATCACTCGCTAAAATTAATTCATTGCTGGCTAATTCCATAATATCTTACTAATTTTTCCTGTAATAGCGAGACCAGAAAGGAAGTTCACTTGCTCGTGACGAAGATCAGCCAAATAGACATCGCCATGAATTCGACGCAGTCGATTATTTGTAATATTTCCGGTAGTAGAACTGGTAAAATCGACTCCACCTTCGATAATTATACAATCTTCCAACTCAGCAAAATCTTTGACAACTTCATCGAAAATACATTCTGAAATAGAAACTATAAGACTCTCAAAATTCGGACCAAACCTCCGGTATAATTTTGTATATCTTTATCTATTTTCATCTTATTATACATTTCAAGGATCTCTTGATGTATATTGGGATTTCCACGGACTCTTAGAAAATTTGCTATTTTGAAGTCATCATTTGATGTAAATTCCACAACTTCCAGTTTTTTATTTTGCATAATTTCAGCTTCATCTCCCAGAAATATGACGCTGTTTAACGAAAAACTAATTTTTGACAGTTTGTCATTTTTAGCTATTGACGTAACTAAAAAAAATATTTGGACTGGAATGTTGGTTATTCTTACTATTTTCGACGTTGAAATTACTCATTTTTGGGAACACAAGTTTCTCCAAAATCTTATTTCCACTTAGCCCGAAATATTTTGATTTAAATTCTGTTAGCGATCCCATTTTAATCTCCTTCAGCATTATGTTATCCAAAATAGTAAATCGGTGACGGACATCAATTTTTGTCAATTTATCCATGTCAATTATTTTCAGCTGCGGGTTATTTTCAATCCGAAAGCCGAGTGCTTTGAGATTTGGCTTGGCTGCCACTGTTACAGTCTCCAGAATCGGATTATCCAAAATACCTATGCTAATTTCCATCTCATGGGATGCAGTAAAATTTATCGAAGTTAATTGCTGGTTGTCCAAGATTTTCATGACTAAAAAATTGTTGTCAGTTTTGATGCAAACATACCCGAATTCCTGACCGCTTGGAGATTAGGGAAATTAATTGTTGTCACAGATGAGCCATTAAAAATAAAATGAATTCTTATCATTTGTCGTAAATTAGCCGTAAAATTATTCCAACTGTCCATGTCTACTTGGACATTTTTATCCATTATAAATGGATAACCGGTGTTTTCAACTGCTATAAGACGAAAGCATTTTGCATTGATGATTTCTTCCACAGTATAGTTTTGATCCAAACGGGTACCTAAACCATCAGGTAAAATAACCAGAAATTCCTACAAAAATCGGGTTGCGATGGCTGTTGTCCACGTGCATGGCGCTGCTCCGCCAAATTCACGCCAATGGCGCGGAAAGACGGAAAAGACGAGACTGAGCTCACTTGAAAAAGCGAAAATACAATCCAAACAAAGTTTTCTAGAGATAGCAAAATTGACAAGAGAAATAGCAAAAACCAACTGTTCACCATGGATGAACGTGACTAGAATGACAAACTTGGCAAATTCAGTCGCCACGATGCGTTCAGACCGATCGAAACGGATAAGACAATGTTTTTACAGTTTATTGCCAGGTTTTTTTGGCTTTATGACACATTTTCTGGATGTTTTTGCATGTCTAATTAGAATTTTTTTTAATTTTTAGAAAAAGCCGCGTCAGGTGGCTTCCTTGACGTTATTTTTTCTAATTCACTCGTTGAGCTTGTCACGTTATTGACAGTTAACCGGGAGATTCTCCGGGTGCACCGGCGTGTAGCCCAGTACTCTACACGATTTAACAAAAATAAATTGAAAAACCGGGTTATTCAAGTCACAATTCTTGATTTATGAGCATCCAAATATCTTTCTAGGAGAGGCGAAGGTGTTTCTTATGTGTCGATTCACCAGACTGAAAGATTTTTACAGAATGGGCTGTGCTTACCAGTAAATGATCCATTTCGCGTGGTTCAAATATCCAGCGACTCTTTCCAGAATTTCGAGAAAAACGTTCGTTGTGCTGAATAATGAGGACATGCCAACTTTCCCAGAATCGCTTACTTCGATAGAAAATTAAATGCAAATGTCGAACAGAAAAAGCAGCCACTCAACATGAGGAAACTGATGGCCAGGCGGATTTCTGGGCCCATTGATATCTGAATTTAATTGGGATTTTGATCGAAGTGGCTTACTCTTCTTGTTCTTGTCGGTTGATCTGATCTGCCACTTCTTTCTTCTTTTTGAATGGACACAACAAAAGAACTTTGACTGAAGGAGACATTCTTCCGACGAAGGAGATTCAATTTTATGATAATTGCCAAATTACTAAGAGCCATTGTCGCTATACAGAACACCTAAAAAAGGTTAATAACCATGGTAAAAATTACTTGAAGAAAGTTATTCGCCATCTGATAAAGCCAAGTAAACGGCTTGTCATAATCATAACCCCAATATTTGTAGTCAGTATGATAGAAGAATCCACAACAGGAAGTGAAAAGAGGGATAGTTACGATTGCTGTCAAGCAGTAGAGAAAAAGAATGAGAAACAGCATCCATTTCAGGTTAAAACGTTTGAAAACAAAAGGAAAGAAGAGGGCTGTAAAATGAAGAAGAGAGAAAAGAGGAAGGAAGAACAAGTGAAAAAACCATTGACAGCAAAGAATAATCACAGCAATTCCATAAAGCATTGGTTCTGAATTTCTGTTCTTTAAAAAAGAATGGGAAACGCTACGATTTGCTAGTATACTGTCACTTTGAAAGTAGCTGGGAATATCGTGGAAAATCTTGACCAAATAGGCGAGGCAATCGTGAAGGATAAGGAAATACATCATTACGAACAGATAGATCTTTGTAACCTAGAAAAATAGAAGAATGATGAGATGATAGTACCTCTCCCGATCTAGCGATGGCTGCAAAGAGCCATATGTTGACGAGGAGAACGACTAGACGGAGAGACCAGTCGAATATCGTCGTCCACATCTTCCTGAAAGGCGACAAGCAACTGATTTCTGCTAAATTCCGGCTATTCTCACCCTCTGTGGGAGAAACACGAGAGCGACGTCCGAACTTTTCTGGGAATTTATTCAAACGTGGTGGGAGTACTACGGGATTACTGATCTTGAGAGCATTTAGTTTTGGAAAAACGTCTCTTACACTCGGCAACATTTCAAACAACGGAAGGTTCAGATTGGAAATCTTGTTGGAGAACGGCCGAGCTGACTCTGACCCCGCCATTTTGTAGTCCCCAGACCTCCGCACATATTGGCCGTTCAAACGGTTCGAAGATTCCACCTAATTACAGTCTCAATTCGGTCTCTATTATCGCTTCCAATTGACCTCTGCCACCCGGTCTTGCCACGTGCCACTGCGTGAAAACAATCTCCACCTATTCTAATCGACTCTTACTTCCTCTTCCCTTACCATTCAGAAATAATGTCGACAGGTAAGACTTTTTGACATAAAAACATTTGGGTTCTAGAATTGTGTGTATTTGCTTTAACGATTCTCGTCATGCGGGGTGGTCTCCCCGCTCTTGTTGTTGTTTGTCCCCGCGATTGATTTGCAGCGTCAGCTGGAACACTTCCCTTCGCTTTTTTTCGCTGTTTTTATTTCTAACCTGCATTTTTTTTTCATTAGAAAACCAGATTTTTCTATTTTTCACAATAAGAGCAAGGGAAGTAATCCTATTTTAATGGTTTTCAACGAATTTCTCTCTACAAAAGCGTAATTTTACCCAATTTCAGCCATTTTTGGCTTTCCATTTCAATTTCCAATAAAAATTTACCCATTTCTCCTTTCAGAAATGTCTCTGGCTGGTAAAATAGCCGTTGTAACAGGCGCTTCTCGTGGAATTGGTCGAGGAATTGCCCTTCAATTGGGCAAGGCAGGCGCGACGGTCTATGTCACAGGCAGGAAGCCAACTGCCAGTCTTTCTTCACAAGATGACAGTCTCCCAAAATTAGAACAAACAGCAAAAGGTCGGAAATTCTTACCAAAAACATACAAAAATGAATTTCAGAAGTAAGCGACCGAGGTGGAAAAGGAATTCCCGCCTTTGTTGACCATTCAAATATGATTGAAGTCAAGACATTTTTTGAAATGGTGGAACGGGACAATAATGGAAAATTAGATATTTTGGTTAATAATGCTTATTCTGCTGTAAAGGTGGGTATTTCTAGATATAAAAACTCTCGGAGCGCAAATTTTAGCCCAGAAATCATTGGCTCTATGCGTAATCCAGCAAAATTCAATAAAAAATTCCAATTCTTCCAGACAATAGAAGAAAATATTGGTAAAAAGTTCTACGAATGTCCACCAGAAATGTGGGACGAGATGAATAATGTCGGCTTACGAAATCATTATTACTGCTCGGTTTACGGTGCCAAAATGATGGCTAAACAGAAGAGCGGCCTAATTGTGAATATTTCATCAGCCGGTGGATTACAGTAATCCTCTTCACTACTCTCAAAAATTCTGATTCAGATACATTTTCAATGTTCCTTATGGCGTCGGAAAACAAGCACTGGACCGACTCTCCGAAGACATGGCTCTAGAATTGAAGGATCAAAATGTGACGGTCGTTTCCCTTTGGCCAGCAGCTGTGAAGACTGAAATCTCAACAAAATCCTATGAACAATCTGGAAAAGTCATGGGATCCGAAGATTTGGCCAGTAATTTTTCTGAAGGAGAATCTACTGAATATCCTGGAAAAGCTGTCGTAGCATTGGCTTCTGATCCAAATGTGATTAAAAAGACTGGAAAAATTCTACTGACAGCTGATATGGGAGCAGAATATGGATACAAAGACATCGATGGTAGGGTTTCTTTTTCGGTGCGGTGCCAACGAACTTCTAGGAAGTGACCCGATGAATATTCGAAGTCTTCACACAGCGCTGCATCATCTCGGATGGAAGAAAACTGCTCGATTTATCCCAAAATTCATCAAAGTTCCTGGTGTGGCCATTTGGGCAACGACAACTCGATTTTATAAATCGTACATTTTCTTTTAATTAAACTATTTAAAACCAATAATTGCTTTGTTAGTTTTGTTAATAATAATAAATTATTCCAAACTGAAACAAAAATCCAAGCTAGGTTACCCCGCATTTACAAATTTACCTTCCGTAATTAAATTCCATCTTGTATAGACGGAAGAGTTTAACTCTTTTCATTTCGAATTTGTTACGATTTAATTACAACAAAATTATCGGAGGTAAATACAGCTAGTACGGCATGTGGTAATACCAGGAACTATCGGTCAATATACGCAAACGGCGCTAATTTAATTTGGTCGGCTAACTTAAAAAGAATTATCCAGCAATTGGATGAATTCTCAATGTCTTCAAAGTTTTCAAATTTTATTACAGTAACACAAAAGTTGATAATTTTACAATAGGTGAGCGATTTTTATGAGGTTAGTGCCATAATCCGCGGTTTTTAACATATTCAAGTTTTATTTTTTCACGTTTTTTTCCTCTCAAACACTTCGGGATTAACAGAATTAGGCAGTTGGTCTAATGGAGATCGAGGTCATTCTTCTACGTCTAGAAATCCAGATCATTCCTTTCAAGTACTTCCTTAGCCGCTGGCTACACATCAGAAGAATATAGGGGGAACAGAAGGTGAAGCAATCAGTAGCGTAAGGAAGAACAAATTGCGCAGTGACTGCTAAATATGAAATTTTCCATGATTTATCCAAATAATTGATAAACTGAAATATGTACAGTTTTAAATAAAGAATACTAACCATAATAATAGAATTAAATAACTGAACAAAGAAATAGATTAAACTAAAGATTAAGAGACCGATTTCAACTTTTTCGTCGCGGATTTTCCTCTAAAATAGTTGTAAAATTGTTTCTGTCCATACAAACCTTGTTAGTGTAAATAATGAAGGTAGCTACAGTAAGAGCGGTACTGAGAAGTGTTACAGTAACCATAGTCTGCGTGAGATGTAGATTATGAGGTATGTACATGCCCTGTATTTAGTGAAATGAGTGACATAATCGGTTTCCAATCTTCGAGGAAGTTTGAATACGTTGGATCTAATTCATTTTTTTCGATATTCAAACTCCCGGGTTCGTTAACTTCTTCTCCGAGGTTGGAAACCGACTATATTTTATTTAGTTCAGCAATTACAATAGGAATACATACTGGTTCTCCAACAATCAGGTAAGCATCTCGTGGCTCGTAATATTTAATTGTAACCGCTGCAGCTAACCATGGCCAAGTAAAAATAAATGGAGCTAGCAAATTGAAAAACATGAGCGGGATGAACAGACGCTTCCAAATCTATTAACTGTTGGAATATTACGCTGTACTTGCCTCTTTATACTTCAGATGAAATACTATGGCGGTAAATCTGTTGAAGATAAGGGAAAGAGCCATTAAACTTTGTACATATGGGATATGGCACATCATACAAGCGAAAAAGTTTAGAAATGGGATTTTGGGGAGAATAGGAGCAAGGAAGCAATCTTTGCAAGTGCCACGGGGAAGTCGCACAGATATAAAGGAGGTGAGATAGGAGAAGATATTCTATAAATCTTTTAAATGAAAAAAAAAATGGTCTTACAACGGCAGCATCTACCAGAATGATATTATAATAAGAACCGGAAAATATGTGCTTATTTTTAATTATAATATGGGCTACCAATGTATATAGTATACAAGAGACGATAGAGTAACTGGTCGTGATAAGAAACTCTGTCGTAATCAACATTGTCATTATTATCAAACAATAAATAAACTGGGTGCAGGTGAGCAAAATGTATAATGAAGAAGAAAAGCACAAGCTGGTTATTTATCTTTATTAGCGCCAGTAATTACATTTTCTCGGAAATTTCGCTGTCTGTAAGGTATTTCCCGGAATTAACCGCCCACAACCAACACACACCTGTTACATCTCCTGAATCACACTATAAAATAAATTCGGGAAATTCTACGAATGTAATCAAATTAAACCTTACAGCAAACAATTGGCTGCTCATCTTGAGTAAGTTATTTTTATCTACTATTTCATGATTATATTTTTAGGAAGCTACATTACTTGTTGGGAAAGCATTCAGAATGACAGATGAATTAATAAGAAAAAATGCGGATAAATTAGAAACGGTTCGTGTTTTTCTGAATTAGTTTATTTTTCGTTTTTCAGATTGCTCAA
This sequence comes from Oscheius sp. DF5033, assembly GCA_964036215.1. NCBI lineage: Eukaryota > Metazoa > Nematoda > Chromadorea > Rhabditida > Rhabditidae > Oscheius > Oscheius sp. DF5033. The sequence goes on along the minus strand of CAXIWN010000002.1, from coordinate 4,849,062 downwards.
GCGTTATTGAAGCGGGAAGTCCTCAACTACGACGATGTCAAGAAGCTTATAGGACCGCCTCCTCACGGTGACAAGCACGTGGTAGAAGTCGTGGATACCGTGCTGCCAAATGATACTATTTTTCCCGATCCTGCAAAATAGGTTCGTAATTTGTTGTTTTTTTTGTACAATATAAATTTTATTTTTTTCATTCTTCTGTAATATTCTTAGGTGTAAAAGTGAAATCAAAAGCGTGATTATAAAATGGATATGTCGGATTATTAAAGACCGGCATCAGCTTTTCATAAGCAATGATTAGAAATAACACGCAGGATAGATAAATGCCAGCAAAAAGGCAGAGCTCATAACAGGTGAAAGGGTTCTCTTCTGTGATGTCAGAAGCAAGAGAATATTTTCTCTTTCTGCCTGAAAATTAAGTTTTAAAAGGGTAAATGAATGAAAAATACTTCGTTTTCTATCGGCAGCTTCCATCGAGACGAGGCAGGTTTTTCTCTGAGCACAAAAGCAACCGATTAACCCGGCCGAGCAAACACCCCATTCTAACAGACGGAACACATTTGCCCGACGGACTAAAACCATCTGTTTCACAAGGAAAAATTCAATTGAAAATCAAGCTTCAAGAGGGCCAAAATTTTTTCGGATGGAAGGAAAATTAACGTCCAAGACACAAAGACTAATGGGTAGAATTTATCCCCTTTTTCAGTAAATTTGGGAAAATCTGACTCACTTTCCAGCCTTCTGAACATCCCCTTCTTTTGCAAAAATCCCATAAACAAACAGCTGGTTTATCTTTATTTTTAATAAAGTTGTTAATAAATTATTGAACATTAAAATTATAATTAGGATACACATTTGCTCAACGTTTTCGGAAAATATCTACACTGGTAGTTGGACCAGTTACATGGCTGACGACAAATGGTGAAGATCCTGGTATTACCGACTTCTGAAAAAATAAATACAACCCGTCCTTCAATCTAAATTTTTACCTTGTAAAAAGGCCTGAAAAGAAATTGTCTGTACGGTTTGTATGAAAGAAAAAATGAGGCGAAATCTACGGAAATTGCCGAAAAACTAAGGAGGATTAGAACATTGACAATGTCGACTCTATAGGAATTTGTGACAAGGAGGATGATTACGGCGGGTAAAAAACAACAAACAACTGGGAGGAAAATAACCGCCTGTAATGACCTGATATTATAAAATTATAATTACAATAGTTGCCAAAAATGGCCATCATCTTCTGGTTCGTTTTTACAATATTTCAACTGTTTTTTAAAGTCCAGGAAAATTTTGCAAAAAAAAAAGAAAATAAAAACATACCATAACCAGAAGCGATAAGAAAAGTCTCCTGTGTTGGGCTTTATATTTAGGTGAGCCTCTTCTTTCTGCTTTTCTTGTTAACTTTAAAATATTGTAACTGCTTGTAAGTACGAGAACAACATCCAAGAAACATTTCAACGGGGTAAAATACAAAATAAAATGAGAAAATGGATTCGATCCATCCAAATTGGCGACGACCACTTCGTCAGACATGAAATCTTCAAAATAAACGCCAACTGATTGAAATAAATGGTATTTTAACATCTGTTGATCGATGGATATCACAGCGAAATAAAGTGACAATGTTACAAATTATATAGAAGGTAAAATAGACCGAATAGCGAAGATATTTTGAGTTAAGGATATGCTCAGGTGGAAGAATGGCATCCATTCGATAATAGAATAAAATCACTACGGTTGAAGCGACGTCTGAGAAAGGAGGTGAATGAAATATGGGACTCTGGTCGGAATTTCCTGATCCATGGCAATTTACTCCCATTATAATGGGAAAAAAAGCAAAAATGTCAGTTTCCAATCTCGGAGGAGTTGGCGTCTCCCCGGGAGTTTGAGTTTTTAAAAAAAATGAATTGAATCGAATATGTTCAAATCCCGGGCTACGGTTCGGGGGAAGCTAACTTCTGCCCCGAGATTGGAGATCGACTATATCAATCTGGTTGATGGATCGGGGAATTTCGACTACTACAGCCAAAAAAAAGGAAAATAAACATTACTTTGGAATTTTTGGAGATTTGAATGTCATAGCATACATGCTGATTCCGGTGATGATGACAGTAATTATGGCAAGGATCTGAGAAAAAAAATAAATCAACCAGAGATCCTACTTTTACAAGGGAACCTTTTTTGCGTCTGATTCGATCTGCCTATGAGACATATATCATTCGAAAGAGCATGAAAAGTTATGCTTCCTCGCAAATTTCCAGCTGCCGAAGCCTCTGCTGTAAAAAGTTATGCGCGATTCCAGATTGACATTTTTAGCATGGCAAATTCCCATTTTCGCACTTTCGGCATGCCAACGAGCAAGGCGCCACTCCTTCCATGAGGCAGCGTGGCCGAGTGGATGCGCGCTTGCTTATGACATTTTGGTCGCAGGTTCGAATCCGTGGCCATCCAATTTTCTTTTTCTTTTTTCAAACGTTCTAATTTATCGAAAAATCGTTTTTTCTCTTGTTATTTTCCTTGTTATGTGCTGTACGCCTCATCAAGCCTTTGATCATGGTAGAGGAGTAAGGCAAAAAAGCATGGAATGTCTACAGATAACCTGCGGCCGAGAAGGATATTCAGCACCCTCACAGTAAGAAAGCCATCAAAAATAAAAGAGAATAAAAGTAGAATGCTATGTTCGCCACGTTTGAAAAAAGAAAAATTGGATGGCCACGGATTCGAACCTGCGACCAAAATGTCATAAGCAAGCGCGCAACCACTCGGCCACGCTGCCTCATGGAAGGAGTGGCGCCTTGCTTGTTGGCATGCCGAAAATGCGAAAATGGGAATTTGCCATGCTAAAAATGTCAATCTGGAATCGCGCATAACTTTTTACAGCAGGGGCTTCGGCAGCTGGAAATTTGTGAGGAAGCATAACTTTTCATGCTCTTTCGAATGATATATGTCTCATAGGCAGATCGAATCAGACGCAAAAAAGGTTCCCTTGTTAGGGATATCAAATAAAACGCTGGTTCATTACTAAAATAAGGATTTGTAGTGTAAGTGGCAGAGGGGAACGTTTCATTCATTCAAAAGTACGAATAAAACGTGTTTTCAGAACACTTTTCCAGGTGAAAAAAAAGCAGGTGCTTTAGTGATTTTTAACAATTTCTCCTAGACATGCAGTAAATTTTTTTTCAGCGATGTTTGTACGGCATTCTCCGTAACAATTAAACCTGCAATCAACCCACGTCCAAAATACAATGATTGCTAAGCAGAATACACTTCTTTTTTACAAAAGAAACAATTAATTTGGAGAAATCTCATTTTCCAGTTGATTCTTGCCCTCTGAACATTTCGTTCTTTCGACAAATCTTTATTGCTGTTCACTTATCAAAAATAGCCGGGCACATCAAAGGAAATACCAAAAAACTTGGGCAATTACATAATGGTGACTACAGACACCTCATTAGTTTTAATAAATTTCCCGAAGAACGTTTTCTTTAAAAGTTTTCGCAACTTTGAGCTGCAAAAGAGCAAAATGTAGGGAGAACTAAAGGTCAAAGCGTCTGAGACATAGGGAAGGAGAATGGACCCAATGCTGGTAAGGGAAGGAAGCCCCCAGTCTTTACCGACGTTGATAATTACAACATCAAGAGTGCAAAATAATTGAATGAGGAAGTAGATCACACTGTAAACGAGGAGCTTCATTTCGACTGAACCCTCGGCTGTGTTCGTCCTATGTTTCTAAAATGGGCATACTGATGCGGAATAAACAAAAAGTTACCTGCAACATATAGAAAACAAACGTGGTTATGGTAAGCGCGGTGCTGAGGACGGTTAATGTTATCAAGGAAGGGATCAGGTACGCATTTATTATCGTGTTTATTTCCTAAAAAAGAGAGAATTATACAGGCTTCGAGGTCTCTTAGTGAAGTTATTTTTCAATTGAGCGTGACGCATTCGACGTTTTCTAATGAAGATTTTTGCCTCATTTGTAATCGAGTCCCATAACGCTCGTTCCCCCGGAGTTGGAAACCAACTATACCGAAGTTTAGAATCAAAAATTTCTCTGGATTGATTTAGTTCCCGGTACCCAATTTTAAACTTACAGGAGGAGTATACATCGCGAATGAATCCGTTGCTTCCACATATCTAATGTCCACTGTTATCGTAAATTTATGGTAGGTAAAAGCCAACGGAGCCAATAAATTGAACAACATCAATGGGATAAAGAGACGCTTCCAAATCTATAAATTCCACCAGTTTCCATTAATGGATCCATTCTTACGGCAGCATACTGCATTGGAAGTACAATTGCAGTAAATCGGTTAATAATCAGCGATAAGATCATTAGATTCTGCACATACGCGAGGTGATTGAACATACAACTGAAGAAGTTCAAAAAAGGGATGTGTGGCCAAATTGGAGCAAGCAGACATTCTTTGCAAGTAATTCTTGGGAGTCTCAAGGTCACCAAGGAATTGATATAAGTGTAGACATTCTGGAAATGTTACCATGGGCGGATATTCTACTCACCACAGCTGAGTCCACCAAAATTATGTTGTAATAAGATCCATTGAAGACTTTCTTATGTCGGATGATTATGCAAGCTACCAGACAGTACATAATGACCGAGAGGATTGAATAGCTTGTGGTAATGTAGAAACTTGGTGGAATCATTGTCTAGACTGGCTACTGATAGATGAAAGAGGATGGTTATATCAGATGATAACCGATTATTACAAGGACAGAGGTAATTATGACGGGGTGGAGATGTCTGTTTTCGAATTCTTTGAAAATTATAGGATTTAGGGTTCAACTGGAACAGAGAACACTAGTGGAATGGAAACATTTTGTTATGAAATGGTTGTGAATACAGTAATTTGCCTGTAAGAGCAGAAAAAGATCGGCATTGACTCATAAAAAGGTAGCACATGTCTATGAGAATAAAATGGAGAAAAAGGTAATTTTTTAGCTAGACGAGCCACTTTACCACGCGACTTTTTGAATAAAAAGGTTACCTTCGTAAGAAACCCGACGTTCTAGCTAAATGGCACTTCATTTCCTTTAAATCAAAATATACTTGATGTCTGTTGAAATTCAGAGATTCTGCAGTCAAATATCCTTTTTATCAACTACTAATTATAACGTTGCTGGTTTTTCAAAAAGTTTAATGAGATTGAGCCTATGAACTAATTGCTAATGACGCAGAATAAAGAAATACTAGATACACTTTTTAAACATTGACTGATCTATCCTGAGATGTTCGTGCACAAGAATGCAACCTGGTTCTTGTACAAATGGAACTCTCATTACTGCGACAGAATTCGCTATTTTCGTTAAAATGTCCGCCTAGCCTGAGAAAAAAACGAATTTTAGGTGCGGCTACGCTATGAAGTTATAAAGTAAAGACAAATTTAAATTACGCGCTGAATCAACATGACCCCTTCCGTCAAGTCGACTAAAACTCGTCGAAAGCCTGCCGAATCGGCCAAATTGTCCCAGACCGTCATTCTCATCGCTTTCATCCATGGTGGACAGTTGGTTCCTGCTATTTCTTTTGTCAATTTTGTTACTTTTAGAAAACTTTACCTGGATCGCATTTTTACTTTTTCAAGTGAGCTCAGTCTCGTCTTTTTCGTCTTTTCTGGAGAGCGCCACCAGTGCCAATTTGACAGAGCAGCGCCATTTTCGTCCACGTCGACAAATTGACTGTACGCGGCTATTTCAGTTTGTCTAAAAACGGTTTAGGCAATAATTTGAACCAACAAAATACGCCAGGAGAAATCATCAATGCAAAATGCACAACTCTTAAAGCTCCTGGAATACTGTATGAATTTAATATTGCAACAGTGCAGGACAATTGGTATAACATTGGCACCCAGTTGGAACATATTGAAGGAATTCATTTGGTCTTTAATGGATTGTCCGCAGGAAGCATAAATTTACACAAACTCAAAAAAGTCGAAAGATCAAGTCAGTGACTAAATTTATGCATTTCTGAGTATATTTCAGAATTAACAATAACGTTGAATCCAAAATTGAATGTTATCAATGTGAGGGTCACTGATCATTTGAATGCCTCCATCGTCATTTCGGATAATCCAAGACTGAGGAGTGTAATATTGGCAGCTGGACCAGAGGGGCTCGCAGGACATGAAGTTTGGATCGACAGAAATCCTCAACTGAGAACAATTAACATGGATAACTTGGAGAAAATTGAAGTTGAAAAACCGTTTATTATCGATGCCAACATAATGCTGATGGAGATTAAACTGGGATCACTCAAACAGGTCAAATCAGAAAGTTTTGAGGTGAGGAGAAATAAGATTTTGAGAAAATTAGAATTACCCAAATTGGTTGACTTTCAAACCAGTAAGTTTTACACGAAACATTCAAATCTTTTTTTATAGAAATATTAGTAATAGACAAACATAACGACTTGGCAACAATCAATTTTAACCCTCAAAATATCAAAAAAATGACAGCGGATAACTTTGTTATTCGACAGAATAAAAAGCTGACAAAGATTGAAATTAGTAAGGAAAAAGTGGCCACGAGAAATCTAATAGTCGCTGGAAATCCTATTTTACCAACAGAAGCGCTTAATTTTATGCATCAAGTCCACGTTTCAAATAAGAAAATTATTCAAGTATTTGGAGGTTTTTTTGGGATCCGTGGGCCCTTCTAATTTGTTTTATAGAGTGTTTATTCGATGAGCTGATCACGGATTTTACTGAATTGGATAATTGTACCATGATCAATAGCCCAGTCAATTTTACCAGTTCGACTACAGGAGCCATTACAAGTAACAAGCTGGTAAGAATCAATGGCGATGTCTACTTGGCTGGTCTTCGTCCCGAACAAGTGAACTTCCTCTCGCAGATTACTATCACGGGAAAAATTAGTGAGATATTGGCGATTTAGTCAGTGACAAGCTAATTTTAGGGAGCGATATCTGCGAATTCAAATTGCATAATCATGTGGTAGAAAGCCCGAAATGTCCAACTACGACGACAACGACTACTGCAGCGACGACAACTGCGGCAACAAAGACTGTTGCTACGACCACGATGACTACAACTACCATGACGAGTACTACAATGATGGCGTCGACAACAATGCCTACTACCACAGCTACTCCGGAGGAGAACACCACTACTGTCATGCCCACAATTGAGCCAATTATCACGGAAAATACTACGACATTGACACAAACTCCGTCTACCGAACAAAATACTACAACATTTGTTCCGCCGTCGCTTCCAATTGCGACGACTGCCACTCCAACTTCTACCACTTCGAAGAGCACAACCTCCAGAAGGGGCACGACATCCAAATCGCCACCTTATTCTGCCACTACGATTCTCGATCCAGCTAAACCTCCAGTAGGAACACCGTCAGGAAGTCGAAATTCAACGGCAAAACCGTTAACTTCTGGTAAAAGTACGGCGAAGAGATCTGGTTCCAAGTCAGTCAAATTTAATTCAAAATTAAACTATTTTTATAGAATCGGGATGATTGTCGGAGTTATCGCCGGTATTGTCCTCCTGATTGTCATCATCATAGTCGTCTGTCTCTGTGTCTCGGTCCCAGCTGGCGGTGGCAAAAAGGGCAAAGTCAAGCTGTACAAAAGAGTCTTCCCCTGCTTTAATAAGACCACAAATGGTATGGATTTAAGATTTTGAAATACAGGGAAATCTTCAGAAACGAGCATTGTGGTCAGTAATGGAATTGAGAAGAGTAAAGGACCGGCACATGGACAGCGGAGGGAAGCGTCGAATGGAAAAAAGGTCTGTTTATTCGATATAAATTCAAATACTATATAAAAATTTAGCTTCCACGAGTAACCTCACGACAGTCGAAGCCATCCCCAGAACCGAAGGCGACGCCACAGTCAAACGCGCAAACGACGAAACCAGCCTCCACTACTCCATCGTTGGCGTCGGTTTCCGGAAGACCACCAACAGAAAGATCTGCAGAAAGGATGAAAACTCCAAAAGTAAAATCAAAGATGGAACAGCCAAAGCCATCAGCAACTACTGCTCCAGCTGCGCAAGCTGTCAAGACTCCTCGCTTGAGTTATCAACACGACTTGCTTCAAAGAATGGAAGAATTTCTCGAAGATACAGGAAACTACGAGGATTTGATAAAAGAAGTCAGCAGCAAAAAAAATCCCACATAAACAGTAATAAAAACTGTCTATACAATTCTCTATTCTTTTGTTTATTTTTTTTCTGTTTATCGGTATCAATTGACAGCTGGCAGTTCCCCCAAATGCTGGCTATTCTCACCGGTGATTTTCAATTTCCTGAAGATGGATTTGATCATTTTGCCGGTCATTATATGACCAAAATTGGATGTTTCAAGCCGATCCATTGTACTGTAAGTTTAACCCTTTAATTTTTAAAGATTAGCTGAATTTAGAAAGCTCTCTGGCTGGTAGCAATTGCCGAAACAATTTGCTACCTGATTACCCAACTGGGATATCTTTTCTGGGCTACTAGGAGTCTAACCGGGGTACTTTCACCCGAATCCCAGCTGAAAACACCGTTTTCAGACAATAACCTCCCAGTTGGAATTGGTCACAGCCATTTGTCTCTTCGCTGGTCTTCAGTTCAAAAATTATCGCCCAATTGTAGTCGCCGTTATAATTTGGATGATAGCCATGTTTTCCTTCCTCGTTTTGACTCTTCTCTTCATTTATTGCATGATCAATACGAAAAGCTATGTCGCTGTTCATTTATTCGTAATTTATTCATTTTTAAAGAAAAAGATTTTTTTAGAGATCACAAGTGCCAGCTGGATGGAGTGGACTGTTCCTAATCGACCACAATACTCTGCGAATTGGATTCGGTATCATGGCTTTTCTCTATACAATTCCAATGTTTCTGTCTATTTGGTTTTGTAATATTGGTGGCCGTTGTTATCAATATTTGAGAGATTACGAAGACTATCGCAAAGTCCATGGGACTAAGAATGTGGAGCTGGGTGGCAATCGCCTGGTTCATTGAGAATCTCTTCCTTTTCAGTTTTTTTTTGTGTTATTGGAATTGTAATAAACTATCTGTGCCGTCGACGTGTTGCACCGCTTTTCTCCCTATTGAAACCATTTCATAGGGTTGTTTGCGATATATTTAGTCATTTTTTCCTTCTTCGAGATTGAAAATAGCGGCAAATTCGAAAATTCTAGGATAAGCCGGATCCTTACGAACCTACAGGTTTTATAAGGACCTGCTCCAATATCGCGAAAATGCGATCCCTTCTGTTTAGCAAAAAATCTCCCGAATTCGTTCTTGTTACTGTTTTCGTTTCCTCATCAATCTTTGTTCCATTGGAGTAAATGATGTTTGAGCTTTTCACAACTAATTACTGTTTTTATTGATTTTTCCTTCCTTTTTGAAATATGCGTCAGAAACATGGCCAAATTTGCGTTCGCTTTTCGTGGCCATTCGCGTTGAACTGGAACTTATTGTATTGCCTGGATGAAGACGGCGACCTTTTTACTGCTCCTATTTCAATGCTCCCTATATCTGGGAGTCCTATGTGATACCTTGGATCCATGTAAATGTGAGACTCAAATCTTTGAGTCTGATGAGATGAGCGGCACAATTAAATTTCAAACAATCGAGTAAGTCCAAAGAAAAAAAAAGATTTAAGCCTGTAGCTTCTAACGTTAATTTTTGGTATTTTTAGTAGTTGCCCTGAAGCGGTGTCCTGTCTCGTGTACATTAAACCCCGTGCCGGCTACGTCGTGTCATTAGAAGATCGAGTGTACTTATTCTACCAAGGACAATTAAAATTATTCTACTATCAAGGCGAAAAGGATGAAACGGAAATGATTACCATATTGTTTGTCTTGGAATGACGCTAACTTTGAACTTTTTAGACATAGCGGAGGTTGGACGCGTCTAATTTCTGAGACGCCTGTCGGTATTGGTCTCTACGTCAATTACACGAAATCCGCCAACCGAGAAGGAGACAATTTCAACATTAATTTCGAAAGGCTTCGTGTAGATGAGACAAGAAAGACGTGCCCTTCGCCCATTCTGAATGTGAATTCTTCCATACAAGTGCTAAATTCAGACGATTGGCCTTCATATGGTTGCGCTTTTCGAGTGCAATCGGATAAGATCCCGGCTATCACTATGCACAGAAGTGGCTATTTTCTCTATCGATCAAAAATCTCTCTATACTGGAAAGGAGAAGCGATCGAACCGGAAGTCAAAAGGCCATCATTGACGAAAGGAGCCTTCTACACTCTTGATAATGGAACGGATGTTCTATTCCAATCATATGACAAAAACGAATTGGAATACCACGAAAAGTGCGAGCTAAGCTTCGTTGCTCCAGAATACAATCGTGAGTTATAATCTTTTACAAAAATCGGGCATTTTAGCTTGCAATTGCTCGCAGCAGCTGTACACCCTTGAATCGGGAAAGACCATTAATATTCAATCTCCCGGATATCCAGAAATGTTTTGTCCTATGATCAGCTGCAATTATTTTGTGAATATGACCAACGGAGAAGATCACGATCACATGAATACTTTTGTCATCGAAGCCATTCACATGCCGCAAGGGGGTGAGGAAGAGTTGTTTTTCAAAGTGGACGACGAGACAGTGCAGTAAGTTTTAGCCTCTCAACTCTCCTATTTTTTTCATTTACAGATTGGAAAAATGGTTCGGGAAGACAAGCATGAATATTCTGACTGGAAATCAACTTGAAATAAGCTACACAGCATTGTCTGTCCTGTCTTCGGAACATGGTTTCTCTATGAATATTACGGTCTATAAACAGCCAAACGGTAAAGGCAAAACTTCAACCCATTCCAACCATTGCTTCAGATTGTCGTTGCCCTACAAATGCTCCAAAGATCTTCAGAACAGATGACGTCTACGAGATGTCTATCCCGCCTCATTGTACCCATATGATGTGCCGTTTTTCTCTTCAAAATTCTTCTTTGATTTCACAAGTAACTTGCCGTTCTTTTTAAATTACTTTTCAGACTCTTCATCTCGATATTAACTACACTTTCAATAATGAAGTCCTTCACGTCAAAGGAAACAACGAGTTTCTACTCCATACGGAGCCAAATTTAAAGCAGCATCACAGCAGTGACATAAAATCCAACAATTCTGAAGTTATGATAACCTACCTACGAAAAGGAATCCGTAAAGGGCTGAATTCAATCTCTCATTTGAATATGAAATGGCATTGGGTTGCTAAAAATGGTCAGTTCTTCTCTTTTCCAGGAAAACGATAGAAATTTCAGAATGCAATTGTGGAAAGACTTCCTTCATGGCAGAACCAGCTGGATGGTCGAGTTTCTTCTCACCACGTCATCCTGAGGATTACTGTAACAATGTGGACTGTACCTATCGTATTTGGGCTCCCGATGGACATCATATTCAATTTATGACAAAGAACTTTGAAACGGAAATTCATCGGGATACTTTGACATTTACTGAAGGAAAGAAGATTTTGAAGCAGATGACCGGGCACATTTCCAACAAGACAAATATCCAAACAATCGGCCAACATGGAACTGTGCATTTCCACTCGGATGGCTCCGTCACAGCCAAGTTTGTTTCCTCTAATTTCTATCTAAAAGCCATTTCAGAGGCTTTATTGTTTCCTTTATTGCTGTGCCAAATGTTGATGTTGGTCCCGAAATGGATACGACTGAATACACAGTTTATTTTGTGGTCGAAGTCGGTGGCCTCATCCTTCTGTTCCTGATAATTGGCTTCTGCATGGCCAAACTTTACGACAAAGGCTATTTCACACGTGTTTCCGCTACTCTGGACAATCCTGTATACTCATTTTCTGCCAATTCAGACGAGGTTATGATGATTGTCGATAAAGCATAAAGAATAAATTATGATACGTTTTCCAATTAATTTTCTTTGATGCTCTGCTAGAGCGAACCATAGATCCGGGTTCTCTACTTTTCGGTTCGTCTAATAACAATGGATCCATGAATGATCGACTGTTCTATGGACAATTACAGCTTCACTTGATCATCCGATCATTGTTTAAAATTGGAACATACCCCAAGAGGGCCTATGTTCTTCTTGATCATTCTTCTTCGGATGAAGACGGCAGCTATTTTCCTATTCCTACTTCCTTCTACATTATGTCAAGAAGCTATCATTGGGGTGTCTGTTTTAGACAGCGATCCTTGTAAATGTAAGACACAAATCTTTGAACCAGATGAGATGAAAGGGACGATGAAATTTGAAACAAGAAACGACTAAGGTTTATCATTGCTGATCCTTTTGTAGAAACTGTAACCAATCGATAACTTGCCTCGCTTACAGCCAGGTTTGCCTGCTTATTTTGGGTTTATGCTCCGTTTTCAGAGAATTCAATATCTCCTTTATTGCTATCCCCAGTGTCGGCTACCTGCCAAAAGTCATGCAGAGTGAATATATTGGTCATTTTGCAGTTGGAACCGGTGTTCTTATTCTTCTTTTGTTAGTTGGTCTATGCGCATTCTTCGTTTACAAGAGCGATCTTCTGAAGCCAGTGCCAACTGCTCTGGACACCCTCGTTTATTCATTCTCGAATAAAATAGAAGAAACTGTGATGAATTTCGATAAATAATAAATACTACCACATGAAGTGATCATTTTTTATTAGATGTTGGGCAAGATCACAGGAATAGATTTGGATCGCAGGGCTCGTCCAGTGTTAGCCGGTCCCATCGATTTTGGCGCTATCGTACCACGGCTAAACCACATTGTTTCTAAATTTTCATTTCTTTACACTTGCACATAGAACAACTTACGGGGATTCTTATGACACAACAATTTTTTCATTATATTTATCCGATATTTCTTATTGAAACACATGACTGCAATCGTTCCTGCCGATGCATGAAATGATACAATTAGTGTTGTAATAAAACCAAACGCTGATAAAGATGATACGCTACGAAGTTAAAATATCTCACGTTGATTATAATGTTTCGCAAGTCCTAGGATAATTACAGCAATTCCAGGGATTAAAATAAATGAAAATGTTACCAGGAGCTGAAAAAGCATTTGTACATTGTTGTTTTCTTATCTAACTTGAATAATAATGGTAGTTAAAGAACGACGGATTTGATTCCTGGTGGAATGTGATAGTGTTTGTTGTTTGTGGATGGAAGAAAATGAATCGGCTACCTGATTGAAGTATGGTTATTGAGCACCAAAGAAAACTACCAGAAAAACGATGATAAAGTTCCAGCTGCCTGAGTAAATAATTGCAAAGATCGCAGCACTTATAATATTTCTAAATTCTAGTAGAACCGTTTCGTTTTGATATATTTCAGGATATATACAGGGATATGTCTGAAAATCATGATCGCAATTGATTAGTATCTTACCTTTTCATACTCCATCAAAGATTTGTACTTGTCATTTCCGAGGAAAATGTGTAACGGCACTGCTACTCCTCCATAGAAAAGGTAAAAGAATACTACGACGAACTTTTGTATTTTTTGTGGAATTCGACGTTTGTGATTTGGTGGCAGAAGTGTCTGATGCCGGTGAAAGAACAAATGAACCGTGGAAGCTGCCATTCCTGCCAAGGAAGTAATTCCAATGTACAATTGCGTCCTCATAGAAATACCAAGATAATTGAGAATCCCATGAGAATAGTAGGCAGGAATCGGGAAAAGGAGCAGTGGAGTGCAGAGGATGGAAAAACCGATGTCACTGAAGAAAAACCACAGTTGACAGTTGAAAAGATGCCATTTTATTCGGGTAGACTTATCTGAGTAAATACACCAAAGACCCAGTAAATTGAGGGGAATGCTGATCTGAACAGACTGTAGGGCCAGGAAGGACTTGAGCCTACCACAAATAATGTATGCTGGGCAAGGAGGAATTTCTCCAGGAGATCATTGTCAATCACACAAAGCTCCATATCTAAAGAAAGCAGTCGTAGAACTGCTGCCAGGCTATGAGTAAAAGTTTCACTTATTCAGTAAAAAACAATTGTATTAACAGGTGGTGAATTTGGTTGCATAATGTGCAATACGTTCATTGATCAAGAGAGATTGGCAGATGGACGACTTGTAGAGAAGACGGCGTAGAGAGAATGAGTATGGTGACAATAATGAGGTCAAAATCTATTGTGTGTCGCAGTAGGCATGATTCCCAGTGCGGGGAAGGATTTGGAACGAAAGATTCGGGTAGTGTTTTCCTGTAACATCAATCTCGGGGCTACAATATTTCGGGTAAACCACATTTTCTCTAAATTTTCGTTCCTTTACTGGTGTATAGAATAACTTACTGGAATCCTTATTACAGAACAGTTTTTTCTTTATATTTATTCGATATTTCTTATTCAAACATATGGCAGCAATCGTACCAGCCGATGCATGAAATGATATAATTAGCGTTGTAATAAAACCAAGCGCTGAAAAAGATGGTACACTGGGTAGAAAAAGTATCTCACGATTATTATAATGTTTTACAAGACCTAGAATCACTTCGACTAAACCCGGAATTAGCATAAACGATAATGTTACCAAGAGCTTAAATACTGTATTTATCTCTCCTTTTTTTCTTACTTGAATAATAATGGTGATTAAAGAGCGACGAAGTTGATTTCTCGTAGTCAATGATAATACCTTCTGCTTGTGGATGGAATAAAATGTATCGACAACCTGAATAAAATGTCTAATTATTGTACAGCGGAAAAAATACCAGAAAAATGACAAGAAGGCCCCAGCTGCCTACATAAATACCTCCAAGAAATACTATAAGTTTGATGTGGTCAAAGTCTAATATAACCGTTTCTTCTTGGTATACCTCCGGGTAGATGCATGGATATGTCTGAAATTAATCTTCGATTGCAGCTTATCGACGGGCACAGGTATTCTAGATTTTCTCATTTTTTTCCATCCTTTTACCTTTTCATAATTAGCCAAAGATTTGCCTTTATTATTACCAAGCAAAATGTGCACTGGAGGGGCTATCCCTCCATAGACGAGGTAAAATAATACCACAATGAACTTTTGTATCTTCAACGGAATTCGATGTTTATGATTCGGTGGAAGAAGCGTCTGATGCCGGTGAAAGAACAAATGAACCGTGGAAGCTGCCATTCCTGCCAAGGAAGTAATGCCGATATAGAATTGAATCTTCATGGAAACACCAAGATAATTAAGAATTCCATAGGAATAATAGGCAGGAATCGGGAAAAGGAGCAGCGGAGTGCATAGAATAGAAAAACAGATGTCATTGAAGAAGAACCACAATTGGCAATTGAAAAGATGCCATTTTATTTGGGTAGATTTGTCCGAATAAATACACCAAAGACCCAATAAATTGAGGGGGATGCTGACCTAAATAGACTGAAATCAATAAGGGATAGAATCTACCGCAAATAGAGCATGCTGAGAGGCCAGAAATTTCTCCAAGAGATCCTTGTCAATAGCACAAGCATGTTCCGCCATTTGGCCAGCTCCGTATGATTCACTATAGAAATAATAGTATTTCTGTCGCCGATCAAAGAGTAGAAGGGTAACTGCCATATTCAATCAAAACATTTCTAGTAGCAGGTGCTAAATTCAGTTGTATAATGTGCAATACGTTGATTAATGGTCAATGAAAACCGTAGGGGGTCGAAACGTCTGGTGAAGATTAAAGATCAAGACGTCTTACTATCATAGATGATAACTAATATTGACCAAATGGGAAAAATTGACTGCAACACATCAGGAATAGTTGATGCGATGATCCATTCTGGAAGAGAAGGTTATAGAGATTTTGCTGGACGGATAGAGATTTTTTTCTATCTGAAACGGACAACAGGGTATCCGGAAATTGAAAAACACCCGTCCGGATACGGATTATTCGGAAAATTGGCCAAATATCCGAGAATCCGGGCACCCAAATCCTGTATCCGTCCAGCCACAGATCCGAGCTTCATCCCATAAAAAATCCGGCTAGAATCATTCGTTTTTGACTAGAATCATTCGTTTTCTCATCATTTATGACGAATTCTGACACTATTTCAAAATTGCGAGCTAAACAGACGACCACTTTCTCACGTCATGGTTCTAGTGAATTCGATTGGATGATCTGTTCGTCTATTGTCTCGTCTGCACCAGCGGTTGTTTCCTTCGACATCCCTTCTTAGCCCCGATTTTATACAGACATTTTTTGCCACAGCACGAGGTCTATTCTTCCCTGATTCTACAGCTATTGATTTTCATTTTCTTTTAGCCATCGGAGAGAGCTGGCGACTGTTTTTGTCTGTCTCTTTTCTTTCCTTCCCCAATTCTATTCATTGTTAGCTTTTTTCAGTGCAATGGTCGATCCTCCAAGGGAGAATGTTCCCTCACGAAGAGGTTCGAGAGATTCCCAGCTCAATCTGGTCAATTGGTCCCAAATGGAAAAACAGTTCATTTTATTCGGAATTCATTGCAAAGTCCTCTACAAAATCTACTCGCCCAGTAATATTTTTTAGAAAATTGCACAATATTCCACTCTGGCTCGAATTATTGCTAACTTCATCTGTGTAATTATCTTCTGGGTTATGGCTCTTCGCGGGAATATTGTTCTTCACTGGTCCGACCTTCTTATCATCGTGAATTCTCCCTTTCAATATTCAGAATCCCTTTTCAGTTCGCGATTTTCCTCAATTTCGTGCTTGACTGTCCTGTCTTCATGCATTTCTACCTCTATGGTCGTAGAATTTCATTGCTGCTCGAAGTAATGGTTTTCCAATGGGCAATGTGGCTCCTTGCCAGTTATTGCTGCTTTATTTTCAGTTGTCTATGGTTTTTATGCCCACATTTAATCAAATTCGAATCTCAGGTAAGTCCTCCCTTCTTTTTTTTAATTTTTTTTTCAGAGTATTTTGCGTGATATTGTAAATCTTCTGACAGATGAAAATGTCTTGTATGGCTATTCGGCTCGACTCTACATCCTAATTTGTATTGGAATTACTCTGATTATGACAGCTTTTTGTGCTTATTGCTATTATGGAACCATACTGTTCAAATATTACACTGAGGAGATTTCTTCTGATAAACCGGATGAAGAAAATAATTCGGATACCATTACCCTTCAAGCACTTGGACAAGCTCCTTTGTTTGGCCTTTGACTTTCTCTATTCCTTTAACTGACCCAAAATTAAAGCTCAGTTTTTATTCAAAATTTCTCCATAAACTGTTGCTCCTCCATAAGCTCTACCCTAATTTTAAAAATGTCGGGCTGTTGTTTACAATTTCCATGATTTTTTAAATAAAATTTCTGTCCAATTTTTTATCAAAATAAAGTGTAATATCGGCATGGTCAAAAAGAAAATAAAACGGCTGGCCGAATTTTATTCACATCCCCCTCTCGCGGCCATTGATTACTAGCAGCTGCTGGTGACCTTCTCTGTTTTCAAAGCTTATCTAACAACAACATCGTTTCATTTTTACCTACGCGTATTTCCCCTTTGTTCTTTGTTTACAAATGTGTACAACCACTTGGTTATATTAAGTGGTCCATTAGGATAAAATGAATAGTGAAAGAGGAGAAAAAGAGAGAGCGGACTAGAAATTAGTGGCAAATAGCCAGCAGCCGGCAGGGAGACCACGTGAGAGCAGTTTGTATACACACCCAGCTCTCGAGGGGTGTCTTCTTTTACGCATCGCTTGTTTTCTCCCAGTTTTCTTTAGTTTTCTGGTGATTTTCGAATTTTTAAAACAAAAATCAGCTTTGTTTTCTCATAATCCGCTTGGTGTAATAGAGATAAATCAGTTTCTTTATTCATCCATCGATTCATTGCGAGATCTCTTCATGTCATATGACAAACTCCTTTTATTTTGGAAATTCTGGCTGTTTCATAGGAAAAATTGGCTAGGAATCTAATTTTTTGGCTTAGAAATGTTTGCGGTTGGCACCAGAATTCCGGGTCAGAGTTCGAGAGCACCTAATCTGTCCGCCGCCTTTTTAACCGTCGTGAAAAAGCTTCAAACTTTCCCGAATTCCATTGAAAGGCCTCCAAA
This sequence comes from Oscheius sp. DF5033, assembly GCA_964036215.1. Classification (NCBI taxonomy): domain Eukaryota; kingdom Metazoa; phylum Nematoda; class Chromadorea; order Rhabditida; family Rhabditidae; genus Oscheius; species Oscheius sp. DF5033. Next base: position 4,831,075 of record CAXIWN010000002.1, on the reverse strand, counting down.
ATATTTTAACTTTCCATTTTCATTCCTTTCCTATTTTCTATCCTGATTTCCCTGCCCACATCAATTTTCAGCTATGAAACCATTAGCTGGTGAGAATGTCTTTCCCCATTATGACGAGAAATATATCTGTAGGAGAGGATGCTGCGGTGAGATCCATTCCAAGGTAGTCTCCCTTTTTCTACAGAAAATTATCTCCATTCAGAGAGGAGCCGAACGTATTGGTATGTTGATGCCTCTCATTCTCCTTGCCCCTTTGTACAAAGTTTTTGGTGGTGGATGGTCCGGTGAAATTAATCCGGCTTGGGTAAGTCCTTCTTCTCCCTGAAGAGCACGATTTTTCAGTTAGCCCTGCTTCTTTTTGAGTTGATTTGTACAATTTTATTCTTCATTGGTACTCGTGAGAGAAAATCTCGTTTTATTTTGCCCTTCATTTTCATGTGGGGCCTCTTTTTCATCAATTCCATTCTGGTCTTCATTTCTTTGATTTATGCAGCAATTGCTCCTTCAAGTGAATTTGGACAAAAGCTCCGGGTAAGGCAATTTGTCGACTGCTTACCAGTAGTTTTAGAATTTCTACGATGTGGAGCAATACGAGGACCAGGGCGAGAATTGTAAGTCTTTTCCTTACAAAAAAACGTATTGTAGTCTACCGAGTAACCTTTGCAATTTCGGCCATAATGGTGCTAATCATCGCCGTGATCGAGTGCTGGTTCCTGGATGTCATCCGGCGCTGCTACATTTATTTCCGTGATTTTGAGCAGCATCGAAAGCGTTTTGGAACAGTGGCAGTCGACCTCGGGCGTGATATTGGGGGCACTAAAGAATAAATAAAGATTTATCATTTGTTTTATGGTGACGGTCTTGGCATGACTTTACACACAAAATGTTGAGTAATTGCGTCATTACAGCCGATATCATTCCATTGTCCTCGGGTCAGCGGCGGTACGTCCACGACGTCTGTGACCATCTGAATTGTTACATTTTCCGTGAATTTTTAGGTCTTACCACGACGCAATTTTGAAATTGATCAGCTCTCGGTTCTGTAGGTCCCCCATTACTCTAATCAAACTGAAACTGAATATTTTTGGCGTTCTTGGTTATTTTACCGGAGTGCCATCAAAATTCCCAAAATCTGCGTCAGTATCTCCTGGGCCAATTCTTGTACCACCAATGGTTATACTAAATTTCAAGTTGAGTAAATTCTGCTAGCTTACTTTTGTCCCAGCATTGAGCCACCTGGATATTGAGCTGAAAATTATTACTAAACTGTACAGAATATGTAATCATTTTCCGCTGGACTATGGATCGAAGCCAGATCTCCTCCTCCATTTTGACAAAACATCCTGGCTTCTGCATTTATTAAGTTAGTATTCATCCCAAAATAATAACAGAATCCGAAGACATCACTTAAAACCCAGCCAGCATCACAAGCTAAAGGAATTTCTCTAAATGTACAGAAACTCACATGGCGGTACAGTCGTAGTGGTCGTCGTGGTCGTTGTACTCATAGTTGTAGTAGAAAGGCAATGTGGTAGTTACTGGGGAATTATAAGAGGCTAGGCAGCTTTTCAGTGGGTGCAATGAAACAGCGCCCAAAAAGACGGCTATCTAGCAACATGAGAAGATGCGCTTTTGGCCAGGTTTTTGGCGGATAAGCGATATGTTCGAATGATCTGCGGATGAGTTTATTTGATAAGCTGCGAATCCACCACTGGCAGGAAAAGAAGACGGCTAATTTCTTGACTAAACTCTATATTTTCGCTGCAATTGGCTGAAATTGAAGTAATTCAGCGACAGGACGCAAATCAGTCAAAAAAATCTTGCAAAAATCGTCAATCCCTGAAAATATGTAGCCCTATCTTTTATTTTCTTCCAATGCGAATCGGATTGACTTACTTTTGAACATCCTGGCTCAAATTACTGCTCTAATGGAGAAATTAGACTCGTCTTCTTGGCTATATTGTCTCTGCTGGCTAGTTTCTTCCAATTATGACAACACTAGTGCCACAATTTGATCACAATAAGAAGGAATATTTATGTGAGCGGGGATGTTGCTGTGGTCCTGTACATAGCAAGGTAAAATACCCAAATTCTTCTGAAATTTGTCTTATAGAAGGCTACGGAAGGAATTGCAATTCTTACGCTGTTGTGTCTAACATTTCCTATTTATCTTTTTGTTGAAAAGATAAGAAAAGGACAAATGGAGAAAGATGTCTCGAGGAGGAATTTCAATATGGTAAGTTGGATCCAGGATTCTCTACCAGCCCGCGTTTGGTACATTTCCTGCTTAAAGTTATCTCCTAATCCAACAATTTCTTTCAGCTTCTTCTCACTCCATATGCCCTGATTTGTTGCATTCTCCTCTTCCTAGGAACCCGAAAAATTAAGCCCCGTTTCATTTATCATTTCGCTGGATTGTGGTCACTAATCCTCCTGGATGCTGTCCTTAATTTTCTTCTCTTTACAATTTGCACAATCCTTCCATATTCACCTGTAGCGAAATTTTGGATGGTAAGTTCCACTTTTCTTGAAATCAGAACGTCCACCTTCAGCAAAACTCTGGAGTTGGCAATGACGTGGATCAAAATGATGAAATGGGTCAGTTTTCTTATGTTTGTTTAAACAAAAGTAGAGATTTTAGCTCTTCGAGTGACATTCAGCTTTGCGGCCACCGTTGCATTGGGTGTCGTACTGCTCGTCCTATGGTTTTTGGCCATTATCATTCGATGTCAGACATATTTACAAGATTTGGAGAATTCTAATAGAAGAAAACGTATGGTAGAACTTGTTGAAGTTGCTATAGAATAAAGATTGAATGATTGAAAACTAGAATTTTGATCAAAATCCGAGTCTTCTCCTGAAAAGGGATCATTTTGTCACTATTTAGTAAATTATCAGTCCGTTGATTTACTCGAGACAAACGAATAGGGAGTACTGGCCGGATCACAGATCCCGAGGTCACCGGCTGTGGATCGGACAGTCAACCACTCTGTCTCCCCATTTTTCTTATCGCTTGGATTACTCATCTATAGGATGACTCGACCATTTCTTTCTATTTTCTTATCTGTACAGCAGCCCCATTTTATTTGTTTGGCCTGACCGACTTCCTTGTTCGAACGGTCCAAAAGTTTACCCAGTCACCCCTAATTTTTTACCGGAACTGTGATCGTCAAAACACAGCTGATTCAGCACGCCATCAACTAATGGGCTGCGTCTCTTCTCTGCCTCGTGTTCTTTTTTGCAACCTTGCCATACGGACGGCCGGCCGTCCGTCGGCTGTCCCCCCGAAGTGATTGTTTTGCCCGAAAATCAATAATCTCACTAGGGTGGGTGGGGTTCAATAAACCTCTTTGCAACACTTCTCACAACATTTTTCTATGATCTATTGTGGCTGGTGCAATAACCATAACAGGAAAAGTACCTGTGACGCATATTTCTGGTTTTTGGGTCTCGTGCTTCCGCAAAATGACCTTCTGATGAGATCTATTTCTCGAATTTGCTTTCCTATCACGTTTTCCATTAATTTCGGCTTCTTATTTCGCTTAATATAAGTTTTAGCCGTGTTCCAACTAAATTTGTGGGGATTTTTCATTTAGGAGAACGTCGACAGCAGGACCGTGGGAATGTTTGCGTCTACTTCCGTATGTTGCTGGATTTTTTACAGTTATTGAGAGAAAACAAAATAAAAACGGCTGCTTTCATTAGTTTACAATCCAACTCCAATAAAAAATTGCATTTTCTTTTGGTTTTCCCCACGAAATCTCCTAATTCTCACGTCCGGCGATGAAATTTTGCAGCCTTTTTAGTTAAAAATGGCCCGTACCAGTCACATCTTTAAACTTCTCTTTAAATTTTCTGATTTATCACGTTGCCGACATTTTTAATGACCCGCTACTCTTGCCATCAACAGGTCCTTGGCGATCAGTCATTTTGTTTTCTTTACTCCTGGTGCATTTCCTGCCTTCTTTCTTTTCGATCCATTACTCCTGGTGCATTTCCTGCCTTCTTTCTTTTCGATGACTCATAGATCCTATTTTTAACCTTGTTTCTCCTGCCCAGGCTGACATCTTTGTCTCCCCTAATAACGTCCTGAATCAGTAATCGTCACACTGACCTAGATGACGTCAAGATTTCGTAACGGAGACCCGGCGGAAGGTATAAATAAGGAGCCGCAGGCTCTTCACATCACGCATATCCCCGACTTCTTGAAAAATAGTCGAAAGCTTTGCAAAACACTGTAGAAAGGAGCCATTTTCGAGTAATTTTAACCAGTTTCTACAAAAAAAGCAACATCCACTCAAGAGTAATGCATTTATTTGCCGGGGGTTGTTTCCTTGATGGACCCTAGACGGCATTGATCGGGAACTTCAAAACAGCTCGACTTCTTTGGCCTTTGTTTTTGATGACAAAAATGATAATTCCTGCAATTTGAGCATCTAAAATTGCTGTTTTTCTCAATTTTTTAATCTTTTACCTTTTCCCTCGCCGTTTTTTCTATCCTGCCAACGGGTGAGCACTTCATTTGATTAATTACTGCCTCGGCAGGGCATCCCCAGCCAATTTTTGCCTCCAATAAGCCATTCACTTGGCTTTTTTCCAAGCTGCTCATGTTTCTGGTCCATTTCCAGTCATATCCCGCTATTTATTCCCTTTATTTTCTTGCAATACACCGTGTACAGCATTATTTACCCAGTTGTTTTTGATTCCAATTCAAAGTGCTATGATCTTTGATTTCTTTTCATTTTCCCCTGAAACTTATAGATTTTAGACTTTCACAGCTAAAAACAGGGTAACTAGAGCCAAAATGGTGGAAGAACATATGCAAAAGGTTGGTTTTTCTCTTATCTTCCGAGAAAAATGGTAAATTATTGCAGGTAGAAGTCAGACCAGATGAATTTAATGGATTAATATCAAATTTTGCTCAAAATTATATCAAAGACAAGGTAATTTTATAGTTTCTTGAGTTAAAAAAATAAGAAAATTAGGTTGGAGGAACAAAAGGAGATATTTTAGCCGGGTTAGCTGGCCATGTTTTGGGTGGCGGCGGAGGTGGAAGTGGCGGCAATGCTCCTCCTAGACCGCCACAGCCAAATAATCCTTCACCTTATGGACAGCCGAATAACTATGGAGGAGGTGGCTATAATCCAGCTGGTGGCTACAATCAAGGTGGTGGATATAATCAACCAGGTGGCTACAGTCAAGGAGGAGGATATGCGCCTTATGGAGGACCTCCCAGTCAGCCAGGATATCCTCCAGGAAATTCCTACGCTGGCGGAGGTGCTGCTCAACCAGGATACGGCTGGAATCCAGCTCCTTTCGGTTCTGGAGGAGTGGATTCATTTGAAAATTCTTATGGAGGAGGAGGATCGAATATTACGTATCCAAATAATCCTTATCCTGCCAGTCCTTATGGAGGAGGCCCTTCTTACGGCAGTGGAGGGTCAAATCCTTATCCGAATTATGGTGGAGCTGGTCAACCAGGAAATTATTCACTGGCAGGAGGTAGGCTCTCAAAATTTCCCATATTCTTACATTTTCAGGACTGCCATCTCCTCAAGAAGAGAAGAAAGAACGAAAAAGAGATAAAGTCATAGGATTTTTGGGTGATGTTCTGGGTAAGAATAAAGATCAAGATAATCGAGGTAAAAATACAGATTTTCATATTTTTCTTCAAGTTTTTTAGGTTACAATCCTCATCCAGAACCACAAAAACCGACTAGCAGCGGTGGATTCAATCTCAACGATTTGGGTGGAATTATCAATTCAATGAGCGGTGGCCATGAGCAAGATGGAAAACGCAGTACGGCTAATAAGATCCTGGGTGGAATTGGCAGTTTAATTGGCGCTGGAGGAGCTGGAAAATATGCTGGTGGTGGAGGAAACGTGAATCCAAACAAATTGAAAGGAGAACTTATTGGCAATTTGATCGGTAAAGCGGCTCATCGTTTTCTGGGAGTTGAACCAGCAACTGGAAAAATTATTGGAGCTGTGGCAGGAAACGTTATTATGGGATTAGGTGGAAAAGATAATTCTCTAGGAAATATTGGAAAGGTATTCCCTTTCTAGATAATAAAATAGGGTTTAGGTTATTTTGGACAACATTATCTCGGGTAAATTTCATCGACGAGTTGATCCATTTGTGAGGCCAATGCCTCAAAAGGGCGGGGGACCAGAGCCAAGTCCAATTCATCCACAACCGACAGTTGCACCCGTTGATTTTTACCGGGAAAGGGATCGCTGTCTACGGGAAAGGCGACTCTTTGAAGATCCGCAATTCCCAGCAACAGATTCATCACTGTTTTTCAAGAAGAAGCCACCGGTTCGAGTGGCTTGGCTACGTCCTGGAGTGAGTTTTTCTTTTAAATGACGGGTGCCGTCTTCATTTGCATAAAAAAGAGCTTTTTTGTTAATAAAAACCTACTGAACCTCCGTTTATTTCAGCAAATTGTCCGTGAACCAATGCTCTTCACCGAAGGCCACAGTCGATTTGACGTAATCCAAGGAGAATTAGGAGATTGTTGGCTCCTCGCTGCTGCAGCTAATTTAACCCTAAAAGACGAGCTATTCTACCGCGTCGTCCCTCCAGATCAATCTTTCACCGAAAACTATGCCGGTAATTTTATTGCCCACTACCATACACCGCTATAGGAATTTTCCACTTCCAATTTTGGCAATATGGTAAATGGGTGGATGTTGTAATCGACGATCGGCTACCCACCAGCAATGGCGAGTTACTCTACATGCATTCCAAGAGCAATAATGAATTCTGGTCCGCATTATTGGAAAAAGCTGTAGGTTTCTGTGAACACAAATTAAAGAAAAATTACAGTATGCCAAGTTGCACGGGTCTTACGAAGCTCTGAAAGGAGGAACAACATCCGAAGCGCTGGAAGACATGACTGGCGGGCTGACAGAATTCTTCGATTTAAAAAATCCGCCAGCATATTTAATGCAAATGATGATGAGAGGATTTGAAATGGGCTCATTGTTCGCCTGTTCCTTGGAAGCTGATCCCTATAGATGGGAAGCCAAGCTGAGAAATGGACTAGTGAGGGTGAGTTCCATTGGAAAATTAAGATACAAAAGAGTTTCTAGGGCCACGCTTATTCGATAACAGGAATGAGAATGGTCAACGGCCCCCGTGGACAGGTCTGTCTCCTCCGTATCCGAAATCCTTGGGGCAATGCCCAAGAATGGAATGGCCCGTGGTCTGACGGTTCAGCAGAATGGCGAAGTATTCCCAACCAGACGAAGCAAGAAATGGGACTGGTCTTCGATCACGATGGAGAATTTTGGATGTCTTTCGATGATTTCGTCAGAAACTTTGAGAAAATGGAAATTTGCAACTTGGGACCGGATGTGATGGATGAAATCTACCAAATGACGGGAGTCAAGCCTCGTGGTCAAATTTGGGCAACAGTGACACATGACGGCGCCTGGATTCGGAATCAAACTGCTGGAGGATGCAGAAATTATATCAGTAAACTTATTTTTCTTTAAATGAAGAGAGGAGCTTCCAGATACTTTCGCGAATAATCCGCAGTATAGGATAAAATTAACAGATTCTGATCCATATGATGATGATCATCTCTGTACCATAATTGTCGCTGTTTTGCAGAAATATCGAAGAAATATGAAACACATGGGACTGGATAATGTTCCTATAGGATTTGCTGCGTATGATGTGGGTTTTATAAACTAAATGGGGTCTTGAAACGAAAAGCGGTGCCTCTTTTTTTGCCTTGGATACTGTAGCCAAAGAGTTTACCCCGTTTATTAAACTTATCCTCAATTTCAAGCTACAACACTCTTTTCAGGCAGAGGGCACCTTTGGCCGATTGCAGAAGAGTTTCTTCCAGGAAAATAAATCAACAATGAGAAGTTCTGCCTTTATCAATTTACGAGAGGTGTGTAGTCCGATTTTCCTGGTAAAAAAAATGAATTCAGATGACTGGTCGTTTCCGTGTTCCTCCCGGGGAATATGTCATTATTCCATCGACATTTGAACCCAATGAAGAAGCAGAATTTATGATGCGGGTCTATACAAATGGATTCATCGAATCTAGACAACTGTGACCCAGAATATATGATCTCGAATAATAAGGCCTACACAAAGTGTATTTCATAACATCGAAAAATATTTATGGGAGCTTGAGCTCTATGTTAATAAAATTAAATTTGTTGCTTGAAAATTCTATCCAGCTAATTCTTTGGTCAATGCTGAAAGCCTGCAGTTTGCCTTTTGGTTGCCGATACCAAACAGATGGTAATGTACAAGTTTATTCAAAATGAGCGGTCACAATTTTTTAGGGTAAATCACGGGGTTGGGAAGAAAATGGAAACTCCACAGCCACTCATGCATGTTGGGAAGCAAGCGGGTCCAATGACAACTGCCCCAGCTCCTGCGGTCACAGCACCGGCTGCTACTGCAGTTCCTCCACAAAGAGCAGTACAAACTGGAAGATATTTTGAACCATATTGGGAAAAACCTACTTGCTACACAGCTACCATAAAGAAGAGGGCCAGCAGTGGTTTGATGAACGGCGAGGAGAAGGAGCAGAGCGTAGAAAAGCTGGTTGGATTTCATCGTTGGCAGTTGGGCAGTTGTCGGCGTTCTCAATGACTCCAGTTTTATACTAGCTTGGTTAGAAATTGAAAGAGGTAAATTTAGGATAAAGATCAGATTCAAGTAGAAATTCATCTTGATTTATTGCCAAGATTTTACGAAGGAGCGAAAAACAGGAGTGAGAAATTTGGGGGGCAAAGGCCTGACTATTGAGAAGATCACAGTTCATTCTTCCAGTCAGCAGGCAAAATAGAGTATGCGTCCATTTTTAGTGACATTTCTCACCTTTTTACCAGCCTTTCCTGTCGACAGTCCAGAGATCTCTGGTTTTAAATTTCTCACTGTGTTTCTATTTTTCGAGCATTTATGGCAACCTAGTTGAATTTCTCCTTCAAAATGACCTTTACCAGCCTCCTCAAGATATTTACTTCTTTCCAATTTCTAATCAAGCTACTATAAAATGGGATCAGTTGGAAGGTTGACATCCACCAGTTGCCCATCATGAAATTCAACCAGCTTCTCTTCGCCCTTCTCCTCCTCCTGGCCATCCAACAAACCGTCGCAGGGCCATTTCTCGCTGGTGGTTGTGCTGCAAGTAATTATCCCATGCTAAATATCACGATCCTTTGTTATTTTTCAGTGTGTGCTGCAATGTGCGGTGGTACTGCCGTTGCCGTCGGCGTGGCTACCGCTGGAGTTGGCGCTGTTGTTGCTGGACCAGGATGTTACGCGTTATGCATGAGCACCTGCGGGATTTCTCTCTTCTTTCCAACGCCATAATTCGTGGTAGGAGCCCACGTTCCATCAATTTGTTGATATGTATATAATTCCCGATGAAAATATTCAATAAAAACAATTTCTGTGAAGACGCCGCTATTCAGAGAGACGGAGAAACACTGTGAAGAGAGGGGAAGAAGTATGGAAAACTCTGACCAAAATTACATTTCTTTTTCGAATTTCGAGGTTTCCATTGATAATTTTCTGGATATTTTCTTCTCTTATCAATGCGAACTGCCTGTCGAGTCTGTTAAAAGCCAAGTATTTTCGCGAAATCGGGAGATTTGACACGATATTGGTCAGTTACGGCAGTCTTTCGCTTCCACATCATTTCGTCTTCAAGCCATATTTGTGGCAGGTTGTTCGTCTCCTCGTCAGAATGTTCACGCCCCGGCCACCACCGAAGTTTCCATTAGCTGGTTTGGATGCTCAATTTTTGGAGAAAGTCATCACAAAGGTTTACTTTCCTCTTCTTTAGAAAACTGATCGATTTCAGATGGATGCCAAGAGTTACGTCCGCATGCAGCAGACATGCCGTGGTATGAATAAAGTAGTCAGGAATTGCCAAAACCTCTGCATCAATTTGGATGGATATTTTTATCTTGGCCGAGAAAATAATATCTACAATATCCGGGCCATTTTATGCTCTTTTGAATCTCTGCATGGAATAAGATTGGAGGATTTGGAAGTGGGACAATTATGGACAGGTATTACACTTCTTATTTTCGTACAGAATTATCATTTTAGGCGATATCAAAGAATTGTGCAGTCAGTTGGAGAGGAATAAAATCACTTGCAGCCAGTTGTCCATTTCAAATGAAGGACGTCAGTTGGAATTCAAAAAAGAACAGGTCCTGGGCCTTCTGGAAACTGCCAAGCCATTCTCGGTATGCATTTCACTTTCGGAGAGCAATATTGGCAAAAATGACAACACAATGATGGCTCTGGTCGAGAAATCGGATCAAATCGTAAGTTATTTTCCTAATCTCTTGTGAGGCGTCCTTTTTTAGAAGAAACTTCAACTGAATGTGTATGGATGCCAAAGATTCGGATGGGAACTTCGCCAAGCCGTTGCCACATTTGAAGAAGTTGCTATTAAATGCACTTATGAAATGGAGGACTCTGGTTTAATGGCCAATCAAGTTTTTAATGTGAGTAATTTTATCTGCGTATTTTTAATTCTTTTTTTATTATTTTCAGATATTTCAAATTGATGCCCGTAAAGACATCAAGAGCTTTTGTGCCACGGTCAAACACGGCAATATGAGAGGAGACATCGAAGACGAAGAGGACACAAGAGACGACGGCCACGACAACAATCGAAACGTGCCGGATTTTTCGCAGTCGGTACAGCTGGTTCTTCCCCGCTTCCCTCCAGGCCATCAATACATGGAGACAAGAGGTGCCCGCGACGGCAAGCCGTTCGTCAAAATAACATACATCAAATAAATCCCAAAAAATTGTCCCGTTTTCTGACAATAAACTTCTCATTGAAAAATTGTTCTTCCCTTTTTTGGCTTTTTTTTTCCTTTTTGTCTTCTTCAGCTTGATCTTTTGTTTCATCCACACACAAAAAAAAAACAAATATCATCCGATATCATAATTTCTGGTGAAAGATGTTTTTATTGACATTTCCCGCAGCGATTCCCATGGTCCAGCTCGCGCAAAAAGTGTCAGTCGGCTCTTTTGTTCTTTGCGCTTTCCCGTCCTATTTTTTCTCAATAAAACTGCTTATTTCAGATGTTCTTTTGTGGATATTTCTTGAAAAAGAAACACCAATGGCTGACCCAAAGGGAAGACGCCCTTATTGAGGGAAATCTTCATCTGGCAAGGGAAAGAGCTCGGCTGGCGGAAGATAAAGCCGAACATCGCCTGGCTAAGAAAAAGCTGGCGAGACAGAAAAAGGAGCTGGAAGAAGAGAGGAAAGTCTTGGAACAGGAAATATCAAAATTTGAAGCCAACAAAACCCAGTTTGCTTATGATGCGGAAGTTGAACGGGACCTAATGGAAAGTGCGAGAAAAGCCCACAATGAGAGGATGTATGAGATTGGGATCGCGGCAAAATGTGAGCAGAATTGAAAAAGATAATGTATTCCCCTCGTCTCAACGTATTGAATCTTCCCAATATTGACCAATTTCAAGCTTCATTTTTGTTCAAATTAAACATTTGTATCTTCGAGTTCTTCTTCATGAATATTGTCAAAATCTTAAATCAATAATCAAATTTTAAACAGGTTTTACTCACAATTCCTAGGTCGATCAGGATTCAAGTTTATGTTGGCTGGGAGGGACATGCCAAGATCTATTGGGCGTATTTCATGACTTTTTAAGCTGAGCAGATATACTCTTTATATTAGAGAACTTGACTTACATTTGGCGATTTCTACCGAGACCAGAGGACAATCTTTGACGGAATGAGATTGGATCTTCTGAAAAAAAAAGATAGAAAATGATAGGAGAGCCGAGTTACTTGAACCTCTTGGAACGAGCTCGACCATCGGAACCGACTTGTCATCTCCGCTGTGTAAATTGACATTGGCCACAGAGCCGGAGAGTCCTTTTCCCAAAAGAGCAGCGCTTTCTGGTGTGTACATTGGACGAAAGCCATCTTTATCAGCAAAGATGTCAATTTCCATGGGCGGTTGGTGATGCGCTCTGTCGACGATGGCTAAACCCGTCTAAAAAGAATTTCGAGAAAGAGAGAACATTTACCGCTATGTTTTTGTCGATAAGAAAATTGCACTCAAAATCACTGAAAGAAAGTAAAAATAGAATAAAAGTCCGCAAAACTTACTCATCACTGTCTCCCAGCGGGTTCAAAACGTCCACCGCAACTTGTAGCCAGCCAAACAAGAAGATAAATTGAAGTACAGTAGTAAAAGGAAAATAGAGATCAAACTGTAAAGGACCTCATTATTTTCCTAGGTCAAAATCCCTACCACATCAGATTCTGGATCATTTAGCAGGAGATATTGTCTGGATATCAGGCAGAGGAAGAAATAAACATGGACGGACATCGCCACGACTTGGATATATTTTATGGGAATTGGAACCCAATCGAATCTACTCAATTGGGCTATGCTCGTACGGAATTTACACACTTCCTGAAAGATTCTAATCTATATAAAGAGAACTTACTTGAATAATAGAATTCATCATAGCATCACTGTCGAATTTCTTCTGTTCATTTGCTTTCATAACAAGGGAAATGGCCCAATTTATTGGTACCCAATATCGTTGATAGTCAAATTTCAGTTCCTTGAGGCCGTCGATCTCATGCTGAAGAGCAAATCCAGCAGTAGCGATTGCGTCCAAATTGGGAAATCTACGTCTAACTTGGATGGAGACATCCCGAAAGACGAGGATCTGTAAAAAAAGAAATGGGCGACGGACATGACAAGACTGACCTGATGGAGGACAAGATATCGGATAATTGCTCGGCGCTGAATTCGCGTCTCTTCACCGGCTCCCCAGAGATTGGCGCTGACTGTCAGGGCAGCACTGAAATAGCTTGGCATTTGATGTTTTTCCAGGAAATTTCAGAAGAACACACGACTCACGTTTCAATGTAGCCCATATTATAGAAAGTTTGCTTCCACCTGTCAATAATAATTGAAACAAAGAAGCCAAGTAATAATTGCAGTGGAATATTATTAATGTTATTATCAATAAATGCTGCTATATGATTGAATTTGCTGAAAATTTCGACAAAATTTAATGGAAATCCTTACGTACTGTTTATTTTTATCATCCAACGCGTATCTATAAACAGCAGAAATAAGAAAATATGAAATTAACCAAATAGTCAGGCCAGTTTTAACATTTTTATAAATAGAACCACGCCATCTCATGGTTATTTTAAAGAAATTTAGAATAGAAGCAGAGGACACGTCATAATTATAGGAGACGGTCATTTTCCTTTAAAGAGAAAAGGTTTCTTTAAAGGAAGGTGGTTGTTTTGGCTGGAGAAGGGCAGAAAAAGACTGAGTGAAAGAGTCAGGCGGTCACATACCAGTCAAGGTGAAAGACATTACCCCCTGCTAGGGCGATAAAATCTCACTCCGTTACTACTTCTTTCCATTTGTTTCCTCTATTTCTAGCATAAGATCTATTTATTGCATAAAAACAAATAAAAAAAGGATTGAAACCAAAGCATATGTGATCGTGGAACTGTCAGAACAGTGACCATCCAATTTGCAAGCTTCCTTCCAATTCACAATTGCCTAGAAGAGAGTTTGTTACTGAAAAATAGAAAATAGTTTACTTTTGGACGAGCATAGGCATAAAAGTCGGACAGAGGAATAAAGCCATCTTGACCTTGTTTGGAACGAAGGGATTCTACCAGTTTACCCTAAAAATAAAAGACTTCAATGGTTGTAGGGTTGTCCGCTAGCGGGACTTAATGTGTAGTCGATTTCCTACTGTGGTGGAAGCGGAAGTTGTCGGGCACGCTTCAAGCAAAACCTCAAATTTTAAATGGAAAACATCAAATTCAAAGGCGCGGGTCTAGGAAACCGAGTATACCAAAAGATGATTGGAAATATTTGAAATATCTTTCCAAAAATTGCATTTTACCTGGTAAATGACATGGCGATCAATGGGATTAGGATCGTGATTCAGCAATCGAACTGCTGGCTGCGGTTTGAGACGGAATTCCAAGACAAATCCAGCCGTCGTTGTCAATTCGTCTTTTTCAATTCCCATTAGTTTCATAACCGACAGTGTGATTTCAGTATGCTATAGAGGGATCTTTCTAACAAAAATGAGAATTATTACGGAAGCGAAGCCAATGACAGCTGGTCCTTTACCCTCTTCGGCAGTTTTGATGGCTTCCAAGATGTGATGAAGCCAATGACCGCCCATAAGACTTCCACATGGTTGGTAATCAGCACAGGCGATTTGATGAATTTCAGCTAGAAAAATTGCAGAAAATCACAGTTCCTTACCAAAGGAGAGGATTTCTTCCTTGAGTTTTTTGGAATTATATCCGTTCAGATCGGGCTTCTCAATCCAGGAAGGATACTTGGCACCGTAGAGATCAATTTCTATCAGATTGTCGGCTAAGTCAGCCATTGTTCCTGAAAGGGAAAAGGTTACAGGAAATAAAAATTTAGAGTTCCGTGTTTCGCTTTGATCCCCGCCACATCTTTCCTCTTTGATCCTTGATGAGACATAAAGCGCGACATTAGTCCGTCTAAAGTGTTTCTACAGCTGTCTTTCTCCTCTCAAAAAAACGGGCAATTTGTTCTTTTATGAAAAGCGAGATCACTTCCGAGATCGTTAGCCGTGCACTTTGTCAGCTGTCATGTTTTGCCCTGATGTCTCAATTTCAGTCAAAGAAAACTTCCGTTCACCTTTGATCTATTTCTAGCCGAAGAAAACGAATACTCACCCAAGTTTGTCGTATTCCATCCTGTCTGTTTTCGGCAATATTCTCTCACAGCCACGGATTTGTTGCTCTTAGCTACCATTGCAGGCAAAGTATCTTCAGAGATTGGTCTCCAAGCTGAATATCTGCCATTTTTTAATGAGGAGAACAAACCTCGACCACTTTCTGGGCAGTCGTCGACAGCATACATTCGGAGGAGATGATCGTCAATTGAATAGGGAACAGGACTCCAGAAATCATGCCGTTGACGGTTCCAATCTCCCCATTCGACAGGCTCATGGAAGCCGGCTAGAGCTATCTGCAAACGGAACAATTTTAGATGACACAGTTGGGAGAAGGATTTCCCAAATTATCTACTTTTAAGTATTATTAAAATAATATTTTGACTGATAAAGTTGGAGCCTTGCCTGTAGAGTCATCTGACATCTGCTGGCCGAGCTGCTGTAGTATTTAACTTGACTTCTATTGTAGTTTTTGTCAATTTTCTGGAATCCCGTGAAGACCCGCAATTCTCGTCCCAATCCGTAGGCTTGTCTCTTTCCAAACTGAAAATCTCTCAATTTTTCTGTTCTGAATTCCTACCGTCGTTAGTTCAGAAGTGCCTTCAAATCCCCAAGTTCGAGGATTTTCATTTAGAAGATTGTCCGGATGGCGATTTCCATGTCTAAATTTATATAGCCAAAAAATAAAAGGGGCTAACCTTGTTCCCCAGAGGATTAGAATCGTATTCGGATCCATTTGAGCCGATTTAGGTGGTAGGGGGTCATGTCCACTGACGATTGCTGCCGCTGTCAACAAGAGAACAGCAACCCGGCAGAACATGTCTGCGTGATGGACAGACGGGCAACTGAGCTTGGAAATCTGTCACCACGTGTTGTCACAAATGTTGTAATCTTGAGAGAAGGAGTCAATTTTCTCCTGGGAACACCTGAAGTTCAAGAAACATCGAAAAATGCTAAGAAAAATTGCTATTTAGAGCCGCAACAGCATGAAATATTTTCTAGATAGCTTTAAAATTAAAAGAAATAGAACAGAAATTTTTAAAAGTAAATTTGAAAGGAAACGGACCAACAACAGTGCAGAGATTAATGATCCAATCCGCACAAACAGTGAGCATTATAAGTTCGCGGCAAACCGGCTTCCAAAGTTTTGTCTGTCATCTGTTTATGGATGTCACACCGAATAATAGTGTTACAAGAATTATCCTTTCTTTTTGGGGGAATTCACCTTCTCCGATTGTTACCCCTCCATCTGGAGGAGTTTTCCAAAAAAACATTGCCGGCTCTTGGCCAGGGCTGGATTTCTCCAGACCCTGCTCACCCCCCACCGCGTGAAGGCGGTCGGCGCGGGGGGCACTGATGCATGATTTCAAGTCGAAATCGACATTAATAAAGAAACTGTTCACCAGAAGTCGTTGACGATTGTTTACGGGTGCGGGCGCGCAAGAAGGTCCTGTTTATGAGCCACGTACTTTTCAGCTCGTTTTCCTCAAAGGAGAGACAAAAAATGTGTGAAGAATACCCACGGATAAATTGCCGGCACGTGGGGCACTTACGAATCCGAATTTAACCGTCTCTGGCCAGGCTTCCATTTTTCAATGTTTCTGCATTCTTCCCTTCTGCGCCCGGAGACAAAGTCTTCTCAGCAAAGTCCCCGGATAGTCGGCTTCCCGAGAAAGTGCCTGGGAAAAAATTGTCTCCTTTCTTGGGAAGTTTAGCCAATGAATTGAGGAAGAAATAGCCTCGAGTACGATTACCCGACCCAAATTCACTGGTAATATTCCATTACCGGGGAACCCTGCCGGGAAGCTTGAAAACTACCCGAAAAGGTTTTGGAACTCACTAAAATCGCCCTGTCTGTAAAGGGACCCGGCACTGCTCCCCCCTTTACAAATTGAAAAAAAAATCTTTCCTTTCGATTAGATTATATTTACCAAAAAGCCCGTTTATAGTGGTTCAGATCGAGAGAGAGAGACCCCAGCGGATGCTGGGTAAGCCTAATCTTACCACCGTTCTGGATCCTAATGGTAGACTTGGACCAGGGAAACCCCTTTGTCCACTGAAGATCCTGTTTTGATGGTTGAGCTTCAAATGGTTGGAGTTCATGATGTAAAAGAAAAGTCAACACAATGTAAAAGGAACTTTATTATCTAAACAGTTTACAATTTACGATAAATGAATTTTTCATAGGCCTTTCCGTCATGAATGCCGCTTGTCCGTTCGAAACTGCCGGGCTGAGGATCTGTAGGAGCCGTTTAAGTAATGAGAGTGACCGGCTTGTCTTCCTGATCTTCTCTCTTGCGAGATTAATACTCAGCTCCCCAGACATATTTAAATGTATCCAGATTCAGAAAGGACCTGGTGGGCCTTAGTTTCCACTGTTCTAATATCAGATGCATCAATTTTTACATGCTTCTAAAATTTATTTATTTTTCCAACAAAAAAATGAAAACTTACTATAAAAGAACGGGACCCCAAAATAGCTTGGAGAGCTCCTTCTTGGGGACCGGGAATAAAGCACATGCCGACTTTCTTCGGCTTCAAGAGATGGAGAACCTCAAGAGCTGTCTCCTTTTTCCAGCAGCCACCACGACATCCGGTGATCTCAAGGTACAGAAATTGAATACGATATTTCTTCAGAAATTCATATTGGAGGGAGATAAGGATACGAGACTGAAATTTCGATCAACGGATAAAAATATAAAACTAACTTCCCCAGAGACTAATCTCCTTGAAACACATGCCATGAAGGCCCTTTAAATACAAAATGCAGTCACGTCCAGTTACTCGAGCTCGTCTCGAAAAAACGAGCCAAAAACGAGACCGAGACGAGACTCGTCCAACCCTCCTCCATACCTGTTCCCCGAACCATCAAGACAAGATCGCAGGTCCGCAAAATGTTCGGCAATTATTTCTCCACCATCAAATTCAATGTTACATCAATTATTTGCAGCTTGAACATGGCCCAAAAAAGCAGATGAAGTCTCCCGCGACGAAGAAGATTGCCAAGGCGGTTGAGAGCAAGAAGAAAATGGTCAAAGAGCAGAAGATGGACATCCTGTCTAGGTTGTTTTATTAATAAATTTAGATTAGAATTTTTTATTTTATTCTTCAAAAGGACATGCGACAATAAAAAGTCTGATCACTATGCCAAACATATAATGGGTAAAATATCCCATTGAAGTGACGACAGGTGTGGTCGGGCCGGTCGGCTTCGTTCGAGGTACAGGAAGAGATGGCTTGGTCGACGGCTCCTTTGCCGGCTCACACTGGCGGATCATCTTGGGCTGCTGGCATGACAGCTGAGTATAGCTGAATCCATTGATGCGTTGGACCATTTTTCCATTTTCGACCAGATAATCCGTGGCCTTTGAGATGATGTATCCATATTTGTTATTGTCGCTAAAACAAGTTGTTTAAAATAGAGTTTTTAGAGAAACTAACAATCCAACGTGCTTCCAATGTCGGGAAGTTTCAGCAACTCGAATATCTGCGACGGTTTTGCTTTGTAGGCTGCGGCAACCACAGTGGCGCAGAGGAGAGGCTGGTCCTGCCCGAACGAAAACATGGGGCTTATTAGGTCCCTGCCCTGGAAAAATTTCCTGCTCCACACATAGATTGTCCTCTCGTTGTGAACAGCCTAAATATGGTTGATTAATCGAGATAACAGAGATCCCTTACTCGGAAATATTCAAACGGCACGACGTACCGGAACAAAACAGCCGAATTGGCATCCATTCCACACGTGCGTGTAAATCCAAATTGTTCAACTAAAAAATAGGAAAAATTATAAGCAAAAGTCAAGGTACCCTGTTCGGAGGAGCAAATACTGCTTTCCTGGCGACGGACGTGGAATTGGCACGGGGCAAACGAAGGTCCAGGCTGATAAGGGTGTCGTCTTGGAATCCTTGATTTCCATGACCAGCGACCACAACATCGTCATCTTCTGATTCATCACCAACGGACAACGAGCGGCGACGGGGCATCCGGGCAAGAAAAAGAGAGTAGCAGTATACCTAATCTTCAACATGTGAATTTTACTATCATGCAGGCTCCGGCCATGTATGATTATATGAGTCCGGGCCGGCCCGGCCCGCCGGCCCGACCTTCCCAGGGACCTCCAACCAAAGTCGACCAAAGGGTTTTCGAGACCTATTTTTTTTGCTTCCTGTATTATTTTTAACGCATTTTATGCCTATTTTAGTGCATCTAAGCCATTTCCAAAGCAGAAAAACTGTTTTGAACAGCAATCAATACTTGACATACAATGCGTTATTATAAGGATTGAGTGCGTATTGTAGTGGCAGTATACTATGATTATTTGATGATATACGTATCCCAATATACTTTTGTAAGTATTGTTATCCGTGATAATATAGCAGATATCAGCAGTGCATCCACCGGTAAGGGCAATTCACTATATTGGATACTCATTGATTACTTCTTTGTGTTAGCCGTTACTGTAGTACTTTGCGTTATAGTACTGGAAACAAAAATAGAAGATTAGAAACAGTTCTAAAATAGAGAAAAAAAAGATTTGATAACAAGAAGAATCGAACCCACTACACTCAAATGTAGTCTGTTTCAAATGGAAAAACTTTCGGAGTGATGGAACCTTGGCACAATTTTCCGAAAATTCAAAAAAATTTTGACAAGAGCTTTTTCATTAAAAAATGCGCTTTCTACGTTTGACATGAACGTTACTGATTGTTTCTATTGTTAGATAGAGAAAAATTCGAGCAATAAAATGCAATAAAAATTAGAATAGAAAAAATATCAAAATTGGTAGAACAATACATGTTTTCAAAAATAAAAGTATCAATCTGACCCATCTGATGCCCGGATGCGATCTATCTAGATCGAATTAACCTTTAACCGCCCAAGGGCCGATTTTTTTTTTTGAAACAGACGATCTGATGGTAGATCATTAACCGACTGCGCCATTGCAAACTCTAGCGAAAATAAAAAATTTGAAAATAAACGTTCAACTACGCAATAAGACAGATCTTTTCCGGAAAAAAAATTGGCTAGGGCACCTCAGCTAAAACTGTACAAAAAAGTTACCTCATCGAATTCGAATCCACTATCCAGAACAACCTTAGTGGCAATAGACGCGTCGGCGAAAGTGGGAGGAGTACGACCAATCTCATTAGCAGTGACAAGGAAATTCTTGGCATATTGCCGTTGAAGTCCTCCTTTTGATTTGTCTCCAATGGCTGACATCATCATCTCCTTGCTCACGGAGGATGTTACGAGCCTCCTGTAAAATGGAAAATAGACAGAATTACTTGAGGAGCCCTATCCAACCAAAAATTTTTTCGCTGCAAATGAGTTTTTAGGGGTTTTTGAGTATGCCGATTATGTTTCAATCTAAAACCAAGTCTCGCCGTAAACGTAGGATGCGGGTTGCGCCACGTTTCTAGTGCAAGATTATCTCGCGATTTAATATGACAAGTTCGAAACGTAATACTGTCCAAAACATAATTAGCGTATACAAAACCTCTAAAAACACATTTCTAGCAAAAAAATTTTTGGGCGGGTAGAACCCCTCAAGTGAACTAGTACTTAGAAACCGTTTCTTTCCACCCGGCGGGCGGTCGGTTGCCACTTCTCTGCCACCAAAGCTGCCAACCGCGATTGCTGCCGTCTCTTACCGCCGATGACTGCCGTCTGCTGCTGCTCGCCGCCGTCGTCCTGCTGCCGTGATGAGAACAGAATTTCCCCCGCGAGCTGGTATCTCAGAGGGCTGCCCACTGGATTGGAAGCTGCTATCGTCGGCGCCAAGACTGCTGGATAGAAGATCTACCCGGGTGGTTAGCATAGCCTACGCGGTTCTTTTACCTCCTGCCCCGTAAGGGGAAAATAAATATTATTATTATTATTAGAAAGGATAAACATGTTCAACTAATAATTACCTTGACGGTAGAGGTGTGGACAGCTCCACAATGTCCTCTGTCAGAGGTTATGAGAATATATAGGCGCTTCTTCTTCTGTCCAGCATCTACTTTCTTCTCGTCCTCTCCAGGGTTGATGTTGTCAAAGAAGGCGCGAGCTCCAACTCCATAAGCACGAGCACCCTGAAAGTATCAAATCTAGGCTCAAATTATAAACCACTTACTTTGAGCTCACGTTCAGCTTTGGCATACTTGGCTGCAGCAACCATCTTCATGGACTTGGTGATCTTTTGGATATTCTTTACGGATTTTAGAAATGTCCTCAAGTAGCTATGTAAATCAAATACACTTAAGACAGACCTTCAATGTTGCAAAGCCGGCTTGCTGCTGCACAGCGGCATCTGGCCTGTGGTAAGAGACCCGAAGCTTGGTCGAGCATGGTTTCCCCTAAACGAGAATATAAGTAATGGTACTGATGTGAAGAGAAAGAAGCCACAGCAATGAAAGAAGAACAGAGTGATCATAAACTTGAGATGCAATATGAATGTCAACTTATCACAAACACGTTCAACATCTACTTTGTGATCCAAAATGTTGATCCATGAATGTTTACGCTTATTATGAAAGTTAGCAAGATGTAAAAATGAGTGTAGAGCATGTAGAAAAAGTCTTGGTAGGTAAAAATGAATCTTCTATTCACAATGTCGCTCAAAATGTCTCTGCTTTTCAATACAATGATGTACAGCCATTTGAATATGCTGCTTTTTGTTTTCCATCTTCTGAACAGTTACTATTTGAGCAGCAGATGCTGAAATAGCAGCAGCAACGAATGAAATATGTAAATTTTGCTAAAATTCAACGCCTGCAAATTTTAGGCTATTGTAAAATCCATTTGCTTCATGCTATCTTCTTCTGAATCATTTGGAATTAGTTCTACTCATTGTTTTGCATATATTAAGCATAAAAATAATGTAAATACATACAGGCAACAAATAAAAATGACTACAAGAGGAAAATGTAGCGCCCGAAACATCGGTAGCGCGTTTCATCTTTTTTTTTTCGCGCAAAAATTCTCCTTTGTTGTTTTTTTTCGTTATTGTTGCTTCTTTTTTTGACAATAATTTCTTCGTCATCAATTTCAATGTTACATCAATTATTTGCAGGTTGAACATGGTCTTAAAAGAATCAGATAAGAAGACCTCCGCGAAGAAGAAGATTGCCAAGGCGGTTGAGAGCAAGAAGAAAGTGGTCAAAGAGCAGAAGACGCAGCACCAGAAGATAGACATCCTGTCCAGGTTGTTTCTTTTTTTAAATAAATTTTAATAGATTAGATTTTTTTTACTTTATTCTTCAAAAGAACATGCCACCATAATAAGTCTGATCACTATACCAAATCTATTCGCCAACAGGGGGGCATTTCATAGATTTCTTCGAACCGGTAAAATGTCCCATTGAAGTGACGACAGGTGTGGCCGAGTCGGTTTGCTTCGTTCGAGTTACAGGAACTGGTGGCTTGGTCGACGGGTCCTTTGCAGACTCAAATTGGCGGATTGTATTGGGCTGGTGCAATGGCGACGGAAAATAGCTGACTCCATTGATCCGCTGGACCATTTTTCCATTTTCGGCCAGGTAATCCGTGGCTTTTGAGATTATGTATGCGTATTTATTATTGTCGCTAAAAAAAGTTGTTTAAAATAGGATTTTTAAAGAAACTAACTGTGCTCCGTGTTCAGGGAAAACATCATACAAATATTTCAGCGTGATGCATCCAATGTCGGGAAGTTTCAGTAGTTCAAATAACTGCGACGGCTTTACTTTGTAAGCAGCGGCAACCCCAGTCGCGCAGATCAGCGGCTGCTCCCGCCCGAACGAGAACATGGGGCTGATTAGGTCCCTGCCCAGGAAAAATTTCCTACTCCAGATGTAGACTGTCTTCTCGTTGTGAACAGCCTAAATATAGTTGATTAATCGAGATAACAAGGGTCCCTTACTCGGAAATACTCAAACGGTATGATGTACCGGAACAGCACAGCCGTATTACCATCCATTCCCACAACATGCGCGTAATCCAAATTATTTAGCTAAAAAATAGGAAAAATTATAAGCAAAAGTCAAGGTACTTTGTCCGGAGGAGCAAATGCTGCCGTCCTGGCGACGGCAGTGGAGTTGGCAAGGGGCAATCCAAGGTCCAGGAGGGTGTCGTCAAGGAATCCTTGTTTTCCAAGACCAGCGACCACAACGTCGTCACCTTCTGATTCATCACCAAGGGACAGCGAACGGCGACGGGGCATCTTGGCAAGAAAAGAGAGAAATGAAGATGCAAGACTTTAGGAGTTCAAGCTTGTTTTTAACCAGATCTGACCAGACTTGACGAAATTTTACTGTCCAAAGAAATAGATCAAATATTGAGGAAAACATTGGCAATTTCGGATCGAGGAGAAGTTCCACACGTTGACAATGGGAATACAATTTTTTCGACCCGTGGAGACATCCCTCACTTCGGTGAAAATGGGCCTTTTTGATTGATTCATTTTCGATAGAATTTTTCCTTGTGAAACAGATGGTTTTAGTCCGTCGGGCAAATGTGTTCCGTCTGCTAGGATGGGGTGTTTGTTCGGCCGGGTTAATCGGCTGCTTTTGTGCTCAGAGTACAACCTGTCTCTTCTCGATGGAAGCTGCCGACAGAAAACGAAGTATTTTTCATTCATTTACCCTTTTAAAATTTAATTTTCAGGCAGAAAAAGAAAATATTCTCTTGCTTCTGACATCACAGAAGAGAACCCTTTCACCTGCTATGAGCTCTGCCTTTTTGCTGGCATTTATCTATCCTGCGTGTTATTTCTAATCATTGCTTATGAAAAGTTGATGCCGGTCTTTAATAATCCGACATATCCATTTTATAATCACGCTTTTGACTTTACTTTTACGCCTAAGAATATTACAGAAGAATGAAAAAAATAAAATTTATATTGTACAAAAAAACAACAAATTACGGATCTATTTTGCGGGATCGGGAAAAATAGTATCATTTGGCAGCACGGTATCCACGGCTTCTACCACGTGCTTGTCACCGTGAGGAGGCGGTCCTATAAGCTTCTTGACATCGTCGTAGTTGAGGACTTCCCGCTTCAATAACGCTTGAGCAACCTGAAAAACGAAAAGTAAACTAATTCAGAAAAAAAACGAACCGTTTCTAATTTAGCCGCATTTTTTCTTATTAATTCATCTGTCATTCTGAATGCTTTCCCAACAAGTAATGTAGCTTCCTAAAAATATAATCATGAAATAATAGATAAAAATAGCTTACTTGATCAAGAAGAGCACCCAACTGTTTGCTGTAAGGTTTAATTTGAAAATCGTCGCCGTGTGGGAAAGACAATGGACCAATGCTCTCGCACATACCATACACTTTGATTTGGGCAAATGCCGAACGTGTAACCTGCAATTATTTAAATATTAGAAGCAAAATAAACAAACCTTTTTGAGATCATCTTCAGCGCCTGTTGTAATTCGTCCAAATTTTATGTTCTCTGCACAGCGACCACCTAACATCATGCACATTCTATCAAAGAGCTCTTCCTTGCTGTAGAGTTTTCTATCTCGTGGATTATATTGAGCAAATCCAAGAGCAGCAGATGTTCGAGGAATAATTGTGACCTAAACATTGTTTTAAATCAAAAACAAAATAAAAACCTTCAATAATGCATCAGTATGTTCTAAAAGCCATCCGACTAATGCATGTCCAGCTTCGTGATACGCTACGATTTCACGTTCTTCTTCAACAAGTGATCTGGATCGTTTTTCAGCTCCTGCAAATTGTTATTACAGAAAAAATAAACAACTACCTGCTAAAATTCTATCTAATGCATATTCTAATTCTTTTACGGTGACGATCTTCTTCTTTGTAGAGGCAGCTCGAATTGCGGCTTCATTTACAACATTTGAAATGTCTGCTCCAGACATTCCTGGCGTCATTTGAGCTAATCTTTGTGAATATAACGAAGGAGAATGTTCTAATTTGATTCTAAAATGA
Source organism: Oscheius sp. DF5033 (assembly GCA_964036215.1). Lineage (NCBI taxonomy): Eukaryota > Metazoa > Nematoda > Chromadorea > Rhabditida > Rhabditidae > Oscheius > Oscheius sp. DF5033. Next base: position 4,806,417 of record CAXIWN010000002.1, on the reverse strand, counting down.
TATGATTACAAAAAGAAAAGAAACAAACTTTTTGAGATACAGATCAAACATTTCCTTTCTCTCTGACACAGTTGGCAAATCGATATTAATATGACGATCAAAACGACCAGGACGAAGGAGTGCCTGTAAAAAAAGAGGCTTGTTAAAAAAAGACGAAATAACTGACTTTGTCTAAAATATCTGGTCGATTTGTAGAAGCCAAGACAACAATTCCTTGTCCACTGCCCATTCCATCCATTTCGACTAGCAATTGATTCAAAGTTTGTTCTTCTTCTCCGGATCCACCTCCAAGACCTCCAGCAGCTTTTCCTTCACTTCTTTTTCTTCCAATAGCATCTATTTCATCAATATAAATTATACACGGAGCTCGTTGCTGCGCTTCTTTAAAAAGACCACGTATTCTAGATGCACCAAGACCTAAAGTTTATCAATAAAAAAAGTATTTGATAGTTCTTGCCTCCAATAACTTCCACAAATTCTGATCCATTCATAGAAATGAAGGGAACTGTTGACTCAGCTGCTAAAGCCTTGGCGAGGAGCGTTTTACCACATCCTGGTGGACCAGTGAGCAAAGCACCGCGTGGCAATTTAGCTCCTAATTTCTAAAAAAAAGCAATGTAATAAATATCAATGATAGCAAACTGTGTATCTTGAAGGATTCCTCAAATAGTCAACAAATTCACGAATCTCTTGTTTTGGTTCAAAACAGCCGGCAACGTCTTTGAATTTTATCTTCAGCTTAGCTTTTCCTTCAGGACTATGTGGATCAATTACTGTGAATTTTCCTTTCGTCATATTTGACTGAAAATAATAGATAATAATAGATAAACGATTGAAAAATGCAAACCATCATGTCTTTCATATTGAATGATTTGAACCGTTTCAAGAGCATAGCAGAACCAATAAGAAGACCTCCAAATAAAATTATTGATAACCATAGACCACTAAATGTTGTTGGTGTTGTAAATATGACCAGCTAACGTACACAGATTCTGTCCTCTTAAATTCTACAGGCGTCCAATGTTCTGGTGGCAATCCTATAGCCATTTCAGCTGCTCGTATTTCTGCTTCAATTCGAGGAACTGATGGAATTCCCATTTTGTATCTTGGTTGAGTCTGAAACAAGAAATAATAATAGAAAATAGAAAAAAACGTACAGCATTGCCTTTGAAATCTTTAGCACCAGGATACATAAAGATATAAGCTAAATCTCGTTCTGGTATGATTAGGATCCGTTGAATCTGAATAGAAAATTATATAGCTCATATACAATCTCGCACTTGACCCGTTGGTAGAATATTATTTATAAAATCACTCCACGTTGTCGGATGAGCATCTTCTAAAGTTGAACTAAATAAAATAAATGTAAACTATGAAATAAACAACAAACCTGAACATAATTATAGTACCAAATGTGAATAAAGAAATAGCAAAGAATCGCTTCAATTTAGCCATTAACTTTTCCATGTCTGGCTCTTCATCTTTATTGTCTCCCTCGTTACTACTAGCTTCTAAAATGAGAATTTACAAAAAATAAACAGAATTTCCACCTTCTGCTCCTTTGTTATTGGAAGAACCGCTTTCTTTTTTAGATGATTTTGGTGGAGGATCTCTTACTCGTCGCACTGAATGAAAAAAAAAAAATTACAAAATAAATAGATCTTATCGCTTACCAAGAACAACAGCATTTTGCCAATTTGGTATCTTCAGAGTAGATAAAAAAGATCTTACTGATGATGAACGTCGTACTGATGAAGAAAGACATCGGGAAGAAAGTAGAAATTTTGGAGCGATTACTAATAGACGAGACATCCTGTAAAAAAACTGATGATATTGCAATTTGATGATGAAATATACAATGCACATTCGTTATTTACTTCTAGTTATTGTTTCAAAACATTTTGTAACCTTTTGCAACTATTCTAACGATGAACAACTTGTAAAAATGGGAATATAGTAAATTTTACTGTAAAACACAGCTTATTTTATAGCACAAAAGCTTGTGTTTATTTTCTATAGCGTTTTATCTTATTTCTAACCTTTCTCTTTCTTTTGTTTTTACATCGATGAAGAAATATTAGAAAGAAGTGGAAAGCAAAAAATAGATGATCAGCTGTTTTTAGCCGTTGATTTTGAAATGGCGTTTGAATATTGCGGGCTCAAACTTTTCACCCACGCGGATTTTTAGGTAGAAAAATTTCATTTTCTTTTTGTTGTTCATTTCTTCTGGTTGCATAAAATGTACATCTTCATTTTTGTAGCTGTTTTATGTTTGCTTCTAAGAAAATGAACGTGTACACCTCTGGTTCACTTATAAAATCGATGTCTTTTGCTGTGATACAGTTATTTTTTTCAGGTTTCAATCTATAGCGCTTCTACAATAATTTGCTGAAGCCCTACAATATGGGCTTGACAATTTCATCCTTATTTAGTCGCCTTTTCGCCAAAAAACAGGTATACTTTTATTTGTAAGTATATATTAGCTGATGAGTTTAGGTTCGTATACTCATGGTGGGACTAGATGCTGCAGGAAAGACTACAATTTTGTACAAACTCAAGCTTGGTGAAATTGTCACCACTATCCCTACAATTGGTTCGTTCAACTTTGGAATTTCGGGCAGCATCAATTTGGTCATGTTCCTATGCAGAAGCTTTTTGTGTACGTGTTGCCTAGGGGCAAGTACTCCCGTGACAGTCTAGAGGCTGGGTGATATGTCGAATGTATATAAAAAATTCACGCTGTACGAGCGCTGCTATATGAACATGGCTGACTGCTGTTGCCTTCATAAATTAGCGCAAATGCTCTCATTATTTAATGATGTAGTAAATTTTCAGGATTCAATGTCGAGACTGTTGAATACAAGAATATCTCGTTCACTGTTTGGGATGTAGGAGGTCAAGACAAAATCCGCCCATTGTGGAGACATTACTTCCAAAATACGCAAGGTTACCATCAATTTACCAGTTGTAGATCATCATTACTTACAGGATTGATTTTTGTGGTAGACTCGAATGACAGAGAGCGCGTCGATGAGGCCAGGGAAGAGCTTCAGCGTATGTTGGCCGAAGAAGAGCTTAGAGATGCTGTTCTTCTCGTTTTCGCAAACAAGCAGGATCTTCCTAATTCCATGAATGCATCTGAAATGACCGATAAACTTGGTCTTCACAATCTTCGAAGCAGGCAATGGTACATTCAGGTTAGTTGCATCTTCTTACTGTGTTCGAGCCTACCGCAATATGGCTATCCGAAACTTTGGCCGAGGACATCATTACTGAATGCTCAGTGGGCGAATAAGCCCAAATCGAATGCAGTTGAGAATTCAGCGGGACAAACTAACTAAGATCGTCATTGTTTTTAAACATCACTAAACGACAGTGCCTCTTTTCAACGATGCAGATGATTAGGTGGTTTCAAGCCACGGCTTCAGTCACTGGCTCTTTATGAGCCTGCGACTTTTCAAAATTTTTTCGATAGCACTAGAGGTTGATGAAAGTGTCGGATGGCCATACTGCGGTAGACCTTTTGTTTTTCACTTTTTCAACTTATTTACTAGTTTATTTTCAGTCTACATGTGCAACAACTGGTGATGGTCTTTACGAGGGACTAGACTGGCTCAGCGCTCAGCTGGACAAGGCATAAGGAGGGACCAGCAACTTCATTGCATAAATCCGTCTTCCGGTGATCTTCTCAGGTTTTATTATAACGTCTCGTATTGTTCGAGCTTGTTTTTTAACAAAAATTCTTTTAGTGTTTTTGCGTTTAATCAGTTGCATAAATTTTATCCTTTAATGCTTTTAAAATTCACAAGTAGCAGAAACATGAGTGAATATGGAAGAAAAAATAACATGAATAGCAAAAATACTTGGAGAAGAGAAGATGTTGTATGGCAGAACTAAAGGACCGCAGTCACGGGTCTCGGAGCGACCCTTCTCAATGAATTTACACGTGTTGGTCAGCCAGCATGATGCTGTCTCATTCACAATCAACGCTTATTCTTTCTTCACGTATTGAGTGCAGCAGTAATTTATTACCAGATTTTTCGAGTTGAAATATTTCCGTAGAGGAAATGCGTAATTTTAATTTTCACACCGGCTCCATGTGGTTTTGTTCTCATCGGAGTATGTCCCTTCTGCTAAATGGAATCTTATTTTAACTGAAAATCTCTAAGTTTCTGACAATAAGAAACATGTTTGCTTTATTTCTTATTCGACTTTGGAAAATCCACGATAATCTTGTAACAGAGCTTTAGCATATAAAAATACTAACGACAGCTTCAAATCAAGAGATTTCCCAATTGTGTTGTTGTCTCTAAAATTTGGCAGTAAGGAATTTCACTGAAAATGTGTATTGATCTCAAACCATCCGGCCTTATTTCTTCATCTTTCATTGCCTCTTTCTGTTCGTCAATTTCACTCTATTTTCTTCTCTGAAAATACGATATTTCTAGGTAGTCAATCTATTGCGAATTCAAAATGGGTTTGACAATCTCGTCGCTCTTCAATCGACTTTTCGGCAAGAAGCAGGTACTTTCACGACTTTTAGTTTTTTTTATTTTTGTAAAATTATTGAGAAATAAGGCTTGATGTTTTCATTACTAAAACAAACTAAAATGAAGCGAGGAACTCTGCGATACAGGAACATTTTATGCAGGAATTTGTGAAATTGAATTCGACTGTATTTTGAGCCATAAATGATCACAATCGCTTGGATTCAGGAAAAGTTGATAATTTCAAATCCTCTTCAACTGCAAGAAATTTACTGGAATTTTACTCCCTGCGCTAAAAAATACAATTACTGAGAGCAACAAATAATAAAAAATAATTTACAGGTGCGTATATTGATGGTCGGATTGGATGCTGCTGGAAAGACGACAATTTTGTACAAATTGAAGCTTGGTGAAATTGTTACCACTATTCCCACAATTGGTTGGTTTATCGCCCCTCAAAAAATAGATAATTTCAGGATTCAATGTCGAGACAGTTGAATACAAGAATATCTCATTCACTGTTTGGGATGTCGGAGGTCAGGACAAAATCCGCCCATTGTGGAGGCATTATTTCCAAAATACTCAGGGATTAATCTTCGTCGTAAGTTATAATTTCCACTAGAACGGAAAAATCTGCCTTTTATACAAAATATATATAAAAGAAAAGGAAAATTGTGATTTTATCAAGCAAATTCAACCAAGCTGCCAATTCCCCTCTTTTTTTGGAAATTTTGTTTATTATCAATTTTATAATTTCTTAAAATTTGAAAATAATAGCATACAAATTATTTTGCCCAATTCCTTCAAAAATAACACTACATTTCAACAGACTCGTCTCTGCTTGTGTGTGAATGAGTCATAAGCGCCGTGTCCCGTCATCGCGGGGTCGACGGGGGGATGTGGAAATGGTCTATCAATACTGCCAATCGATATTTTGAACTGACATTCAAGGGGGAAATTGAATAAAAGACGAAAAAAGCTGATGAAAATATGCGAACTGATTCTGCCGCCTTCAATGAAACTTTTCCAGGTTGATTCCAACGATCGTGAGCGTATTGACGAGTCTCGTGAAGAATTGCACAAGATGTTAAATGAGGACGAGCTCCGTGACGCGACTCTTTTGGTCTTCGCCAACAAACAGGATCTGCCCAATGCCATGACAGCCGCTGAGCTGACTGACAAGCTAGGACTTCACAATCTTCGCTCTCGACAGGTAACATATGCTTCTATTTTTATCAATTCCAGGGGAAATATCCTTACCCTCTCATGGTTTCGCCGTTTCAAATTTTTTTTCGTGTTTTTCGTTCTGTGGAAAACCCATATTTTATCCAGAAATGGTTCAGTGGTCGAATCGGCGCTCATGATTGTTGCGGGCGCGTCTTCGCTTCTTTTGGCCATAACTCAGCTAAAACTGGACCATTATTAAAAATTAAAAGTGTACTGTAAAGCGGAGGCGACTCCAATTCTTCTGAACCAAATGGCGACCTGTAACTATTCCTCTACTATTTTCTAAATTCAACAAAGTCGACCATTATGTGCTTCGACCAATTTCAGTCATTTTATGCCTTTTTCGAAGAATAGCTGCAGGAAATTGGCTTTATTAGAAAGATTAGAACCTCCTCCTCACGTTGATAGTAAAATTATTGAATACGGACCTGGTTGAGTCGAGTTGTGACCAAAAGGAGCCGTAATGCATCGAAGCTCGGATTACAAACCTTCGCCTAGGCTGCCCTTTGTAAATCCCGCTGCTAATCAGTTCAAAAATCCGTGTAGATTTCGGGAACCGTCCCGATTTGTCTACAAAACTATACATCTTCTCACGGGTCTTTTGAGTCTTCCGAGACGCTCATGTCGTCCGCCATCTGGCTAATCGACTGACTTTTGATTCCACGAGATAAAGCTGGCGAGAAGTTTCCGCATTCCCACGATTTCTAAATGCACTTCATTGCTTTTTTTCTTCTATCTTCAAATCCAAAAGAATCTTGATGAAAAGATGCTAATCTAAAATCGGGTCAAGTCGAGGGAAATCTCGATTGGTCCAGTTTTCTCTCCCGGTTTCTTGGATCGAAATTCTCTTTAAATCCGGAACTAATCGATTAATAATTTCCCATGATTTTTCAGTGGTACATCCAAGCTACGTGTGCTACCCAAGGACATGGACTGTACGAGGGACTTGACTGGCTATCCAACCAGCTCAGCCGAGCCTAATTTCCTCGACTGCCAGCAAGTCGCAGCTGCCTTTAAAGCCACATATACATGTACATCTTATATGGTAGTTTATATTTTATTATTTTTTTTTATAAATTAGTAACTCCCCAATTGTTTTAACCGGGCTTTGATGGCTGCAATATCCCCCGCCCCCCATTTCCTCCTCTCCAATTACTGTACATTGCTTCGGGCCATTTGTATCAGATACAGTAACCATCCCATTTAAATAGGCCTGAAACACGTGTACAGCCCCGTCCAGAAGCCGATTTCCTGGCCCCCCAAAAAATATTGTGATGATTTTTATTATCCGTGGGTATTCTTCACACCTTTTTTGTCTCCCCCTTTTTCATATTCTCTCTTTTTTTACGTATAATATTATTATTTGGTGGATGTTTGGTTTTTTTCAATAAAGAATTATGAATTTTTTTATTATTGATATTCGGAAAGTACAGGAAAATTTATCCGTGGGTATTCTCCACACATTTTTTGTCTCTACTTTGAGGAAAACGAGCTGAAAAGTACGTGGCTCATAGACAGGACTTTCTTGCCCGCACCCGTAAATAATCGGTAACACAGCGCAACGACGTCTGGTGAACAGTTTTATTATTAATGTGACTGACGGCTTAAAATCATGCCTCAGTGCCCCCCGTGCCGGGGGGAAAATTGAGTTTTCAAGAATTCAAACCGCAATATTCGTGATCAGCACAAAAACTAAAATGGTATCGGTCTCGAACAAATCTGAAACCCACCGAGAGACACCCCTCCTCAAGTCTTTCGGAGACTGCATCTTACAGAAGAGTCCGCGAGGCCGCCAGCAGTCGTCTCGCCCTTTCTGTCCGCCAGTTGGCCCGTTTTTTCGATTTTTAAACGGCATTAAATAAACTTCTTTGTAAGAAATAATACAAATTTATTCAGTTTCCGGATCCGGTCTTTCTGATCACACCGTCGGGTCCAAGTTCCACAGAAAATTCGCAATAATTCATGTTGACGAAACATGTGGGAGGCAAACGCAACTCCTCCTAAACATGGAAACACGTTTAGGGCAATAACATACATAATATCTTCTTCTGTTATCCGGTGTACAGTTATGTTTGTATGTTATGGTGAAATCATACACCGTAGTCTCTACAAATGGATCACCGTCGTCCTTTCCAATTAAGGTATCTCTTATTAGTGAAGCATTCGTGGTCCGCTTCCATTTAACGAAAAAATTCTTAGCTAAAGGTTCGAGAAAGTTGTCTTCCTCAAAATTTTCTAATTAAAACACTGGATTGAAAACAAACCTCCCGCACTTCTATTTCATAGTTGTGATGTCCGGGAATAGGACAGTGGATGGTGAAATTGATAACTATTTTGGTTTCGATAACGTCGGCTCGACTGGGAACACTGACGAGCTAAAGTGGAAATTTTTTTGAAACTCTGTGGGGATCCACCAGTAAAGCTAGCAGAAGAAGCATAGTCGAATGGACTGTTGCAAGGATACGTGGCTTTATATGGTTATGCAGAGCCGTGGGAAGGCTAGACAGGAGTTTGCCACGTCTGGTGTCTTGATTGGGAGACGGATTACGGTAAAAAAGACCAATGTCACAAGAGTTCCCCGGCTGAATTCCAATAAAGAAGCCCGGAGGATCAAATTCAACGAATCTTCTGTCCAGATTTCGCCCAATATTTGTTCATAGAAACCATCAGAAGTACTGGCTCATGTCGTAATTGTCTGTCAATAAGTCAGAGACGAGATGGCCAAGTTATTTCCGGGTATCAATTGTATAAAAATGGCACTCTCTTCCTATTCCAGCTTCGATCTGTGCAGAGAAGAATAATGCAGAGGATACCAAAAAAGGTGATGCGCCGAAAAAGACGCGCCCAGAAACCAACAATATTGGTGATTTGGTCAACTATGGGCCAAGAGAGAACACAGCCACCTGCTCCCGACTTCGACTGCAGATCAAAACCTCGGATTCACTGAAACCAGTAAGAACAACTGCTGGGATAGTTTTTTTTCTCAAATCAACATCTTTATTCAATTTTATTCAGTTCAGTGAGAGTATTTTCCAGGATCAAACCTGGGCTCCAAGTTCAACTTCAAACTCGCAATAGTTCATGTAGATAGTGCACGTTTTTGGCAAGTATTTCTTTTTCTCCTGAACGTTGAAATGTTTCCCAATCCTCGAGAATAAAGTACCTTTACTATTTGTCCATTCTCAGTACAGCTATGAATGTATTTTATGTAGAACTCGTACTCGTTGTTTAGTTCCGCTGGATCGCCGGTGTCTCTTCCAATCATCGTGTCTTTTATCAGCGACTCGTCTGTGTCCTTCTCCCAATGACCGACTTTATCATCAATAGACCAAGGATAATCATCTTCCTCAAAATTTTAAAGTAAACTCAGAAGATACTGTAAAACCTCGTACATGGTAACCATAAAGGTGTGATCTCCCGGATAAGGGCAATGGATGGTCAAATTGGTGACTATTTTTGTTTCGATCGACTCGGCTAGACCGAATACAGAGACGAACTGAAATGAGGGGTCGGGTAAAAGTCGTATAAATTACCAAAAATAGTGACAGAAGACGCATAGTGGAACAGTCGTATTGGAGGGGGAAATGTGGCTCTATACGGCTGTGAAAAAAAAATGTGGGAAAGCTAGACAAAACTGTTTCAAAGGAGTCTGACAAACCCGGTTTGGTCATCGATTGAAAGATGGATTATTATAAACCTTGTACATTTCCAGAGGTGCCTACGAATTCACATGAAGTACCGTCACTAATTCCTGATAAAGAAGATCTACCAAGCCAGGCCAGGGACACGTTTGGCAAAGTTTTATTTGAGTGCAATTATATACAGACAAAATACATTATGGTGAAAAATTAGGCCATTTTTAAAAGTGTCACTATCCAATTTATCCGGCCCCAACCCCGGCTCCAACTCCTGCTCCTGCCGCGGCACCGGCACCCGCTCCAGCATCAGGTTTTGGTCTGACAACTGGTATTTTTCTGCCAGATCCTTTCGATCCTTTGCCACCTGATCGTAGGAAGGATTTTCCGCTAGTTTGGCGACTTCTACGTCGGGGTCTTCTTACAGCAGTTGGTCTTCCAATTGGAACCCTTCGTGGTTCTCGCCCATATAAAGAGGGAACATCATTTTCAGATCGTATGTCTTCTTGTCCAGCAATGATAGTAAACATCAAAAGAAATAGAAAGAGAGTGAAGTATTTCATGTTGAAATGATGGTTTGTAGACTCTTGGAAATCCTTTTATAGCTAGGGGAATAAAGCTCGTGTCTCTTGTCAGTCTCTGTAATTCGTGTAATATTTCCTCTTTTACTTGTTTCCTATGCAACTAGTCAAATAAAATAAGGCAAATAGAAACGATATTACTTTTCGCGGCTGCAGGATGTTCGTTTGAGCTTATGAGAGAAAATTTATTCAAAGTAAATCTCAATTAAATATCAGCTGGAGTACTCGAGGATGGAATGTCCTTTGGGGTACTGGGCAATGTTGTCACTTCAACTGGTTCGCTTCCAAGCACCACAGTGTCAAATGTGCATTCCGTAGCTGATGTCTTACATTCAGGTTGAAGCATTATTTTTTGCTAAATTGTGTGATTTTGATCAACTGAAACGTTGGCAATTTACCACATTCTTATATTCTGTTCCTTCTGTGCAATTTGTCGTATACTGGACATAAAATTCATACGAGCCAGTCACTCCATCACCGTCATCTTCGCCGACAAGCGTGCCAGTTATGACCTTTTTCCCTTCTTCTGTAAAATCGGCACTAGTAATATGGTCATCGCCAGTAACTTTAGTGCTCAGCCATTCTAAAAACTTTGGAATTGGTAACCATTTTGATCCAAAATATTTTGGCTTTGGATCTTCCTGGAAATACTGGAAATTAAACATTTGTCCTCCAGAATATCTCATGTAAAGCAAGAGTATGGAAACGTGGCCCAGACAGGTTACAGAAGATCTTGTACGGGACAGTTACTTTCGTATTCGCGGTGGAGACCGGTACGGCTAGCTTGAAAATAATTGTAGAATAATGTGGGAATTTAAACTAACGATTAAGATGATGAAAAGAAGGCGCATGGTTGTATAATCCAACTGAAAGTAGGCCACAGTTGTTGTAATTGGGAATAGCCTGGGAGAGAGGTCTACGTAGACAAAAATGTGTTTCAATGAAGGCGGATTCGAGAAATTGGAGGCGAGCCTAGACTGGGATCGTCTCCAAGATTCGACGACCGCCATCGGCACCGATTTCTGGGGTCAGAGCTGCTTGTCGTGCACAACTCAGTATACAACCGGTTTCCAATTGCGGAAGCGGCTGGGCTTGATTTACAAGACGTATTTTGAAAGATTTCAAGTGAAATTCATGGTTTTTGAAAATACGCGCCACTGCTAATCAATACCTCTTCCCGGAGATTGGAAACCGAAAAAAATGGTAGGATCCTGAGACACAATCTTTTGCAACAATGTTATTATTCATCACAATAAACTGTAGATCACATTCTCAAGGATGCGACGGAATGTCAATGACATCTCCCTCTGGTGGCTCTCCAAGAATGACTGTATTAAATGTGCATTCTCTAGCTGCTGTCCTACATTCGGGTTCAAGTACTACCCTTTGCTAAATGGGTTTAAATTTCCTGTGTTTACTTAATACCATGCGTCGATATTGAATCCCCTCTGAGCAATTGGTCGTATAGAGGACAACGAATTCGTATGTCCGAGTTCCTACATCGCCATCATCCTCGCCGATCAGAGTGCCAGTTATCTCCTTATTTCCCTCTTCCGTAAAATCCTTATTAACAATATGGTCATCGAAAAGTTTGTCGCTGATCCAATCTATAATGGTTGGTACTGGTAGCCATCCTGATCCAAAAGACTTTGGCTTTCTATCTTCCTAGAAATATCCACAAATGAGGACCCTTCGGCCATGTACCTCATGCAATGCGATTGTATGGAAACGAGGCCCAGGCAGATTGCAGTAGATCCTAAGAAACAGTCACTTTCGTCTTGGCGAATGCAGGAGAGCAGGAAACCATCAGAAAAAGAAGAAAGCGCGTGGTTGAATAGTAAAATTGAAAGAAAGGGGCGGTCTTTATAGTTGCAAATCGTCTGAAAGGGAGACCTTGTGCGAAAAATGACGTTTCAATGAAGTTGGCCGTATTGTAATGACGGGGAAAATATGCGTCTAGACGGTAGACTGAGACTGTCCGCGGGATTTGACAGTCTCCAATGAGACGGCCCAGGGTCTTTGAGAGTATCATCACTCTTCCAATTTTGTTGACATCCCCATGGAAGGCTGTAGCCCGAGTTTACTCTCTTGTCCCCAAAATCTAGGGCAATCATCACCAGAACAAGACATTTTTATTAAAAAAAGAAAATAACAGAGCCGTACAGGAATAGCAAATGATTTTAAAAAAATTATAGAAAAAGCTAGGGATTTTAGCCTGGAATCGTCTACCAGAGTGGCTTGCTGCTCAAAATGTGCGCCTTACGACAACGGGCCTGGTTAGCTCGATTGGCCAAAGCTCCTTCTGGCGTCTGATCAGCGTCGACCGCAGCATTCATAGCGTGCCCCTAAAATTCTACTTTCTTTTAAAAATCTCCTATTTTACCTTGCTAGCATGGCCGCTAATGGCATGTGTAAGCCAGCGGGTATCCGTCATTCCATTGCCAATTCGACGAGGAGTTTGAGGACGTCGCCAACCCTCGGGAGGAGATCCTGAAGCTGGAAACAATTACAAACTGGAACCAGGAGATAGCTACCGTTATCAGAGACTCCGTTAGCAGCCGAAACAGATTTGAAAAGCTCATCAAAGACGACAAAGTTGGTATTTTGCCAGACGGGTTTGTTTAACCCATAGCAACGGTTCATGAAACCGAGGAGAGTCACAGACGGATTGTCCAGAGCTAGCTAAAATTTATAAATTGGCAGCTTACCGGGGATTTTTAGGAAGATCCAGAGTCAAGCCCCAAATTGACAGTTTTATTGGGCGTATAAATAAAGGAACAGTTCTCACCTGATAAGCTTGGGCGTGCTCATTTTTTAGCATGTAATCCATGACCGCCTTCCCGTGTCCTTTTCTCTGAGCGCTGTAGTGAACGTAGAAATCCAACAGGCACAGAATCTGCAACCTTTTTATTTTACTTTCTGCCTACAGTGCTCACCTCCCCTTCGTAGGTTTGCATAGCCGCGTCATAAAGAAATAGCTGCTTCCTGCCAACTTTGGCAAATCCCAAAAGTTTGCTGCTATTTGTCTCCCTGTTTAAAATTTCCTTTAAAAGAAAAATGTGCCACCTACTCATTGTATTCCCAGCTGAGATACAGAATATTGTCAGAATTGATCAATTTTTCACAACAGGTCAGAGGAGCCCGCAGTTGCATGCACTGCGCCGATAACTTGGCCAAATCGTCGATGGCCTGATAAACTGTAGCGGATCTAGGATTTTCTTCTGTTTAAAGGACTAATTATAAGATTACTGTAGTTGTTTAACCCGCATGGGATCCAAACGAACCAGGGGAGGTCCAAGGATTGGACGCAGATCCGCAGCGACTTCCATCAGAGGCGATGAAGAATGGAAATGATTGCCAGTCGAGAAGAGGAGGAGATGGGAGGACATTGCCATGCATTTTCGACGAGGTGGCGGTGTCATTCATAGCAGATTCACCTCCTCGGACAGAGAAAGAAGTGCACCCAGTTGTCTTCTTTTTGCCAGAAACATGAATTCGATATGAAACATCTGCACACAGGGAAGGAGGAGGGAAGACATCCTCTAAACTAGAAAAGATTGAATAAAGGGACTTCTGCTCCTGGGAACGGGGGTAATCCTGGGAATTGAAAATCACGTGGGGTTCTATACCAATATAGGAGTCCGAAATCAAAATAGGAGTCCGAAAAAAGTTGAAAATCAAAATAGGAGTCCGGCAACGGTGAATATAGGAGTCCGGTGAAATTTATAGCATTGTATGCCGAAAAACATGTTATTTTTCGAAGATATATGTATCAATCGAAAGCTCTCAGCCTGATGAGTTCAAATATGGTGGTAGGAGAGCTGCTCATGCTAGGTGGAAAAACTTTTTCGCGACTTATTTCCTAACAACGGAAATATAATGGAAAAAAAGAATAAGTCTCGAAAAAGTATTTCCGCCCAGCCTAAGGCGCTCTTTCACCACCATATTTGAACTCAGCAGGCTGAGAGCTTTCGATTGATACATATATCTTCGAAAGATAACATGTTTTTTCGGCATAAAGTGCTAAAAATTTCACCGGACTCCTATATTCACCGTTGCCGGACTCCTATTTTGATTTTCAACTTTTTTCGGACTCCTATTTTGATTTCGGACTCCTATATTGGGATAGAACCTCACGTGGAAGTAGGGGAACTCCCCATTTTTTTATTTTCCTAATTTATAAGCCAATTTTGGGCGAAATCCTCCAATCATCCACAATTTTTCGGAGTACAAGGTCGGGCTACCGTTATTTTAGTAGTTCATTTGAGACAATAGAAATACAATTTTTGCTCGTGATCATCCAATATCGGATCATTCATTGCGTCGAGAGATTTGAAAGGAATCCAACTTGTCCGTTTGCTATAGTCGTTGAAATTTGGCGGTGAACTTCTACAGTCCGGTTATAGGGACACTCAAAAATTCGGATTATCTTTTTTATTTTGAGGAAAATGCTGGTCGATTTTGGCACCAGTCGATTTCTCGTCCTCGATTACCCCTACCTTCCAATTTTCAGAATTTTTCCTCGAACCTCCGGCGCGTAATCGTCATTTTTGTAAAAATTGGTAAAATCTCACTGGTTCAAAATTATAGGGACAGTGCGAAAACGGAGGCTCCTGAGGGAAATGAGGGATGGAATCGCCACGGGATGGCTTGCCTGTGTCTGTTTGAGGTTGTCAGCTGAAAAGTCGGGTGGAAAATCATCAGATATGCGGCTCCCGAAAAGGGCATTTTGTTGGCAATTTTTAGAAATTGAGGTTTGAGGCTCCATTGGCAGCGGAGTACGCGATTTCGAGTGAAACCGAACAGAGAGCTGCGTAGAACACATCAAGAGGAACATTTTGACATACGGTACATCTTCGAAAGAGCTTTTCTGAAAGATGAACGGCAACCTCATCATGGATCAATTCGAAAATCGTCTTTTCTGTTCAGAATTTGATCAAATTTTCAATAATTTTTGATACTCCTTGTGCGACCCAGTTTCCGAGCATGTTGCCGCTCCGTTTTCCATGCGTTCTTTATGTCAAAATGTTCATCTTGATGTGCTGCACACAGCCCTCTGTTCGGTTTCACTCGAAACCGCGCACTCCGCTGCCAATGGAGCCTCAAACCTCAATTTCTAAAAATTGCCATCAAAATGCCCTTTTCGGGAGCCGCATATCTGATGATTTTCCACCCGACTTTTCAGCTGACAACCTCAAACAGACACAGGCAAGCCATCCCGTGGCGATTCCATCCCTCATTTCCCTCAGGAGCCTCCGTTTTCGCACTGTCCCTATAATTTTGAACCAGTGGGATTTTACCAATTTTTACAAAAATGACGATTACGCGCCGGAGGTTCGAGGAAAAATTCTGAAAATTGGAAGGTAGGGGTAATCGAGGACGAGAAATCGACTGGTGCCAAAATCGACCAGCATTTTCGTCAAAATAAAAAAGATAATCCGAATTTTTGAGTGTCCCTATAATTATGAACCAGACTGTAAAAAATTCGAGAGTACCAGTTTCGTAGACATTTTACACCAAAAAAATCTACTCATCGGGGCAATTACCCAGCTGTTTGATGCCGTAACCACGTAGATAATCCGTCCTTGGTAGCGCGAGGTCACATTGTTGCATAGGGATGGGACCCACAACCGCTGCGCAAATCATCTCGTGCCGACATAACCAAATATAACCATCTGCCACCTGTTGCCATCTCTTCTTCAAATCAATATCGAGTTCAGTCAGAGATTTTCCTCTATTTTGACTCTATCCTCCCTCAATTATGATTTGTACTCGGTTCCAGTTTGTGTGAACGGAAAGAGAAGGGCGGTATATATAATCAACTGGTCGCGGGACTAAAACGCCAGTTATTCAAGTAGTCCATGAATCATCCCCGGTCTTTTTTGTTTTCTATGGTAACAAGACCCAGGTGGCTAGTAGTAACCACGAGCGAATTGTCTCCCCACTTGAACTTTGTATTAATATCTCATTTAATTTCCTCCTTTTGTGGTAATTGGTAGAGGAAATTTGCCTTCTTTCTAATCTCATCAAACTTGGTAGAAAACAAGGCAGATCCAGGTGGAAAGGTGCGACGTAGCTCATTTGCGCCCACTTTTCAAGGGGGATTGCTTCCTAGACTATATTCAATGGCTACTTTAAAACATATTTCCCTGATATTCATTTCTCTAGAAGATTGTAGTGTAGACAATTTCTGGGAATCAAATTTTGAAAAATAGAGGTGACTGCCAAAGACCATCCAGTTTACCAGAATTTTCTATAAATCTCCTCTCTAGAATACCATTCCCAAGTCCCATGACGAATTGTCCCGTTCCCAAACCCGTCATAGCAGTATTTTTGTGTGTATCTGTGTATTATCCCTCCCTCCCCAACCTATCAAAGAGCAAATAATCAACATAATTTGTTTTCTGAGCTCTGTAGTCAGCATCATTTCAGTCAGTTTTTTACTTTCAAAGAACGGTGTGTCAAATCAGTGAAGATAAGCTGCTTTATCTAGAGACCGTGAGCTGTGCATTATGCGACCAGCGGTCAAAATGACGACAAAATTCAGGCGCACTCCGGTCATTCTCTTGACCACAGAGGACGACATTCAAATATTTGCATGTTGTCCGCTAACACGTATACGACTGTCTTCTTTCCTTGAAACTTTGAACATATTTTTATTTTGATTTGCGAGGATTATCTGACAATTTTTCCCAGTCATTTTCATCTTCTTTTCAGTAGTGATAGGAGCTCTGGTATCAATTCCTCCGTGTCTTCCTTGTTTTCTTGGATAAAAGTCCATGTAAACATCTGCTACTTCTATTCAATGGAGGCAAACAGCTTTTATTTCCTCGTCACACTTATTTTGACATTTGATTTCTTGGAACCTAGCATCTTCCTTTTCACAGCTCAAAGTGAAATTATCCCCTTCTGTTATTGATGTTTTTCTCGGAACGTACGCCCCCTATTAGTCAGGATTTGATCATAGTGCATTTGAAATAATCTTTACTCTGTCAAAGAGCGGCATATCCTTCATTTATGACCGGGAAATCCATCCATAAGAGGCCCTGAATATTTTCCTGTCCAACAAACTTTCAGTAAGCCAAATATTCGAGTCGAAGAGGATTTTTGGCCACAAATTTTTCCCTTTTTTCGCCATTTTTTCTGACTCCCCATACATTAACCCGAATTTGGTTTCGGGTTAATGTAACACCCCTCGGAAGCGTTTCGGGTTAATGTAACACTTCTAAAAACGTTTCGGGTTAATGTAACACCTCCAAAAGCGATTCGGGTTAATGTAACACCTGCCAGGAGCCTTTCGGGTTAATGTAACACTTTGGGTCCAATGATATTTTTTTCGGGTTAATGTAACATCTTCACTGATTTTTCATTAATACACCATTCTTTTTTGATTTTATGCTGATTTCTCTTTTATATTGACAGCTATGCTCATTTAATGGAATCGTTCCTGTTGATTTCCCATTTTACATAAGCTTTCCCTGAACAATCCGCATTCCTCGATGAGAATTGGTCAGTTTCTCAAGCAATATTACCATTACTTCGACAGAATTCCCATTATTTCGATACTATAGAAAAAAATGGCACGGTTTAGGTAGAATTAACAGTACTTGGATAGATTTATCATACTCTATGCTGCGGCTGTAACGAGTATAAGAGACTGAATAGACGTTTTCCGCATATAACTCAGGGTTTCGTGTAGAAACATCTATTGATCGTTGTACTCCAGATAGAATGACCATATTACCGGTAGATTCGCTGTATTCGCTGTAGAATCACTGTATTCCTGGTAGAATCGGTGTCTTCGGTGTAGAATCGATGTATTCCTGGTAGAATCGGTGTCTTCGGTGTAGAACCGCTAGATTCTGAGTAGAACCGTTGGAATGCCTGTATTCAAGATAGAATGTCTGTATTCAATGTAAAATTCGGTATTTATCGGTAGAAAGGCAAATGTTGACTGAATAGAGTTGGTATTTTAAGGGTCCATATTGAGTTTCACAGGTATGCTTCCCCGTCTCCTAATAATCATCCCGTTTATTGAGTAGCAACTGTGTTTTCCCCATGGAGCCCACGTTGTTCTGTTTGTTAAAGATAAAACAACTCAATATCTGGGAATCACGTGATGCTTACAAGGATCTCGCAGCCGCTATTTCTTTCCAGCCATGAATACATCGATTCTACCAGGAATACATCGATTCTACACCGAAGACACCGATTCTACCAGGAATACATCGATTCTACACTGAAAACACCGATTCTACCAGGAATACATCGATTCTACACCGAAGACACCGATTCTACCAGGAATACATCGATTCTACACCGAAGACACCGATTCTACCAGGAATACATCGATTCTACACCGAAGACACCGATTCTACCAGGAATACAGTGATTCTACAGCGAATACAGCGAATCTACCGGTAATATGGTCATTCTATCTGGAGTACAACGATCAATAGATGTTTCTACACGAAACCCTGAGTTATATGCGGAAAACGTCTATTCAGTCTCTTATACTCGTTACAGCCGCAGCATAGAGTATGATAAATCTATCCAAGTACTGTTAATTCTACCTAAACCGTGCCATTTTTTTCTATAGTATCGAAATAATGGGAATTCTGTCGAAGTAATGGTAATATTGCTTGAGAAACTGACCAATTCTCATCGAGGAATGCGGATTGTTCAGGGAAAGCTTATGTAAAATGGGAAATCAACAGGAACGATTCCATTAAATGAGCATAGCTGTCAATATAAAAGAGAAATCAGCATAAAATCAAAAAAGAATGGTGTATTAATGAAAAATCAGTGAAGATGTTACATTAACCCGAAAAAAATATCATTGGACCCAAAGTGTTACATTAACCCGAAAGGCTCCTGGCAGGTGTTACATTAACCCGAATCGCTTTTGGAGGTGTTACATTAACCCGAAACGTTTTTAGAAGTGTTACATTAACCCGAAACGCTTCCGAGGGGTGTTACATTAACCCGAAACCAAATTCGGGTTAATGTATGGACGTCCATTTTTTCTCTGGGGATCAGATATCGATGCTACCCAAGGCCAATTCTGTTAGAAATCTGGTAGATTTAACAAAATAACGCCCACATAACTTGGTAAGTCCTCTTTACAAAATCCTATCAATTTCCCTCGGGAACTTCCCTGTGCTGACTTCCACTTCCGTCATGCGTACTCTTTCTATTTGATCAGATGATCCTCCTCGTTTTTTCTCTCTGAATCAAACCTCATACGTCTTCTTTTTCAATGAAATTACGCCTTCTATTCATCATTATCCTTCCGCTTTTTACCCTTGAAAATCCTTCATTTTTCAGTTATTTTCTTGGTGAATGAGCCCATCACGAGATCCAAATGAAACAGGCTACATTTTCCATCCAGCCAGCTCACAGTCCCAAATTTCGGAAACTAGAAGTCGCCAGGATTTGCTAAACGATGAGAAAAAAATCGACAATGTCACCTGCTGGCGGTCGGTCAAACTCGTCGGAGTATTGTCATTTTTGGGCATGTTGGAAGGAGGCCTGATTAGCATGGGAGAATGGCCATATATGCATCAGGTGCCGCACAAAGCTAGCCATTTAACTTGGCTTTCAGATAGATCCAGAAGCTACTCCAAGTTTTTTTGGAATAGCCACTTCCATTCCAAAAGTCGGGAAGCTCATCTTCACACTACTTTTCTCTTATTGGACGTATAGGTCGAAGACAGTCAGGTAACTTTTCTGACAATTTGTATCTTAATTTGTTAATTTGTTAATCGGATTTCTCCTTTTTATTGGATTTACTCCCGCCCGATAGGCAATTAGATTCTGAACATTTTTAGACCCCCGCTAATTACCGGCAGAATATTGGCAATTACTGGATGTGTTCTGTATCTTGGGGTGGAATTTCTACCGGCGGGGAGGAGATTCCTGATGTTGATCTGCTACACGTTGTTCGCTATTGCCGCCAGTGAGTTTTTTCTGGAAGAACTGTCGACACAGTCCTTTATTTTTTCCTTTCTGAAAAATTAAACTGCTCCAAACCAGGGAGACTTTGATTCTTTTTATTCCCTTTGATTCTTTTTATTGTCCGATCTAACAAGACGTCTATTTTAGGCAGCGCAACAGTTCTCCGAGTCTACATGATAGCCATCAGTTCCGCTGCCGATAGACCTCGGGCGTTTGCTTTGATTGCTCTAGCCACCACTTTGTCCATTGTCGCTGGTCCAGGTGCTCCCGTATAGTATTTTTAAAAAGCAAAAAAACTTCCAGTTACCCAATTGGCCTTCTCTTGGATCCAATATCCTGGTTACACTGTCTTCACCAATGTTCATATTAATCTCTACACGGCGCCAATTTGGGTATCCAGTTTATTGAACTTTGTCTCGATTACTGTTATTTTTTACTTTTTGGAAGAGAAATTGGCTGAGAGTAAAGATGGTAACAGTCGTAGAAATCCCCAAATACCGTTTTTAGCCATGGAACCGTCGGACTTCTCCTGGGCCTCGGTCAAGACCAAGTTCCGTGCCTTGAAAAAGGAAGATATTGCCTGGAGCCTGGTAATTCTTTGCTGTGTTGAGAAGTCTGTTGTCGGGCTGACTATGTCCACTTTAATTAGGTACAGAATTCCTTTAAATGGTCCGTTAAATGAGCGTTTCAGTGTCGGTTCTCCTTTGAACATGATCGTCTTTGGCTGGGATGGGCCAATAATTGTAAAAGTCAATTCGATCAGCATGATCTGTGCCGGGGTAATGTCCATTGCCACTGCTGCTCTTATTATGGGAACTTCTTTAACAAAACGGCAAATCTTTTTGAATTTTTGAAGAAATCCCGGTTTAGAATATCTTCGCGTCACTTGTTTCTCTTCGCCATAAGTATTATGATCTTCCTCTACATTGGAACGTATCCCCTTCCCGGAATCAGTACCCCAATTCCGGAATATAACGGTAAGATCCTTCCACGACTTTGAAGAACTCCTTCAGCGACCACGGGAAATGGCTGTAATCCAGCGGTCTACAGTTGGTGCTTCACCTCACGAGCTAGTCGCCCTCTAATCTACATTATCGTCTCTGTGACAGTCATGGGAATGGCCATGCCTATTATCCACATTTCTGTCGACACTGTATATTCCAAAGTACTGGCCAATATAGACCAGAGTTTGATGCAAGGAGCTACCGTCGTTCTGGAAGATTTGATTATGATCATTGGGCCGATATTTGCTACGTAAGAATTAATTCCCCTCAAAATTTGAGGATTTTTTAGGGAAATGTTCACATTACACGGTCAGGAACCACTATGGATTGTAAACGGGATTATTACCTTGTTGGCGGCTTTGTTCTGGTTCTTGAGCCTAAAGAAATTGAAAGCTTATTAGAAGCGGGGCCAGAAATTGTTTGGTGTGCAAATTTTTGAAACTTGTGATATAAAATAGAGCGGGTATACTGTATATTCAATAAATTATTAGTTCCAATTTCCCGAGTTAACAAGGCGCTGTTTCTTGTGAGAGAACGAATAAAGGTTCAGATGAAGACTATCAAGAAGACAAAAAGAAGAGAAGAGAAGTCAAAAAAATTTTTCAATCGAAACTTTATTGTGACTTGAAAATAAACATTATGTATTATGTATGTATGTGACCTATTTGCTGTAGGTTGCTTTGTAGAAGGGGTGGCCATCTCTGAAACCCATCGTCTCCAGGTAGCGATGGCCGGGAGGAAAACGGAGAAGAGAGAGTTCCCGCGACTGGGAACAGTCGGGCACATCATTGTCGTCGGCCGGGTCGTCGTCTCTGGTATCCTCCTCTTCGTCGATTTCTCCAATCATATCGAAGCGTTTGATGGTGGCTGAGAAGTTCTTGATATCCATCCGGGCATCCGATTGAAAGATCTGAAAACATAAATTAAAATTGCACAAATAAAATGACTCACATTGCAAATTTGAGGCCACATTGATCCAGGTTCTTCAGTTTCATAGACGCATTCAATTTCGACTTCGTCAAATGTAGTAACAGCTTGTCGAAGCGCCCATGCAATTCTTTTCCTATCATGAATATATATTTTAATTTTTTTCTGAAATAAAGCGTACATTTTGCGAGATATCTGAAAAATAACTTACGATTTGGTGGGATTTCTCGACCAGCGCCTTCATCGTATCCACGTTTTTAGCAATATTCATATCACCCATCAAAAAAATGCATACTGTCTTTGGCTTGGTAGCTTCCAGGAGGTCCAGGACCTGTTCTTTTTTGAATTCCAACTGACGTCCTTCATTTGAAATGGACAATTGGCTGCAAGTGATTTTATTCCTCTCCAACTGCCTGCACAATTCTTTGATATCGCCTAAAATGATAATTCTGTACGAAAATAAGAAGTGTAATACCTGTCCATAATTGTCCCACTTCCAAATCCTCCAATCTTGATCCATGTAGAGATTCAAAAGAGCAGAAAATGCCCCGGATATTGTAGATATTATTATCTCGGCCAAGATAAAAATATCCATCCAAATTGATGCAGAGGTTTTGGCAATTCCTGACTACTTTATTCATACCACGGCATGTCTGCTGCATGCGGACGTAACTCTTGGCATCCATCTGAAATCGATCAGTTTTCTAAAGTAGAAGAAAATAAACCTTTGTGATGACTTTCTCCAGGAGTTGAGCATCCAAACCAACCAATTGAAACTTTGGTGGTGGCGATGGCGTGAACATTTGATGGAAAAGACGAACAGCCTGCCACAAATATGGCTTGAAGACGAAATGACGTGGAAGCGGAAGAAGATGGTAACTCGTGAAAAGCTTGTCTATTTTTCAACTTTTGACAAGAATTGTCAGGGTACTATATCTTGAAGAGAGAAAATAAATAAAAACGGAAAGACAGGGAATAATTTGGCCAGGAGATAACTCCGACTGGGGATTCAACTGTACAGAATAGATAGAAACTTAGAGATCTCGCTTGTACGTCCGTATACTACTCCAGAGTTGATGATTTTCGACTTTGATCGAATCGTCACCTATAACTTTGAAGAGTTTAAAGCCCTCCATGGGGACGATTTGATCCAGAACCCATGACATCGCCAGGATGACGTTTATTCTTCCATGAAATTCCTCGACGCCTGTCGATGTCCGCTGACGGTCGAGTGGTCTTGTTCGCCTTTAGACTGATTTGGCAAAGAAAATTATAAAGGAAGATCTATTTATCGTCCGAAAACACACACTATACGTTCGTTCGACAATTTGTATCGGTCAGCATTTGTGGTGGAAACTGGCCCTGGTTTTTGAAATTTTGGAGATGACGGCCGGAGAACACCTTCAGGAATTATTCATCAGCCTACAGCAACCGTTCGCATGCTGAAAAGAGCAGCGTTGTTTGGGATACAACTGACCTCTCTGGAAACACCCGAGAAACTTTACGGATCAGGTTGGCGAGTTCCGAAACCTATTGGAACCCCAACCCGCGCGACCCTGTCTTGAAACACAATGGCCTGTCTTTGCCGTATTCGACTCACCCGGGCTGTTTTTCGATTGCGTCAGTTCAACCTTTCTTACTTTGGCGAATGGCATCCAAAACCGTTGTCTTTTTTGTTTTATTTTTCCGGCTGTTGGGAAAAGGATGGTTCGATTTGTCACCATCGCCATCAGTCACCCTTCGGTAGGTCTTTCCTTGAAAATAAGAGGAGAAGCGGAACGGCGCAAAACTTCTCCCTTTTATTTTCTTATTGCTCTCATTAATTTTTAATTGATTGTTCAAAATAGGGCCATAAATGTATCGTCAGACCACCTCTATTTCCCAAGGTGTCGATTGCCTTTTGTAATACCCGTGCCATCCACACGTCGGCTACCCCAATAGACAGAGTGAGACGTGTTTTCTCTCCTTCTTTCTATTGTCCACTACCATTCTTTTCACTTCAATGATCATCCGAGAAGAATTCGCTCAACAGGCGAGGAAAGCCCTCTCATGTCGTTGACGACGCAAATCACACCGGCTGGGTGTCCACTTTTGTGACCTTGACTGCCAGCATTGTAGTCTCCTGTCCCCTATTTCATATACCCCTCACTTTTGTGAGTCATATGGAAATTTTTCATCTGATTCATCTTTTCCGAGGTGGTAGAGCGGTATAAAAAGCCAAATTTGTAGTCAGCCAGGTGCATCCTTTGACCTCTGCGCGCCATTAGTTTTTTGGCACAGACGGCCAGTTTTCCTGATCTTTTTCTATTCTCCCAGATCCGATACCTTTCCTTAAATTGAGATAGAGTTCATATATGTTCTGGCTCCCCTTCGAGCAGCCATAGTAGTCGCAGACTGTGTCAATATCGGCGACCAAGCTATTGTCTTTTCGACTTCCGACCTTATTCGGAGGTTGCCTAACAACGCGTCAGCTAAGGAACATTTTGTCCCCTTCCTTTTCCATAAAATGTCCTTTGAATTTGATCCAGAAAAACGAAACAAACAAAGCAATTTCGAGCTCCTCTTGAAATCGCCCCGACTATTATCGATATCCCTCCCTCTGCCAATCAGGTTCTCCGAAAAAAGGGAAGTTGATCCAATCGACAATGGATATGGATTACAGATGAACTTTGGTAAATGAACGAGGAACAGACTATTTTGCTGTTCTCGCCCAATTTATCAGATGGAACTGATCGGTGCTCTTCTCTTGTCAAAATATCTCTAGAATCCGTGTGCGTAGACATTTTTGGTAGACAAAACGACAACCCGCGCTCTGGTTTTTGATCAAGGGAAAAACTGCAAAGTGCCATGTTCTTCCCATGCTCTCATCCGCCCCCTCTTATAGACAATCCGTCCTTCGTTCTCTTCCTGTTTTGCCAAAATACGAGTCATAAAAGGGTCAGGATCATAGCAGATTATTTTCGTACTTTCTGACCGTACACTTGCACAATTTTATGGCCTCGTATTATTTGTTAGGGTTGCAGATGTGGACACAGACGTATACGGGAGGAAAAAGAGACGACTACTCCTCTTGTACCGGGTATTTTAGCCAGGATTTTTGAGCGTTTTTATCACATTTTTCAGCCATTTTTGCCTAGATCACTGTACCCAAAGACAATTTACTTTCTAAGTTTCTTAGGATGTCTGTTTCGAAGGGGTCCAGGTACAACAGCGAGTCGGATCAGAGGTTCGTAATCCTCCAAAAAGTATCCAAGCTGGATTAAAGTAATCTGATCCGGAAGTGCTCGTGTCCGGATTTATCGACCCGTCTCTGACCCGCATCCGTAATTATGACTATTCTCTACACTTCCGTTACTATGCTTCCTAGGTTTTCCTCTCGATTTCCAAAGATTTTCACTTTGTTTTTTGTGCAATTTTGATTGTCATTCTTTTACATCTCTCTATCCGTTTGCGTTATCCCCACCTGTCCAATTTGATCTTGCCCGATCTCTATTCCCGCGCGTTCCCATTTGATTTCCATGTGATCTTCCGTCGGTCCTCCTCCCTCAACCCTGTTTTCTGTTTTTTGACAACATCCCTTTTCTGGAACCGTCTGCCTACAATTCCCGATCTTATATTTTTCAGATATGAAGAAAAATTCCTTTGGTAAGGCTCCTCCCGAGGCATTTGACGAATTTACACTTGAACCGCCAATGTCTCCTGGTAGAATTGGTAAGGTTTTTATTGTTTTCTTTAAATGAATTTTATTACAGTATCCATGGATGAAAAGCAAGAATCTCAATGTAATCAAACCTGCTGGCGATCCGTTAAAATTGCTGGTGTTATTTATTTTCTCTCGATGCTTGAGAATACCGTAGTCGGCATGGGAGAATGGCCATACATGCATCAGGTAAAATTCTCTATAATAAAAAAATACTGGTTGTAAACAGCGCGCATACGAAATATCTCATTTAGAAAATCCTTCAGATTGATCCCCATGCAACAGCTCAATTTTTCGGAGCCGCCAGCGCCGTTTCAAAATGCGGTAAAATTTCCTTTGCCCTTATTTGGACTTACTGGACCTACAAGACAAAATGTGTCAGGTATTTTCCTTTAAAGAATGCTTTAAGCTTCTCATTTAGACCTCCTCTAATAGCCGGGAGATTGATAGCCTTTCTCGGCTGCTTGCTCTATCTTTCCGTGGAATTTTTCCCAACTGGGAGAAGATTTATTATGATGACTTGTTACCTTCTTTTTGGAATTGCTACCAGTGAGAAGAGTCTATTTTTCTAGGGAAAATGACTGCTTTTTAGGTAGTTCAGCTGTCCTGCGTGTCTATTTAGTAGCTGTGAGTACAACTGCTGACAGATCGCGGGCTTTTGCCGCAGTTGCTTTGGCTGTCACGCTTTCTCTTGTTACAGGGCCAGGTTTGTACTTTTTTCAAGAATTCGGAAGAAAAACTCAAATAAGACCACCAAAATGGGTCAAAATATGTCGTGTTTATTTGCTCTCTATTTCCTAGCCCCATTCAACCAATTCAAATCCCTTTTGTAATTCTTGTTATTTGTCCGTGTTTCCTAAAAGGAAGGTCAATTTCTACACGTCAAAATAGCAACAGTACGCCTGTTTCCGCAGCAAAGAATACCCTAGAAGGCCTGTTAAAAAGAGTGGGTAAATAAAACTGCACCGGACTGCTGCGACAATCTTGATACAGAGAACATTGTTGTTTGGTAATTTATGGACAGTCTCATGCTTAAAGAGACCAACTCCCTCACAATATTATCCCGGGGAACAAAGACTAACTGAACATGACGTATTGCGGTCAAAATTTTACCATTTCATGTACTTTGAGTATCAGACTGGGTGGGTGCAAGAGAAAAATAGGGGAGGGAATCATTTCATAGGAATATAGAGATCTCCAATTGGAAATTATTATTCTTTTCAGTAATCCAGCTAGCCTTCTCTGGTATCAAGTACCCCGGAGTGACGATCCTTCCTTACATTCATTTCCACCTGTACTCAGCTCCAATTTGGGTGGCCACTTTTGTTAATTTCGCGTCCATCGCAACTGTTCTCTGGTTCTTGGATGAAAAGCTGCAAAAACCTGAGAAGATCAAGGGTATTTCGCATTTCTTACTAATTATTAGACGAATTTAGACGTAGACAGCGGGGAAAGCGATTTCTCTTTCGCTAAAATAAAAAAGAAGATCGCCTTACTGAGGAAAGCAGACATTGCCTGGGCCTTGGTCCTATTATGCTGCTTTGAAAAAATTGCCACAGGAATTACTCCTTCCACGTTAATGACGTAAATTTCTTTCTCTCTTATCTATGCCCATTTCCAGCGTCGGTTCTCCATTAAAAATGGCTGTATTCGGTTGGGATGGTCAGAAGACGGTGCGAATTACCTCGCTGACTATGGTAGCTGTTGGAATTATGGCAATTATTGTATCCAGTATTTTTATGGGCTCAAGATTTACTAATTTGTAAGTGGAAGACAATCAGCAAAGGAACTGGGAGATTTTCAGCGTCCCAGCGAGGATCTCATTCCTCTTCGCGATCAGTATTTCTGTCCTCTTTTACATTGGAACTTCTCCGCTGCCAGGAATCAGTCATCCATTGCCGGTGTACAATGGTAAGTTAGGGAAAATGTAGCCGGGTACCAAAATAAAAGATGAAGTGAACCCTGTCTCTTTTTCAGCCACAAGCGGCGACGGCTGTAATCCCCATTCTTATTCTTGGTGTTCCTCCGCCATGGCTCCCGAGGCTGTTGTCTATATTCTGGTCTCCGTTCTAGTCCTCGGAATTGCGATGCCAATTGTTCACATTTCCTTGGACACGGTGTATTCCAAAGTGCTCCAGAATATTGACCAGGTTCGTGTGCTTTTCTCCCATAAATCACACGGTACTTTCAGAGTCTAATGCAAGGATTGATTGTGTGTTTCGAGGATTTGATCATGATCATTGGCCCTATTTATTCTTCCGCAGTTTTTACCCACTTCGGACAGTTGCCATTGTGGATCAGTAATGGTATCATAACCCTAATCGGTGCTCTCGCTTGGTTAATACATTTACGAAAATTGAAATGGTATAATTGAATTCATGCGGGTATTTCATGACAGGAATACGAGTATCATCATATTTTTTGTATAGCAGATTTAATGAAGATTTTACAACTTTTATAAAAAGTGTTTAGCCATTAGAATGGCTGTCAAAATTCCGGTAATCTTTTGTGATGCCGCAGAAAAGGGAAGAACTTCAAATTTTATTAGATCGCCAGTGTCCTTGTCCGTTCCAGCTTCAATGTATCCAATTATATAATCATCAAGGATCAAGTCTATACTCCCGGATGACATGCTAAATATTATCAGGTTAGCAATGTTGGCCAACATACTTGTAAGTGGTCATCGAATTGTTGAGAAATCCTTGTACAGAAAAATAATTAAAGCAGTTAATCACATTAAAGGAGACACTGCTAGGTTTTATTCTGTTTCTCGCTGAGGTAAAAAGTGACAGCTCCCTATTAGGAAGATTGTAATTGAGAGATGGTGCGTAGCTGGTGAAATTGACGGGAATGGTTATTTCGCCTGAAATTGTATTAAAGGAAGTTTCTGCGGGCAATGAGCGCTGCAAAACCAGAAAACGCCCGAATTTTCCCAAAGAAATTTGAAGATATTTCCCTGATCTTCAAGCGGGTCCCACAACGCCAATTTTATACATACAAAAATCTTACTACAGTCTAGTCAAGAAGTATAGATCCACTCTATTTTCCTCATAAACTCATCGAAAACGGCGACTTTTGGTAAAATGATTTGCACCATTCAATCGGTCGTCCTCAATAACCCCCAGTTCAAGAGATTACCCATTTTCCTCATCACCCTCAGTTTTTAGAGCGGTTTTTCTGAAAACACATGGTCAAGAAGTATAGATCCACCTCCGGTTACGCGCCATTTCCAACCATTTTCACTCATTTCGCCCCGTTGCATATCCTACTCGAGGTCCGTGAGACGGCCAAGCCAAAAAAGATCCAAGAAAGTTCAGTGAGACGCGCGTCTACGGCAACCTCCATTTTCATTAGACCGATCGTCATTTTGATTCACTGGGGTGAAATGCTCCGAAGCATGGAAACAATATTAATCATTGTTTTTTTTTCATGGAAACAATATTAATCATTGTTTTTTTTTCATGGAAACAATATTAATCATTGTTTTTTTTTTCTAACGGTCCGTTAGGAAGTCTCTTACAGTTTCAAATGTTCCCATAGTCTCAAAACTAGGGCTGGGAAAATTTTTTCTATGAAACCACAGCAAAACTCTCGACTGTCTCTCAATGCCACGACTCGTCACCCTCTTCGCCTTCACAGCTTGTTCTTTACTTCTTGTTCAATGCAAAAATACTTACATTTCCGTTCCCTTTCGCGTTGAGTGTCAAACCCCGTTCTTATTCTCAATCAGCCTAGTAGAAGTAAGATTCTTTGCATTTTCCCGCAAATAAAAAAAATTTAGGATGATAGTTTTCCTACCAGGGATGATGTGCTAGCATTTTTTACTGGTGAACCCAAGCAAACTGGGCTGAAACTTCATCAATTTGATGGGATTATTGCCGGATTCGACACTAACGATTCGGGCGGCAACTTTGAGCTGCAGCTGAGAATTACACACAATTGTAGCAGCTCCAGTTGGATAACGGTAGGACAGATTGTAAATTAAATGGAGTTTTTTTCCAGAATACCGAGGATCTGGACTATATCATGAAGTGCAAGGTGGGAAATGATCGATGCGATTATCCGAAGCAGCGGTATCGTCTTTAGAATGAAATCCTTGTACTTTTATTGATAAAATAAATATTGCAACTTATATTGGGTTACGATCTAAAGATATTTAGACCATCAAAATTGTGTATCCACGTGTAAGTGGCGGATTTTTGGACAAAATTTGCCGAATCTCTGGTTAAACGTCGTACACCAGCTGCTTACAATATTTATTCCCATGAATTTAAATACCACAATTATTTCGACAGGTTAAATATTAGCTTCGGGTAGTCGCATCGCTCCGATCCAACTCTACATTGCAAAAACTTGTCGAGGCCAATCTCAGTCTAAAATCATTGAATTATATTTTATCGTGTTTTTACTTCTTTTTACCTTCTTCCAAGTCCCGCCACAATTATGTTCAACTTCCAGCTTAAACTCAAAATTTTTTCCAGCATCATCAGTTCCAATTCCGCCAGCTACCGCCTCATATTGATGAACATCCGATCCAGAACCTTTTTTGCCTTCTACAGTAAAACGGGCAAAAACATCGTCAAAACTTATGTCGTCTATCTGAACTTTCAATAGAAAAGTAAAATATTTCTTACTTCAAGCAGACGAATATTGGCAAAAAATGGATTTTTGCAGGTGACTTGAAAAGGGACAAAGACAAAAGTCATGATTATTTCAGAGTCGATAGGAAACAGAAGATAGGCGGAGATGACGAGGAGGAGAGGAAAACGGAACATTGTTGGCTCTGATTTTGGCTCGATTGCCAAAAGAGGGAGAGACAACTGTTTTGTTGGAGTTGGGATTTTCCCAGCTTTTCTTTTGTGACTCTTCCTGTCAAGAACACGAGGGAGATGAAAAGTTCTTTAATGCCTGTAATGCTTAACATTATAATAAAACACAAGCGGGGAAATAATCATAGACAAAACATTGTGAAAGAAATGAATAAGAAAAGTTATCAGGCTGACGACACTTCCTCTCCAGGATGATATCCTGCCCACTATAGTTTTTCTTCCAATCGACGCAATAAGAAACTTTCGGTCGACCGAATCTGAACGAGCTGATGGATGAGAGAAAAAAAGAATAAGGGAGTTTTAAGCGTTAGACCAAGTTTTTACGAGGCTTTTGCGTCGACACTTGGGTGCTATAGTCAGTCACAAAAAATTACGGCATTTCAAAAGTCTAATGTCGGCTGTGACAGGGCAGATTTACCGTCAATTCGGGCAAATTTCCTATGTTTCTCATCAGAAATGAATGGTAAATTTGCCCCACCACTGTAAAAATTAGACCTTTGAAATGTAGTCATTTTTTGTGACAGACTATATATCTCTGGTAATCGTCGTGCATGATACGTGCTTTCCAAGGGGAAACTAGCGAAAAATTAGTATTCGAGGCAGGAACTTGTAAAAAACAACAGTATGTGGGAAAAATCTATTTTACAGCCAGAAATGCTTCGTCTAGCCGCCTTTCTCGTCTTTTCCGCCTGCCTTCTGACACCAATTGAATGTCAGAAGAAGACCCGTATCAATGTTCCCTATAACCTGAAGTGTAACGGTCCATTCACTTTCACTATTAAGCTAGTTGAAGTGGGTTTCATTAGTTTTTTGACCCAATTTTAGACAGATGGTCTCTTTAACCCAAATGACATCCTTGCAACCCAAACAATGAAAGCAACCAACGAATATAATGGTGTCCTTTTTGGAACAGATGATGGAGATGACGGCAGCGAGTACGAACTGGAAATCAGAATTGAGCATACTTGTGGTGGTCCTGCTGTGAAATGGGTAAGTATACAGGCGAAGTGTCGATATATACCGATTCCAGATCGAGAAGAAGATCACGTCTAAAGCTTGTAAAGTTACCGACGATCAGTGCAACTTTCCTATGGAAAAATTCCAGCTACGTCCTGGCGCTTTCATGAATTGATATGTGGAAGTAAATTGTGATTTTTGTCGTGTTTCCCATTGAACAGGGGAGGGAAACTATTCTCGGGAGTGGTCACATCTTTTAGAACAAGCCCATGTTCCTCTGCTAGTTGAATATCTCGTCATCTTCGTTTCTTAGGAAGAAAACCATAAAAAAAATAGTATTCGAGACTAGGATTATTTTGAATCATTAACTGTTTCATTTCCGTTCTTTTTTTTTGCAAGCAAGCTCTGGGATAAATTCATTCACTTCTTCTGGGAAAATAGTCTGCGAATAAAGGGACGACTACGTGTCGCCATACACTTGATGTTTCTCGTCTTCTTCGCTCTCTTCGCTCTTTTTTTCGATGTCCAGGCTGACACCGTTGTATCAGTTCCAATCCGCCTAAAATGTGAAGGGAAACGTTTCCGCTACACTGTCAAACTCATGGAGGTATCCAATATCTGAAGTCAATGTAATTCTTTTATTTTAGGAAGACGGAGTATCTGCCCACGACGTGGTTGCCCAAATAGGCGGAGAAGCCGAAGGCGAACTTTTCGTAACACTCTCCGGAAGAGTTCAACACGATTGGCCTACAAATGATTATGAATTCTTCATAAAAATTGAACACACTTGCACCGCCATAAATAAATGGGTAAGATTTAAAAAAAAAAGGATTCTGGATTCAGTTCTATCCAATGAGATGGCTTACTTCGTTTGTATGCTGGGATAACATGACAAAATGTGAATACCCGGAAGAAACATTTGACCTGAAAATAATCCCATATTGACTTGACGATGACGAGAATAAAAATTCAATCAACTTGTGGTGTAATCCTTGAAATCTCCAAAATTGGTAATGGACTACAATGTCCCAAAATCACTTTACGAGGAGTCCTATCCATTCTCTAAATTCGACGTCCTAACAAAGAAGACCTGGGAAAATTTGTTATTTTTGACTACAATAAAACTAACCGTCTGCACAGAAACTATCAAACCGTCACAATTCCTCGGGCAATGATTGGTCTCATCTCATTCGTCTTCCTCGCCTGTTTTCTTGCTCCAATCGACTGCCGAGGAACCCTCATCACCGTCCCCTTTACTCTTGCCTGCAGAACAAACTTCTATTTTACAATTAGCCTGATGGAAGTTAGTCGACATTTTTTTAACTTTCAATTAAAATCTAGATCGATGGCGGTATTAATCCAAATGATGAACTTGCTAGATTTTCCGGTGGAAAGGACTTATCAGGACAAAATTTCGATGGAATTATTGGAGGTGAAGATTTCAACGATTGGGGCGATGAATATGAGCTAAGACTTGTTATCGTCCACAATTGTAGAGGGGAATGGAAAACGGTAGAACTTCTTTCTGATCCTACTCAGAGGATTTTTAGACTGAATGGAATCTTGATCCGGTTATGGTCTGCCTGGTGAAGAAAGATCGTTGCGACTATCCGAAGCAAGTCGTAAATTTGTAGACGAAATCCAGAAATAAAACTTAAAATCTCCATTGATTCATTGTGCATGCAGAAGAACCCGAATTATAAGCAGATAAATATAGTTCGTGGCTGTTTCACAGTCAAGAACATGGGGTTTGGTGCTATCCAGAACACGTGGAAACCCAGTCACTTCGCTCCTACGGTCCCCAAGTAGATGTTTGAACCTTGAAGAGCTGTAAAAATCTTTTATTCAAAACTCCAACGAAACTGCCCATTTATAAAATATCTACTTTCTCAGGCAGAATCATTTGAAAGATGTTTCGCCTTGTCGCTTTTCTCGCTATCTCCGCTGTTCTGGTGCTTCCTATCTCCGGAAAGCCGATTCTTGCGAAAAGGACTTATTTCACTGTTCCCTTCACTATCTACTGCAAGGGAACTTTCTCCTTTAAGGCTACTCTTTGGGAAGTTAGCTGCGATTTATCTCTTTTCAAAGATATTAGGTCGATGAAATTGAAAATGATCATATCGGAACAGTAGCCAATTCTAATGCTGTAGATGCTGTAACCGATTACATAATAGGAACTCAATATGGTGATGGCTGGTTTGATAATGGAAAATATGAGGTCCTACTCAGAATCAATCACAATTGTCCGGCAAGACAAATGGGGCCGATATTCGTGGTAAGCTTAGTGAATATCGAAGGATTTTTACTTTTTTAGGTCGATAAAATGCTCACTGATCCCGAATGCAAAACCAGCGATGATCGATGCGAGTACCCAATGCAAACATTCTACTTGTAGATCTAATTCCAACTCTTGTCTTGGAATAAAAATTGATGTTCTGTAAATAAGAAACGGTCACGTTTCCATTGAAACGGTTTTTTTCTGTAACAATTTCAAACCAACGAGAGATACGAAAATTTAGAATTCAAGACTCCATTAAAACTGTTTGGCTATAAAGGGGGACATCGGAGCCTTTCGACCAATGTTCCATATAGTCTTCTTCTTCGCCTTTTCTTCCTCATCCTATCCACCCCAAATCTTCAACATGGATAGCGAATTTTGTGCACTTGGATGAACAATATTTATTTCCGATCAATATTTTGGATGTCACATGGCCATTTAAAGATCCCACATCTGCTCTGGGTAGATGCATTCAACGGCGCCTACTTTGCATTCCGGTACCTTGAGCCATCTGTCAGCCTGGAAATTGTTATCAAATAAAAAAAGATAGTTTCTGTGGTATTTACCACTCTTAGACCTTTATCCTCACAAGTATGCTCAATTCTAATAAATATCTCGTACTCTTTGTCCAACGGCCCATCACTCTTCTGATATCCGGTCAGGTTTCCGGCAGCTTCGTCTGCTGCAGTCCTATCGGTTATTGATCCAATTATATCATTTCCAAAGTCATCGTGCTAAAATCCGTCAGGAAATAGGCGTTATAGCTCACCTCAAACAGAGTAGCTGTGTAGGTAAAGGGCCCATCGCAGTACAGGACATAGGGAGCAGAGAAATATGTCTTTTCCGCGCATTCGAGACGAACTACGAGGAGAACAGAAAAAGCGAGGAAGACGGTGAGACGGGACATTGCTCGAGTGGCTCGTCTGAGGGCGGGAGCTCTTTTATAGCCAGACAGTTTTGTTGTAGTTTTCCATAGGAGATTCTCTGTTGTCAAGGCGTCTTGTGTCTGTGGGAATGTCTGCAATAGGCAGTCTCCATCGAAGCTAGCGGGACCATATCGGAACTTTGGAAAAGAATAACGATAAATCCCTAAAATTCGTCCTCAGAGCTTCAAGATGGATATCGAATTTTGATCTTGAATAAAAGAAATGTATTATCTATCTGTATTCCCCGATACGGCAGGCACATTTTACAGCTCCCATCTCTGCTCTTGGAAGATGCATTCTCCCGTGTCGACTTTGCATACGGGCATCTTGAGCCATCTGTCAGCCTGAAAATTTTGTTTTCAATATTAAAAATACCGTAATTTTGTGAGTCAGAACTTACCACCCTCGGATTGTTGCCACAAGTGTGCTCAATTCTAATAAATATTTCATACTCTCCGTCCAAAATGCCATCACTTGTCTGATATCCAGTAAGATTTCCGGCAGCTTCGTCTTCCGCATCTTTCTTGGATTCTCGTGCAATTACATCATTTCCAAGAGTGTCATGCTGAAAACTGTCGAAAGAGGAAAAGGAGCACCTGACCTCAAAAAGAGTAGCACTGTAGGTAAAGAATTTATGGCAAAACAGAACATATCTGACGGAGAAGAATGTTCTATTCCCGCATTCGGTAGGTGCGAGAAGAAGGGCGGAAAAGACGAGGCAAGCGGCGAGACGCAACATTGCTCGAACGATTTATTTTCGGCACTATATTTCATAATTAGACAGTTTGTTTTCCCATTTTCCCTTTCGGGCGACGCCTCAGCCTGTGGGAATGCCTGTAACTGATTACCTCCACCGAAACAAGCCCATTCTCATCTGCGATAGCACTTCTGGAAGTGTCCGAGACCCTGATATCCTGTTATTATGAAAGCGAACCAGAAGACAAAATGTTCGTGGACTACAGCAATATATTCCTTAGACACGAAATTGCGTCCAAGGGCTCCTGATGTGGGTTTGAATTTGTTTTTGTT
Organism: Oscheius sp. DF5033; assembly: GCA_964036215.1. Taxonomy (NCBI): domain Eukaryota; kingdom Metazoa; phylum Nematoda; class Chromadorea; order Rhabditida; family Rhabditidae; genus Oscheius; species Oscheius sp. DF5033. The sequence goes on along the minus strand of CAXIWN010000002.1, from coordinate 4,770,880 downwards.
ACACTCAGTCCAATTTCTCACCTCTTTCATTGCAGATGATCTCTTTTTGAACTCGAAACAATGTATAATTTTCAATTTTGATTCTGGATCAGCGAAAGTCTGTCCAGAAAGCTGGTGAACAAGCTTTCCTCAGAGGAGTAGACGCTTTCGCTCCTATCACCCAGTTTGTTTATTTAAAAATTCGCTACTAATTCCCGATTTTTAGTTAGGTTTTCTAATTTTCTACTAACAAATTACGCGAATAATGTTAGCGGAGGTCAGTCATTCAATGAACCAACTTTTAGAAGCTCGAAAGCGTTTACATGTAAGCAGTCTTTTTTTACGAAATTGATTCCATTTCCAGAAAATAGGCGGATTCTATTCTTCAAAATGGAATTTTATTAAACGATTAGAAACTATAGCTTTTGGACATCCTGAGTCGTGTCTGTTCTTTGGCTCGGGGGCATTTATTCATACATTTAATGAGGATCAAGGAGCAGCAAATAATGCTCATTTCGATTTGGAGTCACGACTGTGCGTTTTTGAGGCGACCGGTACTTCTGTCCAAGGCGTTGAATATCTCCATAACCGTTTGTTTTTCTTTATTTTTATTACAAGTTGGTTTAGATTACTGGCTGGCTTGGGGTGGTAGTTACATTGTCATATTTTCTATTCAAAAACTTTGTATTGGAGGATCCCTTTGTCAAGACGATGTTCTCTCAACTGGAAAGCAGATTGTAACCGTAAAAGTCTTTGACAATACGCCATCTCCAACCGTTTTTGAAATATATTTTATCGATGGAACAATGCGAGAGGTTTTGTATAGAGGTGTGGGCGTAAATTTGAATGAGCGGATGAAATTGTCAAGGAAACCGGCTCTGACTCTGTTTAACACATATCGTCTGCCTTTGAGAACTGGAGAAATGGTAAGAATTTCTAATTTTATTTACCACGTGCAATTTTTAGATAACAACGGGTTACACTGGATCATTTGGAACTCAACTTGGTACTAGTCACGGGCGCATAATTTCAATAAAAGATAGCAGAGTGCAAATCGCCTCTGAACCTATTTTGTGAGTCGTTCCTATTATTTTTCATGTGATAATTTATAGGAAAGCGGCCGTAAAACAAATAGTAAAACCTTCAGGAAAGGATTATGCCGATGTCCCTACGCTTATTCTTTTCGAAAATGGATCAATCGTTTCTTGGAAAAAGGACAAGAAATTTGTGTAAGTTCTGCGTGTTTTAAATGTGTCGATTTCCAACTGGGGAATAGGGCGTTGTCAAACCTCAAGACACTCGTGTTTCAATTTGACCTTTTCTATTGGAAATCCAAAATATTTGCCCGATTTTCAAGCAGATCCCGCAATGCCAATTTGCCCCCAAGGTTAGAAATCAACTCAATTGGATTTTCAGTGAATTAAAAGGCCGATACACGTCCATCTCCGAGTTTATTTTTACATTAGCCGACGATGTCAACCAAGGAGAAAAATATATCTTAGCTGGTGATATGGTAAATTCTAGAATTTCCAGTTTTTAACTATTTTCAGGATGGAACAGTGACGATAATCCGGGTCGACAGCGATGTCTTGCAGATTCTGCGAGTTTTTAGGAATCGAACATTTGGCGGAATAACTGCCATGATACTCTTAAATGATTACATTGCTGTGAGTTCTATCCTATTCATTTAATTTATTTTCCTTCCAGATATTGTCCACAAACACGGGCGAATTGCAAATGTTTGACATGACAGAATTATACCGTGATCGGTCATATATTTCCGTATTAAATAAAACTATGATCGTGTTTAAAAATGAAGACGATCCTCCACCTCCACCGTGCGTTGTCGATAGTGATTATTATTACAAATTTACCAATGGATGGTATTTCGTAAAAGATGATGAATTGTAGGTGTTTTCTTTCCTTTTTACTCTTTTTTTCAGTTGTAAAGCTTTCAAAGGTACTGTGAGAAAAGAAAAGAAGCCAGTAAAGGCGAAGCAAGAATTCGTAGCATTATTTAATGGAAAGAAACTGAAGATGAAATATCTTGTCTGTACTTCTAATACCGATAGAGAAATTGCTATCGCCTACACTGGCTGCGAATTTTTTTGTTTTATTACAGGTACAGTTACTTCAACAGCTTTGCTGGCTTTGACGAGCATTATCATCCATTTTCAACGGCTTTTCTACGTTTTTCTTGGGACTTTTTGGAACGTTTTCAAGAAAAATTACATAAAACCGCCTCAAAATCGGGGAATTTGTTTGGAAAACTGCGAAAAACTGCCTGTAACGCACAGAACGTCCGTTGGAAATGGCTCAATCTTTGAATTTTCTTCTTATTTCAAACTTTCAGACTACAGTTCTAAAAAACCTCGCGTTATGGAACACACAGGTCGCGAGTTTAGATCTCGCGACGGCAAATCGCTTAGAATTCTTCAAGTAATCCCAATGAAGTCGCATATTCTCGTTCAATGTGATTACGGAATTGTGGTATTTTCCCAGCTTCGAATACATTATGAAATCTTATTTTACAGCAATTACTTTTTATTGATATGACGCACACTAAGATGGCTTCAACCCCTGTTCGTAAGCCAATTTCCACTAGGATTACTGCTGCTGCTTGTATTGAAAATGGCTATCAAAAGGACGCTGCTTCTCGTTTCAGCGCGCTCATGTTGACCTATGTCGATGGAACTGCGGAGGTCGCTTCCATGGAATGGTTGAAAGACGGCTCTTTGGTAATTTTATTGGCTAATACTTTTATTTTTATTTAAATATTTAAGAATCTCCAGCATTTATTCCCATACGTAGCGGATCTCCAAGGAAGTTATTTTGTCTCAGCGATTGCCAGTTTAAAACATCTTGGTGTGACGCAATGCCTCTTATTGTCGGAAAAGGGAATCCTATACCTGGCAGCCAGTGGACTTTGTAGGTTTAAAAAGCACCGGAAAAATGGGAAATGTTTTAGTGTTTGGGGGAGCGGAACAGCTCTACGCAACAGTTTTTCAACGAGATGTCCGTGGTATGCTGGGTCGAGGTCATTCTCTTCATGAAACATCTTTCGGAATCTTGGCCGCTGGATTTAAACAAGTAAGCGATATCAAACATTTGTAATTTTGGGAGAAGCGGGCGCCGTAGATGCAGCTTGAGAATCAGGCAATTTTTTAAAATTTTTATTAGGAAACTTCAAATTCAAACTTGCTTCTTGAGGCCCCACAGCTCTTGTTCCCCCCAAGGCTAGAAAATCAAGTTAATCGCTTTTTTTAGCATACTCTTCACGTTTGTCGTGTAGCCATGAAGATTTCTCAAATTGACGACTATATTGCCCATCTTTTTTCCGTAGACACGAGGAGCTCTCGCCTGCCATTTACCATAATTGAAGAGAAAAAATCAGCTGGTAGGCAAGGCGAGCGAAAAACAAATCATCAAATAACTGTCTCCTATTACGATGTGGGTATTCCTTTTTCCTTTTTTATAGGACTTTTCAGCCAGATTCACTAGTCACAGAAGACCGGTTCTCTTGTTACAATGAGAAATTACCGTATATTAATGGAACCAGGCATATGGGAATAATCAAAAACTGCCATGTTAGCTATGGCTTCGATGCTAAAGAGGAATATTTTGATACTTTCATTAGCGGAGATACAAAGGGGAATTTTTGCTTTTGGACGTTTGATGATGATTCAAGTAAGTGTTCCCGTTAAAAAATTCCACTCAATTTACAGTAACCGGCATAATGAGGCCAAGGTGGAAAATATTGTGGCGGTCAAGACTGTTGCAAAATTCCCGGTTGCAATAAAAGCGGTAAGTGCCTGTAGCTGGAAATTCCCAGCTTTTTCAGTCCGATTGTCTTAAAATTATTTTAGGCAACGTGTAATTATGCCAATAGAGTTTATTATCTCACAGCTCTAGGAGTTGACGGCATTCTTAGAAGGGCCGAATTATCTTCAAAACCAACCACAATCGAAATGGTGTGGCACGGCAAGTTACCCGGAAAAATATACAATTTCAGAAGTGGAAAATATCTGCGATGAAGATGTTCGTCGGTCATGAGAAGAGGAATTCAACTTATGTAAGTATTCCCTTCCTTCTGGTTGGCGATCCACAAGGCTGGGTTTATGTGATGGTAGTGGCGCAACAAAGAGAAAGCACGTTTCACATTGACCAGCTTCATAAAAATGAAATCATTGGTATATTTTTTTTAAATAAAAACGAGTACATTTGCAGATGTTACCCTCCACACTGCCTCCGAGAAGGAATGGTTTCTTTTTTCATTGGATATCACCGGTACAGTGATTATACGAAAACTTCTTGTGGATCTTCAAAAAGTTGAAAAGATTCATGTTATTTTTAAAACGAAATTTTAGCCAGAAAATCGTCCTATAATTTGGCATACTGCCATTCCATCGGCTCAAAAAATTATACGCAGAGAAGGCAAACGGTTGGTTTCTAATCTCGGTAGTCTAATAAAAACATTTTTTAGAGAAATTATGGTCATAGGAAAAGGAGTGGCTACCAGGAATTATTAAACCATAGGCAATAATTAAATGATCTCCATTATTTGTGCAAAAACACCGAATAATATGTACTATTCTTGCCATAATACAAATATCAATACGGTTATTTAATAAATTTTCAAGTTATTTATGTGACCGCCAAAGCATAACGTACTGACATCCGTAAAAATATCTCTGTGAGGTGTATTAGAAATATTTGTAAAAGATACAATCGCATGATTTGCCGTCCAAAATCTTCTAAATCATCTCATGTCTCACCCCTGTCCATTTTTTAACGGTGACTAGTTGTTGACACTTGATTCTGTCTTTTTTCTTTCGATTTCTCACTTCTTTAGAAGTATATTCTTACCTCTCTCTTCTTAACGAAATTGCACGATTTCTAGGCTGTCTCATGTTCAAACAAGCGAAGAAGTAGAAAAAAGCTGAAGCCCAGCAGCGCTTTGGAGGAGGAAGCGCTTCCGCTTCCATTATCTGGTTTGTTGTAACCATAAATCATTCTCATTCCTTGCTTTTCCAGCAGCTAACTTGTTCATATTCTCTTCTTTCACTGCATATCGACTAATTTCAGTTCAAAATGGCGGCTAACAACCGAAGAAATGAAATTCGTGATCAATTATCGGTGAGTTTTCGTTTATTTTCGGTTTATCGCCAATTTTCAGAAAGCAGGAGGATTCTACTCTTCTAAATGGAATTTTATCAAACGAATTGAAATCGGCAATTTGGAAAAGACCTCCTCTTATTTGTTCTTTGGTTCTGGGCCATTTATCCACGGTTATGTTGAGAAGAATGACTCGAATACGGAAGAATTCAAATTAGAATCCCGGCTGTGTGTCTTTGAAGCAACTGGTACTCATGTCCAAGGAATTGAGTATCTTCACACCAGTTAGTCCACTTTCTACGTTAAAAATTCGTAATTTAGATCATTTCCTGATCTGGGGAGGAGCGTACTTTGCCATGATTCCAACTGAAAAGCTGATGCTTGGAGGAATTCTTTGTCGAGGGGATGTTCTCTCCGCTGGAAAGCAAATTGTGTCTGCCAAAGTCTACGGCACATCCCCTTCTCTTGCTGTATTTGAACTATATTTCATTGATGGTACTGTACAAGTAATTATGTGCAGAAAAAGGGGACCGTTGCTTTCTATGGCGCTGCACAATATTTATCGTCTACCGCTGGTACCAGGAGAAATTGTAGGTTTCTCATCTATTCTGGACTGCCAATAGTTTCTAGATCACAACTTCCAGTTCCATTTATCGCGTAATTTTACTGGGAACTAGTCATGGTCGTTTAATTGCGGTAAAATCCGACAGGATTCAGTACATTACCAAGCCAATTTTGTAAGTCATTCGCTCTATATTATTGAAAAAATAAGTTCTTCAGAGGATCCGCCATAAAGCAGATAATTGTATCCCAGACGGAGACTAACGCCACAATTTCTACGCTAATTCTTTTTGAAAATGGAACTATTATTTCAAGGAAGAATAAAAACCGCGTTGCGTACGTTTTTTTTTTCATCTTTTCGAAGATTATTTGATCTTTAGGAAATTGAAAGGACGATACACGTGCATATCCGAATTTAAATTTAAAATAAAGGATGATATAGTCAGTGAAGATAAATACATTTTAGCGGGCGATATGGTAACTTTTAAAACTCCCCAAATTAACAGAATTGACGTTTCAGGATGGGAATGTGACAGTGATTCGGGTTGACGGAGACGTTTTAGAGATTTTCCGGACAATTAGAAATCTCACGCTTGGCTCAATAACCGCCATGAACCGCTTTAATCAAAAAACTACAGTGAGTCATTTTGTCCACATCATACATTTTTTAAAGATTCTGGGCTCGGAAACTGGCGAGCTTCAATTTTTTGACATGGAACAATTGTACCGCTTCCGGCCATATTTCCCCGTTTTTGGGACCGGCTACGTTGTTCGAAATGAGCACAGCCATCGACCACCAATCAGTGTGGCTGACAGTCATTGGTGGTACAAAACGGCGGATGGATGGTTTTTCCTAAAAGATGACAAATTGTGAGTGTGTCCATGGTCATTTTCTTATTTATTTCAGTTGTAAAGCGGTGAAAATCAGCAATTCTTCAACAAAATATCGGATTGAGACGTATCTTCAAAACAAGCAGAAGCTACAAATGAAATATTTCATAAGTTCCGGTATTATCCAAGAAGAAATTGCCATCGCTTATACTCCGACTGAATTTTATTGTTCTGTTACAGGTAAGCATTCTAGCTTCTACTCATACAATTCCCAGATTACACTAAAAATCCCAAAGAACCTTATGTTATGGATCACCCCGGTGAATGTCTAAAAACCAAGGACGGAAAAATACATCGAATTGTCCAAGTAATTCCGATGATATCCCAATTATTAATTCAGTATGAAACAGGACGAGTGGTATGGTCACAATTTTACAGAGAAATTATCTTTTTAGAAATTGTTCTACATCGATAAATGCTACCACGATCTAGTCCCAGTCCTGATTCCTAAGAAATTCCCTAGCCGAGTTACAGCAGCAGTTTGTATTGAAAGAAGCAGCCCAAAATATAGGGAAATAATGCTCTGTCCTGCTGATCTCATGGTAACCTACTTGGATGGAAGTGCTGAAGTTATTAACATTGATTGGAATGATGTCGGTTCAGCGGTAGCTTTACACTAAATTATGGTAAATTATTTATTTAGAGAGACCTGGAGTGTATTCCCTACGTGGCCGACCTTCAAGGTAGTTATTTTGTCTCCGCCATAGCCAGCGAGGAACATCTTGGCATCCAAATTTGCCTTCTCTTATCTCGTAAAGGAATAATCTACAAGGCTTCGCCAATGTGTACGTTTGAAAAAATCTAGTAAAAGTAATGATTTTCAGTCCTCGGTGAAGATGAAAAGAAAGTTTATTCAACGATTGATCAAAAAGATTTGAGCCCAATTTTGGGACATGGTCATTCTTTGATAGAAACATCTTTGGGAATAATTGCTACCGGATTTAGACGAGTAAGCGAGAACTTTAGCAGTTGGATAACAGTTTTTTAGCATACTCTAAATGTGTGTAAACTTTTTGTAAAGGGAAAAAATCCTAGCACATACTGTCATCTTTTCTCGGTTGACACAAGAAGCTCACGCCTGCCATTTACCATAATTGAGGAGAAACGACTCGTTGAAGGCGACGGGCAGGGAGCGACTAATCATTTGATTGTCTTTTATCAAGACGTAGGTTTTTTTTTACTTATTGCCGTGGAACCTTTTCCCGAATTTGAAACGGCGGAAGCCGGGTACTAGTCCTTCTGCAAATCAAGTTCCTTTATTCCGTTGTAACTTTCTTTTCAGAAGGATGGTGCCAAAGAAGAGCAATTTCCCTTTAAAGAGACTAAATCCATCAACAGATCAATGCATACAGGAATAATTGCGAATTATTTTGTCCTGGAAAACTTCAAAATTTCCCAAGAACAATTTTGTACTGGAGACACTGATGGGAATTTATGTATTTGGGCTTTTGATCAGAAATCAGGTTGGTTCTATTCCCATTTATCAATTAGTTTTTTACAGTAACCGGTCAAAAATATCGTTATTCTTTTAAACTAAACGGCGCTGTGACTGGTATTCATGAATTCGATAATTATACAATAGCTGTCTCCACTTCTCAAGGCGATTTGCATCTTTATCGAAAGGGTACCGTGCATTCATTTGGTAGGAATTTAGTAGACTTTTTTAAATTAGAATGTAGATCTGATGCCTTCAATTCCCTGTAATCTGGGAGGCAAAATCTCTTGCCTAGCGAGTGGCCAAAATCCGTTGAACAATCAACAATTTCTCCTGGTTTTCCAAGAAGATGGGACTGTCAGGCAAATAAAACTGGATGCCGATAAACTGGATGTCTATGAGCCAGAAGTCGAGAAATGCATAAATATCAAGAAAGTTGCCAAATTCCCAGTGGCCACAAAAATGGTAAGAATTCTAGAAATCCGCGATTAATTCAGCTTTTCAGGGAGCTTGCTGGAATTTTAAAAAAAGTTATTATATTATGGCTCTAGGAGTTGATGGCATCCTTCGAAGAATTCAGCTGACAGCTGCAAAAAATGTCACAATTGAATTGGTTGGTCATTTCTATTAAAATAATTGAAAATTATAGAAATGGAAGATCTCTGTGATCAAAGAAGTTAGAAGAGAATCTCATATGCTTATGGTTGGCGATCCTCAAGGCTGCGTCTATTTCATCTTTTCATCTGGTCAAATAGGAAGCAGATTTTATATTGACCGCATACATAAACAGGAAGTTATTGGTTCGTCTTGACCTTTTGAATGTGTTTAAAAAATTCCCTTTCAGATGTCGTGTTCCACGCCCCAAGTCCAATTGAGTCTTTCCTGTTTTCGATGGATATTAGCGGCACAGTCGTTATTCGAAACATTGTGCTAAAAAACTTCGATCTGGTAATTTTATTAAATGTAAAACCTAAGCGGTAAATTCAGCCGGAGCATCGTCCGATTATTTGGGCATCTGGGGTACCATCTCCACGAAAATTGGTTCTGATCAGAGATAAACGGTACGTTTTTCTTAATTTCTTCGGTAAAATGAATTTTTAGAGAAATTATGATTATTGGCAGAGGCGTAGCTACCAGGAAATATTAGAAATTATTAGAAAAATTGATTGGATCTCTAGGACGTGTACCAGATACCGGTTCCTGTCATATTATTCCATATGTGTGCATAATAGCGGATTATAATAAATATATTTGAGATCGTTGCTTGCAACCATCCCCTTTTTCCTAATGCCTGATTTCTTAAATATTTGAAAGTTACATAACTTTTCCCATTCCCAAATAACATCAATATGAACCAAAAAATTGGAATCACTTCCAGTGGCGTTGATTATCCGATGCGGAACAAAGTCTCACCAAAGACTTTTTTTCACAAGTTCAATGAATTACGAAGCTTTATTTTCATTTGTATCGCAATTAATGAGGAAGTATAATGTTATGTCCCCTTGTAAGGTTAGACACAACACAAAGATGAGTTCTCGAACACAGAGAACAGTAGTAGACAATAATATATTTATTAACTCAGAACAATATATATCCGGGAAAGTTAGGGACAGAATCCCACAAAAGTTTATTTAGTTTCAGCCCCTCCCCCACAAAAGAAAGGAAATGCGATTCTTCTTTGTCTCCATAAAAGTCCAGAAATGCAGGATGTCAGAAAAACTAAATATCGCGCTTTTTTGACATTCGGCTGTTATTACTGCAAATTACTTTTTTACCTCGTAAAAATATCTGTTCACGGATTGCTTTGCTGACATTGTGGAATGCCTCCGCTGACCTTCCAGTATGAGGGAAAACGGTAGTACTGCAGTGTTAATATGACGGATCAATCGAGTTATGCTATCTTTTTCAAAGTGAAGGGAGGCTGCCGCCCCCTTCAACCCCCCGCCCGGTATATAGTCTGTCAAGAAAAAAGACGACAAATAAAGGTCTCCGTTTTCTTGCAATGGGGCGAAAATACAGCTCATCAATATGGCAAAATTTGGGAAAAATCATTGGTTTTTCTGCTCCATTGTAAAAAACAGAGACCTTTGTTAGTCGTCTTTTTTCTTGACAGACTATATCGATAAACTTTCGGCCCATCGCTCGCATGCGGCTCGCGCTAGCCCTGTTTTCCCTCTGATCTACCGGAAACTCCGACGAGAACACTCAAATTTACCTTAGCGTCCCTTTATTTTATTCTCTCTTTTGGCTAATTCACATTTTCCTCGTATCAAAAAAGCGCGATATTTAGTTTTTCTGACATCCTGCATTTCTGGACTTTTATGGAGACAAAGAAGAATCGCATTTCCTTTCTTTTGTGGGGGAGGGGCTGAAACTAAATAAACTTTTGTGGGATTCTGTCCCTAACTTTCCCGGATTTCTCGACTTTTATGGTGCCCCGTGGAAGATATATTTCATTGAGATATCTCAGAGAATATATGGCCAAAGGCCCCACAAAATGTCAAATGGGACCTAATCTCAAGCTCGGAATCCAGCTCGCAATACATAATGTTTATTTTCCCCTTACGGGGCAGGAGGAAAAAGAGCCGTGTAGGCTATTCTAACCACCCGGGTAGATCTTCTATCCAGCAGTCTTGGCGCCGAGCAGCTTCCAATCCAGTGGGCAGCCCTCTGAGATACCAGCTCGCTGGGGGAATTCTGTTCTCATCATGGCAGCAGGACGGCGGCGGCGAGCAGCAGCAGACGGCAGTCATCGGCGGTAAGAGCCGGCAGCAACCGTGGTTGGCAGCTTTGGTGGCAGAGAAGTGGCAACCGACCGCCCGCCAGGTGGAAAGAAACGTAATCAGAAGAAATAGTAAGAAACCGGCCATTCTTGAGCCGAAAAATGACAAAAGCACCACAGCGGGCGAACATCAGACATTTTCTCTGCATAAGCGCCTTCTATCCTGCTGTTGCGCGGCCATTCCACGGTCGATGCTGATGAGATTCATCCAGCACGGATAAAAAACAACGGTGCACACGATGGAAAAGCGAGATTTTCAAAATTACCGTATCGCAAGAATCTTTCTTCAGAAATAATCGCGAACTGCACGACCTTATAACTAAAAAATTAGTTTTTCAATCACCACTTTTTCCTACGTATTCGGGTTCAGCATAAAAAGTTGAGTATAAAACACTTCTTCATACCCATGGAAGCCTCGAAATGAGCTCGTAATCTAAAGAAATAGGCGAAATCGAACATTTTTGGAAGTAAAATATCAAAAGCGCCACAGCGAGTGAGAGCAGGACATTTCATTTACTTGAGAATCCTTCTTTTTGTTCTTGCGCGCCCATTTCATTATCAATTATAATGAATTTTGTTGTGTAAGGGTAGAAAACTACGGCAAACACGATGGTGAACTTAGATTTCAAAAATTGCTTGAAGAAAACAAGATATAACCGCGGACTTCCGCGCCTATTTAGCCTTATATCTCGAGAATATGAGGTTTTCAAGTTTTTCTGAGAACGGTAACGTATTCAGCGTAAAAAACTGAGTATAGGGATACTAATTTTGAAAAGTTTCGTCTTACTTTGTCCTCAACTTTCCATTTGGCTAAAACTAAATAGACCCGTCGCGCTTCGCGCGACGGGTCATAAAAACCGTATTACACGGTAACGAGAAAAGAGAATCTAACTGAATAGATAAAAACGCGGTCACGCGAAGTGACAAAAGGAATACAAATTAGGGCGCCAAATATACAATTTGAAAATAAATGAAATCGTTGAGCTTGCACTCAACATATAATTTTCACCCGCAAGAAGACACATGCTGGATGCTCTTTTGTACAGGTCTTCTCTCTGAGATATCGCTCATCCTAAAATTTGGAAATTATTTGCCTGTGAGTACACTATGCTTAGACAATATGTCGAATTTGCTAAACCGACGATTTCGGGTCGTGGGAAGAGCTGACAATGACAAGAGTTTTCAAATATAAGAAAACTAGTGAAATCCGTTCATTTTGAGCATAAAAACACTGTGAGATCCTTTAAATATTGAGTATCACCCGGAGAAGTACCGTAAATGCCCGATTAGTACCCCACTTCAAATAAGACCCCATACTCGAATAGTACCCTGCTCCACGGAGGCTACGAAGAATAGTACCCCATGGGGTACTAATCGGGCATTTACGGTACTTGTAATGATAGGAGACGTCTATTTACACCAGCACCCATTGGTCACTAGTAGTCCTTTTTCTTTGTTTCTTGATTTTTGGCACCAAAAAATCGGCGAAGGTAATTCCCCTCGGTTTAGGGGCTTCTGTCTCGACCTCATCCTCCAATTCAAAGTCTTCCTAAAAGTGTTTTGTTCAAATTTTTATGTGAAAAAGTACCTGATCGAAGTGTGTGCCATTGAATTCGGATAACCCGGTGTAGTAGCTGCCATCGGCGAGTCGAATGACATCTTTGCCTGGTTGACAGCCTTCCGCCCCTTTACTGTAGAAGGGATCCTTGGAATTGTACCAAAATCGATATCTAAAAATAAAATTAACAAATAAGCAATAGTACACAAACTTTTCGCTGTTATGAATCTTCCTATTCATTTTCATCTCCGTCACGTGGTATTGAACATGAATTTTCAGCTCTGGAGGATCCTCTGTTAGCTGTAGGACTCTCTGCTTCCCGTTGAATTTTCCTTTGCGATCCACGGTGGAGTTCTCTGTCTTTACAGAAAAACTGTTCAGGGTCCTGAAAAGAATTGATTGCCGAAATAGAGAAAACCTTACGCATTCCAATATCTCCAACATGGATTTTCATTATGAAAGGCGTAGACCATCCCGCGATTGTGACGCATATTATGCTCACAGCGCTGGTGCATTGTTCGATCTTCACTGAATTTCAATACAGAAAGTGAACTGCAGAAATCCTGCAATTTGTAATTATAAAATCCTGGAGAAATCTTACCGGAAGTTCTGGTAATTGTTCAGCCTTCACTTTGGCCAATTCCCATCGTTTCCTCTTCCCAAGAGAATAATCCATAGAAAAATGTTCCATGCCGTAATTAATATCTTTTGCTTGGGATTGAATCTAAAAAAAAATAGTTAACCGAAGGAGGAAACACCAACCTTCTCGAAGAGCTTCTCCTTTTGATTATAGGTCATTGAATAAGGATCAAAACCCTCAACGATAATGACCTTGACGACATCTCCTTCACCCTTGTAGACATCACGATATCTTTGGAAATATTTGTTATTCAGACGACGCTTGGGGATCTCATGCCGGGTGAGGGGCACCAGGTCTTGGCCACAGTCGTCTACTTCTACGACTTCCGGCATACTAAAAAATAGCGCTTTTTGTAGTATTCAAAATAGAAGGGGAAAGTGGAAAGAGAGTGAGAAAAGGCGAGCGAAGGGAAAATAACCAGGTCGCTAGGAAACGTCGACCAAAGAACAATGGAATCAGAAAAAAACCCAAAATAATGAACTAGTAAAAAAACAATGTTGAATGAGGAAGTTCAGGTACCATTTCTCGTCTTCCCCTGGTCTTTTATATCGCGACAACCGATGACGTTTGCTCATTCCCCCACGTTGCGACTGGGCGCTCCAGCCATGTGCAATGTTTCGCAATCGGTGGGCGCCCGTCGGCCATTGGCTCTCACAGCCTTTTCTCGGTCTAGTCGCCATCATTTTCGACAGTTTTGGATCATTTACACGGTTTTTTTTTCTTCTGGAAACTTTCGTGATCATCAGAAGTTAGAAAATGGACAGAAAACTTCAAACTTTTCATTCCTAATAGGCTACAAAATACCCGTAAAATATCACAAAAAAAAATAAATAAAAAATCTATTTCTACACTAAAATAAAGATCCATCAAGCAAATTTTTCAAATCTCCATCCAACAGCCATCCATTTTGGGTTCGTTAAATTTTCAACTCGAACTCCGCGATATAATTCCACAGTTGGCATTCGGCTATAGCTTATTGCATCGAAACTGTCAGGATCTAGGCTTCTTCTTCTCAATTCCTAAAAAAGTTAGTCATTTTTGTGGTTGAAAATTGGTTAGAAATTGGAGCAGAAACCAACCTTGACTAAACAAATATAGGCGGCAGGTTGAATTGTCATGAAAATCTTATGGGCCAGCAGTTCCGGTCGACTCAGGAGGAAAGGAATATCGTCGATGTCAAAATAACATAGGGGATTTTCTAAAAGACGGGGTTTTTTTGGTCCTGAAAGGAAATACCATCGCAATATTGCTTTGTAGAGGAGACTTCCAGTCGAGCTATTGATGTCTTTCCAATATTTTCAGGCGTCTGCAGTTGAATATTTGGCTGGATATTTTTGTATTTCTTCTGAAGATAGAGAAGATCCTCTCCGTAAAAGGAACCAGGCGTTTTAAGATCTAAAAACAGTTCAACTTCATAGAAATTTTACTCGATATCCCTCGGATCTTCTTTTCTTCCGTTTTCACCTATTTCTTGACCCCAAATGGACTCTTTTGTGGGCGCTTTCGAATCAGATAAATGGACAGGAATGTCTCGCAAAAACGCGCGAAAAATGACGTATTTTCTAGACTTTTTTCTAATCCCACCTCGTTTATTAGCAGCTACAGTAGCCCAAAATGTTTCATATGGCATGTGGGTCTTGCTCAAGTAATTCAGAAGAACATCAGTATCTCTTTTCATGACAAGATGCTCAACAGCTGCTCGGGGAAGGGCCACTCCCATTCCTCCTTGGTATAAAGCGAAAGGGGGATCTTCTGACTGAAATGGCAATCATAAAAAATCTCTGAGAAGCTCAAAACTTTTAATTTTATGAGAAAAACCCACTCGTCTGATGCCATACCGCCAGCTGGCATATTGTCTAATTTCTGTGTTAATCGAGCCATTCAGCGCCTTTAGAATTCTAACCATTTCCAAATTCGTTTTTAGAGGAACGTCGTGGGCAGCTACAAACTGAAAAAAAAACTAATTTTCTTGGGGAATTAATGATCAAATTACCTGATAATATTCCCATTTACTACCAGAACCGGCTAAATCTGTGACACACTGGTAAACATTGTCCAATACACCCATTTTAAACTCTGGAGGAAAGGATTGGTCACCAATCTGAAACACAGGAAGGTTGTGTGCCGCCGGGTTCTTACCTGTACTCGGACATTTTCAAAACAGCGGGGAATCTTCATCAGAACATTTTTAAACTTGTCACTGGAACGATTGTCAATGGTCAGGCAATATTGATTCTGTGGCTGGTAGAGGATGCTAAGTGTTAGGAGGACCTGAAAAAAAGGAATAGAAACAATAGTTGGTCTTGTGCTTCTTTGTAGGAATCGTTAGAAATCGGATCTGATGTTCACCGTGAATTTTATGCGTTCAGTCAAGTGTACCGGAATTTGGCGTTGGCTTAACGGAAAGAATCAAAAAACCATGCCCATGAGCGCTCTAAGATACAGCAGACATCAGTATACTCACCTGGATAACATCAACATGAACCTGAAACCCAAAAGCCAAGGGAAATTCCTTTTCCTCCATGGAAAGTGGCATATTTTGGAAATAGAAAAATCTATGTAACGTGGAGCATCTGAATTTCCAAGTAATAATGATGAATTGTAGTGGATTTCTTACATTTCATCTTGATTTTCCAGTTGTTGCTGAATATAACCAGAATTCAACTGCCAGACTTTGTAATGTTGCGCTTCTGGACTGCCTTCATATACCGGGGTGCAGTCAATGTCTGCATTTTCTACCTGTTCATGATGTAACCTGAAAATTTCCGCTGTTCCATGATGAGTTTCAATTGCCCCATAAAATTTTCGGAGATTTGGACTTTTACATTTGGGAACAGATGTTTGATCGGGGCAAAAAGGGTAAATCTTCCAGTTTACTACAATTTTTGGAGCTATTTGTGTGACCCACTAATCCACACCCTCAAGTATCT
This sequence comes from Oscheius sp. DF5033, assembly GCA_964036215.1. NCBI lineage: Eukaryota > Metazoa > Nematoda > Chromadorea > Rhabditida > Rhabditidae > Oscheius > Oscheius sp. DF5033. The sequence continues at coordinate 4,754,989 of CAXIWN010000002.1, read as the reverse complement.
TGGGGACATCAAAAATAACAATTTTTAGGGATAAAACCTAGACAAAGCGACCCTGAACAATGCTCCGATTGGATTAGGACTGGAATCAAAAGACCGTCTGTCCCACCTGCTGGGAAAAATGATGTTTATCATTATTTTGAGCCCAAAATTCAATAAAAATGAACACTAACCTGTACTCCTCTTTAGTATCATAATAAATATTCATAATACAAATAGTAGAAAAACAATAAGTTAGGAATATTAACCCGTATTGAAGTCCACATCTCATCCCGAGCTAGAGATCAATAGTTTTTTAGAGAATACAGGGGAGGATTAGAAGAGGTTGCGAGATAGTAATCAGCTTTAGATCCACAAAATGTGCCAACTTTTGGGGGATGATGCCTTGAAGAGCGTTCTAATCGAACCGGCGGATCTTACGACCAATGTCCCGTTCTTTCTCGAAAGGGAGAGAGAGGCATGCGGGACATGGTTTAGCCAGTTATGGGACAGATATTTCTCGAAATGAACCAAATTTGCGCTCCTTTATCTGTTGCTTGCCAAAAAACGTTTATTTTGGCTTTTCAGGGCGGATTCTCTCTAATTCAGCGAAACGTCGGAATTATCCAAAGCAGAATTTAGACATACGCCCCCTAGGCTGTTCCTTTAGAGTGAAAATTATCCAGAATTTCCTGTAAAAGACTCGGCTTTTCTGTACAAGACAGCGCTAGCCATCTTGATTCATTTAAACGAGACAAATCTGATGGTCATTGATCCATAAAGACGTGCACGATTGGCGCATTGTAGCGAATTTGCAATTGGAGGACATGAGCGTCAAGGATTGAAATTCAACAGATTTCGGGACCGGAAGGATATTAAAAAATTCTAATGTACACGTGATAAAAACCTGCTGTTCTATACAAGAGGATGCTCAGGATCTTCTATACTTTTTTTGCATATTTTCTGTACATTTCTGCATAGAATTTTGGGACTGTAAAAGGAAAGAAATCCTAACAAAGGATTTTGTCCTGCCTTGTTAAGTTTTATTCGTTAGGAATACAAGAACTCTCTGTAGAAAGAAGAAGGCAACTGATGCAGCCGCCATAGATCTGTATCAACCGGGTGCTCCAATAAAAACATGATCAAAACACGTATCTCATTTGATCTTCAGGCGATTTCTGAATTCGCCCAAAGAAATGATCCATGGCCCTTGATCTTTTCCGCTCGTTCTTGTTCTGCCGGTGGAGTTTGATACATCGTACACGAAACTGCACCAAACATCATCTTAAAAAGTTAAGATCTAGAACGATCAAAATCTTTGTTCTTCTGGGAAGAACTTCTGGGCTTCATCCATCGTGGGGATGTGAGGAACAGACAAGTGAGATCAGCTTGTGAGATAATGACGGCAGCGAGTGGACCAAGTCCACTCTTTGCTTAAATTACCAGCCAAGTCTTTTCAGTCATGTTTATAGTTTTTCTTTTCATTTTCTTTGTTTTAACTGCCAGAAGCCTTCAATGAGCATTTTTTCTTTTACTGTTTAAATGCCCGCGCATTCCAGAATCCGGGCATTTCCCGTTTTTTTCCAACTGTTTGCTATAAAATTCTACTAATTTCTTTAATGTCTCGGACTTATATTCACTCTACCCTTCATTTCCAGGTATATGCTACAATTGGAACCCACAAAAGTCACAGCATTTGATCGAACATTCACATTATTTGGCTATCTATGGCTCCTAATAATCATTTTATACAATTACCAGCTGGTTCAAGATTGGTACAGGTACGGTATTTCATTTATCTCCATTTCTCGCACATTTTCCAGTGAGCCTCAGAATAAAATCCTTGAAAACGTCCCCCTCGACTGCGAGTCAGTTGTAGAAAATCGCACAGACGCTAAGAAGTACAAAAAATGGCAATTTCATACGGACTATGTTGAAGCGGAGTTAGAAGATATTGGAAAATTGTAAGAATTCTACCAACTTTACCATTTTTGGCTATTTTTAGCTGTGACACAGTCCAGAAATATTTCTTCTTTGAGCAGGCACCTTTGTCCGAAGAGGAGAAGAAATATCCACTGGCTTATGGCCTAATTGTCTACCACGATATTGTACAGGTGGGTGAAGTCTTGACAATTTAATGGATTCTTTAAAATTGGCTAAAGAGCTTCTTTTTCAGGTTCTGCTACAGACAAGTATCTTCTACCAGCCACAAAATCAGTTCTGTTTCACTGTCGATGAATTCTCTTCTGATAAATTTAAGAAACAAATGATGATGCTTCCAAAATGTTTCGACAACATGGCCACATTTGTAAGCGGTCTATTTTTCATCATTTCCCCTACTTTTCCAGATCGGGCAACATTCCGGTTGGGGAAGTTACGAAATTGTTGAAAATATGTACAATTGCGTGGATTATTTGGCAAAATCCAAGAGGAAATGGGAATATTTCCAGGTAACCCTATTTTTGACCCACAATTCGATAATTTCAGTATCTTTCCGGTTCGGATATTCCAATAAGAACAAATCTTGAAATGGTTCGGATTATGAAAGCTCTAAATGGAAGTATTAACACAGACACCGAGCTGATTGAAAGCAACAGGTTGAATCATCTCCGGGTAGGCGAATTATTGGAATACTGTAGGCTGAAATTATTCCAGACAATCGACCCCCCTCTTCATCTTTATAAAGGCAGCATGTCTGTGGCGCTGCCGAGAGCAGCTGCCAATTACTTAGTTCATTCAAAAAAGGCACGAACATTATTAAACTTTCTCTCGAAGACAATTATCCCAGATGAATCAGTTTGGACCTCATTGGGTGGTAATAAACCAGGTGGAAAAGAGCCCAATTAGGAGAAAAACGACTGATTTTTAGAACTGCCAGTACCGGGAGGATTCAACGCGGAGGATATTCTGTACTTGAGGCATCATAAGAAATTGAAACGGGTCAATATTCATACGGTGGACCATGTTGGCAGCAATTTTATTGCTAGATATCAAGTCTGGTGGACGCAGCCTGGATGTAAAGGTGAGGATACTGCCCTGGGGCCAAAAACGGGGCCCCATCGCCGTCCTCATTGTCTCTGTAGATTTATTAAATTTTCTGCCGCTCAAAAATTTGCATTATTGCTAATATACTTCAATTACTGCCATTTCTTCCTGACAGAGAGGACGCTACCAAAAAATGGCTGTCATTATTTGAAGAGACAATGATAGCAAATTTAGCACCACCTGTGCCTCATTGGCTCAGTCTAGTAAATAGAAGGTCGCTGGTTGGATCCCAGCATGAGGCAGAGAAAATTTTGTGTGTTTGGAGCACAAAAATGTGGTTTGCGTCCCGAAAAAGGCCGCAAAATTTCATGAACAGACAGTCATTGCCTGCGTTCCATAAGGAACTTGCGAAAACTTTGCGGATCATCCGTTAGGTAAAGTAATGTATTCCACGCATAAAAAGATATTTTCACCAATTCTGGATCGGCAGATTCCCGGTAGTTTTGGTCCAAAATCTTTTGAATCCCTGCCGTTGCACTGGTTCGGTCATTTTCTCTTTCTTTTCACCTATTCTGCTCCTTTTTTTTCTATTTATTAAACAAAGTTCACAAGCCTTGACTTTGACCCCCTATAACATCATTTATGCCTTTTTTTCATAAATCATAATGGAACAAAATGTGCCTCGTGTTCAATTATTTCCTTCTGTTATGCGTGTACACTCATTATTCTTGCCCATTTTTACGATGCGTCTAAAATGACTGATATGGTAAAAACATCCAATTATAATAGAGAGGATGAAAAAGCCCAAACTTCTTTGTTCGCTGATTACGTCGTTCGAATATTTGACGTGTGAGGTCGGCGTAATCCGATTCTCTTCTTTGATTTTTACCCTCTCTCCTTTTTTTTGTGCAGAATTGAATGACGGAAAATATTATCAAGGAAGCGAAAACATTACGTAAAAATACGTAGGGGGAAATCCCCGCCATGCCAGAAAAAGCAGAAACAGACACAAAATCCCACATACTTTTCGCCAAATTTTTCCCAGAAGAAAACAAACTTTCTCTCATCATTCAAAAATAAAGAAAATGATGCCAGTTATAATAAAAATGGCAACTGTTGTACGGGTTCTTAAGGGCAATATAGAGGAACGAAGGATAAACAAACAGATATATAATATACACTGGACCCCTTGAGCTTATAGTCAAATGTGCTAATCCCATAACATCGGAGCCATAGGATTTCATAGAATTTTGGGCAGCAAACTTCTAGAAACTGTGGAAGACCAGAAAAATACCAGGGAAATGGCCAGGATTCGACTCTCTTTCCCCAAGCAATACAGCTCCTTGGCCTGCTACAGCATCAAAACCAAATTTTTGAGCCATTTCCATATTCGAAAGACTAGCTTGTTCTTGTAAGTATTTTTTTATCTTTAGCTGACTCACGAGAAGGTCCTTCAGTTGTTTTTTAACGCGGAAATGCTCGGCAATGCCATTCACGGTGGCCAATCTTTAGACTTCCGCTGGGAGGTCTTGAATGCCTGTTTCCATGAGTCAGTCGAAGAAAAAAGATTGGGGCTCGTGGATTCTAAGAAAAATTGAATGCATCTGTCACAGTCGAATTCTAGTCTCTTAGGGATACGGTAACGCGCAATTCATCCACTCTTACAAGTTCAAACGCCTAATTCCAAACGTAGCCAGATTCCCCCTAAATTAATCGCTAAAATTTTTAAAATCAATACTGATTCCGGTGGACGATTTGATTTAGCAGAAAATCCATAATTTTCAGGAAAAATGAAGTCAGCTTCGTGTGTTTTTGGCGTAGGAGACGTTCCAATTATTTTAAAGCGTCCTGAGCTCATAGCCCATAAGATCTATCGAGACTACCAGCCGGCTGCTTTAATGTGCCTCATCAAGGTAAATCTCCTTTCATCTAAAGAACTTTTCCCCTTTCCAGGAGCTCCGAAAAAGAAGTTACAATCCCGTTGCCTTCGACGCCACGAGTTACAGCGAAATGCCCACGGTTGAACTTCATAATGGGAAAACGGTCGACGAGATTACTCATCCCGATTGGGTTAGGATGAGCTCTTTCACATAGTAAAATTGCATTAAAATTATAATTTATTATTCCAGTAGTAAGCATGACACACGGGTAAAAAATAAATACATCTAGGCACTTGCTTGTATCCTATACATTCTGTACAACTAATCCCTAATTACAGTAATCTACAGTTTTTTCTGTGCTTGTGTTTGTAATATCAGCTTATTTCGGATATTCGTTGTCATATAGGCTAGGGCCCTATGGTGGTGGGGACGAATCCTTCGTGGTCGACGGCCAATAACTGACGAGGTGTTCTGCGCCGGCACGTATTTGTCAAAAACTCGCGGTAGGAAGCATTGTGTCGGGGAGAAGTAACAATTCCGACTGGAGAGCAAATTCTTTGCACTGAAAATGGGAGAAATTAGAGATTGTAGTTTTTGGGGGTTGCGTAGATGTCACGGGATATCTTTTTCCCCCACAAGATATTTTTGAATTTGGAGTATCACGGGCAGTGAGGTCACAACGGTGGGAATTTGTACTTTGTCTGTTTTCAAACAGCATTTTCCAGGGGAATTCTTGTATTTAACAAAACACAAGACATAAAAATGTGGGTAAAGAAGCGCTACAGGTACGGGAACAATCCCGACATATTACTGTATACTGTAATCTAGCGGAATCCGAGGTCAATTTTCAACTTTATGGAATTTTCTCCAGGTTACGGTAACCCCAGAATTCTCTGGCGATCCTCTGCTTACCTCTGCTGTGGTGTCCTGGATATCCTATCAATTAATCCACAAATGACTGCTTGAATTTGCACCAACAAGAAGAAATAATGGAAGACGTTAGCCATTTGTACAGGAGGGGAACTTGAGCTCACGGAAGCTATGTGATGTTGTCTGAAAAAGCTTGGTTTAAATCGCAAGCCCGGATATTAAAGGATAAGAAAAGGATAAGCTTGGAGGTAACGTTGGATCAAGGAAGACTACAAACTTTTGGGAATAAAATGACATACAGAGATTGCTCCCTCTGGTCCTGTCTATTTAAAGAAGGATGTGATTTCTGGAGGAATGTGGATCTCTTTAAATGGGAGGGGGAGTGGCCTATGGTCCGCCTTTTACCAGAGAAGGGATAGACTACACTGAGCTCCCCGGGAAATACTCAAAGAGGCGGGGTTTCAACAAAGGCGGGAGGCATAAAGAGACCCGAGGGCGTTTTTTACATTTTTTAAAGGGATTATCCTTTTAATTAAAGCGCCATGGTGTCTGTCTGTCTGTCTGTGTGTGTGTAACTTGACAGGTCGAAAAATCGTGGCCGAGTGGCTAAGCCGTTAGCCATGCAAAGAGGGTCGAGGGTTCGGATCCCTCCCAAGGCAAATGTGCTCAAAACCTTTTTGCTTTTTTGTTTATTACTTTTTACAGTATTTTCGCTGTAGGACACCACGCGCGCGACCAAAGTTCGATCCCCGACGGAACCAAAAATTTTTCTTTTCTTTCCTGAGGCTTAGACTATGCATAATTAGTCTTTTTCTTTCTTTTGCAGCTGTTTTCGCTGCGTGACCTGATCGTGGCAGAATCCCAAACGGAAGGTCGCGGGTTCGGATCTCCTCATTTGCCAAACTGCTTTTCTTCGTCCAATTAGTCTTTTTCTTTCTATAATCACTGTATTCCCTCCGTAAACCAACCCTGAGGGAAAGAACAAAACTGGAGGGGGAGCGAGGTCCGGAACGAGCCGAAGGCGAGTGACGGGCCGAGCGGACTACGATCAGGCGCAAGCCGTATGCGAGTCCCTGCTTGCGGCATCCATATGTAATTTCGGCGATTGGGACTTTCGGCTTAGGAGGAAATGCTGGGAGGGGGAGCGAGGTCCGGCGCGAGCCGAAGGCGAGCGACGGGCCGAGCGAAGTATTGCCCGGCGCAGCCGGGCCTCCGTTCTTCCCCAACAATTAAAAATCATTGTAGTTTCCGTTTGCAAAGGGGAGCGAGGTCCGGAACGAGCCGAAGGCGAGTGACGGGCCGAGTGGACTGAGGTCCGGCGGAGCCGGACAAGAAGTGAGAAGTCTTGGACCCTCTAGCCCGCGAAGCGGGCCACCAGCCCAGGCCCCCCGTAGGGGGGCCGGAAAGGCTGGTCTTTAATGAAAAATAAAATACCGCTCTATGGCCTTAATATGCAGATCGTGATCAGAATCCATGGCCTTATTAACCCTCCTCAATCATCGGATTATAAGTGTAGGAGGGATGAAAATAACAGCTGATGATGTGATATTTCTAGAAAACAATGAGATTCTCGCTACCGTAAGATTTTCTTTGAAGAAAAGTCCAAAGGTTATGAGGGGAAAGCACTAATTGCCACCGGAATCGCTAAAACCACCCGTGAACATGGTCTTCGATGTGACCAAGCCCTTCTCTGCAGCTGATTTTATGAATAATCTTGCTCTCCATATGAATATAGATGGTAAAAGGAAATTAAATTAGTAGAATTACATGACATAGGTAGGTGGTTTGATCAAATTAACCGCCAATTCATTGGCATTTAATTGTGTCAGTTTTTTATGCTGAAATATGATATCAATTGAATTTTGCAAAATCTAAAAAAGGGCTGAAGAAGGCGTAATTAGAAAAAAAGAGATCTTCGAGTAGACGGTTCCACTCCTGCAAATAAGAGGAAATATCAGTAGCCTACGCAGGATGAGCGTCAGTTCCTTTAATGGGACTAGGATGTCCTGGTGATTAGCTTCTCTCATATTTTTATCGTATTGCCCTTATCCTAAAACCGTGGGAAGATGCTCTCATGACAGGAACTGGTATACAGAAATCTGCTAAAACGATAAAACAGACTAGTGAAAAAAAACGGTTCCGATGAGTTTGGGGGTCTCCCGCAATATTTAAAATTTAAAAAAGGATAGGTCAGGATACGGTAGCCGGGATTTTTAAAGTTCTAGACACGATTTAAAAACCCAAACAAATTGCTAGCCAGGGACTACGGTAACTTGGACAGGAATTTAACCTTTAAAATGGAGTAGCCCAAGAGAGAAACCTAGGTGATCGGGTTACAGTGGTTCGAACAAATTATAAAGAGCCTTGAGGAAAAGTTAAAAGGCCAAAAAATTTCGGTATCGTTACGGTATTATGACAGGAGGTAAGTTGTCTCTAGGTTTATGATTTCCTGCTCAAAAACGGAAGCGGCATCCCATCTACCTCTGAATTTCACGTGTTTTTTCATCGTATTTTCCCCGCAGTGGCCGGAATTGCGTTGCATTTGTCTACCGGTAAGCATAGCTCGGAATTCGCCGGGCGCGCCATGGGCGCGCCATTTCGATGGCGCGCCATTTTTGGGCGCGCCATTTTTAGGCGCGCCATTTTGACGGCGCGCCATTTTTAGGCGCGCCATTTTGATGGCGCGCCATTTTTTTAGGCGCGCCATTTTCCGCCATTTTCCGCCATTTCCGCCATTTTCCGCCATTTTCCGCCATTTTTCGCCATTTCCGCCATTTTTCGCCATTTTCGTTTTTTATTCTGTTTTTTTGTTTCTTTTTTTGTTTTTTTTTTGTTTTTATTTGTTTTTATGCACTTTCGACTCATTTTTAATGTATTTACCTTCTGTTTTATTTTTTTGTGATGTTTTCAGTTAGTGGTTTAAGCTTATATTTGACAATAGTTTTATTTGGAAAATAATATGTAAATATTTGCAAAGTGTGGCGGGGATGTTTTATACCAGGTCTCGTCAAGGCCTTCCCAATAAATCGTCCCTCCTTCGGTAATGCCGCTTCCAAGAATCTCTCTTGCAGCAGCAGGCTCTCGAACGTAAAGGAAGCACCATTGATGGATAGGGGGGCTCGTTGTATCTAGGAGTCTTCTTTTAGATGGGATGTTTATATACGATGCAATTGAACTAGCCGGCGTATCCCTCGCAATGAAGGTTCTTCTAAGAAGAATTTATACGAAGTACCGTAACCAGAATAATCGTCTAAATCCTGGAATCCGACCGACCATTACAGTTCACAACCCGGAAATTCATCCTTCCCTTATTGTCCAAAATCAGAACGCCTGCCCCTCAATTCGAGTCCGAAAAGTCCCACAGCCTCCTGAATTTATGGAAAAATCTACAATGTAAAATTTACTCAAATCGCTTGTATAATATACATTCTTTGTAATAACTGGTAAATAAAATTTGTCACCTGTAAGCATACAGACGAAACAAAAAAAAATACATCGCAATACAAACAAAAATAATAAAAAGAAAAAAGAAACAAAAAAAACAGAGTAAAAAATGAAAATGGCAAAAATTGGCGAAAAATGGCGGAAAATGGCGAAAAATGGCGAAAAATGGCGGAAAATGGCGGAAAATGGCGAAAAATGGCGGAAAATGGCGGAAATGGCGGAAAATGGCGGAAATGGCGGAAAATGGCGCGCCATAAAAATGGCGCGCCAAAAAAATGGCGCGCCTAAAAATGGCGCGCCTAAAAAATGGCGCGCCTAAAAATGGCGCGCCCAAAAATGGCGCGCCAAAAAATGGCGCGCCCATGGAAATGGCGCGCCCATGGAAATGGCGCGCCAATGGAAATGGCGCGCCTAAAAAATGGCAATTTTCCGAGCCATGCCGGTAAGAAAAAGTCTAAAAACGTGTGAAAAGGGAAACGTCCTTTGTGCGCTACGGTAACTGAGTGGGAGAATTCTTTTCCGGTTCATCGGAATTCTCACGTACTCCGCTGTCGCGACTTTTTTGTCTGTGTGCATTTGTTAAAAGGAGAGAAGAAATAACACCGGAGATCTGTCACTCTCCCGAGAAAGCTGACGGGAGGGGAATCAGCTGGTTCAAAAAAGGAGAACAGTCAGTGTCAGGTGACCGGCAATCCGGTCCGGATTCCCGCCTGTGATCCATTCTTTGATGCTTATTTGGAACAAAATCAACAACTAGACATCCAGTACACATTCCAAGCTCTAGTCATTAGTTAAATTTCCTTCGGATTATTCATGTACGAAGCTTAGGTGCCAGGTGGCACAAATATCTCTCCCTTGTTATGTTGCAATATTGAAGTACGGAAGAACGGAAATGAGAGAAGATACAGCCTAGTACAAACTACAGAAGATGGAGTAGAGAGAGTAAATAATAAACAAGTCGAACAGATGACTAAATGAGGGATTAGGAGCTGAAAAGGTGAGGGCAAAGTATGGCCTCGATCAGAAGACTTCTAGAACGGAGGTTCAGTTCACTCTCTGCAAGTAAATAAGATCAAAGAAAAATCGGTCAACCTAAAAATCGCCTACTTTTGATATTTTGAGCATTCTTTGCTTGATAAATTTCCTTTCAATTCAAAAGATTCACGAACACGGAAATGTGCTCTCTTGTACACAATGAATGTCAGGAAACTGCTCATCATGAAAGATGTTAGGAGTCAGGTTGTGCATCGACATGATCCAGTCGAAATGTCAGTATCTACTCGTATCAACGTACAATCCTCTTTTCGAAGGTCCAGCGCACTCGTTTGAAAAAGAAACCGTTTCAAGAGAGCGTCAAACGCACATTTTATGAGCCCAACAGAAATTTACTAGATACGCCCACAAAATCCAAACTTTACTTCCAACCCTTCGGGATGCGAGAATTGTGGCTACACTAATTTGTGAGATAGAAAAATTTGAACCAGAATTACGGTGTTTCTGAAATTTTGATGGAGCTGCGGATGCGTCCACGGTTTTACGACAATCGAGTTCGGATCGACACGTAGAAACAAGTGAATACATCTGCTTAGGCTACAGACACAGATTAGTAACTGTGTTCCAATACAGGACGCCCTCTATTTTGATGTACAGTAGAAGTTGATCATAATGTTATCTATGGTCTTTGCCACGAGATCTTCGAATTATATATTTTTCATGGAACACGTCTCGAATCCTCCTGCCACCTGTAGCTTATTCTGGAAATTGCCTGACAAGGGAATGTTTTTTCCTTAGGTTGGCCTTTTCGATCGAGACCTACACCATTCGAAAGAGCATAAAAAATTAGGAAGGGTAGTGGTTTTCGATTTTCCTGCGGACCTCTGGCTGAGTGACACGGAGGGCGAAAAAGTTGAGAAATTTTTGGAAAACTCCTGTCGAAAAGGAAACAAGTAAAGCGAAAAACGAAAATGTGAAGCAATGGCCTAGCGGATAGTTGCTCTAGCTATAAAGCTTTTGCTTTTTTTCACTCACGAGTTCGAGGTCCCCATGGGCCAGCACAATTTTTCCTTTTTTTTTTGTAAAAATGGGGATGTTAAATAGGATTATAGTCATTTCTTTCTTGCTGACGTCGTGGTAGTTGCATTCATTAGAGAGGGCTGCCTATCGTGTAGAACAATGTCCTCGAGTCTTTCTTTAATCAAAAATCAGAAATAGCAAGACAACACTTTGTATACCTCTCGGAAAAAAAAAAGGAAAAATTGTGCTGGCCCATGGGGACCTCGAACTCGTGAGTGAAAAAAAGCAAAAGCTTTATAGCTAGAGCAACTATCCGCTAGGCCATTGCTTCACATTTTCGTTTTTCGCTTTTCTTGTTTCCTTTTCGACAGGAGTTTTCCAAAAATTTCTCAACTTTTTCGCCCTCCGTGTCACTCAGCCAGAGGTCCGCAGGAAAATCGAAAACCACTACCCTTCCTAATTTTTTGTGCTCTTTCGATTGGTATAGGTCTCGATCGAAAAGGCCAACCTAAGGAAAAAACATTCCCTTGTGAGATCTCAAAAAATGAACTGCACTTTGCACGTTCCCCCGTGGCCTTTCACCTGGTTTCTTCCCGGAGAATAAAACACAACACATTGTTCAATCAACTTTATAAATAGACCCAGTCTGGAATACACAATCTACGTCTCGTGAGAATCTTAAATGTTTTTAATCTCTGCCCAGGACTTCCCCGACGTACATTGTCCACATGCCCACAGCATTTTTAGCATCTCAGAGACAGGAATTTGATCCTCTTGGACTTGCAAATCCAGTGTGTGGGGCTTCCTAATATGGTGTACGCTTTGAGCTGCATCATAGCGGTCAAATTTAAGGAGGCTTTGACAGCACTGATCAAGTTAGAGAGAAAGAATCATAAAACTATATAAAATCCAGGATGATCAGTCATCTACGTCGGCCGGCTATCCTCAGCCTCCAAAGAAGATCAGGGATAAAATCAAATTTCCTGTCAGGATATCCGTTTTCTCCCACGTTCCGTTTTTACGGCGGGTAGTTTGTTTTCTTTTTGGCGATCAGGGACCAAATAAAAACAACCACCGCCTCCCAGTCTACTTATGGTAAATTCATTTAATCATCGCTGTTCAGTCATGAGGGGGTTGCGTTCCAATACAATTGGATTAGAAAAAAAGCCGATCAAAAAAAGAATGGAGGCGAATAATACACTCTATAGAAATCTCGGTTAATGAAGCGTCGAGGTCAGAAGCGGGGGGTACTCTCATTCTTTTTCTGTCATTGGGAACGGAGGCGAATTATCCCCGTCAAAACACTGATTCATCAAGCCATTCACCTCATTCTTCTCTTTGATACAGGGGACAATGGCCAATGGACACGTAATTATTCAAATCTCGATTACCAGATGAGTTCGAGAGGTTCGAACACTTTGAGATGAAAAGATAAACGGATAAACTCTCACATGTTTGTATCTTTTTATTTACCTGAACTCAAAAGGATTATCAAAGGTTGCTGATAAGCTTTTTCATCCAATGAAACAGGAAGCGGGATTCCGCTTATCTGGGAACAAATTGAAGCCAGGGAAAAGAGTTACAATGAAAATTAAAGGAGTTTTCAACTAGAGTTGCCGGTTAGAAATAACCCAGAAAAATTGGATCCAAATCTCCTAATTTCAGGAATTCAGAGAACCAGAAGAAGAGTAAAGATGACAAAAATTCAACACACAAAATGTATAGACAGCATTTTATTTTTATTAATGTTTATGTAGGTTTTCGTTTACTGCTGACCTCTTTTATCAAATCCTCATAGTTTTCTGTATCTTCAAGAAATTCTTCCATTCTTTGAAGCAAGTCGTGTTGATAACTCAAGCGAGGAACCTTGACAGCTTGTCGTTGACTTGCAACCTTGGCAGGTGGTGCTATCGGCTTGGATTGTGGCTTCACTGACGGAAGTGGTGGCGTCTTTTCCTGGGAATAGTTTTCTGTTGGTGGTCGGACGGAAACCGATGCCAATGAAGGGCCTTGTGGTGTTTGTGGTCCACTTTTGGTGGTTTTTCCCACTTCTTGTCCTGATGTTTGCAATGGCTTTGGCTGTTGTGTAGATGCTCGTGAAACCTGAATTCGTCATAAGTTTTAGTTTTATATTTCAATACCTTATTTTGTCCAAGTGTCTTCGTTCCCTGTGGCGGTCCGCCATTTCCTTTACTCTTTTGAACGTCGCTACTTTTCGTCGTGGTTGTAAGGCTACCAGGAGAAGAATAGCTTCCCTTTGAATTGCTTCCATCGGTACCATTTTTGGTCTTTTTAGAACAGGAGAAAACTCTTCTGTACAGCTTAACTTTTCCAGTTTTCTTAGCGCCGCCAGCTGGAATCGGGGCACAGAGACAGATGACAGTTATAATGACAATCAGGAGGACAACACCGGCTATAATTCCGACAATCATTCCGATTCTATAATCAAATCATTAAATTTTGAATTAAAATTGGCTCACTTGGATGAGCCAGATGCCTTCGCCGTACTTTTACCAGAAGTTAACGGTTTTGCCGTTGAATTTCGACTTCCTGACGGTGTTCCTACTGGAGGTTTAGCTGGATCGAGAATCGTAGTGGCAGAAGAAGATGGCAATCTGGACGGTGTACTCTTTCTCGAGGTTGTGAACTTTTGAGTGGTAGAAATGGGAGAGGCAGTCGACGTAATTGGAAGTGACGACATGACAAATGTTGTAGAATTTGTTGTAGAAGTTCCCGCGGTAGTCCCAGTCGTGTTGGACACCGTAGGCGGAGATTGTGTCGGCACAAATGTCGTATTACTTCCTGTGGTAGTTGGACCAACTGTAGTCTCCGGAATAATAATGTCGGCGGTGGTAGACGTTGCTGTGGTCGATGGACATTTCGGGCTTTCTACCACATGATTATGCAATTTGAATTCACAGACATCGCTCCCTAAAATTGGTTTCTTACTGGCTAAATCCACAAGGACTCACTAATTTTTCCTGTGATAGTAAGTCTCGTGAGGAATTTCACTTGCTCGAGAGGGAGATCGGCCAAGTAAACATCGCCATTGATCCTTACCAGCTTGTTACTTGTAAGCAGTCCGGTAGTTGAGTCGGTAAAATTGACTGCACTATTGACAATTACACAATTATCCAAATCAGCAACATCAGTGATCGGCTCCTCAAATTGACATTCTGCAATCAAATGAACCCATGTACCAACAAATAACCAACCTCCAAATATTTGAATTATTCTGTCAGTCGATACTTTAATCGTGTATAGACAATTCAGCGTTTCTTGAGATAAAAGGGGATTTCCACGGGCTACAAACTGATTTGCTTTGATAATCTGTGCATTGATTTCTATCTTTGTAAGTTTTCTATTCCTTTTGATGGTCATTCTATGAGTTGTAATTTCACTAGCCGTCTGTGGATTGAAACTGATCGTTGACAGTTGATTGCAATCATTTATATTGATACCTATAATAACATTAAAAACTATAGAAACCAATGATTACCGTCTTTGGAATTCATTTTTTTCAATTTCGGTAATTCAAATTTTTCCAAAACCGTATTATTCCACACCACTAAGAGTTTCGTGTTGATGATTTTGAGCGATCCCAATTTTATCTCCTTGAGTGCTGGGCTGTCGTTAAAAATAAACGACCCTTCAATTTCAATTTTCTCCAATTTATCCATGTCAACTGTGTGCAATTTAGGGTTTTCCTGGATCCAAATTTCATGTCCTGTGAATCCACTTGGCCCAGCTGCCACTGATACAATCTGCAGTTCAGGATTACGCACAATTTTTATAGAGAGATCCATCTGCTCAGCGGCCTTTAGTCTAATTGTAACTAATTTTGGATTCCTCTTCACTGTCAGGTCTGAAATGTCGATAAAAATCCATAAAATTAGACTCTGACTTGATCTTTTGAATACGTCAACATTAAGCATTTGTATTCCTGTATGTATGGACGAATCTTTAAAGATAAAATGAATTCCTTCGATGTGTTTTAACCCATAAGCAAAGCTAAACCAGGTCGTCGGCACTTCCACAATTTTAAATTCATACAGTATTCCGGGAGCTTTAAGAGTAGTACATTTTGCATTGATGATTTCTTCTACCGTATTTTTTTGATTCAAATTGTTGCCTGAATTCCCTTTATACAAGTTGGAAAAGCAGCGTACAATCTATTTGTCGACGTGGACGAAGATGGTGCTGTTCTGTCAAATTGACGTCGATGGCGCTGTCCGGGAAAGACGAAAAAGACGAGGCTCGGTTCACTTGAAGAAGTAAAAATACAATCCAGGCAAAGTTTTCTAAAATTAGCCAAATTGACAAGAGAAATAGCAGGAACCAACTGTCCACCATGGATGAAAGCGACGAGAATGACGATTTCTGCGAATTTCATCGCCTTGTGACCAATTTTTACAAGAAAAATTTCTCGACAGAACTAAAGCAGGCTCCTATTTGACAAATTTAGGGGGAAGTCTAAAATTTCCATCGAGTAAATAATGCGACCAAGAGGAGGAAACAAGAGCTGAGAGGACTAGGCACTATTTTATTCGTATCGTTATTATTTATGTTTATACAGGTTTTCGTCTACTGCTGGCCTCCTCGATCAATTCCTCGTAATTTTCAGTTTTCTCAAGAAATTCTTCCATTCTTTCCAGCAAGTCGTGTTGATAACTCAGACGGGGAACCTTGACAGCTTGTCGTTGACTTCCAACTGGGGTAGGCGATGGCTTAGCTGCCACCGATTTTGGCACAGCCGTTTTCGACATTGGCGCTGGTGTTGCCGTCTTCTCCGCGGATTTTTCCATCGGCGGTCCAGCGAAGGAGTGGCTGGTCGAGCCGTCCTCAAGGCAACTTTTGACTGTTGCGTCGTTGCTTTTTTCTCTCGGGATGTCCGCGACAGTTTGAATATTCGTGAAATCTAAATGACAGTCGTTATTGGACAAATCCCGCTTACCTGTTCACGTGTCGTCTGTCTCGGTGGCGGCCCGACATTCCTGTTGCTTTTTAGCGTTCCGCTACTTTTCGTCGTGGCTGTCGGCGTATCGAATGAAGGTTCACTTTTATTTGAACTGCTGGTATCGGCGGCTTTTTTGTTCCTATTGAACCAGGGGAAAATTCTCTGGTATAGTTTGACTTTGTCTTTCTTGGCGCCGCCAGCTGGCAGCGGGATACAGAGACAGACGATGATGATGATGACAAGGAGGGCAACAGCGCCGGCAATAGATCCAGCGATTATTTTAGCTCTATAGGAATTATTATAAAAATTGTATGCTCGACTTACTTGGACTCATCTGCCGTAATTTTATCGGAATCTGGCGGTTTTGCCGTTGAATTTTTTTGCTGATTCCCTGATGGCGTCATTTTTGGGATTTTACGACCGGGTCTCGTAGTGGCAGAATAGGGCAGCGGTTTGGATGGTGTATCCTTTGAATTGGTAGAAGTTGGAGCGACAGTCGATTCGAAGCACGTCGGGCTGTCTACCGAATGACCAGGCAATTGGAAGTCGCAGATATCGCTCTCCAAAAAAATATTTCTGTATTCTCGTTCTAAGAAAGTGTCGAAAATTGAAGATCATAGTCAAACTCACTGATTTTTCCTCTGATTTCAACCGTCGTCAAGAAGTTCACTTGCTCGGGACGAAGACCAGCCAAATCGACATTGCCATTTATCTTTACCAGCCGATTATTTGTAACAGTTCCGGTAGTCGAATTGGTGAAATTGACAGCGCCATTAATCACAATCATCCAAATCAGCAAAATCTTTGATTCTTTCATCGAAAATACATTCTACAAAAAAAACTAGATGATTCCCGACTCAAATGGCCAAACTCCTGCTCCTTGAAGGATTTTATTCTCCAACATCCGGACCTCATTCAACCAGGTAAGAGTCGCATTGGATAAATTAGGATTTCCACGGACTGTCAGGCTAGGTGCTAGCAATTTCCGATAGTCGCTGATTCCAATTGTTGTTAGCTTTTTATTTTGCAGGACTTCAAATGTTCCAATCGAGGCTTTGGCCATCTGGGGATTCAAGTTGATCCCTGAGAGCCGGTTATTCTTTTTTATTGACATAACTAAAAAAAATTAGGATTCATAGAAGCTTCTACTTATCACTCTCAATAGAAATATTTTTCAATTTTGGTAGTTCAAATTTTTTACAGGCCTTATTTCCTGTCAACTTGAAATTACCAGCCGAAAATAGTAAAAGTGATCCCATTTTAATTTCTTTTAGCAATGGATCCTCGATAATAAGCGAAAAGGCGGAAGTTTTGCAAAACCACCCAGAAAATCGCGGCGCATTTTTTTGTCTTTCGGCATCGTCGTGATTGACAGGATCGATCATCAACGTACAAAACAAGTCATAGAAAAATCCCGCTCTTAAACCGAAAATCACTAGCCCTACACCACTCTTTTCTTTCCCCTATCTTTCAACTTTCTTCATGGCCTCTGGTCACCTCCTTTATCAGGTGGCAGTCCCAAATTTACCATAGAACGTTGGAGAACCACCCCTTCCGTTCCCCATTGTGTCAGTTCACCATGCGACTTCTGTATTTACTCCTTCTTATTATACCGGCTACTTTTACATTGAATATTGCTATCTACCTCAACTTAGTTGGGAAAAGCCACCTGACATTTATTTCCTCTTTAATTGATATTTTAAATGAGCGCGGTCACAATGTGGTAAGTCAGATTTTAGCCCAATTCTGATCATTGCAGGACCTAATCCTCGCCCGGTTGAATACCGGCTTCGAATACGAAAATGCCACCAGAGCCCGTCGAGTCATCGCCTTCCAATTCGCCGGTACAAGTCCTTGGGGAGCTGCTAAACATCTGACCGATCCCTTTGAAGAAGCAGCCCTCTTCAATCTTCGAAAATTCTTTGAAATCAATACAGCCCTCTGTCGAGGTGAGCACTGGGCCATTTTGTGTTCGTCTTGTGACGAAAGTGACCAGCTAAAAACTACTTTTTCTACCTCCATGCCAGCTGATAAGTCCTCTTCTTCGGCGAATTTTCCCTATATCAGTGACTTTTTCCATAAAGTGGAGTCCATTGTCCATGGGAGCAGAAATTGAAAGAAACCGGGGACTCAAAATTATGGAGGGTTTTCTTTAACATTTTGAATTCGAATGGCATTCGTGATGAATGTCAGAACTGAAGCGAAAAGGGTGAGAATATCGAAGTCCTATAGCTGGCGGATCCAGAGCCTCAGATGCTTTCAAAAAAGCTGAATTTTTCTGTGCTCACACCAAATTTCAAAATTTATTCGTGAAAAATGAATTCCGGAGAGCCTATGAACGATTCTCGGAAGATTTTGTGCGAAAAAGCCTTCGTTTCCCTTCTTCCGATAACCTGAGAAGATTCCTACAGTAATTTTGTTCTCCTGGGCAAAATTTAAACTTCGCTAGCGATGAAAATGGCATTTCGAAACTTATTTGGAGGGCTACCGAAGCAGAACGCATGCATTTTCGATCCTTCCTAAGTCATATTGGCGGCATGAACGCGCCCTCACAATTTTGATCTATTTATTCTACAGTAACCCTATTTTCCTGTTTACCTCCTGACTACTGTAAGAGTCCAAACACCTTGTTGTATAGTGAACCCAAACCAAACCAGGAAGTTCTGTCGTGGTTTTTGGCCGCTTTGTGTCTGACATTTTTTATCAAACAGAAGCCATAAAAACTGATAAAAAGGGCCGAGTCGCAACATCTGAAAGAATTGTTCAATTTCAGTTGGTCTGGAATCAGGAGAGGCTGTCAAATTCCTAAAGGAAGGGGAATATGATTTGATGATGGTGTCGCAATACGAATACTGTGGGATGATTTTGGCTAAAGCAGCGGGGATCGAATCGGTGATTGGATACACGTCGACGAATATTTTGGCAACACAGTCAATCTCCGCTGGCTTGCCAAATTCCCCTAATTGGATTACTAGTCAGTTGGCTGATACCGTAATGAAATGTAAGAATTCCAGGTAATTCAGATAGTGATAAAGGCTCTTTGACGCTTTTTGGTCGATTAAAAAGGCTCTATTATTGGACAGATTACGCTTACGCACGTGGTGGACTGATTCATTCGCAAACAGCCCTGGCCAGAGAATATTTCGGATCCAATTTTCCTGATGTCGAAGAACTAGAGCGCAATTTGGATCTTCTATTTGTAAATTCAAATGAAATTATTGAAATGCCAAGAGTTCTAACGTCAAAAATTGTCTACATTGGTGGAGTTGGCAATTCCCAAGCGAAGAAGTGTACAGAAAAATGGGACCGGCTGCTCAATTTATCGAGCAAAGGAACTGTTCTCATCTCCTTTGGAACTCAGGTGCGTTTTCCCTAACTTTTAAATCTGAACTCACAAAATTCTTATGATTTCAGGTCTCTTCTCATCTTGTTCCGAGAAGAGTCAAAGACGCAATAGTTCACACAGCCACGCACCTAAAAGACTATAATTTCATTTTCAAATACGAGATCCAATCATCTGATGGCAATTTCTGGAAAAATACTACAAATCTCTTTCTAATGGATTGGGTTCCACAGAAAGATCTCCTCTGTAAAATATTTTCTTTCCTGAATCACTGAAACTTTAGTTGACGGTCGGATTTCGGCATTTGTCTCGCACATGGGGTTAAATTCTTTCCTCGAAGCTTCACAAGCCGGTGTACCGATGATTTCTATTCCACTAATGGTTGATCAGGGGCATAATGCTCGATGTGGTAAGCAGTTCTAATCTATAGCGCTAAGATTATGCTCTAGCAAAGAAGCTGGGAACTGGAGTAATGCTGGAGAAGGCGACATTTACTGGACAGGAGCTGAAAGAAGCGGTGGAAAAGGTTTTGGTAGATAATAGGTGAGCCCTTGAATTTTCCCACAAAAATCGATCCAGGAGGATGGTAACCATTGAGACATTAGGAACAAATGAACTCAGAAAGCTTACTTCACCCCTCAACTTTCGTAAAGAAAATTTCTTTGCAAAAAATCGCCCCGATAGATCAGACATGAGCTGGAATTTTTGCAGCCTACGCCTGTTAATTTGACTGCCCTATGATCTAGTACAATCTGGGACCAAAGAAACAGTGCGTGTTAGCACAAACTCCACTTTTTTCCGGCTTCTTATTATCAGTAATGTTGCCATTTGAATTCTTCACTTTCAGTTACAAGCTGAAATCCAAAAATATTGCCCAAATGCTGAAAAATCAGCCGGATACAATGAAACAGCGATTCATCGAATGGACAGAATTTGTAGCCGCTCATAAAAATCTCCACGAGGTAATTGTGCCTTCAAATTGAGGTTAAAAGCGGTTTTCCAGGTGTTCAATCTTCCAGAAGCAGAAGCTACCTGGTTCAGTTATTATTGTCTTGATCTTCTTCTTATCATTGTGTCTATTTTCTTCTTGGGTCTCTACATAAGCTACAAGTTTTTATCATTTTTGCCCAAAGTTCAAATCAACAGGCGAAAATTGTCACAAATGTTTATGTAAATAAAGGTGTGTTGATTTCATTTCAGTTCCTGGTTTTGGTCACGTTCGAAGTAATTCTTATCACGGTAGTAGTCCGCGGCACTGGTGTAAATGGCCGTCATCCTGAAAAAAAGGACGTTCTTTTGATAAGGAGAAGAAAAATATATAAAAAAAGGAGGTGGACTGACCAGATGTAAACAGTTGCTGTGAAAAAAGTAATAACAGTAAGGGCAAGGGGCCACAAGGGGCCCAAATGGGATTCCAGCGTGGACACACTAAAGATTGGAAGATAATTTTAATTATTAAAAAAAGCTTTTATAGTCCGTGGAGGGAACTTGCGCTGCAGGGCCACAGGACGCGAGCGTTCATTTGTTTTACAATGGAAATTTGGAAATTTTGCGCGATTTTCAAGCGATGCTATCATGCACATTCCCCCAAGATTGGAAATCGACCTGGTAATGAAGCTCGCAATAATATTAGTGGCGTCCAATCCAAGGCACATAAGGAGAATCAAACCGACGGAAATGATAATGAAAACCGTGAATAGTCCCTGAAAGATTAGAAAAGCTAGTAAATAGCTAAAAATCTCTCCTCTACCTGACTGAAAATAATTTTTGGAAAAAATAAATGTCCTAGATGACGGCAATAGCCAATAATCAGGGGAATGGACGAGGTCACAGAAGAGAAGAACAAAATGGCAGCCACTACGGCCAGCCACAAAGGAGCCGCTCCATTTCTCTGGTAATCTGCCATACTTTTTCTTGAGTACAACAATTAAACCTACTAAAAATTGTCCAAGCCACCGTGCCCCAAATAGAAATATCAATTAGACAGCAAACAAGAGCGGCGCAAGAATAATGCAGGAGATTAAAGGTAGCTGGGCCATAGTAATGGGGATGATTGGGGGAGAACACAGACGACATCTAGAGAAAATGATAGCCAACCCAGGAATTTTTCCGCAATCAACAGGTTTCCCAACCTCTTCCAGGATCAAAATCAATGAGGTGGAATCTTTTTATGAGATGGGTTACCAGCTGAGAAATGAACATTTAAAGCGATCTCCTAGCTAGCCAAAATAAAATAAAATACAATAAAGAACAGACAACAAAAATTATTGGACAGAGAGCTCTGCCGGCGATTTGTATTCTCAATGCGGTCAACGAAGCTGTGTCCGCTTTTTTCTTGAAAACTGTACCAACGATGTCGGAATAATTATTCAACTGAGCCTGAAATTACCTTTTTTTTCATTGACTTTTCCCCTCTACCTGTTCAGAATCCTTATCGTATAGCAGTTCCTTATTAGCTTTCTTTTGATATCGAATTTGGCTGTCTTTCCGAATACTGGGAGAATTTGTCATAAGACTGCGGTATTTGGAATTGGCTGATTCGGAAAAATTTATAAGAAATAGCTGAAAATAATAATTCGGACGTCTAAATGTAAAACTTACGAATAATACGACAATCATCAAATTTAGAGCAATAATTAGGGCCCAAATATCGGCAGGGGAAAGAACTGAAGGCAACGGGAAGGCGTTGAGGTAGTTTAGAATCTGAAAATTGATGTTTTTTTACTAAAAAAAATTATGATTTAAAGGGAAACAATCGCTTCAGGACTCAAAACGAGCCAAATTATCAGAAAAATTCGCAAACTTACCACGATAACTTCCAAAATAACAGAGCAGAAAAATATTAAATATTGCGTATTGACATTATCTTTCTTCAAATAAAAAACAATCCAGGAGAGCATCATAACCAAGCTAGTCGGTAAAAAGTAGCGGAATATTGAGACGTGTAACGGTCGCTGGGAGATGATAATCAACTGCAGGCAGCCATGAACTTCACTGGTATAAATGGCCGCATCAGCAGAGGGAAGAGCTCTTCTGTGAGTACAATGAGTCAATTTTACCTGGAAAATGGGATCAAAATGGGAAATGGTTACCGGTTTGAGGTAGAAAGTGTCAATTCCTTCGACCAGTGGAACATCTTTAGAGGCCCAACGGATGTCAATCTCATCTTTGGATTTGTCTGGAAATGGAAAATTAGCTTGGGGAGGAATCAGATAATGGAAAAATATGTTCCAGGGGGTTTTGAATTTCGGGAAATCGTAAAAATCCACAAGGAGGGGAAACAAGTCGAATTGAGACTTATTTCTGTGCATTTATTAATATTTTCTTTAAATTCACAGTTTACACGTCGGATAGAAGCCTCTGACTTTTGTTTTTAGCCTCAAAATATGCGTTTCCTTGTCATAAGCGAAGTTCCTGAAGTTCAACCTAGCGCGTCCACCCCCGTGGGAGAATAGTTTCCGGGTTTTAAATTACCTAACCTGCAGGCTCTTTTGACCAGTTTCTAGTGTAAGAAAATAGAAAATTTAAAGAGGAATTACCTGCAACAATTTTGAAGCTACAGGAGAATTGATCAAATGGATAATTTCTATCTGTAATGCAAGGAATCTCCAGTCGATACCTGGAATCCGGCAATTTATTAGCGGTTTCTGTTTTTCTGCCACTTCTTTTTGCCTTTTTCTTTTCCCTCCCCGTCTATTATCCACCTATGAGCATCACTCAATCAAACCGACACCGCCGTTTGTCGGCCTCGGTGTAACATCTGGGCAGAACCTCTCACATCATGAATAATGGTTATTATCTCCCATTCTTCCTCCTCCATCCGAGAGTAAAAATTGAGAAAAATTTAAAAAAGGAACTCACATCCTACGCACACCGACAATATTATGATTGTTGTCTCTCACACGGGCGACCTCAATCTTCCCAACAACTTCCGAATATTCCGCCAGAATGGAGATGTCATCAAAATTGGGCAGCGTGGTCCGATCAGAAAGAATCGCCAATGCACTTTCTTGAACGTTGGCGCCGAATTTTCCTTGTTCAAGTTCTATTTCAAGAGTCAAGGCCTGAAAATGGGAAAAAAGTGACCTGTACTGTAATTTTTAAGAAAGAAATCTATGCGTAGATCGCCGCTCCCGCCATTCTCAGAGTTTTGACAGGATAGCGCCAGTTTCTCATGACTAAAAAGCCGTATTTGTAGTCATTTTACTGGTATTTTCACTCTGTTGTCGAAATTCTACAGAATTTACAACGAAACTAAGATCGTTTTACGGGCATACGGGACTAAACTATTTGGATATCAAGAATGTCTAGACACAGATGATTTTTGAGACATTAGCTATCATGGCCAAGGGAATTGCGGGTACAAATTGCCGTTTTTTGAGGTTTTCGACCAGCCGGAAGCTCTTTTTCTTCTCGGAAAACAGATCTGGATTTTTCCGGGGAATGTGGACCTCTTTACCTCCCAGTTAGAATGTCACAATCAGTCGCAATTAGCACGTCGCCTGGCAGACATAAATCTCTTGGAAAAACAATTTTGCTACAAGGAACAAACGAGGAACAGAAGATATTTTGACTGCCTTACCTTTTGCTTGACATCAATGCCAACTATCCGTTCTATAGAAATTTTATGATCTACCAGAAATGTATCCGCTAGCGTCTCCTTTAAATGGGACAGAAATAGAAACACGAAAAATAGAACCGGCTGCATCTGGAAGAAGTAAAAGAATGCGTCAGACTTCTTTTTCTTCCCCGGCCTGGAAGATATAAAAATTAGTGTGATGTTAAAAAAGAAACGGGGAAAGAGAGAGAAATCATGCTTTTACAAATCACCCAAAATACGTCATAGACGGGAAGGGCGAGCCGCCAACACCAGTGCAAAGCACCGCGGGGTTGTTAAAACAACCACGGAGCTCACATGCGTCTGCTGTCGAACAGGAAAAAAGCGAACATGTTCAACTATTTTTTGGGACCAGAGGTAGTAAAGGTATTGAACTCGTCTTCAGCCAATTATGCCAAATGATGCATCCGTTGGCTTTGAATTAGAGGGGCTCAACTTTTACTGGGCAGGAATATTTGATGAGATGAGTGTAATACATCATTTTTCGGACCCATCAACGCCTTTGAAAATTGATGGAATTAGTGCAATTTGAAAATATTGAAGTTATTAGAACAACTAACCAAGAATTGTGGACAATTCGCAACGGAACAGTGGTAAAGAAAACGAAAACGAGACTGAAAACTGGGAAGAATTCGATGAATTCAAGAAATTCTACTGCGGTTACTCTGAAATCCAGGAATTTTCAACTCCAAGCTTTCTTATGATTTTCCCGCTAAAATTCCTGCGTCAATGAGTAAAGCAACAAAAAACTAATGGACTACCTCTCTTAGATGACAAGTTCAATCAGGAATGAAGGGGACACATTGTAATTCCAAGGTACGCAATTTAGTAGAAATTTTTTCTTCGTCTAAAGAAGATTTCCAGTAAAATGGGTCAAATGGTTTCATTGAAATCAAAATAGGTCGACGAAAAGGCGATCTCCTAAAAAGGAGGAAAGCCTTTTTGGAATCAACCCCTGCATTCTATTCTTATTCTCCATAATCACTTGCTTTTTGCAACGGAACAACAAAGCTCAAAATGTGTGACGCGTACTCTTTTATTCATATGTTGTGTGTTTAGTTGTTCACCCACCCGGAGGCAGACGAGAGGATGCGGGCGTAAGATTAGAGCTAATTTTTGACACATCGGCGGATGGAGGGGAAGGAACTTTCTTTGTGTCGCGTTCTTCCCGGAAAAGGCAAATGTTTCAAGCGCTCCTAATCCTCCCATTTCTTTGCAAAGAAGTTTTGAGTTGTATTTCAACAAAGTCGCGTACGTTTTATTATTTACCACAAATTGTATTGTTTTCAGCTGATGGCTTACCTTCAGGTGAGAAAAGATACGTCAAAAGTCAAAAAGCAACTGCTGTTATTAAATTTAGGTGACAAGAGAGAAGCCTGCTCTCTTTTGTTCGATAAATAGGTTTCGGGTTCAAAATGTGCAGTTTTACACCGAGTTTATCGGGAAATTTTCCAGTTACTACGACGACTTCATCTACCACAACCACTACAACCACTACTACCACAACACCAACAACTACGACTACTACAACAACACCAACTAATGATAGTGAGTAAACTATGGAAGATTGAGGGCCAGGGGAAGAGGAACAAGAGAATGACGGAAGCGGACTTCCCATGCGGACTAAAAGAACCTGGAAATGATGGAAGAGAGAGGAAAGGTTACTCTTTCTATCAGCGCATAAGAGATCTCCTAGGATTCTTTATTTTGCCAGCTGAAAAACACTTGAACGTCCTTTTATATGAAGCCAATTCATTCCCGCCACTTTAACAATTTGTCCTAAAAACAGCATAATTTGTTGAAAATATCAGGGCTGGGATCCATGCTAAAAAGTTCGAATTTGGTCTATTTTTCATAGTCGAGGTCAAATTCTTAGGTGGAACAGGGTCCAGAACTGATTTTGCATCGTATTATTCCAATTTCTGACTTTTCCAGTGTGCGAGCTCTGCCCAGATCCTTACGCCTGTGATACATCCGTCCTTGCTAGTTGCTACAATCAAGGCACCCTAACTCCTCCGCCAACAGTCGTCCGAGGTACAGGAGAATGCACGTAAGTTCTGTTACCCGCCGTCAAGGTAGTGCACCAATCTTTCAGTTACACAGTGACTCCTCCTGCTACTGGAGGGTTGGTTTACATCCAAGTGGGTGCTGGTGATCCGTATATGATCTTCAGTTCAATGACAACTACTTTCACATGCGGCGATTATCCGAACAATCAATGGACAACAGATACGGGTGTGACTATAACTCATGTCTCCGTTGCCCCTTAATTTTATAAAAGAGAAAAGAAACGATTATTGTATGTTTTTTTACTATAAAGCTTCTTCAAAAATTGCTAACAGGGTGACTCTTCCGTCTGTCGTCCATTTTCGTCTGGGAACGGGTTTTCGGTTGTCGTCTGTCTTCTAAAAATAGAATTAATTGCATTTTTCTCTTAATAATTTACTTTTTCCAATCCGTAACAGATCAATCAAAGTTAGCCTGTATTGTCTGTTGAGCAAGAGACCGGCCAGTGTCCCAGCTGAAGCATGGAGAGAAGCCAGAAAGATTGCAAAATAACAAAGAACTGGAATTAGTTGTTATTTTCATTTTTGTGCTCCTAACAAACCATAAAGATAGCTCTTGAAGAGCACCATGTAAATGAAAATTATTAGCGGCATTACAATGAAGAGAAGGGCCACCGAAATCTGACAATTTATAGAGTAAGAAAGGTTAAAAAAACTACCTGAATAATAATAGTAATCAACGAACGGCGAATTTGACTTCGGGTAGCTACTGACATTGTTCCATGCTCGCTTTTCAGATAATTTAAAGTATTGGCAACTAGGAAAATGATAGCTGCTGGCCAGATAAAAGCATAACAGGCTATCATAATCACAATTGGGACCGTATTTTCAAAAGAGAGCATCATAGTTCTGTCTTGAAATAATTCCGGATAAAAATAAGGATAATCCTTGAAATTTTGAGTTTCAAATACAAAAAAAAACCAATCAACCTGCCTATTATGCTCCAAAGCGTCTGTTTTATCATCTTCAAGGAAAAAATACATGGGTACAGTAACTCCACAAAAGTAAACGTAATTTAAAGACAGGACAACGATTCGTGTGGCTTTGCCCAGTGCAAGTTTATAACTTGTAGAAACGATAGTTTGATGTCGATGAAAGAATAAATGAATGACGGAAGCAGCTACTCCACCAAGAGTTGTCAACAACAAACCAAATTGGATACTCGTTGAGAAATAATTTAAAACACCAACAGAATAGAAAGCAATAAAAGGCAGAAGAAGCACTGGAGTAGTTAGAAGAGCAAAGAAAATATCGCAGAGAAAAAACCACAGCTGGCAATTGAAGAGAAGCCATTTTATACGGGTTGTCTTGTCACAGTAGATGCAATAGAGGCCAATGATGTTGAGAGGAACCCCTATCTAGAATAATTGTAAATAAAAAAATGATCACTAACCGCAAAAACTATTCTCTCCACAAGGACGAACGAGTTCTTGATCCTTTCATCGATAGGATACAAGGGAAAGTCGGAACTATTCGATACCATCAATAATCTACCCAGTGGTATTTTCTAAGAGGATTCGTGTTAAAATTAACAAGAAGGTCGACTGAACCGCTGAAAAATTAACTGAACCAATTGGGTTAAAAATTAGAACCGGGTTCAACTTTAGATGTGAATAACAAAAATTACACCTGCCGGAGGATCTTTGATTTCTGTTTAAAATTATGAATTTGGAAAGGCAAGGAGTAATTTCATGTGGAATCGAAAAAAACCTTATTCGGAATTTACTGAAACTATACTTTGCTCTTCGTACCCACGATAAAATGTGCGAGTACACAAAGATCATGAAGGAGTAGTTCGCCTGACGCACTTATTCGTCTTTATCCGGTCACGCTCTTTTGCCGCTCTATTGCTCATCCAAGAGTTTTCAAAAATTGCTCCCTTGATATAAGAAGTTCATATTTCTACACCGATACCCTACAAGCCAGTAGGAATTTACAAGAGTTGGCACAAAAAAGTCGAACGACGAGGATCTTAGAGTCTGTTCATTTTGATCTTTAAAAATAATAGTTCTATCTACAGAGTATGGCTCATTCTTAGCTGTCTTCGGAAAATACTAACTATACAACAAAACCAGCTCCCAGAAGTAAAAAAACACAAATTGAACAACTAAAACTTTATTTATTTAAAACTGTAATAAAAAGAATATTCTAAACGTCTTTTACATCGTAGTATAAGATAGATCCAGTCCTTCCGGCGTCGTGGAACTCGATACGACAAGTTGCTCCAGATTGAGGCACATTCTCCAGATGAGCACGAATGCCCCATTGATCAATCCACTCTGATCTTACAGCATAGTTTTTGAACTCCATCATCAAGTCGAATGTTTCAGGTAAATCGAATTGCCTTCCCGATATACGGAATTTAAAGCTGCGGAGATTCGGAAAATGATTGGAAAAGAGAATCTAAATCAAGATAACAATTGCATTAACCTTTTCTTTACCTTTAAAAGTTCATGGAAGACATCATATTTATCTTTTCCAACCAACATAAACTCTGCTATGGTTATTTCTATTTTTGGAAACATGTGAATGAATTTGGTAGCTGCAATCATTCCATCTTCTGGATTCAAACGCACAGAGACTTCCTCCTGTAAATATTAAACTTAAATTTAAAACGTAAATTGCACTGGCCAATGTCTTGAACTGCAGAAGAGCCTCATATCGTTTGGAGCCACAACTGTTCACATGGACCTTTTTGGGATTTGCAATGTTCAACAGAGTCACACATTCTTCCGTTGTGAATTTAGAATCCTCCATATGGAACGAGCCACAGGTAATTCGATTGTCCTTCAGAGCATCGCAGAGAGGCTGACATTCCGGAATAGTTTTACCACGGCACAATCCATGGCAACCACCAGGCATGTTAATTAAGCGCAAGTGAGTTCCGTAGAGAGTTTCCATATTGAAAACTTTTCCTTTCATGTTCCTCTTCCACAAGCAACCAGCGGTATGAAACTGATAAATCGATTCTTCGTATTCCAGGTAAATGCCATCGTTCACATGGACACAGATGCTGTCACTCTTTCGAATGAGATCCTTCATAGTTCGGCATGTCTGCTGCAGACGAAAGTAGCTTTTTCCATCCATCTGAATTTATGTTTCCAATAAATTGAAAAAGAAACCTTTGTGATAATTTTCTCCAGAAGAGCAATATCCAAGCCAATTAGTGGAAAACCTTCCATCCTAGCAGGAAAAACGAAAACACGAATGAGATGAGGAAAGCGAGGTTGTTGTTAGGAAACTTGACAGTTTCCTGCTTCTGGCAGGATTTTTGCCCAAATTCTGGTCCGCTTCTTACCAAAATGTTGTCAAAGAATGGGAAAACTTGTCAGGACCCGTATTCATAGTCGATTTCCCCGGGGATAAATCTTTCCCCGGGGAAGGATTTATCCCCAATGGGATAAATTTCGTATTCATAGTCATTTCCCTGGGGATAAATCTTTCCCTAATGGGGATAAATCTTTCCCCACCTGAATAGGTGGGGATAAATTTATCCCCAAGCTTGCTGCTTATAAGAAAATGAGGCTAATATGTGAAACTAAAGCTCTGTCGGCGTGATTCGGCAGGTAAAATCAGTTGGCGTGTTTGTACAGTTAATTGGTCATTATTGCTGAGATGAATCTGATAGACGGTGATCTGCTGGATGCCGCCCTTCCCAAAGAAAAATCCTATGTACGCACGGATACGGCTGTCGTGGAGAGATTCGACGACGAGGAATTTCGCCAACGCTTCCGTCTGACTAAAGGCAGCTTTTTGACTCTTCTGGCCCAATTGGAAGGCGTCTACGTCAAGCCGGACAGTAATCGTGGTCTTCCTGTCGCTCTCGATATGAAATTGGCCTCTTTCTTGTCAACGCTGGCAACCAACTGCTTTCAACTGTCTACAGCTGATCATATGGGTATCTCCCAAGCCTCAATTTCCCGCCATTTCCATGAAATTTTGGATTTGCTCTTCTCTATGCGTGACAAGTATATCTTCTGGCCCGACGACTGTGAATATGCCGAGATCTCTCGAAGGTTCTATACCAAATGTGGAATTCCGGGAATTGTTGGCTGTATTGATTCCTGTTTTCTTTCGGTTTTCAACCGGTTCTCGGAAATATATACTTGTCATTACGACAAACCGCGGCAAGAGCCTCCTCCTCGTATTATTTTTCCGAATATCCTTGTATAAATCCGGGGATACGTATCCCAACCGGGGAAAGCGACTATGAATACGAAAATTTATCCCCGGGGATAAATCCTTCCCTGGGGAAATCTTTTCCCCGGAATACGTATCCCCGGGGAAATCATTTCCCCAGGGAAATGTCTATGAATACGGGTCCAGATTGTAAGGAATCAACACAACAATGACGAAAATGGAGAATATTTTATTGGCTTTTGAGATTTTTACACTGCTCCCCACATTTCTTTCAACCCCATAAAGTGAAGTTGTGTCTCGTCGAGGCTACCGGATGTTGGGAGAGTAAACCTGGAAAAAAATTGGCTTATCCTGGCAAATTATGGCAACTTGCTAGGAGATCTTGCTGTCCGTGGCAATGTCGGCTCCTTTAGCCTTCTCTTCATGGCAATTACGACCAAAACTGGTGTTCTAAATCATATTTTTGTCCATAAAATTGGTTCCAAATTACCCAACAAGGAGATATTCCATGAGTAGAATCACATAAGGTTGGATAGACCAATGGGGAATCAATTTGGTTGCAATATTCAAGAAACATAGGGAAATTGTAATATTTGTGACAATTATATAGACAAAACTTCGGATTACCTGGAAAATAATCAGGGAAAGTGTGGAAGTTACCAAGAAAACACGGGCATTTTCCTGGAGCTGATATCTTTGACTGAGAGAGTACAACCGTCCACGGGAGGCTTTATCCAACGCGGCTAGTCTTTTATTATTTTTGTATTCCAAGAATGTTAACCACTGGAAATTGTTCAATTTTTGGGGAAGTTGTTCTTACGATTAGGGAAGAGCCAAGTATTGTAACGACCATGAAAGTGGCGGTCCAGTAGGTCAACCTGGTGAAGAGGATCAAATAAGCCAAGTAAACGGAGACGCAAAATTTTAAGAATGCCACAATGAATCCAACGGCTGAAAGAATACTGTAGGTTTATGGACAGTTCTTTAAAAACCTGTAGGTTTAGATTGTTCATATTTATCTACTCTCCAAGTTGCAATCGTCCTTTCCACAACAGAGGCTACAACAATTAGACAAGCTGACCACATTCGCTGCATTTTAGCCAGGCTACAGCCAATAAGCAGGAAATCATCCGTTGTATCGTCTAAAAAGCTCCCTTTGATTAAATTTAGTGAAAAACTGACATCCAATCCAAATCCAGCCAACTTGATAACAAATTAGAATCAATTGGGCACAGAAGAAGGCATAATATTCCATTAGATGAGTAAAATAGACAATTTTCAGATTAGAATGGACCAAGCTCGTTCTGTACATTTTTACAGACAAAAGAGTATTGACCGAAGCGCTGAGAATCAGGAGAACAACCTCTAATTCAAGAAGAATTGTGAACAAAGGAAGGAGAGGGATCTCATCGAGTTTTCGCCTGAATTTTTTATAATTTTCTGATAGAAATAGATACCAGTCAATGAAAAGAGGAAGATAGAGCTCGGATTCATTTGAATTGTAAGTTACAGGACGCCTGGAATAGTAAATTTTTTAAAGGAAATACATGCAAATGACTCACGTAATGTGGAACTTGAACATCTGCCGACTGCTGGCATCCAAATCGCAACGGCTGCTCATTAGCCTTCTACAAACAGTGACGTGTCCCCCACTATTGAGACATTTTGGAAGGAGAGCTTTAATGAACGAGTCAAGGAGCTGCCAGGATGCATCTGGCAAAAGATAATTTGGAGAGAACAGAGGGCAAAGAAGGGAAATTTGCAGAATGGGCCAATACTGAAGGATTTTAATGGCGGCGTCTAATGAAGACTATGAATAGGAATCCAACATTTATGTACTGTCTGCTAATCGTGAAAACGTCTTCGGCGTTTAGTCATCGAAAACAATAGGAAATGTCATGAAAAAAGCGTAATTTTTTTTAAAACGAAACATTAGGCTTCTGTTATTGAAGAATAAATATAGTCTTGCTATTTCTATTATATTTCTATTAGTCTAGGTCCGCTCACATTATACTGCAAGACTTCCTTGTTTTATATTGCTTCATTATATGAAGTTGGTAGCCATGCTTACCTGTTAACAAATTTTTAACAAAGCCTCAAGTCTTCAAGTTTGATACCGAATTTTGATATTGAATATTTATTTTCGATCTGTATTTTGGATACGACATGGCCAATTACAGATCCCACATCTGCTCTGGGTAGATGCATTTTACGGCACCAACTTTGCATTCGGGTTTCTTGAGCCATCTGTCAGCCTGGAAATAATATTTTTGCATAGAAATGAACACTTTTTGATAGAAAATATAACCCAAGGCATTTAGCTTACCACTCTTGCTTTGCCCTCGCAAGTATGCTCAATTCTAAAAAATACTTCGTACTCTTCGTCCGAGGGGCCATCACTCGTCTGATATCCGGTTAGGTTTCCGGCAGCTTCGTCTGCTGCAGTCCTATCGGTTATTGATCCAATTATATCATTTCCAAAGTCATCGTGCTAAAATCCGTCAGGAAATGTGCACTACAACTCACCTCAAATAATGTAGCTGTGTAGGTAAAGGGGCCATCGCAGTACAGAACATAGGGAACGGAGAAATTTGTCATCCTATCCAATTCCACAGGAGCCGCAAGGAAAGCGGAAAAGGCGAGGAAAACAATCAAGCTAAGCATTTTTAGAATGGTGTTGGCGACAAAGTCTGTTTATAATAAGAATCCAGCGTCTATGTAGTGTCTTCTAGCTTATAAAACACTTTCGACGATTAATCAGGAGAAAAATAAGAAAATGATGTGAAGTGATGAATGATAAGAAATGAATGACGGTTGCAGCAGTAATTTTTTGGAGCTGACAAGGATTTCTGGTAATTTTTATTCCCAATTTTGTTATCGCTATTTTCACCTCAGGCAATTGTCAGGTCAACGATTTGCTTCGGATAAATGCATTTTTCTTTATCTTTTCCACAAGGTCCGAGTGATCTATAGAGCTAAAAATGAACATTATCACATTCCAATCAAAAGACTACCTTTCGTTCTTCTGCGATACAATTGTGCTCAATAAACAGATAAAATTCATAATCATCCGTGGGCCAATCGCCATCATAATGTCCACTTATTTTCCCATCGTATTCTCCTTCTGCATCTCCTGTAAATTGCGCAAATTTGTCATCTGGAGTAATAGGATCATTCTAAAATTGACTAGTAGAATTTAGCGGGTGATTACCTCCCAGAGACTGATACTGTAGGTGAAAGAATAAGGACATTTTAGGAGAAAAGACACGGAGACAAATGTTGAAGCTGAAGGGACGACAACAAGTGGAGAAAACGCGAGGAGCAAGCGAAACATTGCTCGAATGATACACAGCGGTGTCTGGTAGACTCAACAAAAAAATGAATCGATGGGGAGAAAGCCGAGAACTTCAGGAGTTCAAATTTAACGATATTTCATTTGAAAATAGCAGCGGAATGAATTTCTTCAACCGTCAGCTACCAGACAGCATGAGCGGAAACGAGAAGATTTTTTCTTGATCCACGGTAAAACAATTGCTCAAATTTTATTCCCATTTATTTATTCCCACTACAAATATCACAAATTGATATACAAGTCCCAGACTTGTTCCGCATAGTCGCAACGTGGCACGTTGACTTCACATCTCGGCACCACAAGCTGTTTGTCAGCCTAAACAATGAACCAGATTAGTTATTGCTCCATT
This sequence comes from Oscheius sp. DF5033, assembly GCA_964036215.1. NCBI lineage: Eukaryota > Metazoa > Nematoda > Chromadorea > Rhabditida > Rhabditidae > Oscheius > Oscheius sp. DF5033. The sequence goes on along the minus strand of CAXIWN010000002.1, from coordinate 4,720,996 downwards.
CTATGTGAAATATATAACACTTATCCTTCTAGCAGCATTATCCTCACAATTATGCTCAACTCTAACAAATATCTCATACTCTATGTCGCCTGGGCCATCATCTTCCATCGTTCCAGTTAGTGTTCCAGTAGCTACATCTTTGGTGTTTGCAGCGAGCGTTGCGATAACATCGTTTTCGCTTAGGGAGTCGTGCTAAAAATGTATTTGGAAAAAAAAACATGAGTAGAAATCAACACCTCGTACAGAGTAATATTGTAGAAGAAGGGGCCCTTGCAATTTAGTTTGAAAGGAACATTGAATTCAGTAGGTTGTGAACTTGTTGAGGAACTAGTAGAAGAGCGGAAAAGGCGAGGAGAGCAGCGAGACGGAACATTGTTCGAATGGCTCGTTCGATGTCGGAAGCTCCTTTTATATCCAGACATCCAGACACCCAGACGTCTAGCCAGACAGTTTTGTTGTAGTCAAAAATCTGCAAAAAATTTCCTTTTGCAAGGCGTCTGCTTCCGTTTGTGAGAATGTCTGGCACGGATAGTCTACATCAGAAGCCGTCTTTCCAGAAATATTGCGGTAGGTTTGAAATCAACTGAATATGTAGAGAAACAATTAGGCACTGCCGTTATTATTATGTTGCGTAAAGAATTAAAGAAGACTAAATTTTCGAACTAAATAAAATGAAGCAATAAATTTTTATTTTGAGTTCTTAGGCATGATGAGTTATGAGTTACTCTTGAACCTGAAAGATCCCTGTATCGAGGATTAGATTTCGGCTGAAAATAAAATGATAATATAACGTTTATTCCCATTTATTAAACCCAATGAAGACAAAAAATTGGTCTACAGATTCCAGACTTGCTCCGGATAATCGCAACGTGTAGTGTTAATTTTGCACTTCGGCTCGGTGAGCTCTCTGTCGGCCTAAACAACGAACAAGATTGCTTATTGGATTTCTCACTTACCCTTCTCGGATTATTTTCACACGTATGTTCAATCCGAATATATGGCTCATACACACCACCGTCCCCGATACCATCATCTGTCTGCAATCCGGTTAGTGTTCCAGTAGCCACGTCTGTGCTATGTTGTGCAATCGTAGCGATAACATCATCCTTTATCCAGTCATACTAAAGTACTTTGGAAAAAAAATAATTAAGACTCAACCTCATAGAGAGTGATATTATAGAAGAAGGAGCCGTTACAGGTCAATTTGAAAGGGACATTGAATTCAGTAGGCCAGACATTTCCTTTGGATTCGATCGGAACCAGTAAAAGAGTGGAGAAGACGAGGAAGGGGAGACAGGACATCATTTGAATGGCTCGTCGTATGGCGGGAGCTCCTTTATAGCCAGACAGTTTTATTGTAGTCAAAAGCTACGAAACTTTCCCAACTTGCTTTGGATATCTGACGATCAGCTTACCTTATCCCAAGCAAAGGCAAAATTATGGTAGTAGATCGATAGACAGAAGACCGTACGGAAAGAAATCTCCCCGTTATTTGGATACCCAACAAGAAAATGAACAGATTACTCAAATTTTATCCCCATTTAATGTCCCATATATCACAATTCTGCCTTACTCCAGGCTGATGGTTTGCGCCGGGTAGATGCATTCTTTATCGCCGACTTTGCACACAGGCTCTTTGAGCCATACGTCTTTCTGAAAATATTTTCAGTATTAAAGAGGTTTTGTGATACCTCTGCATCCGTGCCCTGACAATCATGCTCAATTCTAATAAAGATCTCGAACGTTTTGTCCAAAGGACCATCGTCCACCTGATGTCCAGATAGGGTTCCGGATGCCTCGATTTCTTGATTCTTCTTCGTCTCCTTTGCAATTACATCATTTCCAAGGGTGTCGTGCTGAAAACTGTAAAAAGTAATAGATCAGCTAACCTCAAATAAAGTAGCGGTGTAACTGAAGGCATTCTTGCACTTAACTGTGTAATCGACTGAGAAGAATGTCTTTTTGCCTTTCTCTTGTTCGCATTCAACAGGAAATGCAAGAAGAGCGGAGAAGGCGAGGAAGGCGGCGAGACGGAACATCGTTCGAATGGCCCGTCAGACGACGGGTGCCGTTTTTATAGCCAGACAGTTTCGTTGTAGTCTTGAAGGCCAGACTTTCCCAGCTATCCATTGTGAAGGAGTCTGTCTGCTTCAGCTTGTGGGAATGTAACGAGCAGGCGACATCGAAACTGAGCCATCTCGAAAAGTATTCCAAGTTTTCATCTCATGCGGGGAAAGAGAAGTAATCGGTATTATAGTCCATTTCCAATCTAAGGTTTCTCCGCTACGTGTCGATTGGATTTCATTATAAAGATGCCCAAATTGTGGGAATGAGAAAAGTTTGACGAGATTACATTTATCTGCTTAAAAAAATCGGATCTTTCCTTACATTTTCTTTTCATTCAGTGCAATGAGATCACGCCTTCTCTGCTGTGTTCTCGTATTTACGGCTTCCGTTTTCGCCCAAAATGGGCAAAATCTAAATAGTAAATTGACATGCTCACTTCTAAACAAAATTTTCTCAGATCCATGCGATGGTATTGCACTACTTCCCCAAGTTGCTGAACAAGGTGTCCCGTTTGGAAATTGCCAAGCTAACACGAATACAACAAGGCGGCCCACAATGATACGGTACAAGGAAGGACGTCAATGCTTGCTGTTAGTCACTGGATGCGAGAAGTTAGAAGTATCGGCTGGTGAATACTGCTTTTCTGACTATCGTGATGTCCTTTCTTACTTTACATTTCCTAGTTATTGGTATGCAAAATATCCCGATAATTCTTTCTATGTCGGCATTACCCAGCTCCGCTGTAGCAAATAAAAAATAAATCTTATTTGCTTCGGCTTTTCTACGCGAAACTCATTCCGTTTAGAAATAAGTTGCCAACTCAATTGTATGGTGAACAAGAATACAACCAGCCGGTCGACAACGATACGATACAAGGAAAGAAACAAATGCAGGCTGATGATTACTGGATGATTTAAAAATTTCCTCTTGTTTCTTTAAGCATCAGAAGCCCCTTTTCTACTCTACAGTCTTTCGCAATTGGTGGGTATCGCATCCTGATGGTCGCCAGCGTTCTGTTTACAAAATACCTTGTGGGGCATAAAAAGCAAAATTTGTTTGTAAACGTGAAATAAATTTCCCTCTTACACCCTTTAGAAATTCCAAATCATAATTTTATTATCATCCATCATGTATGTGGTCAATAAAAATCTACAAGGTGAACACTTCTTCTCTGAACGAGCAACTTTCACTGTCAACTGGACATGACAGATCCGTGACAATTTGTCTCTCGACCTGAATATTAGATTATAAAAAAATAATCTGTACAATCACCGTTTTCTGCGATCCGTGGCAATTATGCTTCACTTTCAACCAGAAACTATAATGCTTGGAATTCCACTCATCTCCTTCAAGTATTGCATTAATTTCTCCCCAAACTAGCGGCCCTGTTGCCCACCATCCAATTGTTGCCACAAGATCATTGGCATTCAATAAGTCGGTCTAAAACCAGCTGAAATCTTTAAAAAACTGTCCCACTTCATATAATTCTACTGTGTAACCGTAGACATTATCACAGAATAGGCGAAAAGGAACTGTTACGAAAGTGTCATTGGCGTGGACTGAGGTCACAAAGAGGGCAGAGTAGGTGACGAACGCGGCGAAGGGGAGCATTGTTGACGACACTGGTAGTTGAATCTCTTTGTCCGATTGATTCATTGTAGTCAGATTTTCTCACATTTTTAGGCTAAATAATGTAAACAAAATCATGTTTCTCTCGTTAAAAAGGGCTTTATTAATACCGCCAGTATGAGGAAGAAGCATGGTGAAGATTACACGAAAACTGCCTAAAATCGCCACTTCGATGACATAAAACGATGAGAAAATGATTTATTGAACAGGAAGCGGGCAGATAAAATTTATGTCAAAGGATAGTGGACAAAATTGCGGTAAAATGCTCGCTAAATATTTCCAGTTAGAATAATGTTAGCTGCTAAATTGTCCACGGATAGGAGTTCAGTTCCCTTTCGTCAGCCTATCTCCTCGTTTGTCTCTCTCTTTATCTCTCTTTTCTCGTTGCTGGCTTATAAACGCCACATCTAAAATGGCATCCGATTAGACGTAATCGTTAGCCCGTACAACTTTTTCCAACGGGAGCGAGATTGTTTTCTCTCCTGCGATTATAATCTCCATTGCTTTATAAACACCGGTCAGCGGCTGTTAGACATGAGGAAGGAGAATGACTCGTCTCGTCGCAGCAGCCACTTCACTTTGTGCTATTTCTACTATTTCTGCTATTATTGTTGCTCTCTATGTCGTCAGGGATATTCACAGCTTTCATGAAGATTCTGTCAATAATTTAAAAGAATTTGACGTGAGGAAATTTCCCTCAGGACCCGTTTTCTTCTAGGAATATGCCAAAATTGTGTGGAATGACATGATCAGTTCGACAGTCTTCGATCAAGGAGTAGCAACTCTTCGTGGAAAGCGCCAAACGGACAATTCCGAATGTCAATGTGGTCCTACACCGAATGATTGCCCTGCAGGACCACCGGGACCTCCTGGAGCTCCTGGAGAACAGGGACATGACGGTCCTCCCGGTCAACCAGGAACAAATGGAGAGACCGGCGTGGCCGCTGCTGCTGAACCCACCACAAAACAGAACTGCTTTAGGGTATTTTTCATAATTTTCTTGTTAAAAAATTTGCAGTGCCCTGATGGACCTCCTGGCTCTCAAGGAGATGATGGACCCGTCGGACCTGCAGGTCCTGATGGCGCTCCAGGACCCGATGGACCTCTTGGAAAGGATGGAAAGGTATGTGCTGCTTTGCAATTTCCCTACAAATTTCTATTTCAGCCCGGAGTGGCTGGACCAGTCGGTGATAAGGGAGAAAATGGCCCACCTGGAGAGCCAGGACCTCAAGGAGTTCCTGGAAAAGATGGAAAGAAAGAAGTCGGCCTCAGAGGACCTCCCGGACCCCCAGGAAATGAAGGACCAGCTGGAAATCCCGGAGCTCCTGGCGAAAATGGGAGTGACGGTGCACCGGGAGCTCCTGGAGATGGCGGACCACAAGGAGCTGAAGGAATTCCCGGTGTCCCCGGTCTACCGGGAGCTGATGGCGCTGAAGGAAGTCCCGGTCATGATGCTGCCTATTGTAAGTTTTTTAATAAAACTGTGAATAATGTAAAAATTTCAGGCCCTTGCCCTCCTCGAACATTTATGGATATGGAAGGATCTGGAATGACATTCTTCTAAACTGCCAAATAATTATTTATCGCAATATTTTAAAGCAATACTTTTTACCAAAAGAGAATAAAGGGTTTTTCGAACTTTACAACTTTTTTGGCTTCTCACTTTGCTGATATGGGGGAGCGATAAAATCTGATGAAAGAGGAAATGAGATATTGGTCTAATTGAAAACAGTTTTTGGTCAAAACTTCCGAATAGCTATTTTCGGTTATCAGAACGATCACCAGCACCGAGGAGAAATTGGTTGAGACACCAGCACAGAGCTTTATACACTGTGATGTAACCAGAACTAATATTGTCTGGAAAATATACTGCACTAATTTTATTACGATACAGGAACTAATAAAGGAAATAGACAGCAAAGGGTCCATAGCTGCCGTAAGCTCGACATTGAACCCCACATTTTGGTTCAAGGTTTCTACGTCATCTATTAAAGATTTCCTCCACTAAAATCTCTTCTGATAACTACAGTCCGTATTATCAACTTCACAACAAGATGTTTTCTTTTCAGATAAAAACGGTGAGATATTAGCGCCCATGGAATCATCCAGCGACTAAAATTTCCGAGGAGATATTATTTTATTAGGGGACAACAGATAGCAAACAAGAAATTGAGCAGCAACTTTTTGTCGAGAGCCAGTGAAGAATGAAGGACTTCCTCCTCCTTCTCTCTGCTATTAGAAAGAATTGCAAGAAAATAGGCAATTGACGATTATTTTGGATATTCAAAAAAGCCATTCAACTTTTCCCTTTTCTATAAATGGAAAATCAAAATTCGCTATATGTTTTCGCCAACTTCTTATCACCATGATGAACAATTGAGGTAACCTCTGATCCGTTCGGTCTTATTATGAAACTCAATTTCTCTGCAGCTAATATCTCAGCTCATCACAGGTTATGTTTTAATCAGTTTTATATAAAAGGGCTTCCATAGAAGTACTGAACAGTCCCAAATCAGGATGGCTGCTTTTCTCTTCCTCCTCCTTCTCTCTGCTGTTCTCATTGGACAAGTCCACAGCGGTGCTTTGCTCTACGGTTTCTGCGTAGCAGGTAAAATATTTTAAATCTTTTTCACTGTCTGCTGCAGGATGTACTGCAGTCTGTGCAGGTTCTGCTGCCCTCGGCACTGCCGGCGTTGGTCTTGCTGCTGCTCCAGCCTGTCTGAGTATGTGTGTCGAGGGATGCATGCTCACAGGTGTTCTTCCAACTCCATAACTTGGTGAATTCATCCAATCATCATGCTAAAGCAACGATAACTGTCATTTCTAAACAACCATTGTAACTATTTTGGATTTTGCTTGAATTAATTCTGCTTTTTCTAACATTTTTCTGTGTAATTTTATATCTCCGGTACATGCCGGTTCGCTACCTTTGCGTTTTTTTGTTTATTGTATTTTAAACAAATTTTAGATGACCAAAATTAATTGTGGAACAGTCAGCGACAAGGGGGAGAAATGCCCTCAAGATGAACTACCACCACTCCCAACATTCCGACAACTGTACAATAACTACGGCGTGGTTGGCATTGCCACAGCTGGAGGTGTCCTGGCAATCGGAATGGTTGGTGCCGCTGTTGGTGGAATAGTTGGAGTGGCCGGCAGAGCTGTAAAACTCATTTTATAATTTGATGTGAAGGTACAATAAATATTGAATTTTTGTCCTTTTCTCTAGACTGTTGGCTTTTAAACGTGTGCTTCCCTAGGAATTCCTGACGTTTTTAGGGGATTCCTCCTTATCATCAGGGAAAATGTGATAAAAGGTAAAAATCGACAGGCTCAACCATCCGCTCTTCAATGAAACCCGTTTCGATTAGTTTATTCCTCCTATTGGCGGTTTGTTCTTCAATTTTTGGAGATTCATGTCCCGGGGCTGTCAATACTAACGACGGACGGTAAATCCTCACCAGCACTCCAATTGGAATCCTTTCAGATGCTATATCTTTTCTTCTGCTACAGCTTCTTGGACTGATGCTAAAGCCGCTTGTGCTTCTCAAGGAATGGAGCTAGCTTACCCCAGAAACGCTTTTGAAAATGCTTTCATCTACACAATAATTCCAGGTTTTCTGACCTTTTACCTAATTTAAATTGCTCTTAGATCAATTGACTAACCATCCATGGTTGGGAGTATGGAGTGATGCCGCTGGAAATTGGTACGATCTACTGAACAAGACCATCCATTACTATTACTGGGATGCTGGGCAGCCGAACCTGGCCAGTTCATGTGCAGAGATGAAATATGGCGGAGTTTGGACGGCTGTCGACTGTAGCCAAAAAACTTATTACATTTGTAGAACCATTTAAATGAGGTAGTATAAAAAATTTGGCTAGATTTTATGAAATATTTATTGAAAAAATACAAAAGGTAAACTGGGTTTTCAATGATTTACCCCGTCCATCGTCCATTTTCCTGGAAGGGGGACGAGTGGGCTGTGGTTGACTCATTTATGTATGAATTGGCTAGTTTGATACACAAAAAAAGGGAATTTCGCGATCAAAAAGCGCCACTTATAGGTAAATATGATAAGAAGGAAAAGTGTTGACACGTGGACAATCTTTCGCCTGGGGATCAACTCGATGAAACGGCAATCAATGCACTAGTCAAATACGACCGTCCGGCAACTTTACTCTTTATAAATTCTCGATTTCCCTATTTCTACTTATTACTGAGGTATTTTCCGCAACAAAGTTCCATTTAAATGGAGTGGGCTACCTCTACGGAGTGCCTGATCTGTTCTGCTGATACAACTGGTATTTATTACAAGATTAGATCCTGTCGAGCTTGTAGCGCCTTCTTTCGGCGAACTGTGCATATGAAAATTCGATACAAATGCAAGCATCAAAGGAATTGTACCACTCATCATTGTAAGTTAGTTAGGTTCCGTAAATTACACCATTTTTAGCTGAAACAACAATTTGTCGTCATTGCAGGATGAAAAAATGTTTGCTGGAGGGGATGAACATAGAGGGATCGGAGGATCTGTTGGATTATTATGTTTATGGTTCATATTCGGTTGGTATTTCTTTATAAAACTCCTATTTTTCCACTCCTAGGAAACGGATTTCAGCCCGGATGAACGGGATGTATTCAGCCCAGCTGCTTGTCTCGATAATCATGAGGAATTCAATAGCCATTTGAAGACTAAAATTTCCAAAATCTTGAGAAAGGTAGGAATTTTCAATGAAAATTTCTCAAAATTCAAAAAAGTAACTGAAATAGCGTCCTTGGGGCCATTTTTAGCCTGAATCCCCGGAAATCCCTTTAAAAACTTGGCATTATACCTTGTTTTTCTATTACGCAACTTCCGCTGAAATCTTTTAAATGTAGAGAGAATTTAAAAACGCCTGTAATTATAGCAGTTTTCAAGGAATACCGCCCTCTAAAGCTCCCCTATAAGCTTAGCCTTTGCCAGCAATCCGCCCAAGCTTATGAGAATCTCCTGGTCAAATATGTCCCAACTCTACCTCAAAAAGTGAGTCTTTTATCAAAAAGTTGAAGGCGTATTGCCTGTTTCAGGCAAGAGTGAAAGTTTTGACTGCGGAAGAAATCGAGCGATTTATTTGTTATATGTTCATTACTCTACTCAATACGGCTGAATATATGATGGAAATTGAACAATTTGCTAAGCTTCCTTATAAAGAAAAGGTGTAGTCGGTTTCCAATCTTGGAAGAAATGCGCATGCCAGGACCACTTGAAAATCCGGTAAAATATTCGAATTTTCATTGGAAAATGTCAAATTCAAACACGCGCGCCTTGAGGTCCCGCAGCATCCGTTTTCCCATTATTGAAAACCGACTATATTCCTACTGATTTCCTGCATTTTCCATTTTTAGATCGCAATCTTCAAAATTAAAGAGCAAACATTTACCGATTTAATGTATTCGATGATGACAATCAAACATCTGGGATTGGATTTGAATGATACTCGCCAGGTTATGTTTGATGGTCACGTTGCTGATTTTAATGATACAAAAATTGAAGTCCATAAATTTTCAAATTTAATTTCAAATATGAAAGGAGAACATTTTCTTGGGTAATCACCCTCATAATTTATTTAAAATATGGATACTTTTACAGGCTAATGATTGATACTCATAGGCAAATAGATAGCTTGTTAGTGAAGCCGCTAAAACGATTCAATCCTGATGATTTTGAAGTACACTACTTATTGATGAAAAGTATATGGAATCTTGATGGTAAGTGAATTTCTTAAAAGGGCCCTTAACAGTTTAAAAGTGTCCATAGACTCACTTTTCAGAAATAGAAGGAATATCCCCCGAAACCTTGAATCTAGCCAATGAAATTCAGGATCAACTGGACGAAGAGCTTGCCCATTTCTATAAGTACACGCTGAAGATAGAAAATGTTGCCAATAGAATTTATAAAATCAACAATCTTTTAGTCGGAATTGCCGTAAATCATTTTCTTAGCCGAAATGCCTGAATTTCATCTTTAGAAAGTATGGAAGCTTCGTGAAAATGAACGACGTATGTCCAAAACTTTCGATGTATTTAAATTTGACCTCTGGATAGATGATCTCCCTTGACTCTCAGCAGCTAGATGTTTTTTTTCTGTTGTACAGAACCTCGAATAAAGATCTTGGCCAGTTTTCACGATCAAAAAGCGTCAACTATGGCGAAATATGATAAGATAGAGAGTGGGGAAGTATTGGCACGTGGACAGTTTCTCGCCGGGGAACAAGGCATCACTCGAAGAAACTTCGATCAATGCACTCGGCAAATACGACCACCAGGCAACTTTACTCTTTATAATTCCTCTATTCCCCTATTCCTTCTTATTCCTGGAGCGTATTCCGTTAGAAAAGCTCCATTTAAATGGAGTGGGCAACCTCTATGGAATGCCTGATCTGTTCTGCTGATGCAAATGGAATTCATTATAAGATAAGGGCTTGTCGAGCTTGTAGCGCTTTCTTTCGAAGAACTGTACATATGAAAATTCGATATAAATGTAAACATCAAAGAGATTGTGCCATAAATCACTGTAAGTTGTCTTTTAAATCGGAACAATAGTATCTAGCCGAGATAATATGCCGCCATTGTCGGATGAAAAAGTGTTTGTTAGAAGGAATGCATACAGAGGGCTCGGAAGACCTGCTGGATTACTATGTTTATGGCTCATATTCGGTAAGTTTCTTTTTATATAAAAGTCCTATTTTGCTTGTAGGAAACGGATTTTAGCCCAGATGAACGGGATGTATTCAGCCCGGCTGCTTGTATAGATAACCACGAAGAGTTTGATTGGCATTTGAAGACCAAAATCTCCAAGATTTTGAGAAAGGTATGTGATTGGAAAATTCCCGAAATGATCACGGAAGCCGCTATTACCTCGTAATTCACACGTTTGGTAGCAATTTCAGCGCTTCTATGACACAATTATCGATGACATTTGCTAAATGTAGAGAAAATTTAAATAACCCTGTAATTACAGCAATTTTCCAGGAATACCGCCCTCCCAAGCTCCCTTTCAAGTTGAGCCTTTGTCAGCAATCCGCCCAAGCCTATGAGAATCTCTTGGCTAAATATGCCCCAGCCCTGCCTCAAAAAGTAAGCGATACTTGCTAAAACGAAAAGAGCTGTCTTGTTTCCTTCAGGCAAGAGAAAGAGTCTTGACTGCTGAGGAAATCGAACGATTTATCTGTGACATGTTCATTTCCCTCATCAATATCGCTGAATATATGATGGAAATTGAACCATTTGCCAAACTTCCTTACAGAGAAAAGGTGCTTTTACTCATTTTAAAATTATCTTCGCGTTTTTAGGTATCGATCTTCAAAATAAAAGAGCAAACATTTACTGATTTAATGTTTTCGATGAGGACAATCAAACATTTAGGAGTTGATTTGAATGACACTCGACTGGTTATGTTTGATGGTCATGTTGCTGATTTTAATGATACGAAGTTTGAAATTGACAAATTCTCAAATCTAATTTCAAATATGAAAGGAGAACATATTCTTGGGTAAGGATTTTTTCAAATTTTGGAAATAAGAAAATTTGCAGGCTTATGGTTGATACTCATTCCCAGATGGATAGCTTGTTACTGAAGCCATTAAAACGGTTCAATCCTGATGACTTTGAAGTACACTACTTACTTATGAAGAGCATATGGGATCTTGACGGTGAGCGGATTTTTTAAAGGATTGTCAGAGGTTGAAAATTGAGCCCGAAAACGAGTGAGCGAGAGGTCGTCTGTTAGATCAGGTTAGATTAGAAATTCAATCGTTCTGAGTCTGATGGATTCACTTTTCGTATTCGCTTTTCAAAGATACGCCGAGGTACAGCCACTATTTCAGAAATAGAAGGAATATCCACCGAAACCATGAAATTAGCCAGTGAAATCCAAGACCAACTGGACGGAGAACTGGCCCATTTCTATAAATACACGCTGAAATTAGAAAACGTTGCTAGTAGAATTTACAAAATCAACAACCTTTTGGTCGGAATTGCGGTAAGATCCTCCAGCTGTAATCAGTGATTTTACTTTCAGAAAGTGTGGAAAATTCGCGAAAATGAACGACATATGTGTAGAACTTTTGATGTATTTAAATTTGATCTCTGGATAGATGATCTCCCTTGACTCCCTCGCAGTCAGCAGCTGGAAATTGTGATAGACGTTTTATTTCTGTTTCCTGTGTATGAAAAATTGATGTTCGAATGAGAAAATCTGGCATTTTCAGCTGTTCAATAAATGACATTTTTTAGTCTTTCTGTCAGAACTAGAATAAAAAGAGTCAAATTTGAAGCATCTATAAAACTCCAACGATAATGCTCTTCATGAGTAGAAGAGTGAAGTCCAGCATTCCGAATTCCCACAGACTTACTTGCAGCCGCCCCCATTTCCATTTATTGACGTACACTTCACTGGAACATCAATTTCCCCACAAAATCATCTTCCCCAAACAGAGATCGTAGCAAAAACCTTTTACATTTGTATCATCTTTGCCATGCGTTTTACAATCGTCCTTTTTCTGGTTTGTTGCAATTTGTCTCTTTTTATGATATGCTTCAAGATTTCTGGTATTCACGCAATGGGCATTGATAATCCATGGGGTTACAATACAAAACTAGTTGTTCCTTATGAGATCTACTGTAATCATTCTGGGAATCACTTCCATTTGATCGCTTTGCACGAAGTAACATAAATATCCTTTTAACCTTCTTCCTAGAAAGATCCTGGTTTCGATGATCACGTTACCAATATAAATTTTATGGAATATGGAAAATCTGTGATAAATGGCACTCTCACTGGTAGGGAGAATGGCGATGGATGGCTTTCTAAAAGATACGACTTATACGTCATGTATACGACAAATTGCACAGGAAAACGGGAATATCTACCCGTGGTATGAATTTTTTTTAGAAACTTGAAATTCTTTCAGCAACGAATTCCTCTTTGGCCCACGTGTATGGTAAAGGATACGTTGTGTAAGTTCCAAACTGTGAAACTGGGAGAAGTGCCGGAAGAAACAGAGGGAGAAGAAGTGGATATTCCGCCAAGTCCCGAATAATTTTGGCATTTATTATGTTGAATAAATCGTGTTAACCGAAAGTCCCAAAAGAAACACAAAAGAAACCTGACGTGTCGTTCTTCCTCCTTTTCTGCCCACCCTTTTCATCCCTCCATTACTCTCACTCGAGTGACGCACGCCCCTTTTTTATCACGAACATAATGAACCATATCCGTTTCTTGTTTTCTGTGTCACTTCGTCTTGTTATCCGATTCTAGTTCAATGGGATCCGAAACGGAGAAGAATGCGTAAAGCCCCTTCTTGTTTTCGACCTTTCTGCTTCACCTGTTCAATTAGAAGTTCAACTCGGCCATTTTTTGACTCATTTCTATGACTAGTCCAATATTTCAAGTTGGACGAAATGCAACCGAATCCTTATTTTGATCCTAATCCAACCTGGATGTTTGTTACGTTGCAGGTGCGTTACAGTAATTTTTATATCCAGTTTTTCATTAAAAATTGGGGAAATTATTTGTAATCGTTCTATTCTAGCTGAAAACCTTCCAAAATTTAATATTACCTGTCTATTTTCAGGTTTGGTGTGTCATCGGTACAGTAACTTCTCTATTTGGTTGTTATATGGTAATTTTCAAGTCTCCTCCTTATAAATCTCTATTATTTCGACAGTTCCTCATTTATCACATTTCTTCGTAAGATTATTCTCATTTTTACTCCGTATTTCCATTGCAGGGGTACCATATTTCAATTCCATCTGACTATTCTCTCACCTCCTCTAATTTACCTTCCTTATGTGGCAATAGAATGTCCTGGAATTTGGACAGTTGTCGGTGTGCCACTCGACATTCAAATATCCGTCCTGATCACCTTGATCATAGGTTAATTGCATTTTCCTGAAATAGATGGCGTCAAAGGAAATTAGCCAAGTATTCATAAAGTCGAGAGATCTGGTCTTTTGAAAGTCGACATGTAATTTCTTTTGACTAGGGAATGATCGAAATGACCGCAGGAAATTAATTTCTTCTTTAAACCGACGATTTCAGTTACGGTAGCCGCAATTATTCCTCTTTTCTATTACCGAATGGATGTCCTGATCCCACCGCATCATCCTCTCAACCAGAAATGGCTCCGTTATTCTCTCTATTTCATAGTCTACGGTATATTTCACATCTGTCCGATTCCTATGCTCCTCCTGGCCATTAATTATTTTGACGTAGATGATGTCAAAAAACAATTCGAAGACTCTTTTCAAATATCCATGGCTGGTTTCTGGCGAAAGGAGGTGTTAGCAGTAAATATTCCGGATAATCCATGGGCCAATGCTTTTCTTTGCATGGTAGTTTTTGCTATTTTTCTAGCAGCTACCGTATCTTTTGGCTGTACGTATGTTATTTATTCCACGGTTAAAACGGAAAGTGAACGGATGTCGAGACAAATGAAACGGGATCATATCAATATGCTGGTGGCGCTTGTAATCCTGGTAAGCGAGTGCAAAAATCAGACAGGAAAGAGATTTTTAGATGGTGATAATAACCAGTGTAGCCGTTGTCATTGCTCCTTTTATTATGTACGTTCTTATTACGAATTCTCCTCGATGTGGTGAGTTCATTCCTTTTTTAATCCATTACTGTAATCTTCCAGATATTTTCAATAGTGTCGTAGCCTTTGCTGGAGGAATTTTCCCCTCTTTTGTCATTGCTTACATTACCAGCTATCGACCATATCGAATGGTTATCCTACGGTTCTTTAAAAGACAACGGGTAGACATCAACAGAAGATTAACGAGGTCAACTATTCTTGTTTTGGAAAGAAGTACTGTAGCTTACTAAATAAACGAGTGGCTTTATTGACTACCAATTACAGCGAATAGAAGCGATATTCTTGCCATTAGTCTGAACTTTTCCTCCATTCTCTTGCACCGAGAATGTCTCAGCATAATCGCAGTTTCCATCCTCGTACAAAATATCGTATCCATTACAGCCGAAGACTTTCAATCCACAATCTTCTGTTGGAGAGCTGGTTGAGATGGCTGTGACACGGCGTTTTACTTCAGGATCCACGTCGAAGCAAGTGGAAGGGGTATCTTGGGCCAGGATTGGCATGAAAGGACAGACAGATTGAGCTGAATTTAGGGATTGCGAGACATGAGAGGAGCAAACCATTAGTTCCTACTAGGAATAAGGCACCAATAAAGAAAAGACACGGTAGCATTATCGTCCAAGGGAGACTGAAGGGGGAAATTGGATTGGAATTGATCAGCGGCCGTTCAGTTATTATGGGAACCAGACAGATTTGAAGATATTAAATTTCTTCTCTAAATTATAAAGATAATTAGGAACGGATTTCTTTCTTTTAGAGGGGAATCGAAAATTATTTGACGGTCTCTGTCCGATGTTCTCCGAGGGGGGCTTGGTTACGCAAAATCGCCAATGAAAATGTAACCGAGACAGTAAAACAATTTTCCTTGTGAGATATGCATATAACCTGATCAAAAAGAACCTTTTGTAACCGTTTTACCCCAAAGGATTTCTGGCCGGGATGACCGAGCGGCATAAGCACACGCTCAGTAAATCTGAGGTCGCGAGATAGTCGCAAGTCCGACAAAGGGCAGTAAAAATGCTCGATCAAGGGACAGGAATTTGGTTTTTTTAATCTTAGAGATCTATCAGCATCAGCCTCTTGATAGAAATTTCAATTAGAGTTCTGCTAGAAATTAGAAGCTTCTTTTCAATAACTGGATGCTGTCAGAATTCCCCAGAAATTCATTACTTTTAAAAGCCAATGAACGTGGAGGTATGAAAACTGCGGTAAAATATTTATTGCTCAATAGCTGGAAACACAACCAATGGATTTGATGGCTTTGTCAGTTCCGTAGAGATAGAATTGTCCATTTTGACAGACATTCTTACTCAAAATATCATCATATTCGATGCATTCGTTTGTGGTTGTGATGACTTGATAGAGACGGCATCCTCCAAAGATATAGAAACAACTGTCAGCTTCGGTAGATCGGATTGTGAAGAGAACCGTGGAATTGCTGATCTTATTGGAGCAGGTAGTGTCGGTGGCAAGGGTTCTGGGAATGAAAGGACAGCCGACACAGGGATCTGGAAGAGAAAATACGCATAAAATATTGAGAGACGTACCTTCAGCATGGATTATTTCAATGGAAATGAGTACGAAAAGAAGGGACTTCCACATGTTAGAGGGCAAGACGACCGTAGTACGAAACTGTCAAACAGAGACTAAATAAAAACGAAGACAAGCCGTGGGATAGGCCTCGATTAAATTCGCTTTCTTCTTTCTGATAAATGAAGATTAATAAAAAAAGAAAGCTACCGTCGCCTACTGTCGTCTTGCAGCAATGCGACGATTTCTATTATTCTTGTTTGTATCGGCCGTCGCAGCAAATCCAGGCTTGTTTTCCCCATAAAAACCAGATTTGTATTCCAGATCCATGTAACAATTGCTCAATTCCTGGTCCATTCCTTCCCGGAGATGATCTCGAGTGTCGAAGCGGAAGCCAAAGCGACGATAGCTACAATCCGAAATTTCTGCGCTATTCATTGGGAACTGAATGTTATCTTCAAATGATGGATTGCCCTTATTATGAGATGATGAACGGGGGATTCTGCGCTCCATCGGCTCCCCCTCAGCAAGCTCTTCGTTGTACCGATGGAAAATTTCTTCAACAAGGTGTATCCGGTACTAGGGGAATTGCCATTGAAAGAATTCGCTGCAACCCTGGCGCTATGGGAACTGATTTTGCAACTATTGGTTAGTTCCTATTTTTCTATCACCGTATTTTGTAATTTTGATTTCCTTTTGTGGTATCTTATACTTTTAGTATCTTGTGACAATTGCGCTCTACCGGAGGAATTGTCAAAGCCAGACGAGACATCTTGTGGCAATGCTGGTTCCGCCGGGATTCAAATGACCAAAACTGACAATGGAACAGATTGTCTTCTAACTTTATCAGGCTGTGAAAGTTATAATGTGATTGCTGGCTATGATGGAACAGGAATATGTCGAACAGAAGAAAACGTCGTTGGTGTCTGCGTAAATGGTCGATTTAAATTGAACGGAAGAGATATTTACAAAGCTCGCTGTGGGCCATCCACTCCCCCTCGTAATTGTTTCGCTGTTACTGATAATACCCAATTATTACAGCGAAAGAAGAATGTGAAAACGATATTTGGATGTATAATTGGATGACGGATTCTCTATTCAAACTGGGATACAATAAAAATTTCGAAGAAGCCGAAGCAGCATGCATAGCTGATGGCGGTCAACTGGCTTCTATCCACAGTCAAGAAGAAAACGATTTTATTCTCAGTAAGCAGAAAACACTTTCCACAGTAAAAGTAATTTTAAAGCGATGGCATGGATGCTGAACCAAAATGCAAGTGTCGGACCAGGACTTCGTCTTTTGTTCGGTGCTAAAATTGTATGGGTTGGTAGGAGCGGCTCTTTTCAATATGTGGATGGGACACCGGTAAGAACCACAAACAATCCAAAGGATTTTACAGTTTGACTATGATAATTGGTACTTGGATCTACAGGTTCCCACTGGTACCGGAGAATGTATTGCCGTGGGTTATAAAACTAATTCACAATGCTGGGTGTTCTTTAGCTGTATACAGGACATGAATTCTCTGTTCCCGAATGGGGTATAACAAATGCCTCCATTGTGCCTGGTACATGGAGAGCGGTCGCTTGCTCTACTGCCATCGAGGGCTATATCTGTAAGAAACCTGCTTCACCGACTCCTCCAAAATGCACCCAATGCCCACCGATAGCGCAAAATCTAACAGGAAATGACGATGCAGCATTAATAGTTCTTTATAAGAATGATACGACTACAGGATGTCGTTATGCTACATTTTACTGTATCAGTACAAAACCAGACACTCAAGTGGTGGTTTGGTCAGGAGTAGGAGTTGTAATCTAGCCAACAATGATTGTCTTTAGGATGGCATATTCCGGTCAGTCGAAAGCCCTTGTAATTTGCTTGCAATGAACATATATAAATGTAATGATGAAGGAGTATGGATAGTTAATTACGAAGGGGATCCGTACCCTCAACCGGCGGCAGCTTATTGCTATCATAACGTTATTTCTACTTGTTTTTATTCATGACACAAATTATTTAGGGCCCATGCGAGAACGCGACTACACCTACTACTACGACGACCACACTAGCGCCCGCTACTGGCTGCAAGAGCTGCCCTCCTTTTACACAGAAACCAACAGAATGGGCAGATTCAACCGACGCCACTTTAACTGTCTCCTATGATACGTCTGGGGAATGCACCAAGGCTACAATCCAATGTACGACAACAACCCAGGGAAGAAGAGTAAATCTGTACACCAACGTAAATTTAATTTCTTTTAAATAACAAATAATAGGATGGCGACATGATTAGCAGTTTTTGTAACGATCTTACGATGCCGAATGCCTACACTTGTAACAGCGATGGACAATGGGTCGATTTTCTTATGCGCACAGCAAGCCAGCCTCGAATCGAGTGTTTCCAAGATGTCGAATGTTAAAATTACCAATAAATCATTGCGAAAGGTTTTCTCGCAACGAATTCACAGGATTTTGCAATTTAAACTTTATTTCCATCATTGAAAAGGGGAATTGGATTGGAATTTATCTTTGATTGTGTCGTTATTATGAGAACCAGACACATTTACAGATATTAAATTTCTCTTCAAAATTAAACCGTCAGTCACTGGTGCAAGCCATCCAGTTCAATGGGATTCGTAACAATTTTCTTCCTCTTTCTCTCGCTGGTTGTTACCACCTATTGCGGTAATGCTGGTAAATATAGAAATACACTTTTTTAGATCCATGTGATGGTGTTCCGCTGCCACAAGTTATGGATCAAGGTGTAGCTGATGGTCCGTGTCCCGCCAATACAGTGACAAATCGACGTCCTTCGTTTCTGCGCTATGAAGAAGCAGGAGAATGCAATCTGCTCCTTCTTGGATGCGACAAACTGGAAATTACGGATGGAGTATACTGTAACAGCGATTTTCGTGGCCAAATGGATTATTATGACGGAAACTTTCTCGCAGTCGTCCCTGGTTACCCTCTCTTTAGGGTTACTAAAGTTCGCTGTAATCAATAAAATATAAAGTTTGCATATCATTTATGTTTTGTAAAATGGTAATATTGATTATTGGATAGACGAAGAAGAAGTAATTGAATTAGAACTGATCAGTGGCCGTCTCATTATTATGGGAACCAGACAAATTATAAAGATATTAAATTTTTCCTCTAAACTAATAAGATAGCTAAAAGAGAAGCTTTATTCATTAATTGTTCTTTCTTCTATCAAATGAAGATCAACTTTAACGGGGAGGTCTTCATTCATTCTGGGATGAGACTGCTACTGCTAATTTTCCTTCTACCAGCTGTCGCAGCAAATTTAGGCTTGTTTTCCCCATAAAGCCACAAATTTATCTTCTAGATCCATGCAGCAATTGCTCAATTCCTGGTCCTTTCGCACCAGAAGACGAAAGGAACTGTGTGGCATTTAGTCCAAGCGACGATGGCTATTCTCCAACATTTATCCGCTATTCTTTGGGAACTGAATGTTATCTCCAAATGATGGATTGTCCTTATTACGAGGTGATGGAGGGATCCAGCTGTTCCGCTACATCTCCTCCACAACAGGCTCTTCAATGTGTCAATGGCAAATTCATTCTAAATGCAGTAGTTGGTACTGTGGGAAGACCTATTCACAGAATTAGATGTAATCCACGTGTAATTATGAATCGGCAAGTCAGTTTAATATTTATTTCCGTATTGGAACTTTCTGCAGTATCCTGTGACAATTGCGCGCTTCCGGAAGAATTGTCAGAGACAGACGAGACATCTTGTGGCAGTGCTGGTTCAGCCGGGATTCAAATGATCAAAGCAAACAATGGAACTCACTCTGCTTACTTTATCAGGCCGTGAAAGTTATAGTCTGGATTGGTCTAAACGGACAAGAAGTCCTGCCACAGGTGGAATGTGTTGGAATACCCAATTCCAATTGTTAAAATTAAAATTTGGCAATAAATTAGACCATCATTTTGCAATTATTGAGCATAAGGACATGTTTTTTCCGGCAAACCTGTTTTCTTTTCCTGCAACGTATGGTACATCAACTGGATGTACCTCGCGTGTACGGCTACAACCGTGGGTAATTATGTGGCTATGGCCAGCAATGTAAATTTATCATATTTCTTTAAAACATTATAACTTCGTATAAATGCCTATACATGTGGAAGCAACAGCAATGTATGGATTGTAGACGAAGACGAAGCAGCGCCATAAGCGGAATGTCTTCAAACATCGGCTGTTGCTTACTAATATTAATTGGCAATATTCATCATTTCAGAGATATTCATTATTATTTTAATTTAATCATTCAAAGAAAATCCATGGCCTTTGCCATTAGTCTGAACTTTTCCTCCATTCTCCTGCACCGGGAATGTCTCAGCATAATCGCAGTTTCCATCCTCGTACAAAATATCGTATCCATTACAGCCGAAAACTTTCAATCCAAAATCTTCTGTTGGAGAACTGGTTGAGATGGCTGTGACACGGCGTTTTACTTCGGGATCCACGTCGAAACAAGCGGATTGAGCTGACAAATAAAAGAACCATTTGTTCCAAATTTTTGTTCTTCTGTTGTTGACTAAGAATAAGGTACCAATAAAGAAAAGGTACAGTATCATCGCTTTGCCCAGGGAAAAAATATAGTAGAAAGAAATTCGATTGATCAGCGAACGTCACATTATTATGGGAAATAGACTCATTTCATGATATTAAATTTCTCTCCTTAATTAAAAAGAAAGCCACTTGACAACCATTCAGTCCAATGCAATCCTCGAAATTTTTCTGTCTCTTTCTCTCGCTGGCAGTTACCAGCCATTGTGGTAACTTTGATAAATACAGAAACAGGGCCTTTTAGATATGTGCGCTAATGCTGTGCTACCAAAAGTTATGGACCAAGGTGTAGCCTCTGGACCTTGCCCTGCTAATAATGTGACAACACGACGACCCACGTTTATTCTCTACCCGGGACCAGAATTTTGCATGCTGCTCATAGTTGGATGTGAAAAAGCTGAATTCAGTGCTGGACCCTACTGCATACCATACACTGATAACCATTTTCTTTGGCTTGGCGATTATTTTCTTTCGACTAGTGCCTTGGGTGGGCATCCGCTTTTTGGAGTTCGCTGTATCCAGTAAAAAATAAAGTTTACATTTGATTTGTGTCTGGTAAAATTGGAATAATGTCTGTCTTTCTTCGTCGGATCTAGAGAAATAATTTGTTCTTGGATTATCTTGAGTGATGGATCGAGAAGAAAGGACTTCCTCATATCTGAAGAACGCAGCGATCGCATATGAAGTTCTCTAAAGCATCTTGAACTTTTTCTCCGTTTTCAAGAATTGCAATTTCTGTCGTACAACATATCGTATCCATTACAGTCGAATACTTTCAAACCGCAGCCTCTGAGACGGAGAAATCTTAAAAGTCCAGGCAAGAACCATGAGATCTCATTTCATTTTCCCTCTAATTTTTTATTTTTATTACAAGAAGTGGGAGATTAATAAAAAAAACTGCGATTCATTTCACAGGAACCTCGGGACCGCGATGAGACGGCTTCTGTTTCTCTTGCTACTCTCGGAAGTTTCTACAGCTTCGGGTTTGAATCTTCTCAAAACAAAAGAATATTTCAGATCCTTGTAACAATTGCCCATTACCAGGAGCTTTCAGTGAACCGGAAGGCTCGCTCTGTCAAAATGTCCTGAGCGACGATACATACACGCCAACTTCTATTCGCTACCCTTTGGGAAATGAATGTTATCTTCAGTTGGTAGATTGTCCAGCCTATGATGTGATATCCGATTCGGAATGCGCTGGAATGCTTTCTCCTCAACAGGCTCTTCTCTGTGTAAATGGTACTTTTCGTATTCCTGATATGGTCATGGGATGGTCTATCGATAAGATTCGATGTAATCCAGACGCTTACGTTGTTCCTGTTGAAACTCGACGTTAGTTTATCGTTTTTTTTTTTCATTCTCTCTGATATTCAATCTAATGCTATCCATTTCAGCTGGTCTTTTCCATTGTGACTACCCCGAGCGTACACCACCAACGGATGGCATCTCAATTTGCGGGCCTACAACTCCTGATGAAGTGCAAGTTCATATAGCATCGGAAGGAAATCACATTAATTATGAACTTGCTAACTGTGAAATTTATTATTTAATAGCTGGATATGATGGAATTGGATCTTGTCGAATAGAAGAACACGTCACGGCAACTTGTGAAAATGGACTATTTAAATTACCAGATGGGCAGTTTATTTACAAAATGTATTGCGGGAAAAAGAACACAACTATTGGTAATTTTCGCTGTGAAAAGAATAAATGCGCCTATATTTTGTAGCAGGGCAGTGCGAAAAAAGCCCATGGATGTACAACTTTTTGACTGATTCTTACTTCAAAGTTGGATTCAATAAAACTTATGATGAAGCAAAAGCTACCTGTATAGCTGATGGCGGGCAATTGGCTTCCATTCATAGTAGAGAGGACAATGATTTTATTGTTGGTAAGTACAAAGAGTAAACATATGCCTAATTTTCTTATCCTACAGCGTTGGTTCGAATGAAAAACGAAGTGGCAATGTTCGGAGATCACATAAATGTTTGGATCGGCATTGAACCAGATGGAGCTGGCGGTTTTCGAAACATTGATGGGACCCCGGTAAACAAGTAATCGACGTCAAATCATGCCCATTTTTCAGTTAGAATTTACTTATTGGAGAAATCTTAACCCCGAGGGAAATGGCACTTGTGTCACCGTGAGTCTTAAAAGAGCATTTAGCACTACATCAATTCAGCTTCATTCAGACGCAGGTCAATGGGACAATTTCGATTGTTCTACCCCCATTCGGGGCTACGCGTGCAGAAAAACACAACTGTCAAAATGCACTGCATGTCCAAATATTGAACAAACTTTCTTGGGAAATGATGCAAACTTGACAGTTTGGTATGGAAATGATGTGTCCACCGGATGCGCTTTCGTAGCGCTTGAATGCTCCAGTACAATACCGGACCAACGCGTTCAGGTGATAACAGGGGTACGTTCAATTTTTATTGTAAGATTGATTGGGAAGCTTGTTAAAAAATCGAGTAACTTTCTCTTTTTTCTTTTCGGAAAAACTGCAAAGAAAAGATAAATTGTTTTAGGATCGAATGTTCCATTCAGTGGAAACACCGTGTAATCATCTCCTATTAGACAATTCATATGTATGCAATAATGAAGGAAAATGGATGCTTTCCCAGAATAATGCTTCACAGCCACCAGCAGCAATATGTCTGCATTATGTTAGTGTTTATTATCACTTCTATTATTGAAATAACCAGGGCCCTTGTGAGGAATCGCTTTGCACTAGCTGCCCTCCTATTACACAGAAACCTACAGAAATAGTAGGAGCTTCAAACGGAATCTTGTCTGCCACTTATGATTCATCAACCGGATGCATGAATGCCAGTCTAACATGTACAGGTACATCACCGGGTCAAAATATGGCCTTAACCAGCATCGAGGTAAATTTATTTATTTTCATAATAATATTATCATATTGTCAGCAAGATATTGCCTTTAATGAGGGATGCAATGCAATCAATTTCACAAATGCCTACACTTGTGGAAGCAATGGTGTCTGGATTGGTATCTATGGACAAGAAGTCCTGCCCCAGGTGGAATGTGCTGAAATACCCAATTCCAATTGTTAAAATTAAAATTTGGCAATAAATTAGACCATCATTTTGCAATTATTGAGCATAAAGACATGTGTTTGCCGGCAAACCTGTTTTCTTTTCCTGCAACGTATGGCACATCAACTGGATGTACCTCAAGTGTACGGCAACAACCGTGGGTAATTATGTGGCTATGCAACACTAAACTTCACCCTTTTTCGAACAGTTTAATTGTGAGCATTTCGAAGATATTCAGCAAAGGACAAATTTTCTTGGGTCTCGACGAAAAGAAGTTACAGTATCATCGGTATGCCAGTCGGGGAGATATTAAAAAAGACAAGTTGGATTGACCGGTGAACGCCACATTATTATGGGAACCCTACAAATGCCCTCAAATTAAAAAGGCAATCGGCGGAATTGCTATCGGCGATCTTGACAGTCTTTTGCCTTCTTCTTTCTCTCGTGTTTACCAGCCATTGTGAAGGTGATTCTCTCATGGCCAACTTGCAAAAAAACTGTTTTAAGAAAGAGGAGAGCAAGCAGAAAATCATCTGTCTGAAGGTGACAAGAAGTCATTCTCCCATATTTGATAGACGAGACGACCATAGACGAAACTCACAAAAAAAATTTTAATCAGACGGAGAATAGATAAAACTTGATTAGTTTTATAATGTCTTTTATCTGTCTGAAGACAAAGGAAAAAAAGAATATAGTCGCCTCCTGTTCGCTCATCGCGATGAGCCCGGTCCTTCTGCTCTTGTTCATATATGCTGTCTTTGCAGCTCCGGGTCTGTTTTATCTTCTGGAACAGTTAATTGAATATTTCAGATCCATGTAGCAACTGCTCCTTACCAGGGGCTTTCAGTACTACAGATGAATCATTATGTCAACAAGCTCAAAGTGACAATACCTACGCACCGACTTTTATTCGATATCCATTGGGAAATAGATGTTATCTACAAATGACGGACTGTCCTGCCTACGATATCGTGTCCGGCTCTCAATGCGCAGGAATATTGCCACCCCAACAGGCTCTAGAATGTATTAATGGCAAGTTTTATACTCCTGGAAGAGCCATGGGATTTCCTATTGACAAGATCCGATGTAATCCAAATGCATACATTACACCTCTTCCTACCGATCGTTTGTTTAGTCGTTTTCTAGGCTGAATCCCCTTACAGCAGTTTATTCCGTTTGTCCATGGCCGCCTGCTTTATCCGAGGCAGATACAACATCCTGTGGTGGTGCTGGTTTGGCCGGAATAGACATGACCAGGACATCAAATGGCACACACGTGCACATAACATTCACAAATTGTAGCAATTTCAATTTTGTTACCGGCTACGATGGAATAGGAACGTGCAGTACAGAAAATGTAGTCGGTATTTGTGAAAACGGTCGTTTTAAAGTGAATGGACGGGAGATATATGCAGCTCGCTGCGGACCACCTCTTCCACTGTGTAACCTACTCCCTTTTATTTTTAAAAGTGCCCGAACTTTATAGCAGAATGCGAAAAAGGTGATTGGAAATATAATTGGATGACGGATTCTCATTTCAAATTGGGGTATAATAGAAGCTATGAGGAAGCAAAGGTAGCATGTTTATCTGAAGGAGGGCAATTGGCTTCTATTCATAGTCAAGATGAAAATGATTTTATTGTTTGTGAGTCAATTTAATACAATCACCAACTACGGCTTCCATACTTTTTTTAGCAATGGCGTACATGGAAAGAGAAGAAGCAAGTGTGGGGCTGGGTATATATGTCTGGATCGGTGTAGAACCAAACGGAGAAGGAGGATTTAGAAATATAGATAACACACCGGTAAGGACGAACAATACTTGATTCGAATTTCCAGCTTGATTACTCGTATTGGGATCCTTCTAATCCCAGCGGGGCTAGTCCCTGTGTCGGAGTAAGTGCCATTTACAATATCTTAAAGTAGTTTTTTAGATGTACACAGGGTACAATACGGTCGAAAATGGTATTCCTGGTCAATGGAATGATCTCAGTTGTGCATACACCTCACAGGCATATGCTTGTAGAAAATCTAAATGCACACAATGTCCACAAAATATTACACAAAAATATGTGCATGATAGCACCGGCAATTTTATCGACGGTGATCTGACATTTGAATATTATATTGATGAAGCGACGGGTTGCTTGGCTGTCGACTTCATATGCACTTCATCAATTCCAAACAAATTCGTTCATATCTTGTCTGGAGTGAGTAACACAACGATTTTGAACTAATTTATTATTATCAGGATGGAGCCGTCTGGTACAATAAACAATGTACTACCTATAGACGTGTTGGTATATACAGGTGTGCACATGACGGAAAATGGCTGAGGAATGGCAAGGCTTATGTGCCCTCTTTGGGAATATGTGAGATTGAAGTGAACAGCACTTGTACCCCTTAAGCAAGAACAAATAAATTATTTTCATTTTGTTACTACGAGATTGTAATTTCGCTAATGAAAATGACAGCTGCTCGATGTTTCGGAAGGAAACGTCGAAGACCTATTCATTCAGTGCAATGAGAACAGTACCAATCTGCTGTGTTCTTATTCTAGCGGCTGCTGTATCAGCCAGTACAAATGGTGATTTTTAGATGTTTTTCAATCTTTAGTGCAGTAATTCTTTTTGCATCATCTGATGAGATATTCAATATATTTTTAGATCCATGCGAAGGTGTGCCGCTTCTTGAAATTGCGGAACAAGGTGTACCATTTGGCAATTGCCCAGCTAATAATGCAACATCCAGACGGCCGACGATGATACGGTATAAAGAGATTAATATTTGCTATCTGCTGGTGACTGGATGTGAGATAGTGGAGATTGCGACAGATCATGGATGCATTTCCAATCAACTGAGCGGCTATTTTGGAATGGCTCTGGGATCGTGGATACCGCTTGATTTCGATTATATAATCAAAACAACAAAAATTCGCTGTAATAAATAGAAAATAAATTGTTTCAGTAATAAACAACTTATCTATGAACGCTTACCGTAATAGCCTAACAAAATGACGTGCTGAAATATTATTCGATAATGGTCGGTTTACTTATACCTCTCCTGTCTATTCTTCGATTGCCCGCATTTGTTGTGTAAGATAAAATTTGCATTTTCATTTAACCCATGTAAAATTGGAATATTTTGCAATAAAAAGTAAATAAAATCATTCAAGGCTTGAGCATGAGATGAGAATTGCATTAGGCCTATAATCAGTTCTGTGG
This sequence comes from Oscheius sp. DF5033, assembly GCA_964036215.1. Taxonomy (NCBI): domain Eukaryota; kingdom Metazoa; phylum Nematoda; class Chromadorea; order Rhabditida; family Rhabditidae; genus Oscheius; species Oscheius sp. DF5033. Next base: position 4,694,246 of record CAXIWN010000002.1, on the reverse strand, counting down.
GAAGTAGAAAAAAGATTCAGTCTGCTGTCTTCTCGGGGGCGTGATGCGGCTGATGCTCTTCCTCCTGCTGGTATCCGCTGTAGCCGCAACTTCAGGCCTGTTTTCCCTTTCTGAAATAGATAAATGAATATTCCAGATCCATGCAATAATTGCCCGTTACCAGTGGCTTTTTCAGCCCATGATGGAACCTTGTGTCAAAATAATATCTCATCACAGATTCCCAAGTTCGATGTATCATCACAGAGCCTTGTACTCCATAGGCACGAAAAAATAAAATCTTTTAAACGAGATTATTTTTCTTTGTATGGTTCAGAAAGATCCTGGTCTTATTATTACTCAGTAGCCCTCAAAATAAAAAAGACTGACACTTGACGAGCTTCTGCTTACCGTTCAGTTAGGAATATAGAAATTCTTAAACAAAACTATCCAATCCCAATATATAATATAGAAAGTATACTCTACTGTAGGAGAAAATAAATTTGTTTCGCCTGTTCTATTTTCATAAGAAGGACCGGGTATTCAATTAGGGATTTTTCCCATAAATTGACCCGACTGTGAGAATGACAAATTTGTTAGATTAATTTTCTTTTTAGTGAAGAAAGACGGAGACTATTTCATTCAGTGTAATGGGAATTAGTTCGCTCTGTTGTCTGCTTGTTCTTCTGGCTACAATATCCAGCCAGTACCTGGAAAACCCGAATGGTAGTTCTGTTTTTATTTTAACTAAATTTATTCTTTCAGATCCATGCGAAGGCGTGCCACTTCCTAAAATTGCTGAACAAGGTGTAGCTTTTGACAAATGCCCGGCTAATAATGCGACAACTAGACGACCAATAATGATACGTTTCAAGGAACAAATTTCCTGCCGACTGATGATTACTGGATGCGAAAAGGTTGAAATTTCATCTGAAGCGGCATGTGATTCTGATTACCAGCGACTGTTAAGTTTTTATCACATCCCAAGTCCCGATATGAGTGGACCAGGAGAATTTGCTTGGACTGCAGACTATCTGCGATACATCGTACGAATATCAAAAATTCGCTGTTACCAGTAGAAAATAAATCGTATTTGTTTCATTTTCCTCCTATTTCCTGTAGAGGCAGAGCCACATGTCCTTTGATGTGACCTGTGATGCAGGATTATGAGAACATTTAAAATGTAAATCAAAAATTCTTCTAGAGGTAAGTACACTGAATTCGGCATCTGTTTCCTTTTACTCAAATGGGAACAGGGCAATAGAATTGTTGGTTTCATAGGAAAAAGTAGTGTCGTTAGCTAGAGTTTTGAGAGTAAATGCAAAACTGAGTCAAAAATTCCGGATGAAATACTGTATCGGGCCCTGGATTATTTCTGTAAATGTGACGAGATCTGATCCCCACCAATGGTTTTCGACAGCTTCTTTCCTGACGAATTAGATGAAAGATAAATTCTTGATTAGTTCTACCAGTTATTTAATTAACGACCCCATTGTCTATGAGAATTCATTAGCAAGGAAGGCAAGTGAGGAAAAAAGGAACGACACGATTTCTTCTCTTAATCTCAATACGGTATGGGATGGATACTGTTCATTTCCTTACATTTTTTCAATTTCAATGGCTCTGGGTAAAGTTCAAGGTTATTTGAAAAATAGATTTTGCTTAGATCCATGTGAAAATTGTCCTATACCAGGCGATTTCGCTGAATTTGACTATGATAATTGCGGAAGACAACCAAATATCAGCAGCCTATATGCACCAGTATTCATTCGCTATCCTCTGGGCAGTGAATGTTATCTGCAAATGATGGACTGTCCTGGCTACGACCTGACTCTGTCCTCTGGGTCACAATGTTCAACATTGTGCCCACCCAAACAGGCTCTTCGCTGTGTAAATGGCCAATTTTATACTTCTTTGGGAATATCCTTTGACATAATTCGTTGCAACAATGGCCCGGATCATATTCCTATATTGTATCACATTTGTTATACATAAACTCTTTATTTTTGTTGTACATAAGCTTGATTAAACTCTTCAGATAATTGTGATGAATGCCCGACGTTCCACAAAAGCTTATTTCATTTTAGTCCTCTACCACAAAAGCAATTAAATTCGGTCATTATTAAAGTGGGGAAATGCCTTCATCCAGAGAAACAAAATCTTGCTCAGTTCTTGCCACTCGACAATCTCATAGAAACTGTTTGACGAAAAAAATCAGAAGGTGATTTCTTTCCCTAAGGTTGTGCGCCGACAGTGTCGGCCCGACACTACATGACACCACGTCGACAATAAGAAATCGATGTGTGTCGATGGTGTCGATATCGGCACAGTATAGTGTCGTTCCTTTTTTTAAAACTTCATAGTTCTTTACAATAGAAAAGGGATTAAAAGGAGAGTTGATTAAATTCATCAAATTGCTTCATTTCTAAAGTCATTGTCTATGGGAATAGCAAATAAAAAAGCGAACATCTCTAATTCTTCTATCGTTCATTCATTCAATGCGTCTGATACTACTCTGTTCATTATTCGCAGTGGTTCCTGCATTCTCAGGTTTGCTTTTTTTGCGGTCATCAGATCCGCCTTGTAACTCTTTCTAATCAATAGATAATCTCTAAAAATTACAGCAGAAGAGGGCGAATGTACTGACAATAAATGGATGTATAACTGGATGACGGATTCCTATTACAAGTTAGGATATAATAAAACATTCGAAGAAGCCAAAGCAGCATGTATTGCGGATGGCGGACATTTGGCTTCTATCCATAGCCAACAAGAAAATGATTTTATACTGGGTGAGCAGAAAGATAAAGAATAAAATACATGCATATCTTCAGTTATGGCATATATAGACACAAAAAAAGCCAGTGTAGATCACGGTATTTTCCTTTGGATCGGTGTTGAACCAGACGGAATGGGCAGCTTTCGAAACTTCGATGGGACACCGGTAAAACATTCCAGTTTAATAGCCGCCCTTTTCAGTTTGATTATTCATATTGGGAACCTTATAATCCTAATGGAAATGGTCCTTGTATCCGCGTAAGTTTAAAAAAGTGTACAGTATTTCGTGTTCAGTTATATACAGGCGAAGGATATTATCCTGCGCCTTCGGGGCTTCCAGGCATGTGGGATGATCTCCCTTGCTCTATCGCTTCGGAGGGTTATGTCTGCAGAAAATCAAATCAACTATTAACTTGTCCTGGATGTGAACCAATAACAAGAGGTGTTGGCAATTGGTTAGCATTTCCGTATAATGCCACAATGACTGTAACTTATGAAAATACACCTAATGGGTGCATGGTCAATGTCAAATGCTCAGCTACTGCATTAGGCAATTTTGTGTCTTTGGAATATGAGGTAAAAACTTCTAAGTTTACCCAATAAACTAAATCGTAGGACGGCTCTGGCGGGGCTGGAATGTTTCATGAGGTAATCATTGCGGACCGATATAAATGCGAAAGCGATGGAAAATGGAGGGATACCGGCAACTCTTATTATTCTACGAATCCGGATTGGACTATTGTACCTACTAAACTCGTCTGCGTTGAGGACAATCCTCACCCGGATTGCAAACATTGTGAGCCTGTTACCCAGCAACCAGTAGAAGAAGAAGGCTACATTGATGGCAACTTAACAATTTCTTACCATACCTATGGAGGGTGTGCGTCTGCTACTTTTACATGCACAGCTACTGCGCCAAATAAAAAAGTATTGTTATTCGATGGGGTAAGAATATTTTCAACCTTTTCATAAAGAATATTCAGAATCGGGAAATCCTTTTTGGAGAAGGGTGTAATTCATTAACTGTGGAATATGCATATAAATGCTACGACGATATCAATTGGGGAGTGAATGTCACTAAACGAGTTTTACCTAAAGTTATATGTGCGCAATTTGACCCAGCGCTGGACGAGACGTGCGTAGAGCCACCTCCTCCTGCAAATTGTACTGAAGATCATTGGGAATATTATTGGATGACAAATTCATACTACAAAATTGGTTATAACAAAACTTTCGATGAAGCTATGAATTCTTGTGAGACCGATGAAGGACAACTGGCTTCTATACACAGTCAGGAAGAGAATGATTTTATCGTCTGTAAGTTAGATCAAAATAATCCCCGTTTTCTTTGAAATTTGGAAGATTTTCTTCATTTTGAGACAGTCAGTGGCTAGCCATTTTTTTGCCCCCGCGTCTCGAAGTTGGCTCGTAGATTGTCAGATTCCTCTTTCAGTGCTTGCCCGTATGAAAAGTTTAACGGCGGCTATGGTACAGGGCATTTCTCTTTGGATTGGTGCACGTAGTGCCCCAACTGCTCCATATCTACATTTTAACATTGATGGAACCATAGTTAGTATAAGACGTTACTTCAGCGACGTTATTTTTAGGCCAATTACTCAAATTGGAATCCCGATCAGTCTACAGACAACATAGCAGATAGATGTGTTCAGGTATGGATCAGGTGACGAAGTTACTGCCTTTGTTTAGATGTCAACAGCACAAATCCCAGTCGGCGAACCAGCGGGGCAATGGAGCTTGCCCTTTTGCAATGAAATAGCTGCATATGTCTGTAAAAAGCCCGGCCCACCGAAGTGCACGCTGTGTCCTGCTGTTAAACAATGGGACCCTGAAAATGAAGAATCTGGTAATTTAACTGTTTGGTATGAAAACGATGAGACGACGGGATGCTTGTATGCAAGTTTCACGTGTCGCTCAATCACTCCAAATGAAGAAGCTCATTACTTAACCGGGGTGCGTATTATTGTATTATTTAAATATTATGTTAGGACGGAGTCTGGTGGTTGGACCAACATTGCAATGAGCACACTCGACCTCGGCTGTATACCTGTAATGATGATGGAATTTGGATTCTCACCGGTCAAGGCCATCTCATCACAGATTCCCAAGTTCGATGTATCATCACAGAGCCTTGTACCCCATAGGCACGAAAAAATAAAATCTTTTAAACGAGATTATTTTTCTTTGTATGGTTCGAAAAGATCCTGGTCTTATTATTACTCAGTAGCCCTCAAAATAAAAAAGACAGACACTTGACGAGCTTCTGCTTACCGTTCAATTAGGAATATAGAAATTCTTAAACAAAACTATCCAACCCCAATATATAATATAGAATGTATACCCTACTGTAGGAGAAAATAAATTTGTTTCTATTTTCATAAGAAGGACCGGGAATTGAATTGGGGATTTTTCCCATAAATTGACCCGACTGTGAGAATGACAAATTTGTGAGATTAATTTTCTTTTTAGAGAAGAAAGACGGAGACTATTCCATTCAGTGTAATGGGAATTAGTTCGCTCTGTTGTCTGCTTGTTCTTCTGGCTACAATATCCAGCCAGTACCTGGAAAACCCGAATGGTAGTTCTGTTTTTATTTTAACCAAATTTATTATTTCAGATCCATGCGAAGGCGTGCCACTTCCTAAAATTGCTGAACAAGGTGTAGCTTTTGACAAATGCCCGGCTAATAATGCGACAACTAGACGACCAATAATGATACGTTTCAAGGAACAAATTTCCTGCCGACTGATGATTACTGGATGCGAAAAGGTCGAAATTTCATCTGACGCTGCATGTGATTCTGATTACCAGCGACTGTTAAGTTTTTATCACATCCCAAGTCCCGATATGAATGGACCAGGAGAATATGCTTGGACTGCAGACTATCTGCGATACATCGTACGAATATCAAAAATTCGCTGTTATCAGTAGAAAATAAATCGTATTTGTTTCATTTTCCTTCTATTTCCTGTAGAGGCAGAGCCACATGTCCTTTGATGTGACCTGTGATGCAGGATTATGAGAACATTTAAAATGTAAGTCAAAAATTCTTGTAGAGGTAAGTACACTGAATTCGGACTCTGTTCCTTTTACTCAAATGGGGCATGGCAATAGAATTGTTGGTTTCATAGGAAAAAGTAGTGTCGTTAGCTAGAGTTTTGAGAGTAAATGCAAAACTGAGTCAAAATTCCCGGTGAAATACTGTATCAGGCCCTGGATTATTTTTGTAAATGTGACGAGATCTGATCCCCACCAATGGTTTTCGACAGCTTCTTTCCTGACGAATTAGATGAAAGATAAATTCTTGATTAGTTCTACCAGTTATTTAATTAACGACCCCATTGTCTATGAGAATTCATTAGCAAGGAAGACAAGTGAGGAAAAAGGAACGACACGATTTCTTCTCTTAATCTCAATACGGTATGGGATGGATACTGTTCATTTCCTTACATTTTTTCAATTTCAATGGCTCTGGGTAAAGTTCAAGGTTATTTGAAAAATAGATTTTTTTCTTATAGCCTGCTTCAAACGGATATGCAGGTGGTTAAAGGTTAAATCGATCTAGATAGAGCGCTCGGGCGTCTAGATGGGTCAGATGCTCGATTTTGCTTTCTTACTTATGCAATTTTCTGTGAATTTCTCCCTTATTTTCATGTTAATTTTAATTGCATTTACCTACAGAAATTCTGACCTACCGAAAAAGTACAAGAACTAGCATAAATCATGGCGAATCCAAAAAAGTGCTATTTTTATAAAAATAAATTTTGTTGCAAATTTTAAAAAATTGGAATCCCGCCGTTACGCAGCGAGACATTTCCATTTGAAACAGACTATAGATCCATGTGAAAATTGTCCTATACCAGTCGATTTCGCTGAATTTGACTATGCTAATTGCGGAAGGCAACCAAATATCAGCAACCTATATGCACCAGTATTCTGTCCTCTGGGCAGTGAATGTTATCATATTGTCAGGAAAATATGCTCTTGGGTTTGGGATGCAATTTACTCAAATCCACTAAAACCTACACGTGTGGAAGCAATGGTGTCTGGATTGGTATGTATGGGACAAGTCCTACCACATGCAGACTGTGTTCAAGTATCCGATTCTACGTGCATATAATAAATTATACGCATCATTTTGTAATTATTTAGCATAAAGACATGTATTTGCCGGCATTCAGGAGGAAAATAAGAGAACTACAAAAATCATGACACCGTTCCGGAAGCCGCCTTTTAAAATTCTACCAGTTTTTATTGGAAAATGGTAATTTGAAAAGGATTGAAGACCTTGAAGAGTATCTGTCAACGACCGGAAATATCAGCAAAGTTCTCCGCCCCCATTCCTCCACTCTCTTTTCTGTGTTACTTTTTGAGCCGGAGCTGCTTATCACGAATTAACGACGGGGACACACCTTTTAGAACCTGAACTCCACCCCGGATCACGTCATTTTCCGTGATTGAAAGATAAGCAAAACAGTACAAAAACGAGCCCAGATTGGAATGTTCACTCAAGCTGGTCATGATCAAGGCTCTTCTCCTCCTTGGAGCTTCTGCTCTCCTTGTTCTTGGATACGACTGTCCTCCGAATACTTTTGTCGGGACCAATGGACAGTAAGAAACTTTTTAGAGCTATTTAAGTCTACTTTTAGATGCTATTCTCCTTTCAAAACACAGGCAACTTGGAACAATGCCACAGTACATTGTAATTCGATGGGAGGACAACTGGCCCTGCCGAGGAATGCCTTCGATAATTCTATCCTGGCTTCTGTCCTGCGCAGTAAGAAATCCTTCTTTAAATTATGCGAATTTTCAGCCTTCGATATCTACATCACTTGGCTGGGAGCCTACAGCGACATGGGCGGCGTATGGTACGATTACTATGGACGCCGGTTGAATTACACAAATTGGGGAAGCGGACAGCCCCAGATGGCCAATTCCTACGCCATTTTTGAGAATAACGGCGTCTGGAAGACTTTCCAGAAAGGAGGATACAGCGACTACGTGTGTCAAATCCCAGCCGGTGGAGTGGCTCCAACAATGTACCCGGGAAATGTCACCAGCTATCCAACAACCTATTCCACGAATAGCACTATCTATCCGACCATGTACAGTAACTACACCGTGTATCCGACCATGTATCCAAATGGAACCAACGTCACTCCGATGCCCAATGGAACCAACCCGGATCCGTACAATATGACCATGGTTTTCCAACAACTTTCCGTCATTTTTGCTTCTTTGGGAAAGAAGAATTAATATGGGGAATAAATTGTACATTTGTACGTCTATTTTTCCTAGGGAAAACGTAGGAAATGACAATAATTTATTATTATGTACAGCCAACTAAACAGAAATTCGGTTAGATCTCAAAAAATTCTTTCCACTTCCCGGGGTAATTTGACAGACGTAGGTGCCCACAGTCTCACACCGGCAAGATGACCACAATCCGCTGTTTTCAATTCCAGCGCAGGTGTTGTCTTCCTTGGGTTCATTGGGTCCCCACCGGGTGTAATTCAGTCCAACTCCTTGGTCATCAACCCAATCTTCTGAAGGATTTCTAACAACTCCTAGCCAAGATTTGTAGAGATAAAGCTCTGAATTAGGCCTACTTTTGGGATTTGAAGCTGGTTACCTTTCAAAACATCGGCTAAGAAATTATTCTTTTCCAGATCCTTGGTTACGGGAAGAATGCCATTCATTGACTTGCAGATGTTGGCAGCATCCTCCCAACTTTTACTGGTATTTGAACGGTAGTAACAGCTGAAAATGATTGCAGAGTATTGTTAAAATGTGGAAACGATGCACACTCTACAAGTTCTGCCTCTGATCACCAAAAGTGTGGGTGGCGCTGCAACAGCCAGCTGATAAGAGCAGGCCAAAAATGGGAGAAACACAAAAAAGTACAACATTGATAAGACCTTCCTCGTGGGGCCGACACCGACGGGCATAATTTTAATTTTCGGTAGATTTTCGCTTTTTAGGGACTGTCTTATGGAGCCAGGATCACTTTTTTAATCAAATAAAACACGAATTTCCTACAACTTTTAAGTCTAAGCATTCTCCCCAAATTTTTTCAAGAAAATAAAAACTTACAATCCATTATGAGCAACGTACGTCCCAGCTGGACAATCAGTGGTTGACACCAGCGCAACTGAAGCCAAAAGCAGGAAAAGTAGAGAATTGAGCATGGAGTAGACTGAGGCAAACATGTTGATGACTGGTCACAGGAAGGAGCACTTTTAAAGCTCGGTCTTATCTTAAACCCCGGCCCATTTATGACGTTGATCCCGTGGTCAACGGCGGAGGAAGACGGAAAACTAATAAACAGTGAAAAGCCCAAGGAGACAGCTTAATGGGCTCCCGACAAAATATGCTGATAATGGACTTATTTTAAAAACAGATAGCTTATTTTTGTGAAGTGGTGAGGGAGATTATTGTCCAAGGGAAAAGCGGGAAAACAGGTGTCCTCCTTTTTTTTTTAAATTTTTAGACCAGTCGGCAAATTTCATGATTCCCGGCTTGATTTGACTTTAGATTGACGGGTCCCTGGAAGTCAGACCGATTTTTAAAAGTTTCTTTCACCAGGGATCAGTCCTTATCTTTCCTTTCCAACGCTTCCAGCATGGCGAGCACGGGAATTTCAGCTGTAGAGGGGAATCCTCCGTTTCTATGAGTTAGTCTCTTCTGGCCCAAAAAGGTCCCATGACCCTTGCTATCTTTCACCTTATCTTATTAGCAGCTTGCAACACGCCAGCCGCTCCTCTTCTTTAGAACATTGGCATTAAATAGTAAAGTTTTCCCTTTCAATAATCAGCAGAATGACCCCCCTTTTATGGACTTTCATGATTTTCAAAGAAATGATCTGTAATTTAATTTTCCCCAATCAAAAGTTCCATTCCCCGATGATTTCCGTCCATTGGACCATCCGGGCCAGTCCCCCTGCTAGAGAACAGATAAAAGTACACCATGGGCCGTCTCATCCAAGCGTCTGTCTTTCCATCTCGCTGACCTCTTACACTTTGACTACTGCAATCATTTCGTCCGCTACATTCTCTTCAAGATGTCTGATTTTCCTCTACTTTCCCTAACTCCCCTGGATCTTCAGAAAGTCATAAACAAGGTTTCCTTTCTATTTTTTAATCCACAGCTTCCTTTCAGTTGAAAGATAAAAGTTATTTCCGCCTGCAGCAGACATGCCAAGATGTGGAGGAATTCATTCGAAGCAGTCGACGCATTTCTGTCAACTTGAATGGCCGATATTTCCTATCGTTTAATGGGAAGAAATCATCATGGGAAATTTACTTTTTCGATAAACAGAGAAGAAAAGTTGTTGTTGACCCGGATGCGCTTTATGGGACCCGGCTGGAAGAACTTGTTCCACCTGGTGAGATTTCATTTGATATTGAAAAGCGCCTTTTCAGTACAAAATATGGAGAATTTTAAAAAGTTGCGTGATTCTTTAAAGGAAAATCAAATAACTTGTGAGATGCTGGACATGCATTTGAGTGGATGGAGTGTTAAACACTGTGTGGCCTTCTTTGAAGCGGTGAAACCAGGAAAAATTGACTTGGACAGCAGGAATTCTGCAAGATATGAAGCATTATTTGGTGTCAAAACGATGGTAATCGATTGTTCTAACAAATTTTTATGGTTTTATTTTAGAAAAAAGTAGCAGTGCAATTAGATCTGGACGTAAACTGTGTAAACGTGGCGGAAGGGCTATTTTCCATCTGTGAAGATGTTGCAATCCACATGAAAGAATCCAAAACCCTGAGCTATTTCCTGGAAAATATTCTGAAGGTACGCATAAGAATCATCTTGAAACTGTTTCTTTTTCAGATGCTGCACTCAGTCTCTTTTCCCAATCTTAAAAAATTCTGCCTAGAAATCTCTGGAGATAAAAATCTACCGTCTTCGGAATACTGCATAATGAAGCAGCTGGAAAATCAAGAATTATTGGCTAATTATTATAGCGTTACAGTGGAACACAAAAGTATTGAAGAAACCATTGCCGCTTATCTAAATTCACCTCATTTTGATTCATTGTACGCTGTAACTATAATTGGAAGCTCGATTACTGTTGTGCAATATTCATGTCTTGGTTATTTGTATTCTTATTAAAAGCGTTAAGTATTCTATTTTCTAACAAACAAGCAATAAAGGTGCTCTAATCGACACGCGTCTCTTTCGCTTTTCTTTTTCTCAGAGGGAAAAGTAAACGTCGGTCATCAAGTCAATTCCCTAATAAACGTCGGATTATGTCCGCTTTCCTCTTGAATTCTTTGAATGAAAGATTGCTTGAAGCAGTTATCACAAAGGTCTGTTATCAGTTCTATTTCATCCGAAAAGATTTTTAGTTGGAGGCACGGAGTTATTTTCGACTGCAACGGACATGTCGCTGGATTGGAGAGCTTATTCAAAACAGTCAAAATATTTCTGTCCTTCTGGAGTCGTCGCCGTTGTACAGTCAACATTTCCAGAATGCCATAGTGCCAGAACCAAACGGTACAAAGCCATCTTTTAAACTTAGCATGGAACGAGCTCATCCCAACTGTAAACGCGAGCTTAGCGATTTTTACGGTATCCGATTTGAAATGCTTCGAATTTCTGGTCAGTTATCTTTCTCTTCTTATTTTTACTTGTTTTAGGCTATATAGCATCACTCGAATCTTTAATGGATTGTTTAAAAATGAATAGAATAACCTGCGCCCGACTGGTGTTAAGCCGATGTTCATGGTCTAACGAACAATTGCTGTTCTTGCTGGAAATTTTAAAACCTGTGCAATTCTTTAATTTTGACGGATATTTGGCAGAAACTGAGCCACTTTTTGCAGCGAAGACAATTGTTGGTTTACTTTTCTCTTCACAAAAAACTTCAATTCAGAAAAGCTTATTCATCTCTTTGGAGCCAGAGGTCATAATTGCGATAGCTGCCAGAATGCTATCAACTTTTGAAGTGGTCGAAATAAGCACATCGGGGACGTCAAGCCTGTGCCAACTAGTTACGACCATTTTAGAGGCCCGTCCATGAAAGCAAAACAAATTAGAATAGTTCAGATCTTGTGCGCCAATCAACTACCAGCGCTTCGCAAATTTAACATGTGGATTAATGACTCGCATCCGTATTATGCTGAGCTACGCAAACATTTGAACCACTTAACTTGGACGGACAACAGAGTAGGTAGCATTATTACCATGGCTTCTGCTGTGATAGATACACCTCAACCTCAATCCTTCCTGAAAATTGACAATGAGCTACGCACTCTTGTGGTGACATATTCAAACGAGGTAGAATAACTGTCCTTTATTTTACTGAGAATAAATTATTTGCAAAGTTTTTGTTGGGCCACATGAATTCTTCTGCTCTTCTGATTTATTGAACAGGCTGTACGAACCAACACATGTTTTACTGCAGATCAATGGCGATTTGTGTTCTTATTAGAGTCTCCTTTTCTTGTATTTTCTGACAAGCAGTCAATAAACTTGCTCTAATCGACACGCGACTAGGCCTTTCGCGTTCCTTTCTTCGCTGAGAATCGATTTTCACAAAAATCTTTTGATCAGTGGTGAGGATGTCCACTTTTCTCTTGGATTCTTTGAATGAAAATCTTTTGGAAGCGGTTATTACAAAGGTATGTTATCAGTTCATATTTTACCGAAAAGATTTTCAGTTGGAGTCTCGAAGTTATTTTCGACTGCAGCGGACATGTCGCTGGATAAGGAAGTTTATTCGAAAACCGCGAAAAATCTCCTTCCACTTGAAATCGAAACCAGCAACAGATTTCTTATCTCTCCGACCTTATAAAAATTACGTAGAATGTCACGGACCTACATTTCGACATTTCCGGCTGCTGATTGGAGATTCCCGTTATGTATGTTATTTTCACGATTTGCGTGGTGTTTGTTTTGATATCCTCTATATTTCTGGTCAGTTTCCGTTTCTCCCAATATTTCTTTCTAGATGAAATAAGACCCATTGGCTATCTTATCAAAAATCTAAAAAATAATCGAGGAACATGCACTTGCCTCATGATGTACAGCTGCTCTGTGTCCAATACACGAAATTGCTGCAAGTATTGAAACCTCGACAGTTCAGCCAGTATGTCTATCCTATTAGTCCAAGTGGATACAGTGATGATAGGATACTGAAATCAGTGTTTGATGCAAAGACGATTGTAGGTTGACGTCTGTTTTCTCCAAAATATTTCTTTTAACAGAGAATTATCGAGCTCGAATTGGACCCGGAGATTGTTATTATTGAAGGAGCCAGAATACTGTTGTCATTTGAAGATGTGAACATACGAACGTTAGGAAACTCGGAGCTGCTCGAATTATTAGCAACTGTTTTAGAGGTACATTCAAGGAAACAAATCCAGTTATATTTTAGACTCTCTGTGCCAACGAACTGCCTAATTTGTGGAAATTTAACATGCAAATATGTTACCCACATGTGGCCGCGATTGACGTGGTGAAACGTTTTCGTGATCTGCAATGGAGGCCGAAAAAGAAGCATGATTATAGCCTGATTTGGGCTGTAATAGAGACTCCTCGCCCTGATTCATTTCTACGAATTGATTTGGAGAGATACGATCGCTATGTTATCAAAATGACTTATTTGAAGGATCGGACCGATTTGCCTCCTTCCGCTGACGATAATCTCGTACAATAAACTATTTCCATCATATTTATTCATTTTCCTTCCGTTTCATTTTCTGAACTTTGTGTGATAAAGAGAAACACAACGACCTTTCAAGTGCATCCACTCCGTCCAATGATCCCTGCCTGCACTTTTGCTGCGATGACCAGCCAGTCCACAACGTCTTTCCTTCGTCCCGATGTCTGGTTTCTCCTTATTGTCCCTTGCTCCCCTTCATCTCGAAAAAGTTATCAATAAAGTAGGCTTTCTTTTTCTTTAATTTGGGTCGTTTTTAGATCCAGGAGACGAGTTATTTCCGATTGCAGCAGTCTTGCTCCGACTTGGAAGAATTCATACGAAGCAGTCGCTATATTTCTGTAAATATTGATGGGCATTGGGAGCTGGCAATTAATAGAATTACTTCAACTTTTGAATTGAATCGTAATCTTGGTACAGCTATTAAACCAGAAGCGATGTATGGAGCTCGACTGCGACTTCTTCGTCTTCATTGTCCTAGTCGGTTCTTCCTTTTCAGAGCTATTCAATTTTTCAGTCCAAGATGCGGAATTTGAAGCTCTTTGCAATATTCTGGAAAAATATAGAATAACTTGTATCATATTCCACGTCTTGGGGATCAATTGGACCGCGGAGCAATGCACAAGAATTTTCCGAATTTTGAAGCCAGAGAAAGTGGACTTTAATAGTCAGGGATCCAATCGATTCGGAGCTCTTTTCCACTGTAAAACTATGGTCAGTTTCTGCTAAATTTTGTAGTGGAAATCATTCAGAAAGCCGTTGATATCAGCTTGAATTTTGAAGATGTCCAACTGGTGGAAAATCTGCTGTCTCAATTCCGCTATGTGGCAGTCCATGGGCAAATCAACTCAACTCCCAGTGCTTTCCTTCGATGGCTCTTCCTGGTAAGTAAAAATATCGCAAAAGAGGACCCGTTTCCAGCTGTTGATTACTAAACCATTCCCCAATCTTCACGGCTTTTCCTTCGATTTATATGGCACCAGTGAAGCTCTCACTAATCTAGAAATAATTGAAAAATTGTCTAACGGCTTTGGAGGGCAATTACCTAATCTTGGACTGACTGCAACATTTGAATGTGACCTCGAAAATGGAGAAACTCTCTATCTGGAAGTGGATATGCCCAAGTTCAAATGTACAGTGACTATCATAAATGGCCATCTTATTCTGATCGAATCTTCTAAAAAAGAAAAGATTGCCCGTTTTTGTTAAATTTCTATAAACTTTTTGTGATTATTCCTCCTGTCCGGTCACAGATCACCCAAGTGAGAAAACCCATAAGAACGTCGCGGTGAGAAATTGAAACCATCGATTTCACAATATTGCGCTGCATTTCTCTCGGATACTTCGACGCCTTTATAAACTGCTAGTCTTTCAAGAGGTCTTCTTCTTTTATTTCGATCCTTGTTTCTTTCCTAGAAATGACCGGCTTCCCAGTCTTCGACCTTCATCCAATCTTAGTAGAAAAGATCATAAATAAGGTATTTTGCCACTTCATTCAATCAAAAAAATGCTTTCAGCTCAAAGGTAAAAGTTATTTCCGACTGCAGCAGACATGTCATGATGTCCATGAATTCATCCGTACCAACCGGAATATTACTGTCTACTTGGATGGGCAATATTAGGTCGCGTCAAAAATCTTTAGAAAAACGCCATAACTTTTCTAGTTTCCACGCTATTTGGGAGTTTCAGGTGCCAAAATGTTCCTTGGGACCTGAAGAAAAATATGGTGAGATCCAGAAAATCGGAGGGGCTCGTAGCCGGCTACAGGGCCGCGCCGCAGTTTTGACAAAATTCCATTTTGAGGCATAACTTTTGAGGATCGAGGGATGTACAAAAACGGTAAAGATAGAAAGAATCTCCAGCTAGAGACGGTCATGCTGCATCAAAAAAATCCCGGAAATCTTTCACCCGCCGCGCGTAGGCCCTGATTCCAAAAAATGTATAACATGGCCGAGTGGGTTTTGGAAATTACGGCCAGAACGACCAGGGTTCAATCCCAGCCGGTGAGAAAACGGCGACAAACCTTTTTTTCTTTTTTTGCTTTTAGTGCAATGTACTTCCACGGCCATGTTATGCTATATTTCGAAGAATTCGAACAAAAATCCCTTGATTCAACCAAGCTACGCACATTTGTGGTTTTCCTTATAGTAAAATATAGCTAAAATAAGACAATTTCGCGAAACTATCGTAAAAACAATCTTAGTGGGTAAAACATTGTTTTCTTTCATAAACTTGCTGATGTGATACGATGACAAGCATTTTCTACACGAAATAATACGAAAGACATCAATGCGGCCTGTATGCTGCCAATAGGGAAAAACCACTAATGTGCGTAGCTTGGCTGAATCAGAAGATTTTTGTTCGAATTCTTCGAAATATAGCATAACATGGCCGTAGAAGTACATTGCACCAAAAGCAAAAAAAGAAAAAAAGGTTTGTCGCCGTTTTCTCACCGGCTGGGATTGAACCCTGGTCGTTCTGGCCGTAATTTCCAAAACCCACTCGGCCATGTTATACATTTTTTGGAATCAGGGCCTACGCGCGGCGGGTGAAAGATTTCCGGGATTTTTTTGATGCAGCATGACCGTCTCTAGCTGGAGATTCTTTCTATCTTTACCGTTTTTGTAAATCCCTCGTTCCTCAAAAGTTATGCCTTAAAATAGATTTTGGCCAAAACTGCGGCGCGGGCCTGTACCCGGAGATGAGCTCCTCCGGAATTCTGGTTTTCACCGTATTTTTCTTCAGGTCCCAAGGAACATTTTGACACCTGAAACTCCCAAATAGCGTGGAAATTAGAAAAGTTATGGCGTTTTTCTAAAGATTTTTGAAGCGACCTAATATGTTCTCCGTTTTATCGACACCACGTGGCAGTTAAACCGTTTCTACACCTTGGCGATGAATAATGGTCATCATGGACTGATAGGCAGCCCCATAAATTTGGATGTATTCCATGGAATTCGACTAGCAGAATTGAGCAATGGAATTAGTTTGTTTTTAACTTTTTTTTAAATGAAATCCATTTTCAGACATGTCATTTAATCGTCTTTGTGATTCTTTAAAGAGAAATCGAATAACCTGCATATCATTGGTTGTTCGAATAGCAAATTTCGATCAGGATTATTCACCCCAACATAAGTCTGGGGTACTGGATTACACCGTAACCGAGTGCAGCACCTTGTTGGATATTTTAAAACCGAGAAGAACCGCGTGGCTCGCGCCACAACCAAATCTGTACGAAACAGTTTATCATTCAAAAACCGTGGTATGTTTATTCCTTTGGGCTATTTTACAAATTATTAATTCAGCAGCGCGTCTCCGTAACTTTGAATGACGGCGCAAATATATTCACCTCAATTAAAAGACTTATTTCCACGTTCCCTGAAATAGTTTTAACCGTGAGCCGCTGCTCTGATCCTGTACTTATGGTTCACTCACTGTTAGAAGTTAGTAAAACCCTGAAATTAATTCCCAATTATTCATTTGCAGGTGCTCTCTTCTAAAACTTTCCAAAACCTTCGACTTTTCTGGTTCATTGTAGAGAGTTTGGAAGAATTACCTCTTACAGATGATCTAGAAGAGAAGTTGTGTGAAGGATTGGAAGTGCAGTTTCTTGGTTACGAAGTAAAAACCAGGAAGCGAGGGGTGAAAGAAGGCCGCTTATATGTAGAACAAACAGTTACGGCTAACGTTATCCCGCCTTGGGAAGGATGCCTTTGGACGATAATTATGAGACACTGCAAGATAGTGTGAATATATTGAGTAAGGAATGTTATGACTGAGAAATAATAGAAGAGATTTCAGAGAATATCAAGGATTAGCAGCTAGTTTTGAGTAAAACAGTGACGATAATGAAGAAACTCTTCAAAAAACACTGGTCAAATTGTCAAACAGTAGTCAAATTGTTTCTTTCTTCTCAGAAGTTCTACAGTTCTCTAAATCATTGAATAAAACTACAAGTGTTTTGATATGGAAAATCGATTCATCATGGGTCCATGTTTTCTGGAGTGAATCAAGGCTTTGAACAGCTTCTAGAAGCGCCGCATGACGTTTGCTGTCCATCCGCCAGTTTTGAATAAAAAATGATTAAATCACAAGAATAAAATGTCGAGAATGACACTAAAAACGTAAATTAACAATGCCCATCATCAGTGACTCTCTTATTCAGAATGTTCAATAAACGACATTTTTTATGGTAATAAAAATAACAATTACGATTAACTCTTAGAACAGACAGAATCGGGAAGCCCGGGTGGCTTCTGGGCCCACAATAAAATAAGTGTGCCTAGCCCTAGAGCGGGTTCCTCGGTCTAATATGAGGATTTTATATCGACGAGTAGGCGACATAGTCACTAGAGTTGAGATCTCCTTTTGGCCGTATCTTTTTCCAGCTGTCCATTTCTGATTTAAGAAATGTTCTTTCAATTCATCCAGAGATGGCAAAGGTCCAATGATCATAGTCGCTAGTTGGAAATTCTTCAAATTTGGGCAAGAAGCAGTGGCAAGGATCTAAATTGAAATTTACGTATGTTTCGAGTTTCCTGACTTGTAAAATTGCCTGGAGTAGATTGTAATTATTATTATTTGATTGAATCTGCACGCCGACTTCAACAAAAGTTGCCAGAAGTTTCGGTAAAGCGGGAAGAACCTGGCTCGCTTTTAACGAAAGTTCGACAGTTTTCTAAAATACCGAATAAAATTAGGGAAAAATAAGGGCTACCAGATTTTTTGCATGAAAAATCGATTCATCTGTGCTCCATGTTCCATGGAGGAAATCGAGGCGTCGAACTTTTGTAACTTTTAGAAATGCCGCGCGACGCTCTGCCGTCCATCCAATATTTTGATAGAGGCATAATCTTTCTACGGTAATCTTATTCTCCCGTAAGAAATTCAAATGCTGATCGAAGTCATCGGATACTTCTAAAAAATTTCTGGAATAAGGCGGATAAATAGGAAACTAACCGTGGATAATGGCACCGCGTAGCCGAGTAGCATAAAAACTGTCTAAATTGACCTTTGTTGTATTTTTTAGATTCTGGCGATCGCAAGACAGTTCCCTGGAGGTAAAATCGAACTGGTAGAACCCATCGATATAAACAGAAATCCGCTTGCTTTTCCGGATGAAATCATTTATCCAGCGACACGTCTGCTGAAGGCGAAGATAACTCTTCCCTTCTAGCTGAAATGGCAACTAGGGAAATATTGATATATAGAAAACCTTGGTTATTATTTTTTCTAGCAACGTTGGTTCCAGTTGATCGAAGCAGGGTGACATTCTGGCTGGAGACCGACAGACGAATGGCAGCAAACCTGACAGAAGCATTCCAGGAAAAATCAATTGATATGTTTGAAGCGAAGCTTTAGTAGAGATAAATTTTAAAAAAGTTTTATTGATTAGCGAATAAAACACAACAAATTGTAATTCTTTGACAATTTTAAATAAGAAATTTTTAACAAGTGCAAGGATCAGAAGTCTAGAATCCTGGACTTGTGATACAAACAACATGTATAGGGTGTTCTATCAGTCCTTCGAAGATCTGAAGATTATATTCACGTGAATCCGACGTTTTGATCAAGGTACAGATTTGGTTCCTTCCGTATTTGTTCATGGATGTCCACGTTAGATTGGGAAAGTGTACCCACAGTTCATGTCTGGATGGCATGTCTCCTTTAATCGTTGTGGATAATTGAAATTTTTTGAGCTGTGAATAAGGCTGAGAACTAAGGATCTGAATAGATTGAAATGGTAAATTTGTCACGCAAGGCCCCTTACTTCTAGAGCATTTTTGAGCACGTCAAAATGATTATTTGTGTGGTACACGAGCACATTTACCATTGGAAATGTCGTAAGCATTTTTGGTAATGCAAAATCGAGCTCATCATAGTTTACGGAAACTTTTACAGATTTCTAAAAACGTAAGATTAGGGATAAAACACCGCACATCTTAACCAAAGTCTTTCCTTGAAAAATGATTTCATATCTTTTTTTCCTGGGAAATACACCAAAAAGGTTGATATGTTTAGCTTTTACAACTTCCAGTAATGCCGCATGGTTTGCTGAAGACCATTCTGTAGACCCTCCTCCATGGAGGGTTAAATTTTCGATAGTTATCTTATTATCCCGTAGAATTCCCAGCAGCTCCAGAAAATTATTTTCTAAAATTGGAAAATGGGAAGTCTTCTTTGACACTCCGGTAAGGGAAAGTTGAAAAAGCTAACCGTGTATAAAAGCGTTCTTTAAACGAGTAGCATAGAGACCGGTTAAATTGACCTCTCGTGCATCTTTAATGGAGCCTAGTCGACAAGATAATTTACTGGTATAAATGAAGGTGAAGAAGTTTTTCAAACAAACAGAAATGTGCTTGCTTTTTCGGATAAATTCATTTATCCAGCGGCACGTCTGCTGCAAGTGGAAGTAACTTTTCCCATCCAACTGAAACGGTTGTCTACAAAATATTTAAACAGAGGAAACCTTGGTTATTATTTTTTCAAGAAGTGTCGGCTCCAGTTGATCGAAAGGGAAAGACATCTTGGCGAGAACAAGGCAGAATGGTAATGAAAACTAAGACTAAGCACGGACTTCAAAAATCAATTGCTTTATATGAAAGCGAAATTTGCTCGTGAAAATCTCGTGAAAATCGTGAAGAAATAATGAAAACACCCCAGGATAAAATGTCCGCATTTTTATTATCAATTACGGGCAATAATTATCACAACTGCAGGGAGGATTCTGGCAATTGAAATAATATCCATTCCTACAGTCCGTCGCCATCCATTTCTTTGCTATCGTCATCATCACACAAGTATTATTCGTGCCCACAGGCGACTGTCCAATTTCCCAGGGTTGATAGTCCCCCAGCTGGCTACCGTCCAACCATTGCCATTCGTCCTTATTCCATTGCAATCCAATGTAAAAGCTGGTATTTTGTATTAAACTGGTCAGAAATGTTGTTTTATTGGCTGATTCATCGGTCGCTACGATTCCTGAGTAGAATTGGGAGCAGTAATTGACAGCCCGGGAGAAACCCTGCGGTGTATTGACAATTTTATAGCAGCCTGAATTTTGATTTAAACACAAGAAGCAAACCTACTGGAAACTGGAGATCCTCTGGCATTATTCATGTAGGAATCAGAATTATGGGGACAGAAAACGTTAGCTGAAAACTCATAACTGAGAAATTACAGTAACCCACCATCGCATAAAGCATTAGCCAAATCCATTTGGGACCCAGAATTTAGATAATAACCTTGCGAGGCGATTTCCTTGAGCATTTCAGTATGAGATCCAAGTTTTGCCACATCTAAGCACTCTTTTTATAATTTTCCTTTAAAAAAGTCTTACGGTAAACTATCAAAATCCCGCCACTTTCTTTAAAATTCTCAGCAACGTGCAGCGGAGACACAACACCGGTGGACCGATAGCTGGCAGCCAGGATGACGATTACCCTCCGGGCATTTGGCCGATGGTTTGGACCGTTGAATTCTCCCATGGCGGTTCCAATTCCATCAGCTAAATTCGTTTCTTCCTCTCCGTTGTAGGGTAATTTCTTGATATTTTTGATATCATCATTGTTTACAGTTCCTAGTGACCGGTAGAGTGTAGAATTGTTGCCATATGTCACAATTCCAAGGCGACTTGTGAAATTCTGAACTGGCAATGGGTTGGGTTGGGTTACGCTGCCCGGTAGGCCAAAAGAATTAAGAAAATAACTCACAGACACTGTATAATTACCATATTCCACAGTAAGATGTCCTAAAGTCACTGCCGTGTAGTTCCAAGCAGTTTCCAAGTGATTTTCTCCCATGGCAGCCGATGCGTCGATCACGAAGACCATATCCAACCAGATTGTCGAGTAATTACACCTAAAAATAAGGAACTGCAGCCAGGAGAAAGGGGAGAATCACCCACGATGAGGCAGTTTCCAGAAGCAATTTTTGTCCGCAGATTGGTAAGCCAAGATGGCCCAATATCAGAAAACAGAAGGCTGTCCGGAGAAGTGGAGCCATTTTCCGTGCTTTCTGATAATTTTCATTATTATTGCTGCTCTCGAAATCCATTTACTTTTACCCTTTCAGTTGTACACGCCTTAGAACAAAATTAAAATATAAAAGAGGCCAAAAAACCTCTTGAAAAAATAATTTAACGTGATTATTAATAATTTTAAACAAATAAATTAATTAGCACAATAATGAACAGAATCACAGGGGATCATCTGACAGACGTAATAGTATCCATTGCGGCAGTCAGCCGGTTGCCAGAGTCCTTGGGCGTTGATGTAGACACATTGCAGTCCATTCTGGCCATCGTGAGCCGTTCCAGAGGCCCAGGGCTGGTAGGATCCGAGCGGAGTGCCATCGGGCCATTCCCAAGCGCGGTCGATGCTGTCATAAGTCAATCCGATGAAGAAAGCTGTCGTTGGTGGGGAGAACATCGACTGGAGGAAGGCTGTCTTGTCCGCTGTTTCGTCCAATGTGACCGTGGCGTTGTTGTATTGCACTCGGCAGATATTTTGGGCACGAGCGTAGCTTGTCTGCGTTTTTACTTCCATGTAGCAGCCTAAACATAGGGTTTATTGGTCCTGAGGGGAATTCTTACCGTCACTGGGAGTGTTCCTTGGGGAATCCTCCGTGTAAACTCTCTGCTGTTTAGGACAGAAGCAATTGGCTAAAGGGAAGGATTTTCATTTAAAAAAAGTAGGAAATTACCATCACAGAGGGCGACTTCCATTTCATCAAGCTGGCTGTTCAGCACAGAAGAGAAATAGTAGCCAGGAGAGGAGATCTCCTTCAGTGTGCTGGATTCAATTCCTCCTTCAGGGAAGAAGTCTAAATTCCTCCTTTAAATGGAAACAAATCTGTCTTACTGTAGACAATCATAACGCCATCAGCCTCTTTGAATGTCGTGGCAGCTTTCTGTGGCGCAGTCACGCCATCCGGATCGTAGACAGCGGCCATAGTAAACATCACTCGACGAGCATTTGGTCGATGGCTAGGACCATTGAATTGTTGCATGGCCACTTGAATAGCCGCTTCGAGATTCGTCGTCTTGTCTCCATTGTAGGGTAGACTGAATATGCCATCGATGTCATTGTTGTCAATGCTGCCTAGCGGGTAGACCGCCTTCGCCGTATCGCCGTAAGTAACCACTCCTACTTTTGTGTAGTAATTCTAAAGGGGGGTTTTCTTTTAAAGAAGCTGCTTACAGTTCCAGTGTAGCCATTTTTCTGGACATTCATGCTTCCAAGAAGTGTAGCCGCTGAATTCCACATGGCGTCGAGGCCATCTTCTCCTGTTGAAGCTGACGCGTCGATTAGGAAGATCAAGTCAACCCAGACACTGTGCGGATTGCACCTGAAAGTTAGGGAAATGTCAGGCTTTTGAAAGCCATGAGACCAAAAAATCCCAAAACTCACTGGCATTTGATCGATGTAGCCGCTGTTGGAGAAGGTCCGCAGGGTGAATGGGTCGAGTAGTCATAATAGTCATCGGATTCCACAGCAAGTCGATCACCTGAAAATACACATAAATTTTGTCCTAATTCTATTTCCACTTCTTGCTAATCCACGAGATTCGCATGGATTGACGGTGGTGTAGGGGCCGATGGTAGACGCTGGAGGGCCATTGATGTCACCTGGAAATAATTTCTGTCCATTTTCTTATCTCACAGAGGATTGTGGGCAACAGGCTACGTTGAAAATTTGCAGAGAATTATCATTTCTTATCTTTCGGGAAGGGAGACAACCCGCCGCAGGGAAAAAAACGCCCTTTTAGGGGTCGTTTTTGCCCTTGTTTCCAAAAAATTTCGGTTTTTCTTTGTTTGCTTCCTTGCTCTTTATTCCCAAAAATGATGAAGACTTACACGTATCAGCATCACAAGCGCCGTTTGCACATCCCCCGACTGCAACTCCCAGGGAATAGACAGTCTGTTCACAGGCTTTCTTCAAAATGCAGGGAGCCAAATTGGGCGGTGCATTCTTGATATTCGGCACATCGTAGACAGTAGAAGCTGGGAATCCGTTGAAATAAGCGGCATTGTTGTTCAGGGCAATGACAGTGAAAGCTTTACCGGCCATGTGCTGGCGAATGTAGTCGGCTGCCTGTGAGATGTCAGCTGAATTTCTAAAGGAACCAACTGCCCAGGTTAGAAGAAAAACTGACTTGCTGCCGGTGAAAAGAATCATTGTGGTAACACTGCTGCCATAATAGAGCTCAACAGTTTGGAGAGTAGTGTACAGGGTGGCGGCATTGCTTCCCACAGAAGAGTAAGAAACTTCGAGGGAATCCAGCTGACCACAGGCGGATGACAGGCTACCAGTGGGGACAAAGCTATTCACATTTCCTGTTCCATAGGAGATGAGAGCGATCTGAGTCGAATTTAATAAAATTCGAGTAATTTCTTACCTTTTGGTTGGTGCTCCAAGCGGTTCCTGGCAAGATATTGAACCGAATCCAGTCGAATTCATCTCGGATTTGAGCGTCTGTTAGATCCGTCGACGTATCGATGATGTAGAGCACAGTAGTGGAACAGATAGCATAGGCTCCTTTTTGAGCAGGACATGTGTACTGGGCGCTGGCTAAAAGGAACAGTACAAAGGAAAACGGACCATTACCAAGGCCAAGAAGAGCAAGGAAAAGTAGTCGACCCATTGTGCTGGGAGATAAGGTCCAGTCGGAGAGTCGCCATTAAATAGTGATCAGGATAAATCCCTAAGAAAACAGTGAAACGTCTATTCTTTCACTGATAAACGGGTTTGTACCGCCCAGTGCTGGCCTAAAGGGTGACTTCCTGCAAAAAGGACAAAGCCATGAGCACAGAGTCCATCTCTTTCCGGTAAAGATTACAGACTGCGAGGAGTCAGGGAGAGCCTTGGACTTTCAAAGGATCATTTGCTGATCTAGTAAATGGATGACTGTAGAAAGGGAAAGGTTTCCTCCATAAAGCGGCAGTTGATAATTAGTCGAGGCAGACAACCTGGCGCCTTTTTCCAATGTTGAGTACCACCACCTTTAATTTTTTTGCTACTTGGAGATCTATTCTTGTAGAAATTGACATATTGTGTGGCTTCTTGAACGCCAAACTCTCCTAACTAGAGACCTTGGCCAGTTTCTTGCAAGTTGATTCCATTCCGTCTCCCCCGCAGAAATTCCTCTTTGCGGTTAAGCCTTTCCTGATAAAAAAAGAGTGCGGACCGTGGTCAGTTAATCTTCGCCGGAAGGCTTTACGAACTGGCAAATCAACAACTTCGCTCTGTTCTGATAAATTTCTGCACTGGTTTCCGGTTCACCCTGATAAGTTCTTTCCGGCTCCACATACCGTAACCACCGACGATCTTTTTTTTCGAGCCTTTATAAATCCCTGTAAACAGGAGTCAAGGATTAGACAAGTTGTTCAAAGAAAAGCTAGCAATTTCTCACTTTTTCATGTTAAATTTCTGTTATTTTTAGTCATTTACAGCAAGAAGCCAAAATCATCCATTGTATCTTCCTGCTGTGGTGGTGGAATGACGAAGCAATCAGCCATCCAGATTGTTCCATCGGGTATTCCTACCAAGAAGGTCGCCGTCCCAGTCAATCTTCCGGGTGCGGTTAGTTTTCAATCTTTTTTTTTAAATTATTTAACTTTTTAGGAGTCTTTGGACTTCCTAGCCCGCTGACTTAACTGACGCTGCCAAAGACGCGTCCAAGCCCTCTTCCCAACCTGACTGGCAAATCAATTCGGATTTCTACATTATCAATATGAATGCCGAAGGAAATCATACAAAGGAAATCATATTGAGCGATCTAATTATCAGCATCGATGGAAAGTCTCCAATTTCGGCAACTGATGCAACTGAAGCCTGGTGAAAAGCCGCGTACCGTCGAGTTAGTCGTTGAGCGTCGTCTACACTCCTTCCCGGTATCAGATGAACGCCTCGCGAAGATTAAGCATCGCCGATTGGAAGGATATGCCTACTTTCTGGTCAACTGCGTCAATAAAGAAAAACCAGCCGTTTCGACCCCCCTGCGGGGGGTCTTCGGTTGGACGCCCGCTACGCGGGCTAGGAAGTCCAAGGCTTCGGATATTTGTCCGGCTCCGCCGGACTGTAGTCCGCTCGGCCCGTCACTCGCCTTCGGCTCGTGCCGGACCTCGCTTCCCCTGCCCACCGCTCCCTTCCCCTCAATTGCTTCCTGCAGCGAAAATACTGCAGAATTTTTTGCAGGGGCGATAAACATAAAAGCAAATAAATTATCCACTCTGATGAAATCGAATAATACCCGTATTCCGGGTGAACTCTGCAATTGGCCGGTCTACGCAGTCAAATAAGCGTGTTTGATACTCAGCCCCACTCTCATTGGTGATCTGTTTGAAATTCGCCTTCTCCACACCGAGAGCAATCGAATGATAGTAATTTCGCTTTATATGGACGGAAAATAAGAAATACGCAGCCAAATGAGCATTTGATACTCAGCCTCATTTAAACGGAAAATCGTCACCGTATTCGACTTCCTCACGCTGAGAGGAGTCGAACGGTACCTATTTTATTGAAAAAGAGTGGAAATTGACAAATACGTAGCCAAATTGCACATTCGACCCTCAGTCTCGTTTAATGAAAAATAAGTCGCAGATTCTGACTCGCCAGGCTGAGAGTAGTCGAATGATACTAATTTCGCTGCGTAAGGATGAAAAATAAGAAATACGCAGCCAAATGTGACATTTGATACTCAGTCACACTTATATTGCGAAATAATTATAGTGGAGCCATAAACAAAAAAGCAAAAATGATTTGAGCACACTTGTCACCGGCGGGGATCGAACCTGCGACCCTCACTTCGTGCGCGCGCCTTAGACTTCTCGGCCACAATTTTTCGACATGTCAACGGACAGACGCACAGACACCGTAGCGTTTTAGTAGTAAGGGATTGAAGAAAGGCAGTTTGGGTTTTACAGTGTCACCGGTCAAGGGAAAAGCAATTGTTTTATCCGTGAAACCTGGTAGCATTGTAGAGCAACATTTTGGAATTGGAGATACTCTATTGGATATTGATGGCGCACCTCTTCCACCCATGACACTATGTTCCTGATGAAATATCCCCAAAATTTCTTCGACAAAGGAGGGTTTACTGCAGTGGTTGAGAGACCGGCAACCCCGATTAATCTGCATCTTTTGGAAAATGCTAATAAGTCGTTAAAACCACAACCTCCAGATATACTCATGGGACCTGATGCTGTTAAAATTGGGAGAGATGCTGCAGAACTTCATATGAAAATTCTTAGAAAACTCACGCCTACAAGCTGCTTGACTGTCGATGTTCGTAAGGCAGCTGCTAATAAGACAAGGACCACTGCAGGCGAGTCCGATATCCGAAAGGTATTCTATTTTTATCCCTTACTACTAAAACGCTATGGTGTCCGTGTGTCTGTGCGTTGACATGTCGAGAAAATTATGGCCGAGTGGTAAGATGTCCGCCTATCATCCAAGTTCGATCCCCGCCGGTGGCAAATGTGTTCAAATCATTTTTGCTTTTTTGTTTATGGCTCCACTATAATTATTTCGCAATATAAGTGTGACTGAGTATCAAATGTCACATTTAGCTGCGTATGTGTCAATTTTCGCTCTTTTTCAACAAAATAGGCTCCGTTCGACTCCTCTCAGTGTGAGGAAGCCGATTACGGTGATAATTTTCCATTTATTGGGTTGTTACATATGTATTGTCGCCGCTGCTATTCTTCTCTGCTGAGATTCCCGCTTAACCGTTGTTGCCATATGAAACACAGCGCCTTATAAAGCTTTTTTTGCTCTACAAAAGACTATATGTGGAAGCCCCATAGCTTTTTATTTCAGGACTCTAGAACAGTTTTTTGCCGAAACGGTAAATCGTAGCTCGTCAAGCCTTTTCAAAACGCGAGTTTCGTGCTACTTCTCCAACATTGGGTAGGAATAACCTATGCTAAGTAGTTGACTATCGCATACAAAAAAGAATCCCGGAAAGCTTTGGCTCCACGAGCAGGAACAGAAATTATCTCCGCAGCGCCTCAAAAAAAGACCGCCAAAATGATGCCGCATCCTGCGAAGGTAAAAGGTCGTTTTCCGGAAAGAAAATCATATTTCTGAGAAAAAGAGAACACTTTGTAGGGATAATTTTTTGCGCTTTTTAATGTTCTGACAGCAACAAGTATGAATACTGGCATATTTTTCAGCAATTCCGGGGCATTGCCATCAAATACCCAAAAACTCGGTAATGCTCTAGTCTTCTGAAGATGTTGAGTTATTCCCAAATTACACAGGGCGTTTTGTAGAACATCATCTGTTGTATCCATAACTATAAGCAGAATTTGAATAAATTGTCGGACAATTCCGGAAGAGCCCGGGTTAGCTGTTCTTGCACGAATCAACATGTGCCGCGTATTTCGTACCTCAGCAGGGAACCGTTTTAGTTTCTCAAGAAAAAAAGCTACAGGGTTCATACAAATATCATTTTGATGAGAAAAGAAAGCTCTACAAGGTACTGTGTCGTATATGGCAGAAGTCCTTAAGCGCGAATCCCCCCAGAGCTGATTATTGTCGGCGACACCACTTATGTAACAACCCAATAAATGAAACTGAGTATCAAATGCACCATTTGGCTGCGTATTTTATATTTTTCATCCTTACGCAGCGAAATTAGTATCATTCGACTGCTCTCAGCCTGGCGTGTCAGAATCTGCAGCTTATTTTTCTTTAAACGACGCTGAGTATCAAATGTGTCATTTGGCTGCGTAGTTGTTTATTTCCGCACTTTCTTAATAAAATAGGTACCATTCGACTCCTTTCAGTGTGAGGAAGATGATTACGGTAACGGCTTTCCATTTAAAACTGGGTATCAAATGCACATTTGTCTGCGTATTTCCTAATTTTCATCCTTCTACAATGAAATTAGGGTTATTCGACTATTTTCACCAGGGAGAACATGAATTTCATACTGCCAGCGTATGAAGACGAGGCTGAATATCAGATGCGTAGATTTGGCTGCGTGTGCCATGATTCGGATCCTCAGTAATGTCACAGTTCTTGGTTTTATCTAATTACTTTTTCTTTTGATCGCGCCATACGAAGCAATTGAGAAGAAGACAACCATGTGGAGGGGGAGCGAGGTCCGACACGAGCCGAAGGCGAGTGACGGGCCGAGTGGACTACAGTCCGGCGGAGCCGGACAAATATCCGGTGCCTTGGACTTCCTAGCCTGCGTAGCGGGCGTCCAGCCGAAGACCCCCCGCAGTGGGGTCCAAACGGCTGGTTACTAGATATATTTCTTTTTTTTAGATAAAAATCGCAACGTGTTCGGTATCCACGGCTATTGGCAGCGACGTGGAAGACGACGATGAGCTTCGTAAGGCCAAGCGCAGATCGCAGTCTAAAGATCAGATGAACGGCGACGACCTCTAAGTGATAGCGGTTGCATAAAAATTTCCTCGATAATGTGTATTTATCTATATTTTCCGTTGTCAAAAAATTCTTGGTTGTGGTAAAGATTCTCCTCTTGACAAAAAAAGGGGGCAGAGTCGATCAGGGCTGTGCTGGATATCGGGTTTTAGCCAAAATTCCGGATTTAAACCCAAAATTTCTCGGCTACGAATTCTCCAGCATTCATTGAATAAAAAATGCGGCTGGTATATACGTGGAGCACTTTAAAGAACCTGATGTTCCTTGTATCTCCGGAAAATATGGACCATAATTTATTTGAAAACAAAAAATAGAATCGGAAATGTACGAAAGTTCAAAGTTGACCACTAAAAGTTGAATGATCCGTTAAAGTATATGAGAGCAGCTCAATGTCAAAAATCGTCAACATAACATGGAATAACAGTCAAAATACGAAAAAAATCTGAAAAAAATTTCATTTACTTTCTGTTTTCTCCCGAAGAATATGGCTGCAACATTTCTGTTGTTTTTGCTGCTTATTTCATCGGCCTATTGTATTTTACCTATTCAAGCATTTTTATAGTCTGTTTCAAATGGAAAAATCGGCCCTTGGGCGGTTAAATGTTAATTCGATCTAGGCGCATCGGGCCGTCAGATGGGTCAGATTGATACTTTTATTTTTGAAATCTGCATTTTTCTACCGATTTTGATATTATTTTAGCAACAATCAGCAAAGTTCGTGTCCCTTATGAAAAACGAAATTTTTATGAAAAAGCCTTCTCAAAGTTTTTTTGAATTTTCGGAAAATTGTGCCAAGGTTCCATCACTCCGAAAGTTTTTCCATTTGAAACAGACTATACTTTTAAAACGTTCTTTTAACAGCCACGAATGTCGAATGCCCTGGTGGCTGGAGAAGAACTTCGTATCCAGAATCTTGTAACCTTAAAGAAGCCTATGAAATTGGCAATTTTTGTTGTCGTAAGTATTGTAATTTATCCAATTTATTCAATTATTTATCTACAGCGCGAATGATATCAGAAAAATTAAAGAATGGAGGAATTATCTGGCCGGTAACTGGAATGGAATTTGATGAAGCGAAAAAAACATGTTCTACTGATGCTGAATGTAATGGAGGATTTTGTGATAATTCGACATCGATGGGAACGTGGAAGGGAATAAAAGGGAAACTTAGAAATTGCTACAAATGTAAGCAAGTTTTGAAATAATTAATTTATGAAATTGGCCTATTTGAATCAGGGCTGCTGCTACTGAAAAAAATTGATTTCCAGCTTTCAAATGTCATGGAATATTGCCCAATTCTAATATAATCCTCTGTAAAACCAGCAATAATTGTCCAGGTGGCTTCTGTGACACCGAAATGTCCGAATTTGTCCCAGAGATCAAATGGAATGGAGACGGAATCTGTTGTCAAATGCGTAAGAATTAAACTTAACTTATAGTAATGCTTTCAGCCAAGTGTCCTCTGGCTAACCAACTCGCTGACAAGTCGTGTAACTGGGACGAGGAGTGTGATAGCTTGGGTCTAAAATGGTGTTTAAACATCGTAGGCGGTCAGTATTGTTGCCCGATTGATAAGAAATACCTCTGTCCGGATGGTAGTCGACCAAGTAAAGTGAAAAACAAACTAAGTCATCAGAAAGGAATGCTGTTTGAATGTATGAAGAATACTGAGAGCCGAATTGATATATCCGGTGGAGAACAAATGTGTTGTCGTAAGTCTCTGAAATATTGAATGGAGATCCTAATCCGCCTTTGCATTGCAAGTGTCCCATTTGGTTACGCACGTAAAGATATTTAGGCGTCAAAAAACCATATCTTTTCAGCTCGTATCGTTTCTCAAGATTACTATTTCGTTCGAATTGATATGGAACCTTTGAATCCTGGACAGACTTGTGCAAGTAACAGCAAGTGTAACCCTAATGAATTTTGTGGCGTGTCGACACTCGTAAAGTCTATACAACCATTACCTATTAGTCACTGTTACCCAAGTATGCCTAAATATACAGTATTCCAAAGGGCTTTTAGAACCATCTTGTATAGGAACTTCGGCGGTAACTCATCCCTCAAAGGGATTGAAATACTGTTCAGATAACGAAAAATGCGGTACGAATGAAGCTTGTGACATTTCCGCTCTCCAAATTCATGGAAAAGGAATATGTTGCTCGTGTAAGTTGTCTTTTTAAAAGGCCGTCCTGGTAGAAAAGTAGTGAAAAAAACCGGAGAAAGTAAATGACCACCAAAATTGCCATATTTTCAGTTGAATGCGATACCGGACCATTGGAAGCAAAGTCCGGAATAAAGGGAACATCTAGGGAAATCTGTACCGGATGCGAGAACGAAAAAGATCAGTGGAGTTACTGTGGCTATGAACTGGTGAATAATCCACAACAACTCGATGTCTGTAAGAAAGTGGGATCTGGCTACAGACAGTGTACATACCAGCGAGAGCCGGCCAAGTGCCCACAAGGGTATCATTCTCCTCTACGTAAGGAACCCAGCCATGAATTGATGGAATGCAATACGGATTCTGATTGCTGGTTTCAAGGAGAAAGATCACAATGCGTCAAAATTAACTCGTCAACTAAAAAGATCTGCTGTCGTGGTGATTTCTGCCCGGATATTTGGTTATGGCGCAAGAACGAGAAGCCCTGTGTTCAGGACAAAGATTGCCACATGGAGGACAGTAAAGGATTTTGTGATAAGACGACACGCGAGGGTAACCAAGACCCCAACGGACATTGCTGTCCTCAGGCAGAGGTCATAGATCAGATGATTCAAGTAGATGGACCGTATCGTAGTAACAAGGATTGCACAAAGTTGGAGGATTGCTTCGGCCAGAATAGATTCTGCGATCCGTATAACAAAAAATGCATGTATCACAGTAAGTGAGAACAGTTCACGAACAATTAAATAAATTCCAGGAAAATCTTTGGTTTTGGGCGAATTACAACCTGGTAAAACATGTGATAAAGATAAAATGAATTGTGGTGAAAATCGGATAGTTTGTATGGCCGAGGGATTGTCCAAATCGCCACAATGCTATCGTCATCCAAGGGATCCATGCGACACAAATGAACAATGTCAACAGGCTGGAAAATATTGTGCCCCAAAAGATAAAACAGCTAAAGACTCTCTCCTTGATTGCTATCTAAGTAAGTCTTCATTATATTCTGCTGTTTAAAGGCACACTATCGCTAGCGCAGAAAGTACTCGTGTGCTCACCTCCCGCACTGATTTTGAGTTTGATTTCATGTTTCTATGTTGTTCTTTTCTGTTTTTACTTGAATACACCAGAAATTTATAAATTAGAAAACGATAAAACATCCTCATTTCATTGTATTTTAGACTATGCTCACAGACGCGGATTCTACGACAATCCGTGACCATTTTTTTAATTTCAGTACCAACGGATGCTGTCATGGATAGCACTGAAGTTGGGTTGACGTTATGTAGTGGCAATACATCTTGTGGTTTAAACAACGAGTGCCATTTGGATAACACGCTTGCAGGAGTTAAGAAAGGATATTGTAGGAAAAGTAAGATCTCTACGTTTTTTTACGCTTCGGGAAAATTGGCTGTGCTAACCTCTGAGCCTTCTTTTTCCAGAGGTCCACCGACAATGCCGAGGACATCCAAGACTGGTCTACTACAAAGGCTTTATTTTACCATGTTCTGAAAATTCAGACTGTCAAAACAATGAATTCTGCGACTTGGTGGTGAAGCCGGCTTTAAGCACGGGCAACGGATTCTGTTGCTCTCTGCCGGCAGGCGGTGACGGAGAGCCTGTTCGAAATTTCGATGTCGGCTTGAAGACATGCGCAAAAGACGACCAATGCGACCAGAAAAGTGGAGAAATTTGCTCAACGAAATTTACAAAAGATGCGGATTCTCTTTGGAAACCAGAGGACGGTGTTTGCTTTAAAGGTACGCTTTAGATTTTTTTGAAATGCAAAGTTTCAGTCAACTGGTGTCCCGTTTCAAATCTTCCTTTAAAAGAGCAACCGGCTTGCTCCACAGCCAAAGATTGCAAAGTGTCCACGGGAGAAGCAGCTAACTGCGAGCAGAGTCACTGTTGCCCGAAGAATACCAACGGTCAAATCAGCCATCCTTTCGTAACCAAGACGACATGTCAATCTGTAGAGCAATGTACCGAGAAGAGAATGTTCTGTGATCCGGAAAAAAAACGCTGCACCTATTTTGGAGCTGATAATGATTTCGTGACCACGGAGAAATGTCCAAAAAACAAAGCAGGCTGTAAGATAAAAGATGTGGCTGGGGTTTGTGTCTATGCGAACGAGGATCGGACAAAAGATCCCCAATGTTGGGTAAATCCACTGCTGGGACGGAAATCGGCGACAGGCACCCAGGAAGACGACATCATTAAAACTCTACCTGCCATCATTTTCGTCATTGTGATCCATACTTTGATGATTGCGGCGGCCATTGGGGCAATTATCATCATTTTCAAAATCTCCAGGAAGAAAAAGGCCAAGTTGGCGAAGTTAAAAGAACAAAAGAAAAAAGAACAGCAAAAGAAAGAAGAAGAAAAACAAGAGAAGGAGTAACCAAAGATAAATAAAGAAAAATTAAACAATTGTTGCTTTTGTGGCTTTTTATGCCTTTAGGTGTCTACTGGAAGCTTACTAGCCAGGAGTCCATAGGAAAAATAAGATTACAGACTGCAGAATAAAAGATGCAGCGGGTGTCTGTGTCTATGCGGACGATGATCGAACAAAAGATCCACAATGTTGGGTGAATCCACTGCTGGGACGAAAATCAGCGACAGATATCGAAGCGAGTGACAAGAAAGGAGTCCCCAGTACAAGTATAATTGTCATCATCGTCGTCGTGGTTGTCCTCATTCTGTTGATTGCTGCTGGAGTCGTTGGATTTTTCCTTTACAAAAAAATTGACAAAAAGAAGAAGGCCAAGCTGGCAAAGATAAAAGCGGAAAAAGAAGCAAAGGAAAAGGCAGAAAAGGAAAAACAAGGAAAGAAAAAGGCAGAAAAACAACGACAAGCGAAGGAGGAGGCCGAAAAAGTACGAGCAGAGGAGATAGAAAAGGAAAAGGAAATAATCAAGGAGATTCGAAAACGTCAAAAGATATTTAGATCAGAAAAAGAACGGCAAAAGACAGAGACGCCAGAACAAAGGAAGGAGAAAAAGGAAAAGTTGATTGTAAAATTTTATATGTTCTTTGGAAATTACAGCATTTTCAGCATTTTCAAACCGAAGTGTTGGGTATGTCATCTGAGGAAAAATTCGCTGCGCCGGTCGTAGTACTTTAAGCAGAAGACGGACATCCATTGTTGATCACTGTGTCCGATGCAATAAAAGTATCCGGAGATTCATTGTTTTTTACTGTACTCTGTTTGATTTTATGGTTGATTTTTCTGTTTCAGGTTCAGTCAATTTTTCCATCGGAATTCTTCTTGAGAAATCTCAGCCCATGGGCCAATTTTAAGAGTTTTCTGCATTCAATACGTCTTAATCTTAATATATAGCGCAATCAAAAGTCCGAAAGAAAAGGGGATATTTTTCTGGTATTCTCTGAAAGCCCGTGGGACCTTCGTGTATGTTTCGGTTTCAAACGATATCCATTTAACTCACGTATGCTTCTGAAGGCTCGCTCGCTCCATTTGCCAGCATTTTCGGGGATTATATTTTTGGGAGCCGAAACGAACAGCCTTCAAATTCCAGGGTTTTACCGCAGAAAAGCAATTGCCTAGAAACTGTAATCTTGTTTCTTTGAACCACATGTTGTTCTGGAAAGTTTTGCCATTTCTTGTCAGTTGATTCCATTCCGTCTCCCCCGCAGAAATTCCTCTTTGCGGTTAAGCCTTTCCTGATAAAAAAAAGAGTGCGGACCGTGGTCAGTTAATCTTCGCCGCAAGGCTTTACGAACTGGCAAATCAACAACTTCGCTCTGTTCTGATAAATTCCTGCACGGGTTTCCGGTTTCCGGTTCACCCTGATAAGTTCTTTCCGGCTCCACATACCGTAATCGTCCCACCTTGGCTTGTGCAGTTTGGCTTCTCTTTGCTCTAGGACACCAGCGGTTCCATTTAACTTTACACTATGAGCTAATTCTGTTTTTTTTTGCCATGATTTCGTAGTAGAACATATTTTTGAAATAACAGTAACACAATTTATTTATTATTATCAGAGGCTCTAGCCGTGACAGTCACCAATCAGATGGATGCGAATCTAGGTCAGCTTTCGGGCCAAGAATAAAATAAGTATGAGCAAATGAGCTACGATGTTGAGCTATTATTTTATAGCCAAAATTAGAAGCGAGTGGGAAGTCCATTAAATCGTAGTACCATTTCCATTTTCCATGCCCACCAATCTTCCAATTTAATCCGAGGGCTCCTTCTATTTCTCGTTCAGATGGCAGTCCCTCATCTACTTTTACTTGCAGCTTAAATTTACGAAGATTTGGCAATGGAACAACTTGAAAATGCTGTAAAGATCGCGGATTGATATTAGCCCCTTCCAATACCTGTATGACCCATTCAAGGAAAGTGAAAGCATCTTGGGATGAAGGAAATTGCAAATGAACGCGTAAGATAGGAAATGTATCGAGCAATATTGGCATAATTTCGAGCATATTATGGGGGTCCAGATGAGCACGTAATATTTTCTAAGACATTCTTTTACATTGGATGGGACCAAAACATACCAGTGACTCGAAATTGGAAAGCACTTCCAATATGCTGAGATCAATATTGATTACTTCAACATTCGCTGGTTTTAATTGATCAAGAAATTCTTTACACTGATATTGGCATCCGCCGTTTTCCCAATCAATATGGATTCTCTCGCATGTTATCTGATTTTTCTTTGCGAGATTGGTTAACATCAACTGCCCCCTTCCACCTGAAATTGTGTTATAAGATAACGGAATTCTAGTTGATTTCCAGCCTTGGGGAGAGGAAACTTGAAAATCAGGAAACCCGCTTTATTAAATGCGCCATTTTCTAATGGGAAATCTGGAAATTTGAACGTTTTCCCTGATTTTCAAGCGTTCTGTCTCCCGAGGTTTCAAAAATCGCCTATAATTAACTTACCACAAACGTGGAGCATATTTAACCGTATCCTTTGGAGTCCATCCACCTTATATTTTTCGCCATTACGTTTTTGATAAAATACTCCAGCCCATTCTAAGATAAAAGTATACGAATCATCTTTGAAATGAAAAATATGTTGATTGAATGAATTCAGCTATCCAGTGACAGCTCTGTTGCAGACGGAAATAAGTCTTTGATTCAAGCTGGAATTTTACTCTTCAGTAAAAAAAATAAAATAGAAAACCTTGGCTATAACATTTTCTACAAGATGTGATGATAGTTGATCGAATTTCGGAAACATTCTCTCGAGAAGAAGTCAGGCAAATGATTGTAGGCGCAGTCTCAACTTCTTTGGATAGTAATCGATAAATTTCAATGAAAAGCGTGGCTTTTAAAGCAAAATACTTGGAAATTATGAAAAATCGCCACAAGACACCATTCCTTTCAAGAACTCGAACAAATTGCTCCTGCTATCCTTTCTCATAATAAAATCAGCCAACATAATTTCTTTATTCTTTAAAGTACAATAAAACCCGTATGAACCACTCGTATCGACGATTGTACTTATTATCAACAGCTCATTATTGAGCAAAATATCTGGAAAATTAAATTACTCGAGGAGAACGTTATCATCAGAAGGCGGCGGAAATGGCGGGTTTTTTCCAATAAAATCTTCCAGCTAAAAAGTGAAACTATTGGAATCTTTTACTTTACCTACCTCTTCCTTTAAAATTTCTTCCTTGTAAGCAAATCGAAGAAGCAATAGGACTGAATGAAGCAATTTTCCATCAATATTGATTATAGGGATTAATTCCAGTACCTAAAAGGACAAAAAGGATAAAAATTTAAAAAGAAAATTTACGAAGAGGATCTGATCCATTAAAGATAATTGTTCTTCTTTTACAATCTTCTGCATTTTGGGATTCTCAGCAGATTTTGGACAAAATGAATCTAAATCACGGTCCATGTTGTGCACAACCGCCGCTCCTATCTGAATTTTTTGATTAACAGGGAATTTGGAATATTCCGGCTACCTCATCAGCTGTTCTCGCTAATTGTTCCTCATAAGAATGTCGAGTGCAATCTTTCAAACAATGGATTACTCCCAGCTCGATTAATTTCTAAAATTGGGGAAATTGAGCCAAAAATTATATAAAACCCACCTCAAAGACGCCGTGATCATCCACATCGCATTCATAATAATCGGGCAAAACTGTAGCAGTCTAAAAAAATTGGACAAGAAATGAAGAAAATTACCTTGTGTCCCATAAGTATCATTTCCAATAGCGTTTCAATTATGGGATACATGTAAATTGTCTTTTTGTCATATTTCGCTAGGGAACTTTCTTCACTGATTTTCAAACCATCTGGAAAAGTAATTTTTTGAAGTGGAAAAGGCTCACTGATCACAATTGGACGAAGAACTTGGGAGCCGTTTCTGGGCCTCATTTTAGGGAGATCATCATGGGTAAGAATAATTTGAATAGAAGGAACTGGAAAATATTTGTTTTACTGAGGAAATACGGCTATTTTACGGTATTTCAGTCAGAAAAAAATACGAAGAATTTAAAAAATGAGGAGAAAATGACCAGTACTTTTCTCCAATTCCTGTTCCATTTGGAATTCTGCTCGAAATCGTTCTACTTCTTCCATGAGGTTATTCCCCGTCGCGTCAATTTCCTCAAATCCATCGTTTCTTTGCTATAATCCTCATTCTTCTATTCGATTATTACTGAACCTACCCTCAAAATAAATGTGGTAACATCTCGACAGGATAGGGGCTCCTTTGGCAAATTGGCGATAAATTCTTTTGTTAAGAAAACATTCCTGAAACGGTTTAATTTATACAATTTTCAAATACTTACGGTGGCATTTCATAATCATGAACGATATTTTCATAATTTGCTTTAGGACCGTTATGGTATTTTTTTCCGCATTCCGGGCATTCGTGGGGTTTTTGCTCTTCTCCTTCATCGGAACCTGATCCATCTTCTTGTTTTGCCCCGTTGGAAAGTAAAATTCCTGGAAAATATGGAATTTATGCGATAAAAAATTTGAAATTCTTACTGTCTTCTTCATCCGCTGCCTTTCGCTCTTGTTTCTTTTTCAAATATTCCGCTTCTTCATTCTTTTCTTGTTGAGCGAGATAATTTTGCCAACGTTCTTCTCTTTCTTGATCTTGTCTTTTTACTTCTGGATCAATTAGACTTTCTTCTTTTCCTGAAATAACCACAAAATTCTCTCTAATTGGCGGAAATCCTACTCCTTTTCCATTCCTCAATAGAAATCATCTCATCGTCAGCTCCTGATGCCGTGGCCGCGTCCAATTTTGCTCGATAATTTTCCCACTTTGATATATTTTCTAGCAGTCTTTGTTGCTCTAAATCGTCAAAATTGTTTCGAATCTAGTCAAAAAAACTCACCTTCTTCATTGTGTTTCAGTTTTAGCTCTCTTTTCTCTTCTACTGTAAGTTTCGGCTTGTGTTGGGGGTTTTCTCGAGCGTCTTGCCCTCCAGCGAACACTTTTAAGGGCAAACTGCTGCCTTCATTCACATTTCCCCAACAAGTCCCACATTTTGACATATTTCCTTGGAATTTTTGTTGTTCTAAAGGGAAATTACAAACATTTAAAACAGAAAGTCTACCTTTTGACCCAATTCCCAATTGCTGTACTCCTCTTTCTTCTATAGGAAATTGTGGTTTGCGTTGACCTCTAATCGCAACAGGGAGTCCTCTAGTGCTGGTGCCATAACTGGCTTTTTGAGAAGCATAACTACTTTGTGATCCAATTGGATTCGACGGATATCTTCTGTTACCCCGGAAAAATCGAGGGTTACCCCTTTGTGGAGGGCTTGCCGGTCTTCTGAAGCGAAAATAATCAAAATTAACGAATTTTACTTACTTTGGCGTCCCTCGCCTAGTTTGGTAGGTGAATGGTGTAGTCATTTTGTTGGATATTACCTAGAAATATTGTTGTGATAACTTTATTAGAGAAAAGCATAAAAAGTAAGCGAAAAAGCCCAAATTTTGGAAGCGGGCGGCGCTTTGTTGTCCACCGCTTTTATTCAAACAGCTTTTTGGCCCAAATCATTCTAATTTTTCTTGTAAGAAATTGTTTTATTTATTTCAAGCATTTATTAAAGCAAAACTAAGAGAAAACAAATAAAAATAAGAGGGAAAAGCCTAGGCCGTCAGGCAAAAAATGCCCGTTTCAAAGGAGAACACTTGTGCATAAACAGACGGAGAGAGAGAAAAGAGCGCAGGATAGAAGGAGACGAAAGGCGACATAGCAGCGGGGAGACGCAGCCGGGTGAGAAATTCATAACAATAGCTGTCGAAAAATAACATATTTATTATGAAGGAGACAACTGATTTGGTTAGGCTGGACAAACAGAATCGGACTACAAATAGAGACTCGCTGTGAAGAAATCAGAATGCTGCTCATCATTCTACGCAATTCTAAAGGCAACGATGTATGATATCGGCCCTGGGAGGATGGATTGTCTGATGCTTATTTTACACTGTCGAGGATTCGATTTAACTTTGAGGAAAGCATGCAATCGTCGACCTTCGCCCTCTTTTCGCTCGGCAATCCAGCGTAGATTTGGAAATTGTTCCTTTAAAGTCTTTTTATTTGGGCCACCATCCTTTAGTCTTCCCCATGTAAAAAATATTCTCGGGAGGGATCGGACAAAAGGCGGACGATAGGAGAGTACAAACAGGGAACAATATTAAAATACCCAAATAACCGCTCCTTTTAGCGCTCATCCTCGAAAAATTCTGCCTTTCCTGGACTAGATCGCTATGTTGTATTTTATTCGAAATGAAATCATGCCGGAATTGGTGGTTGGGGGCTACTGGGAAGATAGCAAAACTTCGACTGACAGCGGCCGCAGCCGTAAGTTCTCGGCTGATCGACGACGTCCTCGGTAATCCCAACATTTCCATCGTATTATCT
Source organism: Oscheius sp. DF5033 (assembly GCA_964036215.1). Lineage (NCBI taxonomy): Eukaryota > Metazoa > Nematoda > Chromadorea > Rhabditida > Rhabditidae > Oscheius > Oscheius sp. DF5033. The sequence goes on along the minus strand of CAXIWN010000002.1, from coordinate 4,654,376 downwards.
TCGAAAACCATTTGTTACTAAAAGTTAACCAAAGAAAAGAGATGTCGAGACAGTTTTGACCAAAATTCGAATGGAGTTGACAAGAATTGGACGAGTCAACTTGTTAAATTCTGGTCAAAGCGGATTTCGCTTCGGCCGTCAGTCAGTCTTCTCTCGTCTTTGGCAGTCGGCGGTCGTCTCATCAATTAGGTCACGTTATTTTAACTTTTTAAATTACTATATTTTTACCCGATTGACGGGTATTTCTTTTGCCGCTAAAATAACCCCGCCAGTGAAAAGTAAGACGGCCAATGGGACTCACCGAGCGGCAGGCTCGCGCTTCTCGGTGGCCCTCGTTTTCGAGGTGTCCTGGCCCGGTTCTCCGGCTGTCGGCTGGTATCCTCTGTGTCCCAGTCTCACGTACTTTCAATGTACAGTGTGTACGCAGCGGCCTTTTGAATAGCATAGATGGACCCCGATGCCAATAGGAGAACTGGAAGCTCTTCTTTCCTTGTGGGCTCTCAAATTCGACCTCTAGCCGACTATTTTGATTCATTTTTGGTCTAAAACATGAAAAATGATTAAATTTTCTTTGTATTTCTAGTTTTGTTGCTCGCCTATTTATTTTCAGGCTGTCTGAACCGACAAGTCGATTGAGAGTAGTGGAAATGGACTGTAGGCTACAAGATGAAGAGACGTCGCGCCACTAGAAATACTGGAATAGTTAGTCATATTTTGACCGCTCTAATTTGGTTTATTTTCTAGAAATGGCTACAAATTTGTGAACCAATGCCAAACTAATATTTATTGAATCTTAATGTCAATAGACATTTTTCAACAGGATTGAAAATGGAATTCTTTACTGGAAATAGTGAGAAATTGATGCGATAGGGAGACATGGACAAGATTGTCAGTTATTTTTCTCTTCTTGTAATGTGATTTTTTATTTCAGTGAAAATTTAATACGGCTAATAATTATAAACTTATACTGAACTAGAAGCTCTAATCGACTATTTTAAGCCAATAATTACTGTAATATGAAAAGGACTCGCCGATATTTCGAACATTTTCAAGGTTTGTTACCATTTCGCCTATTTCACCGATACGTTTCGTGCGCCACGGTCAGCAGCCAGTAGTTTTGCAGCTTCATTTTCGTCGTTGATTTTGTCTGGAAATTGTTGCGAAATTGTATACGAGCGCTATCGCCTCCTAAAAGCTCCGGTTACTCGAATGTATTTCTTTATTTTTAGGTCAAGTCGCGGTTGTCCTCTTGAATCTCATTGTTGCCGCTTCCTAGATATGGAGTCTAGAGCTGGAAACGATGTTTATCACCTGGGAAATTGTTTTATTTGAATGTTTACTCGAGGTTTGTTGCCATTTTTCAATCCGTAGTCGTAAGAAGTCAACTTCTCGCCGCTCTGACGGTGTGTATTTGGTTTCTTGCGACTGCCGTGGGCCATCTGCGCGGAAATGCCCCTGTTTCATCTAATCTGGGAGGTATATCCAGCGGGGATGAAACGTGTCAATGGCACTTCGTACACGCGGCCCCGAGAATTTTTGTTCAGAAATTGCTTTAGCTTCAGGCAAAGCATATCCTAGCATATTCTAGCATATCCTGGCCGCCGATTGCGAGACGACTGCCTGTACATGCGTATGAACAAATGAGCACGGACCCACAGGGCTTTTACGCCTGTAAAGCAGAGAAAAAAAAGGAGAAACGATGGACAGCGGTCAGTGCAGTACAGGGAACAGGGCCGGCCACTGACGAGCGATGGAGAAGCTGTCGGATGCCTAAAAAGAACCAATTTCCGAAAAAAAAATTCTCGGGACCGTGTGCACTACGCGGAACTGCCACTGATCCGTTTCATCTAACACCACAAAGAAGCTTTTCCAGAGCAGATGAAACAGACTAGGAACATTTCCGCGCAGATGAGCCATGGCAGCCGCAAGAAAGAAGTTGACTTCTTACAACTACGGATTGAAAAATGGCAACAAACCTCGAGTAAGCGTTCAAATAAATCCACTTCCGGGTATAAAAAATTCTTTCCAGTTCAAACACTATATGCCTCGGTATGGGGCGACAAAAATGATCAATAGAGAACACGGCGTGTAAACCTGAAAATAAAGATATTGATTGGAATAGCAGGACGATTTTAAAAGCACACGGCTATAGAAAATAACTAGTCACAGCAATTTTAGGCAAGAATTAAATTGATAATGAAGCCTCAAGACTGTGGCTGTCACAGGACCTGACAGTGAGGTCTAACTACAGCGCATAATAATCAGTGAACAAATGAAAAACCTTGGAAATAAATGTCCGGAGTGTCGACGGCTTTCTTTTTTCTCCATACAATTTTCCCGTAGCTTTAGCCTCTTTACAATCTCCAATTAAATAGGATCGAGCTCTGTTATATTCACCATTTCAACTGTATCAAATTTCCACTGAAATCAAGAATCACATTATAAGAAGAAAAAAATAACTGACAGTCTTGACCATGTCTCCTTTTAGCTTCACTTTCTCGCAAATTCCAGTAACAGGTTCCATTATATCTATTGATATTTAGACTCAATAAATCAGTTTTGCACTTGTCGTCGATTCATGTTTTCAAATTTGTAACCATTTCTAAAAAATAAATCAAATTAGAACGGTCGATAGATGACTGACCATTCCAGTATTTCTAGTGGCGTCTCTTCACCTTCTCGCCGACGGTCCATTTCCACTACTTCAGACAGCCTGAAAATAAATAGGCGAGCAACAAAACTAGAAATACAAAGAAAACCTTGTAATTTTTCATGTTTTAGACCAAAAAATGAGTCAAAATAGTCGACTAGAGGTCGAATTTGCGAACCCACAAGGAAAGTAGAGCTTCCAGTTCTCCTATTGGCGTCGGGGTCCATCTGTGCTATTCAAAAGGCCGCTGCGTACACACTGTACATTGAAAGTACGTGAGACTGGGACACAGAGGATACCAGCCGACAGCCGGAGAACCGGGCCAGGACACCTCGAAAACGAGGGCCACCGAGAAGCGCGAGCCTGCCGCTCGGTGAGTCCCATTGGCCGTCTTACTTTTCACTGGCGGGGTTATTTTAGCGGCAAAAGAAATACCCGTCAATCGGGTAAAAATATAGCAATTTAAAAAGTTAAAATAACGTGACCTAATTGATGAGACGACCGCCGACTGCCAAAGACGAGAGAAGACTGACTGACGGCCGAAGCGAAATCCGCTTTGACCAGAATTTAACAAGTTGACTCGTCCAAGAACAAAGAATTTGACAAGTTTACGCGTCCCATTCTTGTCAACTGCTGACGAATTTTGGTTAGAACTGTCTCGACATCGCTTTTCTTTGGTTAACTTTTGGTAACAAATGGTTTTCGAAGATAATCCGATGGAAATGTTGGGATTACTGAGGACGTCGTCGATCAGCCGAGAACTTACGGGTGCAACCACTGTCAGTCGAAGTTTTGCTGCATAAGCGAGAGTTTTTCTCAGCCAAGAGTCACTTTTTTGCCACTAATTTGAGACTAATACAAATGCACCGGACGATTTATTGAATATGTCTAGATTATGACCACATCGTCTTCAAAGCACTGAAATAGGCCTGGCCGTCTGCCTTATCTTGGGACATGCGCTGCAACAGCTGCCGCCTTTCTACTTGATATTTCCTCAAATGATACCAAATTAAAAGCGGGGAGAATGCCGTATAATAAGGGATTATCTAAAGAACTCTATTTGCTAGAAATTGGAAAACCCACATTTACAAAAGTGAGCGTACTCTTGAATAGTTGAGAATTTGTCCAATCTGGCTTCAAATAGAAGGAAATCCCGTTGAGTGTTCCGTACAGAACTAGAAATACGGTAAGACATGTGGTCTGCGGTGTCAATATTTTGAGGACAATAAGATTCTCCGCATTTTGATATCTCCTCACAGTATCGGCAACCGTACTGGAACTGAAAAACTTAACTTTTAACACAAAAATTGGGTAAAAATGAAGATCATTTCAACCAACCTAGCTGTTTGCGCCTTATTGTAGTGAATAACAATAAAACAACCAAGAAAAGTGATCAAAGCCACGATCGTATTGAAGACGCAAGTCACGTAGAATACTTCCTCAACTGTGAAACCATTTGAAGTACCGCAATATGTTGTCTGCTGGGTGAGATCCCAATTTTTGAACATTAAAAGGACGCTAACAATGGATAGAAGCACCTGGAAAAAAAAATAAGTTTCGGGAGAATTAGTCAGCTAGAGTAGTTCTTTAAAAAAACTATTAGATCTTTAATTTTTCAGGCTATTTCTGACACCGAGTTTACGAATTTCATAATGGTTCCAATCTTGGGGAAATGATCGCTCAGGGATCTCGTGGAAATCAGTCCAATTTTACGTTCTCCAAGGCAAACTCTTCGAATTTATCTCTTTCAGGTCCATTCAGGTCCGTTTTTCCTAAGATTAAAAACCGATATTAACATTCAATGAATGAAAGAGTCTATGACAATCTTGAGACGTCTGTGCACTTGAGTCATTGCTCTATGCGCGGCTAACGCGGCGGGTAAAATTAATTTCAGGAATTTCTTACACACGTCACAGAAAATTCAATGAAAGCGGATGTTTGCTGGTTTTCTTTGAATCTTGCAGCTAATAATTTCGCGAATATAATTTCTACTCGCAGTGCAATATGGTTGCGTATTCGTCAAACAGCCACTTACCACAAAAATTCCCAGGAATGCTCCTAAAATGCCGTTCATTTTCTCATATTTTCCAAGAAAATTCGTAGCTGCAATTCGCTCTACAATCATGGCCATTTGACAATAGACAAATAGATTGGTAGCTCCGGCTGAGGGTAGCCGGGACCAGTAACAGAAAAGATTCGAAAAATAGAGATCACAGAGACTTTCCGAAGTCCAGAGGACATACGTGTGGATAATCTGAACCAGATTTTTTTCAAAATTTAAAAATACAATATACCTGCAATCCGGCAAGGGATATTCCATGGACTAGATAACCACCAAGGAGGACATAAATGAGGATCTTAAAGAGAAGAGTAAACTTATGAAAAAATGTAGCCATACATTAAAATTCCTATGAAAATAGAGCATTTTCCTTCCGTAGATAAGAAACGCCGTGGTGAAAATAATAGAAAGGATGCTGGCAGCAATATGAACATAGATGGCGACGTGTTGGGGTGTACCTTCATAGTAGGCAAGGGCAGCGATACAACTCTGTAATATTTACTGTTCGGACAGATAGAATGCTAGTTTACCGGGATAATATTCATACAAAGACAGTGGAATCTTCTTTACTTTTGTGGAAAAGATTTTCTGATTAAGCGAAAATACTTGCAACACAGAAATGGACAGAAGAAATTGAATCAGCAGAGATCCTGAAATGGATGAGACTTTGGAACTTTGATGTCAGAGAGCACATCCAATGAAAAAGGAAATTGGCTTTTTTGCACATGTTTCTTGTCCTTTCTTAAATGAGACATACTGCAGCTGCAGTCTATAAAGGGTGTAATCAAATTACAACGGGAAGACGAAATGACACGGGAAGGTAGAAAACCTGTGGACGGATCTGTACAGACTACGGTTCTACGCAAGCAAATAAGTGTTCACCTGATTAACAGAGTATCATTATGAACGTTTTTCCTTTCGAGGGAAATGGGCAATATCCGGGAATTAATTCCAATAGGAAAAAAAGTACAAACTACGCAGGATCCCTGAGAAGTGAAAAGCCTGGAAAGTGAAGAAATTTTTATAGAAGAAGTGGGATAAAAGCCGGCAATTTACCATTCAATTAGACGGCGTCTGTTTCCCCTGTTGGGTGGGGGTGGTTCTATTCGAAGGATAATTGCAAGAAAATAGAAAAACACAAAAGGTCAAAACATGAGAGAACCCTGGAAAATGGAATATAATATTGCCTAGACAGAGGTAAAGGCATAAAGCCGTGGAGGTAATTACAGCGCTGAACCTAATAATCATCGCCACATGAGACGTCAACTGGCGAGTATAATTTTATACCACAGAAAAAGTGAGGTGTGACAGGGAAAGTAAACTGAAATCGACGTCAACAACATCTGGAAAAGGAAAACCATTTCTATTTCGGAGTTTTAATGGAAAACACAATTGGCCGTCCGGTAGCCTCATTATAGCGATTCTGAGGCCAAGGAGAAGACAATATTGTGGACAAGGATATGCCTACAAACATAAAGTACAACAAATAGTTTGTTTCTTATGGAATACTGAATATCTAACATTTTTCATAATCGTAATGGAACAGGTGATTCACCGTACAAGTGTACCTTTTGAACTTGTTCTCGCGACATTTATGAATGAGCTCATCAACGTTGTACCCGTGATAAAAACGAAACTTTAAATAGGCATGCAAAAACTCATAAGAGTGGGTGGCTATCACTGATGTTAGTACGTGGATATTTTGTGCCGAAGGAGAGAATTGAGAACAAAGCCAGGATTAGGAGCAAGGATTTTATGAGAGACAGTGGTGTCGTCGCTCATCACAATATCCGAGAAAAAAAAACAGACAAATAATGATCCAACATCACTAGGAACAATTATTCTTGCAGCTGAAAAAGGGTGACAATTTTGGACAAAGCATTTTTGCGAACCTCTTGGCCTTGGAATTTTTTAGCTGTTCCCGGAAAATAAAAACAACCGGCAAACTCAGGGCGAATACAGATTTATTCACTAAAATTCACAGAAACAAATCAGATCCAAGGATAACGAGGTTTTTCTGGAATACTTATTGTGGCTCGGTAGAAGCCTATGAGATCATAGTGGAAATTAATTCAACCAATTACTCAATCGGCAAAAGAGGCTGGAAGATTTTTCAAATCAAATATTCTACATATTTCTGTCTCTTCTATGTTTGCCGTTGAAAAATCTCCAACCAATTGGATTTATTCTTCTGTCGTTGGAATAATTTCTTTGGCGTCGAACCATTTTACTGTAAATTGGAAATCACGGAGCGTTACTGTCGTTGTTGTATACAGAATCTGAGAGCATTTCATTTTCTAAATTGTATTTTACCTCGAGGCTTAGGCTTAGGCTTAATCGAAAATAGCCTTTTTCATCTTGCAGCTAGAAATATTGTATAAGAAATAAAAATTGAAAATAACCTTATTGATAACTTTTATCAGATGAGTTGAAACGAGATCGAAAAGAGGAAAACCATCCATTTCCAGAACAAGGCGAGATTAGACGACAAAATAGTGTACAGTCGTCAAATTTAATTCGCAATACGTGTTTGCGCACTCCGTGGGTAAACATAAAAGAAACATGACCGAAAAGATATATGAATGAACTCAAGAGGGATGTTGTATGAAACACCAAAACCTTATCCAAGTTCCTTAATTTTCCTCCGTAGTCTTGAATTTTTGCCGACAAATGGTTGACTCATTGCTGATGGAACTACATTTATGTTCCCCCTCGTGTATGCAACCTTTTAAAAGGATAATCTGATAATCCGGTATCAATCTATCCGCGCATATCCGCATTCGATTGTTTGAACCTCATTTGGCGGCCAAATTTCAAAGATGTGGGTCTTTTTCTGGTTTCCACTTCTTTTTGTCGCTGGAGACGATGTTTTGCGTTAGTTTATTTTCATTTTAAAAGCCCGCCATCGTTCAGCATGCCAGAGTCAAGGATTTTATTTAAATGAGTCGTGGTCTTCGTGGCGTCTCCTACCTTATGGTAACTTCTCTGTAGAAAATGGTTGTTCTTATACGGTATTTGATTAAATTATTTCAAAGAGAAATTTCAGTTTGTTTATCCAAATGACACAGCTCTTTGTGGTCAATTCTACGGCAGAGAAGAATATTATCAGCCATGGTATGATGATGCAATTGGAGGAATCGATGCATTTGGAAACATAGTGTACACTCCTTCATTTAAAACTTGTACAATATTTACAGTAATCTTGTTGACTATATGGATATGGTCTGCCTGCCTCCTCCTTGGTATTCAGTTTTTCTACCACCCAAAGCTAATGCCGATTCAAATTACCCAAATGGAATTATTCGCCTCACTTCGATGGATAATTGTACGCCCAGTACTTGTGCAAAACATCAACTGAAGAAAATTGACGCATTCAAGAAGAACAAAACGGTGGCAATTATGCCAGGAATGAAGCCATTTATCATTCTTGAAAACAATAATACTGACCGGATCACGTACAATTTCACTGGAGACTTGTCAGCAGTCTATGTGAAGTCATCCAATTACTATCATTCCTATGAAATACCAGCACTAGCTGCTGGGTCATTTTTTCTATATAATGAAGCTGGACAAATTATTGGAACGTAAGCTGCTTTAAAACTTTTTTAATAGGTATTTTAGCCCCGTTTCTTGGCAAAATAGTGTCCATAAATTCCAACAGCTGATTGTTCACGAAATGGCAGCAGGTACTCCTGGTCCATATTCGAGTGCACCCGGATTATTGATGGTTATACCAACTGCAGGTAATTCCCTCATATTTTACCAATCTCGGTTAAAGATCTCGATGGCATTGTGAATCCCAAATTCATACAGCCAAATTATTTTATGGTTCCTCTGATTGATGCCATTCATGGTGAAACGTCTGTGACAATTGTGGATGCTGACAGCTATAGCAATTATTGCGTACAGTATCAACTCAAATACTTTACATTCTCTGTAAGGATTACCGTATTTCAAGATTTATAATTTTAAGGAAGATATAGAAATTATTATTCATGACGGTTTCCCAAAGCAGAATATTTCTGAGGGCATGATTGTGCTCAGATTGAAGTAAGTAAAACAGCGGTTTTTTTTCTAGAAATCCTTTCAGTGCAAGCACTCTGGAACCGGAGTACATTTTAAGTTTGGGTTGTACAAAAACCTTCCGTGTTCTCCATGGTAGCGTCAGCTTTCATGTATCGGACTTGGACAGCTATGTGCTGAAAAATGATACATTAAAAGGTTTCATTAAACCGGAACTTAAATCTTTGAAGAAAAATCAGAAGACACAGCTAAATTTTCCTTGTAATCCTTTGTATCAATTAATTTAAATGAGATTTTAGGCAAAACACACAAGAAATGTAAATTCATTGGAGAAATAACCTTTGAAGACGACTCTCCAGCAGATTCGAAAGTTGTGTTGAACACAAAAAGAAATGAAACAACTGAAAGACTAACCCTCTACCCGCCAGGGACCACCTCATTTGAGGCACCTGATCTCTATTATCTTCTACTTGAATTCAACAAAGGCGCGATGCATTTTGAGATTACAGAAGTTGATCTGTAATAAATTTTTGTATCAATTTCAAATAAACTTGTTCAAAACACCATAAATTGGAGCATTTTTTGCGATAAAACCTTCAATTTTAAACGATAAGTGGGTGACTCACATTATTGATACAGAGATGGAACTACATTTATGTTCGCTGTACCAGGAGCAACCTTTTAAAAGGATAATCCGGGATCAATCTCTCCGCGCACATCCGCATTCGATTGTTTGAACCTCATTCGACGGCCAAATTTCAAACATGTGGATCTTTTTCTGGTTCCCAGCCCTTTTTGTCGCTGGAGATGAGGCTCTACGTTGGTTTATTTTCATTTTAAACCATCATCTCATTCAGCATGCCAGAGCCAAGTAATTTATTTAAATGAATCATGGTCCTCTTGGAATCTCTTACCGCATGGTAACTTTTCATTAAACTCGTCGTGTTCCTATACGGTTCGCTATACTTTTTTGTTGAATTCATGCAAATTCAGTTTGTCTATCCATCTGATACAGCCTTGTGTGGTCGCTTTTTTCCTACTCAACTCTATCAGTATTCGCCTTACGGGTCAATTGGTGGAGTGGACGCCTTTGGATCAATAGTGTAATTGCCTTTCCCTGATTTAAACTACAAAAAAATCTTGTTTACAGTAATCTAATTCAGTACAACCAGATGGTATGTCTGCCTCCACCTTGGTATTCTGTTTTTCTGCCACCCTCAACTAATTTTTATACTAATGGCCACATTTATTTTCCTTCAATGGATAGCTGCACTTCCAAGAATTGTACAAAATTCCGTTTAATGAAAGTGGAGGCTTTTATGAACAACAAAACAATCGCGATTACGCCGGGAATGAAGCCTTACGTTATTGTTGCAAACAATGGAACAAGGCCATATATCACATATAATTTCACAGGAGATTTATCTGCCTTCTATGTTAAACCACAAAATTTATATAGTACTCATGAAATGGCAGCCTTTGGAGCTGAATCTTTCTTTCTTTATAACGATGCTGGGCAAATTATTGGCACGTAAGTAAATTTTAGAAAGGGTTTTAAAGGAGTTTAGCCCAGCCATGTGGCAAAACAGTGTCCAGCAATTCTCTCAGCTCATTGTCCATGATATATCTGCAGGCACCCTTGGACTTTACGACCGACCGGGACTGTTCATTGTCGTACCAACAGCAGGTAAACTACAGCATCCACGAGTTGAATGCTTGTTTTCACAAATCTATGCATATTTTGAATTTACTTTTCCATTCGCAATACGCAGTTAGACGTGGCTGTTACTTTAATACTATTTCAGATTTGGATGATCTTGTACATCCGAAATTCGTCCATCCGAATTATTGTCAAGTAACCAGAGTAGATGCCAGTCATGGCGAAACAGCGGTGACAATTGTCGATGGTGATAGCTTTAACAATTCTTGTGTATACTATATACTACAGGATTTCGAATTTTCGGTATCGGATACCATAATCTCATGTAGAATAGTTTTAAGGAAGATATTGAGATTATTATTCATGATGGTTTCCCTAGCAAAAACATTACCGAGGATATGATTGTGCACAGATTGAAGTAAAATTTCTTCAACACAAAAGCAATGATTTTTTCAGTGCTAGTACTCTTGAACCGGAGTATCTCATCCAAATGGGTTGTACAAAAACTCTACGAATACTCAAAGGATGGGTTACGTTTTTCGTATTTGAAACGAGGTCTTATCTTGGACGAAATAGCACGATTAAAGGATTCTTGAAACCGGAACCAAAAGGATTAAAGTTGAACAAGAAATTTGAGCTGTATATCCAATGTAATTCATACAACTTACCCGATTTTTTTTCCTTTTAGGCCATAACAGACGTAATTGTAACTATACCGGTGAAATTACTTGGGCAGATGACAGCCCCTTGGATAGTCAAGCCGAGATGATATTTTTAGATCGGGGAACAGTCAGAAGACTAGTTTTTTCACCGCCAAATTCAACAACTTTTGAAACAAACGACTCAAAATCCTTATGGTTGGAAATTACCAAAGGGGCAATACATTTTGAAATCACTGACGACTTGTGAGATTGATCCAGAATAAAGATTAGCATTGTGCAATTGCAGCAGAGATACAGTAGAGCATGCAATAAATCCCACAATGGCAAGTGGATTAGAATCGTCTGAGTCCTCTCAGCGACGAAAGGTCTGTTTCAAAGATAAACCTTTCTACTGGTGAATCGGTATTTTAAATACCGGAAAAGAATGAAAAGAGAAAAGAAATTTAAAAATGGTTTATAAAAAGTAGAATAAATTTAGGGGAGAAAAGTACAAAGAACTCGTACAAAATTAGCCCTTTGTATGGGTAAGTTGGGGCTGAATATGTACGGCTGCGGTATGAGAGCCTTGGATGCAGACTTCGGCTGTACCAATTGTCCCCGGTGGAAAGGATTTATTTCTATTCTATTTTTATTCTCATCAACGTCTATTACGTGTCGAATTGGTTTGGGTTTCTTAGGGTTGCTGTTGACGGAGTGCTCTCAACCAGTGTTTACCATATATCCTATCTTTCCATCTTTCTGGTGGACGTCCTCTCTGTCTCGTGTGTTCTCTTGGTTGCCACTCGCATATTCTCCTTGGCCATTGATAAATGAGGAATCATTGCCAACCAACATTCGTTCCATTTCTGCTAGACGTCCACTTGTACACATTCCTCTTACGTTGATGGTTCCTATCCTTAGCAAACTTCTATGATCCTTCACCATTGTTGGATAATGGCATGTTGGATAGCATTGTTGGTGGAAAGGATAATGGCAGATTATTCAGAAAAGAGGGAAACCAGCCATTGGAGAAAAAGAACAGTGTGCGTCCAGCTGACAATTCCCTTTGCTGATAACAGCGAGTTTTTTCCTGTTTGAGAGCCATTGCCTAGGGTCATAAAAATTCATGCGCTCTTTTCTTGTTCCCTCAAAATAATAGAAAAATAAAAAATTCATATAATTTTTATACAATATACATAACCGGTATCAATAATTCAATATGTTTCGAGCTGTTTTCTTCATAAATTCTATAACACAGTGCATAATCCCGATTTTTGTGGTGGCGGTGCTGTGCTTGTTGTCAGCGTAGTTGTCCTATCCTGAAGTTCTTATTATTTATTCGAGGTCTTATTTTGCCAGGACATACCTTTTCTATCACAGAAGCACGGCTCTTCGTCCTTTCCAATTTATCAAAGGTCGATCTTGGTGGAGGAAGGCGAGAGACACCATTTCCACCTGGAGTCAAGGCATGGGGATTACTGGCATCGGAAGCTTTTTTGGGCTCGGAGGATCCAGCATTGGCTGATCCTAAAATATGAGGAAATTTAAATGAAAATATACTGGAAATACCGATGCTGGTGACAGAAGTAGCTCGGGCTGATCTTCTTCGTTGTTTGGCCTCAGCTCGGACAGCTGGAGTATTGTGGAGGCAGAGAATTGGGAATTGGGCGCAGCCAGAGAGCTGGGCAAGAATTCTGAAAAAAACACAGGTTTTACGCATTTTGGGCACAAAAAATTGGTCTAAAAACTTTAGAAGCTTACCTTGTTCCATCAAAAGATCGTATCAGCTGTCTGACAGGTTTATGAGCATTGAATGACGACAGAAGAGTCCCAGTCTCCGATGACCAGGCTTCTATCCATGAATCTTCCATGCCTAAAACCCCAATAATTTATGGAAGGTCTCTTTCTTACCAATAAAAACTACCGAAGCATCTTGAGTCAAAACCACGGTAGTCAGTGGGGATGATCGATGAATTGTATGAAGGAAATCGCCTGTAGTAACACTCCACACGATCAATTTCTGATCTTTAGCTCCTGAGACGACAATTTTCTCATCTTCATCCAGGGCAATAGAAGTGACAATATCGTCATGTCCGACAAGAACCTGCGTCAAGTATCCGGATTCCATTTGCCAAAGTTTTAAGGAATGATCAGCTGAGCCAGTAGCGACCAGGACACCGTGCTGGGTGGCGGCAAAACACGTAATCTCCTCATTATGGTAGATTTTATTCTTCTGCTGATAGCCGGCATCGGAATATGCCCAGATTTTCATTTCCTTCGAATTTAGAGCGGAAAATGCGAGGACAATTTTTCCAGCTGGTTGGACGTAAATTGGAGGAAAAATTCCGTCCATGTAATTTTCCTGAAATTTTTATGGTGCTCATTATTCGTTGATAGGATTACCATAATGCTCTCCATATCGTCGTCATTTAGACTCCACATGAACATTCTCCCCTCACGGCAGCAGCTGAAGATTCTGCCGCCTTCGATGGCATGGATACACGTTACTTCTGTATCATGGATCTGGAAAACAAATTTTGAAAGAAGATTACCTTCAATGGTGTAATAGCCATCGGACTGCGGACTCTAGTCCCAAAACAGATTGACGTCCAGCTTTTAAAAAAAACTCACATTCATGTCCCTGAAGACGATTCCCGAAGCCACTTCTATCACTACAATATTTCCATGGGTATTGCCTGCCAGCAGATAGAGACTGTTCAAGGTAAATGCGAGACAAGACACAGGAATTCCTTTTGATTGAATTGCCTAAATATGGGAGAAATTAAATGAATTTTAAAGGAATAGGTACCGTGGTAACACACTGACAGATTTCCAAGTCCCAAATGGCTATTACACCATTGAAGGTACCACAGGCGGCTACCTGAAAGAATGAGTTAACCAAGTTTAAAATTCAATTTAGCGAAAATTCTTCCGCTTCAGGACCCAGTCCACTTTAAAAATTCTGACCTTTTCATCCGGGCTCATAGCTATAGCCGTAACAAATCCTTCCTTATCCTGGCTGGTGTCATGATTATCATAGGCCCTTTTGTGCACATTCCAAACTTGTATCTTCGGTCCACAACCAGAAATCAAGAAAAAATTATCAGCTGTCAGCTAAATTAAGCCCTGTGAAAATGAGTAATACTCCCTCACTTTTAATGAATGCACAGGTGATGCCTGCTGACAATCCAAAATGTCCAAAATCTGTCCATTGTGGATATCGTAGCAATAAATCCGAGACTTTGTCCCAGCGAAGAGTTGACAATCATCTTGGGCAGCTACCAGGGCGTTGACTTTTCCTTCATGGCCCATGAGCTCATGGAGTTCTTGGGTAGAGACGGTGGAATAGACACGGAGGGTTTCATCCTCACAACCGACTGTGATGTAGGAATCATTTCTGGGAAGGAGATTACGGAAAAGGAAACTGGCTTACGATGTTATTGCTACACAGCTCACGGGAGCCATTAGACCTCCCAGACGGCCGACGACATTTCCTTTTGTGATGCTCCAAATGTGGACGACGAAATCACCGGAACCTGGAAGAAAAGTTTAGATAGATCAGCTTTAAAAATTGCGGAATGTTCAGGATGTGCCCAGGAATTCTGATCGAAAAAAAGCTGAAAACTCTTTCTGCGAAAGGAAGAGAATTTCCCCAGCAATTTCTTTAAAAGTTTGCTCCCTTTTCCTCTTTAAAATCAAAAGATCTCTGCTACTTTCTAATAGCAGAAATCACCCCCGATTAGTCAGAAGTTCAATCTAGTTTAGTCGTCACCCACCAGTAATCAAATATTCATCATTTGAAGTCAGCTGCAATGAGACCACAGATCCCGTGTGTTCTGTGAAATTCCTTATCAGTCGCTCATTTTCTAGATCATAAACCTGAAAGACATCTAATTCCCGGGGAAAATTTATTAGCTGCTGACCTTTGCAGAAGAGTCAGCTGAGCCGGTAATTAGCAGCTTATCATTGGTGCTAATTATTGAACACATGACTTTTTTCTTGTGTAATGTGTAGGTTTTGAGATTTTCACCCTAGAAAAGAGTAAAATAAAAGGAGAGGGAAAAATTTTACCGTAAAAGCCCAGATTTTGGTTGAGCAATCTTCTGATGTACTGACAAAGAAATTACCATTATTACTAGTTGAAAGGGAGGTTACTGTTCCCGTATGACCTGAAATCGTCTGCATCAGAAAAAAAAAGAATAATTTAAAATCGAATGACAGGAGAATTTTTAAAAGAGGCTTTTAATTTAGTTTACTGACCTTTTTCTGGCCCCAAATTCCGAAAAGAACGATTTTCCCGGTTTTTTTTCTTTTGCGCTTTTGAATTTGATGTTTCTCCATAAAATTTTGAGCAATTTGCCTGATTTTCAAGCAGATCCTGAAGCGCTCGATTCCCCATAGGCTAAAATCCGACTATTCCCATCAACAACTGAGATTCCATGAGCGATTCTTCCCAAATTTCAGATTCTCCCGCTTGTTTTTATTTCTTTCCAAGACCCAGAATGAAAAAGCCCAACTTTTTTGGTGTCCCGTTTAATGGAAGATTTTATCTTACCCGTAAAACTAGAGACCAGTAATTGTGAAGGAATATGATACATGTAAATAACACCCGGTGCTGAAAGATTTCCAGTAATTAGGACATGTTGATGATTATGCGTTGGGGCGAGGATCGTATGGCCTACTTTCCAATCCTAAAAGTTTCTTTTATTTGCTCAAATACAACTCACTTTTAAAGTAAAACTCCTGCAACTTTTCATAATTGGCGGCGGTATCCAGCAGGAAAGCGGCACGAGTAATGGCTTCCGATGAAATGTATCAACAAATGTCATTGATTTCTCGACTAATGTATTCAGAAAATGACTATTTTCCGCTGAAATTGAATTCTACGCTGAGGAAATTGACATTTTCCAGTACATCGGGTGTATCTTAGTCGGCCAATTACTTCGGCGGTTAGTTGGTCGGGATCACGGACGATGGTTGGCAGCGCGGGGAGGAGAACTTGCTCGCACAGGACTGAAATCTTTTTTTACACTGAATCGTGAATATTTCGTGGATCAGAAAATGTATAGCAAAGAAATTTTGATCCAAAGAGCGTAAATTATTATTCACCGCCTGGGAATTTCCCTGGGAAATGCCACCAACCTTGAATGTCGTGGTGCAACACCTGCATTGCGCATTCTTCATAAAGAGTTAGAAGATGTAAAATCCCACAGGAACAGCAAACAGCGTCAAGGTATTCAAATTGACACAATGTCCAATCTTTTAAAGAATCCATATTGCCTAGAATACTTGGGTTACGATAGGTTAGGCGTACTACCAGTGTGGAGGAGATGATACCAGAGACAGCGGAGCTTTCTCACATTGAAAGAGCCATTATCCCTTTTTGTCGCTTGTGGAAAAATGTGATAAGTTATTTTTGATCGAGGAGAGGTGATCTCCTGCTCATCTAGACTCTCGGATAAAACTTCTGACATGTGGTTATGAGCATCTTTTATCACAGTTGTTGAAGGCAAATATCTGAAAAAGGGAGATATTTTAACGTGTTGAAACCCAGATAAGATTTCTGGGAACTTTTACACCCGAAAATTCTTTTAAAATAAAAAAATAACCCACCTATGACGAAAGATATGTATCAAGCTTGCGTGACTAAGTTGATAAACTATTCGATTATCTAGAATGACCTTTTTGAAAAGGGAACCTGAAGCTGTTTTTCTATAAAATAGACTAATTCCCTACCAAAATTCAATAAAATATTATCCAGTAGCAACGGATCGAAGCAAAAATCCCGACCAAGGGATTCCATCAGTGGTCGTGTGGTTGACAACAGGTCAAAGAGTTCCAGCGCTGTTAGACCATTCAGCGAGCAGACTAGATATCTACAGATGTTTTTGACCGCCTCGTCTCCTAATGCTGCTTCTAGGCGTTTTAATCGACCTAGAAAATAGGGAAAATTAAAACTAAAAGAGGCGATTACCTTCGATGCCATTTCCCATAACACCGCTGTTGATCTCTAGGAGTTCGTCCATCAAAGTTTGGGCCAGGATAATGTTGCAATTTGTACCGGATAGCTGGAAAATTTTTGTAATTGGTGGAATGAGAAAAAAGCAAAGGATTTTAAAGGGCTTCAGATGAGAAACGGCTCACAGTGTTCAAATTCCTGGGATATGGCTGCCGGTTGCCAACTTCCCCTTTCGAAATTAAAAAGAAACAACTAGATTCCCCCCTTTTTTTTGCAAACTCCCAGGATTTTTCTGTTGGTCAGGTTATGGGAATTATTTGACATACCTGATGTTTTATGAGTGACAATTGTTCGCTGCTAATTTTCCTGTTCATCGTGGTCATGTTCAATTTCAGCATTTCGATCATATTATCCGCTGTCATTGGATCCATATTGACCGTCTGCTGTATTGGAAAGATGGAATTAACTGTACTCGTATTCAGTGCTGTCATGTAGATATACAGATTACTTGGACCCTAGAACTTCCTTGTTTACATAGAAAACAGACAAACCTTAGTTAGACGTTGATTAATGGCACTAAGAAAATGACCACTTTTAGTGAGATTTACATCATCGATGAATAAATACAGCGGTTTGTCTAATTTTTTGAGCAGATTTTCTAATTCGGTAATTGTTGTACTCAGGAGAAATGACTGAAAGAGCGAGGAATATTGGGAGAAATATTGAAATGAACAGACTTTTTGTATCCCGCCGAGTGGTTGTTGTGCTAAAGCGGCCAATGTGGCTACGATATGGTGCCATAATTCGTGAGCAAACATTGAAGAATACGTCAAATTTGAGAATCTGAAAGAAAAATCCATCGATTATTTTCAAAAAATAAAAATAAACGTTTCGGGACCTGATATCGGCTGAAAATGATCCTACCGCAATTACACGTCCAGTTTTCTTTTAATACAAAGAGCCTACCTAATAATTTTGTAAGCTTTCTCTGGCGTTTTTTCGTACAGCCGGCATAGAAGCTGAGATTTTCCACATAATTCAGGCCCTTGGATGAGATAGACGCTGCCTTCTTTCAAATCCAACATCTGACTGACAGCCTTGTCATAATTCCGCGGTAACCATGGATATGATTTTATCAAATCCCGGGCGTATGCTAAAAAAATTTTAATAAGATTAAGTCAAACTGTTGCCTGTATGCATCGCATTGCACTCTGTCGCCAGGGTTAGAAGGGATTTTTGTGGCTCAACAGGGATGCAGAGATAATTTTCTAATAATTGGGATTTCATCCTTTCGGTAATCTAAAAAAGAGCACAATTACTTCCAGGATGAAGATACCTGTCTAGTGAGAGTATTCCTATATCGATCAGATTCCCGGGTGTTGAAGAAATTCTCCACATCGCAGCTATCTAATGTCAGGCTATGGGAAAAGACCATTTTTTGATCTGCACGACTTGAAACAAGATTTTTTAGCTCCCTGATGGATTTCTTCATATCTTCTGATTTCTCCTGGTATTTGGAGTTCTTTCCCTTATCGTAATGAGCATCTTAAAATATTAAATTAGAAAAAATGGGCGGATTACTTTGAAACATTCTCAATACGAAGATAACCCGAGTTCCCATAGCGAGAGCCTTGTTGACGACGAAATGGATCGGGGATTGGAAGAAGCGAGCCTGTCGGGTTTCCAGAATTTGATTTATTAATCCTTCTTCAAATGCCTGAAATCGAGAGGTAAAAATGGGGGTAAATGTTCCTTTTTTAGATAGCGCGAACACCGTATCTCGACGGATAGAAGCCCTTATTGAAGAATTGCAATTGGATATGAAATTCTAAGGCTTCTTTCTCGAGGATTACGGTATCTACCACAATAATTCACTAAAAAAAGTCAAAAAATTTGGATAAACTCACAGATTTGGCTCCCTTCTGTATGACTTTCACCAATTTTGCCTTGGTTTTATTATCCAATCCCGGGTTTACCAGTCGATATTCTTCATGTTCTCTCGTTCGATTTATCACATATTGCTGGTCAAGGAATTTTACATCTAAAAAACTATTACTTCCTAGAAAATCTCCAATTCCCACCGGCATTTTGTTCAAAAACCGCTTGTCTAATCGCCTCATACTCGGCTTTTCGTATCTCAGTCGGCGGTCCCACTTCTCCGTAACAATCACCCAACAAGCACTGAAGAATTTTTAGCTTTCAGCTGGCTACTCACAATTAGCCAATCGGTTTCTCCCCGGTCCAAGATGCTGATAATGTGTTCCGCATGTTGTGTGGTCAAAGTTCCTTCCTCCGGCAGAGGGTCAATCCATTGGAGATCGGCGCCGACATGGAAGGCGATCTGCTGGATCTCCGGCAGGATTTCATTCCACAGAACTGATCTTTCAAACGAGAATTCTGTACTAATTTCTTTAAATAAATTGAGATAAAAACCTGTGGTGTTGTTATAAGCCAACAAGACTCGACTGCTGTGTACAGCTGGTTTTTTATAGATCAATGGCGGATTTTTCACTGGCTCTGGCGGTGGTGGCAGCGGTAGTTTATCTTGTTTTGTATCGATCTTCTTTTCTACAGCTGTTTTTTCGTGAACCGGCTTCTCTGCCGGCTTTTCTTGCTGGGCTTTTTTACTATTTCGACGGAACATCGTCTCCTCCCTCTAACAGGGTGTCATCATCCTCTGAAAGACTCGCTGTGGGTCAGAGTACATAGAGTGTGTACGAGGATAAGATGGATGAGAATCAGACAGAGAGCGTGAGAACAAGGAAGAACTGAGACCGGAAATAAGAGCAAATGAGAGCTGGATAATAGGGAAATTTGATAAAAAGGTCGATTGTCTGGATGTTTGAACGGGAAACATTGAGATTGATGAGAGGATTATGTAGAACAATATGACGATGCTTTCAAATAGCAGGAAAAATCCAGGAATGAGGGCATTCTGATATCATCTCATTGGTGTCTCAACTCAACAACTAAATAATTTACTGCCTGGAGCCAGTTTTGAGAGGATTTTTCAGCTGATTTATGCTAAAGTTCAATTTTTTAAGGCGGCTTTACTGAAATAATTTGAAACGATGCCATAAAAAAAGAAGAAAAACTGGAAAAGGCTCTGTTGGAAAAAAACAACCGTTGTCAGAAGTTCACTGAATACTCGGTAAGAAAAAACGTCGCTGCTGCGTGCATGTCTTGTATTCTGTACCCGGAACTTTTTTTGAGAATTCATTCGCTTCAGGACCAGTGAGCATTACAACCTTTGTTAAAGTTAAAAGTGGACTACGGAGGGATACGGTAATTTTGAAGACAACAGCGTCTGGAAATGTCGGACGAAGCGTGGTTTTTCACCATGATGGCAAATTCCTGTATTTTGCGCTTTTCCATCTAAAATGGTTAGATGTCCGATATCGCTTCGAAAGTCAAAAATGAAAGACACAAAAAAGTAATGGTCTCAAAAGAAAGTTCAGCTACAATTCAAAAGTGCAGCTATGCTTCATCCCTTTCCCAGGTCAAATTTCTTTCGTTTCAAAATTTAAAAAATGTCCTAGTACTCGGATCTATTTACAACTTTTTCGCACTCTCTCTCGTCTCTCTTCTCCGTTGCAGCTTAGTAGGGCCGAACCTTTCATGCTGTTACAACTAGGAGAGGAGAGAGGGGACAGCTGTTCATTGGAGGGGGAGCTCCATCCCAGCGAACTCTTATCCGCCGATTATTATCCTATTTTTTAAATGATTTTCTAATTATTCTATATTCACGAAAATGAACAACATATCAAGCCCTTATCCTGGACCGAAAACCACGGCAACCGGCGTTGTGCCGCTGGCTAAAAGCGCATTCTGGACTGTTTATTACTTTTTCTACTTTTTACTCACGTAAGTCATTTGGAGTACTGTAAACTTTCTATAAAAAGAGCTAAAGGTCTAAAAATATCAACAAGTATTTCTATTTCTTGCTTTGCGGCGTGGGAGTGGCAAATGTTGACAACACCGCAAGGCCACAATTACCCGTAGACAAGGGGAGAATAGAAAATGGCGAGGAAAAGTCTCTGAGATCATGTACTTCTACCAGAATAGCTCGGGCATATTTACGACGTCAAAGTGGCCATTAATCGCACCTTACAGCCGGGGAAAATCTGGGGAACTGTGGTCCCATATCGGATTATTTGGGGGTGGGAGCGTCGTCAAAAATCGGCTGATCCACAAAAGAAAAGACCACTAATCTTCAAATGACCTGTGGGTGTTATTTATGGATAAATAAGCGGGCTTTGTGCGGCTACTGTTTACTGGCAAAAATAAGGAGAAAAATAAGGAAAAAAAAACAGTGAAATTTCTTGACTTGAAATTGTCGAGCTGTATTCCCTCGAGTTTTGGCTAAAAATCCTGATGTATTCTCATTTAAAAGAGAAAAAATACTATTACACGTCAATTCCATATATGGGCTCCATAACAATAAAAAAACGCTAGAGTGCCTTTATTTTAGATAACCGACTACCGTAATTTTTTTGAAAAAAAAAGAGTAAGAATCGGACAAAACTCAGATTCCTGCCAAAATTTCAAAGTCCGAGTTTACTTCAAGACACATGGGCAAAACTGAAAGCCCAAAGGCCCTTTAACCAAAGTTCTACAGTCACTAATATTTGTTTTTTTTTTAAATGGCGCCAAAATCCAAAAAGATACGGTCAAATAGGTTGAAATATTTTTTTCCACCGATTTCTAGAAGAAATATCCAGTTATTTTCAGTATTCTTGACCTCCACAAAATGTTTACTACTGTTTGTAAAAATAACATGGCGAGGTAGCAGTAACAAGCTTAATTACAAGAGAGAAGGGGCAGGTGTTCCCAAAGCAGCTGCCAAGTGTGAGCTATCGTTTGATAAGAGTTCGAAGGGGTCCTCCAAGGAAAATATCCTTATTTTTATGCTTTTTTTCCAGTGGTCAACCAGAATGGAAATGTGAAAGCCATGAGCCGAAGCCGTTGATTGCCTGTTGTGGTGGACGAACGAATGAAGAAAAAGGAGGAGGCCAAAAATGGAATTCACACGCTGCCGCCGGCAGCAGTAGCAGCAGTACTAATTCACGCTCCAATGGATATGCCACGCATGACGACCATTCTCACCACAACCATACTCAACATTTCCAGCCACATTTTCCTTCTTACAACAATTCTCAACAAGGAGGATCCTTTTTTGGTCGATTTTGGGCCAAAACCAAAGAACTAGCCTCAAAGTCATGGAATTTCTTGAAAAGAGGAGCTAAATGGACGCTTGAAAAGACTGGAAAAGCTGGAAAATGCCTTTGGAGAGGCCTCTGCTGGCTGTGGGACAAGCTCAAAGCATTCTTTTCTTATTTTTCCTCAATAAAATTGCTACCCGAAGCTGAGAGGTCAAAATCCCTGCCGCCGCCACAACTCGGCCCAAAGCCATTCAGCCCCGATTCGCCGAGTTTCAATAAAGTGGCATTTAATCCCGACGAGACGTTCAACAATTTTAAACAAAAATTAGAAACTCAATTAAAAGATCAATTCGAGGAGAGCCAGCCCGAGGAAGAAGAAGCTGATGAGCGGTGAGTTTTTAAAAAATGCGATGTGGTTTAAATTAATTGGAGTAATAAAATGTTTTAGAACTCTTCGAGAGCCATCTGTTCCACCGCCGCCTCCCCCGCCACCGCCAAAGACTGGAATTCGAATTGAGAGGACGCCTGAACCCGAGGCGGCGAGATATGAAAGCCAGAAGAATCATCAACAAGAACGGAAAGAGAGGCCGCGAACGCCGAAAGGAGTTCCCGAGATGGCTAAAGAAGTCATGGCCGAATTGAACGAACGAATGTCGAGAGGACCCTCAGTACAGAGGGAACTGACACAAAGCTGTCATCCTGACATGGCACAGTGGAAAGAAATTGATCGGTGGGTAATTTTTATTGGGGAAACATCACAAAAATTTGAACAAAGATCCAGGAGATACAAGGAAATCATTTTCATATGGCAGAAAAATACTTCAATCAGTAGAATTCAAAGATTTTAGTTCATAGTCTGACCATTTACGTCAAAGGCGCCATTAGAAATCCAAAACCAATAATTTGCAAGAATAAAAGGGGGAAAAATGGCAATTTCCACGGATTCAAGGCTATTTTTGAATCTATTTCTATGAGAATCAAGAATTTATGACGCACTGGGCGATGTACTATTCAATAAAAAGCACAATAATCGAGGTATTTATAGCTACGATCGTTCGGGATCGGCCACCCGTGCCAGCAGCGTTGGTCCGACAATGCGCCGTCTGGAGCAGGTCGTCAGCCGTTTGGATGGAAATGATTCAAGCGACAATGAAGCGCAATTTGTCTTCAGGTAAAGACGCTTATTATCGCCTCAAGACCCACATAAAATAGTTCCCTTTACATGGATTATGAGTAATTCCAGACCGCCGCCGACTACATCAAGAGAATCTGGATATCAAATGGGAAAAAGTGTATTCAATCCACTGGAAGAGGCTGAAAGAATGAGGGAATCTATCAATAGGCAAGAAATTAACAAGCCAATTTAAAGGACTATTTATAGTAAAAATTACTATGGATCAAGGCCCGTGACACCATCCAGTTACTACACAGAAAGGAAATATGACGGGTAGGTACAGTGTGCGCGTGAAAAACGGACGGACAACAGACGCACTTCTTGATATTATCCGAGCTATTTTGCCGCGTTCGCAATATTTTCTGCTTTAAAGAGCAACACGAGACGGGTAAAAAGGCGCAATCGGAGCGTGCCAAACAGAATTGATCTAGTGTAAAATTACACGTCTCTCTAAGGCGTGGGAAATGACAATTTCTGACGTTTTTTGAAGGGAAAGGGGGGAGAAAAGGAGAAGAAAGAGGGTGGATGACATGAAACTGGAAGGGAAAATAGATCGTGACGTGGATCTTTTAGGAGATTGGGGTATTGTAAGGGGATATTTTGATTTTTGAGGACCTGTTTAGAGGCAGTAAATTCTTTTTTATAAAGGCTTTGGCTATTTTATGCATGGGAAATCGGCCACAAGATATTTTCGGGTAAAAAGAGAGCATAAATTTCGATAATAAGGTAAAATGGCCATTTTTCCATTAGAAAAGGTTCTTTTTACCGCAGGTTCCTTAAATATAAGTTGATAACTGTATCTACCAAGAATTTTGGACTGTACAATCCAAGGAAACCAAGGAATGCTCCAGCAATGCGATAAAACGAATGAAATGGGCTTTTTTTCCTTCAAAGAATAGAGGAAATGATGATAAAATCCATCTTCCCATCTCTCGTTCTCGCCAGTCATAAAGCCTTGCCAGGAAAAGAGAAGAGCGTAACCTACTTGATGCAATATTTGACGGCACATGCGTTAAATTCAATTTGGTCAAGAGTGCTCGAGGGTATAGGCAGTTTTGCAGAGAGGGAGAGGGTGGAAAAAAAGCGTCGTGTCAGAACTTTTTCAATCGTTGACTTTTTGACCTTTCTTGGAACAATATGAGAGATATTTTAAGAATCAGCTGTATTATTCCCAAGAAAATGTACTGGAAACTGCGCTCTTTAAAGAGGAGCTATGGGCCATTTGTTAGACGTACAAATCTTGTTATTACGTAGGGACAAAGCATGTGGTTACAATTGGGGAAGAGGAAGGAGAGGTACGACAATCAGGAAGGATAATAAGGTATCTGCCCTTTCCTCCCACAAAAAATGGGAAGTACTGTAGGTTCTAGAGTCCTAGACATGTAGCTTGACCTGACCTGATCTCATAGGATTCCCGGAAGGGATTTCAATGAACTCTGGATAACTTTCGATAGGTTTTTTCTAACTTATGAAGTATAGGAGATTTTCGGAGAACACAAGATCAAAAAGTTCTTTTTTTCGTCTGCTGGACGGAAAGTTTATTGACAGAATCGTGGGAAATTGGGGAAGGGGTCGAACGTCAATGTCTGTCGGTGCTGCCTTTCGGTGCTTTCAACTTCCTGTGAATTTTGATTATTAGGCAATAGCGCAGGTTTACCAGAGATATTCTAAACAAAAATTCGAACAACTTACATCCGACGGTAGGGGCCGTCTTTTGTGGGTCTGGGATCATGAATTCTGATTTTAGGTATACAGTCCATTTTTTGGATTAATTACAATAACATGGACAAAAAATGTTCGAAAACATGGCGCGTTTCGACACGTTTTACCTTGAACGTGGTCCCTTTCTCAAATAAATCCTTGTCTGGAGCATGCTCCTAACGTAAAAAAGCCAATAAAGAAAATTGCCCATGGTCCGTGACGGACCGTCCGTCTCGGCATCCTTTCTCCTCCTCTAATCTGGATGATTTATTCCATTCTGGTGAGATAGGGTAAAATAAGGGAATCTAGATGAAAAAAAAATAAGAAGGAACTGCCTCGTGGCTGGAGTTCTCTGGTTGTGATAGCAACCCGCTCGCGCCACTTGGGTTGTTGTCGTTGCGATCGGTGATGCAGAGATTGTTACCCGGGGGTGCCGCAACTAATCCCCGGTACTTGTTCTTGACTTATTTTTGACAATTTATGACATGGCTGGAGTATTAAATGAAGGAAAATATGAGAAAGCTCAAAGTAAAGGCGAAGAAAGAGGGCAATATCATTAACCAGATGAGGGTGGACTAATTAATTTCTATGGCATGGCTTTTTCTACGCAGCCAAATTGAGCTGGGTATGAGAAGATGAAAAATAATAATTTTTCTCCCATGAATTATCTAATTTCAGGGGAGCAGATCTGAGGCAGAGGGCTAAAACTGTGGAGCCAAGCAACTATGCCGGAAGATCTTTTACACCATCTTTGGCCTACTCGTAAGTGATAAATTCTTTAAAGGACTCACATTGGGTTACTGTAGAAGATATTAGGGACAGAAAATCATACAGATCATTTAAATTAACCCGGTCAATGGGGTTTTGAAGTGGTGGAAATATTTTGGCTATAATGGTGGGCTTGGCTTTTTTTTATAAAATTTGGGGACCCTTTTCTACAATCTACAGGAGTTTTTAAAGGGTTCTACGTTCCTAATGAGGAAACTGGAAAAGTGGATGCATTCCGTTTTGCTGTCATTTTCTTCAAAATTTCTTTTGGGCCGCCACACCCGCAGGTTCTCGGCAACTGCCAGGTGTCCCCAATTTTACAGATTGAAGCTTCTTTTTAAAGTTACAGATGCCTAAAAATTTCCTTTAAAGAAATTATTAAAGGAAGGAAAAAAAGCCTTGAAGCAATAGTACCGCAGTAAACAATAAATGGAGCTAATTTGCTTTGGACCACCCAGTGTACTAGAGAGCCCTTTCCCCCTTTGGGTTCCTGTTGAGCAAAACACATAAATGGCCCGAGTTTCAGAACAGCTCCCTTCACTTCCCACACGGCGAGAAGAAGCAAAACACCGGTTTCATTCGATCGTGGAGCTAATTTTGCCTTCGACAGGAATGACATACAAGACGGTGAGTCCTGTGTGTGTATACAAGTGCAGCTGCTGCAAGTGACACCGAAAAGGACAGGGAAATAGTCTGGTCTAATTTCAAAGTTGTGAGCAGCTGGCAGTTGAAAATGGATACGAGGTCGGATAGGATTGAGGACGAAAGCGCATCCTATCTACGGGGCAAATTAGCAGCTGCTGCTACTGATCAAAAGAGGGAGAGACAACACGAGTAGTATGTAATAATTATGAGATGCAGCGTGTTTCTGCTATTGTTGCCGTTTTTTGCACATGTGATTCATATCGGCGAGAGCGGGAGAAATGAGAAAATGGAAATTATGAGAATAGGAGGCAGGAAATGGGGAAAGGAAGCAGCGACAATTGGAAAAGGACACATGGGGAGGAAATTAGAAACGCTGGGGAAATACCCGGCAACTTTCAAAGAGCCTCAAAACTTTTATTGGAATTTATTTAAAGGGAATTATTGTATGCTCTGACTTTCTGCCAAAGCCAGCCGGGCACAGTACATTCCCGCTAAAATATCGTTCACTTTATTTTCAAAATATCCGTCATTTTAAGAATAAGAAAAGTGAACGTTATTTACCCGTAAAAATCTTTGAAGATTGACCATAAGACAAAGGCGTGCGGAAAAGACCAAAAATATGGACATAAACAGTGAAATGTGCCCTTTTTCGATGGTTGAAAACTCTTCAACTAGGCGAAAAAAATATTTTTATTAAAAAATTTCAGGCGTCGTAAACCGTACAGCCAACCGGTGGCCCCCAGCAAGTAACGCAACTGGAGCTGTAGTGGAACGTGATAGTTGGATCCACGATATGATGGGTGGTCGTCCAGATGATGACGGTCTAATTACCACCATGTGTAGACGTGAGTTTCAAAGATTAAGAGGCAGCGGGATGTGTAGAAGGGGACAAGGGGAATGCCCGGGCTGTGAGAACACGGCGGCGGTGGTTGATTGAGCAGTTTTCGGAATTAATTAAGCGGGGGTGGCCGGGTAGTTTGATGGAGGCGAGATGTCAAATTCAGGCGTCATTTTTTGGTTAGACAACGGCGAAAGGGAAAGTTCAATTTTGTTGTCTAACTGTGGAAAAAAAAGAGCTCAGTATCCCTTTTTAATGAGCCCTACCACCCTTAATTTTCCTCTGCCCAATTCCCACACAACAACACGAAATTAATTGCTTTGAATTGGTGCTTTGATGCTGTGTTGGCGAGAGTTGTTTAGATCTCCCTGCCTCCCCTCTGGGGATGTAAACAGAACTATTAAACATGTAACTCACTCCCTGGCTGCTTTTGACTATATTTCAACTTGTCAGGAAGAAAAAAAAAGACAAAGACCGAATGTTTGCGTTCTTTTTAGTTGCAGAGATTGCTAGCAAGAGACAAACACGAATTCTATTCTCCTCAAAAGGATCCCTCTCTCAATGAAATGGAATACATTCATTGGGAGAGAAAGGGACGCGAGTATTTCCTATCCGACGACTAAAAACACACCGGTCAACATAATATACAGCCATTTTGTGTCAACTAAATGGAGACGAAATGGAGAAAACAGATCTATAACGACAAGGGAAAATTCATAAATTTCAGGAGGTTTTTGGGAGGTCTTTTAGAAGATTTACAGTCAATTAAAGGAACCTTCTGGGTTCTTTAAATTCCTGTAGAGGTCCTGACTCGAAATAATTTTTGTAGTAAACTCCACAAATTTGAAAAAAAAATACCGGGAAATTCGAAAATGTGGGAAAATATGCGGTTTTCCAAAGAGCACAGACTTCCAATCGTCCCAGGACCCATAAGGAAATTTACAGGAGTGTTCTTCTTTAAAAAAAATTAAACTTATGGTCCTGGACGGAAAAAATCAGGAAAGCTATCCTGAGGCCGCCGCCTTCTTTCCTAATAGAAAAAGAGAGAATGTGGCAGGCGCTAATCGCGTGAATATTTCAAACTGCCGTCGTCGGGCAGGGCGGGTAGATCGAATCATTTTTACTCTCTTTAAACTTTTCTCGTAGTTTTTTTAAAAAAAGGAATTGAGAAAAAGCGGAAGACAACAAGCAACAATGATGTCTAATCGTGTTCACTGCGTGTGGCGCCTAATTCCATCTTAGTCCGTCCGCCTATTTCGGATTGCTTTATTTGAATAGAGCCCCCATCCTTGTGTGTGTGCCAGAGACAGCAGCGGCGAGCTCTTCCCCCTAATTGAAGATACTGAGAGGAGAAGGGTCTCCAATAAAGCCGGGCAGAGATTCTCCTGACGGATTATAACGAGACAATAGAAGATTGCCATTTTTAGGCGTTGTCGAGAAGAAAACACAAGACAATTGGAAATGGAGAGACGATGCTGGTAGACTACTAGACGAGCAGAATCAGAGACAGTGGAAGGTGAGAATTCTATTAAAACGGGGCAGAATTTGATTTAAACGAACACCCCGTTTAGGGAGAACTGGATACTGTCGTACGCGACGGCCCCCAGCAGGGAAGACAATGGAGTCGAACCGTCGAAGTTCGTCCAAATGGCACAACCCTTTTCCAAGATGTCAGTCGCCAATATGATCGAGATTATGTCGTCGAGAGTGTGATCCGTAACTATTAGCCTATCCCTGTGAAATAATACCCGCTACTGTAGCAATATTAGAACTGCATTTTTAAGTTATTTTTATGTGGAATAAATCTGCTGGAATGCTGTATTTCAATCAGCAATAATATTCACAATATCGGCATCAGATTTCCATGAGAAAGAGAGAAACCAAGAAAAAACCCTTCAATAATAGCATCATGCATTTTTTTCGAGAGGACGTTTACTTTTCTTGTTCTGTTACAGTGCTAGCTAAAGAAAGAAAGGAATATGCTGGAAAGATGGATCGGTTGAAGATCTTCTTTCTGTATAGAAAGTAGACACCCACAACAGTAAGCCCGAGGACCAGCAGGAGAATTGCCCCGACTATGACAATTCCTAGCGGATATCCACTGCTGACAGCTGCGGGAAGATAGTCGACATCAGGAATGGCAATGTAGGACAACTTGAAACCTCTGAAATGCTAATATTGACAAATAAAACGGGAGAATACGAACTTGGAGACTATGCTGTGATCCGAATAGAATTTAACCCTTGCCTTCTGTCCTTCGGTTTCCACATTAATAGTGTGGTTCGGTTGATAGCCACTCAGCTCTAACAGGGTCTGACTGCCCTCAGAAATGTATAGGACATCTCGGAAAAGCTCTGTTTCAAACTGTGACAGCCAGAATTTCAAGTGATGTCCTTCAGGAGCTTCGACATTGTAGTCACAAGTCAAATTGGCGCAGTATTCCTGGGGATAACCGGGCGAATAAATGGCCGACCATTTTGCCCCTGCTGTGCGTGTCGTCTTTCCACAGGAACATTCTAAATCCTTCCTACAGTAGGTTGTAGAATTAAAAATACCATTTAAAGTAAGCCAATGCCATTTAATTTTCCATTGCGAAATCGCTGTCAAACCCTTCGGTGTTCCTTGTCGTTGATAGGTTATCTGGACCATCGAATATTTGGACAAGATGTCACTGGCGAAATGTTCTCGTCGAGAAGCAGAATGCAGCAATAGTTCGTGTTCTCCAGTTACATGGAGAACATCGCCATGAAATTGATAGTCAACGTCGAGATGGAGCATCTAAAATAGCGGAATTCTTCCTGGGTTAATTTTCAAAATACCTGATTGGCATTTGCCCAAATTTTGGGATGCCGGGTGAACGGAACGCGGAGAGTTAACCGGCACATCATGTGAGTACAGTGGGGCGGAATGGTCATCTCGAAATTATCTTCTTCTAGGTAGAATAGTTTTCGGCTGTTGGATGGGCAGCGACAGTCTGAAAAAATTACTGTAATTTGCTTCTTCATGGACTCAAAACTGTAGTCCCGGGACGCACAAAGTATATGGTAACAAATTCTACCTTTTGGTTGAGTAACAGCTGTAATATTCAAGGAAAAGCCAGGATTTTCTGGATTGGGGATCCCAATATAGCCAACTTTTAGCGTCTCTCCAGACAAAATATGCATATGACTCTTACCGAACCATTTTTCAGGTCTATAAGAAAAATCTCTTTTAGGATAAAACCTTACGCTGCTGTTTCATTATCAGTGTGAAAGTAAACTGAATTGTAGATATGCATGTTGTCAGGAAGACGAAAACTCTCGATGATAAACGTGTTCATATGAGATTTATCTTCTTTCTTGGACAGGTTTATGGTATAGTTGCAATGAACAAAATAGCAGTATATCAAATCATCCTGGGATTTGAGGTTGAATGTCTGTCCAGGTTCCAAGGTAAATACATTCGTGGAAAAATTACATGCAGGAATATTTAATCCTCTTTTTAAAAAAAAGCACGCTTACGATCATAGTCAAGAGATACGAAAATCAACTCTTTGGGCTCTTCTTCGCTTTGTGCTGGCCGGTAAATAATATCCGTTCCAGATTTTAGTGTATACCAAGCATGATTTCCAGCTTGTCCTGTTTGTCCAGAATCAGTTTTATTTCCTTTCCAATAAAAGGTGGTTCTTGAAGGAAGAGCGCCTCGCATAGTGATAGGATGCTCAGCATGAACTCGCAGAGTACATCCATTGTCTGGCCAATTAATCGTTGAAATTACTTGCTTAGTTGAAGTAACATTCAGCACAGGCTGTGGACAAATTTTCCGCAATTCACTGACAGCAATCCGCTCAAAACTGAAGTCAAAGTCATATTTCATTGGAAGTGGAAGTGGCGGTCGTTGGTATTTAATAAGTATACCCATTCCTGGGGGACTGTCCCTTCCCTTGGGAATTGCAGAGCCATATCTAAAAATTATTGCAAATTGGTGGGGAGATCAACATACTCCATATGAACCAGATCCATCTCATTCGGGTCTCCCGCATAACAGAAAACTTTGAACAATCCATCCGTTACGGGTAGAATACCCTTATCCTCAAGAGATACAATATAGTCTGGACGGGGATTGATGTAATATTTATGGGCACAATATTCGGTGCAGTTGCTGAATATCGGATATTACTGTATTTTAATAGAGAATGTAAGCTTACGTGCTCAGGATGAATTTCATAGTCCCAGTCATTTCATCAGCGTCGAAGGTTCGAGGCAGTCATTGATGACAGCATCTGGGGCATTTTCCTGACCCAGAGATAAGTTGAGAAGAAGAATAAGGAAAATTGGAACAGTCGCCATTGAATACAGCACTTTGAATTATGGAATGAAACAAGCAGGTGGACGATGCAAAGAGCACCTTGAAAGGAAAGCGCGTTTTGGTAGCCATATGCTTTGGTTAAAATCAATTAATCTGTATCGATTTTTATCAGGAAGACCATCAATATTGGCTGTCGACCGTAATACAGAAATCTAGCGGAGCTAACTGCTTCTGAAATCATGGGTCAAAAGTGGAGGATATGGAACTATGATAAAAGGGGTCCAATGTTAGCGTCAATTCTTTTGTGGCAGAAACAAGGATGGATCTGGCTCGAATAGAACAAACAATTTAATTTAATAATTTATTCATGTGTTATTCTTTATCAACAACGTCAATTACAACAATTTCATCAGTTTTGGGTAAGAAAGAATAAGCGGCGACGGTGGACCGTTTGAAGAAGCTTCGTTTGTACGCGAGGAAAATAGCCAGGGAGATGAACAAAGCCACAAGGAGGACTGCCCCGACTATGGTGAATCCTTGTAGATATCCACCATTGACAGCTTCTGGGAAATAATCGACATCGGGAATGGCGATGTAGGACAGCTTGAAGCCTCTGAAATGGCAATATTGACAAGTAGATTCGGAGAATACGAACTTGGCAGTGATAGTGTCATCCGAATGGAATGTGACCACCGCATTCTGTCCGTCAGAGTCCACTTCAATTGTATGATTCGGCCGATGACCACTGAGTTGGAATAAAGTCTTTTTGCCTTCGTAAATGGACAGGATGTCTCGATGCGACTCTGTTTCAAATTGAAACAGCATGAATTTGACATGATGTCCTTCAGGAGCCTTGACACTGTATGTACAATTTAAATTTTCACAATATTCCTGGGGATAGCGGGGAGAATAAATGGAAGACCATTTGGGACCGGCTGTAAGAGATGTCTTCCCGCATGAGCATTCTAAATTGTTTTTTCGTTGAGTGTACAGCTAAACTGACCATTTAGAGTAACCCAATGCCAGTTCATTTTCAATTCGGATGTTTCTTTTAACGCTTTTCGGACTCCTTGTCGCAGGTAGGTTACCATGACTTTGGAATTGTTAGACTGGAGATCTCCAGCGAAATTTCTTGGATGAGGAGCAGCGTGCAACATCAGCTCGTGTTCTCCGACGATGTGGAGAATTTCATTGTGGAACTTGTAGTCTACTTCGAAATGGAGCATCTGTAAATGATAAGCTATTGTCTGGTTTCAATTTACCTGATCTGGAGCGCGAGTCCAATATTTGTCGCTGGGAACACGGATGTCAAAGCGGCACATCATGTAAGTACAATGGGGTGGAATGGACATCTCGAGACTGTCTTCCTTTTCGCTGATTTCTTTACGATAATTGGATGGACAACGGCAATCTGGCGACAGAAATTATTGAAGGGATAAGGTGTTACCGTGTGGCTGAGTAACAGCGGTGATATTTATTGAGAATCCACGATCTTTTTCAGGACTATAGCTGTAATAATGAATTTGAAAGCTATCCGCGGTCAGAATATTCAAGCGATTTTGGCCAAACCATTTTTCCGGTCTATAAATTAGTCGATTAAATTAAAGGTAATAACTTACTCCATTGTTTGCTCATCGTCAACCGCAAAGCGAATAAGTGTAGTATTGGAAAAGTGAGATGTTTTGATGACGAAGGTGTTCATATTTTCGGTATCTTCTTTTTTGGTTGAATTTATTGTGTAAGTGCATAGCCTCGGAGGACAAAACGTGGACATCTCATCAACAGAGGCGACGTTGATTGTCTGCCCAGTTTCGATAGTATAGTTTGTGGAACAGTTACATGCTGAAATATTTGGTTCTTTTCTTTTAAAATAGGCCACTTACGGTCATAATCCAGGGAGACGAGGGTCAAATTAGATGTGCCTTTATCTAGGGGATATGGGAACATGAATGCGGGTCGATAAAGAAGATCCGTTCCAGCGGGAAGTGTATACAACATATATCCTGACAGTTTGTTTACATTTAGCATAGGTGCCATTTGTGGTAATGGCATAAATGCGGTTCCGTTCCGTTGGAATGATGCCTTCATTGGAAATGTTGCGTAATTTCCGTCAATTTTCATATTGATCGGGTGATCTGATTGAAGTCGAAGAGTACATCCTCTATCGGGCCAGCCAGCCGTCGAAATATTTTGAACTGTTGAGGTGACATTGACTTCCGGCTGGGGGCAAGTCTTCTTCAGCTCGCTGACTGGAATCCGTTCAAAAGTGAACTCGAAATCATATTCCGCTGAAATGCGTGGCATCCGTTTGTATTTTATAATGACACCAATGCCAGGAGGAGTCTCAGATCCCTTCGTCAGTAAATCACTGTATCTAAATTTATTGTACTGCAAAACCGAAGACGAGTTACCCCATAGGGATCATATTGGTATCATCTGATTCCACAATATAATAGAAGGTACTGAATAATGTTGGATCGGTTCGAATGGGTTTATCTTCCAGAGAGACAATATAACCAGGAAGAGGATTGATGTAATACTCATAAGTACAAGAATTGGTACAGTTTCTAAAAATTGAAATGAAATTTTTAAAAATCAGGGGCTTACGCGTCGAGGAAGAACTTTACCGTCCCGTTCATTTCAGTTTCATCAAAGATTCTCGTCTCACATTGGCAAGAATCGTGGATGACATCGTTAGGATCGGGGACGGCGATGCCGAGTGGTGGAGGAATTTCCTGGCCCAGAGATAGGTGGAATAGAAGAAGAAGGAAGAGGGAGACAGCCGCCATTGAGGAGAGGAGGTCGAATTATGGAATAAAGCGGTCAGAAAACAGATGCGTCGATGAAACTGGGGAAAATATGGCTTTATTGTCAGATCGCTTCGCTACAAATGGGCTAAAATCAATAATTATTTATGGTAATTATCAAAAAACAATTGTTACAGTCAAGACCAATAATAAACGATATGGAGATTCATACCAGGGCAGTGCAAAGGGGATAAATGAGGTGCTCCCCCCTCCTGGCACCTGATTCTTGATTGGTTGGATATCCATTTACCGAATTATTCTGTTCCTTCCATCCGAATTTCCTAAAAGGCACCTGAATCGAAATCTTTCAATTATCTGGGAGTTCGTTCAACTTTAAAGTTTGCCTTTCGCAAAGCGTGGGATTGAAAATGTTCTCGGAAACCTTTCGACAGCCGGTTGACATCCGGCTGCAGTGAGTCACGATGCCGCCTTTCCCTTTCCACCAGCTGAACTCCGTCAATCGGGAGCAAGTCATCACAAAGGTACTCCCAGCAGTTTTTGGGGCAATGTAAGCGTTTCAGGTTAACGGGAAGAGTTATTTCCGACTGCAGAAGACGTGTCACGAGGTTGAGGATTTTATTAGAAAGAGCAAAAATATCTCTGTGTTATTGGAGGGAACATATTGTCTGAAATGTTACCAAGACGGAAATACATGTCGTTTTACTGTAAAAAGATCGGATGAAAGTACTGGAGAAATTGACGCACAGCATTTGTATGGAATCCGCCTGGAGGAGCTTTACTCTCCCAGTTAGTTCTGTACTGGACAGGAAATTTATTCGTTTTTTAGAAAAAGGGGAAAACTTTGAAGAGCTCTGTGATTCCCTTCAAAAATATCGAATAACTTGTAAGAAATTGCACATGGAATGGACTGAATTGAACAAAGAGCAATGCTCGGTCTTGTTCAAAATTCTGAAGCCGGTTGGGATCGAGATGACTAGCAGTGGTTCCAAGAGATTTGAGGCTCTCAATGAGTCAAAAACCCTGGTGGATTTTCCCTTTTATTTTTTAAAGGCAATTTCAGACGAATATCCGCCTTCATTTGGATTCAATTGATGGAAAGGAAGCCGTAAATAGACTGCTTCCTCAGTGCCAGGAGTTAGAATGTAAAGTCACTGCGAAGAATTCGCAGCAGCTGGCCGTGCTTCTGTCCATTTTAGAGGTAGCTCGCTAAAATCTTGTCATTGAAACCATTTTTCCAGTTGCTCTTTTCTGTACCACTCCCAAATCTCCACGAATTTCGTTTTTCGGCTGGAGGAACTCGACGGATCGACGCGTCAAAAGAGGAATTAACAGAGTTTTTCCGCAATTACCAGCTAAAAATGGAGGATAAGAAAGATGATTCGCTGTTCATGGTCGGCAAGATTGAGCCGCCAAAGGATTTTTCACAATGCAAAATTCTTATTTATGGCCCGTCGGCATCTGTTCATTTGAATCGGTAGCCTGTCTCTCTTGTCTGATTGTAATTTTCGTCTATTTTTCATAAAACAATTTCTTGAAAACCCCTTAATAATTACATGCTCGTGTAGATAAACATTCTAAATCTTTTCTTTTCGTATTCTTATCCCATTCACATGAAATCTATTGACTGTATGAGCTGTCTGGTTATGACTGTACAGTCATAGGCGATAGTCATGCGTTATCAGTAATCGATCTATTCTTTCCATTCTCTTCCTTTCCTTAGCTTTTGCTTTGCTGATATTTCCCAATGTCTGGTTTTCCAATATTCGATCTCGACACGATTCATTTAGAGAAAGTCATCAACAAGGTATTTTACTATTATTGTGCTGTCTATAAAGGCATTCCAGCTCCAAGAGAAGAGTTGCTTTCGTCTGCAGCAAACATGTCGAGATATGGCGGAGATCATCCGAACAAATCGAAATATTGTTGTCAACTTGGATGACTCCTTTCATTTATACTTTAAAAATGATCATCAATATGGTTATGTAGTGGACAGCTGCCTCGTTGGTATTGGGCTAAAGATGTGTGAACGCCATTCTTTGGGGCTTTTTTGTGGTGGACGGTTCAGATCCATTAATGCGCCCAGTTCGTTTTGTTCAAATTTTATTGATATATGGTCCAGTTGGACTTGATAGTGTGATCTCTCTGACAATTGTGAATATCTGGACTTATTCCGAGTTTTATCCTCCTCCGTTTCAGGGACTACCGATCGTTTTGATGTAATCTGCGATCTTTTAAAAAAGTACCGGATAACTTGTGAGAAATTGACAATTTATGGGCAAATGAACAACGAACAGACACAAAAATTCGTCAGGATTTTGAAACCAACGGAGCTGAGCTTGAATTGCGCTTGTAGAGTTCAATATGAGGCTCTTCGACATGGAAAAACATTGGTGAGGTTTTTATGGGGAAAATATATCCAATTTTTAGAAAACGGTAGAAATAAAATTGGAGGCAATTGAGGCAATCACGGCGATCAAAAGTCTCTTTCCTGTGTGCCAAGACTTGACGATAATAGCTTCACGGAGTAAAACGAGCCAACTACCATTGGTCAAGGATATTTTACACGTTAGGGGAACCCGACGCCCCTTGCAATTCTATTAAATTTTAGATTTTGTATAGTATTCCATCGCCAAATCTTCGAAAATTCCACTTATTCATAACATGGAATGCTGAAAAAGGACAAACCCTATCAACAGGAGAATTATCCAAGATGTTTCGCGGCTTTACTTCAAACGTTGAGAAACATGTTCAATACATGCTAGTCGAAGAAAATGAATACAAGTCTTTCCGATTAGAAAATTTGCCCTCACATTTTTCTCCAAAAATTGTTGGAACTGTTATATTCCCGGTTAATCTGCACGGTTATCAACAAGCGGCTATTAATTTGACCCTGCTGCCTCCAGAACTTTCGGCGTCTTCCGAAAGTTGAGGATTGAGACTTTTCCCAGTTTTCTTTAATTTGCATTTATGGCGCTTCTTTAAACGCTGTGCCCGTTTTCTGTGTTATTTTCTTCAAAGTCCGTTCTACTTTTGATTGAAATTCGGTAATCCGCTGAGCGGACTCCCCAGCACAAACTTTACAATATTGTAACAAATTATAATTGAAAATTATTCCAATAAAAAGTTCGCCCAATGGAATCTCAGATTTTGACAGAAATCCTAAAACTCTAGCAGACATTTTAACCAACTTGGAACCATCTCAATATCCTCTAGATCTCAAAAGTAACCAGTCGCTGCTAGAAAAAAGTCATGTCATGTGACGACAGACGACCTATAGATGAATTGTTGATCAAATTGATGTCCTCATTTCCTCGAAGTCCATTTCCAATGTGTGCAACCAAACGATGATTTCCTGATTTCTGATTT
Organism: Oscheius sp. DF5033; assembly: GCA_964036215.1. Lineage (NCBI taxonomy): Eukaryota > Metazoa > Nematoda > Chromadorea > Rhabditida > Rhabditidae > Oscheius > Oscheius sp. DF5033. The sequence continues at coordinate 4,616,675 of CAXIWN010000002.1, read as the reverse complement.
CATCCGTGATATGTTGAGAGTTAAAAATGTTTATGCTATAAATCATTTATGATCTTTTCAGATCATGCGTTTAGAACAATTCCCGAATCTAAAGATGCTCAATTATATCATAGCAGAAGAGGAAATACGTGAAGATATGACGGAGGGAGATTTTGAAGTAGTACCACTCCAGCCGCCAGCTCATTTCCCTCAAAAAACTATTTACACTATGAAATTTGGTGCACAAATTGACGGCTGGATAAGATGTGCCAAGATTACATTTATCAGAAGTATCGACGAATAGATTGTATTGTTGTAATAAACTTAAATTTATAAATATCTAAAAATATTATCACAGGAGAAGCACCGATAAGACAATAATCTCAAGAACAAAAAAAAATAAACAAAGTGAATTAAAATTATGACAAACCTCTGATAAGTGTACAAAAATATGTACAACAAACTAAGGAAAATAAATAAAAATCACATCTAAACTATAATTATAATTAAAAATTGCGATTATCGTTGATATACAACAGCTAATGGTTGTTGTAGAACTATTCCTGCCAAGAGTTGTACCAAATTGGAGAGAATTATTGCAGAATATACAATATTTTTGGTTTTTTCATCATCTCTTATTGATTCCGGTGATTCTACGGCTTTATGAATATGATATCTAGAATGAAAATGTTAAAAATAATTTAAAATCTAACCTTATGCCACTTGATTTTCTTCCCGAAGCTCCAATACGACTATTTCTGATAAATGAAGAAATTGGTGAAACATGTTCTTCTTTGAAGGACAAATCATGATATCTAGAAAGATAAATAGTTATTAATAGCAAAATTAGCCTAAAATCGTACCTTTGTCCGTCAAGACGTTCAGCGCGATCTGCTCGAGTTTGGAACATTTTTAACGCTCGCGATATCCACATACTTAATCCGTCAATATTATATGTCAATTCATCCGTTTTTCTCTTCAATTTTATCAAAATCTGAATTGATAAATAATTGAAAATTAAAATTCTTCTTACCTCTAAAAGATTTGGTTTTCCTTCAGCTTTTCGACTATCGAAAAGATAGACAAGAAGAAGAGGAAGTGGATATGCAGCAAGAGAACATAATAATGAAGAAAAATGCATATTATAGGTGAATGAATGTTCGTAGAATGTTTCTAATTGTGCAAGTATTTCATCCAAAAATAGAGAAGGTTCTACAAGAATTTTTTAAAAAATAAAAATAAAATTGCTACCTGTTGTAGGATCAATTGGTAATCCGAACATCATATTGAAATCAAGAAATCCCGATGAATTTTCAGAATCTTTTCTCTCTTCCGGTTCTTCTTCTTGTTTTGGTTCAAATTCATTCCAATATTGTATTCGAGAATTTATATAATTGACACATTCTTCTGTTGAACAATTTTCAGCACTTTTAGTTAATGGTAATCGGTCAAGAAGTGATAGAAATGTATCCATATCCTGGAAAACTATTAGTAAAACATATAATTTTAAGAAAAACCTGTATTTCTGCCCATCCTGAAAGCACAAATGATTTTGCCATTGCAGTATCGGAATCAGTTCCAGCATCACTGGCTTTTTTAGCTGCAGGAGATTTTGTAATCTGAATAAATCCAGTGAAATGGATAAAAATGATGGATTACACGTATTTCTGGACTGCTAACATCATCTCCTTCAGAAAGATCATCAAATGCAGCTAATTGGAAATAATCAACAATAGAAGTTGACATACTGAAATAAGCAAAAATTATAGAAGAAAATTAAAATGCTTACGATACAGGTGGCAACATAAATTCATCATCTTCTTCAACAATTGGCTCATCATAATTATCTGCATAGTTGGGGTCAGTATTACCTCCCAGATCAACTAATTCACCTAAAATTCAATATTAAATTTAAAAAATTATCGTTACCAAATGTTGATTCAGCCGTAAGATGACTTGCACGAGATGCTGCATATCTATTTAATCCACGGGCAGAAGTCATAGAAGATCGACACGAAGATAATCGTGAAAGAGTCTAAAATATTTTAAAATCAGCATGTTTACAAGATTTACCGTTAAATTCCCTTCATCATCGCTATCTGTACGAAAATCAGACGGTTTTGGTTTTATTCCGTCATATCTAAAAAACCATAATTTTTATTAAAAAATGCTTACCTCCACTTCCAAACAGAACATCCACTGGCAAATTTATCAACAAGTTCAGCTCCTTCTTCCATATAAAGTGAAAGAGTTTCTTGGGAGCACATCTGAAGATTAAATTCCTTAACTAATAAAATAAAACAGACCTCTTGCTCTTTTAGCATACATTCTGGAATACATTCTAATATCTTCTTAGCTAATGTTTGAATATACGTCGTGTCATAAATTTTAGCCAAATGTTGTCGAGTAAATCGTAAAGGGAGAAGATTTCTTAGTACGAGCACTGAAATAAGCTAACTTTAGATAATACAGACAACTTACTGAGCATGACATCTTCACAAACTAAATTTACAAGTGTATCTAGAATTTGTACTGAAGTTGAGGCTAACTGAACCAGAAATTATAATTTTAAAAGGAAAAAATTACTCTATCATGTCCATTAACCCGTTTTATAATCACATCCAAAAGTGGCGATCCTCTATCATCTCTTTCAATTAGCAGCATTCTTATCACCGTTAGAATTAAAGAGGATTGTTTTAATGAAGATAAACATGTCTGGAGATACATTGTACTAGCTGCTACAGCTTCTCGTTCCTCCTAACAATACAATTAAAAGATGTAATAAATTATCGTACCTGTAATAAAGCTGGTTTAACAACTGATATTAAAAATCCAGAATAGAAGAAACTACAAATTTTATTGACAACTAATGGATGAGCTGCCTGAAAAATAGCTAATAAAAATAGAAAATAAAATTACCTCTACTACAGCATTACAAAATAATAAAGACGCATTGTAATTATTTAAAGCATCCACTGAGTATTCTGGTACTATGCCGCTACCTTCTGGTGCCAGGACTCGGGGCAGCTGGGAAAAACATCCAGAGAGACCTGTTGCTACCACAGGACAAAAAGCACTCTGAAAAAAAAAATTACAACTTTTTTAAAATGAAATGCTTCCACCACAATAACCGAAAGTAAAGTGACCAAATAATTAGCGATAGACATTGTGCACAAAGATTTTTTTAGAACGTGAAAAACTTAGTTTATAACCAGATACCGGACATCCCTAAATACTTACCATTGTTTTTGTCATATGATCGTAGATTTCACACTAGAACAAACTCAATTTTTAAAACAATTGTAGGAATTAACCCAATGTTCCCAAAATTAATCTACTTACCTTTAGGGCAATAAATTCTGCAATAGCATCATGTTTTTGTGTAACTGAGAGTATTAATAAAACTGCATCACGGGCTAATTGTCCAACATCATTCTAAATTTAAAAATTAGACGATAAAATAAAAAGTCGAACCTGTTCATATAAAAATGGCACCAGTAATGTGAATACAAAAAACTGTTCACTGTTGTAGAAAAAATGTAAAAGAGTTCTATCTTGAGCTAATTTTGTACAAATCTAAATGCTCAATTTAAAGCGTGAAAAATATAAACTACCTGGTTCAATAACAGTACAAAATGTTTATCATTAACTGACGGCTCTCCATTAGCTGATGGACGAGGGCCTTCAAGTCGTTTACACCTGAAATTTACATAAAAGAAAAATTAAAGGAATTCTACCAATTGAAAAGTCGAAGTAATGGATTTAAAATAGGCTTATGGACCAGTAGGCAATGATTTTCTGTATGACTTTCTCCAACGATTGTTTCATAAATTCTTATTAGACCTAACTGAAAATATTTCAATTATAAATCCAAGTTAAAAACATACCTGACATATAGATTTAGTGCCGTCTGGTATTTGAATAGCCCAATCTAATACTCTTTCCATTATCTGAATATTTTAATTAAAATTATTTCAGAAACTATTTTACCTGCTGCGTAAAATATTTGTCTAAAATAGGCCCAATAACAGGTTCCGGTTGTGAATTGACTTCCATCATAAGTAATTGATTCATTTGAGCTAATTGGGCCAAAAGTTGAGAAAGCTCTTCATATGGTACAATATGCTCAGGATCTATTGCCTTCGTTTCCAATATTCGTTCCACTGATTTCCAACATTTTTCAAAAGTAGACTCCCATTGTGTTGGATCAGAGGCAAATGATGCATTTAAACCGGCGCTGTGTACTAAAAATTCATAAAATAAAAAGAGAAAAAATATTATGATACCAGAATTTCTTGGAGAAGAAGACCGCGATGTGGACGTTGGTGAACTTGTCGGCGTATTCAACCGAGCCAGAAAAGAAAACATAAATCTAAAATAAGGCTTGTAAAATGCTCAGAATTTAAAAAAAGCGATGATAACAGAGAAACGAACTCAAAAATACACCAGAAACGATAAAAATTAACAATTTTATCAACAATAACAATAAAAATAATAACAGCTATAAATCAACAACTGGTTTCAAAACAGATACCCGTGCAGGATGATAATATTGAGATGTTGTATTTCGAAGAAGCACAATTCCGCCACTGCTTACAATCTTCGGCAAAGCGCATACAGGAACGACGCACAACGCGATACCACGTGCTTCAATGAAAGAGAAATCACCCCGTAGAACACGCCCTACAGTTTCTCTGGAAAAAAAATGAAAATATAACCAAGTTGTAAAATAAATGGATACCTCATTGCAGCATTTTTATAAGTTGCTTCATTCTTCTGTTTTTCTTCTTCATTTAATTCAGCTAATCGTATTTGTTGCGCTTCAATGCGTTTCTTCTTGGCTTCTTTTTTCTTTCTATTTACAATTTTCCTTTTTCCTGTTCTAAATATAATTTATTACAAAAATAAGGAAAAATGAGCATACTTGTCAATGTTCAAATTATCTGGGAATAATGGTTTTAAAGCAATTGGTTTCTCTCTAACAGATTGATCCAATGATATTACATCTTTCCAAAAATTTCCTTTATCTTCTTTTGTTTCCTCCTGTCCATTTATAGTATTTTCTTCTGTATCCATATTTTCACCTTTAGATTCTTTTAAAATAAACGGCTTGGTGGTATACCGACATTCAGATATCTAAAAATCGAAATTCCTAAATTAAAAGAAATCCTACCTTTTTCAAATCCTCTTTTGTTGGAAGACAAACAAGAGCAAATCTTTTTGGACGGCCTCGTGCCATTGCACTCAGTTTCAATGTAATTAACGCTCCCTCATGTTCATTTAAAATAGCTTCTAAAAATCTGATAATCACAATTGTATAAAAATTACCTGGTTTTTTACCCGCTCCTCTTACCCATGCTTCAATATTTATAATTGCTCGTCGATCACGAAGGAAGTATGCCTATTTTAAAAAAATAAAAGTTTCAATAAAAAACTAACTTGTTTTACATTTATACCAGACCATTCACTGACCAATTGCGGTAATTCAAATGTAAAAGGATATTTGATAGAATTCTTTTTCCAATATAAAACTCTTCGATTATGCGGACGGCGAAAATATTTTTCCTGAGCCAATTTTTGAACAAAAAATTAGAAAAGTACCTCTGATTCTTTTTGTATTCTAGCAACTTCACTGCCACCAGCAGAAGTATCGACATAGTCAGCTGGAAAAGCAAGAACACCTGATTCCAAATGCGCTGATAAATCATCATATAAGCCAGAAGCATGTGCAGTTCTCAATTGTGCAGCAATCCATAAATCACGACCTAAGAAAATGAATACTTTAAGAAGAATGCGTTAAATACCAAATCCTGTAGGAGCTATTATTTCTACACCTACAAGTGGTTGCTGTTTTCCTGTTCCTAGACTACGGGCAACTACAATAACTGGTATTTTGGCTGGTGTTTCACTGATTCTAGCTACTGAATCACCTTTTAATTTATTTAATTCTACATCAGTTAATCTAAACAGCAATTTATATTGAATAATACAGTCCGGTCAAGAAGTATAGGTTCACCTTATTTTTAGCGGAAACGCGGTCGCAATCTTGAGTTCCCGCGACGTGTCATATACCGTTCGATAGCCCGTCGTCAATTACCCCTATATCCCAAAAATCACCCATTTTCCCCATCATAGTCCCTGTTGACACCAACTTTTTAAAAACTTGCCAAAAACAGGCGGTCAAGAAGTATAGGTTCACCCCTGAAACGCCGTGTTCCCGTCCATTTCCACTCCCCTTACGCGGTCATACTCCATATTCGAAGCTCCCGAGACAGTCTCGCCAAAAAAACGGGGGAATTTTCGTGCGATACGCGTGTTCCAAGACCTCAATTTTGATTGGAAACTGCAACAGAAAGTATACGGAGGGAATTCGGAGGATGAGGAGAGGCGATCTGGAGAAAGCGAGTAAGAGGTCGTGTAGAGGAGACGACGACGATCATTTTGACATTCGTTATTACCCGCAAAGATCATCCCTCGAAGTGCAGCGAGAGATGTCAGTGAACTTCTCCAAAATTCACCCAATTTTCATCATTTTCATTTGCAAACCTTGTTCTTTCGGGAGGAAGGCGATAAATGTAACTGTCACTTCTCACTTCGAGAGTTTATCCGTAATTGCCGTATGTCAAAATGTGCACAATGGTGTTGTCGACAATTCCTCCACCTCAGCTTTCTTGAAACTTTACGGAAACCCACAGAGCCTCCTCTGGATCTGCCGAGAGATGCAGTTTCCAATCAAAATTGAGGTCTTGGAACACGCGTATCGCACGAAAATTCCCCCGTTTTTTTTGGCGAGACTGTCTCGGGAGCTTCGAATATGGAGTATGACCGCGTAAGGGGAGTGGAAATGGACGGGAACACGGCGTTTCAGGGGTGAACCTATACTTCTTGACCGCCTGTTTTTGGCAAGTTTTTAAAAAGTTGGTGTCAACAGGGACTATGATGGGGAAAATGGGTGATTTTTGGGATATAGGGGTAATTGACGACGGGCTATCGAACGGTATATGACACGTCGCGGGAACTCAAGATTGCGACCGCGTTTCCGCTAAAAATAAGGTGAACCTATACTTCTTGACCGGACTGTATCAAAGTTTAACCTGTTTTGAAGAGCAGCAATTCGGAGATCTCTATTCCAGAGATGAGGAATTACCGTAGCATTATGGGCAGCATTTTCCGATTGTTCTTGACTTGGCGGAACTTTAGGTGATTTTGGCAAAGAAAGACGAGGATCTTCTATCAACAATGAAAATAATTTAGAATCTGGGATTTCATTAGTAGACGCTATTCTGGACCATTCTTCATGGTTTTCTCTAAAAATAAACAAAAAATAAAAATAAAATGAAGACTAACTTATACGTAGATTCTTCTGCCGAACTCAATTGGATACTATTTTTGACAATATCTAATGATTTTGGACCATAAAATCGGAGTCTAACTAATTGATCTTTGAGATCTTCTACCTGAATAAATTATTTAAAAATAGAAAGGTTCCTTACCCGAATCAATTTATCACCAGATTCATATGTAACTGTACCCACTTCACAACATTTTAATTTCCATTCTTCGTAAGTCTTCGGCACGGCTGGATCCGCGGGAACATCTTTTGATATTTTATTTAGGTTTAAATTGGCCGTAAGATGCAGAATAAAAAGATCTTTACATGTGGGGTGAATCCAAAGGGCAAGCCCACATTTATCTCTAAAATATGTTACCGGCGAAATAATCAAAAAACTAACCCTTTTTTATACCATGAAAATCTTGCAGGTCCTATAAGTCCTTCTGGATAAGAAGCTGGTACATATAAAAGAGTAGAAACTTCTATTTGTCCCGAGAGGCCGCTTTTAAAAGCAAAAGTAGGACTAACAGTAGAATTACAGAATGGCTTCAATTTATCAATAAGATATTCTTGTGAATTTGCTGTTATCTAAAAAAATCATAAAATACGAGGAAATCAGCTTACCAATAAACAATTTAAATAACTTTTATCACGTACTGTACAATGTCTCATTGAATTTCTATAAATTGGTCGAAAATTACGCTGAAAACTGCGCTCAGGAAGTTGATAACCCCATCTAAAATTCAGTTTTAAAAATAAAAAATAAAATAAATTACCTGGAAACCATGTGGAATCTTTTAGCATGCCAAATATGTGTCTCTAACCAAACATTTTCTCTTTGTCGTCGAATATAATTCTAGGATTCTATAAATAAAAACTACAAAAATTAGACGAACCAATAAGAGATTCCTAGATCTTCTGCGATAATAACGACAAGGCGGCTTTTTCCTATGATTCGTTAGCAGATAAGCGCCAGCAAATTTACGGAATCCTTTCGGAAATCGGCGAATTTCATAGGCCATTGCTCTTCGTCTCATATGTCTAGGAAGTCGTTGTGCTGCTGTTCTTGGTCCTTTTGTAACCTCTCCGGCAACTAATCGAGAATTATCCACGACCTAATATCAAGTTTAAAGATAATTTAAATAAAATTATACCTTGAGCAGATCAGCGATCTGCACAGCTCGCTTTTCAACAAAATCCTTGACAACGATAGGAGCTGTGCTGTCTTCCTCCATCTTAAAGAAAAATTAAAACATCCGTAGAAATTAAAAATATGAATCGAATTCGGATGGAAAACAGAAAAGAATAAATAAAATGTAATTTATTCAAAACAAACTATAACAACACTAACTGATATAATAACGTCGACGATTTATGGCTGTACCTCTTGTTTTTGCTCATCTAACTTTTGTTGTTGTATGGCACGTCTTTCTTCAAACAACAAAGATTCCTAGAAGCAATTTTTAGCCGCAAAATAAATAAAACTACCTCTTCTGTTGGCTTATCCACTATTTCCTCAACTAATTGTTTCCGTAATTCTTGCTCATCGGCAAATATATCTTTAATAACTCTTTTACCAGTAATTGGATCAGTTACATTTCCTAAATTAGAAATTAGAAGAAATATAGAATAAGCCTTACCAAATCGAAAAACGACTCGATCAACAGAATGCGCAACATTAGCAGTAGGTCTTTGTGCACCTTCGATACGTTTAATCATAACTGTATCACCTAGAGAACCAATAGATTTTCTATCCAGCGCATAGTAGTCAAATGATCTAGCAAAATACTTTTTCAAGTAAACGTTGAATTCATTTAAACTACAGCGGACCTAAAATCAGGTGAAATTTTGAAAAACAATAGAAAAATACCTTTGCACATGGTATTCTTTCTATTCCAATATTGCTTACTTCTACAATTTTACCCATTAAAAGTTCTGTCGAAACACGGGTACGCCATACCGATGTTTTAGGCATTATTACTTAAAATTACTATATAAAAATATTCAGAAAAAACGATAGAGATAAAAATTGATACAGACAATAAAATAATGAAAAATTGAACAAATTTGAATATTTATTTAAATTATGAAAATTAAATATACCGGTAAAAATGATGTCAATGATGGCCTGTATCGCGAGAAGTATGCATTTTATCAACTCGCTTTAGATGTCCAGGATCAGAAACAGCTGCTGTCCAATCCAAAAATTTGAGATCACATGATAGGTCAGACAGTTTTGCTCTAAAATAAAAGAATTACAATTTCTAACGTTCCTACTTGTTCTCTTTTAAAATTCTTTCCATTTCTTCTAATTCAGGTGGTACTGGTGACGGTTCCAATTTATTTATACCTTGTAGAGATTCATATAACCGTGAAAGAGGTATTTCATTTCCTGTCATCCGTTCTCCAATTAAAATTCTACAGAAACATTTAAATAGATAAAAGATATTACCGTATTTGTGCTAATTGTTCAAAAAGTTTATTGTTATATTCGATGTATAGCAAAGGATCTTGTGTAGACTGCTTTTCCGGCTTTAGAAGGGAAAACAATGCTCCTGCTCTGTAACCACTAAATTAAAAAAAAACTAGAAAACAGCTAACCGAATAGTTAATTCTGAAACAATTTCTTTTCCAATTAGACATAATGCTCCCACAGAATATTTTGACAAATCTCCTAGATATTCAGGAGGAAATGGTGCCGGTACCATTTGTCGCTTTGGATCTATTCGTGCTTGTACAGATGATGATCTAAAAACAAAAAATAAATTAGCATAAATAAAACTAACGAAGAAGATGCTGCAGCAGCAGTTGGAACATTTTGCGCTGGTTGCTGTGCTCCTAAAATATTAACATGATCATTTTTAAATTAAATTGAACCTGGTTGTTGTTGCATTTGCATTAATTGTTGTTGTCTCTGCTGTACATACAGTTGTTGCATGGTTCCTCCTTGTGACATTCCTTGATACTCTATAAAAATGAACAAAAAATGACAATAAAAATATGAAAATACGTTCTGAAGGTCCTGGTCCTGGAAATGGTGGGCCAGACTGTCCGCTTGGTTGCTGCTGTGGTGCGGGAGGACGCCCAGAACCTGGATTAAAATCCATTTACTATAAATTACCATCTTTTCTAAAATTTCAATAAATTTCAAAGATATTCATCGATAAAACAGAGTTAAAATCAAAAAGATTTTTTGGAATGTTTACTGTAAATACACCGAAACATAGACACGTAAAAATAAGATCAAAAAATTTTGAGGTAAACAAACGTGAGCAAACTTTTCAGAAATTAGGCAGATTCGGCTATGAGACGACGGGCTTTGATAAAGGCAGCTACGAGTCCAGAAGTTTGAAGTTTATCCGACCCTCCATTAGCCAGGCGATTTTCTGTCTCGGCCAAAGAAGACAGCAATGCAATAGTAACCGGTGAAGGAACATCCATAAGAAAAACGAGATCATGTAGCCGGGTAACTACATCAGCAAGAGCAAAACCGCTAGCCATACATTGTTCCAATTCTGAAAGTTTCTGCTAAAATAAAGCTAGCGATCGCTTACTAGTGCAACAATTTGCAAAGCTGTTGTTGAGAAGTATTTGCAAGAGAGTTTTCATTTGCGAAGGAGTAGGTTGACCAACACACGTATATACATTTTCTTCGCTTACAATGTCAAAAGCCATTGAAACAGCCTAAAAAAATTTAAATTACATTTGAAGACATGAAATACCTGTAAAACATTTAAAACCCGTCGCATATCGCCACCAGAAAGATCAACAAGTGCCTTTTTACCCTCATCGGTAATTTGAAGATTCTCCTTATCAACAACATAATCAATTCGAGGCATAATTAATTCAGGATCAAGAGGAGCAAAACGGAAACGAGTACATCTAAAAACAGAAGTTGTAAATTAAAAATAAGCAGCGTACCTTGATTGAATAGCCGGAATAATTGAAGAAAGATAGTTGCAAATAATGCAGAACCGTACATTATCAGTGTATTTTTCAATAACTCTAAAGCAATACATATTTTTTTAACCATAAACAGTAAAAACCTGCGCAAAGCATTCTGAGCATCTCTAGTCATTGCATCAGCTTCGTCTAAAATTACCAATTTAATATTACTTTTTCCAGCATCGGTATCAAAATGTAATCTTTTTGTTTGAGCAAATGTAATGATATCTTGTCTAAAAATCAATTACAACAAGAAAATATGCCCAAATTACCTTACAACATTGATACCTCTGTCATCGGAAGCATTCAATTCCAGCACATTGGATACTCGCTCTTTTTCGGAGAATATAGTACGCGTAACAGCAAGGATAGCAGTTGTTTTTCCTGTTCCTGGTGGCCCATAAAATAATAGATGAGGTATTTGATCATTTTCAATAAAACGTGTCACTAAAAAATAAATTAGAATTAGAAAAAATAGATGCTCACAAGTATTGAGAATTTCCTGATGAGAAACGATATCAGTTAATTTAGCCGGACGATATTTCTCAACCCAAGGCAAATTGGTTTGCTCCATTGCGCTGAAAAACAACAAATTACTATAGAAACAAGAGCGAGAAGAAAATAGAAACTAAGCGAGCCAGAACAAATTTTACATCCAATTCAAATAGGCGGAGGTCGCGCTGTTTACGCCGCATAGGATTTTTGAACATCGTTTGAATAAAATATATTTATTTTTTTTTAAACTTCTGATATTTCTTTTTTTTTTTTGGAAAGAAACGAAATTATTAGCTTTTTATCAATTGTAACAAATAAAAAAAAGCCACTTATAAAGTACGGTAACAAAAAATGCATGCAACAGCAAAAAAAAAATAAAGGAAAGTGTTTTGGGCGAAGCCAAATGATGAGGAGACGCCAAAATGACCACCCAGAAGCACAAGCGGAGATTCAAAGAATGCCCTCACTGGAAAATTTTCTGCAGCTCAATTTGCTGATCAATCAGTTGATTTTAGCTGCCTAAATCGGCAACTAAAATAGGCAAAATAACAAGACTTCATGGAGTAAATAGTGCTCTTACAAAACTTTATTATCTTCTCATCAAAATAACTATATTCTTGTAATTATGTAGGCACTTGATTGATACTGAATCCAGGCTCTGGGTCCATATTGTTGTTGGATTGTTCTCCCGATTTCTTGCTCTAAAAATTGATCTTTTGTGTTTTTATCGATGCGCTATTTTTACCGTCTCTTTCTCCACTAATTTATCAGTTTTTTTATCTTGTTCATCATGTTTCTTTAGCTCATCCTTATCTTTCGGTTCAGGATCAGTAATTTCAGAATTTCCTTTGTTTTTCTAAAATATTGGGGAACGGACTGTACAAAATAAGATAAACTCACATTTTTCTCTCCAAGATCATCGCGAATGACAGGGGCAGCAATAGTTTCCATTATTTCGTACAGGCAGCAATTGTCGACTGTCGAAATCGAAATTGCCACCCCCTTTATGATGTAAACATGTTAGTTTTTTCTTTAGATGAAACAAGTTTTACAAATAGACACAATAGATCAAAAACGTTTATTTCCTGTGTTCTAAAACTTAGCTACTCATTTTCCTTCTTCTCTGGGATTTGATTTATATTGAAGCCTGGTTCCAAATGATGACTTTCTATTTTCTCTTTCTTTTCCTTTTCCTAAAAATAATTCTTCTATTTATGAGTTCATATTTATTACCTCGTGATGAGTATGAACTGTTTTCTTCTTATCCCCATCATGAACTTCTATTTTTTCGGGATGATTCTGAAAATAAAAAAATTCTTCGAGTCAAACAAAAGAAAAAGAAGGATAATTGTAAAATCAAAAAAATTTCGACACTCACATTGACTGCGATCTGTTGTTTTGGATGATTTTCGTCCAATTCTCGCTGAAATAATCGAATAAAGTCTAGCTAAAAACTGACATTTTTATGTTCTACCTCGATTCGGACATTTTTCGCATCGGATGGAGCAGTCTTAGAGCTTGAAGCGTTTTCCATTGTGGAAAGGGGAGAAAAAAATTGACGTGGGATAGCTCGAACGGCACGTGAAAACATGTTGTTGTCTATGGCGAGTGGGGTGTCGCATGGGGACAGGGGAGTGTTTGTTTGTTGACGATCACAGGCGACTACGAAAGAGTCTGCCATGACTAAAACAAAAGAGTAAAAAGTGTCGAAAAACGATGAAAACAATAATTATAATCCACAATTAACCCATTTTCTCAAAAAAAAGCGAATGCTTCCCAGAAAAACCAAACTCTAGAAGTATACTTTCTGCTATAGTCTGTTTCAAATGGAAATGTCTCGCTGCGCAACGGTGGGATTTCAAATTTTTGAAATTTTCAACAAAAATTATTTTTATAAAAATAGCACTTTTTTCGATTCGTCACGATTTATGCTAGTTCTTGTACTTTTTCTGTAGATCAGAATTTTTGCAGGTAAATGCAATTAAAATTAACATGAAAATAAGAGAGGAATTCGCAAAAAATTGCATAAGCAAGAGAGCAAAATCGAGCATCTGACCCATCTAGACGCCCCGAGCGCTCTATCTAGATCGATTTAACTTTTAACCAAAACATATCCATTTGAAAAAGGCTATATTTTTGAACCTGAAAATGTTGCTTTTTTTCGAATTGTTGAAGAAGTAAAGATATATTGACAGCCTAGACTGCTCTATTTCTCAAAACTTCTATATCTTTGTACTGGGGAGAATGTTTCCAAGAAAATAAACTTTTTGCTACTCATTAAAAGAGTACCAAACATAAAGATTGTCGAAAAAGGCTACGGCAGCACCAATAGGTGTGGAAACCGAAAAATTCTCCAATAAAATATAAAAACTGTTATATACTCAACTACTCTTAATTCAGTAGAGGAGTATTTTAGTTAACAAAACAATTAATCTCTTGTAATAATAATTTATTACCTTTTAACAGTGAGACAAAAATATTACAGAAAACAATATTGCTACAGATGTAGCTACGACAACAACTATTCACTCTCCGACTGAGAGACAAAAGAGACGCTCAAATGGCGATTAGAATTGGGGCGCGCTTGCTCATGGCGCGAATTCAAACAATAATTAAAATCGTTATGTGGGACCATAACACCTCCCCTTTTTAGATGAAAGAAATGGGGGTAAATAAAGAGAAGAATGAGCAAAAGGAAATATAGACGAACATATAAATAATTAGAACCTGAGTCTTGTCGGTGACTTTCTTGTTCGCTGGCTTCTTCGAAGTGCGGGTGGTCTTGTATCGTCTTGTTTCTCTTCTTGTGCTTGAGCGGTGTTTGGTACTGGATCCATCGTGGCCACAGGTGTACAGAAAGGCGTCGTCTCAGCTGGCGTTGTGTCATCTGGTGTCGTCTCGTCGGATGGCATGGCGGCAACAGGCGTCGTCAGATTGAGATCATCGGGAGCTTCTTTCTTCGGTGTCCTTGGAACCATCGGTGGAACTTCTTCTTGAATCTTCTTCTTGCTTGGCATCGTCATGTTGAAGGTGTGAAGTAGAGTTTGGTAATTGGAGGTTAGGAGCTCATTTTCTCGACGCTTTCTCAACTGATTTGAGTGTGCGTGGTGAGTCTTTCCTTCGACGTCGACAAGATATGTCGCGTGACCTCTAATTCCAGTAACCTTACCTTTTATCCATTGTTCCTGGTTTTGGTGATGCTTCTTGAACCAAATAGGCTCATTCAATTCAAAACTCTTTTCTTTCACACCGTGCTTTCGGTCAAATTGAGCTTTCATTTGCTCTGCGAATGCATTAGGATGATCTTTCCTCTCTGGGATAAGCAAATTCAAGGTTGTTCTGATATTTCTTCCGTAGAAAACTTCAGCTGGGGTTTTATTGTCGAGGCTGGGACAAGGCGTTGTTCTATAGGCGAACAGGAATCTGTTCAACAACGTCGAGTTTACTTTCCCTTCTCCTCCCCCTTTTAATTTTTGCAGACTTCTTTTTAGAGTATCCACAAATCTCTCCGCTTGTCCGTTACTTTGCGGATGGTATGGCGGTGTTCGAATGTGTTTTATACCATTCATTTCGCACGTAGACTGGAATTCCCTTGATGTAAATTGGGTTCCATTGTCGCTAACTAGCGTTTCTGGTAGACCTGTTCTGGAGAATACTTCCTCTAGAAGTCGAACAGTAGTAGATGATGTAATCGATTTTGTAATCAATATTTCAGGCCAATTTGAGTAGGAGTCGACGATGACGAGAAAGTAATATCCGTCAATAGGACCTGCATAATCAATATGAATTCTTTGCCAAATTCTTTGGGATTTTGGCCATGGTCGGAGGGGAACCTTGCGATCATTTTTGGCTGCCAGTTGACAGTTGTCGCAACTTCTGACATAATCTTCGATATCCGTTCCTTGTCCTGGCCAAAATACGAATTTCTTTGCCAGTTCTTTCATCCGGACCATTCCTGGATGCCCTCTGTGCAATTCCTTCATTATTTTGCAACGGATGGCAATCGGGATAGCTATTCTATCACCGAACATTATGCAGTTTTCGACTAGCGAAAATTCCTGTCTTTTCGACTCAAATGACTTATATTCTCTATCTTGTCTGAATTTTGAGAATTTAGACCAGTTTTGGGACTGTATACATTTTCCTAAACATTGGAAAAATGGGTCGTTTTTAGATGCTTCAGCTATATCTTCTGCTGTCATTGGCAATCTCCTAATTATCTCATCAAATTCTGCCACTATTTGTGTTTCGATATTAGCGATGACGATGTCTTCGTCTTCTCGAGGAAATGACGACATCAGCCGGGACAGACCATCGGCAATTCCAAATTTATCGGTCGGGACATATTCCAATGTAAAATTGTATCCTAGGAGGATAGTACCCCATCGTGACAATCTATTTGTTGTATGAGTTGGGAGTCCCTTTTTGCTACCAAAAATTGTCAACAGTGGTCGGTGGTCAGTCCTCAAAATAAACTTACGACCGTAGAGATATTTATGGAATTTTGTCACGGTTGTGACCAACGCCAAGGCTTCTTTTTCTATCTGCGAATATCTCTTTTCGGTTTCAGATAGAGCCTTTGAAACATGATGTATCGGCTTTTCTGTGCCGTCTGGGAATTTATGATAAATAACCCCACCTAATCCATAATTGCACGCATCAGCTGCGACAAGGATTGGCAATTTTGGGTTAAAATGGCATAAATTGAGATCAGATGATAATAATTGGATTAAATTTTGAAATGCTTCTCGGCATTTGTTATCCCAATTCCACTGCTGGTTCTTATGCGTCAAATTATCCAATGGCCCACGGAGTTTCTTGACTCCGGGTAAAAAATTTCCATAATATGAAATCATTCCCAAGAAAGATTTTAATTGAGCCATATCTTCGGGCTCTTTCATCGAGGTCAGTGCCTTTATTTTTACTGGATCTGGCTTTCGTCCGTTTTTATTTACAATGTATCCTAAGAAGTTTATTTCTTCTTTGAGAAACGAACATTTTTCAAGTTTTAGACGGAAACCATACTCGTCTACTCGTTGGATCAGGTCTTTCAAATTTTTGTCGTGTTCTTCACGAGTTTTTCCTGTTACCAGAATGTCATCCAGATATGTTGCTACCCCTTCCAATCCACAGACCATTTTGTTCATTAAATTTTGGAAGATTGCGGGTGCTGTTTTAATTCCAAATGGGAGACGATTATATCGGAATAAACCTCTATGGGTATTTATGACTACTAGATCTTTTGATTCATCTTCTAGTTCAATTTGGAGATATGCGTCCGAGAGGTCAATTTGGGAAAAGAATTTGCCTCCGTTCAGCGATGCGAAAATGTCATCTGCTGTTGGTAATGGATATGGATTATCCTCCAGTGACTCATTTAGTCCTGTACTAAAATCAATGCATACTCTCATTTTACCAGTTCCCTTTTTGGATACGCATACTATGGGGGCTGCCCATTTACTGTATGTCACTGGTTCTATTACTCCTAGCTCCAAAAGTCTATCTATTTCAGTCTCGACAGCTTCTCTCGCTGCATAAGCGACGGGTCTAGGCGGGCGAAATTTCGGGATCGCTCCTTTTATTAGCTTCAGATGAGCTTTTTCTTTCACACATGTGCCAAGTCCTTCTTGGAAGACATCGGGGAACTCCCTCACTAAGGATGCTTCTATTTTATTAATATGGACTTCTTTTATATATCCAAGATAATTCAAACCTATCTTGTGTTGTTCAGATTGGGACATCCAATCTAGGCCAAGGAGATTTGAACCTTTTTCCATCACGAATGCTTCTCCATGGAAATTTTCTCCATTTATTACGAAACTACACGGTAATTTTCCTTTACAAATGAAAGGTGATTTATCAGCGGTCATCAGCTTTATTGCAGCCGTCTCGAGCTTTGGCTGACCCAGTAATTTCCAGCTTGGGATGTCCAGAGTCGTGATATCCGCTCCGGTATCTGCTAAAAATTCTAGCTGTGTCCCATTTACTACAATGTTGGTATATCTGCGAACAGAATTTATGGATTGGGATTCCAATTTGTCAGGAGTTGGCTGCAGTCCAACAGATCTAACTTGAGAATCCTTCTTGTAGTGTCGGTGCTGATTTTTACTCTTTCGAGCTAAATTTGGATTTTTCTTATAGCATTCGTCTGTATTATGGCCTTGTTTTTTACAATAAGCACAGTATTTACCATTCCCTCCCTTGAAATTATGGTCGTTGGGAAAATGGCCTTTATTTTCATGTCGTTTGAATTGTGGTTTCTGTTTATTATATTGAGGTTTTGAAACCTGGTGGATTTTGTTTGAATCCTTTGAAATTAGCTCGCTTTCTCCCTTGTACATCCGGAGATTTTTCAGCTCTCTTATTATGTCCTGTAACTTTACTTTCTTATCAGGATTTTCTTTACGAACTCGGTCGGCGTAGGACAAAAGGAATGGCAGATGCTCGACGTCCTCTCTCGACTTCAACCCTACGAGAAATCTGAGAACTTTGTATCCTTCTATGTCCATTTCGCTCATTACTTTGTGGAACCGTTCATTAATTCGATCTCCGTAAGCTTGATCGCTTTCGTGAGGGGATTTATCGAATTTTTCTGACCAACAAGCGTATTGCCGTGTGAAGAGAGAAACCTGTAAATCGAATATCTCTTTCAGAATGTCAACAGTTTCCTTGAACTCGAGTTCTTTGGGTTTTTTTGGCAGAATATGGCTCTCAAATCGTTTGTACGCTTCGTCGTCCAACTTCCCAAGAAGAAGGCGTTGTTTTGAGGCGTCATCTAGACTTTGTCCGTCGATGGAGAAGATATCTTCGTAACGAGTAAACCAATCTGCAAAGGATAATTCCATTTCAATATTGAAAGAGAATTTTGGTATCCTTTTTTCCAAATCACTCATAAGTCGAACTGTATGGGCTACCGTTGGCTCTGTGACCTGTGGTGGCGAGTTCTCCAATGCTTTGAACCTTTCTCCGTGCTGGACTAACAACTCTTGCATTGTCCTTTGAGTTTCTTGCATCATTTGCATCAGTTTCACGAGAGGATCTTGTTCTCCTTCGTTTTTCAACATTTTTTCAGAGTAATATGATCTTTATCTTTATATAAATGATCAGGAGGAGCACTTTATTAGCTAATTTATTATTAGAATCGTATTTATACCAGATCTTTTAGCTCGTAAGCGTTTAAGAATTCTTGGTACCTTTTTCAGGATCTTTTGAATTTTTATACTCTGCCAGCTATTCTAGTAACAACTGGACTTCTAAGTATCCCAATTAGAATTTTGCCTGCCTTGGTTGAAACCAAATTTACTTTCAAGGTCTTATAGCAACCCAATAGTTGATCCAAATGTAGATTCTTCTTATTCGTGGTCGCCAATTTGTTATATACTCAACTACTCTTAATTCAGTAGAGGAGTATTTTAGTTAACAAAACAATTAATCTCTTGTAATAATAATTTATTACCTTTTAACAGTGAGACAAAAATATTACAGAAAACAATATTGCTACAGATGTAGCTACGACAACAACTATTCACTCTCCGACTGAGAGACAAAAGAGACGCTCAAATGGCGATTAGAATTGGGGCGCGCTTGCTCATGGCGCGAATTCAAACAATAATTAAAATCGTTATGTGGGACCATAACAAAAACAATGAATCGCACTAATTCATTCAATAGAGTACAATGTTATGTACATAAATATCCTAGTAATAAGGGTTTCTCGGACTCTTTCGAATAGCTTTACGCAGGTTCTTGTAGTTGTAGTTCGTCTACAAAATAATTTGATGCTTTACGGAAAAAGAGCATACCATGAGCTTGGCGAATTTGCTGGCATCAAAAGTGTATGGGACTTGTCGGGGACGAAGATGAGTCTTGAGCCTGTAATCAGTACTAATAAAGATAAAAAATAAATCTAACCATCTGTTTCCTTCCATAAAGCATTTTTTGAAGATCGTCTTTTCTTCATCTGACCATAATTGACTAGTCGGTTTTTTCTTCATTGCGTGCATAATTTCGGCACGTTCAGTGAGTCTCTAAAGCACGAAAACTATTGTAAATTATTATATGATGATACCTTTTTGCTGACTTTTTTGATAGCGTGGGCCACCATATTTTTCGTGCGCAATGAGCGCTTTCGATCTTCACTGATTTCCGGCAAATCATCAAGGACGATAGGATTATCAATATCTGAGCAAAATAGCAGTTAAAAATGAAGAAGAAGATATTTACCCCCGAGAGGTTTCTTGACTTTTTGCTGTTGCTTGGCTTTGATCTTTCTTTTTCGAGCCATTTTCACAAGTAGAACTTCGGAAGAGGTTGGATACTAAAATTAAATGTAATGTGGGATAAAAAGGAGAAATATATGGCAAGAAAAGTCGGAACGAAAAGAGAAAGATGACAGTTAATCGCGTGAAATCACTAGCCGCTAACGATGATAATAAACGTAATCCAAAGAATACTCAAAAATTATTCGCATATCTAAGGAAACCGGAAAATTTGAATACAATAAGGGGGATGGATACACGCATTCGAAATAGACACGAGAAATTGTTGTCCCGATTTGATGCGCTTTCAAGCAATTCTTTCACTTGAAAAATGCCGAAAGCCAACGCTTGCGCTGATAAATACGCCGCTGGGTTTTCTTTATAACATTTTTTTGTTTTATAACTAAAAACATACCCTAATATTTGATTTACAGTAGCAGCAGACTGTTAGGAAATGTTGGACATATGAGCAACATGATGATTGAGAAGGCGTCAAACTGGAAAATGGACGAAGTAAGTGAACTTAGTACAAATGCATGTAGGAAAACGTTTTGATAGCTAGCGCATGAAGTATAGGTGAATCTAATCGAGGAAAGAAACCGACTGTAACGATGTCGATGAAAACGAGATCTGAATGATGAACAATGAGGTAAGAGCGTTAGAGCTAACTGCGAAGCGCTAGCTTGGATCCAAACCTGAAATTCAGGCAACACGCTACTTTTTTAACATTTCTAGTTTTATGGAATTTAGGTTGGAAATGAGAGACGTAACGTGCTAATCTTTTTTTTTTCAGACATGTTTCAAGCTTCTCAGCCTGGTCTAGCAACATCAGCTTAGGTACTTTTTATATTGTCAGTACACTTTCAGTTTTAAAGGAACCGTCCCACACTGTTTTGCGTACCTGCATACTGTTACGTATATTTTTGCTCAAACTTCGCTATTTTGGTGATTTAAAGCTATTTCAAGTAATTTCTTACATATTTCGACACCAAAAAATTAGGAGGACAATAAAAAGGGAATCAAACAAGCAAGGAATAAACAAAAATGCGACATTGGGCATTCTAAGAAAATTTGTCTTCCTGCGTTCATTTTGAACCAATTTTGATTCTGTAAAGTTTTTACTATTGTGAAGCAGTGGCTAAAACTATCTTAGCAGCTCAAAAGAATCAAGAAAAACATCAAAAAATAGCAAAATAGCGACAAAAACGAAAATAACAACATTTTGCTTGTGCGCAAATTCAAATTTTGCGGGCGCTCTGTGCACACGCTAGCACACCTGTGGGACGGTTCCTTTAAATTTTATTTTACAGAAACTATTTCTTTGTATCTTCTTTCGATCTCTTTCTTCAACAATTATCTAAGATCACTGAAGCATCAAAAATATGAATATGCACAAATGGAACCCGTCTGAAGTAGCATGAAATTTGAACATAACGGGAAACCAACGTGATGATCGTGAAACAAAGTAGCGAGCAACACCGTTGCCATATAATTTGGCAGAAAGGCTACTTGCTCTCATTTCTAAGCTTGTATTATTATTGCAAGGTAACCTAAAATAATCAAATAATGCTAAAGGAAAAAACTAGACGTGTGATTTGCAGCAGTAAAATTGTTCGTAGTTGTAACGAAGAGAATGGCTGCTGGATCACATTCTGGATCAAAGAAAAATGTGAAATGAAAAACCGTTGAATTTGGATTCTCTAAAAGAGTTGGGATAAAGGAAATTGTACAGAAAATTACCATAAAGTTCCAACGTCCCAGGACGGCCATCCTCCCAATCATTTCGGATCAATCCATGTCTACCATGGAATGGTTCAAAATCCAAAATTGGACGTTTTTTGTAACTGACTAAGGGATTCACTAGCCCACTTGTCAGTTGATATAAAAGACTGCCATTGATGGTCGGATTGGCGAAAAGAAGCCCAGCGCCTGAAGCTGTGCTCGGCTGCCAGACGACGAAAGTAAAGACCGGACCTTGAAATCGTTGAGGAAGAAGGCTATAGCGATTTCCTTCCCTGAAACAGAATCATTTTCGACAGAGGAGAAATAATTACGAATAAGTGGCTATTAAATTGGATCTGTTTTTTTGAATATCGGTAGGCCAACCAGTGTAAACTTCTATCAAAGGCATTGGCTGAAAATAAGATTATGCAAGCTTGTCTCTGTAATTTAGAAGTGAAGATCATATCGAAAATTGATAAGTTTCCCATTTACCTGATTTTTCGTCAAGGGTGCATCACTAAGTCCAACAAAAATGCAGTCATATTTGACGTATTCTTCATAGTTGATCATAACAAAATAGGTAGGGATAGTAACTGGGTCATAAATGAAGCCTGCATATGAAAAGAAGCGCAGATCACTGTTGCCCCAGGACCAATCGAAGAAAAATAGGGATATCGGATAAAATGGATCCACAACTGTAAGCATCCATTGTTTTTCTGCAAGATTACTTGATCTATCCATAATTAGTAATTTCGATAGCTCAGGGTTTGGGAAGTTCAGTGGCTCCACCGCTATGACAATTAAACCACGTGGTAAGCTGAGTCCAATTTTACAGTCCTCATTTAAGCCGTTGCCCATACTGAAATGCGGAATTATGGTTTTCTTCGTGGGCGTCTTGTGGACTTCACGATTTATAATGCAATATAATTGGATAAGATTGCGATAACTGGTCGCACTTACTTTCCTAATGGTGTTGCATTTTTATCGGTTCCATTGAACAAAAATACCCGGAAGCTTTCGGTGTAATTCCAGAAACTAACGCCTGAACAGCCAGGATGCCAAGCTTGGATCTGAAAAGGAGCGCGCTACCCAAAACAATTAGACGACTTACCCCATTTTCTGATTCAAAAATGTAGGTGACTCCAGGCACGAAGTCATTCATCTGATAATAAGTCGGCTTCGATGTGGTGGTGACCGTTATCCGCTCCACTTTTTCAAAAACAGGTACTGAAATCCCATCTTTTACCACCATTATTTTGACTGACAATCATTCCTCGAAACAGTAAATTCCGGCCAATGTGTAGTCCCAAACGACCTGGTAAAGTGCATCTCAAAAGTTGGAGACGTCATGACTTGATTGGAATGTGAAAGAACTGGGCCTTCATCTCCCATTACACTGAATATTTAAAATTCAGAGCATTTCTTACAATATACTGGAATGATTCCCTATTATCAGCAGTCCACCCACTGGACATTTCAGCAATATGGTCTGTATGCAGTGTATAATTTATTACAAAGTAACTGAAAATTGGTATTCTCAACTGAAAATGTGCTTAAAATTAGTGTACAACTTCTGACTTACTATAAAGGCGCAATCCTTTGTAAAATAAGTGTAACGAAGGGTAAATGTGCCATTTATATGGAAAATCTGACGTGTATGAAAGCAATCTGTTCAAATTAAAATTGACATACAGTATCCCTTACCATATTCGACACACTGGGGACAGGGAAGGTTATCGGCTGCAGAAGATAGGGCCAAAAATAACAAGCAGAAGGAGAGACCGGCATTTATCATTCGCTGCTGGCAGCAATTCTCAATCAGCGGTTATAAATTGACTTCTACGGCGAGGTAATAATAGTGAAGGAGATTAACCTCCATTTTAAATAAGTGAGACCGGTTCTTGAGCTCGAGTAATAGTACCAAGGCAAATTTTACCCGCCGTAGGGTCCCTCTGTCCATCGGGGTGTGCGGGTTGGGATTTTTTAAACAGGACCAGGTTCTTTTGACGCACCAAAGTGACCAGCTAGGGTCGGAAACGGTTTCGGGTGGGTGCGGCTTTGGCCAAAACGGGTTCTCAGAACGGGTCGGTTCCCGTTCGGTTCCGGGTTTGAACCCGTTTGAACTCGAACCGTCCGGGTCCGAAACCGAACGGTTTCGGGTGTGGGTACCCGAAAGATTCAGGTGTGTTTAGGACTTAGAAAAAGATCTTACAAGTAAGTCTACGCCTTCGTGCAAAATTTCATGAAAAGCCCGGGCCTGGAAAGTGAGGCCCGGGCCCGGCCCGACCGGCCCGTTGACAACCCTACTTTGAAAACTGAAAAATTCTGCGATATTTTCATTTTGACAAAATATTTTTGCTTTGACGCGCTTTTACAGAAAAAAAGTTCGAAACCGTCCTGAATTCAACTGTATCCGGTTCCAATCTGTCCTGGGTGTGATTTTGTCCCGTGCGACTTCATACCTTTTCGATTCCGTTCGCTTCGAAGCTGTCACGTTTCCAATCCGGCCAGTTCAAACTAGTCCTTATTCGAATCCATCATAGTGCAACCTTGTCCTGGTGTGAAAGTGACCGGTTTGAAGTAGTCCCTTTTCATATGCGTCCCTGTTCGATTTTTCGGAATCGTACCGGTTTGAAACCGAGAAGTTTCGAGACCAGGGGAGACCCGTAATTTTCTGGTAAAAAAATAGTCGCTTTTATCCAAATTCGGCCAGTTAGTCTCATTGTGTTCTCTGCTCTCCCAGTAGCTGGTCAGCTGCTTTTTTTTCTTCAAGATGAAGGAGACAAGCCGCATGAAAATTACCAACCAGCGCAACTCTTCGACTGGCAACCAAAAAGCCACTGCCCGGCGTTCGACGAAACGCAGCAAAGATGGTGATCGTGAGCGCGAGAGGAAGGCTGTCCAAAGTGCTGATGACGACGTCATCAAAAAGGAAAATAAGAAAACGACTTTTCTCCAAAATGAACAACTTCAAAATATTAATAATATTGCCGAAGCGCCTGAAGTTGGACTAGCCACTGATCCCAGCAAAATGATTGAGAAGCCGGCGCGCGCTGATCCGAGATTCCGCTGGTGTGAGAAGATCCTCGTCACGGTTTGAGCCATTAAATTACTGTAATCTTTTTTTTAGAAGTTAGGAAAGATCAATAAAGAATTCGTCGATAATAAAGGTTACAAGCCGGAAAAGATTACCCAAGTCTACTATGAGAAGAATGGCGACCGGAATAGATACGATGATATTGTCTGCATTGATGCGACTCGTGTCGTCTTGAAGGAACGCGTCGAGGATGATAATTACATTCATGCCAATTGGATGATAATGCCGGATGGACAGCGATACATTTGTACTCAGGGACCGGTCAATCTTACCATTGAAGATTTCTGGCACATGATTTATACGGAAAAGAGCAATGTCATCGTCATGTTGACTGGATTGGTTGATACTGCCGGTCAGTTATTGACTGATTCTCGATTTCTACCATATTTCAACTCAAAAATGACCAAATTTTCAGACGAGACAGTCTCCAAGTGTTCCCGTTACTATCCGCTGGATAAGGCTGATGTTGTAACTTGGGGAATCTACAAAATTACCCAAAAATCCGTGGAAAAGGAGCCCTATCCCGGTATCAATTGGTATATTCTTCAAGTGGATCGAACTGATGGCAACGGCACGGGACCATTCATTGTCAATCATTTTATCTACGATACGTGGACAGATCATACCGCACCCGAGTCGGCCATTCCCGCTGTGGGACTCTTCAAACTTGTACGCAAATTGTCTGCCGGATTGCCCATTACTGTTCATTGCTCTGCTGGAATTGGTCAGTTTGTACCTTTTTCTCAAAATAAATGAGCATTTCCAGGTCGTACGGCCACCTTTGTCGGAATTGACTTCGCCAATCAGAAGATTGCTGAAAAAGGCGAAAAATTCAATATGGTGGATGTGGTCAAAGATCTTCGCAACATGCGCCTCCATGCCATCCAATCGGCCATCCAATATCTCTTCCTTCATGTCTGCCTCATCGAGCTCTATACCCAGGATGAGATCCTGCCCAAGACTGGCAAATATCTCGTCTTTATGCAGAATTACAAATTAATTCTGAAAAAATTCATCGAAAAGAATCGAAATCTCATCTTCAAGAAGAAGGAAGCTGCCGGTACATCGAAGATTGAAGTCAGGGAGGAGAAGAGGAATTCGGAAATCCAGCCGAGAAGCGGCGATTCAACCATGCCCAAAGTGCCCAAAGATTCCAAGGACTCTTCCATGGGACAATAAGCTCCCACTATCTCCTACCAATGTGATCTAAAAAGACTAATATCTTCAATAAATGGTCTTGGAGATTTCTTGTTCTTTTTCCTTTTCTGAATTTTTTTCAATTTATAAAAATGACACCTGTGACTATTTTGCAATCCAATAGACTCTCCTGTCCTCTCTCGCCCGAGATAGAGGTCAATGTCTATTTTCTCCCTGACTCAAGTACACACATCTCTTAGGTCGACTCGCTCTCATCGTCACACTCAGCTGCCTGAATGATCGCTGCCTGACCCCTGACCATTCCCCCTCATCTTGGCCGATGATGCCCAGCCCGAAAAGAGACTGAGTGCATCTGCTCAAATAGGCTGACATCGATCCGATACAGGCAGTCCTTCCTGCCCGTGTCATTTCCGCCCCGGTCGGTTTTGAATCATCCCTTCCCGCTCGAATTTTTCTTAAGAAGGGCAACCGTCCTACAACCTCTGCCGGACAGCCCTGTGTTCCCCACGAGAGAGACCGGTCATCGTCAGTAATAGTCGCCCTCCCCGGTGAAGGAGGATCAGCCGACTGGTCCAAACAGCTGACTTATGACCCTCTGATTTTATTCAAACGAGTTTCCATCTTATTTTTCTAAGCACCCACATCAGCATATGTTTTTTTTATTTTCATAAATACAGTATTCTGTTAACTTTTTATGTTATAAAATTTGTGAATCGTTATTTGATCATTTTCAACAACTGCTAAAGTCACCGAACCATCAAAAATATGAATATCCATAAATGAAACACACCTGAAATGGAGAAGAATTTCACGTGGTCAAAGATGGGAACTTACTTGGAGATCGTGAAACAAAGTAGCGAGCAACACCTCGGCCATATAATTTTGCCGAAAGGCTGCTTGCCTTGATTTCTAGGCTCGTATTATTATTACAAGGTAACCTAAACTTCGGTCGTATGGGTGAGAGATGAACAGACGTGTGATTTGCAGCAGTAAAGTTGTCCGTAATTGTAACAAATAAAATTGCAGCTGGATCACAGTGAGGATCAAAGAAAAAGTTAAAATTAAAAATAGTCGTGTTTATATTCGCTAAAAAAGTTTCTATACAGCAAATAGGCAAACAATTACCATATAGTTCCAGCACTCCTGGGCGACCGTCTTGCCAATCATTTCGGATCATTCCATGTCTCCCACTGAATGGCTCAAAATCCAAAATAGGCCTTCTTTTATAGGAAAAAATCGGATTCAACCCCTCATCCACTTTCCATAAAATGCTGCCATTAGTATTCGGGTTAGCAAAAAGAGGCCCAATTTGCATATCAGATGTCGGTTGCCAGACGACGAAAGTAAATACAGGACCTTGAAATCGTTGAGGAAGAAGGCTGTAGCGATTTTCTTCCCTGAATAAGAACATTTTCGACAGAAAAATTAATTACGAAAAAATGGCTATTAAATTCGATCTATTTTGTTGAATATCGGTTGGCCAACCAATGTAAACTTCAATTAGGGGCATTGGCTAAAAAATAATTGTAAAGTTGGGTTTGAAGACGTGTAAGGATACGCCTTTGAGATGATTTCACCAAACTTTGCCCGTGCACTTACTTCAATGGCGATTTTGTGTGTATTACCAAGCCCCACCAAAATGCAATCATATCTGAGATATTCTTCATAATTGATCATAACAAAATAGCTGGGCATAGTAACAGCTCGAGGAATAAAACCTCCATATGTGATAACTGGCATTTCACTGTTGGCCCAGGACCAATCGAAGAAAAATAGGGACATAGGATAAAATTTATCCACAACTGTAAAATTGCATTGTTTTTTGTCTATGAGTACTTGATTTATCCATAATCAGTAATTTTGACAGCTCTGGATTGGGAAAATTGAGTGGCTTAACAGCTATGACACTTAGAGCACGAGGGAGACCAAGCCCCAAGTTACACTCTCCATTAATTTGTAAACGATAACCCAGGCTGAAATTGATAATGACGGTTTCACTAGTGGACGTTCAGTGAACAACACAATTTCTAATTCAATACGTTGTTGCGATAACTGGCCGTAACTCACTTTCCCAATGGCGTTGCATTATTATCGGTTCCATTAAAGAAAAATACCCGGAAGCTTTCAGCGTAATCCGAGAAGCTAACGCCTTGACAGCCAGGGTGCCAAGCTTGGATCTGAAAAGGAGCACGCTACCCAAAAAAATTAGACGACTTACCCCATTTTCTGATTCAAAAATGTAGGTGACTCCCGGCACGAAGTCATTCATCTGATAATAAGTCGGCTTCGATGTACTGGTAACTATTATATACTCCACTTTTTCAAAAACAGGTACTAAATATGTCATTTTACACTTGTAATTGAGGTTCACTGTCATTCCTTGATACAGTAAATTCCGGCCAATACGTAATCCCCCAAGATTCAGGAAAGTCCATTTCAAGTTTTGGTCCAGTCATGACTATATTGGAACCGGAAAGAACTGGACTTTTTTCACCCAATACACTAAAAAAAGTTTGCACAATGTAAATTGTTATAGTTTACTTGAAAAAACTTTCAAACTCAGCACCATATCCATAAGCCATTTCGGCATGATCCGTATGCAACGTATAATTTATTGTAAAATAGCTGAAATTTGGTATCTTTAGCTGAAAATCTCTGATTTAAAAAGAGAGCATACTTCTGACTTACTATAAAAAGGCAATCCTTTGTAAAATACGTGTATCGAAGGGTAAATGTGTCATTTATCTCAAAAACTTGGCGATTATGAAAGCAATCTGAACAAAAATTGACATAACTATAGGGATACAGCAACACGTACCGAATGGGACACATTGGGGACAGGGTGGTTTCTCAATTGCAAAACAAAGACCCAAAAACAATAAGAAAAGGAAGTAGCCGACATTTATCATTCGCTGCCGCCAACTATTCTCAATCAACCACTATAAATTGATTCCTACGGCTAGCTCATAATAATAAATGAGGTTAACCTCCGTCTAGAAGAAGTGGGATCGCTTTTTGAGCTCGATTGATATCGGTAAGTCGAAATTTGGATTGCCTGTCTACGGTTGTGGATATCACAGGAAAAACACTGACTGTAGAGAATTTTGTCGGATACATAGTGAAACCTTTATTAATACACGTCATATTTCTTTTTTCATGTCAAGTAGGGTTCTGTTCCCGTGATTAGTTATTGCTGGCAAAATTCGTCCAAGTCAAAACCTAAACCCTCGACTGTGTTCTGATAAAAAAGTTTACCAACCTGCGGGAAGGAGGAGAGATTGATTAGTTTACTCGTAGAAATAGTCAAGATCTTTGTAATTCCACTGTAAGCGGAAGTCTGGACGTTGACATTTATTTTCTTGCCATTCAGGCGGAAACTGTTGTAGTCCGGCTGTGCTGGAAAATTGAAGAATTCCAAGGTGTCCAGGGTCGGTAAGGAGACGGAGCCCTAAAAGGTGCTTTCCGTCAAAAAAGACTACTAACAGTTTTAGCAGCAGTAATTGTGAAATTTGCAGTAGAAGTGGATACGTTGAATTGATATCGGAGGTCCCAATAATCAGCAGAAGCTACATCTCCTTGGATGACGGCCTCGCCATCATCCCATCGGAGATTACCGGCGGCGCACATGTTGTCATCCGGGACGACGAGAACTTCGAAGGGATTCTTTCTACTGGCGAAGGTCGTGGTACTGGGCACTTGCCGGGGGATAATTGACCCGCCTGGAACCTTGCCACAAGATTCAATATTTCTCACTTCTAACAAAAGTGGGAATTTGTGATGTTTGAGGAGCTGGGACTGTAGAATGCCCGGCTTCAAATGATCTTCCATAATTGTAATCGAAAAGAGAGTAGAATGACCCGTCGGGGATGTAGAGATCGACACTTATGGCACCCTAAAAAGTGAGAAATTGAGGACAAGGCTTGTACCTCGTAGAGCACAGGAGCAACCATAATGGACGGCCCCCACATGAACTGATATCCAAGATTGTAGGTCATTGTATCATGGGGAAATTCAAAGAACATTGGCCGAATGACAGTACCGCCATTGCTAGAAGCCAAATGGTGGAGTCTAAAAAGGTTTAAAAGGTTTGGAAAACCCTCACGTGTAAAGATATGGTAGATATCTGTACCGGAAAAGGTTGGCCTTCTTGGTGGCTGCCGTGACACTGGGCCATTGGGTCGGATCTTGATGAGGATTTCCGATAGAATTATGATTTCTAAAGAAGGAGTGGAATGCGCCCATTTGTTGCCACCGGAGGCAGAGCTCCTCCGTGGTAATTCCAATGAAACCACAGACATCTGACCCGACATAACTAGAATGCGACCTTTTCTAGATAGAAAATAACCCTACGGGATTCCAAAGAGGTTGAATTCTTGAGCGCCAATGACGGATGTTCGCAAATCATCCCATCGAGCTGTATTATCACCTAGCCAATGGCCTGAGTATCGACCAGATGAGGGGAATGTTGATCTGGACAGTGGACTAAATAAAAAGGGGAGTTTTCCTACCTGGAAATGACCACACCTCTCCTTCCAGTAGCCGCGAATAGCGCCTGTTGAGTCGAGCGGGCTTCACTCCAACCATACATATTTTTGATGTTATAATGGCGCTGAGATCCGTTGCTTTGAACAGACAGCATGCAGAGTGTTTTTGTAGCGAGGAAATTCTCAAACAAAACTATTAAGCACATTTTTACACTTACGTTATCCCCATAATTCCAAACATTATGAGTTTTATAGGGCGGCATGTCGAATTCCGAATCCTTTGCGCCATCGGCTTTAGGACAGAAAAGGGTCGCATCATTGGGATGATCTGGACTGTCGAAATACCACGGATGATTCTCATTTGTGCCAAAATTCGACGGCTCATTCATGTCGATCCAAATCCCATCGAATGTCAGTTGCTTGTAGAAGTTGACAAATTCACTGACCCACCAATTATGGGTAGCATTAGTGGTGTCGAAGAAATCGGGAAAAGCGACGTGTCGATCGGGCCATACGACTCCTAACATGATTTTTGTGTTCTTTGCCAGGGGATATTGATCCTGGATCGAGTGCATTACTTGGTCGGCTCGTTCCCATTCAATAAATCGGGCATTCTACGGTGTTTTGTTGTCTTATTTTTATTTTCTTACTTGGTTCAATCCTCTTTGGAATACTTCATAGTCTACTTGAATTGCCGGATCGAAAATGGGGATAATTCTCATTCCATTGGATCTGATCTCGTCTACATAAGCTGGCAATCCTCCCCAGTTCTGAACCCGTTCTTCTTTAAAATAGAGAGAATTACCTGTTGTCCGATAGTGAAATCCTTATACCGATCCATATAATCAATGTCTACCACGGCAGTGTCCAGTGGAATTTCAGCGCTGGTAATTCTACTTATGGTCGACTGCAGGTCATTCAAATCCTTGTATCCGTAACGGGACATCTGATATCCCAGTCCCCAATAAGCTGGGAGGAAAGGTTTCCCAATCAGGGCTTGATATTGCTGAATGACATCAGATGGGCTGGGTCCTGGGAAGAAGTACATGTCCAACATTCCTCCAATAGTACGGTAAATTAGAGTAGGTCCAGGAGCTGTGGCATATTCCTGTGGAGATAGAGATTGGAAAAAGGAGCCGGATACCTGAGCATTACTATTGAGAATCAGGACTCCGTGAGCTTTTCCATCAGGCTCAACAATCATGTAAAATGGCTGGACGCCGTAGAGATTTTTTGTATCCGTACCAGCGGAATTCGGTGGTTCATCTCTGGCAAACATTCCCCAGGTTAGATATCTACTGAAGTCATGCTAAACGGACGTTTTTTCCTCCTAAAAAGGGGAATACCTTGATGTTTTGATGTATATTTTCTCCCCATCCGTACATATTATCCGAGGGAAGTATTGTCGCAATTTGGATAAATTTATCAC
The DNA here is from genome assembly GCA_964036215.1 of Oscheius sp. DF5033. Classification (NCBI taxonomy): domain Eukaryota; kingdom Metazoa; phylum Nematoda; class Chromadorea; order Rhabditida; family Rhabditidae; genus Oscheius; species Oscheius sp. DF5033. The sequence continues at coordinate 4,584,775 of CAXIWN010000002.1, read as the reverse complement.
AGAAAATTAGACCACCTAGGGAGAATTGGCTGGAAGAGAGAAACAAACTCACCAAGAGAAGTGTCAAAGAGCTTCCGACTGGTACTTTTTCTGACAACTTCAAAGGAAAATGGATCTGAAGCGGTGTTGGTTCGAAGATAGACTTGATCCGATGAGGTGGACCTCTGTCGAGGGAAATTAACCGGCGGTTCGTAGCGACCTCTAAAATTTCAACATTTTTATTCCTTTCCTCTTACCCAGCGGCCGTTGTAATCCTGACGTTCAGAGTAGATCCAATGGTTGATGTCGATAATGTCAAAAATTCAATATCATCTCCCCAAGGACTACTGGGCCCATTATTTTTGGTCAAAGTAATAGTCGACAAGGATTGTGACACGAATTTGTACCCAACACCTTGTTTGAAATAACACCAGGGAGTTCCCGCGGGATCCTGAAATTTTCTTTTACCAAAAAAATCGGGCAAAATACCTGTGAACCAGCTGGAAGCCAAATACACCCGCGATTTTCGCAGGATTCTCGATTGGCTCCAGGTTCTGGGTAACAATCTAGTCTAACTTGCGCATGGACACTGGCAGCTACAAGAAGTAGCCACAAAAATTTACCCATTCTGAAAGAAATCTTAAAAGAAGCGTGGCTGGGTGTGGACGGGACAGACAAAAATGGGCAACGTCCTATCGCTGATAGACTCAGTTCAGCAGCCTCTTATCTCTCAGGAAAACAGCATGGCGGGAAGACGATGTTTGATCTGTCAGATGGCGAATTGTGCAGGAACCGATATCTTAACCTCAAAGGATACTAGTCGCTTTTACTGGTAATAATGGCAGTACACAGGTGTTCAAGACATTGCACAGACAGAGAATTAGGATAAATTTTAGAAAATTGTCAAGCTAAAATCACGTGGAGAAAGCGGCTCTTATCATAATGAGGGGGAAATTTCGAGACAAAGTCATCAAGAAACGATCAACGGGTGCAGACATCTTGCACACAAAAACAGGAGATCATGACAGTTTTTATTTCCATATGACTTTTAATCACACCACTGCAGCGTGATATCGTAGATATTCAAATTCACAATATTCATGTTATACCATTCCTCGCTGTTAACGTAATCTTTTGGTATTATGTACTTCGATTTAAGGTAACAATTCTAAACATTTTTTTTCCAGGGAAAAAGGTCGTCTCTTACCGGTTTAACGTGTGTATAGTTGCATTTATGTTTGATCCAAAGGTACGGATAGATATCCAAGAGTTCATTGTCTGTACCAATCAGCTCAAAAACTCCCTTTTCATCAGGCTTGACAGATTTCAATAAATCATCCGCGTCGGCTGAAATAGAGAGGAATTGGACTGTTTAAAGAAAGGTTACGGAAGTCTTTCTCCCATAATTCTACTGTAGGTTCTGCTGTCATTTTTCCATCACAGGCAGTTATTCCTTTTACTTTAACCGTTTGCTCCTTTGCGTCAAGATAGGCGAATAACAAAAGTAGAAGTAGTAGTGGCTTCATTCTGCTAAAAATGGGAAAATAACAACTAGGGAGAGCAGATTTACTCTTGAAAAAAAGAAAGAAGTAAGATGGAAAAGAGAAACAGGACAGAATGGTATAGAAACCGGCCACGCATCAATATAGTGAGAATTTCTTATTCAAAACGGACTCCAATATAGCACATCGTCTGCCCACAATTTTCTGTGGACTAATGTGAAAGTTTGGGAGACATGGGACTGCACCACTTCCGTAATCTAAAAAAAGTCTGTTTGAAGGGTGAATTTTCGAGTAGAGACTGGTTTTTAGAATTTGGAATCCTCCTGTGACCACACGAGCTCGTCATCTTTTCCTATGGCTAGGAAATTTCACTACAAATTTTAATCTTTTTTATTGTTCCACATGAATGCTGTGCAATTACGTCTTTTTCTTCCTAACAAGGCGTGTCAAAGATTTCGTCAACCATGTGTGATATGTCGGATTCATGATAAACAACGTCACCGCACTGATAATGCTGAATAGTGAGCAAGAACATAAAACAACATCACTGATCCCTAAATATAATCGGATATATTTTTTTTTTCATTTTAAACTTACACGGATAACCAAAAATATCGAAGATTATGATAATTGCCAAGAGGACAATAGGTCCAATAACAACAAGAATAGGAACCGCTGACTGTACACAAAGTTGGATGAGGAATTTCTGCTGCATATGACGAAGTTTTGGTGACATATTTCGTGACTGGGTAGCTCGCCATGAGCCAATGCCCAAATAAACTATGACAAAGATGAATATCACGACATCAAGTAAAATCCATCCGACGCCTTTTATTACAACTTCCATTTTGTCATACGCGCCGATACCGGGGATTTGTTGAAGACGAGGAGTTATGCAGGAATATTCCTGGAAGAGATCATAAATTGAGGTTGCACAGCTCTTTCCGAAAATCTTGCGGTGTTAGAGGGATTTCAAGTCGGATCGAATTCCCACATGCATCACTTATTTGGATCCGTGAACCCGCACATCCTTGGGTTCAACTTAAAGCTCACCTTAGCCAACTGCTTAAAAATCTCCTTGGTGGTAGTTGTGTCAATAGTGAATGGTAGACATGTGTTCACAATCTGTAGTACAGCTAAAAATGCCACGAAACACTTCGAAGAGTGGGTAAAAGTTTTCACATTGTGGACTGTTTGATAGCGATAAAAGAACAAAAGAATAACTGTAATCTGTTCAAATACGACGAGAGTGTGACCACAAGCATATGTGGTGATTGGTGACATAAAATATTTAGCATAGCCGATGACATAACCTGCACAGAATGGTATTAAAACCACTGCTTGACCGAAGAGGCTGATCTGAACTTGCAATTAACTTCGTGTAAGCGACGATAATACCCAAATATCGGCAATCCAAGCAGCTACCTGATGGAAAAGGAGAAACCAGCGATATGTTGTCATATTCCCTGGGGAGCGATAAATAATACAGTAAATAATAAGCGGATTGATCAAGTTACTGGCCACCGTTGCTGCATGCAAAAACCAGAAATAAACAGCATGGCTCTTCTCATACTCGTAATCATATTCAGGACACTCGATCATAGAATTTGAGCCGCTAGGAGGTAGAAGAAAAAGGCAGTGAACTGATAATTTGAGGAAATGAGGAGAAATCGTCCAAAACGAGGCGTTATAATCATCGAAGGGGAACTAACCATTCGTATAACAGAAATTACAATTGCGCTTCAGTAGTTCCACACAAATTTCACACATATAGAGATCAGGAAACTAGTGGCATGCAAAGCACTGCCCACTAAAAAGAGAAAAAGGTGTGATAACGAAATCCTACATGAGACGAATACACTTCTACCTTAAACGAGTTCAACTCAAAAACAATACGATAAGTACACGACATCGCATTCGAAACACAAGGGCGTTGAATATAATTTCAGGTTTTACGGTGACCACAGAAATCCGCTAATTTTCATACGGTGACCACAGAAATCCGGTAACTTTTGTACGGTGACTATTCCATGGATGCCGGCTAAAAAGTCAAAAATTTCCATGGATGCCGGCTAAAAAGTCGAAAATTTACATGGTTCACCATTAAAAAGTCAAAAATTTCCATGGATGCCCGCTAAAAAGTCGAAAATTTACATGGTTCACCATTAAAAAGTCAAAAATTTCCATGGATGCCCGCTAAAAAGTCGAAAATTTCCATGGATGCCGGCTAAAAAGTCAAAAATTTCCATGGATGCTGGCTAAAAAGTCGAAAATTTACATGGTTCACCATTAAAAAGTCAAAAATTTCCATGGATGCCGGCTAAAAAGTCGAAAATTTCCATTGTTCACCATTAAAAAGTCAAAAATTTCCATGGATGCGAGCTAAAAAAATTTCCATGGGTAATTTTCGTACGGTGACCACAAATTCGTGGATAAAGTTCGCTGATTTTCATGCGGTGGTTCTGCAGGAGTATAGGGATTTGAGCATGCTTTCGTTTATTTGTCGTATTCATGCGTCCATTATTTATTCATGTCATATTTATATGAGTCGATTTTACAGACGATATCCTTTGTAGTTTTGGTTTCTTTTGAGTAAAATGCCTCGTCAGCCATTGATGGTAAGTAGGGTTCATGATAAAAAGAACACCTGCGCTAATTATACTGAAAATGGAGACTGATGTGAGCATAATGTCATTGAGCCCTGAATGATTGCTATTTTGTGTTTTTTCCGGTAACTCACAAAGGAAGCCGAAAGAGTCGAAAACAATAACCAGCGCCATGAGGATAATTGGAACGACAACCACGAACAGTGGGAGGAATGATTGTAAGCATAATTGGAAGATAAATCTCTGCTGCATCTGCCGTAGTTTTGTTGACATACACTTAGTTTTGGTAGCTGTCCATGATCCAATAGTTAGCGATGTCATAGTTGAAAGGAAAATGACGGTATCAATAGCAATCCATAGTAGAATTTTATTGACAATTTCTGCTTTATCTATGGCCACAATCCCAGGAATTTTTCGTAGTTCAGGAGTTACGCATGAATAATTCTAGAAGCACATAATTTTGCGTAATTTCGAAAGTAAAACGCTCATGAACTTACCTTAGCGAGATCTTTAAAAGTTTCTTCTGATTTCACATCAACAGCGAACGAAAAATAAATATTACAAGCCCCAACAATAACAAACATGAGCAGAACACATTTCCAGATGTTTGAAACGGCCTTGGCATTATGTACAGCTTGATAGCGATAGAGAAATGTAATTATTACAGTAGTTTGTTCAAAAACTACAAGATTTTGTGCCAAAACGTAGATATAAAAGGTTGACATGAAATGTTTAGCCAAGCCAAGAACAAAACCAGCAGGAAATGGAATCAGAATTACACCCTGAGCGAAGAGATTGATCTAAATTGGAGGAAAGTTGACATATTGATCAGATTTACCCAAATATCACACGTAAAAGCGACAATTTGATGGAAAAGAAGAAACCAGCGATAGGTTGCCATGTGACTGGTTGAACGGAAAATGATACAATAAATGATAACGGGATTGACGAGGAGGCTGACAATTGAAGCAATATGAAGACACCAGAAATATCCTCTGTGACTATTTTCATAATCGTAGTCAAACTCGGGACAGTCGATCATAATGTGAGCGAGAGTATGCGGGGGAAATAACAAGAGAATATCGAAGGTTAATAGAGGAACTCTATAAACCAGCTGTTCCTTATGATAATAATCAAATGTGAATAATTCTGTGGCATTGAAAATTATGCTGATTGATGAACCCGTATTATTCATTACTGGCGCCGTACACTTGACAATCAGTAATCTCTGACGGAGATGTCAAGAAGGAACAGCTAAATTGACTCTTTTCATTGGAAACAAAACTTATTTCGGAAAGTGTCGCCACATTGTGCCAAGCCGGTCGGACTCTCTAATCCGTCTTGATGCACGGTTGCAACACTTTGCTGCAAATCTCTTCTGCATCTGGCGGGGTTTTGTTGACATGGAAATCCTTTGCAATCCGACTTGACACACTGTGGCAACACTTTGCACTCGGACTTCAGGCAAACCTTTTATTATGATAACATTGGCAGTTTTGTCTGCTTTTTTATAAACCTTCTGGTCAGCCATTGGTGATAGTTTGGATTCATAATGAAGAGAATAACAGCGCTGATGATGCTGAATATTGATACGGAACACCATACAATATCATTGAGCCCTGGAGATATAGTACAGCTTTAGCCTCCTTGAAACTTACAGGGAAAGTTGAAGCTATCAAATAGAAAGACGCACACCATCATGACGACCGGACCAATGACCACAAGAAATGGCACGAAAGATTGTAGACACAGTTGAACAAGAAATCTTTGCTGCATTTGGCGTAATTTGGGAGACATGCTGTTGGACCGGGTTGCTCTCCACGATCCCACGGTAAAATAAGCCACACAGACGACAAATGCAATAGCATCAAACATGATCAGCCACATGCATTTTAATACGGCTTCTGTTTTATCCAAGGCTACGATTGAGTCAATTTGTCGTAGCTGAGGAGTGACACAGGTGTAATTCTGAAAAAGAGGGGAGACTTTGCCAAGTTGTTGATTACTTCAGCCAATTTATTAAAAGTCTCCTCTGTTTTAATTTCTATAGACAAGGGCAAATATATGTTGAGCCCCATTAACATAATAAGAAATGCGGCGAAACATTTCCAGCCAAGTGAAAATTTCTTGCTACTTTGCACTGCCCAATATCGGTAGGAGAATAAGAGAACTACAGTAATCTGCTCAAAAACAATAAAAATAAATCCACAATTCCAAATATGTTTTGTGGATAGAAAATACTTCGCGTATCCCAGCATATAGACAATAGGTAGTGGGATAAGAAAAACTGGCTGGGAAAAGACGGTTTCCTAAATTAAAGTAACATTAGTGAAGATACAGTAACCCCACCACGATATCAGCAGCAAATGAGGCTATTTGATGAAGGAGAAGGAACCAGCGATAAGTGGACATGTGATTGGTTGAGCGGAAAACGATACAGTAGATGATAAAAGGGTTAACTATAAGGCTGACAACAGAAGCTGCATGGAGGCACCCCCGATAAATGGCATGAGACTTTTCATAATTGTAGTCAAATTCAGGACAGTCGATCATATTGCCGGCAAAAAGTAAATGTTGCGAGTAGGAGCAGGTGTAATTGGGACGAATGAGTTGGCATGCGTAAGGCCTGTGTGCTTTTAACTTTCTTTGATTTTTGAACACTACACTCCTGTGTTTTATGCATTTTCACTCCTTTTGCACTTGATGCAATTTTTTCAACTGAAGAGAATACACGATAATGGTAACAAGCATGAATTTATTGTCAGCCCAGAATCATTTGTCTTTGCAAATCGGTCGTTTCGCTTATCATCGTAATTTGACTTTGACTCCTTGTAAAATATCTCGTCAATCACTAATGGTAGGTTGGATTCATATTGAATGGGATATCTGCGCTAATAACACTAAAAACCAGACAAAATCGTTGACTCCTAGAATATTAATAATTTTTTCCAGATTGACCAGATTCTGTGAAAAAAATGTGGTAAGGTAAGGGTTCTACATCATTTTTTGATGATGAATTTTATAGTAGGCATTTTGGGATTGAAAGAGGAGAGGAAGTATACGATTCTAAAAACTTATTGCCCAAACTAATAAATCAGAAAGGCCTTGCAGGGATGGGTAATTCGGCACTTTTGAGGCAGAGGTAGTAATTTATGACAATATTGGGCGGATTGATGTTGTTTTCCTGGTAATATATCTAGTCAGCAATTGATGGTAGGTAGGATTCATAATGAAAAGGATAATAGCACTGATAATACTAAAAATAGAGGCAGAACTGCAGACGATGTCGTTGATCCCTGGAATTATGATGTTTATCTTTTTTTTCAAACTTACATGAATAACCGAAAATATCGAATATAACAACCAAAATGAGAACGACGATTGGACCAATGACAACGAGAAATGGCACAAAAGATTGTAGACACAATTGAAAGAGGAATCTTTGCTGCATTTGGCGCAGTTTTGGAGACATATTGCGAGTTCTGGTGGCTCGTAAGCATCCAACGGATAGAGAAAATACGATAACCAGGAAAATTAAAGCATCGAATAGTGATAATCCGAAACTTTTCATAGCTTCCATTTTATCAACAGCTATAATTGAGTCTATTTCTTGTAGACGTGGCGTGACACAGGTGTAATTCTGGAAAAAATCGGAATTAATTATTGTTATTAAATTGCCTCACATTGGCCAATCGTTCAAAAAGTTCCGCTGTTTTGACTTCTATAGTTAGTGGTAAATAAATATTGAATAGAAAAGCGAAGAACAAAAAGACCAGAGAACCTTTCCACACAACCGAAAGAGGTTTGCCATTCTGTACGGCCTGATATCGATAGAAGAATAAGAATATTACAGTAATCTGCTCAAATACAATAATAACTTGTGCTACATTCCAAATATGCGTCGTGGATAGGAAATATTTGGCATATCCAAGCATATAAACCAGGGGCAGTGGGATAAGGAATACTGGCTGGGAAAAGAAATTCACCTAAAAAGAATTTCAGGATTACTGTAAACATACCCACAGATCGGACGCCAATGAGGCTACTTGATGGAGAAGAAGGAACCAGCGATAAGTGGCCATGTGACTGGTTGAGCGAAAGACGATACAGTAAATGATAAGAGGGTCAATGATAAGACTGATAATGGAAGCAGCGTGAAGACACCACAAATAGATGGCATGGGACTTTTTATAATCGTAGTCAAATTCGGGACAATCGATCATAATTGGGGAAAATTTACAGGGATATTTGAATGACTAGAAAAGGAAAATGCTATGAACAGGTGTCAGTAACAGGATTACTTACGAATAATTTGCTAGAGAAAAGTGTGTTCTATGGAAATGGACCAGCAAAATGATGTCAGATGCCACGCCTAACATCTCAACTTGTTTTATTCGCCAATAGAATATTTATTGTCAGCTAGAATCACACAAAATACTTTTAGAACGCAAACGGCGAACTACAGAAGGAAGAGGTAGCAATTTATGATAACATAGGAAGATTTGGCTTCTTCCTGATAAAATATCTGATCAACCATTGATGATAAGTTGGATTCATGACGAAAAGAATAACTGCGCTGATTATACTGAAAATAGAGCTGGAACTCCAGACAACATCATTGATCCCTGAAATAGCTGTATCCCTTTCTCACTCAAATTTACATGAATAACCAAAAATATCGAAGATAACTACCAAGATAAGAAGGACAATTGGTTCGATTACAACAAAAAATGGTACGAAAGATTGTAGACATAATTGAAAAAGAAATCTCTGCTGCATTTGGCGTAATTTCGAGGACATATTCCGAGTTCTGGTGGTTCGTAAGCAGCCAACTGAGAGGGAAAATACTACAACCAGGAAAAATATAGCATCAAATAAGGTTAGCTCGAAGCTTTTCATAGCCTCTAATTTATCAACAGCTATAATTGAGTCGATTTCTTGTAAACGTGGCGTGACACAGGTGTAATTCTGGGGGAGAATGTCGGTTATTTATGGACTTACACTGGCTAGTCTTTCAAAAACTTCTTCTGTTTTAATTTCTATAGTCAAGGGCAAGTAAATATTGAGCAAATGCTATCAACGGCAAGATAAGGACGCCTTTCCACAAAGGAGGAAACGGCTTGGAATTGTGCACAGCCCAATATCGATAGAAGAACAGGAACATTACGGTAATCTGCTCAAATACGATGGTAACTTGTGCAATATTCCAAATATGTTTTGTTGATAGAAAATGTTTGGCATGACCAGGCGTATAAACGACAATAAGAGGAATGTAGAACACCGGCTGAGCGAAGAAATTCAGCTGAAATTGGAGGGAATTTCAAAAGATACAGTAATCTACCCATAAATCAGAAGCTAATGCGGCAATTTGATGAAGAAGCAGGAACCAGCGATAAGAGGCCATGTGACTGGTGGAACGAAAGACAATACAGTAGACGATAAGAGGGTTAATGATAAGACTGATAATGGAGGCAGCCCGAAGACACCAGAAATAAATAGCATGGGATTTTTCATAATCATAGTCAAAGTCGGGGCATTCGATCATGCTGTCTGCTTGAAGGAAGTGGAAAGACAGGTGCAATTGAGAAAGTAGGCAGACGGGTGGTCCCTATAGAAATATTTGCATATTTTAGTTTTTTTTTTGGAATTTGGAAGGGAAAAGTATCACTTTCCAAAGGACTTTTCAATAAGAGATACTCAAGAAGATCAACCAGAAGTTCACAAGTTATTGTCAAGCCCCAACCAAAAGAAAATTTTAAAATATTTTTTTAAGAGTCTTCGCCAAATTTGAGGACTTTCGACCATCTAACTGCAGAAATTTCGGAAGAAATGAAATAAAAGATGAGGAAGTTTGAAAATATGATAGAGAACTTTTGATTGATCAGTATCACCTGATTTTGTGAACGAATTCTGTGGTAAATTATTCAGGGCGGCTGGTTCTTTTGCAATAACCTGAATAACGATGCAGTGCAGATACTTTCTGTTCATGCGAATATCAAAAGAACTCGGAGATGTCTAGAAGATTTATGGGACGAATTCTTTTTGCCAAGAATCCCGCAAAAATTCCGAAGACATTCTTTATTCGTTAAAAATAATTACAACCGAGACTGTACTGACGATATTCTATGTAGCTTCGTCTTCTTATCAGTGAAACGTCTCGTGAACCAGTGATGATAGCTGGGGTTCATAATAAACAGAGTAACGGCGCTGATAACACTGAACATTGAGCAGGTGCCGAGGACAATGTCACTGAGCCCTGAATGGCTAACTTTTATCGTATCATTTTAAACTTACACGAAAACCCAAATACATCGAAGATGATGATCCCCACTATTGAAAGAATTGGACCAATAACCACACAAAATGGGATGAATGACTGTAAGCAAAGTTGGAAGATAAATCTCTGCTGCATATGGCGTAAATGGCTGGACATTCGCCGTGCACAGGTAGCCCTCCATGAACCATTAACTAAGAATGCTGCGCTGATAATAAAGAAAATGGAGCTGAACATGATCAGCAAAAGACTTTTCGTGATGATTTCCATTTTACTAAAGGCTGCAATCGAGTCAATCCTTCGAAGACGTCGTGTTATACACGTGTAATTCTGGAAAGCCAAATCATTTCTAAGGAAAAAAAGACCTACCTCAGCCAATTGATCCAATATTTCGTCTGTGTTATCCGATAAAGTTAAAGGAGAACATAAACTGGCACAAGTGAGGACAAAAAGAAAGAATAGGAAACATTTCCATTTAATGGAAATGGTCTGTAACCGATGAACGGCTTGATATCGATAGAAGAATAGCAAAATGACTGTCATTTGTTCACATACGACGATCCCTTGTGCAAGGGCAAAGATTTTTGGCGATGACATGAAATTCTTGGAGTATCCTAGAGTATAGCCAGCAGGAAATGGAACAAGAATCACTCCTTGGGTAAAGAAATTTAGCTGAATTGGGTTTTTTTCCTAGATTTCGACGTTTCTTACCCAAATATCAGCGAGAAAAGCAATAATTTGATGGATCAGCAGATACCAACGATAAGTATTCATATGAGCAGAAGAATGGTAGATGATACTGTACATAACTGGAGGATTTATACATAAATTAGCGATAGATGCGACGCGGAGACACCACAAGTATATAGCGTGGCTTTTTTGATAATCATAGTCAAATTCGGGGCACTCGATCATCTCGTTGGGATGGAAAAATGACCCTGAGACAGATACTGTAACAGCTGGCGAATAAATGAACGCAGAAAGAGATAAAGTTGACCAATTAATGATGAACTTTTGATTAGCAATCACGCTTTTTTTCTGTACAGCAGCTTATTCTGAATAATAAAGTCGAGTAGATTTTTTTTGCTGTTTCCAAACCTCATCGTTGAACGGTTCCTGGTTTGACGCGTGCAATTATAGTCGACTTCGTTGAGGAAATGGACGAGAAAATACTCAATATTTATTAATCAAAAAGGATTCTACTGAAGTATTGATATCCTGTGTAATTTGGTCTTTTGCCTATACAAATGTTTAGTAAACCAGCGATGATAGCTTGGATTTGTGACAAATAAAGTAACCGCGCTAACGGTACTGAATGATGAGACACAGCAAAGGAAAACGTCACTGAGCCCTGAAATCAAAGAATTTTCCCGTTTTCTATCTGACTTATACGGAAATCCGAAAATATCGAAGCTAATGACGATTAGAACTGCGAGAATTGGCATGACAATTATGCAAAAATGAAACAAGAGACTGGAAGTAGAGTTGAAAGAAGAACCGCCGTTACATGCGACGCAGATGAACAGACGTATTTTGAATGCGGGTAGATTTCCACGAGCCAATTGCCATGGAAAATATACATCCCAAGAAAAATGGGCAATCGAATGCTATTAAAGAAAGACTTTTTATAAAGGTTTGTGTTTTATCCAATATTAGAAGTGATTCAATTTTTCGGAGACGTGCAGTTATACAGGAATAATTCTGAAAGGAGGCCCATTTATGGCGAAAAAACCACCTCCTTGAGCTAAATCGTTAAATATTTCGTCGGTTTTATTGGACAAAGTTAAAGGAAAATCTATATTAGCGCAAAGGAGGCCAAAAAAGAAAGAATAGAAAACATTTCAATTTAAAGGAAATTGTCTGTACCCGGTGGACAGCTTGATATCTATAGAAGAATAGCAAAATGACTGTCATTTGTTCAAATATGATGAGAGCTTGTCCAACGGCAAAGATTTTTTCCGATGACATGAAATTCTTGGCGTATCCTAGAAGATACCCTGCAGAAAATGGAACAAGAATCACTCTTTGGGCAAATAAACTTACCTGAATTTATGTAAGCTCACAAAAAATATAATAATTTACCCAAATGGCGGCTGCAAACGATGCAATTTGGCGAAGTAACAAGTAGAAACGTGCCTATGTGACTGAATGAATGACAGATGATACTGTGACAAGGGGATTTATTACTAGACTGGTAATAGTTGCCACATGGAGACACCTCAAATACAGAGAGTGGCCTTTGTGATAATCATAGTCAAATTCGGGGCATTCGATCATATCACTGCTGTGGGAGAATGAAATTTGGACAGATGAATTTGGTCAATTATATGGTGACGAATGGCAGGTTGTTATATGATATTCGGAACCTAATCTATCGTCATATTTAACGACAAATTAATTTTGCATTATTAAATGTGTCAGAATACGGTGGTTTTCTAAGGGATTTTTGCCTATTCATGACAGAAAGGAAGAACATTTGAATTTTCTGTGTTGAAATCAGTTTATTTTTTTCATCTTAGCCAGTAAAGTTGGAAATCTTCTGTGAGAGATGAATAATTGCAGGTGGAAGTTCACAGCTGTATCTCTTACAGTTTATATGAATAGGCATGGTCTAAAACACCGTGTCAGATCTTCAGTCTCATCACCTCTTCTGTATTTATTCCACAATTATGCTTGATTTGAATTACGAACTGCAGGTTAGTTTTTTTACCTCCAATGTATTCGCCTCCTAGGCGTATGCTTGACTTTCCTGTAGCAGAACCGGGTTTGGTAGAAATTACAGAACCAAAAACACTTGAACCCTAAATTATTTTAATAACTTAACAGTTCAAATGGGGGTGAATGGATTTACCGCGAAAAGGGTAGCTTGGTACATGAATTCTCCTATTTCATAACAGTGGATAGTGACATTTACTCCAACTCGTCTTGGACTAGTAGAAATGATAGAAATTAGAAGGAAGAAGAAGAAGAGAGCTTCAAAACGAGGCATTTTCTGTGAAAAGTGGCGAAATAAAGGCAGAAAATCCATTGTTTCGTTGTAGTCCCAAAAGAACATTTTATGTTTTTTGGCCGAACTTCAAATTGCCGCCAAAATTTGCCAATCAATTCTACAGCGAAAATTTAAAAACATCTAAGTTGCTGAGAACGAGGACTACAGGACACAAAAAAGTGTTTGCAGATAGCCCTTCGCAATCAAAAATTATAGGACCTTGGAGGGGACAAAAACTTTTATCTCTGTTCAAAATTGAAATATCCGAGAGAGGCTTATCCTCAATTCCAATATATCTTTCCACGTTCTTTTCTTTGTTTTAGCCAGCCACCTTTGATCAAGTCTCAAGTGTATAGCGTACGGGGCTGCCGTGCTATTTACCTGTTTGTTTTGTGAATAATCGAGTCACATCAGGCGGTTGGCATTGCGCAATCATCTAGCTCCTTTCATAACGGCCAGTACGTTCTTATTTTCTTCGGAAATGGGATTATTCTCAAATTCTTTCTTCTCCTCCTTCCGAATATTGTTATCCCCAAGAAGTCCAAAAAATAAAGCAGTCCCGTCACTTTATGACATCATACAGCTCTAACCTCTAAAATGATTCTCAGCAAATAAATAAAAAGATCTTGAGTCAGGCATTCCGGCCCTGTTTATGACTGTCCCTCCTGTTATTTTCCGTTTTATCAGACGAGGACGCTCCCTCATTCCAGCTCATTTCAGAATGCCTTATCCTGTCCACTACTACCGCAGATATTCTGCCTGTGCCACAATCAGTTATGCCGCTTTGATGATTCTTTGTATGGCAGCTACAGCTACGGCTCTTTTCACTAATTGTAAGTTTACCACGGAATTGGTGTGCTTTTTAAAGAAAACAGGAGGCGTTTTATCATTTCGAAATCCTGAATCAGGCTCTTGACCTCCGAAAACTGATTTTACGGCCAAAAAGTCTTGGAATTTGCATTCGTCTTCCAAAACGACTTTTTTCTTAACTGCAGACATGGCCGGTGGCATGGGTCGGGCCCCGTGGGCCCAAATGGACCATGTATGGTTAACTGATTATTCAAATTTCAAATAGCGGTGGAATCCACATATCCGAGCAGTAGTGTGTACATTTTACCCAGGTTCCAGATCCATTTCCCTGTGAATTTCAATTGGATTCAAATCCAGCTCTTTTCCAGATTGGTCCATTGCCCACACAGGCTTCGGCTACAATGAAAGATCTTTCAACCAGGGCCTAATGCCTTGGACTTGTCCACAAGGCGGGAATTGTGACCGTTGGTGGGATTATGAGCCAACATGGCATCATGCTGTCCTCATTATGATGTGTATCGCCCTAATAATTGAAGGAATCGCCCTCTTGTGGTCTTTCTTTGGCATGTGAGTTTATCCGTCAAAATTCTCGAGTGCTGGGGTGGCTATTTACCCAATTGAAAAACCTGGCAAATTGATTGCTTTCAGCTGTCCCTGTTGCTGTAAGAGGTATATTAATCACCCTCTGTCATTGTTTGCCCTGGTACCGACACTTCTCCTGACGGCTTCTTTAATCGTCTATGGGATCAATAACAAAGATCTTTATCGTAAGTTAGAGGATCCCTTTAAATGGGGCGATCCCCTCGCAAATTCCTGACAATTAACTGTCAAAATTCCAGAGGATCCAAACTTTTCCATGGGATTGAAGACTGATCTCGGCTGGTCGTTTTGGGTGACTGTTGGTGCAGCTGGTGTGGCTTTGATCGACGTTTTTGTTGGAGCTATGGCGGCACATGCAAATGAAAGAGCAATCTGAGCCTGTCACCATCACAAATTGCCAGAATTTCATTCAATCGGGTTGTAAAAGCTATTATTGAGAAAAGTAAACTGTTTTGAATGATCATAGAGACTCAATTCATAAAGCACCACTCAAATTGAGTTCTTGAGGATTTTTTTTGGGTTTTCTACGAGCTAAAAGAAGAGCTTCCGGTAATGAAAGATGAAATAGGCGCGGCTTCGAAAATGGCTACGCTTCGCTTTCACTCCGACGTCCGTGGCTTCGAATCCAATTTCTCATCGCCATCCCATCATATCCTCTCAGTTGGCGGATTTTCCCGTTCTTTCACTAAATCATTTCAATCTGACAAAAGTTATCAATAAAGTAAGCCATTTCTAATATAATTTTCATTTTTTTCAGCTAGAACCTGAGGTCTACAAGACACAGAGAAGAGAAGAATGGGCGCCACGCATGATCCAAATCAAATTTAACGACCTGAAACAAGAATTCCGCGACTTATACTGGGCCTACGAGAGAGAGGAGCATCCATATGTGAAGGAGGGTGAATTTGAGAACGGGAATGAATATTCTCTGTGTGAAACATTCACAGTAGCAGCCGACTTTCCCTACAGTCCGCCTACTAGAACAGAAGTCACCAACCATATTAGTCGTTTCCAGACTTCTTTGTCTTTTAAGACGGGATGAAACGAAGACTTCTGTGGTTTTTGTTAGGTTTATTTTACATAGGAAGCGTTATTAGTCAAATAAAGTAGTATGTACTTCTGTAAACTTTGAAAATGATGTCGACGACATTCTTTACCTTGATATTTGATCAATTTTACTTTCCTATTAGATCTAATGACAAGCTTCGATCTCCTTTCTCTCGATCCGAATCTATTCGACAGGGTCATCAATAAGGTACACTTTTCCCTTCTTGTTTTTTCAAATTATCCGTTCAGCTGAAACCCGAGAGTTATTTCCGTCTACAGCAGGCAAGTAAACTTATAAATGAGGCATTTCACAAGAACAAGGGCATCTGTATCCACGTGTCTAAATCCTACGATCTGTACTTCAAAAACGATGAAAGGCAGAGAAAATGGTCGAATGAAAAAGATGTCGAATGTTTTTATGGTGTTAGATTCGAGAAATTTTGGCCTCGTGGTCATTTTTTCAGTAAGTTTCTCTTCCATTTCATTATTTGATTGATTTTCAGATGAAAAACCCGAAATATTCCACCAAAATTGCAATTTTTTAAAGGAATATCGTATTACTTGCGATAAATTGGATCTTGATTGGCCAGATGTGCCTGGAGAACATATTCAGAAATTGTTAGAGATTGTGAAGCCAAGAATAGCCAGATTACAGAGAGGCGGGCCAAATCGTTACGAACTTCTGTTTCAAGCAAAAACACTGGTAAGTTTTTCTAAGGAATTTTTTGGAGACTTCGGTGTTTTGAATAATTTTAAAATTCTAGAAAGGAGTATATTTGTCTCTCAATGTTGACACTGTTCCCACAGTTCTACCGCAACTCCTTTCGAGATATTCCATTGTGCACGTCTCGACTAGCGTCAGCCAGTCTTCCCATCACCTCACGTTGCTACGTTCTCTTTTAGACGTTAGTTACATTCCTACTTCGTTTAGCCATTTTTCAGCTCCTTCGCTCTCGACCTTTTTCCAATCTTCGCAGCTTTTCGATTAATTCGAACTCCCCATTCATGGTTTCCGATGAAATATCTATCGAAGACGTGGAAAGGGAATTCAACGAATTGACTTGGGAATATGAGAGAGATGGCAATAATTCGGATGAGGAGGAAAGCGACTATTGGGCAGCGGAAGAAGAAGAAGTCACGGAACGGTTCAACGCAGTTGCGCAACTACCTCACGGTCCATCAGTTAGAATTGAAGTCACCAACATGATTTGTGATTCACGCACATTTCTTAAAGTTCAATTGGGTAGTGCAGAATACTTTTGATTTGCTTCTTTTTTGTTGATCATTATTCCTGCCAATAAAATGGCTTTTATTCATGCAAAATTGTAAATTATGTTATTGACATACGATACCTGATCTCCTTTTGAAAAATTGTGACATATAATTTGGAAAGCTTCTATTTCCTTACAAAAATACATTGAACCGGCTCAGTTCCAAAACCCCCCGCCGAAATTTCAGACTTCAACCCATTCCAAGTTGCTTTCGTCTCGAAAATTTTAAAGCTCTTCTACCTCAAATTCAGTTCAGTTCCAAAAGTAAATTTTCGTAATAAATTCACGATATTCTCCAAAAATGCGGCAGGTTAAAGGGGAAAAACCAGCCAGCATTCGACATAGAATTTTCCGTAAATTCTTCCAGTGCTTTTCTATTTTCGATATTACCATAATTTCCAAGTTATAAACTAGGGTAACCCTAGTCCAGACAATCCCTTGAATTTGTTGCCGATGGCGCTCTTTTTGTTATCAAACGGCGTTCATGGCGATAAGAATGTTGCGTGTTCAGCAGTCGCCGGGTCCATAGAACCATCTTTTTTATGGATGTTCTGTCTCGTTGGCAACATTCTTATCGTTTTATGCTTTGGTTTTTCCATAAGACCATTCCGTCAAAGAGAAAAAATCGCCCGATTGATAAAAGGACATGGGCGAATTGAACCCAATGGTCATTTGTGATATTTGATCTCATGAAAGAAAGGGAAAATATTCTAAGAAATATTTTTTGCAAATTTAAACTGGAACAGGACAAATTTAAAAACGCGTTTGTCATCAAGAAATTGAAATAAGCAGCGAAATTTCAGATTTGGTGGCCGATTTCGATATTCGCTCTCGCTGTTCAAAATATGTTTCCTACCAATATTCCCCCATATTTTCCTTGTTACGTGCAATTTTTAGATGTGAAAGTTTTTTTTACTAACAAGTAAGAGATCCTGCAACGAATATGGGCAGGGACCTTCAAAAACCTAAACGATCCGTCGAAAACGAGCAAAACAGTCCAATTCTAACAGCTTTTTCGCGATAATTGAGATTTTCCAGTAAAATTGTCCGGTTTTCAGTAATTTAGGCAAAAAGGTCTTGAGAGGGCTTTTAATTTCCCCGTTTCCCCCGTACTATTCTATTTTTCCGATTGAGAGACAGAAAATGCATTCAAATTCTCACGGCGGATGACAGAATAGTTTTGTTATGCATAGTCACCTCGGCCAGTCATTCTACAAAGTAATATTTAGCCTCCGATGCTCTTTTTATTGTCTCTTCCTACAGTCTGAAATGTTAGACGAGTTTTCTTGACCCGCTTACCACCGCTGTTCAGAGTAATTGTGGATGTACCTCTGTTCGCCTTTATTGTTGACCAGCGGAGGTCGGAACCTCGGTCCGGGCACTAAAAAAACCATCCGCCGTGCTGGTGACCTTTTTTGCTATAGCCAGTTCTGCGTCTTTTCTTCCTCGAAGCATTTTAAAGTCAATAACGCCATATTTTTTCTGTTTTTGACGCATTTTCCTGTCTGTTTTCTTTCCAACGCAAAGCGAAACATCGGTGCGTCCTATTTTTTAGCGTTTTTGAAAAATTTTATCTCAAAACTGGCATTTCTACAGAAATTGGACCCTCTAAAATTAGTTTTCACCGTTCTTTTCCGTTTAAATTTATGTTAATTCAAGTCCATTGCCGTTTCTTCCAGATATTTTCCCTTTTCGTACAAAATCATTCCATTTTCCAGATCAGAATGAACGATTTTCCTCTACTGGATCTAAATGATGCCAATATGGAAAAAGTTGTCAATAAGGTTGCCATTTTCTTCTATTTTTTTGAATTCGTAATCTTCCAGATCAAAGTGAGGGACTACATTGCCCTCCAGCAGACATGCCGCGAAGTCTATGAATTTATTCGAAATTGCCGAAATATTTCAATCCCCCTAGACGAAAAATGTTCTGTCTGCTACAGAAAGAAAGGAAAGCGAGTTGTGTTTTATACAGAAAATTGTTATTATCCTCTATCTGCCGTGAAACTTTATGGATTACGGCTAGCTACTCTCAGCACACCCGGTTAGCCTCTTTCCTTTTTAAAATGGCCAGTTTTCCAGAAGATATTTATGGATTTGAATATTTCTTTCCGGCTTTGAAGGATAATCGAGTAACTTGTGAAGAACTGGATCTGATTGGATCTATCAAATGGACAATGGAAGCGTGTCTGGCAATGATGAAGATCGTCAAACCGACCAAGGTGAAAATTAACAGTGTGGATCATGACCGATACGAGTCTGTTTTTCTGTACAAGCCGCTGGTAATGATTCGATTTTCTTTATAATATTTTTGATTTTAGAAAAGCATTAAAATTCATCTTGACATGGAGACAGCTATTCAAATTGTGAAGAAACTCCTCGACTCTTTCCCAGAAATCAAAATGCAGCTCCCAAATAATTCGGACTACTTTCATTTGATTCGTATTATACTCAAGGTAAGCGGAAAAATAAGGAAAACTTTAGAAAAGACATAATACTGGTCGTTTTTCTTCCACAATTTTCTAAAGTAGATCATTTTTTAAAACTGTGTATGGAATTCCTGAAAAATCATTGGCTCCTCCAGAACTGGGCCATGTATCTCACTTAAAATCTTGTGTTTTATAGTTAAAATAGCCATTGACTATAATTTCGAACCAAGCCATTTTTACTAAAAAACCGAAAATCTATTGATCATAAGAATTTTTCAGATCCTGTGCTTCAAAACGCCTTCAAATCTTCGTGATTTCCGTTTCCAAACAAAATTCGACAATCAAGATCTGCCCTCCAAAGAAGTTATAATAGCGAGACTTGAAGGCATCAGCTTGACGGGAGAGCCCACCGACAACTCCTTCCTGGTGAATCTACCCCCAGAATTAGGAGCAACTTGCAAGTTATCGTTTGAAAGTTCATGGAGAGATACTAGTGTACAGTTAACCTATCAAATCACCAATTCGTCTTCTTAATTTCTTGCTAAATTCTACCTTTCGCTGTACAATTCATAATTTTAATAATATCCATTTTTTGACCATAATAAAAGTTTGTTCCTCTTAATTAACAACATGAAAATGCGGGCTCAAACTCTTTGAGAATGTAACTATTTTTTTCTTGTAGCAGAATTCCTTTTTTTCTCTCCAAATTTTAGCAATATGGGCAGTTTATTTAAATGAACAATTAGACACAGACAACCAGAGGCTACACTTCTTGCCCATTTTCTATTTATTCGCTATTTGGCTGCATTATTATTACTGACAAAATTGGCCCCATCGCCCCCATTTTTTTCTTCTCTTTGTCTTTGTTGCAATTTATTGTGTAGCCGTTAAAAACAAGTCTTATCTAGTTGGAGTTTTTTGATAAAACGTCCATAATTTAGTGGAACCTACTGATTGTGCCTTCTATTCGTTTCCCTCTGTTTCAGCAGAGTGTTTACATTTATAAATTCTACTACTAGAAGGGGAATCTTCTTGGCAATATTTTTATTTATTCTTGAAGAAGAGTGCCTCATTCACTGAACAATGACACCTGAAGGAAATTATAAGTTCTGCAGTCTCGAATTCGATTGCTGTTGATTCCTTCTGTTCTCCGCGATATGAAAACTGAATTTACACAATTTATTTGCTGCTAATATATGCTAACAAGTTAAAAAATGTATGAAAGGAAATTATGTAGAAAAAAAAATACAAAATGTATACATCAGGCATACGTGTCGGATCTGGCAGCAGGCAATAAAAAACAGTTGTAGACGATTAGGCAGTAATACGATCGGGACGAATGAGACCGCGAGACGGGATGTTGACAACATTGCTGACTGGTTGGGCCACGGTATCCTTGAGAGTCTTCACTACTTCAGCAGCTTGACACAAACATTGGTTGTTTACGCATCCAGGTGGCTAAAAACGAGGCATTTATGTATCAAGTTTTTTTTTCCATACTCTTGGCCAGCACTCTATGGTGCACAAACCGTCGCAAGCTTCCATGGGTGTAGCTAAAAAGAAGACGACCATGAGGACCAGGGTGAAAGCACGCATTCTAAATTTTGATTTTTATTTAAAAAAAGGAAGAAAATACCTTGAGTAAGTAGGAAGCTGAAGGCTTGGATGATTCAAAGCCGCGCATCCTTCCTTATATACGCCTTGACTCGTGATTATAGAGCTATCTCCCCGAGTTTTTATGATTAGAGTTTCCATGTGACCTTCTCGATAATGAAAAAATAGCGTTTTCACCGCCCATAAAGGAGAAAAGGGAAAAGTGGCGCTGTTCCCGAAGAAAGACCAAAAAAAGCCAGAAAACCACGGCTCTTGTATAACTTAACCCATTCATTCCCAAAATTCGGGAAAAAATGCGTTGAAAGTCTCGTTAAAAACCATTGCCTGAAAGAATTTGGCCAACATAACGTGTGTTGAGTTATTCTAGTTCGAGAAGAGGAAGGTTCTCACTACTACCGAAAAATCAGTCATACACTTTCGTAGTGCGTAGATTCCATTTTATAAAACGGGACGAGAACAATCTTTGGAAAGACCAGAAGCAATAATCCCCCCGAAGAGAATTTGCATTGATTTCTTGGAGAAAATAAGCGATAAAACCTAGTTTTACTCTCGAATCCGACACCCGCACGCAAAAATAAGGTTGTTGATCAGCAAAAAATGACGTATTTTTTCATCCCTATTTTACTAAAACAATTTTCAGTCCTTTCTTTAACCCATTTTTGCCCGAATTTTTGCCAAGTCACCCCAGAGATGAAAAAATATTTCTGTTCCAAATTTGATACCAAAAAATTCGTCTTTTCGAGCTGATTGCGAATATGTGGTACTCGTCGAAGGCATCCTCAGGTGTCAGAAGGTACGCCGTTATCGAAAGTCTATTAAAGCTGTCGATCCCAAATAGAATTTCTATCTAATCCCTGACAAAAGTTAGCAGATCGCTATTGAGCTGTGTACGACGAGGGAAGTGGTCGTCGCCGAGCATCCTTCTGTGCACCTGATAGCCCTCTTTCTCCTCTATCGAATGATATAGAAATTATTTCTCTTGCTGGTCATTTTTTTGCGAATATTTTTTTGATACCAATTTTAAAAGAAAAAAAAATGATTTTCGACCGAAAAAACATCAAAGGGAGGACCAAGGCAAAAAAGGTTAAAAAATGAACCCGTGAGAACTAATGGGTTAATACAGCTAGAGCACAATACCACATCACAGTATTTTTTATATTAGATCGAAACTCGTCAGTGATTTGTCATCACACTTTTTCTTTTCCTTCACTTGCCCTTCTTATCTATCGCCCTGTTTGTCGAAATTCCCACGTGGATAGGACTAAAGAATAAGAATCATGAGAGATGATAACAAATGTTGCCAACCAGGCGGAACAGCCATAAAATGGAAGTTCCGCTTCCATAGTTTAACCGGCTCATGTGCTCAAGGTTGAAATGCAGCAAACGGGAAGGTTACGAAATGAATCTACAAATGTATATTTATTTTCAACATTACAATAATTGTAAAAGATTTTAAAAAGCAAATGAAACGTATTGATGACATACAAACATCATGAAAAAGTCGTTGGAAGATATATAAAGGAGACATTTGTTAATAGGGATCAATCTCACTTCAGATGACGGTTATTGTAAAGAATTTTTCCTTTAGTTATTTTGTGTAATAATCAATGAATGTATAAAAGCTAGCGTAAGATTATTATAATAAAAAGGGGATGCTTATATAACTACTGGAGAAGAAAAAAAATCATTTTTACCAGAAGTTTACAAATTTTGGGAACAAAATGCTCCGGAGAGTTAATGTACGGTTAAGAAACACTGTATAGCGGGTTTTTTTCTCATTGCAGGAACTCAAAAAAACATATAGGCATGTCTCATTTAAAGAAGCCCTTTATCTCGGTTAATGTAAATCAAAAAAAATAATTTTTCTCACATCGCGATCAGCAAATTTTTCTCGCTCGCATGAGCCCAAAAAAACTGGAAAAATCGAAAAAAAAGTTGCTGACGGACGGACGCGGTAGAGTTTTAACAGTTAAGATAATTTCAAACGAGCGGGTGAAGTTAGTCGTGCGCCCAAGATTGAAAGCCGATTATACACTATTGCCGATTTCCAACCTTGGGAGAAACAAGCACTATGGCTGTGTGAAATCAGGTTTCTTTTTAAATTTTCATTGGGTAATATCGAATATGACCATTAGATGTCACAGGGCCCGGTTCTTCGGGAATTGGAAATCGACTAAATGGGTCAAACGCTCATATACCGTAAAACTTTTAAATTAACCCCTCTACTGCTGAATTCGGTTAGTTTGCGGACTCGAGCCGTTCGCGTTGTGAACTTGTGCCTTGTTGATGTTACTGGGGTGATTACGACTCATTGTAGACATTTCAGAAATTGGGACAATCTTCTGCTTTTTCTCTAGTAGACGTCGGATGGCCCAGATCATGAAAATTCCGCGCATCGTAGGAATAATGCTATCCCAGATCGATGAAATCTGAAAACGGTCAAATATCATCTCGACGATAACTGTCTGGAATCTCGTCATACTTCCGTTCTCTTTTCAAAACGCATGGATTACAATGCTATTTTCATTGCAATTTCGTACTTACGTTTTTAACAGTATTAGCAATTTCCCGAGAAGTTTGTGTAAAGTTTTTAATTTCAGCAATTATGTGCGATTTGATAAGCATATCGGTCTCTAGAACAGCTTCGTCCATGGATTCAAGCACAAACGGGTCAGTATTTATTCTGAAGATCAGATAAGAATAAGTAAGATCCAATACACTTCCAATTAGAACCATGAGAAACTGAAAATTCCGAAGAATTAATCTGTTAGTGGAAACGGTGGCATAGAAAATACAGGCACGCGTGCTACTGCTAACCACACTCTTCCGGTGATTTTTTAAATCTAATATCTCAAAAAAAAGCAAACCGTCAGGAAATTTGCATAACTCAAGAAAAAAGACAAATTATCGGGTGAAATCTGTGAACGATAACAAACCTGAAGGAAAAGAACCGTCATGACTTTTTTTTGGCCCTTTGTTGTAAACTCAGTAATAACTGGCAGTTCCATTGTCAGTACACGCACGAATGTTATAAAGCATATAATCAATAAGGTAATATCAGCAAACGCCGAACATGCAATTACTACTCCAATCCATATGCTCTGAAATTTCGTTTAATAAAGCAGTTAATTGAGATTAGCTGTAGTCATATAGAATCTGACGACAATACGTTCCACAAGTATTACAACCGTTGAAATCAAAGACCCGACAATAAACCATTTATCCATTTTTGATTCGCTGAAATTATGTATGAGATACTATTTACGTGAACAAAGACGTCCGTCGAAAAAAAGCAGTTCTAAGAAAATGCCAACGTTTGTCAAGTATGCTATAGTATGCCCAGATTATGTATGGCAACACCCTTGCGACTTCTTATAGCTTGCTTCATGTCATCTTCGGCATGTGGTCCAATTAAAAACGCCTTACAGTGCGGGCCCAGTCACGCAACGACGGTAATTCCGCATTTCTCATGAAATATCCATCAGCCGATTTTGCCATTACTCATTCCTTTCGTGCTCCACATTCGCTCAACGGATATTTTCTAGTTTCCACCCGGCGGTCGGTCGCCACTTCTCTGCCACCAAAGCTGCCAACCGCGGTTGCTGCCGGCTCTTACCGCCGATGACTGCCGTCTGCTGCTGCTCGCCGCCGCCGTCCTGCTGCCGTGATGAGAACAGAATTCCCCCCGCGAGCTGGTATCTCAGAGGGCTGCCCACTGGATTGGAAGCTGTTGCCGTCGGCGCCAAGACTGCTGGATAGAAGATCTACCCGGGTGGTTAGCATAGCCTACACTGCTCTTTTTCCTCCTGCCCCGTAAGGGGAAAATAAATATTATTATTAAAAAAACACTGATGTCCACCTTACAAGTGAACTATTTTTCCTCGAGATGGCTTTTTGGAATGAGACCCGCACCATTCGAAAGGGCGCTAAGTACTCGTTGTCAAAAGCTGCAGAATGACTCACGATTCGCCCTCACGCGACATTTATGTTTTGCATGTCAAAATCGTGAAAAGCGGTCAACCAGACTGCAAACATGTCAAAAATGGGATGAAAATGTGTCGAAGAGGGCCGAGTGGTAACGCACTCACGCATATTCTATAATAAAAGAACGTAATGTGTCTGTCTGTCTGTCTGTCTGTTTGTCCAGGTTAAGACGCGCGGGGTCAGGGTCAGGGATGGGCGGATACCGGATATCGGATAGTCGGATACCGGATTTTTGCCGAAATCCCGGATAATAATCCGGAAAATAATCCGGCCGGATTATTTTTTTCGGATGCGGATCCTCCGGTATCCGAAACGGATAGTGACCAAAATCCGGCCATTTTCCGGATTTTTAGGAATTCATATTTGAAATGCCGCGGAACCCTCTTTTTCACGGGGAATCTTTATTTTTTGAACGCGCGCAGAAATGACGGCCACAAGTTGCCAACCTTCTCGACCTTTGCCGCCGTCCCCTCGTCGACATCTCCTCCGCATAGACAAAACGGCATTTCTCTGGGTCTTGTAGAAGAGAAAAGGTTTGTAATGGAACCTCCATGCCTGGATTTCAAAGGAAAAAAGAGATGCTATGGTCATCTTTATTCCCTTTATCTACTCCTCGTGGAAACAATAGAGTCGGAAAGGCTGTTCAGCGCAGCGAGCCTTACGCTGTCTGATTTGAGAAAACGCATGGTGGATCAAACATTGGAGCGACTTCTCTTTCTCCGAGCAAACATTGATATTTTAGGATTCGTGTAATGTTTTCTTTTTATATTAACGAGGGCAACGCCTTCAAATTATATTTTCGTTAGTTGTTTCCGTTTTTCAAGTATTTTTATTCAGAATAAATTGTTTTTTTACTAATATTTCTTTATATTTCTGTTGAAAAAAAGAACAAAACCATAAAAAAACGCTACTATCCGGTATCCGAATCCGGTATCCGAAATCCGGAACCACTATCCGGCATCCGACCGGATGAATTTTTTCGGATGCGGATCCTCCGATATCCGAAACGGATGATTTTTTTCAACTCCGGATCATCCGGTATCCGTTTCGGATAGTGAAAATCACTATCCGCCCATCCCTGGTCAGGGTTCGATCCCCGCCGCTGCCTAAATTTTTGCGGGACGCGCCGTAAGGCGCGCAAGCAGTCGCGAAGCGACTGGTAAATATAAATATTGTTTCCACTACCAGGCACGATTATCCCTTGGACACAAAATTTTTTTCCATTTTTTTTGCCACACCAGTGGCCGGTTGCAATGAAGCGCCCGGGAGCTCCATACGCCGCGCCCTTGAACATCCCTTGTAGAATGTCACCTCGGGGCACAGTAAGGGTCCGGCCGTCGTAGGGTTGGGCCGTTTTAGGCCGCGTTACGAATTGGCCGCTCAGGATTTGGCCGTCAACGTTTTGGCAGCATTTTCTGCAATCCGGCATTTTTCATTCACGCCCGAAATTTTTTGGAAAAACTGCATTATTTTTATTTTATTACGGCAGAATTCGATGACCGCCAAACTCTCGGCCAAATACTAGTGTGGATAAGTAAAATCCGACCAAACCCTTACTGTGCCCACCTCGTCCCGATCGTCACCTTCGGCTCGTGGCGGACTGCTGTCAAAAAATAAATATTGTAGCCCAATTGAAGCCACAAATATCGCAAAAAAATGCAGTAAATTATAAAGTTACTTACAGTTGAATGGCAGACGACCAATGGATCATCAAAAAGGCGCTAAGAGATAGACGGATAAGGCCCATCAGACTGCTCGTGTAATCCTGGATATTCATACCCAAAACAGAACATGTCTTAATATACATATGGGTTTTATAGCTTATATATTATTTAGAAAAAAAAAGAGCTTAACGACTTACCGATACGTAGATAACTGATAGTGTTGCTTTAAGAACTTCGTTGACACTTTGGATTACAAGAGCCCAATAATAATTTCTGATCTTCTTCCTCTGTTTTTCCGGAACTCGCATTATTAAACAATAAAGTATAGACAGATGAAACACGAGGGTGGGCACTATACTTGCATAAGCAGGGGCCCTGTTGTACCATAGATCAGGAGGGTTACAATTGCTTGTCGTGCCACTTCCTTTAGTGGTCATGACCACAGAAAGTGCTGTGGTGTTCATGACTACAGTAAGCCGGCAGACGTGCACTTGGCCAACTGGTGGAGGCAGTTATATAGCCATCAAAAACAATTAAATGGTCAAATGCCAGGGATAATAACATATTTTTGAGCTGTTAGACGTCTTCGAAGACGATCTGTCACCTAATGACACCCTAGAGCCTTGCGATTTTAACGAGGTCAGATGAACTCGTCTAGTGATCAAGGTCCATCATCACCAATTCTGAAATATCCCACGCGAAATATTTTGCAGCTTTTAGGCCATGCAGCGAAGACGATAACTTAGGGGGGTAGCGTCATTGCCGCCGAGAGAATTACCTTACTACAGTAACCGAGTAGTAATCTATTCATAATACGAATGGACAAGTGATGACTCTACAGAACTAGTCAAGAAAAAAACAGAAGGAATACATCCCGGAAATCTGGATGGAACACAGGATAGAAAAATATTTTCAGGTGGAATGACGTTTTTTTTCTCTGGGAGACGTGTATCAGTGTGCGGATCGCCCTTTTCCCAAAGAAAAACAGGAAAATCTCCATGAGACTAGCAATTTTGAACCAATTCCACGGTAGCCTTACACCTTGAGATTACTGTGGACATCTCGTTTTCCTCGATGAACACGTCAAGCTGAATGACAAGATTCCCGTAAATGAGCCGCTGGGAACTGTTCAGAGTACAAAGTTTTCAGGCTATTTCCGGGTAAGTCATTGCAGGGGCGGAAGTTCCTCCTCAGAGCCGATGACAAACCTAATTGGCCCAACGGTACACAGCCGACGTCAATTCTTATTCTGAAAGACTTTTGGGGATATTACCGGGGGTAAAAGCAGCTGTTGTCTTCAAGTTTGATAAGAGACTCATTCTAAATTACCATGCATCCGTTTGATTTCAATTCCAATAATCCTTGAGTGTATGAGTACCCGCAATGACATCTATTCTATTTTCATAAGTTTCAAAAGTTTGATGGAGATGTTGTTAGGGGGTAACGCCTCTAAGAGTCTTTACTGTGATATTTCTGGTTTAATATTATCTGTGTAAATCATCGTGTGATCTAATCTGGTATTAATAAATCATTCGACCGCTTGCTCTCTTATAGTTTAGTCGGGTCCACCTTAACTGATGTCACCTGGTCGCATCGGTCGTCTAATAGCATCCCATGGCCTCTGTAATTTTCAAGGGATCAGACGGCATTTTTTGGTGATCAGGTTAAAGGATCAAGGTCTATCACGAAGTCTGAAATATCCTACGCGAAATATTTTGCAGCCATTCTGCAGCGAAGACGGTAATTTAGAGGGTAGCGTCGTGGTCGCTGATAGAATTACCTTATTATTCGGGCATAAAACGAGTCGACTTGACAAAAAAACAGATATCAGCGTATAGGTCACCATTTTTCTATTGTTCATATGAGTACAAGAGGAAAGCATCCATAAGCCGGTGATTTTGAAGTAATTTCATTCGAGTAATACTCCATAAGATTACTGTAGATGTCCCTACCAAGGCGTTTAACAGAAAAGGAAGGTTTGCATCCCCTCTAAAATGGCTCGCTTGAAACTGTTCCGAGTAGAAATTTTACAGGCTAGGCAAAAATCTTCCGGGTAACTCATTACAGACGTGAAAGTTCCTGCTCCTTCTCGCAGTCGAGTGACAATCCTAATTGTCCCAGCGGTGTACATCTAACATCAATCCTTATTTTAAAGGATTTCGGATAGTGCTACCGGATGAAAACCAGCTGGTTGTAATGTTCGTTCTCTTGGTACCGTATTAAATTCTCAGATGCTCGTCTTTTTTATTCCACTACGAGCATTTCACAAACTGCTGTAAGCACCATGATATCTGTTCTTATTTCATCTTTCATAAGTCTCAAAATCGTACAGCTTGTTACTGGGAACATCGCCTGATCAAAGGTGTCACCTAATAACACCCCATGGCCCTGTAATTTTCAAAGGTTCAGATAGCCTTCTCTGATGATCGCTGTTCAGGTAAAAGAATCAAAGAATCAGGGACTTCTGAAGTATACCTCTTGAAAAATTATCAACCGTATCCGATAATTTGTTGGTATCCGCTTTGTCGCCAGGAGAGTAGCCTGACTACAGTAATCCAGTCATAAAAACGAATAAGCTTGACAGAAAAAAGATCAGAATTCAGTTCATCAACTTCCCATTGCAAGGAAATCACCTGTCCACCTGGAAATTATCCATAAATCTGAGTAGTTTTGAACAAAATTCACTGCAGCCTTACACTTTGAGATTGCTGTTGATATCTGGTTTTTCTCGATAAAAATGTTTAGAAGGAGGGCAAGATTAGTAGGATTCCCAAATGTGTCACTTGGAACTGTGAAAAAAAAACTTTTGAGTAAGTCATTGCAGGCGTGGAAGTTCCTCCCCAGAGCCGATTACAATCCTAATTGGCCAACGGTAGTACACATCTGACATCAATTCTTGTTTTGTAGAGAATTTTGAGAAATGCGTGAAAATAGCTTGTTACAAAGTTCAGATTTTTGATAAGCGTTCTCAATTGCCATGCATTCGTTTGATATCAATTCCAATAAATCTTGTTTCTATGATTGCCTGTATTAATGACATCTATTCTATTTTCATAAGTCTCAAAAGTTTGGTGGAAATCTCAGCTGGTCGCATCTGTCGTCTAATAAAATCCCGTAGCCCTGCAATTTTTAAGACGTCAGATAACATTCTTTGATGATCAGGCATAGGGATCAGGGTTCATCACGGTTTCTGAAATATTCCACGCTAAAAGTTCTGCAACTGTCGTACAGGAAAAAGGATAATAGATAAAATCGTCCGCTGGGCTTGCTTCTGTGTGTCTGAATTCAAATATGGAAACAATCTGTCATCCAAAATCTTACTTCTTAAAATTGTAAATTTCGTTTGTCGAAAAATCCTTCCGATCAGCTGTGAGGAAAAGGTGGTTTCAAAATCCAATTTCCAGCGTCTCCTTGCCAAATTACAGATTTTTCTCTCTTGGATTAAATTCTCATAATTTGACAAAAGTCATAAATAAGGTTATTCCTTTAACCCATTCATGCCCATGTGTTCATTTTTGAACATTTTTTTCCTTGGACCTATGGTGATTTGGACTAGACACCAATTTTATTCGTATTCGACAGCCTTGGCACACTGTCGACATCGACGTTCGCTAAAATAGTTTCCATTTCTGATAAGGTTGAAATTCAATTCGGGGAGTCTTCTTCCCTGACTAATGTCAGCTGAATTCAACCGTTGAATTCAGCTCCCCGAATGCGGTCCGACAATTTTACTCTCAAGTTCCTTCCGTCTTTCTCTCTAAAAATTGCCTTAAATTACAATAAAAAGACTGAGTTATTGTTGAAGATTTTACAAGATTGTGATGATTTTTATCAAAAATAGGGAAGCCGTCTATGTTGACTGAATACAATAAAATGTTTCAAAAAGCGAGTTTTTGTGGACAATTCGCTTCCCTCCAAAAAGACGCAGAACGGCGTTGCGGCGACAGCACGAAAATAGCCCTTATCGGTAGAAAACAAATCTTAGTCTTCTTCTCCAGCTAATGTCCGGTTTCGCCCTTCTTTCTGTTACTCCCCATTTACTCGAAAAAATCATCAACAAGGTCAGAATTTCTATTTTTTGTTAAATGAGCAATTCCAGGTACGCGGAAAGAACTATTTCCGTTTGCAACAGACTTGTCGTGAGGTTTACGACTTTATCAGCAACAGTTCAAAGATCTCTATTGGATTGGATGGAATTTATTATGTCACAGATGAACCGGACGGCTGTTTAAGGCTGAAATCAGACGGGGTTACCATAGTTTTTGATGAACTTCGGACAGTAGAAAATGTTACACTAGAGGCATTCCGTGGAATTCGATTAGAAGTCTTCAAAATTACAGGTGTGCTGCCTTTTCATCTCATAAAATCCGTTCAGAACCGTATAAAGCAGTGGATTTTGATTTGCTCTATGATTCTTTAAAAAATTACCATATAACTTGCCATAAATTGAGTTTTCGCACAGTTGTTTGGACAAATGAACAATGCCTGGCCCTTTTGAATATTATGAAACCACATTCAATCGAAGCTAATAATTCTATTTATTATACCTCTGGGCATGGAAATGTCCTGATTCCTCGTGATAGAACTGATCGCTATGAAATACTTTTACAGTCGAATACATTGGTAATCTGTGCTCATTTCCCATTCAAATTTCTGTTTAGAAAACTGTTGATGTACAGCTGGCAGCACATAATGTTATCCTGGCAACTGAACAGCTTCTTTCCAAATTTCGATTTTTGACTGTCAACGTAAATATTCAGGAAAAACCATTCTCTCTGCTCCATAAAATTCTGGAAGTAAGCATTGTTTTTAGGAGATTTTGCGGGTACTTTGAGTTCTTCTACAGTTTTTTTTTCGAGAAAATTCATTTTTTAGATCCTTGCAACAAAAGCTCAACGAAATCTTGCCTATTTTTATTTCCATGTGAACGGTATGTGGGGAAATATTACGGAAGACGAACTGCGGCTTGAATTTGGTGACATGGAATGGGAGACTAGAGGAATATGGACTACCGGCTACCTCGATTTATCTCAGCATTTTCCCCATCATGTTACTTGTGAATTGACTTTTGCCTTGGAATATTATAGCCCAAGTGCTAAAATAAATTTCATGCATTGGGAAAAACCTCCTGTAAAGTAAATAAATTAATAAATCATGAATTTACGTTGTTTTTTTGGGGTAATTGAGGCACCGAAATCTTTAGATTCCCTCTTGCAAGCGCCGTAAAAGCCACTTTGCGGGAATAGCAATTGATTGCATCGGTGAGAAAAGTTTAAAAACATGTGCTAGTTCTCCCCGTCCGTTTCCATTAAATTCACCTTCTTATCGGGCATTATTTTCGCCGATAAGGGTCTTTTCACTGGATTTCTGTCATCGATTGATTGCTTTCAAAATGAGCGGTTTCTCTCTTCTTTCTCTTGTTCCTAGTCATCTAGAAAAAGTCATCAATAAGGTACCTATCACCTCAAGTAAATCACAAAATCTCCTATTTTAGCTCCAAGATAAGAGTTATTTCCGTCTGCAACAGACTTGCTGGATTCTTTATGACTTCATTCGGACAAACAAAAACATTTTTGTGTATACGGACGGATACTTCGAGCTTTACTTTGACAACAAAACATTCTCATGGCAATTTTATTATCGAAAACCGATTGCCATGCGAGATCTGTACGGGACACGATTGAGACTTATTTTTAGTTGTCATCGAGAAGGTCAGGCGACTTTTCACAGATTTTTCAAAATCATTTTCAGCCATAAAATCTGACAATGTTGAAAAGCTTCAGAATTTACTCAAAATGCACAAGATCACTGGTGTCACTGTCTCTATTTACTTCGATCCATCATTATTGACTAGTGGAAATGAAGTAGAACTGTGGAAACTCTTGAGACCTTCTAAAATTTATGCCCATGATGAATATTTACCAGCTGTTTCCGTACAATTAAGTGATTTTGAGGTGCTATCTGAATTGGACACTTTGGTTAGATCTTTATAATTTTACCAGCTGTTTCAGAAAAAGATTGATATATGCAGAGCAGAAACTGTTACCATTCCTTTCGGAAGGTTTTTGACCACCATAGAAGAAACTAAAATTCGTATAATTCTACGCAGCAATCCTCTAATTTTATTTCGTAAAGCTCTAGAGGTTA
Source organism: Oscheius sp. DF5033 (assembly GCA_964036215.1). Lineage (NCBI taxonomy): Eukaryota > Metazoa > Nematoda > Chromadorea > Rhabditida > Rhabditidae > Oscheius > Oscheius sp. DF5033. The sequence continues at coordinate 4,551,860 of CAXIWN010000002.1, read as the reverse complement.
GGAAAATACACCATTATCCTCTATTCTTTCTGTTCTTCCTTATTTTAGAGCCTACTATCGACACAATTTCCAAAAGCTCGGCTATTTCACTTAGACATTGAAAAAATAGGCTGGAATATTCGAAATGATGAGTTGGAAGATGATCCACTACCTGGTTTTAATTTGACGATTTCTGCAAAGTCTGGAAAGCGTCTCAAAGCCGATGTGCCTCTTCCACAACAGTTTCATTCATCGTCCTCCTGTAAAATACTGATATCTCTCCCTGTTTATAGCTTAAGATATAACTCATTTTGAATGCAATAATAAGAATTTACTATACTTTTCACAGCAAATAAGCACTCCACAGATTTGACTTTGCAAATTTCTAATGATAAAACAAGAACTACTACAATCGATAGACTCCTCGGCTCCCCGAAACAGCCAAATTGACGACCAAACCACTATGATTTTATGGTGATTTGACGGCCAAATCACCAAGATTTTATGGTGATTTGACGGCCAAATCACCAAGATTTTATGGTGATTTGACGGCCAAATCACCAAGATTTTATGGTGATTTGACGGCCAAATCACCAGCCGATTGTGGTGATTTGACGGCCAAATCACCATCCGATTGTGGTGATTTGACGGCCAAATCACCATCCGATTGTGGTGATTTGACGGCCAAATCACCATGATTTTATGGTGATTTGACGGCCAAATCACCAGCCGATTGTGGTGATTTGACGGCCAAATCACCATGATTTTATGGTGATTTGACGGCCAAATCACCATGATTTTATGGTGATTTGACGGCCAAATCACCAGCCGATTGTGGTGATTTGACGGCCAAATCACCGTCCGATTGTGGTGATTTGACGGCCAAATCACCATCCGATTGTGGTGATTTGACGGCCAAATCACCATCCGATTGTGGTGATTTGACGGCCAAATCACCAGCCGATTGTGGTGATTTGACGGCCAAATCACCAGCCGATTGTGGTGATTTGACGGCCAAATCACCATCCGATTGTGGTGATTTGACGGCCAAATCACCATCCGATTGTGGTGATTTGACGGCCAAATCACCATCCGATTGTGGTGATTTGACGGCCAAATCACCAGCCGATTGTGGTGATTTGACGGCCAAATCACCATCCGATTGTGGTGATTTGACGGCCAAATCACCATCCGATTGTGGTGATTTGACGGCCAAATCACCAGCCGATTGTGGTGATTTGACGGCCAAATCACCAGCCGATTGTGGTGATTTGACGGCCAAATCACCATGATTTTATGGTGATTTGACGGCCAAATCACAATGATTTTATGGTGATTTGACGGCCAAATCACCATGATTTTATGGTGATTTGACGGCCAAATCACCAGCCGATTGTGGTGATTTGACGGCCAAATCACCATCCGATTGTGGTGATTTGACGGCCAAATCACCATCCGATTGTAGTGATTTGACGGCCAAATCACAATGATTTTATGGTGATTTGACGGCCAAATCACAATGATTTTATGGTGATTTGACGGCCAAATCACAATGATTTTATGGTGATTTGACGGCCAAATCACCAGCCGATTGTGGTGATTTGACGGCCAAATCACCATGATTTTATGGTGATTTGACGGCCAAATCACAATGATTTTATGGTGATTTGACGGCCAAATCACCATGATTTTATGGTGATTTGACGGCCAAATCACCAGCCGATTGTGGTGATTTGACGGCCAAATCACCATCCGATTGTGGTGATTTGACGGCCAAATCACCATCCGATTGTAGTGATTTGACGGCCAAATCACCATGATTTTATGGTGATTTGACGGCCAAATCACAATGATTTTATGGTGATTTGACGGCCAAATCACCAGCCGATTGTGGTGATTTGACGGCCAAATCACCATGATTTTATGGTGATTTGACGGCCAAATCACAATGATTTTATGGTGATTTGACGGCCAAATCACCATGATTTTATGGTGATTTGACGGCCAAATCACCAGCCGATTGTGGTGATTTGACGGCCAAATCACCATCCGATTGTGGTGATTTGACGGCCAAATCACCATCCGATTGTGGTGATTTGACGGCCAAATCACCATCCGATTGTGGTGATTTGACGGCCAAATCACCAGCCGATTGTGGTGATTTGACGGCCAAATCACCATCCGATTGTGGTGATTTGGCCGTCAAATCACCATAAAATCATGGTGATTTGGCCGTCAAATCACCATAAAATCATGGTGATTTGGCCTTTTTCTGAAAGTAATTCAATTTTAAAGGAGAATACACAACCAACCACCGTCTTTGACTGAAGCGGAGCTTGAAATTGGATCCGACACTTGGATCCGACACTGTAGAAGTCGATGTCTACTGGGTTGACCACATTTATCAGCTCCACACACTCTTCTACTGTCCAGTTAACTTCTGGCAGGTAAAGTTTCCTGGATGTTATTCGGTTTTCCTTCAAAACATCCCAGATCTGAGCTACCGATGCTTTCGTCGAACTGTAAGCAGGGGGCACAATTGAAGACACGCGAGTCCCGTAGAGAGCCTCGATATTCTCAATTCCAGAAAACGTCAAGCTTCGCTTGGATTCATCCCATTTTGGGTGGAGAGACTTCTTGTCTACATGAACAGAAATATGCAGACTGTTGTGGATGAGCTCGTACACATCTTTACACGACTGCTGCAGACGGAAGTAACTTTTCTCCTCTAACTGAAGAAGTTTATTTGAGTAAAAAACAGACTAGAAAACTGACCTTGTTGATGATTTGTTCTAGGTTAGTGGGATTCAAAGACAGTAGCGGGAATTCCATCATTCAGCAGGTCAATTTGGGTCCTCTATAAAACGAAAATTTGAGAAGAGACAAACAAAAGCTAGGGAAAGAAAATAAGAAAGAGCGAAATACAAGGACGGCTGCTTTTTTGTTAATATCAGAGAGCCCACTTATCCAGCAGCGACATGTCAACATGTTGGGAAATCGACGCTTTCAATTTCTCACTGCGCCGAAAAATAGGACACCCGGCCGTTAACAAAAGAAATTATGATGAATTCCCACGTCACTCGAACAAATCTTGGATTCTCTGGTGAAAACGATAAGGCATTAAAGGAACCGTCTCACAGGTGTGACAGCGTGTGACAGATTGCGCGCAAAATTTGAAATTCTGCTCAAGCAAAATGGTTGTATTTTCGTTTTTGCTACTATTTCGCTATTTTCCAACGTTTCTATTTATTTTATTGAGCGGCTAAATTAGCTTTACGTGCTGCTTTACAATAGTAAACACTTTACAGAAGCTAAATTGGCTCAAAACGAACATAGGAAGCAAATTCTCATCGAAGAAACTACTTTCCTCTTTTTTCTGCATTTTTCTTTATTTCTTCCTAGTTTAATGCAATTTATTTTGTTCTCCGAATTGAAGAAGTACCTAAAGCTAATTTAGCCGCTCAATAAAATAAATAAAACCGTTGGAAAATAGCGAAATAATAGCAAAAACGAAAATGCAACCATTTTGCTTGCTCAGAATTTCAAATTTTGCGCGCAATCTGTCACACGCTGTCACACCTGTGAGACGGTTCCTTTAAGGTTTAAAAAAATTTGACCCTATTCATTCGGCATATCTTCCTGGGGATTATATTCAAGTTTACACAAATTATGAAGAAAATTCAAGCGTCACTGTCCAAAAGGCAGTCACGCATTTAAGTGATGATATCCAGGAGCTTCTTGAAAATGTAATCCACAACAGTCTGCATATTTGTTGAGGGAGCACTAGCAATGTGTTTCGGTTCGGATTGCCCAATGCCATGAAACCGTCGATCTATAGCTTGATCGCTAAATTTAACCGAAGAAATGGGCATTGCACTAGAATTTAAAGGGGAACTTGATCTTTATATATTACAGGCAACTAAAAAGAGAAAAGGTACAAGGGAACGATGATATTAATTCGAAAATGCTTCCGAACTATAATATTCAAGTACAACATAGCCGAAACGTTGAGGCCTTCTTTCAGGCGAAAATATTAGACGACAATTGGATTCAACGGGAAAGTGTCCGGGCAGCTGGACGGTGAAGAAACGAAGTACATTGACTATGGAATCATCATATTCACCTTGTGCTGTGAACGTATAATTGCTCAACTCTTCTTTTATTTTCGACATTGTAGGCGTTGTATCGAACGTCATCCCGAAATAGAATTTTTTGAGATTCGAGTACGGTTTATCAAAAAAAATCTGGAAAGCATAGGAATGTACTGTATTCTCAATTCTACCTGAAGAAGTGATCGAAGGTCACGAAACGACCCGTCGGATACATCTTCTATGGTAACTTTTAGCTTTTGACATCTGGGAAGAAGTTGAGGGATTGCAAGATTTATGTCAGTCAAATTTAGATCGATAGTTACTTCTTTCTAAAAAAAATCCGATTCCCAAAGAAATAAAAATTTACCAGTGCAATTCTTGATTCCAATAAAGCCTCAAATATATTGGATCCACAACTGTACAGCGTAATATTTATAGCTTTTACTGTGTTTATCATCCTGAGACAACGTTCTTTTGTCCAGGTAGGGCCGTAGGGTAAAACCAGGCTCTCACAAGTTATCCTATTTAAATTTAAAATGTTTAAAATATTTTCAAATTCTTCCATGCCCGACAATCCTGAAATATTGTTGGATTGTAGCGAACAAAAACTGACTAGGAGTAATTGAAGTGACTCGACATCCATAGAGCATGTCAACATTTTTAGCAACCATCGAGCTGCATCGAAGAAGACAACAAGCTTTTTGCCGATACCAACAAGCTTCAATTGACTTGAATATTCGGATAGAAATATTTTTGTTGGCTCGAATAAAATCATTGATATCACGGCATGTCAGTTGTAAATGGAAATAACGCTCCCCAATCTAAAATTGTTTAGAAAATGAAAGAGAACGGGAACTGACCTTATTGATGACCTTTTCCAAAAGGTTTGGATGAAGGGAAAGGAGGGGGAGCCCAGACATTTTGACAAATTGAAGCAGAAATCGAAAGCGAATTGGGCGTGAATTTGGGGATGAGAAAATGAAAACGTTTTGGCTAGCATGGTGTTATCGCTGCCAAAATCGATAGCTAGAAAGTGCACCCGTGAACTGCGGTGAGAATTTGGAAACTGGCATTACACAACGTTGCGCTGCGGTCAACCAGATCCTTTATAAAGCCACCACCTTCTTAGTGCTTCTGGTATTTGTTCTTTTTTTTCTATTTCGCTCGAAATTTACTCTTATTCCAAGGGAAATCAGGCTCCTTGTTTTATTTGCCCTGATATGACGGTCTTTTGCAGGAAAACAGCCAGTAACCGCCCCCTTTGCTTTCTCCAGAAGTATTCCTTGACAAAATGGGCTTTCCTCTTCTTGATCTCAACCCTACACTCCTGGAAAAGATTATAAATAAGGTTTTTTTTTAAATTATTTTTTAATTACAGAATTTCAGCTTGAAAGTAAGGATTACTTCCGCTTACAGCAAACTTGCCGAGACATGACAGAATTCATTCAAAACAGCAAGAATATCTCGGTTTATGATGATGGATACCTGAGTTTAGTAAATGACAATCAATTTTCGCTGTATAACGGAGGTTCACACATAATTGATATTGCGTCCTTGTATGGAACTCGAATTCTAAGATTATGTCTGCCAGGTAAACGCTGCAATTGCTTCCATGATCCACACTTTTCAGAAGATGTTCCTTGGGGATTTTCAGCTATTTACGACGCGTTGCAAAATTATCAGATAACATGTGACACAATTTATATTGGTAAAGGACAATGGACAACGGAGGAGTATGCAAGACTTTTAAATATTTTAAAACATACTAAAATTGTTATTAAAAAATATCAAGAAAAGCCATTTGAAGCCCTTTTCCAGGCAAAATCACTGGTTTGTCCTGGGGTAATTTGTCGATTATTTTACGTTTAGGAAAACATCCAAATAGCACAAATTGAGTCAGAGATGGCAGTCGAAGTAGCAGAAAGACTTCTTCCCGCCTTTTCCCAAGTGAAAATTGAATTTGTTGCTGAGCGGAAGGAGGATCATCCTCAACCATTTTATTCAATACTACAGGTGGGCGAAAAAAATACACTCTAAAACTAGCAGTCTCTTCAGATTCTCTGCACTAAAGATTTCCCAAATTTGCACAGTTTCGAATATTCTGGATATTTGTCAACAGGCGATGCCCTTTCCTTGAAAGAAGAAGTAGGGAAAATACTTCGCAATTTGGATATATTGGAACTGGAATGGATGGATCATTTTATTCCAAGACCCTTTGAGCTTGACGATTACTATGATAGCGCTCGAGAACAAATCTTGACAATAGAAATTCCTAATCATTCTTCGCGAGTTTGTCGCGTAGTATGTACACTATTCGATGATGGAGCATGTGACTACTATAGCAGGATGAACCGTATTTATTGCAGCTATTCTGTTAACTGACATCATTGTAAACCAAAAAAATATCGAATAAAATTAGATTTCTAACATGTTTATTTGAGTGATGGTTGATGAGGACATCTAGCAAAGATTGCAAGATTTTGCACAGGTTGCTTTCTTATCTGCAGTTGTGTAGAAACTACTTGTACAGAAGCCACTGGCCACAAATTTGGCACAGCTAAAAATTAATTAATGGCTGATTAGAAACTTATTAGAAAACCTTGGATTATTATCTGAGCAGATGATGGATCCTGGCGGGCAGAGTTTACACGTCACCGGGCAGAGTTCAGTTTTCTGTTCCAAAGTGTAATGGTCACCTCCGCAGAATCCATTAGAACACCAATTTCCACAACTGAACAGTGATTTGCGGTATTAGAAGGAAGGAAGGGATTTACCTGGGTTGATCTTTACAAATTAGGGGACCTGAAGTTGTGGAAGATTCAGAAGACTCGGTGGTCATTGTAGTTGCATTATTAGAAATTGTTGTCGTAGGAGAAGATGCGTCTGCCTCAGTACTCGTTTCAGTAGTTGGGCAGGGCGGAAGGTCGTCGTCGTCATAATCGGAAGGACTATCCGTAGATTCGCTGGAGCCACCGCACTTGCTGAGATCAGTATAGTCACAGAGAGCTCGGTCGGCGTGCCATGATGTTCCTGAAACATTACCTGTTTTCTCGAAAAAATTATAATTTACCAGGAGGACAGTCGAAGGAATACTTGACACCGCTGGCGCAGCGATAGAACTTCAGGCAATCAGCGGGATTTGGATAGAATCCATCGGTTGCAGGGCAAGTGAACTCTAAGATATTATTAGTCAAATTGTTGGCCTCACTTACCACCAGATCCTCCGCTTCCAGGAGTTGTTCCATCATTACCAGAAGAAGGAGCAGTGTCGCATTTGCTCATATCAGTGTAATCACAGAGACCTTTGTCAGCATGCCAACTGGTTCCAGGAGGACAGTCAAAGTCGTATCGCACCCCACTGGCACAACGAATAAATTTGAGACAATCAGCGGGATTGGGGTAGAAACCATCAGCTCGACCATCGGTGCATGAGAAGGCTGAAAATATCCATTAGACGTCATGTGTGAAGGTAATACTTCCGGAACCTCCAGTAGATATTGTTGTACGTCTGCTGCCAGTTGGTCTGCAACCTCTAGTAACCTTTACAGTAGTTGGAGGAGCAGCGGTTGTTGTTGTTGAACACTTGGAGAGATCCTTGGTGTCGCAGACACCTCTGTCCGCGTGCCATGTTTGTCCTTCAGGGCAATTTTGAGTCGTCTTGGTTCCAGAGTGGCAGGTACAGTATTGTTCGCAATTATCAGGATTTGAATAGTTTCCATCGGGCTTTCCGATGCAGGTGAAATCTAAACGAAATTTCTTCTATTTTGGTTAATAATACCATCGGTAGTTGTTGTAGGCTCGAAGGTAGTAAATTTCGTCGAGTGAACCGAATCATCCCCAGTTGTCGGTAGCCCCGAAGATTTGGTTGTGGTCGTTTCTCCAGAATTATCGACTGGAGTAGTCGTGGCAACGGTCTGATTGCAATTTGTGCAAGGAGCTTTAGAAGTTGTTGGCCCCGAGGAATTGTTTGCAACAGTCGATGAATCGCCAGAAGTCGTTTCTACAGGAGAACCAGCAGTTGTTGTTTGTTCTGTAAAATGGGTTAGATGAACAATGTGGTATTAGCACCTTCAGGAATTGTTACAGGTTCATCTGTGCAATCTTCTTCGCCATCCGAAGAGCCATCAGTAACACTTCCAGAATTTCCTCCGCACTTGCTGAGATCCGTGTAGTCACAGAGAGCTCGGTCGGCGTGCCAAGATGTTCCTAAAATATTAACCGTTTTCTCGAAAGAATTATAGTTTACCCGGAGGGCAGTCGAAGGAATACTCGACGCCGCTGGCGCAGCGATAGAACTTCAGACAATCGACGGGATTGGGATAGAAACCATCGGTAGCTGGGCAGGTAAATTCTAAAATTTCTTTAGAAAAATTCGGCCAACGTGCAATGTCACACAACACTATTTTTGGGTGCTGCGGCGCGTAGGTCGGCTCTGAAGCTCTAAAACTTTCGAAAATAATAAAATAGGCTCTACTAAGCCTAAGCCCACATTTTGACAGAAAAAGAATGTGAGAAAATTTTTTAGAGAGCATTTTAGTGAGAAAGTAGGGGAAATGTCACACAAAACGGCTAACTTTCACCGCGGTGTAGCTCACCAAGTGAACTTTTAAAGTCAGTTTAAAAGCTTGCAATGGGCACTACTAAGCCTAAGCATTCCTATGATAGAAAAAAATCAGGAAAAAATTGGTGTTGAAGGGGTGTATTAGCCATGTGTGACATCTGTGAGTGTGACATTGCACGTTCGCCGAAAAATTCTTGTAATATTTACCTCCACCGGATCCTCCACTTGAAGAAGTAGTTCCAGTATTACCAGAAGGAGGAGCAGTGTCACATTTGCTCATGTCAGTGTAATCACAGAGACCTCTGTCAGCATGCCAGCTCGTTCCAGGTGGACAGTCAAAATCGTATCGCACTCCACTGGCACAACGAATAAATTTGAGACAATCAGCTGGATTGGGATAGAAACCATCAGCCCGGCCGTCAGTGCATGAGAAGGCTGTAAATTACTATTAGACGCAGCTTGAAAAAACTCGTACCAGAACCACCGTAAGCGGCGGTTGTGCGTTTTCTACAGACTCTTGTAGTCTTTACACTAGTCGGTGGGGCGGCAGTAGTCTCAACCGTCTGTTCAGAAGAACCAGTTGTTGTCTCTTTCGAGTCTCCAAAGGTTGTCTTGATATCTCCAGCGGTGGTTTCAGCAGAAGAATCGGTCGTGGTTGCTTCAACTGGAACTGTCGTGCCGCTTGTCCGGTTGCATCTTGTGCACGGCGCCCGGGAAGTTGTCGACTCGGATAAGTCACCAGCTGTAGTCGGTTCCGATGGTTTGCCAGTTGTGCTTTCTAGAGAAGATTCACCAGTGGTCTTCGGTTCAGTGTTGTCTGCAGTTGTGTTTTCAACGACAGTCTCTCCAATAGTAGTCTCAACAGGAGATTTGCCAGTTGTTGTTGAAGCAGTAGCATCCTTTGCTGTAGTTTCACCAGCAGAGTCCCCAGTTGTAGTCATGTCGGAAGCAGATCCGGTGATTTCGACGTCGCCAGAAGTTGTCGTAGCGTCAGTTCGGTTGCATCTTGTTGGATCGTTGCATGGCGCTTTAGATGTCGGCGTGGTTTCCGAAGAGTCTCCAGTTGTGATTTCCACTGAGTCAGTCGTCTTTGGATGTTCAGAATCCCCAGTAGTTGTTTCGGATGGAACGTGAGCAGTGGTGGTCTTATTGACAGGAGGATTATGACAAGAGCCAGGAGTTGTGCAGACTACTCCCTCAGCAGTTGTGGTAGCCTCTGACGATTCGTCAGTAGTGGTCTCAACGCGGGCATTTCCAGTTGTAGTCTCTGCAGAAGGGCCGCCGGTTGTTTTCGTCTCTGACGAGCTTTCCGTAGTTGTTGGGGCAGAATCTTTAGTGGTGGTCTCTCCAGAAGAGTCTCCCTTCGTTGTCTCCAACAAATCACCAGTAGTTGTTTCTACTGACGAATCATCGGTAGCAGCAGTCGTAGCGGAAGTTCGATTACATCTGGTGCACGGCGCTCGAGATGTTGTCGATCCTGATGAACCTGTAGTCGATTCGCCATCAGTTTGAATAGTTGTCTTTGGCTGTAAGTCAGCATCTCTCGTGGTCGTTTCTACAGGTTCGCCGCCTATTGTTGTCTCCTCTGAGGATTCGCCCGTGGTAGGTTCCACAGATGACACGTCGCCAGAAGCTGTCGTACCACTGGTTCGATTGCATCTAGTGCAAGGTACGTTGGTTGTCTTCGTTTCCAAGGAACTATCGGTAGTTGGATTTTCACTGGCCGTCGATTCAGTGACTCCATCTGTCCATCCAATAGTGGTACATTCCATACCATCATCTGTAGAGCCATCAGTAGCACCTTCGTAAGGGCTTCCAGCACATTTGCTGAGATCAGTGTAATCACAGTAACCTTTGTCGGCATGCCACGATGTTCCTGAAACATTAACGATAACGAAAGAAATAAAGATTTACCAGGAGGACAATCGAAAGAGTACTTGGTACCGTTTTCGCAGCGATAGAACTTCAGGCAATCGGCAAGATTGGCGTAGAAACCATCGGTAGTAGGACATGTGAATTCTGAAATATCTTCAGCAAAACTTGGTGCCATATTTACCGTCACCCGATCCTCCGTCGATAGTTCCACCATTACCGGAAGGAATAGCGCTGTCACATTTGCTCATGTCAGTGTAATCACAGAGAGCTCTGTCGGCATGCCAGTTAGTTCCAGGAGGACAATCAAAGTCGTATCGTTCTCCATTTTCACATCGAACAAACTTGAGACAATCAGCGGGATTGGGATAGAAACCGTCAGCGCGACCTTCACAAGAGAAAGCTAAAAATATAAATTAGAAGCTGGTGCAAGTGGCTCATACTTCCTGATCCAGCAGACGCTGTTGTACCTCTTGATACGCATCGTTTTATAGGTCTTCTAGTAGTAGTGGAAGGCTGGTTATCGTCTGATTTCTCAGTTGTAGTTGGAGTGGACGAGGTGGTGGTGGTAGTCTTATTGACAGGTGGATTATAGCAAGAGCCGGGAGTGGTACACGGTACAGTCTCAACAGTTGTTGTTTCCGAAAGTTCTCCGGTTGTTGTCTCAACAGGGACCTCTCCAATTGTTGTCGTGGCGGAGCCCTTGCCGGTTGTGGATTCGGTTGTGGGAGGAGTACGAGATGTCGTCGGCTCTGAATTGCCGCCTGTAGTGGTCTCCACAGAATCTCCAATTGCGGTCGAAGGAAAAGAATCACCTGCCGTCGTCTCGACGGAGTCACCAATTGTTGTCTGTTTGGAGTCAGCACCAGTAGTGCTTTTTACTGAAGATTCCTTTGTAGTAGTCTTTTCGGAGTTATCCGCAGTGGTGTTTTCAACAGAAGGTTCAGCAGTCGTCTCTTCAGTCGCAATCTGCTGGCCAGTTGTAGCTTCTTCAGAGTGTTTTCCAGTTGTGGTCTTCTCGGAATTATCCGCAGTGGTATTTTCAGCAGCAGAATCGCCAGTGGTAGTCTCTACAGGCCCGCCGCCAGAAGTGGTTGTAGCGTCGGTACGATTGCATCTGGTTGGATCGTTGCAGGGCGCTTTAGTCGAAGCTTCTGAAGAATCTCCCGGAGTGATTTCGACGGAGCCAGTTGTTGCTGTGGTTGTTTCTATGGAAGTATCAGATTCCGGAGTAGTTGCGGTTGGAATACATCTCGCACCCTTGCAAGGAGTCCGACTGGTCGTGGGTTCCGATGATTTCCCAGTTGTGGTCTCTCCAGAGGGTTCTCCAGTTCTCTCCGATTCAGAATTGTCAGCAGTGGTGTTTTCAACGATAGTCTCTCCAGTAGTACTCTCTACAGGAGATCCGCTAGTTGTTGTTTGAGCCGAAGCGTCCCTGGCTGTGGTTTTTGTGACCACAGAGTCTCCAGTTGTAGTCATTTCCGAAGCAGATCCGGTGACTTCGACGTTGCCAGAAGTGGTTGTAGCGTCAGTCCGGTTGCATCTCGTTGGATCGTTGCATGGCGCTTTAGATGTTGGCGTGGTTTCCGAAGAGTCTCCAGTTGTGATTTCCACTGAGTCAGTTGTCTTTGGATGTTCAGAATCCCCAGTAGTTGTTTCGGATGGAACGTGAGCAGTGGTGGTCTTATTGACAGGAGGATTATGACAAGAGCCAGGAATTGTGCAGACTACTCCCTCAGCAGTTGTGGTAGCCTCCGAAAAGCTGTCTGTGACTTCTACAAAGGTTGTTGTAGGTTTAGAACCAGTAGTCGATTTGACGGGGTATCCGCCAGTGGTGGTCTCACCAGAAGAACCTCCAGTTGTCTTCGGCTCCAATAAATCTCCAGTGGTAGTTTCAACAGAAATATCGCCAGCTGTTGTTGTCTGTGAAGCAACTCCAGTTGTCGACTCCAATGGTTCACCAGTGGTAATCTCGTCGGTTACAATTTGCTGACCAGTTGTGCTTTCTACAGAAGATTCACCAGTGGTCTTCCGTTCAGTGTTGTCTGCAGTTGTGTTTTCAACGACAGTCTCTCCAGTAGTAGTCTCAACAGGAGATCCGCTAGTTGTTGTTTGAGCCGAAGCGTCCCTGGCTGTGGTTTTTGTGACCACAGAGTCTCCAGTTGTAGTCATTTCCGAAGCAGATCCGGTGACTTCGACGTTGCCAGAAGTGGTTGTAGCGTCAGTCCGGTTGCATCTCGTTGGATCGTTGCATGGCGCTTTAGATGTTGGCGTGGTTTCCGAAGAGTCTCCAGTTGTGTTTTCCACTGAGCCAGTTGTTGTAGGCTTGGATGAATGTTTAACGGTCGTCGATTGTGAGGCGTCGTCTCCTGTAGTCGTCTCTACAGGATTGTGTCCAGCTGTGGTCGATTTCGAGCCAACACCAGTGGTGGTTTCACCAGAAGGGCCTTCAGTTGTCTTGAGTTCTGAGAAATCTCCGGTGGTAGTTTCTACAGGAGAAATTGTTGTCGGAGCAGAAGCTTCTCCAGTTACTGTCGACTCGGCTGCACCTTCCGTAGTTGTTTTCACAGAAGATGTGGTGGTTGTCTTATTGACGGGTGGATTATGACAAGATCCAGGAGTAGTGCACGGCACCATTTCAGCTGTTGTCGTAGCCTCAGAAGAGCTGTCAGTGACATCTACAGAAGAACCAGTTGTCGGGTTAGAGCCGCCAGTAGTCGTTTCAGCGGGGGATTTGCCAGTGGTAGTCTCACTAGAACCTTCAGTCGTCTTAGGCTCTAAGGAATCTCCGGTTGTTGACTTCGCAGGGATACCGTCAGTTGTCGTCTTTACAGGAGAGCCTCCTGTGGTTGTTTCTCGAGAATCTCCTCCAGTTGTTGTTGGCTCAGGAGATTTGTGCGTAGTCTTAGCCGAGGTTGAGAATGGAGTTGGTTTCGGAGTTGTCCTGGGAATTGGCGTGGTATCGTTCTCCTCAGATTCCTCGGACGAATGGTGATGAGGATGGCGATGTTTGTGACAATGGCAAGTCTTCCTGGGCTTGGGTTTGGGTGTTGTTATTTCTTCTGATTCTGATCCAGATTCCGATTCCGATTCCTCTGATGGGCTGCTCTCGTATGAGCTACTGTGATGGTGATGGTGGCGATGGTGATGCCGGTGCTTATGTTTATGTAATTTACATGCTTTTGGATGATGGTCCCAGTCATCAGTTGTAGTTTTCTTCGGTACCTCCGTGGTGTGATGTTCCTTTGATTCCTTGGTCGTTTTTGGCTCTTCTGTAGTCTCGGGAGTTGTTTCCTTGGTTGCACACTTGGCCATATCCTTGGTATCACACATAGCTCTATCCGCGTGCCAAGTTTGTCCTTCTGGGCAATTGCGATCCGTCTTCTTTCCCGACATACAAGTACAGTATCTCTGGCAATCATCCGTATTTGGATAATCTCCGTCCGGTTTACCAGTACAATTAAAACCTACAAGAATTCTTTAAACAAATTCGATTCCTAAACTTACTAGAGGGTTTAGTGGTAATAGGAACTGCAGTACTCCCAGAATTTCCACCACATTTCGTCAAATCCGTATAATCACAAAGTTTCGCATCGGCATGCCAAGAAGTTCCTATACAAATTTTCTATAAAAATGAGAGGAATTCCTACCTGGAGGACAATCGAAGGAATACTTCGTGCCTTTGTCACATCGATAAAATTTTAGACAATCATCAGGGTTTGCATAGTAGCCGTCATCACCACATGTGAAGTCTAAAAATTGTCCGCCTTTACAATAATTTCTATCCCTACCAGAACGTACTGTTTTCCAGTGGATGAATAACAGACAAAGGGCCAAGTTGAAGCCTGCAATGGAGACCATTGCGCCTGAAAAATGTGGATTTTTTCAAGAATGAGAGAGAAGCGAGTGGGAGAGTTGGCGACAGGATGGCAAGTCGAGCCCGGCGCGACGTATAAGTAGTGCCATCAGTCTGCTGAAAAAATATTGAAAATGTACGCTATTGAGTGGAACACGAGTTAGTTTCTGTTAGTTCATCTGCCAGTTTGGGGGAGCAAGACGTAAAAAACTCGAATTGCAGGATGAGGCTAAAGACCCAACGACATCGGAGGCTGAATAAAGAAACGACACCTGCAAACATCATTGAAACTTCGTCCTGTTCTGACATGGATTACGACGATGACCTGTGCCCACGCTCGCTGGATCTGGTCAGTTCATATACGTTTATCAAGGGTGTGTGTCTGTAGACAAACTTACTGTACAGTAATGATCATATTTTCCCACAATAAATCATAGAATTGACACTGTTGGAGAGTCAGTCTCATTTCTGGTAATCATACTTCCGTATTTCGACCGACCGTAACGTTCTATGCTCTCTTTCATGGATATCGAACATTTTTTGTTCGTTACAATGTTATGGGGCATATTCATCAAATAAAAATGGCTGTCTCGTCGGGGTTAGAACATGAGGAAATTCTATCACGGGGTCAGACAATTCAGGAACTGTATCTTCTCTTTTAATACGATCCTGTAATAAATAAGTACGATTTGGAATCACGGACTCTTTCAGAAATTTAAAATTATGGGTAAAATATAAAACTTCTCATATTCCCCGAGTCCATGAGCAATGGTATCATTCAACTCGAATCGTCGTCCTCTAAAATCCTACGTTATTCATATTTGGAACTAGAAGGCATAGCTGTTCAGTTATTCATCAATAAAAATTTTGAGTGGGAAGAAGCGAATTCCTTCCAAATATGCCAAATTGTCGGGCAAATTGACACAACTGTCGACTGCAGGAAGTCATGTCCCGCCAGATAAACGTTCAAATATCCTTATCAAATAAAGTGGAAAAGGCCATTTTATTGAAAACGATCATAGATAAAATCAACGGTTCTATTTTTTTCAAATCTGATTGTACAACGACTCTGGCGTGGAAAATATTGGCGCAGTTTCACCGTAACGGTCTTACTAACGCGAGTGTTTTCGTCGAGGGTAAAACTGTAACAATTTAATTTATTGTTAAGTTCTTCTTCTGTTGGCAATTCTCCACAGAGTGCAGAGAATGTCAAATGAAGTCTGCGAGGAAAAGTATCGGAAAATATAATCTGAACGGGGAACAATTCTTTCAAATTTATCATTTTCTGACCTGTAATACTGCAATAACAATGCCAAAAGGCTCGCTATTGTTATTTACATAGAAATTTACCATTCCAAATTTGGAAATGAGCTGAGGAACGGCGGCAGCAACATCTGCTTCATTTAAACGTACATTTACATCGTACTGAAATCATAGAATTAAAAAATGTAGTCTCCAAACTTGGAAAAAGGCGCTGTGGTATCGCTTAAAAATCAGATAAATTCTACGAATTTCTATTGGAAAAAGTTAAATTCAAACGATCGCCTCTTGAGGTCCCACAACGCTCATATATTCCAAGATATGCTTACAATTGTCTTCGACTGCAGAAGCGCTTCATATTTATTCGATCCTGCGCTATCCAATCCAGCCGCTATGGGTTTTGCTATTTGTAGTAGCTGTCCATATTGCTCCTTAGTCCAATTAACATCATCGATGTACAGTCTCTTACAAGTAATTCGATTCCTTTTCAAAATATCACAAATAGAATCAATGGCCTGTTTTAAATCATCGCTCTTATCTAAAAAAAACTTCAACAGCAGTAGAAAGCACTAACCATTTTCAAGAGACCACAATCGAATGCCATGCAAAAACTCTCCATCAACTGTAACTTCAGGTCCTAGGATAAATTTACAAGTTGAAGTGTCGACATCACATCTCAATGTGAAATCTGCATCAAAATAAACCGAAATATTTGAACTATTGTGAATGAATTCGTTCATGGAGCGGCATGTTTGCTGTAGGCGAAAATAAAGGACATCGCTCTTGTAGCCATCAAGCGAAAATTGTTTTTGTTTAAAAACGAGTAAATAAAACCTGATTGATGACTTTTTCCAAGAAAGTGGGGTCAAGATCAAGAAGAGGAAAATTGTCCATGTTGGGTGATGGTTTTGGGGAAAGGCCACTTTATGGGGGAAAGATACTGATAAAAACTAAATGACTGTGCGTTGAGACTGTTATCGGGGAAGAATTGAACTCCACAGGCAAGATTTTGGGACCAGCAGAGCTGATTACGCGTGGCGTTGAAAAACATGGCAATTATTAATTATTTCTAGTGAAAACTAAACAGATTTATCGTAAAAATAGAAAAAAAAGTAAGAACAACAAAATTTTTAGATTTTCCAGATTTTCCACTCTTTCTAGATTTTCCACTCTATCCCTTACAATCCAAATCTTTGCCGTTTTTACTTTGTGTTAGCGATTGATGATCTATCTGATGTGGACACTTTGGAAGCGAAGCTAAGCACTTACGTCTGGAAAACATTAAAGAAACAAAACGAGGAACTGCAATTTGAAATAGAATTACCTGATCGTTTGCAAGGAGCTAAACTATATGTTGTAACAAACTATTACCCCAATAGTGTAGTAAACCAATATAATTTTAATATTCATTATTTGCCAGGTGAAGAACCCACGTCTTTAGTTTTCTAGCCCTATACCGTGCAAAAACCGAATTCTCTAATAATTTCTATTCGGTTATTTGGATAAACTAATAAATTTACAAAAATACCGGTTCAATAACATTTATTTGCCTCCACAATGTATGAAACGAGCAAATCTAGCGACCATTGTTATAGTAGGTGATACATATTTCATCATATTCGGTGAATCGGCCGGTCAAGCTGGCATCCTCGAAGTTTTCCGGAAGTTCTACGTCAAATTCCAGGAGGCTATCGTAGGGCTTTGCTGTGACACGGTAACCAGCCAGTTCTTTTTCCAACTGATTTTTAGTTGGCATTTTCTCATCCCATACCATGGTACACATAAAGACTTCCAATTTTTCCGAATATTTCCAGAGGATACACTGAAAATTCGATGTGAATCTTTTATTTTCACTATTTCTTACGTCAATTACAGTTCGAATAAAATTATATGGATTCTCGCTGTTTACAACTTCAACTGTGACGTCAGAAAATCTTGAAAGGATTCTGGGACCCATATCCTTAAGATCTTGCTCATGTTCCACTTTCAGTTCAACTTCTTTCTAAATCCAAAAAATATAAATAGATCCAGTTTTCTTACCAGATATTTCGAACTAAAAATGGCTTCAAAACTGTCAGATCCGCTGCTGTTTAAAATGACTTTACTAGCGTTTACGGTGTTCAGCAATTTTATGCAGTCTTCAACGCTATATTCGACGTTATAAAGAGCCAGATCCCTGCACGTTATTTTATTCTTTTTTATTACTTGAGATAAAGCATCGACATCTGCATCTTCATCTGAAATTTATGGATAAATGCAAAGGAACAAAGACCTACCAGGGTCAATAAAACATAAACGCAGGCCATAGAAGGATTCTACCGGATATCTTCCCCTAAAACCAATCGAACTAATCTCCACGCGAGATTTTTCTTCATTCCATATCAGGGAATAAACTCCTCCAATCGGGAGAGCAACGTTGGGACAAGTGAGTATAAATTCACTAACAGCGTGACATGTCTGCTGAAGTCGACAGTAGCTTTTCACTTTTAACTGAAAATTTGAATTAAAAAAATGGGGAAAAAGATACCTTATTGACAACTTTTTCAAAATCACTGGAATTGAGATCCAGAAGAGGAAAACCGGCCATATTAAACGTGTAAAACGAAAAGCGAAAGTTGTCAAAGCCGAGGACGAGGCCAAACGCAAGTCTTTCGCGCTTTGTCAACGCATTTTCGGAGCAGCGCAAAGACAAGTGTCATGGACTTCCAATAGCAGAGTAGACAAGTGGAAGCGAAGGGATTTGCTTACTTGACAGCATGTCGCTCTACGATAGCAGTTCACAAAATGAAGAAAAATCCTGACAGTGTGCCTACAAAACCGGCCATTTTTCTCCAAGCTCTTGCCATTTTTCTCCAAGCTCTGGCCATTTTTCTCCACGGTCGGGCCATTTTTCACCAAGCTCTGGCCATTTTTAGCCAAGCTCTGGCCATTTTTCTCCAAGCTCTGGCCATTTTTCTCCAAGCTAGGGCCATTTTTCTCCAAGCTCGAAATCCACCGTCGGCCATTTTTCTCCAAGCTCTGGCCATTTTTCTCCAAGCTGTGGCCATTTTTCTCCAAGCTCTGGCCATTTTTCTCCAAGCTCGAAATCCACCGTCGGCCATTTTTCTCCAAGCTGTGGCCATTTTTCTCCAAGCTCTGGCCATTTTTCTCCAAGCTCTGGCCATTTTTCTCCAAGCTGTGGCCATTTTTCTCCAAGCTCTGGCCATTTTTCTCCAAGCTCGAAATCCACCGTCGGCCATTTCTCTCCAAGGTCTGGCCATTTTTCTCCAAGCTCTGGCCATTTTTCTTCAAGCTCTGGCCATTTTTCTCCAAGCTCTGGCCATTTTTCTCCAAGCTCCGGCCATTTTTCTCCAAGGTCTGGCCATTTTTCTTCAAGGTCTGGCCATTTTTCTCCAAGCTCTGGCCATTTTTCTCCAAGCTCGAAATCCACCGTCGGCCATTTCTCTCCAAGGTCTGGCCATTTTTCTCCAAGCTCTGGCCATTTTTCTTCAAGCTCTGGCCATTTTTCTCCGAGATCCGGAAATTTTTCTCCAAGCTCTGGCCATTTTTCTCCAAGCTCGAAATCCACCGTCGGCCATTTTTCTCCAAGCTCTTGCCATTTTTCTCCAAGCTCTTGCCATTTTTCTCCAACCTCTGGCCATTTTTCTCCAAGCTCTTGCCATTTCTCTCCAAGCTCGAAATCCACCGTCGGCCATTTTTCTCCAAGCTGTGGCCATTTTTCTCCAAGCTCTTGCCATTTTTCTCCAAGCTCGAAATCCACCGTCGGCCATTTTTCTCCAAGCTCTTGCCATTTTTCTCCAAGCTCTGGCCATTTTTCTTCAAGCTCTGGCCATTTTTCTCCAATCTCTGGCCATTTTTCTCCAAGCTCTGGCCATTTTTCTCCAAGCTCGAAATCCACCGTCGGCCATTTCTCTCCAAGGTCTGGCCATTTTTCTCCAAGCTCTGGCCATTTTTCTTCAAGGTCTGGCCATTTTTCTCCAAGCTCTGGCCATTTTTCTCCAAGCTCTGGCCATTTTTCTTCAAGGTCTGGCCATTTTTCTCCAAGCTCTGGCCATTTTTCTCCAAGCTCTGGCCATTTTTCTCCAAGCTCGAAATCCACCGTCGGCCATTTCTCTCCAAGGTCTGGCCATTTTTCTCCAAGCTCTGGCCATTTTTCTTCAAGCTCTGGCCATTTTTCTCCAAGGTCTGGCCATTTTTCTCCAAGCTCCGGCCGTTTTTCTCCAAGCTCTTGCCATTTTTCTCCAAGCTCTGGCCATTTTTCTCCAAGCTCGAAATCCACCGTCGGCCATTTCTCTCCAAGCTCTGGCCATTTTTCTCCAAGCTCTGACCATTTTTCTCCAAGGTCTGGCCATTTTTCTCCAAGCTCTTGTCATTTTTCTCCAAGGTCTGGCCATTTTTCTCCAAGCCCTGGCCATTTTTCTCCAAGGTCTGGCCATTTTTCTCCAAGCTCCGGCCGTTTTTCTCCAAGCTCTTGCCATTTTTCTCCAAGCTCTGGCCATTTTTCTCCAAGCTCTGGCCATTTTTCTTCAAGCTCTTGCCATTTTTCTCCAAGCTCTGGCCATTTTTCTCCAAGCTCTGGCCATTTTTCTCCAAGCTCTGGCCATTTTTCTCCAAGCTCTGGCCATTTTTCTCCAAGCTCTGGCCATTTTTCTCCAAGCTCTGGTCATTTTTCTCCAAGCTCTGGTCATTTTTCTCCAAGCTCTGGTCATTTTTCTCCAAGCTCTGGTCATTTTTCTCCAAGCTCTGGTCATTTTTCTCCAAGCTCTGGTCATTTTTCTCCAAGCTCTGGCCATTTCTCTCCAAGGTCTGGCCATTTTTCTCCAAGCTCTGGCCATTTTTCTTCAAGGTCTGGCCATTTTTCTCCAAGCTCTGGCCATTTTTCTTCAAGCTCTTGCCATTTTTCTCCAAACTCTGGCCATTTTTCTCCAAGCTCTGGCCATTTTTCTCCAAGCTCTGGCCATTTTTCTCCACGGTCTGGTCATTTTTCTCCAAGCTCTGGCCATTTTTCTCCAAGCTCGTCATCCACCATCGGCCATTTTTCTCCAAGCTCTTGCCATTTTTCTCCAAGCTCTTGCCATTTTTCTCCAAGGTCTGGCCATTTTTCTCCAAGCTCTGGCCATTTTTCTTCAAGGTCTGGCCATTTTTCTCCAAGCTCTGGCCATTTTTCTTCAAGCTCTTGCCATTTTTCTCCAAACTCTGGCCATTTTTCTCCAAGCTCTGGCCATTTTTCTCCAAGCTCTGGCCATTTTTCTCCACGGTCTGGTCATTTTTCTCCAAGCTCTGGCCATTTTTCTCCAAGCTCGTCATCCACCATCGGCCATTTTTCTCCAAGCTCTTGCCATTTTTCTCCAAGCTCTGGCCATTTTTCTCCAAGCTCTGGCCATTTTTCTCCAAGCTCTGGCCATTTTTCTCCAAGCTCGTCATCCACCATCGGCCATTTTTCTCCAAGCTCTTGCCATTTTTCTCCAAGCTCTTGCCATTTTTCTCCAAGCTCTGGCCATTTTTCTCCAAGCTCCTGCCATTTTTCTCCAAGCTCTGGCCATTTTTCTCCAAGCTCTGGCCATTTTTCTCCAAGCTCGTCATCCACCATCGGCCATTTTTCTCCAAGCTCTTGCCATTTTTCTCCAAGCTCTGGCCATTTTTCTCCAAGCTCGTCATCCACCGTCGGCCATTTTTCTCCAAGCTCTTGCCATTTTTCTCCAAGCTCTTGCCATTTTTCTCCAAGCTCTGGCCATTTTTCTCCAAGCTCTGGCCATTTTTCTCCAAGCTCTTGCCATTTTTCTCGGAGATCCGGCCATTTTTCTCCAAGCTCTGGCCATTTTTCTCCAAGCTCGAAATCCACCGTCGGCCATTTTTCTCCAAGCTCTTGCCATTTTTCTCCAAGCTCTGGCCATTTTTCTCCGCGATCTGGCCATTTTTCTCCAAGCTCTTGCCATTTTTCTCCAAGCTGTGGCCATTTTTCTCCAAGCTGTGGCCATTTTTCTCCAAGCTCGAAATCCACCGTCGGCCATTTTTCTCCAAGCTCTGGCCATTTTTCTCCAAGCTCTTGCCATTTTTCTCCAAGATCCGGCCATTTTTCTCCAAGCTCTGGCCATTTTTCTCCGAGATCCGGCCATTTTTCTCCAAGCTCTGGCCATTTTTCTCCAAGCTCGAAATCCACCGTCGGCCATTTTTCTCCAAGCTCGAAATCCACCGTCGGCCATTTTTCTCCAAGGTCCGGCCATTTTTCTCCGAGCTCTGGCCATTTTTCTCCAAGCTCTGGCCATTTTTCTCCAAGGTCCGGCCATTTTTCTCCAAGCTCTGGCCATTTTTCTACAAGATCTGGCCATTTTTCTCCAAGCTCTGGCCATTTTTCTCCAAGCTCTGGTCATTTTTCTTTAAGCTCTGGTCATTTTTCTCCAAGCTCTGGTCATTTTTCTCCAAGCTCTGGCCATTTTTCTCCAAGCTCTGGCCATTTTTCTACAAGATCTGGCCATTTTTCTTCAAGCTCTGGCCATTTTTCTCCAAGCTCTTGCCATTTTTCTCCAAGCTCTGGCCATTTTTCTCCAAGCTCTGGCCATTTTTCTTCAAGCTCTGGCCATTTTTCTCCAAGGTTTGGCCATTTTTCTCCAAGCTCCGGCCGTTTTTCTCCAAGCTCTGGCCATTTTTCTCCAAGCTCTGGTCATTTTTCTCCAAGCTCTGGTCATTTTTCTCCAAGCTCTGGTCATTTTTCTCCAAGCTCTGGCCATTTCTCTCCAAGCTCTGGTCATTTTTCTCCAAGCTCTGGCCATTTTTCTCCAAGCTCTGGCCATTTTTCTACAAGATCTGGCCATTTTTCTTCAAGCTCTGGCCATTTTTCTCCAAGCTCTTGCCATTTTTCTCCAAGCTCTGGCCATTTTTCTCCAAGCTCTGGCCATTTTTCTTCAAGCTCTGGCCATTTTTCTCCAAGGTTTGGCCATTTTTCTCCAAGCTCCGGCCGTTTTTCTCCAAGCTCTGGCCATTTTTCTCCAAGCTCTGGTCATTTTTCTCCAAGCTCTGGTCATTTTTCTCCAAGCTCTGGTCATTTTTCTCCAAGCTCTGGCCATTTCTCTCCAAGGTCTGGCCATTTTTCTCCAAGCTCTGGTCATTTTTCTCCAAGCTCTGGCCATTTTTCTTCAAGGTCTGGCCATTTTTCTCCAAGCTCTGGCCATTTTTCTTCAAGCTCTTGCCATTTTTCTCCAAACTCTGGCCATTTTTCTCCAAGATCTGGCCATTTTTCTCCAAGCTCTGGTCATTTTTCTCCAAGCTCTGGCCATTTTTCTTCAAGCTCTTGCCATTTTTCTCCAAGCTCTGGCCATTTTTCTCCAAGATCTGGCCATTTTTCTTCAAGGTCTGGCCATTTTTCTCCAAGCTCTGGCCATTTTTCTTCAAGCTCTTGCCATTTTTCTCCAAACTCTGGCCATTTTTCTCCAAGATCTGGCCATTTTTCTCCAAGCTCTTGCCATTTTTCTCCAAGCTCTGGCCATTTTTCTCCAAGCTCTGGTCATTTTTCTCCAAGCTCTGGTCATTTTTCTCCAAGCTCTGGCCATTTTTCTCCAAGCTCTGGCCATTTTTCTTCAAGCTCTTGCCATTTTTCTCCAAGCTCTGGCCATTTTTCTCCAAGCTCTGGTCATTTTTCTCCAAGCTCTGGTCATTTTTCTTTAAGCTCTGGTCATTTTTCTCCAAGCTCTGGTCATTTTTCTCCAAGCTCTGGCCATTTTTCTCCAAGCTCTGGTCATTTTTCTTTAAGCTCTGGCCATTTTTCTCCACGGTCTGGTCATTTTTCTCCAAGCTCTTGCCATTTTTCTCCAAGCTCTGGCCATTTTTCTCCAAGATCTGGTCATTTTTCTCCAAGCTCTTGCCATTTTTCTCCAAGCTCGAAATCCACCGTCGGCCATTTTTCTCCAAGCTCTGGTCATTTTTCTCCAAGCTCTGGTCATTTTTCTTTAAGCTCTGGTCATTTTTCTCCAAGCTCTGGTCATTTTTCTCCAAGCTCTGGCCATTTTTCTCCAAGCTCTGGTCATTTTTCTTTAAGCTCTGGCCATTTTTCTCCACGGTCTGGTCATTTTTCTCCAAGCTCTTGCCATTTTTCTCCAAGCTCTGGCCATTTTTCTCCAAGCTCTGGTCATTTTTCTCCAAGCTCTGGCCATTTTTCTCCAAGCTCTTGCCATTTTTCTCCAAGCTCTTGCCATTTTTCTCCAAGCTCTTGCCATTTTTCTCCAAGCTCTGGCCATTTTTCTCCAAGCTCTTGTCATTTTTCTCCAAGGTCTGGCCATTTTTCTCCAAGCTCTGGCCATTTTTCTCCAAGCTCGAAATCCACCGTCGGCCATTTTTCTCCAAGCTCTGGCCATTTTTCTCCAAGCTCTGGCCATTTTTCTCCAAGCTGTGGCCATTTTTCTCCAAGCTCTGGCCATTTTTCTCCAAGCTCGAAATCCACCGTCGGCCATTTTTCTCCAAGCTGTGGCCATTTTTCTCCAAGCTCTGGCCATTTTTCTCCAAGCTCTGGCCATTTTTCTCCAAGCTCTGGTCATTTTTCTCCAAGCTCTGGTCATTTTTCTCCAAGCTCTGGTCATTTTTCTCCAAGCTCTGGTCATTTTTCTCCAAGCTCTGGTCATTTTTCTCCAAGCTCTGGTCATTTTCCTCCAAGCTCTGGTCATTTTTCTCCAAGCTCTGGCCATTTCTCTCCAAGGTCTGGCCATTTTTCTCCAAGCTCTGGTCATTTTTCTCCAAGCTCTGGTCATTTTTCTCCAAGCTCTGGCCATTTTTCTTCAAGGTCTGGCCATTTTTCTCCAAGCTCTGGCCATTTTTCTTCAAGCTCTTGCCATTTTTCTCCAAACTCTGGCCATTTTTCTCCAAGCTCTGGCCATTTTTCTTCAAGCTCTTGCCATTTTTCTCCAAACTCTGGCCATTTTTCTCCAAGCTCTGGTCATTTTTCTCCAAGCTCTTGCCATTTTTCTTCAAGCTCTTGCCATTTTTCTCCAAGCTCTGGCCATTTTTCTCCAAGATCTGGCCATTTTTCTCCAAGCTCTTGCCATTTTTCTCCAAGCTCTGGCCATTTTTCTTCAAGCTCTTGCCATTTTTCTCCAAGCTCTGGCCATTTTTCTCCAAGATCTGGCCATTTTTCTCCAAGCTCGTCATCCACCATCGGCCATTTTTCTCCAAGCTGTGGCCATTTTTTCCCCAAGATCTGGCCATTTTTCTCCAAGCTCGTCATCCACCATCGGCCATTTTTCTCCAAGCTCTTGCCATTTTTCTCCAAGCTCTGGCCATTTTTCTCCAAGCTCGTCATCCACCGTCGGCCATTTTTCTCCAAGCTCTTGCCATTTTTCTCCAAGCTCTTGCCATTTTTCTCCAAGCTCTGGCCATTTTTCTCCAAGCTCTGGCCATTTTTCTTCAAGCTCTTGCCATTTTTCTCCAAACTCTGGCCATTTTTCTCCAAGCTCTGGCCATTTTTCTTCAAGCTCTTGCCATTTTTCTCCAAACTCTGGCCATTTTTCTCCAAGCTCTGGTCATTTTTCTCCAAGCTCTTGCCATTTTTCTTCAAGCTCTTGCCATTTTTCTCCAAGCTCTGGCCATTTTTCTCCAAGATCTGGCCATTTTTCTCCAAGCTCTTGCCATTTTTCTCCAAGCTCTGGCCATTTTTCTTCAAGCTCTTGCCATTTTTCTCCAAGCTCTGGCCATTTTTCTCCAAGATCTGGCCATTTTTCTCCAAGCTCGTCATCCACCGTCGGCCATTTTTCTCCAAGCTGTGGCCATTTTTTCCCCAAGATCTGGCCATTTTTCTCCAAGCTCGTCATCCACCATCGGCCATTTTTCTCCAAGCTCTTGCCATTTTTCTCCAAGCTCTGGCCATTTTTCTCCAAGCTCGTCATCCACCGTCGGCCATTTTTCTCCAAGCTCTTGCCATTTTTCTCCAAGCTCTTGCCATTTTTCTCCAAGCTCTGGCCATTTTTCTCCAAGCTCTGGCCATTTTTCTCCAAGCTCTGGCCATTTTTCTCCAAGCTCGAAATCCACCGTCGGCCATTTTTCTCCAAGCTCGAAATCCACCGTCGGCCATTTTTCTCCAAGGTCCGGCCATTTTTCTCCGAGCTCTGGCCATTTTTCTCCAAGCTCTGGCCATTTTTCTCCAAGGTCCGGCCATTTTTCTCCAAGCTCTGGCCATTTTTCTACAAGATCTGGCCATTTTTCTCCAAGCTCTGGCCATTTTTCTCCAAGCTCGAAATCCACCATCGGCCATTTTTCTCCAAGCTCTTGCCATTTTTCTCCAAGCTCTGGCCATTTTTCTCCAAGCTCGTCATCCACCGTCGGCCATTTTTCTCCAAGCTCTTGCCATTTTTCTCCAAGCTCTGGCCATTTTTCTCCAAGCTCTTGCCATTTTTCTCGGAGATCCGGCCATTTTTCTCCAAGCTCTGGCCATTTTTCTCCAAGCTCGAAATCCACCGTCGGCCATTTTTCTCCAAGCTCTTGCCATTTTTCTCCAAGCTCTGGCCATTTTTCTCCACGATCTGGTCATTTTTCTCCAAGCTCTTGCCATTTTTCTCCAAGCTGTGGCCATTTTTCTCCAAGCTCTTGCCATTTTTCTCCAAGCTCGAAATCCACCGTCGGCCATTTTTCTCCAAGCTCTGGCCATTTTTCTCCAAGCTCGAAATCCACCGTCGGCCATTTTTCTCCACGATCTGGCCATTTTTCTCCAAGCTCTTGCCATTTTTCTCCAAGCTGTGGCCATTTTTCTCCAAGCTCTGGCCATTTTTCTCCAAGCTCGAAATCCACCGTCGGCCATTTTTCTCCAAGCTCTGGCCATTTTTCTCCAAGCTCTTGCCATTTTTCTCCGAGATCCGGCCATTTTTCTCCAAGCTCTGGCCATTTTTCTCCAAGCTCGAAATCCACCGTCGGCCATTTTTCTCCAAGCTGTGGCCATTTTTCTCCAAGCTCTGGCCATTTTTCTCCAAGCTCTGGCCATTTTTCTCCAAGCTCTGGCCATTTTTCTCCAAGCTCTGGTCATTTTTCTCCAAGCTCTGGTCATTTTTCTCCAAGCGCTGGCCATTTTTCTCCAAGCTCTGGCCATTTTTCTTCAAGCTCTTGCCATTTTTCTCCAAGCTCTGGCCATTTTTCTCCAAGCTCTGGTCATTTTTCTCCAAGCTCTGGTCATTTTTCTTTAAGCTCTGGCCATTTTTCTCCAAGCTCTGGCCATTTTTCTTCAAGCTCTTGCCATTTTTCTCCAAGCTCTGGCCATTTTTCTCCAAGCTCTGGCCATTTTTCTCCACGGTCTGGTCATTTTTCTCCAAGCTCTTGCCATTTTTCTTCAAGCTCTTGCCATTTTTCTCCAAGCTCTGGCCATTTTTCTCCAAGCTCTGGTCATTTTTCTCCAAGCTCTGGTCATTTTTCTCCAAGCTCTTGCCATTTTTCTCCAAGCTCTGGCCATTTTTCTTCAAGCTCTTGCCATTTTTCTCCAAGCTCTGGCCATTTTTCTCCAAGCTCTGGTCATTTTTCTCCAAGCTCTGGTCGTTTTTCTTTAAGCTCTGGCTATTTTTCTCCAAGCTCTGGCCATTTTTCTTCAAGCTCTTGCCATTTTTCTCCAAGCTCTGGCCATTTTTCTCCAAGCTCTGGCCATTTTTCTCCACGGTCTGGTCATTTTTCTCCAAGCTCTTGCCATTTTTCTTCAAGCTCTTGCCATTTTTCTCCAAGCTCTGGCCATTTTTCTCCAAGCTCTGGTCATTTTTCTCCAAGCTCTGGTCATTTTTCTCCAAGCTCTGGCCATTTTTCTCCACGGTCTGGTCATTTTTCTCCAAGCTCTTGCCATTTTTCTTCAAGCTCTTGCCATTTTTCTCCAAGCTCTTGCCATTTTTCTCCAAGCTCTGGCCATTTTTCTCCAAGATCTGGTCATTTTTCTCCAAGCTCTTGCCATTTTTCTCCAAGCTCGAAATCCACCGTCGGCCATTTTTCTCCAAGCTGTGGCCATTTTTTCCCCAAGATCTGGCCATTTTTCTCCAAGCTCTTGCCATTTTTCTCCAAGCTCTTGCCATTTTTCTCCAAGCTCTTGCCATTTTTCTCCAAGCTCTGGCCATTTTTCTCCAAGCTCTGGCCATTTTTCTCCAAGCTCTGGCCATTTTTCTCCAAGCTCTGGCCATTTTTCTCCAAGCTCTGGCCATTTTTCTCCAAGCTCGTCATCCACCATCGGCCATTTTTCTCCAAGCTCTGGCCATTTTTCTCCAAGCTCTTGCCATTTTTCTCCAAGCTCTGGCCATTTTTCTCCAAGCTCTTGCCATTTTTCTCCAAGCTCTTGCCATTTTTCTTCAAGATCTGGCCATTTTTCTTCAAGGTCTGGCCATTTTTCTCCAAGCTCTGGCCATTTTTCTCCAAGCTCTGGCCATTTTTCTCCAAGCTCTTGCCATTTTTCTCCGAGATCCGGCCATTTTTCTCCAAGCTCGAAATCCACCGTCGGCCATTTTTCTCCAAGCTCTTGCCATTTTTCTCCAAGCTCTGGCCATTTTTCTCCAAGCTCTTGCCATTTTTCTCCAAGCTCTGGCCATTTTTCTCCAAGCTCTGGCCATTTTTCTCCAAGCTCTGGTCATTTTTCTCCAAGCTCTGGTCATTTTTCTCCAAGCTCTGGCCATTTTTCTCCAAGCTCTGGCCATTTTTCTTCAAGCTCTTGCCATTTTTCTCCAAGATCTGGCCATTTTTCTCCAAGCTCTGGTCATTTTTCTCCAAGCTCTGGTCATTTTTCTTTAAGCTCTGGTCATTTTTCTCCAAGCTCTGGTCATTTTTCTCCAAGCTCTGGCCATTTTTCTCCAAGCTCTGGTCATTTTTCTTTAAGCTCTGGCCATTTTTCTCCACGGTCTGGTCATTTTTCTCCAAGCTCTTGCCATTTTTCTCCAAGCTCTGGCCATTTTTCTCCAAGATCTGGTCATTTTTCTCCAAGCTCTTGCCATTTTTCTCCAAGCTCGAAATCCACCGTCGGCCATTTTTCTCCAAGCTGTGGCCATTTTTTCCCCAAGATCTGGCCATTTTTCTCCAAGCTCTTGCCATTTTTCTCCAAGCTCTTGCCATTTTTCTCCAAGCTCTTGCCATTTTTCTCCAAGCTCTGGCCATTTTTCTCCAAGCTCTTGTCATTTTTCTCCAAGGTCTGGCCATTTTTCTCCAAGCTCTGGCCATTTTTCTCCAAGCTCGAAATCCACCGTCGGCCATTTTTCTCCAAGCTCTGGCCATTTTTCTTCAAGCTCTTGCCATTTTTCTCCAAGCTCTTGCCATTTTTCTTCAAGCTCTTGCCATTTTTCTCCTAGCTCTGGCCATTTTTCTTCAAGCTCTTGCCATTTTTCTCCAAGCTCTGGCCATTTTTCTCCAAGCTCTTGCCATTTTTCTCCAAGCTCTGGCCATTTTTCTTCAAGCTCTTGCCATTTTTCTCCAAGCTCTGGCCATTTTTCTCCAAGCTCTGGTCATTTTTCTCCAAGCTCTGGTCATTTTTCTCCAAGCTCTGGTCATTTTTCTCCAAGCTCTGGTCATTTTTCTCCAAGCTCTGGTCATTTTTCTCCAAGCTCTGGTCATTTTTCTCCAAGCTCTGGCCATTTTTCTCCAAGCTCGAAATCCACCGTCGGCCATTTTTCTCCAAGCTCTGGCCATTTTTCTCCAAGCTCTGGCCATTTTTCTCCAAGCTGTGGCCATTTTTCTCCAAGCTCTGGCCATTTTTCTCCAAGCTCGAAATCCACCGTCGGCCATTTTTCTCCAAGCTGTGGCCATTTTTCTCCAAGCTCTGGCCATTTTTCTCCAAGCTCTGGCCATTTTTCTCCAAGCTCTGGTCATTTTTCTCCAAGCTCTGGTCATTTTTCTCCAAGCTCTGGTCATTTTTCTCCAAGCTCTGGTCATTTTTCTCCAAGCTCTGGTCATTTTTCTCCAAGCTCTGGTCATTTTTCTCCAAGCTCTGGTCATTTTTCTCCAAGCTCTGGCCATTTCTCTCCAAGGTCTGGCCATTTTTCTCCAAGCTCTGGTCATTTTTCTCCAAGCTCTGGCCATTTTTCTTCAAGGTCTGGCCATTTTTCTCCTAGCTCTGGCCATTTTTCTTCAAGCTCTTGCCATTTTTCTGCAAACTCTGGCCATTTTTCTCCAAGCTCTGGCCATTTTTCTTCAAGCTCTTGCCATTTTTCTCCAAACTCTGGCCATTTTTCTCCAAGCTCTGGTCATTTTTCTCCAAGCTCTTGCCATTTTTCTTCAAGCTCTTGCCATTTTTCTCCAAGCTCTGGCCATTTTTCTCCAAGCTCGAAATCCACCGTCGGCCATTTTTCTCCAAGCTCGAAATCCACCGTCGGCCATTTTTCTCCAAGGTCCGGCCATTTTTCTCCGAGCTCTGGCCATTTTTCTCCAAGCTCTGGCCATTTTTCTCCAAGGTCCGGCCATTTTTCTCCAAGCTCTGGCCATTTTTCTACAAGATCTGGCCATTTTTCTCCAAGCTCTGGCCATTTTTCTCCAAGCTCGAAATCCACCGTCGGCCATTTTTCTCCAAGCTCTGGCCATTTTTCTCCAAGCTCTTGCCATTTTTCTCCGAGATCCGGCCATTTTTCTCCAAGCTCTGGCCATTTTTCTCCAAGCTCTGGCCATTTTTCTCCAAGCTCGAAATCCACCGTCGGCCATTTTTCTCCAAGCTCTGGCCATTTTTCTCCAAGCTGTGGCCATTTTTCTCCAAGCTCTGGCCATTTTTCTCCAAGCTCGAAATCCACCGTCGGCCATTTTTCTCCAAGCTGTGGCCATTTTTCTCCAAGCTCTGGCCACTTTTTCTCCAAGCTCTGGCCATTTTTCTCCAAGCTCTGGCCATTTTTCTCCAAGCTCTGGTCATTTTTCTCCAAGCTCTGGTCATTTTTCTCCAAGCGCTGGCCATTTTTCTCCAAGCTCTGGCCATTTTTCTTCAAGCTCTTGCCATTTTTCTCCAAGCTCTGGCCATTTTTCTCCAAGCTCTGGTCATTTTTCTCCAAGCTCTGGTCATTTTTCTTTAAGCTCTGGCCATTTTTCTCCAAGCTCTGGCCATTTTTCTTCAAGCTCTTGAAATTTTTCTCCAAGCTCTGGCCATTTTTCTCCAAGCTCTGGCCATTTTTCTCCACGGTCTGGTCATTTTTCTCCAAGCTCTTGCCATTTTTCTTCAAGCTCTTGCCATTTTTCTCCAAGCTCTGGCCATTTTTCTCCAAGCTCTGGTCATTTTTCTCCAAGCTCTGGTCATTTTTCTCCAAGCTCTTGCCATTTTTCTCCAAGCTCTGGCCATTTTTCTTCAAGCTCTTGCCATTTTTCTCCAAGCTCTGGCCATTTTTCTCCAAGCTCTGGTCATTTTTCTCCAAGCTCTGGTCATTTTTCTTTAAGCTCTGGCCATTTTTCTCCAAGCTCTGGCCATTTTTCTTCAAGCTCTTGCCATTTTTCTCCAAGCTCTGGCCATTTTTCTCCAAGCTCTGGCCATTTTTCTTCAAGCTCTTGCCATTTTTCTCCAAGCTCTGGCCATTTTTCTCCAAGCTCTGGCCATTTTTCTCCAAGCTCTGGTCATTTTTCTTTAAGCTCTGGCCATTTTTCTCCAAGCTCTGGCCATTTTTCTTCAAGCTCTTGCCATTTTTCTCCAAGCTCTGGCCATTTTTCTCCAAGCTCTGGCCATTTTTCTTCAAGCTCTTGCCATTTTTCTCCAAGCTCTGGCCATTTTTCTTCAAGCTCTTGCCATTTTTCTCCAAGCTCTGGCCATTTTTCTCCAAGCTCTGGCCATTTTTCTTCAAGCTCTTGCCATTTTTCTCCAAGCTCTTGCCATTTTTCTCCAAGCTCTGGCCATTTTTCTCCAAGATCTGGTCATTTTTCTCCAAGCTCTTGCCATTTTTCTCCAAGCTCGAAATCCACCGTCGGCCATTTTTCTCCAAGCTGTGGCCATTTTTTCCCCAAGATCTGGCCATTTTTCTCCAAGCTCTTGCCATTTTTCTCCAAGCTCTTGCCATTTTTCTCCAAGCTCTTGCCATTTTTCTCCATGCTCTGGCCATTTTTCTCCAAGCTCTTGCCATTTTTCTCCAAGCTCTGGCCATTTTTCTCCAAGCTCTGGCCATTTTTCTCCAAGCTCGTCATCCACCATCGGCCATTTTTCTCCAAGCTCTGGCCATTTTTCTCCAAGCTCTTGCCATTTTTCTCCAAGCTCTGGCCATTTTTCTCCAAGCTCTTGCCATTTTTCTCCAAGCTCTTGCCATTTTTCTTCAAGATCTGGCCATTTTTCTTCAAGGTCTGGCCATTTTTCTCCAAGCTCTGGCCATTTTTCTCCAAGCTCTGGCCATTTTTCTCCAAGCTCTTGCCATTTTTCTCCGAGATCCGGCCATTTTTCTCCAAGCTCTGGCCATTTTTCTCCAAGCTCGAAATCCACCGTCGGCCATTTTTCTCCAAGCTCTGGCCATTTTTCTTCAAGGTCTGGCCATTTTTCTCCAAGCTCGAAATCCACCGTCGGCCATTTTTCTCCAAGCTCGAAATCCACCGTCGGCCATTTTTCTCCAAGCTCTTGCCATTTTTCTCCAAGCTCTGGTCATTTTTCTCCAAGCTCTGGCCATTTTTCTCCAAGCTCTGGCCATTTTTCTTCAAGGTCTGGCCATTTTTCTCCAAGCTCGAAATCCACCGTCGGCCATTTTTCTCCAAGGTCCGGCCATTTTTCTCCGAGCTCTGGCCATTTTTCTCCAAGCTCTGGCCATTTTTCTCCAAGGTCCGGCCATTTTTCTCCAAGCTCGAAATCCACCGTCGGCCATTTTTCTCCACGATCTGGCCATTTTTCTCCAAGCTCTTGCCATTTTTCTCGGAGATCCGGCCATTTTTCTCCAAGCTCTGGCCATTTTTCTCCAAGCTCGAAATCCACCGTCGGCCATTTTTCTCCACGATCTGGCCATTTTTCTCCAAGCTCTTGCCATTTTTCTCCAAGCTGTGGCCATTTTTCTCCAAGCTCTGGCCATTTTTCTCCAAGCTCGAAATCCACCGTCGGCCATTTTTCTCCAAGCTCTGGCCATTTTTCTCCAAGCTCTTGCCATTTTTCTCCGAGATCCGGCCATTTTTCTCCAAGCTCTGGTCATTTTTCTCCAAGCTCTGGTCATTTTTCTTTAAGCTCTGGCCATTTTTCTCCAAGCTCTGGCCATTTTTCTTCAAGCTCTTGCCATTTTTCTCCAAGCTCTGGCCATTTTTCTCCAAGCTCTGGCCATTTTTCTCCACGGTCTGGTCATTTTTCTCCAAGCTCTTGCCATTTTTCTTCAAGCTCTTGCCATTTTTCTCCAAGCTCTTGCCATTTTTCTCCAAGCTCTGGCCATTTTTCTCCAAGATCTGGTCATTTTTCTCCAAGCTCTTGCCATTTTTCTCCAAGCTCGAAATCCACCGTCGGCCATTTTTCTCCAAGCTGTGGCCATTTTTTCCCCAAGATCTGGCCATTTTTCTCCAAGCTCTTGCCATTTTTCTCCAAGCTCTTGCCATTTTTCTCCAAGCTCTTGCCATTTTTCTCCAAGCTCTGGCCATTTTTCTCCAAGCTCTTGCCATTTTTCTCCAAGCTCTGGCCATTTTTCTCCAAGCTCTGGCCATTTTTCTCCAAGCTCGTCATCCACCATCGGCCATTTTTCTCCAAGCTCTGGCCATTTTTCTCCAAGCTCTTGCCATTTTTCGCCAAGCTCTGGCCATTTTTCTCCAAGCTCTTGCCATTTTTCTCCAAGCTCTGGCCATTTTTCTCCAAGCTCTTGCCATTTTTCTCCAAGCTCTTGCCATTTTTCTTCAAGATCTGGCCATTTTTCTTCAAGGTCTGGCCATTTTTCTCCAAGCTCTGGCCATTTTTCTCCAAGCTCTGGCCATTTTTCTCCAAGCTCTTGCCATTTTTCTCCGAGATCCGGCCATTTTTCTCCAAGCTCGAAATCCACCGTCGGCCATTTTTCTCCAAGCTCTTGCCATTTTTCTCCAAGCTCTGGCCATTTTTCTCCAAGCTCTTGCCATTTTTCTCCAAGCTCTGGCCATTTTTCTCCAAGCTCGAAATCCACCGTCGGCCATTTCTCTCCAAGGTCTGGCCATTTTTCTCCAAGATCTGGCCATTTTTCTTTAAGCTCTGGCCATTTTTCTCCAAGCTCTGGCCATTTTTCTTCAAGCTCTTGCCATTTTTCTCCAAGCTCTGGCCATTTTTCTCCAAGCTCTGGCCATTTTTCTCCACGGTCTGGTCATTTTTCTCCAAGCTCTTGCCATTTTTCTTCAAGCTCTTGCCATTTTTCTCCAAGCTCTGGCCATTTTTCTCCAAGCTCTGGCCATTTTTCTTCAAGCTCTTGCCATTTTTCTCCAAGCTCTGGTCATTTTTCTCCAAGCTCTGGTCATTTTTCTCCAAGCTCTGGCCATTTTTCTCCACGGTCTGGTCATTTTTCTCCAAGCTCTTGCCATTTTTCTTCAAGCTCTTGCCATTTTTCTCCAAGCTCTTGCCATTTTTCTCCAAGCTCTGGCCATTTTTCTCCAAGATCTGGTCATTTTTCTCCAAGCTCTTGCCATTTTTCTCCAAGCTCGAAATCCACCGTCGGCCATTTCTCTCCAAGGTCTGGCCATTTTTCTCCAAGATCTGGCCATTTTTCTTTAAGCTCTGGCCATTTTTCTCCAAGCTCTGGCCATTTTTCTTCAAGCTCTTGCCATTTTTCTCCAAGCTCTGGTCATTTTTCTCCAAGCTCTGGTCATTTTTCTCCAAGCTCTGGCCATTTTTCTCCACGGTCTGGTCATTTTTCTCCAAGCTCTTGCCATTTTTCTTCAAGCTCTTGCCATTTTTCTCCAAGCTCTTGCCATTTTTCTCCAAGCTCTGGCCATTTTTCTCCAAGATCTGGTCATTTTTCTCCAAGCTCTTGCCATTTTTCTCCAAGCTCGAAATCCACCGTCGGCCATTTTTCTCCAAGCTGTGGCCATTTTTTCCCCAAGATCTGGCCATTTTTCTCCAAGCTCTTGCCATTTTTCTCCAAGCTCTTGCCATTTTTCTCCAAGCTCTTGCCATTTTTCTCCAAGCTCTGGCCATTTTTCTCCAAGCTCTTGCCATTTTTCTCCAAGCTCTGGCCATTTTTCTCCAAGCTCTGGCCATTTTTCTCCAAGCTCGTCATCCACCATCGGCCATTTTTCTCCAAGCTCTGGCCATTTTTCTCCAAGCTCTTGCCATTTTTCTCCAAGCTCTGGCCATTTTTCTCCAAGCTCTTGCCATTTTTCTCCAAGCTCTTGCCATTTTTCTTCAAGATCTGGCCATTTTTCTTCAAGGTCTGGCCATTTTTCTCCAAGCTCTGGCCATTTTTCTCCAAGCTCTGGCCATTTTTCTCCAAGCTCTTGCCATTTTTCTCCGAGATCCGGCCATTTTTCTCCAAGCTCTGGCCATTTTTCTCCAAGCTCGAAATCCACCGTCGGCCATTTTTCTCCAAGCTCTTGCCATTTTTCTCCAAGCTCTGGCCATTTTTCTTCAAGGTCTGGCCATTTTTCTCCAAGCTCGAAATCCACCGTCGGCCATTTTTCTCCAAGCTCGAAATCCACCGTCGGCCATTTTTCTCCAAGCTCTTGCCATTTTTCTCCAAGCTCTGGTCATTTTTCTCCAAGCTCTGGCCATTTTTCTCCAAGCTCTGGCCATTTTTCTTCAAGGTCTGGCCATTTTTCTCCAAGCTCGAAATCCACCGTCGGCCATTTTTCTCCAAGGTCCGGCCATTTTTCTCCGAGCTCTGGCCATTTTTCTCCAAGCTCTGGCCATTTTTCTCCAAGGTCCGGCCATTTTTCTCCAAGCTCGTCATCCACCGTCGGCCATTTTTCTCCAAGCTCTTGCCATTTTTCTCCAAGCTCTGGCCATTTTTCTCCAAGCTCTTGCCATTTTTCTCGGAGATCCGGCCATTTTTCTCCAAGCTCTGGCCATTTTTCTCCAAGCTCGAAATCCACCGTCGGCCATTTTTCTCCAAGCTCTTGCCATTTTTCTCCAAGCTCTGGCCATTTTTCTCCACGATCTGGCCATTTTTCTCCAAGCTCTGGCCATTTTTCTCCAAGCTGTGGCCATTTTTCTCCAAGCTCTGGCCATTTTTCTCCAAGCTCGAAATCCACCGTCGGCCATTTTTCTCCACGATCTGGCCATTTTTCTCCAAGCTCTTGCCATTTTTCTCCAAGCTGTGGCCATTTTTCTCCAAGCTCTGGCCATTTTTCTCCAAGCTCGAAATCCACCGTCGGCCATTTTTCTCCAAGCTCTGGCCATTTTTCTCCAAGCTCTTGCCATTTTTCTCCGAGATCCGGCCATTTTTCTCCAAGCTCTGGTCATTTTTCTCCAAGCTCTGGTCATTTTTCTTTAAGCTCTGGCCATTTTTCTCCAAGCTCTGGCCATTTTTCTTCAAGCTCTGGCCATTTTTCTCCACGGTCTGGTCATTTTTCTCCAAGCTCTGGTCATTTTTCTCCAAGCTCTGGCCATTTTTCTCCAAGCTCTGGCCATTTTTCTCCAAGCTCTGGCCATTTTTCTCCAAGCTCTGGCCATTTTTCTCCACGGTCTGGTCATTTTTCTCCAAGCTCTTGCCATTTTTCTTCAAGCTCTTGCCATTTTTCTCCAAGCTCTTGCCATTTTTCTCCAAGCTCTGGCCATTTTTCTCCAAGATCTGGTCATTTTTCTCCAAGCTCTTGCCATTTTTCTCCAAGCTCGAAATCCACCGTCGGCCATTTTTCTCCAAGCTGTGGCCATTTTTTCCCCAAGATCTGGCCATTTTTCTCCAAGCTCTTGCCATTTTTCTCCAAGCTCTTGCCATTTTTCTCCAAGCTCTTGCCATTTTTCTCCAAGCTCTGGCCATTTTTCTCCAAGATCTGGTCATTTTTCTCCAAGCTCTTGCCATTTTTCTCCAAGCTCGAAATCCACCGTCGGCCATTTTTCTCCAAGCTGTGGCCATTTTTTCCCCAAGATCTGGCCATTTTTCGCCAAGCTCTGGCCATTTTTCTCCAAGCTCTTGCCATTTTTCTCCAAGCTCTTGCCATTTTTCTCCAAGCTCTGGCCATTTTTCTCCAAGCTCTTGCCATTTTTCTCCAAGCTCTGGCCATTTTTCTCCAAGCTCTGGCCATTTTTCTCCAAGCTCGTCATCCACCATCGGCCATTTTTCTCCAAGCTCTGGCCATTTTTCTCCAAGCTCTTGCCATTTTTCGCCAAGCTCTGGCCATTTTTCTCCAAGCTCTTGCCATTTTTCTCCAAGCTCTTGCCATTTTTCTTCAAGATCTGGCCATTTTTCTTCAAGGTCTGGCCATTTTTCTCCAAGCTCTGGCCATTTTTCTCCAAGCTCTGGCCATTTTTCTCCAAGCTCTTGCCATTTTTCTCCGAGATCCGGCCATTTTTCTCCAAGCTCGAAATCCACCGTCGGCCATTTTTCTCCAAGCTCTTGCCATTTTTCTCCAAGCTCTGGCCATTTTTCTCCAAGCTCTTGCCATTTTTCTCCAAGCTCTGGCCATTTTTCTCCAAGCTCGAAATCCACCGTCGGCCATTTCTCTCCAAGATCTGGCCATTTTTCTCCAAGATCTGGCCATTTTTCTTCAAGGTCTGGCCATTTTTCTCCAAGCTCTGGCCATTTTTCTCCAAGCTCTGGCCATTTTTCTCCAAGCTCTTGCCATTTTTCTCCGAGATCCGGCCATTTTTCTCCAAGCTCTGGCCATTTTTCTCCAAGCTCGAAATCCACCGTCGGCCATTTTTCTCCAAGCTCTTGCCATTTTTCTCCAAGCTCTGGCCATTTTTCTTCAAGGTCTGGCCATTTTTCTCCAAGCTCGAAATCCACCGTCGGCCATTTTTCTCCAAGCTCGAAATCCACCGTCGGCCATTTTTCTCCAAGCTCTTGCCATTTTTCTCCAAGCTCTGGTCATTTTTCTCCAAGCTCTGGCCATTTTTCTCCAAGCTCTGGCCATTTTTCTCCAAGCTCTGGCCATTTTTCTTCAAGGTCTGGCCATTTTTCTCCAAGCTCGAAATCCACCGTCGGCCATTTTTCTCCAAGCTCTGGTCATTTTTCTCCAAGCTCTGGCCATTTTTCTCCAAGCTGTGGCCATTTTTCTCCAAGCTTTGGCCATTTTTCTCCAAGCTCTGGCCATTTTTCTCCAAGCTCTGGCCATTTTTCTCCAAGCTCGTCATCCACCATCGGCCATTTTTCTCCAAGCTCTGGCCATTTTTCTCCAAGCTTTGGCCATTTTTCTCCAAGCTCTTGCCATTTTTCTCCAAGCTCTGGCCATTTTTCTCCAAGCTCTTGCCATTTTTCTCCAAGCTCTTGCCATTTTTCTTCAAGATCTGGCCATTTTTCTTCAAGGTCTGGCCATTTTTCTCCAAGCTCTGGCCATTTTTTTCCAAGCTCTGGCCATTTTTCTCCAAGCTCTTGCCATTTTTCTCCGAGATCCGGCCATTTTTCTCCAAGCTCGAAATCCACCGTCGGCCATTTTTCTCCAAGCTCTTGCCATTTTTCTCCAAGCTCTGGCCATTTTTCTCCAAGCTCTTGCCATTTTTCTCCAAGCTCTGGCCATTTTTCTCCAAGCTCGAAATCCACCGTCGGCCATTTTTCTCCAAGCTCGAAATCCACCGTCGGCCATTTTTCTCCAAGCTCGAAATCCACCGTCGGCCATTTTTCTCCAAGCTTTTGCCATTTTTCTCCAAGCTCTTGCCATTTTTCTCCAAGCTCTGGCCATTTTTCTCCAAGCTCTGACCATTTTTCTCCAAGATCTGGCCATTTTTCTTCAAGGTCTGGCCATTTTTCTCCAAGCTCGAAATCCACCGTCGGCCATTTTTCTCCAAGCTCGAAATCCACCGTCGGCCATTTTTCTCCAAGCTCTTGCCATTTTTCTCCAAGCTCTGGTCATTTTTCTCCAAGCTCTGGCCATTTTTCTCCAAGCTCTGGCCATTTTTCTCCAAGCTCTGGCCATTTTTCTCCAAGCTCGAAATCCACCGTCGGCCATTTTTCTCCAAGCTCTGGTCATTTTTCTCCAAGCTCTGGCCATTTTTCTCCAAGCTGTGGCCATTTTTCTCCAAGCTTTGGCCATTTTTCTCCAAGCTCTTGCCATTTTTCTCCAAGCTCTGGCCATTTTTCTCCAAGCTCTGGCCATTTTTCTCCAAGCTGTGGTCATTTTTCTCCAAGCTCTGGCCATTTTTCTCCAAGCTCTGGCCATTTTTCTCCAAGCTCTGGCCATTTTTCTTCAAGGTCTGGCCATTTTTCTCCAAGCTCTGGTCATTTTTCTCCAAGCTCTGGCCATTTTTCTCCAAGCTGTGGCCATTTTTCTCCAAGCTTTGGCCATTTTTCTCCAAGCTGTGGCCATTTTTCTCCAAGCTCTGGCCATTTTTCTCCAAGCTCTGGTCATTTTTCTCCAATCTCGTCATTTTTTTTGAGGTGTGCAGGGCACTTGCACACATGGAGTATGCAAGTAATAAGAGCGTGACGGTGTTCGCTTAAAGTTCATTTGATCTGTGATTATAGTGGATTCATAATGTCGCTTCTGATTAGTAGCTCAGTTTCCTCTATATGCTTGTGTTGTCTCGCTATTTGGACATTGGTCGTGTAGAGAGATTGTAACACAATTTTTTCATCACCGAGTTAATGAATAATTGAATGAAAGCTGATGGTGCAGCTGTTCAGACTATTTGTTGGTACTTCAGTTGTACACACGTCTATGTCTGGTCTAGTTGTTCTTTTTCTGAGTTCTGTCGCCGTAACAGTGAATGTTTTCCTGGTTTATGTTATATGGAGACGGTCTCCCAAAGTTATGGGAACATTCAAACTTTACATGTTGAAAATGGCCGTAAGTCAACTTCATCGCAAATATAGCATTTTCAGATAACT
Source organism: Oscheius sp. DF5033 (assembly GCA_964036215.1). Classification (NCBI taxonomy): domain Eukaryota; kingdom Metazoa; phylum Nematoda; class Chromadorea; order Rhabditida; family Rhabditidae; genus Oscheius; species Oscheius sp. DF5033. Next base: position 4,512,464 of record CAXIWN010000002.1, on the reverse strand, counting down.
GACCTTTTGTTTGCTTCCACTATTTCTTTTCTCTTTTGTCCACTGTTAATATTCCCGCTTCCTGGTGCAATAGTCACTGGTCTCTTTAAATATTTTGGTAGAACTGGAGCTCTTTTAGCAGTAGGACTGTAGAATACCCCAAAATTCGAAATTTCAGTTTATCGTCATGGTAGTTTCTGGAGGAATGATGCTTCTTTCCGTAAATGATTGCTGTTTATACCGTATTTTTGTGTTTTACAAAATGCGAAAATGGGTCAAATTCCTTTCAAACAAAATGTAAGCAAAAGTGGCAAGGGATCGCATCAATGTTCAGGGTTTTACTGGTAATCGCAGCAGAGTACATCGTCATCTATTCAGTAATGGGAGGCATCACCTGCGCTGCACAAGCGCCATACGATGTAAGTAATACTATCTTCAACAGCTGAAAGCTTGGGTTATGACACATAAAATATTCTGCCGCAGTAAGATCTTGGTTCCCGAAACAGAAACCCTAATAATAGGGACCCTTCTGTTTACAACTCTAACCAAATATTTTGTCTCTAGAATCAAAACTAATCCGATATTTTAATTTGTTGTCGCTTCACTGAAACGAACGCTTGCAATCTCGGGAGAAAATCTGATTGTTCAAAGTTCCGGTGAGAACGTGACGGGATCAAATAAAAATATTTAGCTACAGCATCCTCAATTAGAGATAGATGAGATTAGAGATGAAATTTTAGTCGTGGATTTGCATTTTTAGCCGTAGATTTGCATTTGTTAGCCGTAGATTTGCATTTTCAGCCGTAGAATTGCTGTTGAGATTTTCTCTTTCAGGAACTTCTAGACTATGCAACTCGCCGTGGATTGCAGCGGGCGATGTCTCTTATTCACCCAGAGGATCCCTTTATTGCTTTCGATATGGATAGTCCCGAAGTACTCGCTGGTATGGGCGTAATTGTTTCATTTATTGTGTCAACTGCCGCCTTCAATTTCTGGTCCAATTATAAAGTTTATCAGAAGATCAATGAAAACAAGTCGTCGATGTCTAAAGAGACCTACAAAGTACACAAAAGTCTTTCTCTCGTACTATTGGCTCAGGTTCCAAGACTCTGTATCTTTCCAATAAAATTTTCAAATTCAGGCTGTTATCCCTGGCATGTGCATCGGTTGTCCAGTATTTGTTTATCAAATTGCTCTATATTTTTCATTTACCGAGGACTTACAGTCAGTGGTTCCGGAGTGGTTGCCAGTTCTTATTACAGCTGGATATCCTTTTGCCAATTCCTGTTTCTGCTTGTATTCCATGAAACCGTATTGGAAATATACAAAACGCCTTGGGAAGCGTATATTATTTTGTGTACTTGGGAGCGAAGAACCAACACAGGTCGCTACAATGTTCGAACCATCAAATGCTGTGAAATCACAAATAAATACCTCGTTGTTTTTATGCATCGTTGAAAAATTACGGGAGTTTACAAGCATGGGAACCATCGAGAAGAGGTCAATGAGCTGTCAATTGCTCTCAAAATTGCCTGAAAAATCGCTATCGAAAATGCTCGGTAACAGCTCGAAATGACGAGTGTGATTTTTGTGTTCGGCGCCATTTTCCATGTCGGTTGTGTCGCATTCGTGTCGCCTGTACCCATTTCTAGTCAGTCTAGCCAATCGGCCGCCATTATAAGAGGAACGCAAACTCCCAGCCGCCATGTCCCAACAACTGCCATTTCCTCTCTTTCCCTTTTCATTTTGCATTCTTTTCATAGTTTCCATTTCCAGAATGAGTCTCGTTATTTTTACCACAATTTTCATTATTGGCTATTATTTGTGGACCAAATATTTGGCTGAAATATGGCGAACGTATCAATATGGACAGAAAATACCCGGACCAGCTGGGATTCCACTTTTGGGCAATTCTTTACAAATGGGAATGGATACAGGTAAATTTTCCACAAAATAAAATGGGAATTTGCTTCAGAAATGAACAAATATTTCACTAATTTGACTCAAGAATACGCACGAAAGGGCGACAATGTTATTCGACTTTGGTTTGCTCATCAACTAACTGTTTTCCCAATCAATGGAAAAGCGGCCAAGGTAGAGAAAAGTTCCGAAAATTTGGGTGTGGAAAACCCACAATTGTTTGCATCCAAAAACGGGAAGAATTTTGTCTATCACCCTCGTATCTCTGAAAACCGAAGATTCCTTTCAGCCCCTTTAAATTTTCCCCCCATTTTTGATTTTCCCGATTCTCTGATCCCTGTCTCGTGGTCATCTCTGCTCGTTCAAAAACCTCTTCTTCCCATGTCTCTCGATCGTCTTATCTGCCTAAAGCTTATCAGAAATCCAAAACAAAACAATAAACAACACAAAAAAGTGCTACTTGTTTAGGATATTTTGGATAATTCAGTGGAAATCAACAAATCATCTGATTACGACATAATGAAACCATGGCTGGGCGACGGGCTCTTGATGTCGTAAGCAAACAGTCCAAATTGAAAAAAAATCAAAAATTCAGATCCGGCGAAAAGTGGAAAAATCGACGACGTCTGTTGACTCCAACATTTCACTTTAGTATGGTTGAAGGCTACATACAAACGATGGATAAACACGCGAGGAAGCTGGTCGACTATTTGGGACAATGGACAGAAAAGAAGGAAGACGTCGACGTTTTTCCAATAATTAAACGAACAGCCTTGGATATTATTTGTGGTAAGAATTCCGGAAAAGTAGACAAGGGTTTTTAGAAACCGCCATGGGAATGGAATTGAACTCCGTGGCCAACGAAAATCATCCATACGCAGTGGCTGTAGCAGAAATGGGAAGAGTTGCGTCTGTCTACAGTTTTACTCCTTATTATTGGTAAATTTACTTCTACTTTATTTCCAAAAGTCCACGATACAATCTTTTCATGACCCCGACAACCCATCTAAAACCCGGAAACGTACTCGATCTAATCCGTTTGTACTTTTCAGGTTCGAGCCATTTTGGAAACTCTCCGGTTGGGCAGCTATTTTTGACAAATTAATCGTCACGTTGACATCATTTACGGATGAAGTCATCAAAGCGAGAAAATTAGCCCGAAAAGAAGCGGATTATGATGAGGAAGAAGAGCGGAAGAGCAGAAAATCATTTTTGGATATGTTACTGGACATGGAAGAGACCCAATCCTTTACTGATGAAGATCTCAGAGAACAAGTCGACACCTTCATGTTTGCTGGTATTTTGTGGCCTGTACAGGGTGGATCTGAAATTGTAGGACACGATACAACTTCTACGGCAGTTGGATGGACAATTTGGAGCTTGGCGACGCATCCGAAGATCCAGGAAGAGGTTGCGGAAGAAGTTTGTAGAGTTCTCGGTAAGGAGCGGCGCACTGCTTTCAAATACCTCTTGTTTTTGGATTTTTAACGGGAAAATTTTTCAGAAGGAATCGAAGAGATCACCCTGAAATATATCAAAGAAATGCACTACTTAGACAGAGTTATAAAAGAAACGATGAGAGTCAATCCAACGGTTCCATTTATTGGGAGAAACCTCCAGAATGACCTTCAAATGGGTAGGAAATAGTCCTATTCTCCAGTTTTAAAGAAGATTTTCCAGATGGCTACACGATTCCCCGCTCTACGAACGTCGCCATAACCCCTCTGATGATCCACAGAAACGAGACGATCTACCCAGAGCCAATGAAATTTGACCCAGACCGTTGGTTGCCAGAAAACTGCAAAGGACGGCATGCCTATGATTATATCCCCTTCTCGGCTGGTCCAAGAAATTGTATAGGTACTCCTTTTTCTGGTTCTAACAGTAATTTCACCTTTGCAGGCATGAAATTTGCTCAGTATGAAGCCCGGGTGATTCTCAGCTGGCTGATAAAGAACTTCCGCTTCAGTACAAACATGAAATTTTTGGATAATCAAGGTTGTCCCGAGATTATTCTCCGTCCGGAACATGGTGTTCCTGTATATTTATCCAGACGGCTATAACCTTGTAATAAATATTCTTACAATGATGTCAAGATCCCCAATAAAACCGTCATGGGAAAAGGACAAGTCTATTTCCGAAGTGATAAAGACTGTTATCATTGCTTCCTCTCTTTACCACGCGTAGTCCCCGTTTTTTGAAGTTCCCTCGATCGAAGATAAACGGGAAAAGGGCAACCAGGAATTGACGCTGGATCTCTGACTGTATCTATGCGAATAATTTAGCCAACAACATCAAGGGCAACTGGCACTGACCTCCACACGCATAGTTATTTACCCTCCAGGTTAAAATTAGAAGTCCATGATTCAACCGGGTATCCGGAGATCGCAAGTTTATTGGGTACATTTACGTAACCGGGAACATGCTTATTCAGACGATACGTGACGTCGTTAGAAGTATGTGACCTGACAATTTCGTAGAATACATTTATCAGAATTAGGATGATACAGATTCACTCTACATGGAGCTGAATAAGCCCGTGTGACTAATCCTAAAATTGCCCCCTGTCTGAGCTGGACTGGAACCGAAAGAATATGAAATTACACAGAAAACCAAAAATCGTATAACAGAAAATATTATCAATTTTTGGGCAGTAGCACAATATAAAATTACCGATAGCCGTTTTCGTCTATTTTTGGGCATTTTGGTGGTTTTTTTTGTCGTAATTCCATGGACCGACAGTTCCCTAAGGAAGAAACCAAAATTTCCATGTTACTGTAATTTTTGTGCTCTGTTGGTTGCCAGCAAGCAGTTATACTTCCCGTTAAAGAATTTTTCCCCTCGGAAACTTTCCATCCACGGATTTATGCAAAAAACCGCGACTGTATGCTGATCCACCAGTCGAGATTTTTAATAAAATCCTTATCATCAATTCCAGTCGTTTTTCCAGTCAAAGTCTCAAAATTTGACTCTACAGCTTTTTTCAGGCCCTTAGAAGTTGTCCACTTGGAGTTCTCCTTGTTTCACTGGAGTCCAGACTTGGTTATTTCGCTCTAATTCCCTGTCTGATCCTGCTCTGTCACGTGACAGTTCTCAAGTATTTTTAACAGCCCCCGCATAACACCTACGGCCCAAATTACTCTACACGAGTATGTTTTCTATTCCTGTACAGCTTGTTTTCTTCTCTTTCTGTCTTATCCACTTCTTTTTTTCCTATTTGTTGCTTCTTCTTGATCCGATTGGTTATCAGCTCTCGTCCGTATGACTCCGGATAAAACCAGCGCTTATCCGGTAACGCTGTCACGACACTTGGCTGATCTTCCAATTTCAGCTACCGAAAATAAATTCCCGTGATTGAGGAATATTCCTGTCTCTCCTCTTCTGTTCTTTCACTGTAAACAACGAGTTTAATCCAGGGCTGATGATCATTCGGGAGAGAGGTGAAATGATCAGAGGATTGCCATTGGTCACAACACAGGATCTTTAGATGATAAACAGCTGAAAAGAACATGAGAATGTCTCAGAATTGTATAGTAGAGCCTTGACTGTACACGGAAGATGACTGGCGGTGTCAGGAACCGGCTTCCCCTGACTAGCAATTCTATAAAGTCAGAACCCTGAGTCAGAGATCTGAAGATCTCGGGGAATTACACGGCGATTGGTCTTTGAATAGCGCAGCGAAAGATTATTAGTCAGCAATGTCCGGGTACAATATTTGACCGAAACTTTCGATTGAGGAGTTGAATGAAATATCATGGAGGATCTGGAAGCGCCGATAAATTTGGCCATTTAACTTGTACCGGGAAATATCTTAGAATTCAATATTTTGATCCGTGTGGGTACTGGTTCGCTTATAAATTTGCTGAAAAAACAGAAAAACATAGTTTCTAATTCGGATGTTCTTGGTACCGGAATTATTGAGCTTTTGGCAATGGTTTCCAAAGCGAGTAGAGCCAGTCGGGTGTTTGCTATCATAACGGAAAATTTAAAATGGCATCTAGTAAGAACTAAAATGAACACCCATTTAAAGGAAGCGTTGAGAATCTGTGACTGGTCCCAAAACGACACGGCTCATCATCGTTTTGTCCTGAATCCTTTGAATTTCCAAGTGGTCATCCTGATTTTTTTACTTCAAAGTTTCAAATTTTTCGAATTCTCTTCTTCAGTTCAAGTTTCAAATTTTTCGAATTCTCTTCTTTTTATTTCTTCTTTGTGCATTTCGATTCATTTTGTGTCTTTTCATTCCTCCTACCATTACCGAGCATTTGATTCCACGCAGTTAATTCGAATTTCCATGGTTCACTGCGCGGTGTATCTTTTCAATAGCCTGATGTGCACACATTTTCTTCAATTCTTTTAGATTTAGGTCATTTTATTCGTGGGAATAAAATGATATCAACCCCGTGTAATTGACTTCTCACGCAGGGAAAGATTACAGTTACCGTATACCGCTTCCACCTCTTTGACCTTCCATTGAAAAATGATGGCAGAATATCCTCAAAGGGTACAGTATTTTCGTGAGTTTAATTCTTTAGAAATGCGGAAGGAGGCAGCCCACGAAAACAGCAGCACATTTACTGTATTATTCTGGCATTTTCTTCCTCAAAAGTCAGGATAATCCAGTGGACAACAATATGACCAGAAATCCTGGATGGAAGTATACTAAAAAGCAGTTGGACAAATAGCGAACTTAGCACCGGAAGAGGAAGAAAAAAGGCTACTTCACGAGGATCTAGCAGATATTTGAACAGGCACCGGAACGGACCTGGAATTTGGGGGAAGTGATCTGCTCAACACATGAGAATCCCAAAAAAGGATGCGCCCAATCGATGTAGAATTTGTGATCTCCGTTCACGTCGTTTTTACCGTCTTCACCCTGTTTTGACTTGGATTTTAAAGATTTCGGAGTCTAGGAGGATCAAATCCAGACAAATCTACCGCGAAAAAATTAAAATCAAAAGAGCGATCCCGGTCCCATAACATGTTATCTGGAGGAAGAAAAAAATACAGGAGAAAACAGCTGCTTGAGCTCATAAGCTCCCGCTCATCTTTTGAATTTTTTGGTAAAAATATCGGAGACTACAGTAAGCAGATAGAAAATGAACGATGTTCGGTTGAAAATTGGTTATGGCCCCTTTGTCGACTTTCATTTGGCCTTCATTAACTCAGAATATTTTCATTTTCGAAGAGTTTTGCTGGTCTTGAACTTGCGGCTTGTACCAGTCGACACAATTTAGCGAGTTCGTTGGCGTTTCGTTAGAAAGCAAGTGACCCTTCGCCAGTTTGGCACCACTCGACGATCGACACGAACTGAAATCGGCATTTCCTACCATTTTCAGTTTCGATCTTCTCGGTAAAATATCTTCTTCGCCTTGATTTGAAACGAGTCGTAATTTCAGGAGGAATTCGGACTATTTTCTCTTCCTTGTTTTGATGCAGTGAATGTCCGAATGTGAGCGCACCTGTCCTGGTTTGAGTGTAAACGGAGTACGTCTGCACTCGCCGTAGTCCTCCGATTATACAGTCACCGAACGAGAATCCCCTCTTTTCTGGAAGAGAGCTGCCCTTATTCCAAGACCGTTTATCATGCCGAAAATGGCAACAACGGGAGTGAGGGGCTTTTTTCGGTTTTTGCTGATAAGGTCACACTTCGCGTGTTACTTTGACCGAGTGGGAACGCGGTCATTAGTCATCTTTTTCTCGGCGAACAATGAGAAGGACGGTCATTGATCTCCAAAGCCGGAAGAAAATTTCATTCGTCCTGGAAAAGAAAATGGAAAATTCTGTGGTGTTCGTCCGTCCGCTAACGTTCTCCCAAGAAATCTGAAAATTGAACCGCAAACTTTTTACCAAAGATCCCAGTTTTTTTGCGGTCATTTTCCGGGTGCATTGTACTGTTCACCACTAAAGAACCTGATCTCATAATATTGCCCCCGCTCCAATTTATTTCATTTCCTACGTTTAACTCCGTAATATCACAAAATCGCATTTCTCCTGTTAATATCACCTGCTGACGTTAAAAACTGGCGCGTAATTGAAATGAATTGAAATTGAACTTATGACCTGGCCGTTGATTGCTTGAAATTGGAAATTGTATATTCAAATTGGATCAGAAGTGTTCACCTGGGCAGATGGGGATGCCTGGTACCGGGATCGTTTCTTTCTGTGTAGAGAGATCATTTTATCAGTGCGGACACGTAAAGTTGAGCTCTTATAATTAAATGTGGCAATTCGACCGGAAAGGTTAAAAGTTGGAAAACGGATCTAATAAATTCTTCGGGTAATTTGACTAATAAAAAAGTAACGTGTGGCAGGTGAGCCGTAAGGTGTTCACTGGTTGGGATATGTGATTTATGATGGAAAGCATAAATTGAAAGAGATTCTAAAAAGATGGTGGAATGCTACATTTGAAATTAGACAGTTAACCTTTTAGAGAAAGGCTGGATGTGCCCATGAATTCGGATCTACCTGGAATTAGTGAAAAAGACGATAACAGTCCTATTGAATAATCCGAATTTATCCGGGATAAGGAAACATTTTTAAGACTGCAGGACCAAAATCAAGGATTACTGTAGATGAAGCCCAGGCTGCATAATAAGGACTATTTCATCTCCAAAGTGGGGACGGATCCCGTCCAGAGCATTGAAACTGGTGTCCTGAAATTCGTAAAGCAACTTAGGGTGTAACTTGAGCCTAACAAACCCAAATCTGTATAGTCGATTTTCAATCTCGAGGAGAAAATACCCCAAAATCAGGCAACCCTGTTTTTTGTGGAAATTTGAGCATTCCCTGATTTTCAAGCGTCCTATCCCCCAGTATTGGAAATTGACTTAAACAAATGAGAGGTTTTGGAAGACAATATTCCAGATTCATAGCCGGAAAATGAGAGGGAATACAAGCAAAGAGTAACAGCCATATCTTACTCTCTGTACCAACCGTTCCTGTTCTTTCGATCTTTTTCCTACAGTGATCATTGACCCTGTACATTTGTGCTTTTTCGGAATTCCAAAAATCATCGAACCAATTTCCAAGACCTCGAAGCCGCTACGCAATGTCATTCGACTAACTGTGCCGATTGATCCTTCGACCTCTGCCCAATCAGAATAATGTCCTTGAACCTTTATGCTCTGCTTGAAGTTCAAGAAACCATCACGGCCATTAGCCTTCCAACTTTTAGAAGAAACTTAAATGAATTCTCCGCTGATGCTACGTCACATAAGTGAATAAGTCACAGGATACAATCGAGAAAGAGAAGCGAACTGGTTCCATCTCCTTGACAGATGGCCTCATTTTTCTGTAACGGTTTTATAAGGTCAGGAGTTTTGGTCGAAGGTTATATCACTGCTCCATCTAGTGGCGCTGATCTTTCCCTCCATTTTTCATTAATGCTCAATAACCAGCACTATTTGATATAGAAAACGTGGGCCAACCGCTTTTTTAGTTTGCTCTTCCCTCGTGCAAAAGAGTTTCCCGCCTGCGTCAGGAACCGTCGCCACGTTTAGGCCATTTTGTTTAACAGGAAGCTTGCCGTTTTCGGAAGGAAAAATCATAAAATTGTACTTCCTGGAAAAGAGGAAATGCCGGAAAAATTCCATAAATCTAGGAACCAGGGATTTTGAGTCTCACACACAGTAACACACCAGGTTCTAACAGCAGACGGACATCCATTGGGAATTTGAGTTCCATTCGAAAGAAAATGTCCTTGTAGTTCGTTTTACACAGAATTTTACCATTCAAATTTCTTGATTCGGACCGGCATCCGGTGAGCCAGAGGACGACTTGAAGCCAAATCGCAGAATTTGCCAATTTTTCGAACTCAAATCCTCTCTCTGGTTCAAAATTGACCGTATCACCCATTTTTGAGATTTGCACCTGAACCTAAAAATTTTTATTTATAAAAGTGCGCACAATACGCCGAGGGCAAAGAAAGAAAATCACGAAAAAGGAGTCTGTAATAAGCGGTTTTCAATTAAACGGATAGTTTTTACGTCTTCCACTATATTTTTGTCTTTTTACATTTCCCTGTTGACCATTTCCTTTGTAAGAATTAGCTTTTGCAACAGAACATCCGCTGATCAAGTTCGGCTCAGCCTGAATCAAGGAACGGCTAACGACCGGATTAGTCATTCCTGGGCTACGTCTCATTTTTACGTGTTCATCCGTCATCCGATGAACTAATTACCAAATTTAATATCGTGTTCTACAGGGTTTCATTTCAAGAAACCCCAGAAATGAGAGTTCATGAGGAGGTGGAGGGGCGGTTCATGGCTCCGCCTCAAATACAGCTACGTACAGAGGGGAGGGGAAGGGGATGTCGTCAGAAAAGAGGATCAAAGGACCATGGATATGAGTATAAAAGGGCCAGTTGGAGCCCAAGGGGGAGGAGACGGGTAGAAAGAGCCGCTGGAGCTGCCGGGCTACGGTATCTCCAGTTCCTCTCCCGGCTTCGAGTCTCCCACCCAAGAATTTAGCCGCATTTTTAAAGAAATTCTTACGGTATTTCCGATTCTCCTCACAGAGAAGTCAAGCCTCCTCTTTCTTGAACTTTTTTAACATAGCAGCGCCACTCAAGGAGTTCAAAGAATCATACCGGTTTTCCTCTCAATTGAGTCACAGTGAATTTTGTTCTCTTGTCCATTTTCTGCACAGCCCGCGAGGGGAATTACCTTCAATCGGAAATTCGACGTCAAAGAAGTTCAAAAGAAGAGCGGGTCGGTATAAAAGGGACGGTGCGCGGGTGGGTTTCGGACTCGAGCTAGGTTCTCTAGCTCTTCTGGGGATACTGTAGCCTTTTCTACTCTTCTTCTAAGGCGGTCCCGGGAGCTTACAGTAGCTTCCCTTCCTTCCGGAACCTCTCAAGGAAAGCCTAAGAAATTTTCTGAATTTTTGAAAAGCCATTGGCAGCTCTTTTGCTCCTTTGCCCTTTCGAGTTGATCCTCCATCCCTTACTACTAAAACGCTATGGTGTCTGTGTGTCTGTCTGTCTGTGCGTTGACATGTCGAAAAATTGTGGCCGGGTGGTCTAAGGCGCGCGCACCAAATGAACGACGCGGGTTCGATCCCCGTCGGTGACAAATGTGCTCAAAACATTTTTGCTTTTTTGTTTATGGCTCCACTATAATTATTTCGCAATATAAGTGTGACTGAGTATCAAATGCCACATTTGGCTGCGTATTTCTTATTTCTCATCGTTACGCAGCGAAATTAGTATCATTCGACTGCTCTCAGTCTGGCGAGTCAGAATCTGCAACTTATTTTTCCATTAAATGAGACTGAGTATCAAATGTGCCATTTGGCTGCGTATGTGTCAATTTTCGCTCTTTTTCAACAAAATTGGTACCGTTCGACTCCTCTCAGTGTGAGGAAGCCGATTACGGAGATGGTTTTCCATTTAAATGAGGCTGAGTATCAAATGTGCAATTTGGCTGCGTATTTGCTAATTTTCATCCTTCTGCAGTGAAATTAGCCTCATTCGAATGCTCTCAGTGTGGAGAAGGTGAATTTCACACTGCCAGCTTATGAAAGCGGGGCTGAGTTTCAAAAAAGCATAGATTTGGTTCGGATCCTCAGTAATGTCGCAGTAGTTTGTTTTATCTAATAACATTTTCTTTTGATCGCGCTATACGAATTGAGAAGAAGAGAGCCATGTGGAGGGGGGAGCGAGGTCCGGCACGAGCCGAAGGCGAGTGACGGGCCGAGCGGACTACAGTCCGGCGGAGCCGGACAAATATCCGGAGCCTTGGACTTCCTAGCCCGCGTAGCGGGCGTCCAGCCGAAGACCCCCCGCAGGGGGGTCGAAACGGCTGGTATGCTCTTTTGAAAACAGTCCCAGATTACGTTTATCTTTTCCTCACGAACAAATGATCACTTTTCTAAGCAGCTTAAAATCTCGTGGGATCATAACAGCTGTACTCCGAAAACAGTACTCAATCCTTTCGACTCTTTTCGCCTCCAGACGTCTCCCCACGCAGACATCCCGTCTCTCCTCAAAACAAGCAAATGTCACTGTGTTTTGTACTCAATTCACGTGTTTTTACTACCATTAGTACGGTCATTAAAACAGCGCTCGTGATCCTTGGGGCTCTTTTGATCATTTGATAATTCTTTTGACTCTTGCCTGTAAACTTTTCTGATGGTCAGACATCAATCCCTTATTTTCCTTTGATCGTCCTATCCTCTTGAGAGTGTCTAATAGGCTACGGTAGTTGAACGGGTTTAGGTCTAAATCCTGTAGAAATCTCGCGATCTTTGCCTTCTGGAGAAATTATGGGGAATGGCTCCTCCACCCAATTTTACGACTTGATTTCTTGATCAAAATCTTACTGCCACGCCCGGGGGAATAGAGAACAGAAGCCCAGTGGGCAGTTGATAAGAACAGGCGGCGTACTAGCTGACCACACTGGAGTTTATGGGGATTGAAGGGGATTTTTATTAAGTTCTGTGGGTTTTAGTAACTCCGAGAGATTACAGTTGAGTTTAGGACGTTCCAAAAGGCCCCAGAGATCCTTGGCTTTATCTGACGGTTTATCACAGACTTTTCTATGATTTAGAACACGGAACACTGGTTCAGTTGGTGGTGACTTCCCTTATCTTTTTGCCTGATAGCAATATTAGGAAATTCAAGTGATTTTATCTGAAAATCAAAAAAGAGGAAGTCCACCCACACACCAGGAACTGTTCTTCTGATCGAGGAAGTCTCTGTTTTTGCCCTGCCATTCTTGTTCTTAATAGAAAAACAGAAATGCAGTGTAATTCTGCCTAGATCAGTAATGTTTTTATGATCATAGAAAAGTCTCTCTGGATGATCGTTTGAGCCCACGTTTTACTGTCTTCCGGGCCCGTTTCCGGATGATCCTCTCGCCCATTTTTGACGCACCTGTTCCCAAGTGCAAATATCGTATATAAGCTTGAAGAGGACATTGTCCTCTGCTCTATTGCTCCCTGGGACTCTTTTCCCTGCCTGTCAATTCTAACCTACGTCTTTTGGAAGAAGTTTTTCTGATAAGAACTAGTTACGAATTGCTGATAATTGCCCCCCGAGGGGCCTTCCCCTTCCTGTCCACCCCTTTCCTTTCTTATCACTGGACTCCTTCCTCCCAGCAGCAGCCTATCTGGCCTATCTTTTGAGCTTTAGAGAGACGGACGGTTGATTACTATAAAAGGCGGCTGACCCTTATCAAGCTGGCTGCTTGTTCTTCCTGCTTGCCTTGTTTTCTTCTTCACGCTGATTTTTGAATCCTAATGAATGGTTTTCAGAGATGCTGGTCATCATATTTATATTGGTAGTTGCGCCATTTCTCTACTACAAATATGTCAATCGGATCAAGGGATTGCCTCCAGGACCTACGCCGCTTCCTCTTATTGGTGAGTTCAAATCGCTCTAAAATAGGAGAATTGGGGAATTGCATAGGGATTCATTTCCGTTAATTTTTTTTTGCTAGGGATTCATTTCCGTTAATTTTAATTTACAGTACAACGAAAACTCTTACCTTTTCATCTTGTGCTCTTCGGAGAAACGAAACCCCCCTAATTCGCATTAAACACGGCTACCGTCAGACGGAATTGTCGTATTAAAAGAAATTTTTTTTTGAACTTTGAAAAACGGGAAAATATTGGAATTCCAGGGGTTGCCAGAGTTCCGAAGCGCATAATCAAATTCTGGAAAGGTCCACCGCTTTTTCGACCCCGTAAAACTTTTTCCCAGACGGTCCTGCTGTCCTCATCTTACTCTCCTCGACATTTGTAGATTGTGTTAACCTCCATTGCCTGATAGACAGTCCAAACATCGGGTCAGCCAGCCGTCTGCTGTCCCAAAATAATGCAAGTTGCAAAGATAGGCCGCCTGGTCAGGGGTCTCCTCCTGCAGCCGACCTGATATCAGCTGGGCTCCCTGTCCAAAATCAGAATCAGAACTTTTGCTCTCCTCGTGTTCGATAAACTTTTGTCCGGGGCTCATCGTCTTAATTTTAAAAGAGAAGATAAAAAGAGCGGTGATAAGGAGCCAGCTTCTATTTCTGACCACTAGAAAATTTTGTGAACATTGTGATCTTTGATAGCAATTTTGACCCACTTTATTGAATTTTTACAGGAAATGTGATCACGGCTTCGACTGAAAAACCAGATGATTTGATGCTTAAATTGAGCAAGGAATACGGCGACATCTTTACCCTCTGGCTACCGGAACCGACTATTGTCATTACTGGACATGAAATGCTACAGGAGGCGTTGAACAAAACTGGCGAGGCTTTGGCCCATCGACCGACACAATTTCTGATGACTCAAATCTATTCTGTAAGTTTTTATCTGGCAATTTTTGGCGCATCATTTACTTCTTCTGTTTTTCCTTGCTTTTGCAGCCCCTGAGCGCCTGCTAGTTCCTTGTTTACTGCTAAGAAAACTGCAGCAGTAGACAATGCAGCCGACTTGTTGATAGAGAGCATTGAATCAAAAACTGTACAACCTTGTTTCAGGGACAATATGGCCTGTTTTTCAACGACAATTTGTACTACAAAAGCCAGCGACGATTTGCTGTCCATACCATGGCTCATTTGGGAGTTGGAAAGCCGGAAATTACGGATTTGGTCAATGACATGGCCCTGAAACTTTGCCGGGATTTGGAAGGAACCAATGGGAACTCGATCGAACTTCGGCCCTATTTAATTGTAAGAAAATGGTCTTACAGTGAAATTATTGGATTTAGAATACGGTCGGCAATGTGATTCATAAAATCATCTTCGGTACTTTGAACATTGAACAGGACGAGGAGATCGAATGGTTCCAACAGAAGAATCTCCAAGTCTTTGAGGATTTCCTTGAACCGAAGATGCTTCTCCTGGATTCTTTCCCATTTATTGCAAAATTCGACAAATTATTGGACTACGGATTGGAGAGAAATCTCAAGGCCAATGAGGAGATCTCCGCCTTCCTCTATAAGAAGATCAATTACCATAAGATGAATTTGAACTATGACGAGCAGCCAACAAACTACGTCGACGCTTTTCTTCACGAGATGCACAAGCGGGGAGAAGGCAATCTCACGGACGAGTTCAATGAGCACCAACTGGCCATGTCCATTTTCGATCTCTACAGTGCTGGAATGGAAACGATTGTCATCACTCTCCGTTGCTGTGTACTGTTCCTATTGAATTATCCAGAGATCAAGGAGAAACTTTTTGAAGAAGTCGATCGCCAGCTCGGCAGAACACAGGTTCGTCTTATCTTTTCCCCTTTTTTGACCAAAATAGACTTTTCTGATTAGACTTATTGAATTGTCCCATTTTAGACGCCCGTCTATGCCGAGCACGCTAAATTCCCCTACGTTGAGGCTTTCCTTCAAGAAGTTTACCGAATCTGCTATGTGATTGAGCTAGGAATTTTCCGGGAAACTAATAAGGAAATTAAAATTGGAGGTAAATTTTGGTTCTTGAAAAAAATACAAGAATTTTATAGATTTTACCGTTCCTGCTGGTACTCGGGTCATTCCTCAATTCGCTGCTGCCCATATGGATGAGAAATTGTTCCCTGAACCACAGAAATGCATTCCGGAACGACATTTAAAGGTTGGTTTTACTTTAATAAATTATCGTAATTTGTTGCTAAAAAATTAAAGGTCTAATTCCCCTTCTTTTCAGGATGGAACCTTTGTCCGAGACGATCGCATCAACCCCTTTTCCATGGGACGACGAAACTGTCTCGGAGAGAACCTCGCCCGTCAAGAAGTCTTCGTCTTTTTCGTCTCAATGCTCCAAAAATTCGACTTCCTGCCTGTCGAAGATCATCTCATCCCACCTGTTAATATTATTACAAAAGCATTCCGATCTCCAGCCCCATTCAACTTACGTGTTATTCCCCGAGCATAATACTTCCAATGATCTACAATATTTCTGTGTTATTTATTCTTCTTCTGATGCTTGTCTTGTCACCCGAGTGATTGTACATAATATTCCTTTGATGTTCAAATAATGAATTTTGAGAGCTTTTGTGAAGAAAGAGGGGCCATGTACCGGGTTGTTTTTCGTAAAAGAAGCCCTCAGGCTGTAGTTTATTTGGAAAGGGAAGTGGTTTGCTGCAATCGGGAAAGATAAGAGTAAATGGATAAATAGCTGCTATTGGAGAGTAATCCTTCACTTGTGGCCCTCGAACCGGTCCTACATTGAAGACTTCCATCATTTCCTAACTTTTCTCCATTTTCTAAAAATATTTCTTTTTTCAGACTGGCATACATCCAGCTCTTATTTCCTTCTCTTTCTCCCAGAGACATAAAATGTTCCTGCTTACCAGTATCGAAGTGCCAGTGAGTTTTTATAAGATTACTTTGTTAACATGAATATTACAGTGGCAATTATTTCGACAGAAAGAAGGCCACCCAGAAAGTCGCACATTGGAAGAGTAGATCAACTAATGCTAACAGTCAAGGCATGACTTACTACTATTGTATATCCAATCTAATAATTTACAATTAAGATCAAAGAATATTTCTACTATCCCACATTACCGAACTCCGCTACCTTAATACATAGCCCGGAAAGCCCTCTCAACGATGTATCCCAAAGAAGCTCGTGCAGAACTACAGTGAATATAAAACCTCTGCATTTTTCCCAAAGCTCAATAAAGTCTATTTTTTACCTTATCTTTTCCAATGCTAATCCTGAAAATGTCAGTGATAACAGACCGCGTGGGCTGAGAGAGACCATCCACGTGGTGATGGCTAAAAGACCGACACATAACGACACAGAAATTAGAAGGGGAAGTCACCAGAACCTTTATGGTTATTTTATCAATCCCTGGGGTAAAAAACTGGGGGAAATTGAAAGGTCTAATAGGGTAAACAGGGAAATAGCTCCCGGAAGGTAGCGATTTCTTTGAGTGGTCAGGGGAAAACAAAGAAAAATACGGAATTCGCTGAATACGAGAATATGAGTGAGATAAAAACTTTAAGATGTTCCAACGGCCTTCAATTGGTCTTGACGATTCTTGTAGAAATTTCTTTCCAAATTCTCGATGGCTACCAAAAACCGAGAATCGTTCGATTTTTCTTACCCAAAAAGTGCTTCATTTCGATGTAGATCTCCTCTCTTGACGATCATTTACTTCTCTTCTTGGGCACCTGGCTGTGATTAATAGCCCCAGCAGGCTGGACAGCGTCACCATCATCGGTCTCTCACCCGATAGTATCATCTTTCTCTCGAGTTCCCCGTTTGGCTTCTATTCGGCAAACGGTCCACACGTGTCATTTCTCTCCTAACATTTCTCAATGTGATCCACTGACCAATTCAATGTTGATTTACAGAATGCTGGCAATGTGCATGGCCTGTGCAACTCTCCTGGCTTCGTCGTATGTCGACGATGTAATGATGGCTGGAGGACGGATCGAAGAAAGGGGAATTCTGCCTCATAGCACGGTTCACAGTGAAGAAATGTAGGTTTTTATGTTTTATTTGTTGAAAACTTTTGGGCTGAAGGAAATGGGTCGATGCAGAACAGGTTCGGGTCGACGGCGTGTTTCTTTTTCTTGGGTGTGATTTGATTGACTACGGGAAATTGCGGGTTACATTGGGGAAACGGGACCAAGCTCAAGCTGCGGAATCCAGGAATTCGAAAATGGACATATCTGCCTGTTCGCCTGCAATCCTTGAAGGCAAATGTCAAATGACTGGGAACAAAAACTCTTACTCATCAACCAGTTTATCTTACGGAGACCACGATCTCTGCCTCTTCCTTATTAGAGAACGGCTATGTCACTTTGTGCTAACCCCTACGTAATACAATTCGACCGGTCACGGTGCCATAAGATCAAAACTAATCTCGCCGAATCCAATCCTTCCCCTATATCTTCCTTAGGGATTATCGTGACCGGGATTTTGCCTCTTATAAACTATACCATCCGTGGTATATCAAGAGATTAGCGGGCAAAAGAACAACGATCAGGGTACGAGAAAATGCGTGTCGCTTTATAGTTGAGGGGTGTAAAAGAAAATTTGGAGAGTTACTTTCATTAAATTTTTCAGAGAACTGAACGACAATTCAGAAGTCAACGTGCGCCCAGTTATCCGGGCTCGTCGAGTTGCCGCTTTGGATCCTAAACTTGACACCATAAAGCATCCTATGGCTAAGCCGTAGACACCTCAACATTATTGTTTTAGACTTTAGGTTTATTACTTTGACATTGACCCCGGCTGCTTTTTAGCCGCATGTTGTATATTTTTTACCCATGACATTGGTTCTTACCAAGCACAAAAAGACAACTTCCGCCATTTTTTGGAAGGCTAACTTGACACGGCCAATTCTTGGCTTTAAAATTGCTTTACAGTTTATTTTGACCAGTTTTGTTGCATAATTTTATAAGATATAAATTATTTTTTAAAGAAGTTCGACCAAGGGCAAAAAATATGGTAAGCAGTGGGATTTTCTTGACTTCCAAAAAACCTGAAGCGCCTGGAGTCAGTAATTTCAATACAGCTCTTATCCTCCGTATTACCAGTCTCTCAAAAAACTTATTATCCAATAAAAATTGTGAGTGCATTGCCGATATCTGTGTCGTAATTTGTTCCTATAATATCGTTCAATTATGCAGAAATGAACTCGGAACAAGTCCTTTACATTGACTAGATTTTATTCAAAATATTAAAGTCATTATTGAGGACTAGAACTGTAAAGAGTAAAGCATCGATTAAAATATAAACAAAACAAAAAAAAATAGAAACAAGAAAAAAAGAAAAGAGATCCTTACAAGAGGATATGAACATAATAAAATATCGCTGATGGGATGGGATTAGTAACAAGGGGAATTTGTGGCTGATTAGAACTGTATGTGTGATTTTTTGCTGACTCATCTTATAAAATTTGTGAAAGTACGTACATTTTTGTGATTATTAGGCATGGCACGGATGGGGGAAGACTAGGAGATAATGGCTAGGGAGGAGGGGAATGGGAGTAGTTACAAATTACAAGTATAGTAATTATTCTACTAAAGGAGCGAGAACCGTAGAATCTCGGCAGTTGAAAATTGTTCAGAGTGCTAGAAAGTCTAGCTGCCGAGATTTTGCGGTTTCAGCGCCACTACAATAAGATTTAGGAGGGAAATTCCCTTTAAAGAAAGCCTTACGGTATCTTATTGATTTTGATAATGTTGATTTTGATTCATAAAATGGAATTGTTGCTGGAATGGATCACCAAAAGACAAGTCGACTTGTTGTAGTGGCTCCTGTGGCAGTTGTGGTCGAAAACCAGGACCCAATAGACTTTCAACATCGACATCATGATTCAAACCAAGACCAGAATTCAGAATTGATGCGATATCTTCACTCCTGAAATCATCAAAATTATGGATCAATAGAGATATCTCACATTGAAGCAGGATATTGCGAGCTGATATATCGACACTCTCATGACACATAAATGAGGATAAGAATAAACGAGAGAGAGGTGAGGTAAACACATTGTGGATGTCTGTTTAGAGACGAAGTATACGTTGAATATTGGGCGATATCCTAAGCGGCCAAAATTGAGGTTTGGAACTTTTTTGAAGCACTAGCACAACATTGAGAAAGAGACGGTGCGGATAGAGATAAATGCATGTGCAAGACAGGCGGATTCCAGGGAAACTGTTACAAGTGAATTTACAAATGTAAAAGTGGCAATTGTATTACACGAAAGTGTCCTAACAACTTTGCAAAGTCGCATCGACCCCCAAATCTACGTATGGAATCAAAACATTCGAATGTCGACAGAATGTAGCTTGTGAGTTAGAAAATGTGGGTTTTCCAGTATAAATGCCCATTTTTATGAGCCTGTTGGATATGGATTGAGTTTTTCCAAGGTTGAATTAAACTGGCCAGTGAATGTCACGAGAACGCAGCCAGAAATCAATCACGAAGATGGTCTACATTCTATGATAGATTCATAAAATGGGAAAATTGGGGTGAGACATCTTGTACTATGTTTTTTTCCTTTTTTTTCCTTCCCATTTCCAAAAGTTCATGGTCCCATACAGAAAATTACGCAGTTATTTGACCCATGGTAAACCTAAAAGTCCCTCAACCATGGACAAAAAGCTTCCTATTCAACATTAGTCTGCAAGTCGCACTTTCCGCTTCCAAATGATCTTCAGACGCTGGATCATTTGTTTCATTTGTCCCCTATGAACAGTTTTAATTTCCTATGTCTGTTCTGTCTTTTCCCGTTTCTTTTTATTCACGTCTGCTCCCTCTCTTCTTCCCATAAACTCCATTCTATTCTCATAATCCCCATTCTATTTCAATAGCCGCATGATGTCTCATCGGCTCTACATTTTTGTGCTCAACATTTACGTCTTCAATCCTGTTAATTTCCGCTCGAAGTGATAAACAGGAGAACGCCACAAGTTCACCGGGATTACTATGACGCGCCCATAGGATAAATTAGCCGGGAAGATGTGTGTTCTGATACGCAAAAGTGCAAATTATTAGTGGATTTCTAGGAGACGAGTGTTAGAAGAATACATAGAAAATACTGCACAGACAATAGAGACAAATTCCGGGGAAAAACTCACATTTCCATGTTATGGTCTTGATTGCCACCCATTGGAGACCATTCGCCATCGGCACGGGATTGTACCGACTGGGGAGAGGGAGAATCTCCTCCAAGGAGAGAAGCCGCAGAGGACATTCGACTATAGAAAACAGTAAAAGATAGAGTAAAATGCCTACCCAGCAGTTTTGGCTACCATGACAATTTCGCTTTGGATGTAGCCCAAGTTATTCTCGGCTACTTGCTTCTGTCTCTCTTCCAAGTCGAAATATCGAAGCATTTCATCTTTGTCTATTTGGGGGTACATGTATCTGAAAATTGTTGATTTTTAAAGGAAAATACCACAACCTGAGTAGTTTTCAAATGGTTACCACTCAATTCTTTTCTAAACTTAAAAGAGGTCAAATTTTAATGAACATAAAATGATCTCAATTCTAGCTTGATCAGCGAGATTTGCACTTCTGAGCATGGAAGCTCTTCAATAAGAAAGGGAATCATAACAAGGGGAGGAACAGCATTCTTTTTGACACCGCTGACCTCCACCCGAAAGTTTCACTTCTTGCTAATATAGTCTGTCACAAAAAATGACGATATTTCAAAGGTCTAATTTCGGCTGTGACAGGGCAGATTTACCGTCAATTCGGGCAAATTTCCCATGTTTCAAATCAAAATGAACGGTAAATTTGCCCCACCACAGCAAAAATTAGACCTTTGAAATGTCGTCATTTTTTGTGACAGACTATATCTCTGGGACTAATAGAAACACCGAAACCATATCGAAAAGGAACTCTTCTGGTATTTCCAGCATAAAATTTTGACAAAAAGTGAAATTTGAAATTGACTAAAAGTTCTGGAGCCGTTTTCAGCTGGAATCCGTTACGAACCCATCAGTTTTATGGAAATACTTGAAGGTTTGCCATCGATTACCCCGTGTTCCGACTATATTACTCGTTCAGAACATTTTTCTATCCGTAATTATTTTTCTAGAAGTAAAATCTAAACTCACTTGATGTCCCTCAACTGCGGACATGTCATAATCCTCTGCGCCAAACTCAACTGTTCCAAGTCCTTGATGGTAAACGGCGCCAAATGGAAAGCCACTATAATTTTCCCTGGTTAATTTGTTCCCCTCGACTGACGAACCTTTCTGATCACCATCATCACAAACAAATCCAATGCTGACAGCGCCCGTTTGAGTGTCACTGAAGCGCAACATGAACGTGCAATGAG
Organism: Oscheius sp. DF5033; assembly: GCA_964036215.1. NCBI lineage: Eukaryota > Metazoa > Nematoda > Chromadorea > Rhabditida > Rhabditidae > Oscheius > Oscheius sp. DF5033. Next base: position 4,490,828 of record CAXIWN010000002.1, on the reverse strand, counting down.
GCTGTTCTTGCATCAATTCGGAGGCTCGTTGTTTTGAGATAAAGCCCAAACACCATCCTGAAAAAAAACAAGAATTACGTGGCCAGAATAAAGATCATACCTTCATCCCAATATTTGAGTAATTTTTGCTTGATCAGTTGCATAATTGAGAAGAACCATTCCCAGAAAGAGAAGGGCACCTGGTCGCAGAGATTCATTTTGGCGAAACGGTGGAAGGTGATCGGTTTCTGTTCTTGGATTGATGGGTTTAGGAGTTTCTCTTTTAAATAAGACAAGTCACTCTCCGAGAGCATTCGACGGGCGCCAGTGAACAACCTGAAAATTTTCTCTTTGGCTCCGAGACCCCACAGAATTTCACCAAATTTCACCTAAAAACCCCCAAAACGGTAAAAAAACTCACGCGAATTTGTGTCTCAGCACGACTGCCAAATCATCCCATCCGGCTACTCCAATATCATTGACACCTGGATTCCTGGCCACGTTGGCAAAGGCCCGCTGCCAGAGGATGGCTCCCTGGGCATCACAATCCTGTGATCCGTGGACTGTCACCATCAACGGCAAAGAGAGAGTCCAGACATCGAACTGAAACGGATTTCTTTTGTTTTTGAAGAAGAAATAGCCCTACTTTTCCAAGATTTCCCAATTGAAATGGGCTGATATTGAAGAGAAGCGCATATTTCTGATCTGTAGCGGCTGGAGCCGATGTACAGAGTTTGAGATCGGAGTTGCATTTTGGAGGAGGCTTACGGTGGGCGATTCGGGTAAGTTTCTGAAAAAAAGTGTGTTTCTCCCGATTTTTTGATAGTTTTTTCCACCAATAACCAGAAAATTTTAGAACGGAAATGTCGTGCAGAAGGTCAGGTGTTTGATCCTCGCCAACGTCGAACGATTTTTGCTTTTTTTCTCAGTACTTCTGCAGGGATTTCCAATATTTTTCGTGGTAAAATCCCCATCTTCTATGGTAAAAAACTCACAGAATTATTAAATTTAGCTGTTAGATGACCCCTCTCATCCATCATCATCTTCTCGGAGTCCTGACTAATACTGCCGACTATTTTTCTAAACCAGCGTCTCTTAAATAATTCCCCCTTTAATTACATGTCTTTATGGTGCATTTGAGTAGCTGCCAGCAGTTTTGCCTCATCTTCTGCAATGATTTTTACGGAGACGGAAGTATTGACCATATGCTGGCGAATTCCAAGTTTATCTCCAATTAATAGACGTGCCTGGAGGCGATAGATTAGACTAATAATAAAGTCTAGACACACTCACCTCAGTGACAAATTTATGCTGAGTTTTGAGCACTGGTTCTGGTTGAACACTTACGACGAAGGATTGGGAGACCAGCATAAATAACATCTTGGTCAATTGATCTCCGATGGTTCGGAGCTGGTCGATGGTATTTTTGGAATTTGCATCGTTCAAATTTGCTGAAAAAGATGCTAATTTTTTTGTTTGCACTTAAAATGTTACTATGAAAAAAATGCCGCAAAAAATTTGTTTCCACAGCGCAGTGGTAATGTGCCTGCCTAATGATCCAAAACTCGCACGTTCGATTCCCAAATGCAAATTCGTTTTTTGCATTTATTTTTTTTTGTGGTAATTTCCATGTTTTTCTATATTTTTCAGGTTTTTTTTAGCTTTAAAAATTAGTTTTTTTTTTAATTTACAATAAATTTCAGTACTCACACTCCCGATTGAGTAAATCAATCAGCCAGCAGGTCAGAGTGTAGAGATCCCAATTATGATCAGCCAAGAATTCAAATCTGTAAAGGCGGAAATAATCTTTCGATCTTTTACCCGTTTTCCACCCTCAATACTCAAATATTCTATTACCGGAGCATAGTTTCTGATAATAACCCACCCTCGCTGAATTTCATCGAGAAGTTGATCTTTATTTTCAAAGGGTACACCGACTTGCGCAAGTTTTTGACGATTTTTCCAATCAAACAGGTGTTCCGTAATGAGTTTATGCTAAAATAAATAATATATTTCTATTTGAGGGTGTGGAATACTTGAAAAAAGGCAACAAAATTAGCTCCTTCATTCAATTTTCGTACGATATCCGCCCTTTTGGTTGCCAGCTCCTCATATAATGCAGCTGCTCGTCGTTGATAGTTTCCAAGAGATGCTTCAGCCTGGAATAAGAGACGTGGAAAAATGAATTATTTATAGGATAGAGAGCAATATTTTAGGCAAAGGTAAAGCAAAATATTCCGGTGTAAATTAGGAGAAGGGTCGATTACTGGGAAAATGATTAGGAAAACGGCAACCGAAGTTTAGTTTTTGCTCTTCCGGGTCATTTTTAGTGGGAAAGGGAGGGAAAACATATTTTTGAACTAAAATGGGGGAAATTCGGTGTAACTAAATATGGAAAATATGAAAAAATAGAAACTGAGTCAGAAATTAGCAGAAAAAATTATAATATTCACTCATTTTTGTGTCTTCAGGCATTTTAATAAATTTACGGCCATTTTACATTACTGAAATATGGAAATTATTGTATTTTTTACTGTTTTCAACTTGGAAATTGAGAGAAAATGGAAATGTACTAGAAATGGGTTTTTTGAAGTTATTCATTCATTTTACAGCAATTTCTTCCTTGAAATATTGAAATTCGGACCTTTTTTTTATATTTTCACATTATTTTCAGTCTGAACATTGTGAAAAGTAAGAACATTTTCAAATTATATCGAAATTAGAAGAAAAGCAATCAAAAAATCAAAACTTTTGCAATTTTCTCACATCAAAGTTCGCTGCCTGCTTGTCTATGTTCACAGGTGTGTTTTGAGCTATTTCAAAAATCTTTTTGCTAATTTTCTTTACAATTTTGCTCTCAGTAAACAAATAAAGCTCTCTTGACCTCTAGAGAGTTCACTGAACACGGGAGGAAACAGCCCAATTAGTAGACGCACTTTCATCTTCAGTTTCTCTTTTTGTTAGGCACGTAGATTATAGAAACAAAAGTAAAGTACGGGCTTTTTTTGTATTATTATGTACTAGAGAATGTTAGGAAAAGGGAAAATATTATTCAGGAAATAAAGGGCAAGCTTTTTACCTGTGCAAATTGATCCAATCGTCCTTCTGTTGAAAATTGATGCATTATTGCTTTCAAACTTTGAATTTCTGTGATGTCCCGTATGAATTTGACCTAAAAATGGGGGATTTTTTATTTTAGAAGACATTTTTACCTGTAGATCTTTGTTTTCTTCCCATAATTGAAATGTATCCTTACTTGTAGTTACAATATTATTTCGTAATTCTTCTATTGAATGATTTGCCATGCTAAAAAATATTAATTAGTCTGCAGAAGTCTAGGAATAAACTAGAAAGGGCGGATTTGTTTCCGCTTTCACACACAGCTGATTGTCATGTGTGAACAGCTGACAAACTGATTAAAAATTGTCTAATCAACAAATTTAAATGATAAATAAGCCGAGTTTCCTAAGATTCAAGCATTTTTTGAATAAATTATAATTTTTATAGAATAAATTGAGCAAAAAGGGCAAATAAATTCTTCAAAGAAAGGAAGAAACTTTTCCGAGTCAAGAATTTGTCTGCACTTGAAAGAATTAGCGCAATTTGACTGGAGAGAGAGCGAGTATTATAAGATCAGAGCTCGCAAGCCCTAACGATGTCTTTTATGTTTGAATGGCAGGATTACTGAGAGTGTGAACAGGTTTTTATGATGAAAATATGTACTATATCCCTGACGTAATTCAAAAAAATAAGGTTTAAATGAGAGAAAGAGAAGGGGGAGATCTCCTTCTTCCCTTCCCCCCAATTGGGAGCATGGCTCAAAATGGAAAGGTCGCTAATTGGAGCACGCCCTCAAAGGAGAGAGAGAGACTGCATGTATCAACTCTCTCTCTCTCTCCAAAAGACCGAGTGTCAAGTCGAGCTGCTGCCCGAAAGTATGGGTGTGCGCGCGATATTGCATCGCAAATTACATCAAGGAATTAATAACGCACGCGCAACCGGAAAAATGAGACGATTACATAAATTTAGAGAGCTGGAACTTCTCTCTCTAACCTTAGCGCTTTGATTTCTGAAAAAAAGCATGAAAAATAATCAGAATCATATTGTTCGCATAATTATTTCCACCTGAACTGAAGAAAAAGAGCGAAGACTCACTTCTTTGAATTATGCAATGGTGAAGTGAGAGTAATATCATAAACAGCGATTTTTAGCCTTGGAAGCATGCTGGATATTCTGCTCATTTTTACAAAAAATGCTACGCGGAGAGAAAAGACGAGCAGTTGCGCAATGTTGAATCATCGGTAGGATGAGTTGGCTTTTTATCAACCGCGGGCAGAAAATATGCTGGATCATCTGCTTATTTTGTTAAAAAAAGAATACTTCACAAAGAGAACATTTTCTCTTTTATAAAGCGAGAAAAATGTTGAATCATCAGGAAGATGAGTTGACTTTTTATCAGTAGGCAACTAAAAAATTTTTATCGCAAAATGAATCGGCTAAGGAAAACTCCTACGCTTCTCGAAAAATAAGACAAAGCTCGAAAAAATTCAACGAAAGCTCAAAATTAGCGCAGCCACTAGACTGGCACAAAGAACGGTATCTGCCCGGTACTTATACTTGCTCCCCCCGCCAACCCACCTGCTACTTTTCCGGCAAAAATAACCTAATGAAGGTGAGGGTGGCGCAAAAGCGCAGCTGAAAAGTAGAGAACAACAGGTGAATCTCTCTGAAAATACGCAAGAGGGTGGTAATTGAAAATGAATAAAAGATGAATTACCGCTAAAAACGGCTGATAGACAATATAAATTTAGTTAAAGTACAGAAAATAGAATTTTTTAAAAAGTAACAATAACAATTGTAACAAGATTTGATAAACTTGATGATAAAAACAAAGATTACCTGCGTCTGATAATGGTTGCCAAAGCAACCAGGCTGTGTCCGAGGCTTAGAACAACGTAACGGCAAGTAAAAAACAATAACAAAAAATTGTCCCCGAGGAACATGGCAAAACATTCTTATCGTCGGAGAATTGTAGTCCAGCCATCATCATCCGTGACTGTTCGAGGGTTTCTTACGCGTTGAGAAGGGCCTTCATCTTCGTCACCGTCTGAATCTGAAAAAAAAATATTTGAAAAAGCCAGAATCAATCTGATTTTCAGGAAATCTGGGAGCATCAGAAAAAAAGTTTCACGAGCAATAATATTTTTGAACTTTTCTAACACATCGCAATGTTATCGTTATCAAAATCAACCGCTTCTAAAAACTATAATAATCGCATTTTTTCCAAACGTCAGAACACTGGAGCTATCTAATAAATGAAATCACCACACGCGTCTATACGACGAGGAAATTGTATCGAGAAACGTGCTCGTAATTACAAATGCGACAATTAAATTAACCGAGCTTACCTTCATCACACATATTCTCATCAACATCATCCATTTCAACGTCTTCCTGTTCTGTACCTCTTTTTGATGCCTGTTTTGCTTGCTAAAAATAGTATTAATAGAGAATTGTGAGTAAAGTGAACCTGTACAGTTTCCTCTGTTGGAAGTGTTGCTATCAATTGATTTAGTCGCTCACGATTATTATTCTTTAGGTAACTGAAAAAAGCATAATTATATTTGGTAAAATTATCATATAAAGATAATTTTACAAAAAAAATGTATAGCGGCAAATAATTACTTCAAAAATTAGTTCTAAAAATGAAAAATTCTTACCCGAATGCTTCTGTAAGAAAAACAGCTGTAGGATATACACTTTCATCCTCTAAAATCAGATCAAAATCATTATATAATAAGCTGGTTATCCATTCTTCTAGATCATCTGCTTTCAAGCCCCGTGTCGTATACACGTGCTCAGCTAAAACATCTGCAAACCACTGAAAATTGAAATTGAACATGGAAATTAAAAAAGTTAGAACTAACTTTATGTCGTTCTAATGTTTCCGGACCAGCACTGTTAAAATCAACGGCTAATTGATAACCACTCCAAACGGATAATACTTTTTGTACTAAATTCCGCCATTCATCAACATCTACAGTATTAGTTGCCATAAATCTGAAAAAGAAAGAATCAGGAAAGTGTATTGATGCGGAGAAAAGGCCCTGCATGAAAGGCAGCTTAGGACATGCATAAAAAGCTGAGTGCAGCCGGCTGTCAAGTGGCCGAAAATTAGACACAAGTCCTCAAGAGCACATTTTGCACGCGCAAGTTGCTAAACGGCTTACTAAAACTTGAGTGCTCCGTCTTCAATTTTTCTCGGGTGTATAAAATTATTGAAAAACAATAATAAAGAAGTAAAATACAATGGAAATACAATACAAGGAAGTAAAAATGATAAAGAAGCCCTGCCTTATCGGGTAACAGGAAAATGTATACGCAAAATTTTCATAAACGGCGGTGACCTTCCTTTCGAGGCGTGGGTCATTTTTCTCTTCATTCTATGCATTTTTCGACTATTTTCATCCGTTTTTGCTCTTTTTCTATGTTTGTTTAATACTAATAGTGCTGGCATACTGCAGTATATGCCCTATGTAGTAAATTCCTAGATGAAGAATCATTTTTTACATTTCCTGCTCATTTCATTACCATTTGCAAAAAATTTGCTTCTTTTTTGATTTTACATTTTTGCTTTCAAGAAGCGCTCAACTTTCTCTAATTTATTTGTAGATTCGGCTTATTTCTCTTTCTCCCTTGTTTTCTGTTCAGCATAACTTTTTTAGAATGAGTATACCAAATGGCGATGTACATATGTTTGAAGAGCAAGATGAAAATGGCCCTGAAGAGGTCCCGCTAGTGCGACCAATTTCGCCGGTATGTTTTATTTTATTTTTCTAGGTATATATTGTTTTTCAGGAAAATGGTGAACAATTACAATCTTCTACTACTGGAAATAGATCTGCTGATGAGCATGATGAAGTTTGTTGTACTTTTTGTTTTTACCTATTGATAATTTTTAGAATTCAAAACCAAAACCTATTCGTCAAGCGCCGCCAGTAGAAATACCGACACAAACACGGTTAAAGCTGAAAGTCAAACGATTACATGTTAGTTTTATTTATTTTGCACACTGTATTATCGTGGTTTTAGGTTGTTGCCGAATGGAAATGGGCTCACGGAGCAGATGATACTTGTGGAATTTGTAGAATGCCTTTTGAAGCATGTTGTGTAGAATGTCAAATGCCTGGTGATGGCTGTCCATTGGTACGTCGAATTTTTTTATCTTCTAATAGAACTCTTCATGTTGTGATTTTTGCTTTTGAGCTACCAAAATATTTTATTCTTGAATTTTGTGAAACTTTGCGAGTAATTTCTCCAAATGTTAGAAAAATGCTCTAGAGCAATAAATTTATCTAAAATAAAAAAGAAACTGCTAAGAAGAACCCCTCGCATAGTTTTTTGCCTCCAAAGATCCCTCATGTTCCTGTTATCCCAGACGCGCACGAGACTCCATTTAGTCAACAGGAAATAACCAATTTCGAAATAGCACGGCGGCAGCCGAATAAGTAAAGTCTAATAATCTCGTGTGTCTAATGTCTGTCTCATTTTCAGGTTCTCGGCGTCTGTAGACATCCTTTCCACATGCACTGCATTAACAAGTGGACAGATTCTCAAACTTCTTCAAAGCCTCAATGTCCTCTTTGCCGACAAGAATGGAAATTCACGTAGTTTTCGATTATTTATCATTTTTTGTACACATCCCTAATAAACTTCTCATTTAGAACAGATTCTTTCTTCAAATAAGCGCCTTTCTTATCCTAGCGTGACTGGATTTATCTCCCCCGGCATGTCTGCTGCTTCTGTTTGCCGTATGCGCGCCCTAGTCTCTATTACTACGGTAGTGCGAAGCTGCGGTTCAGCACGTTGGGCAGCTGTTACTCTATAGGCGGCCCCCTTCAATTATACATTCTCCCCAGCAACCACAACTCCATTTTGTCACTTTTGCTGGCAATTTTAGTGGATTCTCGATTGGAAAACGTACCATTTTATTCACACGTTCGGGCGCCTTTTATGGCGTTCTTATCAGCAGCCCCGATTATTGAACTTGTTTTCTCCGCCCCCAGAGGGGGAGTGGGCATAAAAATAATTGGAATTAGCTTGCAAAATTAGAAAAAAAGCACATACGAATAATTTTTAAGAAGATTCTAATATAAATTTTAGGTGACCCTCTTCATTTTTTGAATTTTCCAACGTTTGCAAATACTTTTTTTTCTCTCAGGAAACGTGTTTCTTTTGTTTTTCAGATTATTCTTAATTTCTTTTGTCTTTAAACTCTGCATTTTCCATTCAAAACAAATATTTTCAATAGAGTTTCGACTCTAATCTTATGATATTCTCACTCTTTTCTCTTCAAAACGACCAAAAATAGCCTCCTCGACCGGAACTTACGCTCACTGATTAACAGGTTTTATCCCCGTTTGTCTATGAACTGTCAGAGACTAACGAAGGAAATGTCACGGTCATGTGAATCCGCAAAGTAGAAAGTTCACAAGCCAAATTGAGAAGCAGCCGGAAATAGCCCCTTTTGATAGCAAAAAAACAAGATGAAATAAGCTAGGAATTCGCTAAAATTAGGTGGGATTTTGACTATTGTTGGATGTTTTGCAGAGCCAAAAACTGCGAAGGGCTTGTTTTTCATTACCAGTGGGAAAAGTCAGAGCAGCTGCAAATGGCCAAGAACTTCTCGGTGAAAAGTAGAAATTGCTGTTCTTTTTCTCAGACTTCTGAGGATCGACTGCCAGTTTATAGCCAGGAATTCGAGACCAGCTGGGATCAAAGGGAGTGGGCAGACGATTCATCCTTTTTCACATATTACAATCATCAAAATGGAGAGAGATTGTAACTAGTCATCTCCTCTTTTCGAATCTGAAACATTACGGATCAAAAACATTTCCTCATTCGATTCCTTTCCCCTTTTCAATTGATCTGATATTCAGTAGCTTAGATACTTGTACCAGTAAAAGGCAGAAGAGCTCTACATTTTGGACTATTTTTGAAGCCATAAGAAAGAGAAGAGAACTTCCCGAGATTTTCCTGGTGCAGGTAGAAGAGCACGTTTTTCCTCTTTTTTTTTTTCATTTTTAATCTCGGAAAGAGGACTCTGGAAGAATAGAAAGTCTGCATTTCATAGTATTCCAAAAATGCGTCTTTTGCATTGCCGTAGCATATTTCCAAAAGTCGTCCCCCCCTTCGCTACCTTTAGGAACCGGCCTTTAATTTTTCCGAGTTAAATTATCGTTTTTGACCGATCACGAAAGGGGATTTATCCAATTGGATGGGGAATTTTGGAAGTTTTCAAATGAAATTCCGACCAAGCCCGATCTCCTCCGAGATTGGGAACTTAAATTGGGCGGATACTGAAAATTTTGCGTGTTTTTGGTTGTACTTCTTGTTTCCCAGCAATTTTTTTCGGATATTACGGACTTCTGGACACCCAAAAAACATCACAGCATCCCCTTCCTTGTTGACCATTTGCCTGCTGCATATGGCCATCCTCCCTAGATAAATATCCCCCGTATATCCCCTATTACAAATCACCATTTTGCACGTATCATTCTATTTTCCTCGTTGAATTTCTTCCCACTTTTTCTCTGACATATGACTATATGAATAATTCCCCCCGTCAGAAGGAGTCTCGCCGGTTGTAAAGTCGCCTAGCTTCAAAAGGATGGAAATAGACTGTCCCAGACAGGATGCTCATCCTCGTCATCTTCTTACATTTTTCCTCCTTCAAAAACTCGGCTGTCGTAATGCTTTAATCTTCGTATCGTCTCTCTTTCCGGTCATCATTGATCTTAATCGTCGTCTTTTTTTCGTCTCTCACGTTCACACCACTAAGGCGGACCGACATCCCGCCCCCTCTAAAAGAATCACTTCATAAGGTTAGTGTCTTTCGCCTGTTTTCTTAACAATTCCCAAAAAGGCGGGTTGTTTATGTGTTATTTAGACGGCGGCGTCCCGGAGTTCCCTCCCCCTCTTTTGCCCTTGAAGGGACCTCATTTTGCATCATATTGCTCCAAAAAGGTGGCGTTCTGTCGGTATTCCTTCGTTGCCTGGTGCCCATTTTATGCCAAAAACTTCCTTTGGATCTAAATCTTGAGTTAACATGGCTGTCTAAATGTGGCGGTTACACAAATCCTTTGACTGAGTAACTGTGGCTCTTCACTGAGTCAGTTGCCATCTTTTTTCTACTCTTTTGTGTCTTCACTTGCCGCGTAACTGTTTACTATTGTTTATTTTGTAAATTCTCCTCCTAAAATTCTTTACGAATTGCGCGTTGCCTCCAACAAGGTATGGCAAATAATAACAAGCAGCAGGCGTCAATTCCCATTGTTTTTCAGTTCATAAGCTTTCTTCTCTCGTTTTCTTTTCTTCATTTTTTAATTCTAAATAATTCCCCCTCTTTTTCAGATTATCTGCTTATTCCACCGGGTATTACACTAGTTCAAAATGTTAGAAAACGACACATTTCTAGATGTAAGTTATCCCTCTTTCGAGTCAAAAATGGCTTCCAGGAGGAGTTGTCAAGGACTACTTCCTTCCTCCACTCTCGCCCTTCATCTTTCGTCGTCTGGACTGCTGGATTGTCTTTTGTTACCTTGATCAATCTCTGTGCCGTTGTGGGAATTGGCGTGATGAGATATTTCACAAAGGAGAGCTACAATCGAATTATCACTTTGTTTGTGGGATTGGGAGTCGGATCACTGTCTGGATCAAGTTTCTACCATCTCTTGCCGCAGGTATGGCTCTTTACTTGGTTTTTATTGGATTTTTAGGCCTTCCCTCAATTGATGGATGAAGTCGACGACAACGGTCATCCGACCTATAACTATCTGACAATGGCGCATTGCTCCCTCGCTGGAGTCTACATGTTCTATCTCTGCGATAAGCTCATCAAAATTATTATTGAAAATCGTAAGGTAAGACTTTCCCTTTATTTTTTTATTGTGGCATTCTGGAAAAAAAATCTTGAGTCATGACCGACTGCGTCGACCGACTCGACGTCGATGTCGGTCGACTCATTGCCCTCGACGCCGCTCAACTCGACGTCGACTCTTAATTTTCTCTGTCGAGTGTGCGATCATTGTTGGTTCAAGCATTTTGTGTATCCAAAAAAGTGTCATGCTCGAAAAAAAATGATTGGTTAAAGGGATTTTTACCCCTAAATTCCCAATACTAACCTGATTCTTTTCAGAGAAACAGAAGTGCCCGCTGTGTTCATGAACATCCGCTAGTCAATGACACGCATTCTCTTCTGACCAACGCAGAGAGCAGCAAAGACCAGCGACTGATCGAGCTGAAGACTTTGGAGACCAATGCCAACAAAGCCATCAGCGAGCAGGGTCACGGCGTCTGCGCCCACGATCATAGTGTCACCTTCAACGTAAACATCAATTTCTCTATTTTTTAGAATTTCGATTTTAGGAAGGTGATTCGGCCATCGCCGCCGTAGCCTGGATGATTATTTTCGGTGACGGATTCCACAATTTCATCGATGGAATTTCTATTGGCGCATCGTTTTCTGAATCTGTTCATTCTGGTGTCTCTGTCTCGTTGGCCGTTCTGTGTGAGGAGTTCCCCCACGAATTGGGAGACGTCGCTATTCTTGTCGCGGCTGGAATGACCCTTCGCCAGGCTCTTCTCTATAATCTTCTCAGTGCTATTACCTGTTACATTGGATTTGCAATTGGAGTCCTTATTGGAGAACTCGGACCCGATGTCACCAAGTATGCTTTCGCCCTGGCTGGTGGAATGTTCCTCTACATCTCGCTTGGCTGCATGGTGAGTATTTCATTTTCTCTTTTTTATATTTTTTCCCTGCTTCTTTAAAAAAACTGCCCCTGCGTCCTATGAAAAAAGGTCTCGGAACGATTGAAAACACCGGCTACGGGCTCTTGTTCTCGGTGTATCTTATTTATTCGGAGTATTTTATGAAAAAATAATTTTCTAGTGGCAAAAATATTTAGCCCTTTAAAAATCTTTTCGTTCTGAGACCCAAGAAACTCCTGACGCCAATTCCATATTCCTGGATCTTTTGCCTCCACCTGTTCTTTCCGGTCATTTTTCTTCATAAAAGCATTTCCGCTCCTCTAGTCGTATTTTTTCTCTCCAGAACCCCGATTATTTATATTGTCCATATTTCAGATGCCGGAAATGAAGAAAGCCATGGAAGAGGCTCTTGCTCAGAACTTCAAGCGTGGCCTGTTTGTCTTCTGCCTCCAATGTATTGGCCTCTTCCTCGGCTTGTCTCTGATGTATGTAATGGCCCGTTTTGGCGACGAGATCTCCATTTAAATCGGTGCTTTCTTTGAGTTCAATTGAGCCTTATCTCCATTCTCTTCTAAAACAGGTAGCCCTCCAAATATCCAAAGTCTTTTTCCTCAATTTCTCTAATTTTTTTGCCAATTAATCAATAAAAACTTGTGCAATCATATCAAAAATTTATGTTATATTAGGTCAAATAGGACCCCTCCCTCCCCATTTTCTCCAAGGTCTCGAGTTCTTTTCTCCCAAAATTATGCATAATCCCGGTGTACATCCCGTACTAGGATTGTAGTCCAAAGTCCCTTTTCTCGGTTGTAAAACAGTGAATTTAATTAATAATTCTTATTAAAACATCCAATTTCTGTTGTTTTAGTTGTCGAAAGTCCAGAAAAAGGTGTAATAGTTCGACGGGAAATGTCAATGACAGCGAGTAGTCTCCTAGCCTGTCAAAAAAACTGGAAAATGAAGTGTAAAGAAAGGTGTCGGAGAAAGTGTCAAAGTGATGATTGGGGTAATGTGATGTTATGATACAATTGGAGAGGCAAGGGGAGGTGATGACGGGATTCTGTCTGGATACACAGCTGGACCACATGACCACAGGGAAAGGACACGAAGGAAAAGGGCAGGAATGGCCATAGTTGGACTTTGTGACGGACTGGTCTGTGGCTACCGGAAGAGAACCAGAACCATTATCTAAATCAGAATATCCAATTCTGAGTAGGGAGACTATTCGCCCGTTTTTTTGCTGCGGGCGAATAGTCTCCCTACCCAGAAAGCCATCCACCCCCAATTCTGACTTTTACCTTCTTTTCGCAATTTTGCCCATATTGTAAAATCCCGGCTTTCCGGACGCCTGGAATACCATCAGATTTATGTTTAAACCTGCCCCTGTATGATTTCAGAAAAAATCAGATAACGATCCAAAATTTAGCTTGCCTCCGGAGTTCGATCATTGTTTGGATTTCAGACGTAATCTGTGTTCAATTCTGGGTAACACCTGCCACTTTCTAACCTGCAATTTTCCCATAAGTTCTGTGTTTTGCACCAGGAACTTTTTATAATTTCCACGCTATCTCGAAGGTGGAGCACAAAAGGTCAAAAAAGCATTTGAAGAACAGAATGATCCGCATGGAACTTCTCCATCCACACGTCCTTCTGTTTACGTTGCTGCCAATTCCGTGAAAGATAATCATTTTCCGGGAGTACTTTTGTGTTGATATGGCGATAGACAGAGCACTAAAAGTACTAAAACCTACAAATACCACGAAAATCTGGGATTTTCTCTTATTTTCTCTATCTTACTGCAAAACAATAACTTAAAAGATCTAGGGGTTTTCGAAAAAAGGCGGAAGTTCAAGTTGTTTTTCGGATATTGGGTTGTTTCCAAGAAGCTAGACGTTCCTTCCTGGTTATTGGACTTGCCCGAATGGGTCGGGCGAAGGTCAACCCGGCTGCAGACAACCCGTCCAGAGTTGTTGACAGGGAAGTTGAAGGTAAATTTTAAAGGTCGAGGGAGCACATTTCCGGTAAGGGAATTCCCTAATGTTTCTTGGTCAAAGAAGCTTTGGACACCAAGAAACTGGGGACCTGCATATGAAAGGGAGCTTGGGAAACTCATCTGCTAATTATGAAGATCGTGAAACCAGGAAGAGAAGCACCTAATTTGCTCGTTGACCAGGGAAATTGTTCTTTTGCAAAAAAATAATTTTTCTCCCTAATTTTCTTCAATTTTTATTGTCTTTGCAACTGCAGAAATGCAACAATAAGGCTGAGGGCATCTACACAATAGTTCAACCTAGGCCAACGTTTTTTATGGGAAAGGCCGCTTTCGAACGGACAACAATTTCTTTTTATGGAGAGGAAGAGAACGATGGGATAGCCAGGGAACCGTGGATATCTCTACAAGATGCCATCAGAAAACGAAGAAGAAGCGTCGCAGAGTGGGCGTACGGAGAAATTAGAAAATACACGACAAAACACGGTAGATTGAAGCAAAATAAGACAGCCAAAACTACAACTAATTCAAATAATTGGTTGCCAATATTTACTTATTCAATCTCTTTATTCTTTGGCATCACCGCCTTCAGCTCCACCTCCGGTTCCAGATGCGCCTCCTTTGCCACCGGTTCCACCAGCTGCATCCTTCTTCTTCTTTCCACAATTGAGATTCAGCAAGAGTCCAGTGGAGACGGTCATCGTGACGAAGAAGATGAACATTTTTCGATGTGAGAGACTGGCTGATAGATGGCCTACAGTCCCAAATGAGCTGCTGTCGAGAATTTCGGCCTTTTATATGCGTTTCTAATCATTTTACCTGTAAAATTTACAACGCTTTTGACAAAAAATTAGCTCAATTGTTTCTGCGCACGATTTTATCATGAAAGAAAGCGGTTTCGAAATGATTTTGGGCACGTCATGTTCGCCACAAAAAGAGCTACATTTTGATGTAAAAATGGAAGAAATTCATTGGTGGAAAAATGGCGCGTTGTTCAATGAGATCAAATAGAAGCGAAGTCAATTTGACAGACTTTCGACGTGAAAAACTTTGATTCTAGTCATTTACCATACTCATTTTGACCAAAATTCCACTATATAACAGACAAATTTCACTATTCCTGTCATTCAACGATGTCTCTTACTGCCGACCCGCCCGCGGCATCTATCCCCGCAGGTCCGGTTTTTTACTTTTTTTTTCTCATTTTTTTACCGTATCTTTTTGATTGTGATGCGCCTGCTTCATTTTTTCCTGAGTGTCGCGTGTCGCTTAGCCCGGTTATTTTACTTTTTGTATAAATTTTAATTTACTCTTTTTTAGCTGGTGGCGCTTCAAAGCACAATCTGGCCAATGGTGGTGCCGAGCGTCTGGCTTTCAAAGTAAAGTGCTCGAATAACACAGACTACAGGATCAAGCCAGTTTTTGGCTTTGTCGATCCCAATGGCACTGCCGTCCTCGAAGTGAACAGAACTGGAGGAGCACCCAAAGAAGATAAACTCGTTGTGCACTTTGCCACCGTGGCTGCCGATGCCGCTGATCCCAAGACAGCCTTCGAAGCTGCCACTCCTGCCGGCTCCATCACCATTCCCCTCTCTGCTGCCTAAACGGTCAAATGAATAAAAGCCTTGTGGCTAACAATCCAAGTGTTCCTTTTTTTCTTGTTTATTGGCTTCTTGTGGTTCAATTTCGACTTTTGATTGAACTCCACGATATTTTACGAGGATGTCTTCTCATCTCACTCTTCTTTTTGTTTCGGAAAAGCGCCATCTTGCTTCCTTGTAAAATTCTTCTTGAAAGAGTGAAGGCTGATGGCCACAATGGTACCGTCATCCCTGTAGAATCCCTTTGAAACTTTCAACCTCTTAGAAAACTTGTAACATTTGCAGAAAGCTGGCCTTTTAAATTTTATGTCTTGAATAAATCAACTCTGCATATCCACAACCTCAAGAACTATTTCTGTTTCATAAAACGCATAGAAACAGGCCGCGTCTAGCTTTCCCAGTCAGTTTTGCAAAGTCCTCGTTTTGCGAAGAAAGCCCTTTATAAGCGCTATCTCCGGCTATCTGGTCCGCTTTTCCCCGTTTCCTACGCCTTTCCTTCGACTTCTCTGATCCGATTTTGCAAATTGCCACGTTTTAAAATGAAAACTTACGTTGATCTGCGTCTATCTGATCATCCAGTCCATTTCTGCCCTCAAGCGCGTTATCGGTAAGAATTGCGTGTTACGGACTTTTCCCCTTTAGGGGTTGCTTCAATTGCTGAGCCTAAGTCTACAAAAGAAACATTCTGCGCTGATTATTGTAGGCGAGAACAAAAAGGCGACACATTTATCTATGGATGTCAAATATTACCTCGGCCACCTTGAAATGGCTTGCAAGGCCGTTTGTAAAATGCTGGTGTTCAGATTGCAACAGCAGTTTTTATTGGATTACCCTTCAAATAAAATAAATGTGAACGGGTTGGTTTGCTTCTCATTTTTTTCGTCCAAATTGCTCTAAAAAGTACAACGAGTGGGAAAAGACCAAAATAGAGAGAAAACAAACAAATAGATGACAATGTAAGGAAGAGAAGAAAACATTTAAAAGACCAGTTTTATTAGCCCTCAGTGTATACAGAAAATTTATGTTTTAGGAGTTCTTCAAAGATTGATTGATCCCTGTTGCTGTACGCCATTGCTGGGTTCCTGTTGTTTCTCTTCTTTTGCAGCATCAAAATTCAATCCAACCCATTCACATTTATTGGCGGCTACTTTGTAGAGTGTGGCGGCTTTGCTCATTGTCTCCTCGAATTTCTTATATGGTGGCTGTGATTCGAATTCCAGTTGTCGTACAAATTCTTTAAATTCCTCAAATCCATCTGGCACCATCGCACTACAATACAAAACTTTCTCTTCTGGCGAACAATCCAACAATCCGATGAATTTCTTCTTCATTTCCAACAATCTCTGGTTTTCTCCCGTACTGCACTGTTTCCATCGGAGTCCTTTCTCATGGTCAAATAGATCATATATCATGTAAATCCACGACTCAATGTCGTCCTTTCTTGATTGCTCACATTTCTCATGAGCTCGAACCGACGCGTATCGTAAGGTTCCACAGAATCTGACTTTTCCATTTTCTCGCGGCTTTCGATGTGTTTTCCCGTCACTCTCGTACAGTCGGCGGGACAATCCAAAGTCGTAGAGATAGATGGTCGTCTCGTAGGCTTCACGTCCAACGGCATAATTTTGAGGCTTGACGTCGCGATGGATGAATCCAATCTCATGGAAATGTTGAAGAGCCTCGAAGGTCTAAAAAAATCCATTAAATTTACATTTTTCAAGGGTCACCTGCTGGGCGACAAAGATCCCCGTGGGCCTGGGGAAGTCCTTATTATCGAAGATTTTCTTTCGCAAATCGCACAAACTCGGTCCCAACATCGTCATCACAATGTATTTCAGCCCGCGTTCTTTGTCTTTTCCATAATCAATCAGCTCGACAAAATGCCGAACTTTGTCCTTCTTCGATTTGTAAATGGCCAACAATGCGTCGATTTCAATCTTCAATCGGAGCCTGGTCTTCATTCCCACGGCTTCATTCTTGGGTTCCGTTTTGCATGCCAAATGAGTCCCGCCACGAACCGTTTCATTGTAGACCTCGTAAACTTTTCCGAATCCGCCTTTTCCCAATTCGCGCACTATCTTCCATCCGATGTTCCTCTGCCCCATCAGGACATCTCCCTCGTACAATTCGACCAGCGACATCTTCTCTTTTTTCTCGCCGTCCTTTTTCTCGTCTTCGTCTTTTTTATCTTCTTTTTTCTCGTCTTCGCCTTTTTTGTCTTCTTTTTTCTCGCCTTCGCCTTTTTTGTCTTCTTTTTTCTCGTCTTCGCCTTTTTTATCTTCTTTTTTCTCGTCCATTTCCGGCTTTGAGGTTTCCTGTTTGGGCTTGACGTCCATCTGTTTGCTGGGTGCCTTTGACGGAGCTTCTCCGATCGTCGATTTGTCGCCTTCATTCGTTCTATTCTTTAAATTCTTCGATTTGCCTTTTCCTTTAAAACGTCCAAACATTTTCTTCATGATTCCATCTCCTTCCTGTTGTTTGCCCGGTTGGCTTGGCTTCGCTGGTTTCTTTTTTGCGTCTTCAACAGAAGTAGCAGCTGGCTTCTTTTTCGGCTCTTCAACAGAAGTAGTCACTGGCTTCTTTTTTGCATCTTCTTCTTTCTTTGCCAATTCAGGTTTTGGGAGGTTGTTCGCTGTCTGGGCTTCGCAACTACCAGACGGCTTCTTCCTCTTCCCTTCGACTCCACTGGTTCCTGCTTGGTTGGTCTTCTTCAGTTGAATTTCTGGCGACAGAATAGCAGAGACTTTCTTTCGAATCATAACCGCACACGATGAGAAGATTCAATCAAATGACTGGCTAGTGGAAGAAGCTGCTTTTATAGGAAGTTGACAATACTTATTCTTGTTTTGGACAGTTTTTTTACCGGAAACGTTTCGTCGATTCAAATGAAGGTTGTGGTTTATTTTGGGAATGAAAGAAAAATTAATCAGAAAAATAGCCGGATGGTTTATTAAATTTCTGGTAAATCTCCATGACCGAAAGCCGCCTCATTGCTTGTTTATCCCTCACATCGAGCACCGCCGATGAGTCTACCCTCTGGTACGTATTCCCATTGACCATCCGTGCGACAGGCCAAGGTTGCCATGCCTGGCTAAAAAAGTCGATTATTGATTTTTGAAAAGTGTGGCAATTACATTTCCTTGGCCTTCTTGGCCAGCTTGACCTATGTCAGCACCTTCGGATGAAACGAAGGTGATCAGAGACAGTGGATTGTTATTTATGGGTGTGCAGCTTAGATGCAATGTTGAACATCCCTCGTCAGTCGAAGGGCCGTATCTGAAATAGCCAGTGATGATTTTTAGGAATTAGTAAAAGTTCACGTTTTAACAGGCGGATGATTTGGAGCCGATGGGTCCGGGTTGGGATCCTCTATATAGAGAAGCTGATCCAAATTACAACTCATGCAGTCTATAAAATGCTATAAAGGAGGTGGACTGGGATAGTGAGATAAAATTTTTATAATCTTACCAAATGAACAGTTTTTAACAAATAAACCATACCGCCTGTTGTGGTAGTGTCCACCACGCTTGTCATAGGAGCTGTGGTGACAGGAATTGCTGTGGCAGGAACTGTAGTCACCCCGACATCCGCCGTTCGAACACACGAATTCGCTAATCCAATATTGGTTATAATGTAGATTAGCAGTATTCTCATTTTACAGCAGATAAAGTCTTCGAAAAATACGGCAGACCGAGAAAGAGATGTGGTGAAACAATGGAAATCCGATTTTTAAATACACCCATCATTTACCGTTTTTCATGCGATAAAATTCAGCCAGGTCATCTCTTCATGTCTTCCTTTCAGCCGGTTCAGCAGGTGAAACACGGTAAAAACGTGGGGATATATCGTACGACACAGTTCGAGAGAAACGAAACACCCCATTGTCTATGGGTGAAAAGCAAGCTGGCGTGTTGCCGTAACTATTCCTGGAAATTGGGAAAGAATTCCAATGAGGGATCCTCCTCAGTTAATGGGAGAAAAGTGAGAATAGAACAAAAGGAAGAGCCGATTTAATTGTAACAAATTCGAAGATTTTGAGAGTTGTCTCAAGATTAGGGCGTTTTCTCAAACCAATTGTAACGAATTTTGGTAATTTATGAAATCCCGTGACCAATTTCGGTATTCCTAAAATATGCAGTATTTCATCGAGTTCTCCGTGCTGCAAACGCTTGTTCTGTGTTTTTGCTCGCTCAGAAGATCGACAGCCATCGAACCTGATAAGGAATTTGTCCCGCTTTCCCGATCACAAGGCGAGTTTTCTTTTCTTTTTTCACTTTTTTCCCCTGGCTGCTGTCTCAGCCCCCCCCCCCCCCCCTCAGCGGCCGGCCGGGCCGGGCCTGACGGGCCTAGGCCTGAATTTTGACAACTCTAGGATCAGCTGAATATTTTATCGATTTCGATCTTTCCATTGATGCGCCATAAACCGATAACCGTTTATTTCAAGCGAATTGAAGCAATTCTCGCTTTTCTGTACTTCCTCATCACTTTATCGAAATTTTTCACTTTCATCATCTTCTTCTTGTAAAATGGCAACTTTTCCATTTCCCAATCTGCCTCCAATTCTTTTAGAGCAAATTATAACAAAGGTTCTTCGATTAAATGTCTTCTTTTACTCGAAAAGTATTCCAGGTCGAGCGGAATAGTTACATCCGTCTGCAGCAGACATGCCGAAATATGGAAGAAATTATACGAAGCAGTCGAAAAATTCGAATTCTTTGGAAGACTAACACTTTTGTTTGTCGGATGAGCGGATGTTCTTTGCAGATGACTGTGTTCAAAGGAAAACGACGCTTCGAATTGGAAGAAAATGGGTGCGCCCGAACATCGTCAGGTGTTATTCATGGCTATACGAAAAAAAGCTACCGGATTAATTTTACACCAGAAGGTGAACTTGAGAATTATTTTCCTATCTAATGAGAGTAATAATTTTATCTCGAAGCTAACAATATTACGTACAGCACAAATTCTTTTAATGTTCCTGCATTCCGTGAACCAGATCCTTATTTTCTTGCTCTTCTTCATGATCTTCTTGTCCTTCGTCAGGATTTTGTTCATTTGGTTCATTCTAAAAATGCCCATTAAAAATAAAGTTTTGAATCCCTGACCTTTTCAATCTTTTCTGTTGTCTTATTTGATGGTACACTCATGTCCTTTTCTTCTTGTTTTCCTTCCTTTTGATCTCCTTCTTCTACCTTGGCATTTTCTTCACCCTGAAGTATGGTTTTGCGTATTTTTAAAGAAAAATAAACAAAAAAATCGATTTTATCTCGAAAATGAGCCGCAATCTATCTTAGTCATTCAAATTTGGCGATGAATCTCAGTTGAAAATGATCGAGAAATGAATAAAAAATAAAGAACTCACCCCTCCTCCAGCTCCAATTGGACCTTGTCCCATAGTTTCAGGTTGCCATTCAGTTGGAGGCACTTGTTTCTGTAAATTGGAAATGATAGAATGAATTTCCGTAACAATTGAGAAAAAGTAAGATAAAAACTCACTCCATGGAATTGTTCCAATTCATCGAGAATAGTAAATTGTCCAGAATTACTAGCCATCTTGTGCAGAACTGCGTTCAAGTTGAATTGACGACGAGACGGGGACAACAACAGACGTCAACATGTTGACGAGGACGGCACGTGGTGGAAAAATAGCCACTCTAGAAAGAATACATTGTGAAAATTTTCAGATTTTTCGAGATTTTCCGTGTTCCCAAGAGACTGAAATTGTTATTGAACTCTAACTGGGATCAAAAAATAACGTAGTACTTTAAAATAATGGAAAATAGGCAGAAAATATTGCGAAATAGCGCCCTTGTCCTCTCTCCGTCTCATCCCACGTGTCAACATGTTTATTTTGGATAGAAAGCCGGCCCACAAAATCAGTCTCTCGGTCTGAAGTCTATTCAACTATCGACACAACTATGGAAAGCATCTCTGGTAACGTTATTCGAGAGGAATTGCCCGGAAAGTTGACTGTAAGTTTTTTCTTCACATTTTGCAAGAATTTTTAAATTTTAGAAGAGTCAGGATGAGCAGCCAAAGCAAAGAAAATCGGTGGGTTTTAGTTTTGGTTGAAAAAATTAGAAAATAATGTTTCAACCGAAGTTTTGTTGAATTTTGGGGTATTGCAAGAATCTTTGACATAGTTTTCCTACTATTTCCGAATTTTTAAATGATACTTCTAATCTTTTTCTCAAAAATCATAATATTTTTCTCAAAATAGGCCCCAAAACATCAAAAACAATATGGTCAGTCAAAAATTTACATTTTTTTAGGATGAAGCCGCAATGATGGAAGGCGATGAAAGAAATGAACAAAGAAGAAACCTTCTCAAGCAAGGAAACGTAAGTTTCCAAGATTTTGTAAGTTTATTTGCCAATTTTTCAGGCAAAACAAGATTGGGACAAGGATGGTGACAGTGACGCTGAACGTCTTCAAAAGAACGCAGACATGTTGCACGGTTTTGGAAGTAAAGATTACTAATTCGAGCCAATTTCCTTATGTACATTCTGTATGTAAATTTTCTTTTTCTTTTCACTTGTAAATAATAACAGTTTGCTTAAAAATTTGAAAAATGGCCGTCTTTCTCGTTAAACACAGGAAACAGCAGGGAAACGGGCTTTCACTACCAAAATTTACATAAAAAACATAAAGAGTATCCAATAATTTTGGTGAAAAGCCACAGAAAAGATGAATTTAGATGAAAAAAGTCATGGAAATGGCGTCACTCTCTGGAATTTTTCCTATTGTAAGGCAACCTGCTGATCTAATACAGCCGAAGTTACCTTGGCCGTTAATAATCAAATTTCTTCCAAAATTAGCATTTATTAAAAAAATTTCAAAGTAAATCCGGTGGGATAAATCAAGTTTCACCTGAAAATCGAAGGAAACCGCATAAAGTAATCTATTGGATGAGATTTTTCACATAAACTGAAGGCCAGTTTTCGACTGAAAACTTTAAAACAGTATGGGGAGACGGTAATAGTTTTTGCCTAGGTTTTTCCTTATTTTTTGAGCTCATCTTGGTCTTAAAAAAACTGCAGAATCGGCAAAAATTGTAGAGAAATTCATATAAGGAAGATAATCATCGAAGTAGCCCTGAAACGAAATGAGCCAAAAGGGGCAATATCTATGAGTGATTCTCAATTGTTTTCCGTAATTCTCCTCCACTTGGTCGTAGAATCGTCTTTCTAAGATTAAAAAATTTAAGGACATTATCTTCGGTGTTTTTACCCACAAAAACTCTAACCAGTAACCGTAGGTCAAAGCCCCGTGACCTAGAAAACGTCCCTCTTCCCTGGAAATTTGCACACTTTTCAAAATCTTTTTACTTTGTTATCTACACAGTGAATACATAGATTTTTACACATAATACTTCATAAATTGGATTTAGAACTGCATCATGGGCATTCGTAGAAGTTCTCGATCATCTAGAGCCTGTTGCAATTCTTGCCGCCGTTGTTCTTCTCTCAATTTGTTGTAATCCACGGGATTCTGCTCTTTCATACGCTCCTTGTTAGCTAATTTCTTCTTTTCTTCCATGAGAAGGCGGGCTTCCTGAAAAATTAAAGGTTATTCTGCAAAACGACTATTAGAGCTAATAAACTTTTATAAAGGAGAGAAGGAAAAAAATCGGAAAATCTCAGAAATACGTAGGATTCATTCAATTGTAGACAAATTTGGAAGTCTGCCACAGTTTTTTAAAATAAAATTAAAAGAAAAATACTCACTGGGCTAATATCCGAAACAGGAGCATCTCCACCAGGAACAGGACTGGTCTCCTTTCTAGTAGGAATAGTAATTTTCCAAGACATTGTGACAAAGTACACGATGACACTGACAGTCTGCCTGTCCCCTGCCTATATATTGAATATGACAACATGTTTTTCTCATGAGACAACACGTGAAATGTGGGAGATTAACAAAAGGCCAAATGTAAATAGTAGCCGAATTCAAGAGAAATAGAAGAACGAAATGATGTACGCAATGGTTTCGTGGTCTTCTTTCTCTATTCTTTGACATATAAAAGGGAATATATAAAAGATTGAAAAACAGTGGAACTTATTTGGAGTCTGCACCAGTAGTATTTACCAAATTTGGCGGATTCTCTGATGGGTGATCGATGATATTAGGGAAAACACGCTGAACAGGGAAAACTATAACTCGAAACACAGACCTCCACTTCGTCGGGTTGAATATTGCTAGGTAGATTTTCCTCGTATTTCCTTTTTGAACCCCAGAGTCAAAATTCAACCCAGGGTTGAATATTGCCCGGTGGATTTCCATAAAAAATCTTTCAGGACCCATGAAAATGTGCTAAACAGGATGCGGAAATCCGCAAATGGCTCTTCACACCTTTGTCTCTTCCTGAATCGTTTGCTTTTCCCACTTTATTATTATCCCAGCTGTCCATTTTTATCACTTTTTCTCTGTCTTCCGTTTTTCGCTATATATAACGCAAAAATGAGCCCACAAGCAGTGCTAATCCATGCTCACATTGTTCATCTTCTTTTCTTTAATTGTTTCCGCCTCTAGTGAGACGATGTGTGTTGGTGGTGGCAATTTTGTTGGCCCTGTTTTTCCTGGATTGGTTTGTCCACCAGGAACGATAGCAACCGATGACGATATTTGTTGTGATCCTGCCGGAGTACAAGAAGTTGAAGGAGGCGAAGATGCAACTACTGCTGCTCCAATTGTTGTAGTTACCGAAGCCGATGGATCCACCAGACGTGTAACTGTAAGTACAATTAGCCCTGGAGGAAATGGAGCAGGTGGTGATGGCAGTGGAGGAGTCACAAGTGGTGTTTTGCCGGGAAATAATGGCAGTTCCACTTGTGTGGATAAGCTGAATCCACGAACAGGAACTTCTGATTGTCGTGCAAGGGCCGCCTATTGCAATGATCCCCTGTATAATATCGTCATGAACCGAGAATGTCCCCGCACTTGTAACCGATGCAGTAGTGTTCCAACTACTGTGACTGGTGGCTGTGTAGATCGCGTGAATCCCAAAACTGGAACATCTGATTGTCCAGCAAAAGTTGCTTACTGTTCGGATCCAGTGTATTATGCCGTGATGACTCAAGAATGCCCGAAGACTTGTAACAGATGCATTGGAACAAGAACTGCCAGAAAAATAGTCATCGGATCATCAGAATCCGAATCAGAATCGGAAGAATTCGACTAAATGAGAAACCATTCAAGAGACCTTGTTTTCTGTACAATTTATTGCTTATTAGTGGAATTGTGAATAAATATCTAATTATGACCCGATCGGCAGCAGGAAACTTGAATAAGTCCTACCCAGCTGATTTCTGAAGTCAAAAAATCGTTTACCACTTCTCTGGGCCAGAAAAATAAGACAACACAGACAAAAACTGTTTATCAAGAAATATCTCTCATCAGATTTTATTGGCTGTCTTCTTGCAAACGTAGGCATGGACAGCACTACAGTAATCGTCATCCCATTGTGTGTAGAATTTCGGATATGTGGCGTATACCTATGAAAAAAACCAATTTTAAGAACAAAATAAAGTCTCAGCCAAAAATGGAATGAACTCACTGCAGTGCAATATTGTCGACCTTGATAATTATCGGGTGTATCTGGTCGCCAATGTGTGTAATCCATCTAAACATTTTTGTGTAATTGCAGTAATATTCGTTCTTACCGGGGTTCCATCATAGTTGTCGAAATTTGCTGCATCTGGTCCCGTTCTATAGGAACCAAGCCATACAAGGTAATCTGGCGTTGATGTTATGATAGAAACCGTGTATTCTATAACAGAATTACGGTACTTTTTTAAATCTACCAA
Organism: Oscheius sp. DF5033; assembly: GCA_964036215.1. Lineage (NCBI taxonomy): Eukaryota > Metazoa > Nematoda > Chromadorea > Rhabditida > Rhabditidae > Oscheius > Oscheius sp. DF5033. Next base: position 4,465,680 of record CAXIWN010000002.1, on the reverse strand, counting down.
GGATCAAAGTATTCTCAGAATCGCTATGAACTGAAGCCAAATCTCCTCCTTGACTTCTACAAGCCTTCTGTGCTTGAGTAGCGTTCAATGACTCCTTTCCAATGAAATAACAAGAATCCGTAGAGTTGAAATATTTCCATCCATCGGGGCAAGTTGCTGAAATGGTAATGGAATTGTGGCTGTTTTTTGGGAACTCTCACTTTTGGGTGTAGACGGATCTGGGCATTTAGGGGCAGGTTCATGTGCTGGGCAACTGGCTACAGTAGGACAAGTTGGAGTAGGAGGACAGGTTGAAGGCTTCTGAGTGGGGCAAACTGGGCACTGCGCCACATTTTTGGGGGCCTTCTTGCACACGTAGGCTTGTCGAGCCATGGTGCACGGTAAATCGTTCCAGTAAGAATCAATTGTAGCAGTATAACGAATGTACATCTGAAACGTAACAACCATAAAATCAGTCGATTTCTCACCTCAGAACAGTTTTCATTACCACCACGGTTATCTGGTTGTGAGGTAGCAAATCGTCTATAGTTCACCTAAAAAACAATAGTATTTCTAATAATTGATGCTCTCACCGGAGTTCCATCATAATTGGCAAAATCGGTAACACCGGGTCCGGTTCTGTAGAGCCCGATCAAGGCGCTGAATTGAGCCGTAGTCGAAGCTGTCGAAACCATGTCTGCAGTTACGGTTATTCCTGCATTTTAAAATTCTTACTGAAAATGAAGGTGTTTTCAGCATCACTGTGGATAGAAGCCAGTGTGGCATTTTCCTTACTGCACTCCTGTTTGGCATTATTGCTATCCATGGTTTTGATGCCCAAGAAATAGCACATCTTCGTATCGGGGCAATATTTCCACCCTTCGTCACAGAATGCTAAATTTGAGATAATTCCAGGTTTCAGGCAAATTCACTGTTTTCCGGTGCAGCTGTTGAACAGGGAGCTACAGTCGGGCAAACTTTCTCTGTGGCTACTGGGCAGGAATCGCACTTTGGAGCTGGTGGGCAAGTAGGAGCAGCAGGGCAGGCAGCGACCGTGGGACAGGGTTTCTCCGGAGGAATTGGACATGCTGGGCAGCTAGGAGGAGGCACGGTAGTTGTCACAGGAGTCGAGTTGCCGTCTCCTGATCCTGGGCTTGGGGTCGTTGAGCCATTTCCTCCTTGTCCTGGATGGGGAGAGGTTCCTCCAGGAAGTGAAGATCCACCGGGAGGAGCTGTGCCAGGTGTTGTGGCTGGACTTCCGTTATTTCCCCCAGGAGCAGTTGTACCCGATGGTGGAGTAGCTGAGCCATTCCCTCCTTGCCCAGGATTGGGTGAAGTTCCTCCAACAGTTGTTCCAGTTGCCGGTGTCGTTTCTCCAGCGTGGCAAGGCTTGAAGTCAGCCAAAAGAGACAGAAGATGCTGCTTGAAAACATCCTCTGATCCTCCAGTGCTGGCTCCAGTTCCAGTCGCCGTGCATTTGCTCAAATCCGTCGTGTCGCAGATTCCTCGATCGGCATGCCAGCTGGTTCCTTGGGGGCAATCAAACTCCTGTCGTTGTCCGTGAGCACAGATTATGAATTTCAGACAATTCTCCGGATTCCCGTAAAGGCCATCTTGATCACATTTGAACTCTGCTGCAGCGATTGTTCCCAGCTGAATGAAGATCAGGGCCAAGTTGAGTCCACCCACAATGGATACCATTGCGTCCTGAAAAGAAAGAAGTGTACCAGTAGAATTGAGGACTCTGCGGAATGGCGCAAAAGGGCAGAATGAATTTCGGGGTCAGGCTCGGTCTATAAGTACTGCCACCATCTGCTGAAAAAATATTGAAAACTCTCGAAAATTGAATGGAATATCAGTTAGTTTCTATTGGTACAGCTGCATGTTTGACTCGAAATCGAACACGAAATCGGACATGGTGCAGTCGTGGGCAAAGTTTTTCCCATGGCGACAGTTGGATAAATACAAGCTTGCAAATTGATTGCTCCAAACGATGTTCACATTTCGTAAAAAGCCTAACAGAAGCTCAACCCTAGAAATCGCCCGGGAGGTCTACTGAATACGATTACTGGAAAGCGAACAGATGCGAATTTCAGAATAGTGCGTGTCAGTGGAAAATAACGGGTTCGCTTTGTTTCATTGTAATCTGTCGTCTGTTGAAGAATGCCGGTCATCTCATAACTCGAACTCAAAGTTTCGCTGCAGGAGAAAATCCTTATAAAGGTTTTTTAAAAACTTTTGTTAATCTTATACATTTAAGATGAATTGGCGGAGTTATTTCCGATTGCGACAGACGTGTAAAGCCCTGGATCAAATGCGAGTTGAGGAGGATATGTCCGTTGTTGAAGATCTTGTCGATGGCTGTCAACACAAACCCGGAAATAACAAATAAAACACATTTTCTTACTTTTTCTGAATTCTACATTGAAAGTTAGGAAAAGCACCCTTTATTACTCAAAAATATGTACATTTTGGGCTTTTGATGACTAGAAATGTTGATCGTTTTACATGGGGAGAAGATTGCCGACAGTTGTGGGGGATGGGGATTTGTTTGCATGGTGGCCATCGGCAGTGACATATTCCCCGGACTGAAAAATATATTAAAATTTGAAGACTAAAGAAGAAATTCCACCTCATTATCGGCGTACATCGGTTCCTTGATCTCATTTTCTATGGCGGCATGCTCATGATGGTCAACTGGGTCGAATTTTTCACCACTGGTACTGAAAATACGATTTGTTTAAAAAGAAATACAAAAAATGGCTCTTCAGCCCCACAGAAAATAAAAAATAAGGAAAAACTCACGCTTCATAGCCACCTTTAAAGAGTTCTTTCACTCCGTTAGCGGTATCTTTCACTGTTTCAATAATTCCTTTCTAAAAAAATGCATCCAAAAAATAAGAAAACTCACATCGTCAGACATTGTTTCTGGATTAAAGTCGAATTGGCAAAATGGCGGATTTTGTTATGAAGCCAGGGGAGTTGTTTACCCGCGGCGACACGTGAAAATGGCGACGATGTCAACACGTCCAATAAATGTTGGGAAACCCCCAAAACACATTGTTTTCACCCTTTTTCTCGAGTCTAGACTCTACTCATCAAACCATAAACATTACTTATTTTATGTGACTACTAGGGGCTATTTTGAACCGCGTTGCAATGTTTAGATAAGAGAGGTTATTTGGGGACACGCAGGCCTTATCATAAGGTAGGCAGTTCAACGACTATAGTTTTCAGGAGATGATAAGAGGACACGCAATCATTGACCCGGACACTTTTAAAGCAGCCAAATAGTACAGTGACCATAGTGGGTTCAATTGTTAATTTTATGGCGCGCCGCTAATTGCCAGCTGAGCTCGCAGATGGCAGCTAAAGTCGTTCCTGTACAGTCTTTCAACTAAAATGGGGCCTCGACTGTCGTTCAAAATACTGGGAAAATCCCATGTTCTATTTTTCAGGATCTCAGTTTTTGGATTACTAGTAAAATTGCCTGATTTTCAGGCAATATCAGGCAAATACTCTCCCCTGAACATATACACTATTCACGGTATTCTTCGCGGAGATAGTACACACGAAAACAGCTTCAAAGGCACAAAGAATTCATTGAGTAAATTGACATATGTACAGAAATACACATATTGAAGACCAGCTAGATGACTTCTTTACGGAACACAGATCATTTTTTCACCATTTGGACCAAGATATTTGACTCCAATCATTGAGAATTCCAATTCTTTGTCAATTGGATCACCATCTTCGACCCTCCATGCCGGTTGGATTGTCCTGAAAAATATTTTTGTTAGAGGAAATACCTTTGGGAACTTACAGGCCGGAGGTTTTCGAGGTATTTTCCTTTTCATCTGTAGCAGTGGCTTTCTTGACTGCATCGCCGATATCACGATGGCAATGGGGGCAGCATACCTGAAAGATGGCAAAATGATTGGGAAAAGAATCATCTTGACTTTGGGTAATTATGACTTTTGGATGAGACACAGGAAGTGGTCAAAAAAACAAGGAAATAAAAGAAACGAGAACAGGTCAAAGACAAATTGGAAGAAATTTTGACCCCAAAGAAGAAAAGCAACGCGAAGAAAAGATAAGGCTGCTCACCTGTTCTTTGTCGGCCATTTTTGGTGTTCTATGGATTTGGATTGAACCAGTGGACTGGTTTGTTTTCTTTATATAGCCACGGGGAGATGGCGAGTGTTTATGTGAAATTGAGAGAGGACAGTGTCACGGGGAGGAAAAGGCGGACTTTGAAAGGCAGATAGGAACGTCTGCAGGGGTCTGCGACGAAATGGAAAAAGCCAAGTTTTTGAACTGAACGTTTCGGTGGCGAACCAGTCAGCTGGCCAGCACCCGAATAAACGGTAAACTGCAGGGAAACTATATATTTGCACGTATAGGTGCGCGTTTCCAGCTGGTTGAATGGTCAATAGCTGTGCTGGAGAAATTAGGACCCATTTAATGGATGCTAATCTCTTCTCTTCTGTTGGAAAATCCCCTTTTGGAGAGGACAAAGACTCCTCTTGAAAACAAAAGTCTCCGGAAAAAATGATCACTGAACGGTAGTACAACGTGTACCAGGTCATAGCTTCATTCGACAGTTGTTTTCAGAGAAAGAATCGTCTTTGTCAAGTCCCGGACACAAAAAAAGCTGCTGTCGGAAAATACCCGTTGCCGTTCTCTACTCGCCACGTGAATGCCAACCAGGGAAACCCGTTCGAACCAAAGAATCCCGGAAAAATGAACAGAACACGACGTGATAGATTGAAAGGTCAAGTTAAGGGCGCGGGAACTGGCTGTTGGGATTGTGTCTGGCAGGAAGAAACCATAAATTTGAAATGCTTGAAAATACTCTCTAAAGCGCAACTTTCCAGTTGAACCGGGATGTTTTTTTTGAAAAAAGGGTTAAAACATTACTTTGATCACTGTTATTTCCATAACTTCTTACTGTAAGAGAAGTCGTTTGAACGAAAACGGTTTCCATTTTGTTGAAGCGTCGTCATTTTCTACAATTTTCTCAGATTTTCCCTCTTACAAATGGAAGGTTTTCCATTGTTTGATGTTAATTCGACTCATCTTCAAAAAATCTTTAGAAAGGTATGTTTTATCTTTATTTGTATATCGATTTTACAAAATTCCAGCTAGAATATCAAAGTTATTTGAATCTGCGGCAGACATGCCAACAAGTGGACGATTTCCTTCACAACAATCGAAACATTTCTATAAATTTGGATGACAGTTTCTTTATTTGTTTCAACAAAGGCCATCTAACTTTGTCTCTTCTTCGAGAACCGACAAAAGTTATCAATATCGAAAGTCTTTTCGCAACTCGCCTGGCCACTCTTCAAATCACATGTAAGTAAAAATTTTATAGAAATGGAATAAAATAGTAGATCGCCTATCATCAGTCGAAGCTTTCTCCAATTTAATGGAAAAACATAGAGTGACGTTTAGAGAGCTCATCATTAGCGATAGCTCGCAATTAACAAAGGAAGACTGCACCACACTTATCAGGATATTAAAACCTATTGAAATTCATTTGGAAAGTTGGGAATCTGACAGATTTGAAGCAATTTTTGAGCTAAAAAAGCTGGTGAGTTCTTATTTTCGATGCATTTTCATTTTTTTAGACATCGGTTGTGCTGTTAATTGACGCCGAAGTTGTTGTTGATTCCGTCCAAAAATTACTTCCTACCTGTGAAAATATAGATATCCGCGTGCCATTACAGTCAACTAATCAGTTGCAGCTGTTCAGAACTGTTTTACAGGTAAAAAAAAACTAATTTAAATATGCCACTGTTCCAGCTTCTTCTATCCAATCCATGGGATAGCCTTCATGAGTTTAATTTATGTGTAATATGGGAGACGGAAAGTGAGCTGTCTAAGGAACAAATCATGGGACAGATGAGCGACATCCATTTCAAGACTTGGGAGGAAAGGAATAATAGAATCGATGTCTGGATAGATTTACCAGCCCATTTTTCTTCAAAATCTTCATGCAAAATGATCCTCAATAGTCGTCATAATACTGTTGGAAGAATACGTTTTATTCAGGAGAAGGAATAAAAATAACGAGAATATATCATTGTTTAAGAGTTTATGAGTCATTTAAAACGAAAACCCAACTTGGTAGAAATCTAATTTTAATTCTTAAAATGAATATTCCTGCACAAAACCTTTGTTTCTCTTCCATGGCCGTAAGTTTTGAGAATCGCATATTTCCGGTCCCTTTTCCAATTTAAGACTACTACTGTGAAATTCGCCTTCAAAAATGATGCAGAACCCTCACCTTCCCACATTTTTTTCACGAGATCTGAAAATCCTAGGCCCGCCAGCATTGGTGAAATCAGGGGTATGTGAACCACTTTTTAGCCTTTCAACCAAAAATAAATGTATTTCTATATGTAGTTTGTTCTCAAACGTTCATAACTGAAGAGATTTTGTCAATAAGCGATGATCCGAGGGAGTGACACCTCAAATTTTTTTTCACAGTAGTAGTCTTAAATTGGAAAATTCTCAAAACTTATGGCCAGCCCTAATATATAGTAATTCGCGCCTAGTAAGGCTGAAAAACCAGATGTTTCCGCTGCAGTTCTATTTTCAAACTACTTTTTTTTTTCGCTAGTGCAGTGTCCCTGCAGAGGACATGCTATTTCTGTCCATCGCCTGTTTATTTAAGCCTGCTGACCAGTCCATTACGGGGATGTTTTATAGACAACGATATCGTGTAGTACACAATGTTTCATTAGCTGCTGCAATGCTTCAAGCCGAGTATAAAACCAAAGAGAAAAAATAACACGGCTGACTGCAATGCTTCAGCTTTTCATTCTCCTCGTCTGTCATCACCTTGTTCAATCTGCCATTGACTCAAATTGTACCGAAGTGGTATGCAGAAAATAGGAAAATCGCAAGTAAAATCTGAAAATTTCCAGGACAGTACAGGAGTTCTACGTCTAGCTCCATCAGCTATTAAACATTGTGTGAATCTGTACCCATTCGAGGAATGCCGACAGATGTTCGGAGCTGGTACAGCGAATACAGCTCGTACAACAACAGCAGCCGATATTGGACGTGCCGCTGTCTGCTATCAGGTGAAATAATCCTTCTCATTAATTTTACCATTTAAGGTTGGAGCTACGCCTAGTGAAGATCTGAAACGGGCTGCCATTGCAAATTGTCCTTTATATTGTGGTTTCTGTTGCGTAACGCCGGCTGTAAACTGTCCAAATGCTCCTGGTAAATACTTTCAATCCATTTAAAGATTCTTTTTAGCTCCCAGATTAGATTGCAATACAATAACAGATGATATGTGCGACAGTATCCTTTGGAGAGAACTGATAGCGGAGGATTGCCCAGGAGCCTGTGGATTCTGTCTCCTGGGCGGATGCATCGACGCTGCTCCTGATTGCGTCACCCAACCGACAATTTGTGGAAACACGGCTATGGCAGAGTTTACCCAAGTTAATTGTAGAAGAACTTGTAATCTCTGTGATACCAATTCTACCACAACGAATCCCTGCGTCGCCGTTACCGACAATGTCGATTCAACCAGCTCTCCTTGCGCAGATACAAGTAGTATGTGTTCCTTGTGGAATAGAAACGGCTTCTGCTCCAGCACCTACTACACAACTGCCCAGAAAAGTGATTATTGTGCTGCAACTTGTAATCTCTGTACCGCGGGGATAACAATAGCTGCGTCTTCTGGAAGTATCAACATCAATGCGGCTTCTTCCACTTGCTCGGACAACAGTAGTGATTGCTCATTGTGGAACAGACACGGCTTTTGCTCCAATGCATTCTACACGGATGATCAGAAGAGAGATTTCTGTGCAGCCACCTGTAATCTTTGCTAATTCATTGCTCTTTTTACGTTTATGTACAAAAATGATTAAAATAGTTTTCAAACTTTGTGAGAAGGAAACTTTGGCACATTTATTTTGTAAAAGAAAGCGTTCGCGTTGTCAGCTTTTCTATATTTATATATTTTATAAAAAGAACGCCTGCGGGTATAATAATTCCCTCTAACCTTGAATTTTTAGAATATTTTTTGCGCGATCAGACAAGCACATTAATTGTTACACGTCACCATTTAATTCATCCTAAAATGGAACTGGATCGAGTAGTTCCTAACCCATTGCACCTGTTAAAAGTTTTTGGGCATTCCTTCCCCACAGCCGCCAGATGCTCTATTTACGATACATTAGCGAGATGAGGAGAATGCAAGACGAGACGATGAAAGAAGGAGAAGAACACGCTTATGTGATCGTTTTTATGTGTTAAAATTGTGTTTAGATGGCAAAAAAAAACTGCAACAAGCCGATTGTGATAGCCCCTGGACATTGTGACAACCAAGATTCATTTCAGAGGCCATCGATTAATCTATTTTGCAGTGACCTTTGAAATTAATTTCGTTAGGAGCTGTCGAGTCACTAAAACACCTGCTCCTGTTCTGCTGTAATGTGGTATTATGAAGATGTCGAAGAATTTTTCCTAATTTGCGCATTGTCCTTGAGTTTCTTCATCGCTGTTCCAAAGAATGTGGAAATAATCAACCGTCTCTTGTCTAAAAATGTAAAGAGGTCGAACTATTTCCGTCTTCTGATACTCATGTGTTTTATGGATGTTTATTATTCAGTCTTTGCGGTTTTTGCGTACTGGGGAGAGTATATCGTAGGTTTTTTTAATCTGGACAAATACCTGAAATTAAGTTTGGCGGTTTTTGGGGAAAACGTGAAAAGAATTACCGAACTGGTTATTTAATTATTGGAGAAACAATAAAATTCGTCTACAATTTGCAATCTTTCCTAACTTTGATAGTTTGTATCCATTGGAAAACTGTATTAAACAGGTACCGTAATCCGTATAATTTAAAGAAAATACTCAGTATACCTGCATTAGATGCAACTATCTATACCGTATCCACAATTTATGTGACAACCATGTTGTCATTCAGCACCATATTCAGTTGTTTCAATCAATTCACCGCCCTTAGTATAAAACCCAAATATAATCAACTTTATTACCAATTGATCGATATTGACAATTATAGTCATCTTGGCTATTTTGTGCTGTATACCAGTATATCCATCTTTTGCACATTTTCCATCCGAGGAATTGATACAAAGGGATATTCTCCGCAAACTTTAAAGGCTTACAAACGGATGATACTTGCTCATTTTCTTCAGGTAAAGTTCTCAAAAAATGAACTCAAATTACATTTAGAGCGGTTTAATTGTTTTGGAGCTAACCTGTCGCGACTTTGCCGATTTTATATTAAATTTGTACTATTTTTCGAGACCTGAAGACTATGACTTTACGGATTATAACTTTTATCGTGAGATATTCACAACGGTACAAAGTATTATTACTAGAAGAAAATACTTCAGATCGAAGACGTCTACATAACGTCTAAACCCTTCATCAGAGCTACTTTCCTTGCTTGGGCTTTGAAAAATATGCTGAAAACGAATGAGGCGGCACACGCGCAAACAACCTCGACACGCTCCACTTCAAGAATTACTGTATCTTCTTAAAAAAAAACGTTTTCTTTATTTTCCAAGGCATAGCTTCTAGCTTCTAAGATTGTCTAAAGAAGGGCCGGCCCGGGCCGACCCAGACAAGCTTAACCCCAGGATTTTGATTGTGGAATTCCGACAGAAAATCCGAAGGAAACTTACCGGGCAATTTTTTATCCTGGAGAAGTGAGGATACAAGAGCGGCAGAAGTCTGCTCTACAGCCAAACATAAATTTCAGCACAGCTCTAGACATCACGTTATCGTAGGTTCACAAATTTCCGTTGATATTAAAACTGCAGCCAAGCTGACTTCCCAACATTTTTTGAGCCCCTTAGCAAAAAATCAATCTCCCGCTCCTTGTGTTGCAAGGTCGAGCATCTTCCGTTGTTTGCCTGAATGTATGTAGTCTGTTGCAGGTGTATAGGCGTGGAGAAAAAGGAACACTTGTTTGTTTTCACGGCGGCCGATCTCCCGTTACCGGGGGCTGGTCACCTCTGCAACATCTACTTGTCCTGATCTCTCCTGTAAATATACATTTCTCACTTCACAGTTTTCCATTATTTTTTTGAAGTACACTTATATTTTCGTTAATAAATTGTCTATATTTTTATCTGTATCACTGTAGTGACATCAAAATAATGGAATACAGTGCAGTGCAAATCCTCACCTGGCAATTTTGCGATAATAATGTGAGGAGGCATTCTGCCGCATTTTAATTGTCACCAACATGACCTGCACAGTAGAAAATCTAAGGAAACAATGTTTTCCTGGATGTCAGCGTGATATCCGATGCTCTGGCTTCTCATATTCCCAAAAAACCCTGCTCTTGACAATTTCCGTTCTGTGCGAGAAATCCACATGGACGTCTGGAAAATTTGACACACTGTATGAGCGGCTGGTGCTACCCTGAGATAAATAGACGCACAACGGGCGGTAAAAACTGCATGTACGTGCATGTCAAGAGAGCAATTTTCTGTACGACAGCAAGCGTTCAAACTAACTACAGACACTTTTTTGACTACCGCAGAATACAAAAAAAGAAGTAGGCAACGGGCTGGTTTTGCAAAATATTGCACTCAATATTACAAAGGCGCGAACGGCGAGGTCAAAGCAAACACGCACTTGCACGCTCGTTTTTTCACCCATTTTCTTTCGGCGATAGGCGTGGAATTTTTTTCGCACTTTAGGAATAGTTATAAGAAGTGTTTTTGTCGTCTTCCCGTGCGTGAGCAGAGGGTTTTTTGCGAAAACAGAAAGTTTTTCTTGTGAAAACATCATATGGAAAAAAAACTTCCCGGTCGCCCTTTTTTCAGCTCAAATTAATTGTTAAAAAAATTAACTATCTACCGTTTCCATCACCAAAACCAATTTTTTAATTATCCTTTTGCCCTCATGTCACCCTATGAAATTGAATGCTTTTTTTTTAAAAATTAGTACGAATGAATATCTACTAGATGCAAAAAAAGTTTTGGAAAAGCGTGCATATGCGAGTTGTACCAAGCCTGTCGAAAAATTATCCGAAGCCATTATCCGAAATGACTACGTACGGATAATTTCGGATGATGGTTTTTCGAGTTGTCTCCCATTTCTCGCAGAAGCAATGTTTTCTTTTTTTCTCTTTTGTACATTATGTATTGCGGTGAGTAATTTTCGCGAAAAATACTAAAAAATGAATATTGCAGGTTTATCTATGTTAAAATTAAGAAAATAGAAAATCAAACGCACTTTTGCGTACATTATCCAGCCACCCCTGGTCCAAATGCCCCAGAAAAGCGTTTTTTTTGCAGAGAAAAGCAAAGATTCCCGTTTCAGAACACAAAACGTAAGATTTTTTTCCACAGAGGAGAGTGCACGGTTCGGTTTCGTCTCCCAGAGCAGCCATAATCATTCCATCGGTTTACGGTAGGCTGATAAACATTTAACAAGGCTTGTTCCAAAAAGCCACACCAAAGATAAAATGGTTCCTTTATAAGATAGAGAAACGTTTTGAGTTTTGTCCAAAAAAAGAAATCAATTTTGTTTTAAACTTGGGAGGGATATTGTAAAAATCAGCGAAACAAATAGTCAAAGTTTGGGTTTCTTCAATTAATCCTGTTTAACTTATAGTCTGTTTCAAATGAAAATGTCTCGCTGCGCAACGGCGGGATTCCAATTTTTTGAAATTTGCAACAAAATTTATTTTTATAGAAATAGCACTTTTTTGGATTCGCCATGATTTATGCTTGTTCTTGTACTTTTTCGGTAGATCAGAATTTTTGCAGGTAAATGCAATAAAAATTAACATGAAAATAAGAGAGAAATTCACAGAAAATTGCATAAGCAAGAATGCAAAATCGAGCATCTGACCCATCTAGACGCCCAAGCGCTCTATCTAGATCGATTTAACCTTTAACTAAAACATATCCATTTGAAACAGGCTATATTTTACTAAACGACCCTCTTGATATTCCCTGCATCATAGAGCCGGAGCGGCTGAACAAATTTTTGACTTTTTTTTGCGAAATTGCAGCCAATCAATGCTGTAAGCAGCTAACAGACGGAAAACCAAATGCATTCGACATAAATTTTTTACCCGCATACTGTTGAAATTTCCCGTGCTTTATAAAAATGTTTACGGTATTACTGTACCTCCAATCGGTTGCCTTCTGCAAACACCCTCGTCAAAAGAGGCAGCAACCATAGGTGACTCGACAGGGGAAGGTTACAGTATACCTTGGCATCTTGTTAGCAGAAATCCCTTTTTCAAAACGGTCATATTTTTTTGGATTCCAGTTGTTAGTGACTAACAAAAAGTGCGATTATTTGTGGCCAAGTTGCTTTAGTGATTGATAACCCTTGATAACAGCTTCTAGAGGTACTTTTGTCACTTTCGAATGGTGATTTGTTAGGCTTACTGGTGCTGGTAGCACCTGGTATTCTCTTGCAAAAAAATATCAGATTTCAGAAAGAAACCGTCGCACTCGGTGATGTCCATTCCGCCATTCGACATTTTCTCTTCATCCAGTCGATTGTTTCCTCCTCTCCTAACCGTTTGCCATCGATGCGCCAAGGAGGTTGACATTGTCGGAGAGATCAGCTATCCCTGCGGTCACAGGTATTTTTACGTGTCAATTTTTTGCATTAAAATGTCCTAGATGGTGTGAAGAATGTGTCCCTCCAGCAGATGCTCAGTGCCCCATATGTACAGCTAAAATGACCCTCTCCATCAACATTCCCCAGTTTCCAATAGAGCTGCTCCAATCTCCATTGGCAGATAGGAGAAATCAAGCAGGGACATCCATTCCGTCCATTATCAATTACCAACTCCCAGCAGAATTGGAGGCGAAATGCTCCTGGGAATTCATAAACCCCATTTTTAGCACATCTTTTCAACAGCTGGCGAATTATCCCGCTCGGAAAATCCTAAAAGTACCTGGAAAGCTACAGGATTTCAGGAAAAGGGGCTAACTGTTCTTCCGAGAGAACTCCACCCGCCCTGTCCCATTCCATCGATGGAAATATCTCCTTATCTGACTCCTCCACAGCGGAAAGAAGAAGAAAACTGCGCCGTCTGTAAGAATGAATTGAAGGCTGTCGGCTGGTGTATGAACTGTTCGGAAATGCTGTGCAATGACTGCGTTGCTGCCCATCAGAGGGTCAGGGTCACCAAGGAGCATCACATCGTCTTATTGGACTATTTGGTCACACAGATGGTACAGAAAGAGGAGGAAATTTCCTGAATCGGGCGATTTCAGAGTTCTCCACAGAAATCGGAAGATAGTCAGAGACAAAATACTCCTGTTAGCAGCACATCAGAAGATTCATTACTGTCGCAGTCCTCCTCTCACTGCAATATCCACAATGCCCGTACCCTGGCTGTCTGCGAAAAGTGCGGAGGAGCTGCTCTTTGTCACATTTGTGTTCAGCAGCACACCAATCACCGTCTTGCCCCGCCCAGTGAGTTGAGCCAATATCTTTTTGAGCACATTTAGTTGACGTAAGAACAAGCACGTTGCTTTTATTGAACGATGTGAAGCGGCAAAAAGAAAATATAGCTGAGGCGGTAGACGACGTCGCCAGGATGATCGAGAGAGTAGAAATTGGCACACAGGTCGTAGCAAGCGAATTGAAATCCGTCATCCACAAATACATGAGTGCTCTGGAAGGAAGAAAAAGAGATCTGCTACAGCAGCTGGAAACTATTCGGACGACAAAATTGAACATTCTCAAAGAACAGAGCGAACAGTTGCACAAAATCAGGAGGCGAATGACTCGAACAATTCGTGAGATTGAGGCGTCGAACAGCCCGGAACGGTATTATGAAACCTTGCTGAAAATGTACTGTCAAAAATTGGTTCTCGAACCGCAGGAAACTGATTTGATCAGGTTGATTCACACGTCTGCAGATCTATTGATTAGGTAAATTTATCCAAATTGAGTGTATACGGTAATTAAGAATTGAGAACATGGGTGATTTGGAAAGTGAACCGTGTGCGACGACGTCGACTGTGGTGGGAAAGCAGCGAGTCAGTCGAGATCGGCCTTCTACTCTCTCGGTCCAGTTGCGAGACGCTTGCGGCAAATCTATTCCAGGATGTAGCCAAGACATCAAGACAGAGATTACCTCAGCAGATGGAAATCAACTTGATTGCCAGCTACAGTAAGATTTTTATTATTAGTCGTCAATTAGAGACTTATAGAGAGACCGGAACTGGAGTAATATCTATCTCTTATCTACCAACTGCGACTGGTCTTCATGCTGTCAATGTCCACATTCGCGAGACTCCCTTGAGGTAAATAACATCAAAACATCAAAAAATTGAAGAAAATTTGCAGTAATTGCCCGATGAGAATCGATGTCCGAGATGGTAGAGACTACACGGATATTCCTAAATCAGGCCAGCTGTTCTCTTTTGGAAAAGGAGGCAGTGATGATGGTGAGCTGGCTCGACCCTGGGGAATCTGTATCGACGCCAGTGAGCGTGTCCTTGTAGCCGATCGCAGTAACAACCGGATCCAAATCTTCGACAAAAATGGGAATTTCCTCAGCAAGTTTGGGCAAGAAGGATCTCGTTCTGGGCAATTCAACCGCCCCGCTGGGATTGCAACCAACTGTCTGAATCAAATTATTGTGGCAGACAAAGATAATCACCGGATACAGGTGTTCGATGAGTATGGCATCTTTCTCTTCAAGTTTGGAGAACGCGGTCATCCTGCCGGGCAGTTCAACTACCCGTGGGGAGTGGCCTGCAACTCGCTGAATCACATCGCCGTCTCCGACACAATGAACCATCGTGTCCAGATTTTCAATCCCATGGGAAAATTTATCCGTGAGTGCTGCGTCGACGTTCCCTACCTCTCCAAACAGTTGCACTCGCCACGCGGTGTCTGCTACCTTCCAGATGATCGTCTCCTTATCACGTAATATCCTCCTTCCTGAATAAATGTAAAAAAATTGCAGGGATTTTAATATGAATCGCCTGATTGTCTGTTCTCTTCAACATGGAAATGAGATGAAGGCCTACGGGTTGGAAGGCGACCTTGAGGGAGAATTTTGTCGGCCACAGGGGATGTCGATCGATCCAGAGGGGAACATACTCATTTGTGACTCGAGAAATAACAGAATACAGGTCTGTCTTCTCTGATATTTTCGTAATGTGCTTAGGTTTTTTCTGCTGCAGAAATGTGCTGTATTGCCTCGTTCGGTGGCAGCAACACTGCCAGTTGTGGCTTCCAAATGCCCCAGGAGTTGCCAACTCCAACGATTCAGGTGGCTTCAGTCCATACGATTAATTAACACAGATTTTTAGTCAGCTCATCCTTCGTCTCTGTCCCCATTCTTGACACCTCCTCTAGGTGCCACCCCCTCTTCCCCACCTCCTCTCCTCGATCGTCCCACCGACGTGGCTCTCTCGTCAGATGGGCGGGTCTACGTCGTCGACTTTGGCAACAATTGCATCCGGGTCTTTTAAGATGTCTCTTGGTCTCCACTTAGTTTAAAAACTATTAATTGTTTGCTTAAAGCGCTTGTTACAATTGTTATTTAATGTTTTATTATCGTCGTATCCTTCCCAAAAAAAAAACAATAAATTGGGAAAATGATGGCAACTTATACTGTACTTATACCGCAAACAGCACATCGATCTCTTTTCTGATCACTTGTGTATAATTCACTGGAGCAAAATCCAAAAGTAGAGCAGGTTTTCGCTTATGAAACTCCTATCAACCGTGTTTGAGGATTTTTCTTTAATGGCGAACGAAGTTTCAGACATATTTGCAGCATTTTCTTTATTCAGCCTTACTCCGCCGGGAAACTTTTTTGCCATACCTAATTTCACAAAATATTAAGTCTCAAACCCTATAGGACCGTCATATTTCCTTTGGACCACTAATATCCCAATGGACCGCTAAAAATAGAGCCAAAAAAATTTACCGTAATTTTGTACACGACATCTTGACATAAAATGGCAATGAATTAGCAAAGATTACAGGTGGCTGCGCAAAAATCTCTCTTCTGATCATCCGTGTAGAATGCATTGGAGCAAAAGCCGTGTCTGTTCCACAATGAGCAATCACTACTGTTGTCCGAGCAAGTGGAAGAAGCCGCATTGATGTTGATACTTCCAGAAGACGCAGCTATTGTTATCCCCGCGGTACAGAGATTACAAGTTGCAGCACAATAATCACTTTTCTGGGCAGATGTGTAGTAGGTGCTGGAGCAGAAGCCGTTCCTATTCCACAAGGAACACATACTACTTGTATCTGCACAAGGAGAGCTGGTTGAGTCGACACTGTCGGTAACGGCGACGCAGGGATTCGTTGTGGTAGAATTTGTGTCACAGAGATTACAAGTTCTTCTACAATTAACTTGGGTAAACTCTGCCATGGCCGTGTTTCCACAAATTGTCGGCTGGGTGACACAATCAGGAGCAGCGTCGATGCATCCGCCCAGGAGACAGAAACCACAGGCTCCTGGGCAATCCTCTGCTATCAGTTCCCTCCAAAGGATACTGTCACACATATCGTCTGTTATTGTATTGCAATCTAATCTGGGAGCTGAAAAGGATCTTTAAATGGGTTGAAAATACTTACCAGGAGCATTAGGGCAGTTTACAGCCGGCGTTACGCAACAGAAACCACAATATAAAGGACAAAAAGCAATGGAGGCTCGTTTTAGATCTTCACTTGGCGTAGTTCCAACCTTAAATGGTAAAATTAATGAGAAGGATTATTTCACCTGATAGCAGACAGCGGCACGTCCAATATCGGCTGCTGTTGTTGTACGAGCTGTATTCGCTGTACCAGCTCCGAACATCTGTCGGCATGCCTCGAATGAGTACAGATTCACACAATGTTTAATAGCTGATGGAGCCAGGCGTAGAACTCCTGTACTATCCTAGAAATTTTCATATTTTACATGCGATTTTCTTATTTTCTTCATACCACTTCAGTACAATTTGAGTCAATGGCAGATTGAACAAGATTATGACAGACGAGGAAAATGAAAAGCTGAAGCATTGTAGTCAGCCGGGTTATTTTTTCTCATTGGTTTTATACTCGGCTTGAAGCATTGCAGCAGCTAATGAAACATTGTGTACTACACGATATCGTTGTCCCTAAAACATCCCCGTTATGCACTGGTTAGCAGGCTTAGATAAACAGACAATTGCCAGAAATAGCGTATCCTTTGCATGGACACTGCACTTATGAAGAAAAAAGTTGATTCAGAAGTCACACAACTGAAAAGAAAACAGCAGTGGAAATACCGGGAAATTTTTGGCATTAAGTTCGTGAAGCCCTTTTGTTCCATTTAATTTTTCTTTTTTTCCCTAAAGTTTCTGCTTTAAATTGGTAAGGAAAATGAAAGTTTCTAACTAAGGGGTTTTTTTACTTGAGAACGAATTTAGCTTATGTGGTGTATTTTTTTTGAGGCTCTGAACAAAAGTGCAGAAATGGACAAGAACATCCACTCTTCGACTAAGAATTTTGAAAAGTTGTAGTTTTCAGTTAGACTTTTTATGTCGCTGACCGCCCGAGCAATGTTCTGAGGTTCTCTGTTGATTTAAGCCTACTGACCAGTGTACTACATTTTTGCGGTCGTTTTATGACAATAACATCATGTAGTTCGCAATGTTTCATTAGCTGTACACAAAGTCCACTATAAAACGGACGAATAGATATCGGCTCTCCTAATACCATGATTGCCTTGGTTATATTCTTGCTGTCCTCTTTGCATTTTGTAGAAATGTTACTTGATATCAATTGTACTCAAGTGGTAAGCCAAAAAAATTGGATGAAATTCTTTGGAAATCTGATAACTTTTAGGATGCGACAGGAACATTATATCTATCTCCTTCGGCTATCAGTGGATGCCAGAATCTATATCCATTCCTAGTTTGTAAGCAGATGTTTAATCGCGGAGTAGGCTATACGGCTACTACCACATTACCAGCCGATACTGGACGGTCTACTCTTTGTTACACGGTGAGCAGCCACTTTACCCATAAAGTTTTTGCAGATTGCAAACGTCCCCAGCGATGAAGTTAAACAAGCAGCTATAATAGCTTGTCCTCTCTATTGCGGTTTCTGTTGTGTTACGCCTGCTTATAACTGTCCTAATGCTCCTGGTAAATAATTTTAATTCAACAAAAGATCCTTTCCAGCTCCCAGATTGGATTGCAATTCAATAACAGACGATATGTGTGACAGTATCCTCTGGAGAGAATTAATAGCCGCCGATTGTCCTTCTGCCTGTGGATTCTGTCTCCTGGGTGGATGCATCGACGCTGCTCCTGATTGTGTCACCCAGCCGACAATTTGTGGAAACACGGCCATGGCAGAGTTTACCCAAGTTAATTGTAGAAGAACTTGTAACCTCTGCACCACGGGGACGACTTCCTGTGTGAGTATCAGCAGCACAAGCAGCATTGCGGTCTCTTCCTCATGCTCGGATAGAAGTAGTGATTGCTCATTGTGGAATAGAAATGGCTTTTGCTCCAACGCATTTTACACAGATGAGCACAAGAGAAATTATTGTGCACCACCTGTAATCTTTGCTAATTCATTGCTCGTTTTACGTTTATGTACAAAAATGATTAAAATAGTTTTCAAACTTCGTGAGAAGGAGACCTTTGACCATTTATTCTGTAAAGGTTCATATAAGAATCGAACATACTGCGGTCAAACTCATTCAATATAGATACCTTTCCACCAGGCGTATAAGTGGAAGCAGACGGAACTTTTCTATTTTGGCAAGAAGATCTTTTACTCGGCGATTGGCTAAGTTGAAATAAAGAAGATTTTGCGTCACTTTTATCCATTATGGCACATGGTCTAAAGAATTTGTAGAGGAGACATAGAGGGGGTACAAAGCAAGCGAATGCAAGATATTCGTATTCGTCGCTCTAACTTCCTTTTATCCCATCGTTATACGCATGATGTATATTTAATAAAAATATTTGAAATGTTCTCTTTAAAAAATGATAGAAAAACGTTTATGTTTCAAATATTATTCGTTGTAAATGTTATTACACGGGCCATCTTAGTAAGAAGATTATTTGCCAGTGCAGAGTCCACAGCTGATTCCGCAGTATTGCCTTTTCTGGGTGATGGTGTAGAAGGGACTGGTGCAGAAGCCGTTGCGGACCCAATTGACACAACTGAACGTGGTTTCGTTTGATTTAAAAGGAAAATTACTTGATATTAGTGTTTCCGCAGAGTGTCGACCCGGTTGCGATAGCGGCAGCAGGGGCTACGGCTGGTGCGTTGCACAGTCCACAAGTTCTTTTGCAGTTGGCCTGGGCGAATGCGGCGAGTGCTGTGTTGCCGCAGATTGTTGGCTGAGTGGTGCAGTCAGGAGCAGCGTCAATGCATCCTCCGAGAAGACAGAATCCACAAGCACTGGGACAGTCCTGGGCAATGATTTCTCTCCATTGGGAACTTTGACACATGGCTGGAGTAATGGAACCGCAACTGATACGAGGAGCTGAAAAGAGGCTATGTGAATTTTTAAAACCGACCGCGACACTGCAAGTTTGCACACTTTGATTCAGAAGTCACACAACAGAAACCGCAGTGCTTGGGGCACATATCAACGGCGATTTTCTTGACTTCAGCACTGGGAGCAAGAGCGGCATTGGCCGACCGAGAAAAATGGACTTAAATCCTCAAAAAACAAAAATTGCTAAACTTTTGTCCGCTACTGTATGTTTCCCCCCACTGACCTTTATTTTTTTTGTTTATTTTGACTTTCTGAATAGCGGTCATGCAAAACAAATTTCTAGATGACAAATTTACGTTTTCTTGCGACATTCTTTCCGGTTTTTAATTTTAAAATTAACAGATATCGTACATAAAAATAATTTATAAATAATAAATAAATTTAAGAGAAGTTAGTATTCCCCCTGTACAGACAGTGGCCATCGTTAGCTAGAATGTTTGCGATGATAGCAGGCATGCTGAGCAGGGGGAATAATATCTGCTACATCAACATCCTCCGTTAGGTTGGTGGGAGCAGGGGACGACGATTTTCTAACCCATCACGTGGCCTGCCATCATTCCAGCTTGGTTGCCCATCATGTTAGGCTGGCCGGTCATCGGAATAGGTGTAACGACAGGCGGGAGCTGATTTCCCATCATATGAGGCATGTTACCCATCATCGGACCGTTCATCATCATGTGAGGTTGTTGGCAGGTATGCTGACAAGTCTGGAATATTTTCTTATTTCAAGGGAAACTGAAAAATACTCACATTCTGACAGATAGGCATACATAACATTTTGGGAGCCTGGCAGTTATTCATGCAATTGTTTTGGCAAGACTGTTGGCATTGGTGGCCGGCCATCATCGGCTGGTTGTCCATCATCATGTGAGGCATGTTACCCATCATCATCTGAGGCTGGGCTCCCATCATGTGAGAATTACCGCAAGCGGACTGAAATAATTCTATTATTCAGAACTTGAAGAGAATCTTACCATGCACTGCATGTTGCAAGAATTGCTGCAGCTGGGAGTAGCGCATTGAGATTGACATTGGTTGGAGCAGGAACTGTGGCAGTTGTTTCCAAGCTGGGCGTAGATCACCATCGGCTGCGGCTGGCTATTTCCACAAGCTTGCTGGCAACTAGGCTGGCAGGTGCTGTGGCACATTGGAGTTAGACACGAGCTGTGACATTGGCTCTGGCACATATTCTGGCAGCTGGATTGTTGCATCATAGGCTGAGAATGTCCACAGCTCGGGGCGCATTGTTGCTGACAGTTACAACTGGGCTGCTGGCAAGTGCTCTGGCACATTTGGTGACATTGGTTGCAGCTCTGCTGGCAGACCGGGGCGCACTGTTGTTGGCAATTACAACTGGGCTGCTGGCAAGTGCTCTGGCAAGACTGCTGGCACTGGTTGCAGTTATTCTGTGGGGGCATTTGGACCATGAGGACCTGTGGAGGTTGGGAATGGCCACAGCAAGAGTTCGATCGCTGATTGCAACATTGACGCTTAGCACGGACGGTGACAAAAGTGGCATTCTGAGAGATTTAAAGGATTCTTTAAAGAAAACGGAAAGAATAAACCTTAGTCTTTCCTTCTACTTTTTCTTCCTCTCCAAAAACAGAAGTAAAAGCTAGAGCAAAAAGAGCGAAGACGAAGAAAAGACGATGAGAAGCCATGGCCGTCGTATTTTTCCTTCCGCTGTCCATTGCTTTTAAACTCCTGCTGAGACCGGCTTCATTTAGACATCGGACTACATACCCGATAGTTTTTTACTTGATTCGTTCGGATGAGCCGTAAAGAAAGCGCGCGCATCGGTGTTTAGCAAACAATCGCCGTTGTAGGGGCCTTGTTTCTCTGTTTCTGCCGTCTTCCGCTGAATCCCTGGTCACAATATTTCCAGTTTCTTGCAATAACAACGGATTAAAAAAACAGAAGATAAGAAAATCGAGAGTCTTTGTAGTCTTAACGCAGGAAACAGACATTTTCTGCTTTCAAATGTCAAAATGATGAAAAAAAATGCAAGGTTTCATATTTTTTAAATTTATAAGGATCACAATTAAGTCTATACCTGGACAAATAATACCAGGACGGATTGGTAAATAAAGAAAAGAAATTCGTTCTTTTAGAATTATGTTAAAACATCTTATTTTGTTCAAACATTTATTGAAACTGACTTTCCGAGACTGGCCTGAAGGTCCTGACAAAATTTTGGAACAAACCTCCTGTAAATTCCTTCTACTCGGAAAAAATAACAAAATTTTAGTTGAAGAGAAGGTTTTCTACAGTGCAGGCACCATTATGTAAAGGAGATGATACACCGCAATTTTCCCTAGAAATCATTCGTTCTCTGACCCTGTTCTCCCTTTATCTTCATGAACTATAGCTAAAAAATGGCTGCGCAATCATGCAGTTGAGAGGTTTTGGCGTGAAGAATAAAATCTGCAACGTAACACGCCTTCATATCGTCCGATTTGTGAGAGGCTAGGTTTTGGTTAATAAATTTTTGTGCTATTCTGTGTTTGACTTTGAAATTTAGAGAGAGCAAATGGAAATTGAAAAGTTTTCGGCAGTCCTGTAGGCAAAATCGTTGTCCAGGTGTTCCAATATTTCATTGCAACTCATGTACACGGCTGCCGTTCCATTCAAAATTTGGCTCAGGTATCCTGTATCAACATGCTGTTCTTTGACATCGTCAGCAATTTCACCAGGGAACATGGCCCAGGTCAATCATTTCTATTCAGAATAAACGAACTCCTGAACCAACATGGCCTGGCATAAAAAGAGCCGCATCGGTGCAGACAATATTCGACGATGCAACTGCTCCCGTTGCTCATCCCCGTCCTTTGCTTCCTTGTCGCTGAGGCTGCACGCCTCGATGGCTGGAAGAATCGGACAAATGCCCTCAGGGACTCTGTCAAGGACCGAAGCAGAAACCGTTTTGCAAAGATGTCATCTGAGATGAAGCAGCGCCTCGGCAAGCAGATTGGTGACTTGGATGCCAGAAAAGCCCGTCTGGGCAGGCTGAAGAGACAACACAAGGAACTGAGCCCCCAGAAGAAAGCAGAGCTGAAGGAGAAATTGGCCCATCTTACTCCAATCCAGATGGAACGGCCCAATGAAGACGTGCCGATCAATTTGATGGAGGTTAACATGAAAGAAGGAGTGACTGAATTTATGTATCAAGGAGATATCGATCTGACCGAGTAAGTGACTATTTTTGAGTGGATAAACGGCGATTTTAGTGAACAAGTTGACAACTTGAAGGAATCATCCGACCCGGCCAGAAGAAAGAGACAGGCCACTACCGTCGCCAGCAAATGGTCTGGCAACACCGTCTACTATTACTTCGACTCGACAATTAGTAAGTTATTCTAGTATTCCATTCAATTTTATCATTTACCAGGTGCCAGAAAAAAGTCAGTGGTTGCTGCAGCTCTTCAATACATTCAATCCCGGACGTGCGTCAGTTTCGTACAAAGCTCAACGGCCACAAATCGCATTCGGGTATGTTATTTTGAAAAAATACAAACAAAAAATTAAGGTCACCACTGGAGCAGGTTGCTTTTCTAGTATTGGAATGATAGGAAAAGAACAGACCCTCTCAATGGGCGATGGATGTGAACAGATAAATACGGCTGCCCACGAATTTATGCATGCTCTGGGTATTTGGCATATGCAGCAGAAATCTGAAAGAGACGATTATGTGACAATCGATATGACATATGTACCGGAAGCTAGTCGATCAAATTTTGACAAGCTCACCAGTTCCAATTCGATCAACTACACTCCCTACGAGTATGGAAGTATTATGCACTACGATAGTAACAGGTGGGAATAGGAGGCAGAAAAACCAGCCAAATTATTAAAAAATTTATTCAGTTTCGCTGAGCCCAGCGACCAGCTCACGATTATCCCCAAAGACACGACCTGGCTCTATAATTTGGGTAACATCCAGCCATCTTTCTATGATATTGCCCAGATTAACAAGCACTATGGATGTGATGGTATCTTTATGTTTTTCCTCTTTAGTGGAAATTTCCAGCCGCCTGTCCTGCTGCCACTTCCGCCAAATGCTACAATGGCGGACAGCCGAATCCTCGCAACTGTGCCGTTTGCCTGTGTCCTTTCGGCTATGCAGGAGCTCTCTGCGATCAAAGAGTGACTGCTCACTTTTTACCAACTGTAAATTTTAGCCAGCCGGTTGTGGAGAAACTCTGACAGCAACAAGCAGCTGGCAGACAAAGTCCTTCAGTTATGGCGATGTTAAAGATCAGACCAATGTTAGGGACACAATTGCCACCTGTAACTACATGATTTATGTGAGTGACCGATTAATGTGAAGAGACTTTTCTCGTATAGGCTCCTGCAGGACAAATGCTCGAGATTCAAATAGTTTCCATGTACAATACACTATGCCAAAACGGTTGTCCATTCAATGGCATGGAAATTAAAACTAACCCGGATCCCAGATTGTCACAAGTGAAATATTGCTGTCCGGAATACGCCAACAAGACCATCTTGAGTTACAACAATCCGACACCACTGTTCGCTTTCAATACCGTTTATTATACGGCATTCACCTTCAAGTACAGAGCCGTCGCTCTTCCTCCCACCCCAAGAAAATGCCAATCCATGCTCTCTGCGTAAGTGCAGAAATATTCTTCAAATTGGCTTAATTTCAGCGAGGATTGCGCTAGTCACAAAGCTGCCGGCTTCTGTACCAGCCCGGAGTACTCCTTCCAAATAAAAAAGTACAGCTGTGCCAGTGAATGTGGTCTCTGTGGACAGGCAGCTACACCTTGTGTCGATCTCCAAGAGGACTGTCCTGAGTTGGCTTTAGGAGGAGCTTGTGCAGTCAACGATCCGATGGTACTGGAATATCAATGTGCCAAGAGCTGTGGATATTGCGTCAATCCCAATTAATCCGGTTGATTCACTCTTGAGATCCCTGTTGTGGCTATAAAATAAATTTGTAGCTAAATTCGGAATGCCTAACGTTGCCCAGCTTTAAAACACGGCATAAATTGACAGAAAATCTTGTGCCGAACCACATCGGCTGGATATTTATCTGAATTTCACCATTCATGAACATTTCTAGTGTTTTACAGCTGCATCACAACTGGTTGAGCCAAGAAGTAGCGCATCCATTTCTGAATCAGACTTTCATTCATCAAAACAGTAAAAAATGAGCATTTTATTTTTATCACCGAAACCCATAAAAATAAATAGGAATATACAGTTAATGGATATTTCACTGGAATTAGCCGAATTGGATACCATTCAAATTGAGATTAGTTTGATTTGTGCCGCACATGTTGCAGGTAGCTGGGCATTGGATTCTCATCAAACCGCGATATACGGAACTTGTACACAGGAAACGGAGAGAAGGACAGTCGGATTTTCTTGTGGTCGGGTTAATTTGATCAATACAATTTCCATTTAAAGGGCTTCGAGTAGTAGTGATCATCGAATTAATACCACCGAAACCAGATTGTCCAGCTCCAGTACCGCTGCACATACCACAAGTCCTAAAATAGGGGAATTTTAGCCAAATTAGTGGGAGAACCTCGGGCATTGGACTCTCATCACTTGGGAATAGTTGACATCATTGCAGTAAGAGACTCTTTGTGGGCAATCGGATGTTCCTGTTCGAGGATTGATGAGATCCACACACCCACCGGTGCCTCGGTTTGTGTTAGTTGAGCATCGGTTGCATGTGCGAGGACATTGAATTGTCATCAGAGAATAATATGTCGGGTTTTGACATAAGGCTGCTCTAGCCGGACAGTCGGAAACTCCGGTTCGAGGATTCAACAAATCAACACAGTTGTTGGTTCCAATACTGGCAGTAGATCCACGATTAATCACATTAAATCGTGTAGTAGTTTGTATCCCATTAAATTGTGTGGTAGCTCGCGTTGTTGCCGAATTTCCCCCAACAATTTGTACTCCAGGTGTCAGACAGCACATATTGTCATCGGTAAATATTAAACCAGGTGGACAAGTTCCAGGTGCAATAGGAGGCAGTTGATTTTCAGCTCCTACACATTGAGTAGCAGCAAAGGAAGACGCAAAAAGAGAAGAAAAGATGAATAGTCGGAACATTGATGGATGCCTCTATGCCGATCACAGAGCTTTTTATATGAAATTATAAAACAAAGCAATGTGTTAAGTGAGAGGAAAAGAGACAAAAGAAATGCAGCTGAATATTCACAAAAGTGTCCGCTCAATTTTTTTGAAACAAAGGTGTCAAGCTTTGCACATCCGCGTTCATTCAATTCGCTCTTGTTATTTTTAGCAAAAGGATCTTTGAAATGCTCTGAACAAATTACATTCCTGAAGAACTGAAAAATGACCCACTCCTATCCATTCTCTCATTGACTTTTCTTTATTTCCGTAGAATTCTTGTCTCTCGATATTTCATGTTAGCATATTGAGGCATTTTTTGAAGTTTTCTCTCGCTATGTTGAACGTACCGTTGGCCAAATAGAGCCGCATCTGTTCATAAATTAAACAAGCAGATCCTTCCTTTGTAGTTTATTTTCTTTCAGGCCAATATAATTCTCCTATTCTCCATCAGAAGAGCTGCGAATGGAATCAGATCGACAGATGACTGATAATAATTTTTAGGCAATTTGTAATGGTCGATTACTGCGTAGTTCGATGTATTGGGTTGTTACATAAGTGGTGTCGCGGACAATAATCTGCACTGGGGGGACCGCTGCTTGGTGACTTTTGCCATATGAGACACAGCATCTTGTAGAGCATTGTTTTCTCTTCAAAATGATATATGTATTGGCTTCGTAGCTCTTCATCTCGAGAAACTAGAGGGGCCGACTGCCGAGGTGCGAAATGCGTGACACATGTTGATTCATGCCAGAGAAGCTAACCGGGTATTTTCTGGGATTATCATGAAATTTATTTGTATTCTGCTGGTATTTCTAGATACAACAGATGATGTTCTACAAAATGCCAGAGACATTTTGATAGTATTCGATATCGCCGAAATATTACAGCTTAGGCGAGTTTTCCCGCCTTTGAGAGCAAAGTTGCGGAATTGGTGGAAAACAGGTCAGTATTCATACTCGGTCTTGTGAACATATTAAAAAGCGCAAAAAATTATATTTAGAAAGTGCTCAGCTTCTTCTCTGAAGTTGTGTTTTCCTTGCGAAATAAGGCCTTTTACGGTCGCAGGATGCGGCATCATTTTGGGGGTCTTTTTTCGATGCGTGGAGCAGGTAAATTGTATTCCTGCTCGTAGATTCGAAGACTTCTGGGTCTCTTTTTTATATATGGTGGTCAACTACATAACATAGGTTGTTCCTACCCAATCTTGGAGAATGAGCTCAAAAACAGCGCTTCAAAATGGCTCGACGAGCACTGACTCGCCATTTTGGCAAAAACCAGCTCTAGAGCCGCGAAATAAAAAGCTACCGGGCTTCTAAATATACTGTTTTAAAGAGCAGAAAAAGCTCTATTAGCTACTGCTTTTCATATATCAGCAGTGGTAAAGCGGAAATCCCACCCGAGGTAATTAACGGCCGCGACAATACATATGTAACAACCCAATAGTATTTGTTAAAACTTTTACCTTTGGTCGTTTGATCGGTCATCCTCGGTCCTTGAAAAAAGAGCGAATGACAGACTAGACCATACGCGGACAGGCGTACTACCAATTTTTTGTTTTGTATTGCAGGAGGAAAGCGTCAGCCCTGTGAAAAACGCGTAAGACGGAGGATAATTTTTTTAAATTTTATTTGGAAGATAATTCGTCCGGTGCAGATAAAACATTTGATTCGCGACTTTAATGTGTATGAATTTGATTGAGGAAGTTTCAGCAGAGATTACAAGTAGATGGGCAATAATCTCTCTTCTGTTCTTCGGTGTAAAATATGCTGCTACAAAATCCGTTTCTTCTCCATAGGGCGCAGTCACTGCTTCGATCCGTGCAAGCCATGGATATTGTAGTTGATTCGATGCAATCAGGCATTGCAGTAGTGGTACCATTCCCACAGAGCCCACAAGTTCTCTGGCAATTTGACTGAGTGAAGGATGACAGCGCCGTGTTGGAGCAGATTGTGGGTTGAGTGGCACAATCCGGAGCTGCATCGACACAACCACCCAAAAGGCAAAATCCACATCTACCTGGACAATCGGCTGCAATGAGTTCCCGCCACAGGGGACTCTCGCACATGTCGTCGGTTATAGTGCCGCAATCAAGTCGAGGAGCTGTAAAAACGGCATAGTAACATTTTTAAAAAAGGGTAAAGAAAATGAGTGGATAGAAACAAAACCTGGCGAATTCGGGCAGTTATTTTCCGGTGTCAAACAACAATAACCACAATATAATGGGCAAAAAGTGATGCCGGCTTGTTTGAAATAAGGATCCAGCATTGCGCCATTCTAAAAATCCCGTATTTTTAATAATAGACAAGAAACTTACTTTATAACAGGCAAAACCACGTAGAGTTGCCGTAGTGCCGGCAATCGCTCCACGAAATCCGCGGGGATCTGAAAACAAATAGGAACATATTGCCGTCGGGAACTGATCAGTGCATCCACGTGTTGATGATGCTGCGAAATTGACAGCCCCCATTGCATCCTAAAATCTCTTTAAGTTTTAATAGCACAGGATATACAATATCTGTGCAGGAATAATCCATTTGCATTAGGGTAGATCTAAAAAGTGCCGATAGAACAAAAGCGCCGAACATAATCCAACGGAGCTTGTAAGCTTCAAATTATTCTTAAACCATTTTATACGCGAATTGTACAGCTAAATCAATAAATTGTACTACATGCCCATGCTCGTGCTCTATTTACAGACACGGAATACGTTATTCTGCAGAATACTATTATAAGCGAACAACGAACCCGTACATTGTTTCATTATAGTCTGTCAAGAAAAAAGACGACAAATAAAGGTCTCATATTTGTTGCAATGGGGCAGATAAACCGACCATTTTTTCCAAATTTTCAATTGAAAATGCGCCGTATTCTTGCCCCATTGCAACAAAAGAGACCTTTATTTGTCGTCTTTTTTCTTGATAGACTATAGCTGTTCTTCAATTTTGGCCGCATATAAATTGCATAAATTCGACGGGTACTAACAAGGATCATGTTGGGCGGGCTTGTCGTATTCGCCGCTTTTCGATTCAATTTTGCACAAACGGATTACTCCTGCACTCAAATCGTAAGCTTCTTTTTTGGCTTAAAATTATAACTGCTTAGGATTCAACTGGAGCCTTGATCTTGTCACAATCTGCCACCCGAGGATGCACAGACACTATGCCGACGGCCGAATGCGCGTATTACTTTTCTGTTGCTCGAAACGCACCGGCTGCAGCTGCTGGTGCTCCGGCAATGACTGGGCGAGCTGAGACTTGCTTCCAAGTAAGGATTACGTTATTTATTTTAAAACAGCCGCAGAGCGGGAACCAGGGTCGGACCTAAGAAGGTGTCTCCCGATTGACATCCTATTCGAATTGAAATTAGTAACTGCGTAGACCACAAGGATTTGTCTTCCTTGATTTTCGGAAACCCAGCTCCGATCCGGAATCGATATTGTTTTCAACAAAAAAATAATATCCGGCTGGATAAGGGCAATTATTCGGAATTTTGGAAATTAGCCAGCATCCTCTCCTATTTTCCTACAGGGCTAATTGGATCGAATCCGAATCCGAGTTGCTCTGAAGAACCATAAGTCAGCATAATATTTTGCCGGGCCTTACTAATTTCTTCTGCTCAGGATGCGACAAGCTTCAATGCAGAGCTAAAAAGAGCCGCAATTGCAATGTGTCCTTTGTATTGTGGCTATTGCTGCCTAACACCAGCTGTCAACTGTTCGAATTCACCTGGTATCACTGATTTTCATTAATGTATCCTTTTCCACAGCTCCTCGAGTTGATTGTGGCTCTATAACTGACGACATGTGCGTGAGTCCTCTATGGCGGGAAATTATTGCAGAAGATTGTCCTAGTTCTTGTGGATTTTGCCTGTTGGGTGGTTGTGTCGATGCTGCTCCGGACTGTGCCACTCAACCCACAATCTGCTCCAACGTGGCGCTATCCTCCTTCACCCAAACAAATTGTCAGAGAACCTGTGGACTCTGTGGAAATGGAACAACTGTGTAAGAGAGCTGATAGAATTTTTGTGAATCTTTTACAGTGGTTGCGTGTCCAGGACTACAACCATATCAGCGACTGCTACAAGCCCTTCCAGGTCTTGTATTGATCAAAGCAGTGCCTGCCCATTGTGGAATAGAAACGGCTTCTGTGGTAGTCAATTCTACACAACTGAGCATAAAATGTCTTACTGTAGAGCCACTTGTGCTCTCTGCTAGGCTTTTTTTGCAATTGTACGTTCTATCCGCGTTATATCTCTGCACATTTGTTGTATACAGTTTCTATTGAAATCTATAAAGAACATGTATAAAATGAAAAATCATCAAATCCATAGTTAGTTCGCTCTAAAATAAATGTTCCGAGCAAAGGAACAAGGCGCCTACAGCGGCGGTCGCCTTTAGAAAAATGGGAAAATCCACAAGAACTAAGACAATCTTATGCAATAATTTCGGCGAGCGCCGCAGTAGGAGTCTTGTTTTTCTGTTTTTTCTTCCGTAGAACCTCTGGTAATTTTCCAGTTTCTCACAGTTACAAATGGTTTAAAAAATGAAAGATAAGGAAATCAGAAGTGAGTTTGTAGTTTGAACGCAGGAGGCATACGATTTTAGGTACTGGGATCGGCGAAAGCTTTTCAGGGAATATACGACACGCTACAGTAATTAGAAATGGTCTGAACGATCATACTGCTTTAAAATGTCAAAATATTGGAAAACGCAAGGCCGCGAATGTACCAAACGAATAAGAATCACATTGCTAACATTTATTCAGCGGGCGTTTTTTCAATGTCAATGTCAGCCTGACGAAATTTAATATTTTGTGAAGTTAGATGTTGGTTGGTTTCTTGCAAACAAAAACTGGGCGTGTTTGAGCACAATCAAAATCATTCCAACGGGTCTCAAGACTTTTTGTGGTACCAGTATAACGTACGCGCATCTGAAAATATTCTAAAATGGCACTCTATCTAATCCTCACTTCTGTACAGAATTCGTTACCGTCGATGTTATTCACTTGATTGACACCAAATCGCGTGTAGTCCACCTGAAATTGATGTTTATCGAAAGACAGATGCTCTGACTGGTGTTCCATCATAATTGGCAAAATCGTTGACGCCCGGTCCGACTCTGTAGAGGCCGATCCAAGGGTTGAACATCTTTGCAGATGAAGCGACAGCGGCCATATCTGTAATTACAGCTTACTATCTTACTGAAAATTACTAACTATAGATGAAAGCATTTTCGTCATCACTGTGAATGGAAGCCAAAGTGGAATCTTTCTTAATACATTCCGATTTGGCATCCAATTTGGTCACATCTTTGACGCCCAAGAAATAACAACTGTTTGTAACATTCAAATATTTCCATCCGTCGTCACAGATTGCTGAATTCAAGAATTATTCCCAAATTTTAAAGCACTCACGTTTCTTTGGTGGAGTCGGGCAAGGAACAACCGTCGGGCAGGCTTTATCTGTCACAGCTGGGCATGCAGCACACTTTGGAGCTGGGGGGCAAGTAGGCAAAGTAGGACAGGCAGCAGCCATTGGACAGGTTGGGCAAGTCGGCTGTGAAGCAGAGGGAGGACAAGTAGAAGAGACTGGGCAAGCTTTAGGAGCCTGCGTGGGACAAGCTGGACAAGTAGCTGCAGGAGGACAAGGTTTCTCCGAAGGAATGGGACAGGCTGGGCAGGTCGGTGGAGGCTGAGGACTGGTGATCGGTCCTATATTTGTACTACCAGAATTGTTGCCAGGATTGTCAGAAGTAGGACCGTCAGAATTTGGTGTCGTTGAGCCATTTCCTCCTTGTCCTGGATTGGGAGAGGTTCCTCCAGGAATTGGTGAAGATCCGCCTGGAGGAGCTGTGCCAGGTGTTGTGGCTGGACTTCCGTTATTTTCCCCAGGAGCAGTTGTACCCGATGGTGGAGTAGCGGTGCCATTCCCTCCTTGCCCAGGATTGGGTGAAGTTCCTCCAACAGTTGTTCCAGTTGCCAGCGTTGTTTCCCCAGCATGGCAAGGCTTAAAATCAGCCAAAAGAGACAGAAGATGCTGCTGGAAGATATCTTCAGATCCTCCAGCACTGTCTCCAGTTCCAGTCGCCGTACATTTGCTCAAATCCGTCGTGTCACAGATTCCTCGATCCGCATGCCAGCTGGTTCCTTGGGGACAATCAAAATCCTGTCGTTGTCCGTGAGCACAGATTATGAATTTCAGACAATTCTCCGGATTCCCGTAAAGGCCATCTTGATCACATTTGAACTCTGCTGCAGCTATTGTTCCCAGCTGAATGAAGATCAGGGCCAAGTTGAGTCTACCCACAATGGAGACCATTGCGTCCTGAAAAGAGACCTTTATTAACAGAAATTAGAAGAAGAAGAGAGTCGGGAAAGAGAGCAGTCTGGATTTTCCATTGCTGCCTATAAGTATTGTCAATATCTGCTGATAAAACACTGGGAACATGGAACGCAGGTTTGCTTCTATTTGTACAGTTGCTAGTTTTCATGTAAAACGACATGAATTTCAATCAGAGGCAAAAAAGTTTCCCCTTTTGAGCGAAGGCTGAATAAAGGAACGCTGCAAATATGTCTGAAACATCGTTGGCCATCCCCAAAAACTCTCGAACATGTCTGACGAGGGGTTTATAAACTAAAACCGGCCCTAATTCTTTATTTTGTTCCAGTGCTACACAACTCATTATCTTCCAATCATTGGAAAGGAGAAGACTGCTTGCAGATGTTCGAACTCTTTAAAACAAGCAGCTATGCCAATGTAGAGATCCATTCCATTCCAGTTGACGAATTTATGAAATATCGCTATTGGCACAAAGAAAAAAAAACTAGAATATTCTTTTTTATGCTTTTTTCTGTGAAAATCTTTCATTCTACGATTATTTAATTAGGAAGAAGAAACGGCGCCCCATCGCCATATGGACGAATTTCTCACTGCCACTATTGATTGCTTGTTTGTCTCCTTCTCTTTTTCCAAAATGGACCAACTTCCCGTCTTCGATTTGGAGATTTATATATTGGAAAAAATAATCAGAAAGGTACATTTCCCTGTTATTTTTTTTAATTTAAAAATTCTAGTTACATTCCAAGAGTTTTCGCCGCTTTCAACAAACCTCTTGGCAAGCTTGGGCGGAAATTCAAAAGAATTCTAAAATTTCTGTCTTCACAGATGAAACGTTTTCCTTGGAATACGATGGCACGTTGCATTTTCGTTCAATAAAATATAATGGGGAGCTGGATCCTCGTGGAATGTATGCTATCCGGCTAGGAACACTTCAAATGACTTGTAAAGAGACCAATTTTCTTGATTTTCTCGTTTTTTAGGCAATAAATTACCATCATTTGAGCACATTTATGAGCTGCTGCAAAGATATCGAATCACTTGCAAGAATCTGTGTCTCAAGGAATTTGACAAAATGACAAATGAACAATGTCGTCAACTGTTGTATATTTTAAAACCTGAAAGATTTGAAATGGAAAAAGCAGTCTGCACAATTATTGAGGCTCTTTCTTCTCCAATTAATCATTTGGTGAGCTCTTTTTACCCAAATACGGCAGATCAAACCCCAATATATCAAACCCAGTCGTGATTCCCCAGCCCAAATCCTCACAGTGCAAGAATTTTTTCTTAAAAAAAAACAGTTAATTTTGGTATCCGGGAGTTTTTTGCTGGAAATTGTAGCCGATTTTGGCTGTTTTGGGGTGTTAATGGCAAATGTTTCTCGAAATCTGGCAAGCATATCCAACGTAATCATGATAAAAGACGATATTTCATATTTCAGAAAGAAGTCGCCCTGATGGTCCCATACAATTTATGCGAAATGGCTGTAACCAATCTTCTTGCCAATTGCCATTGTGTAAAAATTGAAGTTGTTGAATTTTTTATCGACACTGAAATGAATTTCCTTCAAAGAATTTTGAAAGTAAGAATTGTTTTTTTATTAAATTTTTTGTTTTCATTCAGATTCTTCTGTCAAAATCGAGGCATAACCTCCAAAGTTTTGAGTTTTCCTTAAGATTTATGTGTGTGTTGAATCCTACAAATGATCAGCAATATCAGGCTATTTTGAATTGGTATAACGGAGATATCCAGGATTGGTTGAAATTGCCAGAAAACAAATTTTCTAGCGATTCTTATTGTAAAATCAAGCTCGATCTGGATGAGAGTGCCGTTTTTTACAATGCGTCTATTTGTTTTAATAACCGTTGAATTTCTTGTTCCCAGTTTCATACATTGTTTTCCCCCATTTTTTTTAACTATCATTCAAAAAGGTCAGCTTATTACCGAGATATTCATTTGAGAAAGCAAAAATACCCGAAATCAAGCGCTTTCGAAAGCGGACGTGTCTGGAAAACGGACGCATCCGATTTCGGACAAGCGGGCCGAGTATGAACAGCAATATCTCAGTTTATTATTTGTGCAATTGTTTTTTGTTGTTAAACTTTCATATGTTCAGATTTTAATGAAATAAATAAAGATTTTCTATTAAAATTAGAAGTTTTTTTTCAAGCTGTTAACGTCGCTTGTTACTGGCACAGTTAGGGTTTGGCCGTCATAGAGTTTGGCCGTTTTAGAATGGCCGCGTTACGAATTGGCCGCTCAGGGTCTGGCCGTCAACGTTTTGGCCGTTTTTTTCTGCAATCCGGCATTTTTTCATTCACGCCTGAAATTTTTTGGAAAAAACTGCATTATTTTTATTTTTCCTAAAATAAAGCATCTTTTGGTTTTCTAATGTTTATTATATGCTTCTAGTGGAGAAATAACTAGAAAATAGTGGGAAACCCCTGAGAATGAGTGTAAAATCAGCCTAGGCAAATAGCGGAACTTTCGACGTTTGCCAAAAAAGCCGGATTGCAGAAAAAAACGGCCAAAACGTTGACGGCCAAATCCTTGACGGCGGAATTCTATGACGGCCAAACTCATCGCGGCCAAATACTAGTGCGGATAAGTAAAATCCGGCCAAACCCTTACTGTGCCTTGTTACTTACCATAAACACTTGATTAATAAAAGGAAATACTGACGTGGAAGTCTGTTTTTATTAAATTGGAAGACTTGCAATACTTGGTCTTCAATGAATTTTGAAGGGTTTTTCTCAAAAGAATCGGGAAAAGCTAGGAAGTATCTTGTGAAATGTGCTGCAAAGATAAGATTTCCGCTGTACGGAAACTTTCCCCAAGCGACTGTCTCAAAAATTCAATAGATTGCTGATAGGAACAGCCATTCCGTTACACGATGTCAGGGCCCCCTAACCGCAGTTTTCAGTCAACGATTCGAGGCCATGAAGACGAATTTCGATCAAACTTCTATCCTCCTCCGTACAATCCTTATCCTCCACAGGTTTGTACACCCGTTAGCTGACTTTTTTCTGACTTTCCCCAAATGTTGACTGTAATATGTGGGCATGTACTATATTTACAGGGTGAGGTAGTCTATAATAATCCTTACAATTCACAGTCAGCTCTTCTTGAGCAATGGAATCCTTACGCACCAAATACGTACCCTTCTTCTTTCCCAGGTTAGTTTTTATGTTTTTTTACCCGGAAAACATCGCTAAACGGATGGTTTTGTCTTCAAGGCTTGGATTTTTAAAAATTAGCTGTCTACACCGAGTAAATTCATCTAGAATCCTGTATGTTCCAGTTGGCCCACCGCCTCCTGGTCCATCCTACATGCCTCCCGGACCATACCAGCTGTCTAATCTTGGACAATTGCCTCCTCCACAATCTGGAGCATCCAATCCACTGCCGCGACCAGAAGGTAAGCCTCATTTACTTGTTTGTAACAACCGGCGCCCCCAGTCTTCT
This sequence comes from Oscheius sp. DF5033, assembly GCA_964036215.1. Lineage (NCBI taxonomy): Eukaryota > Metazoa > Nematoda > Chromadorea > Rhabditida > Rhabditidae > Oscheius > Oscheius sp. DF5033. The sequence continues at coordinate 4,430,288 of CAXIWN010000002.1, read as the reverse complement.
ATTCTCGATAAGGCGGCTTCTTGGACGCTTTCTGGTCCAGTTCAGATAAGAGGAAAATGCTCTGGCGAAAATATTTTTTAAAGAAACATATGACCTATAAAAAAAACAAAAAAAGATTTTCTATTAAAATAAGAAGTTTTTTTTTTCAAGCTGTTAACGTCGCTTGTTACTTACCATGAGCACTCGCCTCATTTTATTTCACTTTATATGAAAACAATTGCTTTTTCAGGTTTCGCTGCTATGAATCCTCCGGATATTCCCCTAAAATCCAGACTGGCCGCCGTCAGGGAAAGACGTCGACTCAGGAGAAAACAGAAAGAATTGCCCCCTTTTCCGCTTATGGATTTGAATGATTTCAATCTTCAAAAGGTCCTGCGAAAGGTATTCTTTCCCGCTTTTATTTTTCACTGTTTTTAGGTTAAGTCAAAGAGTTTCCGACGTCTACAGCAGACATCTTGGGAAATGTGGGGATTCATTCAAAAGAATTCCGCGGTGTCCGTTTTTACTGAAGGCAGCTTCTCCCTAGGGGTTCTACCGGAAACAGATACTTCAGATCCCTTCAGTATCGGTTGCAAGATAGGCAGAATTTGGACTGCGGCTAACGTAAAAGGGCTTTACGCATCCCGTCTGGCTAGTCTCCAAATAACCGGTAAATTCCATTCCTTTTATCAATTAATTTTTTCAGATGTCAATTTCTGGCTGTGTCAACCTCTCTGCGATTTCTTTCAAAAGTATAGAATTACTTGTGATGAGCTGATTCTGGATGAAATTAAATGGCCAGAAGAGCAGCACGAGAAAATGCTTGCGACTTTGAAGCCCGTCAGCGTTAAACAAATCAGCGGGTTTTTAAATGTGTTTTGGGGACTCTCGTCTCCAATTCTGGTAAATTTGACTTCTTTTTTTAGCTTAATATTCTTATTAAAGAAAAATGTGACAGTATTCGTGGATTTTGATCGGGTAGAAGAGGCGGCAAAGAAACTCTTGGCGACTTGTCAACATTTGAAAATTACAGTGCCATTTAAAGGTGATAGAGAAACTTCAAAACAACTTGAATTATATCGAGCAATTCTTTCGGTAAGTTTTGGCCTAAATTCTATATTTCTGTCCCTTTTCAGATTCTTCTTTCCGAGCCTAAACCTCAGCTGCAGCAATTTACATTAGACGTCTGTATAGAACCGTTGAAATTACCATCGAAAAGAGAATTGAAAAATGAATTGAAGAACTTCAGTTTGAAAAAAGTCAACGGAACAGAAACAGAAATACATGCTCATTTAAAATTGCCAGAACATTATCCTAAAGGATCTCGGTGTGAATTTACCCTGAAAAGATTCCAAGAGAGGATGTTTCACCTAAAACAACCGGCTGGAATTATCTTTTTCGAAAGGGGATAACAGATAGAAATCTCCTGTATTTCCGGTTGTGATTTATGGCTAGTCTTGTCCTTCTTTATCGGATTACTTTGTTTTACTGTTACATTCCTGCAATATTGTGATTTATTTTGTAAATAAAGATTTTCTGGTCTCGCCAGAAGTTTTGGCTCAACGGTTCTGATCCTATGTTACTTACCTTTGTTTCTTTTTCTTTTTGACAGAATGTTGAAGTTCAAACGAACTTTTTCGTTTTCAAAAAGCCAGCCAATCTTCTGCCTCCTCCCCCAAAACCGACTGCTTTTCAGATTTTAGCACCATGGATTCAATTTCGGCTGATTACAATCCCATGCAATCCAAAAGACAAAGGCTAGAGTTTGATGAAAAGCGATTGTCCCCATTCCCGTTATTTGAGCTAAACGATACAAATCTAGTAAAAGTACTCCAAAAGGTATTTGTCCCGCTTACTTTTATACAATTCCCAGATTCAATCAAGAAGTTTCCGCCGTATACAACAAACCACATGGGATATGTGGGGATATGTCCAAAGAAATTCAAAAGTTTCCGTTTTTACGGAAGGCAAATTCTTTTTGAATGTTCAACGAGACGCGGAAGATCCGGAAAAATTGTTTTGTTTTGGTCACGAGCAATATGGATCTTCGGTAAAAGTTGATGCAAAAGGTCTATATGCATCTCGACTGGCTAGTCTTAAAATAAGCAGTTAGTTTGATCCCTTTTATTAATTAATTTTATCATTTTTACAGATGTCAATACTTTGTTAACCCAGCGTCTATTGGATTTTGTTCAAAGATACCGAATTACTTGCGATGAATTAATATTCCACGATATCAAATGGGAACAGAAAGAGCAATATGAGGAATTGTTGAAAGTTTTGAAGCCCGTCAGCGTTACACAAATCAGCGGTGCGTTTGATCTTTATGAGGCACTTCATTCGTCTGAAATTCTGGTAAGTTTTCCTCACATTCATTTACTATTCTCTTTAAAGAAAAATGTTAGCATAGTAGTGAGATTTGACTCGGCTGAAATGGTAGCGATGAAACTCTTGGCCAAATACGAAAAGCTGGTAATTACGGTGGCATATGGATTTCGATCAGACAAGATACAGCTTCAGCTATTTAAAAGAATTCTGCAGGTAATTTTTGACGTACAGATTTTACATTTCCTGTCCCTTTTTCAGATTCTCTTCTCCGAGTCGAGACCCAAGTTACAGAACTTTTCATTCGTTTTGAATACAGAACTCAATCGGTTACAGTCTTCAGTGAAATTGAGAGAAGATTTGAGGAATTTTGACTTGGAACGAATTGAAACGACGGGAGAAAAGACAGAAGCTCATTTCAATTTGCCACGAGAAGATTATCCTTTGGGATCTCGATGTGTATTGACACTCAAATGTCGTAGAAGAAGGCGTCTGGGTGTAGACGTGCCGGCTGGAGATATCTTGTTCAAAAGAGGGCCCGTGCCTAACAAGTTGTAAGTGAGATTCCAAGGTGTGTTAGCTGTATTCCAGCTCTCTTTATGAGATCTTAATCTTTTTTTTGTTTGTGTATTCCTGTTATATTTGCATTTGTTGCATTTATCCAAGAATTGTAGTTTGAAATTAAAAAGAGTTTTCAAATAAATTTTTGTTGTGCTTCACCGTTGGTAATCTGAATTGCATCAGATTTCTCTTGATACCCGACTAGTTTATATCTGGAAAACTTCGTGATTGAACGGTCGTTCCAGTAAAAATGAACCCGTTTTGGAGCTCACGGCTCGGCGGCTCAATTCTCTGTCAACTTGTTTACTTGCTAGCATCATGAGCGGCTTTCCTCTTTTTGACCTCGAACCACATCTTCTAGAAAAAGTTATAAGACAGGCAAATTTTCTTCCATTTTGTTTCATTATCAATTCATTTCAGCTTGAAGGGAAAAGTTATATTCGGATGCAACAGACTTGTAAAGATTTAAAGAAGTTTATGGGAAAAATCCGAAAGCTTTCTATCTTTTTTGACGGCCGATTCCAAATTGACATGATTCGCCAGCCAAACAGACCGGAGGATGGACAGAATAACGACTATCCCCGATTCTCCCCAGCTATTATTCTTCAATCTGAGAAGCGAGAAGAGATTAAGAAAATCAATATCGAGTCACTTTTTGATGCCCGGCTCAGCAGTCTTTGGATTCCCTGTAAGTCCTTTCCTTCTTTTTTTATAAATCGAGATTTCCAGCAAGAATCCCTGTTCAACCATTTTGTGATACGGTTAGATCCGTCCGGATAACTTGCCACTTTCTAACAATTTGGAAAACTCCCATGGACAAATGGCACCTGAAGAACCTTTTAAATATTTTGAAACCAAGACAAATTAATTTCCATTGTTATAAATCTACGAACAATTTTGAAGCTCTGTGGGAGTCAGAAACCCTGGTAAGTCTTTCTATATTATATTTTTTAAGCGAAGGTTCTAGAGAAAAGTTCACGTATGTTTGGATCCTCCAGTGGTCGTTAATGCCGTCCCACACATCCTCGCCGCTTTGGAAGATGTCAAATTGCGCGTGGGAATATGTACAATAGCCCAATATCCCATGATTCAAGCTGTTTTACAGGTAATAATTACCAATTTGAGTTATTCACAGCTTTTTTAGATCTTCCTATCTAAGCCTTGGCCAAATCTCCGTCGTTTTGAGTTTTCCGTCGGCTGGTCAATGCCAAATTTCCTCGATGAAGAAGAACTGCGTCTGTTTTTCCCTGGAATCAGGCTAACAAGAGTAGCCGGTCCTGACGCGAGAAGAGTCTATGATTTGGAAGATTTGCCTGAATATATTTCACCAGAATCTTTATGTCAGCTAACTTTGGCTGATAGCGAGCAAGGTGGATGTAGAATTCGCTACATTCGGTAAATCTTGAACTGTAAAATATTTTCTATAGTTATCCGGTTCCGAATTTAAGAAAAACGAATAAACTTAGTGAAATAGAACGTTGTTCCGCAGCTTTGTTAAAAAGTTTATCTAGAACAATATCGAGACAAGTCCTGTCGTTCCATTGAAAACGGTCCTATTCCTCACGGAGCAGCGATTTCTTGCCATAATTTCTATCTGAAATGGCCGGCTTTCCTCTCCTTTATCTAAATCCAACTAATCTAGAAAAAATAATCAGCAAGGTTAGTTTCTCTATAATTTTTTTTCTTTAACCATTTCAGTTAGAAGAAAAAAGTTATTGTCGTCTACAAGAGACATGCAGGGATTTAAAGGATTTTATCGGTTCTAACCAAAAGATTTCTGTCATTTTGGATGGAAAGTTTCACATGCAAGCTTCAAATGTGATGTCTATTATTCGTGAAACTGAATCCATGCATGAATATGAGAATTATATTAGCAAGGTTGACCTGGAAGGGTTTTATGGAACTCGATTGGCTTTACTTTCCATAACCGGTAAATGACTGTTTCTACTTTTACCGCTTTTTAGAAAAACTCCAAGTGAAACAATTGTGTACTCTGATGGTGAAACACCGAATAACTTGCAATCGCCTAATTTTAAAGTCGTACGTAGTCAGGGATCATCTCACAACTTTATTGGATGTATTAAAACCAATCGAAATTGACATACATTGTTGCAATGACAATTTTGAAGCTCTCGTGGAATCCAAAACATTGGTATGTTTTTAATTTTCCTTAAATTTTTTATTTTAGAAAAAGGTACGAGTAGGATTGGACGTCAATGCAGCAGTCGACGCAACGCCGAAATTTCTTGCTTCTTTTGAAGAGGTTAGACTGGACGTTGGACTACATAAAAAAGAGCAATTCAACGAGTTGAAAGCCGTTTTACAAGTACGAAAAAAAAACCAAGATATCGTAGTTATTTCTAGGGTTTCCTCTCCCAATTTTGCCCAAATTTGCGTCGTTTTGAGTTTTCTGTTGCATGGCGAATACGGCCTGGTCCAAGTGAAGCTGAATGGAAGCAAATATTTTATGGACTGAGACTGACGGAGGCTGAGAGGTCTCGTAGGGAAGTTGTCTTCATTTTGGATGATTTACCACAACATTTTCTCCCTGAATCATTGGTTCAATTCATAATAATGCCTCAAGGAGCTGGTCGATGTCAAATACGTTTTATTCGAAACCATGATCCCGCCAGATGACGTATTGCCGGAATTCCTGTATCAGTTTCCAAGAAATAAATCTCGGTTTATCATGGTGCCCTCAAATGCCAAATCGCTACTTTTCATGGAATCTGTCACAAGATTCTCTCTGCTTGCTTTTGAATGCTTTGAAACGAATAAGATCATAGAAAAAAACTTACACAGAGTTTGTTTGTACTTTAATTGGAAATTTTAAAATACGAGTAAAACTTGGATATGAGACAAAACCTCGTCACTACAACAATAAAGCAAGTAGAAAGCTATTTGGGGTCATCATCAGTTTTCTCTTCCGTTGGTTCGGCATTTTCTGGAATAACAGAAAACTAGGGAAATCAAGAATGCTTACCCAATCGCTTCTGGCGTCTCTTCATCCTCCTTAGTCTTCTGATCATCTCAAGTTTGTTGTTTTCTTCTGTCTCATCGTGCCCTTCCAATTTTTTTGCTTCTTGCTCTGCCACAAGCTCTGCTTCTTCAAATCTTTCCTGGGCTTTTATCACCTTTGTTGCTTTATACTTAGCGCCGTCATCATAAAGGCGGTGGGCTTCAGCCACTACCTGAAGGTGTTTATTAAACAAAGAAAAGAAAAAGGACAAACCGATGTGAATTGAGGAAATTCCTTGGATATGTCCTTGACATCCTGGCCCACACTGTTAAGTTGGAAGTAAATTCTAGGCGTGCTCGTGTCGTAGATCAACGCGGCTCCAAATCTTTTCTGACAAGCGACGACTTTAGCATAGAAGAAACTAGACAGGCTCTTGTCTTCTTTTGGCAGACACAGGCTCAAAAATATCCGGCTATCCCATAAACTTGGAATCTTTTCAGTTTGTGGTTTTAATTGAATCCAATCATGAGAAACTGAAGAAAATCGGCAAATCAAAGAGAAAAAAAGCGACTTACTTTCTCGTGGTTGACCAATTTTTTCCTTATGTAATTCAGTAATTGTAAAGATTTCTGGATGTTTTTTGAAGAATCTTTTCATTTCAGCGAGATCGGGAAGTCTTTCCCAGAAATACTCAGAATACAAGCCGTCTCCTTTATAGGGAAGCCCGGCCAAGCTAAAAAAATTGAAAAAATAGGGAAATTTGACTTGCTTATTTCGAATTTGTCGAAGATTCACGCCGTCCTGGAAAGAAGCGATGAAGCAGACAATGGAAGGAAAATAACGCCTAAAATATGGGACATTTGATTCTAATTTGTAGATGGAATTACCTCATGCCGTACGAAGTATTCTGAACTTGATCGCCTTCATAAATTGTAAAGAAATGGCTATGGCTCTTCATGAAAGATTCAAATTCTTCTGCAGTCATAGTCTGGAAAAAGGAAGCAATGAATAAAAAAACTGAAGTAAACTAACATCCTTCTTCTTATCAGTGTTGAAATGGTTTAGACAGGTGAGTAAGACGGAGAGAGAAGCAGAACCTTCACAGAGAATAGTCGCAATGAGCTGGAAAGAATAAAATTATGGGAAAAGTATAAAATCAGCCAATGAGGCTAAAATTGAGAGGAAACTTGGCTATCAATCGACAGAAATGTTCATTTAGTCGATTTCTCAATTCAACGGATGATCGGGCTTGATCCGCAAAGATGCGGGATTTCAAAATTTGGCTAACTTCTTGGATTCACTTTCAAAATTTAGAATTCCGCGTCCCTGTGGATCAAGCCAGATAATCGCCGGGACAGGAAACCGAATATTAGACCCTTTTGCTCCCTTTTCATATTTTCATTAAGTTCTGTAAATAAAAAATAAGTAAAACGGCTAACTTCGAGTGTTCCCTTCTCTTGTTCAATTTGTTTTTCAGTGAATTGAGGTGTATATTGGTCGAGTAGACATCGTTCATATCTTGTCCGATATTGCCTAGAAATCTCCTCAAAACTCGAAATGTTTGCACTTACCTATCCTCAAATAAGATGGACATAGGATTACGAGGGTGGTCAAGCTGATAAGCATTTCTGCAATACAATTGAAGTTATTGAAATAACAAAAACAAACCGCGGTTGATGTTCTGGGTATCTTGGAAGCGGCGGTGGTCTATTTGTACCAAGATCTTCTCCCATTTTGTTGTGGGAATTTTTCTGAATCCAAATATAAATATTTTCATTTCAAAAAGGATAAAAAAGCGGGTAAAGGCGGAAAAATAGGGAGGTTTGGATAAATTCTTGTTCGAATTTGATGATGAAAACGCGCTCTGATCGTAATCTGCCAACTAGAATCCGTCTTCAACTAGCCTTTTTTTAGTTGAATTGGAACCAAGGAACTGCTAGGCTTGCAGAACAACAGCCTCGATAATAACGGAAACGCCGTAAAATCATTTTTTTTCCAAATGGAAAAGCAAGTTCTCTAATTATCGGAATTTGCCCATTTTGACGTCTTTTTCGCTTCAGAATATTGCAGATTTCAAGATGATTTCTTATCAAAAAATCGATTTTTCTGGTCTAACCATTATTAACACAAGGAAGGAGTCCTATGGAACGATATTATTTCATCAGAAGGTGCAAAAACTTCGTCTCATGTCCCAGAAGTTCGTTTCGATGTGATCACATCTGCACACAATTTTTGCACGGAGGTTTCTTGTGTTCTACTCGATGTGTTCCTTTCTTCTTTTTCCCACGTTTTCACATGCGCTTCAGGGGGTAAAGTTCACGAATCGCTGTGATAAACATTCCAGGAACCGGGAACATAACAGCATCTGATAAAATTAGAAGCGATTGCAAGGAATTAGACGTTCCAAAAATATTTTCAAAACAGCTTAATGAACCGAAGAAAACATTAATTCCCTAATTCGATATCGGAAAACAACAGAAATTACCCATATTTATTATAAAAGCACGGGAGGAATATGTACGGAGAATGTACAATATGTACAATTAGGAAAATATGTACAACCAGTAGGGAAAATTGCAATAATCCAAAAGATGATTAGAAGAATTTTGTCAGAACAAATTTCTGATAATTGATGAGGGATTCCAGGAGAGGAATCAAATCGGCGGCTTCTTCGTCGGTAGGGTTCTGACTTGCATAAGTCGACAGCTGAAATTACTTTGCTTTAAAGAAACTACAGTACAACTTGCCTTGAGGATGTTGCTCCTCGGATCATAGGTAAGCCATCCCCAGCCAGATTCTTGTAGGGCAAAACCGGCCTCCGATAAGGCTTCTTGCATTTCGAGAGAAATATTCGCTTTCTGGAAGGAAATTCTCATTTAAATGAATTTGAGGGGTGTAAAGAAGTCAAGGGACAAAAAACATACCGTAATTATGAGCAATTTGGGGAGGAAAAACGTATAAAATAGGCTGTACCTCAATCGAAGTATGCAGCCCTTCATCCAGCACTTCTGCTTCTGGCTGGTGGCTCTTTCCCTTTACCAGGATTATCCATAGAACCGATGGATTAAGTTTGAGGTTGCTCTGTTGTGAAGATATGGCCTTTTGGACACTTCCTGAAAACATTTATAATTTCAAAGTCCTATTTGAAGGACAGAATTCCTCTTGGGAGTCCCATGAAAACGGAAATCGGCACCTGTTGCCTGGTCAATAGCCCAAAAAAATCCACTTACCACTAGCAAAGGCTTCTTGGAGTTGATCTTCTATCTGTCGATCCGCAGATTTTGTGGATTCTATCATTTCAGTAGTGATCTCTGACTCCAAGGAAGACGGAAATTGGGATGGGAGATCGGGCAAGCTGTGTCGATGTCTAATTCTTCTTGCCGCGACACCAGCATAACTGACGGACGTTCGAATTATCGGGAGCATCCTGGAAATTTTTTTTACTTTTAAAAAAGAAGCACGGAAAAAGGCAAAAGCAACAGCACAAATAATTTTAGGAGGATGGGTCGAGACAAAGTTGCCCTCTTGTTTGTCGTCCCCTTTTGCAAAATTATCGATTAAAAATTCGAAAATATTACAAAATACAGAAAACTATCATTTAGATAAGAGAAAATATAAAAAACTGGCTGGAAAGGGCAATGTTTTCGAGGCAAAATGAGACCACGTTGGCGGCGTCTGGCCCCGAGACCCGGCACATGTCAGCCAGCGCCTTCCATGTGGCGGTCGTGGTGGATGTTCACATGGCCGTCGAAAAATAAGGCGGAGGGGTTTCCCCTCGAGATCTTAGACAGAAGAAAACAGCCGGCGAACAACAAGTGCGAAGAGTGCAGAAGATCGGCCACGGCGCCGGGTTTCGATTTTTCGGGCGCATGGCAAATAGTAAACAACAGCTGATTTACCTTCTTTTTGAACCTTTTTCTACGCATTTTCTCCTAGTTTTCCCCATTTTGATTCAAAAATAGGATTAGGAGTAAGTTGAAGAGCGGCAAAAACAAGAATAAAGCCGTCTTATCAAATGCGCTGTTTGTTCAGCTTGTGCAGAATTTATTGCAATAACAAAACTGCAAATACCCGAGATCAGATGACTTTTGGATCATTTACTCTGTGTTTTATTCCGTAACCCATGTGAAAATGGATGAAAGAACAATGTCCAGTGATTAAAAAGGAGGGAAAGGATCAAAATAAGTTGTTTATCGGCGAGGGGACCCCTTCCCGTCATTGTCCCACTGTTATTTTGATGTTTCCCGTCATTTTTCCTCTTTTTCGTTTTCCCAATTGAATTTTTTCCCAAAATCATGTGAAAAATCCCTAAAAGCCTTGTATTTATCCGGAAATACCTCAATTGTTTGACCAACGTGGAGAATTGCTGGACGACAGCAATTTGACAGCTCGCACGAATGTCGGAGCTGACTGTCCCGTTCCTTTCCGACGCCCACATTCATTTTTCAGCATCTTTTCAGAAATTCTTCCCCCGGCAGAACCATGCTGACAAAACTTCTATAAAAAGGCCAAAGAGCGGCCCCGCGGTTATGACGAGGAACTCGCCCGCTCTGCCAATTGACCTCTAAACCAGATTTTCTCTTCCTCTTTCCTCTTATAATGTGGTGGAAATGGTACTAATTGCGATCTGGGAGTTATTTTGCCGGCTTGGCTTTTATGTTTGCTTTCTGAATCCATTAAATGACCACATTTTTTGATTAGAAGCTAGGAAATTTTGTTCTATTTTGGAGATTTATCTTCCCCCAGACCACAATTCTGTTTTTCTACAGCCAGTCTAAAGATAACGGCTATTTTTGTGCTTGAGAAAGCTTTCAATATTGTTATGTCCCCGTGTAAGGTTAGACACAACACAAAGATGATTTCTCGAACACAGAGAAACTAGTAGACAGTAATATAATTTTATTAACTCAGAACAATAATATAAAAACCGTATTACACGGTAACGAGAAAAGGGAATCTAACTGAATAGATAAAAACGAGGTCACGCGAAGTGACAAAAAGGAATGGCGCGCAAATACAAAATAAGGCGCCAAATATACAATTTGAAAATAAATGAAATCGTTGAGCTTACACTCAACATCTCCCTTTTTAAGAGGAGAAGTATGGGGAGACAAAACAAAAGATAAGGGACCTAATAAGGGAAAATTATATAAACCAAAAGACTTATCAATATGTTAGACGATCGGGTTTCTTGATAGTCCGTGTGCTTCGTCGTAGTTCTTGCTTCTTGGGAGAGATCTTGTCATCGACGGTCGGAGCTCGCTGGATGATTGGATCTTCTTTTGGAGCTGGTCCTTTGTCTTCATGTTTCGTCTTGGTCGGCTCGGAAGGTTGGATCAAGTTGAATGAATGGAGCAGAGCATTATAATTTTCTCTGTCCGGTTGGTCATCTGGCGCTTCCTTTCGATGCCTCATCTGGTTAGCATGCGCGTGATGGTGGTGACCGTCGACGTCGACTACATAGTTCGACTTTCCTTTTATTTCTTCGATCTTGCCTTTTACCCAATGCCATTGATTTCCTTGATGTTTTTGAAACCAAACCAAGTCATTTAGAAGAAAGAATTTCGGTTTGACACCGTGTTTCTTGTCAAATTGGTCTTTCATCTGGGAGTCGTCTCGACTAGCAATGTTCCGTTCTTGTGGAATCATTAAACTCAACGTTGTGCGAATATTTCTGCCATAGAATAATTCTGCTGGTGTTTTACCATTTGCTGATGGACAAGGTGTCGACCTGTAGGTTAGAAGGAATTTATTTAGAAGGGTTGCGTTTACATTGCCTTCTCCTCCCCCTTTTATCTTTTGAAATCCTCTTTTCAAGGTGTCGACGAATCTTTCGGCTCGTCCGTTACTTTGCGGATGATATGTTGCCGTTCTAATGTGCTGGATTCCATTTGATTCACAGAGAGTTTGGAATTCTCTTGACGTGAATTGTGATCCATTGTCCGAGATAATTGTCTCGGGAAGTCCATTTCTAGAGAAAATTTCTTCCAACAGTCGGACAGTGGCGATCGCTGAGATAGATTTTGTTATTAGAACCTCAGGCCACTTTGAAAATGAGTCGACTACTACTAGAAAATAGAGTCCATTTATGGGTCCTGCATAATCTATATGGATCCGTTGCCATGTTCTTTCAGCGGCTGGCCATGGTTGTAAAGGAACTTTTCTTTCCTGCTTCGCTGCTCGTTGGCAGTTACTACAATGGTTGACGTAATCTTCGACATTTTTGTCTAATCCTGGCCAATAAACGTATCTTTTGGCTAATTGTTTCATTCTTACAATGCCTGGATGTCCGCGATGGATTTCCTTTAATACTCTGGACCGAAGAGCTATTGGAATTGTCACCTTTTCTTCCAATAATATGCAATTTTGCACGATCGACAACTGATGTCGTTTTTCATAGAATGATTTATATTCCACGTCTCCTTTGAATTTATGGAGATGATGCCATTGTTGGCTATTGATACATTTTCGTAAACATTCGAAAAATGGGTCAATTTGCGACGCTTTTGCTATATCTTTAGCAAGGAGTGGTAATTGTCTTATTGTTTTGTCGAAATCTATTACGACAGATGCTTCAATTTGGGAAATAACAACGTCTTCGTCGCCTTTCGGGGCGGAGGACATCAGCCTCGACAGTCCATCGGCTTGTCCGAATTTCGTCGTCTGTACGTATTCCAGTGAGAAGTCATAGCCAAGTAATATTGTGCCCCATCTCAATAATCTATTTGCAGAGTGAGTTGGCAGTCCAGTTTTCTTTCCATAAATGGCTAATAATGGTTTATGATCTGTCCTTAGGATGAATTTTCGTCCAAGGAGATATTTATGGAATTTTTTAACTGTTGTGACCAGGACGAGAGCTTCTTTCTCTATTTGACCATAGTTCTTCTCGGCGGATGTCAGAGCTTGTGACGTGTGGTGTATTGGTTTTTCAGATCCATCTGGAAAACGGTGAGATATTACTCCTCCGATTCCATACTCACATGCGTCTGCTGCGACAATAATCGGTAATTTTGGATCAAAATGACAAAGATTTAGATCTGACGACAGTAAATCTATTAGATTTCTGAATGCTGCATTGCATTTCTCGTCCCAAAACCATTTAGTATCTTTATGGGTGAGCATATCCAGGGGTCCACGAAGTCTTTTCACTCCGGGAAGGAAATTTCCATAATAGGATACGAGTCCTAAGAATGATTTCAATTGTGTTACATTTTCAGGTGGTTTCATCTTTACCAACACTGCTATTTTTCCTGGATCGGGTTTTCGTCCCTTTTCGTTGACAATATATCCTAGAAATTTAATTTCTTTCTGGAGAAAGGAGCATTTGTCTAATTTCAATCGAAGACCATATTCAGCTATACGGCGGAATAATGCGTATAAATTTTGGTCATGTTCTTGTCGAGTACTTCCTGTGACTAAAATATCGTCAAGGTAAGTAGCCACTCCAATGAGCCCAGTGCACATCTTATTCATCAAATGTTGAAAGATGGCGGGAGCGGTCTTTATACCAAAAGGCAATCTGTTGTATCGGTATAAACCTCTGTGGGTGTTGATTACAACCATATCCTTTGATGATTCTTCCAATTCAAGTTGGAGATAAGCGTCAGAAAGGTCAATTTGGGAGAAGAATTTCCCTCCATTCAGTGATGCAAAAATATCATCTGCTGTGGGAAGCGGGTACGGATTGTCGAGGAGAGCCTCGTTTAGTCCGGTACTGAAGTCAATGCATACTCTGACTTTTCCACTCGCCTTTTTCATGACGCAAACAATGGGTGCTGCCCATTTGCTGTAAGTTATCGGCTCTATTACTCCAAGTTGCAAAAGTCGGTCGATTTCCGTTTCAACTGCTTCTTTGGCAGCATATGCAACTGGTCGACAAGGACAAAATTTTGGTGTTGCATCCTTTTTTAGTTTTAGGCTAACCTTTTCCTTTGTACAGGTGCCAAGTCCCTTTTCAAAAATTTCAGGGAAGTCTCTATGGACTGATAATTCTATACTCTGTGATTCGATGGATTTTATGTATCCAAGACGTTCTAATCCTTCATTATGTCGCGTCGATTGTGTCATCCAATCTAGACCTAGGAGATTTTCTCCTTTTTCCATGACGTAGGCTACTCCTTGGTAGATTTTCTCGTCGATGGTGAAGTTACAGTCTAATTCTCCCTTGCAATTGTGGGTAGATTTGTTTGCGGTATAGAATTTTCTCGTTGATTCACGAAGTTCAGGTTTTCCCATTATTTTCCAGCTGTTTATGTCTATGGTGGTGATATCTGCACCAGAATCTGCTTGGAAAGTGAGAGGAGTACCATTTACAAAGATATCGGTGTATCTTCTGACCGAATTTATCGATGATGGCTGCATTTCCTCGGGCGATGTCGACTTCATTTCGACTGCTCTTATGTGGGGATCCTTTTTATTGTTTTGCCGTTGGTTTATTCCATTTTTACGGGCAAGATTTGGGTGTTTTTTATAGCATTCCTCAATATTATGGCCTGGACGTTTACAATAGTCACAGTATTTTGTCGATGACTTGTTGTCTTGTCGACGATATCCCTTGTTGTTGCTCGACGGGCGGGCATTTTTGTGGCTTGCGAAGGACTTTGGTTTGCCATGGGAATTATGGATTTGTTGAATACTTGAAGATGCATTCTTTGATATCAGATCGCTGTCTACTTTATACGTTCTGAGGTTTTTCAGTTCGCGAATAATATCCTGGAGGGTTATTTTTGTTTCCTGTTTACGCGCCTTGTCGGCGTAGGATAACAGATATGGCAGATGTTCTTTATCTTCTCTGCTCTTCAACCCGACTAAAAATCTTAGAATTTTATAACCTTCGATGTCGATGTCATTCATAACCTTGTGAAATCGCTCATTTATTCTGTCTCCGTACATTTGGTCGTCCTCGAGAGGTGACTTATCAAATGCAGATGTCCAACACGTGTATTGCCTGGTAAACATTGATATCTGAATGTCAAAAATCTCTTTCAGAATCTTTACGGCGTCAGAAAATTTTAGTTCCTTTGGCTTTTCAGGAAGTACATGACTTTCGAAACGTTTATAAGCTTCGTCATCCAATTTTCCTAGAAGTAGCCGTAATCGGGCGGCATCATCGAGTGACTTTCCATCAATGGTAAAGATATCCTCATAACGGGTATACCAATCGTCAAACGATACTTCTGATTCAGGAGTGAATGAAAAAGTAGGAATTCTTTTGTCCAAATCGCCAAGGAGTCGTACAGAATTAGGGTTCACTGAAGGTTGCCCATCTTCTGTGGTAATCTGGGTCTCAAGGGTTGCCAGACGTTCGCTTTGTTGGGTCATCATTTGTTGTTGTTGAGCAAGCATTTTTTGCATCAATTCAACGACTTGTGCGAGCTTTTCCTCAGTATTCTTCTTTTCCCAATTGAATTTTTTCCCAAAATCATGTGAAAAATCCCTAAAAGCCTTGTATTTATCCGGAAATACCTCAATTGTTTGACCAACGTGGAGAATTGCTGGACGACAGCAATTTGACAGCTCGCACGAATGTCGGAGCTGACTGTCCCGTTCCTTTCCGACGCCCACATTCATTTTTCAGCATCTTTTCAGAAATTCTTCCCCCGGCAGAACCATGCTGACAACACTTCTATAAAAAGGCCAAAGAGCGGCCCCGCGGTTATGACGAGGAACTCGCCCGCTCTGCCAATTGACCTCTAAACCAGATTTTCTCTTCCTCTTTCCTCTTATAATGTGGTGGAAATGGTACTAATTGCGATCTGGGAGTTATTTTGCCGGCTTGGCTTTTATGTTTGCTTTCTGAATCCATTAAATGACCACATTTTTTGATTAGAAGCTAGGAAATTTTGTTCTATTTTGGAGATTTATCTTCCCCCAGACCACAATTCTGTTTTTCTACAGCCAGTCTAAAGATAACGGCTATTTTTGTGCTTGAGAAAGCTTTCAATATTGTTATGTCCCCGTGTAAGGTTAGACACAACACAAAGATGATTTCTCGAACACAGAGAAACTAGTAGACAGTAATATAATTTTATTAACTCAGAACAATAATATAAAAACCGTATTACACGGTAACGAGAAAAGGGAATCTAACTGAATAGATAAAAACGAGGTCACGCGAAGTGACAAAAAGGAATGGCGCGCAAATACAAAATAAGGCGCCAAATATACAATTTGAAAATAAATGAAATCGTTGAGCTTACACTCAACATCTCCCTTTTTAAGAGGAGAAGTATGGGGAGACAAAACAAAAGATAAGGGACCTAATAAGGGAAAATTATATAAACCAAAAGACTTATCAATATGTTAGACGATCGGGTTTCTTGATAGTCCGTGTGCTTCGTCGTAGTTCTTGCTTCTTGGGAGAGATCTTGTCATCGACGGTCGGAGCTCGCTGGATGATTGGATCTTCTTTTGGAGCTGGTCCTTTGTCTTCATGTTTCGTCTTGGTCGGCTCGGAAGGTTGGATCAAGTTGAATGAATGGAGCAGAGCATTATAATTTTCTCTGTCCGGTTGGTCATCTGGCGCTTCCTTTCGATGCCTCATCTGGTTAGCATGCGCGTGATGGTGGTGACCGTCGACGTCGACTACATAGTTCGACTTTCCTTTTATTTCTTCGATCTTGCCTTTTACCCAATGCCATTGATTTCCTTGATGTTTTTGAAACCAAACCAAGTCATTTAGAAGAAAGAATTTCGGTTTGACACCGTGTTTCTTGTCAAATTGGTCTTTCATCTGGGAGTCGTCTCGACTAGCAATGTTCCGTTCTTGTGGAATCATTAAACTCAACGTTGTGCGAATATTTCTGCCATAGAATAATTCTGCTGGTGTTTTACCATTTGCTGATGGACAAGGTGTCGACCTGTAGGTTAGAAGGAATTTATTTAGAAGGGTTGCGTTTACATTGCCTTCTCCTCCCCCTTTTATCTTTTGAAATCCTCTTTTCAAGGTGTCGACGAATCTTTCGGCTCGTCCGTTACTTTGCGGATGATATGTTGCCGTTCTAATGTGCTGGATTCCATTTGATTCACAGAGAGTTTGGAATTCTCTTGACGTGAATTGTGATCCATTGTCCGAGATAATTGTCTCGGGAAGTCCATTTCTAGAGAAAATTTCTTCCAACAGTCGGACAGTGGCGATCGCTGAGATAGATTTTGTTATTAGAACCTCAGGCCACTTTGAAAATGAGTCGACTACTACTAGAAAATAGAGTCCATTTATGGGTCCTGCATAATCTATATGGATCCGTTGCCATGTTCTTTCAGCGGCTGGCCATGGTTGTAAAGGAACTTTTCTTTCCTGCTTCGCTGCTCGTTGGCAGTTACTACAATGGTTGACGTAATCTTCGACATTTTTGTCTAATCCTGGCCAATAAACGTATCTTTTGGCTAATTGTTTCATTCTTACAATGCCTGGATGTCCGCGATGGATTTCCTTTAATACTCTGGACCGAAGAGCTATTGGAATTGTCACCTTTTCTTCCAATAATATGCAATTTTGCACGATCGACAACTGATGTCGTTTTTCATAGAATGATTTATATTCCACGTCTCCTTTGAATTTATGGAGATGATGCCATTGTTGGCTATTGATACATTTTCGTAAACATTCGAAAAATGGGTCAATTTGCGACGCTTTTGCTATATCTTTAGCAAGGAGTGGTAATTGTCTTATTGTTTTGTCGAAATCTATTACGACAGATGCTTCAATTTGGGAAATAACAACGTCTTCGTCGCCTTTCGGGGCGGAGGACATCAGCCTCGACAGTCCATCGGCTTGTCCGAATTTCGTCGTCTGTACGTATTCCAGTGAGAAGTCATAGCCAAGTAATATTGTGCCCCATCTCAATAATCTATTTGCAGAGTGAGTTGGCAGTCCAGTTTTCTTTCCATAAATGGCTAATAATGGTTTATGATCTGTCCTTAGGATGAATTTTCGTCCAAGGAGATATTTATGGAATTTTTTAACTGTTGTGACCAGGACGAGAGCTTCTTTCTCTATTTGACCATAGTTCTTCTCGGCGGATGTCAGAGCTTGTGACGTGTGGTGTATTGGTTTTTCAGATCCATCTGGAAAACGGTGAGATATTACTCCTCCGATTCCATACTCACATGCGTCTGCTGCGACAATAATCGGTAATTTTGGATCAAAATGACAAAGATTTAGATCTGACGACAGTAAATCTATTAGATTTCTGAATGCTGCATTGCATTTCTCGTCCCAAAACCATTTAGTATCTTTATGGGTGAGCATATCCAGGGGTCCACGAAGTCTTTTCACTCCGGGAAGGAAATTTCCATAATAGGATACGAGTCCTAAGAATGATTTCAATTGTGTTACATTTTCAGGTGGTTTCATCTTTACCAACACTGCTATTTTTCCTGGATCGGGTTTTCGTCCCTTTTCGTTGACAATATATCCTAGAAATTTAATTTCTTTCTGGAGAAAGGAGCATTTGTCTAATTTCAATCGAAGACCATATTCAGCTATACGGCGGAATAATGCGTATAAATTTTGGTCATGTTCTTGTCGAGTACTTCCTGTGACTAAAATATCGTCAAGGTAAGTAGCCACTCCAATGAGCCCAGTGCACATCTTATTCATCAAATGTTGAAAGATGGCGGGAGCGGTCTTTATACCAAAAGGCAATCTGTTGTATCGGTATAAACCTCTGTGGGTGTTGATTACAACCATATCCTTTGATGATTCTTCCAATTCAAGTTGGAGATAAGCGTCAGAAAGGTCAATTTGGGAGAAGAATTTCCCTCCATTCAGTGATGCAAAAATATCATCTGCTGTGGGAAGCGGGTACGGATTGTCGAGGAGAGCCTCGTTTAGTCCGGTACTGAAGTCAATGCATACTCTGACTTTTCCACTCGCCTTTTTCATGACGCAAACAATGGGTGCTGCCCATTTGCTGTAAGTTATCGGCTCTATTACTCCAAGTTGCAAAAGTCGGTCGATTTCCGTTTCAACTGCTTCTTTGGCAGCATATGCAACTGGTCGACAAGGACAAAATTTTGGTGTTGCATCCTTTTTTAGTTTTAGGCTAACCTTTTCCTTTGTACAGGTGCCAAGTCCCTTTTCAAAAATTTCAGGGAAGTCTCTATGGACTGATAATTCTATACTCTGTGATTCGATGGATTTTATGTATCCAAGACGTTCTAATCCTTCATTATGTCGCGTCGATTGTGTCATCCAATCTAGACCTAGGAGATTTTCTCCTTTTTCCATGACGTAGGCTACTCCTTGGTAGATTTTCTCGTCGATGGTGAAGTTACAGTCTAATTCTCCCTTGCAATTGTGGGTAGATTTGTTTGCGGTATAGAATTTTCTCGTTGATTCACGAAGTTCAGGTTTTCCCATTATTTTCCAGCTGTTTATGTCTATGGTGGTGATATCTGCACCAGAATCTGCTTGGAAAGTGAGAGGAGTACCATTTACAAAGATATCGGTGTATCTTCTGACCGAATTTATCGATGATGGCTGCATTTCCTCGGGCGATGTCGACTTCATTTCGACTGCTCTTATGTGGGGATCCTTTTTATTGTTTTGCCGTTGGTTTATTCCATTTTTACGGGCAAGATTTGGGTGTTTTTTATAGCATTCCTCAATATTATGGCCTGGACGTTTACAATAGTCACAGTATTTTGTCGATGACTTGTTGTCTTGTCGACGATATCCCTTGTTGTTGCTCGACGGGCGGGCATTTTTGTGGCTTGCGAAGGACTTTGGTTTGCCATGGGAATTATGGATTTGTTGAATACTTGAAGATGCATTCTTTGATATCAGATCGCTGTCTACTTTATACGTTCTGAGGTTTTTCAGTTCGCGAATAATATCCTGGAGGGTTATTTTTGTTTCCTGTTTACGCGCCTTGTCGGCGTAGGATAACAGATATGGCAGATGTTCTTTATCTTCTCTGCTCTTCAACCCGACTAAAAATCTTAGAATTTTATAACCTTCGATGTCGATGTCATTCATAACCTTGTGAAATCGCTCATTTATTCTGTCTCCGTACATTTGGTCGTCCTCGAGAGGTGACTTATCAAATGCAGATGTCCAACACGTGTATTGCCTGGTAAACATTGATATCTGAATGTCAAAAATCTCTTTCAGAATCTTTACGGCGTCAGAAAATTTTAGTTCCTTTGGCTTTTCAGGAAGTACATGACTTTCGAAACGTTTATAAGCTTCGTCATCCAATTTTCCTAGAAGTAGCCGTAATCGGGCGGCATCATCGAGTGACTTTCCATCAATGGTAAAGATATCCTCATAACGGGTATACCAATCGTCAAACGATACTTCTGATTCAGGAGTGAATGAAAAAGTAGGAATTCTTTTGTCCAAATCGCCAAGGAGTCGTACAGAATTAGGGTTCACTGAAGGTTGCCCATCTTCTGTGGTAATCTGGGTCTCAAGGGTTGCCAGACGTTCGCTTTGTTGGGTCATCATTTGTTGTTGTTGAGCAAGCATTTTTTGCATCAATTCAACGACTTGTGCGAGCTTTTCCTCAGTATTCTTCTTTTCCCAATTGAATTTTTTCCCAAAATCATGTGAAAAATCCCTAAAAGCCTTGTATTTATCCGGAAATACCTCAATTGTTTGACCAACGTGGAGAATTGCTGGACGACAGCAATTTGACAGCTCGCACGAATGTCGGAGCTGACTGTCCCGTTCCTTTCCGACGCCCACATTCATTTTTCAGCATCTTTTCAGAAATTCTTCCCCCGGCAGAACCATGCTGACAACACTTCTATAAAAAGGCCAAAGAGCGGCCCCGCGGTTATGACGAGGAACTCGCCCGCTCTGCCAATTGACCTCTAAACCAGATTTTCTCTTCCTCTTTCCTCTTATAATGTGGTGGAAATGGTACTAATTGCGATCTGGGAGTTATTTTGCCGGCTTGGCTTTTATGTTTGCTTTCTGAATCCATTAAATGACCACATTTTTTGATTAGAAGCTAGGAAATTTTGTTCTATTTTGGAGATTTATCTTCCCCCAGACCACAATTCTGTTTTTCTACAGCCAGTCTAAAGATAACGGCTATTTTTGTGCTTGAGAAAGCTTTCAATATTGTTATGTCCCGTGTAAGGTTAGACACAACACAAAGATGATTTCTCGAACACAGAGAAACTAGTAGACAGTAATATAATTTTATTAACTCAGAACAATAATATAAAAACCGTATTACACGGTAACGAGAAAAGGGAATCTAACTGAATAGATAAAAACGAGGTCACGCGAAGTGACAAAAAGGAATGGCGCGCAAATACAAAATAAGGCGCCAAATATACAATTTGAAAATAAATGAAATCGTTGAGCTTACACTCAACATCTCCCTTTTTAAGAGGAGAAGTATGGGGAGACAAAACAAAAGATAAGGGACCTAATAAGGGAAAATTATATAAACCAAAAGACTTATCAATATGTTAGACGATCGGGTTTCTTGATAGTCCGTGTGCTTCGTCGTAGTTCTTGCTTCTTGGGAGAGATCTTGTCATCGACGGTCGGAGCTCGCTGGATGATTGGATCTTCTTTTGGAGCTGGTCCTTTGTCTTCATGTTTCGTCTTGGTCGGCTCGGAAGGTTGGATCAAGTTGAATGAATGGAGCAGAGCATTATAATTTTCTCTGTCCGGTTGGTCATCTGGCGCTTCCTTTCGATGCCTCATCTGGTTAGCATGCGCGTGATGGTGGTGACCGTCGACGTCGACTACATAGTTCGACTTTCCTTTTATTTCTTCGATCTTGCCTTTTACCCAATGCCATTGATTTCCTTGATGTTTTTGAAACCAAACCAAGTCATTTAGAAGAAAGAATTTCGGTTTGACACCGTGTTTCTTGTCAAATTGGTCTTTCATCTGGGAGTCGTCTCGACTAGCAATGTTCCGTTCTTGTGGAATCATTAAACTCAACGTTGTGCGAATATTTCTGCCATAGAATAATTCTGCTGGTGTTTTACCATTTGCTGATGGACAAGGTGTCGACCTGTAGGTTAGAAGGAATTTATTTAGAAGGGTTGCGTTTACATTGCCTTCTCCTCCCCCTTTTATCTTTTGAAATCCTCTTTTCAAGGTGTCGACGAATCTTTCGGCTCGTCCGTTACTTTGCGGATGATATGTTGCCGTTCTAATGTGCTGGATTCCATTTGATTCACAGAGAGTTTGGAATTCTCTTGACGTGAATTGTGATCCATTGTCCGAGATAATTGTCTCGGGAAGTCCATTTCTAGAGAAAATTTCTTCCAACAGTCGGACAGTGGCGATCGCTGAGATAGATTTTGTTATTAGAACCTCAGGCCACTTTGAAAATGAGTCGACTACTACTAGAAAATAGAGTCCATTTATGGGTCCTGCATAATCTATATGGATCCGTTGCCATGTTCTTTCAGCGGCTGGCCATGGTTGTAAAGGAACTTTTCTTTCCTGCTTCGCTGCTCGTTGGCAGTTACTACAATGGTTGACGTAATCTTCGACATTTTTGTCTAATCCTGGCCAATAAACGTATCTTTTGGCTAATTGTTTCATTCTTACAATGCCTGGATGTCCGCGATGGATTTCCTTTAATACTCTGGACCGAAGAGCTATTGGAATTGTCACCTTTTCTTCCAATAATATGCAATTTTGCACGATCGACAACTGATGTCGTTTTTCATAGAATGATTTATATTCCACGTCTCCTTTGAATTTATGGAGATGATGCCATTGTTGGCTATTGATACATTTTCGTAAACATTCGAAAAATGGGTCAATTTGCGACGCTTTTGCTATATCTTTAGCAAGGAGTGGTAATTGTCTTATTGTTTTGTCGAAATCTATTACGACAGATGCTTCAATTTGGGAAATAACAACGTCTTCGTCGCCTTTCGGGGCGGAGGACATCAGCCTCGACAGTCCATCGGCTTGTCCGAATTTCGTCGTCTGTACGTATTCCAGTGAGAAGTCATAGCCAAGTAATATTGTGCCCCATCTCAATAATCTATTTGCAGAGTGAGTTGGCAGTCCAGTTTTCTTTCCATAAATGGCTAATAATGGTTTATGATCTGTCCTTAGGATGAATTTTCGTCCAAGGAGATATTTATGGAATTTTTTAACTGTTGTGACCAGGACGAGAGCTTCTTTCTCTATTTGACCATAGTTCTTCTCGGCGGATGTCAGAGCTTGTGACGTGTGGTGTATTGGTTTTTCAGATCCATCTGGAAAACGGTGAGATATTACTCCTCCGATTCCATACTCACATGCGTCTGCTGCGACAATAATCGGTAATTTTGGATCAAAATGACAAAGATTTAGATCTGACGACAGTAAATCTATTAGATTTCTGAATGCTGCATTGCATTTCTCGTCCCAAAACCATTTAGTATCTTTATGGGTGAGCATATCCAGGGGTCCACGAAGTCTTTTCACTCCGGGAAGGAAATTTCCATAATAGGATACGAGTCCTAAGAATGATTTCAATTGTGTTACATTTTCAGGTGGTTTCATCTTTACCAACACTGCTATTTTTCCTGGATCGGGTTTTCGTCCCTTTTCGTTGACAATATATCCTAGAAATTTAATTTCTTTCTGGAGAAAGGAGCATTTGTCTAATTTCAATCGAAGACCATATTCAGCTATACGGCGGAATAATGCGTATAAATTTTGGTCATGTTCTTGTCGAGTACTTCCTGTGACTAAAATATCGTCAAGGTAAGTAGCCACTCCAATGAGCCCAGTGCACATCTTATTCATCAAATGTTGAAAGATGGCGGGAGCGGTCTTTATACCAAAAGGCAATCTGTTGTATCGGTATAAACCTCTGTGGGTGTTGATTACAACCATATCCTTTGATGATTCTTCCAATTCAAGTTGGAGATAAGCGTCAGAAAGGTCAATTTGGGAGAAGAATTTCCCTCCATTCAGTGATGCAAAAATATCATCTGCTGTGGGAAGCGGGTACGGATTGTCGAGGAGAGCCTCGTTTAGTCCGGTACTGAAGTCAATGCATACTCTGACTTTTCCACTCGCCTTTTTCATGACGCAAACAATGGGTGCTGCCCATTTGCTGTAAGTTATCGGCTCTATTACTCCAAGTTGCAAAAGTCGGTCGATTTCCGTTTCAACTGCTTCTTTGGCAGCATATGCAACTGGTCGACAAGGACAAAATTTTGGTGTTGCATCCTTTTTTAGTTTTAGGCTAACCTTTTCCTTTGTACAGGTGCCAAGTCCCTTTTCAAAAATTTCAGGGAAGTCTCTATGGACTGATAATTCTATACTCTGTGATTCGATGGATTTTATGTATCCAAGACGTTCTAATCCTTCATTATGTCGCGTCGATTGTGTCATCCAATCTAGACCTAGGAGATTTTCTCCTTTTTCCATGACGTAGGCTACTCCTTGGTAGATTTTCTCGTCGATGGTGAAGTTACAGTCTAATTCTCCCTTGCAATTGTGGGTAGATTTGTTTGCGGTATAGAATTTTCTCGTTGATTCACGAAGTTCAGGTTTTCCCATTATTTTCCAGCTGTTTATGTCTATGGTGGTGATATCTGCACCAGAACCTGCTTGGAAAGTGAGAGGAGTACCATTTACAAAGATATCGGTGTATCTTCTGACCGAATTTATCGATGATGGCTGCATTTCCTCGGGCGATGTCGACTTCATTTCGACTGCTCTTATGTGGGGATCCTTTTTATTGTTTTGCCGTTGGTTTATTCCATTTTTACGGGCAAGATTTGGGTGTTTTTTATAGCATTCCTCAATATTATGGCCTGGACGTTTACAATAGTCACAGTATTTTGTCGATGACTTGTTGTCTTGTCGACGATATCCCTTGTTGTTGCTCGACGGGCGGGCATTTTTGTGGCTTGCGAAGGACTTTGGTTTGCCATGGGAATTATGGATTTGTTGAATACTTGAAGATGCATTCTTTGATATCAGATCGCTGTCTACTTTATACGTTCTGAGGTTTTTCAGTTCGCGAATAATATCCTGGAGGGTTATTTTTGTTTCCTGTTTACGCGCCTTGTCGGCGTAGGATAACAGATATGGCAGATGTTCTTTATCTTCTCTGCTCTTCAACCCGACTAAAAATCTTAGAATTTTATAACCTTCGATGTCGATGTCATTCATAACCTTGTGAAATCGCTCATTTATTCTGTCTCCGTACATTTGGTCGTCCTCGAGAGGTGACTTATCAAATGCAGATGTCCAACACGTGTATTGCCTGGTAAACATTGATATCTGAATGTCAAAAATCTCTTTCAGAATCTTTACGGCGTCAGAAAATTTTAGTTCCTTTGGCTTTTCAGGAAGTACATGACTTTCGAAACGTTTATAAGCTTCGTCATCCAATTTTCCTAGAAGTAGCCGTAATCGGGCGGCATCATCGAGTGACTTTCCATCAATGGTAAAGATATCCTCATAACGGGTATACCAATCGTCAAACGATACTTCTGATTCAGGAGTGAATGAAAAAGTAGGAATTCTTTTGTCCAAATCGCCAAGGAGTCGTACAGAATTAGGGTTCACTGAAGGTTGCCCATCTTCTGTGGTAATCTGGGTCTCAAGGGTTGCCAGACGTTCGCTTTGTTGGGTCATCATTTGTTGTTGTTGAGCAAGCATTTTTTGCATCAATTCAACGACTTGTGCGAGCTTTTCCTCAGTATTCTTCTGTTCTACATCTTCTTTAGCCATTTTAGAAGAAAAAGTAACGTTCCTATAAGGTTACGTATACTCTGAATGACTTTATATTCTTTCTTGGAGGATCAGTAGATATTTGTGAGCGTATCGATAGATATCGCTACACGACCAAGCTTCTAATCTCAGAAAATCCAATTATTAATTGAAAGTCTGATAAAAAAGAAGGGTCAGTGCTTGCTCTTACTGTTACAAGACACTATTACAATTTCAAGTCGAAAAGATGATACGTCTATCAAAAATTCGAGTGTTGAAAAGGTTTTTAGTGACTGCTCAATTTAATTGTTACAGATCACAAATCTCTCTCGATCAATGAAACTATTAGCACGTTCACTAATAATTTCAACTGAAAGAAGGCAAATTGTGTGATGCTAATATGCTTTTCACACTAGAAAAATTTTGTTCCGGTATTATTCGAGCTTTATTTCAAGTTGTCGTCGCCAAATATGCGATAACCGTGGTCGCCAATTATGTTATGTCCCCGTGTAAGGTTAGACACAACACAAAGATGATTTCTCGAACACAGAGAAACTAGTAGACAGTAATATAATTTTATTAACTCAGAACAATAATATAAAAACCGTATTACACGGTAACGAGAAAAGGGAATCTAACTGAATAGATAAAAACGAGGTCACGCGAAGTGACAAAAAGGAATGGCGCGCAAATACAAAATAAGGCGCCAAATATACAATTTGAAAATAAATGAAATCGTTGAGCTTACACTCAACAAATATCTCCAGGGAATCTATTTGACAACAGTAATTAGAGCGAAAAAACTATGAGGTTTTATCGAGACTGCCCGTGGAAAAAAGAAACCCTCACTATTTTCTTTTGCTGCCCTCATTTGCTCGTTCAGAAATTTGCAATTTTGATAACTGAACCAGAACCACAAAAGTACAGACTAAAATCTGGGCTAAATTAAACCACGCGGTAGACTTTCTGCGGTGGCGTGGTGGTGCGTTCTAGTAATCTCTATCTCTCTGTCCCCCTGGAGTTTCCCCTTATTTGCCTATCATGCCACCCTCTCAATTGCCGTCATTTTCCCACGATTTTCTTCATTCGATTTTCTCTAAAACATGAAAAGACGCGAAAAACCGTCATCTTGACAGAATCTCGGCCGCTTTTCGTGCTTTTCGACAAGTTGATGCTGTCTTGACTGCCCAAGATGACATGGCTTATGATCTCTGAAAGGTAAACATAGTGTAATCTTTGTTCTCGTCCCTCTAACACGGCTTTGATTATCTTAATTCTTTGTCACCTTCTCTTTCTCTAATTATTTTGTCATTGTTTCAGAAAATTTCTTCCAAATCTGATGAAAACTATGCTCAAGTCAATGCTCGGTGGTCAAAGGTTCATTTTTTTCCAACTTTTCTAATTCTTTCAATTTCCAGCAATCGTAACTGTTCAAAAGGACCTAAATTTGATACAAATGATCCGAAACAGAAGGAATTGCATGAACTTTACGCCCCAGAACCTCGTGTTGCTGATAAGAAAGGCGTCGACCTTCTCCATGATCCCCATCTCAATAAGGTGGGCATTTTCTATTAGAAGCAACTATTTTTTGGAAACTTTTTAGGGAACTGCCTTCACCCTCCAAGAACGTCAAATCCTCGGGATTCATGGCCTTCTGCCGCCGACTTTCGCCGATCAAGAACAACAGGCACTGCGTTTGATGCAAATTCTTCGAGATGCTGACAGTGATCTTGAACGGTAGGGTTTGTTCTAGTTATGTGGTATATTTTCATTTTTCAGATATATGATTCTCGAAGGAGTACATGAGCGTAATTGTAAGCTGTTTTACTACGTGATCAGCAATAATATCAAAGAACTTTTGCCAATTGTCTATACCCCAACTGTCGGTAAAGCCTGCCAGAAATACGGAAATATCTACCGTAATCCAAAGTAGACTTCTGTTTTTCTCCAATTACTTCCTCTTTCAGGGGTATTTATATAACAATCAATGATAACAGCATCAGTAAAATTTATCAAATTTTAAGCAATTGGCCATCTAAAGATGTCCAGGTAGGAGCCTGCAATAGTTTCAATTTTTAAAATTCCAGGCTATTGTTGTGACAGATGGTGAGAGAATCCTCGGATTGGGTGATCTAGGCACTTATGGAATTGGAATTCCTATTGGAAAATTGCATCTGTATGTGGGTTTAGCTGGAATTCGACCAGATCATTGTCTCCCGATTTGTATTGATGTTGGAACGGATAATGAGGTAAATTAGGATGGCTACAATAATTTAGGGAGTCTAAATTTTGAAATTTGGGGCCTATATGTGCTATTTCCAAAGTTTGTTCAGCAAAAATAAGCTCAATCCTTGCAAATATCCTAGTTTCAAAATTACTGGACAGTAAAATTCAATGTTTTCACCATCGTTCCAGCAAATTTCCCTTTCCAGAAACTTCGCAATGATCCCTTCTACACGGGTCTCCGTCAGAAACGCGTTCGAGGAGAAGAATATGATCGTCTCTTGGATAATTTCATGGCCGCCTGTACCAAGCGTTTCGGCCAAGATACTTTGATCCAATTTGAAGACTTTGGAAATAGCAATGCTTTCCGCCTGATGCACAAATATGAGGATAAATATTGTACATTCAACGACGATATTCAAGGTACTTTTGCTTATAGAAACGTAGCTTAAGGAGCTAATTCCAGGAACAGCATCTGTAGTGACTGCCGGCCTGTTGTCCAGTATCCGTATCACAAAGAAAAAATTGGCTGATATGAAGATTGTCTTCTTTGGAGCTGGAGAAGCTTCGATTGGAGTAGCCGAGTTATGTATGCAACAAATTAGGGAAGAAGGTCTCTCCGAAGAAGAGGTTGGGATCTCTTTTTCTTTTTAATTGAAATATTCTAGGCTCTCGAGAGGATCTTTATGATGGACAGTAAAGGATTGATAACCAAGAGTCGAATGGATTCATTAAATGAACAGAAGAAGAAAT
Source organism: Oscheius sp. DF5033 (assembly GCA_964036215.1). NCBI lineage: Eukaryota > Metazoa > Nematoda > Chromadorea > Rhabditida > Rhabditidae > Oscheius > Oscheius sp. DF5033. The sequence goes on along the minus strand of CAXIWN010000002.1, from coordinate 4,401,837 downwards.
ATGCCAGGGATCACAAAGAGATCAAAGAACTTATCGACGTTGTCAAGGAAATCAAACCACAAGCAATTATTGGTCTCTCAACGATTGGTGGAGCTTTCTCCGAAGAAGTTATTAAAGAAATGGCCAAGATTAACGAGCGACCAATCATTTTTGCCCTTTCGAATCCTACAGACAAGTCGGAATGTACTGCTGAAGAAGCCTATAAACATACTGATGTCAGTTTTTGCCATTTTCCTAGTAATATTGGCGTTTTCAGGGCAAAGCCATCTTTGCATCTGGCAGCCCATTTAAAGATGTTAAAATGAATGGAAAGACATTTAAACCAGGACAGGGAAATAATTCGTATATTTTCCCAGGAGTTGCCCTGGCTTGTGTCATGTTCAAATTGAAGAGAGTTCCCAACAAACTCTTCCTTATTGCAGCTAATGTATGTTTTTATTAAAATTTTGACGTAATTTCTATTTAGGTCCTTGCTAAAGAAGTCAGTGAAAAATCCCTGAATCAATATTCAAGAATTTATCCAAGTCTTCGTGATTGTCACAAAATTTCAGTGAAAATCGCCACAGAGGTTCATTTTTCCGTTGGAAATTTCCATTCAAATTATTTCCAGATTGGAAAATATGCGTATACCCATAATTTGGCCAGTTATCATCCAGAACCCGAGAATAAGGAACTCTTCATCTGGGAAAAATGCTACAATACGGAATATGATGATTTGATCCAAAAGGGCTACGATTGGCCGGAAGAGGCCACAAAGATTGCCGGCGGATTTACACATGATCATGGAGGAGACACCACTGATGAAGAATAGACGGCTATCTGTCCACGTGTTTTAGTAGCTTTTCCTGGATATTTTTAACCTGTGATCTATTTCATTAACCATCTATTTTATACAGTATATAGTGTTGTATCTTCTTCGCTTTTAATAATAAAATTTATTCGAGTTTAACCCATTTTTCTCAAAATTTGTTCCGCGGTAACCTGTCATCGAACAAAGCAAGAAAACGATCCATCTTTTGTTCCTAGAAAGCCGTTCTAGGTTCAAACATCGCAAAGTGACGACGGTTAGTCATCGGTAATCGGGAGAAGCAACTTGAGTCCATTGTATAAACAGGCACAAGACACAAACCGCATGACTCATAACTGTCCTTTTAACCAGAAAAAAGAAAGACTGTTCTTCATTTTCTCCTAGCTGCACTGTTCATTTTGCAAAATGGGAATATGGCAATGTTTTTGCCGTCTACGCCATAGGCGACATTTTCCTTTGTTGGATGTTCCAGTCCATCTACAGGAGAAGATTATCTCTAAGGTTTGGCGCCATTTTTCTTCTCTAAAGTTGTAGGTCGATCAAAAGAGCTATTTTCGACTCCAACGGACCTGTAAATATGTCAAACATTTGGCCAGAAACAGTCAATATATTAAAGTTTTTGTGGAATTTCCTGACTGTAGGACTGCACTACAAGAGGATGCCAGTGGGACTTTTCAGTTTCTCTTAAGAAAATCGAAATGGAATGGGATTGTAAAAGTTAATGAACATTTCTATGAAATGCCTTACGGTGTTATATTTAATTTGATCCATTTTCCTCCTGGTTAGCTGCCTCCCTTAAAAAATTTAGCTGATTTCTAGATGTTCACAATAATTTTGAGGTTTTCTGTGGTTTATTGAAAAAACATCGGATTTCATCAAAATCGCTGTGTATCGTGCCAAGCCTTCAAAATTTAAGTGGAGCACAATACCTGGAACTGACCAGAATATTGAGACCGAAATGTTTGAAATGTTTTGGCGATTTAGAATCTTATGAAGAAATGCTTCGATTTTACAAATTTGTAGGTTTAAATTTATCACTGATCCTTTCTTTTAGGAAAAAATTGAAGTCGACATCGAAAATCGTTTGTCGGATCAATGGGACGAGATAGCCGGAATAACCAAGAAATTATTGTCCATTGCACCACACGTGAAACTGAGAGTTCATCCAAATTCCCTGGATGAAAATGGGCTGGCCAATTTTCTCATAGACTTTCTTGAGGTAAAACTTTACTGTATTTTAATAATCTTACGATTTAGCGGCTAAATTCTGAAGAATTTCCTATCCTTCAAAAATTTAAATTTGTTATGAGATTCAGCCTCATATATCCGAATATTCTGACAATTGACAAGCTATTGAAGATATTCCGAAGGCCAAATGTTAGATTTAAAGCCAGCTCGATCTTCTGGAATGAAGACGATCTTGGTATTCGTGAGGGGAATATTGATATTCACATTCGCAATCGGCAAAGTAGGTGCCAAATCGTCTTGAAAACTACACACTTGTATGATACGGAGAGCGTTACTACTTCTACTATTATTCAACATTTACAAATCCAATATGAAAAAAATCCTCCACGGAAGGTATCACCAAGGGAAAGAATTGTGACGGGCTACGGGCATTCGTCCTTTTTTGGTATTAGTCGATTCTGACTAGGAACACGTTTTATTAGTCGAATTGTTGCCTGCAAATAAATTTTCTTTTATATTGGTTGCATAATATTAATAAAAGTCTCCAGTTTATTTTGATATTCTCTTATTCTTGCTCTTCAACTTGTTGGCCACCTGCTAAAGATATAGATTTTTTTTAAATTTTATTCGGGATAAGACTATTTTGACGGGAGACCCTGAGAAGACTCGTCTCATAGTTGAAATCGTAGTTTTAAAATAAATTTTATTTCATATTGGCTGTGAAAATATTATTAATAAAAGTTTCTAGTTCATTTTGATACTCGTCGTATTCTTCCTTGTCAGCTGCCTGATTACTATCAAGCCATCGAAGAATTTCGTCACATTTCGAGGCAATCCTTCTGTGATTTTCTTCCGAAATCAAGTCTTTCAGCTGAAAACGAAGAACTTTTATTGGAAAATAGCCCCACCTCTCCATTTTCTAGTGTTCTTTTCATATTAAGAGCATAGCTTTCTAGTGACTCTCTCGATTGGATGCTTTCCTCCCCATTGTCATCCTTATAATTTCTAATTTCTCCCGCCATTCTTTCAATTTCTCCCTCAGACAAGCGACTCTTGGTGATTTGGACTTTGTTTGTCTTTCCAGTAGAAAGTTCCTTTGCAATAACGTTTAGGATACCATTGGCATCGATATCGAAAGTAATCTGGAAGGGAAACACTTAAAAATCGAAGAGGATACCTCAATTTCAGCATCTCCTACTGCTGAAATACCGGAAAGCTCTAATTTCCCAAGGAGATTATTATCCCGGGTCATAGCTCTTTCTCCCTCAAAGATTTGAATAACGATACGAGAATCATGATTGGTGATAAAATGACCTCTAGTGAAGGTTTGTGACGTCTTTGTGGGAATTGTCACGTTTCTCTGAAAATAGTATGAAAATTTGGATACTGTATTGAAACAAACCTTGATAATGGTAGTCGTAACTCCTCCAGCGGTTTCAATTCCTAGAGAAAACGGCGTAGCGTCCAAAAATATCATGTCCTCCAGGAGTGGGGATTTATCAGCAGACAGTATAGCAGCTTCAAATGCCGCTCCAATCGCGACGCCTTCTTCCGCATTCACAGATTTGTTCAGTTCCTTGCCGTTGAAAAATTCGGATAGAAGTTTTTGAATCATAGGAAGTCGTGTAGATCCTCCGACCAGGACGATGTCATGAATTTGGCTTTTCTCCATTTTACCGTCTCGGAGCGCTTTTTCTACTGGTTCCAGGGTTTTTCGAAAGAGGTCGGCGCATAGTTCTTCAAATCGACCACGTGTTAAACTTGTGTAAAGATCCTTTCCATCTAATAAAGAGTCAACTTCGATGGCAGCCGAATTATTAGTTGAGAGCGTTTTCTTCGCCTGTTCACAAGCATTTCGAAGACGTATCATAGCCCTCGAATCAGATGAGATATCCTTATCGTATCGTCGTTTGAATTCCGCCACGCAATTTTCAACCATTCTGCTGTCAAAATCTCGTCCCCCGATGTTATCGCCAGCAATTGCGTTGACTTCGAACACAGTGTCTTCGATTGTAACGATTGAAACACTACAGAATCCTGCTCCTAGATCGAAAACGAGGACGTTATGTTCAGAAAAGCTCTTTTTCATTCCAAAAGTTAGGGCGGCTGCTGTAGAATCGGTGATAATTCGAAGAACGCCGAGTCCTGCGACGGCCGCTGCGTCTTTTGTTGCTTGGCGCTGGGCGTCATTGAAGCAGGCGGGAACTGTTATGACAGCATTCTGGGAAACATTTTACTGAAATTTAGAGAAATTCCTACCGTAACAGGCTGCCCCAGAAATTCTTCAGAAATTGCCTTCATTTTATGAAGTACCAGAGCTGAAACCTCCTTGGGGGCCACGATTTTCCGCTCTTCTTTAAATTTCACTAGTATTTTTGGCTTGGATGAGTCATTGACCAGTTCGAAAGGCCAGTATTTTCTATTCGATTGAACTATTGGATCAGTAAATTTATGGTCAATTAGCCGCTTGGCATCTGTAAGATTGTTTCCGATAAGGCAGAGACCTACCGAAGACAGTGTTCGGTGAATTCATTGCCCCTTGGTTCTTGGCAGAGTCGCCAACAAGTCGTCGAGAACCCGTAAAAGCGACGTAAGATGGCGTCGTACGGCCGCCATCTCCATTCGGGATGACTTCTACTTTTCCATGAGTAAAAACAGCAACACATGAGGAAGACGTACCGATATCTATTCCAATAGCATTAGCTCTCGCTTTTCCTACAAATTTAGATTGAAAATCGCTAGAAAGTTTACGATTGCTGGACGACGAAGATGAACCAGTTGAAGGATAAGTCGCATTGAAAGGCTGTGGTCTTGGAGGAACAGAAGGCTTTTGTTGTGGTCGAGGAGACGGGGTAGGCCCCGATTGTGGAGGAGGGGTAAAATTTTGATGTGGTGATGGAGGTGCAGGCCGAGAAGGAACTTGTGGAAGAGATTGTTGAGGGAGCGGTGGTCTGGGTGACCTGCAAGGATTCGAATAAAAGCACCCTTGGAATCTACTGGAAATTATTACGCTGAAATGCGTAGGTTTCAGCTGGATTTTCCAATCCGAAGACCTCACTCCACCCGCTCAGGTGACTTTCAATGACATTGAAAGCTTCTATACACGTCCTAAAAAATTTGAATACCTCGTAAAAATGGAAATAAAACATACGGAATATAGTCTTTGAGATACGCGAGACGATTCTGCATTTCCAGATAATTTTCTTGGAAATTTACACGTGGCTGCTCAATTGTGTCCAGGGTTCGTTTTATCATCGAACACGAGAGTTGCATCTGTTCCGCTAACATTTGCAGCTCATCCTTTGCCCAGTCTTCTTTCAATTTACCGGGGACATTGACTGTCTGAGATCTAATCGCAAATTCTATTCAGAAAGTCAAAATGACTCACTGAATAGCTTGCATAGTATTGGAATTCCATGAATTTCGCTCAGTTTCTGTATCGTGCCCATTGGCATCAAATCTTAGGCGCTGAAGATTGTCTCTAGCATTTTGCAGACAATTGGTGTAGCGATCGACAGATTGCTCAATTTTGTGAACAATGAAATCTTGTGTCTCTGCTTGTTCCCTAATTAATCCTTCATATAAATTAGCAATCATATAAGGAAACAATCCATCGAGGCAATTTAATATTATCCTAAAAATTTTTGCCATACGGAAAATGGAAAAACTCACCTCAAGCGGGTCTTCAATTCCGCTGAATGTTGGGTGATATTGTTAACAGTTTGTAAAGATAAATAAGTAGCCATTACAGCTTGTCGATGAACGATAGGAGAAGGGGACAAGCGCTTTGAACCAATGAGTTGTTTGCCGAAATACTTGGGGCAAGCTGCCGACCAAGATATACACAATAACCCAGGAATGATTCAGCGCCGATTTTGAAACAGTTGGCCTTGTCGCAAATTTTTGCGCACGCACGTCGTTTTGTTCGAAAAGCTTCTTCCTGCAATCAAACTTTGATTACTCGTAATGAATTCTAACTTAACACCAGAAATGGCTGACCTAATCCTACAAGAGGCACCAAGGATGCAACTGCAATTAAGGTGAGACAACTACTTATCTTTAATTTTAAAGTTTAGGCTAATTTTGACTGGACTTGATGGATTGCCAATTTCTGTACTGGATAAGTTCTGTGAAGGACTCGTGAAAATGGACCAAGCGGCTCATTTGGGATTTGTTCAGGAGACGAATAAATCTGTGATTCGCCTCACCAACAGGCTACAGAATTGTATGAACAGTCTTCAGCAAGTAAAATCCAATGGAAGCGGGCTGGCAACGAGACAGCTAGGAGGAGAGTGGGTTGGTAATGCTCTAAGAACCATAAAGTCAGACATTTCTTATGTGGAAAATGGGAATTCAGGTTAATTACTGACGGTTTACACGACAAACTGTACGAGGAATTGCTGGAGGAACAGGTGAAATGGGTGGCTGAACAGATTCGAATGACATTCGTTTGGATCAAGCAGATCCTAGACACAATGCATTTACCGCGTGCCAATTTTCCTGGCTACTTTCCTTTGCAAAAAGAAGAATATATTGCTGTTTTGAGAAGAAACATTCCGTAACTTTCTTCCACTTTCTTGACTTTTTTTTAGAATCTGTATCGATCGTTTTAATAAAATTGATGATGTGTTAGGAAAGTGGAAACAAATACATGGATGTTCTGATCATTTTGGCGGAAATTATACGGAAGTTAACGGAATGACGAATCCAATTGGACAGAATTTGGGAACTTTAGACAATTTTATGGACCTCATGAACTCTTTGAACATTCTATAGCAATGGACTGGGATCTAATGGAAATTATTTTCGATAATGTTTGCAGATAAATAACGATCTTTTCATTATTTTCCAACCGACTATGACTTCTAATTTCTCATTTTCTTTGTGAAATCTTCCAGCAAACATTCATCGTTGCACAACACAGGCGGAACTTTGTCCAAGTATTTCCGCAAACAAGTCAATTGTTCAAAAAGATCTTCCCGTCTTTCGGTCATTGATTAGCTGCAACATGGCTTCTACTTTATCTTCAGGAACTGTCGACATCATTCGCAGACAAGCCGGTGAACTGAAGACACAACTCGGGTGAGATTTATCTTCTTCTCGATAGAATATCCGCTGCAGACTGATTTTAAATAATCTCGACGGATTTCCATCTTATGTAATAGCTAATCTTTATGAAGGTCTACATAAAGAAGAACTGGAAACGCATAACATGGGGATCAGATACCAACAACAGTCTGTAGCTCGTTATATAAATAGGCTGCAGGATGCTGCCAATAATCTGAAGTACCTGAAATTTGACGGAAGAGGTCAAGAAACCAGGGAACAGCGATCAGAGTGGGGCCGAAATGTTAATAACACTATACAGTGAGTCGTTGTATCATATGACAGATGATCATTTGGTGAGAAATGTACGGAAGTTTTCAGGTCCAACACTGTCAATGTTTTCGGCAATATAAAAGACGAAGTGTTGAAAAACGATCTACAGCTGACAGCAGAGACAATCCAACTTTCCTGTCGTATGATAAAACAGACACTGGATAATATGTACCAACAAACGACTCACTTTCAAGAAAATTCCTATCAAAGACAGAATCAGCTGAAATATTTGAAAGAATATATTCCGCAAGGCCTTTCCGTTTCTCAACTGATGTAAGAAATTCAGAATATGCATCAATTCATACGCCGGAGCAGAAAATGATTTAGGATATTGGAATCAAGTCTTTAGTGGACCGTCTGGCTCGTCGGCCTACTTTTCTGGCCCAGGGCTTTTGGGCCAGGGCTCGTTTAATCCAACTGATGGCATGCTAAACAACCAAATGCAGAAAATGAGAAGAGATCTACAGAATCAATACACCGCAGGATTACTGGACAGCGCCTCAAAATTTGTAAGCGATGTGCATCAGGTTTCTATGAATCACGGCTCAAATTATGGACGACCTTATCGTTTTTACTACTGAGAACAAGATCTTCGATCATATTACCATTGCAAAATAATATCTGTTCGTAAATGCGGAAAATAAAGTTTACCAAAGTTTGGATGCCACTTGGACTGCAAAGTGGAAAAAAATAGGGATCTCAAAATTGGGGCCTAGGCTCCGACAGGCTCGGGCCTTTCATGGTGGAAAATTCAGCAAAATGGTTGTTTCATGGATGAAAATTCCGCAAAATTGTCGTTTCATGGTTGAAATTTCCGCAAAATTGTCGTTTCACGGTTGAAATTTCCGCAAAATTGTCGTTTCATGGTTGAAATTTCCGCAAAATTGTCGTTTCATGGTTGAAATTTCCGCAAAATTGTCGTTTCACGGTTGAAATTTCCGCAAAATTGTCGTTTCATGGTTGAAATTTCCGCAAAATTGTCGTTTCATGGTGGAAATTTCCGCAAAATTGTCGTTTCATGGTTGAAATTTCCGCAAAATTGTCGTTTCACGGTTGAAATTTCCGCAAAATTGTCGTTTCATGGTTGAAATTTCCGCAAAATTGTCGTTTCATGGTTGAAATTTCCGCAAAATCGGCTCGTCACGGTGGAAATTTCCGCAAAATTGTCGTTTCGTGGTTGAAATTTCCGCAAAATTGTCGTTTCATGGATGAAATTTCCGCAAAATTGTCGTTTCATGGTTGAAATTTCCGCAAAATTGTCGTTTCACGGTTGAAATTTCCGCAAAATTGTCGTTTCATGGTTGAAATTTCCGCAAAATTGTCGTTTCATGGTTGAAATTTCCGCAAAATCGGCTCGTCACGGTGGAAATTTCCGCAAAATTGTCGTTTCGTGGTTGAAATTTCCGCAAAATTGTCGTTTCATGGATGAAATTTCCGCAAAATTGTCGTTTCACGGTTGAAATTTCCGCAAAATTGTCGTTTCATGGTTGAAATTTCCGCAAAATTGTCGTTTCATGGTTGAAATTTCCGCAAAATCGGCTCGTCACGGTGGAAATTTCCGCAAAATTGTCGTTTCGTGGTTGAAATTTCCGCAAAATTGTCGTTTCATGGATGAAATTTCCGCAAAATTGTCGTTTCATGGTGGAAATTTCCGCAAAATTGTCGTTTCATGGTGGAAATTTCCGCAAAATTGTCGTTTCATGGTGGAAATTTCCGCAAAATTGTCGTTTCATGGATGAAAATTCCGCAAAATTGTCGTTTCATGGTTGAAATTTCCGCAAAATTATCGTTTCATGATGGAAATTTCCGCAAAATTGTCGTTTCATGGATGAAAATTCCGCAAAATTGTCGTTTCATGGTTGAAATTTCCGCAAAATTGTCGTTTCATGGTTGAAATTTCCGCAAAATTGTCGTTTCATAGTTGAAATTTCCGCAAAATCGGCTCGTCACGGTGGAAATTTCCGCAAAATTGTCGTTTCATGGTTGAGATTTCCGCAAAATTGTCGTTTCATGGTGGAAATTTCCGCAAAATTGTCGTTTCATGGTTGAAATTTCCGCAAAATTGTCGTTTCATGGTTGAAATTTCCGCAAAATCGGCTCGTCACGGCGGAAATTTCCGCAAAATTGTCGTTTCATGGTTGAAATTTCCGCAAAATTGTCGTTTCATGGTGGAAATTTCCGCAAAATTGTCGTTTCATGGTTGAAATTTCCGCAAAATTGTCGTTTCATGGTGGAAATTTCCGCAAAATTGTCGTTTCATGGTTGAAATTTCCGCAAAATTGTCGTTTCATGGTGGAAATTTCCGCAAAATTGTCGTTTCATGGTGGAAATTTCCGCAAAATTGTCGTTTCATGGTGGAAATTTCCGCAAAATTGTCGTTTCATGGTGGAAATTTCCGCAAAATTGTCGTTTCATGGTTGAAATTTCCGCAAAATTGTCGTTTCATGGTTGAAATTTCCGCAAAATTGTCGTTTCATGGTGGAAATTTCCGCAAAATTGTCGTTTCATGGTTGAAATTTCCGCAAAATTGTCGTTTCATGGTGGAAATTTCCGCAAAATTGTCGTTTCATGGTTGAAATTTCCGCAAAATTGTCGTTTCATGGTTGAAATTTCCGCAAAATTGTCGTTTCATGGTTGAAATTTCCGCAAAATTGTCGTTTCATGGTTGAAATTTCCGCAAAATTGTCGTTTCATGGTTGAAATTTCCGCAAAATTGTCGTTTCATGGTTGAAATTTCCGCAAAATTGTCGTTTCATGGTTGAAATTTCCGCAAAATCGGCTCGTCACGGTGGAAATTTCCGCAAAATTGTCGTTTCGTGGTTGAAATTTCCGCAAAATTGTCGTTTCATGGATGAAATTTCCGCAAAATTGTCGTTTCATGGTTGAAATTTCCGCAAAATTGTCGTTTCATGGTTGAAATTTCCGCAAAATTGTCGTTTCATGGTTGAAATTTCCGCAAAATCGGCTCGTCACGGTGGAAATTTCCGCAAAATTGTCGTTTCGTGGTTGAAATTTCCGCAAAATTGTCGTTTCATGGATGAAATTTCCGCAAAATTGTCGTTTCATGGTTGAAATTTCCGCAAAAATCGGCTCGTCACGGTGGTAAATTCCGCAAAATTGTCGTTTCATGGTGGAAATTTCCGCAAAATTGTCGTTTCATGGTGGAAATTTCCGCAAAATTGTCGTTTCATGGTGGAAATTTCCGCAAAATTGTCGTTTCATGGATGAAAATTCCGCAAAATTGTCGTTTCATGGTTGAAATTTCCGCAAAATTGTCGTTTCATGGTGGAAATTTCCGCAAAATTGTCGTTTCATGGATGCAAATTCCGCAAAATTGTCGTTTCATGGTTGAAATTTCCGCAAAATTGTCGTTTCATGGTTGAAATTTCCGCAAAATTGTCGTTTCATGGTTGAAATTTCCGCAAAATTGTCGTTTCATAGTTGAAATTTCCGCAAAATCGGCTCGTCACGGTGGAAATTTCCGCAAAATTGTCGTTTCATGGTGGAAATTTTCCGCAAAATTGTCGTTTCATAGTTGAAATTTCCGCAAAATCGGCTCGTCACGGTGGAAATTTCCGCAAAATTGTCGTTTCATGGTGGAAATTTCCGCAAAATTGTCGTTTCATGGTTGAGATTTCCGCAAAATTGTCGTTTCATGGTGGAAATTTCCGCAAAATTGTCGTTTCATGGTTGAAATTTCCGCATAATTGTCGTTTCATGGTTGAAATTTCCGCAAAATCGGCTCGTCACGGCGGAAATTTCCGCAAAATTGTCGTTTCATGGTTGTAATTTCCGCAAAATTGTCGTTTCATGGTGGAAATTTCCGCAAAATTGTCGTTTCATGGTTGAAATTTCCGCAAAATTGTCGTTTCATGGTGGAAATTTCCGCAAAATTGTCGTTTCATGGTTGAAATTTCCGCAAAATTGTCGTTTCATGGTGGAAATTTCCGCAAAATTGTCGTTTCATGGTGGAAATTTCCGCAAAATTGTCGTTTCATGGTGGAAATTTCCGCAAAATTGTCGTTTCATGGTGGAAATTTCCGCAAAATTGTCGTTTCATGGTTGAAATTTCCGCAAAATTGTCGTTTCATGGTTGAAATTTCCGCAAAATTGTCGTTTCACGGTGGAAATTTCCGCAAAATTGTCGTTTCATGGTTGAGATTTCCGCAAAATTGTCGTTTCATGGTGGAAATTTCCGCAAAATTGTCGTTTCATGGTTGAAATTTCCGCAAAATTGTCGTTTCATGGTTTGAAATTTCCGCAAAATCGGCTCGTCACGGCGGAAAATTTCCGCAAAATTGTCGTTTCATGGTTGAAATTTCCGCAAAATTGTCGTTTCATGGTGGAAATTTCCGCAAAATTGTCGTTTCATGGTTGAAATTTCCGCAAAATTGTCGTTTCATGGTGGAAATTTCCGCAAAATTGTCGTTTTCATGGTTGAAATTTCCGCAAAATTGTCGTTTCATGGTGGAAATTTCCGCAAAATTGTCGTTTCATGGTGGAAATTTCCGCAAAATTGTCGTTTCATGGTGGAAATTTCCGCAAAATTGTCGTTTCATGGTGGAAATTTCCGCAAAATTGTCGTTTCATGGTTGAAATTTCCGCAAAATTGTCGTTTCATGGTTGAAATTTCCGCAAAATTGTCGTTTCATGGTGGAAATTTCCGCAAAATTGTCGTTTCATGGTTGAAATTTCCGCAAAATTGTCGTTTCAATGGTGGAAATTTCCGCAAAATTGTCGTTTCATGGTGGAAATTTCCGCAAAATTGTCGTTTCATGGTTGAAATTTCCGCAAAATTGTCGTTTCATGGTTGAAATTTCCGCAAAATTGTCGTTTCACGGTGGAAATTTCCGCAAAAATTGTCGTTTCATTGGTTGAGATTTCCGCAAAATTGTCGTTTCATGGTGGATATTTCCGCAAAATTGTCGTTTCATGGTTGAAATTTCCGCAAAATTGTCGTTTCATGGTTGAAATTTCCGCAAAATCGGCTCGTCACGGCGGAAATTTCCGCAAAATTGTCGTTTCATGGTTGAAATTTCCGCAAAATTGTCGTTTCATGGTGGAAAATTTCCGCAAAATTGTCGTTTCATGGTTGAAATTTCCGCAAAATTGTCGTTTCATGGTGGAAATTTCCGCAAAATTGTCGTTTCATGGTGGAAATTTCCGCAAAATTGTCGTTTCATGGTGGAAATTTCCGCAAAATTGTCGTTTCATGGTGGAAATTTCCGCATAAATTGTCGTTTCATGGTTGAAATTTCCGCAAAATTGTCGTTTCATGGTGGAAATTTCCGCAAAATTGTCGTTTTCATGGTTGTAAATTTCCGCAAAGTTGTCGTTTCATGGTGGGAAATTTCCGCAAAATTGTCGTTTCATGTTGAAATTTCCGCAAAATTGTCGTTTCATGGTTGAAATTTCCGCAAAATTGTCGTTTCATGGTGGAAATTTCCGCAAAATTGTCGTTTCATGGTTGTAATTTCCGCAAAATTGTCGTTTCATGGTTGAAATTTCCGCAAAGTTGTCGTTTCATGGTGGAAATTTCCGCAAAAATTGTCGTTTCATGGTTGAAATTTCCGCAAAATTGTCGTTTCATGGTTGAAATTTCCGCAAAATTTGTCGTTTCAATGGTTGAAATTTCCGCAAAATTGTCGTTTCATGGTTGAAATTTCCGCAAAATTGTCGTTTCATGGTGGAAATTTCCGCAAAGTTGTCGTTTCATGGTTGAAATTTCCGCATAATTGTCGTTTCATGGTGGAAATTTCCGCAAAATTGTCGTTTCATGGTTGAAATTTCCGCAAAATTGTCGTTTCATGGTGGAAATTTCCGCAAAGTTGTCGTTTCATGGTGGAAATTTTCCGCAAAATTGTCGTTTCATGGTTGAAATTTCCGCAAAATTGTCGTTTCATGGTTGATATTTCCGCAAAATTGTCGTTTCATGGTGGAAATTTCCGCAAAATTGTCGTTTCATGGTTGAAATTTCCGCCAAATTTGTCGTTTCATGGTGGAAATTTCCGCAAAATTGTCGTTTCATGGTTGAAATTTCCGCAAAATTGTCGTTTCATGGTTGAAATTTTCCGCAAAATTGTCGTTTCATGGTGGAAATTTCCGCAAAATTGTCGTTTCATGGTTGAAATTTCCGCAAAATTGTCGTTTCATGGTGGAAATTCCGCAAAGTTGTCGTTTCATGGTTGAAATTTCCGCAAAATTGTCGTTTCATGGTTGAAATTTCCGCAAAATTGTCGTTTCATGGTTGAAATTTCCGAAAATTGTCGTTTCATGGTTGAAATTTCCGCAAATATTGTCGTTTCATGGTGGAAATTTCCGCAAAATTGTCGTTTCATGGTTGAAATTTCCGCAAAATTGTCGTTTCATGGTGGAAATTTCCGCAAAGTTGTCGTTTCATGGTTGAAAATTTCCGCAAAATTGTCGTTTCATGGTTGAAATTTCCGCAAAATTGTCGTTTCATGGTGGAAATTTCCGCAAAATTGTCGTTTCATGGTTGAAATTTCCGCAAAATTGTCGTTTCATGGTTGAAATTTCCGCAAAATTGTCGTTTCATGGTGGAAATTTCCGCAAAATTGTCGTTTCATGGTTGAAAATTTCCGCAAAATTGTCGTTTCATGGTGGAAATTTCCGCAAAAATTGTCGTTTCATGGTTGAAATTTCCGCAAAATTGTCGTTTCATGGTTGAAAATTTCCGCAAAATTGTCGTTTCATGGTTGAAATTTCCGCAAAATTGTCGTTTCATGGTTGAAATTTCCGCAAAATTGTCGTTTCATGGTTGAAAATTTCCGCAAAATTGTCGTTTCATGGTTGAAATTTCCGCAAAATTGTCGTTTCATGGTTGAAATTTCCGCAAAATTGTCGTTTCGTGGTTGAAATTTCCGCAAAATTGTCGTTTCATGGATGAAATTTCCGCAAATTGTCGTTTCATGGTGGAAATTTCCGCAAAATTGTGGTTTCATGGTGGTAAATTCCGCAAAATTGTCGTTTTCATGGTGGAAATTTCCGCAAAAGTTGTCGTTTCATGATGATTTTCGCAAAATTGTCGTTTCATGGTGGAAATTTCCGCAAAATTGTCGTTGTCATTGGATGAAAATTCCCCAAAATTGCGCAAAATTGTCGTTTCATGGTTTTAATTTCCGCAAAATCGGCTCGTCACGGCGGAAATTTCCGCAAAATTGTCGTTTCATGGTTGAAATTTCCGCAAAATTGTCGTTTCATGGATGAAATTTCCGCAAAATTGTCGTTTCATGGTGGAAATTTCCGCAAAATTGTCGTTTCATGGATGAAAATTCCGCAAAATTGTCGTTTCATGGTTGAAATTTCCGCAAAATTGTCGTTTCATGGTTTTAATTTCCGCAAAATCGGCTCGTCACGGCGGAAATTTCCGCAAAATTGTCGTTTCATGGTTGAAATTTCCGCAAAATTGTCGTTTCATGGTTGAAATTTCCGCAAAATTGTCGTTTCATGGTGGAAATTTCCGCAAAATCGGCTCGTCACGGTGGAAATTTCCGCAAAATTGTCGTTTCATGGTGGAAATTTCCGCAAAATTGTCGTTTCATGGTTGAAATTTCCGCAAAATTGTCGTTTCATGGTTGAAATTTCCGCAAAATCGGCTCGTCACGGCGGAAATTTCCGCAAAATTGTCGTTTCATGGTTGAAATTTCCGCAAAATTGTCGTTTCATGGTTGAAATTTCCGCAAAATTGTCGTTTAATGGTTGAAATTTCCGCAAAATCGGCTCGTCACGGCGGAAATTTCCGCAAAATTGTCGTTTCATGGTTGAAATTTCCGCAAAATTGTCGTTTCATGGTTGAAATTTCCGCAAAATTGTCGTTTCATGGTGGAAATTTCCGCAAAATTGTCGTTTCATGGTTGAAATTTCCGCAAAATTGTCGTTTCATGGTTGAAATTTCCGCAAAATTGTCGTTTCATGGTGGAAATTTCCGCAAAATTGTCGTTTCATGGATGAAAATTCCGCAAAATTGTCGTTTCATGGTTGAAATTTCCGCAAAATTGTCGTTTCATGGTTGAAATTTCCGCAAAATTGTCGTTTCATGGTGGAAATTTCCGCAAAATTGTCGTTTCATGGTTGAAATTTCCGCAAAATTGTCGTTTCATGGTTGAAATTTCCGCAAAATTGTCGTTTCATGGTGGAAATTTCCGCAAAATTGTCGTTTCATGGTTGAAATTTCCGCAAAATTGTCGTTTCATGGTTGAAATTTCCGCAAAATTGTCGTTTCATGGTTGAAATTTCCGCAAAATTGTCGTTTCATGGTGGAAATTTCCGCAAAATTGTCGTTTCGTGGTTGAAATTTCCGCAAAATTGTCGTTTCATGGATGAAATTTCCGCAAAATTGTCGTTTCATGGTGGAAATTTCCGCAAAATTGTGGTTTCATGGTGGTAAATTCCGCAAAATTGTCGTTTCATGGTGGAAATTTCCGCAAAATTGTCGTTTCATGGATGAAATTTCCGCAAAATTGTCGTTTCATGGTGGAAATTTCCGCAAAATTGTCGTTTCATGGATGAAAATTCCGCAAAATTGTCGTTTCATGGTTGAAATTTCCGCAAAATTGTCGTTTCATGGTTTTAATTTCCGCAAAATCGGCTCGTCACGGCGGAAATTTCCGCAAAATTGTCGTTTCATGGTTGAAATTTCCGCAAAATTGTCGTTTCATGGATGAAATTTCCGCAAAATTGTCGTTTCATGGTGGAAATTTCCGCAAAATTGTCGTTTCATGGATGAAAATTCCGCAAAATTGTCGTTTCATGGTTGAAATTTCCGCAAAATTGTCGTTTCATGGTTTTAATTTCCGCAAAATCGGCTCGTCACGGCGGAAATTTCCGCAAAATTGTCGTTTCATGGTGGAAATTTCCGCAAAATTGC
Source organism: Oscheius sp. DF5033 (assembly GCA_964036215.1). Taxonomy (NCBI): domain Eukaryota; kingdom Metazoa; phylum Nematoda; class Chromadorea; order Rhabditida; family Rhabditidae; genus Oscheius; species Oscheius sp. DF5033. The sequence continues at coordinate 4,385,575 of CAXIWN010000002.1, read as the reverse complement.
CGTTTCATGGTGGAAATTTCCGCAAAATTGTCGTTTCATGGTTGAAATTTCCGCAAAATTGTCGTTTCATGGTTGAAATTTCCGCAAAATTGTCGTTTCATGGTGGAAATTTCCGCAAAATTGTCGTTTCATGGTTGAAATTTCCGCAAAATTGTCGTTTCATGGTTGAAATTTCCGCAAAATTGTCGTTTCATGGTGGAAATTTCCGCAAAATTGTCGTTTCATGGTTGAAATTTCCGCAAAATTGTCGTTTCATGGTGGAAATTTCCGCAAAATTGTCGTTTCATGGTTGAAATTTCCGCAAAATTGTCGTTTCATGGTGGAAATTTCCGCAAAATTGTCGTTTCATGGTTGAAATTTCCGCAAAATTGTCGTTTCATGGTTGAAATTTCCGCAAAATTGTCGTTTCATGGTGGAAATTTCCGCAAAATTGTCGTTTCATGGTTGAAATTTCCGCAAAATTGTCGTTTCATGGTTGAAATTTCCGCAAAATTGTCGTTTCATGGTTGAAATTTCCGCAAAATCGGCTCGTCACGGTGGAAATTTCCGCAAAATTGTCGTTTCGTGGTTGAAATTTCCGCAAAATTGTCGTTTCATGGATGAAATTTCCGCAAAATTGTCGTTTCATGGTGGTAAATTCCGCAAAATTGTCGTTTCATGGTGGAAATTTCCGCAAAATTGTCGTTTCATGGTTGAAATTTCCGCAAAATTGTCGTTTCATGGTTGAAATTTCCGCAAAATCGGCTCGTCACGGCGGAAATTTCCGCAAAATTGTCGTTTCGTGGTTGAAATTTCCGCAAAATTGTCGTTTCATGGATGAAATTTCCGCAAAATTGTCGTTTCATGGTGGAAATTTCCGCAAAATTGTGGTTTCATGGTGGTAAATTCCGCAAAATCGGCTCGTCACGGCGGAAATTTCCGCAAAATTGTCGTTTCATGGTTGAAATCTCCGCAAAATTGTCGTTTCATGGTTGAAATTTCCGCAAAATCGGCTCGTCACGGCGGAAATTTCCGCAAAATTGTCGTTTCATGGTTGAAATCTCCGCAAAATTGTCGTTTCATGGTTGAAATTTCCGCAAAATTGTCGTTTCATGGTTGAAATTTCCGCAAAATTGTCGTTTCATGGTTGAAATTTCCGCAAAATCGGCTCGTCACGGTGGAAATTTCCGCAAAATTGTCGTTTCGTGGTTGAAATTTCCGCAAAATTGTCGTTTCATGGTGGTAAATTCCGCAAAATTGTCGTTTCATGGTGGAAATTTCCGCAAAATTGTCGTTTCATGGTTGAAATTTCCGCAAAATTGTCGTTTCATGGTTGAAATTTCCGCAAAATCGGCTCGTCACGGCGGAAATTTCCGCAAAATTGTCGTTTCGTGGTTGAAATTTCCGCAAAATTGTCGTTTCATGGATGAAATTTCCGCAAAATTGTCGTTTCATGGTGGAAATTTCCGCAAAATTGTGGTTTCATGGTGGTAAATTCCGCAAAATTGTCGTTTCATGGTGGAAATTTCCGCAAAATTGTCGTTTCATGGTTGAAATTTCCGCAAAATTGTCGTTTCATGGTTGAAATTTCCGCAAAATCGGCTCGTCACGGCGGAAATTTCCGCAAAATTGTCGTTTCGTGGTTGAAATTTCCGCAAAATTGTCGTTTCATGGATGAAATTTCCGCAAAATTGTCGTTTCATGGTGGAAATTTCCGCAAAATTGTGGTTTCATGGTGGTAAATTCCGCAAAATTGTCGTTTCATGGTTGAAATTTCCGCAAAATTGTCGTTTCATGGTTGAAATTTCCGCAAAATCGGCTCGTCACGGCGGAAATTTCCGCAAAATTGTCGTTTCATGGTTGAAATCTCCGCAAAATTGTCGTTTCATGGTTGAAATTTCCGCAAAATCGGCTCGTCACGGCGGAAATTTCCGCAAAATTGTCGTTTCATGGTTGAAATCTCCGCAAAATTGTCGTTTCATGGTTGAAATTTCCGCAAAATTGTCGTTTCATGGTTGAAATTTCCGCAAAATTGTCGTTTCATGGTTGAAATTTCCGCAAAATCGGCTCGTCACGGTGGAAATTTCCGCAAAATTGTCGTTTCGTGGTTGAAATTTCCGCAAAATTGTCGTTTCATGGTGGTAAATTCCGCAAAATTGTCGTTTCATGGTGGAAATTTCCGCAAAATTGTCGTTTCATGGTTGAAATTTCCGCAAAATTGTCGTTTCATGGTTGAAATTTCCGCAAAATCGGCTCGTCACGGCGGAAATTTCCGCAAAATTGTCGTTTCGTGGTTGAAATTTCCGCAAAATTGTCGTTTCATGGATGAAATTTCCGCAAAATTGTCGTTTCATGGTGGAAATTTCCGCAAAATTGTGGTTTCATGGTGGTAAATTCCGCAAAATTGTCGTTTCATGGTTGAAATTTCCGCAAAATTGTCGTTTCATGGTTGAAATTTCCGCAAAATCGGCTCGTCACGGCGGAAATTTCCGCAAAATTGTCGTTTCATGGTTGAAATCTCCGCAAAATTGTCGTTTCATGGTTGAAATTTCCGCAAAATCGGCTCGTCACGGCGGAAATTTCCGCAAAATTGTCGTTTCATGGTTGAAATCTCCGCAAAATTTTTGGTTTCATGGTTGAAATTTCCGCAAAATTGTCGTTTCATGGTTGAAATTTCCGCAAAATTGTCGTTTCATGGTTGAAATTTCCGCAAAATCGGCTCGTCACGGTGGAAATTTCCGCAAAATTGTCGTTTCGTGGTTGAAATTTCCGCAAAATTGTCGTTTCATGGATGAAATTTCCGCAAAATTGTCGTTTCATGGTGGAAATTTCCGCAAAATTGTGGTTTCATGGTGGTAAATTCCGCAAAATTGTCGTTTCATGGTTGAAATTTCCGCAAAATTGTCGTTTCATGGTTGAAATTTCCGCAAAATCGGCTCGTCACGGCGGAAATTTCCGCAAAATTGTCGTTTCATGGTTGAAATCTCCGCAAAATTGTCGTTTCATGGTTGAAATTTCCGCAAAATTGTCGTTTCATGGTTGAAATTTCCGCAAAATTGTCGTTTCATGGTTGAAATTTCCGCAAAATCGGCTCGTCACGGTGGAAATTTCCGCAAAATTGTCGTTTCGTGGTTGAAATTTCCGCAAAATTGTCGTTTCATGGATGAAATTTCCGCAAAATTGTCGTTTCATGGTGGTAAATTCCGCAAAATTGTCGTTTCATGGTGGAAATTTCCGCAAAATTGTCGTTTCATGGTTGAAATTTCCGCAAAATTGTCGTTTCATGGTTGAAATTTCCGCAAAATCGGCTCGTCACGGCGGAAATTTCCGCAAAATTGTCGTTTCATGGTTGAAATTTCCGCAAAATTGTCGTTTCATGGTTGAAATTTCCGCAAAATTGTCGTTTAATGGTTGAAATTTCCGCAAAATCGGCTCGTCACGGCGGAAATTTCCGCAAAATTGTCGTTTCATGGTTGAAATTTCCGCAAAATTGTCGTTTCATGGTTGAAATTTCCGCAAAATTGTCGTTTCATGGTGGAAATTTCCGCAAAATTGTCGTTTCATGGTGGAAATTTCCGCAAAATTGTCGTTTCATGGTTGAAATTTCCGCAAAATTGTCGTTTCATGGTGGAAATTTCCGCAAAATTGTCGTTTCATGGTGGAAATTTCCGCAAAATTGTCGTTTCATGGTTGAAATTTCCGCAAAATTGTCGTTTCATGGTTGAAATTTCCGCAAAATTGTCGTTTCGTGGTTGAAATTTCCGCAAAATTGTCGTTTCATGGATGAAATTTCCGCAAAATTGTCGTTTCATGGTGGAAATTTCCGCAAAATTGTGGTTTCATGGTGGTAAATTCCGCAAAATTGCCGTTTCATGGTGGAAATTTCCGCAAAATTGTCGTTTCATGGATGAAATTTCCGCAAAATTGTCGTTTCATGGTGGAAATTTCCGCAAAATTGTCGTTTCATGGTTGAAATTTCCGCAAAATTGTCGTTTCATGGTTGAAATTTCCGCAAAATCGGCTCGTCACGGCGGAAATTTCCGCAAAATTGTCGTTTCATGGATGAAAATTCCGCAAAATTGTCGTTTCATGGTTGAAATTTCCGCAAAATTGTCGTTTCATGGTTGAAATTTCCGCAAAATTGTCGTTTCATGGTTGAAATTTCCGCAAAATTGTCGTTTCATGGTTGAAATTTCCGCAAAATCGGCTCGTCACGGCGGAAATTTCAGCAAAATTGTCGTTTCATGGTTGAAATTTCCGCAAAATCGGCTCGTCACGGCGGAAATTTCAGCAAAATTGTCGTTTCATGGTTGAAATTTCCGCAAAATCGGCTCGTCACGGCGGAAATTTCAGCAAAATTGTCGTTTCATGGTTGAAATTTCCGCAAAATTGTCGTTTCATGGTTGAAATTTCCGCAAAATTATCGTTTCATGGTTGAAATTTCCGCAAAATCGGCTCGTCACGGCGGAAATTTCCGCAAAATTGTCGTTTCATGGATGAAAATTCCGCAAAATTGTCGTTTCATGGTGGAAATTTCCGCAAAATTGTCGTTTCATGGTTGAAATTTCCGCAAAATCGGCTCGTCACGGCGGAAATTTCCGCAAAATTGTCGTTTCATGGTTGAAATTTCCGCAAAATTGTCGTTTCATGGTGGAAATTTCCGCAAAATTGTCGTTTCATGGTTGAAATTTCCGCAAAATTGTCGTTTCATGGTTGAAATTTCCGCAAAATTGTCGTTTCATGGTTGAAATTTCCGCAAAATTGTCGTTTCATGGTTGAAATTTCCGCAAAATTGTCGTTTCATGGTTGAAATTTCCGCAAAATTGTCGTTTCATGGTGGAAATTTCCGCAAAATTGTCGTTTCATGGTGGAAATTTCCGCAAAATTGTCGTTTCATGGTGGAAATTTCCGCAAAATTGTCGTTTCATGGTGGAAATTTCCGCAAAATTGTCGTTTCATGGTTGAAATTTCCGCAAAATTGTCGTTTCATGGTGGAAATTTCCGCAAAATTGTCGTTTCATGGTGGAAATTACCGCAAAATTGTCGTTTCATGGTGGAAATTTGCGCAAAATTGTCGTTTCATGGTGGAAATTTCCGCAAAATTGTCGTTTCATGGTTGAAATTTCCGCAAAATCGGCTCGTCACGGCGGAAATTTCCGCAAAATTGTCGTTTCATGGTGGAAATTTCCGCAAAATTGTCGTTTCATGGTTGAAATTTCCGCAAAATTGTCGTTTCATGGTTGAAATTTCCGCAAAATTGTCGTTTCGTGGTTGAAATTTCCGCAAAATTGTCGTTTCATGGATGAAATTTCCGCAAAATTGTCGTTTCATGGTGGAAATTTCCGCAAAATTGTGGTTTCATGGTGGTAAATTCCGCAAAATTGTCGTTTCATGGTGGAAATTTCCGCAAAATTGTCGTTTCATGGTGGAAATTTCCGCAAAATTGTCGTTTCATGGTGGAAATTTCCGCAAAATTGTCGTTTCATGGATGAAAATTCCGCAAAATTGTCGTTTCATGGTTGAAATTTCCGCAAAATTGTCGTTTCATGGTTGAAATTTCCGCAAAATCGGCTCGTCACGGCGGAAATTTCCGCAAAATTGTCGTTTCATGGATGAAAATTCCGCAAAATTGTCGTTTCATGGTTGAAATTTCCGCAAAATTGTCGTTTCATGGTTGAAATTTCCGCAAAATTGTCGTTTCATGGTTGAAATTTCCGCAAAATTGTCGTTTCATGGTTGAAATTTCCGCAAAATTGTCGTTTCATGGTTGAAATTTCCGCAAAATTGTCGTTTCGTGGTTGAAATTTCCGCAAAATTGTCGTTTCATGGATGAAATTTCCGCAAAATTGTCGTTTCATGGTGGAAATTTCCGCAAAATTGTGGTTTCATGGTGGTAAATTCCGCAAAATTGTCGTTTCATGGTGGAAATTTCCGCAAAATTGTCGTTTCATGGTGGAAATTTCCGCAAAATTGTCGTTTCATGGTGGAAATTTCCGCAAAATTGTCGTTTCATGGATGAAAATTCCGCAAAATTGTCGTTTCATGGTTGAAATTTCCGCAAAATTGTCGTTTCATGGTTGAAATTTCCGCAAAATCGGCTCGTCACGGCGGAAATTTCCGCAAAATTGTCGTTTCATGGTTGAAATTTCCGCAAAATTGTCGTTTCATGGTGGAAATTTCCGCAAAATTGTCGTTTCATGGTTGAAATTTCCGCAAAATTGTCGTTTCGTGGATGAAATTTCCGCATTTTTGTCGTTTCATGGTGGAAATTTCCGCAAAATTGTCGTTTCACGGTGGAAATTTCCGCAAAATTGTCGTTTCATGGTGGAAATTTCCGCAAAATTGTCGTTTCATGGTGGAAATTTCCGCAAAATTGTCGTTTCGTGGATGAAATTTCCGCATTTTTGTCGTTTCATGGTGGAAATTTCCGCATTTTTGTCGTTTCATGGTGGAAATTTCCGCAAAATTGTAGTTTCATGGTGGAAATTTCCGCAAAATTGTCGTTTCACGGTGGAAATTTCCGCAAAATTGTCGTTTCATGGTGGAAATTTCCGCAAAATTGTCGTTTCACGGTGGAAATTTCCGCAAAATTGCCGTTTCATGGTGGAAATTTCCGCAAAATTGTCGTTTCATGGTGGAAATTTCCGCAAAATTGTCGTTTCGTGGATGAAATTTCCGCATTTTTGTCGTTTCATGGTGGAAATTTCCGCATTTTTGCCGTTTCATGGTGGAAATTTCCGCAAAATTGTCGTTTCATGGTGGAAATTTCCGCAAAATTGTCCTTTCATGGTGGAAATTTCCGCAAAATTGTCGTTTCATGGTGGAAATTTCCGCAAAATTGTCGTTTCATGGTGGAAATTTCCGCCAAATTGTCGTTTCATGGCGGAAATTTCCGCCAAATTGTCGTTTCATGGTGGAAATTTCCGCAAATTGTCGTTTCATGGTGGAAATTTCCGCAAAATTGTCGTTTCACGGTGGAAATTTCCGCAAAATTGTCGTTTCATGGTGGAAATTTCCGCAAAATTGTCGTTTCATGGTGGAAATTTCCGCAAAATTGTCGTTTCGTGGATGAAATTTCCGCAAAATTGTCGTTTCATGGTGGAAATTTCCGCATTTTCGTCGTTTCATGGTGGAAATTTCCGCAAAATTGTCGTTTCATGGTGGAAATTTCCGCAAAATTGTCGTTTCATGGTGGAAATTTCCGCAAAATTGTCGTTTCATGGTGGAAATTTCCGCAAAATTGTCGTTTCATGGTGGAAATTTCCGCAAAATTGTCGTTTCATGGTGGAAATTTCCGCAAAATTGTCGTTTCATGGTTGAAATTTCCGCAAAATTGTCGTTTCATGGTGGAAATTTCCGCAAAATTGTCGTTTCATGGTGGAAATTACCGCAAAATTGTCTTTTCATGGTGGAAATTTGCGCAAAATTGTCGTTTCATGGTGGAAATTTCCGCAAAATTGTCGTTTCATGGTTGAAATTTCCGCAAAATCGGCTCGTCGCGGCGGAAATTTCCGCAAAATTGTCGTTTCATGGTTGAAATTTCCGCAAAATCGGCTCGTCACGGCGGAAATTTCCGCAAAATTGTCGTTTCATGGTTGAAATTTCCGCAAAATTGTCGTTTCATGGTTGAAATTTCCGCAAAATCGGCTCGTCACGGCGGAAATTTCCGCAAAATTGTCGTTTCATGGTTGAAATTTCCGCAAAATTGTCGTTTCATGGTGGAAATTTCCGCAAAATTGTCGTTTCATGGTTGAAATTTCCGCAAAATTGTCGTTTCATGGTTGAAATTTCCGCAAAATCGGCTCGTCACGGCGGAAATTTCCGCAAAATTGTCGTTTCATGGTTGAAATTTCCGCAAAATTGTCGTTTCATGGTTGAAAATTCCGCAAAATTGTCGTTTCATGGTGGAAATTTCCGCAAAATTGTCGTTTCATGGTTGAAATTTCCGCAAAATCGGCTCGTCACGGCGGAAATTTCCGCAAAATTGTCGTTTCATGGTGGAAATTTCCGCAAAATTGTCGTTTCATGGTGGAAATTTCCGCAAAATTGTCGTTTCATGGTGGAAATTTCCGCAAAATTGTCGTTTCATGGTGGAAATTTCCGCAAAATTGTCGTTTCGTGGATGAAATTTCCGCATTTTTGCCGTTTCATGGTGGAAATTTCCGCAAAATTGTCCTTTCATGGTGGAAATTTCCGCAAAATTGTCGTTTCGTGCATGAAATTTCCGCATTTTTGTCGTTTCATGGTGGAAATTTCCGCATTTTTGTCGTTTCACGGTTGAAATTTCCGCAAAATTGCCGTTTCATGGTGGAAATTTCCGCAAAATTGTCGTTTCATGGTGGAAATTTCCGCAAAATTGTCGTTTCATGGTGGAAATTTCCGCAAAATTGTCGTTTCAAGGTGGAAATTTCCGCAAAATTGTCGTTTCATGGTGGAAATTTCCGCAAAATTGTCGTTTCATGGTGGAAATTTCCGCAAAATTGTCGTTTCACGGTGGAAATTTCCGCAAAATTGTCGTTTCATGGTGGAAATTTCCGCAAAATTGTCGTTTCATGGTGGAAATTTCCGCAAAATTGTCGTTTCGTGGATGAAATTTCCGCATTTTTGTCGTTTCATGGTGGAAATTTCCGCATTTTTGTCGTTTCATGGTGGAAATTTCCGCAAAATTGTCGTTTCACGGTGGAAATTTCCGCAAAATTGTCGTTTCGTGGATGAAATTTCCGCATTTTTGTCGTTTCATGGTGGAAATTTCCGCATTTTTGTCGTTTCATGGTGGAAATTTCCGCAAAATTGTCGTTTCATGGTGGAAATTTCCGCAAAATTGTCGTTTCACGGTGGAAATTTCCGCAAAATTGTCGTTTCATGGTGGAAATTTCCGCAAAATTGTCGTTTCACGGTGGAAATTTCCGCAAAATTGTCGTTTCACGGTGGAAATTTCCGCAAAATTGCCGTTTCATGGTGGAAATTTCCGCAAAATTGTCGTTTCATGGTGGAAATTTCCGCAAAATTGTCGTTTCGTGGATGAAATTTCCGCATTTTTGTCGTTTCATGGTGGAAATTTCCGCATTTTTCCCGTTTCATGGTGGAAATTTCCGCAAAATTGTCGTTTCATGGTGGAAATTTCCGCAAAATTGTCGTTTCATGGTGGAAATTTCCGCAAAATTGTCGTTTCATGGTGGAAATTTCCGCAAAATTGTCGTTTCATGGTGGAAATTTCCGCAAAATTGTCGTTTCATGGTGGAAATTTCCGCAAATTGTCGTTTCATGGTGGAAATTTCCGCAAAATTGTCGTTTCATGGTGGAAATTTCCGCAAAATTGTCGTTTCATGGTGGAAATTTCCGCAAAATTGTCGTTTCATGGTGGAAATTTCCGCAAAATTGTCGTTTCGTGGATGAAATTTCCGCAAAATTGTCGTTTCATGGTGGAAATTTCCGCAAAATTGTCGTTTCATGGTGGAAATTTCCGCAAAATTGTCGTTTCATGGTGGAAATTTCCGCAAAATTGTCGTTTCATGGTGGAAATTTCCGCAAAATTGTCGTTTCATGGTGGAAATTTCCGCAAAATTGTCGTTTCATGGTGGAAATTTCCGCAAAATTGTCGTTTCATGGTGGAAATTTCCGCAAAATTGTCGTTTCGTGGATGAAATTTCCGCAAAATTGTCGTTTCATGGTGGAAATTTCCGCATTTTCGTCGTTTCATGGTGGAAATTTCCGCAAAATTGTCGTTTCATGGTGGAAATTTCCGCAAAATTGTCGTTTCACGGTGGAAATTTCCGCAAAATTGTCGTTTCATGGTGGAAATTTCCGCAAAATTGTCGTTTCGTGGATGAAATTTCCGCATTTCTGCCGTTTCATGGTGGAAATTTCCGCATTTTTGCCGTTTCATGGTGGAAATTTCCGCAAAATTGTCGTTTCATGGTGGAAATTTCCGCAAATTGTCGTTTCATGGTGGAAATTTCCGCATTTTCGTCGTTTCATGGTGGAAATTTCCGCAAAATTGTCGTTTCATGGTGGAAATTTCCGCAAAATTGTCGTTTCATGGTGGAAATTTCCGCAAAATTGTCGTTTCGTGGATGAAATTTCCGCATTTCTGCCGTTTCATGGTGGAAATTTCCGCATTTTTGTCGTTTCACGGTGGAAATTTCCGCAAAATTGCCGTTTCATGGTGGAAATTTCCGCATTTTTGCCGTTTCATGGTGGAAATTTCCGCAAAATTGTCGTTTCACGGTGGAAATTTCCGCATTTTTGTCCTTTCATGGTGGAAATTTCCGCAAAATTGTCGTTTCGTGGATGAAATTTCCGCATTTTTGTCGTTTCATGGTGGAAATTTCCGCATTTTTGCCGTTTCATGGTGGAAATTTCCGCAAAATTGTCGTTTCATGGTGGAAATTTCCGCAAAATTGTCGTTTCATGGTGGAAATTTCCGCAAAATTGTCGTTTCACGGTGGAAATTTCCGCAAAATTGTCGTTTCATGGTGGAAATTTCCGCAAAATTGTCGTTTCATGGTGGAAATTTCCGCAAAATTGCCGTTTCATGGTGGAAATTTCCGCAAAATTGTCGTTTCATGGTTGAAATTTCCGCAAAATCGGCTCGTCACGGCGGAAATTTCCGCAAAATTGTCGTTTCATGGTTGAAATTTCCGCAAAATTGTCGTTTCATGGTTGAAATTTCCGCAAAATTGTCGTTTCATGGTGGAAATTTCCGCAAAATTGTCGTTTCATGGTGGAAATTTCCGCAAAATTGTCGTTTCATGGTGGAAATTTCCGCAAAATTGTCGTTTCATGGTGGAAATTTCCGCAAAATTGTCGTTTCATGGTTGAAATTTCCGCAAAATCGGCTCGTCACGGCGGAAATTTCCGCAAAATTGTCGTTTCATGGTGGAAATTTCCGCAAAATTGTCGTTTCATGGTTGAAATTTCCGCAAAATTGTCGTTTCATGGTGGAAATTTCCGCAAAATTGTCGTTTCATGGTTGAAATTTCCGCAAAATTGTCGTTTCATGGTGGAAATTTCCGCAAAATTGTCGTTTCACGGTGGAAATTTCCGCAAAATTGTCGTTTCGTGGATGAAATTTCCGCATTTTTGCCGTTTCATGGTGGAAATTTCCGCAAAATTGTCGTTTCATGGTGGAAATTTCCGCAAAATTGTCGTTTCGTGGTGGAAATTTCCGCAAAATTGTCGTTTCATGGTTGAAATTTCCGCAAAATTGTCGTTTCATGGTGGAAATTTCCGCAAAATTGTCGTTTCGTGGATGAAATTTCCGCAAAATTGTCGTTTCATGGTGGAAATTTCCGCAAAATTGTCGTTTCATGGTTGAAATTTCCGCAAAATTGCCGTTTCATGGTGGAAATTTCCGCAAAATTGTCGTTTCATGGTGGAAATTTCCGCAAAATTGTCGTTTCATGGTTGAAATTTCCGCAAAATTGTCGTTTCATGGTGGAAATTTCCGCAAAATTGTCGTTTCATGGTGGAAATTTCCGCAAAATTGTCGTTTCATGGTGGAAATTTCCGCAAAATTGTCGTTTCATGGTGGAAATTTCCGCAAAATTGTCGTTTCATGGTTGAAATTTCCGCAAAATTGTCGTTTCATGGTGGAAATTTCCGCAAAATTGTCGTTTCATGGTTGAAATTTCCGCAAAATTGTCGTTTCATGGTGGAAATTTCCGCAAAATTGTCGTTTCGTGGTGGAAATTTCCGCAAAATTGTCGTTTCATGGTTGAAATTTCCGCAAAATCGGCTCGTCACGGCGGAAATTTCCGCAAAATTGTCGTTTCATGGTTGAAATTTCCGCAAAATTGTCGTTTCATGGTGGAAATTTCCGCAAAATTGTCGTTTCATGGTGGAAATTTCCGCAAAATTGTCGTTTTATGGTGGAAATTTCCGCAAAATTGTCGTTTCATGATGGAAATTTCTGCAAAATTGTCGTTTCATGGTTGAAATTTCCGCAAAATTGTCGTTTCATGGTTGAAATTTCCGCAAAATCGGCTCGTCACGGCGGAAATTTCCGCAAAATTGTCGTTTCATGGTTGAAATTTCCGCAAAATTGTCGTTTCGTGGATGAAATTTCCGCATTTTTGCCGTTTCATGGTGGAAATTTCCGCAAAATTGTCGTTTCATGGTGGAAATTTCCGCAAAATTGTCGTTTCATGGTTGAAATTTCCGCAAAATTGTCGTTTCATGGTGGAAATTTCCGCAAAATTGTCGTTTCATGGTGGAAATTTCCGCAAAATTGTCGTTTCATGGTTGAAATTTCCGCAAAATTGTCGTTTCATGGTGGAAATTTCCGCAAAATTGTCGTTTCATGGTTGAAATTTCCGCAAAATTGTCGTTTCATGGTGGAAATTTCCGCAAAATTGTCGTTTCGTGGTGGAAATTTCCGCAAAATTGTCGTTTCATGGTTGAAATTTCCGCAAAATCGGCTCGTCACGGCGGAAATTTCCGCAAAATTGTCGTTTCATGGTTGAAATTTCCGCAAAATTGTCGTTTCATGGTGGAAATTTCCGCAAAATTGTCGTTTCATGGTGGAAATTTCCGCAAAATTGTCGTTTCATGGTGGAAATTTCCGCAAAATTGTCGTTTTATGGTGGAAATTTCCGCAAAATTGTCGTTTCATGATGGAAATTTCTGCAAAATTGTCGTTTCATGGTTGAAATTTCCGCAAAATTGTCGTTTCATGGTTGAAATTTCCGCAAAATCGGCTCGTCACGGCGGAAATTTCCGCAAAATTGTCGTTTCATGATGGAAATTTCTGCAAAATTGTCGTTTCATGGTTGAAATTTCCGCAAAATTGTCGTTTTATGGTGGAAATTTCCGCAAAATTGTCGTTTCATGATGGAAATTTCTGCAAAATTGTCGTTTCATGGTTGAAATTTCCGCAAAATTGTCGTTTCGTGGTTGAAATTTCCGCAAAATCGGCTCGTCACGGCGGAAATTTCCGCAAAATTGTCGTTTCATGGTTGAAATTTCCGCAAAATTGTCGTTTCATGGTGGAAATTTCCGCAAAATTGTCGTTTCATGGTGGAAATTTCCGCAAAATTGTCGTTTTATGGTGGAAATTTCCGCAAAATTGTCGTTTCATGATGGAAATTTCTGCAAAATTGTCGTTTCATGGTTGAAATTTCCGCAAAATTGTCGTTTCATGGTTGAAATTTCCGCAAAATCGGCTCGTCACGGCGGAAATTTCCGCAAAATTGTCGTTTCATGGTGGAAATTTCCGCAAAATTGTCGTTTTATGGTGGAAATTTCCGCAAAATTGTCGTTTCATGATGGAAATTTCTGCAAAATTGTCGTTTCATGGTTGAAATTTCCGCAAAATTGTCGTTTCGTGGTTGAAATTTCCGCAAAATCGGCTCGTCACGGCGGAAATTTCCGCAAAATTGTCGTTTCATGGTTGAAATTTCCGCAAAATTGTCGTTTCATGGTGGAAATTTCCGCAAAATTGTCGTTTCATGGTTGAAATTTCCGCAAAATTGTCGTTTCATGGTGGAAATTTCCGCAAAATTGTCGTTTCATGGTGGAAATTTCCGCAAAATTGTCGTTTCATGGTGGAAATTTCCGCAAAATTGTCGTTTCATGGTGGAAATTTCCGCAAAATTGTCGTTTCATGGTTGAAATTTCCGCAAAATTGTCGTTTCATGGTGGAAATTTCCGCAAAATTGTCGTTTCATGGTTGAAATTTCCGCAAAATTGTCGTTTCATGGTGGAAATTTCCGCAAAATTGTCGTTTCGTGGTGGAAATTTCCGCAAAATTGTCGTTTCATGGTTGAAATTTCCGCAAAATCGGCTCGTCACGGCGGAAATTTCCGCAAAATTGTCGTTTCATGGTTGAAATTTCCGCAAAATTGTCGTTTCATGGTGGAAATTTCCGCAAAATTGTCGTTTCATGGTGGAAATTTCCGCAAAATTGTCGTTTTATGGTGGAAATTTCCGCAAATTGTCGTTTCATGGTGGAAATTTCCGCAAAATTGTCGTTTCATGGTTGAAATTTCCGCAAAATTGTCGTTTCATGGTGGAAATTTCCGCAAAATTGTCGTTTCGTGGTGGAAATTTCCGCAAAATTGTCGTTTCATGGTTGAAATTTCCGCAAAATCGGCTCGTCACGGCGGAAATTTCCGCAAAATTGTCGTTTCATGGTTGAAATTTCCGCAAAATTGTCGTTTCATGGTGGAAATTTCCGCAAAATTGTCGTTTCATGGTGGAAATTTCCGCAAAATTGTCGTTTCATGGTGGAAATTTCCGCATTTTTGTCGTTTCATGGTGGAAATTTCCGCAAAATTGTCGTTTCACGGTGGAAATTTCCGCAAAATTGTTCTTTCATGGTGGAAATTTCCGCAAAATTGTCGTTTCGTGGATGAAATTTCCGCATTTTTGCCGTTTCATGGTGGAAATTTCCGCAAAATTGTCGTTTCATGGTGGAAATTTCCGCAAAATTGTCGTTTCGTGGTGGAAATTTCCGCAAAATTGTCGTTTCATGGTTGAAATTTCCGCATTTTTGTCGTTTCATGGTGGAAATTTCCGCAAAATTGTCGTTTCACGGTGGAAATTTCCGCAAAATTGTTCTTTCATGGTGGAAATTTCCGCAAAATTGTCGTTTCGTGGATGAAATTTCCGCATTTTTGTCGTTTCATGGTGGAAATTTCCGCAAAATTGTCGTTTCATGGTGGAAATTTCCGCAAAATTGTCGTTTCGTGGTGGAAATTTCCGCAAAATTGTCGTTTCATGGTTGAAATTTCCGCAAAATTGTCGTTTCGTGGATGAAATTTCCGCATTTTTGCCGTTTCATGGTGGAAATTTCCGCAAAATTGTCGTTTCATGGTGGAAATTTCCGCAAAATTGTCGTTTCATGGTTGAAATTTCCGCAAAATTGTCGTTTCATGGTGGAAATTTCCGCAAAATTGTCGTTTCATGGTGGAAATTTCCGCAAAATTGTCGTTTCATGGTGGAAATTTCCGCAAAATTGTCGTTTCATGGTGGAAATTTCCGCAAAATTGTCGTTTCATGGTTGAAATTTCCGCAAAATTGTCGTTTCATGGTGGAAATTTCCGCAAAATGGTCGTTTCATGGTTGAAATTTCCGCAAAATTGTCGTTTCATGGTGGAAATTTCCGCAAAATTGTCGTTTCATGGTGGAAATTTCCGCAAAATTGTCGTTTTATGGTGGAAATTTCCGCAAAATTGTCGTTTCATGGTGGAAATTTCCGCAAAATTGTCGTTTCATGGTGGAAATTTCCGCAAAATTGTCGTTTCGTGGTGGAAATTTCCGCAAAATTGTCGTTTCATGGTTGAAATTTCGCAAAATTGTCGTTTCATGGTGGAAATTTCCGCAAAATTGTCGTTTCATGGTGGAAATTTCCGCAAAATTGTCGTTTCGTGGTGGAAATTTCCGCAAAATTGTCGTTTCATGGTTGAAATTTCCGCAAAATCGGCTCGTCACGGCGGAAATTTCCGCAAAATTGTCGTTTCATGGTTGAAATTTCCGCAAAATCGGCTCGTCACGGCGGAAATTTCCGCAAAATTGTCGTTTCATGGTTGAAATTTCCGCAAAATTGTCGTTTCATGGTGGAAATTTCCGCAAAATTGTCGTTTCATGGTGGAAATTTCCGCAAAATTGTCGTTTCAGGGTGGAAATTTCCGCATTTTTGTCGTTTCATGGTGGAAATTTCCGCAAAATTGTCGTTTCACGGTGGAAATTTCCGCAAAATTGTTCTTTCATGGTGGAAATTTCCGCAAAATTGTCGTTTCGTGGATGAAATTTCCGCATTTTTGCCGTTTCATGGTGGAAATTTCCGCAAAATTGTCGTTTCGTGGTGGAAATTTCCGCAAAATTGTCGTTTCATGGTTGAAATTTCCGCAAAATTGTCGTTTCATGGTGGAAATTTCCGCAAAATTGTCGTTTCATGGTGGAAATTTCCGCAAAATTGTCGTTTCGTGGTGGAAATTTCCGCAAAATTGTCGTTTCATGGTTGAAATTTCCGCAAAATCGGCTCGTCACGGCGGAAATTTCCGCAAAATTGTCGTTTCATGGTTGAAATTTCCGCAAAATTGTCGTTTCATGGTGGAAATTTCCGCAAAATTGTCGTTTCATGGTGGAAATTTCCGCAAAATTGTCGTTTTATGGTGGAAATTTCCGCAAAATTGTCGTTTCATGGTGGAAATTTCCGCAAAATTGTCGTTTCATGGTTGAAATTTCCGCAAAATTGTCGTTTCATGGTGGAAATTTCCGCAAAATTGTCGTTTCGTGGTGGAAATTTCCGCAAAATTGTCGTTTCATGGTGGAAATTTCCGCAAAATTGTCGTTTCATGGTGGAAATTTCCGCAAAATTGTCGTTTCATGGTGGAAATTTCCGCATTTTTGTCGTTTCATGGTGGAAATTTCCGCAAAATTGTCGTTTCACGGTGGAAATTTCCGCAAAATTGTTCTTTCATGGTGGAAATTTCCGCAAAATTGTCGTTTCGTGGATGAAATTTCCGCAAAATTGTCGTTTCATGGTGGAAATTTCCGCAAAATTGTCGTTTCATGGTGGAAATTTCCGCAAAATTGTCGTTTCATGGTGGAAATTTCCGCAAAATTGTCGTTTCATGGTTGAAATTTCCGCATTTTTGTCGTTTCATGGTGGAAATTTCCGCAAAATTGTCGTTTCACGGTGGAAATTTCCGCAAAATTGTTCTTTCATGGTGGAAATTTCCGCAAAATTGTCGTTTCGTGGATGAAATTTCCGCATTTTTGCCGTTTCATGGTGGAAATTTCCGCAAAATTGTCGTTTCATGGTGGAAATTTCCGCAAAATTGTCGTTTCGTGGTGGAAATTTCCGCAAAATTGTCGTTTCATGGTTGAAATTTCCGCAAAATCGGCTCGTCACGGCGGAAATTTCCGCAAAATTGTCGTTTCATGGTGGAAATTTCCGCAAAATTGTCGTTTCATGGTGGAAATTTCCGCAAAATTGTCGTTTCATGGTTGAAATTTCCGCAAAATTGTCGTTTCATGGTGGAAATTTCCGCAAAATTGTCGTTTCATGGTTGAAATTTCCGCAAAATTGTCGTTTCATGGTGGAAATTTCCGCAAAATTGTCGTTTCATGGTGGAAATTTCCGCAAAATTGTCGTTTCATGGTGGAAATTTCCGCAAAATTGTCGTTTCATGGTTGAAATTTCCGCAAAATTGTCGTTTCATGGTGGAAATTTCCGCAAAATTGTCGTTTCATGGTGGAAATTTCCGCAAAATTGTCGTTTCATGGTTGAAATTGCCGCAAAATTGTCGTTTCATGGTTGAAATTTCCGCAAAATTGTCGTTTCATGGTTGAAATTTCCGCAAAATTGTCGTTTCATGGTTGAAATTTCCGCAAAATTGTCGTTTCATGGTGGAAATTTCCGCAAAATTGTCGTTTCATGGTGGAAATTTCCGCAAAATTGTCGTTTCATGGTGGAAATTTCCGCAAAATTGTCGTTTCATGGTGGAAATTTCCGCAAAATTGTCGTTTCATGGTGGAAATTTCCGCAAAATTGTCGTTTCATGGTGGAAATTTCCGCAAAATTGTCGTTTCATGGTGGAAATTTCCGCAAAATTGTCGTTTCATGGTTGAAATTTCCGCAAAATTGTCGTTTCATGGTTGAAATTTCCGCAAAATTGTCGTTTCATGGTTGAAATTTCCGCAAAATTGTCGTTTCATGGTGGAAATTTCCGCAAAATTGTCGTTTCATGGTGGAAATTTCCGCAAAATTGTCGTTTCATGGTTGAAATTTCCGCAAAATCGGCTCGTCACGGTGGAAATTTCCGCAAAATTGTCGTTTCATGGTTGAAATTTCCGCAAAATTGTCGTTTCATGGTTGAAATTTCCGCAAAATTGTCGTTTCATGGTTGAAATTTCCGCAAAATTGTCGTTTCATGGTTGAAATTTCCGCAAAATTGTCGTTTCATGGTGGAAATTTCCGCAAAATTGTCGTTTCATGGTTGAAATTTCCGCAAAATTGTCGTTTCATGGTTGAAATTTCCGCAAAATTGTCGTTTCATGGTTGAAAATTAAGCAAAATTGTCGTTTCATGGTTGAAATTTCCGCAAAATCGGCTCGTCACGGTGGAAATTTCCGCAAAATTGTCGTTTCATGGTTGAAATTTCCGCAAAATTGTCGTTTCATGGTGGAAATTTCCGCAAAATTGTCGTTTCATGGTTGAAATTTCTGCAAAATTGTCGTTTCATGGTTGAAATTTCCGCAAAATTGTCGTTTCATGGTTGAAATTTCCGCAAAATTGTCGTTTCATGGTGGAAATTTCCGCAAAATTGTCGTTTCATGGTGGAAATTTCCGCAAAATTGTCGTTTCATGGTTGAAATTTCCGCAAAATTGTCGTTTCATGGTTGAAATTTCCGCAAAATTGTCGTTTCATGGTTGAAATTTCTGCAAAGTTGTCGTTTCATGGTTGAAATTTCCGCAAAATCGGCTCGTCACGGTGGAAATTTCCGCAAAATTGTCGTTTCATGGTTGAAATTTCCGCAAAATTGTCGTTTCATGGTTGAAACTTCCGCAAAATCGGCTCGTCACGGTGGAAATTTCCGCAAAATTGTCGTTTCGTGGTTGAAATTTCCGCAAAATCGGCTCGTCACGGTGGAAATTTCCGCAAAATTGTCGTTTCATGGTTGAAATTTCCGCAAAATTGTCGTTTCGTGGTTGAAATTTCCGCAAAATCGGCTCGTCACGGTGGAAATTTCCGCAAAATTGTCGTTTCATGGTTGAAATTTCTGCAAAATCGGCTCGTCACGGTGGAAATTTCCGCAAAATTGTCGTTTCATGGTTGAAATTTCCGCAAAATTGTCGTTTCGTGGTTGAAATTTCCGCAAAATTGTCGTTTCATGGTTGAAATTTCCGCAAAATCGGCTCGTCACGGTGGAAATTTCCGCAAAATTGTCGTTTCATGGTTGAAATTTCCGCAAAATTGTCGTTTCGTGGTTGAAATTTCCGCAAAATCGGCTCGTCACGGTGGAAATTTCCGCAAAATTGTCGTTTCATGGTTGAAATTTCCGCAAAATTGTCGTTTCATGGTGGAAATTTCCGCAAAATTGTCGTTTCGTGGTTGAAATTTCCGCAAAATTGTCGTTTCATGGTTGAAATTTCCGCAAAATTGTCGTTTCATGGTTGAAATTTCCGCAATTGTCGTTTCATGGTGGAAATTTCCGCAAAATTGTCGTTTCATGGTTGAAATTTCCGCAAAATTGTCGTTTCATGGTGGAAATTTCCGCAAAATTGTCGTTTCATGGTTGAAATTTCCGCAAAATTGTCGTTTCATGGTTGAAATTTCCGCAAAATTGTCGTTTCATGGTTGAAATTTCCGCAAAATTGTCGTTTCATGGTTGAAATTTCCGCAAAATTGTCGTTTCATGGTTGAAATTTCCGCAAAATTGTCGTTTCATGGTTGAAATTTCCGCAAAATTGTCGTTTCATGGTGGAAATTTCCGCAAAATTGTCGTTTCATGGTTGAAATTTCCGCAAAATTGTCGTTTCATGGTGGAAATTTCCGCAAAATTGTCGTTTCATGGTGGAAATTTCCGCAAAATTGTCGTTTCATGGTTGAAATTTCCGCAAAATTGTCGTTTCATGGTTGAAATTTCCGCAAAATTGTCGTTTCATGGTTGAAATTTCCGCAAAATTGTCGTTTCATGGTTGAAATTTCCGCAAAATTGTCGTTTCATGGTTGAAATTTCCGCAAAATTGTCGTTTCATGGTTGAAATTTCCGCAAAATTGTCGTTTCATGGTTGAAATTTCCGCAAAATTGTCGTTTCATGGTTGAAATTTCCGCAAAATTGTCGTTTCATGGTTGAAATTTCCGCAAAATTGTCGTTTCATGGTTGAAATTTCCGCAAAATTGTCGTTTCATGGTTGAAATTTCCGCAAAATTGTCGTTTCATGGTTGAAATTTCCGCAAAATCGGCTCGTCACGGTGGAAATTTCCGCAAAATTGTCGTTTCATGGTTGAAATTTCCGCAAAATTGTCGTTTCATGGTTGAAATTTCCGCAAAATTGTCGTTTCATGGTTGAAATTTCCGCAAAATCGGCTCGTCACGGTGGTAAATTTCCGCAAAATTGTCGTTTCATGGTGGAAATTTCCGCAAAATTGTCGTTTCATGGTGGAAATTTCCGCAAAATTGTCGTTTCATGGTGGAAATTTCCGCAAAATTGTCGTTTCATGGTTGAAATTTCCGCAAAATTGTCGTTTCATGGTTGAAATTTCCGCAAAATTGTCGTTTCATGGTTGAAATTTCCGCAAAATTGTCGTTTCATGGTTGAAATTTCCGCAAAATTGTCGTTTCATGGTTGAAATTTCCGCAAAATTGTCGTTTCATGGTTGAAATTTCCGCAAAATTGTCGTTTCATGGTTGAAATTTCCGCAAAATTGTCGTTTCATGGTTGAAATTTCCGCAAAATTGTCGTTTCATGGTTGAAATTTCCGCAAAATCGGCTCGTCACGGTGGAAATTTCCGCAAAATTGTCGTTTCATGGTTGAAATTTCCGCAAAATTGTCGTTTAATGGTTGAAATTTCCGCAAAATTGTCGTTTCATGGTTGAAATTTCCGCAAAATTGTCGTTTAATGGTTGAAATTTCCGCAAAATTGTCGTTTCATGGTTGAAATTTCCGCAAAATTGTCGTTTCATGGTGGAAATTTCCGCAAAATTGTCGTTTCATGGTGGAAATTTCCGCAAAATTGTCGTTTCATGGTGAAAAATTCCGCAAAATTGTCGTTTCATGGTTGAAATTTCCGCAAAATTGTCGTTTCATGGTTGAAATTTCCGCAGAATTGTCGTTTCATTGTGGAAATTTCCGCAAAATTGTCGTTTCATGGTTGAAATTTCCGCAAAGTTGTCGTTTCATGGTTGAAATTTCCGCAAAATTGTCGTTTCATGGTGGAAATTTCCGCAAAATTGTCGTTTCATGGTTGAAATTTCCGCAAAATTGTCGTTTCACGGTTGAAATTTCCGCAAAATTGTCGTTTCATGGTTGAAATTTCCGCAAAATTGTCGTTTCACGGTTGAAATTTCCGCAAAATTGTCGTTTCATGGTGGAAATTTTCGCAAAATTGTCGTTTCATAGTTGAAATTTCCGCAAAATTGTCGTTTCATGGTTGAAATTTCCGCAAAATCGGCTCGTCACGGCGGAAATTTCCGCAAAATTGTCGTTTCATGGTTGAAATTTCCGCAAAATTGTCGTTTCATGGTTGAAATTTCCGCAAAATTGTCGTTTCATGGTGGAAATTTCCGCAAAATTGTCGTTTCATGGTTGAAATTTCCGCAAAATTGTCGTTTCATGGTTGAAATTTCCGCAAAATTGTCGTTTCGTGGTGGAAATTTCCGCAAAATTGTCGTTTCATGGTGGAAATTTCCGCAAAATTGTCGTTTCATGGTGGAAATTTCCGCAAAATTGTCGTTTCATGGTTTCTGGAAACTTTGGATGACTGAGCAACTCAGCTCGAAATAAACTCCTTTCTGGTATCACAATTTCCTGGTAAACATCGTATTTGAATATTTCTTATGCTCTCTCATTTTTGCTATTTATTAAAATTACATGACAGTCTGTTGGGTGTTCACGGAATCTTCTGGTTTCTTCTCCTTCGGCTTGCCACTTTTTGGATCAGTTTCTTCTAAAACATTATCCGGTTGAGTTGTCTTCTTCTTGGGTTCGTTGACATCGTGAGCAGAGAGAGCCTCGAAGCCAGGGAGTTTTCTTCCTTGTAGGAGATGAAGACACGCTCCACCACCAGTGGAAAGGTTCGGGATGTCGTCAATGCAGCCAAGTTCGTTGGCATAACGAAGGACAGCAGCCACTGTTTCACCACCTCCTGGAAATTGAAATTTGTTTAAAGGGCTAAAACGAACCTATAACAACACTTGCTCCACAATTTCCTGCTTT
The DNA here is from genome assembly GCA_964036215.1 of Oscheius sp. DF5033. Classification (NCBI taxonomy): domain Eukaryota; kingdom Metazoa; phylum Nematoda; class Chromadorea; order Rhabditida; family Rhabditidae; genus Oscheius; species Oscheius sp. DF5033. The sequence goes on along the minus strand of CAXIWN010000002.1, from coordinate 4,363,705 downwards.
CATAACAGCTTGAAGAATAGACCTCGTTCCCCACATGAATTTCTCATATTCGTAGACACCAGCGGGCCCATCCCAAATAATTGTCTTGGCTTCTTTAATAATATGCGCGAATTTTTTACAACTCTCAAAACCGATGTCTAACCCCATTTGATCTAAAATTTCTGATTTTTCATGGATGAAAACCTTCCTACTTTCAGGAATTCCCTCTTTGGCACTGCACTGTCGATCTTCCGCGTCTTTTTCATTCTTTTCAGCTATCACAAAATCTTCGGGGAGATGAATCTTGACATGTTTCTCCTGGGCTCGTTGCATAATTTCTTTTATTGTGTCTTTTTGACCTTCGACGTAGAGAGATTTGCCTATTTTGGTTCCTTCCACTTCTTTTAGGAAAGTGTAAGCTGTTGCGCCCATAATTATTACATCATTTGCCTGAAAAAAAAGCGGGAAATGAAGGAATTTTCGAGTGAAAATATGAAGATTACCGTACCAAGTCAAGAAGATTGTTGATTGCGTCAATTTTATCCGCCACTTTAGCTCCTCCAATGACGGCTATCACTGGTTTTGGTGGCTCGTGAAGAATCTAAACCTGTTTTATGGGGAAAAAGACGACTAAAAACCTCATGGAAATTGTCCATTTCTTTCTTCAACAGCAAACCGCAAGCCTTTTGAACCTTCGTGATTCCTACAACGGAGCTATGATTCCGATGGCAGACACCAAAAGCGTCGTTGACGTAGACATCTCCCAGTCGGCTTAAGGCCATTCGAAATTCGGCGATTTGTGCTTCAGTGCATTGAATTTCTTCAAATTTGTCATTTTGTCCTTTTCCTTTTTCTTCTGGGTGGAAACGGAGATTTTCCAGGAGAATGACGCTGCCCTCTTTTGGATCGGCGCAAGCTTCTTCGACTTTTTCACCGATACAATCGTCGAGGAAGGTTATTGGTCTGAAATTATTTCATTAAATAAACTTTTAAAATCTAAGAAAACTCACTTTCCCAGTAGATTTTCCAGTTCTTCGGCGACTGGCTTCAAGCTGTAAGTTTTCTCCACTCGTCCTCCTGGTCTCCCAAGATGAGACATCAAAATTACGCATTTAGCGCCGTGTTTAAAGCAATACTACAAAATTTCAACCTTACAAAAAGAGAAAGAATTACCTCAATGGTTGGAATAGCCTGCTTAATTTTATAATTATTAGCCACGCGCATTTCCTTCATGGGTACATTGAAATCGACTCGAATTAGAACCCGCATATCTTGTAGGAGAACCTGAAAAATCGATTTTTGTGTGGTTTTTCGGCTTACATCTTCCAAAATCAGCTTGGGAAATGGTTTTTCTTTATGATGAACAGGTGGTTCCGGTTTCTTTCCAACTGCTTCCATGTTTGAATGGGGATGGTCGTGGTCTTTATGGAAAAGACCCTAAAAAGGATTAGAAAATGGAAAGGGAGATCAGCATTTACGTGAAAAACGTGCTTTCCAAAAATTTTTGGCATATTTAGGAAATATTACAGGCGCACAGAGACAGGCGATGGTTTGTTTTGATAAGTTTTCTTCGTTTTCAACATCGACAGGAGGAGAACAAAAGCTAATCGTCAAACATACATCACACGGTGACCTTTCAATGGTCACGGAAAACAAATTCTTTTGAGACATCGCGAATATCAGAGAACAATTGTTTACTGGTTTCAAAAATGCAATAGATCGGGAGATAAAGAAAAAATCAAGTGGAATTGAGGAAAATACAGTCTATGTGGTATAAAGCACGACTTTTAAAGGTGAAACTTGAAAATTCTATGCAAATCCGAGGCTAAAACTGTTATTGTCAACAAAAAAGTATGTACTCCGGTGGAAAAGAGGCTTCTGATCGTTCGATACTAGGCAAATAAGCCTCTCGATCTTCTGCAAAAAGGACAGAACATAGAATAACAATGCTGAAAGGACAAAAGAACATAGATTCTGCATGAACAGTCATCAAACCAACTGTGTCCTAGCCATTCTTGCCAACTTTTTTCGGATAGCAGTGGACGCCAGGATTATCAGCTGATTGAAAGTAGGGAATCGCCAAAAATTGATCAATTTGAAAAAAAATTGAATGAAAAAATGCGCTAACAATTATACAGGGCTCTGTATATTGAACGTTGAGATTTCCTGTTCAAATATCCGGTCTACGAGTCTATTTTCTAGGATACAATAAGCTCGTGACTCATGACGCTCCCCGTTTCCTTTCATGCCATTTTTCTTATTAAAATTTCTTGACAAGCAGATGGTTTTAGGCAAATTTACTTTAAAATCTCTTGAATGAACGGAGTTTCCATTCTATTCTCAAAAATCTACATGATCAGGATTGTAACACAAAAAAACGACAAGTGCAAAGCGAAAAAAATGGAAGAAAATGTCACTTTTCTGGTGTTTTTCTTTATTTCACCCAAAAGTTTCAATGTGCCCTCGGACAAGAAGAATTTGCTTCAGTTTCTTAAATTTTAAGAACAGAAAGTAGCCTGTCAAAGATACTGTCTGGAACAGGAATTTGAGAAACCATATCAGTTTGAACACCTGTTGTTGTTCTTTCTTGTTTACCCAAACCTTTTCACATTTCGATCTCTTCCGATGGTTAGATTCGATAAGTTCTCTTCGTTCTTTTGTTCTTTTCTGGGATAAGGAGATCTCTGCCCCAGACTATTTTCAATCCTTATTTGTCTATCCCTCGATTTTGACTCAAATTGTCTCTCACATGGCACAACATGTTTGCTCCAAGGCCGTCTGCCCTCCCCTCGGCCCGGGGGTATAAATATCTCCACCGCGCAGCCTATTTTCAGTCTACGTACTAAACTACTAACTAATCATGTCTGACGTGAGTCTTCTTCTCTTTATTTCCTTTACCCATTTGAAATTTTTAAGGATCGCAATATTCTTGAGAAAGGAGTTGACAAGGCCAAGGAAATCGGCCACGATATCAAGGAAGGAGCTAAGAATCTCGTAAACAAGACCGACAACTCTGCTCATCGTGCTGAGCATGAGCTTGACCGTGGAGGTGCTCAGATCCGTAATGAGGCCAACTATGCCGGTCATCGGGTTGAACATCAACTCGACCAGCGCACTGACACCGTGAGTTCTCCGCTCTTTTCTTTAAAAAAATGAGTAAAAACAAAGGAAATCTTGCGTAGAAAATTGTACAATTGTAGTAAAACAAAAAAAAAGAGCTATAAAGTGAGCAATTCCCTTTAGAACAGAGCTGACATAATCGACAGAGGAGAAGTTGTCGAAAGTTTCAATGATAATAGGGTAAGTGGTCACGGTCGATGTCCATAACCATAGAAAAACTACTTTCACATAGAAATATCTGTCTTTTTTGTTCCCGAACACACAATTATCTCAACTTTTTTCAGCACTACCACCCGGGAACCCGCCGCTTCGTCTAAATTTCTGACGCCTGCCTAGGAGACGCCGTGTATATATTCCCGAGCTTCTAATGTTTGGTGATCTCCAATCACAACTGTATGAATAATCTGCATTTAATCACCCGCTCTCTTTGTATTCATTCGATGAATGAGCCCGCTTTGTAAATAGTCGTAATAAACTGTGCACAGTATACTTTTTCCTGGTGTTTTTGGGATCTTGGGGAGGGGACGCGGTAGAAAACGCATTTCTTTGCTGGGATTCCACTAGAATTCTGGGAATTTGAGCTCAGCAGGTGAAAACTTGTTTACGTCAAGATGTGAACGGCAGTCAACCGATGGACGAGGATTTCTCTCAGAAAACTAAAAGAATTCTGTCTCTGTGGATGGATCCTTTAGAGTTTCAGGAGTAAATCCGGTCGAATTACCAATGTACGTCCACTTTCCCGAAGAGAAATGTCACAGTTTAAAGGAAATCAAGGTAGAAACTGTCCTTTTCCCATTTTTCCATCTGAATTTCAAAGGACTGTCGAAAAAAACCTCTCACCTCTATTTTTAGTACAGCAACTCTACTTTAAAACAAGTTTTAAGACCGTTCTAAACGCCTTTCTCCCATTTTCATCTTTTCGTCTCTTGGGGGAATCCCCTCTCGCCCGCTGCCCGGCCGGTGTCCACGTGCCGCTTGTTGATGTAAACAACCTTGGCCGGCCCGAAAGTGTCTCACCGTCTGGGCCAAAATAGGCCACATGGTTGACGTTTTCCCCTTTCTTGATACTTTGACCCTTTTGGGGAGGATTCTCTCGAAATTTCCCTAAAAACCGTCAACTAGTCTCCCCTTTGACAAACATGTTTACAAGAATCTTCTAATTTCCCAGTGTATATATTTACCATCTTCGAGGGGCCAATATTGACCAGTCTACATTTTCAACCCAACCGTTCAACATGTCTGATGTAGGGATTTTTGTCTTTTCTTTTAATTTCGGATCTTTTAGAACAGAAATATTTTGGAGAAAGCTAGCGACAAGGCTAAGGAGCTGGGAAATGATGTGAAAGAAGGCGTCGATACGATGGTTCATGGCCTTCATGGAGATAATGAATCTGGAAGGATTACGGATCATGGTAGCCACGATATTGGAAGAACTCTTGATCGATGCAACGATAAGGTGGGTCGAGCTTCAAATTTCTAAAAAAATCAAAGCTGCGTATTCTCATGTTTTGAAAAAAGCGCCAGACGGCTCGAAAACTTGTTCACTTTTAAAAATTGACAATAGGATTTACTGTAATTACCCCGGGGCCTAAATTCCTCTCAAATGTCATTTCGACCAGTAACACGCTCGTTTTCAGAACTCCGCCGAGTGCAAATTCGTTCGCGAGAAAGCTGGCGGTCAACCCGAACTCCAAAGCCATTAGTTGGTTTCCCTTTGTCTTCTTTATTGCTATCAACAGTAATTTGAAATATTCTTTATTCATAATATCATCGTAATAAATCATTTTCTATATCTTCCCAGTTGTGTTTTCCGTTTGACCCACTGGGTGGCGTTTTTGATAAGCATTTGGTCCATTTTCTGTTGACTCATGGTGGCTTCCTGGTTCAGCTGCTGTCTAGCAATCGCTGCTTCATCTTTTACAGCATTTCGGAGTAAATTTCTCTCAAATTCCAACGGCAGCTTTTCTTCTGGAGCATCTACAGGTACATTTGGACGGGGAATGCCATTTACAGCGGGGCGGTTAGTGTTCAAGGTGGTCAAACTGCGAGAACCTGAAAAAAAAGTACTGGTTCTGGAAAATTTTGAGGATAACTAACAATTTTGTTCATATTCGAAGCTCTAGAAGGCCAGGAAAATTCTATTTCATTTGTAAAACTTCAATAAAAACCAGGAACTCACAATTTTGACCAAGAAGAAGTGAAGCAGGACGGAATGCTTGGATACGTTGTACGACTCTGTCCATTATATGAGAAAATAGGAGAATTATAGGTTGCGTAGAATGTTCGAATTGAAATCGGGTCTATCCGAGTCCCTTTATTTCGTCTTTTTACCCTCGGCCAAAACATGTTGTGACTCATCCACGTGAAAATGGAGTGGGGGTTTTCCCCGTCGGCGGCAAAAAAAAGATCTCTGGCAGAGAGGAGAGTGGGAGACAGAGGACACAGGAGGTTTAAATGTCTAGACGATTACGTTATATGAATTTTAAAGACTAGTTTTAATGGGAATATAGGAAACTGTCGTGGTAAAAACCGAAAAATGAGCGATTTTCTTGGATTTCGGGAATTCGAAAAGCTTTTATTCAACTTATTCAAACAATAAAGGGCTTGTTGGACTATTTATTACAATTATGTACAAGTATCCAAAAGTTATAATCGAAATTAGTATCCCGCCTGAGGATGATCCTTTCCAATTCCAGTCTTCTCCTTCACCCATTCCTTGGCATTATGAAGAACTTCTCCTGTCTTCTGCGTAGCTTGGCTCAATTTTTCCTTGGCCCCGTCCATCACCCCCTCGGCACTTTCTTCAATCTTTCCGCCCATCATAGAAGCCTGCTCTTTGATGCTGTCTTTGACCTGCTGCTCTTCGAATTCCATCTCAGGCTTGGCTTCATAACGGGCGCCAACAGCGGTGGCTTGATCTTGCGGTGTTCCAAAAGCATCAGATCTTGGTTGTTCTTCGGGACGATCCAGGGGAATATTGGTTCGGGGGATGCCATTTCCAGCGGTTGTTGGGCGTTGGGTGACTCCCATGCTGGCTAGGCCACGACGGCCTAGAATTTGGCCGTTTTTACAAGATTTTCAGGAAGAAGCTACTCATAAAAGAAGAGAAAACTCACCATTTCTAACAACAAAAGGCGACACAGAACGAACGACGCGTTGCATGATTAACGGTATGTGGTTGTGAATGTCGACGAGTCGATTCTATTTTATCTCCACGTTGCCCTCCCCCCTCTTGTTGAAGGAAACAACTCTGTTTACCATTATGAAATAGGTCCCGAAATCGATTCTACAGCCTACTCTTCGTTGTGGGGCCCAAATCCCAAAAATCTTGACGAAATCTGGCACATTAGACTATTTATTAATCGTTTTTACAAAGTTACAGTAGTCAGAATACAAGTTACAAGTGAAAATTTGAATTAATATCCCGCCTGTGGATGATTCTTTCCCAGTCCAGTCTTCTCTTTGACCCATTCCTTGGCATTATGGAGCACTTCGCCTGTCTTCTGTTTTGCTTGGTCCATTTTATGTTTGGCTTCCTCGATTACTCCTTCCTGATTGAACTTGGAGCCCATTGAAGCAGCCTGTTCCTTGATACTGTCCTTGGCTTGCTGCTCTTCAAATCCTGAGGATTTATAACGAGCTCCTACAGTATTGGCCTGATCTTTTAAAGAATTCTTCAAAGCGTCAGATTTTGGCTGGTCTTCTGGTCGTTCAAAGGGAACATTGGTACGGGGAATGCCGTTTCCAGCGGAGATTGTGGGACGATTGGGGGTTACCATGCTTGTCAGGCTGCGGGCACCTAGAAACAGTCATTTTCCTGGGGATTTAAGATCAAATTTTGGTTCTTACCTGCCCTCCTATTCAAAAAACCATAAAACTCACCATTTCTGACAATAAAAGGAGATACAGGAGCGACACGTTGCATTATTACCAGTGAGTTGTGGCTGTGGTGAAAATAGCCGAGTGGTTTCTATTTTATCTCGTGGTTGCCCTCCCCATGTTGAAGGAAACAAGTCTGTTTATCATTGGGAAAGACCAGAATCGATAGGAAACGTCTAGACTATAAATATCCGCGTGTTAAACATCGTTTGAACTATAACTTTCCAGAAGAACTTTCAAAACCCCAAGAAATTCAATAAAACTGGCGAAAAATAATTTATTTACAAAAATGTACAAGCTCGTATTGCACTATACACGTATTTTCACAGAATTATGTGAATGGTTTACGTTCCTCCTTGAGGCGGCTTTCGACTCCCCAGCCGGTAGTTCTCTTCACGAAATCCTTGGCTTTTTCCAGGACTTTTCCCGGATTCTCCTTGGCATCTTTCAAGGTTTCCTTGGTCTCTTCGACGAGTTTCTTTCCCTCCGTCGGATACTCAGCGCCACGGGCTCCGGGGCTGCTTTTCTGAAGATCAACAATTGAAAACAGTAAAAGGGTGGAAAATACTTGCTGGCCTTGGTGCTCTTTGGCTTCTTGAGCGAATTTCTGTTCAAGTCCGGGAGTTGGTCCTGCTTCGGTACGAGAAGCAGCATAGGGATCAATGTTTTGAGCCGAATTTCTGGTTGTAGTGTTCTGAGTGAAGCTGCTCAAATCACGGGTGCCCTCTTTGAGAGCCGTGTTGGTCCCTAAATAAGAAAATAAGAAAATTCTAGAATTATAAGGCATAATTCCTTAATTTTCCTGTAAAAATGGAAAAAAATGGGAATTTTCTACTGGAAATAACCGTAAAAAAAGGAAAAATTGAAGAAATTAGGCAAAAAAAGGAAAGAAACTCACAGCCTTGGCCGAGCCATGAAGAAAATTGACGAGTAGCCGCGATTCTCTGCATATTAGCTGTGTGTGTTTGAATATGAATTTGTGGTTGTGAGCCGTATGGGCTGCCAGCGTCGTTTTATCTCCTCCCTCAACGGGGTAAACATGTTTTGTTTATGTGCTGCCGAGTTGCCTCATTTTGATCTTCCGATCGGACGACGGGCCTCCCGGTCAACACGTGAGGCTGTGCCTTCCCCTCTCATTCTCTCTCCTCTGATAAACATATTTATAGCCAGGGAGTTTGAAAAGTGACGACAAATTATGACAGGATTTAAATTTTTATTGAAATACTCTGACACGGACATCAATTGGCAACTGTTGACCCATTCCACCGATGTTATTTTTTATCATAATGACGTATTTTTGACCGGCATCCTCGGATAAATCCTGTAAAACGGGGAGATTATTGAGTTACGTTAACTTTTCAATTATTTTGAGGTGATGGAAGATACTTTGTCCCTTGCAATTTGATCTTTGGATCGGAACTTCTAGTTCATCCCAACAGCTGTTGAGTACCCTCGAAAATAGAGAAGAACTCATTGGAAAATAAACAAAAACGAGCTCAAAAAGATCCTCTCTAGCTATACGATTGAGCAGAGGAGAAGGAAGTGGTCGGAGAAAGTTTTGGAGAAAGGAGAACTCAAATAGTCATTTCTTAATAAATAGGAAAGGCATTTTCTTTACAAAAACTGAAAGTCCAAGGACCACGATTATCAGAATTCATTGGAAAATTTCCGGTTGTAAGAGAAGTTAAAAATGAACGAGGCACGAAAGAAATTGAGCAAAAATCTAGCGAGTTGAAGTTTTTCAGAAGTTTTCCCGTCCTCTCGGAGATATCTTTAAGAGATTCAATTCTTCAGAGATCGGGAACGAACATCTCAACCTTACAGAAAGCCGAAGAATTTCCTCTTCTGGCTTCTTATTGAAGGAAAAACCTGTGTTTCCTTGTCACTTACCTTCAAATGTTTGAAGATGTCCATAATACTAGCGATCCTCATTATTTGTTCTGATTTATTCAATAAAGGATATTCATCCAGGACATATTGAGCCAGCATTTGTTGATATTTTCCCCTGGCTTTTCTACAAATATCTTTTCCTTTTTCGGACACATGAATAGCTAAAAAATCCAGCTTATTTTAGGGAGTTTCCATTCTTACGGGTGTTGAAAATCATAATGAGCTTCATTAGCAAGATTTCTTCATGGGTCACAGCCAATTCTGTCATATTTTGGGTAACGGTGTCAAAATATCGAGCCAGACAGGCGCATCTCTCTTTCCAACTGAAATTTGAAAAAACCCGGAGAGCGACTGAAAATACCTGGAGATGTCCTTCTCAGACATTGTGTATTCATCTGCTTTATGGGGATTATTGGCAGTTTCTAGGCCAAATTTGTACTGGTAAAAAATATTATCAAGTGAACCAATATGACCAATATGATATTGAGCAAGTTTTAGCTGAAAATTAGGGTTTTTGGCGTAAAAAAAGGGGGAAACCTTATCTTGAGCAGGTAAACAATTAAATTCAGCGATAGCACCAAGGAAATCAGCAATGTAGACACACATTCGAGTATAAAGATGAATAACAGAATAGTCTCCTTCAGATTTTTGTGAGAGGAAAGTGTTCCAAGCTGCCTGAAAAAAAGAAATATGTCAAAATAGCGAAAACGTTTCTGGAGATATGGGGAATTGAACCCCAGACCTCTCCCATGCTAAGGGAGCGCTCTACCACTGAGCTATATCCCCACATGATAGATCGCGAAATTAGGACAGGTAATGATGGTGAAACCTGTCCTTTTTCAGCTTTTGGTGGCACTCTTGCGCAAGGAAATCTTCCAGTGGCAGAGACGGGTTCAGGTGTTCCACTAGGCGCATTTTTTGCTTTTTTTTCTGACTGCAACAGATCAGCCTCTCCTATTTGGGATAAGCTCAAAATCCGGGTAATTATGGCACCAAGCAAGGTGGCACTAATACCTGGTAACACCTAGGGATCTCTAATGTTTCCTGATGGCTATGAATCCTCATTTTGCACTGATTTTTTGGCAGAAAAGGGGCTGTGTAATCCAAAAACATGAAAATGCCTACCGTCTCTCTAGGAGCTCCAATTTCTGGATTCAACAATAAATCGGCCAGGCTAATATTGGCATTTACTTGGCTTCCAGTGGGAATTGTTCCTTCCAAATTGGTAATTTCTCTAGAAATCCTTATTCTTTACTGGATATTGGCTACTACTTTTCAAATTGAACCATATGCCTCAAAAATCCTTGTAGATTCAAATTTTCCAGCCTGGAGACCATTCCAAACCCACGGGGACCATTGTAGCCATAAATTTCTTTCTGGAAACAGATTTTACGGTAATTTTTTAAAGAAATGGCTTACAATTCTGGTAATGTAGTCATTTTTAGTGAAATACCGTACAACACCACGTTGTGCTTGGCCAAATTTACCGACTTCTGAAATTTTCAGTCAGTGCGTGTTAAAAACTGGCGCCTACCCGCGGTGCACATATTGGCTTCTAGACATTTTTTATACCGACAAGCTGGGCAATTTCCTCGATAATCTGAAAAATTTATTAAATTAAAGGAACCGCCATAAACTGACGGAAAGTCACATCACAGCCGAAATCTCCATTTTTGCAGGTAATATTCTTGGCCCGCTGGATTGTTCTCACAAAGAAGACACGACAACTACTGTAATTTAAAGGATCCTTTAAAGGAAAATTCAAAACCTACTGGCAGACAAGACCGCTGTAATGGAAAGCAGCATCTGGACCGCCACAAACATTGCAAAATAATTTGACTTCGGGTAATGTCAATGTCGATGTGGCGGGTGGCGTCGTATCCATTCCCTCTTCCCGCTTCACTTCCTCACTTTTTATTAGTTGTTTGAGGTCTTCCATTAAAGAAAATGACGTTTTGTCTGCATTTTAACACATTAAAGAATTATAGGGAAAAGCAGGAATGGTCAGAGGCGGAAGGAGCAATCTTTGATGGACGGCTGGATTAGCAAAGATTAGCGGGGGACAGGTGGCCATCAGGGAACTGATTAGGAGAATAATGGCAACATTTTTACACATAAAAGATAGTCAGAAGATCAGGAACCCGGCTGAAAATTACCCGAGAAGGGGAAGAAAATGCAGATAATTGCGTCAGAAGGGCAAAAAGGCTAAAAGGACGCGGGGTAGTATGAAGAAATAGAACAAATACATGGGGAAGAAGAAGATTAGTGAAAAAAGAAGGCGATTATCAATGACAAATTGAAGAATTCTGCGTTTGCGTGGGCAGACGTGAAAGCTTTTAGGCAAGTCATCAAAATGACAGCAAAGTTACTCATATTTTTACAGCGACGAAAGATGGAGGAAGCCGTCGTTTTTTAACCCAGAAAATACGAAATTGTGACCCTTTTGGAGGGAAAATCTCCAAAAATTAAGCCTAAAATATTACAGTATCTGTTGTGCCCAAACAACTTTATCTATAAGCTTGGTTTAATCGTCTCTGACATAACTTAAGCTTCATAAAAATATACAGAAAACGGTCACACCCTGGAAAATATCCCAACGTAGCCTGATCGTGATCTTGGACCTCAATTCGAGTGAAATCACGACGTCCATTTCGGAGCATTTCAAGGAATTTCAGCAGAGTAAAAGGCAAGTAATTGTTGTAGACTAATTTAGGAGAGTACAAGAGTACGCGCGTCACCTGCCGCCTATAATTAGGGAAAATTCATTTGGACATCATAAACAGAAAAGGTTAAAGTGAGGGTAAACTACAGGCAATTTTTCATTGGAAAGGTGTTGAAATGTTACCATCCAAGAAATTAGGAAGGGCATGATCTCCTGTCTTCTGAAAACCAATGGACCCCGGTCTTTAAAAGATGAATGACACCAAAAAAAGTCGAGACCATCAATTTTGAACAACGAAAATGAGACGCGTCATCTCTCTGAAATTTTTCTTGATTTTTTCAGGTTGAGGAGAGCCTTCCCCTCTTCATTTGGATTCCATTTGTCATATTTTTCTTATGACTATTTAGCTGAGCAAAGAACATTTCCGGAAAAGATTCCAATTCAGTTTAAAAGCCTTTTGAACAAGGATTACACTCGAAACAGCGCTGTTGGTCCAGATTAACGTCCTAGTAACGCATTTCCGGTTCGTTCTTTGGAATTTTAGATCATTTTCGTATCATCATTGGTCATAAGGAAAAATGTGCATTATAGACGAGGAAAAAACTGAGGGTTTAGAGTAAATGAAACCTGCCAGAAGAATTAGAAAGATCAAAATGAACTCTTTCTATGGCAGAGATCTCCTCGTTTAATAGCCATTTTTTGATTCATTTAGACGTGACAAGATTAATCAAAGCTCGTAAATAGGTTGAATCAGGCAAAAAGAAGGCTAATTTGTAGTTTTTTAAAAGTCAGATGAGATTCTCATTAGAAGACAAGAAACGTACAGGAAGTTGCGAATTCTCTACTAATAAGATCAGGAATTCTGGGTGGTATTTTGAGTTTGCCGGAGATAAATAAAGGATAAAGATCTGTCGGATTTGAATATTCTATGAATACAAGAACAAAGAATAAAGAGATTGAACATATTATTAGCGTGACTGCATAATTGTAGATGTTTTTCATGGCCATTCAATGATTATGACGAGTAATGGACATTATGCTATCTACATCCAAACCGTGTAGAATTCCCCACGAAAAAAGATTATAAATTCCTGGGATGCTACACGTATTTTTTGTTTTCATGTGACAAAAGGTTTTCACGGAAAACGAAAAATTCCGAAGGAAATAAATAAATGAGCGAAAATAAACAAAAGATGTAGAAAAAATGTTTTTGAGTTCGAAATATTAAATTTAGGTCATATCTGCAGTCACTTTCTAGTATTTTTGTAGTCCTTGAAATAATTATCTTTCACTTCAACTTTTATTCTATAATCCTAAGGAAATAGAAGAATGACCATATTTATCACAGCCGCTGTGCAGAAGACGGCCATCAGGATGATATTCAGCCTTTTGTAGAATATTGTCATCCAGTAATCGAGCCTCGTACCACAGCCTCCTCTTTTTTCCCGTTTCTTCTCGTGAACCTTGGGAGGTTTCCCCATAATCATAACAATTATACTAGCAGCTGTGATAATTGACAGATTAACCATAAGGAAAACCGCTGCAATTCGAAGAGAATGATCCAATGACATTATTTGGACCTACACAATCGATCGGTTTCGTTGATTTTTGGCATATCTGACGTAACCATTTGGAGAACAAACATCATCGCAAGGATCGCAGCAAATCCGAGATTTAACTGAAAATTTTAAGAATTACTGTAAGATGAGAGATATACGCTTTCCATATTGCATTCGGTGGGAATTTGCTTCCAAAAGAGTCCTGAAACGCAGAGAATCGTTAAAATAAATGAAGGAACAATCATCAGCACAATGTAATAAGTGGTGGCTCTTCTCATTGTAAACGTATAATACACATAGGAAAAGGGAACTCCGAAAGTGTCTGGGTATTGTGCGTTGGTTACAGTAATATTCAGCACAGTCCATTCTCCATCTCCCTACAAATTTTTCAGTATTCATTTGGAGCACTTACAATATTTGAAATCTCTTTCGTTACATCTGAATCGAGGAATCCAGTTAATTTCATCTCGCGAAGGTTAAAATTATACGAAGTCAGCTGAACGTCACAACGTTGTGTGTCAAATGGGAAGTTTTTCAACTAAAAACCGGATTACTGTAATTTTTTGTCCCACGTTCATTCTACAAATACTTTCGAAAATTGCCGTTTTATACCAGGACAGGCTTCCGTCATAATCCAGCTGAAATTGGGCTTTGTCTGATATTTGGGAGGCTTAGACTCACATTGATGTATTGCTGTTCTTCGGGTATAATATCTTCGTAGGAAATACTGTAATTCAAATAATTTTGATTAGAATACGTAGTGAGAACCCACACATCAAAGGGTAGTGCGTCTGGAAGATAAACGGTTTCTTTCTTGGCCAATGCGATGCTTTCAATCCCATTGAATTCAGAGATATTCCAAGCTAGACGAGGATCTTTCCACTGCTGAAAATTGCCGAGTTTTCATTGGATTTGTCTGACAAGTTTACCATATAAAGATCCATTATAACTGTAACGCTTTGCCGCGCTTGGTCCTAAAATGGCGTCTCTATTAAACTCTGCGACATTTCTCTTACGACATTCAGTAGTCTTGCATATTTCATGGTGATATTTGTCTGCAAAGTCCTATCCGGTAGCCAATTTCTATCTGAAAAATCCCATTTTCAATAGAAAACGTGGCTCATAACCTGACAAGAATACCGCTGGTAGTTGTCGAACATAATCTTTGAACAGATGCTTGTATAATCGTGTATTTATCTTCCAATAATTATCCAATACAAATTTCTGCTCTGTAGTTGTCCCGTTGAAGTGTAAATCATTGATGATGAAGGAATATGCCGGGCTGAGGAGGGTAAAAAGGAGCACAGAGCACATTAGGTGAAATATTTAATTGAGACCTTTTTGTCAACAATGGCACCGGCTCAAAAAGACTCGCATGCTGTGTGACATTTATGCATATTAATGGTAATTTTATATCCATTTCCACCCTCTGAAAATGCCATGGAACTAGTGGATCAGAAGGGGAGCGCAGAACTCAGAATTGAATAGAATAACGGAATGTTGGACTTTGTGAGAGTAAAACGGAGCCGTTCAGGCTGCTCAATAGTGTTTCTGCGAATCATTGCAGCTGGCCACAGCCATAGCCACATGATCTCTGTCTTTCTGTCATTTTCTACAAAATTTTTATTCTATCATTCTAAGAAAATCGAAGAATGGCCATATTTATCACAGCCGCTGTGCAGAAGACGACCATCAGGATGATATTCAGCCGTTTGTAGAAAATTGTCATCCAGTAGTCGAATCTCGTTCCACAGCCAGCATTCCTCTCTCGTTTCTTTTCGTGTACTTTATGGGATTTCCCCATAATCATGACAATTAGGCTGGCAGCAGTGATAATTGATAAATTGCACATGAGGAACACCGCTGGAAGCTGGCTATTTTTGGTGGGGAAAAAACTAACACAATCGGTCGGTTTCGTTGATTTTTGGCATATCTGACGTAACCATTTGAAGGACAAACATCATCGCGAGGATGGCGGCAAATCCTAGATTTAACTGAAAATTTAAATGAATTACTGTAAACCAAAGATCAAACTTACGCTGTCCATGTAACATTCGCTGGTGACTTGTTTCCAGAACAGACCCAAAACACAAAGAATCGTCAAAATAAATGAAGGGACAATCATCAAGACGACGTAATAAGTGGTGGCCCTTCTCATAGTAAAAGTGTAAAAAACGTAAGCATACGGTACTCCAAAATTGTCAAAAAGCTGTGAATTTGTGACAGAAATATTCAGCACAGTCCATTCTCCATTTCCCTAGAAATTTTTCTCGTCATCATTGGGAAATGAGAACTCAAGAAGAGTGCGATTTTCCCCTCATGGAGAGGGGTTTCCAAAAATTAACCTCAAATGATATCCTCCGAAGAGGATATTCATCGCCTCATTCCCTTGAGGATGAGGGAGAGGCGTGCACACACTTTACACACACACACAAGTTAAAATTTACAAACTTAACGTGATTCGTTGCGCAAGGGAATACTGGCCGAGATGCTGCCGAGAATTTATGGGTGCGGGCGCGGCATGCGGTGGAAAACATTTACTTGCGTTTTCGTGTTGTTTTTGATAAATAGACATTTTTGGACAAACAAACTGTTTTTGAGCTCATTAAACAACTTCTTACCGTATTTGGAATCTCCTGAACTACTGCTGGATCAAGAATCCCGTTTATTTCCAACTCAGGGAGGTAAAAATTATAGGAAGTCAATTGAACATCACATTGTTGGGTATCAAATGGGAAATCTTTCAGCTAAAAACAGGATTACCGCAAATTTTAAACTCACATTCATTCTACAAATTATCTCAAAAATTGCCGTCTTGTACCAAGCCAGGCTGCCATCCGAATCCAGCTGAAATTGGGTCCGTCCTCCCAATCTAGGTGGTTTAGACTCACATTGACGTATTGCTGCTCTTCAGGCAAGATATCTTCATAGGAAATCCTGTAAACCAGCTAATTTAAACCCAGAAAATTAAAGAAAACCCACACATCAAAGGGAAGCGCGTCTGGAAGGTACACAGTTTCCTTTTTCGCCAGGGCAATGCTTTGAATCCCATTGAATTCAGAAATATTCCAAGTTAATCGAGGATCTTTCCATTGCTGAAAATGGAAGGCTTTCATGGGTCCTAAAACAAAAAGGCGGCTATAACGTTTCTCTGTAAAGGAGCCATCATCATAGAATGTCTGCGTCTCTCCGCTAGAGATAGGCCGCATCCTCCCCGTAAATGTTCGGCAGCCGCAGCAGGTGTTATCATCCCCTCGCCCAGTTAGCGTCGGTTCTCTAACCCAGTATCTCAAGGTACTAATGGGATTCTGACCATAGCGAGACTATGCGTCATGAACTAAAGTTTTTGGATTAGCTCGACCGGGGTTTTCCGGAGGGCGAAAAGAACGGAACTCGCTGGTTTACGAGACAAATTGCCTTTTTTCCGCGAAAGGAACCGTTTCTGTGAAGGCTTACCATGTAGAAATCCATAATCAATGTGATACTTTGCCGAGCCTGATCCTAAACAGCTCCCTTTATTTTTAAACACAGTAATTTCCTTACAATATCCAGCATCCGAGCATATTTCATGGTAATATTTGTCTGCAGAGTTCTATCCGGCAACCAATTTCTATCTGAAAATGTCCCTCATCACCACAAACTGTGACTAAAAACCCGATAAGAAGATGGCTGGCAATTGCCTAACATAATCCTTGAACAAATGCTTGTAGAGGCGAGTATTTATTTTCCAATAATTATCCAGCACAAATTTCTGTTCTGTGGTGGTCCCATTGAAGTGTAAATCACGAAGAACAAAGGAATATGTCGAACTGAGCAGGGTAAAAAAAAGCACAGAGCACATTAGATGAAATATTAGAGGAGATGTGTCAACAATGGCGAGGTCAGAGAGACTGGCGGGATCTGTGGAGCACATTTTACTCTTATAAATTGTAATTTTATATCTGTCTCCACCCTCTGAAAAGGCCATGAAACGTTTACTGAGTAGAAGGGCAGCACAGAGCACGGAATATTGCCCAAAAGATGTGGAAAAAGAAACTCGTGAAGACTAAAAAGAAGTTTTTTCCCCGGAATTACCACTAAATTGGAGAAATTATAGAAGAAACCGTATGAAAAAAGTCCTAGAAAGTTTAACCGAGACAAATTCTGACCTTTGCCATAGCATTGGACAATGTGTGAAAGATCCTGCACCGCAACCAGAAACTGTCTGCGTCTCTCCGCTAGAGATAGGCCGCATCCTCCCCGTAAATGTTCGGCAGCCGCAGCAGGTGTTATCATCCCCTCGCCCAGTTAGCGTCGGTTCTCTAACCCAGTATCTCAAGGTACTAATGGGATTCTGACCATAGCGAGACTATGCGTCATGAACTAAAGTTTTTGGATTAGCTCGACCGGGGTTTTCCGGAGGGCGACAAGTGCAGGATACGTGGATTTGTCCCAAATCGTTTGGGAATCCATGATCCAAAGCAGTGCCTTGCGGAATGACTTTTTTGTTTTCCGGATAACGGATACGGAATACGGGTTAAAAAATGACCGGAATACGGAATATGAAAAACAGAAAAGGGATTCCGCAAGGTCTTGGTCCAGAAAACAGTGGAATACTCTCGAGTTATTTCTCAAAATGCGCTTAAAATATTAATTTCCTCTTTAAAAAAACTGACTCATTACAACCCATGTGATCATAGTTGAGATATGAACTACGTGCGTTTGACTGGGACTCTCACCGATTCAGGGAACCTTCTCACCCGTGCTAATCTCCACACTCTCAACGCTTATTTTTCAAACTCATTTGCCTGCTGCTTCCCTGATGTCGAATATCACCAGCATTGATCCAGTTCTAATCCCAGTTACTTGCTATTTAGCCTTATTGGCATTGCTAGGAGGAATTGGAAACCTTATCATCATTGTGGCCACTTTAAAGTCACCGTATGACTTTTCTTTACCAAAATGATTGATTCAGGGCGATGAGATCCACTTGTAATATGTTGATCTTCTTTATTTGTATTTTTGATTTCTTTCATCTTCAAGGGCAATGGCAGTACTTTGTTTACATGTTGACGGGAGGTCACTGGCCTTTATTTTTTGGGGAAAATTGCAAGTTTTCAGTAGAAATGGAGCAGGCGACTTGTTTCTATTGGCAGATTTTGCCACTGGCTGGGTTATATTTTTGTGGGCCGTTGCAATTGGCCATTGTTACATGGCAACATGTAAGATTCTTTTCTTTTTGTACTTTTGTATTTTGCGCGCGTTAGGTTCCTACCACGACGTGTCCGCGTCACCCGCCGCGCGCTATTTTAGGTAGTCTTGTGTGTGTTTTGACCTCGATAGGTCGCGTTATATTATCTGTGTGAAATTATTATTATTGTGAGTTGTGAGATAAATATATAAAAACCACAATCTCTTGTACTCTCTCGTCTCTACAAGAAACCTCCTCTCGACTCTTCATTGGATACTTCCCCCGAAGCAACATTTCTTTTGTTTGTTCGACTACTGCCGAGTAGCGGACATAACAAATTGGCGACGCCGACTGCAGAATAGGACTCCACAAACGATCGCCGCCATCGTTTGCTATAAAGGATTCTCTTTAACGATTGCCACATCGTTTTAGAAGTTTACTGGATTGCGAATCACCGCCGAGTGGTAAAGAATAGCCTTATTCGTTCGCTGTTGTTGTAAGTAAGGAGCCACCGTGCTATAAGTGTTGCTGTACACCCTTGCTTCACTTCTACTACTTCTACAATTGTCGTATTGTAAAAGCATAGCTGTTGTTTGAGAAGAATTTAACTGAGAGACGATTGGATTTCATTCCCTGACTATTTCTGCTGCCATACAGAACTAGAAGCAAATTTACTGCCATATAAATTTCATCAGGATGAGTGCTACACAGGATAACGCATTGTTGAAGATCTCGGAAGTCCTTGCTACTATGCAAAAGATGCTGTCAAACCAACAGGAGAGAATAAAGATAATGGAGGAGAGTAAAATGGTTGATTCGAATGCCGTTTCGAATAATACAACCCAATCCACTAGACTGATTGGAGACTTGGAAAGAAGAATACCGATTTTCTCATATAAGCCAGAAACAGATACCACATTTGAGGACTGGTACGAGCGTTACTCACCGATTATCCTAATCGATGGAAAAACCTTAGACGAGAACGCCAAAATCCGTCTATTGACCGAAAAACTGGATGCAGAAGCTTACCAACGCCTGGTCAGCCACATTCTTCCTAAAACGCCAACCGAATTGAAATACGAGGAACTTGTGAGAAACCTGAAAGAGATTTTCGAGGTGGCCACATCCGTATTCACGAAACAATACCTGTGTTGGACAGAGGAGATGGATAAAAACCCCTACGAAGATGACCAACAATATGGCGACAGGGTGAACGAAAGATTTCAAAAGGTCATGGATGGTATAGATCTTGAAGGATTGAAAGTATTGAGATTTCTAGTTGGATTAAAAGGTCGGGAAGACCAGGAATACCTACCAATACTCTTTTCTCATGCAGACAAGCTCAGAGAATCTGGAGACGGTAAAGTCAAATTACAAGAGATCATAAAGGAACTAAAGAAGCTTCGTGGTTATACGAAGGATGGCCAATTGGTAGCCAAGGGACAGGGAAAATCTGTTCATCAAGTAAGCAAGACTGGAAATACCAAGACCGACATAAGCTGCTATGCTTGTGGTAAAAAGGGACACACGAAAAAGGATTGTCGTTCCAAAACCTCGTGCTCTTACTGTAAAAAGAGTGGACACAGAGAGGACCAATGTTATAAGAAGAAAAATAACAAGGATGCCGGTCGAGCAGGAAATAAAGTCCAATATTCATCAAATAAGAAGAGCTCCCATGTCAGACACGTTGCCCAAGAGCGTAAACCGTGCAAGGAAAATAAACAGACCAAGGAAG
Source organism: Oscheius sp. DF5033 (assembly GCA_964036215.1). NCBI lineage: Eukaryota > Metazoa > Nematoda > Chromadorea > Rhabditida > Rhabditidae > Oscheius > Oscheius sp. DF5033. Next base: position 4,343,711 of record CAXIWN010000002.1, on the reverse strand, counting down.
GTTGTGTAAAAGCGATCAGAATTTACTCTGATGTCATCGTAAATGGGAAGCCAATAGTCTTTCAAGCGGATACAGGATCAGACGTGACGCTTGTGAACGTAGAGAGTTGGAAAGTACTTGGAAAACCGCCTCTACAGCTTGCTGACAAAACACTCACAGCAGCGAATAATTCTGAATTATTTTGCAAAGGAAAATTCACGTGTTCATTTTCCATCGCTGGAGAAAAGCTGGAAGGAACAGCTTACGTTGTCAATGGTAGTAATCTACTGGGATTGGACTGGATGAGCAAATCCAGGGAAGTTCAGCAAGGTCTAAACAAAATTGGATATGCCTTGAAGGTAAACAAGGTCGAAGACAGATTGGACATCAAGGAAAAATTAATGAAGAATTTTCCAAATATTTTTGAGCCAGGATTAGGCACGTGTACTAAGGAGAAGGCGAGTCTACGAGTAAAAATAGACGCCAAGCCAACATTTTTTCCGGCAAGAAAGGTTCCGTATGCAGCACAAGAAGCTGTTGAAAAAGAAATAGACCGACTATTGGAACTAGGAGTCATCGAGCATACGAATTACTCGAAATGGGCTGCTCCGATTGTGGCAGTCGACAAGAAGAATAAGGGAACCAGAGTCTGCGCGGATTTCTCGACAGGATTGAACCGGGCTCTGGAAGATAATGAGTTTCCGTTACCCTTACCGGATGATATTTTTGCAAATCTAAATGGAGGAACTGTCTTCTCGCAAGTAGATTTCAGTGATGCTTATCTCCAAGTCGAATTGGACGACGATGCAAAGGATTTAGTCGTGATCAACACGCATAAAGGATTGTTTCGGTATAACCGATTACCATTTGGAATTAAAACAGCCCCAGCGATTTTCCAAAACATAATGGCTAAAATGTGTACAGGATTGACAGGAGTTGCCAGTTATTTGGATGACATTTTGGTGACTGGACGCACCAGGGAAGAACATGATAGAAATCTTCTAGCTTTGTTCGACAGGATATCCGATTATGGATTCAAAGTGAAGCTGGACAAGTGTGCTTTTCACAAAGAACAGATAAAATTCCTGGGATACCTGGTCGACAAGAACGGACGAAAGCCTGACCCTGAGAAAATTTCTGCATTGATAAATATGGAAGAACCCAAAAATGTCAACCAGTTACGCTCATTTCTAGGCATGATCTCCTATTATGGGAATTTTCTCCCAAATATCAAGCAACATCGAGGAATACTCGACCAACTGACACATAAGGACAGTAAATGGGACTGGAATAAAGATCATCAACTAGCATTTGAATCTCTTATCAAATTGCTATCTTCTGATCTAAATTTGACGCATTACAATCCAAATCTGCCACTGATAATTGCAGCGGATGCCTGTGATTATGGAATAGGTGCAGTTATTTATCATCGTTTGCCAAACGGAGAAGAAAGACCTATTCACCATATTTCCCAAGCACTCTCACCAGCTGAGAAAAATTATTCCCAAATTGAAAAGGAAGCTTTGGCCTTGGTAACAGCAGTAAAACGTTTCCACAAGTACGTTTTTGGACGTCGATTTCTGCTGAAGACGGATCATAAACCGCTCTTGGCCATCTATGGAAATAAAAAGGGACTTCCAGCTCATAGTGTAAATCGACTGCTTCGATGGGGAATAATTCTTCTGGGATACAACTTCGAAATAGAACATGTGAAGACTGAGGATTTTGGAAATGCTGACGGTCTGTCTCGCCTCATGTCAAAAGTGCCGTCGACAAACGAAGATGTCGTCATCGCACAGGTTGAATCGTGTATAAATCAAGTATTTGAAAAGTCGATAAGGAATCTACCTTTGATGGCAAAAGATATTGCAATTGCAACAAAAGAAGATAAAATTCTTCAAGAAGTACTCCAATATGTGAAAAACAAATGGCCAAATAATAAAAAGCAAGTCAAGTCGGATGTCTTCGCTTATTTTGAAAGAAAGACGGAAATGTCTATTATCAAAGGATGTCTGTTATTTGGAGAAAGGGTGGTCATACCCACTGGACATCGTCAAAAAGTTCTGAGAGACCTTCACTCAGGTCATCCAGGTATCATTAGGATGAAACAACTAGCAAGGAACTATTGCTATTGGCCAGGAATCGATCAAGAAATCGAAAATTTTGTCAAGCAGTGTGAAAACTGTCAAAAGGCTGCAAAAATGGACAGGAAAGCTCCTCTACAGCCATGGCCAACACCCTCACGGATATGGGAAAGGGTGCACATCGACTACGCAGGACCAGTAGATGGACATTATTACTTGGTTGTCGTCGATTCATTATCAAAATGGCCGGAAGTCGCAATGACTAAATCAATATCAGCACCGACGACTGTAGCGATATTGGAAGGGATATTCGCCCGAAATGGACTCCCTGAAATTATTGTCTCTGACAATGGAACACAATTTTGCTCTCGTGAATTCCAATTAATGTGCGATAAAAATGGAATTCAACATATCCGGACAGCTCCTTATCATCCAATGAGCAACGGGAGAGCCGAGCGATTCGTTGATTCTCTCAAGAGAGGATTCAAGAAGCTCAACGGGGAGGGATGTCGAGTAGGTCAAGATACTCTCGATAGATTTTTACTTTCCTACCGTTCGACGCCGTCGACGAGTTTAAATGGAAAATCACCAGCTGAAGTATTTCTGAATAGAAAGCTGAGAACAACACTGGCACTAATGTTACCGAAGAAGAACCAACAGCCAGAAGAACCGGAAAATCGGATGAAAGAACAATTTGACCTGAAACATGGAGTAAAAGAAAAGACGTTCATAATTGGAGATCCCGTATATTGGCTGAAGCATTCCGGAAACCACCCGAGTTGGGAAAAAGGAAAGATTACTGGTATCAAAGGGAAGTTGAATTACCTTGTCGACACTGATCGAGGAAACGTGCATTGCCACGCAAACCAGTTGAGGAAAAGAGTCGATGACGTCGACAGGAAGAGCCAATATAAATGGATGAAAACTTTGATGCATACATTCGACATCCATCTGCCCAAATCTCCAGAAGCAATAAAGATGGAAGTACCGCCGTCTCCACAAGGTCAAGAAGGAAGGCAAGATCAAGGACTTGGACAACCAGAAGACGCCTTCGTCTCTGCACCGTCGACACCGATCGCCGTCGCTCCAAGAAGTCCCGATGTTCGTCAACAAGCCTCGCCGCCCAAAGAAGAAGGACCGAGAAGAAGCAGCAGGATCCGAAGACCACCAGCTCGTTACGAAGGCTAATCTGTATGTCTTTCTGTTGTTTTTATTTTCCCGTAGTTCCTTCCCAAAAGGGGAGATGTTACATGGCAACATGTAAGATTCTTTTCTTTTTGTACTTTTGTATTTTGCGCGCGTTAGGTTCCTACCACGACGTGTCCGCGTCACCCGCCGCGCGCTATTTTAGGTAGTCTTGTGTGTGTTTTGACCTCGATAGGTCGCGTTATATTATCTGTGTGAAATTATTATTATTGTGAGTTGTGAGATAAATATATAAAAACCACAATCTCTTGTACTCTCTCGTCTCTACAAGAAACCTCCTCTCGACTCTTCATTGGATACTTCCCCCGAAGCAACATTTCTTTTGTTTGTTCGACTACTGCCGAGTAGCGGACATAACAGCCATTGCTGTTGATCGTCTCACCGCTGTGTCGTTTCCTTTGAAGTAAGTTTTTTAAATCTTAGTCGCTTCGGAACCAGCAAACAAACTTCTCAGATCATCTAATGTCGCCGTTTTTCCAGATACATGAATCTCCAATACCACCCTCTGAAATATTTCTTGTGCCTTTTCCTCCCTCCCCTGATTTATGTCCTCTTATCCATTTGGTACGGAATAACCCAGGCAGCTCACTAGTAACTTTCCTAAATTTCTCTTTAAAAATTCTTTCACAGCTCGACGCCCTGTTCCCTTCCTGCTGCCTTTGCAGGCCAAACAAATTGGTATTTCGACAGTATTTTGAATGGCTCATATGCTGTGGCTGCCGTCACATATATTCTAGTTGTTCTCATCGTGAGAATAAAAGGAGCCAGTGAGTTCAATTTCTCTTTAAAGAACTTTGCTCTCATGTTCCATGTTCATTTTTCGCGGCTTTGGGAAAGGGAACACCTGGCACGGATGAAGGAATCATTAGTATTTTTGCCAACTGAGAATTAGGTTTTACAGATGAACAATTCAAGGCAGTCTTCAAGGCAATAACCATTTATTTGGGGCTGATTCTATGCACATTTTTCTTCACAAATGTTTACGACCTGGCAGTGGAATACTGCATCACTGCGACAAGATACGAAAAGGATATCCTACATGCCTATGCTGGAATTGCTATTACCACGTGTATCAGCTCCAATCTAATTGTCTTTTATTCACTGAAGTAGGATTTCAAACCGTTTCTGGCCAAAAATAGAAACTTTTCCAGCAGACAGTATCGAGCAGCAGTCAATCATCTATTCAAGTGCAAGCGACGTGTAATCGTCTCCAACAGTCCGTCAGCTGCTTGACTTACGCTCTCACGGAATCACTCCATTCGCTCAACAAGGAATAAACATTTTGTTCAAGCGGGGAAACTGCCGATACCGGGATTGTCACAATTGACGGAGAAATTTACTTGACTCAGCTGACGGTGAAATTGCCAAGCTGACGGTGAAATTGCCAAGCTGACGGTGAAATTGCCAAGCTAACGGTGAAACTGCCGAGTTGACGGTGAAATTGCCAAGCTGACGGTGAAATTGCCGAGTTGACGGTGAAATTGCCAAGCTGACGGTGAAATTGCCAAGCTGACGGTGAAATTGCCGAGTTGACGGTGAAATTGCCAAGCTGACGGTGAAATTGCCGAGTTGACGGTGAAATTGCCAAGCTGACGGTGAAATTGCCGAGTTGACGGTGAAATTGCCAAGCTGACGGTGAAATTGCCTGACGGTGAAATTGCCAAGCTGACGGTGAAATTGCCGAGTTGACGGTGAAATTGCCAAGCTGACGGTGAAATTGCCAAGCTGACGGTGAAATTGCCAAGCTGACGGTGAAATTGCCAAGCTGACGGTGAAATTGCCAAGCTGACGGTGAAATTGCCGAGTTGACGGTGAAATTGCCGAGTTGACGGTGAAATTGCCAAGCTAACGGTAAAATTGCCTGACGGTGAAATTGCCAAGCTGACGGTAAAATTGCCTGACGGTGAAATTGCCAAGCTGACGGTGAAATTGCCAAGCTGACGGTGAAATTGCCGAGTTGACGGTGAAATTGCCAAGCTGACGGTGAAATTGCCGAGTTGACGGTGAAATTGCCAAGCTGACGGTGAAATTGCCGAGTTGACGGCGAAATTGCCAAGCTGACGGTGAAATTGCCAAGCTGACGGTGAAATTGCCGAGTTGACGGTGAAATTGCCAAGCTGACGGTGAAATTGCCGAGTTGACGGTGAAATTGCCGAGTTGACGGTGCAATTGCCAAGCTGACGGTGAAATTGCCAAGTTGACGGTGAAATTGCCAAGCTGACGGTGAAATTGCCGAGTTGACGGTGAAATTGCCAAGCTGACGGTGAAATTGCCGAGTTGACGGAGAAATTGCCAAGCTGACGGTGAAATTGCCAAGCTAACGGTGAAATTGCCAAGCTGACGGTGAAATTGCCAAGCTGACGGTGAAATTGCCAAGCTGACGGTGAAATTGCCGAGTTGACGGTGAAATTGCCAAGCTGACGGTGAAATTGCCAAGCTGACGGTGAAATTGCCGAGTTGACGGTGAAATTGCCAAGCTGACGGTGAAATTGCCAAGCTGACGGTGAAATTGCCGAGTTGACGGTGAAATTGCCAAGCTAACGGTAAAATTGCCTGACGGTGAAATTGCCAAGCTGACGGTGAAATTGCCAAGCTGACGGTGAAATTGCCAAGCTGACGGTGAAATTGCCAAGCTGACGGTGAAATTGCCGAGTTGACGGTGAAATTGCCAAGCTGACGGTGAAATTGCCAAGCTGACGGTGAAATTGCCAAGCTGACGGTGAAATTGCCGACTTGACGGTGAAATTGCCAAGCTGACGGTGAAATTGCCGAGTTGACGGTGAAATTGCCAAGCTGACGGTGAAATTGCCAAGCTGACGGTGAAATTGCCAAGCTGACGGTGAAATTGCCAAGCTGACGGTGAAATTGCCGAGTTGACGGTGAAATTGCCAAGCTGACGGTGAAATTGCCAAGCTGACGGTGAAATTGCCAAGCTGACGGTGAAATTGCCAAGCTGACGGTGAAATTGCCGAGTTGACGGTGAAATTGCCAAGCTGACGGTGAAATTGCCGAGTTGACGGTGAAATTGCCGAGTTGACGGTGAAATTGCCAAGCTGACGGTGAAATTGCCGAGTTGACGGTGAAATTGCCAAGCTGACGGTGAAATTGCCAAGCTGACGGTGAAATTGCCAAGCTGACGGTGAAATTGCCAAGCTGACGGTGAAATTGCCAAGCTGGCGGTGAAATTGCCGACTTGACGGTGAAATTGCCGAGTTGACGGTGAAATTGCCGAGTTGACGGTGAAATTGCCAAGCTGACGGTGAAATTGCCGAGTTGACGGTGAAATTGCCAAGCTGACGGTGAAATTGCCGAGTTGACGGTGAAATTGCCAAGCTGACGGTGAAATTGCCAAGCTGACGGTGAAATTGCCAAGCTGACGGTGAAATTGCCGAGTTGACGGTGAAATTGCAGAGTTGACGGTGAAATTGCCAAGCTGACGGTGAAATTGCCGAGTTGACGGTGAAATTGCCAAGCTGACGGTGAAATTGCCGAGTTGACGGTGAAATTGCCGAGTTGACGGTGAAATTGCCAAGCTGACGGTGAAATTGCCGAGTTGACGGTGAAATTGCCAAGCTGACGGTGAAATTGCCAAGCTGACGGTGAAATTGCCAAGCTGACGGTGAAATTGCCAAGCTGACGGTGAAATTGCCAAGCTGGCGGTGAAATTGCCGACTTGACGGTGAAATTGCCGAGTTGACGGTGAAATTGCCAAGCTGACGGTGAAATTGCCAAGCTGACGGTGAAATTGCCGAGTTGACGGTGAAATTGCCAAGCTGACGGTGAAATTGCCAAGCTGACGGTGAAATTGCCGAGTTGACGGTGAAATTGCCAAGCTAACGGTAAAATTGCCTGACGGTGAAACTGCCAAGCTAACGGTGAAATTGCCAAGCTGACGGTGAAATTGCCGAGTTGACGGTGAAATTGCCAAGCTGACGGTGAAATTGCCGAGTTGACGGTGAAATTGCCAAGCTAACGGTAAAATTGCCTGACGGTGAAATTGCCAAGCTGACGGTGAAATTGCCGAGTTGACGGTGAAATTGCCAAGCTGACGGTGAAATTGCCAAGCTGACGGTGAAATTGCCGAGTTGACGGTGAAATTGCCGAGTTGACGGTGAAATTGCCGAGTTGACGGTGAAATTGCCAAGCTGACGGTGAAATTGCCAAGCTGACGGTGAAATTGCCGAGTTGACGGTGAAATTGCCAAGCTGACGGTGAAATTGCCAAGCTGACGGTGAAATTGCCAAGCTGACGGTGAAATTGCCGAGTTGACGGTGAAATTGCCAAGCTGACGGTGAAATTGCCAAGCTGACGGTGAAATTGCCGAGTTGACGGTGAAATTGCCAAGCTGACGGTGAAATTGCCAAGCTGACGGTGAAATTGCCGAGTTGACGGTGAAATTGCCAAGCTAACGGTAAAATTGCCTGACGGTGAAATTGCCAAGCTGACGGTGAAATTGCCAAGCTGACGGTGAAATTGCCGACTTGACGGTGAAATTGCCAAGCTAACGGTAAAATTGCCTGACGGTGAAATTGCCGAGTTGACGGTGAAATTGCCAAGCTGACGGTGAAATTGCCAAGCTGACGGTGAAATTGCCGAGTTGACGGTGAAATTGCCAAGCTAACGGTAAAATTGCCTGACGGTGAAATTGCCAAGCTGACGGTGAAATTGCCAAGCTGACGGTGAAATTGCCGAGTTGACGGTGAAATTGCCAAGCTGACGGTGAAATTGCCAAGCTGACGGTGAAATTGCCGAGTTGACGGTGAAATTGCCGAGTTGACGGTGCAATTGCCAAGCTGACGTTGAAATTGCCAAGCTGACGGTGAAATTGCCGAGTTGACGGTGAAATTGCCGAGTTGACGGTGAAATTGCCGAGTTGACGGTGAAATTGCCAAGCTAACGGTAAAATTGCCTGACGGTGAAATTGCCAAGCTGACGGTGAAATTGCCGAGTTGACGGTGAAATTGCCAAGCTGACGGTGAAATTGCCAAGCTGACGGTGAAATTGCCGAGTTGACGGTGAAATTGCCGAGTTGACGGTGAAATTGCCGAGTTGACGGTGAAATTGCCAAGCTGACGGTGAAATTGCCAAGCTGACGGTGAAATTGCCGAGTTGACGGTGAAATTGCCAAGCTGACGGTGAAATTGCCAAGCTGACGGTGAAATTGCCGAGTTGACGGTGAAATTGCCAAGCTAACGGTAAAATTGCCTGACGGTGAAATTGCCAAGCTGACGGTGAAATTGCCAAGCTGACGGTGAAATTGCCGACTTGACGGTGAAATTGCCAAGCTAACGGTAAAATTGCCTGACGGTGAAATTGCCAAGCTGACGGTGAAATTGCCAAGCTGACGGTGAAATTGCCGAGTTGACGGTGAAATTGCCAAGCTGACGGTGAAATTGCCAAGCTGACGGTGAAATTGCCAAGCTGACGGTGAAATTGCCGAGTTGACGGTGAAATTGCCAAGCTAACGGTAAAATTGCCTGACGGTGAAATTGCCAAGCTGACGGTGAAATTGCCAAGCTGACGGTGAAATTGCCGACTTGACGGTGAAATTGCCAAGCTAACGGTAAAATTGCCTGACGGTGAAATTGCCAAGCTGACGGTGAAATTGCCAAGCTGACGGTGAAATTGCCGAGTTGACGCTGAAATTGCCGAGTTGACGGTGAAATTGCCAGGCTGAAGGTGAAATTGCCTCCTGGAAGAATTTCATTCGCTCAACAAAGAATGAAAATCGAGATATTCATTTTCCTCATTCTCAGGTATCATTTGAAGTTGATGGCCCGAATAATCCGCCGTGACTAGCAAGATGCTCCTTATTTATTTGGAAGAATAATATGATTTATTAGAAGGAAAATATGACAATATTAGTTCATGGGCTATTTTCATCAGCATTCAGCATTCACGGCTCGAAAATCGAGATGTACACTACGACGACTAAGTGTAAGCTGACAAAAACGGTCAGTAATCCCTAGCTGGCATTCGAATATGTAACTATGGCTGATTCCACACTCATTGACCTTTTTTCGAAGAATTGGATTGAAATTTACGAAAGTTGATAGCATATCCGGCAATGGAGGTAACCTAGCAGTGTCGTGAATTCCAGTATAACTAAAGTGGTGGAGATTCTGGTGTGGTTTCGAACGGAGAAACTGAAAATAAATGGGTTTGGTTGAGATGTGTGTTACCTGGAGGATATCTTGAACACATTCGTCTCTGTCCTGGGCGTGTACTTCAAAATCAATTACCTGAAATTTTGACAAGAAGGCTTCCATTGTGGAAAAGTTTGGCATATCACGGCGAAAAATTGAAATTGACTCTTCTTTCTAAAAATTGACAATTCTGGATACATCGCTAAATATTACCAATGTTTCTGACCTCAGTAATGTTTCAAATCTACGAGATCCTTTGCTATTCAATTTCATTATAGAAGGCTTTAAAATCTTCATTAATTTTTCGTATTGTTCATCGGTACATTTTTCTGAGGAAACGCCAAGATCCTTGGCGGTTATCCTGTATTTTTCCAAAATATCACAGCATTTTGGCAGGAAATTAGCATTCCTTTCGATTTCTGAAGAAAAATGGACCTTACAGCCAAAATTGCATAAAACAGGCCTTGAAACAGGAGAACATAACCAAAACGGGTTCGATCAAGTGTTTCCAAATTCGGCAATACTACCATTATCCCTGGACGTAACTGTATGGCATAATGAAGACTTCCATTTGGACGGTTAGCTATGTAGAGAGATAAATTTGCGTACAATCGGATTCTGATATTAGCTGTGATAAAATCAGCCATATCGTGACATGTCTGTTGCATACGAAAATAACTCTTCCATTCGAACTGAAGCAGAAAATAAATGGAAATAAAGAAACAAACCTTGGTGATAATTCGCTCTCGAAGTTCTGCTGGAAGTTTAAGAAAATTTGGCATCTGACGGAATTTATACCAGAAAACCAGAAAACCAGAGTATGCCAGAAAGCTAAAAGAGAATGGCCAAAAAACACGCCAAAAAGTGAGCAATGGGATGGAGAGAGACGTAGAGGAGCCCAAGAAAGGTCAGTAAGTGACCGGTAGAAGTGACCACAGAACCTAATTATTCCCGCCTTCCAGGTCGATAGTGTCATCTCTAAGATGTCCGTAATATTATCCTTCATTGCCAGATTCTTGCGGCTACAGCTCAAAATCTTTGCAATCAGCTGAAACTACATCTAAAAATTGTATATCCGGAAGTTATCCACTCTTGAAAATCAACACGCCTTCGCTTTCTGAACTTCCGGGTACAATCCTCGTTGTCCCCATTTCTATGCTTCAAGTACATGATATTCCCATGGGAACATCTCACTAACAGCCCACTACCCCCGCACATTTTCTACAAATAAATATATGTATTTTGATTGGGTAAAAGGAGTACAAATATCGAAATTAAACTGAGATCACATCATTCCTGCTTTCTGTAGATTTTTCTGTATGATGGTGTCGATTACACTGCTGATCACGAGTTGTACTTGATTTGTGTCGGTGGCGCATGTCTCATGCATATAGATCGTCTTCTTTTCGGGAAACATATTCAAATCCGAGAATTTTGATTTGATAAAAGCCACGGCTTCCGCATAATTCTGACCGCCATCATAGTCGGGAAAAGCGGCGGTGATATTGACCCTTTGGATCTTTTCCATAAAGAGATCCTTCTTATTTAAGAAAAGGATGACGGCGGTACTGTAGAAATAATTGCTGTTGCAGATGGAACTGAAGAGATTCATCGACTCGATCATCCGATTGGTTGAGTCATCCTCATATAAAACTTGGTCATATTCACTGATGGCTGTAATGAAGATGATTGCCTCCACATTATCGAAGTAGTGAATCCATTTTCGTCGTTCTGACCTCTGTCCACCGACATCAAATACTCTGAAAATGACCTTTTTTGACACAAAAGGGGGATATGGGGGCGACTGACGTCGACGTCTTGGGAATGTGAATTTATAGGAAAATGTCATGGATAATTCTTGGACCCCGACCAAAGATACAGATATTCGGAGACGAGGAAGCGTGTATCGATTTGGATTTCACAAAAATGACCAGAATTCTGTACTTATCCGGATCAGATCCTATCGAATCCAGCCAGATATTCATGGAATTTTGGCCAGATCCGGATTCCGGATCAAAAATGAAGGAAAATCCGGATTCAAGGATAATAGTGGAGATTTTGGAGGGTTTTCGACATCAATATATCCTGATTCCCATAAATAACAAAAATATCAAAGCTGATAAATATCCGGAATTAGGGCAATAACCCAGTGTCAGCCGGCCTTTGATGGGTTTTCACTTTACCTCTCGGGTCTCCCTTGAAAAACAAATTACCCCAAAATATAGGCATTATCTTTTCCCTTTTTTTCCCGGCCTACCTAAAGTCGAGGTCCTTGATCTTGAATTTGACTTCCACAACACCAGTTGTTGCCACTCGAGAGAAGAGAATATCCTGTACCGATGGTCTATAACCGGGCTCGGCAATCCTCGACACTGAATCCAAAAAACTAAAATTCATAATTTTTCACGATCAAAATAAGAGAACATACTGTTTAGCAGAATCAGTCAACTGAAATTCACTTCTCATTTCATAGGCTTTTTTAACAGCTGGATCTTCCCAAAGGAGCTCAATAGCCCGGGCGACGTCTTCCGTCAATGGCTGTTGTTCTTCTCCCAACTCTTGTACTCGGAATACGGTCTGTTTCAATTTTTCCATTTCTGGGTTTTCAAGCGGAATAAAGAGAACGTTGTCCATGGCTTGTAATATGGTACACATTGAGACCACAGTATTCCCGTAGATAATACCCTTCTTCTCGTTGACTTCTTCTTCCGAGAAGCCGCTGCTGTGTAGAATTCTGTAAGCAATTTTATAATTTTCTGTTTTTCGAAGCTCTTCGGAATTCCAGGACCCCGCAAATAATTTGAATTATGGATAACACAGTTCCTAAAAACAGAACTCGGGAAAGGATTAGTCATCCTGAATCGGTTGCGATAAATTAGACCAGAGAGTTCAAATTGATGATTTTTGACCTCATAATTCTTCCACTTCGAGATCATTATATCCTATAATCCATTTCCAACAATGAGGACAGGGGACAAAAACTAATTGTATTCAATATTTTTCCATGAAAAGCCGGATAATTTTTCCCAGGTTATCTCTTCAACGCCTTTCCTCCAAGAATGGAAATTAACTATGTTCCCAAATTTGCCTCGCTATCCACTTTGTCCGTACAATTTTTGGTAGTAAAAAATATTCTGTAGCGCCACCTATGGAGCCAGATTGTGGCAATTTTCCGTAAAGAGGCCCGTAGAGATTCTACGGGCGCCGGCAGCCGTGGGATTATGCTTGTCGCCTGTCAATATATTCTTCACAGAATACGCTGATAATGTCGGATAATGGTCACCAAATGATGAGTTGAAAAGATGTAGGCAAAAAAATCCGCGCGTGGTAACAGAAACAGGGAAATCCGTTAAGATATTGCGGAACCAGGTGGCCGGGTCATTCAGAGCCGACAACGAGAAATCAGTGGTTATTCTTTAGTCAAAGAGTTCCCTTTTCTCGTCTATCTAGCATACCGTTATGGCCCCAAAGCGATAAACGAAAAGCTCGAGTCAAAAAAAGACCAGACACTGTATTGTGCAGGTGTCTCCGATAATCCCATCCCAAAAAATTGGATCAAAACTCACTGCATCTGTTTCAACACAGTACTCTTTCCACATTCTCCAGCTCCCAATAACAGTAATTTTACAATAGAACTTGTCTGCCTCTTATCATCTTTGAGCTGCTTCTCGATTTCTTTATTTCGAGCAGCAGCATCTGGATCTTCTTGACTTTGACAGGCTCCCATTTGTATCTATCTTTCCTAGAAAATAAGAAGATCATTATATGAATTATTAAAGATTAAGGAAATAAAGATGTTTATAGCAAAAGATCTAGTAGAGAATAATGGAATTGTTGACAATTCGTCAGAAATTGTATTACCCCGGAAGGAGGGGCCGCCTGCCGACTGCAGAATGTTTCGACCTGGCGGCACGTGTCAATTAGGACTGGGGATAATCAGCGGCCTTTTCTCAAGACGGCTATAATTTCAAAACGTGCCGATTTTATACTATTGGATATTCTGGATGTTCTATGAGGAATAGAGGTAGTTGAAATTTGAATAAATTGTGCACACTTTCTGTGGGCGTCGATGTTGAAATAAAACGATAATGGAGATTAGAAGTCTTTTTATTGTGGAGGGAGAAGGCAAACTGGCGGATATCTCCCTCCGGATGAAGAGCCTCATTAGAGAGGCAACACGTAGCCAGGATACCGACGGTTGGTGGTAATTGACACACAGATAAGGGGGATTAGGTAGACGACGTGATTATCGACAGAAGAAAATCTTCAAGGCGGAAAACTGGCAAGGTCACACATAGACACAAATTTTCTCTGTGTGTTTATCGTCAAATGACGACGTCAATCGGGGTAAAAGTACTTGCCTACTCGGGAACAGCCTACAAAAAGCGAAGGGCAATTAGAGAGCACAAGTGACTACTTGGTAGTACTTTTATGAGAAATTGAAGAAGTCGAACACGCGCATGAAAAGCCTCCCAGGCTCAAAAGACACCAAAATTCTAGATTGGTAGCTGGGAAAAATGTTCAACAGGGGAAGACGCAAAATTTCCAGGATCAACTAGCACTGGTGACCATATTGTTGCTAGAAAACAGGCTTCAGAGAAAATTCAGCTTCAAGCTCATTGACTCCTGAGAATTACGTCCTAATCTCAAGAAATTGGATAAGCAGAAGGAGAAATCCCATCTTCATGGCTGTAGAGAATGGTTAGGGAAGGCTACTGAGCTGAACTTCGGCCTTCCCGAATTAGCAAAGTCGCATCTTTCTAAGGATCTTTAAAATTTTATGAAAGGCTGAGTTATAGGTGAGTTATGACAAAAACGAGGCATTTCGCCCAGAATTTGAGTTAAAAATCCCAACTCAGGCACAGATCGGATTCAGGTTCGGATCCCTCAATTTTTTTTCCAGGATATAGATCGAATCTACATGCTCTTCAAATTCTTTTGTGAATAGAATTCAAAAAGAGAAGTCAAAAAAACCCGTGGCGGATCGTCTCCCCAGGTAGAAGGTTACCTGATAAAATAGAAATCACCCATCAAATTTTTCTATGAGAACATAATGTGGGCTGGAGAGAGCCCGGTGTCATGTGTGTTACTTACGAAGGGAAAGCATGAAGGTGTGGGAATAGGCTCTCGACCCCTCCTGCAGGAGAGTCACCGATCCGTTCAACTGAGTTCAGTAGTTCAAATGAATACGTGATTATAATCGAGATAAATCCGCCCTCATCTTCTGTTGTACAAAGAGGACAGATACGAGATGTCTATTGTCTAAAGTACATGGAAATATCCGATGGGAGAGTCTGTCGGAGATTCCTAGAAGGAGGAAAATTTGGGAACAGGAATTCTATCGAAGTATGTCGAGGAGAAGGAGAAGAAATCATTGAGGTAGAAGGACTAATTGACTCTTCTCAGCTGATTCAGAAAGGCGTCTAGGCGAAAAACGTCACCGACTATCTCAGGGTAGACAGGGCGAGGGAGAGTTGTCTCCCTCCCCCAGTTGAAGTAACTGCGAAACAATAAAAATTGAATGGCATTATCTTGGTCCACGACGGATTAGAAGAGGGAGAGAGAGCTAGGTAATCAATGGATTACCCTTTTCGAGGATAGGAGATTATGAATCAAACCAGGGAGGAATACAATGAGGTGAGACTGTGACGCAGGCAAAGGGCGAGTACTCGAAGGAGGAGAAAAAATATTACTAGAGAGGAGGGGACATCGGCTAACGAGGGAATATTGTAGGAAAGAGGGAAGGGAGAGTATAGAGATTACTCATTAGCTCTCTTCACAAGGGAAAGTGATGGATTCAAAAAGGGTATGAGGAATAACTACACAAAATTTCGAATAAAATGATGGTATTCATCCATGAGTTTAGCGCAGTTCCAGCTTTTATGGTTGTAGTTAAAGAGACGTCGCTTTGTTCAGAAGGTCATGCTTGAATTCCGACGAAGATATCATTTTTGCCTTTTTTTTCTTTTGCTTTCTCCAACGAAATTACTGTTTTCTTCGGGTTGGACCCAAACTTAAAAAAATTGATAATTTGTGCTTTTCTCGACAGGAGGAAATTATAAAAATGTGAAGGAAGCAAACAAAAAAAGCTAAAAACAAAGGATCTGGAAATCAGAGGAGTAATCAGTAAGGTGAGAGCTGAATGGGACAATTGGGGGAAAATAACAGCTTCTGTCTAATCTGCTAGGAGAAAATGATTACAAAACGGGGACTCTGCCGCTTCAGTTGATTTAAAGAGGAGACCTTTTTGAATAACAGAAACTCTGATGTCTGGGGGAGTGATTAGTCTCTGTTTGTGGGTTGCCACAGCTTTTCCCAGCAAAGGTAATCACTGATTTCTCGCGAATGTTTGGCCGGTTACCATGTGATCCAAGGAAAAAAGAGAGAGAGGCGACTTTTTGTTGTAGAAAAGACAAAAAGGGGGAAGTCAGCTGGGTGTATTTCACACTATGTGTGGTGGTGGCAATCCATCTGAAATGGCTCATAATAACGTGGCAATTCAAAATTACACGGTGTGAAAAATGGCACGTGACCTGTTGCCTAATTAAATGTCTCCAAAGTCGATTTTTACAGAAATTGGACGTCAAACTAGTTATTTCTCTTCCTCGTTTGATAAATATTACGTGCACAACAGAAATAATTATTACAAGGGTTGTTCTGGTATCAAAATGCTTGAAAAAATTTGATCTATTGCCATAAAAAATAAAACCAATTTTTTTTCACAAAAATAAGGAAAATTTGTAATATTTCACGTTTGTATGAAAGATCACCCGCGCCAATGTTACGTACACCGTTACGTAACGAGCGTCTTTTCCTATGTAACTGCACTTTTGCTTCTAGAAGCAGAATTCTGCTTTCTTTTTGTTAATTTTGTTTTTTACATGCATGCTCTTCATTTTTTTCAGTAAATTTTGTTTATACGATAAAAATACTACGAATGCTTATGTTGTTGCACCGCCAAAAAGCAATACACCTTTTTGAAACGTATGTAAACATATTTTCATTTTTACAACGTTTGTTCTTCTTGTGTTTTGTGTTTTCCTCTCGTTAAGTTTGTCATCTTTCAGAAAATGGTTACTGTAGCTGAAGAATTGCCATTTGTAGCTGTCGTTGATAACGGAAAATTATCAACTACTTGTTCTAATTGTTTTGCCTCCACTTTAGGGGGAAGCTTGGATAAGGTTACACAATTTTGCGCAATTTATTTATCTTCTTTGTAGCCTGTCGATTTAAAGAAATGTGCAAGATGCCACACTATTTACTATTGTTGTAAAGAATGTCAGCGAGAGGATTGGAAACATCACAAGGTTAGTTCTTTTCTTCTCATAGTGATGGTATTAGTTTAGGACGAATGTACTTTTTTGATTAGAGCGAAGTTTTGCCCAGAAAAATATGTTAGGTTTATCAGTAGAACAGCTATGCGTATCAGAAAAGGAGACCTTCCTGTAGCTTTCAATGGGAGAACTTTTGACGATTTGATGGATCGTAAGACTCGTTCCACAATCTAAAATTTCAAAAAAAAATATTGTTGCAGATCTTGATGATATTAAAAGTGATCGTACAGAATGTATTGGAGTAGGCCGTCTATATATCATGCTCAGTGAATTTATGGGTATGGAAAATCGTCCATCCTTCGAAGAGGTGTTTTCTATTTACGGCATGGTACGCGAAATTTTGCTTTTTTTTTCAGAAATATTTATTCAGCTTCGTACAAATGCATTCGGCATTCATTCCCACGATGCCATATTTGAAGTAGGATCCGGTCTTTACCTTGGGTAACAGCAAATGGTAGGATAGTATAGAGTATATTTTAGTTTATCTGTCCACGATCACAGCTGTCGTCCTGATTGTATCTACACATTCATTGGACCAAAAGCTATTCTTCGTGCTAAGGATCCTAATGCTAAATACAGCACAGAAGCACGTTTTCTTTTTTTATTTCTATTTGGTTGTTTAGTTGACATGTGCTTATTTGGATGTCACTTTACCTAAAGAAATTCGCCAGGAGCGCCTTCAAAAGACGCATTTTTTCGTTTGTCAATGTGCTCGTTGTATGGATAAAGAAGAAGATCTGTGGGAGAGATCCGGAAGATCTTCATGTTGTCCTGATGGAGTTGTTCTTCCAAGAGATAATGTTTGTAGCAAATGTGGAAAGAAAAAGTTCCGTGATCCTCGATTGGCGAGTTTCGTAGTAGGTGGCTCATTCATTTCTTTCAGGCTCTAATTTTTCTCGGAGAAGAACTTTCTAATAAACACGTGTGCTGGTGTAAACATATCGCTGAAGGCGAAGAAATGCCGCTTGTCTGTAGCAAATGTGGAAAGAAGAGTTCGCTTACTCGTGAGCAGGTCGGTTTATTATTACTATTATTGTTATTAGTATTTGATTAGCTGCTTATAATTGATTAATTCATTATTCTCAGATTAATGATGCTAATGAAGAACTTGAAATATTTTGTGATGAAGTGAAAAAAGACGAGCTCAAGAAGAGCAGTTAGTTGTAAACCTATGCTATTCCTTATCATATATTTTAGTTACCAGCCTCGAAGAAGTAGATGATTACAAAAAACACTTCAACAAAATGGAACGCATTCTCTCGCCATATAATTTGTACTTTTCGAAAATGTCTGAGGTGATGGGCGATATCTTTGCTCGTTTCAATTTGAGCGACGAAATGGAAACTATTCGTTTTGTCCGTTCTGAAGAAAAAGTAATGGAGTAAGTTAGATTTGTGTTTGTCAATTGTTAATTTTTCAGACGATACAGTCCTTTCAATGGTAAAATGATTCTGGCCAAATCTGTTATATACATTATGGAAAAGCAATTGCTTCTAGTACGTTGTGGTAATAAACGCCAATTTGAAAAAGTTACTATTGCTGGAAGAAAGGTGAGTTAGTTTTATTTTTTAGTTAAGTAATTATTGAGTTTCTTTTAGCTTTGTGCCGCTTTGAAGGAAATTTTCGGTCCTGAACATCCTCTTACTAAAGAATATCTGCAAACTGTAAGAGACGACGAAGAAAGATACAAATTTTTGAAGCTTAGACACTAATGATGTAGCTGTCAAAATTAGTGAGATGTTTCTTGAAAACTTGTAAATGCATGCTTTTTTTCTAATTTTTTTGTTTTGCTGATAATAAACGTTACAAACGTTTTCACGCGTTTGCCGCAATACAGGCCAACTCCTTTTATTGTCTGAGCAATATTTTGCTGTTTCAGTCTGTTGTGTTTTATTTTCTATAATTCTTAAATCTTTTCCAGCTTTCACAAAATGACTACTGTAGCTGAAGAATTACCATTTGCAGCTGTCGTTTATGATGGAAAATTATCAACTACTTGTTCTAATTGTTTTGCTTCTGATTTAGGAGGACACTTGGAAAAGGTCATATAATTTTGTGCAATTTATCTTCTTTTTATAGTCTGTCGATTTCAAGAAATGTGCAAGATGCCACACTATTTATTATTGTTGTAAAGAATGTCAGCGAAAGGATTGGAAACACCACAAGGTTAGTTCTCTCTTCATAGTGATGGTATTGGTTGTAGAATGAATGTACTTTTCTGATCAACGCGAAACATTGTCCAGAAACATATGTTAGGTTTGTCAGTAGAACAGCTATGCGTATCAGAAAAGGAGATCTTCCTGTAGCTTTCAATGGGAGAACTTTTGACGATTTGATGGATCGTGAGCTACTTATAATTTTGCAATTCTGTGGTATTCTAGATGCTGATGATATTATAGCCCATGAATTAGGACATCGTTATATCATTATGCTGTATTTAAATCTCGTGCGATTTATGGGTGCTGAAAATGCTCCATCTAAAGAAGAGGTACTCTCAATTTACGGCAAGGTAAAATGTCAGCTTTTGTTTCATCAAAGAATTTTTAGCTTCGTATTAATTCAATGGTCATCTCATCTTATGATCTTATAGAGACCGTGGGGTACGGTCTGTACCTTGGGTAAATAAAATTCATATTGGGTTTTATATAATAACTTAGATTATCTGTGCATGATCACAGCTGTCGACCTGATTGCTTCTTCATATCTTATGGATCAAAAAAAATTCTTCGCGCTAAGGATCCTCATGCCAAATACAGCACAGCCGTATGTTTTTAATTATGTTTATTTCACATATTTAGTTGACATTGCCTTACGTACAGCTTCTTTTACCCAAAAAGATCCGTCAACTTCGTCTTCAAAAGAGTCACTTTTTTGTTTGTCAATGTGCTCGTTGTATGGATGAAAAAGAAGATTTATGGGAGAGATCGGGAAGATCTTCTTGTTGCGCTGATGGAGTTGTTCTTCCAAGTGATAATGGAAAGCCGCTAGTTTGTAGCAAATGTGGGAAGGAGAGCTCTCTTACTACACCTGGAGAGGTTTACTTCATAAGTTTTTTTGCTATTTAACTATTGGTCCCAGATTAACAATGCTAATGAATTAGCTCTTCCTTACTTAGATGATGATGAGCGGAAAGATAAGCTCATTGAAAAGAGTTAGTCTCGAAATTTTCCTTTTGTTAATTTTACTCCTAGATACTGCTATAGGTAGAGCTACTGGTGAAGTAGACGTATTCAAAAATTGTTACACCAGAATGAATGCTATTCTCTCACCGTACAATTTGTACTTTGCGACGATCTCGGAAGTAGTGTGTGATATCCTTTCCGATCTCAATTTCATTGATGAAAGAGAAAGTATTCGCTTTTTGCGCGCTGAAGAAAAAGTTATAGAGTAAGTTAATCAGTTTACAATTATGTTCTATACATTCTTTTCTAGACGATATGCTCCTTTCACACCTAAAATGATTATAACCAAGTTTCGCATATACAAATGTGAGAAAGAATTGCTTGATAAGGAATCAACTAAATATCAATTCGATAAATTTATTGATGCTGGGAAAAAGGTGAGATTTTTATTTTTATCATAACTAGCGCCATAGTTTTGCGCTGTCGCAGAAGAAGTGTGTGGTCCTGAACATCCTTTTACTAAGGATATCCAGCAAGGTGTTAAAAATGATGAAGAAATATACAAATATCTGAAGCTTAGACACTAATTGGTGTAGTTGTCAAAATGAGTGAGATGTTTCTTGAAAACTTGTAGATGCATGCTTTTTTTCTAACTTTTTTGTTTTGCTGATAATAAACGTTACAAACGTTTTCTCATGTTTCCAGAGATGCAGGCCAGCCTCTTTTTTTGTTTGAGCAATATTTAAAAATTTTCAAAACTCTTTCAGCTTTCAAAAAATGGTTACGGTAGCTGAAGAACTTCCATATGTTGCTGTCGTTAATGATAAATATCTGAAGCTAACTTGTTCCTATTGTTTTGTTGCAAACAGCACTGAAGAAGATTTGATTCAGGTTAGTTGATGAAATTATTTTATCATATTTTTAGGTTGTTGATTTAAAAAAATGTGCAAGATGCCAAACTGTTTATTATTGCAGCAAACAATGTCAGCGTGATGATTGGGTACAACATAAGGTGATTGCTTTTTTCAGTTCTTCATGTGTTTATTTTAGAAAGAATGCACTTTTCTGATTAAATCAAAGTTTTGTCCAGATGAATACGTTCGATTTGTTAGTAGAGCTATTGTGCGTAAAAAGAGTGGATTATTCGCGCTATCCTTCAATGGTCGATTTTTTGAAGATTTGATGGATCGTAAACTTATTTCATATTTCTTCCTATTATTTAAATATTCTAGATGTTGATGATATTATGATTACTCCAGCAGTATATCATTATACAGGCTTACTCTACAATGATCTTGTGAAATTTATGGGTGCTGAAAATATTCCATCTAAAGAAGGAGTAATTTCAATTTATGGCAAGGTGAATTTTCTTATTGTGGATCAACGAAAATATTTTCAGCTTCGTACGAATGCAATGGAAATTACTTCTTATGATAGTATAGAACCTGTGGGACTTGGCCTGTATCTTGGGTAATTATTCTTATTAGCAATTATTCGATATGTTTAGCTTATCTGCCCAAGATCACAGCTGTCGACCTGATTGTCTTTTCACATTTATTGGACCAAAAGCTATTCTGCGTGCTAGAGATCTTCGTCTCAGATACAGCAAAGATGTACGCGTTTCACTATATTTCTTTAATTTTTTTTCAGTTGACAATACCTTACGTGCAGCTTACTTTACCAAAGAAAATACGTCAAGAGAAGCTTCGAAATAATTACTTTTTCGATTGTCAATGTGTTCGTTGTATGGATGAAAAAGAAGATTTATGGGAGAGATCCGGAAGATCTGTTTGTTGCCCTGATGGTGTTGTACTTCCTATTGATAACGGAAAGCCATTAGTTTGTACCAAATGTGGAAAAACTAGTAAACTTACTCTACTGCAGGTTAGCTTAGATTTTTATTTCGTTATAGTTTAATAGTGAGATATATTTATTATTATTTTTAGATCGTTTCATGTAATAAAGAACTCGCAAACTATTGCCGGGAACGAAATAAAAAGATCCGTTAGTTCTATAATTTTTTTCTTTAATTTAGTTGCGTTACAGTTACTCGTGAAATCGATGATTACAAAACTTTCTTCTGGAAAATGGAACGCATTCTTTCTCCGTATAATTTGTACTTTTCGAAGATTTTGGAAGTTATGGCTGATATCTTTTTCGATTATGTTGATGATAGAATTGAATTTTTCCGTGCTGAGAAAAAAATATTGAAGTAAGGATAATAATTTTTGATATTATTAGCCGTTTTCCAGACGATATGCTCCTTTCACAACGAAAGTGATTACAATCGAACGCTGCATTTATAACAGTGAGAAAGAATCACTCAATGATTATCCAAGTAATGAACAATACGAGAAAGTTCTTGATGCAGGAAAAAGGGCAAGTTCTTTAATTTTATGATAATTTAAGTTTTTTTTTTCAGGTTTGTGCTGCTATGAAGGCAATTTGCGGCGATCAATATCCTCTGATAGATGAAGTCCAACAAGAATTAAATTATATCATCGAAGCGAAGAAGATTTTGGATTTTAATTCAAATTAATTCAAGCTTAAAAGCTTCTACATTTGTCTTACTTTTCTTAGGTTTTTCTTACATTTCTTACATTTTGGTGATTATAAACGTTACAAACGTTTATTCTTTTTATTTTATCAGATGATTTATCCGCTTCTTTTCGTCAATTGAAGTGGAATTCCATGCTGAGGCCGTAAAATAACTTCTGGCATGTCTCCATTTTCTTCGAATTTCATCGTCGAGCTCAATTTATATCTTCTCAAAATCCAAGACACGACTATTTTCTCTTCATAAATTGCAAATTTTTGACCTGGAAGAATACTTTTTCTAGGAAAAATGTCCATCGTACCTATACAATTCCTAGGACCAGCTGAAAATGGAATATAATCGTAGGCATGGCGTTTGTGAATATTTTCAGGTAGAAATCTGTCCGGGTCGAATTTCATCGGCTCGGGATAAATTGTCTCATTCCGATGAATAAGATAAGGAGAAATTAACATCTGTGAGCCTTTTGGAGCTGTGTAACCGGCTAAAATGGGGGCATTTTTTTAGAATCGGGGGAATTACCAATAGATAAATCATTTTTCAAATTTCGACTGACAAATGGAACTGGTGGATTGATTCTCATTGACTCTTTTAGAACTCGATCCAAGAGCGGCAGCTTTGTGATATCTTCAACGGTCATATCTCTATCCGAATCACCTGAAATTGAATTATTTCTTTTTTATGGAAATTATTTGAGGGATTTCTAACAAATTTCTGGCAATTGAAGAGAACGCGCCTTATTTCTGAAATTTCGAACATAAAAATCATCTTATTTTCGCAAATTCAACATTTTTGATTCAGAATTTTGTTGCCAAAAATTTTTCTGATCATTTTGATATAAAAATGAGCCAGTAACTCGACAAAAAAATTCTTTCTTTCCTTACCGAAGACTTCATAAAGCTCCTGATAAACTCGTTCTTGAATTTCCGGATGTGTTGCCAGGCACCATAATGTCCATGCAATTCCCGTTGTCGTTGTATCATGCCCTAATTTTTTTTCTTTTTTTTTAAAAAGTTAGGAATTTTCCACCTTCAAACATGAATGTGTCGACTTCTTCCCGAATATCTTCATCCACAAGATTATTTTCTGCTTTCATTTCCAGTAACATGTCCAAAAATGCCTTCTTTCCTCGGCTCCGACCCTCCAGGGCTATTTCCTCTTGTCTTTCTCTTATTACTCCCTTGGTAAAGTCTGTGAGAATTTTTAACAGGTGATTATACCGCCGGTAATTATTTGTACACCACCAGAATGGAGTGAACCTGAAAAATGACCATTTTAATAAGCAACTGAAACGTTTTTACCAATAAATTGGGTTCATACTGTAGACAAGAGCAACCTTGTTCATTTCATCAACGGAAATGGCATATTCATTCTTTCCGTCCAATTGGGAGCCGAGTTGAATTCCCATAGCTGTATCTGAAATGGGGAATTGCAAGGTGGAAGGCGGGATAAGCAGATGAACTCGAGAGGAAGGTCGGGACCTGATTTTCCAAAGGAATCGCCTCAAAAATACCTCGAAAAAGGACTGACAAGAGCGGCAGTGAGCTCATTCGGGATCCTTCGCTGGTCAACTATAAAACTTGAGAATACCGAGGGAATAGAAGCCGAAATGTCTGTTATTTTGAGAAAAACTTGAATTTTCGACACGAAAGAAGGCCAGTTTGAGTCTTTTGAACCATATCTGTCCAAGCGGCTATGCCGTTCCGGTGAATCCCTATACCTCTGCTGTCCAGTAATTGGCAATTTCTTTTGGGGAAAAAGGGTTTCTTGGATACAGACCAAATTTGTTGTTTCAATCGCAGTTTATATTTTTACAGAAGCTTACCACAAATAATATCCAGGGCGCATCTCTTGATAAATGGAAAAAAGTCGACTGTCTGCTTTCCATTGGCGTATGGTTCCATGATGTCAGCAAATATCTGGAAATTCCATCAATTCCGGCTGCCATGTTGTTTTCCTACTTTTGACTCCCTGTTAAATGTCTCCACATAACCATCCAACATTTTAAAATGGAACATTGGCGTCAACATCTTCCTTCTACTTTTCCATTTCTCTCCAGTCCTAAAATCTCCTGCTTTTCACAGAATAATTCTCCACTTACGATATGAGGAGTCCCGTCCCTAACCAGGGAATAATAATGTCATAATCACTGCCTTTTGTAATTTCCTCATTGCTATCCAAAATATCTTTGACAGCTTTTCCAGTAATTGGAATGATTTTGAGCACATGGGCCATCCAAAATCCGTAGATTTCATGTCCCTCGGAAGCGAATTTGTTGGACAGATCGACGAAGAAACGACCCATTTCTAAAGGATGCTAATTTGGGAATGAAAGTAAGACTTACTGTGATGCTCTTGAGGAACCAAGTCAATGTTTCCCAAAAGCCAAAATTTCTTTGGGAGCTGGGGAAGTCGGAAAGCAGAGGCACTGACACGCCGGTAATTGGCGATAAATTTGTAGACATAAGGGAGAATATAAACAGAGATGAGGATTACGGTAGCCAGAAGGATTGTACTCATTTTCTGGAAGAAAAATTACGCAAAGAAGCAACAAGAACGAGCTCAGACAAGCTCCCGTAACGTCTCGGCAGCCAAAATCAAAAGCAAAAGTTCCCATAATACAGATTTCAATTGGAAGGAAATCGCCAGGAAGCCGTTAAATATGCCAGCAGTTCCTCGGTTTTATCAACAGGCGGCTGTTTGTTTAGTTGACTTCATGAGCTAGAAATGCTAGAGTGTGTTTGAACCGGGTAGAGTGCAGTTCATCCAGGCGCCCAGCAATTGTTTACCCACGAGTTGTGATAATAGAACTGAGGTCAAAAATGACAACACCATTTTGAAAGGCTGAACGTTTTCTGATCGAACCCACGTCGAGATAAAATTCCGATGATGTAAAAATGATATGATGACCGGAGGACACAAAACGCACACGTATTTTTAGGGAGCTGGAATAACGCTCCCAATCACCAAAATTACCAATTTTCAGAGAATCCATTAGGAGTGTTGAATTTAAACAGAAGACCGCCATAGTTTGGCTGACGTTACCAATGGAGAATAGCCACTGCTATTTCCCATACCACGTGGTGGTAGAATTTGGTATAGTGTGCGCCACCGTGTGGAATCCATGGAAATTCTGAAAAAATGTCTTTGCTATGTTTTTTTTTTGCTTTGCAGATAATAAAATCGGGCTGAAGACACACAAATAGCCATGTTGTCGACTGTAGATGATAATCAATCACTAATCTATCTGGCAAGGATCCATGTGATCGATAATCCTTTTGTTTTCCCGTTCGCTTTCGATTTAAAAAAACTGGAAGTAGTCTATAGTTGGAAAGTTTGGTTATCCCTTTCCGATGTCTGGGTTTCCCTTGCATTCTTTATCTCCAATTCTTCTAGAAAAGATTATTCCGAAGGTATTTCCCGGTTCTTCTGTACTCCTAATAGACGTGTTTCAGCTCGAGGAACACAGTTACTTCCGCCTGCAGCAGACTTGCCATGAGATGCAAGACTTTATTCAAACCAACAAAAATATCACTGTACATATGGACGGAACATTATACCTAAAGCTTGGTGTTTCAAGGGGCAGATATTATTATCACGAAAGACCTGAAAAACGCCCATTTTTCAAATTGCATTCCATATATGGAGCGCGATTTCGAGATGTTTTATTTCCTGGTACGTGGACATTTTGTGTTATTCGATCATTTATTCAGTCAAGTTGGGGCAAGCACCCGTCGTTTTAAATGATCATCGGATAACCTCTAAAAAATTGTGTCTACATGGCGGCACCTGGTCGAAAGAGAAATGGCTGTGGTTATTGGACGTCTTACAACCAGAAATCGTATTTTTTGAATGCACTTGTCTCTGGGAAGATCCCAATGGCTTTAGTTCTCTTTTTCAATCAAACCAAGTTGAAGGATCAAAATTTCTTTTCCAATCGAAAATTCTGGTAACTTTAGTCTTTTCTCGGGGCTACAGATCATTTTTTAGAAGAATGTTGAAGTATCTCCTTATTCTGAGATCGATGCACCGAATGTCATGGTCGACCTACTTTCTAACTTCCAAAATATTGAACTTCAATTAGAACATCTGTCATCTGATAGCTTCTGCGCAATTTTAAAGGTATCCATCGTTATTTGAATGCAACTGTTCAGACTCTTACTTCAAAATATTATCCAAATTTACACGGGTTCAATTGCGTGGCAAAATGTCCTCCAAACATTTTGCCAACAGAAGATAAACTAAGGGAATATCTCGGCAATTTCAAAAATTCAATAATTTCAATAGAACATGAGGATGAGTTCACGGATATTTGCATGCATATTCCAGATGAATTGACAGTTGAAATTGACCTGCCACAATATTTTCCTCCCGATTTTTCTTTAAAAATCATGTTTAACCGCTTTTGTAAAGTTACCCGCAAGTGGAAAAACCACGTCACTGTGACCATTAATTATGGGAAAAAGGGGTTCATTTCTTCCTGATTTGTCTGAATTCTTACAAGATAACAATAAATATTGGCATTTTATGTCTTTTTTACTATTTACCCTCGTTTTCTGATCCCATGAATCACTAGAACTGCTGGTCACCGCTTCTCTTTACCCCAAATAAAAGTCAGATAAGGGTGATATCAAAAGACGAGGAGAAATTCAGCTTCCGGAAGTCGAACTTCTACATCTCAACGAATCTTCCACAAAATTCTCCCAAAAGATCAGTCATTTTCTTAAAAACAGGGAACTATGATATTGTCAACATATTTTCTGGAAAATGCGACCACACCTCCTTCTAAGCGGCTTTCTGATCCCCCGTTTCAGGCCACCATTGAGAGATGCTCTCTTTCTGAAAAACTGCCCTTATTCAATTGATTCCGAATGGATTAAATTTTCGACATTCAAGATGATAAAAATGATTTTCTGACTGTTGGACGGTGCACATGCGACACAGTCACATTGCTGATTACGGGCTTATTCATCTTTTTGACATTGGTTTTCAGGTTGTCAGAGAAGATGGTGTCACCGCCTGATCTTCCATATCCAATTCAAGGAAATCCAGAAGAACTTAGGGGAAATTTTTATCCATTTGAAATGTTCAATTCCTATCCAACACAGGTGAGTCGGATTTCTTACTGTAAACATAAATTTCAGCCTGGGATGGCCTGCAATCCGGCATACAGTCATTCAGGAGAAATTCTCCCATATCGCCCTGGTTACCATAATTTTCCTCCTTTTGATCCTCCGCCATATTTCCAACCGCAGTTACATTCACGGGACGTACATCCGCCTTACAATTGTCCACCTCCAATTCATTTCGGTAATTTTTTCTAGTTTCAAAGTTACGGCAGACTCCGTTTATAAGAAAGGGTTCTCAATTTTTGATGTCACTGAGAATTTTTTGGTGATGAAAGCTTAAATTTTCGTTTTTTTTTGCTGTACTCAATTTTTTAAAAAGGAAAACAGACGTGAGAATCTTTTCGCAGCTGGGGGTTTCTGTTTGTTTATTTTTAATGAATTTCAGGGTCTCGCCCATCGCCACCTGGTTATCCGGGAGTACCTGTTTGCCCAAACCCGGCTCCAAATTCTCTGCACTTTCCAGAAGCATCTCCACCACAAGCTCCAAAACAAGAAGGACAACAGTCACCACGAAATAATGGTGAGTAATTCTCTTTGTTCGAAAGATCGCTTCCAGTAATCCCTCCTTTTCGTATCTTTTCACCAGGCGGAACATCTTTCTGTACTTTCTCTGATAAATAAAAAAAGGATGTTTGTAAATAGTTGCGTAGGGGGTAAATCGCCTTATTTCGTTGTGAATATCTGCTTATATCGGGGATATAAAGGGACAGTCAGAAAGTATTTAGTTTTTTTCTCAGAGAGCAAGAGATTTATTTGCAGAAGATCAAGATCCATTTGGTTGTTTATCAAATGGAAAGACGTCAGACGTTTTGATCTTGTCCGGTCAAAAAATGAACAGAGTACACTTTTCGGACAAATGGAAATTTTTTAAAGGAAAAAAAAAAACAAAAAAGTCGTTGTAGGACCCGCCTGAAAAGCAGGAAAATCCTTTCAATTTTCACGGAAAACGTCAATTTCAAAAGCGGTCGTCTTGTCCCGCAGCCCTCATTACTCCCATCGCTAGAAATCCATTTTATTACAGTAGTTTCAGTTTCTTCTCCAATGGTTACTACACCTCCAAGCGTTAAAAAACCTCCTCGAATTAAAGGAAGAAAGGCGTCTGCCAATGGTCGCCCAGTAAAGCGACTAACCCGTGCCCGCTATACGCTTCTAAAAGGCCGAATCCGGAACACTTTCTGCCAAAGAAAATCCCGCAAAATAAGCAAGGCTAAAATCGCCTCTTCCGAGATAAAAGATCAGGTACAGAAACAACTTTTACCATAATTATTGGATTTCCAGCGTCTAAAGCAGTTCTATGCCCGAATGATCGTGGAAAAAACAGCCAAGGAAGAAGAAGATCGTTCTTCATTAAATGAAGATATGGATGCCGTTGCTCGGTTGAAATATAATCTCCAGCGAGAGACACGCTATTCGACAAAATGCCTAACCTTGATCCAAGATCTGATGGACTCAATTGGAATGGAAAATGAGCGATTGAAACTTGAAGAGGCCACAATTTCCCGAGAAGAACAGGATCAGATGAGGGAAAAGCTGATGGGATTCAGGAATACTCACGAAATAGTCGACGTCGGTGGGACAGATGACGTTGAGGACAGTGATAAGGATGACGAGGATATGGAAAATGAGGATAGTGACGCGAATAGCAGCCTAGGAACTGCGTAAAAACTGAAAAATCGTATGATATTGTCTGTACAAATGAGCAATTTTCATGTTTTGAGCAATATATTTGAGAGATTGTTTTTAATACTTTGTTGTCCTCGCCATTTTTCGAATTCAGTTTTTATGGTACCAAAAATAATGAAGTTATACTGTGAACCCGCGTTTCATTTCATTAGCCCGTAGATTTCTTCAGCAAATGTCTTTACAATCGAATTGCAGTATCTAAAACATTGTGGAAATATGATGGATGCGTACTTTTTCCTTTCTGCAAGATTCGTGTGAAGTGATCCCGGTTTGACCGGGTGAATACCAAGCAACGAGCCGTTGTAATACTCCTGATAACGTTTCCGCTCTCCACCATACCATAAATAAGGAAACGGGCCTACTCTGAAGGAATTTCAGTGTTTCTAGTAAGTGTAGCAAACTTGATGAAATCCAATCCATCGGCTATTTTGCCCATTGCAACTTCAACAAATATTTCGGCTTCAGCCATGACTTCCAAGAGATTTCCAATGTATTCCATGGTATGTGAAGGGACGTAGAACCGGAAATAAAGAAGACTTTTGAAAACTTGAATATTTACATGTCAGCTAGTGACTTGGGGTGGGTGGAAAAATGCACGCGTGCATTTTTCCACCCTCCTGCGGATTTATGTTAATGCGCGTGCATTTTTCCACCTGTCTGCGGGAATATGCTAATTCTCGCGTGCATTTTTCCACCCTCCTGCGGATTTATGCTAATGAGCGTGCATTTTTCCACCCAACTGTTAAATAGGGTAAAAACCTTTTTTTTATTATTTTTTTGGGAACATTGCAATTTTAAGTGGAATTCGTAGCTCTATACACATTTTTTTGTTGTAAAATCCACCATAGTGTCGAGATATTGCAGGATTGCAACCTTATTGGCTTTGCCTTTATGCCAGAGTTCGTTGAATTCTTCCATGAACCATTGGGCTACTTGTCTTTTGTCTACAAATTCTTGAGAAATGTCTGGATCGTCCTAAATTTAATGAAACAACTGGCAAAACATTATCAACTGTTACAATTACAACGTCTTCATTTTCCAAGGTACCTTTGACATCAGTAGAGATAGCGCATCTGCATTACCAAAATCTTCAGTCTTGACATGTTCAATATCAAAATCATATTTAATTTTACTTTGAACCCATAATCCGAGATTCTTTCAAATACTGCCAGCAGGTTTCGATCATGTTCTTCTTTCGTCCTTCCAGTTACCAGTATATCATCCAGATAGCAAGCGACTCCTTCCAGTCCTGTGCACATCTTCATCATTATACTTTGGAAAATGGATGGGGCAGTTTTGACCTCGAATGGCACCCGGTTATACCGAAATAAACCTTAATGTGTGTTGATAACCACCAAGTCCTTTGCCTTGTCGTCCAGTTACACTTGCAAATAGGCATCACTGAAGTCTATTTGTGAGAACACGATTCCTCCATTTAGATTAGCAAATATATCATCCGGTACTTTCAATGGATATTCGTTGTCTTGTCGTGTCCAGTAGAAAAATCAGCACAGACTCTTGTTCCTTTATCCTTTTTGTCGACGGTGACAATTGGAGCAGCCCATTGTGAATAATTTGTCTGCTCGATGACTCCCAACTCCAGTAGTCTGTCGATTTCCTTTTCTACAGCCTCCAATGCTGCATAGGGGACTTTCCTGACAGGGAAAAATGTAGGTGAGGCGTCTGCCTTGATCTTGAGATTGGCCTTCTCCTTCGTGCAGGTTCCCAATCAAACCAATGCGAATTTTTCCATCAATTCGTCTTTGATTTCCTTCTTTTTCTCCACTTTGTTAACTTTCAAAGCGTAGCCGATTTTATTCAACCCTTGCTGGACTTCCTTCGATTTCGATTTTCGATCGATTTCGATTCCAATATCTTCGCCATTACATCGTCGTTGCAGTTGTTGCTGTCGTTTTTTCCAGGTGCCATCTTGTGCCGTTAGAGTTGTTCTGCTTCGGGCGTCGCCAATTTGTTGTAGATTGACAATGTTGGCACATCTAACATATACGAAACGCAAGCAGTGGTCCGGATCATCCTCAAGTTGATATAAAGCCACTTCACTTATGCCTTTGAGCGAAGTTAGCTCAATGGCTTTGTATTACTTTTTCTCTGGAGGCGAATCTTGTGGATCTGTTGAAGCAACTACTAGTGGCGCTGAAGAAGGAGCCGTCCGTGGAGCAGGCACTGGGACTGCCGATGATGCAGGAATTCGAGCTTTCCGTGGTCGAGGAACTGCAGTTTTTCGCGGAGCCGGTACAGGAACTTTCGGCGGTGCAGGAATTGCGGCGGATCGTGGAAATGGGGCTATCCGCAGGGCAGAAGAAAGAACTTGCGTTGTTGGAGATTTTATTCTACCTCATTGACAGCTGTTCTTCTTCTCTTTTTCTTTTGAACTGTACTTTGCATAGTGCATAAGAATTCAACGAACTCTGGCATAAAGGCAAAGCCAATAAGGTTGCAATCCTGCAATATCTCAACACTATGGTGGATTTTACAACAAAAAAATGTGTATAGAGCTACGAATTCCACTTAAAATCGCAATGTTCCCAAAAAAAATAATAAAATAAAGCTTTTTACCCTATTTAACAGTTGGGTGGAAAAATGCACGCTCATTAGCATAAATCCGCAGGAGGGTGGAAAAATGCACGCGAGAATTAGCATATTCCCGCAGACAGGTGGAAAAATGCACGCGCATTAACATAAATCCGCAGGAGGGTGGAAAAATGCACGCGTGCATTTTTCCTACCACCCAGTGACTTGCACCGTGTTTTCAGAAAATGATCCGTAGCATTAGATCCAGGGTCAACCGCTTGGAGCTGAAAATGTTCGCCTCCGAGAGCCTGCTAAAATTCAACCTTTTTTTGATATTCTTGCCAAGTTTTTCCGAATTTCCAGTGGTTTTTATAGCGATGTTCAAATAGCTCATAAGCTCTATTTATCTGACCTTGTTTCCAGTGGCCGTTGTTCATATACATCCCATTCGGATTTAAATATTTGTCCAATGGAAGCTCATACCAAAAGTTAAAGATCGCATCGTCACCCAGAAAGTAATAGCCTGAAAGAGAATTCAGAAAAGGGCGACAGGTCTACCGGTGACATTTTGCAATCTGAGCTCGTTGATTTTTGGTACACAATAACTGTAAGAGTGGCCTTTTCTCATCTCCTCTGGGGTTATATTGACAAAAATAAATGGTGGAATAGGAGGAAGAAGGCCAGGATCAACTGAGGGATCAATCCAAGTTCCACAGAAAATTGTCATTTTAAAGAAAGGAGAGTACAATCGTTGCAGGAGGCCATATGTGCTGGGTCGCCAATTGTAATTGCTGATTAATACAAGGACCTGCAACGCTGGAAAAGAAAATGCGTCAACTTACAGTATCTTTCTTCTGTAATAATCCGGTATGATTTCTGTAGTGATGAAGGAATTCTCCAAAAGTAG
The DNA here is from genome assembly GCA_964036215.1 of Oscheius sp. DF5033. Taxonomy (NCBI): domain Eukaryota; kingdom Metazoa; phylum Nematoda; class Chromadorea; order Rhabditida; family Rhabditidae; genus Oscheius; species Oscheius sp. DF5033. Next base: position 4,311,036 of record CAXIWN010000002.1, on the reverse strand, counting down.
GAAGAAATGTGTCATTTTCGTCTGAAATTTATGGTACCTGGGTGCTGGAAACAGTACCAGTGGCCTCTGCACACCATTCTAAAATTTCTCCGAATCCATTGAGAGTTTCAGTAGCCCATGAGTGGTCCTTATTCTCTTCTGGTCGACATTTATTCACTCCAAAATCTAAGTTAGCTGCCCGACAGATGCTGTACTTTCCGGTGTATGAAAGCTGTGATGTTGAATCCACCAGAGATGGAAAAATGTATCTGAAATGATAGAACCCGTGAATTTTATATTGATAGATTGATAAACCAACCCCAGACTGGATAATTGGTCTAACCACATTTTAATAAGTTCCCTGTCTGCATCACCGATGAATTTCTTTTCACTGAAAACCTCGAATCCAACTGTTTCATTTTACCCTTACGCAAAACCATCCGCTAGTTTCATAACGCATTCAACTGTGCTGTTAGACAAACATTCCCAGTCATCCAAGAACTCTACAATCTTCCCCGATTGCTCGTAAACATCGCTAAAAATTTGTTGGAGTATGGAACAGTCCTACATTTCTTGATGAAAGTCACTCAAATAATCGTGGGAATTCCTAATCTGGACAGCATTCATTGGATAAAAGGCGACATTTTCTCCAATAAGGTGTAGCAGCTTCTGGCCGAAATAAGAACGCCAAATGTCTGTTACCCTGGGAATTGCTTGAAATGCTAAAAAATTGTCTTACCGAAATGCTACGCTAGTTGGGAGATACATTATGAAGAAGGCCTTATAATGGAATAAAGTATTCTGTGAATTCCAAGGGGAATATGTCCCAAAATCCAAAACAATTGGAGGCGCTATGCTATTGAAGGAGACATGAAGCCCGCTATCTTTTTCAGCGTGCAACAATCTAGAAGACCCTACACATTATTCAAGAAAGGAATATACCGATAAATGGCGTCCACGTCGGGATCCGCCTTGACAATTCCCTGCTGAACCGCTGGACGAGGCATTTCCCGACAGGAGATCATCCTATCTTTCCCATTTGTATGCTCTTCGATATATTCCAATGGAAATCCTCTTGGCCACATGTTATCAAAACCATAAAAACGGTAAGGATTAAAAAGTTTTTCCGAAATGTTTTTGGACTTTGATATGTATCGTATTCCGGTTACAGTTGAATTATAGTCGAACTGCGCCAAGCCAAAGCCATACGGTTTATTATCGTCATCCGTGTCGTAGATCCATTTAGCTCCATTTAAAATTGCATACAAATAACCGAGATTCTTCCTTGTGTAACTTTTATACGGAAGTTTTACTGCAAAATCTCCAAATAATTCTTTCTGCTTTTCTATGGACAGAAAATGAACACCGGTATAATTCCAATTTGGCGGTGTTTTTGTATCCGCCACTATTACCACTGTCCAACCAGGCTGGCTGGCCAGATTCTAAAGAGGTTAGAGGACTTTTGCCGCTGCCATACCTTGACATCTTCCGTTGGATATTGTATCGAAGTGACGACGATCCATTTTGAACTAGGAGCCATAGTACGAGTGTATCGACGTGGAATTGGTTTGTAGAAAACCTTCTTCACCAACATGTCGATTGTTTCACCTCCTTCATATTGGGAAAGAAGTGTCAAAATAGCGAAAAGGAGAAAAATAATCCCGAAACCGAGGTAGTCAATGGACTTCATGACATCACAAGATGAGAGTAAACCTAAACCAAATAATCAATGAAATTCAGACATCACAAAAGAAAAGAAATTCTCTTTTCCAACGTTCATTCCAAACAATTAGAAATGAATATCGACGAAATGTCTAAAGAATGAGCTATAAAATGTCAGAGCGCAGTTCATATCCAGGAGACAACTGCTATACCCTAGTTACCCGCAGACAAACATAATAAAGAGAATGCATGAAACTTCAGAACGTTGTTATGTTTAAATGGAAGAAGAAGAAAAGTTTTTCATATGTACGGAAAAAGCTAGACGTTTTCTTTTTCTCCCTTTATATGGAGGACATGTTTCAATTAACGATACTCACATCTAATCGTGAGAAATTCCACAATATCTTTTCTCTTTTTTAACAAATAAAAATACTATTCTGCCGTTTCTTTTATTTGAGAGTCATTACAAGAATTTCACATTCAACGAAGTTGCTTCTTCGTTTGGTTTCTGAGCGATGGCTCCATTTTTCCATTTGCCGCGGAGAGCTGCTTCGGCGGACAGAAGCCAACGGGAACAGTTGCATTGTCAAATATTGCCTAGTCCACGACGGCTCCTTTTATGCCATGTCATTCTGAAAGGAGGGAATTGCTTGGCTCAGGTCGATCTGATAGGCTTTTCGAGAAGAATAGGCTATTGATATCGGGGGTTTGAATCAACGGCGGTTGATATTTTTAGACTTATTGGAAAATCGAGTCGACAATTCAGCCGACGACAGGTCAAAAATCTGTTTGTTTGACGTTTAGATTTCTTGGGTAACTTGAGATTTTTTTGCTTCAATGAGACCAGGGCTTTTTTATTAGAAAACATTGAGATTTATTGCACTGGAATTCTCTGAACAAATAGCCGTAAACAAAGCGAATCTGCTGATTCTACAAAAACTTCTTTTATCTTTCATCCGTATACTTCTTCGCTAAAAGCCTTCACCACCGTGTCACAGTACCTAAAAATACTTTTATTTTTAGAGTTTATTAGAGAAAAGGTTTACTTTCGCCTATAATCCAAGTCAGTATGAACTGCACCGAGCTTGATTGGGTGAACTCCTATAATTGTGCTGTTGTATATTTCCCATTGTAGAGGTCTCTCTCCCCAAAGATAACTGAAACTGAAGTCTCTGAAGAAGAATTCGTTGCCCAGAAAACAGCTCTTTACTTGTTGTAGTTCATTCCATCCATAACTTTACCAACCGCTACTTCTACGAACACTTCAACGTCCATCATAACTTTTAGAAGATTACCAAAATATTCCATTGTGCCACTAGGAATATAAAAACTAAAAATTGATTTTTCTGGGCAGCTGGGCACTTACAAATCTGCCAGGATTGCTCTCGGCTCGTTAAGATAATGATCAGTCACATTTTTACCAGGATTCGCCCGTTGTAGCTAAAAATCCTATAAAATTTAATGGAGAACTTACTTGTTCTTGATGTTGTTGCCAACTTGAACCGATTCTTGAATCATTTTTGTAGCTGCTTTCAAAAGCTTTGTAGGATCGCAAAATAGCGTGAGGATCCCAAAATGTCCTGATATTATAGACTTCTCTAGGATTCAACACTTTGTCCAATGGAAGTTCATGCCAAAAATTGAATAAAGTGTCATCTGCCACAAAGTAATAGCCTGGAGGAAATTATTGAATTCTTGGCGGGTAGCCAAACCTGTGACATTTTGTAGCCGGAGATCATTAACCTTGGGAACGCAATAACCATATCTGGCGCCATTTCTCATCTCATTTATGGTGACATTGACAAAATTCAGGGGTTCAATAGGTGGAAGCAGGCCAGGATCAGCTGAAGGATTTGTCCAATTTCCACAGAAAATAGTCGTTTTAAAGAAAGGAGAATACATTCTTTGCAGCAGGCCGATTATGGCAGTGCGCCAAGGTTGATTACTGACAAGGACGAGGACCTGAATAACTGGCTAAAGTAGAGCTCGCAACTTACAGTGTTCTTTTTTTGGTACAATCCGATATTATTTGAATAATGACGGAGGAATGCTCCAACTGTGGGAAGAAATGTGTCATTGGCTCCTGAAATTTTGAATAATTACTTGCTAGCTGCTATACCGCCGGCATTTTCGCACCATTCCACCACTTCTCCAAATCTTTTTAAAGTTTTCTTGGCCCAAGGTAGCTCTTTTTCGATGTCAAATTGATAGTTATCCAATTTCCAAATATTATTGACCAGCATAAAACACCGCCATAGGAAGAAAATTAAAAGTATTTACGTGTTAAACGTGATCTGCCCGCCATATTGTGAAAGAAATGTAAGGACGGTGATAAAAATCAGAACAACCACGAAGCCAATATGGACGTCAGATTTCATGGAAGTAGTGCAATGGTTGATTCGATCAGAGAAAGGAAGAAAAGACGCCCTTCTTTCCCACGTTATTTCAATGAACGCCGTCAGGAAAACGGACGAAATAATCTCGACTGCCCTTTATGACAGCGCTCACGTAGGGGTCACTAGGAGAGAGCGAAAAAAAGATGGCGGCAAGGTGAAAGAAATTGATATATCCGCTTCGATATAATTAGCCAGCCGGACAAGGTGCCTGGTGAGAAAATTTAGGGAAAAGACATGCACTTAGGTGTAAAAGTAGACCTGTAAATTTAAAAAAAAATTTATAAGTATTTTTTGTCACAATTTTATTTGCAATGTCACTTCTGTCCAATTGAAAACTTTTAATTGGTCGTCGGGGTATCAGTGGTAGAAGATTTTGTTCTCCGGCATTTTTTCGTTGATGGCTTTCTCGTCGTAGGCTGGACCGTCGGAGGATCGGTTGTTGGAGGTTCGGTTGTTGGAGGTTCCGTTGTTGGAGGTTCGGTTGTTGGGGGTTCCGTTGTTTTAGACTCCGCTGTCGTGGGCAGAGTGGTAGAAACAGGAACAGCTCTGTACTTGAAGGTGAAGTTTGTGGGGATTAGATAATTGTGGATGAACAATGGGGTTGGATTTATAGAGCTCAAGATGGTCCGGTTGGTAAATTCCGGACAGCAATATTTCGGATATGTCATCCTTGTGTCCGGACCTTTTATAATTTCCACTCCATTTATGGAACAATCGTTCAGGCATTGGGCACCGGTCATGTCAACGAATTGAATCTCCATGTTGTATGTTTCAGGAGTCTATAAAAAATATTTCTTTCTGTTTATATCATTTTACTCAGAGGATGAATTATAGCGTTACTGTATTTTTGCACACTAAAAAAGTAGTTAAATTTTTTTAAAACAATTTTGTCTTGTTTTCGTAAATTGACTGCGAGTCTCAGGCAAAATACACACATTTTACATCCGAGTTACTTTTCCTCTACGTTTTCATCCCATTACTCACATTAATCCAAAAAGTACAGAAAGTATCCGTGTTGCTCTTACCATCATAACTGGAGGATTTATATTGCCAAATTTCGGTTGCCGTCAACGTCTCGCCGCATCCGGGAGGCTAGAAAATAGGTAAGTTATGGTTATAAAAAAATCCACCCTTTGATCGCATAGTGTGCCGTGATAACCCGAAGGACACAAGCACACAGCGCAACTGCGAGGATGGGGTTCTCCTCCGTTTTTGCATTGGGCGGAGGTATCAGCCGGGCAGGCTGCTGAAAATGCCTGTTTACTTGGAAAAGTCTGAACTTACCGCCACATTCATAATGCTTATTTATCATGAGAATATCGTAGAAGGTTGGCTCTTTTCTGTTTCCCATGTAATAAAGATAATCGGCGTCTTTGGGAATAATAGAGAGCTTGTCTACAGAACCGGTGAAGCTGAAAATAATTGACTTTCTTTTTTAAGGAAGATTCTCACAAATTTTTACCATAGTGCATGATACTCCTGTACTCATAAGGTGTGTAGTTGATAGTCTCTGAGTCAGAATACTTATCGAAGTTGTGTGTATCATTGGGATGTATGTAGGTCAAATCAATTGTTACGTAGTCATCTCTGTCTGATCTACTTTGCATGTGTTCAATACCCAATGCATGCATAAATTCATGAGCAATTGTGCCGACCGAGTCACAGTAATTTCCTAAGGAGAGCTGCTGCGCTTGGTATGTCAACATCAACATTCCAACATAAGACCAACATCCATTTCCGCTAATTATCTGGACGCAGGTTTTATTTAACTCTAAAAAGAAAATTAGGTACCTGGATGCGGTAAACGGCAGTTGTACTCTCTACAAAATTGATGCAGGTGCGTGATTGAAGCAGCTGAAGTACTCCCCTGATAGCGCTCTTTTTGTTTTCATCTGAACTTTGTGAAATCTAGGTAAACTTAACAATAATCAATTTGTAAAAATATAAAAAAAAGTATAGCGTACCGATTGAGGAGTCGAAGTAGTAGTAGACAGTGTTATTGGTCCATCTAGAAAAAAGATCTCTCTTGGCTTGTCTTTTACTTCTCGGATCGGATGATGTCCGTAAATATTCAGCTTGTTCCCTAAAATTATTGTTTATTTAATTCTAATACCGCCACATACTCTGTCAGAACCATGTCGCCTTCGCGTAGAAATCCAGCTACTCCTGTTTTCATGTTGACTTCGATTGGATTCATGGCCGCCTCCTTATTAGGGTTCTGAGAATAGCGACCATTCTTCCAACCATCGGAAGAATCTGCTTTGATGGAGAGAAGCCATGGAACGGAGAGAAGAAGCAACGGGAACAGTTGCATTGTCGAATATTGTCCGTTCCCGGACGGCTCCTTTTATGCCATGTCACTGTGAAAGGGATGAATGATCTTGGCTGGGTCGATCTGCTGATTGCCTGACTTTCCAAGAACAGAATATTGGTATTGGGCCCTGAATAGTGAATATTGCTAAACGAATGGTTTATTAGAAAACGGTGCTGGCGGTTCAGCCCAAATACATTGGTCAGCTCTCGGATTTCTTGAAGGAAATAAATATGATTCATTTATTAAAATTATAATTTAAAAAGAGTTATGCGCCTCTTTTGTTGATCACTACTCCGATGAATGGGCAATATTTTTTATTTACATCTTCGCCGTTTCATACTTCTTGAGAAGATCCTGTATAACCGTATTATAAATCGGCGCAATTCTCTTCAACATTTCCGAGGTCATATGGCTTCCATCATTTGTATAGGCGTGGTAATTCTGCCTATTATAGAAGCAGTAGGTGTCAGATCCTCTATCGAAGAATTCCTGAATTTTGCCATAAAAAAGTTTAGCGGCTTTTCACCTGTTGCACATCATTATAACGACAATTACTGCAATTCAGAGCGGCTAGACGCTGTTGGTGATAAAATTGCTGAGCTTCGGTTTCCTAGAAGTGAGAAATGACCTAAAAACTAGTGGAAATCCTACTTCTCTAGACATTCTCAAATCCGATAAATCATAATTTCCAACATAAAATCTTTGAGCAATTGTGTGGGCTACTTGAACAGTTGACCAATGATAAGGAAAATCTATTACGACTTCTTTGGCATGGGAGCTAAAAGAGCTGGGCTTGACAGGTGTGTTTTACCTATAAAAATTCATTTGTTCCTGCATCTCTTGAAACATTTTGTCGTCTGCTTTGCGATTTTCGTCGAAGGATTTTAGAAGGTTCTCATTTCTGGAAAAGTAGCAATCAAAAATGGTGTGAAACTGGCTCAAAACTAACATTTGACCATAAATAATCCAAATAATATCAGGTTTCATCATCTCTACGATTTTATGAGCAGCATAGGTGTATTCCGGAAAGATTGCTGGATGAACGACTAGTGGAACAGCACCTGAACACTAGCCCATAATTTTTGTAAACTCCCTACCAGCTCTAGAATATAATCGGAGCTCCTTATATTTTTTGTTAAAAAGTTCATAGATCAATGGAAAAGCCTTGTAACCTATAGAATTTCCCAGTATTAGGACTTTTAAGGAGCCATTGGAATACTGGAACAGGATGTCGAGCAAAGAAGATACCTACATCTTGAGCTGTGAGCATATTCTCCTCGTCTATGTAACCGGTCACAGCATCTGTGATATTGTCGAGATCCCCGGGAAGCTGAGATCGGACCTTCTCATGTTCTACCAGACTCCAGCGAATAATTTCATCGACCTCTACAAAATTCCCGTCTTTATTGTGTAAAATATTGGAAAATGGACCATTTCCTTCGATTTTTTGGCCTGTTTTGGACAGAGGATAGGCCAGATAGGTGTTGTGGGTAATGTAGACAAAAAAGAGGCAACCAATACAAATCATCAAGCCGTAAACTGCTGGCCAGGTAATTATAGGTTTCTAAAATGATAGAATGAGAGAAGACGAAGAATCTTACCTCAACGAGAATATGGATGACTACGGTTACCAGGAAAATGGCAATGAGAAGGAACAGCGTCTCTAAAAAATCTGTGTTAAATGGAATGGAGAGTAACACCCACCAAGAACAGAAAAAGTCCCGACTTTATAATACTTGTAGACGACAATAATTGGCCAATGTACGAGGTACATTGTGTAGCTGATATCCCCCATGTAGATTAGCGCTCTATTTGACAGCAAATGCCCTGGATTTGGTGAATTGGATGCGATTACGTAGGCAACTAAGAGGCAAGAAACAATCCTGAAAACAGAGAAAATTCGAAATGTTAGGATTTTTACCGAGCAACGTGTTCTTTTCCTGGAAAAATGGGATTCCAGAGAGTTAGAGCAACGAGGAAGACGATGATAAAGTCGTTCAGATAAAGATTTGGCGCTTTTTCTTGTTGAATTGTCTCCGGATCTTTTTCTAATTCTTCTGGATTTTTTAATTTTTCGTATTTTGCAATCCGATCAAATGGTGGGAGATCTTGAAAGCATAGAATTCCCAAGATGAATTCCCAGACTCTAAAAAATAAAGGAATTAATATAATTAAAAGAAGTCGACCTGCTGGACAAGATAAAATAAGAGATTTTCTCTGGAGTTAAAATTTGAGACAGGCAGGAAATCGTGATAGAGATGAAAAGTAGAATATTTCTGGAAATTATGCAGGACGTTAGAATTTGTACTTACCTAGCTTTCGCTGGAAGCTTATGACCAACAAAGATAATAAACGGAGCAATGAGATAAAATTGAATTTCTACACCCAGTGACCAGGTATGAGTGAAAAATCGAACTTCTAGAACCTGAAAATTGCTGGTTATTATGGAATTCTGCTGTTCAACTTGCTCCCAATAACCATGCCATTTAAATAAAGGCGCTATGTTGGTTAAAAAGGCCAGTGTCCATTTCATGTCTTGGAGAAGCTGTCGTCTCCCGATTAGAAAAGGAAAAGTCACTAAAAACAATCCTCCTGGTGTATTTTTCTTACCAATATACACCAAAACCACAACAATGTAATAGAGCGGAACGATTCTTTTAAATCGCCTGGAATAAAATTGAGCCAGAGAACTTTTAGACAACGTTTCTTTAGACAAAATGAGGGCCATTAAATAACCGGATAACACAAAAAATCTACAAAGAACCGACTATGAAAAAAATAACTGGACCCACATATCGACACCGGCAAATCCTAAGGAAAAAGCATCTGGCTGAAGGTGAAATATTACCACGAGAAGAATGGCGACTCCACGGAGAGCTTGGAGATCTAGTCGCTTCATTTTTAACTAAAAAGAGTGGATAAAAATGAAGGAGGATATTAAATTTTTAGAGATCAACCGCTGAGATAACCAACCATCTTCGTGGATCCTGAATCTGACACGCGGTATCGAATCCGCGCTGACTAGGTGGCGTAGTTTCGACAGAAATTTTTATCCAGGTGCTAGGACCATCTTGACCTTTGGCCGAGATGTGTTCTGTACAGTCAAATATGAACGATGGATGGTTTTTTTGGCGACCCAGGCAATTACAAATTTGTGGTCGACGTCTCTCTGTGACTGGCTTTTTGGTACCTTATTGTCAAAAAATTGAATGTTTGGCCAGATTTATTGTCTTTAATATATTCGCATTTCCCAAATGAAAGTAGAATTCTAGTGAGAATTTGCAGGAGATCGGAAAAGGTCCATCATCGTGCACCAAGAAACACCTCGACCTCGTGAAGGTGTCCGTGTCAATCACTTCAGCGCATCTCCGATTAATCAAAGGGCACGAAACCGTACAAAATCTCAGCCGGAAATCATAACAAATTACCTGAAAGCTAATGAATTGTGTAGGGACCAATTTGAAGAAATCCAGCGAGAATGAAACGGAAAAGCCCAGGCGGAGTATTACTGCCTCAATTCTGACCCCAACTGAACTGTTTTCGGGCTAATCTGATCAGAAATCATCTAATTCAAAGGAGCCTATTCCAGCGTGTAATTCCTGACGTTTTGCGCAAAGACTTCCTTGGCACAAAGACCGGTGGCCGAGAAATTCAAAAGCTTCTTCGTAAAGATCACTTTGTTGTCAAGATGAATATCTTTCCATCCATGCGATACCGTCCTTTCGCTCTTTTTAATCGTCCGGTAATGACCAAGCTGCTTCATCTGCAGGGAATTCGAGGATTTACCATCTGTGCCGTGATTGCTTTTCATTATTTCCCAGAATATTGTCCAAATGGATATCTCGGCGTCGATATGTATGTCAATTTTCTTATTTGTGAGGAATATTTGGTCATTTTTCATCGGAATAGGAAGTCAATTTCGTGTGATTTTTAGATTCTTTGTCCTCTCCGGTTATTTGATGTCAATGATGTTAGCTCGTCATTCTACACTTTCTTGGCCAATTGTAGCTGAATTTCTGTATAGAAGAATTAAAAGAATTCTTCCACTTTATTATCTGGTCGTGGTGACATCTCTTGGTAACTGAAATCCAACCAGAAATCCAATTATTTCCAGGTCTCGTCTATTTCTGTCCCTGTTCTCAATTAATTCCAAATATGATCTCAGCAGCCCGAGCCATGTTTCTCTCGACGAATTTTAATACTGGCGACGATTATTTCCAGAAACTTGGAGCTGCTCATGATTTCTTTACTCATACGTGGTCACTCTGCTTGGAAATGCAATTTTATCTCATTTTTCCTCTTCTTTGGTGGGGACAAATGCAGTTTTCTCAAAGTAAACGGGTAGCTTTTCTTCACATCATCAGTCAGTTTCCTTTTTTCACATTTTGGGAGAATAATTCAGGCGGAGCTTCTCTTTATCTTTATTTCATTGTTGACAGTAAGCTGGCATTCAATAATGTCTTCTGCAGGATATGGCAGTTCCTTTTGGGCAAGTTTTATCTTTTCTCTTTTCCCAGATTCGATTTACAGGTAACATGGTATATATTCTCGATGAGCACAGTGACGAGCCATTTTTGGAAGACGTGAAAAAGGAAAAGAAGCAAAGGCGGGAGACTTTCCATTGGATTTTCGCCTCCTTGTCGTTGGTTCTTCTTGTTGTTTCCATTGTGACAAAGAAGCACTTGGTTCCGGATTATTCTCGGTAAAAAGGCCTCTGACGTAATATTCCGCCCTTCAGAATTTCAACATCAATTGCCTCTATAACTCTAATTTTCTTTGGTAGAGGAATGTTCTTGCTGGAAAATAGTCCAGTAGTCTTTTTGGGGGAGGTTTCCTACTCATGGTACCTGTTTCATTGGCCTCTGTTGACTTTGCAGCAGATTTTTGAGTACACAACAGTTATAGGTATACATGCCACTTCTTTAAAGAAGATTTTAAGATATGGCCGGTGGTGTGGTCATCTCCTTTTTGGTGTCTGTAGGCGCTCATTATTCCCTCGAAAAATCCTATCTTGGCTGGAAAAAATCGCTCGTAATCAAAGCCATTGCCGTCCTCTTTCTCGGCTGCGTTGGATTGCTATTTTTCCTTGATCGTGCGCTTCTTTCCTTACCAATATTACCTATAACATTTAGGCAATCGTTTACCAGATTGCGTATTGGCGCCCGTCTTAAGATCCGACTATTTGACCATGCCACTGGGTAGGTTACTTCATTTCACAGAAACAAATTGCTTAGAGGAGAAAAAGGCTTATTTTACTGGTCTTATGGAACACGATCAATATCAACTGCTGGATAAAAGATGTGACTTTGATTTACCCGAAGAATTATTCTCATCTTATTTCAATTATCGAGGGCATACTTGGTTCAAGGTAATTTTTCTAATGAACCAAAAAATTTGAGACATTTTCAGGCATTCACGGAGCTTCCCTTCCAAGGAACATGCAAATATCAGGTTGATTTTCTTTCCAACAGCCTATAATTTGGATTAAAGAGCCGAAAATCGTGCAGTAGTCGAACCCTTGCAATAATTGGAAACAGTTGGGTTGCTAACAGTTCTCCTGTGGTTTTCGATGAATGCAATCAACATTTTGAAAATATCTACAGAACATCCTATACATGTTAGATACCCAGAAATATGAGGAAATGTGAATTTTAGCTTGTGAAGTCTTCTATGCGACTGATGATTCTCATTGTCGAGCCAGTGAACAAGCTTATTTTGATGTGGTGGAACGACTGAAGCCGGATTATCTTTTCGTTATTCAACGGTATACTTTTCCTTCTCTCCATCTTCTTTAAATTTGGGTATTATTGAATTTTTCATTTCAATTTCAGGTACTTTTATATGCAAGTAGTTCACACTGATGAAGAATGGAGGCATATTGTAACGGAAGCAAATAATAGACTGACCCGCTTATCCAATTTTGTCAAAGAGAAAATCTTCATCCTTGGCACTTTTCCGATAGCTTGGCTGGACAGAAATCTGATAAACAATGCTTTGGATAATGGAACTCCAATCGACTACTCAAAAACACCTGACAGTCGACCATTTGATGTTCCAAAAGCACAGAGAATGCTGGATCAAATCGTTAACTCCTGTAAAAGGTGCGAGAAAATAGACTACACTGCTCAATTCACAACAAACGGGTCTTTTTATCCGTATGAGCCGAAATCGTTTATGCCCTACATCAATCAGGGAATGCACTTCACGCAGCCTGGATTGGAAAGGATTCGACCACTTTTTACGGATATTTGCCAAAGAATTGGTAACTAATAAAGCTTTACACTCTCTTTCTCACACATTTGTATATTAGAAGTCCAGTAGAAGTACCATTCAACGGCCAACATGGATTGGTGCTAGGTTTTCAGAATTACCAATTTTTTTTTCGGTTGAAAATGGTGAACGGTGTTTTGACAACCATCATTCGTACGAGGAACACAGGAATTTTATCATTTTAAAAACAAAAAAGAAACGAAAGCCAAGATACTCGAATAGATATTTTTATATAAAAATTAACTAAAAATTAAATGAGGCTTTATTAATTGGAAATCCTTTGACAAATATCCGTAAAAAGAGGTCGAATCTTCTCTAATCCAGGCTGTGTGAAGTGCATTCCCTGGTTGACATAAGGCATAAAGGATACCGGCTCGTAAGGATAAAATGTCCCGTTTACCACGAATTGAGGAGTGTAGTCGATCTGTTCGCACTTTGAACACGTGCTAGTAATCTGGTTCAACAGTTTCTGTGGTAAAGATATGGCCAGAGGTCGATTATTTGGCGTTTTCGTATATTCGATGGGGCCTCCATTGTCCAAGGCAACATTCACCACATTTCTGTCAATAAAAGCGACAGGAAATGTGCGAAGAATGAAGATTTTCTTCTTGACGTAGGTTGTCAAAAGTGCCAGTCTCCTTGTTGCTTCTTGTACAATTTCCTCCCATTCTTCGTCAGAGCCAATTTCTTTTATGTAAAAATATCTGGAACTACTATTTTTATCCAGAATTATTTTACCGATGTAAAACAAAGAGGTAGTCAGGTTTTAGCCGTTCCACCACATCAAAATAAGCCTCTTGACTGGCTCGGCAATGATCGCTGTCCATTGCTCGAAAAACTTCGCACTCTAAAAATCTTTCCCCTTTAAGAATTTCCTTTACCGGTATAGGATGTCCTGTAAATATTTCCAAAATATTTGCTGCATTCATCAAAGAGGACGGGGGAAGTGTTCGCAGTCCAGCTGTTTCCTATCAATGCAATCGTCTGATTGTTACTCGGTGTTGTATTCTACTCAACAATAATTAGTAGAGAAATAAACCTACAGTATATTTACAGGTTCCTTCAAAGGCCGGCGTCGTAAAAGACTAAAATTGGATAAAATAACGCGGAATTTGTCGGCTCTAACCTTGATCCAAGTATCTGCTCGGTAATTAGAAAATGAGGAGAATAATTCCTTGGGTAAATCAAAACTGCATCGATTGTCTATCAATTGATATTGATCGTGCTCCATAAGACTGGTAAAATAAGCCTTTTTCTCCTCTAAACAGCCTTGATCAATAAAAATAAGTTAACTACCCAGTGGCATAGTTAAATAATCTGATCTCAAGACGGGCGTCATTACACATTTTGGAAATCGGCTGCCTAAAAATGGCGACAGTTTTGGTGCAGGAAAAAACCAACGTGTCAGGAAAAGTAGTCCGATGCAACTGAAAAAGAGAACGACAACGACTGTCACTATGGTTGATTTTTCCCAGCCGAGGTAGAATTTCTCTAATGTATAGTGGACAGCTACTGCTAATAGAAAAGAGGCGACTATTCCACCAGCCATTTCTTAAAATTTCTTTTAAAAAATTATTTGGCTACCTGTATTTGCGGTATACCCGAAAATTTGTTGTAAAGTCAACAAAGGCCAATGAAATAGGTACCAAGCATAGGAAATATCCCCAATGAAAGTTATTACGCCATTTTCTAGAAGGATCGTTCCTTTTCCACAAAAAATTAGAATCGTAGAGAGAATTGTTGCAGCCATTCTATGTGGACAATTAGAATAAAATTAACTTCCGTTACCGGGAGTAGTCCTGCTGCAGGCGAATATTTGTAACTATGGAAAATATTAGAAGAACCAAAGACAAAGAAGCGAAAATCCAATGAAGAGTCTCTTGTTTCTGTTTCTTTTCTGTTTTAGCTTCTTTCAAAAATGGCTGCTCGATGTACTCTTCCAGACAAAATACCATATTACCTAAAAATAATCGTGGGAGCGGATAAAACATACCCAAGAGAAATTGCCAAATCCTACAGAAGACATTATTGAATGCCAGCTTACTGTCAACAATTAAATAAAGGTAGAGAGAAACTCCGCCTGAATTATAATTACATTTAGTCAAAGAAAGAAACTGACTGATAATATGAAGAAAAGCTACCCGTTTATTTTGAGAAAATTGCATTTGTCCCCACCAAAGAAGAGGAAAAATGAGATAAAATTGCATTTCCAAGCAGAGTGACCACGTATGAGTAAAGAAATCGTGGGCAGCTCCAAGTTTATGGAAATAATCGTCGCCAGTATTAAAATTCGTCGAGAGAAACATGGCTCGGGCTGCTGAGATCATATTTGGAATTAATTGAGAACAGGGACAGAAATAGACGAGACCTGGAAATAATTGGATTTCTGGTTGGATTTCAGTTACCAAGAGATGTCACCACGACCAGATAATAAAGTGGAAGAATTCTTTTAATTCTTCTATACAGAAATTCAGCTACAATTGGCCAAGAAAGTGTAGAATGACGAGCTAACATCATTGACATCAAATAACCGGAGAGGACAAAGAATCTAAAAATCACACGAAATTGACTTCCTATTCCGATGAAAAATGACCAAATATTCCTCACAAATAAGAAAATTGACATACATATCGACTCCGAGATATCCATTTGGACAATATTCTGGGAAGTAGTGAAACGCAATCACAGCACAAATGGCAAATCCTCGAATTCCCTGCAGATGAAGCAGCTTGGTCATTACCGGACGAATAAAAAGCGCAGATTGCTAACTACAGGTCGCATAGGGTATCCCCGCCTGGAAAGATGGTAATCTTCTAATTTCAGAGGTGAAACACGGGTGATCTTTAAAGGAACTGCCAGATATCTTTTCTACATAGGAATTATGATTTTTCAAAGGATGGATATGGGGAAAGAATTAATTGCGGCAACAGAAAGGCGACTCTCATCTGCTCCTTTATTAATTTTGTCCCAATAAACTGCATTTTCACTAGCGAATATGCTTGGAAATGGTCATATTCCCAAATTCTGTAGGGTAATCGGAATTTTAGAAAAAACGACCCGTTTCACTTTCCAGGAAAGCCTCTGATTTCTGACCAGATGCTGAAAATTCGCAACTTGATGCCATCTCTTTTCCGCTAACCGGCAGATCTCCGCTCGAAGATACCCATTGAAAATGGCGGATAAACAACAATATCGGCTACTGAACGATTATATCACGCAGTAAGAATCAGCCTCATTCATAAAATACAGCGAATCCAAACCAAATCCAAATGTTGTGTCGACCAATCCACAAAAATGCTGTACATTGACCATTTGGGATCCGGAACTTTGATGTTTTCACTGAAAATTACGCTATTTCTTGAGTTAAACGAAGATCACGTCATAACGATTGCCGTCTATCAGTCCAGTTCATGCTACAGACCGAAAATCATTACGTCAATTGATGATGGCAAACTAAAGATTGACCGGAGCGTAATGTTGTGATTTTTAAAGGTCTTGAAAATAGAAATCGTCTGGAAAGCAATTCTCCGAATACTCGCAAATTCGCTAAATTGTTCGTAGTTCAGTTTTGTTCGAACTGTATATAAACACGAACCAGACAACCCAGTCAACATGTCCTTCTTGTGACTTTCTAGTTTCTTTTCTTTCAAAATATTACAATTTTTCTTCCAGATGTTGGTTTTCAAAGCTTTTCTGCTTGTTCTTCTTCTCGTTTGCGACGTCTTCAGTGCTCCAACACCAACACAAGATGCAATTGGTTCAGCAGTAGCAGCTACAGACAGGTATCAGGCCAATATGTTGTCAATAGAATAATATTTTTTAGCCACGCTCGAGTAAAACGATATTACGGTTATGGAGGTTACCCGATGATGTACGGAGGTTACGGCATGTTCTGCGGATTTAGATGCCACCGTCGGCGATGGATCAGGAGACACATGATGAGGATGATGATGGGAGGATGGGGAAAACGATAAATTTGACATCATTTTATTTAAATGTGATCGAAACGTTTAATTTGATGACATTGTACAAAATTGTAAATAAAATTATGAAGAAGAAATTGAAGCAGATGAAGGGATTGGCATTTTGTTCAAAAACCCAGGAATTTGTTTAAAAGTTGTTACATTTGTCCGAATTTTGCCACTCCCGCGCACTGTCCCTTTCTTCCCGTAAAAGGGAGAAAGCACGGAAAGGGAGGACTCCGCTGTCTCTCCCCCGCTGGGATAGGCTTAATTTCCCGAGCTTCCTGCTAAACCTGGTCAGATGAAAGAAGCCGGGAGAGACGATCTAATAGCATCGAACAGGGCTGGGGTTCAAATGGAAGGCAAAAACTAGGCCTATTTAACCATGCATCAGCTTCTTCTTTATCCTTTTTCGCTATTCCCGAGATTGAAGTTGGATGAAGCTGCTGCTAGCCACCATTTTTACACTTTCTAATAACGTTGGATTTATTTATTCTTGTGCTGCAACGTCGGATTCAGGAGTGACTACCAGCACTGTTGCCACTACAACTTGTAGGGTTTTCCGTTTACTTCAATAATTGTCTCATCTTTTGTGAATCTTTTGTGAAAATTGTTTAAGATTTTTTGATAAAATCGACTATTTGTAGCCTCTTCCTGTACAAGCTGCGACCCAGCTATAGTCACATTCACCACCGACGCTGCTTCTCCAATTCCTACCCACGCTCCAGTCAAGACGTAAATATTTCCCCGTTAATATTAGCCGCTTATTCCAGTGCTGGACCACCACAAACGGGTACAGGATGTTCCACTTTGATTCTAACATGCACTCCGCTGCCTGATGCCAATCCGCAGCAAAGTCTTCTCAATCTTTACGCGCCCGATGGTACGGATCTTGGACAAGCAGGTGATACAGGCTTTGGAAATGTAAGCTGGTTTTGAACTGTTTTAATTCAAATTTTAGCCGGCTACGGGAACGTTATTCTGTCGTTCTGATGGGCAATGGGCTTTCGCTGTGGATACCAACATTATTGGCATGGCTCGATGCTATGGATAATTATGAAAAGTTTGATCTTTTGCTATAAGCTATAATAAATTATGCTTATATTTTTGGAAAGTGCGTGCTGGTTCTCGTTATATCAAATTCGACATAAGGGATAGAGGTTCCTATTCAATTTCATTTGCCAGTGGTAAAAAGTCGAGTTTCTGCCATTTTGTATAGCCACTGCCTGCAACTTGAGGACTACCCGGGTAACATTGCGGACGCACGACCTCGACCATAAGAAGTTCACGCTATGCAGAAAGGGCAATCGTTAACTGTCTCCTGTCGTTAACTCAATTAAATATGGTTAGAGCAATTTTAATTTCCTCTACTTTTTTGCAGCAAAATATTGTATTGCAAATTGGGATTAATAAAGAATTTGAATGTCCTTGACTATTTGTCCCTCCAACAATTCTTACCAAGTGCCCGCAATAAGGTCATCCATTTGGTTCCAAACACTCAAGTAGTCGCTATTATTTTAGTTGTCCTCTTCTCTTCGACTAACTTAAAATATTCAAGAGATCCTATGAAGTCACCTTGTTATGCAGATATCTTTAAAATTTTGGCTATTATAGTTTTTCTTACTGTAATATTCCAATATCGAATGCAGGATGCTACCAGTTTGTAAGTAACTGGTCCTTTTTTGAAATAATACGAACTTTTAGGATTTCCAAAATAGTTTGGAAAAATTTTGCAAGTAATCCAATGAAACTGGGTTCAAAATGGATTGTGGTAACCACAATTCAACAACCTACAGAGGATATTCGGGTACTTTTCATCGTACTGCTTCTAACAGGCGAATATAATAGAATCTGGCATGCCAATTTGGATGGCAAATGGTAGTTGTGGCGGAAACAGAGACCCCGAAGGATTGGTATTATCCCGGGGTACATTTCCTATCTCTACGAAAACAAAAAGAGCTCTTTGGAGATTTTATCGAAGAGCTGCCATACAAAAACTATACAAGAAAGAATCTTGGCTACTTGTATGCAATTATGAATGGAGCCGAATGGATCTACGACACGGATGATGACAGCAAATCTTACGGTAAGATCATCTGGCTTCATTTTACACACGATTTCTAGGTTTGGGATTGTCTCAATTCGACTACGAAATCACTTCTCCAATTTCCGGTTTACGGTACATTTCAAAATCTGACAATATCTCGGAAAAGCTCTTCAATCCTTATCGTTTTTATGGCTATATCTGGCCGAGCGGATTTCCACTAGAATATATAGCGGGACATACAAATGGGAAGGATCGAATGATCTCCTGCAGACAGATGAATAGCCCAGTTGTACAACAAGGAATTGTCATGATTGACCCTGATGTTTATCGGCAAGTTCCTCAGGCTCCTATGAACATTTTTCAGACCACTACACGCCGAAAAAGGCGGCGGAATGAATGTTTCTTTCAACACTATTGCTCCTCCAATTACTTTGGATAGTGGGACTTACGCCCCATGGAATTCGCAGAATATCCTCTTCCATTATAAATCCTTCTTTATAATGAACCTTCCGACTACTGTAGAATACAGGTAACCAATTTTTTTGTTGTTTTAGCGGAATTCCAGACTGTCAGATATTTGGCGCTCTTATTTCGGGCAGAAATTATTACACCTAATTGGAGAAAATGTCGCCTTTTATCCGACAAATGCTATTCAAATTAGGAATACCCACGACTATTTGAGTGATTTCTATCAGGAAAAGTAGAAAATCTTGTAGACTATAGTACACTGGTTTATAGAGACGTCTACGAACAATCTGCGAAGATTGTGGAATTTTTGGACAGCTGGAAATGTTCATATAACGATATTGTCAATTGTGCTCTTCAATTGGCTGATGGATTTGTGTGAGGCATTATAATTCCATGACAGACTATTATTTTAGGGAGCATAATTTTTTCAATAAAAAAGACAGAAAATTAATAGGAGCCTGGTTCAAGCAACTGACTCGACTTGGGTAAGTGAACTGTTTCAACCATTTTCGATTCGTTTAGTTATATTTTTCCTCAATTGTTCTATGCGACGGGTCCTATCCCACTTGGTGGAAAGCTCAGCAATTGTCGAACAGCTAACCTCGATCTTGAAGTGGATAGCTATGGATCAAAAAAGGACAAAGAACTCTCATGGGCGACTCAAACTGTTAGGGGTTTTGGAGAAATCCTTAATTGGTGTAGCCAGGCCACTGGTACTGTTTTCACCATCAATATATCCAGAATTCCAGGTAACAACGACACATTTTTACCTACGGCGGAGGAATTTCTTCATTACTACAAGAATCATACAGGATTAAAGCAAAAGAAGGATACTGTAAGTTGTCAATTCTATTTTTATCTGTCTATTTCAGGTCCTGGTGTTGATTTGCAATCAACCATGGCGACCGGCTATTATCGGTCTCCTACAACGATTGTACTCTCCTTTCTTTAAAACGACAATTTTCTGTGGAACTTGGACAGATCCTTCAGTTGATCCTGGCCTTCTTCCACCTATTCCTCCATTTAATTTTGTCAATATATCAGCGGAAGAGATGAGAGGAGGCGCTTCCTATGGATACTGTGTTCCAAAAATTAAAGAACTCCAATTACAGAATGTTACGGGTTTGCCTGCCTTGAATCAATTCTGCAATTAAATGTAGGTTATTATTTCGTGGCAGATGATACTGTCTTCAACATTTGGCATAAACTTCCATTGGACAAATTTCTAAATCCTGAAAAGATCGACGATGAGAAATATTGGTGGAAACCTGAGGAGATCCTACGCAGTTATGACGCCTTCGAAAATCATTATAGAAATGACCCAAGGTTTGGTAAAACTTGGTTGGAATATAAAAATAACGTGAGGTATCTTCATAATCTCAATAATGTGGAAATTTACAGTTACAACGAACGTATCCAGGGAAGAATATAACACACCATTATCTCAATGAAGTCAAGAAAACTATTGCTGACTTGTAAGTCGGAAATCCTATTAGAAATTGGAGATTTCCAGTATTTACATTCCCTCTCATACAATGGAATATATTGCAAATTTTATGGAAGTTATGATGGAAGCTGAAGTTTTTGTAGAAGTTGCTTTTGGAAAAGTTATGGATGGCCTGGATTACAACAGGTTCGTCTACTTATTCGGCCATTTTTAGATAATTTTAGAGGGGGCCCTTTTAATTATTTGTGGTGGGGAGCCAGGCTAGATCAATGGTCGCCGTATAACAGCTCAATAATTGGACTACATCCAATGAAATTGGGAGAAGCTCATGTGAATTTGGATTATAGGAAAAAGTGAGGGAATTTGGACGATTTTAACCTATTTTTAGGTATTGTAATACGGTAATCAAAGCTTTCAACGAAGAAATTTATGCCCGAAATGGATGATCAAAATTCTAGTCAAACAGCCACAAAAAGTTCTAATAAAGTTGCCAATTAAATAAATAGCAAGTTTTCTTCATGTTGATTAAAATTCACATTTCGACATGGTTTATTATGATCTCCAAGTGAATAAGGAATGTCTTGCTTAGATGTCGTTTTCTTCAATTTTGGGAGTGAAGTCGAGTCCGCATTCATATTTCGGTCCTTTGTATGGAGTCATCGGATCCCAGTCGGGTGCTTCCGTAGCAGAAATGGTGGAGGATCGACAGGCGGCGTTGATCAGTCGATAGACATAATCATAATCCGGAATTGATTCGTATTGCAGTGTATCACAATAGAGGAGCATATCCTTGGTGTAGGGCATCGGCGTCGAAGCCAGCAAAGTGTCCAAGTTGCATCCCTTGCGCAGCTCCTGTTTCCGTTTCTTCACTTCGTCTCGCTCTTTTCCCTGAAACCATTTGGCTCTGGTCGGAATTGCCCGGCCAATCACTTTTTACCCGGCCAATCACCTTTTACCCGGTCAATCACGTTTCATCCGGCCAATCACTTTTTACCCGGCCAAAGGCTAATTTTTCGGGATTTTTATATTTTTGAGGTGATTTTTGCTATTTGTACAGCTTTTATTCAATTTTTTTGCGTTTTCTTACACTTTTCAGCCAGTGCTAGATCTTCATTTTACTTGAATGCTTTAAACAGAAAAATGGGAGCCTAGAGAACTCCTTATTCGCTTATCTAGTTTCGCATCGTAAAGGAGTTCTTGTATTTTCTTTTAAGCCTTTGAAAGTCGTTGTCGTCCATGGCACATCCACCGAAAAGAGAGAGAAAACACCAAAAATTCAAAAGAAATTAGAAGAAAATCGGAAAAATACTGAAAACCCAGTAAAAATGGCTAAAATTGAGAAAATTTGAAAAATCCATGATGGAAACATTGAAATCCCGAAAAATTAGCCTTTGGCCGGGTAAAAAGTGATTGGCCGGGTAAAAAGTGATTGGCCGGGTGAAACGTGATTGACCGGGTAAAAAGTGATTGGCCGGGTAAAAAATGATTGGCCGGGTAAAAAATGATTGGCCGGGTAAAAGGTGATTGGCCGGGCAATTCCGACCAGAGCCAACCATTTGAATTATTTTGAGTCCCAAAAAGAAAATCAAACCTTGCAATGTTTCCAGGGTAGACTGCCAACCAGGAATTCGACGGTCATGTACCACCAGGACTCTATGTCATCCTTGCGAGACTGTTCCTTGGCTTCAAGAGTTGCCAGGCTGGCATAGCGGGTAGTCCCCCGGAAGGCGACCTTCGACCTCGGCATCCTCAAATCCTTCGTAGCTGAGCGGAATTTCCTCGACAGTCCGAAATCCAAGATGTAGATCGTGTGCAGCGTGGCGTCCTCCTCTCGGCCGATAGCAAAATTCGGCGGCTTGATATCTCGATGCAGAAAGCCGGCTCGATGCAAATCCCGAATTCCGGTCAACGTCTGTTCAGCTATTTTCAACGAAGTGTTCAGGGAGAACTTCTTCTCTGGCTGTTGCATCCTCAAATCCCAGAGATTTCTTCCCACCAGGCGCATAACAATGAAGACAAATCGATTGCGAACGGCTCCACGACCTTCGAGCTGGACAATGTGAGGCGAGTTGATCTTCATGGCAGCTGCCAGTACTTCGGCCTCGTAGCGGAGAACTTCCTTCTTGACACAGCTCGACTCGCATTTCATGGCCAACTCCTTTTCGTCTGAGACTCGGCGAACACGAAAAACGGCACCGAAAGCGCCCGTTCCGAGGAGATCCATGACTTCATAAGTGGCTTTGGGACATTTTATGGCGTCTTCTTTGCATTTTGGCATCATTTTCATCATTTCCGCCAGTTCCGGATTCTTTGGCTCTGCTGCTTTGGTTTCGGCCATGGTTTTTCAAAAAGCGGCAGCGGTGGTTGAAAGAAGAGAAGCTGCTATCAGGAACAATGAATGAATGGTGGAGGCGGATTATCGGCTGGTCTGTTTTTATCCTGTTTATTGACACAAATATTGACATTTTCAAAAATAGGCGATTAACTTAAAGGGACAGTCCAGGTGAGAAAATACGTGCACCCAAGTGCACCCACTCGGTGATCGAAAATGTCATTACGTACTCAAAATTTTTTTTTCGTTTTTCGTGTATTTCTCTATTTTTGCTGTATTTTTTTGAAAATTTTTGTTGCTAATAACACTTATGCATAGACGGATCCTATAAAATAAAGAAACATTAGAGATTTTACTGAAAATAACAAAAAATAAAATTCCATCAAAAATAATTTTTACGTACGCAGACATTTTCGACTCGGCGTGGGTACAGTAGGGCCCACGTACTTTTCTCACTTGGACTGTTCCTTTAAAGTATAAATTTTACATTACACGCAATAACAATAAAAGTCTAATCTAAAGAATGGCTTTTAAGAAGAGAAGCATCTATTTTCTTCTCGAATGTTACCACCGATCGACAATGCATGACATAATCTTCTTCAGCAATTGAACATGAAGACCCAGGCGAGAAATGTGGAGGCAATTCTACTTCGGCTGTGTAGACATCTGCTCCATAATTTGGGTGCGCTATTTTTTAAGTGCGGAGCGCCCTCGGTTGAGTAACACGGTGGCTCCAGAAATCGGGGAAAAATTATAAAATGGTCGTCGAAAAGGCAACTGGAAAAGCAGTTTCTAAAAAAGTGTAGCGGTGGCCAAGTGGATAGTTGCGCTGCCTGTAAAATTTTGAATTTTTTTCAACTTCTAGTTCGAGCCTCCCATGGCCAGGGTTTATTTTCATTTTTTTAAAGCGAGCGCCACCCAGGAGAACCATATATCAATTTGGAATAGATCAATTTATTTTCTGTTTTACTGGTTTATCCCTTGATATTAGCCACAGTAAAGTTTTGATGGAAAATACAGGAACTACAGTTATTAGAATAGCGGAGGGTATAAGAATATCCAAGTTGTATAAATGTATGAGAGACATTTTTCTACCAGCAGTTAGCAGTTCTTTGATTCCGCCATTATTCAGTACGAATTCCACTGTTTTTAGTAGCCTTTCCGATGCGTTGAATGGCTTCTCTTTTATCAATTTTTGAATCCTCAGTGCGTTTTTCTTGTACCTGAAAGAGTTGTCCATGTCGGAGGAATTTCAATACTTGTCATTTTCTAGGATTTCCTTGACGGCTGTAACAATTTTCTGATGATCATATTTGATTGATTGGCGTGGTACGTGGATTCCCCAACCGCTCATCTGGACTGTTCGACTATTTCTAAAAAAAATTACAAAGTGGTAAAGTTATTTACGGTAGATTACTTTGCTTGATCGAACATAAAAGGCATTGTGACCAGAGGTACACCGGCTCGGGCTGCTTCCATAATCCCGTTGTAGCCGGCATGGGTAATGAATAATTTCAGTCGAGGATGGAGAAGTAGAGCTACTTGTGGTATCCAGAAATGGACGCTGAGATTCGGCACAGCCTCGGCGATTTTTTTTGAATGCTGGTCTCCTGGCTGCGCTTTGGCTATGATGTGATAATCGGGAAAGTTCTAGAATTTTCTCTTTATTGGAACAATGTGAAGCAGACCTTAGCCAAGGTGACAACGGCTCCAATAATTTCTGGTAGCTTTGTGGTATTAGCAATAGTTCCCACAGAGAAATAAATGACTCCTTTCTTTCCCTTCTGCATTTCTTTTTCAAATTCCTCGCCCAGCGGCTTGTTGGATGTCTCTTGAACTCCCAATCCACCGACATTCACCATATTTGGGAGGATTGGTCTCGGCATATCGATGAATTCATCCGTTGAAACAAAGACGATATCAGAATCTGAGGCAATGTGCCCAACATGGGGGAAATCTGGTCTAGAAACGGGGCATATTTGGGGTAGCAAACGACTGACCCATATTTCTCCCTGAACATATTAGCAGTACCCGTATGGACATAATAACCGACGAGGAAGTTAACAGCTCCATAAAATACGCTGTACGCCCGTTGGATATAACCAAGATTTGGATCTACATCAATTCCATGGGCGGGAATATAACTCAATGGAGTTGGCTGTCCTAGCCACCAATTAGTGTACTCGTAAACTGGACAACTGAAAAATTTACAGTGAAAAAAGGCGGGTTATCAGGAATTTCAGCAAGACTTTTCAAATCCGGAAAAAATCTGAACAGCCCCTCTAACTTCCAGCCGGAAGAGGCCCTTTTGAATGATGAACAAACCTCTGGATCCAAAAATGTGATTTAATACCCAGCACATGAGCCAATCCATTACCGCAAAGATGAACTTGTTCCCCGAAAAAGGCATCAAATTTTTCCGCACGTAATTTATCCATAATTTCATCGTTGTCAAGAATTTCTGAAAAAGTGGAATTGACATCGTGTTGGCAAAGGAAAAGAACCGGTTGTTTTGCACTTCCGATCTGACTTTTACGCTTTTGCCCCCAATTAAAATGAAAACTGACGTCTACATAGCCTATTCTGAACTTCAAAATACCGCAACTGTATCATGGAAATTTCATAAATTGAATCTTCTGCAAAAACATCTGTGGAAAATCCTGAAATCGCGTATTTTTCTGCTAAAAATTCAACTTACCAGAGAAAACTTCAAGAATATCATTAGGGAATCCTTTCATTATCAATCGCCTTGCAATCTCAGCTGATTTAAAATCTTCGTGGTCAAAAATATGCACCCAATCGGGTTCAAACAAAACAACATCGTGTCCAGCCTTGGCTAATTCATCGGCATAGCGCCCATTGCTGATCATATGACTACGACTGTATGTTGGAGAAAATACCAGGATTTTATAAGATAAAACAATAGAAATAAGGAAGAAGAGGAGAAGCAGCTGCATCCTCTCGTGGTGACCAGCGAAACAGTACACAATGGACCAGACGTGATGACAATTCTTATCGGTTGAAGTGGCAGTGTCTGCACTTGTAGATCAAGGACCAGTTCGGGCCAACACAGACCAAATCTCTTGGTGAATAAACGGTGTTTTGAAGCGAAAAAGTACATAAAGCTCTGTGTGTGAGATCGAATTTCCCGTCAAACTAGGAAAATATTTCTAGAAAAAGTTTTGAAGGACTGAGTTGCTGCCAGTTTAGAGTCACATACTCTCGATTCCTCCTATTCGCCGAAAATGTTTAAAAACTCCTAATATCCATTTGCATGTCAATCCGTTTTTTTTTTAAATTTTTAAAAAGATAGAAGCAAAGTTTTACCAAAACATAAATCAACTGGCTAGAGAAACAATGACGTCATTTCAGGTTTTCATCATTTCCTTGTCAAGTAATACAAAGATGATGAAAAGACATGTGAACAACAGTCGACCCTTTAAAATAAACTGATTTTTGAAGAAATATAGGGCAACAGGAAGACGAAACGGGGAACCCCACACATTCCGATCTTCGTCTTTTAATATTTACACCGTGTCAAAACCTAACAGGCCTGATCTTTCAACCGACGTTATTGTTTTTATGATTCCTTTTTTTGACATATCTGATGTATTACTTGGTCGATCAAGAAAGGAGTCCTCATATAAAATGGATACTGTGAAGTTGGAGACAGCTACTTGTCTCATCTTCCTCATGAAATACCTCAAGCAGTTGATCTTTTTCCTCCTGAAAGCTAAAAAGAATGGAATTTCTATGAAAGACATTCTTGGCTATAAAGAGAAGGAGGAGGAGGCATTTTCCCAGAACATTTTCCAGGAGAAGCAGCGATCCCGGGAGAAAAAAGCTCTCAAAAAGGTAGGCGACTTAATCCACTAAAAATTGCCCAATATTCAAGATCTTCGTAAAACAAACAGCTGTGGATACTCTAGAAGCTTCTCAAGAAGTCGCCCTATACAAGGAAGAAATTGTAAGCTCGATCGCTTTCTCCTTATAAAAAATTTCAGGAAGATCAAGAAGCCTTTCTGCTCTTCAACCTGGATCAACTTGTTGATATTTACGATCTCTGGAAGAAAAAATTGCCTTTTGTCAAGGTTCGAGAGCTAAAAAATCTTAGAAAATCGGAATTTCAGCCCTTCTATGCTGTAAAATGCAACACGGACCGGACCCTGATCCAGGCTCTGTTGGCTCTTGGAGCTGGATTTGATTGCGCTAGTAAAGAAGAAATTGAACAGGTGACCTTCGACTTTTCGTTATGGAAAAGGAGATTTGAGGTACTCGCAGTTGGCGCTTCTCCTGACCAAATTGTCTATGCTAATCCCTGCAAGCCGCCAGCTTTTATCCAACAAGCCAAAAGAATCG
The DNA here is from genome assembly GCA_964036215.1 of Oscheius sp. DF5033. Classification (NCBI taxonomy): domain Eukaryota; kingdom Metazoa; phylum Nematoda; class Chromadorea; order Rhabditida; family Rhabditidae; genus Oscheius; species Oscheius sp. DF5033. The sequence continues at coordinate 4,283,800 of CAXIWN010000002.1, read as the reverse complement.
GCGTTAGAAGGACGACTTTTGACAGTACTGCAGAACTGGAGAAGATTGCCAAATGGATGCCTGAAGCCGAGTAAGAAGACCTTTAAACTGCGCAGTTATTTATTTTTAGGTTAATTCTCCGAATTTCTGTCTCTAATCCAACTGCTCTCTTTCAATTATCCAAGAAATATGGAGCTGATCCAAGCCTCCTGGCTTCCCAGCTGCTACGACAAGCCCGCAAAATGGGGCTAACCGTTGTTGGAATCAGTTTCCATGTTGGTTCAATGTGTCAGGATCCGGCTGCCTATTACAGGGCCATTGCTGCTGCTAGGAAACTATTCGATTATGGTAAAATATATTTTATAATCACGTTCAATAAAATCCGTTTTCAGGGAAGAAATTGGGTTTCCCAATGACGGTGCTGGATATAGGCGGCGGCTTTCCTGGCAGCGAATTTGATCTCTTTAGAAAGGTACAAAAAACTTGTGAATACTATAAATTGCCCTACAGATAGCTAAGGTTGTCCGCCAGTCAATAGAAGTCCATTTCTCCAACTTGGAAGTAGAAATAATCGCAGAACCTGGCCGCTATTTTGCCTGTTCGCCTTTCGCCACCGTTGCCAACACATTTCATGCCAAAGAAGTTTCTGCCTCGATGATCACAGAAAATGGTACAGTATCTCTCAATTTAAAGGGAAAAATATGTTCAGAAGAGGATAAAGACAAGATTGGGATGTGCTACTATTTGAATGATGGAATTTACGGTACCTTTAGCTGCAGTCTCTACGACAAAGTACCCATTGGACAGCCATTATTTGAGCCAGAAGATAAGGAAAAATACCCATCGACTCTTTGGGGACCAACATGCGATTGTCTCGACGTCGTGGAGAAGAACAAATTAATGCCCAGATTGAAAATGGGAGACTGGATGTATTACGAGAATATGGGAGACTATACAACAGCTTTAGCTACACAATTTAATGGGTTTAAATGTCCGGATCCAGTTGTTTTTGTTAGTGAAAAGAATTTGAAACGGATATATCCTGGACAGTTGTAATAAATAGTTTATTTATATTGCTAATGCAAGTTCAAACCGTACAACTGCTAGTCAATTTCTATGGTAACATCATCTGACTGATGTTCACGATTGTAATGAAAGTCTGCCTTAAAAAACGAGCGATAATGTTCGAAGACAACTTGATAACTGGATCCAGAAGAAAAGCGGGATGGCAGTTGCGCAGCGCCACAAAAAATTTCACCTCTTCCCAATTTCAATCGGCTAATAGGAGTTTTAACTTTACACGTCCAATTGAAATCACGATAACATTGTTCTAATTTTGGTGCGTATAGGAAGAAACCGTCCTGAACCGACACAGGCAAATGGAAATTTTGAAGATTTGGGGAATAGTTGGCAACAAAGCCTATATATTCTATCAGAATAATTATTAAACCTTACCTCTTTAATTGTATTGAGGAAATAATACAAGTTTAATCTTTGCACCTGGTCCATTAATTTCGATTTCTTGTAACCTGCAAGGAAGTTTTTCCACAGAGGCTCTCCAAATGATAGGATCTACTGTCAGAAATGTAGTAAGACACATCCAGAGTTTCAGCCCCTCCCCCACAAAAGAAGGGAAATGCGATTCTTTCCTTAGAATCGGCAATAAACTCTCGAATGCACAGGACCAATTATGCCAGTTTTATTCTACAGTTTTAGGTAATGCATTCTTTCTTTTCTCCAGCAAATTTGTTCTGTAGATTGATTGTCCCAATGTCGTAAACTTTCTTTGGCTTGTCTCCACTGCTCACGTGGCTTTTGGGAACTTCGATTCCAACTTGACGAAAACAGAGCTAAATGGATTGTGTTCCAAAAAATGACCGTCTTACCCCGAAATGATCACAGCGATGGTAGATTTTGACCTGAGGATCAATCGTAGTTATTTCACGTTTTGTTCCTTGAAGGTAAAATTCACCATTATTGTTGGTTTTCGTTTGAGCCAGTCGTTTATTAGTAACTAGAAAAACTTTATTCTGTAGGAAAGAAGAAACTCACGCAATCCCTCATCATAGAGCTTGACTTTGACTCCAGAAGCCGGCTGTCCTTTGCAAATTAGTCGGCCCTGTACAGCAATAGATTGCTTAGAGCCGAAAAACGCTCTGACTGTTCCAATGGAGAAAAATACGACGAATAAGAGAGAGCACCGCATGGTGAATGACAACAAATGTCGAGGTTCAAGGGGTGGAGGGAATGATAGGGACCGTTTGATAAGGCTGGAACCTCAAAAACAGGAAGAGGAAGGCTTCAAGGGGCAGTACAGTCATCGACAGCCCCCAATTGTAGACTCTTTACTATTAAAAAGAGGACATTTTGCAAATGTTTATTAACGTATGGCGAGCTATTTTCAAACCTGCCAGAATACACGTTGTCAAAAGAAAAGAAGTGATCACAGGACAGGATATTGTTCCACAATTTCTTCCAAAATATGGGCAAATATCTTGTCATTATCATGATATCTGAAAGAATTTACAGTTTTTTAAATGGAAAATCCTTTACCTTCTAAAGATATGGCTTGTCAAATGTTCGCCCGATTGCGGGGAGTCGTACAAGTTCAGAAACATCTCGGCCAAAGAATTTGGCTCGTCAGCAGGAATCTCACTGGTCTTCCTGGCAAACCAAGCAGCAGTCAAATTTTGTAATTGTTCGTGTCTGAAAAATTTCTACCCAAAAAAAGGTGTGATCACCTGTCAGCCAATGTCCTTGGTGAAACGTCGTATAATTTTATTATATTCGCTGGAGTATCTGACGAATTCGATGCCCAGTGGGCGATTAGAAGCAGCTCCGTTTCCAGTGAATGTCTACTGTGCAGGAAAAATGAGCTGGCCCTGACTGTCATTCGGGCAGATTTCTTGGCTCCGTCTCCCCGGCATTGATTACATCGCCAGATGTAGCCGTCGGCTGTCCTGTCCTTCACAAAGGCCATTTTCTTTTTACAATCGGGGCATTCCAAACTGTTAGAAATGATCCCATAGCGTGCAAGGAACTGCAAAGTTTTTAGACTTTCGGCAGCGCTTCCGTCACCATTTCCTGGAAAACACTTGCTTTTTAAAAAAATCCCATACCAATAAAATTCCTCAAATTTTCTGGATCAATTTCAGGAAACGCCAGCAACCCTTCTGGTCCTTCAGGCTGTTCATGTAGTTCCAAAATTGTAATTCTAGACCTTGGTCCTGATTTAAAACGAGGACGAACTGGTAAAACCAATGAGTCATGTGAAAAGGGCGCGACTTACTGAGGTCAGGGAGAGAATATGGCGCTGTGGAGGGCCCAGCGACCGAGGAAGTGGCGCACTTGTTTCGTTCTCGACGATGGCACCTGGATTCTGTTGCTTTAGGAGAGGAATTTGCCATTATTTCGGAGAATATTAAGGTGGAAAGACGACTAGAAAAAGACTGAGAATGTTTGACAAGAGCGGAAATGTGGTCGACCAAATCAATTAAGCGCCTTAAACGCGATTGACTGTCAGAGATGCATTTGACCGCTCAAAATGCAATTGATCGACGGACGCGCAATGAACAACGAAAGCGAAAATATCGATACAAGAAGATTTAGAAAAGCTTGATGTTTATTCTTTACCCAACTAAAAAGAAGAATAAAATTGACAAATTTATTCGGTATAAAGCCAGCTTCAACACAATCATTTTAATCTTCTGTGTGATACCTCAATCTAGCAAAAATATCCCAATTGTAGAAAATAATTGAAAATGACGATTTTTTTGAGAAAGTGCTGAGGACGTTCCATGGTAACGCATATTATTTCTTCCCTGTTTTCATAATCCACATCGTCATCTATTGGCAAGTCCCCATTTCCTCCCACAGTATAATTGAAATCATGGAACTCTTTCTTCAGCTGATCAGCCAGCAGATCAGATGGATCCCACATGGATGGGATGAATAATTGGAAACTACGCAGATTTGGCCACAGTTTAGCATAGAAAATCTAAAAAATGGTAAAAAATGATAAAAACGGATCAGAAATGGACATCGAAATCGAGTGGATGGACAATTTTGGCATCAAATAGAACGATTTTATTCTGTGCACTGGGAAAATTAATTAGAAATTTAAAGAGAACAAGGGTCTCCGATTTCAATAAACAAATGCGTGAGGGGGAAATCATTCGTTTTTTGCCATGTGATTTTACAAGATTGGCCGGCCGGCAGTTCCAATACCGCGGAAACTTTGCTAACCACACCATTCTCGCTATCGTCTTCATCTTCATCATAATCGCTGTCATCTTCTCCGGATTCTTCACTCTCATCGTCATCTTCCCCGTCTCGTTCTCCATCATCTTCTTCATCCGAATATTCCTCATCATCAATGTCCAATTCGCTCTCCTCTTGATTATCATCTTCATAATTCCAGGTCAAATCGTCAAATTCTTTTTCGATCAGCTCAAAGCTAATATCATCATTTTGAAAAGCAACGCCAGGATACGACCAGAGCGAAAAATTCCGAAGATTCGGATATGGTTGAGAGCGAAGGATCTAAAATGACCAGTTTTGGGACAAATAACGAGCTTACTTTAAGAATTACATGGAGTAAAACAAGCTGGTCAACAGAATCATCATCATCGCCAAGAAGTTCTTCTGAGCCATCCAGGTCACTTTTAATATGAACAGAAGGAAATGTAGAAAACAGCCGACGTGCGTATCTAATTGTATTTTCAAGGTCCAGAGATACACGAACTTCTTCCTATAATTTAAAGCCATTTTGAATAAATAAGAGGCATACCAATCTTCTCCCCGCATTTCGTAGCAAAACTTCACATCGTTGCGCATCGTCATATGGATCTCGGATCATAAGATCATCGACCACCGAAGCTGCTCTTGGATTTACAGTTTCTATCAATGTTTCCATATATTCTGGCGGTGTACACATCCAGCCAAGATCCAATTTATCGCAAGTAATTCGGTATTTCTTTAAATCCTCGCAATTTTTACCGAATATTTCAGGATCAATATCTAGAAAATATAAATTTATTGGAGAGAAAACAAACCTACCGAGAAAATGATCGGTTGGAAACATATGGGCGAATCGAACCCCATAAAAGCATTCCATTTCCCTGGCTTCTGAGTCTTTCTTCTTATTTCCATTTTTGAAGAACAATTCCTCGAAGACATAAGATTCGGACAGATGGACACAAATGTTCTTGCTGCTGTGGATGGCCTCATTTACAGCTTTACTCGTCTGCTGCAAACGAAAGTAGCTCTTTTCTTGGAGCTGAAAGATTTGGATTAGAGTTACAATAAAAATTTTAAAAAAATATTTACCTTATTTATGACCATTTCAAAATGGGTTGGAGTGAGGGAAAGAAGGTCGAATCCGGACATTTTGTCTGAAAAATAAGATAACAATAAACAGATCACATAAAAAAAGGAGATATGAAGCCATGTTCAAATGGATTTCAATACAAGTTTCTCATTAAAAAATAAAGCTTTATTTAAAGGGACCCTCACCCAGTAGAAAAAAAGATTGAAAGGATAGAAACGCCGACGCTAACTTTGCCTGATTTTCAGGGAAAACAAAAAATTCCTTTTTTGTTATCAACAATTTTCTTTGTTTTTCTCTTTATATTGTGAATTTCCTTTTCTTTTTCTTATTGCAAAATAATCTCCATTAAATTGCGCATCTTTTGCACCTAAACATGCAGTGTAATATGCAATATTAGCTTCAAAAATCAAAGACGGATGTGCCGCATGCTTCCAAAGAATATCTTTGTGAATTTTACTTGTTCTTGTGTTTGTATTGACTTCTAATTGTTATTTACACTATCTTCAGCATGTTAGCAATGTATAACAATCGTTGAAAATGAAAGAAACGACAAAAAATTAGCATTTTTAGCTCAATTAGCATGAGACACAGCGCTTTCAATTTTTCTCATTCTTTCATTTCTGCTCCTTGTTGCTTTGTTCTTGTTTATTGTTTTACTATTGTTTTTATGTTTTCTATTATTATTTCATGCAAATACATTGCTTACAGATACTTTTGCAATAAAAAAGGAAGAAGAAAAATAAGCAACAAGAGCTTATGGAGTGATTTATAGCGATCGACAAAGTAAGTTTGTTTCCTGTGATAATTCATAGATTTAGGCATTGTTTTTATTGTTTTTTTATGCTATTTTACGTCTATAATAACCCCCAGTATAGGCGAAGCCCTGCGCAAAATTTTTTAGCCAGAAAACACTTGTATTTTTGCACACTAGCTGCCCCCTTTCACTTTTCGCATTATATGCTCATTTTGCTTTGTTCCTTCCATTGTTTTAGATTGATAAATCATCTCTTTGAATAAGCAGCATTAGCCAGTAGGTAAGTTACAAAAATAAGCAAAGAAAAATGATTCAGATAGCTGCATTAGCGACGTATTGAAATGTTCCATTATCTTCAACTCATTGTTTGATTTTCGCCTTAATTTCTACATCAGAATTTTCCGTGTCCGATTCTATCTGCAAATGTATTTTTTCAGAAAATAAAATGTGAAAATGGAGAAAACGAAATCAAAAATTGATAAATGCGAATTTGCGATTCCGGTGCGCCCACACCCGTAAGACCTCGGCAGCTTACGGTAGCGCGCGCCAATTTCACTGGGTGAGGGTCCCTTTAACCCATAAAAACCTTTGAAAGTTGAAAAAAAAGTAAAATCACTCCAAATGGGAAGGTGCCGCAAAATTCACGCATGAATATCCCCTATCTGCCTGCTCCGAATCATCAATTTCAACTAATAAAAGGGTGGGGCTTCCCCATATGATACGACAAATTGGACCGTGAGGAAGTTCAAAATCGGCGGTAACAAGCTTTTCAAGCACTTTTTCGTCATCATTTTCCACCTCGCTTTCATCTCCAGCATCGCTTTCTTCCTCGTCAGTTTCTGTTTCGTCGTCATTTGAATCATTCTCAATGTCCTCATCGTCGTCGACAATTCCTCTCTCCAAGGCATCGTCTCCCACGTCCTCCGTTTCGTTTTCCTCGTCCTCATCCTCATTTTCTCTCTCATCCACCCAGTCCAAATAACTGAATTCTCTTTTTATCTTATCAAACACAATTTCGACAAATCGGCCGACAGGATTCGAGTAAAGCCATAATTTTCGAAGATTTGGAAATGATTGAAAGCGAAGAATCTGAAAAAAAGTGAAATGTTTGATAGGAAGCTGTGCCATCCCATGGATAAATTTAGTTAGAAGGGAATGCAAAGCAAATTCCTACCTTTAAAATTACACGAAGCAAATTGAACTGTTCTTGAGGGTTCAATATGTCACTTTTAATGCGAATGGAGGAAAATTTAGAAAGAAGTTTAGGGAGAAATGTCGCCGTATGTTCCAGACCCAAACGGACATGTACCTCTTCCTATAAACACAGAATTTTTACAAAATAGATAACATACCAAAGGCTTCGACTTGGTTTGAAACAATACTTTACAACGTTTTGCATCGTCAGCTGGATCACGAGTAGAGGCTGTGCTCCAGTGGTTTATTACAGAAACCATTCGAGGCTGTAGAATATCCATCAGAGCCGTCATATGTTCATGTGGAATACATGTAGATGGCCAAGTAAAATTTAATCTCTCGCAAGTAATACGGTATTTCCTTAATACATCACAGTTTTTCTTGAATAATTCTGGAGTTGTATCTAGAGCTGATAATGATTAACGGAAGGATTGGACATACTTCTGAATTGCAAACCAGGATCAAATTCATCAAATCGAATACCATAAAAACATTCCACATCTTTTGCATTATGCCATCGCATTCTTTCTTTCTCATTTTTGATATATACTTGCTCCAAATAAAAGAATTCTTCCAAATGGATGCAGATATTTTTACTTTGGATGGCCTCATTCATAATTTTACTCGTCTGTTGTAGACGGAAATAGCTCTTGTCCTGTAGCTGTAATATTTGGTTTACGGTACAAATAAAGAAAAAAAGTTACCTTATTGATGACCTTTTCAAAATGGGTTGCAGCAAGAGAAAGAAGATCGAATCCGGACATTTTGTCTGAAAATTAGAGTAAAAATCAGCAAAATCACAATAAAATCAGATATGGAAGCCATAATGTAAGGGATTAGAGTGTACAGGGTAATTTATACTTAAAATACTTTATTCAAGAGGAAAACGTTGGCGTTCTCCTATTTCAAAGAGCAATTGTGTACGGAAGTGTTCGCTGGAATTCTCCAATTGGATTCTTCCAGAATGCCCGTTAGGAAATTCCACGTGGGCAATGAACTTCTCGATCACTTCTTCTCTTCTTTCGTAGTCATCCTCATCTTCTTCTTCTTCTTCGTCGTCGCTATCGTCATCGTCGTCTTCGTCAAGCTCATAGACCTCTGGAGGGCCGCCTTTCCCGTCTTCTTCCTTGTCTTCTTCCTCAGCCATTGGAATCTTCTCATCAATTTCCTCCACATTATCTTGCTCTTCGTCATTTTCCTCTTTGTTCGCTTCGGACAGATCACCGTCGTCTTCATTATCGTCGACTTCCTTGTCTTTCTCTAGGCTCCAAAACCAATCTACGTCTTCACCGCCTTCTCTTTCATAGGTCCAACTCAAATCGCTGAATTCTTTTTGTATTGTCTCAAAACTGGTCTGTTCATAGAGCTCTCCCATGGGATAAGACCAGAGTGAGACATTTTGAAGATGAGGAAGCGGCTGGGAGCGGAGGTTCTGAAATAAACCGGATCTGTGGGCATTTTAGTAGTTTTGAAGCTCTTTTAATAATTAAGAGAAATAGGCCAGGAAATCAGGATAACTTTTTGAATTTACTTTAGAAAACGATGTCAAATGGGCGTATTTCCAGCTTTTTCAAATTCTCCCGAGGTTAGAAACAGATTAGAATATATTTTTGGCACTTCCAAACAAAAAATCGCCCAGTTTTTGGTAAAGTTGACTGTCTAAAAAATGACTGACCTCCAAGATGATTCGAAGCAGTTTCAGCTGTTCCTCATTATCATAGACGTTACCATTAATATGTACAGAAGAGAATTTAGCAAGCAGCTGTGGTACCAGTCTGGCTCCATGCTCTGCATCTAACACGATGTAAACTTCTTTCTGTAATGTTCTTTTCTAAAAAAGGGCCAGAATACCTACCAGTGTCCTTGACTGTAGCAAAGTTTCGATTTTTTTTGCATCATCCTTGGGATTACGGTTCCCATAATCGTCTACTGTGGCAACTCTTGGTTTTAGCGCATCTAGCAACATTTCCATCTGCTCTGTAGTGGTGCCGGGAAAGGTGAGATCCAATTTATCGCATGTAATTCGATATTTCTTTAAATTCTCGGTCTCTTTCTTGATAACTTCAGTATTCTCTCCTGGAAATGTGAAAAATTAAAGATCATCATGTGAACTTGCCATAATAACGATCTCGATGAAAATATTTGTCAAATCTGACGCCGTAAAAACATTCAGCATCTACTTCACCAGACCACTTCTTTCTTCCTTCATCATTTTTGAAATATAACTCGTAGCCGCGAGGGGGGACGCTGACATGGACAGAAATTTGTTTAATACTGCGAATTGTCTCATTAATAACTTTGCTCGTCTGCTGTAGGCAAAAATAACTGTTATCCTCCAGCTGTAATAATTAATTTTTTAAAAACGAAAGATACTCTTACCTTATTGATGATCTTTGCCAGGAGAAGAGGATCCACTGAAAGAAGGTCAAAAACGGCCATTACAAAAGTTGTAGGAAGTTGAAGAGATCGAAAAAAGAGACGATGACATTTTGAAAGCGAAGCAGTGAGGTTTGCGGAAGCGCGTTTTCTAAGCGACGCGAAGCTTCCTTTATGTTATTTCCAGTCATTGGAAAATTTAAACAAGTCTGATGCATAGACGCTTGTAAATAACAATTGTGAAATGGAATACAGGATTTTTTCTTCAATAAAATAGAAAAGAAGAATTCAGGGTCGAATTTGAAAAAAAAAACAGCGGGCTCATTTTATGTTGGGCGAGCGAAACTCCTAAAATGCACAAAAATCCTTGAAAATGTCCACAAATACGCCCAAAGCCTCCAAAATCTCAAAAGTAACTAGAAAACATTTGATGACTTCCGTATTTTCCGCAATTTTAAATGACCAACATCGACGAATCCATTTCCAAAGACGAGAGATGGCCCTTCGCGACTTCGTCTTTGTTCGAGGTGATTCGATCGGCTGCGCCAGATGTTCTTCTGCATCCATTCTAAAATTATGTTTATTGGATTACAGAAATTGTAGAGAGGTGAAAGATGTAGACAAGATAATTCAAATGCAAGGTTATGCAAAGAAGGCGAGATTTGATAAGAGCATCAGCTGGGTAAAGATCCGATCCTAAAGCATGGAACTGTGGTCAATCGATGAGCAGCACGGCCTTGGGTGCCCTTACGCAGAGATTTCGAAATGATCAACATCTCTGGCACAAACATCTTTTCACAAAGGGGCAGCCGTTCTCAATACTTCCCACAAGATCAATGGGACAAATCTCAATAATACCAGCAATAGCGGTTTCCAGAAGAAAGGGGAGGGGGGAGGCAATTGCGATGTGTGTTAAAACCGTTTTCGGTAAAAGAAAAGCAGCTCCCGGGGGTTCGAGCTTCAGAGAGAACAAGCGTTAAACAAATTTTTTACTTGTAAATCCCGAATCGGTAAATTTTAATCCAAATTTTCTATGCCATTATTCTCCCAGACGCTTGTTTATGTGGTTGTTTCTAATTATTCTACCGGTCGTCGATTGTCTCACCTGTTACAAGAGTTATCAGCTAATACCAGCGAAAGAAGAAGTCACCGACAATACAACTAAAACCACCAACTATTCCTATGGGGTAATTTATATCTAATTTCCTAATTAATGAAGAAACAGTTCTGTGTAACAATTCGAATGCATAACAGTACTCATAAAGTGGCGGAAAGGAATTTCTGGCGAGCGGCACTGCTTCCATTGGAATGTCACTACTACAAGAGCCATTGTTTCCCATTAAAATCATCCAAATGGCAGATTTCTGGGTGTTGTTGTTCAGAAGATTTGTGCAATGACAGTGAAGACGCCCTCTACATGCATTATCCAATGATTTTTAACCCAACTTGGGTAGGATTTTACTTATTTTTCTAATCGAATTTTAGTGGAATCGAGGGTTGATATTGTCACGAGCATTTCTTCTCTTTGTTGCCAGTCAAACGGTTCCCGTCTGGGTGACAATTCTTGGCACAATTTCCGTTTATTGGCTGATAAAACGAGTACAAGGAAAGCCGCCGGATGAAGAGGACCATACTCCTGAGGAAGCTCCTCTCCTGGTCAAAGCAGAACCCTCGCTGACCCTTTCCTGCCCTTCACAACGACCACCGATGAGGCAAAACCTGACACAGCGACAATTATCACCAGGAAACAAAGCAACAAAAACAAAGATAAAGAAAATACCGAAAAAGAAGAGCGCACCCTCCAAGACACCGCTAAAAACCCCTGCAAGATTAGAGACGAACTTGGATTCCACCCAGCCATCGGAGAAGAAAATCCGCTCGCCTATCAAAGGAATCCAACAAGCAAAGCCGAAAGAAGAAATTGTCTTGCCCAATGGACGAATCCAAAAGATTTCGATGAATTTCGAAGAAGGAGACGACGAATGGGAGGAAGAAGAACGCGGCAAAGGCTCGAAAACTTGATATAATTATCTATTATATATTCCTACTGTTTCAAATAATATCATTTACTCAATTTTTACGCGTTTTTAATAGTTGTGTGTTTTTTTAGAAACTACAAAATGGTGTAATGCTAAGCGGCGATCCCATTCAATCTGGCAAGCCAAGCTACTTTGAGATCTGCTTGTACCAGGTTCGAATCTTCGACTCTTTGTCTTTTGCATCCATAGATAGAAGTCTTGTCCCTACAGTTACCGATAATTGCACCTTTTTACCGAAAAATGCAGGAAATGACGATACTGCGGCTGGAACTTGCGCTTTCCCTGCGGTTTTTTATATTCTTGATCAGATGTCGCAAATCCAGGCTCTGACCTAATTTTATTTCATTGTTTTTACATGGTGGTAAAAGTAAGAAATTCCCAGATTCGAACATCAATTACAATTTCAGTTTCTCCTCCAGACCTCTCTCCCAAATCTGAAGAAATTTCAATTTTCCATAGTAGTAGAGGAAAAGACTTATCCATCAAAAATCCACCTGGAAAAAGAATTCTTTGACCTGAAATGGGAAGAAAAGGGGAGAATATTTTGCTGTAATCGAAAACCAGCCTCTCCATATAAATTTGCTGTGATCCATAATCGAGATCAGACGCAGCACACCTATTACATTGTCAGCCCTAATTCTGCCTCATCACCTGTCATTTTTTAAACATTCCTTTTGTCCTATGCTATGCCATATCAAGTTTACTGTATTACCTCAATATTCACAATAAATTTGTAAATATGTTTTCATAATGACGCTACTTTCAAATATTGATTCATTCACAGCTTTCAATTTTTAGCCGGGATTATTTCGCTTTCAAAAATAGCAGCACCGTTTTTCTCACGTAAATGATGGACCCTTTTCCTCTCTTTTCCCTCAACCCGACTCTTCTAGAAAAAGTTATCAACAAGGTTTTCCCTTACTTCTCTTTCAAAAATCCATTTTTTTTCAGTTTACAGCCAAAAGCTACTGTCGATTCCAACTGACGTGTCGAACTTCTTACTCTTTTATTCAAGACAACCGAAATATTTGTGTACACGTCGACGGAGAATTCATTTTGAAGTACAAAAAATTCTACGACTATCCACCTATCGAAGCAGAAACTGATATTAAAGGACTATATAAAACAAGGCTGAGAACTCTTTATTCACCAGGTTTTTCACACAGCCCGCTTTTTATAGTACGCAATTTTAAGATTTCAATGGACCTAGGGATTTCAACAATTTCTGTGAAGCTGTGAAGAGCCATCGAATCACATGCACAGAGCTCCGGATTCAGAGTCCCGTCTACTTTGGGAGTTATGTATTACTAACGGAAGAGTGCGCCCGCCTCATCAGCACTCTGAAACCTTTAAAAGTTTATTTGGACAGTGAGAGATCGGGTCGATATGAAGCAATTCTCACCTCGAAAACGGTGGTAAGGCAACTGTTAAAAGAAAATATTCTTTTTAGAAATCTGTGGAAGTCTGTCTCTATCCAAAAGAAGCTGATTTAGCCGTACCACAGTTTCTCTCTTTATTTGAAAAAATCAAGATCCATGTATATGATCGGTCATTTGATAAGGACACCTACGCCGCGTTGCGGGCTATTCTACATGTAATTCGAATTTTGTCTCCTTGTACGCCGTTTACAGGTCCTATTTTCCCAAGTGCGTCCAAAACTTTGTGAATTCATATTTGAAATTAACTGGGGAGGCGAACTACCATCATCTGAAAAGGAATTCGTAGAAAAATTGGGAGACTACTGCTTGAAAATAGAGAAACAAGATGGAAAAATCCTCTCCGGAGCAGTGAAATTGCCTGAAAATTTTCCAACTGGATCGAGTTGTCATGTAAATCTTTACAATAACTGTTATGTGGAGATCAAGTATTCAACAGGAGAAGAAGTGTAGACGACTGAACCTTATCCGTACGTGTACTTGTTGTGGTTATCAAATATTTTCTGAAATAAAGTTCTACGGTATCCAACAAAGAAATCAATTTACATCCTGACTTCCAAAGTAGAATCCCTCCTCGTAAGGAAATGTGTTTTCTGTAGGATCCGCTCCTCGAAGCCTTTAGAAACATAAGTTAGAAAGATACGCTGTACCTAGTTGCCGAACGCCATCGGTTGAGCGAAACTGAGAAAAATAGGAAAAAAATTGTCAACAGGCCGTCGACTAGGCAACAAGAAAAGCGCTTTCCAAAAATGTACAGCGGTGAATGAGTTGAGAGTTGCTCTGTCTGCAAACTTCAAATTTCTTCTAAGTCGCGTTCGAGTCTCCCATGCAACAGATTTCTTTCCTTTTTTTTCTTGGAAAGTGCTTTTCTTCTTGGCTATACGACATCCATTCTGAGAATTACATTTCCGTATTCAGAGCTGCCTCGCGCTCAACTGAGAGAGTTCGGCAGCTACGAAACAGCGTACCTAGCTAAGTTTTGGAGCCCTAAAGAATGTATCGATCCGGCAGCTCAGCATTAGAAAAAAACGTTCGCTTCTCAATTTTATGTCGTGCTATCCAAGATCAGTTTTTTGACGGTGACAAGCTTCAGTTTTTTGCTTTCATGTTTTTATGGGACATCCACGGTAGTTTTCATGTTTTTATGCTGTCACCACGGTAGTTTTCATGCTTTTATGGGACATCCACGGAAGTTTTCATTCGTTTTCACGAAAAGACACTTGCTCTGGTATTCCATGGTAACGAAACGACACTTGCTCTGCAACGAAACGACACTTGCTCTGGTATTCCATGGTAACGAAACGACACTTGCTCTGTAACGAAACGACACTTGCTCTGTAACGAAACGACACTTGCTCTGGTATTCCATGGTAACGAAACGACACTTGCTCTGTAACGAAAAGACACTTGCTCTGTAACGAAACGACACTTGCTCTGTAACGAAACGACACTTGCTCTGTAACGAAACGACACTTGCTCTGTAACGAAAAGACACTTGCTCTGTAACGAAACGACACTTGCTCTGTAACGAAACGACACTTGCTCTGTAACGAAACGACACTTGCTCTGTAACGAAACGACACTTGCTCTGTAACGAAACGACACTTGCTCTGGTATTCCATGGTAACGAAACGACACTTGCTCTGTAACGAAACGACACTTGCTCTGTAACGAAACGACACTTGCTCTGTAACGAAACGACACTTGCTCTGTAACGAAACGACACTTGCTCTGTAACGAAACGACACTTGCTCTGTAACGAAACGACACTTGCTCTGGTATTCCATGGTAACGAAACGACACTTGCTCTGTAACGAAAAGACACTTGCTCTGTAACGAAACGACACTTGCTCTGTAACGAAACGACACTTGCTCTGGTATTCCATGGTAACGAAACGACACTTGCTCTGTAACGAAACGACACTTGCTCTGTAACGAAAAGACACTTGCTCTGTAACGAAACGACACTTGCTCTGTAACGAAACGACACTTGCTCTGTAACGAAAAGACACTTGCTCTGTAACGAAACGACACTTGCTCTGTAACGAAACGACACTTGCTCTGGTATTCCATGGTAACGAAACGACACTTGCTCTGTAACGAAACGACACTTGCTCTGTAACGAAACGACACTTGCTCTGGTATTCCATGGTAACGAAACGACACTTGCTCTGTAACGAAAAGACACTTGCTCTGTAACGAAACGACACTTGCTCTGTAACGAAACGACACTTGCTCTGTAACGAAACGACACTTGCTCTGTAACGAAACGACACTTGCTCTGTAACGAAACGACACTTGCTCTGTAACGAAACGACACTTGCTCTGGTATTCCATGGTAACGAAACGACACTTGCTCTGCAACGAAACGACACTTGCTCTGTAACGAAACGACACTTGCTCTGTAACGAAATGACACTTGCTCTGCAACGAAACGACACTTGCTCTGGTATTCCATGGTAACGAAACGACACTTGCTCTGTAACGAAACGACACTTGCTCTGGTATTCCATGGTAACGAAACGACACTTGCTCTGTAACGAAAAGACACTTGCTCTGTAACGAAACGACACTTGCTCTGTAACGAAACGACACTTGCTCTGTAACGAAACGACACTTGCTCTGTAACGAAACGACACTTGCTCTGGTATTCCATGGTAACGAAACGACACTTGCTCTGTAACGAAAAGACACTTGCTCTGTAACGAAACGACACTTGCTCTGGTATTCCATGGTAACGAAACGACACTTGCTCTGTAACGAAACGACACTTGCTCTGGTATTCCATGGTAACGAAACGACACTTGCTCTGTAACGAAAAGACACTTGCTCTGTAACGAAAAGACACTTGCTCTGTAACGAAACGACACTTGCTCTGTAACGAAACGACACTTGCTCTGTAACGAAACGACACTTGCTCTGGTATTCCATGGTAACGAAACGACACTTGCTCTGCAACGAAACGACACTTGCTCTGTAACGAAACGACACTTGCTCTGTAACGAAATGACACTTGCTCTGCAACGAAACGACACTTGCTCTGGTATTCCATGGTAACGAAACGACACTTGCTCTGTAACGAAACGACACTTGCTCTGGTATTCCATGGTAACGAAACGACACTTGCTCTGTAACGAAAAGACACTTGCTCTGTAACGAAACGACACTTGCTCTGTAACGAAACGACACTTGCTCTGTAACGAAACGACACTTGCTCTGTAACGAAACGACACTTGCTCTGGTATTCCATGGTAACGAAACGACACTTGCTCTGTAACGAAAAGACACTTGCTCTGTAACGAAACGACACTTGCTCTGGTATTCCATGGTAACGAAACGACACTTGCTCTGTAACGAAACGACACTTGCTCTGGTATTCCATGGTAACGAAACGACACTTGCTCTGTAACGAAAAGACACTTGCTCTGTAACGAAACGACACTTGCTCTGTAACGAAACGACACTTGCTCTGCAACGAAACGACACTTGCTCTGGTATTCCATGGTAACGAAAAGACACTTGCTCTGTAATGAAACGACACTTGCTCTGCAACGAAACGACACTTGCTCTGTAACGAAACGACACTTGCTCTGCAACGAAACGACACTTGCTCTGGTATTCCATGGTAACGAAACGACACTTGCTCTGTAACGAAAAGACACTTGCTCTGTAACGAAACGACACTTGCTCTGTAACGAAACGACACTTGCTCTGTAATGAAACGACACTTGCTCTGCAACGAAACGACACTTGCTCTGTAACGAAACGACACTTGCTCTGGTATTCCATGGTAACGAAAAGACACTTGCTCTGTAATGAAACGACACTTGCTCTGCAACGAAACGACACTTGCTCTGCAACGAAACGACACTTGCTCTGGTATTCCATGGTAACGAAACGACACTTGCTCTGCAACGAAACGACACTTGCTCTGTAACGAAACGACACTTGCTCTGTAACGAAACGACACTTGCTCTGTAACGAAACGACACTTGCTCTGTAACGAAACGACACTTGCTCTGGTATTCCATGGCAACGAAACGACACTTGCTCTGTAACGAAACGACACTTGCTCTGTAACGAAACGACACTTGCTCTGCAACGAAACGACACTTGCTCTGGTATTCCATGGTAACGAAAAGACACTTGCTCTGTAATGAAACGACACTTGCTCTGCAACGAAACGACACTTGCTCTGTAACGAAACGACACTTGCTCTGCAACGAAACGACACTTGCTCTGGTATTCCATGGTAACGAAACGACACTTGCTCTGTAACGAAAAGACACTTGCTCTGTAACGAAACGACACTTGCTCTGTAACGAAACGACACTTGCTCTGTAATGAAACGACACTTGCTCTGCAACGAAACGACACTTGCTCTGTAACGAAACGACACTTGCTCTGGTATTCCATGGTAACGAAAAGACACTTGCTCTGTAATGAAACGACACTTGCTCTGCAACGAAACGACACTTGCTCTGCAACGAAACGACACTTGCTCTGGTATTCCATGGTAACGAAACGACACTTGCTCTGTAACGAAACGACACTTGCTCTGCAACGAAACGACACTTGCTCTGGTATTCCATGGTAACGAAAAGACACTTGCTCTGTAATGAAACGACACTTGCTCTGTAACGAAAAGACACTTGCTCTGTAATGAAACGACACTTGCTCTGTAACGAAACGACACTTGCTCTGTAACGAAAAGACACTTGCTCTGTAACGAAAAGACACTTGCTCTGGTATTCCATGGTAACGAAACGACACTTGCTCTGTAACGAAACGACACTTGCTCTGTCACGAAACGACACTTGCTCTGCAACGAAACGACACTTGCTCTGGTATTCCATGGCAACGAAACGACACTTGCTCTGTAACGAAACGACACTTGCTCTGTAACGAAACGACACTTGCTCTGTAACGAAACGACACTTGCTCTGGTATTCCATGGTAACGAAACGACACTTGCTCTGTCACGAAACGACACTTGCTCTGGTATTCCATGGCAACGAAGCGACACTTGCTCTGTAACGAAAAGACACTTGCTCTGGTATTCCATGGCAACGAAACGACACTTGCTCTGTAACGAAAAGACACTTGCTCTGTAACGAAACGACACTTGCTCTGTAACGAAACGACACTTGCTCTGTAACGAAACGACACTTGCTCTGGTATTCCATGGCAACGAAACGACACTTGCTCTGTAACGAAACGACACTTGCTCTGTAACGAAACGACACTTGCTCTGTAACGAAACGACACTTGCTCTGGTATTCCATGGCAACGAAACGACACTTGCTCTGTAACGAAACGACACTTGCTCTGTAACGAAACGACACTTGCTCTGGTATTCCATGGTAACGAAACGACACTTGCTCTGCAACGAAACGACACTTGCTCTGTAACGAAACGACACTTGCTCTGTAACGAAACGACACTTGCTCTGTAACGAAACGACACTTGCTCTGGTATTCCATGGCAACGAAACGACACTTGCTCTGTAACGAAACGACACTTGCTCTGTAACGAAACGACACTTGCTCTGGTATTCCATGGTAACGAAACGACACTTGCTCTGCAACGAAACGACACTTGCTCTGTAACGAAACGACACTTGCTCTGTAACGAAACGACACTTGCTCTGCAACGAAACGACACTTGCTCTGTAACGAAACGACACTTGCTCTGTAACGAAACGACACTTGCTCTGCAACGAAACGACACTTGCTCTGTAACGAAACGACACTTGCTCTGTAACGAAACGACACTTGCTCTGGTATTCCATGGTAACGAAACGACACTTGCTCTGTAACGAAAAGACACTTGCTCTGTAACGAAACGACACTTGCTCTGCAACGAAACGACACTTGCTCTGTAACGAAACGACACTTGCTCTGGTATTCCATGGTAACGAAACGACACTTGCTCTGTAACGAAACGACACTTGCTCTGTAACGAAACGACACTTGCTCTGTCACGAAACGACACTTGCTCTGTCACGAAACGACACTTGCTCTGCAACGAAACGACACTTGCTCTGGTATTCCATGGTAACGAAACGACACTTGCTCTGTAACGAAACGACACTTGCTCTGGTATTCCATGGTAACGAAACGACACTTGCTCTGTAACGAAACGACACTTGCTCTGTCACGAAACGACACTTGCTCTGTCACGAAACGACACTTGCTCTGTCACGAAACGACACTTGCTCTGCAACGAAACGACACTTGCTCTGTAACGAAACGACACTTGCTCTGGTATTCCATGGTAACGAAACGACACTTGCTCTGTAACGAAACGACACTTGCTCTGGTATTCCATGGTAACGAAACGACACTTGCTCTGTAACGAAACGACACTTGCTCTGTCACGAAACGACACTTGCTCTGTCACGAAACGACACTTGCTCTGTCAC
Source organism: Oscheius sp. DF5033 (assembly GCA_964036215.1). Lineage (NCBI taxonomy): Eukaryota > Metazoa > Nematoda > Chromadorea > Rhabditida > Rhabditidae > Oscheius > Oscheius sp. DF5033. The sequence continues at coordinate 4,264,269 of CAXIWN010000002.1, read as the reverse complement.
GAAACGACACTTGCTCTGTAACGAAACGACACTTGCTCTGTAACGAAACGACACTTGCTCTGGTATTCCATGGTAACGAAACGACACTTGCTCTGTAACGAAAAGACACTTGCTCTGTAACGAAACGACACTTGCTCTGCAACGAAACGACACTTGCTCTGTAACGAAACGACACTTGCTCTGGTATTCCATGGTAACGAAACGACACTTGCTCTGTAACGAAACGACACTTGCTCTGTAACGAAACGACACTTGCTCTGTCACGAAACGACACTTGCTCTGTCACGAAACGACACTTGCTCTGCAACGAAACGACACTTGCTCTGGTATTCCATGGTAACGAAACGACACTTGCTCTGTAACGAAACGACACTTGCTCTGGTATTCCATGGTAACGAAACGACACTTGCTCTGTAACGAAACGACACTTGCTCTGTCACGAAACGACACTTGCTCTGTCACGAAACGACACTTGCTCTGTCACGAAACGACACTTGCTCTGCAACGAAACGACACTTGCTCTGTAACGAAACGACACTTGCTCTGGTATTCCATGGTAACGAAACGACACTTGCTCTGTAACGAAACGACACTTGCTCTGGTATTCCATGGTAACGAAACGACACTTGCTCTGTGTTGTAGATTGACAATTGCAACTATCTTTATTGCAACAAGTAATCACACAATAAAATAATAAAACAGCGGAAGGCGTCGACCACTTGCGCTTCCACTCAGCTACAGAATGACTTCTTCTCTCAGACGCGATCGTCTTGTCATCTATCTTGTCAAATCTTAGATGTTGACACATCTAACATCTCCCTTTTTTTAGAAAAGAATGTTGGAATCGGATTGGTGCTTGACGTCGGCGTTGACTTCTTCGTAGAATTTTGAGGTTGTTTTGACCTTGGTTTCCACCGGAGTCGGGATTTGGCTTCGTATTAGTTGACGATCCATTGGCAGTCGGTCCGATATTAAAGGTATGCATAAGAGTACTGAGCCATTTGAATTGTGGCTTGTTGTCGTCCTCAGCAACTCGATTTCTCAGTTGGTTCGCATGGCAGTGTACAATTCCTCGGCCAGAGTCAACTTGGTAATTTCGGATTCCAATTACTTTTGCTATTTTTCCTCGTTCCCACATCGTCTTATTCCCGGCATGTCGGAGATAATACACAGTGTCTCCAACTTTGAATGACTTCTCCTTGGTACCATGCTTCTTGTCGAATTGTTTCTTCATTTCCATATTCGATTCAGCGGGTGTTGCATCTTCCTTTGGCATCATCAAAGTCAGTGTTGTTCTCAGTCTTCTGTCCATAAACGATTCTGCTGGGGATCTTCCATTGAGACTTGGACACGGAGTTGATCGGTAAGCCAATAAAAATCTGTCGAGAGTGTCTTGGTCAGCTCGACACCTCTCCCCGTTTATCTTTTGCAATCCTCGTTTGAGTGTGTCCACGAATCGTTCAGCTCGGCCGTTACTCATGGGATGATAGGGGGCCGTCCGAATGTGTCGAATTCCATTTGTGTTGCACATCATTTGAAATTCCTTGGAACAGAACTGTGTCCCATTGTCTGATACAATGACCTCCGGGAGTCCATTCCTCGCAAAGATCCTTTTCAATTGTTCAACCGTCGTCGATGCCGAGATATTCTTTGTCATCACCACTTCCGGCCATCTTGACAGTGCATCCACCACCACCAGGTAATAAAATCCTTCCACGGGTCCTGCGTAGTCGATGTGGATCCTTTCCCACACTCTTGCTGGTGTTGGCCACGGTTGCAGTGGTGCCTTGCGATCCATCTTCGCAGCTTTTTGACAATTTTCACATCTTTTCACATATTCTTCGATGTCCATATCGATTTTTGGCCAATAGCAGTAATTTCTGGCCAATTGCTTCATCCTGGTGACTCCTGGGTGTCCTGTGTGAAGAGTTTTCAGGACTTTCAACCGATGTACAGTAGGTATTACCAGTCTTTCTCCCAATAATATACATCCATTGACTATTGAAATTTCATCCTTCCTTTCGAAATAAACCAGGATGTCCGATTTCAGTCCTTTTTTCTTTAGCGGCCACTTCTTCTTGACAAACTGTGCGATTTCTTGGAGAACGGCATCTTCTTTTGTGGCCTTGGCAATATCCTCCGCCAACAGTGGTAATTTCCGTACGGCGTTTTCAAAAACTTGGTTGATACTCATTTCGACTTGGGCAATTACGACGTCTTCATTTTCCAAGGGTACCTTTGACATCAGTCGAGATAGCGCATCGGCGTTTCCAAAATCCTCAGTCTTGACATGTTCGATTTCGAATTCATATCCCAGCAAAATTATTCCCCATCGAAGCAGTCGATTTACACTATGAGCAGGAAGTCCCTTCTTATTTCCATAGATGGCCAAGAGCGGTTTATGATCCGTCTTCAATACGAACTTCCTTCCAAACACATACTTGTGGAATCGTTTCACAGCTGTCACCAAAGCCAATGCTTCCTTCTCAATTTGGGAATAGTTCTTCTCAGCGTTCGTCAATGCTTGCGAAATGTGATGGATTGGTTTCTCTTCTCCATTTGGTAGACGATGGGAAATTACGGCTCCAATGCCGTATTCACAAGCGTCGGCAGCAATAATCAATGGCAATTTGGGGTTGTAATGCACTAAGTTTAGATCCGACGATAGCATCTTTATCAGTGACTGGAACGCTGTTTGATGATCGTCATTCCACGTCCACTTGTTCTCCTTCTGCATCAATTTATCCAGAATTCCACGATGTTGCTTTATATTTGGTAAGAAATTTCCATAATAAGAGATCATGCCCAAAAATGACCTCAGCTGGTTGACATTTGCCGGTTCTTTCATATTCTTGATAGCTGCAATCTTCGCTGGATCCGGCTTCCGTCCATTCTGGTCCACCAGATAGCCCAAGAATTTTATCTGTTCTTGGTGAAACGCACACTTCTCCAATTTTACTTTGAACCCATAATCCGAAATCCTTTCAAATACTGCCAGCAGATTTCGATCATGTTCTTCTTTCGTCCTTCCAGTTACCAGTATATCATCCAGATAGCAAGCGACTCCTTCCAGTCCTGTACACATCTTCATCATTATACTTTGAAAAATGGATGGGGCAGTCTTGACTCCAAATGGCATCCGGTTATATCGAAATAAACCCTTATGTGTGTTGATAACCACCAAGTCCTTTGCCTTGTCGTCCAGTTCCACTTGTAAATAGGCATCACTGAAGTCTATTTGTGAGAACACGACTCCTCCATTTAGGTTAGCAAATATATCATCTGGTAATGGTAATGGGTATTCGTTGTCTTGTAGAGCTCGATTTAGTCCAGTTGAAAAATCAGCACAGACTCTTGTTCCTTTATCCTTTTTGTCGACGGTGACAATTGGAGCGGCCCATTGTGAATAATTTGTCTGCTCGATGACTCCCAGTTCCAGTAGTCTGTCGAGTTCCTTCTCTACAGCCTCCAATGCAGCATAGGGGACTTTCCTGGCAGGGAAAAATGTAGGTGAAGCGTCTGCCTTGATCTTGAGATGGGCCTTCTCTTTCGTACAGGTTCCCAATCCAGGTGTGAAAACGTTTGCGAATTTTTCCATCAATTCGTCTTTGATCTCCTTCTTTTTCTCCACTTGGTTAACTTTCAAAGCGTAGCCGATTTTATTCAATCCTTGCTGGACTTCCTTCGATTTGCTCATCCAATCTAATCCCAGCAGGTTACTTCCATTTACCACGTAAGCTGTTCCTTCTAGTTTTTCTCCACCAATAGTAAATGCACACGAGAATTTCCCTTTGCAGTGTAATTCCGAATTATTTGCCGTAGTGAGGGATTTTTCAGCAGGTTGCAATGACGGTTTTCCAAGCAGCTTCCAACTGTCCACATTAACCAGAGTCACATCAGAGCCTGTATCCGCTTGGAACATAATTGACTTTCCATTAACAATAACATCGGAGTAGATTCTGATTGCTTTGACAGACTCGTTGGTTGTCTTCTTATTTTTTTCTGTGCCAATCTTACGTTCTTCTGCAATGTACCGCACATGGGAGTTTCTTTTCTGCTTGGCTTGGTTCCTGCTTCCTGTATGCCCAAATTCTTTCTGATTCTTCTTTTTGTAGCACTGTTCTTCCACATGTCCTGTCTTTTTGCAATATGAGCAAGAATTTTTGGAGCGGCAATCCCTCTTGTAATGTCCTTTCTTCCCACAGGCATAACAAGTCACTTCGGTCGTTGTATTTCCAGATTTGTTGATCTGCTGTACTGTTTTGGATTGTCCTTTTGCCACCAATTGGCCATCCTTGGTGTAACTTCGTAGTTTCTTTAGTTCCTTTATGATTTCTTGCAATGTGACCTTTCCTTCTTTACTGCTTTTCAGCTTGTCTGCATGAGAGAAAAGAAGTGGTAGATATTCTTGATCTTCTCGACCTTTTAATCCTACTAGGAATCGTAGCACTTTCAGTCCTTCCAAGTCGACATCCTTCATAACCTTGTGGAACCGTTCGTTTATCCTGTCGCCATACTGTTGATCATCTTCGAAAGAATTCTTGTCCATCTCTTCTGTCCAACACAGATATTGCTTTGTGAACACTGATGTTGCCACTTCGAAAATGTCCTCCAAATTCTTTACCAATTCAGCGTAGGTCAGTTCCGATGGCGTCTTGGGAAGAATGTGACTGGTCAATCGTTGATAGGCTTCGGCATCAAGCTTTTCCGTCAGCAATCTAATTTTGGCTTTTTCATCCAGCGCTTCTCCATCGATAAGGATGATTGGGGAGTAACGTTCGTACCATTCCACGAACGAAATTTCAGCGTCAGGCTTGTACGAGAACATGGGAATTCTCTTTTCCAAATCTCCAATTAGACGAGTTACATTGGCGGCAGTATTTGGGGCGGTGGTAGGTGTGATCATCCTTTCTTCCACCAATTTCAGTCTGTTTTCTTGATTCTGCAGCAGTTCTTGAATAGAACCCAATATCTTCGCCATTACGTCGTCGTTGCCATTGTTGCTGTCGTTTTTTCCAGGTGCCATCTTGTTCCGATAGAGTTGTTCTGCTTCGGGCGTCGCCAATTTGTTGTAGATTGACAATTGCAACTATCTTTATTGCAACAAGTAATCACACAATAAAATAATAAAACAGCGGAAGGCGTCGACCACTTGCGCTTCCACTCAGCTACAGAATGACTTCTTCTCTCAGACGCGATCGTCTTGTCATCTATCTTGTCAAATCTTAGATGTTGACACATCTAACACTCTGCAACGAAACGACACTTGCTCTGTAACGAAACGACACTTGCTCTGGTATTCCATGGTAACGAAACGACACTTGCTCTGCAACGAAACGACACTTGCTCTGTAACGAAACGACACTTGCTCTGTAACGAAACGACACTTGCTCTGTAACGAAACGACACTTGCTCTGGTATTCCATGGCAACGAAACGACACTTGCTCTGTAACGAAACGACACTTGCTCTGCAACGAAACGACACTTGCTCTGTAACGAAACGACACTTGCTCTGTCACGAAACGACACTTGCTCTGCAACGAAACGACACTTGCTCTGTAACGAAACGACACTTGCTCTGGTATTCCATGGTAACGAAACGACACTTGCTCTGTAACGAAACGACACTTGCTCTGGTATTCCATGGTAACGAAACGACACTTGCTCTGTAACGAAACGACACTTGCTCTGTAACGAAACGACACTTGCTCTGGTATTCCATGGTAACGAAACGACACTTGCTCTGCAACGAAACGACACTTGCTCTGTAACGAAACGACACTTGCTCTGGTATTCCATGGCAACGAAACGACACTTGCTCTGTAACGAAACGACACTTGCTCTGTAACGAAACGACACTTGCTCTGCAACGAAACGACACTTGCTCTGTCACGAAACGACACTTGCTCTGCAACGAAACGACACTTGCTCTGTCACGAAACGACACTTGCTCTGCAACGAAACGACACTTGCTCTGTAACGAAACGACACTTGCTCTGGTATTCCATGGCAACGAAACGACACTTGCTCTGTAACGAAACGACACTTGCTCTGTAACGAAACGACACTTGCTCTGTCGCGAAACGACACTTGCTCTGCAACGAAACGACACTTGCTCTGGTATTCCATGGCAACGAAACGACACTTGCTCTGTAACGAAACGACACTTGCTCTGGTATTCCATGGTAACGAAACGACACTTGCTCTGTAACGAAACGACACTTGCTCTGCAACGAAACGACACTTGCTCTGTAACGAAACGACACTTGCTCTGTAACGAAACGACACTTGCTCTGGTATTCCATGGTAACGAAACGACACTTGCTCTGTAACGAAAAGACACTTGCTCTGTAACGAAACGACACTTGCTCTGTAACGAAACGACACTTGCTCTGCAACGAAACGACACTTGCTCTGGTATTCCATGGCAACGAAACGACACTTGCTCTGCAACGAAACGACACTTGCTCTGTAACGAAACGACACTTGCTCTGTAACGAAAAGACACTTGCTCTGTAACGAAACGACACTTGCTCTGTAACGAAACGACACTTGCTCTGCAACGAAACGACACTTGCTCTGGTATTCCATGGCAACGAAACGACACTTGCTCTGCAACGAAACGACACTTGCTCTGGTATTCCATGGCAACGAAACGACACTTGCTCTGTAACGAAAAGACACTTGCTCTGGTATTCCATGGCAACGAAACGACACTTGCTCTGTAACGAAACGACACTTGCTCTGTAACGAAACGACACTTGCTCTGTAACGAAAAGACACTTGCTCTGTAACGAAAAGACACTTGCTCTGTCACGAAATGACACTTGCTCTGGAACGAAAAGACACTTGCTCTGGTATTCCATGGCAACGAAACGACACTTGCTCTGTAACGAAACGACACTTGCTCTGTCACGAAATGACACTTGCTCTGGAACGAAAAGACACTTGCTCTGGTATTCCATGGCAACGAAACGACACTTGCTCTGTAACGAAACGACACTTGCTCTGCAACGAAACGACACTTGCTCTGTAACGAAACGACACTTGCTCTGTAACGAAATGACACTTGCTCTGGAACGAAAAGACACTTGCTCTGTAACGAAAAGACACTTGCTCTGGTATTCCATGGCAACGAAACGACACTTGCTCTGGTATTCCAAGGCAACGAAACGACACTTGCTCTGTAACGAAACGACACTTGCTCTGTAACGAAACGACACTTGCTCTGTAACGAAACGACACTTGCTCTGTAACGAAAAGACACTTGCTCTGGTATTCCATGGCAACGAAACGACACTTGCTCTGGTATTCCATGGCAACGAAACGACACTTGCTCTGGTATTCCATGGCAACGAAACGACACTTGCTCTGGTATTCCATGGCAACGAAACGACACTTGCTCTGGTATTCCATGGCAACGAAACGAGACTTGCTCTGGTATTCCATGGCAACGAAACGAGACTTGCTCTGGTATTCCATGGCAACGAAACGACACTTGCTCTGGTATTCCATGGCAACGAAACGACACTTGCTCTGGTATTCCATGGCAACGAAACGAGACTTGCTCTGGTATTCCATGGCAACGAAACGACACTTGCTCTGGTATTCCATGGCAACGAAACGACACTTGCTCTGTAACGAAACGACACTTGCTCTGTAACGAAACGACACTTGCTCTGTAACGAAACGACACTTGCTCTGTAACGAAAAGACACTTGCTCTGGTATTCCATGGCAACGAAACGACACTTGCTCTGGTATTCCATGGCAACGAAACGACACTTGCTCTGGTATTCCATGGCAACGAAACGACACTTGCTCTGGTATTCCATGGCAACGAAACGACACTTGCTCTGGTATTCCATGGCAACGAAACGACACTTGCTCTGGTATTCCATGGCAACGAAACGACACTTGCTCTGGTATTCCATGGCAACGAAACGACACTTGCTCTGGTATTCCATGGCAACGAAACGACACTTGCTCTGGTATTCCATGGCAACGAAACGAGACTTGCTCTGGTATTCCATGGCAACGAAACGACACTTGCTCTGGTATTCCATGGCAACGAAACGACACTTGCTCTGTAACGAAACGACACTTGCTCTGTAACGAAACGACACTTGCTCTGTAACGAAACGACACTTGCTCTGCAACGAAACGACACTTGCTCTGTAACGAAACGACACTTGCTCTGTAACGAAACGACACTTGCTCTGTAACGAAACGACACTTGCTCTGTAACGAAACGACACTTGCTCTGTAACGAAACGACACTTGCTCTGGTATTCCATGGCAACGAAACGACACTTGCTCTGTAACGAAACGACACTTGCTCTGTAACGAAACGACACTTGCTCTGTAACGAAACGACACTTGCTCTGTAACGAAACGACACTTGCTCTGTAACGAAACGACACTTGCTCTGTAACGAAACGACACTTGCTCTGGTATTCCATGGTAACGAAACGACACTTGCTCTGCAACGAAACGACACTTGCTCTGTAACGAAACGACACTTGCTCTGTAACGAAACGACACTTGCTCTGTAACGAAACGACACTTGCTCTGTAACGAAACGACACTTGCTCTGCAACGAAACGACACTTGCTCTGGTATTCCATGGCAACGAAGCGACACTTGCTCTGTAACGAAACGACACTTGCTCTGGTATTCCATGGCAACGAAACGACACTTGCTCTGTAACGACAAGACACTTGCTCTGGTATTCCATGGCAACGAAACGACACTTGCTCTGGTATTCCATGGCAACGAAACGACACTTGCTCTGTAACGAAACGACACTTGCTCTGTAACGAAACGACACTTGCTCTGTAACGAAACGACACTTGCTCTGCAACGAAACGACACTTGCTCTGGTATTCCATGGCAACGAAGCGACACTTGCTCTGCAACGAAACGACACTTGCTCTGGTATTCCATGGCAACGAAACGACACTTGCTCTGTAACGAAAAGACACTTGCTCTGGTATTCCATGGCAACGAAACGACACTTGCTCTGTAACGAAACGACACTTGCTCTGTAACGAAACGACACTTGCTCTGTAACGAAAAGACACTTGCTCTGTAACGAAAAGACACTTGCTCTGTCACGAAATGACACTTGCTCTGGTATTCCATGGCAACGAAACGACACTTGCTCTGTAACGAAACGACACTTGCTCTGTAACGAAAAGACACTTGCTCTGTAACGAAAAGACACTTGCTCTGTCACGAAATGACACTTGCTCTGGAACGAAAAGACACTTGCTCTGGTATTCCATGGCAACGAAACGACACTTGCTCTGTAACGAAACGACACTTGCTCTGTCACGAAATGACACTTGCTCTGGAACGAAAAGACACTTGCTCTGGTATTCCATGGCAACGAAACGACACTTGCTCTGTAACGAAACGACACTTGCTCTGCAACGAAACGACACTTGCTCTGTAACGAAACGACACTTGCTCTGTAACGAAATGACACTTGCTCTGGAACGAAAAGACACTTGCTCTGGTATTCCATGGCAACGAAACGACACTTGCTCTGGTATTCCATGGCAACGAAACGACACTTGCTCTGTAACGAAACGACACTTGCTCTGTAACGAAACGACACTTGCTCTGTAACGAAAAGACACTTGCTCTGGTATTCCATGGCAACGAAACGACACTTGCTCTGGTATTCCATGGCAACGAAACGGCACTTGCTCTGGTATTCCATGGCAACGAAACGACACTTGCTCTGGTATTCCATGGCAACGAAACGACACTTGCTCTGGTATTCCATGGCAACGAAACGACACTTGCTCTGGTATTCCATGGCAACGAAACGACACTTGCTCTGGTATTCCATGGCAACGAAACGACACTTGCTCTGGTATTCCATGGCAACGAAACGACACTTGCTCTGTAACGAAACGACACTTGCTCTGTAACGAAACGACACTTGCTCTGTAACGAAACGACACTTGCTCTGTAACGAAACGACACTTGCTCTGCAACGAAACGACACTTGCTCTGGTATTCCATGGTAACGAAACGACACTTGCTCTGGTATTCCATGGCAACGAAACGACACTTGCTCTGGTATTCCATGGCAACGAAACGACACTTGCTCTGGTATTCCATGGCAACGAAACGACACTTGCTCTGGTATTCCATGGCAACGAAACGACACTTGCTCTGGTATTCCATGGCAACGAAACGACACTTGCTCTGGTATTCCATGGCAACGAAACGACACTTGCTCTGTAACGAAACGACACTTGCTCTGTAACGAAACGACACTTGCTCTGTAACGAAACGACACTTGCTCTGTAACGAAACGACACTTGCTCTGTAACGAAACGACACTTGCTCTGGTATTCCATGGTAACGAAACGACACTTGCTCTGTCACGAAACGACACTTGCTCTGTCACGAAACGACACTTGCTCTGTCACGAAACGACACTTGCTCTGGTATTCCATGGTAACGAAACGACACTTGCTCTGTAACGAAACGACACTTGCTCTGCAACGAAACGACACTTGCTCTGTAACGAAACGACACTTGCTCTGTAACGAAACGACACTTGCTCTGTAACGAAACGACACTTGCTCTGCAACGAAACGACACTTGCTCTGTAACGAAACGACACTTGCTCTGTCACGAAACGACACTTGCTCTGCAACGAAACGACACTTGCTCTGTAACGAAACGACACTTGCTCTGTAACGAAACGACACTTGCTCTGTAACGAAACGACACTTGCTCTGTAACGAAACGACACTTGCTCTGTAACGAAACGACACTTGCTCTGTAACGAAACGACACTTGCTCTGCAACGAAACGACACTTGCTCTGGTATTCCATGGCAACGAAACGACACTTGCTCTGTAACGAAACGACACTTGCTCTGTAACGAAACGACACTTGCTCTGTAACGAAACGACACTTGCTCTGTAACGAAACGACACTTGCTCTGTAACGAAACGACACTTGCTCTGTAACGAAACGACACTTGCTCTGCAACGAAACGACACTTGCTCTGCAACGAAAAGACACTTGCTCTGGTATTCCATGGCAACGAAACGACACTTGCTCTGTAACGAAACGACACTTGCTCTGTAACGAAACGACACTTGCTCTGTAACGAAACGACACTTGCTCTGTAACGAAACGACACTTGCTCTGTAACGAAACGACACTTGCTCTGTAACGAAACGACACTTGCTCTGCAACGAAACGACACTTGCTCTGGTATTCCATGGCAACGAAACGACACTTGCTCTGTAACGAAACGACACTTGCTCTGTAACGAAACGACACTTGCTCTGTAACGAAACGACACTTGCTCTGTAACGAAACGACACTTGCTCTGTAACGAAACGACACTTGCTCTGTAACGAAACGACACTTGCTCTGCAACGAAACGACACTTGCTCTGCAACGAAAAGACACTTGCTCTGGTATTCCATGGCAACGAAGCGACACTTGCTCTGTAACGAAACGACACTTGCTCTGCAACGAAACGACAGTTGCTCTGGTATTCCATGGCAACGAAACGACACTTGCTCTGTAACGAAAAGACACTTGCTCTGGTATTCCATGGCAACGAAACGACACTTGCTCTGGTATTCCATGGCAACGAAACGACACTTGCTCTGTAACGAAACGACACTTGCTCTGTAACGAAAAGACACTTGCTCTGTAACGAAAAGACGCTTGCTCTGGTATTCCATGGCAACGAAACGACACTTGCTCTGTAACGAAACGACACTTGCTCTGTCACGAAATGACACTTGCTCTGGAACGAAAAGACACTTGCTCTGGTATTCCATGGCAACGAAACGACACTTGCTCTGTAACGAAACGACACTTGCTCTGCAACGAAACGACACTTGCTCTGTAACGAAACGACACTTGCTCTGTAACGAAACGACACTTGCTCTGTAACGAAACGACACTTGCTCTGTAACGAAAAGACACTTGCTCTGGTATTCCATGGCAACGAAACGACACTTGCTCTGGTATTCCATGGCAACGAAACGACACTTGCTCTGGTATTCCATGGCAACGAAACGACACTTGCTCTGGTATTCCATGGCAACGAAACGACACTTGCTCTGGTATTCCATGGCAACGAAACGACACTTGCTCTGCAACGAAACGACACTTGCTCTGTAACGAAATGACACTTGCTCTGTAACGAAACGACACTTGCTCTGTAACGAAACGACACTTGCTCTGCAACGAAACGACACTTGCTCTGTAACGAAACGACACTTGCTCTGTAACGAAACGACACTTGCTCTGTAACGAAACGACACTTGCTCTGTAACGAAACGACACTTGCTCTGTAACGAAACGACACTTGCTCTGTAACGAAACGACACTTGCTCTGTAACGAAACGACACTTGCTCTGTAACGAAACGACACTTGCTCTGTAACGAAACGACACTTGCTCTGCAACGAAACGACACTTGCTCTGGTATTCCATGGCAACGAAACGACACTTGCTCTGTAACGAAACGACACTTGCTCTGTAACGAAACGACACTTGCTCTGTAACGAAACGACACTTGCTCTGGTATTCCATGGTAACGAAACGACACTTGCTCTGTAACGAAACGACACTTGCTCTGTAACGAAACGACACTTGCTCTGGTATTCCATGGCAACGAAACGACACTTGCTCTGTAACGAAACGACACTTGCTCTGTAACGAAACGACACTTGCTCTGTAACGAAACGACACTTGCTCTGTAACGAAACGACACTTGCTCTGCAACGAAACGACACTTGCTCTGGTATTCCATGGTAACGAAACGACACTTGCTCTGTAACGAAACGACACTTGCTCTGTAACGAAACGACACTTGCTCTGTAACGAAACGACACTTGCTCTGTAACGAAACGACACTTGCTCTGTAACGAAACGACACTTGCTCTGCAACGAAACGACACTTGCTCTGGTATTCCATGGCAACGAAACGACACTTGCTCTGTAACGAAACGACACTTGCTCTGTAACGAAACGACACTTGCTCTGGTATTCCATGGTAACGAAACGACACTTGCTCTGTAACGAAACGACACTTGCTCTGCAACGAAACGACACTTGCTCTGTAACGAAACGACACTTGCTCTGTAACGAAAAGACACTTGCTCTGGTATTCCATGGCAACGAAACGACACTTGCTCTGGTATTCCATGGCAACGAAACGACACTTGCTCTGTAACGAAACGACACTTGCTCTGTAACGAAACGACACTTGCTCTGTAACGAAACGACACTTGCTCTGTAACGAAACGACACTTGCTCTGTAACGAAACGACACTTGCTCTGTAACGAAACGACACTTGCTCTGCAACGAAACGACACTTGCTCTGGTATTCCATGGTAACGAAACGACACTTGCTCTGTAACGAAACGACACTTGCTCTGTAACGAAACGACACTTGCTCTGTAACGAAACGACACTTGCTCTGTAACGAAACGACACTTGCTCTGGTATTCCATGGTAACGAAACGACACTTGCTCTGTAACGAAACGACACTTGCTCTGTAACGAAACGACACTTGCTCTGTAACGAAACGACACTTGCTCTGTAACGAAACGACACTTGCTCTGCAACGAAACGACACTTGCTCTGGTATTCCATGGTAACGAAACGACACTTGCTCTGTAACGAAACGACACTTGCTCTGTAACGAAACGACACTTGCTCTGCAACGAAACGACACTTGCTCTGGTATTCCATGGTAACGAAACGACACTTGCTCTGTAACGAAACGACACTTGCTCTGTAACGAAACGACACTTGCTCTGTAACGAAACGACACTTGCTCTGTCACGAAACGACACTTGCTCTGTAACGAAACGACACTTGCTCTGTCACGAAACGACACTTGCTCTGTCACGAAACGACACTTGCTCTGGTATTCCATGGCAACGAAACGACACTTGCTCTGTAACGAAACGACACTTGCTCTGTAACGAAACGACACTTGCTCTGTCACGAAACGACACTTGCTCTGTAACGAAACGACACTTGCTCTGTAACGAAACGACACTTGCTCTGTCACGAAACGACACTTGCTCTGTAACGAAACGACACTTGCTCTGTCACGAAACGACACTTGCTCTGTCACGAAACGACACTTGCTCTGGTATTCCATGGCAACGAAACGACACTTGCTCTGTCACGAAACGACACTTGCTCTGTAACGAAACGACACTTGCTCTGGTATTCCATGGTAACGAAACGACACTTGCTCTGGTATTCCATGGCAACGAAACGACACTTGCTCTGTAACGAAACGACACTTGCTCTGTAACGAAACGACACTTGCTCTGTCACGAAACGACACTTGCTCTGGTATTCCATGGTAACGAAACGACACTTGCTCTGCAACGAAACGACACTTGCTCTGGTATTCCATGGTAACGAAACGACACTTGCTCTGTAACGAAACGACACTTGCTCTGTCACGAAACGACACTTGCTCTGGTATTCCATGGTAACGAAACGACACTTGCTCTGCAACGAAACGACACTTGCTCTGGTATTCCATGGTAACGAAACGACACTTGCTCTGCAACGAAACGACACTTGCTCTGGTATTCCATGGTAACGAAACGACACTTGCTCTGCAACGAAACGACACTTGCTCTGTAACGAAACGACACTTGCTCTGTCACGAAACGACACTTGCTCTGTAACGAAACGACACTTGCTCTGTCACGAAACGACACTTGCTCTGTCACGAAACGACACTTGCTCTGGTATTCCATGGCAACGAAACGACACTTGCTCTGTAACGAAACGACACTTGCTCTGTCACGAAACGACACTTGCTCTGGTATTCCATGGCAACGAAACGACACTTGCTCTGTAACGAAACGACACTTGCTCTGTCACGAAACGACACTTGCTCTGTCACGAAACGACACTTGCTCTGTAACGAAACGACACTTGCTCTGGTATTCCATGGTAACGAAGCGACACTTGCTCTGGTATTCCATGGCAACGAAACGACACTTGCTCTGTAACGAAACGACACTTGCTCTGTAACGAAACGACACTTGCTCTGTCACGAAACGACACTTGCTCTGGTATTCCATGGTAACGAAACGACACTTGCTCTGCAACGAAACGACACTTGCTCTGGTATTCCATGGTAACGAAACGACACTTGCTCTGTAACGAAACGACACTTGCTCTGTCACGAAACGACACTTGCTCTGCAACGAAACGACACTTGCTCTGTAACGAAACGACACTTGCTCTGTCACGAAACGACACTTGCTCTGTCACGAAACGACACTTGCTCTGCAACGAAACGACACTTGCTCTGTAACGAAACGACACTTGCTCTGTCACGAAACGACACTTGCTCTGTCACGAAACGACACTTGCTCTGTCACGAAACGACACTTGCTCTGGTATTCCATGGCAACGAAACGACACTTGCTCTGTAACGAAACGACACTTGCTCTGTCACGAAACGACACTTGCTCTGTCACGAAACGATACTTGCTCTGGTATTCCATGGTAACGAAACGACACTTGCTCTGCAACGAAACGACACTTGCTCTGGTATTCCATGGTAACGAAACGACACTTGCTCTGTAACGAAACGACACTTGCTCTGTAACGAAACGACACTTGCTCTGTAACGAAACGACACTTGCTCTGTCACGAAACGACACTTGCTCTGTAACGAAACGACACTTGCTCTGTAACGAAACGACACTTGCTCTGTCACGAAACGACACTTGCTCTGTCACGAAACGACACTTGCTCTGTCACGAAACGACACTTGCTCTGTAACGAAACGACACTTGCTCTGTCACGAAACGACACTTGCTCTGTAACGAAACGACACTTGCTCTGTCACGAAACGACACTTGCTCTGTCACGAAACGACACTTGCTCTGTAACGAAACGACACTTGCTCTGTAACGAAACGACACTTGCTCTGTCACGAAACGACACTTGCTCTGTAACGAAACGACACTTGCTCTGTAACGAAACGACACTTGCTCTGTCACGAAACGACACTTGCTCTGGTATTCCATGGCAACGAAACGACACTTGCTCTGCAACGAAACGACACTTGCTCTGGTATTCCATGGCAACGAAACGACACTTGCTCTGCAACGAAACGACACTTGCTCTGGTATTCCATGGTAACGAAACGACACTTGCTCTGTCACGAAACGACACTTGCTCTGCAACGAAACGACACTTGCTCTGGTATTCCATGGTAACGAAACGACACTTGCTCTGTAACGAAACGACACTTGCTCTGTAACGAAACGACACTTGCTCTGTCACGAAACGACACTTGCTCTGCAACGAAACGACACTTGCTCTGTAACGAAACGACACTTGCTCTGTCACGAAACGACACTTGCTCTGTCACGAAACGACACTTGCTCTGTCACGAAACGACACTTGCTCTGTAACGAAAAGACACTTGCTCTGTAACGAAACGACACTTGCTCTGCAACGAAACGACACTTGCTCTGTAACGAAACGACACTTGCTCTGTCACGAAACGACACTTGCTCTGTAACGAAACGACACTTGCTCTGTAACGAAAAGACACTTGCTCTGTAACGAAACGACACTTGCTCTGTAACGAAACGACACTTGCTCTGTAACGAAACGACACTTGCTCTGTAACGAAACGACACTTGCTCTGTAACGAAACGACACTTGCTCTGGTATTCCATGGCAACGAAACGACACTTGCTCTGTAACGAAACGACACTTGCTCTGGTATTCCATGGCAACGAAACGACACTTGCTCTGTAACGAAACGACACTTGCTCTGGTATTCCATGGCAACGAAACGACACTTGCTCTGTAACGAAACGACACTTGCTCTGTAACGAAACGACACTTGCTCTGTAACGAAACGACACTTGCTCTGTCACGAAACGACACTTGCTCTGCAACGAAACGACACTTGCTCTGTAACGAAACGACACTTGCTCTGTCACGAAACGACACTTGCTCTGTCACGAAACGACACTTGCTCTGTCACGAAACGACACTTGCTCTGTCACGAAACGACACTTGCTCTGTCACGAAACGACACTTGCTCTGTCACGAAACGACACTTGCTCTGTCACGAAACGACACTTGCTCTGTCACGAAACGACACTTGCTCTGTCACGAAACGATACTTGCTCTGGTATTCCATGGTAACGAAACGACACTTGCTCTGTAACGAAACGACACTTGCTCTGTCACGAAACGACACTTGCTCTGGTATTCCATGGTAACGAAACGACACTTGCTCTGTAACGAAAAGACACTTGCTCTGTAACGAAACGACACTTGCTCTGTAACGAAAAGACACTTGCTCTGTAACGAAACGACACTTGCTCTGTAACGAAACGACACTTGCTCTGTAACGAAACGACACTTGCTCTGTAACGAAACGACACTTGCTCTGTAACGAAACGACACTTGCTCTGGTATTCCATGGCAACGAAACGACACTTGCTCTGTAACGAAACGACACTTGCTCTGGTATTCCATGGCAACGAAACGACACTTGCTCTGTAACGAAACGACACTTGCTCTGGTATTCCATGGCAACGAAACGACACTTGCTCTGTAACGAAACGACACTTGCTCTGGTATTCCATGGTAACGAAACGACACTTGCTCTGTAACGAAACGACACTTGCTCTGGTATTCCATGGCAACGAAACGACACTTGCTCTGTAACGAAACGACACTTGCTCTGCAACGAAACGACAGTTGCTCTGGTATTCCATGGCAACGAAACGACACTTGCTCTGTAACGAAACGACACATCTAGTTATGATTGGCCCGCGGTGGGGCCAAATCAACTGTAACTGACCCCATCGCTCTAGCGCGCCGCAGGGATCGAATATTCGGCTGTAAACAACTTCTTCTAGGGTAACTTTTTACGCTGATCTTGCGCAACCCCCCTTTAATGGTTGCGACCCTTAGTAAAGGGGGGTCGCAAATGTTCCTTATTAAATTCTCTATCGAACAAGTGGTGTGCCGTTTTAGCAGCTCTGTTAGCTAATCCACAACAATGCGTTTGGGCGTGCCTCTCTGACCCCGTTGCAAGCAATCTGGTGTAAATCTCATTACGCATGACTTTCAACTGGATATTAATGAGTTTATTACGTAACGTGTGAACACCGCGCACTGGCTTCCTTTAGAACAGAAAATATCCCTGGAAGTAGGCAAAAACGACTTTTTATATAGAGGGGGGTCGACTTTTGGACGACTAGGGGGGGTCGCTCGGAACCCCGGTGGGGCCAGTTGTGCAACACTGGTTTTTATGGTGTCACCACGGTAGTTTTCATGTTTTTATGGGACATCCACGGTAGTTTTCATGTTTTTATTTTTCCCCACTAAAATCTGAAAATTTGTGTAGGGTGACCATATTTTATACTCTCCTTTTTGGGATCTTTAATTCAGTTTTTTGAAGCATAACTCTTTCTGTGCTTCGTTGTGTACAGGACGGACAGATCTTCTTTGCGATAATTTGGATTATCGACGGGCGGGCTCGCCCTTCGTCGAAGATCTGCAGCAAGTATTTGGTTCAGGGTCCGCGGTGAAGAAATTGTCTGATTTGGTTCTTGGAATTTTGCAGATAAATTAACAAGCGATAAGATTTATTCAGGGTGGGCACAATTCGGTGTTATTGAAACAAGAAGTCACCGCTACAACTTGGGTAGACGTTATAGAGATTCGCGAAACTATTGTCGGGCCGAAGTTATACGGAGCAGGTATTTTTAGCGAACACCCTGGCGCAACTCCTCTTCCACAGACCTAAACAAATAGAACATTTATTCGGGTAAGCAGGAAATATAGACCTTCCATGACTGAAAACTATAGAAGATGAAGAATTCAAAAATGATGGAATCCGTTGGACGAGGAGCACAGGCTGCTCCTGTCAGCCAGGTCATCTTCTTATTGATGATAGCGCCATTTTCACTGGAGTTTAGCTCCACAGATCGACTCCACAAACCAGCCACTTTCACCGGGGGGCCTAATTTTACATAGAAGACAGCGGTGTTATCAGGAGCAATTAGAAACACACCAGAACTGGAAAGTGATGGAGAAAAATGTGCATTAGACAGTGCTTACTCTTTTGTAGTCTCGTTTATGACGAAACGAAGGAATTTTCCTGCCGGCGCCATATCCACATTAGCAATATCAATATTCTCTAAAAAAAGTCTTAGCAGATATGGTGAATTCATAGTGTACCGGTCTTTTGTTGACCCATTACAAAAGGAAGATATATCAGTAGCAGAATGCGCATTACGGAGCAGAAGCGCAAACCCAAATGGTCCTCTTTTCCAAAACAACAACCACCCTCTCTTGCAGAAGATTGACATAACCGTAATCCGAATTTGTATCCACGGTAACAATTAACACGCATGTCAAATATGAGTAGGAACAACCCATGGGTGAGGATTTGCAAACGATCTGCGAATTTCACTGATGATTAGAGAAAATTACGGGGATTATTGCGACCATTCGGACATTCTACGAACGAGATCTAATCAAAAGTAGATCCAATTTATATCAAATTTAAATTCATTTTAGATCTCAACCTTACACTAGCAATGCCAGGTGCGAATTATTCTTCAGCAACGGTTTTTGTAGTAATATAAAATATGTATTGCAATAAAACTGCATCAGTTTTCCCAGTTTCCTGTATGAAATTCTGATGTTTATGATCGCTGCAATAAATTGTTTTCTTTCGCCTCTTCTCCTCCAAAGCGGAAATAATTTGTTTAAAATATTTCCGTACAATTAGGACGCTTGAAAAAGTCGAAACTTATTAATCTCGGTGGTCAGTAGCCTCTACCCACATCAACTGCCTAATTATAGCCGTTTCGGTGGTCGAAATGGATGGTCGCCTGGATTTACGCGCATATCAATGGCCGCTATTCGCTGTTTCAACTCTCATCTTCATTATTGGTTTCTCTGCCCATTTTTTAGTCTTCATTTTCACTAGTCAATGTTCTAAAAATGATAATCGAACATATGTGGTCCTTATAAAAGCTTATTCCGCAATGAGTATTACTGGCAGTTTGAGCGCGTATCTCGGCGGATTACGGTAGGTTTCCCTTCAAAAATAGAAACGTTACCATATTCTCAGAAGTGAAATTCCCTTACTCCATTTTCATTCCTTATGGACCGGCTAGATATCTCTTTCAACCGAGACTAATTGGTCTGTTGGATAGTTTGAATACCCAACTGGTACCAATGGCTCCAATGCTTCTTGCAACTATGATGATCATTCTTGCCTTGATTATGTTCAATTATCGTCTTAAGAAAAGGATTGTTTATCTCGTTTTGTTGCTGATCATCTTGATCACTTTACCGCTGAATGTGAGTATTGGAGATCATTGCTTGGTAACTGGTAAGCAGGCCAAGAAAATGGTGAATCAATCCAGTGAAAAAAAACTATCTTTTTGATTGAATCATATTGCAAATTCTAGTTTCAAAGAAATTGCAACTGGAAATATTGGATTTACTGGGATATTGTCTTCCTATTTTTAAAACTATTTTTGGATCATTTTCTTGCAAAATTTGATAAATCTGCCACGTAATCATATTGGGATGGGAGCAAGTTTTGACGTTTTCCGGAACCACATGTTCTGATAACGACTGTCAACGTAAAGTGGGGATTCACTTGTACTTTAAATAAGATGTGGAAATTCACCAGGCGCAGCCAGTTTTTCGTCAATTCTGAATACATTTTACAGATCCTTTTCATAAAAAACTACGTTCCCATTGAGGAGATTGAATTTATCAATGTGTCCAGCGCACTACTGAATGAATTCCATGCGGGACCCTCTTATGCCGTTCTTTTCGATGAAGCTGTGATAATTGGAGTCAACTTCCTGTGTACAAATAACGTTTTCTAGAATTACTTCTGGAATATATCTAACTATGTTCCGATTGCTAGCATAATTATCGGCTTTGGAACATTGCTCCTGATGTTGTGGAAGCTCCACAGTTTGAGAACTGTCCTTGGAAAAAGTACAAAGAAACTTCATGCGGCTTTTATGATGGTTACGAGCTTTTTTCAACCTTAGAAATAAGATTTTTTCAGCTCCTGGCATTGGATTTGATAGTAATCGTCTTCTATTCCCTTATCCTGGGCGCGGTTTTCAATGACATTTCTCAAAAAACAGCCGATTTCATCTCGATGTTCACCTATCCCATTTATGTTTTCCCCGTTGTTTTACAAGGAATAATGAGCATAATTTTTGTTCCTTACCTCCGCGCAGCTTTTATTTCCATGCTGAAAGGAAAGAGACCTGAAAAAGGCGCTGAAATCTCCCCTAAAATTACCATTTCCGTTGTCAAGGCCACTTTATAAGAATAACATTTTGACCCCTTTTTTCTTGATTTTTGGATGCTTTTATCTGAAGGGGTGTGGCTGACAAACACCGCAGCGACCGCAGCGGCACCTGTGAGGAGCCCGGAGAGAAATTGAAGATGAATTGGGAAATACAAAAGGGCTGCTGATTAGCAGGAGACTCATTTTCATGTACCGACACGAAGAAAGGCGTGTCCAATCTTCAACAGTAAGAAATCATGAAGGCTTTGTACCACCGCACTATCAACCCGAATTTCATTGTGACTACCGTCAGGTATGTTTAGTTTTACTATAAAAATGATTGTACAAGCTATTTTCTTATTTTTATGTTTGTATTTAAAATTGTTCGCATCAAGCATTTTACAGAGAGAATCCAATCATGTTTCAAGCGGCTACAATAACAATGCGCCTTTTTTGAACACTAGCCGGCCATGGGAAAGAGAATATCACGGCATGCAGCCTGGAAACTACCCTCACCGATCCCAACAGGCAGCCTATTTTGGACATCCACCACCAAATTCGTGGCAAGAACACGGAGCTCCTGTGTATTACCAAGATCCTCGGCAGTACTCTGAACAGCCCCATGGTCGCTCTTTACAATCAGCTTATGCTCAGCCACGACAGTCACAACCGCAAAACGAGTCAGCACCTCGCGGTTACCAATCGTCTCCATTTAATTTACAATCACCACCACTTCCGCCACAACCTGGTGAGTCTAGTTTCCGCTACTCCAGTCACTCCCGATAAGAACGTATGAGCCCTCTGGCAGATTTGATTATCGCAAATATTATTTCAAAGAACAGCATTCCTTCCCCATGATGACTAACGAAAAAATAGCTTTTTAGCCTTGTCTCCTGCACCCAACCCAGCAGTGCGAAATAGACGGCGCCCCAGAAATGGAACTGGTAGACGGGCCAATAATGCTGATGTTACGGCGAATGACAAAAAACTTCTATCTCGAACCGTTTACGACAAAGGAATTGGCAGAATACGAAATAAGTTTTGTGCGAGCAAATCCAGACAGAAGAATAGTGCCAAGATTGTTGCAGCAGAGGAGAAGAATGTGGTATTTACAAATATTTATCTGAACTAATAGTCTGTTATTTAGATTTATGCCAGAATACGTGGAGCTATGGTTGGAAGAACGGTAGAGAGAACGAATATCGCTGCAAGACCCTTGAACCCAGTGGGAGAGCCTGGGTTTTTAAATGATGACGTCGAACGGATTGCCCTATTGGCAGGCGAATTGCAAGTCGCAAATAATCGAAGAGATGTAAATAATACAACAGAGCAAAATCTACGAGAAGAGATAAGCCTGTTTGGGGAACTTGACAGGTGCTATAGAAGAGTAGATGAAAATTTAGCACTGAAAATACGGCTAATAGAAACAACCACGGATGCAATGATGAATGTGGAAGTTGACGAATATAAGGAGAAACATATGATCGACCCGAACGATAACACAATTGAAGAAGAATCTGGGAACCTGTCAAACGAAGATAGTGATTGGGATGAGGACTCGTGAAAGTCCTAAAATTGTGTCAAATCACCGATGTCTTCCCCAGAATTGAAAAACCTCGCCAAATTTTTGAAGAAAAAAAAATGTTTATTAACCGTTTTATTTTTTTTTGATTAATAAAAGAAAATACTGACGTGGAAGTCTGTTTTTATTAAATTGGAAGACTTGCAGTACTTGGTCTTCAATGAATTTGGAAGGGTTTTTCTCAAAAGAATCGGGAAAAGCTAGGAAGTATCTTGTGAAATGTGCTGCAAAGATAAGATTTCCGCTGTACGGAAACTTTCCCCAAGAGACTGTCTCAAAAATTCAATAGATTGCTGATAGGAACAGCCATTCCGTTACACGATGTCAGGGCCTCCTAACCGCAGTTTTCAGTCAACAAGTCGAACCCATGAAGATGAATTTCGATCAAACTTCTATCCTCCTCCGTACAATCCTTATCCTCCACAGGTTTGTACACCCGTTAACTGACTTTTCTCTGACTTTCCCCAAATGTTGACTGTAATGTGTGGGCATGTACTATATTTACAGGGTGAGACAGTCTATAATAATCCTTACAATTCACCGTCAGCTCTTGTTGAGCAATGGAATCCTTACGGACCAAATCCGTACCCTTCTTCCTTCCCAGGTTAGTTTTTATGTTTTTTACCGGGAAAACATCGCTAAACGGATGGTTTTGTCTTCAAGGCTTGGATTTTTAAAAATTAGCTGTCTAAACCGAGTAAATTAATCTAGAATCCTGTATGTTCCAGTTGGCCCACCGCCTCCTGGTCCATCCTACATGCCTCCCGGACCATACCAGCTGTCTCCTCTTGGATTTTCACGACAATTGCCTCCTCCACAATCTGGAGGATCCAATCCACTGCCGCGACCAGAAGGTAAGCCTCATTTACTTGTTTGTAACAACCGGCGCCCCCAGTCTTTTATTCCCGATAAGACGGCTTCTTGGACGCTTTCTGGTCCACTTCAGATAAGGGAAAAATGCTCTGGCGAAAATATTTTTTAAAGAAACATATGACCTAGAAAAAAACTCTGATGATTGTTTACAATTTCCAGTGCCATCTCCAATGGAAATTTCACCTGTTCCAAAGCCGAGACAACAACGAAATGGAGCCAGAAAAACCGCCGTTTCCGCTGTTACCCATGGTCTACGTAAAGTGATGATATCCCGTAACGCGTACAAGAAGAAAAGAGACAATATCCGGAATATGTACTGTCAAAGGAAGACAAGAAAAAGAAAAGATGCCCGAGTTGCTTCGTTGAGTATTCGAGATGAGGTGAGGACTGGAATTATTTGATTTTACCGCTAATTTTACAGATTTTAAAGCAAATTTATGCCAGAATGGTTGTAGAAAAGGCGGGAAAAGAAGAAGAAGACCGGGCTACATTAAATGGCGATGTGGATCGAGTGGCCACAATGGAATACCAGATACTAAAATTAAAACAGAAAGCTGCCACTTATGAAAACCTAATGATGGAATTGATGGAAAATGTGAGACAGGAGAAGGAAAGATTGAGCAAGGAAGAAGCAGAAATAACCAAAGAAGCAGCTGATGACGCTAAACAGGCTCTGGAGAATTTGAGGAATTCACATATGGTGGTGGACAACAATGGAAATGAAGTGGAGAGCGATGAAAATGAAAATATTGCTAATGATGAGAGTGAAGAAGACGGCGATGCCTAGATGGGAGACGCCCTATGCATACCGCAAGGAAATCAACCATCAACACGATGAATATATTTTTACTGGTCTTGTACGAAGTTATTTGGATGACACACTTTTCAAATAAAGAGAAAATTTCCATTCTATGCACCCTTTATCAAATAACCCGCCAGCTTCGCAAATACGTACGGTGGACACCAGAGCCTTGCGGAATGGCTTTTTTTCGTTTATGGAATATGGAATTGGAATATGGAACAAAATTTTTTTTTCCGGATTATGGAATGGAATATGGAATAAAAAATTTTTTTTCCGGAATACGGAATGGAATATGGAATGGAAAAAATCACCGGAATACGGAATATGGAATACGGAATATGGAAAAAAGACGGTTTTCGCAGACATAGCGCGATTTTTTCGTTTTTTTTTGCGGTTTTTTGAAGTTTTTCCGGTTTTTTCCCGTAAAATTATTGAGAAAAATGGACGTTCCGTTGGCCTGTTTGTTTCCACGTTACTTTTTGGGAGATTTTAGAAAAAAATGCGGAAAATGCCTGGCTGAGCCCAAGTTGTTGTCAATTCCTCACGCTTCCTTTTTGAACTTAGTAGAAAAAGAAAGAATACCCGGATTCCAATTCCAGGAAGAGGTCCGGAATGCCCAAAAACGAAAAAATCTGTCCAAAACACGAACACGGCGGTCATATCAGGCGTTTTCCCAAGTTTTACTACTTTTCTTGCCCTAGGCTTGGAACAAGGGAATGCTTCGAAAATGATGGTTACATTTCCAAAGCAAAGATGAAAAGATTCACAAAATATGATATAAACCTAGAAAAAAACATAGAAACTATTGAGAATAAAAAGCAAAAAAAATTTGACCGGCGCAGGATTCGAACTTGGAAGGATAAAAATTGCAATGAGCGCACTTGCCAATGCGCCACGAAACATCGTTCTTATTCCGGTAAAATTCCATTTTCTCCGGAATATGGAACGGAATATGGAATACGAAATTTTTTTTCCGGAATACGGAATGGAATATGGAATGGTCAAAAACGACCGGAATACGGAATATGGAATATGGCATATGGATTCCGCAAGGCTCTGGTGGACACCAGGCTTGGATGGCATGAAATTTTTTTTCATCCTATCCAAGTTGGGCATCTTCTGACTTGTCACCTGATAATTGCAGAAGAGGTCAAGATAGTTTGTCTCATGTCTGTGTGCAATTTTTCCTTGTTGCCATATTGCAATAGGGAGCGATTGTTGCGTTGTTGCAATGGACAAATAAATAACGCTTCCCCTTTTTGGTCCGAGTTGAGTGCTTTTTTTTCTGAAAATGCTGGAAAAACTTCTAGCTTGATTCTATCTTTATTTCCTACGACCCATAAGAGGGAAAGACTGTGACATAGGGGGACAAATGTAAGCATTTCCAAGCCATCGAACAAAATTACAATGACTAGCCATTACTAAATTTCTACAGTTCATATCAGCTGGAAGAGAAGCCAGGCAATCACAGAATTCGCCATCACAGACATATTGGGGAACTGCACATGTCGAATAACACTGATCATGGCGGAGACAGCATTGGTTTACTGAAAATGTTCAACGCCCAAAGGGAAAACTTACTGCCCAGTTGGAAGCAACCACTGGTCGAAATGTAAGAAATCAACTTGGAAGCGGCATCCACTCCACAAAAATATTGTTCAAGAGGCAACAGTTGACAGAATGCGGAATGGAACAACACAAATAATAACGAGAGCCACATGCATCTGTGAAAGGGAGTCGGGAACGGGGGCGGGAAACGAGGAAGAGACAGGTTTCGCTTCGAGTAATTTCCACTGGATAAAAAGAGTAATCTCGGCATTTCACTCTCCCTATCTGCTGTACTCGGGAGCCTGTTTTGTGTTTATTTATGGGCCGGGTTAATATACACAACACATTCCGTGGGTACAGTTTTTGTTACTTTTTTAGCTTGGTGGACGGAGGGTCAACATTTGTCGATTGCTGCCGACTTTTGATCGAAACGAAGGTCTCGTGGAGCTTTTTTTGCATTTCAATCCAATTTTAACACGATTTTAAATCTTTAAAAAAAGTGATAAATAGTCAGATGCTGGGGGTACAGGATTCTTTTAGTGTATTCTTCAAATTATCTGGAACTAGTGTCTCCCATGCTTGTGCATTAAAAACCAATAAGCTGAAGGACAAGCCGAAAGTTTTGTGGATGCAGAAATTGTTCATCTGCGTCATGGAGATGTGCTGCTCTATTCCCCATGGAAGCTGATTATTGAAATAAATTGACAAGAAATAATAATAAACATAGCACAAGGAAATATGATAGAAATGAACAGTTGGGAACATGGAGCATGTCCGATATGACGTATCAGTGCGTACTTTATTCTAATCCATGCACATGTTCCCAGGCTCTCTGGTGCATTCCTGAATGTTTCTAGGAACTCGAACATACTAAAATTGTGGTTTCAGAGAATGGGTTGAGACTTCGTCTAACTTTTTACGCCTCTCAAAAGAGCAGCAGACATCTGGACCTTGTCCCCACTCATTTTTTTGAACCAGAAAATATCTATATGATGGAGATTTTGAAGCGTGAATAAGTTCCGACTCATCTTCTTGTCACGTAGCGATAATGTTTTGTCGTTATTCGCGATCTCATTGAACCGGGAGACGGACTCATTAATTTTTTTCACTTCCTATTCTGTTAGAAATGGAGAACCGCCTGCAATTTATTGTCTACCAGTGGCCTTATCTTATTGCTTCAACCATTGCAACCATAATTAGCATCACTACCCATCTGCTTGTTCTAATTTTCACTCATCAGTCTTCTAAAAATGACAATCGAAGCTACTTGATTCTCATCAAAGCATTTTCAATTTTGACGGTGATTGGATTCTTGACTGGATATCTCGTAGGAGGACGGTGGGTTTCCTTTAAAATTTCATTTTACCAAACATTTTAGAGCAGAAATAGTCTTATTCTATCGGGTTGTTGTCCCATATGGAGTGGCTAGGTTCATCTTCCTGCCATTTTTGATATCTTTACTGGATAGTTTGAATATTCACCTAGCTCCTGTCATTCCAATGCTTCTGACAGCTATGATGGTTTTTCGGGCTCTGATCATGTTCAATTACCGATTCAAGAAGACAACCGTTTATTTGGTTATTATGGTGATTGTCGCACTGCCATTACCGTTGAGTGTGAGTTTGTATCCGAAATAAGGGAGCCTTTTTAAAATTGAGCGGGTTCAGTCTAGCCGCACACCTATGTGTCAATTTTCCGGCCCGTTCTCTCATCTTGTGATAAAATAATAATTTCCAGATAAATGTTATCAAAAATTACGTGCCACTTGAGCAGATTCCATTGAATAACGTACCCAGGACCCTGGTTGACGAATTACATTCGAGTCATACCTATGGCGTTCAACTTGACGAAACACTGGTGACATCAACCTTAAAACGATTGACATTCCCTCCTTTCAGGCCTTTCTCCTGGACATTTTTCAAAATTGCACAATGTTCAGTATCCTTATCGGCTTCATTACTCTGCTCTTAATGATGTGGAAGCTCCACAGCCTGCGGCATGCTCTCGCCAAGGACACAAGAAAACTTCACGTTGCTTTTATGATGGTAAGAGTACTTTACCCTTCGAAACATTAATTTTCAGCTCCTGACATTGGATTTGATAATAATCGTCGTATTTTCTCTAGTTATTGGATCAGTGTATACGATTCTTCCCCAAGAAAAGGCTGATTTTATCGTGATGTTCACTTATCCTATTTTTGCGATATCTGGAGCTTTGCAAGGAATTGCCAGTATTATTTTTGTGCCATATCTCCGAGCTGCTTTTCGACGACTTTTTACAGGAAATAAAGATGGAGCGACACCGTCAGGCAGCCAACATCGAACTGTCTCCGTTGTGAAAATTACGGGATAAAGCAAATAAATTTTGGAAGACAATTCTCAGCAGAAGTAGAATTCCCGATTCTGAAACGATGCCAATGGTCTTTATTGTGTCCATTACCGTAAGATTATGAATAAATACGTGTGTGCAATATATGCAAGTTCATTATCCGTGCGATACAGATGGTTTTGAACTCAGTTCCTCTGGGCAGAAAATTCCTATAGAAAAAATGCTTTGATGCGTGGTTGAGATTGACCAATCTCCAAGCTCTTCTGACTCGCAGTAATTATTCCAAAGTACTTTTTTCCCCTGATGGAGACTCGTCTAAAATTCTCCGATTACCAATGGATCTACCTTGCAGTTTCAACTGTCACCTGTATCATTGGCTCAGTTCCTCATCTTCTGGTTTTTATTTTTACTAGTCAATCTACAAAAAATGATAATCGAAGTTATCTGGTCCTTATCAAAACTCTTTCAATAATGACTGGATTAGGATTCTTTACCGCTTATTTTGCAGGAGTACGGTAATTTTTTCTTATATTTTTACTCATGAAGTATGCAGTAATGAATACATTTCAATTTATCTGGTTTATGTCCCTTATGGACCGTCGAGATATCTCCTGCCGCCTAGATGGATTGCTCTGTTGGATAGCTGGAATATTCAATTGATGCCAATTGGGTCAATGCTTCTGGCAACGATGATGGTCTTTCGAGCTCTGATCATGTTCAATTTCCGCTTCAAAAAGAAAGTTGTCTGCGGTGTTTTGATGGCCATCTTCTTGATCACATTCCCTTTGAATGTGAGCCTTTTTTTCCATTGAAAGGTTATTCAGTTAACATTTGCAAGAAGCTACGTTCCCTTTGAGGAGATCCCCTTGGTCAACGTGTCGCCATTGCTTCTGGAAGAATTCAAATTTGGCCCCTGTTACGGGATTCAATTCGACGATATTCTGGTAACAATTTCCCCGAACAATGGCGATCGAGTTGTTTCAGACCTTTCTTTGGGATTTTTCCCATTTCCTAGCAATCGGCAGCATTCTTACCGGCTTCATTACCCTCTTCTTAATGATGTGGAAACTGCACAGTCTCCGATATATCCTCGCCAAGGAGACGAGAAAACTTCACATTGCTTTTATGATGGTTAGGCATCAACTTCCCGCCTAAATACTTATTTTACAGCTCTTATCCTTGGATCAAATTGTAATGGTCGTATTGTTTTTCATAATGGGATCAGTCTATAATATTTTTCCGCAATATGTTGCTGATTTCGTCGTTATGTTCACCTGTCCGATTATTGCTCTATCCGGAGCTTTACAAGGGATAATGAGCCTCATTTTCGTGCCATATCTTCGTGCTGCGTTTGTCCGAATGCTGAAAGGCAAGAAGAAAGGCGGAATTTTGAACGCTGGTCTACCTGGAATACCAAGAAGCCTTTCTATTGGAAAGGGTACTTTTTGAAAATAAATATTTGACTCAAATCTTCTTTTGTGTAACTTGGGCCTTTTCATCACTGGAAGTTCCCGATTACCCAGGAGTTTCCACATCAATACGTCACAAAAATGTGGAGCAGTCTCCTATGCTGGAAATGGAAATTTCTGCTTCAATTGCAAATATCCAATTTTATTTACAAGAGAACGTACGCATTACTAGCCACCGCAAATAAAGAAAATCCCCTTTTGAGTCACAATTTCAGAAGATGAAAAGTCGCCTACGTGCTGGCACATTACTCCTGTCACGCCGTCAATCTTCCGACATTTCTTTGCAGATGTAGTGAAGCAAAAAATCTCTTTATAAGAGGCGCGACACGTGGGTGAGCTTCCATTTTAAACAAGGCACTGTGGTTCGTACTCGCACATCGCCAGCAATGGAGAGTCGTCTCCGATTTCTAGACTACCAATGGGCGCATCTCGCTGTCGCAACTGTTGCCTGTATTCTTGGGGTCATATCCCACCTACTAATCCTAATTTTCACAAGTCGATCAACTAAAAAAGACTGTCAAACTTATCAAATCCTCATTAAATCTTATTCAATTCTAACCATATTTGGATTGTTGACGGGATATCTCTCCGGAGTACGGTATGTTTCCTTGTGAGATCTCTAAAGAAGTAGAATTCTAGAAGGGAAGATGTACCAACTGGTCTTGCCTATATCCCTTATGGACCATCGAGATTCTTATTGCCACCCAGATGGGTAGCTTTACTGGATGCCTTGAACATACAAATTGTGCCAATGATACCAATGCTTCTGGCGACAATGATGGTCTTCCGCGCACTCATTATGTTCAATTTTAAACTCAAAAAGAAAATTGTATATGGCGTTCTCCTGCTCATCTTTTTAATTACTCTACCCATAAATGTAAGGCTGAATTTTTAAAGATAAAATGGCGTTAGAATCGGTCTTTTTGGCTGTGCAGGACCTGAAGCGGTCATGATTAAGAATTACAGATCTCAACGAGCCTAATAAATTATGTTTTCAGGTTATTTTTGTCCGAAACTACATTGCTCTGGAAGCAATTCCATTAGTCAATGTATCCCATTCTCTGTTAGAAGAATTCCATGCTGGTCCCTGTTATGGTGTCCAGTTTGACGAGATCCTGGTATTTTTCTTATTTTTCTGCATATTCCTCCCCATTTCAGGGTCTTCTCTGGAATCTTTCCCATAATCTTGCAATGGCTAGTATTCTAATAGGCTTCATTACCGTATTTCTCATGATGTGGAAGCTTTTCCGGGTAAGGCGAGTGCTAGCTAAACATACAAGAAGACTACACGCAGCTTTTATGATGGCCAGTTGTCATTCTCCTTCTGGCGAACTTTGTTTCAGCTCCTTACCCTCGATCTGCTGATAATCGTTGTATTCTTCTTTATCATGGGTTCAGTGTATAATTTCCTCTCATCACAAATAGCCGATCTCGTGGTAATGTTCACCTGTCCAATATTCGCCTTGTGTGAAGGATTACAAGGTCTAATGAGTATTATTTTTGTACCGTATCTTCGTACTTCGTTTATACGAATGGTGAAAGGAAAACATCTGAGTATTATAGCTTCTGATCATTTGAGAACTTCCGACAACTCACCAAAAACTGTCTCTGCTATTCATACTACTTATCATTGAATAAACTTGCCCACATCGTTGTAAAGAATAGAAAATAGGGGTTTATCTGTTCATAGTTGGACAATAATTAAAGCTAACGAGACAAATATGACGTGTACATGAAAATAATCAGCCAAGCTGATGAACATTCCTCTAATTTTAAAAACAGGATCCCTAATTGCCATTTTAATTGCCCGCCTGACTGCAAAGGCGGCCAAATCTTCGCTGGATATAGGTCGATCCAGATAGAATTCACGAAGACGAAAAGCTGCCTGCTTGTACTTCGAATTTTCTAAATTTTCGTTATTCTTCAGAACTGCAAAAGCGACCTACCTGCTAGGTTTCTGATCTTTTCAGCCAAGATCCCTGCAGTTATATTAGTTTTGAGGAGGAGATCACCAATTCCGGTTTGACAGGCAAATTCTGCATTATGAGGCTGCTCAGCGAAGAGAGGGACGATAAGAATGGGAACAGCTCCACAGATTGACTCCTGCAGACTAAAACACCACCAAAAAAACTGGGAATTATGGGCATATTTCTACCTTTTTAACCCTCCATGGCTGATAAAAACTTTTGTCCTATTATGAGCTATCAATTCCTTCTGAGGAGCCCACTCGGTTATCATAACATGATCACCCAGGTCACAAACTTTACTATAATTTCCTTTGAAAGTGAAGATTACCCTAAAATTTCAATATTCAATAGAAATTGTAATTTGTACCTGTAGTCTCTGAGCAAGTTGAACCCCTTGATGACTTCTTTTATCGTTTGAAGAGGAGCATGGTCCCAATCAGCGTGATTACCAAAAGCAATTAAGATCGTCCCTTTGGATGTTGGGTCCTCTACAAAATCTCGGTATTTTCTAGGAAGAGCGGAAGGGCGAGAACAGAAGAAGCCCACGTGGAGGAGCTGGTTTGATACTGAAAAAGTGTGCATGATTTCCGCTCTGATGCGGGTGACCTACCTGGAGCCGGCCATAAAAGGCTGTTCAATTCCTCAGTCATGTAATAAGAAGACTGCTGAGCCAATTGAGAGATGTGAAAGTCGTATATACCCAGTAATGGGAAAGACTAGAAATTTTACAATTTTGAAAACACTTCACCTTACCTGGACCGCGTCATAATTAGCCACTTTGTCCATCAAATAAAAGTCAACAATTTCTTGAAAAGCAGCGGTTAGCCTTGCATAGAAAGTCTCAATACTGAATTCTTCTCCATTGCGGATAAATTTTGACGGTCGATGGATCAGCGTCCCTCCTAACGAGAGGTGATATCTCATCATGTTCAGCATAACACATGTTGACGTTATTATGAATGGAGTTCCATGATTTTTCTTCTGATATAGAGCGAGAGCATGGGAGGAGACGGTGAAGAGCTCATCGCCAACGACAAGATCCCAGGATGAATTGTAAATGTTAAAAAACTGAAACAAATCGTTAAATCATAGGATTTTCCTACCTTCTTATGATTGTTGTGGTACAGGTAATCAATCGCTCGATCTCCTACCTTCCAGACATCAACATTGTCCCGGGAATCGTATTGATTTCTCCAAATATCCCAGTGAAATGTGCTCTCGGAATAGTCAACTGGAAAGAAATATGAATAGGCGAAGAGACTCTTACATGGAAGCTGAAAATATGTGTTGGTTATGTTAGGAGGATAAGGATAATGGACAGAAGAAAGACCCGTCTCCATGAAGTGGACATTATGGCCATGTTTTTGTACTCTGAAAATTTTAATTTTAAAAAAAAGTCATAGTTTTGTAGTACAGCAAAAAGGTATTAGGTTTGTCGTTCCTCAATGAGAGAGTCGTGGACTGAACGCTAGACAGCTCTTATCTCTCGGCTCACATTATGAAATAAACAAAAATACCGCTCAAATAGTCTTACTGATGAACAATTTTCCTTCTCATTGAATAGTAAGCGGAACAATAATTAGAGAAGAATGGTGGATTAGTTCGCCGCCTTGTTCTCTTACCTTTTCATAAGCGGAAGAATCGAAGAAATATGACTTTTTGAGGAATCCATCATATTTACAATTATGCTCGTAGAATCTACTGTAGAAAAGTGGAAAGTTAGACAAAGAAGAGCCCATTTGAACATATTTACGGGGGCTGTTTACAGACGAGTGGGAGCAAGGCGTAAATAAGATAAGATATGCGTCTACTAGCGCAATTTGTTAGGTGATCTTCGATTCTCCGCTCGTCACCCTATTTTTTATGCGAAAAAGCTCTAAAAGCTATCGTTGGAGACTGTATTCATTTATTTTGCTTGTGGGTCTCGAAGAGAAAATTTGGAGCCCAAAAAATGACCCATCAGATGGAATTCCCTGTCCTGATTAACTTTGAAAACCCGGGTAAATGCTCCCTTTCAGAGATTTTTTTCTCAACATAATGCTGGTTCGAGTACTCTGAAACTTGCTGTTTTCGGGCCAGTTTAGCCGATTATTCAAAAGAGAAAATTCAATAGTTTACCTGACTCACAGGCGGTAAGTAATGCGCATTTGAAAAGACCCGTTCACTGTTTGTTGTTGGTCTTCCCTCCGATAACCCGTATCACGTGTTCGATTTTTGGAGAGAGAAGAAAGACACATTGCCAACAGTGCAATTAGACCCCCTCCTCCAATTTAATGCCGCCTGTCACGTCTCTTTTCTCCCTTTTATTCCTTCTTCCTTCAGTTTATTCCTCTATAAAATGCAATAAATCAGTCCTCCGCGATGGTAGGATTCTGTACAATGGCGGACAAGAGACGTGTGATGTTTGTTCGCAGTTTACTCTCCGTACTCCTGGCCAGACGCCCGTCTATGTCGCCGCTTGTGATGTAGTCTGTCGAGACCAAGGCTCGTTGCCAAGAACTTATTGGAAAGTAGAAGATTTCCCAAAAGAATTGGACTTCTCCAAGAATTATCTACCTTTCATGGTTTATAATTTTGAAGTATCGGGAACTTGCTGTTCGAGAGATAATTGCAACGACTTGGCAAGTAAACAAACACCGCGGGCAACTGCTCCAAGTTATCCCAGCTACCGGTCACATCCAGAAACAAGATCGGTAGGAGTATTGTTCAGCTTGTCATCTATTATCATCGCATTGTATTCTCATTTGTTGTGAAAAAATAATAAATATATTTTAAAAAAGTTGGGGAAGACGATTTTATCGGGCCGTGAAATTTTTCGTCCTGGTGAGACGCAACCAGGCTTGCTGATGGAACTTTTCTTTTTGCTGATAATTGTCACAGGGATTCCCAAGGAATAATTTATCGTGAAGTGTACAGGTTCGGACAGTTATCCCACCACTATCAGCATTTTTATGAGACGTTAAAAGTGCAAATGGAAAAGCATTCAATATTCTAAGCTGTGTATTTGATGTGAATCCAACCTGATCAAAAAACATAATAAAGCTGGCAAAAATATCCAGAAGGTGCATTAGGTATCGTCACAGAGAAGGGCAAATGATCCATGACCCCTCCTATTCCTTCCAAGTTGTAGTCACATAAAGCGCCATCCAGCTCATCCACCCATTTAGATGGATCTGGATCAAAAAATCAAAAAAAAGCGGTTGAAAAGATAAATTGAATTTGCGAAGATTGTTTAAATTTGATGAGAGCCCCTAAAAGTGAATTGACTGTTGTTCTGGGGGTTATCTCTTACCTCAAAGATCTTTGGAAGTAAAGACAGCGGAGGGGGCACCTTTGCAGAGACATCTATTTTCAGCTTTGGCACTTTGCCAAGGTGATTACTCATTATAAATATGACATCATCGCCGTCCAGTTTAAGATTTACTTTTTTCTAAAATTATAATGAAGAAAAGCCGGCAAACGTACCGGCCATTCCCCAAAGAAAATAGCTTTTTGTACTTGCTCTGACATCCATGGTACCCATTTCCCCTTGCTCTGTAACCGTTTGTACTTGCTCGGTAACCGTTTGTACTTGCTCGGTAACCGTTTGTACTTGCTCTGTAACCGTTTGTACTTGCTCGGTAACCGTTTGTACTTGCTCTGTAACCGTTTGTACTTGCTCTGTAACCGTTTGTACTTGCTCGGTAACCGTTTGTACTTGCTCTGTAACCGTTTGTACTTGCTCTGTAACCGTTTGTACTTGCTCGGTAACCGTTTGTACTTGCTCTGTAACCGTTTGTACTTGCTCTGTAACCATTTGTATTTGCTCTGTAACCGTTTGTACTTGCTCTGTAACCGTTTGTACTTGCTCTGTAACCGTTTGTACTTGCTCTGTAACCGTTTGTACTTGCTCGGTAACCGTTTGTACTTGCTCTGTAACCATTTGTATTTGCTCTGTAACCGTTTGTACTTGCTCTGTAACCGTTTGTACTTGCTCTGTAACCGTTTGTACTTGCTCTGTAACCGTTTGTACTTGCTCGGTAACCGTTTGTACTTGCTCGGTAACCGTTTGTACTTGCTCGGTAACCAGTTGTACTTGCTCGGTAACCGTTTGTACTTGCTCTGTAACCGTTTGTACTTGCTCTGTAACCATTTGTATTTGCTCTGTAACCATTTGTACTTGCTCTGTAACCGTTTGTACTTGCTCTGTAACCGTTTGTACTTGCTCGGTAACCGTTTGTACTTGCTCGGTAACCGTTTGTACTTGCTCTGTAACCGTTTGTACTTGCTCTGTAACCATTTGTATTTGCTCTGTAACCGTTTGTACTTGCTCTGTAACCATTTGTACTTGCTCTGTAACCGTTTGTACTTGCTCTGTAACCGTTTGTACTTGCTCTGTAACCGTTTGTACTTGCTCTGTAACCGTTTGTACTTGCTCGGTAACCGTTTGTACTTGCTCTGTAACCGTTTGTACTTGCTCTGTAACCATTTGTACTTGCTCTGTAACCATTTGTACTTGCTCTGTAACCGTTTGTACTTGCTCTGTAACCATTTGTACTTGCTCTGTAACCGTTTGTACTTGCTCTGTAACCGTTTGTACTTGCTCTGTAACCGTTTGTACTTGCTCGGTAACCGTTTGTACTTGCTCGTATACTTGGGCACGAGTCGAGTCAATTCGAGTCAACTCGACTCGAAATGACTCGAAATCCTGACTCGACTCGACTCGAACTCGAAAGTTCGATTTTCTGACTCGACTCGACTCGACTCGAACTCGATTTTCGAATTTTCGACTCGACTCGACTCGACTCGAACTCGAAAGTTCGATTTTCTGACTCGACTCGACTCGACTCGAAGTTTCCAAAATTCGACTCGACTCGACTCGACTCGAACTCGAATGTTCGATTTTCTGACTCGACTCGACTCGACTCGACTCGAAGTTTCCAAAATTCGACTCGACTCGACTCGACTCGAACTCGAAAGTCTATTTTTCTGACTCGACTCGACTCGACTCGAACTCGTCTTTAGATTTCGAGTCGATTTCGAGTCGACGCTGACTCGACTCGAACTCGTTTTTTTCCGAGCCAGTTTAAAACACGCGCGTTAGGCGGCATTGGCGCATTCTTTCAAATTTTCCCCTCTAAATGTGGCCTAAATTTCTTTTGTTTTCTTTTTTCATTGTTCGAGTTGCTATTTTGATTGGTTTTTTAATATGTGTTCACTTGCTTTTATTTTTCATATATGTATTTTCATATATTTATATATTTCAGATGGTTGCACAAATATGGGAGTACTTTAAAAAAGTAAATGGAGAAGCTCAATGCACTCTTTGCAAAGGCCCTACATTGTTTAAACTTCCTGGTGGATCTACATCTAATCTCTTGCGTCACATAAACAAGAAGCATCCGGAAAAATCGAAAGCACTAGCGCCGTCAACATCACTACTTTTCAAAAATCAAAGATCCGATTCAACATTTTCCTCTATGCAGAAAATCGAGTTCGACTCGACTCGACTCGAACTCGATTTTCGAATTTTCGACTCGACTCGACTCGACTCGAACTCGAAAGTTCGATTTTCTGACTCGACTCGACTCGACTCGAAATTTTCAAAATTCGACTCGACTCGACTCGACTCGAACTCGATTTTTTCGACTCGTGCCCAAGTATACTTGCTCGGTAACCGTTTGTACTTGCTCTGTAACCATTGGTACTTGCTCTGTAACCGTTTGTACTTGCTCTGTAACCATTTGTACTTGCTCTGTAACCATTTGTACTTGCTCTGTAACCGTTTGTACTTGCTCGGTAACCGTTTGTACTTGCTCGGTAACCGTTTGTACTTGCTCTGAAACCATTTGTATTTGCTCTGTAACCGTTTGTACTTGCTCTGACATCCATGGTAACCATTGGTACTTGCTCTGTAACCGTTTGTACTTGCTCTGTAACCATTTGTACTTGCTCTGTAACCATTTGTACTTGCTCTGTAACCGTTTGTACTTGCTCTGTAACCGTTTGTACTTGCCCTGTAACCGTTTGTACTTGCTCTGAAACCATTTGTATTTGCTCTGTAACCGTTTGTACTTGCTCTGACATCCATGGTAACCATTTGTACTTGCTCTGTAACCGTTTGTACTTGCTCTGACATCCATGGTAACCGTTTGTACTTGCTCTGTAACCGTTTGTACTTGCTCTGTAACCGTTTGTACTTGCTCTGTAACCGTTTGTACTTGCTCGGTAACCATTGGTACTTGCTCTGT
Organism: Oscheius sp. DF5033; assembly: GCA_964036215.1. Lineage (NCBI taxonomy): Eukaryota > Metazoa > Nematoda > Chromadorea > Rhabditida > Rhabditidae > Oscheius > Oscheius sp. DF5033. The sequence continues at coordinate 4,226,117 of CAXIWN010000002.1, read as the reverse complement.
AACCATTTGTACTTGCTCTGTAACCGTTTGTACTTGCTCGGTAACCATTGGTACTTGCTCTGTAACCATTTGTACTTGCTCTGTAACCATTTGTACTTGCTCTGTAACCGTTTGTACTTGCTCTGTAACCGTTTGTACTTGCTCTGTAACCGTTTGTACTTGCTCGGTAACCGTTTGTACTTGCTCGGTAACCGTTTGTACTTGCTCTGACATCCATGGTAACCATTTGTACTTGCTCTGTAACCGTTTGTACTTGCTCTGACATCCATGGTAACCGTTTGTACTTGCTCGGTAACCATTGGTACTTGCTCTGTAACCGTTTGTACTTGCTCTGTAACCATTTGTACTTGCTCTGTAACCATTTGTACTTGCTCTGTAACCGTTTGTACTTGCTCTGTAACCGTTTGTACTTGCCCTGTAACCGTTTGTACTTGCTCTGAAACCATTTGTATTTGCTCTGTAACCGTTTGTACTTGCTCTGACATCCATGGTAACCATTTGTACTTGCTCTGTAACCGTTTGTACTTGCTCTGACATCCATGGTAACCGTTTGTACTTGCTCTGTAACCGTTTGTACTTGCTCTGTAACCGTTTGTACTTGCTCTGTAACCGTTTGTACTTGCTCGGTAACCATTGGTACTTGCTCTGTAACCATTTGTACTTGCTCTGTAACCGTTTGTACTTGCTCGGTAACCATTGGTACTTGCTCTGTAACCATTTGTACTTGCTCTGTAACCATTTGTACTTGCTCTGTAACCGTTTGTACTTGCTCTGTAACCGTTTGTACTTGCTCTGTAACCGTTTGTACTTGCTCGGTAACCATTGGTACTTGCTCTGTAACCATTTGTACTTGCTCTGTAACCATTTGTACTTGCTCTGTAACCGTTTGTACTTGCTCTGTAACCGTTTGTACTTGCCCTGTAACCGTTTGTACTTGCTCTGAAACCATTTGTATTTGCTCTGTAACCGTTTGTACTTGCTCTGACATCCATGGTAACCGTTTGTACTTGCTCTGTAACCGTTTGTACTTGCTCTGTAACCGTTTGTACTTGCTCTGTAACCGTTTGTACTTGCTCTGTAACCGTTTGTACTTGCTCTGTAACCGTTTGTACTTGCTCTGTAACCGTTTGTACTTGCTCTGTAACCGTTTGTACTTGCTCGGTAACCGTTTGTACTTGCTCTGTAACCATTTGTACTTGCTCTGTAACCGTTTGTACTTGCTCTGTAACCATTTGTACTTGCTCTGTAACCGTTTGTACTTGCTCTGTAACCGTTTGTACTTGCTCTGTAACCGTTTGTACTTGCTCTGTAACCGTTTGTACTTGCTCTGTAACCGTTTGTACTTGCTCTGTAACCGTTTGTACTTGCTCTGTAACCGTTTGTACTTGCTCTGTAACCGTTTGTACTTGCTCGGTAACCGTTTGTACTTGCTCTGTAACCATTTGTACTTGCTCTGTAACCGTTTGTACTTGCTCTGTAACCATTTGTACTTGCTCTGTAACCGTTTGTACTTGCTCTGTAACCATTTGTATTTGCTCTGTAACCGTTTGTACTTGCTCTGTAACCGTTTGTACTTGCTCTGTAACCGTTTGTACTTGCTCTGTAACCGTTTGTACTTGCTCTGTAACCATTTGTATTTGCTCTGTAACCGTTTGTACTTGCTCTGTAACCATTTGTATTTGCTCTGTAACCGTTTGTACTTGCTCTGTAACCGTTTGTACTTGCTCTGTAACCATTTGTATTTGCTCTGTAACCGTTTGTACTTGCTCTGTAACCGTTTGTACTTGCTCTGTAACCGTTTGTACTTGCTCTGTAACCATTTGTATTTGCTCTGTAACCGTTTGTACTTGCTCGGTAACCGTTTGTACTTGCTCTGTAACCGTTTGTACTTGCTCTGTAACCGTTTGTACTTGCTCTGTAACCATTTGTATTTGCTCTGTAACCGTTTGTACTTGCTCTGTAACCATTTGTATTTGCTCTGTAACCGTTTGTACTTGCTCTGTAACCATTTGTATTTGCTCTGTAACCGTTTGTACTTGCTCTGTAACCATTTGTATTTGCTCTGTAACCGTTTGTACTTGCTCTGTAACCGTTTGTACTTGCTCTGTAACCATTTGTATTTGCTCTGTAACCGTTTGTACTTGCTCGGTAACCGTTTGTACTTGCTCTGTAACCATTTGTACTTGCTCTGTAACCATTTGTACTTGCTCTGTAACCGTTTGTACTTGCTCTGTAACCGTTTGTATTTGCTCTGTAACCGTTTGTACTTGCTCTGTAACCATTTGTACTTGCTCGGTAACCGTTTGTACTTGCTCTGTAACCGTTTGTACTTGCTCTGTAACCATTTGTATTTGCTCTGTAACCGTTTGTACTTGCTCTGTAACCATTTGTATTTGCTCTGTAACCGTTTGTACTTGCTCTGTAACCGTTTGTACTTGCTCTGTAACCGTTTGTACTTGCTCTGTAACCGTTTGTACTTGCTCGGTAACCATTGGTACTTGCTCTGTAACCATTTGTACTTGCTCTGTAACCGTTTGTACTTGCTCGGTAACCATTGGTACTTGCTCTGTAACCGTTTGTACTTGCTCTGTAACCATTTGTACTTGCTCTGTAACCATTTGTACTTGCTCTGTAACCGTTTTTACTTGCTCTGTAACCGTTTGTACTTGCCCTGTAACCGTTTGTACTTGCTCTGAAACCATTTGTATTTGCTCTGTAACCGTTTGTACTTGCTCTGACATCCATGGTAACCATTTGTACTTGCTCTGTAACCGTTTGTACTTGCTCTGACATCCATGGTAACCGTTTGTACTTGCTCTGTAACCGTTTGTACTTGCTCTGTAACCGTTTGTACTTGCTCTGTAACCGTTTGTACTTGCTCTGTAACCGTTTGTACTTGCTCTGTAACCGTTTGTACTTGCTCTGTAACCGTTTGTACTTGCTCTGTAACCGTTTGTACTTGCTCGGTAACCGTTTGTACTTGCTCTGTAACCATTTGTACTTGCTCTGTAACCGTTTGTACTTGCTCTGTAACCATTTGTACTTGCTCTGTAACCGTTTGTACTTGCTCTGTAACCATTTGTATTTGCTCTGTAACCGTTTGTACTTGCTCTGTAACCGTTTGTACTTGCTCTGTAACCGTTTGTACTTGCTCTGTAACCGTTTGTACTTGCTCTGTAACCATTTGTATTTGCTCTGTAACCGTTTGTACTTGCTCTGTAACCATTTGTATTTGCTCTGTAACCGTTTGTACTTGCTCTGTAACCGTTTGTACTTGCTCTGTAACCATTTGTATTTGCTCTGTAACCGTTTGTACTTGCTCTGTAACCGTTTGTACTTGCTCTGTAACCGTTTGTACTTGCTCTGTAACCATTTGTATTTGCTCTGTAACCGTTTGTACTTGCTCGGTAACCGTTTGTACTTGCTCTGTAACCGTTTGTACTTGCTCTGTAACCATTTGTATTTGCTCTGTAACCGTTTGTACTTGCTCTGTAACCGTTTGTACTTGCTCTGTAACCATTTGTATTTGCTCTGTAACCGTTTGTACTTGCTCTGTAACCATTTGTATTTGCTCTGTAACCGTTTGTACTTGCTCTGTAACCGTTTGTACTTGCTCTGTAACCGTTTGTACTTGCTCTGTAACCGTTTGTACTTGCTCTGTAACCGTTTGTATTTGCTCTGTAACCGTTTGTACTTGCTCTGTAACCGTTTGTACTTGCTCTGTAACCATTTGTATTTGCTCTGTAACCGTTTGTACTTGCTCTGTAACCGTTTGTACTTGCTCTGTAACCGTTTGTACTTGCTCTGTAACCATTTGTATTTGCTCTGTAACCGTTTGTACTTGCTCTGTAACCGTTTGTACTTGCTCTGTAACCGTTTGTACTTGCTCTGTAACCATTTGTATTTGCTCTGTAACCGTTTGTACTTGCTCTGTAACCATTTGTATTTGCTCTGTAACCGTTTGTACTTGCTCTGTAACCGTTTGTACTTGCTCTGTAACCGTTTGTACTTGCTCTGTAACCATTTGTATTTGCTCTGTAACCGTTTGTACTTGCTCTGTAACCGTTTGTACTTGCTCTGTAACTGTTTGTACTTGCTGATGTTGCTCGGGTTACCCTGGATGTCAATAGTTAGTGCAAGTGATTACTGAGGAGGTACGGTACACCAGTAAGTGCAGTGGACATTTTAAAGAGTACGAAAAACAGTAATTTATTGTGTGATCATTTGGTATGTACAGACAGTTATGCGGGTAAATTGTTTCTACCAGTTAGTCGGTGTCCATGCCGTTGCCGCCGCCCATACCTGGCATTCCCATGGATCCACCTCCGCCTAACATTTTCATGAGCATCTCCCTGAGTCCGTCGAATCCTTGGAATCCATTGCCACCTCCTCCAAATCCATTTCTGCCGGCACATCCTCGGCCTGATCGTGTGCCGCGGGAGGATTTTCCGCGGTTTCCACGAGTTTTTCGGGACTCCCCATGTCCGCTTTCTCCCATTCCAGCTTGGCGTTTTTCTCGGCCATCGTCTGATGCTTCTTCGTTATCTTTTAGGCAAGGAGCATCCATTGTACTCTTTACTGCGGCTTCTTCTTCTGGTGCTTCGACAGCTTCGATGTCATCTCGGGCTGCTATCTCTTCTTGTTCAGCCACGCTGACCAACAGAATAGGAAGAAGAAGAAGAGTGAAGTAGTTCATCGAGCTGATGGATGCTCCTCCTTTAGTTTTGTCGCTTTTATAGCTAGCAGGTGAGTCGTGGCCTCTATTGTTAGTGTAATATATCCACAATTGCTTGTTCTCTGATACTGCTAACCAAATAAAATAAGGTCAACAGAGGCCGTATTACTTTTCGGATGTGGAGGCAATTTGTTTAAATTTTGGTCGAAAAGCGAGAATCGTACAAAATCCTAACAATGAAACTAAAAATAGGTCTGATCTACAGTCTCTGGCACTTTCCATCGCATAGGCCACGCATGTAGTCAATACAAAAGTGCAGAGGAATAAATCTACGAGTGTGAAATGAACAGACGTAATGTACGGATTACTCTCACACTACGAGGCATTCGGGTGAATAAAAATAAAGAATTCCCTGTTTTCCGACTCATTCAGTCTCCTTTTAAAATTCAAAGGTGAATTCTTTTAAAAAGGCTTTTGTTTTTTCATTTAATCGCAGCCATTCGCTGTCTGATCTCGAAGTCTGAAATTGAGGATGAAGAAGTGTGATGGACCTTCGACATGGCCAAGTTTCAAGGTAACGGCGTTCATACGACAAAGAGACGCGCTAATTTTCTGGATGGTTCTATGGGTTGTCAGAGATCATTTTGTAGATCATTTTGTGCAACAGATCCTGGTCATGACCAAAGTGAACATAAACTTCTACCTGTATTCTTATTCTCAAAAATGGGCAATGAGCGTTCCTAACAACTTTTTCACGATCCAGTTATACTCAATTAGCTCCGTTGACTCATTTTTCTCCGTTTCCCCCACTTTCTTCAAATTGTTATTTTTTCTATGCACTCTCACCCTTCTTTTTCCTTGTTCTAATTGATGTTTCTTCCTTTTTCCGCACATCCTAATTATGAAAATTGGAGTAGAGGGGATCAAAATTTAGTATTCCTAAAACATCGCAGCAAATATCTCAAAGATCTGACGTTGCATCTTTATTAGATCCTCCTCTCTCGCGTTTCGAGCCTAAAATGAGTCAAAGGTCACCCTAATGTTATAAAATTCAGTGCCCGAAGGGCATCTTTATCCACTCATTCCTTTAGTTTTGAATAAGAAAGGAGTGGGAATCGGAACTTTTTGAGCTTTCAACATTCCTCCAACTTTTTAAGCGCCAGAATAATTTTTCTAAAGACAAATCTGGCCAACAAAGGCCAGCGGTCACGTTGGTTTCGCCGCCCACCCAGTAGTAATAGGTCCGTGTTATTAATAATCTTGGGAATATGATGTCGCCCATTGTATTGTGATGGCGTTGCTTTGCAGCTTTGACCGGAATGCGCACTAACACAATCCTAAAGATATTTGGGGATCTTTTTAGGCCTCGCGAAGTGTTTCTGTTTTTCATAGCCACCGTGTATTGGGCCACGGCTGCCCGTCTCAGAGTTTGGAAGGATTATAAACCTTGGTATTCCTACGGTAGCCCAAAAAAATATTCCACCTGTCGCGTTCCTCATAGTTAACACTTTTCAATCGTCACGTCATTCACCTGCCCCGTCATAGAATCCCCGATTGTTCGCTGGTCGTGCTTCTTGTTTTTAAAATTTTTTTATTCGTATCAAAATGTTTCCTTCTCGAGAAAAAAAAACTTCCATTCCTTGGTGTATATAAGCCTGCGATCTACCATATTCTCCAGTCGCACATTTTACCACGCCTTCTTCTTCCTGTGAAGGGAACATGGGGATTTATTTATAAGGAAAGCAATCTCGTCATCTGGAGCAAAACAAAGGTTGAAGGGAGCTCTTTTACCATTTTCTGAACAAAAACTTCCTCAGTTCAAACATCCCAGAAATTTGTCTCATTTTCACCTGTTCTCGTATATTTTTCAAATTTTAACCTTTCCCGCCTTTCAGATGAAGGTGCATTCTGTTTACCACGAGGTCTTCATCTACACTACGACCGCCTTGTCCATTTTCTTCAACGGCTTTCTCCTTCTGGCAATCAAATACTCCTCCAGTTCCTATATCGGAAAATATCGCTATCTCTCAATGCTTCTGTGCTTTTTTAATATTTTCTATTCACTTCTTCAAGGATGGTTGATGCAAGTGAGTACAGCATGGAAATTGATATGAAATTTCAGATCATCGATGTTTATGACAATTCCTTTATTGTCATTTCCCCTTTGCCTTATTTACCAATTTTGGCTGGACGGATAGTCTCTGCTCTGTTTGCCGCCTGCTTTGCACAGTCTCTCTGCCTTTTTGCGTTACATTTCATCTACAGATATGTCTTCACCGTCAAGTGAGTTTCCACCTACCGTAATTATCCGTCTTCTTTTTCCCACGATTTTTTGAGGTTACTTTCTTTTAACCCGGAAATCCATTCAAAAAGACCGTAGGTCATAGCATAATATGCTTCCACTTTGATCATTTATTAGGCAGAAAAAATGGTAATAGTTAAGTTTTCCGCTAACTATCAATTACCAGGGTCTCATTTCCGAGTATGGGGATTTCCTAGAGCAATAAAGAAGTGAACAGGTAGATCTCTTGTCAATAGGAGACGGGAGGATATACAATGTTATTAGGAAAATGTAACGATGTTAGGCAATGGTAGCCAGACGGGTAATCAAAGACCGGGAAAATAAGGAAACTGCCAGAGGTTTGACTGGCTCACAGGCCGAGAGGACCGCCATTTTATGACACAAACACATGATCTCGGGTTACTTTTTGGTGCCTTGATGAACTTTCGCATTCAGCATTTTGACTAGAATTTCTCAAATTGCTGTCAAAGAGTCTCAAAGAGGGCACAGCTGCCTTTGCCCGCAAAAAAATGGCGGGGAAATACCCTTATTCGGTAGTTTTTGGTATATAAACCTCTTTAGAACGGAATATCGATGGATATTCGACAGTAAAAAGACCATCTGCTACATGATCTTGTTCAACTGCTTCGTGGTCATCGACTATTTCTTTGTCTGCTTCTACAATTTCGAAAAATCTGACATAAAAGACCAGCACTGGAAGCAGTGGATCTCTGAACATTATCAAAAAATAAATGTCACAGCCTATGGCTATATTTCCGCGTTTCTCAAGGTAAACTACTCTTTTGATACCAGGAATAGACAAAATTACAGTCAGGTGATGATTACCAGACGGGTGACTTAATTGGATTACTAAACGTCAGTATCGTAATTGGATCAACTTTTGCAGTTTTACCATATTGTGCAATAAGTAAGTACAAGACAAAGAATAGCAATGACAATTGCAGGTATTTATAAGAAATTGGCAGCTGTAGAAGTATTGAGCGATAGATTGAAAGTACAACAGATGAAACTGTTCAAGGTTCTTCTACTCCAGGTACGGGTGGAATATTTATCAAGGATAGACGGTTCTCCAAATGCAGCCCGAAAATTACTGAATTATGTGTCCATAGTCGATCCAGGAATTGGCACAAACGCGTCCTGTACATTTTTATCCACCACAGGCGCGGCTGGCCGAAATATTCTTATAAATTTTGCAATCATGTCTCCTTTTCGTATTGGTTCAAAAATCTGGGGCCATTGATCAAAAGTACCATGGGTATTTTCATCTCATGCGAGCATGACCTGATCTCTTGTTCTAGCTCAAAGTGGGAAAATTCCACACCTCTACCACAATTCCCAGCTGATCTGTTTCTTTTTCATCATGACGACAATTATCACCGTATAGAGCAAAAAATAGCAATCCTTTGAAATAAAAAATTTTCAGACAGTTCTGGCAATGGTTTTCACGTTCATCCCCTCTTCTGCAATAATCATTGGGACTGTGGTCTCTAAACAGCCAGGTACTCGACTTTTCAACGTCATCTAACTCATTTCCAGGTCTCGGAGAGACAGTTGTCCTTCTCCTTACCGTATTCTCCGTTTTGGATCCATTAATTCTCCTCTATTTTGTTGGCTGCTATCGTAGTGCCGTCAAACAAGCCCTGCACTTCAAATTTCCCACAAAAGAAGTCTCGACAGTAACGGCGCCTGTTCATCTGCAGACTGCCGCCAAAAATGTTAGGAATATTATCCACGTCAGGCGGGCTTCCCGCTCAGCTCCTAGATGACCCAGAAAATAAAGCTTTATTATCCTGATTTCTTTAGAAGTTAGGCTTCTTCTTGCAGACATATTTGCGCATCTGGACATCGCATTCAGTATTAGCCCATTCTCCTTTTTCATTCTTTGTGGAAAAGGTTGTCTTTAGCTCGTCTTGCATCAGCTGAAAAATCCTTTAATGAAAATAGTAGTCTATCTCTATCGCCAAAGGGTTGGGTTCTTATCACGGGAAAAAGGAAGGGCCACGTTGTTACCGCGTCGGTAAAAGATGGCAATTATCAGCCAATGTATTTTGACCAGGTGGTGAACTTTATGATTTAGTTGAAGGAACACTCAAAAGATAATAGAAAGCGGAACAAAATATCATTCAATTTTCAGAAAAACATTTGGGAAATATCCAAAGTTTCATGGAAATGAACAGTTTCTTACAGAAATTGGTAGTTTTTTGGGTAAAGGGCAGGTAGAAAAGCCAAGGCCCGTTGTTTATGCGTTTTAAACAAAATTTTAATACCGACCTCAGTGCAATCCTTCTTGCTAACTTTGCTTGGATCCCCTTTTCTCCAATATTGATAAGCATTGACCGAACCATCAGTCCATTTCCAGTTGTTTCCAACAAAATGGAGACCAATCCAGGTCATTCCATCATCATTTTGCTTTTGTCCGGATTCTGTCAAGGCTAAAAATTGTATAAATTTGACTGGGAAGTAGAGGAATTACAAGCAATGAAGGTATTCTCAAAGGCATTGTGAACCGAGGCCAGATGTCCTCCAAGAGAGACACAATTGGCTTCAGCAGCGTCGAAGTTCAACTTGTCTCCGGCCTTAAAATTTTTTGTTTTTGGGGAATTCAACCTTCTCAGGACCAATATCTTTTAAAGAAAACTTACGTAGTAGCAAGAATTGGTCATTTGATAATAAATCCAAAGGAGGTCACACTGTGAAGTGCCGGCGATTCCACCATTGGCAAGGAGAACCTCCCCAGGTTTGAGAACCGTCTGCTGGAGGACAAATGCCGATCCAGCAGCCAAGAAAGCCAGGCACAAAACGATTGCTTTCATGCTGGAGAATAATTGTTATTTAGGAGAGAAGGATCTTTTATGGGCTAACACCCGGATGGAAATCAAATGAGACTGTTCCTGTAATCTTCGTCTTATCGAGAGAGGCAAGAACAGGAGCACATGCACACAACCGGGTGTTGTCCTTTGATTTTAGGCAGCGGTGGCTACATTGACGTCAGTAGAAATCACAATATTCACAGGACCGTCAACAAAACGAATTTATTTTTACTAAAGCTGATAGGGAAAAGGTGGCTGATGACGCGTCGACGACCGACATCCGCCTCATCAACTTCAGCATGGCCTCGGAAAATCATACCAAAACAAGCGAGATCTCAATCAACAGTTGACAGGAAGAGAGTAGTCCTAACAAGAATAAGTATTGTCAACTTCCTATAAAAGCAGCTTCTTCCACTAGCCAGTCATTTGATTGAATCTTCTCATCGTGTGCGGTTATGAATCGTAGGAAGGCATCTATGGGCCCGTCTCCAAAAGATCAACGGAAGAATAGCCAAGCAGAAATCAATGGAGTCAAAGGGAAGAGAAAGAAGCCGTCTGGTAGTTTCGAAGCCACGACAGCGATGAACCTCCCAAAACCTGAATTGGCAAAGAAAGAAGAAGATGCAAAAAAGAAGCCAGTGACTACTTCTGTTGAAGAGCCGAAAAAGAAACCAGCTGCTACTTCTACTGAAGATGCAAAAAAGAAGCCAGCTGCTACTTCTGTTGAAGACGCAAAAAAGAAACCAGCGAAGCCAAACCAACCGGGCAAACCACAGGAAGGAGATGGAATCATGAAGAAAATGTTTGGACGTTTTAAAGGAAAAGGCAAATCGAAGAATTTAAAGAATAGAACGAAAGAAGGCGACAAATCGACGATCGAAGAAGCTCCGTCAAAAGCACCCAGCAAGCAGATGGACGTCAAGCCCAAACAGGAAACCTCAAAGGCGGAAATGGACGAGAAAAAAGAAGACAAAAAAGACGAAGGCGAGAAAAAGGACGGTGGGAAAGAAGAGAAGGTGTCGCTGGTCGAATTGTACGAGGGAGATGTCCTGATGGGGCAGAAGAACATCGGATGGAAGATAGTGCGCGAATTGGGAAAAGGTGGATTCGGTAAAGTACACGAGGTCTACAATGAAACAGTTCGTGGTGGGACCCATCTGGCATGCAAAACGGAACCCAAGAATGAAGCCGTGGGAAAGAAGACCAGGCTCCGATTGAAGATTGAAATCGACGCATTGTTGGCCATTTACAAATCGAAGAAGGACAAAGTTCGACATTTTGTCGAGCTGATTGATTATGGAAAAGACAAAGAACGCGGGCTGAAATACATTGTGATGACGATGTTGGGACCGAGTTTGTGCGATTTGCGAAAGAAAATCTTCGATAATAAGGACTTCCCCAGGCCCACGGGGATCTTTGTCGCCCAGCAGGTGACCCTTGAAAAATGTAAATTTAATGGATTTTTTTAGACCTTCGAGGCTCTTCAACATTTCCACGAGATTGGATTCATCCATCGCGACGTCAAGCCACAAAATTATGCCGTTGGACGTGACGCCTACGAGACGACCATCTATCTCTACGACTTTGGATTGTCCCGCCGACTGTACGAGAGTGACGGGAAGACACATCGAAAGCCGCGAGAAAATGGAAAAGTCAGATTCTGTGGAACGCTTCGATACGCGTCGGTTCGAGCTCATGAGAAATGTGAGCAATCAAGAAAGGACGACATTGAGTCGTGGATTTACATGATGTATGATCTATTTGACCATGAGAAAGGACTCCGATGGAAACAGTGCAAAGTGGAAGAAAACCAGAGATTTTTGGAAATGAAGAAGAAATTCATCGGATTGTTGGATTGTTCGCCAGAAGAGAAAGTTTTGTATTCTAGTGCCATGGTGCCGGATGGATTTGAGGAATTTAAAGAATTTGTACGACAACTGGAATTCGAATCACAGCCACCATATGAGAAATTCCAGGAGACAATGAGCAAAGCTGCCACACTCTACAAAGTAGCCGCCAATAAATGTGAATGGGTTGGATTGAATTTTGATGCTGCAAAAGAAGAGAAACAACAGGAACCCAGCAATGGCGTACAGCAACAGGGATCCATCACTCTTTGAAGAACTCCCAAAAACATCAATTTTCTGTATACACTGAGGGCTAATAAAACTGGTCTTCAAACGTGGTTCTTTTTATTGTTTTTAAAATTGATTCTTTGGGCGGGTTTCGATCCATTCCTTGATTACAGGAATGCCATGAACTTTCTGAATCAAAGCTTCAACCTCCGGAAATCCGTCAGTAACTTGCGGATAGAAATTTTTCATAATTGAAATATGTTCAACTACGATGAGATCAGCAAATGTCAGACCGTCGCCGACGAGAAAACCTTGAAAAGGGCACATTTTTATCGGTGGACGAACCTTACCAGATGGATTTTTCTTCAAATATTTGGTCAAATAACCAAAGAATTTATCCCTAGCTGGGATAAAGAGCTCCTTCTTGGCTTTTTCCTCTTTTTCAGAACCCAAAGGGATCAGATCCATGGCCGAATAGAAATATGGTCGAATTTCTTCGTAATAATCTTTGAATTGGTCAGCTAAACCGTCGACCAGCGCCTCTTCGATTGGAGTTTTTCCCGTGTGGCCCGTTGTCTTTGCCACATAACGAGTAATCGCGATAGATTCAGGAATTTGTTGGCCATCGACTTCTAGCACAGGAACTCGTCCAAATGGCATTTCTATTTAGAAAAAAAATAAAATCAAAAATAACAAGGGCTTACTTTCTTTGTATTCAGGCCATTCTTCATCACTAATCCGAATATCTTCAAAAGGAATATTACCCAATTTGAATAATTGACGGATGACGTCTCCAAAGCCACGACAATCGAAATAATAGAGCTTGTATTCGGGCATAACTGTGGAAAATGGGAACGGGGAGAGAGCGGCGCTGCTGTTTATATGAGCGAGTTGCCGTGGCAATCGAAGGAGATCAAAAGCACACGAGACCATAGATCACGGGGAATTGTCAGCACACTTGCTGGGAAAAAAAATCTCGATAATGTTTGAAAATTTCCAAGTTTCGTCTTTTTCAGCGCTATTTATGTGAAAAATTCGAGAATATTTTCTACACCGCCTTCTACTTTGATAATTTATTTAGCGTACATTTACTAATCGTATCAAGCTTGAAAACGTGAAAAATAATAGGAAAATAAAATTAGGACAAGTTTTTGGGGCGAGTTTCAATCCATTTCTTGATTTCCGGAATATTTTGCACTTTCTGGATCAGAGCTTCAACTTCCGGGAAACCTTCAGTAATTCCCGGATAATAATGTTTGACAATTGAAATATGTTCAACTATTATGAGATCAGCGAAGGTGACACCACTGCCAACAAGGAAACCTAACAAAGGGCGGTTTTTTAAGGGAAAAAGGGCCTTACCAGATGAATTTTTCTTCAGATAGTTGGCCAAATAGCCGAAGAACTTATCCCGAGCAGGGATTAGAACTTCTTTCTTGACTTTTTCCAGCTCCTCGGGGCTTTTGGGGAATACTCCTATGACCGCATAATAATATGGCTTGATCTCCACGTAGTAATCTTTGAATTGATCAGCCAACGCGTCGACAAGAGCTTCTTCCAGGGGAGTTTTTCCAGCATGGCCTGTTTTTCTGGCTACATAACGGGCAATAGCCAGCGACTGGGGGATCTGATGTCCGTCGACTTCAAGCACTGGGGTTTGCCCAAAGGGCATTTCTATTTAATAAATAAATTAATAAAAATAACCAGGGCTTACTATCTTTGTATTGTGGCCATTGCTCGTTGTTAAATCGAATATCCTCAAAAGGAATATTACCCAATTTGAACAGTTGACGGGTAACGTCTCCCAAACCACGGGCATCAAAATAATAGAACTTGTATTCGGGCATGGTTGTGGGAAAAGAAGTGAGTGCCCCTGGACCGATGCTATTTATGTGAGGGAGTTGTCAGCATTGCGTGGAAATTGCATGAGATAAAGACTGCCCACGATCATAGAACACAGCGAATTGTCAGCATAGCGGCAGGTAAACAACTCGACTCTAATTGTACAAGTTCGCGGCGCTGTTGCCGGTAAATTTAATCCAATTTTGTAAAGAATTCTTCTGCAATAAAATTTATTGGAATGTAATAAGCACAATAGTTTAAAAAGTATACCAACAATGGAAAATAGTCTAAGCGATACGATAAATTATATGCAATCCTGAATCCGTATCGACAATGCCGCTCATCTCACCAACATCTAAAGCAAATGCTGCATCTTCAAAGGCTTGTTGCATTTGTCTTCTACCAAACATCTAAAATATTTTATTTTTCAGAAGTAAAAAGAGCTTACTCCAAGATCTCCATAACTTTTAGCCGAACTGCAATCACTATATTCTTTTGCCAGCTTTTTAAATGTCTCATATGGATTACTCGACTCTTTGATCTGTTGAATGTATTCTGAAAAACAGCAAAAATAAGTGCATTTGATACGAAAGCGAACGTTCTAGAATATGACGAGCATCCTCCTTTGAACGGGTAATATTATCAGATCGCCAACTTGCTGGTCGACGGCTACCTGCATGTTTTACTAAAAGATGAGCGCATTGTACTTCATTGAGATCATATCCCTGAAAATAACGTAATAAAAATAGAAAAAAACAGCTTACTTTAACGAAAGCTTGCTCAGTTGGACGATCCCATTGGCTTCTTCCAGTAGCCATATTGAAATAGTAAGCCTTGTCTAAAAATGAAATTGTAGAAACTGAAATAGATTAGAAAACTAACTATTGGTTCGGCTCATTCTCTTTTCCCATCCTGCTGGTAGATCGCCTTCTTCTGACATCTTGTCACTAACTGAAAAAAATACATCTATCAAGAAGAACAACTTGAGAAGCAGCGAAAATTGAAGAGAAAACGAATGAACAAAAAGCAAGTAAAATTAAGCAACTAAACGTAATCACAGCAAAAGAAACACAGTTTCCCTATGTATGGCATCGAATGTATTGGTTTCTAAACGTGCATGTCAACAAAACGAACCCAACAACATTTTTCCACTGCAATTTCACCAACGCTTTCCATTTTTGGCATGAGAACGACTTCTTTTTCATTATTTTCATGTTGCTCGCATTTTCCAGTTCACGGAACGTACGCATTTTCGAAATTCACGATTTCCAGCTTGTGTACAATTCATTTCATTTGCTTTTTTTGTTGTTTTCATTCTGCTCTCACTGTTGCTCTTGCTTTTATTAGAAAATAATAATACTACTAATTTCAGTTACTTTTCAAATGGGAAAAGATCGTAAACGTTCACGCAGTAGAGACAGAGATAGGAAAAGAAGCCGGTTTGTCTTTTCTTACATTTTCAAGTTGATTTAGCTCATATTTTTACAATTTCAGTATAAACTAGCGTTTTTCAGATCCAGATCACCTAAAAGAGACAGAAAACGATCTCGTTCTCGCGATAAGGATAGACGGAAAAAGTAGGCTATGATTATTTTTGTTGCTAAACGTTTCTTTTTACTATTTATAAGCTGCTTATCTTTTTTTTGCTATAATAACACAATTTTTTTATTTTTAGAGAGAGATCTCCACGTAGAAGTCGTTCTCGTTCCCCAAGAAGAGCCGAACGTCGGCGATCTCGCTCACGGGACAGAAGACGAGATGACAAAGATCGACGCGACGTTGATTATGATCGAAAGAAGGAAGAGGAAAGAGCCGCTGCAGAAGAAGAGAAGCAAAAAAATGCCGAGAAAGAAAAAGAACAACGTGAATTAGAGAAAAAGATCGAAGAGCGTCGTGCTAAAGTAGCCGAGTGGAGAGAAAGACAACGAAGGCTAAAATTAGAAAGCGGTGTAGTGGAAGCAGCTCCTGAAGAAGAAGAGAAAAAGGTTTGTTATAATTTTTACTCGTAACTTGATAAAATTCCAGAAAGAGGAAGTAGCAGCAGAACCATCATCAGAAGCAGCAACTGCAAAACCATGGAGTTTAGAAGACGAGGATGATGATGATGAAACAACACCAGCCGCAGCAGAAACAACTGAAAATGGAACAGTAGAGAAAAATGGTGTTGTAAAGTGAGTCTTTATAATTTTTCTTATAATTTGATATTTTTCAGAGCCGAAGAGAAAATGGAAGTTGACGAAGAAGTAGATCCACTGGACGCGTTTATGGATGAAGTTGCACAGAAAATGAAGAAAAGCCGTCCAGCTACTGCGCGTATTGTTACAATTAACACAGCTCCAACAGAAGAGAAAAATAAAGGAGAAATTCTCGAAAATGAAGGACGAGCTGAAGTTGTAATTGATGACATCGATCTAGAAACGGTTGGTTGCATTTTTCTTGATTTATAAGCTATTTTCCTTTTAGGCTGCACAAAGTCTTTGCCATAAAGCACGTTTATTAAATGAAGCGGATCATACAAGAATTTATTATCGTCCTTTCACGAAAAATTTCTATGTTGAGGTGACTCTATTTATTACAAAATTTTCATTATCTTTGTTTTTTAGTCACAAGAAATTGCTAAAATGACAAAGAACGAAGTGAAAGCTCTACGTAAACAACTTGATGATATTCGAATTAAAGGAAAAGGAACGCTGCCGAAGCCAATAAAAACGTGGGCACAATGTGGTTGCAGTCGAGTTATTTTGAATCAGTTGAAAAAGCTTGGATATGAAAAACCGACTCCTATTCAAGCGCAAGCCATTCCTGCTGTAATGGCTGGTTAGTTATTTTAATTTTATTTTATATGATATTTTTCAGGTCGTGATGTTATTGGAATTGCCCAAACTGGTAGTGGAAAAACGTTAGCTTTCCTTCTTCCAATGTTCCGCCATATTATGGATCAAGATCCGTTGGAAGATATGGATGGTCCTATTGGTAAAGATTTAAATTTCTATTCATCTCTGTTTTTTTAGCTCTGATTATGGCACCTACACGTGAATTATGTATGCAAACATGGAAAGAAGCTAATAAATTTGCTAAGGTTAGTTATTGAAACGAGTATTCATATCCCGCATGCAGTAGGACAACGAGTGTACTTCACAATGTGTTCTTCAGCGCGCGGTTTAAAAGTTGGTTTGCCTTTGGCATAATCATGTTCAGTTTTTAAAACCGGTTTTTTAAACATTTATATCTGCAGGTGCTGAATCTTCGAGTAGTCTGCGCATACGGAGGCGTTGGAATTTCAGAACAAATTGCTGACTTGAAAAGAGGAGCTGAAATTATTGTCGCAACACCAGGAAGATTTATTGATCTATTGGTTTCTAATAATGGTATGTTTTTTTAAAAGTTTCTTTATAATTTTATTTTTCAGGAAGAGTTACAAATCTTCGTCGAGTTACCTATCTTGTTCTTGATGAAGCCGATCGAATGTTTGATATGGGATTTGAACCACAGGTTTGCTTTTGGCTTGATAATAAATTTGGGAACATTTAGGTAATGAAAATTATTAGCAATATAAGACCTGATCGTCAAACAGTTCTCTTCTCTGCAACATTTCCACGTATTATGGAAGCTCTAGCCCAAAAAGTACTACAGGAGCCAGTAGAAATTTTAGTTGGAGGAAAAAGCGTGGTCTGTGCTGATGTTACACAAAATGTTGTTATTTGTGAAGAACATCAAAAAGCCCTTAAATTGCTGGAATTACTTGGAATTTATTATGAAATGGGAAATACTATTGTCTTTGTGGACCGGCAAGAAAAGGTTTGCTTTATTTTCTATATATTTGTATGTATTATATTTATAGGCCGATGAAATTTGTGGAATGTTACTTGCCAGCCATTATGCTTGCGCTCCTCTTCATGGTGGAATTGATCAAGCTGATCGTGATTCCAATATAGTTGATTTTAAAAATGGCAGCGTTAAAATTCTTGTCAGCCTGCTTCTTTACAATTTATTTTTATCTTTTTAGGTAGCTACATCAGTCGCTGCACGTGGCCTTGATGTTAAAAATCTTTTGCTTGTGGTTAATTACGATTGTCCAAATCATTATGAAGATTATGTACATAGATGTGGAAGAACTGGTCGTGCTGGAAATAAAGGCTACGCTTATACTTTCGTCCTTCCAGTTCGTAAGTTACTTTGTCTTTATTTTTCAGATTTATTTGTTCCAGATCAGGAAAAAATGGCCGGTGAAATTTGCCGAGCGTTTGAAACTGCCGGAGCCAAGCCGCCACCAGAATTAAAAGCCATGTTTGATAAATTCGTAGCCGAAATGAAAGAACAAGGAAAAGAAGTTCATCTTGGTGGTGATAAAGGTTTCAAAGGCAGCGGTTATAAACATGATGATGAAGAAGCTGAATCTGAAGCTAGTAAAAAGATGATGAGTCGATTGGTATGTTTTATTTTTATTAAGAATTTTAATTGTTATTTGTAGATATTGAATATTGAACATGGCCAAGCTGACGATGATGAACTGGAAGAACAGCTGACAAGTATGCTCAAAACGAAACGAGTAACAAGTGGAGGACCGAAAAAAGAACGAATGACTGAGAAAGTACAAGACAAAGTGGCCGCTGCTAAGGCTGCTGCAGCTGCCATTCAAGCTACTTTAAATGTTCAAACACCTGCTCCTGAAAAAGATGCTACCTCACGCGCTGCTGAAGCCGTTATGAGAGTATATTCCATTTATTTTTATATTCAAATTTGTTATTCAGGGAGCCGCCATTGCGCCATTAGAAGTTACACCAGAAATGAGAGCTCGTCAAGCAGCTAACAAATTAAATGAAAAGTTGAATTATATGGGAGGAGAAGCACCGAAAATTAATATGGGCGATGATTGGGAATATTATGAAGAAGAAATGGATATCAACGATTTCCCGCAACAAGTTCGATACAAAATATGTAGCAGAGTAAGTTAATTTCAATTATTTTTGTTTATTTCTTTTTTTATAGGAATCTGTTGGTCAAATAGCTGAATTTGCTGATGTTGGATTGAGTGTCCGTGGTACACATTATCCCAGTGGAAGAGAACCAAAACAGGGCGATCGACGTCTACATCTTCTAATTGAAGCTCGTAGTGAACATGCTCTTCGACGAGCTAAAGATGAAATTATTCGCATTATGAAGGACTCATTACGACAATTGGTAATTTTTTCTATTTTTTTTAATCAAATAATTTAAATTTTCAGAGCCAAGGACCTCGTGGTGGAATGCAAGCTCGTTATCGCGTCTAAATTATTATCTTAAACTGTTCTCGTTGTTTTTTTTATATTTTTGACAAAATTGTAAGATTTATCCCCGAATAAAATGTACTATTTCCAGTATTCCCCCAACGGGGATTGTTGTTTCTCGCAGCTGCTGCCTTTTGACTAAGGCGAGCCATATTGATTGACGGGGGTGGACGCAGTGTGTAATGCGTAGGGGATCTTTACTACAGCTGAGGGTCCCTCCATCGCCTTTTCTTCTTATTTTTATTGGATTTTAGAAATTTCTGTAACTTTTTGAATTTCTAGCCATGTCAACACTTGGCCGTCGAACTCCTGGTCCTTCCGACACTATGAAAAGTAAAAAGGTGCTTTAATTTTTGAGGATTTTTATGGTTTTAATATTTAGAGCGACTCTTTCATGGATAAATTATCTGGGACTTTGACCAGGAAGAAGAAACCACAGCCGGCGGAAGAAGGTGGCCATCCAGGACAGCCGGAACATGAAGAGAATGAGGCGGATGAGGTTTTTTGACTTTTTTTAATTAAAATTTGGGAAATTTTAGATAGAATACGAGGGAAGAGAAGCCCTAGAAGCCGCTACTATTCCTCGATTGGCTAAAGATATTCATGTGGAAGAAGGTGAGTCACATTTGCCCTAAAAGATCGATTTTTTTTGGGTATCTCAATGATTTTTCTGTATAAACAAATTTAAAAACCTATAGAAAATCAAATTCCAGGAGAAATCCGCCGCTTCTTGACCCGTGAATCTCATGACGATCCAAGATACAAAGATCTAAAGCGTCTGCTCATCTACTGGCTAAACGACGAACTTGCCGAAGAGAGAATTGTCGTCCGAGACCTTCAGGAAGATCTCTATGATGGGCAGATTATCCAACGTCTAATTGAAAAGCTCCAGAATATTCGGGTAAGCTGGGAATGTTTAAAGGAAAGAAACGGGTTTCCAGATTGAAGTCCCCGAGGTATCACAATCGGAAAAAGGACAAAAGGAAAAGCTCCAAATTATCATCGCAACTGTCGATAGAATTCTGTTGGCCAACCACGGAGTGGAGAAAGGATGGACTGATGAACTGATCCATCAGAAAGTAGGCTCACTTTTCTAAACTTTGTTTTCCGGTTAGTCACTTTCCCGTCGTATTTTCATGATCAAATTTGCCCATTTCAGGATATTGTAGCCATAATCAAACTTCTCGTCTCATTGGTCCTCCATTACCGGGCTCCAATCCGTCTTCCCGAATTTGTTTCTGTCAAGGTACTTGCCCCAATTAAATTTATAGAAAGCAACATTTTTAGATGATTGTAGCCACAAAAAATCAAGGCCATACTCGTACAGAATACATCAACGAGCAGTTGACGACCACCCAAGAGGAGTTGGGCCCCAAAGGAGAACGCGATGCCTTCGACACTTTGTTCGACTACGGGCCGGATAAGCTTTCCCACGTCAAGTCATCTCTCTTGGCTTTCTGTAACAAACATCTGAATAAAATTAATCTTGAGGTATACTGTAGCCAGTTCTTTAAACAGATCATTTTCAGGTCAATGATTTGGACAATCAATTCCAGGATGGCGTTTTTTTGGTTCTTTTGATGGGATTGTTGGAGGGATACTTTGTCCCTCTGCACTCATTCCATCTCCAGGCTGGTAGCTATGAGGAGAAAGTCAAGAATGTCCAATTCGCATACAAGCTGATGACCGAAGCTGGATTACCCAAACCAAGAAGCAGAGTACAGGACATTGCTAACGGAGATTTGAAGGTAAGAAAAGTTTTTCCTTTTTTTTTCTATAGAGATCCTTATCAATTAGTCAGCAAAAGGTTTATTTCTTTATGGTGTATATAGATCGTCAACGCCACGGTGAGTTTCGTCGCATACATTTTCCATATAATATGGACAGCAGTAGTATTTGTAGGAAAAAGGCGGCCAAGCGCAGAGTACGCCGTCTGGCGGCGAGTATTCATGGCACGCTGGGCATTTTGGGATTGTATAAACGCATTCTCCCCAATGGCAGGCGGCGTTGGTAGTAGCAATGGCGAAGGCCAAGAGCAGAACCAACAGCTAAAGAAGAATAATTATCAAAAGGAGGAGAAACTTACAGCTAGACGAGCCATGTTGAAAGTCAAAAGAAGACCGGGGATGTCGTTTTTATACGTATTCGAATTGTGTGGGAATGGCTGACTGGGGAAAATACAACGAAACAACTGGAATGTAGTCTGTTTCAGGTTTCAAAGAAGAGATATTAGCTCGTTTCTAGAGCCACAAGAAGCTGGGAATAACAGAAGCGTATTTATTTCGGTGAATTTATAGAAGCGGCGGGAAAATATTAATAATCAAAGCATAACGAAAGGAATGAAGAAAATACTATTCGTCATTTCCCAACATGATTGGCCGTTTTTTGTTGGCGTCAAAGATCTTCAAGACGGCGGCTTCTCTAGTCCTATATATGGATCGAAATGCCCAATTTGCTGTTTCCGATCGAATTTATAATTTTCCCCATTTTCAGAGTACACTCCGCCTGTTGCATCTTCTCTTCACCAAGTACAAGCACGTCTAGGACGGGCCGGGAGAACGGCAGACATCTGCACCGGCCACATCCACCGTCGACAATTGCTATCTTCTAGATCCTTTTGATTTTCCCTCTTCTGTATCCTATTCTAATCCTTCATTTTCACTGCCTGTTCTCCCACCCTGCCTTATTCAATTTTGCCTTTATCAAGCTTTAGTCATTTTCACGTGGTGCTTATTTTCTATAGGGCAGGTGGTTCCGAGCAGTCTTATGACTCTAAACGGCGGCGGAGAATTGTTTTTTTTGTAGCTCGGAACCGCCTGTTGGCCATTGAAGGAAATTTGATGGAGCCAGCTTACAATTTTTGTATTTTCGGATAATTGCGCCTAAAATTGCAAAACTTATGGCTCCATCCAGTTTTCTAAACCACTTTACTCATTACTTATTCAATCGCTCACAATATTCTGCAATAAATATGGCTGGAAATACCGATTCACACAAAATGTTGAAGAGCGTACGAGCCAGTTCTGGCACAAATCTTCGCGAACAGTGAACTTGAAAACCCAGTAAAAATTGAGAGAACCGACATACAAGCAAGCTCGTTTATTTATCTGTCTATAATATGGAGGTGGTACTCATTCTCTCCCGGTCCCGTCTTGGCATAGGGGCGTCACCGGATCGCGTTCCATCAGCTTGATGTCCAATTCGCCAGCAATTGTTTCGGGAACAAATACACGATATTCACCCGGCTGCTCAGCCGCTACGACATAGGGCTCCGACAACAGGGAAGGATGAGTCAGATACAGCTCGAACTTTCGTCCCGAACCATCTTCAGAAACAATATTGCCGATCCGTATGTGGTTGACGTGCACAGTGAGAAGCCCAAGTTCGCCTTCGTCGTGAGTCGACGACGTCGATAAAGGCGTAGAGCCGGAAGTCATTGCAACTGGTTCTTAAAGAGTAGATCTGTACGAATAACTGGCGAAGTCTTTTTTCAAGAGAAACAAGCACAAAGTAAAAAATACATTCATTTATGCTCAGTCTACTCTAAAAGTGCAGGTGGAATTCGTTCCTTGCCGGTCCCCTCTTGGCATAGGGGCTTCTATTCGGATCACATGGCGTCACCTTGATGTCCAAGTTGCTAGACGTAGAAGGAAGATAAACATGATACTCGCCGGGTTTCTCAACCGCAGCTACATAGGGCTTCAACAACAGGGACGAACGAGCTGGATATACCTCGAATTTTCGTCTGGAACCATTCTGAGGAGTTAAAGTTGCAAACGGCTTCTGGTAGAGAAACACAACAATATGACCGAGATCGCCTGCAGCTACCGGTGACGACGAAAGAGTAGATCGCCAAAAATGAAAAACTGGCGATCGCCAAAAATTAAAAACTGGCGATCGGATCTACACGAATGATCAAATATAAATGGTTTAACCCGACTTTACTAGGACCAAATCCAATCATGTTTCCCCTTCAGATGATAAAAATCCCAAAAATAGAATTACATGTGCAAGTAAAAATCCAGAAAACGCGAATAAAAGTACAAAAACAGGCTGATTTATTATTTGTCTACTTTAAATGTGAAGGTGGTACTCGTTTTGCGCCGAACCGCGCTTGACATAGGGACCGGTGGACGTCTCTAGGTCACGAGCCATCAACTTCAAATTCAAGTTGCCATCAGTTGCATCAGGAACAAATACACGATACTCGCCGGGTGTCTCATCTGCTACGACATAGGGCTCCGACAACATGGCTGGATGCATCACAAACAGCTTGAATTTCCGTCCAGAACCATCTTGAGGAACAATGGTGGCGACCGGCTTGTGATGGATGCGGACAGTGAGAAGACCGAGTTCGCCTTCATCGCGATTCGACGGCGTCGATGAAGGAACGGTCGACGTGCGTCTAACAGCGGGAGTATCCTTTTCCTCAGCAAGACTTTTAAAAATGCTGCCAGAGAGGAAGAAACATTTGGCTGCCATTTCCAAATTCTGCCTGCGGTTCACTGAAAAACGACGGTTGAGAAAGATGTCAAGCGTACTATGTTGAGCGGTGAGACGAGAAGCCATTGCAACTGCTTCTTGAAGAGCAGACCTGCCGAATGACAAAGGCTTTTACAAATAATCGACAGCTAACCAATTTGCACAGGTTAATCCATTTCCTGAGAATTCAACTGGACGGACAAAAAAAATAAATACAGCAAAAACCTATACAACTAGGGATGTCACATGGTGAAACGCAATAGTCCGGGTGGTACATGGTTCTATGGAGAGAACTGACGGCCACCGACCGGCATTCCAGAATGCTTTTAGAGCCAAATTTTTGAATTTTGGATTTTCAATCCCTTTTTTGGATTTCCGAAACCCAATATTCACCGGAGATAAATGGCAGCCGACGATTATCCTCCGAATCCTGACGGAGTTCACTGGCCGATTCTTGCAGCCCGCATTTTAATATTCAAATCCAAAGCAGCCCATACGGAGTTCATTCTGGGTATGGCCAACAAAAAAAGCTATTGGCTACAAAAAGCTACAAAAATTAATTATTTTTTGCTAGCCAGCTTCAGCGGGATTTCAAACTGCTCAATCCACGTCATGAGGCCGCCTAATTATGTAAATCAAGCCATTACAACGGATTTCTGACGAGGTAACTGGCGGCCGACGATTATCCTCCGGGTTTTGATGAAGAATGTCCTTAATTCCCTATTTCTATGAACCCGGAATGGCGAAGATTTATTTTAATCTCCAGTACTGCATTTCAGAAGATGCAGGTGTTATCTCATTTCAAAAAAATAATAATTCCTTAATTTATCACAGCTAGTGAATGGTGTTTTCTTCCCACATAATGCTGTTCAGAACCGTTCAACGAAGTTGTTCGATTGTTGGAGCATCACCGAGCTGAAAGAGGTTGGTTAGATCGACGAGCAGGCTATTACGCACTTGGGTTGAATTGCACGACTTGCCATAGGTGTAGGTTGATTTCGAGGCTGATTATTCTAGAAATTATTAGGTATGTAGACGGTACAATTCGGTCATTTCTGTTTAAACTTTAACTCACCATTGCGGTTAAATAATGCTCATGGAATTTATCCCATTTCCTGCGGACATCCACAAGTAGTAATTGTAGTTTTTCCAAATCATTTTGTAGCTTCTGCCAATTGCAGCCGCTGATGATTGCTTCACAATTGCTGCTATCTTTTTGTTTACGATATCCCTAAATGATTGAAGCTTTTGTATGGTTGAAGCAGATTACATCGAGCATTTTATAGCCATTCCAACCGTAATCCGTCATATTTGCCAGTAAATCATACAACTAGAATAGGAAATTTGTATTTTTATGTCATCACCCCCTCACCTCGTAATATCGATTATATGTACACAAATACTTCTTTAGTTGTTTTAAAGCTGCAACAGCTTCTTTGGGATTATCTGTTAGTTTTCCAAAACTGTTATAACAGCAATGAGCAAAGAGTCTTAGCAAGTCGAGCTGTAAAAAAGGCACATTAGATAAATTTTTCGCCAAAATATCCAGAAAATTTTCCCGAACATTTTCAAGCGTACATTTTTCTTTGAGTCGTAAAAAATTTGAAGATTGTCTTGCAATTCTTTCAGAAGATCGGCAGCGAAATGTTGATGATCTTTTCTCAATCTTTCTATTATTTTGGTCAGACCAAAGTAAATGGTATCGAGTATTCTGAATTTGATAAAGAGGTGCCGCGAGCGCTTACCGATGTTTGGTATTTTTGCACGGTGTTTGAGATGTTTTTACAGCCAGCACATCCTGTTTAAATTCCATAAAATATCCAATCGAAACAACAAGTTCTCTGGCCATCTGTAGTAAATCTTTTACGCTGTGGTAATCGACGGTCGGTTGTCTGACTGTCCGCCGTAATCATACATGGCCGGAGGCCGGCCCCGGCCCGGCCCCGGCCCCCGAGCGGAAGCGAACTTCGGGCCCCGGCCCGGCCCCAAATTTTTCCTTTCAGAATGGCGCGACACAACTAATAAAAGTCATATCTCGGCACTTTCTCGACGGTTTTCAATAATTTAAAGGGACAGTCCAGGCGCAAAAGTCGCGCTCCACCGGCAGCTGCCGAGACGTTACGGGTGCGGGCGTGCGAAAATTGCAAATGTGACTATCATCCGTTTTATATCTGGATTTTTCGATTTCTACAGTTTATTTCCTAAAAAAATACATTATTAGGTAGAATCGAATACGGCGAAAATTATGATCAAGAATTTAAGCAGGATTTCGGTCAATAGGCTGCAGATAATAAGACTTTTAAATCCGGAATTATTCGATCTATCTGAACGATTTTTTCTTGCTTATTTTTACAACTCACTTATTAGCAAATGTTGAACATCCCGAAAAATGATTTTTCAGACTAAAATAACAGAAGAAACAAATTAAAATAAGCATAAAAGATGGAAGATGAGAGTGACCGAATGGTGTGCAAATATTACAAGTATTTTCTTGCGAAAAAAAATTGTACAGAGCTTCGCCTGTATTTGGATACATTCTAGGCGTAAAATAACATAAATAAGCGATAAAAAAAGTTCCTGAAAGTAGCGATTTTCACAGAAAATAAACTTACTTGGAGCAGCGGTAAAAATGGTTCCATGAGCTCTTGTTGCTCATTTTTCTTCTTTCTTTTTTAATGCTAAAGCATCTATAAACTATGTATTATCAGTTACAATCAATAGATAACATAAAAATAACAATAAAACAACAAAAAAGAGCAATGCAAGTACGACGAGAAATGACAGAACGATCAAATTGGAAAGCGAAGTGTCGCATGCTAATTGAGATGAAAATGCTAATTTTTCATGGTTTCTTTTACTTTCAACTACTGTTATAGATTTTCCACACTCAGAGCATTCTTTTGATATCAAAACACGGTGAAAATAAGCGCTATATCAAGCAAACACCACAAAGTTACACTTTTCAAAAAGTTTGCACATACTTTGGTATTTTTTAGAGCTAATATTACATATCACTCATCATGTTATGTTGCAAAAGAACCGCAATTGAACGTAGAATATTTACCAAT
This sequence comes from Oscheius sp. DF5033, assembly GCA_964036215.1. Taxonomy (NCBI): domain Eukaryota; kingdom Metazoa; phylum Nematoda; class Chromadorea; order Rhabditida; family Rhabditidae; genus Oscheius; species Oscheius sp. DF5033. The sequence goes on along the minus strand of CAXIWN010000002.1, from coordinate 4,199,596 downwards.
AAGAATAAGTAGAGAAAAATGAACGAAAACAGTGAAAATAAAAAGATTTAGAAGTTATAAGAAAAATTTGAGGGGTGACGCTACTTTGGCGCAATAATTTCCTTTCACCACTTTCACCAGAAATTTTTACGTCTGGACTGTCCCTTTAAAGAGCGTTGGAAAGAGAAAAAAATGGCCGAAATGGTGACGCTAGTTTTGGTTTAGCAACCTGTAAAAATGAGCTATAATCACCGAAAACAAGCCAAAAACAGCTCGAAAATGCATGTTTTCGCTTATTCACAATTAATTCTAAGCGTTGCTTAGTTGTAACATGAATTATAAAATTCGCTAGGTTTTTCTCGTTGTAACGCACTTTAAATTAATGAAAACCATCGAGACAGTGCCGAGCTATTTTTAGTTGTGCCGCGCCATTCCGGAAGGAAGAATTTGGGGCCGGGGCCGGGCCGGGGCCCGAAGTTCGCTTCCGCTCGGGGGCCGGGGCCGGGTCGGGCCGGGCCGGGGCCCGAAGTTCGCTTTCGCTCGGGGGCCGGGGCCGGGCCGGGCCGGGCCGAGGCCCGGGGGCCCGGATGGGCCATGTATGGCCGTAATCCTTCTTTGAATCGCCGCGGTGAAGGCAGAACTGGAAAAGTAATTCCTTACCCCATGCAGAGTTTCTAATAACCGCTTGTACTTCATACAATCGTTGAACGTGCTGGTGATCCAAGAGGAAGGCTCCAGCTCTCCTTCAACATACACCTGTAATTACTATTATTCCTATAAAGCAAAAACTTACTGTATTGTTGTAGAAAACCAACCGCCTCCCGTGTTTATGAAATGAGTTCATTATGTGATCAACATTCCTCAATGCTATCCGGGCATCGTTCAGATCCCTTCTCAAAGTAGAACAGAAATTTTCTACAGAAATTTTTAGAGAACTGAAAAGGAGGCTTTTTTGAGTTATGATCAAAACAAACTTAGCACAATCTTCGAAGTAGAAAAATTGCATGTTTATGCAAGTGAGATCCGCGTCATCGGGGCTGTGATCAATGCGATAGCAGACGGTTTCAATTAATAAATAGATCTGTAAGTTTTTAATAGCAACTATAGCGCCATTACCTTTTCATCCAATGGCAGCTTACTGAATTCAACGTCAGAATATTTTAAAGGGGGGTCATCTTGGTGGCTATTTCCTATCATGGTTTCAAGATTATTATCTCTTGCTACTAAAATTCTTGTATTATTGGTAAAAAATGTTTATAAACCAACCTTGCCCCGTGCCAGTAGGCTGGTAAATAGGTCGGACATGATTTTGTCCATTCTCAAATTTTTTGCTTCCCTCTGGCTGAGACTGGAAGCCCTGAAAATCGAAGAGAACAATAAATTCTTTTGAAAAACTCTGTACTTTTCCAAGGTCCCACAGCGGTCTAAAAAAGTCACACATCTGAAACACCAAGATTTTGGATTACACAAAAATATGATTAAGTACGTATTTGGAATGCCAATAAAAGTTGCTCCTTATATAAGCGAAGGATTTATCTAAAAATTATACAAGTGTATGCGATGGGCGAGAATCCTCTCGGGCACACGGCAAAGCAAAGTCTCGGAGTTTTTCTATTGCGTTTTGCAATATTTTCGAGTTTTTCCCCTGAAGATATTCTTCGGCTTCCTCTTTGTTCTGTTGCATTAGACGTTTAAGATTTTCCTGTAAAAAATTATCCCGAATAGAAGTCATCTCACCTGGTTGACGACACCATTATTCTCAGCTAAACAAGTCTCGTAATGGAACATAATAGGTCTTGCGAATCTACAACAATCTACCACCGATATACAATAGTCTTACCGCTCAGATACTTCCTCGTAAATATCGGCAGCTGCAATCAATGTGGTACAAGAACCGACTATTTGAAGAACACGTGAAGCAGCATTTTTAAATTCTATCGAATTATCATTATACGTAATAAAGCTACGCAACTGTTCGCTCATAAAATTGACAAAGTGCTGAAGCCACTTTGACCGATATAGAAAAAACCAACCAGAAAGTTGCTGAAATACTCCTTGTATCGATTCCAGGAATGGCTCATTGATCGCAATGTGTTCCGCAGCTCAGTAATCGTTCTCATCAAACGAGAAAGATCCATCACATCACGAGATAAACTGTGAATATAGCTGTTCACTTCTGCCATAAATCTACGGATTCTCTCATACTGGAAAATTAGTACAAGTTGTTTATGAAAATTGTTTACCTCGACCTGAATTCTGGTTACTTCATCCCTCTGCCGATGTTCATCTCTTTCAGCTTCATGGAGTTTCATCTGAAAAAATGCAATCACAGCCGTTCGATATATGTGGCAGATGCTATCATCAGCGACGGAGAGATGTGAAATGTTTTTTTGTGACTCAATCGCATGTGGATGTCACTAACTTAGTATTGCTTAATGTTTATTCGTGGCTATTGTCTTCACGGTTAGCTTGAGCCGCTCGCTTCCTTATTATTGAATAAAAAAAACTTACCTGATCCCTCTGCCTGCAAGGTATATAAGTTTCTCTATTCGATAGGCCACCAATAATTAAATCGTACCATTTGTTGATGAACAAGTGAAATTGATTCTCGTTCCATTGGTGTATTTCCTGTAGATGCATGTACAATAAACCTGGAATTCGTTGTACCTCTCGTTTCTTGCGAAGTTTGTCCCATTCAGCTGTTTTTCTCTCTTTCTGTTGTGCTATTCGAGCTGATCTGTCGTTTATCACGGCTTGTTCCTGCTCCTTGATGTGTTTATGAGCATTGATAGCCTCTTTCTCGTCTTCGGCACATCCGCTGACGCCGTGTAATGCCTGGAGAAGCTCGGATACCTTTTTCCCGACTTTCTCAAGTTCTGCGCTCATCACTTCACTTTTGCGACCACAATCTTGTACAATGTCTTTGAGCTGGGAACAGTCCAAGCGGAGTTTTTCTATCTGAAAATTGCTGTTTTGCTTACGAAAATCCTCACTCACATTCACAAATTGATTCCATTCTTTGAAGTAGCGAATTGTGAATGCGGCATGTTCTCTTATCATGGTGTTGCCTTCTTTTTCCAGCTCAAAACACGTTTTAATATCTTGTGCAATTTCTTCCAAAGCTCCTTTCAGTCTACTAAATAATATTCATTTTTAATTCAATTATTACGCCTTACCGATTCTTCAAATATTCCAAGGGGAGACCTACCAGTGGCTTGTCAGGAATATGCGCGTTATCTGCGGTAATTTGTAATTGAACGACACAATACGCTACCTAAAATTAGATGTAAAATACAGGAAAGTTAAGGACAGAGTCCCACAAAAGCTTATTTATTTTTAGCCTCTCCCCCACAAAAGAAGGGAAATGTAGTTCTTCTTTGTCACCACAAAAGTCCAAAAATGCAGTACGTCAGTAAAACTAAATATCGCGCTTTTCGCCTCAAACTAAACATCGCTTCGCGCTACTGAGCATAATTAGATAAAACTTGGTTAAAAATTACCTTCGTTAAATTCGTCAACGAATCTATCTGAAGATGAGTGCAGTTCTTGCGAACGTCGCTTTCGGCCTCCTGGAATTCGATTTGAATTATTAAAATTACGGTTAGCACCCTGATATTATTCGGAGAATACAACGTGAGCTTTTTGGATAAACGTGTAGCATCAAGGCTTCCTACAACAGAATAAAACAAGAGAAAACAGCAAAACTGACGTCTATCTCCATCAACATAATAAGTCACACCAAATTCCAGCTCATAAGTATCTGTATTCTCATCAGGAATTATTGGAAGGCGGCTTCTATCACGTAGGACAAAGAGCATAACATTTTCAACGATGTCAAAGTCTTCTTTTAAATCGGTTCTTGAAATTCTGGGCAAGAAGTAGGTAAAACGTTGAAAGGTTCGAAAATCCGTAATGGTAACTGTATCATCGTTTATGCGTAATGACATTCTGACCAGCTGGAAATCGAAGAATAAAATGCATGTGGAAAAGTGGACAAAAACTAGGAATGCCTTGAGATTGATGTGAAAAGAGGGGTTGGACGGCACGTGGACGGTTAGAAATTGAAAGAAGCGAAGTAAACAAGGTCAGAAATTGGGGAGTGTTAAGATTTTCGTACATAAAAATGTCAGAAGAGGCCATATTTTTGCTAGAACACGAAGATTTACCACTGGGCAAAAACCTACGATTTAAAAAATGGATAATCACCAGTTAAAATGGACAAAACCATCACATTTCGACGATAAGAAGCAGTTGTCGCTCGCTATCTTTCGCGGTGAGAATTTGGCGGAAATGTAAAACCTGGAGAAATTGGAACCACATGCCAAAGTTTTATTAAATGGTGCTGTAACCATGATAGAAATACACATATCTGTGACTAGAACAAGAAGATCAAAAAATATAATTTGAACGAAACGTCCCGCAATAGAAATTATTTCATTTTCCCATAAATTTCTTCACCAAATGTTTTAACAACCGTTTTACAGAACCTAAAACTGTGACCTCATTCCTTTTCAAGCTTACATTTTTCTCAATTCCATTCCCCAATGTACACCGCCCAGTTTAATTGGATGCAATCCAACTATTGAGCTGTTATACGGCTTCCACTGATCCGCTCTCTCGCCCCACCAAAGATATTTGAAGAAATCTCCTCTAAAATTATTTTTTTTTTCGTTTTTTCAAAGTGCAATAGAAACCGATTATAGTCCATCCCATCCATGGCTTTACCAAAGGCCACTTCCACGAAGACTTCTGCTTCCGTCATAACTTCCATCAAATTTCCAATATATTCCAATGTATGGGACGGGACGAAAAAGCTAGAAAAAGAATTAGAAAGTGCACAAAATACTTACAAATCGGCCACTATTTTCTTGACTCGTGTTAAAAAGTGGCGCGTCACATTTCTGGCTGGATACATTTGTTGGATCTAAAACATTTTGTCCCTCGGATCGACTAAAACCCACAGCTTTATTGTATTCTTGCCAGCTTTTTCCAAATCTTGGATCATTTTTGTATTTTCCCTCAAAAAGATCATAAGCTCGTTGAATTTCTTCCGGTTTCCACCAGTACCGATCGGGAATTATTTCTTGTGGATTGAGCATTTTCTCCTGTGGGAGATCATGCCAAATATTGAAGGTTGTATCATCCGCAATAAAGTAATAACCTGGGGGAAACCATTTGAGCATGCAGTGCGGCTACTTACCTGTGACATTTTGCAGTCGAAGATCTCTAATTTTCGATACACAGTAACCATACCCGGCACCGCCTCTCATCTCCTCCACGGTGATATTTACAAAATTTACGGGCTCAAGAGGGGGAAGAAGGCCTGGATCAACTGATGGATCGACCCAAGTCCCACAGAAAATAGTCGTTTTAAAGAAAGGGGAATACATCCGTTGGAACATGCCAATAGTTGCCGGCCGCCAATTTTGATTACTCATAAAAACAAGGACCTATTACAATGGATAAAGCCATTAAATGAGGAGATTACCGTATTGTTCTTGTTCTGTAGTCCAGTGAGATTCTCATAATGGTCAAGGAATTCGCCAGCACTGGGGACAAATGTGTCATTATTACCTGGAATAATTATTTACCCCATATTTGTTCTTTCTCACCAGTAGCCACCTCACACCACTCTAAAATTTCACCGAATCCATTGACAGTTTTTGTCGCCCAAGTGTAGGCTTTCTCCTTGTCGGCCCTGTAGTGATCCACGCCCAAATCCAAATTGACTTCTCTACAATTTCCATACTTTCCTCCTAAATATCGTGGCTGTACTCCATTAACAAGAGGCGGGAATTTGTAGCTAAATAACCAAGAATATTGGCTAGAAAATGACCCACTCTAATTTAGACAGCTGTTTCAACCACTCCTCAATCAAATCTCGATCATCTTTCCCAAAGAAGTTGTTAGCCCTGAAGCAGAAAATGACAATTTCTGTGGTAAACGGACCTACACAAAGCCGTCAGCAAGTTCCAGAACACATTTTACCGTATCCCATTGGGAACACTTCCAGTTATCCAAGAATTCTACAATCTTTCCCGATTGCTCATAGACATCACTGTAAAAATAAAAACTGTCGAATGGATTCTTACATTTCCTGATGGAAATCATTCAGATAATCGTGGGCATTCCTAATCTGGACAGCATTTGTCGGATAAAAAGCGACATTTTCCCCAATCATATGCAGCAACTTTTGTCCAAAATAAGAGCGCCAAATGTCTGTTACGCTAAAAATCTACTGGAAATTATAATAAATTTGTAATACCGAAATGCTACAGTAGTCGGCAGGTACATTATGAAGAAAGCTTTGTAATGAAAGAGCGTGTTTTGTGAATTCCAAGGGGAATATGTCCCGGTATCCAGGACAATTGGAGGAGCGATATTGTTGAAAGAAACATTCAGTCCGCCTTCTTTTTGAGCGTACAATAATCTAAAATATGGATATCGGATACAGAAGAGCCTACCGATAAATAGCATCAACATCTGGATCTGCCTTGACAATTCCCTGCTGCACAGCTGGCCGGTATATTTCCCGACAGGAAATCATCCTATCCTTTCCATTTGTATGCTCTTCAATATATTCTAGTGGAAATCCTCTCGGCCACATATTATCAATACCATAGAAGCGGTATGGGTTGAACAGTTTTTCAGAGATATTAGCACCCTTTGAAATGTACCGTAAACCAGGAATAATTGGCCCGTAATCGAATTGAGACAATCCCAGACCTACAAAATGTTCCAAAAATGCAGGAAAATTTTACCGTAAGGTTTATTATCATCATCCGTATCGTAGATCCATTCAGCTCCATTCAAAATTGCATACAAATAGCCAAGATTCTTTCTCGTGTAACTTTTATACGGCAACTGTTCAGCAAATTTACCAAAGAGCTCTTTTTGCTTGTCTACGGATAGAAAATGTGCCCCAGGATAGTACCAATCCCTGGGAGTTTTTGTATCTGCAACAACGACTAAATGCCATCCTGTTTGACCTGCTAAGTTCTAAAGAAGTTAAAGAAATATTGAAGAGTTACCATGATATCTTCTGTAGGATGTTGTACAGAAGTCACAACAATCCATTTGGGACCCGGATTTCTTCTTTCTAATTTGGGTAAATTTACATTCGGATTCGTGTAAACTATTCTATTGACAAATCTGAAAACGCTACATCAATGGGGAAAGGAAAATCCTTACTGACTAATGGGTTCTTGTCCTCCATACTGGGTAACAATAGTAATTGTGGAAAAAAGGGCAAAAATAAGAAGAATATCAGTGTAAGTAACGGATTCCATGAGATCACTAAAACAGGATGTGGCGTTTGATTTGCGGTGAGAAAAGAGAAAATGTCGGCGGATTTGATAACACTTTCGACAAACGAGACGCCGAGTCGACGGGAAAGCTGCCTGGGTGAGAAGGTATAAATCTACAAAAAAAGGAAGGATTCCCTGGTCAAGAAGGTGCCCCACTTGACCGGGCAATAAATTGCCACAATTTTAACAAGTAGTCGTCGCGGCTGCCTTTATTTGGGTCGGAAACTGTTCGAACCTAAGTGACGGGTACGAATGGTTACTCCTCGGCCTAGTTTGGACCTTAAAGGACCATCGGAGGTGAAATTCCGCAAGGACAACAACTTTTTACAAACTTCGTAGGTGGAAAAGGTCGGGAGCGATGATGGAAAGAGCGAAGCCGGCTGTACATCGCAGATAAACTGAGCGAATAGCATTTCATTCCGACGCCAAATTACCCTTTCCATTCTAAAAGGTTTGAGGGGGACGAAGGGAAATCTTCAAAAGCAACTTTCACCGGAATCATCTTTTGGCTACTTTCGGCGATTGCCCGGTGTCCTTTGCAGTCTCTCGGATGAGATAGAGGTCACTTGACTTTCACCTTCAGCTGTAGTTCGGATAAGATGGTTTATTCATCAAATAAAACTCTGAAACAAGATAAAATGAAATCAATCAGTTTTTTGGTCACAATAATGAATTTTAGCCTTACAAACACCATAACTACGTTGAAATTTGAAAATGACTGTACAAAAAGAGCGAGCAGGGAAATAATCAGACAGCACAACGTGGGCACAGATTACCTTTTTCTTATTGTACACTGATCTCGAAATGTTGCAGCCATTCTTCCACATGATCAACAGTCGAGAATGGTTGAGAATAATCCATAACTTCTACTCCGCAGCATACGAATTTGTGTAGATTTGGGTAATATTTAGAAATGAGAACCTGTGCAATTGTAAAGATATGACTAATTGACAAACTTTTAAAATGTCCGTGACCTACCGAAAGATGATACATTTTTGACGATCTTCAGAAGGAGAAGAGAAGGCAAGTTAGATAACGGGAAGTGGACCATTTTTATCGAAAGAAGTTTATGCTAGCTGAGCAGAAGGTAGGAAGGAGAAACCGTGGTACCGCCCACATGCACAACGCTTTTTTGATCATTATTAATTGATTATAAGAATATTTTATGTCATTACCGCGAAGAAATTTTTTCTAAATTTTATTGCCCAAATTATCACGACTAGAAGAAGAGCACCGGGTATGTAGACTTTCTCAAGTTGCCCCATAGCGCTAATTTTTCCCATAGATGAATTTACCAAATGTTTTTACAACCGTATTACAATACCTGAAGCTTTTTATTCTTCAAATTCACCAAGGCAATGCTCACTTTTTCCTGAAATCCAAGTCAATATGGGCTGCTCCCAGTTTCAATGGATGTAAGCCCAGCATAGTACTGTTGTATATTGACCACACAGCATCCCTTTCATACCAAAGATATCGAAAAGAACCTCCCCTGAAACAGTCCATGGAAAATGACAGAGAGAAATAACAAACAAATTGTACGGTAACCCATCCGTCATTTTGCCAAACGCCACTTCCACAAAAACTTCAGTTTCGGTCATGACTTCCATCATGTTCCCTGCGTATTCCATGAGTTGGTTTGGAATGTACACCCTAGAAAATGATTAGTTCTGTACTTGAAAATGGGCTTACAAATCAGCTAAAGCTTTCAGGGGGTGGTTTAGATAGTGATCCGACACATTTACACCAGGGTGCGCCCGTTGTAGCTGAACATAGCCACAATTTCTTAGAAATAAAAATCTCACGATGTCCTTATGCTCCCTCCAAGTTGTCCCAAATCTTGGATCATTTTTATAATGATTTTCAAAAGCGTCATAAGATCGCAGAATTTGCTCGGGTCTCCACCAGAAAGTATCATTGACAGCAGGATCCGGATTCAAGAAATTGTCCAGTGGCAGATTAATCCAAATGTTGAAAAGAGTATCATCTGCCATGAAATAGTACCCTAGGAAACTATTACAGATAGAGGATAGAACAGACCTGCAACATTTCGCAACCGGAGATTTTTAACTTTTGGAACGCAGTAACCATAAGACGCACCATTTCTCATCTCTTCTAGGGAGATATTGACAAAATTTAGAGGCTCAATAGGTGGAAGAAGGCCAGGATCAGTTGAAGGATCTGACCATGTTCCACAGAAAATCGTCGTTTTAAAGAAAGAAGAGTACATTCGTTGCAGTAAGCCGAGAATCGCAGGTCGCCAGGGTTGATTACTGACAAAAACGAGAACCTCAAACGGTATGGTAAAAATGGAAGAAAAGCCTTACAGTGTCCTTTTTCTGCCGTAATCCGGATAGATTTTTATAGTGGTGGAGAAACTCCTCGGCGGTAGGTAGAAATGTATCGTTGTTACCTAAAATTTTAAAACCTCAAATGTTGTATGCTGTACCAGTGGCCTGATCGCACCATTCCAAAACTTCTCCAAAGGCGTTGAGAGTTTTTGTAGCCCAAACATGCTCTTTATCTTCATTTGACTGAAACTTATCCACCCCAACATCGAAGTTAGCCGTACGACAATTACTGAGTTTACCTCCAAGAGGCTCAGAACTCTTTCCATACGTTAGAGGAGGAAAAACATATCTAGCAAGATTTTGGTATTAATTTGAAGCAGAGATCCTACCCAAATCGTTTCAGCTGCTGGAACCAAGCTTCAATTAATTTCCTATCTTCTTGACCGAAGAATTTATGTTCCCTGAAGCAGTTACTCCATGAAATAGTTGTGCCTTACACAAAGCCATCAGCCAGTTGAAAAGCGCAATTGACAATATCATTATAGGAACACTTCCAGCTGTCAAGAAACTCGACCATCTTTCCCGAATGCTCGTAGACATCTCTATAATTTGATGAATTCTAAGTAAAAATTCTTACATTTCCTGATGAAAATCACTGAAATTACCATGGACAGCATTTGTCGGATAGAAGGCAACATTTTCTCCTATCAGTTGCAATAATTTTTGACCGAAATAAGAGCGCCAAATGTCTGTTACCCTAGGAATTACCTAAAATTTTAGAGAAATTGCTTTACCGAAATGCTACGGTAGTTGGGAGATACATTATGAAGAAAGCCTTGTAATGGAAAAGAGTATTCTGTGAATTCCAAGGAGCGTATGTCCCGCCATCCAGAACAATTGGAGGAGCGATATTTTTGAAAGAAACATTCAGTCCGCCTTCTTTTTGAGCGTACAATAACCTAGGAAATTTCTGTGATATTCTGTGGACCTTACCGATAAATAGCGTCAACGTCTGGATCTGCCTTAACAATTCCCTGTTGTACGACAGGGAACTTCATCTGCCTGCAAGAAACCATCCTGTCATTTCCATTTGTATGACCCTCAATATATTCCAGAGGAAATCCTCTCGGCCACATATTAACAAAACCATAAAAACGGTAAGGATTGAAGAGTTTCTCCGAAATGTTATTGGATTTCGAAACGTATCGTAAGCCAGGAATAAAAGTCGGTTCGTAGTCAAATTGAGACAATCCCAAGCCTGGTGACCCTTAATTTTCTAAATAAATTCTTACCGTAAGGTTTGTTATCATCATCCGTATCGTAGATCCATTCGGCTCCATTCATAATTGCATACAAATAGCCAAGATTCTTCCTCGTGTAACTTTTATACGGTAGTTGTGTGGAAAAATTCCCAAACAGCTCTTTTTGTTTGTCTATGGATAGAAAATGTGCGCCAGGATAGTGCCAGTCCCACGGGGTTTTTGTGTCTGCTACTACTACCATATTCCAACCTGGCTGCGCCGCTAAATTCTGAAGAACCTTTTGACAAACAGTCCAATTAACCTTGATGCCCTCAGTCGGATACTGGACTGACGTCACCACAATCCATTTCGGTCCGTTTTGTCCATTGCGGGGGTACCCGATCGGAACTTCCGCGACGATATTTGTAAACATAAAATTGGAATTATTAAAGGAAAGAGGGAAATCCTTACATAATTTGAGGATATTGTCCATTATAGAGGGATAAGATAGCTAGAAGAAAGAAAAGAGCAAAAGTAACGAAGACATGGAAGGAGGGAATAGATGTCATAGAAATTCTAGAAGAAATAATCTTGAAATGGCGAGAATAACGGGAAAAATTAAAGGAGGAACAAAATTTGGTCGAAGTCCATGTAGAGAACTGCGGACAATAAAAAAGAAAACTTGGCGGGCAACATTTACGATATTGGGTCAATTGAGGACAAAATGAGTGCGCCGTGAACCTTATTCATTAACCGACAGATGGAAACACTTTTACATACCTGGCCAAGGCCAAAATTGCGGGTTAGCTGCCTATTATGAAGGGAATTGTCTCATGCGTCAGGTCACGGGGGCGAACGGGCAAAAACTATAGAAGATTAATATCGTCTGTCTATTTTTCTCTCACTTTCTCCTAAATCAATCCTGCCTCCAATTCCTTGGATATTTTAGGTTATTTGTGTCGCTGTTGGACTGTTCTCTACAAAGATTTCTCCGTTTTATCTGATGGCGGCGTTTTCTAGCGGAGAATTGACTTTTAAAAGTTGTCAATAATATAATTGGCAGCGAAGACCGCAGAAGAAGGAAGAAAACTTGTGTCATCTGAGTTTTTTTCCCAAAGTTGTTGAAATAAATTTAAAATCCATTGGATCCGGTGATTCCCAAAAAATAGCCTTCATTCCTCTCGGCGGTGTTTCGGCTTATTCATGCGTATCCTAAAATCTGGACAGTGAATCAGATTAGACTGACCCAATGTCGGCACCATTTATGTGCACCTGGAAGCCCTCTAACTTGAACGTATCCTTCGTCAGCTGGCGCTCTAAACTTCCCCTAACGAAATGTAAGCCCAGTATTCAGAAATTTGCCTTTTTTGTAATTCTCGTAAGTTCATCTTCCCACTGCTCCTCCAATATCTTTTTAGTTGATAATTGTGTACTTTTGGACAGCATGGTCATGCTTCAGGCAGACGCATATAACCGCAAGTAGCGTTTGTCGGGAGCCAGTGATTGGCGAGCATACAATCAACACACATTCTCGAATTCTACCTGCCAATAACTATACTCTAACTGTTAGGAAAACGATTAGGAGCTTTAAAATGAATGAAAGTTCGTTTGTCGCCTGTATTTTTATCTAACTTTTTTTAGACAGCCTAAACCCCAATGTATTCTCCCTATTTCTTCGAGTTACCGGTTCATATAGGGTAAGGACCCTATTTCCTTTTATATTCGTTTCCCATTTCATTTTCATTCCCATTTCATTTTCATTCCCATTTCATTTTCACAGCCCTGCGGTTGTGTCTTTTGATTGGGAAACCGAGACCAGAACTGCGACTCAGCGGTCTCGTAGTCAACCCACATGTGGAGAGGCTCGCTCAACGTCTGTCTAATCAACTGCCGGTCCATTGCCACCGAGAACCGCCGAGTCGAATTCGAGGAGGCATTGATGAAAATCAGGTTCGACGTGGTTGGACTGAGCGAGACGTGGATAGCCGGTAGTGGTCAGGACCTCTTCCGCAAATCTGGATGCATGCTGTATTACAGCGGCGGACAGTACAAGCGGAGAGGCGTCGGCTTCATCGTTGCCCCGCATCTTGTCAATCACGTTTATCGGTTCACACCGATAAACGACAGATGCTGCACTTTGGAGATACGAACCGATCGTTTCACCGTCTGCTTTGTAATGGGCTATGCCCCTACATCAGACGCGGACGACCGGGACTACGAAAGCTTCCTGAGCTGTCTCCAGCGGGCGTGCAACCAGTTCTGCGGATCAACTACAAGATTTGGGACGCAGAATTGGGCTGGAAGGAGGAGTAAAGGTATGGGCCAGGTCAATAGCGGCCAGACGGCACCGCCAAGAAACTCACGAAAGTGCACAATCCTGCTGGGCGACTTCAATGCCTCCGTCGGTACCCGCGCCCACCCCCAAGAGCCAGCTGTAGGACCTTACGGTTACGGTATCCGGAACCACAGGGGAGAACAGCTGGTGTCCTACTGCTCGTTGAACGGTTGGAAGGTTGCCAACTCGTATTGCAAACAGCGGGGCGGCCGCAAGTGGACCTGGAGAGCTCCGAACGGGGCAACCCTGAAAGAGCTCGACTTGTTCCTGGTCCGACGACATGATGTAGTGCGCTCCGTCTCTGTCGTGAATCAGTTCAACTTCCGATCTGACCATCGTCTCTGTCGCCTCGTTCTAGACATTGAGGGATGTCTTCCTCGACGTCGATCTCAGGCACAGCAGACCAAGTTGAACTGGCCCCTCTTCCGACATGCGGTACATGAGTTGAAAGACGATTTGGAGAAATCGGGTGATCTCTCATCGCAATATCTCGATATTTGCGAGGTCCTCCAGCACGCCAGAGCTGTGGCCACCGAGAAGATACCGCACGCAGAGAGGCTTTCCACCAACACCAGGAACCTCTTCGCCGAACGACGAAAACTGCTGGTCAAGGGCGATCCGTCTTCCCGAATCCAGTTAGTCCAAGTCAATAAGGCTCTGCGAATTTCCATCTCGTCCGACCTGGAAAAGAGACATCTCCTTCGATACTACCAGACGCTTGCGTCTAAGAAGCTCTTTGAAAAGGTCTCAACTCATGTCATGCGACAAGTGTTGAAGGAGGACGGATCCCCAACTACAACTCCCCAAGAGTTGAAGGCAAGGATTCAAGAATTCTTCAACAAGCTGTATGAGAAGTCGGTTGCAGTTCAACCGGCAACTCTTCCGCCTTCTGCCAATGTCCCCTCGATCCTCGAGGACGAAGTGCGGAAACAGCTTTGTCGTATGAAAAAGCGCACTGCCCCTGGTCATGACTCCATTACCACCATGATGCTCCGTTGTGTAGAAGAAGGTATCGTCCCTGCGCTTGCGCAACTCTTCACACGGATGCTCGAGTCCCGCGAGGTTCCGCCTGGGTTTGCTGATTCTGTCACAACCCTTATTCCTAAGAAAGGCGACCTCACAGACCTAGCCAATTACCGTCCTATTTCCGTGTTACCAGCTCCCTATAAGCTGTTCACACGCGTGATATTGGCCAGGATTCATGGTTGGTTGGAGTCGAACCAGCCCGTAGAACAAGCCGGCTTTCGCCGAAACTATTCTACAGTCGAACACCTTCATACTATCAAGCAGCTCATCGACAAGGCCAACGATTACGGCAACGACATCTACCTCGTATTTGTCGACTTTCGAAAGGCCTACGATACGATAGAGTGGGACGCCGTCTGGACTTCGTTGCTTCGGCACGGAGTTCCTCCCCTCTATGTCGAAATGCTGCAGAAGGTTTACGACCAGGCTGGTTCCAAGATCAAGGTGCAAGAAGAACTAGTAGAGGTCCTCATCCAACGAGGAGTCCGCCAAGGATGTGTCCTGTCCCCTCTACTGTTCAATGCTGTACTCGAAGACATCTTCCGCCAAGTCCATTGGGAACGATTAGGCGTCAAAATCGATGGTCGACGACTTTCCCATCTACGATACGCCGATGATGTCGTTCTCATAGGAAGAGGTCTGCCGGCAGTACAGCGGATGGTCACGGAGTTAGAAGAGGCGAGTCGTCGCGTTGGTCTGGAAATCAACCGCTCCAAAACAGTAGCGATGACCAACTCCGACGAAGGCAACCTGCTGATCAGTGGTACGCCTGTTACATTCGTCCGCCACTTCACCTATCTTGGTTGCTCCGTGACTTGCACCGAAGATGACCAGGAAATTACCAGGAGGATCGGAGCTGGATGGGCCGCCTTCAATCGGCATCGTCTGTTCTTTTCCCAAAGAACAATGCCAATGAAGATGAAACGCCGCGTCTTCCTAACATGCGTCGTCCCAAGTCTCCTGTACGGCTGTGAAGTGTGGCACCTTCGCAAATCCGACAGACGCAAATTACAAAGCGTACAACGACGCATGGAAAGGGCGATGCTGAGCCTATCCCTCCTGGACCGAGTAAGAAACGAGGAAGTACGCCGTCGGACTGCTCTCCCTGACATCGTGGATCTCGCCTGGAGAAGGAAGATCAACTGGGCAATCAACATCGCTCAAATGAATCCCTCCAGATGGTCGACAGCCACCACTACTTGGCACCCACGACAGAGGAAACGCAGGCCTGGACGTCCACCGATAAGATGGGACACCGACATCCGGAAGTCAAACGAGACGGCATATGGACCTCATTCTCCCTGGGATCGGCAAGCTAGAAGCGACGCGAAGCGATGGTTTCTCGACATGTGGGCGGCAAGACCGACGTAAATCAACACGTCATTACTTGATACCGAAAATAAACTTGAAACTTGAAACTTGAAATTCGTTTCCAGGCTGCTCCCAAGTATAATTTAGCAGCTTGTATTAATGAAAAGGTTATGTGTACCTTGACACAGGCTATTTTCTGCTATCTCTATGATTCTGACTGTTTTCTGACGAGCAATAGAAGCCTTACCAAGGAGAGTTGGGATGGAAGATTTTGTCAAAATCGAAATGAATTCATTGGAAATAACTGGAAGAATGTTCGAATTCCGACTCTTTTCATGGTTAGGGACCCAGTGGAAAAGTTTCTGAGCGCATATTCTAACAAATGCCTTCTGTAAGTACCATATGCGGTTTATTTCTCTAATTTTTGTTCAGAGAAGACGCTACAGGCGACATTTCTTGTTTTGATTGCCAGAATGGTGATGTTCTCTGTGCTGTCGAAAGATTTCACGGCGAAATTATGGAATATGCCTCGAGAAATTCATTTTACCAACATAATTTCTATAATTCTTTGGACTGGCGATTTTGGCCCCAGTTTAGTATGCTGACTTCTCACGCGTTACCCTCCATTTGGTAGGTCGTTTCTGATTTCTGTTGTTAATAACATTTCCAGGCGATGCGAGCTAATCGACGAGTACAAAAATTACTATTTCATAAAATATGGTGAAACTCATGACGAGGAAAGTCAAATGTGGCATGAACTTTTAGCTTTATTTCGGGCCCACGGGGTGGAAGAAGATAAACTGGCATATATTAGTAACTCCGTTCGAAGTTTGTTTCACCTTCATTTTCAAAAAATTCAAATTTTATAGAACGGTCAAGATTTGCCACAAAACATCGAAAAGAGCGGATAGAAGTTGCTAAAATTTTAAGAAATAGCCCGAAACATATGCAACTTCTCCGAGAAGTCTACTACTACGATTCGATTATTTTTGGCTATCCATTACCGTGATCTCATCATTTGTTGCGTGTTGCATAGAATATTAAAAATTGTTTGATGTTTTTTTTCCTGTGAAAATCAACAGCGGGGTGCGCATGAATGGCCGATTTTCAAGGACTCGACACGTGGTACATAGCCCGTTATCTCCTCGTTTTGTCCTTTGTCGAGTAGGCTAGAAATGAGATGATGAAGTCCAGAAGATGGCGAAGAAAGATATCCGTCCGGAAAGATAGGCGCGGAAATGGAATTATGACATTTGTAGGAGTGGATGTTATCCGTTGGCCTGAAAGGATGACTGATCCAGAAGAGCTAACGATGGAATTCAGGCAACATCGATGCTTGAAATTCAACCGAAACTAACCAATTCGCCCTATATGTTTTGCCTCCATGTATCCCCGAAAAACAATCCAAACATTGTCAGCTGTACCTTGATCAAACATCCCGCTGCTAGTTCGTTTTTTCCTGACGATGATCTCATTTGGAAGTTCCAGTTGATCACAAAATATTGACTTTGTGACTTCACCTATTTTTCAACATGTTTTTATATTAAAATTTGGATATAAAATAGGCCCAAATTGGCAAAAAATCACAGCAGTTTTCTATGCAATCTCTCCTGCTTTTGGCCCTTATCGGGTCGGCTTTGACTCAATATGCTGTCGGTCCTTATTACAATGCCATTAACAATTATGCTTCGACAGCTATTATTCCCGGAGGTTATGGCTATCCTTATTCAACGGGTTATGGTTATCCTTCCACTGGAACAATGGCTGCCTATCCTTATTATGGCTATCCTGGAACCGTCATGGGAGGCGGCTATCCGTATGGATATCCCGGAACTATGCCAGGAATGGGCATCGGATATCCCGGCGTCGGTGCAGGATATCCAGGAGTTGGTACTGGATTGCCGGGCGTAGGCACTGGGTTGCCAGGAGTTGGCACAGGACTGCCCGGAGTAGGCACAGGATTACCCGGTGTGGGTACCGGCATCGTAGGAGATACTAGCGGTGTTGGACCAATTACTGGCGTAGCTCCTGGAGGTGTTGTTGCCCCTGGTGGAGTTGGAGTCGTCGATCCATCAACTGCTCTTGTCGGCGGTAGCCCAGCAGTAATTACCGCAGGAACCACAGGAATTGTAGGTGCTACACAAGTACAAGCCATTGCCCAGACAAATATCGTCGGAACTGTTATGTAAATTCCTCTTAAAATTCACAAAATCAAATGTTTAGACCTGGAGGTTTTGTATCCGGCGATACCCTCATCGTCACGGGAATTACTCCCGGTTGCTGCCCGCCAGGCCTCCGAATTGACGATTCTGTCTGGAGCATCAATCTGATGTCAACCACCCAAGCTCCCCTGGTCCATATGGCTGTCAAATACGGTTGGACTCGCTTTACAATCAACAGTGCTCCACTGGGTTGGACTGGCCCTTGGATCCCCTACAAGCCGCCAATTCAAGTTTCTCCTTTCCGAGCAAGTTCCCCTTACACTATGCAAATCACAAATACTCCTACTGGTCTTTCTGTAAGTTTTACGCTGGTTTTTCTCTAATTTCTGCTTTTAGATTCTGATCAACAATCTCCCTTACAATTATCCTCATACTGCTGGTGGTGGCACCTACGCTTCCTTGGGATTTGTTGGATTTGACAAAGGACAAGTCTGCCAGGTTACGTTGGTCCGCGGCGGAGTGAGTACAGTTATTGCCGTTGGAGCCTCTCCCCTGTGTACAACTGGAACAGTTGGTGGTGTTCCCATAGGATAACACGTATTTTCTTTTTCTCTGTACATATCAAGTTAAATAAATATTTTTATAAAATAGTATGTGCTTCGTGTCAGTGCGTGTGACCTCGGTGCAGCTACAAAACGATCTCCGCTTTTTGGAGGCTCGTTTTCTGGGCCAATTTCTGTAACGTTAGACGTGCCGCGGAGAAAGATTGGTATCAAAAATTAGTGAGCCGAAAACAGTTTTTGACCTTTATATTGCGCAACCTGATTTCTAAACTTCCGCCTGGATTCATTTCTCTAGACACATTTCGACAACCCAACATGCTGACTTTGGGACAATTGGAAGAGAATTGCCCAAATCAGCGTCATAGTCCTCGAAATAACGCAAGAAATTCTCCAGAATCTCTACCCTTCTTCACAAATCTCAAGGATAGCCAGGTCAATTTCCCTCCGTTGTCGGTATGTCAAAATATTATTTCAGAATAAAATAGCCTCCTTCCATATTCCTTTCATTAAATGGTACCTTTCAACCGCCCTGATTTTAATGGCTGTAGGTTTATTAATACTAGCCACATTGGATAGAGACACGTATTATTCCGACGCAGAGTATGTCAAAATTGTCTGAATCGGGTAATTTCCATTCAGGATGCTGGAATTGCCCTACACAACATATTCATCGACTGCAGCAGAGAAATTACCAAAGAATGGGAGTCTCTTGTGTTGGGTGATGACTTCTCCAAAATATTTTAACACACGGGTATTGCCCATTTTTTACCTATCGCATTATCTCCATTCCAGGTGCCAGCTGTCAATGAAACTTGGCTAAAACGCTGCGATCACGGCCAATTCTTTACAACAGAGCCGATGGAAGATGACAGTATTCCCTTTACCACAGTCTTCACTGGTTTAAATGACGAATACCGGAAGCTGTTTTACAAAACGATGAGAGGATTCTATTACTCCTATCTTTTCATTTCACAAGATTTTGATTGGTACATGAAGGTATTTCTGCTTTACATTTTTAGTAAAGAAAACATAGGCTGACGATGATTCTTATGTAATTGTTGAGCATTTGAGAGAATATTTGGATCAGTTTGATCCCAATGAGCCTTATTATATTGGCTATCTGTTTAAACCATTTCTGGTGAGCTTGAAAATTATCTTAAAATTGAGAACAATCTAGAAAAACGGATACAATTCTGGTGGAGCTGGATATGTGTTATCAAATGCCGCGGTTAAACTTTTTGTACGAGATTTGTATCACAATCGGACACTTTGCCCCTATGATGAATATGAAGATATTGGTTTTGCGAGGTAATTTCGTAAAAGGAAAATTCTATTCCTTCCTAGATGTTTAGCAAATCTCGGAATTTTTCCATTGGACACGAGGAATTCCAATGAACAGCACCTCTTCCTTGCTGATTCAATACGCTATCATTACGAGCTGTTGGAAGATGATCCGATGTACATTATGTGGCCGGAAAAGAGGGTAACGTCAGTCCGAGAAGCCTTATTTTTGAACTTCAGAAATATGAAGCCTTTGCCCCAGAGTTGATTACAATGCACCACCAAACTCCTCATGAAATACGGATGATAGAAATCTTACTGTACGGCCTGAATAGTCCGAAATTGTCAAAATACCACCATGGAAAAAGAAAATGAGACAGATGCTTTAATAAATTTAGTAAATATGCATTTGTTTTCTTCAACTTTGAGCTAAAAAACCTTAAATTTCTACTGGAAATTGGTTTCCCGGTGACTGGAAACTGTCGACTTCCAAATTAGCGGAAATCTCGTCCCTTTCGAAGCCCACATTAATTTTGATCTGCTAGATAATACACCAGCACCTAGACGGATCAATTGCCGACAAAAATTGTCTTCCAGCCATCTCATTAGCCAGTCCGACGTGTGGAGATTGAAACATGCCAAAGATGTTCCATTAGTTTCTAGTTTTTAACCTTATAATCTCCCGAAATCTTGCATCGTCTATGCCGTAGATTATTATCGAGCTTTCTGGGATACCTGGCAGGCACAAAGCCCATTTTATTCCTGCCCATGGGATGAGGAAGCTTCAAAATTTCATGTTTTCTCCCAATAAATTGTTCTCATCGAGGAAACTTTCATCCTCGACGTTATTTTCCGCCCTTTTTATTTTGATTAATTTATCTATTTGTTGTTACTGCTATTATTACTATTATTCCTCCATAGAGCAGTTTGAAAAAACTAAAAAATTGTGGTAGATGACAAATATTCGCTATATTTCGGGGATTTCTAGGGACGGCTGTCAAAATGTACCCGTCGAAGACCAAAAAATTAATAAAAGACAGATTTCTTCTGATATAAATCCCGCCATCAGATCAAAATGGATAGTTGTCACATCAATACAATCACCTACTAATGACATAAAAGTAGATGTTTTTCTTTTAAAGAAAACGTTCCTATTCAGAATTTGGCATCCCAACCCGGTTGGCAGCTCCTCGTCGTGGCGGACACCAAAACCCCCACAAATTGGAGTTATCCAAATGTGGAATTTCTGAGCGTCGTCAAGCAAGAAGCCCTGTTTGGTCGATTTAAAGTGCCTTACAAAAGTTATACAAGAAAGAATTTGGGATATTTGTATGCAATTATGAATGGAGCCGAATGGATTTACGACACGGATGATGATAATAAGCCTTATGGTAGGATTTAGAGGGACTGCTGTCGTCAAATCTTTTCATTGTAGGGCTAGGCCTAGATCAATTTGACTATTCTCCTACAGTAAGCGGTCTAATTTATTCTCCGGCTGTCTCTGCCAACATTTCCCAGAAACTATTCAATCCTTACCAATTTTTCGGGTTTAAAAATATGTGGCCAAGAGGATTTCCACTAGAATATCTAAAAAATCATAAAAATTCGCGAGAACAGATGATTTCATGCAGAAAAATGAAAACTCCTGCTGTTCAACAAGGTCTAGTAAAAAAAGATCCCGATGTCGACGCTGTTTATCGGTAATTTTATGACATATTTTCAATGTAAAGTCGTCAGATTATTACACGCTGATCAGGAGAATGGCCTGGATGTGGAATTCAACAGCCTGGCTCCTCCAATTGTCCTGAATTCTGAGAGTTTTGCTCCTTGGAATTCACAGAACACTCTTCTTCATTACAATGCCTTTTTTCTTTTATATCTGCCAACTACAGTAGCTTTCAGGTTAGATCAGTTTTTCTTTAAAGTGGAAAATTCAGAGTAACAGACATCTGGAGATCCTACTTTGCCCAGAAACTATTAGTTCTGATTGGGGAAAACATCGCCTTTTATCCAACAAATGCCGTACAAATTAGAAATGCCCACAATTATTTGAGTGATTTTCATCAGGAAATGTGGGTAAACTTTTTTTTTTACTTTTTGGAGAAGAATTTAGTGATGTCTATGAGAAAACAGGGAAAATGATAAGCGTCTTGGATCAGTGGAAATGTAGCCAGAAAACAATTCAAGCCTGCACTTTGGAATTAGCAGACATTTTCGTGTAAGCTAAGAATTAGTCTGAAAGCCATTGTTTCTTTTTCTCTAGGGAGCACAAGTTCTTTGGCAAAGAAGATCGTAATCTTCTTGGAAGATGGATAGAGGAACTGACGCATGTTGGCTATCGATTCCCACGGATTTCTTCACCAGTTGCGTCATTTTCGGACGAGATAGGATCAAACAATTGTCGATCTGCTCATCTTGACCTGGAGACAGAAATTTACAACTCGGAAAATGTATCTCTTCATTATTTCTAGGATTTTTCTTATATTTAGGATTATTCATGGGCTACAGAAGTTATCAATGGGTTTGAAGATATTGTTCAATGGTGCGAGGGTAAAATATCTCATAAAATGTAAACTGTCCAATCTTTAGGAGCAGTAAATGCTTCTTTTCCTTCTCCTAAAGCATTTGCACAGAATTTTAAAGAAAATCTATCGCTAAATCAGAAGAGAAATACTGTAAAAATGTTCTTTTTATATATTTGCTTTTCCAGGTCCTGGTGCTTATCAATAATTTCCCCTGGATGCCAGTAAAATCTTCTGGCTTTCTACAGCACATTTTCAATTTATTCAAATTGAACCATCCAGCAACCTCAATAACTATCGGTCTCCTACAACGACTGTATTCTCCTTTCTTTAAATCAGTTGTCTTCTGCGGAACTTGGAACAACAACTACCAAAAAACTGGCCAGCTGGACCCCCTGGAACCTATAAATTTTGTGAATATTTCACCAGAAGAAATGCGTGGAGGAAAAGGCTATGGTTACTGTGTATCAAAAATAAGAGACTTGAGACTGCAAAATGTGTCAGGTGAGTGCAAATTTTCCGACTTTCCATCCACCTGGTCGATCAGCGCCAATTCTCCCCATCTGCAGCGCAAATCTTCATCACCCAGATTTATCTCAGGATATTATTTCTTGGCCGACGACGCTATCTTTAATTTTTGGCACAAACTACCACTTGATGAGATCGTTAATCCAGTTGGAATCAGCAATGACAGCATCAATTGGGAGTCAGAGACCATGGCAACTGTGCTAAAACTGATTGAAGTCAAATATAAAAATGATAAAATTGTCCAGCAAACATGGGAGGAATATAAACAAGGGGTAAGGAAAATGACTGCACCATCAACACCATTTAGATAACTAAGAATTACGGTAAAATCGATGTAAGAAATCATTTCATACGAGAAAATATAGCAATCCTCTCGGATTTCTTGTACTTACCAGCTGACAGAATGGATTACGTAGCCAATTTAATGGAGCTTTTTGTTGAAGCTGAAGTCTTTGTAGAGACGGCTTTTGGTAAAATTATGAATGCCGTAGCCTACTCTCGGTACTGTAGTCTTTATTTTTAAGTAGCTCGCTATAGAGGTGGAAATTTCGCTTATTTATGGAAAGAACAAAGAGAACAAGTCTACGACTTTTACGAAAAAGATCTGCTCGGTATACATCCAACAAAATTGAGTGCTGTACACAACAATAAGTCTACGAAAGAACGGTAGGAATGAGTGGGAGCAGCTGCAAGCAATTCAGGTTTTGCTCAACTGTGGTAAAAACATTCGTGAAGGAGATTTTCAAAGGAAGATGATGAACTGCATTTCAAAAATTTGATCTCAACTTATAAAAATGAACTATTTCTCCAGCTTTATTTGTGGTCGTGGCTTACCAAACATGACGAAATTGATCGGTCTAGTATTCCTCAAAATCATATCGGTTGAAAATCTCCATGAAGTCTTTTGAAAAACTGATAGCATTCCTCCATCGTTGGTCTTGTTCTCTCATCCAGGCTCATCATTCTGTAAATTTTCATATTTTTTTGGTGGTAAAATTACCTAATTACGTATTCCCACAGCTCTTCGCTAATATCGGATGGAGTACCATTTTTTAAAGTTTTAGAAACATCTTCTTCATCAGTAGGATCTCTTCTAAAAATCATTGACCAAATAGATCGCCCAAGAGAAAAGACATCTAGTGCTGCAGAATACTTGACACTTAAATTTGGTGGAAAAAATCCTTTTGTTCCAGCTAATCCTGACAACAGAAGATCCACTTGGGAAAGGGGTATTTCCGGATTAGGAGAAACTTTAGATAAGCCCAAGTCGCTTACTTTCAGTACATGGTGATTCTCATCTAATAGCAAACTGAAAGACAACTTGGGCAGGAATTAGGTATGCTCACTTGGCCGGTTTGACATCTCTATGGATAATATTCCGTCTATGGAGAAAAGTTAGCCCACTGGCAGCCTGCATTGCCCACCATAATATCCGTTTCGCGTCATATTTTATTTTTTCGTCCAAGATTACTGAAAATAGCTGTTGTCCCGAAGCGAGTACTCGGCCGACCTTTGCGTAAAGATCCGCCTTTACAATATTCCATCAGAATTCCGACATACGATCCTTTGTCCACAACAAATCCATATATTTGTACCACGTGCGGGTTGAATTGGATCTGAAATTAATTGTAGTGGCATCCAGAAATGGTGTACCTTCATTAAACATTCAATTTCATCCGCAACATTTATCTGTTTCTCTATAAAAATTTTGGCTACTGTTTCTGTAGCAAAATCGGGCACTTTCACGACCTCAGCTATTGCAAAAGCACCTCTATCTAATACTGTGACTGTTTCAAATGCCAATTTTTCGTATTCACTTATTTCTGCCTTCTGAAATCTACACGATCACCTAATTATTTCAAGCAATTTCGACCCAAATGTATAAATTAATGACATCCGGCCATGTTCTTTCGAATATTGTCTTTACCTCCAAAGGCTCGTATGTTTTTGCTGATTTTATTATGTAATAAATTCTCTGAAATCGAAGGCTCAGGAAATAGTACGGGCTTACATTTCTGAATCTTCTGCGTTCTATGCTTTTTTGATAGATCAAATTTCTCAATTTTTCATTTTTAGCATTGTGCAACGTCATACAGAAAAGTTTCAGCAGTTTTGACTGATCTTGAGGTTCTTTTTGAATGGCTTTACTCTAAAAACGGCAGTTAAATTACGAAATAAGAGGACCGTACCATATATACTGCAACAAACGAATAGCAGTAAGCTAACGGGCATCTTACCACATTGTTATTAAAAATTTTATCCACTGGAAAGCTTTGTGTTTGAAAAAATGATGTGAAATATTCTTCAGCGATGAATCTGTCTTTCAATTTTTTCTGAACCAGTTTTATAATATCAGAAATTCATGAATACCTCTATTTTGGCCAAATTCGCACTATTCCAATAATTTTTCAAGCTCTGGAATAGGGTAGGTTTTGTGCCGGCGGATAACCTACCCAATAATAAATCAGGGCCGTTCCAAATCGCATTGTGTCGTCCATGTATTTCAAGAAGGCATCCAGTACTTCCTGTAATAATTAGATAATTACTAGAGCAAGGCGTTCTAACTTTCTGATATTTGTTGAATAAAGTTCGGACGCTTTCATAGCTACGTAGGAATTTGTGCAGATAAAACATCTCGTCTTCCGCCGGAGTTACCAAATTGTACTCACTAACAAGGGCTTCTTTTTTACAAGATAGCACTTACCTTTTGTCGTGTAGAAATTCGCAGGATAGACTCTAAAATTCTATCTATAATAACGGAAAGAACCACAACTCACCGTCTCTTCACACCATTCCAGCATATTTTTGTAGAAAAATTCTCCATCATTTTCGCATTTGTTCATAAACTTCTCGTATTGAGCAATGTTTCCTCGTTCTGGGTAATTTTCTACAATCTCCCAGTTGTCTTCGCCATCTGCAACATTTTTACTCAATTTATCAACGTTTAAACTAGACAATACCGAATAATCTATCGTCGTATGGATAATTAGCGCTCTCAACTTCATTACTGAAGTAGAATTGAAATACAGCAGCAACCAAGCAACGATTACCTGTATGGAATGTTGAAGATATCACACGCCGCCAAGTTGCACCATCCAATTTCATTTATTCGACCGCCAATTTTAGCAAAAAGATCTTTAGAAGTCAGGGAATTCTGGTTTTCTCTAGTCAGTAGCATTTGGTAGATTCTATTCGTGCTTTCGATTGTTATGGGCACGACATCTTTGTTTAGAAAAGTCTGGATACATTTGTATTAGCTTGGAACAAATTACCTGGAGCTGATCCTCTTTTAGGAGGAGAGCCAATTCAGGAAACATAAACTGAAGCCGTTCTATGGCCTCTACCAGGGTTCTATGATGTCCAGAAGCTCCGTCAATCTAGGCTAGTTTTTTTATCTATTCAAGTCAAACTTTTCCATTTGCAAACTTTTCAATGGCTTCGAATACGATGACTGGATGTGTCATTATTTTTGGCAAATAGTACAATAATTTAAATGTGGGACTGTAACCCGCTTCCATATAATCATCCAACAATTTTTGTGTTTCATTAAATATCAAAGTTCTGTGCTGTAAATCCCTTTCGACATCTTTGTACATTTGCTTGATTTCTTTAGAGC
Source organism: Oscheius sp. DF5033 (assembly GCA_964036215.1). NCBI lineage: Eukaryota > Metazoa > Nematoda > Chromadorea > Rhabditida > Rhabditidae > Oscheius > Oscheius sp. DF5033. Next base: position 4,173,434 of record CAXIWN010000002.1, on the reverse strand, counting down.
CATGCTGAAAAGGTCCTTGATTGGTCATTTAGAGTGCTACCGTAATAATTTCAGTGTAGACGCCATAACGATTCCATATTTCAAAATGGGTAAACTTATTCTTTTTCAGAAGAGTTGAGACATACTTTATATGTTCCTATAAAGGAATTACCTCAATAACAAACCATTTTCCCCACTGGGACACAAAGTTTTCAATCATGAACAAAAAGCTTCCCGTGGATGTCTCTCAGGAACAAAAAGTTATTCTTCTTGGGCAAAAGTTTTCCCTCCTGGACAAAAAGTTTTCCCCGTGGAACAAAAAGTTTTCCGGGGATGTTCCTCTGGGACAAGAAATTTCCTCTGGGGGACAACATTTCTCCTGTATCAGCATCACCTGTGCAAGTTGGGTGATAAATCGCCTGTCGACTCCTCGTTGATCGTAGAAGAATAGACTAATTTGTATAATCTCTTTTTTTGTAGAATAACTTACCCTTTGCTTCCATATTCAAAAGCCGTATCAATGCAAGATGTGAGAAATTGGAGGAAATTGTTCAAGTTTTTGTTCAGCTCATAGTCAGTGGTTTTCGTCTATCCAAAAGTAGGTGCATGATTAATTAACTGTACCATTATATCTACGAAATTCAAGATGTCACGTATGAGAATACTCTGGTATCCATCGAAATAATCAAAGAATTCGAGGTACAGTGAAGGGATGTCATAACAATCCTATAAATTAGGTCAATGTGGTAGTCTTCTCTCTAAATTCTGGGAAAAACTCACATGTTTGTGTTCAACGGCGTAGCTGAGCGCTCGCTTACAAACTTTCCCCATTTCTTCAGGTGAAACCTAAATTTTTCTGCCATTAAATTGATCAAAAATTACCTCTTCCATTTCGTTTATATCATAATTTCCAGCTTTCCATACGAGGGTCTCTGTATGTCCCTCAAAGACAATATTAAACAATTGATCTTTTTCATTGTCCAATTTCTCACCTAAAAGGAGTCGAAGAGTATCTGCGTCGCCCTACCGGCTTCAAACCAAATTCCTACTTGTCTTCTTATGTCCACAAATGGGTCTACTTTTCGATTTTCTTTGCGTGGATAAAAAACGAAGAAAATATCGTTATTTTCAATGTTAAAAGTAGCCAATTCCTCTTTACGGGACTTCAAAACCATAGGACGACAATTGTTTGTGTGTATTTTGTGAAATTGATGGCGTGTTCCATCATCAATGGGCTCGAAAGTCTCTTCATTCGACATTAATTCATTGACAATGGTGTAGGGAAGCATTCTGGCAAATTCAATATAATTTTTGGTTAGAAAGAAAGCGGAAAAGGGAGAAATGTAGTTGCAGGAACCTTGGAAGGAATGGGGAAATTATTTGGAATCGGCGACCGGTGAGAAAAGATAACGGGTGTCACATACGCGCTCCATGACGAAAGGCGACCACTGGGGTCCAGTCAGTTGTGATGATAGCACTCCGAAAACATTATCCACTGTCACCACCTGCATAGGTGATCATAAAGAAAACTAAAACAAAACGTGAACTATGTGAAACAGTAGTCGACAAAAAACTTCATTCAGGTAGCATTACTTTTTCCATGAAGATTCTTGAAAAAGTCATAGCATTCCTCCATTGTTGGTCTTTTCCTCTCGTCGAGATCCATCATTCTACACAAATTTCACTATTAATGAGATCATAAGGTTACCTTATTACGTATTCCCATAATTCTTTGCTAATACCATATGGAACCCCATGTTTTAGGCTTTGGGAAACGACATCTTCAAAAGGCTGCTTTCTAAATATCATCGACCAAATAGACCGTCCAAGAGAAAAGACGTCAACTGCAGCAGAATAGTATTCACTTAAATTTGGCGGAAAAAATCCTATCGTTCCACAGTTACGTGATAGCAAAAAATCAACTTCAGAAATGGGACTTGCAGGCTCGGGAGAAATTTTGGATATTCCCAAGTCGATGATTTTAAGTACGTCATGATTCTCGTCTAATAGCATGCTAAAATTGGCTATACGTAATCCAAGGTAGAAGCTGACTTTGCCGGTTTGACATCCCTGTGGATGGTATTCCTCCTGTGGAGAAAAGCTAATCCGCTAGCAGCCTGCATTGCCCACCATATTATATGCATCTCGCTGTATATTTTCTTACTTAGTATCACTAAAAATATAATTGTCATATATTTGAACATAGAATTTTTTCTTCCGTTCCTAACTGCATAAAATACCGGCGTACCTTTAGCTAAGGATCCTCCTTTACAGTATTCCATCAGCACGCCAACGTACGATCCTCTGTCTACAACAAATCCAAATATTTGTACTACATTTGGATTGAATTGGATCTTCATCAGGCATTCGATCTCGTCAGCGACATTTGTTTTTATTGTGAAGTATTTAGCTACCACATCTAATGCGAAACTTGACACTTTCACCACTTCTGCTACCCCAAAGGCGCCACTTTCTAAACTTCTCACCGTCTCAATTGTCGATTTTTCATATTGGCATATTTCTGCTTTCTGTAATTTACAGTTTGGTTTCCTTACAATTCTTTACCCAAATATATAAGTTAACAACATCGGGCCAACTTCTCCTAAAGATTGTTTCCACCTCCAAAGGAATGTATGTTTTTGCTGATAGAATCATGTAATAAATTCTCTGAAATTTTTTACTCAAAGAATTATAAACTACAGCAATTTACAGTTCTAAATCTCCTCCGTTCCGGGCTTGGATCGTAAATTACGTTTCTTAATTTTTCGTTTTTAGCGTTATGCAGCGTCATACAGAAAAGTTTTAGTAGATTCGCCTGAGCCTGGGCTTCTTTTTGAATGGCTTTACTCTAAAAGGCTGCCATAAAAACGGGAATAGGTGGATCTTGCCATATATACCGCTACAAATGCATGACAAAAGGCCAATGGATATGATAGGGCATGAGTTTTAAAAGTATTATTGTATTTAAGCTGTTCTGCTTGGAAATATGACACGAAATAAGCCTCAGCAGCGATTCGGGCTTTGAGTTTCTTCTAAAGAGACAAATTGTGACAGGGATTCATGAGTATACCTCAATTTTATCCAAGTTCTCCTTATTCCAATATTCCTTGAGGCACTGTGAAATAAGTCATACAAGGATGCGTCTATCTTACCCAGTAGAAGATCAGAGCCGTCCCAATTCTCATCGTATCCTCGATATATCTTATGAAGATGTTGAATACTTTCTATAATTTATAGATTAGCAACACGAGCTCGGATTACTCACTGTTTGATACTTATCAAACAAAGTTCTCACATTATCAAGCTTACGTAGAAACCTGTGTAGATAATAAATCTCGTCTTCCGCCGGAGTTACCAAGTTGTAATCGCTGCTCAAGATATTTTATAGCTATATTTTGCGTACCTTTTTTCATGATCATAATATTCCTCCAATGTGATCTCAATGTGACGACTCTAAAAATTAATCCATAAATGCTTGCTTTGAGCACGGTCAGGCAATTGTTGTCCAAAAACTCACTGTCTCCTCGCACATAGAAAAGATCTTTTTGTAGAAGTGTTCCCCATTATCTTTACAGTCCTTAATTAATACATCGTACAGAGCAATTTTTCCTCGTTTCTTGAAATCTTGCTCCATTCTCCGCTTTTTTTCAGCGTCTGGAAAAGATAGTCCATCAAAAGCTCAAAGACTCTTCGGGTCATGTTCAATACCAACTTTTTTACAAACGAAGTGGGAGGGGGTAAAATAAACAAAACTATACCAGGCTCGTCGTACATGTCTTCTTTGTATGGAAAATTAACAGCTTCGACCTCCTTGCTAAATTTCAAATAAATATGACAAAAGTTTAGTCACCTGTAGGGAATCGAATAGATGTCACATGCAGCCAAATTAGACCATCCGATTGCATTTATCCGACCACCAATATTAGAAAATCGACCCTCTGCAGTCAACGCCCATTGTTTTTCCCTTTTGAACAACATTCGATAAACTCTATTCTCCGCGTCTATTCTTATGTGCATGACATCCTTGTTCATGAAGGCCTGCATATTAGCGTTTTTATTGTCTTGTCTCTTTGTCCCTCTCCCGTGAGAAATCGTTGGGAAACCCCGGGTTTGAAATGAACTCACCTGCAACTGTTTTTCATTATCAAGAAGGAGAAACAGTTCCGGAAACATAAACTGCACACATTCTACAGATTCTAGAACTTTGTTATGGTATCCAGTAGATCCATCAAGCTAAACTCTTCATTATACTAGCCATGGCAGTGAAGCGAACCTTTCCTTTTGCACATTTCTCAATGGCTTCGAATACAATGACTGAATGTATCATCGCTTGTGGAAGGTAATATAATAATTCAAAAGTAGGGCTGTAATCGTCGTTTAGAAATACATATTTTTCAAGGAAGTTCACGGTTTCATTAAAAATTAAATTTCTGTTCTCTAAATCCATTTTAATATCCGTAAACATTTGAATTATTTCATCTGAGACATGCTTAAAAATTCTTTGAACGTTTTGATTTGACAATAGTACCCAATTAATTTTCGTGTAGGTTTTATGACTATTCCGTAATATAAAATGGGTAAACTTATTCTTCTTCATCAGGGCTGACAAAAACTTCACAAGTTCCTACAACTAACTAGGTTGTGTCCCAAAATTAGCCTCACCTGTGAGAGCAGAGTTAAAAAACGTTTGTCCCGTGCAGATGAACGATAGTGGAATGAACTAATTCTGATATCTTTTACACTGGGAATAACTTACCCTTTACTGGCAAATTTGTAGGACGTGTCAACGCAATGCATTATATAACGTAAAAAATTGTTTAGACTCTTATTCTGCTCATAATCGGAACCAGCTGCCGTAACCTGAACATCGAATGGTGAGTTAGCCTTTACTATGCGGGGCTCTTCAAAATCTAATGATATGATCACAATAAAGGAGAGGAGGTTTTTAAGTTCCTGTCAAATTCAAATTCCCCAATGGTTACTTACCATTGCCTCGAGGAAATCCATACTATTTTGTATTAAAATATCTTGATATCCGTAGAAATAATCGAAAAATTCTAGATATAAGGAAGGAATATCAAGATGATCCTAAAAGTACACGTTTATCACCGACTGATAACCTCGTCAATGTTAAAATGTTGCGGTATAACTCACGTCTTGATGTATCACGGCGTAACAAAGGATACGTTTGCAAACTTCTCCCATTTCTTCAACAGAAACCTAAAATAGCAGCCTAAGCTTTTAAAAAGACTATCTACAGTAGCTGACAAAAGTCATCGGACAAATTGCTTTCCCAAAATTTCTTCATACCTTCACCAAACCTCTGGCAAGGCAGAGGCCAATATCCTTCATTTTTGGAGCTATTATGCAGTTCAGTATGGGGAAAAAGATGGCATATTCAAAATTCGCGGAAAGTCCGTTTGTCGCGCACTGCACCGTCGATTCCAAATCCGATAAATCCTCATAACATAATTTTTTCTCTCTCAAGTTCAAAAAGGCGCAAAATTTTGCATTTTCCGCACATTTTTAGATGGTTTTGCTGTTGTTGCTCCTGTGGGTTGGTGTACTGCATTGTATACTGGCAGCTTTTGCTGCGTCTTCTCTCATAATTGGGGCACACTCCCAAATTTTATATGTCAATGCTAAAACGAAAGCAGCAGGAAAATGGGTGTGTATTGGGGTTTTGCGCATTTAAAACCATTTCTAAACGATTCGCCGGGTATGAATTACCTAGAAAACAGTTTCGCGTACGAGAAACTCCCGAAAAACGAGGCAAACTCGTTAAAAAATGTTCTCGACAATAATTTGTCCGACGACTTTTGTCAGCTACTGTACCTGCTCCATTTCGCTTAGTTCATAATATCCAGCATGCCATGTCATAGATTCATTAAATGAATTGAAATGAATATTGAATATCTGGTCTTCTGCCTCATTCCATTGTTTACCTACAAGAATTGTATAGAGAGAATAGAACGGTTCACCTCCTTCTTCAAATGTAATACTAATTTCTCGGCTGATTTCCACGTTCAGATCTACTCTTCGCTCTGCTTTTTTTGGATATTTAACGAAAAAGATGTCATTTTTTTGTATATCAAAAGTAGATAGCTCCTCTTTTCGAGACTTTAAAATCATTGGAAGGCAATTGTCTGTGTCTATCATTCCGTCTTTATAGTGCGTTTTGCTGATGACTTCGAAAGAATTTTCTTCTTGTTCGGACATTTACACGGTTCTGCTTCAATAAAAAGTTTTTGAAATATAATTTGAACTTGAGAGAGAAAAAAGAGCGAAGTTCTGAAGGAAACTTGGAAATTAGATGACCGGTGAGAAAAAGATAACGGGTGTCACATACGCGCTCCATGGCAAATGCCGACAACCGGGTTCCGTCAGCTGTGTAAACTCAAGAACATCTTTGTGGCAGTGACTTGGAAATAGTATTTTCGGCATAGCGCAAATGCGCAGTAATTACAAATCAATATGAATCGAGGCAGATAACAGTCGCACCCATGCTCTTCTTATCGGAACAACTTCCTTTGATCTAATCCCAGTACAGAAACTAAAACACAGTGGAGTTCATTATTTGTTTTCTATTGCCGGTTTCATTTGGAACAATTAATTAACCCGCAACCTCCGCTGAGTGCCTCTTGGATGGAAGCATTCCGGGTTCAAAGAGTGATCTTGACGGAGGATGACGTAGACAAAAGATCCTGGAAGAGTGGCCGAACATTGGTGTTGTCATGGCTTTTTACGAATACGGAAAATCAAGGACGCTTTCAAGGTTCTTGAGTATTTTGGCCCGACTATTGCTAAATGGTGATTTTAATACTTGACCGTTTTCGAGAAATTCTGGTCACTTTTAGACGAGAATCCAGGACAAATGTCTGGATAGCGTCATGGAAAGTCGGTAAAGTACTGTGGAATAGTTGACATAGGCAGGAAAACAGGCGAAATTAAGCAGCAGCGCAGCTTTACGATATGTCAAGACACAAAATTCTGTGTTCACCCACAAAAAACCAATTTCATATAAAATCGTTATTTTTGCTTTTTCTAGAGAAGTTTAAAATGTTCTTTCCTAATTAACAGTCAATTTGCATCCAAGTCCGACATCAGACAAAACCTTTTCCATTAACGGCGATTATTTAGCGCTGGCGAAAGTTCCTCCGACCTCACTTTTTCGGCGGACACTCTCTCATCCAAATATGTTGCTTGTCTTGCCGGTTATAGCGGGCCTGGTCAATGGATGCGCCCGAACCGACACTTCTACAACAACAACCACTGCAATTACAACTACAACAGCAGCTACAACGACGACAACTACCACTGGGTGTAAGTCTGGACTATTATTATAAAAATAGGCATCGAAAAGGTGGAAAAGCCCTTTATTCTGGTTCATTTGAAAGATTGGACTGTAGAAGATTTATTCATGAAATTCTAAAGAGTTATCTTTCCTTTATTAATCAATTTTTAGCTTGTGCGAATTGTGATCCAGCTATTGTCGTGCCCATGGCGGATCCTAACACGCCTGGAAGCCATCCTCCAACTACAGCGTAAGATTTCCTTCTGTGAAGAATTCAATCGTATCCAATGGGCCAGATTGATCATTTTCCTCATTTTTCCGATCCAGTTAACTATTTTTTACAGTCTTGGTCCTCCTCAAGCTGGTACAGGATGCGCCACCTTACTCGTCACTTGCACTGCGCAACCCCCCAATGGCGCTAGTTTGTTAACTTTCTTCGCAGCAGCTGATGGAAGAGATCTGGGAGAGGCAGCTCAAGGAAATGTAAGTTCTCTAGTTTGTAAAGTGCCTATATTTCAATTTTTAGCCAGCTATAGGTACATTGATATGTAATACAGCGGGAGAATGGATATACACAGCAAATGACATTAATGGAAATCCATTCAGCGTTGCAGTTGGAAGTGCATCGTGTCTTGGTTAATAAATATCTCATATCTGTGTAAATTACTGCTTATCGAGCGATTTCCAACCAGTTTTTACAGACTTTCGAACTTTCAATCCAAGATAATTGGCCGACGACATACGTTCAGTGTCTCAAAATCTTTAATTGTCTAACGGAGTTCGCTGGCTGCTGGTTTTGGATACCTGTATTAAATAGCCACTTGGTCGTTGACCAGACGACAATTGGCCGATTTATCTACGGGAGTAATTATCTCTCGGGTAAGCCGGTGTACGTCTTTCATCGGAAGAAAGTGGAGAAATTTACAGTTTGGATAATAAATGAAAATTTATGTGGCATTTATGCAGGAGAACCGAACATTTTTAGGCAAGAAAAAGGATGGAATATAAGAAATCCGGCCGATTTTCCTGGTTCATCTCCGTTTTTTTCTGAATTATGAAATCCAAGTAACAATCGAAAAATCGTGAGTGATTCCACTGGATCATTGACTCGATTTTCCAACAATTCCGTCAGCTAGCGTGTCAGCTATTCAAAATTTCGTTATCAACACGTTGTTATTAGAAATCCCCCGCACTGATACGTAGCAAGACCAGAGGGCCAAGTCATTCATTCTATTCAAACTGCACCACATAAAAGGAGCTGCACAGGAGCCGTCAGTATCCGACAATGCGACTTCTCCCGTTGCTTCTCATCTCTATCTTCTGTGTCCTGGTTTCCGAGGCAAATCGCCACGATGGCGGAAGAGGCCGACCCGTCTCTCCTGGTGGCAAGGATCGAAACAGAAACCGCTTTGGAAGACTGTCTCCTGAAGCAAAAGAACGATTGGCTAAGAAGATTGGTAACTTGGATGCTCGAAAATCCCGTCTGTCCAAGATGAGAAAACCCAAGGAACTGACCGCCGAGCAGAAAGCCAAGCTGAAGGAGAGATTGGCCAAGCTGCCCAAAATCCAAACCGAAAGACCCAATGAGAATGCCACTATCGACCTGTTTGAGGTGAACATGCAGGAGGGAATGGCCGATTTTATGTACGAAGGAGACATTGATCTCACCGAGTAGGTGGTCGATTTCTACAGTAAAAAATTATGGTTTCAGGGAACAAGCCAACCATTTGAGGAGCTCCACGAACCGCGCCAAGAGACAGGCCGCTACTGTCGTCAGCAAATGGACCAACAACAATGTCTACTACTATTTCGACTCGTCAATCAGTAATTCGTCCCTGTCTGCCTATAAAATTGACCAATTTTTAGATGACCAGAAGAAAGTTGTTGTGAGGGATGCGCTTGATTACATTCAATCCCGTACCTGTGTCAATTTCATCGAGAGTTCGACTGCCGCCAATCGCATTTGGGTATCTAATTTTTGTTTTACAAAACAAAATAAAATTCAGGTTATCAACGGTTACGGATGTTATTCCTATATTGGAATGAACGGCGGAGAACAGCCCCTTTCTATTGGAAATGGTTGCCAATACCTTGGCACAGCTGCGCACGAATTCATGCATGCTCTGGGTATTTGGCATTCGCAGAGCCGATATGACAGAGACGACTACGTGACCATTGATTTGACCTATGTACCTGCCGATAAGCAGCACAATTTCAATAAGTATTCGAGTTCGGAAAGTATCAACTACACTCCATATGAGTACGGAAGCGTTATGCATTATGGCAGCAATGAGTGGGAATATTTTTCAAAGAAAACAAACAATTTCCAGCTTTGCTAATCCTGCTGACAAGCTCTCTATCATTCCAAAAGACATGGCTTATGCCTTTTCCATGGGTAACCACGAGCCTTCACTCATCGACATTGAAATGATCAACAAACATTATGGATGCAATGGTAGGGTACCTGCTTTGATCTTTCTAGGAATTTCCAGCCTGTACTGCTTCCAACTCTGCTCAATGCAAAAATGGTGGAATTCCTAATCCGCGCAACTGTGCCGCATGTGTCTGTCCTTCTGGCTACCATGGAACCCTCTGTGACCAAAGAGTGAGCAGGACCATAAATTTATCAAATTTTTTAGCCACCGGGTTGCGGTGAGACCCTGACAGCAAGTTCTGACTGGCAAACGAAATCCTTCAGCGTTGGTAATCGCTCGGATTATTCCGGATTAACTAGGAGCAAGCACACGTATTGCAACTACTGGATCAATGTAAGAGATTTCATTCAAAAAATGACATTCTTCCTAGGCTCCTGCTGGACAAATGATCGAGATCCAGTTGGGCTCCTCCATGTACAATGCACAATGCCAGAATGGATGTCCATTTAACGGCTTGGAAATCAAAACTTATCCCAACACCAAGATGGCAAATCCAAGATATTGCTGCAAAGATTTTGCCGACAAGACGATTACCAGCTACACAAATCCCACACCAATCATCGCCTACAATAATCACTATTTTTCGGACTTCACCTTCCGCTACAGAGCTGTCCCCGCTGTTCCTGCTTCGAGTACTACTTCCGGTCCCACAACCACTAGATCCTCGACAATTCAGCCTACGACGACTTCCACTGCCCCTCCTGCACCCACAGGAAATTGCAAATCCTACCAATCTGCGTAAGTTTTAAACAGCTCTGTCAGCCTACGGGTCAATTTCAGAGAAACTTGTCAAGGAAACAAGGATGCCGGTTTCTGTTCCTACCCGGATTTCCAAATGGTCAAGTATAATTGTGCTGTCGAATGTGGTCTGTGTGGAAAGTCAGCTAATCCTTGCGTTGATAAGTCGAGCAGCTGTTCCGCGCTAGCTTCATTTGGATACTGCACCTCGTGGGATCCAATGCTGGCTGAATACCAATGTGCCAAGACTTGTGGATTCTGTGATCGTCCCAATTAATCGAGTTGTCGGACAGTGATCCATTGCAAATAAAAATGCAGCAAAAAGAGTAGTTTTCATTAAATTTCAGGCAGTTTTGAACTTCATTGAAATGGCACATGCAAAATATTACCCTCTAACAAATGGTAAATCATATTTTTTTGTTTTTCTCCCGTAAATCTCTCCTCCAAAGGCTTTTACCACAGTAGTACAGTACCTAAAAAAGGAAATCAAATCAATTTTATGGGCAATTCCTACTTTTTCCTATAATCCAAATTATCATGAATTCCAGCCAATTTTATTGGATGTAATCCCATAATAAAACTATTGTATGGTGTCCATTGGTCGAGCCTTGCTCCATGCCACAGATAAGTAAAATTCCCTCCTCTGAATGAGACATAGCTAATCCGGATAAAGCTTACAGATTAAAATCTAATCCATCCGTCATTTTGCCGAAAGCAATTTCTACAAAGACCTCTGCTTCTGACATAACTTCCATTAAATTTCCAAGATATTCCATTTTATGAGTGGGCACGTAATAACTGAAAAAACCTTTCTATTTTTTACAGGACCTACAAGTCAGATATTTGCCTCCTCACGGCGGTCAGGTAGTGTTCTGTTATATTCTTTCCAGGATACGCTTCTTGAAGCTGAAACAAGCTGAGCATTTGAAATGGGAAAGATGAATCACAATTTCTTTGTATTCCCGCCAACTTTTACCAAATCTTGGATCATTTTTATAATGACTCTCGAAAACATCATAAGATCGAGTAATTTCCTCTGGTCTCCACCAGTAGGGACCAGGATCAGTCTCCCAGGGATTTAGATATTTGTCCTGTGGTAAGTCGTACCAAACATTGAAGACTGAGTCATCCGCGACAAAGTAGTAACCTGGATTTGGATCAGAATAGCCGGTGAAATTCGTACCTGTGACATTTTGCAGTCGGAGATCCCTAACCTTTGAAAGACAATAACCATAATTTGATCCACCCCGGATTTCTTCCTGGGTAAGGTCCACAAAATTCAATGGTTCAATAGGTGGAAGAAGTCCCGGATCCGTCATAGGATCTGTCCAGGTTCCGCAGAATATGGTCGATTTAAAGAAAGGGGAATATAGTCGCTGTATTAAGCCAACAATTGATCGAACCCATGGCGGATTACTGGTCATAACCAGGACCTGGGAACAAATTCAAAGAAACAAAAGAAAGCTTACAGTATCCCGCTTGTTCTGCAGCCCGGTGATATTCCTATACATCTCAACAAATTCCCTGCCAGTTGGGAGAAAAGTGCCACTAACTTCTAAAATATTTTAAAAAGTTTTGAACCAATTTACCTGTCCCGTTGACGTCTTCGCACCATTTTAGAATCTCTCCAAATCCATTGATCGTTTCCACTGCCCAGGAGACGCTGTTTGTTTGATATTTATCTACACCAAAATCGAGGTTGGCTCGTTTGCAATTTCCATATTTCTGTCCAAGAACTATTGGCTTATGTTCAACAAGCGCAGGATATTTGTAGCTGTAAAAAGGCTTTTTTCTAGTCGGAAACATGGAATTTACCCAAGGTTAGTCAACTGTTTTAGCCACATTTCAATTAAATTTCTGTCTTCTTTGCCAAAAAAATTATTTTCTCTGAAACGAAAATATATTTGGTCATTTAAATACCTCACACAAATTCGTCAGCTAATTCCAAAGTGCAGGAGACAACGTCATTGTGTGAACAGTTCCATTTATCCAGGAACTCTACAATTTTTCCGGATTGCTCATAGACGTTTCTACAATTTTGAGTGTTACAGCAAGGAATTTCTCACATTTCCTGATGAAAGTCGCTTAAATAATCATGAGCGTTCCTAATTTGCACGGCATTTGTCGGATAGAAAGCGACATTTTCCCCTATCAGGTGTAGCAGCTTCTGACCAAAATAAGAGCGCCAAATGTCTGTTACTCTGTGCGATCAGTAGAAATTATGGAAATATCTTCTTACCGAAATGTTACGGTTGTTGGCAGGTACATTATGAAAAAGGCTTTGTAATGGAAAAGAGTATTCTGCGAATTCCAAGGGGAATATGTTCCGCTGTCCAGAATAATTGAAGGGGCGATATTGTTGAAGGAAACATTCAATCCGCTGCCTTTCTGGGCGTGTAATAACCTGGAAGATGCCTATCGGACTCTGTGAAAATTACCGATAAATAGCGTCAACATCGGGATCAATCTTGACAATTCCTTGTTGTACAGCTGGTCGATTCATCTGCCGACAGGACACCATACGATCCTTTCCATTTGAATGCCCAGCAATGTATTCCAGTGGAAATCCTCTTGGCCAAATATTGTCATAGCCATAAAACCGGTAAGGATTGAAGAGTTTCTCCGAGATATTGCCAGATTTGGAAATGTAGCGCAAACCCGAAATCGGTGAATAAAATTCGTAATCAAATTGAGATAATCCCAAGCCTGTAAAATGTTCAAAAAAATAGGAGAATGTTACCGTACGGCTTATTGTCGTCATCAGTATCGTAGATCCACTCGGCTCCCTTCATAATTGCATACAAATAGCCAAGATTCTTCCGCGTGTAACTTTTATACGGCATCTTTTCAGCAAAATCACCAAAGAGTTCTTTTTGCTTATCTACGGACAGAAAATGGACACCGGGATAGCTCCAATCTGGCGGGGTTTTTGTATCCGCCACTATTACCACATTCCATCCTGGTTGACTTGCTAAATTCTAAAATTGTAGGATAGGATGCATGTCTTCAAATCTACCTTGATGTCTTCTGTAGGATATTGAATCGTGGTCACTACGATCCACTTCGAAACCGGTGGAGTTTTTGTATTTGCCGGTTGTTCGCTTTGCGAAACTGTGGTTGTTTTACTGGTGTCAGCTTTTCTGAAGACGTCTCATTTGAAAAACTGAATCTTTCCTACCCGTCAACAGATTTTTCTCCTTCATATTGATATACCACATTGAGAAGAACAAAAAAAGTCAAGATTATGAAAACATCTGTATAGCAGACAGATTTTGTCATAGAATGGCTGCAAAAGAGGGCGATTGATTGAAAAGAACGTCGAAAGTGAAGGCTTTCAATTGATAAAAGAAACGGACAATAGCCAGAAAAGATTCCATGGGAATATGCCAACTTCTGTAAACAGTTATAGTGTGATTCCTAATAGACACAGGACAATAAAGAGTCCTGCTGGGGTTGACCTTATGCGTCGATCCGAAGATTAAAAAAGCTCCGTCAGGGCAATGTTTCCGATGCGAACTATACGAGGTCACTTGCGCTGACGGGCAATGGGTTAATTGGACACCAGTTCACTTTCACCTTTCAAGAAGGAAGCAAAATGAAAGCTTGCACGTAAATTATCAGAATTGAAAGTAAAATCGAAATACATAGAAATAGACTCAAATAAAAGGGCTGAATGGACAGATTGACGTTCCCATGAACACCCGAAAATAGCTTTTCCGCAAAGATTTCCATGTTGAACACGATTGCTGTGCGGAAAATGATAATTTTTGAACCACAGATGAACTGAACCTGAACTCGGCCAATAATCCGGGACTTGTACAAATCTACACAGATGATTTTGTAGGTTTAATCGCACATTTTTATCCAAAAAAAGTTTTAAGCTACGAATATTTATTAGAATAAATTATCCTTATTCAAAATGATGGCCGGTTCATGAGATCAAAAGTCCTTTTTCCTTTGGATTAGCTTACTCCAATCCGCTTCAAACCTCCGTCAACTGCACCCTGATACAGAGGCTCAAGTCTATCCAACCTAAAAAGTAATTATTATTTTTTTCAATTGAGCTCACATTTCCCCGGTGAAATGAGCTCCATCCCATGTGTAAGTGTGATAATTCTTCCGATTGAAGTACCAATAAGTTCCGTCTTCAACCATTCGACTTTCCACATCCAAGTAGACGCATTTATCGCAAGGAACGGCTTTGATTCTTTGTCGATGATGCATTTGTACTTTGTTCATTTCCTAAAATTATTTTTATACCGCCAACTTTGGAGATAATCCTACCTTTTCGTCTATTTTAAGATCGTCAACGGAGATGCCACCTCGTAGCCTCTTGGCCATCTCATAAGCCACCGAAATATTTGTCCAATAAAACGGCATATCTATCAAGAAGACTTTTGTTCGATTCCTAAAAATTCTACAGAGATTTGAGCCTCCTCTTACAGGTAATAATCCATGTTCTTCTCAAATTCCATATACGCAAAATCACGAGTTTTATTCTTCTCATCAAAAGGATCCATGTATCTTCCCCTAAATTCTATTTTCCTATTGAAATTGTCCTCCTTACAGACAAACATGAATATTCCATAAAATATCCGGCTTCATGTTATCCACCACCTTATGCGTGGCTGTGGTAAATGGCGGATCCAAGTTAGTTAGCGGTGGACGGGCTGGATATTAATTTTGACTAGAAATGATGTCAACTAACCGCTTCTGCTGTATAGTCGGAGTTCCTGGTATCTGCCTCGGAGTACTTTGCTAATTAGAGGAAATGCTCGATAAGCCATGGAATTGCCAATTACCAGGACTTTCGCTGTACCATTTCCATACTAAAATCAAAATCACCTGAAATCCCAAAATTCCTACCGCTTGGCATCGAAGTTCCGGTTCATCTGTATAATTTGTCCAATTTACTGTCACATTATCTTTATCGCAAGGAAGATCAAAGTACATTATTTGGGTTTGGCGATCATTGTACTCGATTGCCTCGGTTATATCTGAATTTTATTATCTCTAATAAATAAACACCTACTAATATTTTCAATAGAAGGTAGCCTTCTCAATGAGCAACATTTGTGGTAATATGGGAAAGTAAAGAAGATCATAGCCACACAAATCACCGAGAGAAGAAATCCTAATAGAAGAGAAGATGTTAAGATGAATTTCTGAATGTTGTTTAACTTTTATTTAAAAAATTCTTACCTCAACAGTATGATGGAGAATTATGGACAATATGCACACCAAAAGGAAGACAAAAATACTCGCTAAATTTAATGAAACTGACCAAAATCCAACTTACTAGGGACAGACAACTGATTAACATTTTGAATATATTTCGTGGTAACAATAATTGGCCAATGGATGAGATACATCACATAAGAAATGTCTCCAAAATAGGCAAGAAAATGATTTGATGTTAGAAAGGGACTAGGATCACGGATGACAATGGCTGTCGCGACAGAGCCAATGATTCTAAACCGAATTGTCAATTGTTTGTTATAAAAGAATGCCTCATAGTTGTCTCATTTACCAATAATTTCTCATTAAAAATAACGAGTAAACTGATAATTAACAAAAGCAGCCCGCTATCGTGTTTGCTTGTTAATTGTATTTTGCGTTCATTTTCTGAATTCCATAGGAAAATTACAAACATTCATACCAATTAGACTCTCCTTATCGACTGGCAATTGCCTCTCCACCTTTTGTCCTTCGTAGCATAATGATCCCAATACAAATTGCCAGATTCGGCTGGCTAATACGCCGTAGGCCGCTTTGGGTTCTGATCTCAACTGGAAATAAAGAGAGGAGAGGACGAGAAGTCCGAGGATTCCTTTTCTAAAGAAATTTGGAGTCGTTCTAATTTTTACCTACCTAAAAACGGAAGAGAAATTGTTCGTTCCGAAGATGATGAATGGAGCAATGAGATAAAATTGAATCTCTACGCCTAGAGACCAGCAATGGACAAGAAAACGATAGGAAATTATCTGAAAACGATAAAAATAAAATTAAAATAGGAATTTACCTGGTCCCAGTAACCAAAAACCTCGAAAAGTGGTTGAATATTTGAGAGAAAAGGCAAACTCCATGTGAGGTCGATTTTCAGCTGGTTTTTATCCGGACCGAAGAGGAGAAATGCACAACCTGGGCTGCTTTCTTTTTTAATTGGGGGTTTTACCTATGTAAATTCCTGCAAGTGTCAAATGCAACAGGGGAACAATCCTTTTGAATCTTTTTGTATAGAAATCCCATAAGGAAGAGAGACAAAACCTGGTTTTAGAGAGAATCATGGCCATCAGAAAACCGGATAGAACGAAAAACCTGAAGAATTTTATAAATCAAAAGAATTGCCTACATGTCGACGCCTACAAATCCCAAAGGAAAGAGATTAGGATGAAGGTGAAATAGAAGGACGAGCAGGATTGCCACTCCTCGAAGTCCCTGGAGATCATTGCGTTTCATCTGAAAAATCGAAAGTTATGGGAAAGTTCAGGTTATTGAAAATGCAAGATTAGCAAACAAAACGCCGTTCCCGGGAGATCAAACTATGGCGGACAAAATTCCAAATCCGGGATAATCTTCTCTGACGAGATAGCGGCTGGCAGAAGTATAAAAAAGCCGAGAGCAAGGAAAAATTCCTACTTTCCCATGACATGAATAGAAACCGGGCTATAGCTACACAAAAAAAGATAGCAAATTGTCCCATTGCTGGGACATTGATTTATCAGGAAAAGGATAGGCGCCCGCGGCGTTTTTACGCATGAACTTCATTAGGAGGTCAATCGCCGCTCTCGCCGTAATAAATACCAGGGGATGGGGGGCAATTGCCATATTTGCTGTTTTATTAACCTAAAGAATTCCTTCTTTTTGCTCATTTTATTTGTCTCTAGTTAGAAGTTCTTTTAAAGTTACGCGGGTAAATGGGAACCTCTTCATAAAGATATGCTTCAGTTGCGGTCATTATTTTGCACGAGTATTTCAATGATGTACGCATAGCAACATCATCGGGCTTGTCCCTTTCAAAATGCACAAAGTTTTCGTAGTTTTGGCCAAGATTGTACATCTCTTCCGCATTTTGCTCATCCTACCGTGTGCTTTTAGAATCTATAAAAAACTACTGCAAAATAGGGGACGCGATGAATTACAATGAAAAGTCAATATAGTTTTGAACTTAACTGAATAATCGAACTGTTTGTAAAACGGTAACCACTCGTTTTTACGAGAGCCTGAAAAAGATCCGCGATTCATAACGGGCTACTTTCTCTTGACGCAAAGTCTTTTTTCCCGACAGAATAAGGCCGTCGCACTTTTTGCAGCTCGTCTGTCAGTCAATTCTTCTCCTTTCTTCCCATTTTCGTCTTTCCATTCAAATTGTTGCATTTCCTATCTGTTTGTGTAGTCGACGATCTTCTTCCAGGCCTCGCCCATGGTCCGCCCATGATGGCAGCTCGTCATTTGCGTGTCTACATTTTAGCCCCGGTCATTTGCTTTATTGTCACTTTGCTTTATTTCCGATTTTTTTCTAATAACACGTGTCCTTTTGTAAGTTTCTTTAAATTCTGTAATAGTTCAATTAAGATTACGAGTAGATTAGGCTCCTATATACCAAATAGCATCTTTTCCCATTATCGAGAGCCATTGAGACTTGAACAGACAATATGCCCGCCGATTTATGGAAAAGTCTTGGTTTTTGTGATGTACGTACAATCTTCTGTTGACAAGTGAGCCATCACCCTTTGATTTTTACAATTCTCAGAGGATTTTATGGCGTGGCTCTGGAATCACTCCTCTGTTATTTGAAGAGCCATAATTATGACCTAGTTATGGTAGATATTGACAAAGATGAGCGAGTCAAACGCGCCTGTGGCCATCATCAGCAACTTTTCTTTAAAAAACATTGTGCCGCTGCTGAATATCTTCGAGATGCTGATTGGATGCTGGTGTTGGATGCCGACACGGGTGTTGTAAATCCACATCATTGTATCGAGCAGTGGATAGATGACCGGGTCAATTTAATCTTCTACGAGAGGTTTTTTAACTGGGAAATAGCTTCAGGAAATTATTTGGTTGGTCTAATAATTTTCACATAAATGTCGTTTTAGGTCAGGAATTCTGAATTCTCTTTAGCTTTCTTGAAAAAATGGTCAGAATGGGAATTCCACCAGCCTTCGAATTGGAATGGGGCGGATAACGGCGTTCTGCAGATCCATATCCTCCAGACGGTCATCCCCGATGCTCATCAGGAAATAGAAAACTGTAATGTCATCTGGCACCAAGGAAAGGATTACGACACCTACATGGCCTACGTTGTCTGTGTTAAAATGGCCCTTGGTTTGTATTTTTTTCACTGCCGGCAATTCTTTCCAGGAGCCACTCGTCTTTGGCCGGGAAAGATCCGAATCTATCGCCGTGGTCATGGATGGGTAAGGGACGGCTTCTTGTCCTCTGAACAATGGGGACCCTCAGACTTTATGCTACACGGATGGAAGAAGAGTACAATCGGCAGCGGATGGGATAGTCCTTTTACGGTAAGAATTCTCCAAAGATCCATAATGGTTCCAGGAAAATCCAAATTCTACACGTTGCGGTCGCGGAGATTCTGGATGGAATTGGCGACCTGAGAAGAAAGTCACGGACGAAATAATCCGAACATCTTTGGCAGCCTTCGAAAAATCGGCGGGAAGTACTTTTCCCAAATCAGCACGGGTTTTCCCCCATCTGGAATTAGTCGACGTGGGGAAATGTTATCCTTTTTGTGAGAATTATACCGACTACTTAGGAGGAGGGTGACATTCTTTGTGAAATCATTTTTAATAAAATTTTAATACGGTTCCATACAGCTTGTTCTGTGTGGGCACTCTTTTCTACATAAAAACAGGGAAAAAGCCAAATTCTCTGAATACAGAAGGCTTTCAGAAGGATTTTTTTGCAACGAGAACGTGAAATTGTCTGAATTTCCACAGCATATCTGTGGAAATAAAGCCTGCTCGGTTAGGAATTGGAAAAGAGCCCAAGAAATCAATTTTCCATTGAAAATAAGAAGGTTGGCACTCAAGGAGCCGCTGGTAAACCAATGTGTCTAGCCAATCGAGAGCATCAAGAACGCTGTCTTTCTAGCCAAAAAGGCTTTCGATGATATGAAACCTACTCGACTTGGATATGAAGATTTTTCCCAAGTGTCCTCTGGAGGAAAAACAGGAAGAGCAAGAAGAGAACTCCTGTGAACCCGACTCCTCATCCCCTTCCCCCACAGTCCGTCCTTTTCAAAAACAATTTTAAGAAATTTATTATATACAAGAAATTTCGGCTTACATAACATTTAAAAAAACATTTTTTAATATACAAATGCGTATGGAGATCGCTGGAATTGGATTACAAAAGTCTCCGCGAGGTGGTGGAAGCTTTATTCGTCGAACACGGCGGATGCCAGGCTGGAGAGGAGATTCTCTGTTCGAGGATCTCCTCTTTTAGCCCAATAAGCTGTCCGGTAGTGGCTCATTTTGTATTCTTTGCTGCAGTTGGTGTCATGGAGGTCGACGCACCTGAAAACGGCAACATTATTGGTGGTAATTAGAAGGCAACTTACATGACACCAGTTGAGGTGCTGGTCCACTTCCCGCAGCAGCGGCACTCGGGGTGGTATTCTCTGAGGTCGCCGTGGAAGCAGATGACGTCTTCGTCTTTAAAGTTCTGAAATAGGTCTAATTTATGCGTGGTAGATTTTAACTTACCTGGGTTCCCTTAGGAAATGAGGGAACGGCTCCGATGCTGCGGGACTGGCTGGCAGATAAATTGTCCTCTTCAGGAAATTCGTCGAATTCAGCGAATACGGTGGTGGAGATGGCGGTGGCAAGGAGAAGACAGAATAGAATGCGACACATTATTAGATGCTCAAAAGAATCATTGCTTGAATTTACTGGAAACTAAAAGAGAAAAAAAAAGAAATTGAGAAAAACAAAAAGGTTGGAGAATGGAAGCGGGGTTGAGAAGAATTGAACAAAATGCTCCTAAATAAAAAGAAGGAAAAAGGTTACGACACCCGGGATTCCCAAGCCGTCTCCGATCCAAGTACTAACCGGGCCCAACGTTGCTTGACTTGCCAGATCGGACGGGATGGCGTATCTTCAACGTGGTATGGCCGTAACCGAGGTTTGTTCAACAGCGACGAAAGACAAGGGCGCTAGTTCCAAACGAAAATGATAAGAAAACGAATTTCAAAGAAGCATTTTGTTAGTTTATGGTTTTTTGAGAAGTTCTCGACATTCTATAGTCATCAATAATAATAAGAAACCTTTACTTTCCACTTTTGCCTTTGTTGTCGAGCAGTAAAAATATTGCAATTTCCGCATTACGGTAGAATTTCTAAGGACTGGGATATGCTGTACTACTGGGAGTGAGGGGCCAACCTTTTTTGTTGCAGGATTAGTTTGTCAAGAAAAAAAGCGACAAATAAAGGTCTTATTCTTGTTACGATGGGGCACAGATACCGTTCTCTCGGAAAAAGCCAAAAAATGGACGGTTGATCTACTCCATCGAAACAATACGAGACATTATTCGTCCGCTTTTTTTGACAAACTAATCCTACAGCAAAAGGTTGACTCCACTTCCACTAGTACCACATATTCCGGCCCTTAAAGATTCTATCAAAATGCGGAACTTGCATTATTTACAGAAATATTGTCTTTGTTGGTTACCATATCCCCAAAACTATGAATAAAACAAAAACTTCTAATATTAGACAAATAAAATATCTACAATCTGAAAAAAAAATGAAACCGAACTGTGTTGTCTGCACAGCCTGACAAACCACCGCGCATACAAATCCCCAAAAAAATCTTACCATACCCCGAATGTTTCCATCCATGTAGAACCGCGCTTTATCCTAATGAAGGTTCCCGCCATGTACAAATAAAAAGTATGCACGCAAAAAAATATCTACCATCTGAAAAATTGAAAACAGGACTGCCTTACCCGCACAGCCTGGCGACCACCCCCAGCGAGCGCAGCTGAAGCGAATGAGGAGCTGGTGCAGGAACCCAGAAGCTCCACCCCTCCTTGACCCTCCCCCTTTTGGGCGGAGCTAAGAAGTAGGAGGAGATTTTGATCAAAAATGAATTCGGAGATTTTTACTATGATTTTGAGTACAAGCAAATGAATGCAGAGGATTTGAAGTCTATGCAGGAACGATGGTCGGAATGAAAAAAAAAGGAAAGAAACGCAGAAAATCAGGTGTAAAGAATGGACAAATCCAGGATTTTTTAGGGAGAATCTATCGCCAAGGAGCTCCACCAAGGGAACGAAGGACTGATGCCCCGATAATAAATGAAACTGTTCCAATGGGCCACATGAACAATTTCTGCCTATCACATAATCGGTTTCCAATATTGGAAGAAACGACCGCAGTAGGACCGCTTGACAATCAGTCAATTTTTACAATTTTCCATTGGAAAAGTAGAAATGTTCAAAGCACATGAGGTCCGATAGAGCCCCGTTCCTCCCAAGATTGTAAACTGACCATAGCAAGTAGCTGGTTCTTTTCTTTGATACGGATACTTTTTGGTACAAAATGGTAAGAAAATGTTCTTTGCTTCCATTTTCTATATCTTCAATCAACTGAGCATTAGCATCATTTTCATCCCTCCAAAGACCCGTGATTTTTTAAGCCTCCTCAGAGAAAAAATAAAGCTCACCATAAGAAATCCCCTGACTGTACGTATAGTTTTTTTTTGGGATACTCTGATCTTTGATGGCAGATGAACTATGGTGGAACTTCCTCCATTCCAGGGCCCAAGAACAATTTGAGACAGAAATATTACGCTGAGTTCAAGATCACGAACTCACAGTGTTCATAATTTTGCATCTTGTGTTGTGCCAGATTTTGTATCCGTGCTGGTAAACAGAATCTCATTAACAAATTTATTTCAAGAAAACTCGCGACTCTGATGATAAACTGCAACCGCTTGTTAGCTGTGCAAGATACAGCCAGTTGTTGACAGAAATTTGGAAGATAATTGGAGGAAGGAATCAGAAATCAGCGCGAATTTTGCAGAGGCGGCTCAGTGAACCGGTTGATGTTCGAAAAAAATCTTCTTCCTCTATTTTCTTCGATTATTCTTATCAAAACTGAACATTGCTCAATTTATCCCACTAGTTCCTACAGTCACATCGCTAATAGTTTTAGTCTCACGTCAAATAAATCTGATATGGGATAATCAGAACTTTCTGGGATTTATTAATTTTATGAAGTGCCAATTCGACCGTAGGATCAGTTTCACATGATGGCATACGGATAAATTGTAATAAGAAATGTGATGCTAAAAAACTCAAAATTTGAGCAAAGCTCATATACGCTGCAGATATCTATTTTCAGGTTACTTTTTTGAAATGATAGCCCAGTTGACCTCGGTTTCTAGCAGTATCAATTCATGTGCACTTTTATGGGGGGTTTGAATAATTTATTTGGCAGATTAAAAACTTCAAAGTGCTTTTGACCTTGAACTTTACTAAAAAGGGCAATATTTGGGAAAAACTAGCGTTTCTAAAAATGGGAGATAACTTCTTATTTTAGTTTTTGCCATAGTTCCCTCCTTTACCATTTCCACGGAAATAGGAGAACTTCCTCTTCCTCCTTCTGCAAAAACCTCCCCACACGTAGAATGGTGGATTTGTATTTCGAATCAAGAATTAAATTCCCCCGAAATCACATCATTTTGGGCATTCCATTCAAAATAAATTTATTTTCCTGGTACTTCCTCCAAAATGACGAGGCCGCTGGGGTCAAATGAAATCATGTAATCGTGCCTGTTTAGGATTAGACGAGAAAAACAAGAGGAGGCTGAAGTATAACTGATTCCTTGTACTGGCTCTCCCCTATTTTTTGATACAGAAATGACTTCCTAAAATATTCCCTGGAACCAATTTTCATAAAGTGGTGTAAAAGATTAGTCCGGATTGGAGTACAGTTCTAAAGTGTTTCCTGGACGCAAAAGCCGAGATAAGCAAGCCGAGATTTTGGATTGGACACGGTGACTTTAGTATTACATGCGTGGTTAAATATTTATAAATTATAATAAGTGGTACCAAGATGAAAGATCGGCTGCTTAGATGATTGTGAACGGATTTCTCGGCCACTGTGCCAGTTGATACGAAATGGCAACAAACTTCACGAAGTCATTTTAGGAAAAACGTGGAAACTTTCTAATAAGGTTTTTTTGTGCCGGATGTACAGTTGGCTGCACAAATTCGTGAGAAAGAACAAGAAGTAGTAGGCTGGATCAAAAATACAGCTGTGTTTTTCTTTCTAACTAAAAATTTCTTTCAAAATTATTAAAATTTGAATTTTTTATGTTCTTTGAACAGTACATGAATATCAGGAATCACAAGATTTTTGCTTTCCAAACTATTTTCAATCCAGGTCATGCCATTCATCGAAGCTCTCAGTATCTAACATTATTAACCCTAATTGGATTAGGGTATATAATCCTTGTATCGCAACACCGGATATGGGTGTGACGACAACCGTTTCATGTGTGGTTCAGATTTATTTTTTAATCCGTTCCGAGGACCCGAGAAATAGGTTGTATAGAAGACCCAGAATTAGCGAAATTATTTATCGACAACACTCTGTGGTAATTAATGTTTCACTGGAATCTTTAGTTAAGTCATAATGCAGCCCCTGTATAATTATTAATTTCCAAGATCAAGGTCGCCAGTTCTTGAAATGGCTCGCTAATGAGATTTTATTTTTCCCAAGGATCACGGATACAAAATATGATAAAACGTGACAGGGCACAGAATATAAAACTTGAGTAGACGGAAAAACGTTCTTGAACATGTCCAACGTCACATATTTAAAAAGAAAAATAAGGAAGAATCTCGGGCAGTAGGCTTTCCGGTGCAGAATCTACTTCCGTGTTCTTTGCAAGTTGTGCAGATTCTCTGGATACAATGTACAAATTTGTATCTTCCCGGACTTTATCCAGATAATGCGAAAATTCAATTTAAAAACCGGAGAATAGCCACTTTATTAATGTCCAATTTTGAGGCAAATATCCGTGAACACAGGGCGTATTCTCTCTAATCCCGGCTGTGTAAAATGCAAGCCTGGATTGACGTACGGCACAAAATAATATGGATCATATGGATAGAATGTACCGTTGATTATAAATTGTGGAGTAAAGTCGAATTGCTCACATTTCGAGCAAGTAGCAATTATTTGGTTCAGTTTTTCTTGAGTCTTTGGCATGTCCGTATTTTTGGGTAGATCCGGCCCCGTTGTCCAGTCAATGGGCGATTCATTGTCTAGAGCATCATTGATTAATTTCTTGTTTAAATAAGCCAAAGGGAATGTATGGAGGATGAAGATCTTTTCTTTGACAAGATTGGCGAGGCGAGCCAGTCGCTCCGTGGCCACTTTGACGCTTTCTTCCCATTCTTTCTCACTGTAAATCAGTTGACTAAAATAATATCTAAAAAAATAAATTGAAATTTTTTTTAGAAATAAAAGAGATGTACCTCTGTATAATAAATAAATAATCGGGCTTCAGCTGTTCGACAGAGTCCATCAAAGCCTTCTCACTTTCCTGGCAAAAGGAAGTATTTGTAGGCTTCAAAGCCTCACACGCTAAAAATTCTAAATTTAGTGAAGGAATCCAATTACCTGTAAAAGCAGTCCTGTGAATATTTTTAAAATATTTACTGCATTCATCGAAAACTAAAGGCGAAGTATTGGCAACCCAACTGTTACCAATTATTGCTAATGTTCGATTATTATCCGAATTAGGATTCTGGGTAATTTCTTTAATTTTTAAAAGATAAATCAACCTCATATTTACAGTGCCCCTGAAAATATGCGAGGTTCCCTTTCGAGACCCCGAAAACAGTGGAATCCTTTGGTTTGTCATAAACGCAGCGCTCGTCTGTCAATTGATAGACATCGTGGTTCATTAATCCAGCGTAATAGAGCTTTCTTTCCTCTAAAAACTGCCTTGACCGTAAAAAATGAGCATACCAATGGACATGTGGGCATAGTCCGTTTTTACAATCGGTGTTACTGAACAAGCGGGAAGATATTTGTCTAAAAATTAATTTTAATCAATAGAATAAGCTCACAGCCAATGGAAAATTCTATTCCAAGACATGTAAGGAAGAGAATAGAAACTACGGGAATAATGGTAGTTTTTTCCCAGCCAAGATATGATATCTCCAAGAAATAGTGGACAATTACTGCCACTCCAAAGGACACCACAATTCCCAGTAACATCTCTATTAGAAAAATTAGAAAAAAAACGAGAAATTGTTTACCTGGAGCTGTTGTGTATTCAAAAATTTTTTGAAGACTCAGCATTGGCCAATGAAATAAATACCAAGAGTAGGAAATTTCTCCCAAGAATACCATCGGAGCATTTTCCAAAATGGAAAATCCCTTGCCGAAATGGATGAGAATAATAGAGAGAATTGTTGTGGTCATTCTTAAACGAGCTGTAGTTTTTTTTTAGTAAATTTCTGGAATAACAGCTGGCAATATTTACCTAGAATAGTCCTGCGTTAGATGCTGGTCCGTTACAGTCGAATAAATTAGAAGAATCAGGGATAGAGAAGCAAAAATCCAATCAGATGGCGTTTCTTCTTTTCTTTCGTCCTCCTCTAAGAGGTATTGTTTGTTCCTATTTGTACAAGAAACAGATTCTAAATTTGGTTTCTGTTTGTGCGTTGGATTCGTGGTTTCCAAGCAAAACACCATATTTCCTGGAAAAATAGTCGTTTATTAAAAATTTTATAAAATTACCAAAGATGAACTGCCAAATTCTACAAAACATATTATTAAAGGACTGCCTGTTATCACTAATTAAATAAAAATAGAGGGAAGCAGCACCTAAATTGTATATTATTTGAAAATAATAATACCTACTGAGAATGTGAAGAAGGATCATTCTCTTAGTCTGGGTTAAACTCATTTGTAACCACCAAACGATTGGAAAAATGAGGTAGAACTGCATTTCCAGGCAGAGAGACCACGTATGAGTGAAGAGATCATGAGAAGCTCCCATTTTTTCAAAATAATCGTCTCCAGAATTATAGTACAAGTTAGTCGAGAGCCAAATAGCCCGATCCGACGAGATCATATTGGTTAATAGCTCGGAACATGGGCAGAAATAAATAACGACTGAAATTTGACAGTTTTGACAAGAGAAGAACATACCTGTGGAAATAATAACAACCAAATAATACAACGGAACTATTCGTTTAATTCTCCTATAAAGAAATTCAAAAATTATAGGGAAATTTAAAGAAGTATGGCGAGATAACATCATAGACATCAGGTTGCCCGAAAGGACAAAAAACCTGAACTCGTCAATATTCGACCAAAAACAGCAGAAAACCCACAAATCGACACCCAAATATCCATTAGGAAAATAGTTTGGGAAATAGTGAAAAGCAATGACGGAACATATGGCAATTCCACGAATTCCCTGCAAGTGAAGAAGCTTGGTCATTTTTGACAGAAACGACCAAGGTATCTGATGGTCTTTCGCCAAGATCATTATCTACCCAAATCCATATGGATTTTGGACATAGGTGGCAGGAGATCTTCCAGAACGGGCTTATTTATTGGTAGATGGCATCTACATTTCGGATCTTTGAAGTCTTTTACGCTGGTTCTTCAGGTTCGATGGCAGGAAGAAACAGCCGTGGTGATTGGAATTTGAACGCTGAATTGGAAATTTTTCCTTTTTCCTTAATTTCCGTTGTTTCCTCGAATGTTTTTGGAAATAATTTCGTGTACAATCTTGTATCTTCTGCGTGCTGAACGAAACTGACGCAAATGATTCGATTAGACCTAATCCTATCAGCCCTAATTATTGACATTCTGTAACCGTCATAATCGGGCTGAGTATTACATTGTGTACGCGTGATGTAGAACCTGTTCAGCTCAAGGGTATCATTAATTCAATTTGAGAAAGAAACATTTATTGTCACACGAAAAGAGAAAGGAGATGAAATTTAGGAAGACCGCAGAAAGACGAACAAAGTGGCTGTTTTAATCACAGATGGACTTCCAGTTGTGGACGAGCAAACGAACAAAAATAAAGTACGGACAGATACGAGAGCAGCTATCTCGAAGGTAAGGGACTGTTTACCGGCTCAGCCCTTTTCAGCCGCAACGAAAGAAAGTCGATATTGTAGCTCTTGGCTTTGGGCCAGAATTAAGGCAACAAGAGATACTTACATCAAAAGGTGGCTGTCAGATCCCGAAGAGGATTACTTCTCATTCGACAGAATGGCTTGTGTAAAGTTTAGGCGATCGAGAAAGATTCACATGCAGATGCTGCTAGAGAAGGTTTGCAGAAGATATATTTAAGACAGCTCAATAAATCATGTAGACTTCTTTGGCAATAAGAATTTCATGACAAATATGTTCTCCTAAAACTATGAGAGCGTGCATTGTGGCGGAATACATTATAAAAACATTTCTCATTATTCATTCCATTTCTCATTACGTGGGTATTTCCGCAAGGTAGGCTGATCCCTTGACTCCCTCATGAACTATTGCCTCTCGTATGAATTTGACGGTTCGTTAATCCAAAACGTATATTTCCCTCTGTTCACTGTATTTTCCATTATTTCGCCCATTTTATTCGTCTACACGTCCTTCTGTATAATTTACCTTTCGCCAAAGATGATGAAAACTTATCGTTGGTTTCTATTGGCACATCATATTAGCGCCGAGTTGGTTTGCTCATTTGTAAGTGACTACTTTTTACCAAAAAGGACTCTCTTTCAGATCCACACGTATGCCCGTCCCATAACATTTGTGCCGTTGCCAATTTCGGCTGTTACAGGAGTTTTAAGGCATGTTATGCCAGCGCATTATTTGTTACCTGTTGGGGTGATATTGCAAATAGTTAATTGCGCCACTCTTATCCAACTATTTGCTTATCGATATTGGGCTGTTGCAAAGTTGTTACTTCCTGCTCGAAAATATCACAACTTCCATAAATTGATAATATTCGCAGTGTATGCTTACGGTATCGCTCTTTTTGTGTTACTGGAATATGTCGACTATAAAAATCCGCGAGCTACGGAACAATTCATTGCCGTAAGTTCGGTATAGATCTTAAAACTAATAAACTTTCAGACTTATACCTGCGTTAAAGAATTAACCGCGTTTCCGATAAAACTCTACGGTCACGATGAGGATTTAGTGAAGACCTATTTCCTGATTCCTCTGGCAGTTGCTCTAGTCATAATACTCTGCATATTCGCATATTTTCCCATTACGAATTACCGTGTAATCGATGCCCGAAATATGTCGCCTCAATTAAACAAGCTCCATCGAAGTTATATCAATCAACTTATTTGCCAAGCGTTGATCCCATCATTTATCGTATTTCTCCCTGTTTCTTACTTCATCATCGCCGTCTATAACGAAATCCAAGGTCACGAATGTAAGAATATTTTATTTCGAAGTAAAAGCACTTTCAGTTCTGGTTAACCTGCCAATATTATCATTATCAATGTTCAGCATCATTGACTCGTCTGTTGTTATCGCAATGAACAAGACATATCACACCTGGTTTATTAGAAAATTTAAAGAATATGGAAAGTTTCAAACATCGACCGTTTTGAGTCTTCACAGAAATCCAAATCAAGTCCATCACCAATAAATGAATAGATTTTTTAAAATGAAATTTTCAATTCCTATCAGGTAATGTTTCCATTTTGATCCGAGAATTGTGGACCGCAAAAGAACTCAAGGGCGTATCGTCATTTAGGATGTATTAGAACAGCTGAATATCCCACCTGCTAAAAATGGCCTTTCTCTCATTCGTAACTCTCATGCATTATTTCTGCTTCTTGTTTCTTTTCTTTGCAATGTTCATCGAAAAGTCGGTCGAGCCGCCACAAGGTTGCGTGGAATGTGATGTCAAATGTACTGATAAAACAATTACCATCAGTAATGAATCCTATGAATGGAGTAACCTTCAATTCGCTTTTAATCAAAGTTGTGTCTATACGGTAGGGCTTCCTAATGCTTTTTACAGTTCTTTCAGTTTATCTTGCCGAAGAATAGTCTTGTAAATGTGGATTTTCAACATATTTTCTTTGATTTGTGTTATTTTGAAATTACTGATTCGAAAGATGTTCTCTATCGAACGTGAGTTACCACGGCTGTGAAGTAATAGAAATTGCAGAGAAGAAGCGGACACAATTGATAGTTGGTATGGTCGTGGTAAGGTGGTGAGGTCACTGTCGCCCGTAATTTATTTCAAGCTGCATATGAATGAGACAAATGGATACACTTTGGATGCGCCTCTGTTTTACTCCTTTCAAATTTGGGCTGTTCCTAGTAGGTTTAAACGGGGAAACAGCGAGAAAACGTCTCACTTGCAAGTTTCCCATTTATAACTTTGTATAGCCTGTTTCAAATGGATATGTTTTAGTTAAAGGTTAAATCGATCTAGATAGAGCGCTCGGGCGTCTAGATGGGTCAGATGCTCGATTTTGCTTTCTTGCTTATGCAATTTTCTGTGAATTTCTCTTTTATTTTCATGTTCATTTTTATTGCATTTGCCTACTAAAATTCTGATCTATCGAAAAAATACAAGAACTAGCATAAATCATGGCGAATCCAAAAAAGTGCTATTTTTATAAAAATAAATTTTGTTGCAAATTTCAAAAAATTGGAATCCCGCCGTTGCGCAGCGAGACATTTCCATTTGAAACAGACTATAAAAAAACACGATTTTTCAGTTCCATACTCGTCTGCAGTTACCCACGATTTGCGTAAAGCTCCAACTCTGATTGATTTTTCTACATTAGGAAGCAAAGACGATGTGGCAGTTATTAACTTTGTCTCTTCGACTACAGTAACTTCAGCATTTTAAATTTCTCTCTAAAGAAAGCCTTTAGATAGAGATGAATTTCGCCTGTCCAGAATTTGGCGACTGGTGGGGTTTGGACATGTTCATTCTTGTAAACGGAACCAAGCCTGGAGGTTCTGTGCTCGGCACGTACGTTTCTTTTTATTCTGATTTATATTTTTTAAGATTGGCATCTTACATGGGATATTCAACCTTCCCTGGTAATATCTCGATGGTTTATCAATACATAATAACAACTTGCACTATGATTGCCATGGAAATCTCGGGTAGAACAAAATTTAATTTCATTTATGTTTTTACAGATAACAGCTATAAAAATATCTCATTACAATATTTCGAAGGGGAGGAGCTTGCCACAACTTTGACAGGAGACGAAGCTCCAGCTGCAGCTGTTCTTGTTGATCCAGTCTTCCTCTATCCTTTTCAACTTACTGTAAGTTTATGAACGTTTCCCACGTCCCATAAACACCCAAATTTTAGGGAAATTCCACTCTTTATATGTACGATGGGTTACCACCAAAGGATATGTCTGATCCAGCGTATACATTTCAGTGAGACATCCACTCTTTTATTTTAACGTCCTCCAGAGCTGGAAAGGAGCCACAAAGTCCTTATGATCTCGGTGACACGCCACTGGTAACAATTGTTCTGTACAATGGAACCGTAGACCTAACATTCCGAAAGTGGTTTGAGAGTAAGAAAAATTATAGTTGACGAGCAAACGGCCCATTTTCAGTGGAAGAATATTGTGGTCAATTTAATTTTTCTGGAAAATACCACGAGTTGCTTTTCAAAAGTGAGGGCCCATCACAGAGAAATACCAATTTTCAGCAAAAAGCGGTAATTACCGCCAATTCAACGCAACAATAATTGGAAACAATGAAACATGTTCCACGTAAATAATCTTGCAGCAAAATAGCAAATAATTCAGATGTTCAACGACGATCACTTACAATGAGACTTTCTACATTGCATGGATTCCCGCAAATGGATCAATAACTATGGATATTCAATGCTTCTCATATAAATATGCGCCTTTGTTAGAGCTACTTTTATGTTTCCTGATTCACACTTTGAAGGAATAAAAGGCTCACTCCCAAAGTTTCAAAAATATCCAGTTCCTATTTTAGAAATTGACGGGCGTTGATTTCTACGGGGAATCGATGGATAGAAATTGACGATTTCTACGAGTTTCTTGGAATAGAAATTGCCTGCCTAAAAACCCTAAAACGCCGGTTTTTGACACCTTGTACTCCATAAAGAGTCTTTTTTTGGTTACCACTAGGCTATCACATCACATTTTTAGTGTAATTTTTTGGTGGCAACATAAAAATTGTTTACCGAGCTAATTTTTCACGCTCTTTCGAATGGTATTAGTCTCGTCCCGGGAAGTGGAATTAATTGAAAATAGTTTCCTTGTTAGCTTCATATAATGTCGTTAAGATTACGAAAACGCTAATAAATGTGAGCGGCCAAGATACCCGCATGTGGAATAAATATAAAGAATTCTCTTAAAGGAACCGTCCCACACTGTTTTGCGTACCTGCATACTGTTACGTATATTTTTGCTCAAATTTCGCTATTTTGGTGATTTAAAGCTATTTCAAGTAATTTCTTACATATTTCGATACCAAAAAATTAGGAGAACAATAAAAAGTGGATCAAACAAGCAAGGAATAAACAAAAACGCAGAAAAATGCGACATTGGACATGCTAAGAAAATTTGTCTTTCTGCGTTCATTTTGAACCAATTTTGATTCTGTAAAGTTTTTACTATTGTGAAGCAGTGGCTAAAACTATCTTAGCAGCTCAAAAGAATCAAGAAAAGCATCAGAAAATAGCAAAATAGCGACAAAAACGAAAATAACAACATTTTGCTTGTGCACAAATTCAAATTTTGCGGGCGCTCTGTGCACACGCTAGCACACCTGTGGGACGGTTCCTTTAAGCTGATTAGTATAGAACACTTTTTGCAATAATATTGTTGACAAAAAAATTAAACATCTTGCCGGAGAAGACATATTAAAAACTTCTATTTACAACAAACCAAACAGCTTGATAAAATTATCGGGAAATGTGTTCATTTAATTTGCGTAGAAAACAAGTAACACTAGAAACAGAGAAACACAGCTTGATCCTTGAGCAAAGTTCTCCCGGTCAGATATCCGATAATCCACCAAGGCATCTCCTAAGAGCTCTGCACGAATTCCTCGGGAAGCAAGGGTTACACTTCCATCGGCACAGGTGTATCTGAAAATTACGAAAAATACAATAAAATTCTAGCAATACGTGAAATTTTCCAGTTGTCGTGCCACAATAGTCGTCAGTTGGAGTTCAGCCCCTTCACAAGGGGTTTTAAAAATAAATGAGTAATACAAGTGCATCGTTATGTTATCAGGTTCTGCAACGAATTCACCGGTTTAAAATTCTGTAAAATACCATCCAATTCCAGTAAACCGGTGCTGTCGCTCGCATAGGATCCATCCAACCAATTTGTTCGAAGAAATCCAGTTCTACCAGCAAAGGGTTGAAATATTTTCCTTGCTGATCCTCCTGGATACGGGACATAGCCGTCTTCGTATCGATCCTCTTCCCAATTTCCCATTTTCGAATCACTGAAGGCTACTTGGGCTGTTTCATTGCTCCAGACGCGAAGAGTTCGAATTTTCCCGCCAAATTTCTGTGGAAGAGTTGTACTGTGATTATCCTCTCTAGAATTTCCTTATTTTATCATCAACCGCCAACTTACGAATATTTTACGATCAGATTCTCTTGGCTAAAATTTAAAAAGCCGGCGTAGACTTCAATATTAGGGAATCTCTGAAAAATACCTTGTACACTATATTTCCAACTTTCTACCGGTATCATCGGAATATCTGTCAGCCCAACCAATTCAAACTCTGGGTAAACACCATCTGAATATTCTTCACTGAGAAGCACAACAGCCAAAGGTTCTTGGGTATCATTCAGCTCCCAAAACAAATTCATCTCGGTGGTTATTTCCCAGAAATTTGCGACATGGACATGAATAGCGGATAATCCCTGAGTTACTGTAAAAAATCACCAGATTTCCCACAAATAACTTACAGGCATTATCTAGCAGCATAATTTTGCTTGTTGAGAAATGAAACTCGAGGAGATTTTGCAATTGTGTATGCAGTACAGGTCCCACAACCAAAATAGAGAAGTTGTAGAGTAGGACTCCCGTATCACAGGAATATGAATCGAAGATTGATGATCTCGACGCGAATCTGAAGGCAAATATGTGAATTGCGGACTGTTTCGGGATTTCGTTACTTGCTTGGACTTGTTTCAACATCTTTGGGCCATAATTTGGCGAGCGATTGATCATTGTGGGGATAACTTACGTTCCCAATAGCGTGTGGTCTTTCTCTGTTCCATTGTACAGAAAAATATTAGTGTAATCCGCTAACACCAGGTTGTAATTGTCGCAGAGAAGTCGATACATGCGGATCTGTCTGATAGTTAGCTAAAGATATTTTTAATACATACGGGGCTCTCGTTTTCGTAAATATACGTGTAGCCGGTTTCCAAAGACTTCAAATCGAAATAATAAGGCTCATTCGTGAGATTTAATTGAATATTTTTCTTCTTTCCAAAAGGTGAAACTGTAATATCGATAATTTGCACAAACCAGGTAAATAGCCAACCTTTCCTTCTTTCAATAGTGAAATTGATGTAAAAACACTCTGGGTAATTTTCCGAAGAAATGGTAACTTCTAATTCTGGTGGCTCAAACATATTCTCTACCAATATTCCTGTATCAAAAGAGCTGCAATCAGCTTTGACCATGATTCCCGCTCATGGCTTACCCAGTCGCATAACGTGCCGTGTAGAAAGTTACTTGCGAACTCATTGGATCTGCAGGACACGACCGCATATATGTGACGTAAAAGTAGCTATCCATAGGGATGATAAACTAGAAAATGACACAACTTGAAATACGTAAACCCACGGACATTCGTAGTGCAAGTGAAGATATAGCGGAAATATTCTAATGAATAACTATCGTTTAAGGTGATATTTTTTATATCAAGGGGGCATTTCAGCAACTGGACCTCTTTCTCTTTAGTTTTACAATAAACGCACGGGATGATGAAGAGTAGAAACCAAACAAACAACAATACAGCATGTATAGATGAGGAAATCATAAGGGAAAACAAGTTGAACTGTTTACCTTCTCTTTCAAACAAATTGGATTAGGATAACGCGATTTACGAGAAATCTCCCTTGAACCTTCATCTTGTGATCAAAAATGAATTGAACTTTGACAACGGAACATGGTAACAGTGTGGTAACCATGTGGTAACCGTATGATAACCATGTGGTAACCGTGCAAGATAGCAGGTCAGTATCCGTTTCTGATGCCAGATATCCGAGCCCAGAAGGCTCATCTGGACGATAATAATGTTTCCGGATAATGTTAATGGTTTCTCGCCAAGTATCCAGATCCGACGGTCCTGTATCCGATATCTGCCCAGCCCTGCAAAGGGTCGTATTCCCTTCTTCCATGCCCCGCTTGTGAGTCAGTGCCCTAAAAACAATTAATTTCGAAAGAAAACATCAGCAGTGAGAAAAGGTGCGATCGTCGCAAACCCATTCTTATCAGGCAGAACAACTTGTGACGCACTGACTGTGTCTTCTCTCGATTGAAAATACAAATTATTTATAGATTCTCACAACAAATTTCCATCTTGTCCAGCATGCAAATCTTCATCGTTTTTCTTGGTCTGTTGCCTCTTGTGGCCTCTTTGATTTGCTACGACCAGACGACTAACGGAGACTTCCCTACCCGAACGTCTGCCCAGGAAACACTACACAATGCTATAAGCAAGCCAATTCCTTTACATAATTCCTCTTTTAGACAAACTGTGAATCAGCAATCAGAAGGGGGAGATGTGACCCTCGCCAGAATCTATGGCTGCGATGTCCAACCAACCACAAGTAGCCAGCATCTGCAATGCGAAGTATTAAATGGAATAATTGTAATCCGACGTTTTAGGACACCTCTGATGGAACTTGCAATTCCCAGACGGCTAACACTTACAAGACTTCCACTTGCTGTTGCGGTACGGATCAATGCAACTCTTCTGGTATTTTCGCCATTTTTGGCACCATTGTTACCACAATCCTCTGCCAATTTTGGGCTAACTGATGTCTTCATTTTATTAATGCTCATTGTAATTTGTAAATAAATTATTCGCTTGCAACTTGATGCATTCTTATAAGATACAACAGCTTGAGATAGAAATCTGTGACCACATGATGACTAACATATTGTTAGGAGTTATTATCTTGTTTCTATACGTCCTGCTGATTTCATTTTTGTCAACTTTTTTCATTTAAAAACACATTAAAATAACCATTAATATCCGGAAAATCAGAATTTCTTTTCTATTGCCGACCAGACAAAAGAGCTTGTGCGTCAACTGTTTTTTTTGAATCAGCGTTGAGATGAAGAGATCGTCCAAAACAGTAACAAGTACCATTTTAACCGCTTCAATTTAAACGTGCGCTTTTTCCTTTTCTTTGGAGTATTACTACCCACGGTGATCTGTTTAATTTACCAATCTGGAGATCCAATTAACCCAATCATCTGCCCTGAGTATACGCCCCAATGCTATAAGTAGCTTATTTCATCTCATTGGATTTTTGCAGCCTCAGCTTGTTTCGACATTTCCCGATTTTTGACATTGTGTTCTTCCATTTAAATTTAGCTACAAGATTTTGCCCATATCAGAAGAACTGTTATTTTGAAGAGTCTGTAATCAACAATGAGGCGCCGAGAGCGCATAGACCGTCAACAAGCATCATTTGAACAATTCTGATGTTAACTGTCTGGTTTTCCCTAATTTCTGTTGCATTTTTACCCACAATAATTGGTTTAACATGCTACAATCAAGCGGATAAAGGAGGAAATCCAATAAATCCTACCGCTTGTCCAGAAAATACAACCCAATGCTATGGGTAAGCTTATTTTATCGCGATGCATTTTTTCCAGCCTAACTGTAACATTCTCTTCCAACTCTCAATCTCTGCACTATTATTACTATGGATGTGATGCTCCAATTTTTCACGGTCGAAGTCTATATTGTCTGGTAGGTTTTAGAGAAAAAGTTATTTTTTATTTTAGGAAACTTCAAATGGACGATGTAGAAAGACAAAAGATGGATCCAAGGTCTGCTGCTGTGGAACAGATGGCTGCAATTCTACCGTTTCCCGATCCTCTCTATTTCTTACTGTAATTTGTGTAATTTTCGGAATGAGTCTGAATAAATAAATGAAACTTGAATTGTTTTTGGATGGGTTAGCCCCCCCCCCCCCCCCCCCCCCCCCCCCCCCCGTTTGTTTTTGGATGGGGAACGCTGACTGTGTCAATTATTTTATGTGCGTGTGAAAAATCAGCTGGCTAGCGTCTTCAAACCAACAGGGACAATCGAATGCGCTCTTCTATTATTTTCGTGTCTCTTTTATCCGCAGTAGTTGGTCTAATTTGTTACAGTGGATCGGATAGGAAGGGAAAGCCAATAAATTCAACTATCTGCTCTGAAAATACGACCCAATGTTATAGAAAAGAATCTCATTGTGTCCAAATTCCTACAGAGATACGAAAGTTGTGCTGGGACATGACACAACATGTCATGTAAAATCTGCTTATTTTTGTCCTCTGTAATGTTGTGTTGTGGAAGTGTCGGGCAGCCACTTTCGAATAAAAAGATTCTTTTCACGAAATTTTATGCATTTTTTAAATATTTACTTCGTTGTTAGCATATTTTCAATTTCTCGTTGAATATTTGACCATTTTTTACATTTAGCGAAAGCATAGAGATTTGGAGCATGATGATGAGCAAACCTCAGATGGATATGGTCTATACTAGTATGTCTTACGGTTGTGATACACCAATCGCTCATGGCAGAAGTCTTTATTGTGTGGTAGTCTTCTGGAAATTTTAATTGCAATGCAGAACAGCTAAGAATAATATTTATGCAACAATTTGCTGCTGTGATACAGATAAATGCATCGATTCTTCCTCCAGCAAGCCCATTGTGGCCCTTTTTACCTTGATCGTAATATTTGTTTTTAAATTTCACCCATACACATCGTTTTTCCTAAAAAATTTCATTTCCACACACGCTTAGAATGGGCAATAAGAATAAGGGTAACAATGGGGCTTCCAGAAAGGCGACATGAATAAAAAAAGAAGGAAGGCAGCCTTGTCTCTTTCCTCTTACACCTGTCTGTGACATGTCATGAACAGGCTCCCTTGTCGAAAATTAATTGTCCGCTGTGGAACAGTACGCACAGGAACGGCTGCCGCATTTTGCCTGTTACTAGTACTTCTATATTACGACAAATATGCTTATTTCCCTGGGGAGACGTACTTGGTCAGTTACCTAAATTTTTTGGATTTAGAAGATGAGTTTTCATTTTATGGTTGAGGAGTGCTTTTCTTATACAAAGCCGACTTTTTTGATGACAATAATCCCCGTAAGATGGATTTGGTGATCCTTGGCTTATTTTCAAACCTTTGAGCCCAGTATACTGGTGCCTTCTAGAAAATTAGGAACGCCATAGATTAAAAACCAATGTAAACGACTAGAAGATCAGAAAAACGTCATCGTGCGGGACAATTGCTTATTTCTAGGGCCGTATCCTTGACTACCTCTCGTCGGACAACTACAATGTTAATGAAAATTTCACTTTACCCGCCTTTTTGCAAATATGGGAAGAGTATTTTGGAGGGTAGGAATTTCCTAATCCTAAGCAGGCAATTTAATTATAGAAAGCCTTATTGGGTAGATTGTGGGTCAATGATCGACGGCAACGAGGAAGTTCTCGACCATTACAATGAATCTGGTAGAATTATCGTTGCTGAAGTTTGTTTCGTTTGTTAGTCGCTACAGTTATTTTTAGCCTCCAAATCTGTCAATGGCTTGTGAAGACATTCAGGCAAGAATAATCGGCAGCCAACGATTTCGCCGGATCCGACATCCCTATGCAATTGCCAGAAATGTCTTCCACGTAGGATCCCCTCATTTTTTTTCATAATTTTAAATTTCCAGCATTATTTCATCCAAGAAGTCCTTCTAGCCTTCTCGTATTCACCCTACAATGCATACTGCTATGCAGTGGATTCTAAAGCCAATGAGACTTTGTTCAATTCATTGATGAATTTGTCCTCCTGTTTACCTAATGTTGTTGTTGTACAAAAGGTGAATCATTGGTTGTAAAACATTGTGAAAAAATAATAATTTAGAGATATGCTTTCAATTCCGCGGGTCATTATCAAGATGCAGCTAATTTGGACTGCATCAAAGCGTTGTTATCTTACTCTGGATGGGAATATGTAATGCTATTGCAGGTGCGTGATGGTTTGAAGGGTTTAGAAACTATTCACGAGGCTCGAAAAGACCAAAGGCCCAGATGAACATGCCTAGAGAAGAAAATAAAGGATTACTTTTGAAAATCCCGAGTTTAATCAAGAATTCAAGTTTTGTTTCCCAGCCGCCTTTTGTTTCAGAATAGCAGCAGAAACTTTAAAGAAAATCAATATATTCAGAGTCACGACATCATAATCAAAACGCCTCAAGAAATATCAACAGTCATTGAAATTCTTCAAGGAATGCCGCTGATAGATCTCCAAGATGTGATTCGAAAACGAGTTCCTCGAACAAAAGCCTGGACTCCTCGAGCCCTCAATCTTTTCAAAGCAAGTAAGCTGCTTTTCCCTATTTTCCATCTATGATCAATATTTTCCAGCAGCTCGATTTTCTCTCCGGCAGGAGATAACAAAAATTGCGATCCGTAAAAGTACACATCAATGTTTCCTCTCACGAGAATTTGTCACAGATATCGCTAACAAACTAGATTTTACTTTTATTTTAAATTTATTCAATAATAAAAGGGTAAGATCTCTTCTAGAAGACGATGAAAATGACGGAAATTTTAGATTTATGGAGTTGATGAAATGCTCTTTCCGACGATGATTGGAGCAGCATTTATGAATCTTCCTGGTCAAATTGAAAATTGGTGCACTCCTCCGACTTCTTTGAGGTAGGAATTTAGTTAGTTGGACTCCGTGACCCCTCAATTACTAGCTTTTTAAATTCTCCAATTATTTAGATACGCCCACTGGGAAAATCTCGAGGAAGGCCGATGTAAATCTCAGAGAAAACGACATGACGTCTGTATGCTGGGAGCGGAATATCTCCCACGTCTTTCTACAGTCCAAGCTTTATTCGGTAGGATTTATTTAATTCTTGAAAATACTCCCTTTTAGCCAATAAAATCTGGCCATCTGTCGATTTTGGTACTGTAATGTGTCTAGGCGAAATGCTCCATAATAGGACTACAAGTAATGTGAATACAATTGACAAGAAATTTTACACGAGTCTCCCACAGGTCAAAACATTTCTGTGGAAAATAAAATGTTTTTAGGTTCGAGAAATGCAAGAAAAAAGATACGGTATTTTTAAAGCTGACGATTTCGTGTGTGACTCGTAATCTGTACAGTACTCCTGACTTCACTATCAATAAAAATGTACAGGTTTCCTACGTTGATTGGAAATGTCTTCCTGTTGTGAACAGAGACGTTGAACGGTCTTCAGTGCCTCCTCGTCGAGCTAAAAAATTGAATAATTGTGAAGGGCCATTACCTGGTTTCAATAACTTCATCAGTTCCTTTCTATTGGTTTTATTAACCAGAATCATAGTCAGAATGGAACACACGGGAATTAGGCCTACGCCGACGAAGGCAACAGCGTTAACCCCACCTTAAAATTTCTAAGATTGTGGTAATCCTTTCTTACCAATAGTTGCCACATGAAACCCGTACATGATAATAAGAATTAGCCCAGTACCAGCGAACATACCGTTAATAATAGCAACTTGGGCAGCAATTGCTGTCAGTAAACTTGAATGAAGTTCAGCTGTCTTCTTGGACATGCCGCTTTTCATTTGTTTAAGGAGATTAAATGCAAAATGAATGGTAAATGGATAGAAGACGATTGTCAGACCAACAGTTAAGGTTAACATGCTAGCCACAACGAGTAATGGAATATTGGAGAAGGATGCATCAATTATTCCAAAGGCATTATCCGAGAAATTTGAATAAAAACCGACAGGATTTATCTAAAAAAACTACAGTATTTTTGGGTTAAAAAATGAACTACTTTTAGCATATTCTGCACCAATTCATGGTGCTCATATTTCCCAGAAAAGTAAAATAGAATCGTTATTGTGATTAAAAGTAGAAGGAGCACCACATAATATGTGTAGAGAATATATTCCTTCTTTAATTTATGGCTGGCAGGCAGTAGGACAAATATCCTCCAGTACAGAAGATACGTATCCGATCCAAGAAGAGCTAAATTTCTGTTATTTCCAAAGTATACTGACCTACCGCCTCCGGTGAAATAACATAAACACGTCTGGAAGGTGGCGGACAAAATTGTACTATCAGAATATATTCCTATTGTTGTATATGCGAAAACATACGGAGGCAATAGAAAGGGCAGCAAGAGGAGCATGGCCAAGTGCATAGACAAGGCCCTCAAGAGCAGCAATTGGCTAAAAGAAAGGCTCAGAACTTACGCCAATATCATTAAAGAATAGAAGAATTTATATTCAATTGTAGTCTTTTTAGAGCTTTTAAACCATAGCAAATAAAAAGCCAGGATAAAGATAGGCGTTCCAGTTACGAGGAAAAAATTAGCGAAGTAAATAAAATGACGAGTCTGCTCGTTAGTAATCATCGTCGAGAAGACCACAACTTAGAATGTGAATAAGCACAGGTGAACCAGAACAGGTGCAGTCTTTTGTTTGATTGATATTTAATATTTGATGGTAATAATTGTTTATGCGACTGTTGTTAATCATGGGGAAACCTTTGTGGGAGACGGGGGAAGTAACCACAAAGTATTCGGGTACTTTTCAACATCAAGTATTATTAAATTCGAAAAGGCTTAATCTATTTATACACTCTAATGAGGAAGTCGTTTTAGTTTACTAAGGCTTTCCACACTAAGATCTATAACGTTCGAAAGAGCGTGAAAAGTTCCGAGTGGTGTTCCTCTTTTGTAGAAAACATGCATTTCTGAGGATCTTCTAAAGATAATCTGACAAGTAGATTCACAAGGAAAGTGCCCAGGCAATTCCACCATCGCGGAGATTTGGCTACGATTTCCATGTTCCGTGCCAATAATCCAGGTAAAATTGGAAAACTCTTCTTGTAATTTTCCATGAGAAGGCATTGCCCATGATCCCGGCACGCAGAAATGAAAATTACGATGGGATGAAAATGATCCAGCCTGGATAATCTGCAAAAAACAATTCTGCACAATATTATTCTCCCCACCTTGAAAATTTCATGAAATATGGGCCATGGACTGGCTTCTGTATAATACAATAATTCAACTTTTGGAATTTATGAAAACAATTTCACTGCGCTATTCGCAGGATTATCTGGACATCCAGCTACTTGAACACTCCTCTAAAAATATCATTTAATATTGTGGATAGCAAAATTACCAAAGTTGGTGCCTCTAAAAGGGCTTCAAATCGACTTCTTCCGGCCACAGTGACCCATGCTTCTGTAGCCTTTAAAATTTTCAAAAGAGTTGTCCATTGGCTATTAGTTAATTTTTCACTGTCTATTACCAGTTTTTTAGCCGCTATATGCTGACTTTTCAACGTCGTACATAATATTTTAAATTGTTCACAAAGTTCTGTAACATTACTTTAAATAATAACAAACACTGACCATCTGAACTGTTCATCTGTGGTAACACAAAATTAGCTAATCGAACTTGACGAAGAGAGGTTACATGATATTTCTTTGGTGATCCATAATCAAAGAGTAGATTGTTTTTTCCAAAGTGAAAGTTAATATCTCCTGGTAGATGGACGTACATATTCGAGGCAGTTTCTATAAATTCTTTCAGAAAACGACATGTCTGCGGTAGCCGAAAGTAACTTTTTGAATTACACTGCAAGATTGCTTTCAACGTAAAAAATGAAGACAAACCTTGGTGAAGGTTTTTTCTAAAAGATTGGGGGGCAATCCCATTAGTGGAAAAGTATACACTTGGATCAAAATAGAAACAGATGGATATGGCTCAGGTT
The DNA here is from genome assembly GCA_964036215.1 of Oscheius sp. DF5033. NCBI lineage: Eukaryota > Metazoa > Nematoda > Chromadorea > Rhabditida > Rhabditidae > Oscheius > Oscheius sp. DF5033. The sequence goes on along the minus strand of CAXIWN010000002.1, from coordinate 4,130,960 downwards.
TGGAGAAGTGCAGAGGGCTCATTTTTTCCCTGGATGGGGATGACACGCACCGATGACCGCCGAAATTGGCTGATGGTATCTCTATGTGCTTATCAGATCCGCAAGAATGGCTCATAACATACATTTAGAAGTAGCCTACGAAGTAGTCAGACCAGAACAACTTTGGTTAGCAATGGTTGACATTTTTTGGCACTGAACTAGCTTTTTCCGGCAAGAAATTTGACCAATCTTGACAAGCAATTGACAAATCTTGACAAGCAATTGACAAATCTTGACAAGCAATTGACTTTTCCTGGCAAGCAATTGACAAATCTTGACAAGCAATTGACAAATCTTGACAAGCAATTGACTTTTCCTGGCAAGCAATTGACAAATCTTGACAAGCAATTGACTTTTCCTGGCAAGCAATTGACAAATCTTGACAAGCAATTGACAAATCTTGACAAGCAATTGACAAATCTTGACAAGCAATTGACAAATCTTGACAAGCAATTGACAAATCTTGACAAGCAATTGACAAATCTTGACAAGCAATTGACAAATCTTGACAAGCAATTGACAAATCTTGACAAGCAATTGACTTTTCCTGACAAGCAATTGACAAATCTTGACAAGCAATTGGCTTTTCCTGACAAGCAATTGACAAATCTTGACAAGCAATTGACTTTTCCTGACAAGCAATTGACAAATCTTGACAAGCAATTGACTTTTCCTGACAAGCAATTGACAAATCTTGACAAGCAATTGACAAATCTTGACAAGCACCGTCCAAATTATGGCAATGGTAACCGTCCAAATTATGGCAATGGTCACCGTCCAAATTATGGTCACCGTCCAAATTATGGCAATGGTAACCGTCCAAATTATGGCAATGGTCACCGTCCAAATTATGGCAATGGTAACCGTCCAAATTATGGCAATGGTAACCGTCCAAATTATGGCAATGGTCACCGTCCAAATTATGGCAATGGTAACCGTCCAAATTATGGCAATGGTCACCGTCCAAATTATGGTCACCGTCCAAATTATGGCAATGGTAACCGTCCAAATTATGGCAATGGTCACCGTCCAAATTATGGCAATGGTCACCGTCCAAATTATGGCAATGGTAACCGTCCAAATTATGGCAATGGTCACCGTCCAAATTATGGCAATGGTAACCGTCCAAATTATGGCAATGGTCACCGTCCAAATTATGGTCACCGTCCAAATTATGGCAATGGTAACCGTCCAAATTATGGCAATGGTCACCGTCCAAATTATGGCAATGGTCACCGTCCAAATTATGGTCACCGTCCAAATTATGGCAATGGTAACCGTCCAAATTATGGCAATGGTCACCGTCCAAATTATGGCAATGGTAACCGTCCAAATTATGGCAATGGTAACCGTCCAAATTATGACAATGGCCACCGTCCAAATTATGGTCACCGTCCAAATTATGGTCACCGTCCAAATTATGGCAATGGTAACCGTCCAAATTATGGCAATGGTAACCGTCCAAATTATGGCAATGGTCACCGATTTGTCAATTGCTTGTCAAGATTTGTCAATTGCTTGTCAAGATTTGTCAATTGCTTGTCAAGATTTGTCAATTGCTTGCCAGGAAAAGTCAATTGCTTGTCAAGATTTGTCAATTGCTTGTCAAGATTTGTCAATTGCTTGTCAAGATTTGTCAATTGCTTGTCAAGATTTGTCAATTGCTTGCCAGGAAAAGTCAATTGCTTGTCAAGATTTGTCAATTGCTTGTCAGGAAAAGTCAATTGCTTGTCAAGATTTGTCAATTGCTTGTCAAGATTTGTCAATTGCTTGTCAGGAAAAGTCAATTGCTTGTCAAGATTTGTCAATTGCTTGTCAAGATTTGTCAATTGCTTGTCAAGATTTGTCAATTGCTTCTCAAGATTTGTCAATTGCTTGTCAAGATTTGTCAATTGCTTGTCAAGATTTGTCAATTGCTTGTCAAGATTTGTCAATTGCTTGTCAGGAAAAGTCAATTGCTTGTCAAGATTTGTCAATTGCTTGTCAAGATTTGTCAATTGCTTGTCAAGATTTGTCAATTGCTTGCCAGGAAAAGTCAATTGCTTGTCAAGATTTGTCAATTGCTTGTCAAGATTTGTCAATTGCTTGTCAAGATTTGTCAATTGCTTGCCAGGAAAAGTCAATTGCTTGTCAAGATTTGTCAATTGCTTGCCAGGAAAAGTCAATTGCTTGTCAAGATTTGTCAATTGCTTGTCAAGATTTGTCAATTGCTTGCCAGGAAAAGTCAATTGCTTGTCAAGATTTGTCAATTGCTTGTCAAGATTTGTCAATTGCTTGTCAAGATTGGTCAAATTTCTTGCCGGAAAAAGCTAGTTCAGTGCCAAAAAATGTCAACCATTGCTAACCAAAGTTGTTCTGGTCTGACTACTTCGTAGGCTACTTCTAAATGTATGTTATGAGCCATTCTTGCGGATCTGATAAGCACATAGAGATACCATCAGCCAATTTCGGCGGTCATCGGTGCGTGTCATCCCCATCCAGGGAAAAAATGAGCCCTCTGCACTTCTCCAAACCTGAGCCATATCCATCTGTTTCTATTTTGATCCAAGTGTATACTTTTCCACTAATGGGATTGCCCCCCAATCTTTTAGAAAAAACCTTCACCAAGGTTTGTCTTCATTTTTTACGTTGAAAGCAATCTTGCAGTGTAATTCAAAAAGTTACTTTCGGCTACCGCAGACATGTCGTTTTCTGAAAGAATTTATAGAAACTGCCTCGAATATGTACGTCCATCTACCAGGAGATATTAACTTTCACTTTGGAAAAAACAATCTACTCTTTGATTATGGATCACCAAAGAAATATCATGTAACCTCTCTTCGTCAAGTTCGATTAGCTAATTTTGTGTTACCACAGATGAACAGTTCAGATGGTCAGTGTTTGTTATTATTTAAAGTAATGTTACAGAACTTTGTGAACAATTTAAAATATTATGTACGACGTTGAAAAGTCAGCATATAGCGGCTAAAAAACTGGTAATAGACAGTGAAAAATTAACTAATAGCCAATGGACAACTCTTTTGAAAATTTTAAAGGCTACAGAAGCATGGGTCACTGTGGCCGGAAGAAGTCGATTTGAAGCCCTTTTAGAGGCACCAACTTTGGTAATTTTGCTATCCACAATATTAAATGATATTTTTAGAGGAGTGTTCAAGTAGCTGGATGTCCAGATAATCCTGCGAATAGCGCAGTGAAATTGTTTTCATAAATTCCAAAAGTTGAATTATTGTACTATACAGAAGCCAGTCCATGGCCCATATTTCATGAAATTTTCAAGGTGGGGAGAATAATATTGTGCAGAATTGTTTTTTGCAGATTATCCAGGCAATTGACAAATCTTGACAAGCAATTGACAAATCTTGACAAGCAATTGACTTTTCCTGACAAGCAATTGACAAATCTTGACAAGCAATTGGCTTTTCCTGACAAGCAATTGACAAATCTTGACAAGCAATTGACTTTTCCTGACAAGCAATTGACTTTTTTTTCACTTTTCCTGACAAGCAGTTGACAAATCTTGACAAGCAATTGACTTTTCCTGACAAGCAATTGACAAATCTTGACAAGCAATTGGCTTTTCCTGACAAGCAATTGACAAATCTTGACAAGCAATTGACAAATCTTGACAAGCACCGTCCAAATTATGGCAATGGTAACCGTCCAAATTATGGCAATGGTCACCGTCCAAATTATGGTAACCGTCCAAATTATGGCAATGGTAACCGTCCAAATTATGGCAATGGTCACCGTCCAAATTATGGTCACCGTCCAAATTATGGCAATGGTAACCGTCCAAATTATGGCAATGGTCACCGTCCAAATTATGGCAATGGTAACCGTCCAAATTATGGCAATGGTAACCGTCCAAATTATGGCAATGGTCACCGTCCAAATTATGGCAATGGTAACCGTCCAAATTATGGCAATGGTAACCGTCCAAATTATGGTCACCGTCCAAATTATGGCAATGGTCACCGTCCAAATTATGGTCACCGTCCAAATTATGGCAATGGTAACCGTCCAAATTATGGCAATGGTCACCGTCCAAATTATGGCAATGGTAACCGTCCAAATTATGGCAATGGTAACCGTCCAAATTATGACAATGGCCACCGTCCAAATTATGGTCACCGTCCAAATTATGGTCACCGTCCAAATTATGGTCACCGTCCAAATTATGGCAATGGTAACCGTCCAAATTATGGTCACCGTCCAAATTATGGCAATGGTCACCGTCCAAATTATGGTAACCGTCCAAATTATGACAATGGCCACCGTCCAAATTATGGCAATGGTAACCGTCCAAATTATGGCAATGGTAACCGTCCAAATTATGGTCACCGTCCAAATTATGGCAATGGTCACCGTCCAAATTATGGTCACCGTCCAAATTATGGCAATGGTCACCGTCCTAATTATGGCAATGGTCACCGTCCAAATTATGGCAATGGTAACCGTCCAAATTATGGCAATGGTAACCGTCCAAATTATGGCAATGGTCACCGTCCTAATTATGGCAATGGTAACCGTCCAAATTATGGCAATGGTCACCGTCCAAATTATGGTCACCGTCCAAATTATGGCAATGGTCACCGTCCAAATTATGGTCACCGTCCAAATTATGGCAATGGTAACCGTCCAAATTATGGTCACCGTCCAAATTATGGCAATGGTAACCGTCCAAATTATGGCAATGGTCACCGTCCAAATTATGGCAATGGTAACCGTCCAAATTATGGCAATGGTCACCGTCCTAATTATGGCAATGGTCACCGTCCAAATTATGGCAATGGTAACCGTCCAAATTATGGCAATGGTAACCGTCCAAATTATGGCAATGGTAACCGTCCAAATTATGGCAATGGTCACCGTCCTAATTATGGCAATGGTCACCGTCCAAATTATGGTCACCGTCCAAATTATGGCAATGGTAACCGTCCAAATTATGGCAATGGTCACCGTCCAAATTATGGCAATGGTCACCGTCCAAATTATGGTCACCGTCCAAATTATGGCAATGGTAACCGTCCAAATTATGGCAATGGTCACCGTCCAAATTATGGCAATGGTCACCGTCCAAATTATGGCAATGGTCACCGTCCAAATTATGGCAATGGTAACCGTCCAAATTATGGCAATGGTCACCGTCCAAATTATGGCAATGGTCACCGTCCAAATTATGGCAATGGTAACCGTCCAAATTATGGCAATGGTAACCGTCCAAATTATGGTCACCGTCCAAATTATGGCAATGGTCACCGTCCAAATTATGGCAATGGTAACCGTCCAAATTATGGCAATGGTAACCGTCCAAATTATGGTCACCGTCCAAATTATGGCAATGGTCACCGTCCAAATTATGGCAATGGTCACCGTCCAAATTATGGCAATGGTAACCGTCCAAATTATGGCAATGGTAACCGTCCAAATTATGGTCACCGTCCAAATTATGGCAATGGTAACCGTCCAAATTATGGCAATGGTCACCGTCCAAATTATGGCAATGGTAACCGTCCAAATTATGGCAATGGTAACCGTCCAAATTATGGCAATGGTCACCGTCCAAATTATGGCAATGGTAACCGTCCAAATTATGGTCACCGTCCAAATTATGGCAATGGTAACCGTCCAAATTATGGCAATGGTAACCGTCCAAATTATGGCAATGGTCACCGTCCAAATTATGGCAATGGTCACCGTCCAAATTATGGCAATGGTAACCGTCCAAATTATGGCAATGGTCACCGTCCAAATTATGGTCACCGTCCAAATTATGGCAATGGTCACCGTCCAAATTATGGCAATGGTCACCGTCCAAATTATGGCAATGGTAACCGTCCAAATTATGGCAATGGTCACCGTCCAAATTATGGCAATGGTAACCGTCCAAATTATGGCAATGGTCACCGTCCAAATTATGGCAATGGTAACCGTCCAAATTATGGCAATGGTCACCGTCCAAATTATGGTCACCGTCCAAATTATGGCAATGGTAACCGTCCAAATTATGGCAATGGTCACCGTCCAAATTATGGCAATGGTCACCGTCCAAATTATGGTCACCGTCCAAATTATGGCAATGGTAACCGTCCAAATTATGGTCACCGTCCAAATTATGGCAATGGTCACCGTCCAAATTATGGTAACCGTCCAAATTATGACAATGGCCACCGTCCAAATTATGGTCACCGTCCAAATTATGGTCACCGTCCAAATTATGGCAATGGTAACCGTCCAAATTATGGCAATGGTAACCGTCCAAATTATGGTCACCGTCCAAATTATGGCAATGGTCACCGTCCAAATTATGGTCACCGTCCAAATTATGGCAATGGTCACCGTCCTAATTATGGCAATGGTCACCGTCCAAATTGTGGCAATGGTAACCGTCCAAATTATGGCAATGGCCACCGTCCAAATTATGGCAATGGTAACCGTCCAAATTATGGCAATGGTAACCGTCCAAATTATGGCAATGGTCACCGTCCTAATTATGGCAATGGTAACCGTCCAAATTATGGCAATGGTCACCGTCCAAATTATGGTCACCGTCCAAATTATGGCAATGGTCACCGTCCAAATTATGGCAATGGTAACCGTCCAAATTATGGTCACCGTCCAAATTATGGCAATGGTAACCGTCCAAATTATGGCAATGGTAACCGTCCAAATTATGGCAATGGTCACCGTCCTAATTATGGCAATGGTCACCGTCCAAATTATGGTCACCGTCCAAATTATGGCAATGGTAACCGTCCAAATTATGGCAATGGTCACCGTCCAAATTATGGTCACCGTCCAAATTATGGCAATGGTAACCGTCCAAATTATGGCAATGGTAACCGTCCAAATTATGGCAATGGTCACCGTCCAAATTATGGCAATGGTAACCGTCCAAATTATGGCAATGGTCACCGTCCAAATTATGGCAATGGTCACCGTCCAAATTATGGCAATGGTAACCGTCCAAATTATGGCAATGGTAACCGTCCAAATTATGGTCACCGTCCAAATTATGGCAATGGTCACCGTCCAAATTATGGCAATGGTAACCGTCCAAATTATGGCAATGGTAACCGTCCAAATTATGGCAATGGTCACCGTCCAAATTATGGCAATGGTCACCGTCCAAATTATGGCAATGGTAACCGTCCAAATTATGGCAATGGTCACCGTCCAAATTATGGCAATGGTCACCGTCCAAATTATGGCAATGGTAACCGTCCAAATTATGGCAATGGTAACCGTCCAAATTATGGTCACCGTCCAAATTATGGCAATGGTCACCGTCCAAATTATGGCAATGGTAACCGTCCAAATTATGGTCACCGTCCAAATTATGGCAATGGTAACCGTCCAAATTATGGCAATGGTCACCGTCCAAATTATGGCAATGGTAACCGTCCAAATTATGGCAATGGTAACCGTCCAAATTATGGCAATGGTCACCGTCCAAATTATGGCAATGGTAACCGTCCAAATTATGGCAATGGTCACCGTCCAAATTATGGCAATGGTCACCGTCCAAATTATGGCAATGGTAACCGTCCAAATTATGGCAATGGTAACCGTCCAAATTATGGCAATGGTAACCGTCCAAATTATGGTCACCGTCCAAATTATGGCAATGGTCACCGTCCAAATTATGGCAATGGTAACCGTCCAAATTATGGCAATGGTAACCGTCCAAATTATGGCAATGGTCACCGTCCAAATTATGGCAATGGTCACCGTCCAAATTATGGCAATGGTCACCGTCCAAATTATGGCAATGGTAACCGTCCAAATTATGGCAATGGTAACCGTCCAAATTATGGCAATGGTCACCGTCCAAATTATGGCAATGGTAACCGTCCAAATTATGGTCACCGTCCAAATTATGGCAATGGTAACCGTCCAAATTATGGCAATGGTCACCGTCCTAATTATGGCAATGGTAACCGTCCAAATTATGGCAATGGTCACCGTCCAAATTATGGTCACCGTCCAAATTATGGCAATGGTCACCGTCCAAATTATGGCAATGGTAACCGTCCAAATTATGGTCACCGTCCAAATTATGGCAATGGTAACCGTCCAAATTATGGCAATGGTAACCGTCCAAATTATGGCAATGGTCACCGTCCTAATTATGGCAATGGTCACCGTCCAAATTATGGTCACCGTCCAAATTATGGCAATGGTAACCGTCCAAATTATGGCAATGGTCACCGTCCAAATTATGGTCACCGTCCAAATTATGGCAATGGTAACCGTCCAAATTATGGCAATGGTAACCGTCCAAATTATGGCAATGGTCACCGTCCAAATTATGGCAATGGTCACCGTCCAAATTATGGTCACCGTCCAAATTATGGCAATGGTAACCGTCCAAATTATGGCAATGGTCACCGTCCAAATTATGGTCACCGTCCAAATTATGGCAATGGTAACCGTCCAAATTATGGCAATGGTCACCGTCCAAATTATGGCAATGGTCACCGTCCAAATTATGGTCACCGTCCAAATTATGGCAATGGTCACCGTCCAAATTATGGCAATGGTAACCGTCCAAATTATGGCAATGGTCACCGTCCAAATTATGGCAATGGTCACCGTCCAAATTATGGCAATGGTAACCGTCCAAATTATGGCAATGGTAACCGTCCAAATTATGGTCACCGTCCAAATTATGGCAATGGTCACCGTCCAAATTATGGCAATGGTAACCGTCCAAATTATGGCAATGGTAACCGTCCAAATTATGGCAATGGTCACCGTCCAAATTATGGCAATGGTAACCGTCCAAATTATGGCAATGGTAACCGTCCAAATTATGGCAATGGTAACCGTCCAAATTATGGCAATGGTAACCGTCCAAATTATGGCAATGGTCACCGTCCAAATTATGGCAATGGTCACCGTCCAAATTATGGCAATGGTCACCGTCCAAATTATGGCAATGGTAACCGTCCAAATTATGGTCACCGTCCAAATTATGGCAATGGTCACCGTCCAAATTATGGCAATGGTAACCGTTCAAATTATGGCAATGGTAACCGTCCAAATTATGGTCACCGTCCAAATTATGGCAATGGTCACCGTCCAAATTATGGCAATGGTCACCGTCCAAATTATGGCAATGGTAACCGTCCAAATTATGGCAATGGTAACCGTCCAAATTATGGTCACCGTCCAAATTATGGCAATGGTCACCGTCCAAATTATGGCAATGGTAACCGTCCAAATTATGGCAATGGTCACCGTCCAAATTATGGCAATGGTCACCGTCCAAATTATGGCAATGGTAACCGTCCAAATTATGGCAATGGTAACCGTCCAAATTATGGTCACCGTCCAAATTATGGCAATGGTCACCGTCCAAATTATGGCAATGGTCACCGTCCAAATTATGGCAATGGTCACCGTCCAAATTATGGCAATGGTAACCGTCCAAATTATGGTCACCGTCCAAATTATGGCAATGGTAACCGTCCAAATTATGGCAATGGTCACCGTCCAAATTATGGCAATGGTAATCGTCCAAATTATGGCAATGGTAACCGTCCAAATTATGGCAATGGTCACCGTCCAAATTATGGCAATGGTCACCGTCCAAATTATGGCAATGGTCACCGTCCAAATTATGGCAATGGCCACCGTCCAAATTATGGCAATGGTAACCGTCCAAATTATGGCAATGGTAACCGTCCAAATTATGGCAATGGTCACCGTCCTAATTATGGCAATGGTAACCGTCCAAATTATGGCAATGGTCACCGTCCAAATTATGGTCACCGTCCAAATTATGGCAATGGTCACCGTCCAAATTATGGCAATGGTAACCGTCCAAATTATGGTCACCGTCCAAATTATGGCAATGGTAACCGTCCAAATTATGGCAATGGTAACCGTCCAAATTATGGCAATGGTCACCGTCCTAATTATGGCAATGGTCACCGTCCAAATTATGGTCACCGTCCAAATTATGGCAATGGTAACCGTCCAAATTATGGCAATGGTCACCGTCCAAATTATGGTCACCGTCCAAATTATGGCAATGGTAACCGTCCAAATTATGGCAATGGTAACCGTCCAAATTATGGCAATGGTCACCGTCCAAATTATGGCAATGGTCACCGTCCAAATTATGGTCACCGTCCAAATTATGGCAATGGTAACCGTCCAAATTATGGCAATGGTCACCGTCCAAATTATGGTCACCGTCCAAATTATGGCAATGGTAACCGTCCAAATTATGGCAATGGTCACCGTCCAAATTATGGCAATGGTCACCGTCCAAATTATGGTCACCGTCCAAATTATGGCAATGGTCACCGTCCAAATTATGGCAATGGTAACCGTCCAAATTATGGCAATGGTCACCGTCCAAATTATGGCAATGGTCACCGTCCAAATTATGGCAATGGTAACCGTCCAAATTATGGCAATGGTAACCGTCCAAATTATGGTCACCGTCCAAATTATGGCAATGGTCACCGTCCAAATTATGGCAATGGTAACCGTCCAAATTATGGCAATGGTAACCGTCCAAATTATGGCAATGGTCACCGTCCAAATTATGGCAATGGTAACCGTCCAAATTATGGCAATGGTAACCGTCCAAATTATGGCAATGGTCACCGTCCAAATTATGGCAATGGTAACCGTCCAAATTATGGCAATGGTAACCGTCCAAATTATGGCAATGGTAACCGTCCAAATTATGGTCACCGTCCAAATTATGGCAATGGTCACCGTCCAAATTATGGCAATGGTAACCGTCCAAATTATGGTCACCGTCCAAATTATGGCAATGGTAACCGTCCAAATTATGGCAATGGTCACCGTCCAAATTATGGCAATGGTAACCGTCCAAATTATGGCAATGGTAACCGTCCAAATTATGGCAATGGTCACCGTCCAAATTATGGCAATGGTAACCGTCCAAATTATGGCAATGGTCACCGTCCAAATTATGGCAATGGTCACCGTCCAAATTATGGCAATGGTAACCGTCCAAATTATGGCAATGGTAACCGTCCAAATTATGGTCACCGTCCAAATTATGGCAATGGTCACCGTCCAAATTATGGCAATGGTAACCGTTCAAATTATGGCAATGGTAACCGTCCAAATTATGGTCACCGTCCAAATTATGGCAATGGTCACCGTCCAAATTATGGCAATGGTCACCGTCCAAATTATGGCAATGGTAACCGTCCAAATTATGGCAATGGTAACCGTCCAAATTATGGTCACCGTCCAAATTATGGCAATGGTAACCGTCCAAATTATGGCAATGGTCACCGTCCAAATTATGGCAATGGTCACCGTCCAAATTATGGCAATGGTCACCGTCCAAATTATGGCAATGGTAACCGTCCAAATTATGGCAATGGTAACCGTCCAAATTATGGTCACCGTCCAAATTATGGCAATGGTCACCGTCCAAATTATGGCAATGGTCACCGTCCAAATTATGGCAATGGTCACCGTCCAAATTATGGCAATGGTAACCGTCCAAATTATGGTCACCGTCCAAATTATGGCAATGGTAACCGTCCAAATTATGGCAATGGTCACCGTCCAAATTATGGCAATGGTAATCGTCCAAATTATGGCAATGGTAACCGTCCAAATTATGGCAATGGTCACCGTCCAAATTATGGCAATGGTCACCGTCCAAATTATGGCAATGGTCACCGTCCAAATTATGGCAATGGTAACCGTCCAAATTATGGCAATGGTAACCGTCCAAATTATGGTCACCGTCCAAATTATGGCAATGGTCACCGTCCAAATTATGGCAATGGTCACCGTCCAAATTATGGCAATGGTCACCGTCCAAATTATGGCAATGGTCACCGTCCAAATTATGGCAATGGTAACCGTCCAAATTATGGTCACCGTCCAAATTATGGCAATGGTCACCGTCCAAATTATGGTAACCGTCCAAATTATGACAATGGCCACCGTCCAAATTATGGTCACCGTCCAAATTATGGCAATGGTAACCGTCCAAATTATGGCAATGGTCACCGTCCAAATTATGGCAATGGTAACCGTCCAAATTATGGCAATGGTCACCGTCCAAATTATGGTCACCGTCCAAATTATGGCAATGGTCACCGTCCAAATTATGGCAATGGTCACCGTCCAAATTATGGCAATGGTAACCGTCCAAATTATGGCAATGGTAACCGTCCAAATTATGGCAATGGTAACCGTGCAAATTATGACAATGGCCACCGTCCAAATTATGGTCACCGTCCAAATTATGGTCACCGTCCAAATTATGGCAATGGTAACCGTCCAAATTATGGTCACCGTCCAAATTATGGCAATGGTCACCGTCCAAATTATGGTAACCGTCCAAATTATGACAATGGCCACCGTCCAAATTATGGTCACCGTCCAAATTATGGCAATGGTAACCGTCCAAATTATGGCAATGGTAACCGTCCAAATTATGGTCACCGTCCAAATTATGGCAATGGTCACCGTCCAAATTATGGCAATGGTAACCGTCCAAATTATGGCAATGGTAACCGTCCAAATTATGGTCACCGTCCAAATTATGGCAATGGTCACCGTCCTAATTATGGCAATGGTCACCGTCCAAATTGTGGCAATGGTAACCGTCCAAATTATGGCAATGGCCACCGTCCAAATTATGGCAATGGTCACCGTCCAAATTATGGCAATGGTAACCGTCCAAATTATGGTCACCGTCCAAATTATGGCAATGGTAACCGTCCAAATTATGGCAATGGTAACCGTCCAAATTACGGCAATGGTAACCGTCCAAATTATGGCAATGGTCACCGTCCTAATTATGGCAATGGTCACCGTCCAAATTATGGTCACCGTCCAAATTATGGCAATGGTAACCGTCCAAATTATGGCAATGGTCACCGTCCAAATTATGGCAATGGTCACCGTCCAAATTATGGCAATGGCCACCGTCCAAATTATGGCAATGGTCACCGTCCAAATTATGGCAATGGTAACCGTCCAAATTATGGCAATGGTAACCGTCCAAATTATGGCAATGGTAACCGTCCAAATTATGACAATGGCCACCGTCCAAATTATGGTCACCGTCCAAATTATGGTCACCGTCCAAATTATGGCAATGGTAACCGTCCAAATTATGGTCACCGTCCAAATTATGGCAATGGTCACCGTCCAAATTATGGTAACCGTCCAAATTATGACAATGGCCACCGTCCAAATTATGGTCACCGTCCAAATTATGGCAATGGTAACCGTCCAAATTATGGCAATGGTAACCGTCCAAATTATGGCAATGGTAACCGTCCAAATTATGGCAATGGTCACCGTCCTAATTATGGCAATGGTCACCGTCCAAATTATGGTCACCGTCCAAATTATGGCAATGGTCACCGTCCAAATTATGGCAATGGTAACCGTCCAAATTATGGCAATGGTAACCGTCCAAATTATGGCAATGGTCACCGTCCTTATTATGGCAATGGTCACCGTCCAAATTATGGCAATGGTAACCGTCCAAATTATGGCAATGGTAACCGTCCAAATTATGGTCACCGTCCAAATTATGGCAATGGTCACCGTCCTAATTATGGCAATGGTCACCGTCCAAATTGTGGCAATGGTAACCGTCCAAATTATGGCAATGGCCACCGTCCAAATTATGGCAATGGTCACCGTCCAAATTATGGCAATGGTAACCGTCCAAATTATGGTCACCGTCCAAATTATGGCAATGGTAACCGTCCAAATTATGGCAATGGTAACCGTCCAAATTATGGCAATGGTAACCGTCCAAATTATGGCAATGGTCACCGTCCTAATTATGGCAATGGTCACCGTCCAAATTATGGTCACCGTCCAAATTATGGCAATGGTAACCGTCCAAATTATGGCAATGGTAACCGTCCAAATTATGACAATGGCCACCGTCCAAATTATGGTCACCGTCCAAATTATGGTCACCGTCCAAATTATGGCAATGGTAACCGTCCAAATTATGGTCACCGTCCAAATTATGGCAATGGTCACCGTCCAAATTATGACAATGGCCACCGTCCAAATTATGGTCACCGTCCAAATTATGGCAATGGTAACCGTCCAAATTATGGCAATGGTAACCGTCCAAATTATGGTCACCGTCCAAATTATGGCAATGGTCACCGTCCTAATTATGGCAATGGTCACCGTCCAAATTGTGGCAATGGTAACCGTCCAAATTATGGCAATGGCCACCGTCCAAATTATGGCAATGGTCACCGTCCAAATTATGGCAATGGTAACCGTCCAAATTATGGTCACCGTCCAAATTATGGCAATGGTAACCGTCCAAATTATGGCAATGGTAACCGTCCAAATTATGGCAATGGTCACCGTCCTAATTATGGCAATGGTCACCGTCCAAATTATGGTCACCGTCCAAATTATGGCAATGGTAACCGTCCAAATTATGGCAATGGTCACCGTCCAAATTATGGCAATGGTCACCGTCCAAATTATGGTCACCGTCCAAATAATGGCAATGGTCACCGTCCAAATTATGGCAATGGTCACCGTCCAAATTATGGCAATGGTAACCGTCCAAATTATGGTCACCGGTCACCGTCCAAATTATGGCAATGGTCACCGTCCAAATTATGGCAATGGTCACCGTCCAAATTATGGCAATGGTAACCGTCCAAATTATGGTCACCGTCCAAATTATGGCAATGGTAACCGTCCAAATTATGGCAATGGTCACCGTCCAAATTATGGCAATGGTAACCGTCCAAATTATGGTCACCGTCCAAATTATGGCAATGGTCACCGTCCAAATTATGGCAATGGTAACCGTCCAAATTATGGCAATGGTAACCGTCCAAATTATGGCAATGGTAACCGTCCAAATTATGGCAATGGTCACCGTCCAAATTATGGCAATGGTCACCGTCCAAATTATGGCAATGGTCACCGTCCAAATTATGGTCACCGTCCAAATTATGGCAATGGTAACCGTCCAAATTATGGCAATGGTAACCGTCCAAATTATGGTCACCGTCCAAATTATGGTCACCGTCCAAATTATGGCAATGGTAACCGTCCAAATTATGGCAATGGTAACCGTCCAAATTATGGCAATGGTCACCGTCCAAATTATGGCAATGGTCACCGTCCAAATTATGGTCACCGTCCAAATTATGGCAATGGCCACCGTCCAAATTATGGCAATGGTAACCGTCCAAATTATAACAATGGCCACCGTCCAAATTATGGTCACCGTCCAAATTATGGCAATGGTAACCGTCCAAATTATGGTCACCGTCCAAATTATGGCAATGGTCACCGTCCAAATTATGGTCACCGTCCAAATTATGGCAATGGTAACCGTCCAAATTATGGCAATGGTAACCGTCCAAATTATGGCAATGGTCACCGTCCAAATTATGGTCACCGTCCAAATTATGGCAATGGTAACCGTCCAAATTATGGCAATGGTAACCGTCCAAATTATGGCAATGGCCACCGTCCAAATTATGGCAATGGTCACCGTCCAAATTATGGCAATGGTAACCGTCCAAATTATGGCAATGGCCACCGTCCAAATTATGGCAATGGTCACCGTCCAAATTATGGCAATGGTAACCGTCCAAATTATGGCAATGGTCACCGTCCAAATTATGGTCACCGTCCAAATTATGGCAATGGTAACCGTCCAAATTATGGCAATGGCCACCGTCCAAATTATGGCAATGGTCACCGTCCAAATTATGGCAATGGTAACCGTCCAAATTATGGTCACCGTCCAAATTATGGCAATGGTAACCGTCCAAATTATGGCAATGGTAACCGTCCAAATTATGGCAATGGTAACCGTCCAAATTATGGCAATGGTCACCGTCCTAATTATGGCAATGGTCACCGTCCAAATTATGGTCACCGTCCAAATTATGGTCACCGTCCAAATTATGGCAATGGTCACCGTCCAAATTATGGCAATGGTCACCGTCCAAATTATGGTCACCTTCCAAATTATGGCAATGGTCACCGTCCAAATTATGGCAATGGTCACCGTCCAAATTATGGCAATGGTAACCGTCCAAATTATGGTCACCGGTCACCGTCCAAATTATGGCAATGGTCACCGTCCAAATTATGGCAATGGTCACCGTCCAAATTATGGCAATGGTAACCGTCCAAATTATGGTCACCGTCCAAATTATGGCAATGGTAACCGTCCAAATTATGGCAATGGTCACCGTCCAAATTATGGCAATGGTAACCGTCCAAATTATGGCAATGGTCACCGTCCAAATTATGGCAATGGTAACCGTCCAAATTATGGCAATGGTAACCGTCCAAATTATGGCAATGGTAACCGTCCAAATTATGGCAATGGTCACCGTCCAAATTATGGCAATGGTCACCGTCCAAATTATGGCAATGGTCACCGTCCAAATTATGGTCACCGTCCAAATTATGGCAATGGTAACCGTCCAAATTATGGTCACCGTCCAAATTATGGTCACCGTCCAAATTATGGCAATGGTAACCGTCCAAATTATGGCAATGGTAACCGTCCAAATTATGGCAATGGTCACCGTCCAAATTATGGCAATGGTCACCGTCCAAATTATGGTCACCGTCCAAATTATGGCAATGGTAACCGTCCAAATTATGGCAATGGTAACCGTCCAAATTATGGCAATGGTCACCGTCCAAATTATGGTCACCGTCCAAATTATGGCAATGGTAACCGTCCAAATTATGGCAATGGTCACCGTCCAAATTATGGCAATGGTAACCGTCCAAATTATGGTCACCGTCCAAATTATGGCAATGGTCACCGTCCAAATTATGGCAATGGTAACCGTCCAAATTATGGCAATGGTAACCGTCCAAATTATGGTCACCGTCCAAATTATGGCAATGGTCACCGTCCAAATTATGGCAATGGTAACCGTCCAAATTATGGCAATGGTAACCGTCCAAATTATGGCAATGGTCACCGTCCAAATTATGGCAATGGTCACCGTCCAAATTATGGTCACCGTCCAAATTATGGCAATGGTAACCGTCCAAATTATGGCAATGGTAACCGTCCAAATTATGGTCACCGTCCAAATTATGGCAATGGTCACCGTCCAAATTATGGTCACCGTCCAAATTATGGCAATGGTAACCGTCCAAATTATGGCAATGGTAACCGTCCAAGTTATGGCAATGGCCACCGTCCAAATTATGGCAACGGCCGCCGTCCAAATTATGGCAATGGTCACCGTCCATTTTATGGCAATGGTCACCGTCCAAATTATGGCAATGGTAACCGTCCAAATTATGGCAATGGTCACCGTCCAAATTATGGCAATGGCCACCGTCCAAATTCATTTCCGGTGGACACCACTTTTTACAGTGGACACCACTTTTTACGGTGGACATCACTTTTTACAGTGGACACCACTTTTTACGGTGGACACCACTTTTTACGGTGGAAACCACTTTTTAGGGAGGACACCACTTTTTCCGGTGGACACCACTTTTTAGGGAGGACACCACTTTTTACGGTGGACACCACTTTTTACGGTGGAAACCACTTTTTACGGTGGACACCACTTTTTACGGTGGAAACCATTTTTTACGGTGGACACCACTTTTTACGGTGGAAACCACTTTTTAGGGAGGACACCACTTTTTCCGGTGGACACCACTTTTTCCGGTGGACACCACTTTTTAGGGTGGACACCACTTTTTAGCGAGGACACCACTTTTTCCGGTGGACACCACTTTTTAGGGAGGACACCACTTTTTACGGTGGACACCACTTTTTAGGGTGGACACCACTTTTTACGGTGGACACCACTTTTTAGGGAGGACACCACTTTTTACGGTGGACACCACTTTTTACGGTGGACACCACTTTTACAGTGGACACTACTTTTTACGGTGGACACCACTTTTTCCGGTGGACACCACTTTTTAGCGAGGACACCACTTTTTCCGGTGGACACCACTTTTTAGGGTGGACACTACTTTTTACGGTGGACACCACTTTTTCCGGTGGACACCACTTTTTACGGTGGAAACCACTTTTTAGGGTGGACACTACTTTTTAGGGTGGACACCACTTTTCAGGGAGGACACCACTTTTTCCGGTGGACACCACTTTTTACGGTGGACACCACTTTTTACAGTGGACACCACTTTTTAGCGAGGACACCACTTTTTACAGTGGACACCACTTTTTAGGGTGGACACTACTTTTTACGGTGGACACCACTTTTTCCGGTGGACACCACTTTTTACGGTGGAAACCACTTTTTAGGGAGGACACCACTTTTTCCGGTGGACACCACTTTTTAGGGAGGACACCACTTTTTACGTTGGACACCACTTTTTACGGTGGACACCACTTTTTACGGTGGACACCACTTTTTAGGGAGGACACCACTTTTTACGGTGGACACCACTTTTTAGGGTGGACACCACTTTTTACGGTGGACACCACTTTTTAGGGAGGACACCACTTTTTACGGTGGACACCACTTTTTACGGTGGACACCACTTTTACAGTGGACACTACTTTTTACGGTGGACACCACTTTTTCCGGTGGACACCACTTTTTAGCGAGGACACCACTTTTTCCGGTGGACACCACTTTTTAGGGTGGACACTACTTTTTACGGTGGACACCACTTTTTCCGGTGGACACCACTTTTTACGGTGGAAACCACTTTTTAGGGTGGACACTACTTTTTAGGGTGGACACCACTTTTCAGGGAGGACACCACTTTTTCCGGTGGACACCACTTTTTACGGTGGACACCACTTTTTACAGTGGACACCACTTTTTAGCGAGGACACCACTTTTTACAGTGGACACCACTTTTTAGGGTGGACACTACTTTTTACGGTGGACACCACTTTTTCCGGTGGACACCACTTTTTACGGTGGAAACCACTTTTTAGGGAGGACACCACTTTTTCCGGTGGACACCACTTTTTAGGGAGGACACCACTTTTTACGTTGGACACCACTTTTTACGGTGGACACCACTTTTTACGGTGGACACCACTTTTTAGGGTGGACACCACTTTTTACGGTGGACACCACTTTTTACGGTGGAAACCACTTTTTAGGGAGGACACCACTTTTTAGGGAGGACACCACTTTTTACGTTGGACACCACTTTTTACGGTGGACACCACTTTTTACAGTGGACACCACTTTTTAGGGAGGACACCACTTTTTCCGGTGGACACCACTTTTTACGGTGGACACCACTTTTTAGGGTGGACACCACTTTTTACGGTGGACACCACTTTTTAGGGAGAACACCACTTTTTCCGGTGGACACCACTTTTTACGGTGGACACCACTTTTTAGGGTGGACACCACTTTTTACGGTGGACACCACTTTTTAGGGAGGACACCACTTTTTCCGGTGGACACCACTTTTTACGGTGGAAACCACTTTTTAGGGAGGACACCACTTTTTCCGGTGGACACCACTTTTTACGGTGGACACCACTTTTTAGGGTGGACACCACTTTTTACGGTGGACACCACTTTTTAGGGAGGACACCACTTTTTCCGGTGGACACCACTTTTTACGGTGGACACCACTTTTTAGGGTGGACACCACTTTTTACGGTGGACACCACTTTTTAGGGAGGACACCACTTTTTACGTTGGACACCACTTTTTACGGTGGACACCACTTTTTACGGTGGACACCACTTTTTAGGGTGGACACCACTTTTTACGGTGGACACCACTTTTTACGGTGGAAACCACTTTTTAGGGAGGACACCACTTTTTAGGGAGGACACCACTTTTTACGTTGGACACCACTTTTTACGGTGGACACCACTTTTTACGTTGGACACCACTTTTTCCGGTGGACACCACTTTTTACGGTGGACACCACTTTTAAAAGTGGACACCACTTTTTACGGTGGACACCACTTTTTACGGTGGAAACCACTTTTTAGGGAGGACACCACTTTTTAGGGAGGACACCACTTTTTACGTTGGACACCACTTTTTACGGTGGACACCACTTTTTACGTTGGACACCACTTTTTCCGGTGGACACCACTTTTTACGGTGGACACCACTTTTAAAAGTGGACACCACTTTTTCCGGTGGACACCACTTTTTACGGTGGAAACCACTTTTTAGGGAGGACACCACTTTTTACAGTGGAAACCACTTTTTAGGGAGGACACCACTTTTTCCGGTGGACACCACTTTTTAGGGTGGACACCACTTTTGACGGTGGACACCACTTTTTACGGTGGACACCACTTTTTCCGGTGGAC
Source organism: Oscheius sp. DF5033 (assembly GCA_964036215.1). Classification (NCBI taxonomy): domain Eukaryota; kingdom Metazoa; phylum Nematoda; class Chromadorea; order Rhabditida; family Rhabditidae; genus Oscheius; species Oscheius sp. DF5033. The sequence continues at coordinate 4,110,628 of CAXIWN010000002.1, read as the reverse complement.
ACCACTTTTTAGGGAGGACACCACTTTTTCCGGTGGACACCACTTTTTACGGTGGAAACCACTTTTTAGGGAGGACACCACTTTTTACAGTGGAAACCACTTTTTAGGGAGGACACCACTTTTTCCGGTGGACACCACTTTTTAGGGTGGACACCACTTTTGACTGTGGACACCACTTTTGACGGTGGACACCACTTTTTACGGTGGACACCACTTTTTAGGGAGGACACCACTTTTTAGGGAGGACACCACTTTTTCCGGAGGACACCACTTTTTCCGGTGGACACCACTTTTTACGGTGGACACCACTTTTTAGGGTGGACACCACTTTTTACGGTGGACACCACTTTTTAGGGAGGACACCACTTTTTACAGTGGACACCACTTTTTCCGGAGGACACCACTTTTTCCGGTGGACACCACTTTTTACGGTGGACACCACTTTTTAGGGTGGACACCACTTTTTACGGTGGACACCACTTTTTAGGGAGGACACCACTTTTTACAGTGGACACCACTTTTTAGGGAGGACACCACTTTTTCCGGTGGACACCACTTTTTACGGTGGAAACCACTTTTTAGGGAGGACACCACTTTTTAGGGAGGACACCACTTTTTACGGTGGACACCACTTTTTACGGTGGAAACCACTTTTTAGGGAGGACACCACTTTTTCCGGTGGACACCACTTTTTAGGGAGGACACCACTTTTTCCGGTGGACACCACTTTTTAGGGAGGACACCACTTTTTCCGGTGGACACCACTTTTTCCGGTGGACACCACTTTTTAGGGAGGACACCACTTTTTCCGGTGGACACCACTTTTTAGGGAGGACACCACTTTTTCCGGTGGACACCACTTTTTAGGGAGGTCACCACTTTTTCCGGTGGACACCACTTTTTAGGGAGGACACCACTTTTTCCGGTGGACACCACTTTTTAGGGAGGACACCACTTTTTCCGGTGGACACCACTTTTTAGGGAGGACACCACTTTTTCCGGTGGACACCACTTTTTAGGGAGGACACCACTTTTTACAGTGGACACCACTTTTTAGGGTGGACACCACTTTTTCCGGTGGACACCACTTTTTAGGGAGGACACCACTTTTTCCGGTGGACACCACTTTTTAGGGAGGACACCACTTTTTCCGGTGGACACCACTTTTTCCGGTGGACACCACTTTTTAGGGAGGACACCACTTTTTAGGGAGGACACCACTTTTTCCGGTGGACACCACTTTTTAGGGAGGACACCACTTTTTACAGTGGACACCACTTTTTAGGGTGGACACCACTTTTTCCGGTGGACACCACTTTTTAGGGAGGACACCACTTTTTCCGGTGGACACCACTTTTTAGGGAGGACACCACTTTTTACAGTGGACACCACTTTTTAGGGTGGACACCACTTTTTCCGGTGGACACCACTTTTTAGGGAGGACACCACTTTTTCCGGTGGACACCACTTTTTCCGGTGGACACCACTTTTTAGGGAGGACACCACTTTTTCCGGTGGACACCACTTTTTAGGGAGCACACCACTTTTTCCGGTGGACACCACTTTTTAGGGAGGACACCACTTTTTACAGTGGACACCACTTTTTAGGGTGGACACCACTTTTTCCGGTGGACACCACTTTTTAGGGAGGACACCACTTTTTCCGGTGGACACCACTTTTTCCGGTGGACACCACTTTTTCCGGTGGACACCACTTTTTAGGGAGGACACCACTTTTTCCGGTGGACACCACTTTTTCCGGTGGACACCACTTTTTAGGGAGGACACCACTTTTTCCGGTGGACACCTCTTTTTAGGGAGGACACCACTTTTTCCGGTGGACACCACTTTTTAGGGAGGACACCACTTTTTCCGGTGGACACCACTTTTTACGGTGGACACCACTTTTTAGGGTGGACACCACTTTTTACGGTGGACACCACTTTTTAGGGAGGACACCACTTTTTACGGTGGACACCACTTTTTAGGGTGGACACCACTTTTTACGGTGGACACCACTTTTTAGGGTGGACACCACTTTTTAGGGTGGACACCACTTTTTACGGTGGACACCACTTTTTACGGTGGACACCACTTTTTAGGGTGGACACCACTTTTTACGGTGGACACCACTTTTTAGGGAGGACACCACTTTTTACAGTGGACACCACTTTTTAGGGAGGACACCACTTTTTCCGGTGGACACCACTTTTGACGGTGGACACCACTTTTTACGGTGGACACCACTTTTTAGGGAGGACACCACTTTTTAGGGAGGACACCACTTTTTCCGGTGGACACCACTTTTTACGGTGGACACCACTTTTTAGGGTGGACACCACTTTTTACGGTGGACACCACTTTTTAGGGAGGACACCACTTTTTCCGGTGGACACCACTTTTTACGGTGGACACCACTTTTTAGGGTGGACACCACTTTTTACGGTGGACACCACTTTTTAGGGAGGACACCACTTTTTACAGTGGACACCACTTTTTAGGGAGGACACCACTTTTTCCGGTGGACACCACTTTTTACGGTGGAAACCACTTTTTAGGGAGGACACCACTTTTTCCGGTGGACACCACTTTTTAGGGAGGACACCACTTTTTCCGGTGGACACCACTTTTTAGGGAGGACACCACTTTTTCCGGTGGACACCACTTTTTAGGGAGGACACCACTTTTTCCGGTGGACACCACTTTTTAGGGAGGACACCACTTTTTCCGGTGGACATCACTTTTTAGGGAGGACACCACTTTTTCCGGTGGACACCACTTTTTAGGGAGGACACCACTTTTTCCGGTGGACATCACTTTTTAGGGAGGACACCACTTTTTACAGTGGACACCACTTTTTAGGGTGGACACCACTTTTTCCGGTGGACACCACTTTTTAGGGAGGACACCACTTTTTCCGGTGGACACCACTTTTTCCGGTGGACACCACTTTTTAGGGAGGACACCACTTTTTCCGGTGGACACCACTTTTTAGGGAGGACACCACTTTTTCCGGTGGACACCACTTTTTAGGGAGGACACCACTTTTTCCGGTGGACACCACTTTTTAGGGAGGTCACCACTTTTTCCGGTGGACACCACTTTTTAGGGAGCACACCACTTTTTCCGGTGGACACCACTTTTTAGGGAGGACACCACTTTTTACAGTGGACACCACTTTTTAGGGTGGACACCACTTTTTCCGGTGGACACCACTTTTTAGGGAGGACACCACTTTTTCCGGTGGACACCACTTTTTCCGGTGGACACCACTTTTTCCGGTGGACACCACTTTTTAGGGAGGACACCACTTTTTCCGGTGGACACCACTTTTTCCGGTGGACACCACTTTTTAGGGAGGACACCACTTTTTCCGGTGGACACCTCTTTTTAGGGAGGACACCACTTTTTCCGGTGGACACCACTTTTTAGGGAGGACACCACTTTTTCCGGTGGACACCACTTTTTACGGTGGACACCACTTTTTAGGGTGGACACCACTTTTTACGGTGGACACCACTTTTTAGGGAGGACACCACTTTTTACGGTGGACACCACTTTTTAGGGTGGACACCACTTTTTACGGTGGACACCACTTTTTAGGGTGGACACCACTTTTTAGGGTGGACACCACTTTTTACGGTGGACACCACTTTTTACGGTGGACACCACTTTTTAGGGTGGACACCACTTTTTACGGTGGACACCACTTTTTAGGGAGGACACCACTTTTTACAGTGGACACCACTTTTTAGGGAGGACACCACTTTTTCCGGTGGACACCACTTTTGACGGTGGACACCACTTTTTACGGTGGACACCACTTTTTAGGGAGGACACCACTTTTTAGGGAGGACACCACTTTTTCCGGTGGACACCACTTTTTACGGTGGACACCACTTTTTAGGGTGGACACCACTTTTTACGGTGGACACCACTTTTTAGGGAGGACACCACTTTTTCCGGTGGACACCACTTTTTACGGTGGACACCACTTTTTAGGGTGGACACCACTTTTTACGGTGGACACCACTTTTTAGGGAGGACACCACTTTTTACAGTGGACACCACTTTTTAGGGAGGACACCACTTTTTCCGGTGGACACCACTTTTTACGGTGGAAACCACTTTTTAGGGAGGACACCACTTTTTCCGGTGGACACCACTTTTTAGGGAGGACACCACTTTTTCCGGTGGACACCACTTTTTAGGGAGGACACCACTTTTTCCGGTGGACACCACTTTTTAGGGAGGACACCACTTTTTCCGGTGGACACCACTTTTTAGGGAGGACACCACTTTTTCCGGTGGACATCACTTTTTAGGGAGGACACCACTTTTTCCGGTGGACACCACTTTTTAGGGAGGACACCACTTTTTCCGGTGGACATCACTTTTTAGGGAGGACACCACTTTTTACAGTGGACACCACTTTTTAGGGTGGACACCACTTTTTCCGGTGGACACCACTTTTTAGGGAGGACACCACTTTTTCCGGTGGACACCACTTTTTCCGGTGGACACCACTTTTTAGGGAGGACACCACTTTTTCCGGTGGACACCACTTTTTAGGGAGGACACCACTTTTTCCGGTGGACACCACTTTTTAGGGAGGACACCACTTTTTCCGGTGGACACCACTTTTTAGGGAGGTCACCACTTTTTCCGGTGGACACCACTTTTTAGGGAGGACACCACTTTTTCCGGTGGACACCACTTTTTAGGGAGGACACCACTTTTTCCGGTGGACACCACTTTTTAGGGAGGACACCACTTTTTCCGGTGGACACCACTTTTTACGGTGGACACCACTTTTTAGGGAGGACACCACTTTTTCCGGTGGACACCACTTTTTAGGGAGGACACCACTTTTTCCGGTGGACACCACTTTTTAGGGAGGACACCACTTTTTCCGGTGGACACCACTTTTTAGGGAGGACACCACTTTTTCCGGTGGACACCACTTTTTAGGGAGGACACCACTTTTTACGGTGGACACCACTTTTTAGGGTGGACACCACTTTTTACGGTGGACACCACTTTTTAGGGAGGACACCACTTTTTCCGGTGGACACCACTTTTTCCGGTGGACACCACTTTTTAGGGAGGACACCACTTTTTCCGGTGGACACCACTTTTTAGGGAGGACACCACTTTTTCCGGTGGACACCACTTTTTAGGGAGGACACCACTTTTTCCGGTGGACACCACTTTTTAGGGAGGTCACCACTTTTTCCGGTGGACACCACTTTTTACGGTGGACACCACTTTTTAGGGTGGACACCACTTTTTACGGTGGACACCACTTTTTAGGGAGGACACCACTTTTTACGGTGGACACCACTTTTTAGGGTGGACACCACTTTTTACGGTGGACACCACTTTTTAGGGTGGACACCACTTTTTAGGGTGGACACCACTTTTTACGGTGGACACCACTTTTTACGGTGGACACCACTTTTTAGGGTGGACACCACTTTTTACGGTGGACACCACTTTTTAGGGAGGACACCACTTTTTACAGTGGACACCACTTTTTAGGGAGGACACCACTTTTTCCGGTGGACACCACTTTTGACGGTGGACACCACTTTTTACGGTGGACACCACTTTTTAGGGAGGACACCACTTTTTAGGGAGGACACCACTTTTTCCGGTGGACACCACTTTTTACGGTGGACACCACTTTTTAGGGTGGACACCACTTTTTACGGTGGACACCACTTTTTAGGGAGGACACCACTTTTTCCGGTGGACACCACTTTTTACGGTGGACACCACTTTTTAGGGTGGACACCACTTTTTACGGTGGACACCACTTTTTAGGGAGGACACCACTTTTTACAGTGGACACCACTTTTTAGGGAGGACACCACTTTTTCCGGTGGACACCACTTTTTACGGTGGAAACCACTTTTTAGGGAGGACACCACTTTTTCCGGTGGACACCACTTTTTAGGGAGGACACCACTTTTTCCGGTGGACACCACTTTTTAGGGAGGACACCACTTTTTCCGGTGGACACCACTTTTTAGGGAGGACACCACTTTTTCCGGTGGACACCACTTTTTAGGGAGGACACCACTTTTTCCGGTGGACATCACTTTTTAGGGAGGACACCACTTTTTCCGGTGGACACCACTTTTTAGGGAGGACACCACTTTTTCCGGTGGACATCACTTTTTAGGGAGGACACCACTTTTTACAGTGGACACCACTTTTTAGGGTGGACACCACTTTTTCCGGTGGACACCACTTTTTAGGGAGGACACCACTTTTTCCGGTGGACACCACTTTTTCCGGTGGACACCACTTTTTAGGGAGGACACCACTTTTTCCGGTGGACACCACTTTTTAGGGAGGACACCACTTTTTCCGGTGGACACCACTTTTTAGGGAGGACACCACTTTTTCCGGTGGACACCACTTTTTAGGGAGGTCACCACTTTTTCCGGTGGACACCACTTTTTAGGGAGGACACCACTTTTTCCGGTGGACACCACTTTTTAGGGAGGACACCACTTTTTCCGGTGGACACCACTTTTTAGGGAGGACACCACTTTTTCCGGTGGACACCACTTTTTAGGGAGGACACCACTTTTTACGGTGGACACCACTTTTTAGGGTGGACACCACTTTTTACGGTGGACACCACTTTTTAGGGAGGACACCACTTTTTCCGGTGGACACCACTTTTTCCGGTGGACACCACTTTTTAGGGAGGACACCACTTTTTCCGGTGGACACCACTTTTTAGGGAGGACACCACTTTTTCCGGTGGACACCACTTTTTAGGGAGGACACCACTTTTTCCGGTGGACACCACTTTTTAGGGAGGACACCACTTTTTCCGGTGGACACCACTTTTTAGGGAGGACACCACTTTTTACGGTGGACACCACTTTTTAGGGTGGACACCACTTTTTACGGTGGACACCACTTTTTAGGGAGGACACCACTTTTTCCGGTGGACACCACTTTTTCCGGTGGACACCACTTTTTAGGGAGGACACCACTTTTTCCGGTGGACACCACTTTTTAGGGAGGACACCACTTTTTCCGGTGGACACCACTTTTTAGGGAGGACACCACTTTTTCCGGTGGACACCACTTTTTAGGGAGGTCACCACTTTTTCCGGTGGACACCACTTTTTAGGGAGGACACCACTTTTTCCGGTAGACACCACCTTTTAGGGAGGACACCACTTTTTCCGGTGGACACCACTTTTTAGGGAGGACACCACTTTTTCCGGTGGACACCACTTTTTAGGGAGGACACCACTTTTTACAGTGGACACCACTTTTTAGGGTGGACACCACTTTTTCCGGTGGACACCACTTTTTAGGGAGGACACCACTTTTTCCGGTGGACACCACTTTTTAGGGAGGACACCACTTTTTCCGGTGGACATCACTTTTTAGGGAGGACACCACTTTTTCCGGTGGACACCACTTTTTAGGGAGGACACCACTTTTTCCGGTGGACATCACTTTTTAGGGAGGACACCACTTTTTACAGTGGACACCACTTTTTAGGGTGGACACCACTTTTTCCGGTGGACACCACTTTTTAGGGAGGACACCACTTTTTCCGGTGGACACCACTTTTTCCGGTGGACACCACTTTTTAGGGAGGACACCACTTTTTCCGGTGGACACCACTTTTTAGGGAGGACACCACTTTTTCCGGTGGACACCACTTTTTAGGGAGGACACCACTTTTTCCGGTGGACACCACTTTTTAGGGAGGTCACCACTTTTTCCGGTGGACACCACTTTTTAGGGAGGACACCACTTTTTCCGGTGGACACCACTTTTTAGGGAGGACACCACTTTTTCCGGTGGACACCACTTTTTAGGGAGGACACCACTTTTTCCGGTGGACACCACTTTTTAGGGAGGACACCACTTTTTACGGTGGACACCACTTTTTAGGGTGGACACCACTTTTTACGGTGGACACCACTTTTTAGGGAGGACACCACTTTTTCCGGTGGACACCACTTTTTCCGGTGGACACCACTTTTTAGGGAGGACACCACTTTTTCCGGTGGACACCACTTTTTAGGGAGGACACCACTTTTTCCGGTGGACACCACTTTTTAGGGAGGACACCACTTTTTCCGGTGGACACCACTTTTTAGGGAGGACACCACTTTTTCCGGTGGACACCACTTTTTAGGGAGGACACCACTTTTTACGGTGGACACCACTTTTTAGGGTGGACACCACTTTTTACGGTGGACACCACTTTTTAGGGAGGACACCACTTTTTCCGGTGGACACCACTTTTTCCGGTGGACACCACTTTTTAGGGAGGACACCACTTTTTCCGGTGGACACCACTTTTTAGGGAGGACACCACTTTTTCCGGTGGACACCACTTTTTAGGGAGGACACCACTTTTTCCGGTGGACACCACTTTTTAGGGAGGTCACCACTTTTTCCGGTGGACACCACTTTTTAGGGAGGACACCACTTTTTCCGGTAGACACCACCTTTTAGGGAGGACACCACTTTTTCCGGTGGACACCACTTTTTAGGGAGGACACCACTTTTTCCGGTGGACACCACTTTTTAGGGAGGACACCACTTTTTACAGTGGACACCACTTTTTAGGGTGGACACCACTTTTTCCGGTGGACACCACTTTTTAGGGAGGACACCACTTTTAACGGTGGACACCACTTTTTCCGGTGGACACCACTTTTTAGGGAGGACACCACTTTTTCCGGTGGACACCACTTTTTAGGGAGGACACCACTTTTTCCGGTGGACACCACTTTTTAGGGAGGTCACCACTTTTTCCGGTGGACACCACTTTTTAGGGAGGACACCACTTTTTCCGGTGGACACCACTTTTTAGGGAGGACACCACTTTTTCCGGTGGACACCACTTTTTAGGGAGGACACCACTTTTTCCGGTGGACACCACTTTTTAGGGAGGACACCACTTTTTACGGTGGACACCACTTTTTAGGGTGGACACCACTTTTTACGGTGGACACCACTTTTTAGGGAGGACACCACTTTTTCCGGTGGACACCACTTTTTCCGGTGGAAACCACTTTTTAGGGAGGACACCACTTTTTCCGGTGGACACCACTTTTTAGGGAGGACACCACTTTTTCCGGTGGACACCACTTTTTAGGGAGGACACCACTTTTTCCGGTGGACACCACTTTTTAGGGAGGACATCACTTTTTCCGGTGGACACCACTTTTTAGGGAGGTCACCACTTTTTCCGGTGGACACCACTTTTTAGGGAGGACACCACTTTTTCCGGTGGACACCACTTTTTAGGGAGGACACCACTTTTTCCGGTGGACACCACTTTTTAGGGAGGACACCACTTTTTCCGGTGGACACCACTTTTTAGGGAGGACACCACTTTTTCCGGTGGACACCACTTTTTAGGGAGGACACCACTTTTTACAGTGGACACCACTTTTTAGGGTGGACACCACTTTTTCCGGTGGACACCACTTTTTAGGGAGGACACCACTTTTTCCGGTGGACACCACTTTTTCCGGTGGACACCACTTTTTAGGGAGGACACCACTTTTTCCGGTGGACACCACTTTTTAGGGAGGACACCACTTTTTCCGGTGGACACCACTTTTTAGGGAGGTCACAACTTTTTCCGGTGGACACCACTTTTTAGGGAGGACACCACTTTTTCCGGTGGACACCACTTTTTAGGGAGGACACCACTTTTTCCGGTGGACACCACTTTTTAGGGAGGACACCACTTTTTCCGGTGGACACCACTTTTTAGGGAGGACACCACTTTTTACGGTGGACACCAGTTTTTAGGGTGGACACCACTTTTTACGGTGGACACCACTTTTTAGGGAGGACACCACTTTTTCCGGTGGACACCACTTTTTCCGGTGGACACCACTTTTTAGGGAGGACACCACTTTTTCCGGTGGACACCACTTTTTAGGGAGGTCACCACTTTTTCCGGTGGACACCACTTTTTAGGGAGGACACCACTTTTTCCGGTGGACACCACTTTTTAGGGAGGACACCACTTTTTACGGTGGACACCACTTTTTAGGGTGGACACCACTTTTTAGGGAGGACACCACTTTTTCCGGTGGACACCACTTTTTAGGGAGGACACCACTTTTTACGGTGGACACCACTTTTTACGGTGGAAACCACTTTTTACGGTGGACACCACTTTTTACGGTGGAAACCATTTTTTACGGTGGACACCACTTTTTACGGTGGACACCACTTTTTAGGGAGGACACCACTTTTTACGGTGGACACCACTTTTTAGGGAGGACACCACTTTTTACGGTGGACACCACTTTTTACGGTGGACACCACTTTTTACGGTGGACACCACTTTTTAGGGTGGACACCACTTTTTACGGTGGACACCACTTTTTAGGGTGGACACCACTTTTTACGGTGGACACCACTTTTTAGGGTGGACACCACTTTTTACGGTGGACACCACTTTTTAGGGTGGACACCACTTTTTACGGTGGACACCACTTTTTAGGGTGGACACCACTTTTTACGGTGGACACCACTTTTTAGGGAGGACACCACTTTTTCCGGTGGACACCACTTTTTACGGAGGACACCACTTTTTCCGGTGGACACCACTTTTTAGGGAGGACACCACTTTTTCCGGTGGACACCACTTTTTACGGTGGAAACCACTTTTTAGGGAGGACACCACTTTTTCCGGTGGACACCACTTTTTAGGGTGGACACCACTTTTTACGGTGGACACCACTTTTTAGGGTGGACACCACTTTTTACGGTGGACACCACTTTTTAGGGTGGACACCACTTTTTACGGTGGACACCACTTTTTAGGGTGGACACCACTTTTTACGGTGGACACCACTTTTTAGGGAGGACACCACTTTTTCCGGTGGACACCACTTTTTACGGAGGACACCACTTTTTCCGGTGGACACCACTTTTTAGGGAGGACACCACTTTTTCCGGTGGACACCACTTTTTACGGTGGAAACCACTTTTTAGGGAGGACACCACTTTTTCCGGTGGACACCACTTTTTAGGGTGGACACCACTTTTGACGGTGGACACCACTTTTTACGGTGGACACCACTTTTTAGGGAGGACACCACTTTTTAGGGAGGACACCACTTTTTCCGGTGGACACCACTTTTTACGGTGGACACCACTTTTTAGGGTGGACACCACTTTTTACGGTGGACACCACTTTTTAGGGAGGACACCACTTTTTACGGTGGACACCACTTTTTAGGGTGGACACCACTTTTTACGGTGGACACCACTTTTTACGGTGGACACCACTTTTTACGGTGGACACCACTTTTTAGGGTGGACACCACTTTTTACGGTGGACACCACTTTTTAGGGAGGACACCACTTTTTACAGTGGACACCACTTTTTAGGGAGGACACCACTTTTTCCGGTGGACACCACTTTTTACGGTGGACACCACTTTTTAGGGTGGACACCACTTTTTACGGTGGAAACCACTTTTTAGGGAGGACACCACTTTTTCCGGTGGACACCACTTTTTAGGGTGGACACCACTTTTGACGGTGGACACCACTTTTTACGGTGGACACCACTTTTTAGGGAGGACACCACTTTTTCCGGTGGACACCACTTTTTACGGTGGACACCACTTTTTAGGGTGGACACCACTTTTTACTGTGGACACCACTTTTTAGGGAGGACACCACTTTTTACGGTGGACACCACTTTTTAGGGTGGACACCACTTTTTACGGTGGACACCACTTTTTAGGGAGGACACCACTTTTTACAGTGGACACCACTTTTTACGGTGGAAACCACTTTTTAGGGAGGACACCACTTTTTCCGGTGGACACCACTTTTTAGGGAGGACACCACTTTTTCCGGTGGACACCACTTTTTAGGGAGGACACCACTTTTTCCGGTGGACACCACTTTTTAGGGAGGTCACCACTTTTTCCGGTGGACACCACTTTTTAGGGAGGACACCACTTTTTCCGGTGGACACCACTTTTTAGGGAGGACACCACTTTTTCCGGTGGACACCACTTTTTAGGGAGGACACCACTTTTTACAGTGGACACCACTTTTTCCGGTGGACACCACTTTTTTAGGGAAGACACCACTTTTTCCGGTGGACACCACTTTTTCCGGTGGACACCACTTTTTAGGGAGGACACCACTTTTTCCGGTGGACACCACTTTTTAGGGAGGACACCACTTTTTCCGGTGGACACCACTTTTTAGGGAGGACACCACTTTTTACAGTGGACACCACTTTTTAGGGTGGACACCACTTTTTCCGGTGGACACCACTTTTTAGGGAGGACACCACTTTTTCCGGTGGACACCACTTTTTCCGGTGGACACCACTTTTTAGGGAGGACACCACTTTTTCCGGTGGACACCACTTTTTAGGGAGGACACCACTTTTTCCGGTGGACACCACTTTTTAGGGAGGTCACCACTTTTTCCGGTGGACACCACTTTTTAGGGAGGACACCACTTTTTCCGGTGGACACCACTTTTTAGGGAGGACACCACTTTTTCCGGTGGACACCACTTTTTAGGGAGGACACCACTTTTTACGGTGGACACCACTTTTTAGGGTGGACACCACTTTTTACGGTGGACACCACTTTTTAGGGAGGACACCACTTTTTCCGGTGGACACCACTTTTTCCGGTGGAAACCACTTTTTAGGGAGGACACCACTTTTTCCGGTGGACACCACTTTTTAGGGAGGACACCACTTTTTCCGGTGGACACCACTTTTTAGGGAGGACACCACTTTTTCCGGTGGACACCACTTTTTAGGGAGGACACCACTTTTTCCGGTGGACACCACTTTTTAGGGAGGTCACCACTTTTTCCGGTGGACACCACTTTTTAGGGAGGACACCACTTTTTCCGGTGGACACCACTTTTTAGGGAGGACACCACTTTTTCCGGTGGACACCACTTTTTAGGGAGGACACCACTTTTTACAGTGGACACCACTTTTTAGGGTGGACACCACTTTTTCCGGTGGACACCACTTTTTAGGGAGGACACCACTTTTTCCGGTGGACACCACTTTTTCCGGTGGACACCACTTTTTAGGGAGGACACCACTTTTTCCGGTGGACACCACTTTTTAGGGAGGACACCACTTTTTCCGGTGGACACCACTTTTTAGGGAGGTCACAACTTTTTCCGGTGGACACCACTTTTTAGGGAGGACACCACTTTTTCCGGTGGACACCACTTTTTAGGGAGGACACCACTTTTTCCGGTGGACACCACTTTTTAGGGAGGACACCACTTTTTCCGGTGGACACCACTTTTTAGGGAGGACACCACTTTTTACGGTGGACACCACTTTTTAGGGTGGACACCACTTTTTACGGTGGACACCACTTTTTAGGGAGGACACCACTTTTTCCGGTGGACACCACTTTTTCCGGTGGAAACCACTTTTTAGGGAGGACACCACTTTTTCCGGTGGACACCACTTTTTAGGGAGGACACCACTTTTTCCGGTGGACACCACTTTTTAGGGAGGACACCACTTTTTCCGGTGGACACCACTTTTTAGGGAGGTCACCACTTTTTCCGGTGGACACCACTTTTTAGGGAGGACACCACTTTTTCCGGTGGACACCACTTTTTAGGGAGGACACCACTTTTTACGGTGGACACCACTTTTTAGGGTGGACACCACTTTTTACGGTGGACACCACTTTTTAGGGAGGACACCACTTTTTCCGGTGGACACCACTTTTTAGGGAGGACACCACTTTTTACGGTGGACACCACTTTTTACGGTGGACACCACTTTTTACGGTGGACACCACTTTTTAGGGTGGACACCACTTTTTACGGTGGACACCACTTTTTAGGGTGGACACCACTTTTTACGGTGGACACCACTTTTTAGGGTGGACACCACTTTTTACGGTGGACACCACTTTTTAGGGTGGACACCACTTTTTACGGTGGACACCACTTTTTAGGGTGGACACCACTTTTTACGGTGGACACCACTTTTTAGGGAGGACACCACTTTTTCCGGTGGACACCACTTTTTACGGAGGACACCACTTTTTCCGGTGGACACCACTTTTTAGGGAGGACACCACTTTTTCCGGTGGACACCACTTTTTACGGTGGAAACCACTTTTTAGGGAGGACACCACTTTTTCCGGTGGACACCACTTTTTAGGGTGGACACCACTTTTGACGGTGGACACCACTTTTTACGGTGGACACCACTTTTTAGGGAGGACACCACTTTTTAGGGAGGACACCACTTTTTCCGGTGGACACCACTTTTTACGGTGGACACCACTTTTTAGGGTGGACACCACTTTTTACGGTGGACACCACTTTTTAGGGAGGACACCACTTTTTACGGTGGACACCACTTTTTAGGGAGGACACCACTTTTTCCGGTGGACACCACTTTTTACGGTGGACACCACTTTTTAGGGTGGACACCACTTTTTACGGTGGAAACCACTTTTTAGGGAGGACACCACTTTTTCCGGTGGACACCACTTTTTAGGGTGGACACCACTTTTGACGGTGGACACCACTTTTTACGGTGGACACCACTTTTTAGGGAGGACACCACTTTTTCCGGTGGACACCACTTTTTACGGTGGACACCACTTTTTAGGGTGGACACCACTTTTTACTGTGGACACCACTTTTTAGGGAGGACACCACTTTTTACGGTGGACACCACTTTTTAGGGTGGACACCACTTTTTACGGTGGACACCACTTTTTAGGGAGGACACCACTTTTTACAGTGGACACCACTTTTTACGGTGGAAACCACTTTTTAGGGAGGACACCACTTTTTCCGGTGGACACCACTTTTTAGGGAGGACACCACTTTTTCCGGTGGACACCACTTTTTAGGGAGGACACCACTTTTTCCGGTGGACACCACTTTTTAGGGAGGTCACCACTTTTTCCGGTGGACACCACTTTTTAGGGAGGACACCACTTTTTCCGGTGGACACCACTTTTTAGGGAGGACACCACTTTTTCCGGTGGACACCACTTTTTAGGGAGGACACCACTTTTTCCGGTGGACACCACTTTTTAGGGAGGACACCACTTTTTACAGTGGACACCACTTTTTAGGGTGGACACCACTTTTTCCGGTGGACACCACTTTTTTAGGGAAGACACCATTTTTTCCGGTGGACACCACTTTTTCCGGTGGACACCACTTTTTAGGGAGGACACCACTTTTTCCGGTGGACACCACTTTTTAGGGAGGACACCACTTTTTCCGGTGGACACCACTTTTTAGGGAGGACACCACTTTTTACAGTGGACACCACTTTTTAGGGTGGACACCACTTTTTCCGGTGGACACCACTTTTTAGGGAGGACACCACTTTTTCCGGTGGACACCACTTTTTCCGGTGGACACCACTTTTTAGGGAGGACACCACTTTTTCCGGTGGACACCACTTTTTAGGGAGGACACCACTTTTTCCGGTGGACACCACTTTTTAGGGAGGACACCACTTTTTCCGGTGGACACCACTTTTTACGGTGGACACCACTTTTTACGGTGGACACCACTTTTTAGGGAGGACACCACTTTTTCCGGTGGACACCACTTTTTAGGGAGGACACCACTTTTTACGGTGGACACCACTTTTTAGGGTGGACACCACTTTTTACGGTGGACACCACTTTTTAGGGTGGACACCACTTTTTACGGTGGACACCACTTTTTAGGGTGGACACCACTTTTTACGGTGGACACCACTTTTTAGGGTGGACACCACTTTTTACGGTGGACACCACTTTTTAGGGTGGACACCACTTTTTACGGTGGACACCACTTTTTAGGGTGGACACCACTTTTTACGGTGGACACCACTTTTTAGGGAGGACACCACTTTTTCCGGTGGACACCACTTTTTAGGGTGGACACCACTTTTGACGGTGGACACCACTTTTTAGGGTGGACACCACTTTTTACGGTGGACACCACTTTTTAGGGTGGACACCACTTTTTACGGTGGACACCACTTTTTAGGGTGGACACCACTTTTTACGGTGGACACCACTTTTTAGGGTGGACACCACTTTTTACGGTGGACACCACTTTTTAGGGTGGACACCACTTTTTACGGTGGACACCACTTTTTAGGGTGGACACCACTTTTTACGGTGGACACCACTTTTTAGGGAGGACACCACTTTTTCCGGTGGACACCACTTTTTAGGGAGGACACCACTTTTTCCGGTGGACACCACTTTTTAGGGAGGACACCACTTTTTCCGGTGGACACCACTTTTTAGGGAGGACACCACTTTTTCCGGTGGACACCACTTTTTAGGGTGGACACCACTTTTTCCGGTGGACACCACTTTTTACGGTGGAAACCGCTTTTTAGGGAGGACACCACTTTTTAGGGAGGACACCACTTTTTCCGGTGGACACCACTTTTTAGGGAGGACACCACTTTTTAGGGAGGACACCACTTTTTCCGGTGGACACCACTTTTTACGGTGGACACCACTTTTTAGGGTGGACACCACTTTTTACGGTGGAAACCACTTTTTAGGGAGGACACCACTTTTTCCGGTGGACACCACTTTTTAGGGTGGACACCACTTTTGACGGTGGACACCACTTTTTACGGTGGGCACCACTTTTTACGGTGGACACCACTTTTTAGGGAGGACACCACTTTTTAGGGAGGACACCACTTTTTCCGGTGGACACCACTTTTTACGGTGGACACCACTTTTTAGGGTGGACACCACTTTTTACGGTGGACACCACTTTTTAGGGAGGACACCACTTTTTCCGGTGGACACCACTTTTTACGGTGGACACCACTTTTTAGGGTGGACACCACTTTTTACGGTGGACACCACTTTTTAGGGAGGACACCACTTTTTACGGTGGAAACCACTTTTTAGGGAGGACACCACTTTTTAGGGAGGACACCACTTTTTCCGGTGGACACCACTTTTTAGGGAGGACACCACTTTTTACGGTGGACACCACTTTTTACGGTGGACACCACTTTTTAGGGTGGACACCACTTTTTACGGTGGACACCACTTTTTAGGGAGGACACCACTTTTTAGGGAGGACACCACTTTTTACAGTGGACACCACTTTTTCCGGAGGACACCACTTTTTCCGGTGGACACCACTTTTTAGGGAGGACACCACTTTTTCCGGTGGACACCACTTTTTAGGGAGGACGCCACTTTTTCCGGTGGACACCACTTTTTACGGTGGACACCACTTTTTAGGGTGGACACCACTTTTTACAGTGGACACCACTTTTTAGGGAGGACACCACTTTTTACGGTGGACACCACTTTTTCCGGTGGACACCACTTTTTAGGGAGGTCACCACTTTTTCCGGTGGACACCACTTTTTAGGGAGGACACCACTTTTTCCGGTGGACACCACTTTTTAGGGAGGACACCACTTTTTCCGGTGGACACCACTTTTTAGGGAGGACACCACTTTTTCCGGTGGACACCACTTTTTAGGGAGGACACCACTTTTTAGGGAGGACACCACTTTTTAGGGAGGACACCACTTTTTACGGTGGACACCACTTTTTAGGGAGGACACCACTTTTTACGGTGGACACCACTTTTTCCGGTGGACACCACTTTTTAGGGAGGACACCACTTTTTCCGGTGGACACCACTTTTTAGGGAGGACACCACTTTTTCCGGTGGACACCACTTTTTAGGGAGGACACCGCTTTTTCCGGTGGACACCACTTTTTAGGGAGGACACCACTTTTTACGGTGGACACCACTTTTTCCGGTGGACACCACTTTTTAGGGAGGACACCACTTTTTCCGGTGGACACCACTTTTTACGGTGGACACCACTTTTTAGGGAGGACACCACTTTTTAGGGAGGACACCACTTTTTAGGGAGGACACCACTTTTTCCGGTGGACACCACTTTTTACGGTGGACACCACTTTTTACGGTGGACACCACTTTTTCCGGTGGACACCACTTTTTAGGGAGGACACCACTTTTTCCGGTGGACACCACTTTTTACGGTGGACACCACTTTTTAGGGAGGACACCACTTTTTAGGGAGGACACCACTTTTTCCGGTGGACACCACTTTTTAGGGATTTCCTTCGTGTGGGGGGCGATTCTAATCTTTACCCGACACCACTTTTTAGGGAGGACACCACTTTTTACGGTGGACACCACTTTTTAGGGAGGACACCACTTTTTACGGTGGACACCACTTTTTAGGGAGGACACCACTTTTTACGGTGGACACCACTTTTTAGGGAGGACACCACTTTTTACGGTGGACACCACTTTTTCCGGTGGACACCACTTTTTAGGGAGGACACCACTTTTTCCGGTGGACACCACTTTTTACGGTGGACACCACTTTTTACGGAGGACACCACTTTTTAGGGAGGACACCACATTTTACAGTGGAAACCAGTTTTTCCGGTGGACACCACTTTTTACGGTGGACAGCACCTTTTACGGTGGACACCACTTTTTAGGGATGACACCGCTTTTTCCGGTGGACACCACTTTTTACGGAGGACACCACTTTTTCCGGTGGACACCACTTTTTAGGGAGGACACCACTTTTTCCGGTGGACACCACTTTTTACGGTGGACACCACTTTTTACGGAGGACACCACTTTTTAGGGAGGACACCACATTTTACAGTGGAAACCACTTTTTCCGGTGGACAGCACTTTTTACGGTGGACATCACTTTTTAGGGAGGACACCACTTTTTAGGGAGGACACCACTTTTTACGGTGGACAGCACTTTTTACGGTGGACATCACTTTTTAGGGAGGACACCACTTTTTCCGGTGGACACCACTTTTTAGGGTGGACACCACTTTTTACGGTGGACACCACTTTTTCCGGTGGACACCACTTTTTACGGTGGACACCACTTTTTAGGGAGGACACCACTTTTTACGGTGGACACCACTTTTTACGGTGGACACCACTTTTTAGGGAGGACACCACTTTTTACGGTGGACAGCACTTTTTACGGTGGACATCACTTTTTAGGGAGGACACCACTTTTTAGGGAGGACACCACTTTTTCCGGTGGACACCACTTTTTACGGTGGACAGCACTTTTTACGGTGGACATCACTTTTTAGGGAGGACACCACTTTTTCCGGTGGACACCACTTTTTAGGGTGGACACCACTTTTTACGGTGGACACCACTTTTTCCGGTGGACACCACTTTTTACGGTGGACACCACTTTTTAGGGAGGACACCACTTTTTACGGTGGACACCACTTTTTACGGTGGACACCACTTTTTAGGGAGGACACCACTTTTTACGGTGGACACCACTTTTTCCGGTGGACACCACTTTTTAGGGAGGACACCACTTTTTCCGGTGGACACCACTTTTTAGGGAGGACACCACTTTTTCCGGTGGACACCACTTTTTACGGTGGACACCACATTTTACAGTGGAAACCACTTTTTCCGGTGGACACCACTTTTTACGGTGGACAGCACTTTTTACGGTGGACACCACTTTTTAGGGATGACACCACTTTTTCCGGTGGACACCACTTTTTACGGTGGACACCACTTTTTACGGAGGACACCACTTTTTAGGGAGGACACCACATTTTACAGTGGAAACCACTTTTTCCGGTGGACACCACTTTTTACGGTGGACAGCACTTTTTACGGTGGACACCACTTTTTAGGGATGACACCGCTTTTTCCGGTGGACACCACTTTTTACGGAGGACACCACTTTTTCCGGTGGACACCACTTTTTCCGGTAGACACCTCTTTTTACGGTGGACACCACTTTTTAGGGAGGACACCACTTTTTACGGTGGACACCACTTTTTACGGTGGACACCACTTTTTCCGGTGGACACCACTTTTTACGGTGGACACCACTTTTTCCGGTGGACACCACTTTTTAGGGAGGACACCCTTCTATGGGTGGGGGGCTGTGCCGACTTTCCCGTGGGGGGCAAGATTTCCTTCGTGTGGGGGGCGATTCTAATCTTTACCCGACACCACTTTTTAGGGAGGACACCACTTTTTACGGAGGACACCACTTTTTAGGGAGGACACCACTTTTTACAGTGGAAACCACTTTTTCCGGTGGACACCACTTTTTACGGTGGACACCACTTTTTACGGTGGACAGCACTTTTTACGGTGGACATCACTTTTTAGGGAGGACACCACTTTTTAGGGAGGACACCACTTTTTCCGGTGGACACCACTTTTTACGGTGGGCACCACTTTTTACGGTGGACACCACTTTTTAGGGAGGACACCACATTTTACAGTGGAAACCACTTTTTCCGGTGGACACCACTTTTTACGGTGGACAGCACTTTTTACGGTGGACATCACTTTTTAGGGAGGACACCACTTTTTCCGGTGGACACCACTTTTTAGGGTGGACACCACTTTTTACGGTGGACACCACTTTTTCCGGTGGACACCACTTTTTAGGGAGGACACCACTTTTTCCGGTGGACACCACTTTTTACGGTGGACACCACTTTTTAGGGTGGACACCACTTTTTACGGTGGAAACCACTTTTTAGGGAGGACACCACTTTTTCCGGTGGACACCACTTTTTAGGGTGGACACCACTTTTGACGGTGGACACCACTTTTTACGGTGGGCACCACTTTTTACGGTGGACACCACATTTTAGGGAGGACACCACTTTTTAGGGAGGACACCACTTTTTCCGGTGGACACCACTTTTTACGGTGGACACCACTTTTTAGGGTGGACACCACTTTTTACGGTGGACACCACTTTTTAGGGAGGACACCACTTTTTAGGGAGGACACCACTTTTTACGGTGGACACCACTTTTTAGGGTGGACACCACTTTTTACGGTGGACACCACTTTTTAGGGAGGACACCACTTTTTACAGTGGACACCACTTTTTAGGGAGGACACCACTTTTTACGGTGGAAACCACTTTTTAGGGAGGACTGTCGAGGAATTGGTAGCCTAGTCTAGAAGTAGAAGTACCGGGGCTCGCCCTTTTAGTAGTCGCCACGCGGTAAGAGAGTACAGCCGATTTGCTGGGGTGTATCCGTTCAGTAACTCTTTCCCGATAACTCTAGGTCAATTCTCCCGCTTGGGGTCACAGCTAGATGATAGTCGTAGCTGGGACTTGCCGAAGAGATAGCACGAGAAGTAGAATATAGAAATCCAACAACAGTAGAAGTAGTACTCACGAGTTTATTATTATCTGAGGATAACAAAGGGACAAATGGGAAGGTTGTCCAGTCTAATTACCCTGAGACCATCATAAGCCATAACACTGAGTCCTAGCAGGTAGTCGGGTTTAAACTACTAGTTGTCCTGAGGTAATCCAACGTAGGGGTCGTCGGAGGAGATCACCGCACTGTCCGAGAACAGAGAGGAGACTAACCTCCGCGCTCTAGAGCGCGGGCGAGTCCTGACGCTCAGGGCGAGCGCGCGCATTTGAACTGCGGAAGCCCGCATTTCCGCACACACCCGCCGCCGAACGCTGACCTTTGATTGCTGCAGAGCGGACGGAATAAGGTCAGGAAAGGGTTGGCAAGGCGAGTATCCCATAGCCGGATCTAGCGCCCGACTCATGAGATCTCATTTCCTAACCTGCCCCAGAAGGGCCCCAATCCTGTGTCACTACCTTATCCGCACCGATGCAGAGGGTTTCCCGAACCGGTGTTAGCGGTTTGGAGCCTCACGGTCGCGGTCTCTAGGTCCTGAGGAGTACCCTTTTGAAAGCTGAGTAACAGACTGGCTAGATGGACCTAGATAAGAAGAAAGAACAAAAATCACATACGGGGCAAGGAACGTGTAGATGCTCGTGAGATCAATGCCATCAAATATAGAATACGTAGACACTTGAACTAGAATATAGAGATTATAGAACCACTTCAACTAGATCATCCATCTTCGCAACCACAATAACAGCAACTTGATCCCAGACCTAAATCATAAAGAGATTAGTTCCCACCCGTTGGACTTTTTGTCCTTCCCCCGTGGCATCCGACTCAAGGATGTCTTGAAGAAAGCCTGAGGATAAGGTGTGACCCTTCCATCTGATGTGTACTGAGTCGACGTAGGCGTCGAAAGGATTTAATCAATCCCAAGTTATTCCTAAGCATTGAACCATGACGAGGAATGGCACCGTATTGCGATGTGAAAGGTAACCTAATGAGCCATCAATGACTTAACCATGTCTATGAATTTTCCAAGTATGGAGCGCTGAGCGAACTACCCAATGTGACGACAGCTTGTCGAGAAGAACATGCCACTGAGTTACGTGTCAAGTCGAGGAATATGGCGATGTCGTGGAATAATGGATCCACGTAGATGTCGAGGAATTACCGTCTAGGGGTTATCACCATTTCGATGAATTGTCGAAGCCTTATGGCCTTATGTCTGAGATGAAACAAGAGAACATTTAAAAATAAACTATAAAATGTTTACTCTTTTTATCCTGAGGACAATGTATGACTTTAACTATGGCACATGTAGAACATCATAGCAACTGAGTAATTCTGTATATGTGCACCAGGCGTCGATCTTCTTGGAGTGTGACGATGTTTGTAGCTGAGTGTAGATCAATCAAGGCTGGCTAGTACCATATCATGTTGAGGTAACTTGGGAGTAAACTCGACCAAGCATAGACCTGAATTTTAACAAGCAAACCTGAGAGTACAGCTTGAGAGTGTATAAGCATACTGATGGTTGACTAACAACTTGAACATCTGAGGAAGACAAATAACTAGCACCATAACTTGTAATAAGTTAGCATCATGTCATTATCGGTGTGTAGGTTTTTATCTAAACTGAATATTGTAAGTGACTCAAACCCTATAAGCTATTCAGGTTGATGTTGCCTGAGGTTCCATAAGTTTCTGAGTTTCCATTATGTTCCAATAGAGTAAGCTTTTCTGAGGATCATTGAAGCAGGAACAGTCATCTGCGTTGCCTAGAAATGAGCGTAAAGCATCCGTCCACCAATGAAGGCATCGAAATAGGTATGGCTATTTTGAAGCTGAGGACCTGCGTTCGTGTAAAGAAGTTTAGGTTTGGCTAAACTTTAGCGATCAGTGATCAATTATCTCCTGAAGAAATTAACAAGAAACTTTTGAAACCTGAGTAACATTGTGTGCAGGATATATAACCAAGTGGTAAGACACCCCATGTCTTATGATCCCGAGGTGGCTTATTTATACATTCAATATATAATGCTGAGGCCACTGAGGGCATATCAATACATAGAGATCATGATAGAGATTTGAAATCGAGCAAAGGTCGACGTACCTGAAAAGTTCAAGCAATTTGAACTTACTCTGAGTGCCATAATTGACATTGCTGCTTAGTAATCGTAGATCCCATGTTCAATCAATAGCAATTGTGTTACCATAGCAATAGACTTGATTCTAGTAGCAAGCTTGAAGCTATCCATAGCTGGGTACCTAAATAATGATGAGAAGCTGAGTTTGTTCTCCAAAGAGAATGTGTAAGTTATGCTCAACGTCCTGGAAAACGGATTACCCGAACCATCGGAGGAGTTTTCAAATTGGCAAGATGGAGTCTGAGTGTGATATGTGCTTGTTCGCAACGAAATGCGCATTTGTGAAACCATAACCATGTCGAGGAATTGTGCACTATATTGTGACGCGTGTTGAGGAATTGTAGCTAATTGCAACCATCTATGTCGAGTGTTTGTGCTGTTGCTGAGTAATTGTGACCAAGGCGACCATGTCGAGCGAATATCGCACGTTGAGAAATGACCGTCGAGGAAGTCGTTGAGGTATTCTATTTGAGGCGACGACGTCGAGAGATTACCATATCTGAGAATCGCAGCATCTGAGTTAGAAGGTGATGGATTTTGTCCAGATGCCTGAGTAACAAGAAAAAACTACGTGAGAAGCTAAAATACGAGAATATAACTGAGTAAAATAGAGCAGAAAAACTACTAGGTTTCTACGGACACTGCTGAGGAGGAGGCCGATCCAGGTCGAGGATGACCGGAGGCGCTGGCACAATAGCCGGACAGAGTACGCTAAGACAAATGAATTTGCCTAGTGTGGCTGTACTTGTCCGGCTTACCAAAAATCCTGATGATCGTGGTAGTCGGAGTTGTTGCCACCATAGTCGTATCCTCTATCAAACTGAACTGTATAATTGTCGTTGTACGGCTCATCGTAGTAGTCGTTATCCTGAGTATATTCGTCGAAGTACTGACCATTGTTTCCATCGTCGTAGCTGTCTTGATGATTGTCGTAGTTGTTGTGATCAGTCTGAGAATAATCATCATCATAACCTACTTCATCTTGTTCTTCTCCATATTCGGAATTGTCGTAGTCATCTTGATGATTGCGAGACTCGTTGAGGTGGAGATCGATACGGATCCTATCTCCGTCTGTGTCGATCCTGAGTCTGTTGATCATTCCTGAGGGATCGTTGAAATCATCGTCTTCTTGACGGTTTTCGTCTTCATTCTGAGTATAGCGTTGATAGCGATTCTGAGGAGGATAACCACCTTCAAGGCCGCGGTAACCTGAGGTGTTATATCTAGGGTGTCGTTCAGCCTCGACATATCCCCCCGGCGTTTGATTACGAGAAGGGTATGAGGCTATGCCCTGAGTATTCCTAAGAAGCGCTTCCCTGTTTGGGGTTTCCAAAAGGTGAGGTTGCGAGCGGTTTTCGCTATGAAAGTTATGCTGATACCCACAATTAGAATGTTGATACTGAGTGTTTAGCGACGAGTAACCACCGTTTCCGAAAGCCTGAGGATTTCTAGGATGCGTAAAGTTATGCGCATGATCGATATTAAACTGAGGATTACGTGAAAAAGCCATCTCTTGCAGTTGCAAATTCATTTGTTCACGTTGACGAGTCATCTCTTGCAATTGCAAATTTATTTGTTCGAGAGCACTGACGATACCCCCTGTGTAACCTAGCTGAGTATTTTGCTGAGTATCACCTGAATGCGAATGGCAAAGTTCAGTTACCTGTTGAGTTCCTGAGTTTGCCTCAGCTATCTCGTTTTTCTTGGCGTTGTCAGCGTTCTTCTTGTTTGCCATTTTCCTGAGGAGATAAATCACTGAGATTGCGAAATCTGAAGAACTATAATTTATAGTTAGATGCAGAGAGATATAAGAATACACAAGTAAATAGTGTTGCTGCAGAAATATCAAAAGATAGCAAAAAATTGCAATAACGCGACGTGTAACAACACTGCGTAGGAAACTGAGGAAATGACGAGAAACTCTCGTTTTTTCTTCCTGCGCAATGGCGCGTGTTTACTTGGCTGAGTATTCAACGTCTGCTGTTGTTTTCGCTTCGTAGCAATCTTCTCTGAGGTTTTGTGAATTGTCGCTTCTCCTGATGTTTCAGTTGTAGAAACAACTGTTTCTTGATATTGATTTTGTTGTTTCCTCAGATTGTTTTTCTTTTTTGTTCAATGTTTGTCTTTGTTATAATTCTCTGAGTAGTGTTTTCTTCCTATTTTCTCTCGATGCATTTACATGGACTCTGAAACATGTCTATTGGTTTACTCAGTTGTTACTGGTCCTGAGTGGAGAAGACAAACATAAAGGTATGTTGTTTTTATTTTATTTTCATTCCTTTACTTTTAGGCTTACTCAGAATAAATCTGAAGCTATGACCATGTCGTGACGCTGAGTATCCAGAAGTTCCATGTGGATGATATTGCTTGTCCTGTGTATTGCTGAGGAATTATTCTCTCGAAGATCTTTGCTACCGAGGAAATGTATTTGTAGAGGAATTATTAATCAATTTACTCAGGTTTATTTTATTTATTGTTATGTTTTCTGAGTAATAAATTATATTAGTTTTAGATACATGTGTTATCTGTTTATACATTTGTACAATAGTCTATGACAGACTAAATTCTGAGTGATCGCATCTTAGCGAGATTGTTGTTCATCGGGTTTTTGAAGTACCTAGTATCCACCCGGAAGGATCCTGAATTTGGTGTGAGATTTATTTGTTGCTGAGTCTTCTCTTGACTCCATTTGCTTGACTTCTTGTTTAGAAATCTGAGTTCATCTCGCTGCATTCTAGCAAGCGAGGACAATCTGCTTTCAGATTGTTGTGACGATCTTCGTCTTGAGTCATCCTCCTATTAAGAAAGTGAATGATCTTCCACGATATACATTTGGTATACCTATTCTTATCTAGCGAGGTCCTCTGAAGTCCTTTGACAACAGGGATCCTGAGTCGATTATGTTTGTTCACTCGGAAGCAAGAAGCTAGGTGTCTACGCCTTACAAGTTTGAGGATCGCATATATAGGGATGGATCCAAATCACCAATCGGCAAGAGCCTTTTCTTCGAGTTCCTAATGAACTCACACGTCCCCAGAGAGCTCGTCTGGGTGTTGATATAACTGACCACCGTTTGCCTGATTTCTTAGACCGTATAGATGAGCTGAGTAATAATAATAATAGTATGAATAAATAAAATGTAGCTTCTCCTTTCTTAATCTTGTCCGTCAGGCGTAGTCCGTGATGCTCATGCTCACCTTTGTGATACACGGCTAACTCACGCGCAGGATAGCGCTCTGTGCAATGTCCTATCCTGAGGTTACAGTCCGACTGTTCGGTTTACCATAACACACTACCGGTTTCATCGAAACTTCGTTCCTTTTCTCTGCTGGATCTGTGCTGAGGCTTAAAATGGGGATTTCTTTTATTTTGTGGCATGATTTTTCTCATCATTCTGCCATGATGGGCAGTGCTTTGTCGGATCCTGAGGAAACTGGCGTGCTCCGAGTGTTCACTCTATCAGCCGACGCACTGGCCGAGCCTGCTCGGCGTTCCTTGAGAATACAATGAATTTTTTAACTGAGGAGTCGATTTCAACCTGAGTATTGACGAATTATTTTACTGAGGTAGTCTTCTGCTGAGTAAAAAATTCAAATTCGTTCCCGAGAAACGGTCACAATGGCCGATGCACCATGTCGAGGAATTGGTAGCCTAGTCTAGAAGTAGAAGTACCGGGGCTCGCCCTTTTAGTAGTCGCCACGCGGTAAGAGAGTACAGCCGATTTGCTGGGGTGTATCCGTTCAGTAACTCTTTCCCGATAACTCTAGGTCAATTCTCCCGCTTGGGGTCACAGCTAGATGATAGTCGTAGCTGGGACTTGCCGAAGAGATAGCACGAGAAGTAGAATATAGAAATCCAACAACAGTAGAAGTAGTACTCACGAGTTTATTATTATCTGAGGATAACAAAGGGACAAATGGGAAGGTTGTCCAGTCTAATTACCCTGAGACCATCATAAGCCATAACACTGAGTCCTAGCAGGTAGTCGGGTTTAAACTACTAGTTGTCCTGAGGTAATCCAACGTAGGGGTCGTCGGAGGAGATCACCGCACTGTCCGAGAACAGAGAGGAGACTAACCTCCGCGCTCTAGAGCGCGGGCGAGTCCTGACGCTCAGGGCGAGCGCGCGCATTTGAACTGCGGAAGCCCGCATTTCCGCACAAGGACACCACTTTTTAGGGAGGACACCACTTTTTCCGGTGGACACCACTTTTTAGGGAGGACACCACTTTTTACGGTGGACACCACTTTTTACGGTGGACACCACTTTTTAGGGTGGACACCACTTTTTACGGTGGACACCACTTTTTAGGGAGGACACCACTTTTTCCGGTGGACACCACTTTTTAGGGAGGACACCACTTTTTCCGGTGGACACCACTTTTTAGGGAGGACACCACTTTTTCCGGTGGACACCACTTTTTAGGGAGGACACCACTTTTTCCGGTGGACACCACTTTTTAGGGAGGACGCCACTTTTTCCGGTGGACACCACTTTTTACGGTGGACACCACTTTTTAGGGTGGACACCACTTTTTACAGTGGACACCACTTTTTAGGGAGGACACCACTTTTTACGGTGGACACCACTTTTTCCGGTGGACACCACTTTTTAGGGAGGTCACCACTTTTTCCGGTGGACACCACTTTTTAGGGAGGACACCACTTTTTCCGGTGGACACCACTTTTTAGGGAGGACACCACTTTTTCCGGTGGACACCACTTTTTAGGGAGGACACCACTTTTTCCGGTGGACACCACTTTTTAGGGAGGACACCACTTTTTAGGGAGGACACCACTTTTTAGGGAGGACACCACTTTTTACGGTGGACACCACTTTTTAGGGAGGACACCACTTTTTACGGTGGACACCACTTTTTCCGGTGGACACCACTTTTTAGGGAGGACACCACTTTTTCCGGTGGACACCACTTTTTAGGGAGGACACCGCTTTTTCCGGTGGACACCACTTTTTAGGGAGGACACCACTTTTTACGGTGGACACCACTTTTTCCGGTGGACACCACTTTTTAGGGAGGACACCACTTTTTCCGGTGGACACCACTTTTTACGGTGGACACCACTTTTTAGGGAGGACACCACTTTTTAGGGAGGACACCACTTTTTAGGGAGGACACCACTTTTTCCGGTGGACACCACTTTTTAGGGATTTCCTTCGTGTGGGGGGCGATTCTAATCTTTACCCGACACCACTTTTTAGGGAGGACACCACTTTTTACGGTGGACACCACTTTTTAGGGAGGACACCACTTTTTACGGTGGACACCACTTTTTCCGGTGGACACCACTTTTTAGGGAGGACACCACTTTTTCCGGTGGACACCACTTTTTACGGTGGACACCACTTTTTACGGAGGACACCACTTTTTAGGGAGGACACCACATTTTACAGTGGAAACCACTTTTTCCGGTGGACACCACTTTTTACGGTGGACAGCACCTTTTACGGTGGACACCACTTTTTAGGGATGACACCGCTTTTTCCGGTGGACACCACTTTTTACGGAGGACACCACTTTTTCCGGTGGACACCACTTTTTAGGGAGGACACCACTTTTTCCGGTGGACACCACTTTTTACGGTGGACACCACTTTTTACGGAGGACACCACTTTTTAGGGAGGACACCACATTTTACAGTGGAAACCACTTTTTCCGGTGGACACCACTTTTTACGGTGGACAGCACTTTTTACGGTGGACATCACTTTTTAGGGAGGACACCACTTTTTAGGGAGGACACCACTTTTTACGGTGGACACCACTTTTTCCGGTGGACACCACTTTTTACGGTGGACAGCACTTTTTACGGTGGACATCACTTTTTAGGGAGGACACCACTTTTTCCGGTGGACACCACTTTTTAGGGTGGACACCACTTTTTACGGTGGACACCACTTTTTCCGGTGGACACCACTTTTTACGGTGGACACCACTTTTTAGGGAGGACACCACTTTTTACGGTGGACACCACTTTTTACGGTGGACACCACTTTTTAGGGAGGACACCACTTTTTACGGTGGACACCACTTTTTCCGGTGGACACCACTTTTTAGGGAGGACACCACTTTTTCCGGTGGACACCACTTTTTAGGGAGGACACCACTTTTTACGGTGGACACCACTTTTTACGGAGGACACCACTTTTTAGGGAGGACACCACATTTTACAGTGGAAACCACTTTTTCCGGTGGACACCACTTTTTACGGTGGACAGCACTTTTTACGGTGGACACCACTTTTTAGGGATGACACCGCTTTTTCCGGTGGACACCACTTTTTAGGGAGGACACCACTTTTTCCGGTGGACACCACTTTTTACGGTGAACACCACTTTTTAGGGAGGACACCACTTTTTAGGGAGGACACCACTTTTTAGGGAGGACACCACTTTTTCCGGTGGACACCACTTTTTAGGGATTTCCTTCGTGTGGGGGGCGATTCTAATCTTTACCCGACACCACTTTTTAGGGAGGACACCACTTTTTACGGTGGACACCACTTTTTAGGGAGGACACCACTTTTTACGGTGGACACCACTTTTTAGGGAGGACACCACTTTTTACGGTGGACACCACTTTTTAGGGAGGACACCACTTTTTACGGTGGACACCACTTTTTCCGGTGGACACCACTTTTTAGGGAGGACACCACTTTTTCCGGTGGACACCACTTTTTACGGTGGACACCACTTTTTACGGAGGACACCACTTTTTAGGGAGGACACCACATTTTACAGTGGAAACCACTTTTTCCGGTGGACACCACTTTTTACGGTGGACAGCACCTTTTACGGTGGACACCACTTTTTAGGGATGACACCGCTTTTTCCGGTGGACACCACTTTTTACGGAGGACACCACTTTTTCCGGTGGACACCACTTTTTAGGGAGGACACCACTTTTTCCGGTGGACACCACTTTTTACGGTGGACACCACTTTTTACGGAGGACACCACTTTTTAGGGAGGACACCACATTTTACAGTGGAAACCACTTTTTCCGGTGGACACCACTTTTTACGGTGGACATCACTTTTTAGGGAGGACACCACTTTTTAGGGAGGACACCACTTTTTACGGTGGACACCACTTTTTCCGGTGGACACCACTTTTTACGGTGGACAGCACTTTTTACGGTGGACATCACTTTTTAGGGAGGACACCACTTTTTCCGGTGGACACCACTTTTTAGGGTGGACACCACTTTTTACGGTGGACACCACTTTTTCCGGTGGACACCACTTTTTACGGTGGACACCACTTTTTAGGGAGGACACCACTTTTTACGGTGGACACCACTTTTTACGGTGGACACCACTTTTTAGGGAGGACACCACTTTTTACGGTGGACACCACTTTTTCCGGTGGACACCACTTTTTAGGGAGGACACCACTTTTTCCGGTGGACACCACTTTTTAGGGAGGACACCACTTTTTCCGGTGGACACCACTTTTTACGGTGGACACCACATTTTACAGTGGAAACCACTTTTTCCGGTGGACACCACTTTTTACGGTGGACAGCACTTTTTACGGTGGACACCACTTTTTAGGGATGACACCACTTTTTCCGGTGGACACCACTTTTTACGGTGGACACCACTTTTTACGGAGGACACCACTTTTTAGGGAGGACACCACATTTTACAGTGGAAACCACTTTTTCCGGTGGACACCACTTTTT
The DNA here is from genome assembly GCA_964036215.1 of Oscheius sp. DF5033. NCBI lineage: Eukaryota > Metazoa > Nematoda > Chromadorea > Rhabditida > Rhabditidae > Oscheius > Oscheius sp. DF5033. The sequence continues at coordinate 4,079,550 of CAXIWN010000002.1, read as the reverse complement.
ACGGTGGACAGCACTTTTTACGGTGGACACCACTTTTTAGGGATGACACCGCTTTTTCCGGTGGACACCACTTTTTACGGAGGACACCACTTTTTCCGGTGGACACCTCTTTTTACGGTGGACACCACTTTTTAGGGAGGACACCACTTTTTACGGTGGACACCACTTTTTACGGTGGACACCACTTTTTCCGGTGGACACCACTTTTTACGGTGGACACCCTTCTATGGGTGGGGGGCTGTGCCGACTTTCCCGTGGGGGGCAAGATTTCCTTCGTGTAGGGGGCGATTCTAATCTTTACCCGACACCACTTTTTAGGGAGGACACCACTTTTTACGGTGGACACCACTTTTTAGGGAGGACAGCACTTTTTACGGTGGACATCACTTTTTAGGGAGGACACCACTTTTTACAGTGGAAACCACTTTTTAAAGTGGACACCACTTTTTACGGAGGACACCACTTTTTACGGTGGACACCACTTTTTAGGGAGGACACCACTTTTTAGGGAGGACACCACTTTTTCCGGTGGACACCACTTTTTACGGTGGGCACCACTTTTTCCGGTGGACACCACTTTTTAGGGAGGACACCACTTTTTCCGGTGGACACCACTTTTTACGGTGGACACCACTTTTTAGGGAGGACACCACTTTTTAGGGAGGACACCACTTTTTCCGGTGGACACCACTTTTTAGGGAGGACACCACTTTTTCCGGTGGACACCACTTTTTAGGGAGGACACCGCTTTTTCCGGTGGACACCACTTTTTAGGGAGGACACCACTTTTTACGGTGGACACCACTTTTTCCGGTGGACACCACTTTTTAGGGAGGACACCACTTTTTCCGGTGGACACCACTTTTTACGGTGGACACCACTTTTTAGGGAGGACACCACTTTTTAGGGAGGACACCACTTTTTAGGGAGGACACCACTTTTTCCGGTGGACACCACTTTTTACGGTGGACACCACTTTTTACGGTGGACACCACTTTTTCCGGTGGACACCACTTTTTAGGGAGGACACCACTTTTTCCGGTGGACACCACTTTTTACGGTGGACACCACTTTTTAGGGAGGACACCACTTTTTAGGGAGGACACCACTTTTTCCGGTGGACACCACTTTTTAGGGATTTCCTTCGTGTGGGGGGCGATTCTAATCTTTACCCGACACCACTTTTTAGGGAGGACACCACTTTTTACGGTGGACACCACTTTTTAGGGAGGACACCACTTTTTACGGTGGACACCACTTTTTAGGGAGGACACCACTTTTTACGGTGGACACCACTTTTTAGGGAGGACACCACTTTTTACGGTGGACACCACTTTTTCCGGTGGACACCACTTTTTAGGGAGGACACCACTTTTTCCGGTGGACACCACTTTTTACGGTGGACACCACTTTTTACGGAGGACACCACTTTTTAGGGAGGACACCACATTTTACAGTGGAAACCACTTTTTCCGGTGGACACCACTTTTTACGGTGGACAGCACCTTTTACGGTGGACACCACTTTTTAGGGATGACACCGCTTTTTCCGGTGGACACCACTTTTTACGGAGGACACCACTTTTTCCGGTGGACACCACTTTTTAGGGAGGACACCACTTTTTCCGGTGGACACCACTTTTTACGGTGGACACCACTTTTTACGGAGGACACCACTTTTTAGGGAGGACACCACATTTTACAGTGGAAACCACTTTTTCCGGTGGACACCACTTTTTACGGTGGACAGCACTTTTTACGGTGGACATCACTTTTTAGGGAGGACACCACTTTTTAGGGAGGACACCACTTTTTCCGGTGGACACCACTTTTTACGGTGGACAGCACTTTTTACGGTGGACATCACTTTTTAGGGAGGACACCACTTTTTCCGGTGGACACCACTTTTTAGGGTGAACACCACTTTTTACGGTGGACACCACTTTTTCCGGTGGACACCACTTTTTACGGTGGACACCACTTTTTAGGGAGGACACCACTTTTTACGGTGGACACCACTTTTTACGGTGGACACCACTTTTTAGGGAGGACACCACTTTTTACGGTGGACACCACTTTTTCCGGTGGACACCACTTTTTAGGGAGGACACCACTTTTTCCGGTGGACACCACTTTTTAGGGAGGACACCACTTTTTCCGGTGGACACCACTTTTTACGGTGGACACCACATTTTACAGTGGAAACCACTTTTTCCGGTGGACACCACTTTTTACGGTGGACAGCACTTTTTACGGTGGACACCACTTTTTAGGGATGACACCACTTTTTCCGGTGGACACCACTTTTTACGGTGGACACCACTTTTTACGGAGGACACCACTTTTTAGGGAGGACACCACATTTTACAGTGGAAACCACTTTTTCCGGTGGACACCACTTTTTACGGTGGACAGCACTTTTTACGGTGGACACCACTTTTTAGGGATGACACCGCTTTTTCCGGTGGACACCACTTTTTACGGAGGACACCACTTTTTCCGGTGGACACCACTTTTTCCGGTGGACACCTCTTTTTACGGTGGACACCACTTTTTACGGTGGGCACCACTTTTTACGGAGGACACCACTTTTTACGGAGGACACCACTTTTTACGGAGGACACCACTTTTTCCGGTGGACACCACTTTTTCCGGTGGACACCTCTTTTTACGGTGGACACCACTTTTTAGGGAGGACACCACTTTTTACGGTGGACACCACTTTTTCCGGTGGACACCACTTTTTAAAGTGGACACCACTTTTTACGGAGGACACCACTTTTTACGGTGGACACCACTTTTTAGGGAGGACACCACTTTTTAGGGAGGACACCACTTTTTCCGGTGGACACCACTTTTTAGGGAGGACAGCACTTTTTACGGTGGACATCACTTTTTAGGGAGGACACCACTTTTTACAGTGGAAACCACTTTTTAAAGTGGACACCACTTTTTACGGAGGACACCACTTTTTACGGTGGACACCACTTTTTAGGGAGGACACCACTTTTTAGGGAGGACACCACTTTTTCCGGTGGACACCACTTTTTACGGTGGGCACCACTTTTTCCGGTGGACACCACTTTTTAGGGAGGACACCACTTTTTCCGGTGGACACCACTTTTTACGGTGGACACCACTTTTTAGGGAGGACACCACTTTTTAGGGAGGACACCACTTTTTCCGGTGGACACCACTTTTTAGGGAGGACACCACTTTTTCCGGTGGACACCACTTTTTAGGGAGGACACCGCTTTTTCCGGTGGACACCACTTTTTAGGGAGGACACCACTTTTTACGGTGGACACCACTTTTTCCGGTGGACACCACTTTTTAGGGAGGACACCACTTTTTCCGGTGGACACCACTTTTTACGGTGGACACCACTTTTTAGGGAGGACACCACTTTTTAGGGAGGACACCACTTTTTAGGGAGGACACCACTTTTTCCGGTGGACACCACTTTTTACGGTGGACACCACTTTTTACGGTGGACACCACTTTTTCCGGTGGACACCACTTTTTAGGGAGGACACCACTTTTTCCGGTGGACACCACTTTTTACGGTGGACACCACTTTTTAGGGAGGACACCACTTTTTAGGGAGGACACCACTTTTTCCGGTGGACACCACTTTTTAGGGATTTCCTTCGTGTGGGGGGCGATTCTAATCTTTACCCGACACCACTTTTTAGGGAGGACACCACTTTTTACGGTGGACACCACTTTTTAGGGAGGACACCACTTTTTACGGTGGACACCACTTTTTAGGGAGGACACCACTTTTTACGGTGGACACCACTTTTTAGGGAGGACACCACTTTTTACGGTGGACACCACTTTTTCCGGTGGACACCACTTTTTAGGGAGGACACCACTTTTTCCGGTGGACACCACTTTTTACGGTGGACACCACTTTTTACGGAGGACACCACTTTTTAGGGAGGACACCACATTTTACAGTGGAAACCACTTTTTCCGGTGGACACCACTTTTTACGGTGGACAGCACCTTTTACGGTGGACACCACTTTTTAGGGATGACACCGCTTTTTCCGGTGGACACCACTTTTTACGGAGGACACCACTTTTTCCGGTGGACACCACTTTTTAGGGAGGACACCACTTTTTCCGGTGGACACCACTTTTTACGGTGGACACCACTTTTTACGGAGGACACCACTTTTTAGGGAGGACACCACATTTTACAGTGGAAACCACTTTTTCCGGTGGACACCACTTTTTACGGTGGACAGCACTTTTTACGGTGGACATCACTTTTTAGGGAGGACACCACTTTTTAGGGAGGACACCACTTTTTCCGGTGGACACCACTTTTTACGGTGGACAGCACTTTTTACGGTGGACATCACTTTTTAGGGAGGACACCACTTTTTCCGGTGGACACCACTTTTTAGGGTGAACACCACTTTTTACGGTGGACACCACTTTTTCCGGTGGACACCACTTTTTACGGTGGACACCACTTTTTAGGGAGGACACCACTTTTTACGGTGGACACCACTTTTTACGGTGGACACCACTTTTTAGGGAGGACACCACTTTTTACGGTGGACACCACTTTTTCCGGTGGACACCACTTTTTAGGGAGGACACCACTTTTTCCGGTGGACACCACTTTTTAGGGAGGACACCACTTTTTCCGGTGGACACCACTTTTTACGGTGGACACCACATTTTACAGTGGAAACCACTTTTTCCGGTGGACACCACTTTTTACGGTGGACAGCACTTTTTACGGTGGACACCACTTTTTAGGGATGACACCACTTTTTCCGGTGGACACCACTTTTTACGGTGGACACCACTTTTTACGGAGGACACCACTTTTTAGGGAGGACACCACATTTTACAGTGGAAACCACTTTTTCCGGTGGACACCACTTTTTACGGTGGACAGCACTTTTTACGGTGGACACCACTTTTTAGGGATGACACCGCTTTTTCCGGTGGACACCACTTTTTACGGAGGACACCACTTTTTCCGGTGGACACCACTTTTTCCGGTGGACACCTCTTTTTACGGTGGACACCACTTTTTACGGTGGGCACCACTTTTTACGGAGGACACCACTTTTTACGGAGGACACCACTTTTTACGGAGGACACCACTTTTTCCGGTGGACACCACTTTTTCCGGTGGACACCTCTTTTTACGGTGGACACCACTTTTTAGGGAGGACACCACTTTTTACGGTGGACACCACTTTTTCCGGTGGACACCACTTTTTAGGGAGGACACCCTTCTATGGGTGGGGGGCTGTGCCGACTTTCCCGTGGGGGGCAAGATTTCCTTCGTGTGGGGGGCGATTCTAATCTTTACCCGACACCACTTTTTAGGGAGGACACCACTTTTTACGGTGGACACCACTTTTTAGGGAGGACAGCACTTTTTACGGTGGACATCACTTTTTAGGGAGGACACCACTTTTTACAGTGGAAACCACTTTTTAAAGTGGACACCACTTTTTACGGAGGACACCACTTTTTACGGTGGACACCACTTTTTACGGAGGACACCACTTTTTAGGGAGGACACCACTTTTTACAGTGGAAACCACTTTTTCCGGTGGACACCACTTTTTACGGTGGACACCACTTTTTACGGTGGACAGCACTTTTTACGGTGGACATCACTTTTTAGGGAGGACACCACTTTTTAGGGAGGACACCACTTTTTCCGGTGGACACCACTTTTTACGGTGGGCACCACTTTTTACGGTGGACACCACTTTTTACGGAGGACACCACTTTTTAGGGAGGACACCACATTTTACAGTGGAAACCACTTTTTCCGGTGGACACCACTTTTTACGGTGGACAGCACTTTTTACGGTGGACATCACTTTTTAGGGAGGACACCACTTTTTCCGGTGGACACCACTTTTTAGGGTGGACACCACTTTTTACGGTGGACACCACTTTTTCCGGTGGACACCACTTTTTAGGGAGGACACCACTTTTTACGGTTGACACCACTTATTGCGGTGGACACCACTTTTTACGGTGGACACCACTTTTTACGGGGGACACCACTTTTTAGGGATGACACCGCTTTTTACGGTGGACACCACTTTTTAGGGAGGACACCACTTTTTCCGGTGGACACCACTTTTTACGGTGGACACCACTTTTTACGGAGGACACCACTTTTTAGGGAGGACACCACTTTTTACAGTGGAAACCACTTTTTCCGGTGGACACCACTTTTTACGGTGGACACCACTTTTTAGGGAGGACACCACTTTTTAGGGAGGACACCACTTTTTACGGTGGACACCACTTTTTAGGGAGGACAGCACTTTTTACGGTGGACATCACTTTTTAGGGAGGACACCACTTTTTACAGTGGAAACCACTTTTTAAAGTGGACACCACTTTTTGCGGAGGACACCACTTTTTACGGTGGACACCACTTTTTACGGAGGACACCACTTTTTAGGGAGGACACCACTTTTTACAGTGGAAACCACTTTTTCCGGTGGACACCACTTTTTACGGTGGACACCACTTTTTAGGGAGGACACCACTTTTTAGGGAGGACACCACTTTTTCCGGTGGACACCACTTTTTACGGTGGGCACCACTTTTTCCGGTGGACACCACTTTTTAGGGAGGACACCACTTTTTCCGGTGGACACCACTTTTTACGGTGGACACCACTTTTTAGGGAGGACACCACTTTTTAGGGAGGACACCACTTTTTCCGGTGGAAACCACTTTTTAAAGTGGACACCACTTTTTACGGAGGACACCACTTTTTACGGTGGACACCACTTTTTCCGGTGGACACCACTTTTTAGGGAGGACACCACTTTTTAGGGAGGACACCACTTTTTACAGTGGAAACCACTTTTTAAAGTGGACACCACTTTTTACGGAGGACACCACTTTTTACGGTGGACACCACTTTTTACGGTGGACACCACTTTTTCCGGTGGACACCACTTTTTACGGTGGACACCCTTCTATGGGTGGGGGGCTGTGCCGACTTTCCCGTGGGGGGCAAGATTTCCTTCGTGTGGGGGGCGATTCTAATCTTTACCCGACACCACTTTTTAGGGAGGACACCACTTTTTACGGTGGACACCACTTTTTAGGGAGGACAGCACTTTTTACGGTGGACATCACTTTTTAGGGAGGACACCACTTTTTACAGTGGAAACCACTTTTTAAAGTGGACACCACTTTTTACGGAGGACACCACTTTTTACGGTGGACACCACTTTTTACGGAGGACACCACTTTTTAGGGAGGACACCACTTTTTACAGTGGAAACCACTTTTTCCGGTGGACACCACTTTTTACGGTGGACACCACTTTTTAGGGAGGACACCACTTTTTAGGGAGGACACCACTTTTTCCGGTGGACACCACTTTTTACGGTGGGCACCACTTTTTCCGGTGGACACCACTTTTTAGGGAGGACACCACTTTTTCCGGTGGACACCACTTTTTACGGTGGACACCACTTTTTAGGGAGGACACCACTTTTTAGGGAGGACACCACTTTTTCCGGTGGACACCACTTTTTAGGGAGGACACCACTTTTTCCGGTGGACACCACTTTTTAGGGAGGACACCGCTTTTTCCGGTGGACACCACTTTTTAGGGAGGACACCACTTTTTACGGTGGACACCACTTTTTCCGGTGGACACCACTTTTTAGGGAGGACACCACTTTTTCCGGTGGACACCACTTTTTACGGTGGACACCACTTTTTAGGGAGGACACCACTTTTTAGGGAGGACACCACTTTTTAGGGAGGACACCACTTTTTCCGGTGGACACCACTTTTTACGGTGGACACCACTTTTTACGGTGGACACCACTTTTTCCGGTGGACACCACTTTTTAGGGAGGACACCACTTTTTCCGGTGGACACCACTTTTTACGGTGGACACCACTTTTTAGGGAGGACACCACTTTTTAGGGAGGACACCACTTTTTCCGGTGGACACCACTTTTTAGGGAGGACACCACTTTTTCCGGTGGACACCACTTTTTAGGGAGGACACCACTTTTTCCGGTGGACACCACTTTTTAGGGAGGACACCACTTTTTCCGGTGGACACCACTTTTTAGGGAGGACACCACTTTTTCCGGTGGACACCACTTTTTAGGGAGGACACCACTTTTTAGGGAGGACACCACTTTTTAGGGAGGACACCACTTTTTACGGTGGACACCACTTTTTAGGGAGGACACCACTTTTTACGGTGGACACCACTTTTTCCGGTGGACACCACTTTTTAGGGAGGACACCACTTTTTCCGGTGGACACCACTTTTTAGGGAGGACACCACTTTTTCCGGTGGACACCACTTTTTAGGGAGGACACCGCTTTTTCCGGTGGACACCACTTTTTAGGGAGGACACCACTTTTTACGGTGGACACCACTTTTTCCGGTGGACACCACTTTTTAGGGAGGACACCACTTTTTCCGGTGGACACCACTTTTTACGGTGGACACCACTTTTTAGGGAGGACACCACTTTTTAGGGAGGACACCACTTTTTAGGGAGGACACCACTTTTTCCGGTGGACACCACTTTTTAGGGATTTCCTTCGTGTGGGGGGCGATTCTAATCTTTACCCGACACCACTTTTTAGGGAGGACACCACTTTTTACGGTGGACACCACTTTTTAGGGAGGACACCACTTTTTACGGTGGACACCACTTTTTAGGGAGGACACCACTTTTTACGGTGGACACCACTTTTTAGGGAGGACACCACTTTTTACGGTGGACACCACTTTTTCCGGTGGACACCACTTTTTAGGGAGGACACCACTTTTTCCGGTGGACACCACTTTTTACGGTGGACACCACTTTTTACGGAGGACACCACTTTTTAGGGAGGACACCACATTTTACAGTGGAAACCACTTTTTCCGGTGGACACCACTTTTTACGGTGGACAGCACCTTTTACGGTGGACACCACTTTTTAGGGATGACACCGCTTTTTCCGGTGGACACCACTTTTTACGGAGGACACCACTTTTTCCGGTGGACACCACTTTTTAGGGAGGACACCACTTTTTCCGGTGGACACCACTTTTTACGGTGGACAGCACTTTTTACGGTGGACATCACTTTTTAGGGAGGACACCACTTTTTAGGGAGGACACCACTTTTTACGGTGGACACCACTTTTTCCGGTGGACACCACTTTTTACGGTGGACAGCACTTTTTACGGTGGACATCACTTTTTAGGGAGGACACCACTTTTTCCGGTGGACACCACTTTTTAGGGTGGACACCACTTTTTACGGTGGACACCACTTTTTCCGGTGGACACCACTTTTTACGGTGGACACCACTTTTTAGGGAGGACACCACTTTTTACGGTGGACACCACTTTTTACGGTGGACACCACTTTTTAGGGAGGACACCACTTTTTACGGTGGACACCACTTTTTCCGGTGGACACCACTTTTTAGGGAGGACACCACTTTTTCCGGTGGACACCACTTTTTAGGGAGGACACCACTTTTTCCGGTGGACACCACTTTTTACGGTGGACACCACATTTTACAGTGGAAACCACTTTTTCCGGTGGACACCACTTTTTACGGTGGACAGCACTTTTTACGGTGGACACCACTTTTTAGGGATGACACCACTTTTTCCGGTGGACACCACTTTTTACGGTGGACACCACTTTTTACGGAGGACACCACTTTTTAGGGAGGACACCACATTTTACAGTGGAAACCACTTTTTCCGGTGGACACCACTTTTTACGGTGGACAGCACTTTTTACGGTGGACACCACTTTTTAGGGATGACACCGCTTTTTCCGGTGGACACCACTTTTTACGGAGGACACCACTTTTTCCGGTGGACACCACTTTTTCCGGTGGACACCTCTTTTTACGGTGGACACCACTTTTTAGGGAGGACACCACTTTTTACGGTGGACACCACTTTTTACGGTGGACACCACTTTTTCCGGTGGACACCACTTTTTACGGTGGACACCCTTCTATGGGTGGGGGGCTGTGCCGACTTTCCCGTGGGGGGCAAGATTTCCTTCGTGTGGGGGGCGATTCTAATCTTTACCCGACACCACTTTTTAGGGAGGACACCACTTTTTACGGTGGACACCACTTTTTAGGGAGGACAGCACTTTTTACGGTGGACATCACTTTTTAGGGAGGACACCACTTTTTACAGTGGAAACCACTTTTTAAAGTGGACACCACTTTTTACGGAGGACACCACTTTTTACGGAGGACACCACTTTTTAGGGAGGACACCACTTTTTACAGTGGAAACCACTTTTTCCGGTGGACACCACTTTTTACGGTGGACACCACTTTTTAGGGAGGACACCACTTTTTAGGGAGGACACCACTTTTTCCGGTGGACACCACTTTTTACGGTGGGCACCACTTTTTCCGGTGGACACCACTTTTTAGGGAGGACACCACTTTTTCCGGTGGACACCACTTTTTAGGGAGGACACCGCTTTTTCCGGTGGACACCACTTTTTAGGGAGGACACCACTTTTTACGGTGGACACCACTTTTTCCGGTGGACACCACTTTTTAGGGAGGACACCACTTTTTCCGGTGGACACCACTTTTTACGGTGGACACCACTTTTTAGGGAGGACACCACTTTTTAGGGAGGACACCACTTTTTAGGGAGGACACCACTTTTTCCGGTGGACACCACTTTTTACGGTGGACACCACTTTTTACGGTGGACACCACTTTTTCCGGTGGACACCACTTTTTAGGGAGGACACCACTTTTTCCGGTGGACACCACTTTTTACGGTGGACACCACTTTTTAGGGAGGACACCACTTTTTAGGGAGGACACCACTTTTTCCGGTGGACACCACTTTTTAGGGATTTCCTTCGTGTGGGGGGCGATTCTAATCTTTACCCGACACCACTTTTTAGGGAGGACACCACTTTTTACGGTGGACACCACTTTTTAGGGAGGACACCACTTTTTACGGTGGACACCACTTTTTAGGGAGGACACCACTTTTTACGGTGGACACCACTTTTTAGGGAGGACACCACTTTTTACGGTGGACACCACTTTTTCCGGTGGACACCACTTTTTAGGGAGGACACCACTTTTTCCGGTGGACACCACTTTTTACGGTGGACACCACTTTTTACGGAGGACACCACTTTTTAGGGAGGACACCACATTTTACAGTGGAAACCACTTTTTCCGGTGGACACCACTTTTTACGGTGGACAGCACCTTTTACGGTGGACACCACTTTTTAGGGATGACACCGCTTTTTCCGGTGGACACCACTTTTTACGGAGGACACCACTTTTTCCGGTGGACACCACTTTTTAGGGAGGACACCACTTTTTCCGGTGGACACCACTTTTTACGGTGGACACCACTTTTTACGGAGGACACCACTTTTTAGGGAGGACACCACATTTTACAGTGGAAACCACTTTTTCCGGTGGACACCACTTTTTACGGTGGACAGCACTTTTTACGGTGGACATCACTTTTTAGGGAGGACACCACTTTTTAGGGAGGACACCACTTTTTCCGGTGGACACCACTTTTTACGGTGGACAGCACTTTTTACGGTGGACATCACTTTTTAGGGAGGACACCACTTTTTCCGGTGGACACCACTTTTTAGGGTGGACACCACTTTTTACGGTGGACACCACTTTTTCCGGTGGACACCACTTTTTACGGTGGACACCACTTTTTAGGGAGGACACCACTTTTTACGGTGGACACCACTTTTTACGGTGGACACCACTTTTTAGGGAGGACACCACTTTTTACGGTGGACACCACTTTTTCCGGTGGACACCACTTTTTAGGGAGGACACCACTTTTTCCGGTGGACACCACTTTTTAGGGAGGACACCACTTTTTCCGGTGGACACCACTTTTTACGGTGGACACCACATTTTACAGTGGAAACCACTTTTTCCGGTGGACACCACTTTTTACGGTGGACAGCACTTTTTACGGTGGACACCACTTTTTAGGGATGACACCACTTTTTCCGGTGGACACCACTTTTTACGGTGGACACCACTTTTTACGGAGGACACCACTTTTTAGGGAGGACACCACATTTTACAGTGGAAACCACTTTTTCCGGTGGACACCACTTTTTACGGTGGACAGCACTTTTTACGGTGGACACCACTTTTTAGGGATGACACCGCTTTTTCCGGTGGACACCACTTTTTACGGAGGACACCACTTTTTCCGGTGGACACCACTTTTTCCGGTGGACACCTCTTTTTACGGTGGACACCACTTTTTACGGTGGGCACCACTTTTTACGGAGGACACCACTTTTTACGGAGGACACCACTTTTTACGGAGGACACCACTTTTTCCGGTGGACACCACTTTTTCCGGTGGACACCTCTTTTTACGGTGGACACCACTTTTTAGGGAGGACACCACTTTTTACGGTGGACACCACTTTTTCCGGTGGACACCACTTTTTAGGGAGAACACCCTTCTATGGGTGGGGGGCTGTGCCGACTTTCCCGTGGGGGGCAAGATTTCCTTCGTGTGGGGGGCGATTCTAATCTTTACCCGACACCACTTTTTAGGGAGGACACCACTTTTTACGGTGGACACCACTTTTTAGGGAGGACAGCACTTTTTACGGTGGACATCACTTTTTAGGGAGGACACCACTTTTTACAGTGGAAACCACTTTTTAAAGTGGACACCACTTTTTACGGAGGACACCACTTTTTACGGTGGACACCACTTTTTACGGAGGACACCACTTTTTAGGGAGGACACCACTTTTTACAGTGGAAACCACTTTTTCCGGTGGACACCACTTTTTACGGTGGACACCACTTTTTACGGTGGACAGCACTTTTTACGGTGGACATCACTTTTTAGGGAGGACACCACTTTTTAGGGAGGACACCACTTTTTCCGGTGGACACCACTTTTTACGGTGGGCACCACTTTTTACGGTGGACACCACTTTTTACGGAGGACACCACTTTTTAGGGAGGACACCACATTTTACAGTGGAAACCACTTTTTCCGGTGGACACCACTTTTTACGGTGGACAGCACTTTTTACGGTGGACATCACTTTTTAGGGAGGACACCACTTTTTCCGGTGGACACCACTTTTTAGGGTGGACACCACTTTTTACGGTGGACACCACTTTTTCCGGTGGACACCACTTTTTAGGGAGGACACCACTTTTTACGGTTGACACCACTTATTGCGGTGGACACCACTTTTTACGGTGGACACCACTTTTTACGGGGGACACCACTTTTTAGGGATGACACCGCTTTTTACGGTGGACACCACTTTTTAGGGAGGACACCACTTTTTCCGGTGGACACCACTTTTTACGGTGGACACCACTTTTTACGGAGGACACCACTTTTTAGGGAGGACACCACTTTTTACAGTGGAAACCACTTTTTCCGGTGGACACCACTTTTTACGGTGGACACCACTTTTTAGGGAGGACACCACTTTTTAGGGAGGACACCACTTTTTACGGTGGACACCACTTTTTAGGGAGGACAGCACTTTTTACGGTGGACATCACTTTTTAGGGAGGACACCACTTTTTACAGTGGAAACCACTTTTTAAAGTGGACACCACTTTTTGCGGAGGACACCACTTTTTACGGTGGACACCACTTTTTACGGAGGACACCACTTTTTAGGGAGGACACCACTTTTTACAGTGGAAACCACTTTTTCCGGTGGACACCACTTTTTACGGTGGACACCACTTTTTAGGGAGGACACCACTTTTTAGGGAGGACACCACTTTTTCCGGTGGACACCACTTTTTACGGTGGGCACCACTTTTTCCGGTGGACACCACTTTTTAGGGAGGACACCACTTTTTCCGGTGGACACCACTTTTTACGGTGGACACCACTTTTTAGGGAGGACACCACTTTTTAGGGAGGACACCACTTTTTCCGGTGGACACCACTTTTTAGGGAGGACACCACTTTTTACGGTGGACATCACTTTTTAGGGAGGACACCACTTTTTACAGTGGAAACCACTTTTTAAAGTGGACACCACTTTTTACGGAGGACACCACTTTTTACGGTGGACACCACTTTTTACGGTGGACACCACTTTTTCCGGTGGACACCACTTTTTACGGTGGACACCCTTCTATGGGTGGGGGGCTGTGCCGACTTTCCCGTGGGGGGCAAGATTTCCTTCGTGTGGGGGGCGATTCTAATCTTTACCCGACACCACTTTTTAGGGAGGACACCACTTTTTACGGTGGACACCACTTTTTAGGGAGGACAGCACTTTTTACGGTGGACATCACTTTTTAGGGAGGACACCACTTTTTACAGTGGAAACCACTTTTTAAAGTGGACACCACTTTTTACGGAGGACACCACTTTTTACGGTGGACACCACTTTTTACGGAGGACACCACTTTTTAGGGAGGACACCACTTTTTACAGTGGAAACCACTTTTTCCGGTGGACACCACTTTTTACGGTGGACACCACTTTTTACGGTGGACAGCACTTTTTACGGTGGACATCACTTTTTCCGGTGGACACCACTTTTTACGGTGGGCACCACTTTTTCCGGTGGACACCACTTTTTAGGGAGGACACCACTTTTTCCGGTGGACACCACTTTTTACGGTGGACACCACTTTTTAGGGAGGACACCACTTTTTAGGGAGGACACCACTTTTTCCGGTGGACACCACTTTTTAGGGAGGACACCACTTTTTCCGGTGGACACCACTTTTTAGGGAGGACACCGCTTTTTCCGGTGGACACCACTTTTTAGGGAGGACACCGCTTTTTCCGGTGGACACCACTTTTTAGGGAGGACACCACTTTTTACGGTGGACACCACTTTTTCCGGTGGACACCACTTTTTAGGGAGGACACCACTTTTTCCGGTGGACACCACTTTTTACGGTGGACACCACTTTTTAGGGAGGACACCACTTTTTAGGGAGGACACCACTTTTTAGGGAGGACACCACTTTTTCCGGTGGACACCACTTTTTACGGTGGACACCACTTTTTACGGTGGACACCACTTTTTCCGGTGGACACCACTTTTTAGGGAGGACACCACTTTTTCCGGTGGACACCACTTTTTACGGTGGACACCACTTTTTAGGGAGGACACCACTTTTTAGGGAGGACACCACTTTTTCCGGTGGACACCACTTTTTAGGGATTTCCTTCGTGTGGGGGGCGATTCTAATCTTTACCCGACACCACTTTTTAGGGAGGACACCACTTTTTACGGTGGACACCACTTTTTAGGGAGGACACCACTTTTTACGGTGGACACCACTTTTTAGGGAGGACACCACTTTTTACGGTGGACACCACTTTTTAGGGAGGACACCACTTTTTACGGTGGACACCACTTTTTCCGGTGGACACCACTTTTTAGGGAGGACACCACTTTTTCCGGTGGACACCACTTTTTACGGTGGACACCACTTTTTACGGAGGACACCACTTTTTAGGGAGGACACCACATTTTACAGTGGAAACCACTTTTTCCGGTGGACACAACTTTTTACGGTGGACACCACTTTTTAGGGATGACACCGCTTTTTCCGGTGGACACCACTTTTTACGGAGGACACCACTTTTTCCGGTGGACACCACTTTTTAGGGAGGACACCACTTTTTCCGGTGGACACCACTTTTTACGGTGGACACCACTTTTTACGGAGGACACCACTTTTTAGGGAGGACACCACATTTTACAGTGGAAACCACTTTTTCCGGTGGACACCACTTTTTACGGTGGACAGCACTTTTTACGGTGGACATCACTTTTTAGGGAGGACACCACTTTTTAGGGAGGACACCACTTTTTCCGGTGGACACCACTTTTTACGGTGGACAGCACTTTTTACGGTGGACATCACTTTTTAGGGAGGACACCACTTTTTCCGGTGGACACCACTTTTTAGTATGGACACCACTTTTTACGGTGGACACCACTTTTTCCGGTGGACACCACTTTTTACGGTGGACACCACTTTTTAGGGAGGACACCACTTTTTACGGTGGACACCACTTTTTACGGTGGACACCACTTTTTAGGGAGGACACCACTTTTTACGGTGGACACCACTTTTTCCGGTGGACACCACTTTTTAGGGAGGACACCACTTTTTCCGGTGGACACCACTTTTTAGGGAGGACACCACTTTTTCCGGTGGACACCACTTTTTACGGTGGACACCACATTTTACAGTGGAAACCACTTTTTCCGGTGGACACCACTTTTTACGGTGGACAGCACTTTTTACGGTGGACACCACTTTTTAGGGATGACACCACTTTTTCCGGTGGACACCACTTTTTACGGTGGACACCACTTTTTACGGAGGACACCACTTTTTAGGGAGGACACCACATTTTACAGTGGAAACCACTTTTTCCGGTGGACACCACTTTTTACGGTGGACAGCACTTTTTACGGTGGACACCACTTTTTAGGGATGACACCGCTTTTTCCGGTGGACACCACTTTTTACGGAGGACACCACTTTTTCCGGTGGACACCACTTTTTCCGGTGGACACCTCTTTTTACGGTGGACACCACTTTTTACGGTGGGCACCACTTTTTACGGAGGACACCACTTTTTACGGAGGACACCACTTTTTACGGAGGATACCACTTTTTCCGGTGGACACCACTTTTTCCGGTGGACACCACTTTTTAGGGAGGACACCACTTTTTCCGGTGGACACCACTTTTTAGGGAGGACACCACTTTTTCCGGTGGACACCACTTTTTACGGTGGACACCACATTTTACAGTGGAAACCACTTTTTCCGGTGGACACCACTTTTTACGGTGGACAGCACTTTTTACGGTGGACACCACTTTTTAGGGATGACACCACTTTTTCCGGTGGACACCACTTTTTACGGTGGACACCACATTTTACAGTGGAAACCACTTTTTCCGGTGGACACCACTTTTTACGGTGGACAGCACTTTTTACGGTGGACACCACTTTTTAGGGATGACACCACTTTTTCCGGTGGACACCACTTTTTACGGTGGACACCACTTTTTACGGAGGACACCACTTTTTAGGGAGGACACCACATTTTACAGTGGAAACCACTTTTTCCGGTGGACACCACTTTTTACGGTGGACAGCACTTTTTACGGTGGACACCACTTTTTAGGGATGACACCGCTTTTTCCGGTGGACACCACTTTTTACGGAGGACACCACTTTTTCCGGTGGACACCACTTTTTCCGGTGGACACCTCTTTTTACGGTGGACACCACTTTTTACGGTGGGCACCATTTTTTACGGAGGACACCACTTTTTACGGAGGACACCACTTTTTACGGAGGACACCACTTTTTCCGGTGGACACCACTTTTTCCGGTGGACACCTCTTTTTACGGTGGACACCACTTTTTAGGGAGGACACCACTTTTTACGGTGGACACCACTTTTTCCGGTGGACACCACTTTTTAGGGAGGACACCCTTCTATGGGTGGGGGGCTGTGCCGACTTTCCCGTGGGGGGCAAGATTTCCTTCGTGTGGGGGGCGATTCTAATCTTTACCCGACACCACTTTTTAGGGAGGACACCACTTTTTACGGTGGACACCACTTTTTAGGGAGGACAGCACTTTTTACGGTGGACATCACTTTTTAGGGAGGACACCACTTTTTACAGTGGAAACCACTTTTTAAAGTGGACACCACTTTTTACGGAGGACACCACTTTTTACGGTGGACACCACTTTTTACGGAGGACACCACTTTTTAGGGAGGACACCACTTTTTACAGTGGAAACCACTTTTTCCGGTGGACACCACTTTTTACGGTGGACACCACTTTTTACGGTGGACAGCACTTTTTACGGTGGACACCACTTTTTAGGGATGACACCACTTTTTAGGGAGGACACCACTTTTTCCGGTGGACACCACTTTTTAGGGAGGACACCGCTTTTTCCGGTGGACACCACTTTTTAGGGAGGACACCACTTTTTACGGTGGACACCACTTTTTCCGGTGGACACCACTTTTTAGGGAGGACACCACTTTTTCCGGTGGACACCACTTTTTACGGTGGACACCACTTTTTAGGGAGGACACCACTTTTTAGGGAGGACACCACTTTTTAGGGAGGACACCACTTTTTCCGGTGGACACCACTTTTTACGGTGGACACCACTTTTTACGGTGGACACCACTTTTTCCGGTGGACACCACTTTTTAGGGAGGACACCACTTTTTCCGGTGGACACCACTTTTTACGGTGGACACCACTTTTTAGGGAGGACACCACTTTTTAGGGAGGACACCACTTTTTCCGGTGGACACCACTTTTTAGGGATTTCCTTCGTGTGGGGGGCGATTCTAATCTTTACCCGACACCACTTTTTAGGGAGGACACCACTTTTTACGGTGGACACCACTTTTTAGGGAGGACACCACTTTTTACGGTGGACACCACTTTTTAGGGAGGACACCACTTTTTACGGTGGACACCACTTTTTAGGGAGGACACCACTTTTTACGGTGGACACCACTTTTTCCGGTGGACACCACTTTTTAGGGAGGACACCACTTTTTCCGGTGGACACCACTTTTTACGGTGGACACCACTTTTTACGGAGGACACCACTTTTTAGGGAGGACACCACATTTTACAGTGGAAACCACTTTTTCCGGTGGACACAACTTTTTACGGTGGACACCACTTTTTAGGGATGACACCGCTTTTTCCGGTGGACACCACTTTTTACGGAGGACACCACTTTTTCCGGTGGACACCACTTTTTAGGGAGGACACCACTTTTTCCGGTGGACACCACTTTTTACGGTGGACACCACTTTTTACGGAGGACACCACTTTTTAGGGAGGACACCACATTTTACAGTGGAAACCACTTTTTCCGGTGGACACCACTTTTTACGGTGGACAGCACTTTTTACGGTGGACATCACTTTTTAGGGAGGACACCACTTTTTAGGGAGGACACCACTTTTTCCGGTGGACACCACTTTTTACGGTGGACAGCACTTTTTACGGTGGACATCACTTTTTAGGGAGGACACCACTTTTTCCGGTGGACACCACTTTTTAGTATGGACACCACTTTTTACGGTGGACACCACTTTTTCCGGTGGACACCACTTTTTACGGTGGACACCACTTTTTAGGGAGGACACCACTTTTTACGGTGGACACCACTTTTTACGGTGGACACCACTTTTTAGGGAGGACACCACTTTTTACGGTGGACACCACTTTTTCCGGTGGACACCACTTTTTAGGGAGGACACCACTTTTTCCGGTGGACACCACTTTTTAGGGAGGACACCACTTTTTCCGGTGGACACCACTTTTTACGGTGGACACCACATTTTACAGTGGAAACCACTTTTTCCGGTGGACACCACTTTTTACGGTGGACAGCACTTTTTACGGTGGACACCACTTTTTAGGGATGACACCACTTTTTCCGGTGGACACCACTTTTTACGGTGGACACCACTTTTTACGGAGGACACCACTTTTTAGGGAGGACACCACATTTTACAGTGGAAACCACTTTTTCCGGTGGACACCACTTTTTACGGTGGACAGCACTTTTTACGGTGGACACCACTTTTTAGGGATGACACCGCTTTTTCCGGTGGACACCACTTTTTACGGAGGACACCACTTTTTCCGGTGGACACCACTTTTTCCGGTGGACACCTCTTTTTACGGTGGACACCACTTTTTACGGTGGGCACCACTTTTTACGGAGGACACCACTTTTTACGGAGGACACCACTTTTTACGGAGGATACCACTTTTTCCGGTGGACACCACTTTTTCCGGTGGACACCACTTTTTAGGGAGGACACCACTTTTTCCGGTGGACACCACTTTTTAGGGAGGACACCACTTTTTCCGGTGGACACCACTTTTTACGGTGGACACCACATTTTACAGTGGAAACCACTTTTTCCGGTGGACACCACTTTTTACGGTGGACAGCACTTTTTACGGTGGACACCACTTTTTAGGGATGACACCACTTTTTCCGGTGGACACCACTTTTTACGGTGGACACCACATTTTACAGTGGAAACCACTTTTTCCGGTGGACACCACTTTTTACGGTGGACAGCACTTTTTACGGTGGACACCACTTTTTAGGGATGACACCACTTTTTCCGGTGGACACCACTTTTTACGGTGGACACCACTTTTTACGGAGGACACCACTTTTTAGGGAGGACACCACATTTTACAGTGGAAACCACTTTTTCCGGTGGACACCACTTTTTACGGTGGACAGCACTTTTTACGGTGGACACCACTTTTTAGGGATGACACCGCTTTTTCCGGTGGACACCACTTTTTACGGAGGACACCACTTTTTCCGGTGGACACCACTTTTTCCGGTGGACACCTCTTTTTACGGTGGACACCACTTTTTACGGTGGGCACCATTTTTTACGGAGGACACCACTTTTTACGGAGGACACCACTTTTTACGGAGGACACCACTTTTTCCGGTGGACACCACTTTTTCCGGTGGACACCTCTTTTTACGGTGGACACCACTTTTTAGGGAGGACACCACTTTTTACGGTGGACACCACTTTTTCCGGTGGACACCACTTTTTAGGGAGGACACCCTTCTATGGGTGGGGGGCTGTGCCGACTTTCCCGTGGGGGGCAAGATTTCCTTCGTGTGGGGGGCGATTCTAATCTTTACCCGACACCACTTTTTAGGGAGGACACCACTTTTTACGGTGGACACCACTTTTTAGGGAGGACAGCACTTTTTACGGTGGACATCACTTTTTAGGGAGGACACCACTTTTTACAGTGGAAACCACTTTTTAAAGTGGACACCACTTTTTACGGAGGACACCACTTTTTACGGTGGACACCACTTTTTACGGAGGACACCACTTTTTAGGGAGGACACCACTTTTTACAGTGGAAACCACTTTTTCCGGTGGACACCACTTTTTACGGTGGACACCACTTTTTACGGTGGACAGCACTTTTTACGGTGGACACCACTTTTTAGGGATGACACCACTTTTTAGGGAGGACACCACTTTTTACGGTGGACACCACTTTTTACGGTGGACAGCACTTTTTACGGTGGACACCACTTTTTAGGGAGGACACCACTTTTTAGGGAGGACACCACTTTTTACGGTGGACACCACTTTTTACGGTGGACAGCACTTTTTACGGTGGACACCACTTTTTAGGGATGACACCACTTTTTCCGGTGGACACCACTTTTTACGGTGGACACCACTTTTTACGGAGGACACCACTTTTTAGGGAGGACACCACATTTTACAGTGGAAACCACTTTTTCCGGTGGACACCACTTTTTACGGTGGACAGCACTTTTTACGGTGGACACCACTTTTTAGGGATGACACCGCTTTTTCCGGTGGACACCACTTTTTACGGAGGACACCACTTTTTCCGGTGGACACCACTTTTTCCGGTGGACACCTCTTTTTACGGTGGACACCACTTTTTAGGGAGGACACCACTTTTTACGGTGGACACCACTTTTTCCGGTGGACACCACTTTTTAGGGAGGACACCCTTCTATGGGTGGGGGGCTGTGCCGACTTTCCCGTGGGGGGCAAGATTTCCTTCGTGTGGGGGGCGATTCTAATCTTTACCCGACACCACTTTTTAGGGAGGACACCACTTTTTACGGTGGACACCACTTTTTAGGGAGGACAGCACTTTTTACGGTGGACATCACTTTTTAGGGAGGACACCACTTTTTACAGTGGAAACCACTTTTTAAAGTGGACACCACTTTTTACGGAGGACACCACTTTTTACGGTGGACACCACTTTTTACGGAGGACACCACTTTTTAGGGAGGACACCACTTTTTACAGTGGAAACCACTTTTTCCGGTGGACACCACTTTTTACGGTGGACACCACTTTTTACGGTGGACAGCACTTTTTACGGTGGACATCACTTTTTAGGGAGGACACCACTTTTTAGGGAGGACACCACTTTTTCCGGTGGACACCACTTTTTACGGTGGGCACCACTTTTTACGGTGGACACCACTTTTTACGGAGGACACCACTTTTTAGGGAGGACACCACATTTTACAGTGGAAACCACTTTTTCCGGTGGACACCACTTTTTACGGTGGACAGCACTTTTTACGGTGGACATCACTTTTTAGGGAGGACACCACTTTTTCCGGTGGACACCACTTTTTAGGGTGGACACCACTTTTTACGGTGGACACCACTTTTTACGGAGGACACCACTTTTTAGGGAGGACACCACATTTTACAGTGGAAACCACTTTTTCCGGTGGACACCACTTTTTACGGTGGACAGCACTTTTTACGGTGGACACCACTTTTTAGGGATGACACCGCTTTTTCCGGTGGACACCACTTTTTACGGAGGACACCACTTTTTCCGGTGGACACCACTTTTTCCGGTGGACACCTCTTTTTACGGTGGACACCACTTTTTACGGTGGGCACCATTTTTTACGGAGGACACCACTTTTTACGGAGGACACCACTTTTTACGGAGGACACCACTTTTTCCGGTGGACACCACTTTTTCCGGTGGACACCTCTTTTTACGGTGGACACCACTTTTTAGGGAGGACACCACTTTTTACGGTGGACACCACTTTTTCCGGTGGACACCACTTTTTAGGGAGGACACCCTTCTATGGGTGGGGGGCTGTGCCGACTTTCCCGTGGGGGGCAAGATTTCCTTCGTGTGGGGGGCGATTCTAATCTTTACCCGACACCACTTTTTAGGGAGGACACCACTTTTTACGGTGGACACCACTTTTTAGGGAGGACAGCACTTTTTACGGTGGACATCACTTTTTAGGGAGGACACCACTTTTTACAGTGGAAACCACTTTTTAAAGTGGACACCACTTTTTACGGAGGACACCACTTTTTACGGTGGACACCACTTTTTACGGAGGACACCACTTTTTAGGGAGGACACCACTTTTTACAGTGGAAACCACTTTTTCCGGTGGACACCACTTTTTACGGTGGACACCACTTTTTACGGTGGACAGCACTTTTTACGGTGGACACCACTTTTTAGGGATGACACCACTTTTTAGGGAGGACACCACTTTTTACGGTGGACACCACTTTTTACGGTGGACAGCACTTTTTACGGTGGACACCACTTTTTAGGGAGGACACCACTTTTTAGGGAGGACACCACTTTTTACGGTGGACACCACTTTTTACGGTGGACAGCACTTTTTACGGTGGACACCACTTTTTAGGGATGACACCACTTTTTCCGGTGGACACCACTTTTTACGGTGGACACCACTTTTTACGGAGGACACCACTTTTTAGGGAGGACACCACATTTTACAGTGGAAACCACTTTTTCCGGTGGACACCACTTTTTACGGTGGACAGCACTTTTTACGGTGGACACCACTTTTTAGGGATGACACCGCTTTTTCCGGTGGACACCACTTTTTACGGAGGACACCACTTTTTCCGGTGGACACCACTTTTTCCGGTGGACACCTCTTTTTACGGTGGACACCACTTTTTAGGGAGGACACCACTTTTTACGGTGGACACCACTTTTTCCGGTGGACACCACTTTTTAGGGAGGACACCCTTCTATGGGTGGGGGGCTGTGCCGACTTTCCCGTGGGGGGCAAGATTTCCTTCGTGTGGGGGGCGATTCTAATCTTTACCCGACACCACTTTTTAGGGAGGACACCACTTTTTACGGTGGACACCACTTTTTAGGGAAGACAGCACTTTTTACGGTGGACATCACTTTTTAGGGAGGACACCACTTTTTCCGGTGGACACCACTTTTTCCGGTGGACACCTCTTTTTACGGTGGACACCACTTTTTAGGGAGGACACCACTTTTTACGGTGGACACCACTTTTTCCGGTGGACACCACTTTTTAGGGAGGACACCCTTCTATGGGTGGGGGGCTGTGCCGACTTTCCCGTGGGGGGCAAGATTTCCTTCGTGTGGGGGGCGATTCTAATCTTTACCCGACACCACTTTTTAGGGAGGACACCACTTTTTACGGTGGACACCACTTTTTAGGGAGGACAGCACTTTTTACGGTGGACATCACTTTTTAGGGAGGACACCACTTTTTCCGGTGGACACCACTTTTTCCGGTGGACACCTCTTTTTACAGTGGAAACCACTTTTTAAAGTGGACACCACTTTTTACGGAGGACACCACTTTTTACGGTGGACACCACTTTTTACGGAGGACACCACTTTTTAGGGAGGACACCACTTTTTACAGTGGAAACCACTTTTTCCGGTGGACACCACTTTTTACGGTGGACACCACTTTTTACGGTGGACAGCACTTTTTACGGTGGACATCACTTTTTAGGGAGGACACCACTTTTTAGGGAGGACACCACTTTTTCCGGTGGACACCACTTTTTACGGTGGGCACCACTTTTTACGGTGGACACCACTTTTTACGGAGGACACCACTTTTTAGGGAGGACACCACATTTTACAGTGGAAACCACTTTTTCCGGTGGACACCACTTTTTACGGTGGACAGCACTTTTTACGGTGGACATCACTTTTTAGGGAGGACACCACTTTTTCCGGTGGACACCACTTTTTAGGGTGGACACCACTTTTTACGGTGGACACCACTTTTTCCGGTGGACACCACTTTTTAGGGAGGACACCACTTTTTACGGTTGACACCACTTTTTCCGGTGGACACCACTTTTTAGGGAGGACACCACTTTTTACGGTGGACACCACTTTTTCCGGTGGACACCACTTTTTAGGGAGGACACCACTTTTTACGGTGGACACCACTTTTTAGGGAGGACACCACTTTTTACGGTGGACACCACTTTTTCCGGTGGACACCACTTTTTAGGGAGGACACCACTTTTTACGGTGGACACCACTTTTTAGGGAGGACACCACTTTTTACGGTGGACACCACTTTTTCCGGTGGACACCACTTTTTAGGGAGGACACCACTTTTTACGGTGGACACCACTTTTTCCGGTGGACACCACTTTTTACGGTGGACACCACTTTTTAGGGAGGACACCACTTTTTCCGGTGGACACCACTTTTTAGGGAGGACACCGCTTTTTCCGGTGGACACCACTTTTTAGGGAGGACACCACTTTTTACGGTGGACACCACTTTTTCCGGTGGACACCACTTTTTAGGGAGGACACCACTTTTTCCGGTGGACACCACTTTTTACGGTGGACACCACTTTTTAGGGAGGACACCACTTTTTAGGGAGGACACCACTTTTTAGGGAGGACACCACTTTTTCCGGTGGACACCACTTTTTACGGTGGACACCACTTTTTACGGTGGACACCACTTTTTCCGGTGGACACCACTTTTTAGGGAGGACACCACTTTTTAGGGAGGACACCACTTTTTCCGGTGGACACCACTTTTTAGGGATTTCCTTCGTGTGGGGGGCGATTCTAATCTTTACCCGACACCACTTTTTACGGAGGACACCACTTTTTACGGTGGACACCACTTTTTAGGGAGGACACCACTTTTTACGGTGGACACCACTTTTTCCGGTGGACACCACTTTTTAGGGAGGACACCACTTTTTCCGGTGGACACCACTTTTTAGGGAGGACACCACTTTTTAGGGAGGACACCACTTTTTAGGGAGGACACCACTTTTTCCGGTGGACACCACTTTTTACGGTGGACACCACTTTTTACGGTGGACACCACTTTTTCCGGTGGACACCACTTTTTAGGGAGGACACCACTTTTTCCGGTGGACACCACTTTTTACGGTGGACACCACTTTTTAGGGAGGACACCACTTTTTAGGGAGGACACCACTTTTTTCGGTGGACACCACTTTTTAGGGATTTCCTTCGTGTGGGGGGCGATTCTAATCTTTACCCGACACCACTTTTTAGGGAGGACACCACTTTTTACGGTGGACACCACTTTTTAGGGAGGACACCACTTTTTACGGTGGACACCACTTTTTAGGGAGGACACCACTTTTTACGGTGGACACCACTTTTTAGGGAGGACACCACTTTTTACGGTGGACACCACTTTTTCCGGTGGACACCACTTTTTAGGGAGGACACCACTTTTTCCGGTGGACACCACTTTTTACGGTGGACACCACTTTTTACGGAGGACACCACTTTTTAGGGAGGACACCACATTTTACAGTGGAAACCACTTTTTCCGGTGGACACCACTTTTTACGGTGGACAGCACTTTTTACGGTGGACACCACTTTTTAGGGATGACACCGCTTTTTCCGGTGGACACCACTTTTTACGGAGGACACCACTTTTTCCGGTGGACACCACTTTTTAGGGAGGACACCACTTTTTCCGGTGGACACCACTTTTTACGGTGGACACCACTTTTTACGGAGGACACCACTTTTTAGGGAGGACACCACATTTTACAGTGGAAACCACTTTTTCCGGTGGACACCACTTTTTACGGTGGACAGCACTTTTTACGGTGGACATCACTTTTTAGGGAGGACACCACTTTTTAGGGAGGACACCACTTTTTCCGGTGGACACCACTTTTTACGGTGGACAGCACTTTTTACGGTGGGCATCACTTTTTAGGGAGGACACCACTTTTTCCGGTGGACACCACTTTTTAGGGTGGACACCACTTTTTACGGTGGACACCACTTTTTCCGGTGGACACCACTTTTTACGGTGGACACCACTTTTTAGGGAGGACACCACTTTTTACGGTGGACACCACTTTTTAGGGTGGACACCACTTTTTACAGTGGACACCACTTTTTAGGGAGGACACCACTTTTTACGGTGGACACCACTTTTTCCGGTGGACATCACTTTTTAGGGAGGACACCACTTTTTAGGGAGGACACCACTTTTTACGGTGGACACCACTTTTTAGGGATGACACCGCTTTTTACGGTGGACACCACTTTTTAGGGAGGACACCACTTTTTCCGGTGGACACCACTTTTTACGGTGGACACCACTTTTTAGGGAGGACACCACTTTTTCCGGTGGACACCACTTTTTAGGGAGGACACCGCTTTTTCCGGTGGACACCACTTTTTAGGGAGGACACCACTTTTTAGGGAGGACACCACTTTTTCCGGTGGACACCACTTTTTCCGGTGGACACCACTTTTTACGGTGGACACCACTTTTTGCGGTGGACACCACTTTTTACGGTGGACACCACTTTTTAGGGAGGACACCACTTTTTAGGGAGGACACCACTTTTTCCGGTGGACACCACTTTTTAGGGAGGACACCACTTTTTCCGGTGGACACCACTTTTTACGGTGGACACCACTTTTTAGGGAGGACACCACTTTTTCCGGTGGACACCACTTTTTCCGGTGGACACCACTTTTTACGGTGGACACCACTTTTTGCGGTGGACACCATTTTTTACGGTGGACACCACTTTTTACGGGGGACACCACTTTTTAGGGATGACACCGCTTTTTACGGTGGACACCACTTTTTAGGGAGGACACCACTTTTTCCGGTGGACACCACTTTTTCCGGTGGACACCACTTTTTACGGTGGACACCACTTTTTAGGGAGGACACCACTTTTTCCGGTGGACACCACTTTTTAGGGAGGACACCGCTTTTTCCGGTGGACACCACTTTTTAGGGAGGACACCACTTTTTAGGGAGGACACCACTTTTTCCGGTGGACACCACTTTTTCCGGTGGACACCACTTTTTACGGTGGACACCACTTTTTGCGGTGGACACCACTTTTTACGGTGGACACCACTTTTTACGGGGGACACCACTTTTTAGGGATGACACCGCTTTTTACGGTGGACACCACTTTTTCCGGTGGACACCACTTTTTACGGTGGACACCACTTTTTAGGGAGGACACCACTTTTTACGGTGGACACCACTTTTTAGGGTGGACACCACTTTTTACAGTGGACACCACTTTTTCCGGTGGACACCACTTTTTACGGTGGACACCACTTTTTGCGGTGGACACCACTTTTTACGGTGGACACCACTTTTTACGGGGGACACCACTTTTTAGGGTGGACACCACTTTTTACGGTGGACACCACTTTTTCCGGTGGACACCACTTTTTACGGTGGACACCACTTTTTAGGGAGGACACCACTTTTTACGGTGGACACCACTTTTTAGGGTGGACACCACTTTTTACAGTGGACACCACTTTTTAGGGAGGACACCACTTTTTACGGTGGACACCACTTTTTCCGGTGGACATCACTTTTTAGGGAGGACACCACTTTTTAGGGAGGACACCACTTTTTACGGTGGACACCACTTTTTAGGGATGACACCGCTTTTTACGGTGGACACCACTTTTTAGGGAGGACACCACTTTTTACGGTGGACACCACTTTTTCCGGTGGACACCACTTTTTACGGTGGACACCACTTTTTAGGGAGGACACCACTTTTTCCGGTGGACACCACTTTTTAGGGAGGACACCGCTTTTTCCGGTGGACACCACTTTTTAGGGAGGACACCACTTTTTAGGGAGGACACCACTTTTTCCGGTGGACACCACTTTTTCCGGTGGACACCACTTTTTACGGTGGACACCACTTTTTGCGGTGGACACCACTTTTTACGGTGGACACCACTTTTTACGGGGGACACCACTTTTTAGGGATGACACCGCTTTTTACGGTGGACACCACTTTTTAGGGAGGACACCACTTTTTCCGGTGGACACCACTTTTTACGGTGGACACCACTTTTTAGGGAGGACACCACTTTTTCCGGTGGACACCACTTTTTCCGGTGGACACCACTTTTTCCGGTGGACACCTCTTTTTACGGTGGACACCACTTTTTAGGGAGGACACCACTTTTTACGGTGGACACCACTTTTTCCGGTGGACACCACTTTTTACGGTGGACACCTCTTTTTACGGTGGACACCACTTTTTAGGGAGGACACCGCTTTTTCCGGTGGACACCACTTTTTAGGGAGGACACCACTTTTTCCGGTGGACACCACTTTTTACGGTGGACACCACTTTTTACGGTGGACACCACTTTTTACGGTGGACACCACATTTTACGGAGGACACCACTTTTTAGGGAGGACACCACTTTTTCCGGTGGACACCACTTTTTACGGTGGACACCACTTTTTACGGAGGACACCACTTTTTAGGGAGGACACCACATTTTAAGGAGGACACCACTTTTTACAGTGGACACCACTTTTTAGGGAGGACACCACTTTTTCCGGTGGACACCACTTTTTACGGTGGACATCACTTTTTAGGGAGGACACCACTTTTTAGGGAGGACACCACTTTTTACAGTGGACACCACTTTTTACGGTGGACACCACTTTTTGCGGTGGACACCACTTTTTACGGTGGACACCACTTTTTACGGGGGACACCACTTTTTAGGGATGACACCGCTTTTTACGGTGGACACCACTTTTTAGGGAGGACACCACTTTTTCCGGTGGACACCACTTTTTACGGTGGACACCACTTTTTAGGGAGGACACCACTTTTTCCGGTGGACACCACTTTTTCCGGTGGACACCACTTTTTCCGGTGGACACCTCTTTTTACGGTGGACACCACTTTTTAGGGAGGACACCACTTTTTACGGTGGACACCACTTTTTCCGGTGGACACCACTTTTTACGGTGGACACCTCTTTTTACGGTGGACACCACTTTTTAGGGAGGACACCGCTTTTTCCGGTGGACACCACTTTTTAGGGAGGACACCACTTTTTCCGGTGGACACCACTTTTTACGGTGGACACCACTTTTTACGGTGGACACCACTTTTTACGGTGGACACCACATTTTACGGAGGACACCACTTTTTAGGGAGGACACCACTTTTTCCGGTGGACACCACTTTTTACGGTGGACACCACTTTTTACGGAGGACACCACTTTTTAGGGAGGACACCACATTTTAAGGAGGACACCACTTTTTACAGTGGACACCACTTTTTAGGGAGGACACCACTTTTTCCGGTGGACACCACTTTTTACGGTGGACATCACTTTTTAGGGAGGACACCACTTTTTAGGGAGGACACCACTTTTTACAGTGGACACCACTTTTTACGGTGGACACCACTTTTTAAGGAGGACACCACTTTTTAGGGAGGACACCACTTTTTACAGTGGACACCACTTTTTAAGGAGGACACCACTTTTTCCGGTGGACACCACTTTTTACGGTGGACACCACTTTTTAGGGAGGACACCACTTTTTAGGGAGGACACCACTTTTTCCGGTGGACACCACTTTTTCCGGTGGACACCACTTTTTACGGTGGACACCACTTATTGCGGTGGACACCACTTTTTACGGTGGACACCACTTTTTACGGGGGACACCACTTTTTAGGGATGACACCGCTTTTTACGGTGGACACCACTTTTTAGGGAGGACACCACTTTTTCCGGTGGACACCACTTTTTCCGGTGGACACCACTTTTTCCGGTGGACACCACTTTTTCCGGTGGACACCACTTTTTCCGGTGGACACCACTTTTTCCGGTGGACACCACTTTTTACGGTGGACACCACTTTTTAGGGAGGACACCACTTTTTAGGGAGGACACCGCTTTTTCCGGTGGACACCACTTTTTAGGGAGGACACCACTTTTTCCGGTGGACACCACTTTTTACGGTGGACACCACTTTTTACGGTGGACACCACTTTTTACGGTGGACACCACTTTTTACGGAGGACACCACTTTTTAGGGAGGACACCACTTTTTCCGGTGGACACCACTTTTTACGGTGGACACCACTTTTTACGGAGGACACCACTTTTTAGGGAGGACACCACTTTTTCCGGTGGACACCACTTTTTCCGGTGGACACCACTTTTTCCGGTGGACACCACTTTTTCCGGTGGACACCACTTTTTAGGGAGGACACCACTTTTTACAGTGGACACCACTTTTTCCGGTGGACACCACTTTTTACGGTGGACACCTCTTTTTACGGTGGACACCACTTTTTCCGGTGGACACCACTTTTTCCGGTGGACACCACTTTTTAGGGAGGACACCACTTTTTCCGGTGGACACCACTTTTTAGGGAGGTCACAACTTTTTCCGGTGGACACCACTTTTTAGGGAGGACACCACTTTTTCCGGTGGACACCACTTTTTCCGGTGGACACCACTTTTTAGGGAGGACACCACTTTTTCCGGTGGACACCACTTTTTAGGGAGGACACCACTTTTTACGGTGGACACCACTTTTTAGGGTGGACACCACTTTTTAGGGAGGACACCACTTTTTCCGGTGGACACCACTTTTTCCGGTGGAAACCACTTTTTAGGGAGGACACCACTTTTTCCGGTGGACACCACTTTTTACGGTGGACACCACTTTTTACGGAGGACACCACTTTTTAGGGAGGACACCACATTTTAAGGAGGACACCACTTTTTACAGTGGACACCACTTTTTAGGGAGGACACCACTTTTTACGGTGGACACCACTTTTTAGGGAGGACACCACATTTTAAGGAGGACACCACTTTTTAGGGAGGACACCACTTTTTACGGTGGACACCACTTTTTCCGGTGGACACCACTTTTTACGGTGGACACCACTTTTTACGGTGGACACCACATTTTACGGAGGACACCACTTTTTAGGGAGGACACCACTTTTTCCGGTGGACACCACTTTTTACGGTGGACACCACTTTTTACGGAGGACACCACTTTTTAGGGAGGACACCACATTTTAAGGAGGACACCACTTTTTACAGTGGACACCACTTTTTAGGGAGGACACCACTTTTTCCGGTGGACACCACTTTTTACGGTGGACATCACTTTTTAGGGAGGACACCACTTTTTAGGGAGGACACCACTTTTTACAGTGGACACCACTTTTTAGGGAGGACACCACTTTTTCCGGTGGACACCACTTTTTACAGTGGACACCACTTTTTACGGTGGACACCACTTTTTCCGGTGGACACCACTTTTTACGGTGGACACCACATTTTACGGAGGACACCACTTTTTACAGTGGACACCACTTTTTAGGGAGGACACCACTTTTTCCGGTGGACACCACTTTTTACAGTGGACACCACTTTTTAAGGAGGACACCACTTTTTCCGGTGGACACCACTTTTTACGGTGGACACCACATTTTACGGAGGACACCACTTTTTAGGGAGGACACCACTTTTTCCGGTGGACACCACTTTTTACGGTGGACACCACTTTTTACGGAGGACACCACTTTTTAGGGAGGACACCACTTTTTAGGGAGGACACCACTTTTTCCGGTGGACACCACTTTTTACGGTGGACACCACTTTTTACGGAGGACACCACTTTTTAGGGAGGACACCACATTTTAAGGAGGACACCACTTTTTAGGGAGGACACCACTTTTTACGGTGGACACCACTTTTTCCGGTGGACACCACTTTTTACGGTGGACACCACTTTTTACGGTGGACACCACATTTTACGGAGGACACCACTTTTTAGGGAGGACACCACTTTTTCCGGTGGACACCACTTTTTACGGTGGACACCACTTTTTACGGAGGACACCACTTTTTAGGGAGGACACCACATTTTAAGGAGGACACCACTTTTTACAGTGGACACCACTTTTTAGGGAGGACACCACTTTTTCCGGTGGACACCACTTTTTACGGTGGACATCACTTTTTAGGGAGGACACCACTTTTTAGGGAGGACACCACTTTTTACAGTGGACACCACTTTTTACGGTGGACACCACTTTTTGCGGTGGACACCACTTTTTACGGTGGACACCACTTTTTACGGGGGACACCACTTTTTAGGGATGACACCGCTTTTTACGGTGGACACCACTTTTTAGGGAGGACACCACTTTTTCCGGTGGACACCACTTTTTACGGTGGACACCACTTTTTAGGGAGGACACCACTTTTTCCGGTGGACACCACTTTTTCCGGTGGACACCACTTTTTCCGGTGGACACCTCTTTTTACGGTGGACACCACTTTTTAGGGAGGACACCACTTTTTACGGTGGACACCACTTTTTCCGGTGGACACCACTTTTTACGGTGGACACCTCTTTTTACGGTGGACACCACTTTTTAGGGAGGACACCGCTTTTTCCGGTGGACACCACTTTTTAGGGAGGACACCACTTTTTCCGGTGGACACCACTTTTTACGGTGGACACCACTTTTTACGGTGGACACCACTTTTTACGGTGGACACCACATTTTACGGAGGACACCACTTTTTAGGGAGGACACCACTTTTTCCGGTGGACACCACTTTTTACGGAGGACACCACTTTTTAGGGAGGACACCACATTTTAAGGAGGACACCACTTTTTACAGTGGACACCACTTTTTAGGGAGGACACCACTTTTTCCGGTGGACACCACTTTTTACGGTGGACATCACTTTTTAGGGAGGACACCACTTTTTAGGGAGGACACCACTTTTTACAGTGGACACCACTTTTTACGGTGGACACCACTTTTTAAGGAGGACACCACTTTTTAGGGAGGACACCACTTTTTACAGTGGACACCACTTTTTAAGGAGGACACCACTTTTTCCGGTGGACACCACTTTTTACGGTGGACACCACTTTTTAGGGAGGACACCACTTTTTAGGGAGGACACCACTTTTTCCGGTGGACACCACTTTTTCCGGTGGACACCACTTTTTACGGTGGACACCACTTATTGCGGTGGACACCACTTTTTACGGTGGACACCACTTTTTACGGGGGACACCACTTTTTAGGGATGACACCGCTTTTTACGGTGGACACCACTTTTTAGGGAGGACACCACTTTTTCCGGTGGACACCACTTTTTCCGGTGGACACCACTTTTTCCGGTGGACACCACTTTTTCCGGTGGACACCACTTTTTCCGGTGGACACCACTTTTTCCGGTGGACACCACTTTTTACGGTGGACACCACTTTTTAGGGAGGACACCACTTTTTAGGGAGGACACCGCTTTTTCCGGTGGACACCACTTTTTAGGGAGGACACCACTTTTTCCGGTGGACACCACTTTTTACGGTGGACACCACTTTTTACGGTGGACACCACTTTTTACGGTGGACACCACTTTTTACGGAGGACACCACTTTTTAGGGAGGACACCACTTTTTCCGGTGGACACCACTTTTTACGGTGGACACCACTTTTTACGGAGGACACCACTTTTTAGGGAGGACACCACTTTTTCCGGTGGACACCAAATTTTCCGGTGGACACCACTTTTTACGGTGGACACCTCTTTTTACGGTGGACACCACTTTTTAGGGAGGACACCGCTTTTTCCGGTGGACACCACTTTTTAGGGAGGACACCACTTTTTCCGGTGGACACCACTTTTTACGGTGGACACCACTTTTTACGGTGGACACCACTTTTTACGGTGGACACCACATTTTACGGAGGACACCACTTTTTAGGGAGGACACCACTTTTTCCGGTGGACACCACTTTTTACGGTGGACACCACTTTTTACGGAGGACACCACTTTTTAGGGAGGACACCACATTTTAAGGAGGACACCACTTTTTACAGTGGACACCACTTTTTAGGGAGGACACCACTTTTTCCGGTGGACACCACTTTTTACGGTGGACACCACTTTTTAGGGAGGACACCACTTTTTAGGGAGGACACCACTTTTTACAGTGGACACCACTTTTTACGGTGGACACCACTTTTTAAGGAGGACACCACTTTTTAGGGAGGACACCACTTTTTACAGTGGACACCACTTTTTAAGGAGGACACCACTTTTTCCGGTGGACACCACTTTTTACGGTGGACACCACTTTTTAGGGAGGACACCACTTTTTAGGGAGGACACCACTTTTTCCGGTGGACACCACTTTTTCCGGTGGACACCACTTTTTACGGTGGACACCACTTATTGCGGTGGACACCACTTTTTACGGTGGACACCACTTTTTACGGGGGACACCACTTTTTAGGGATGACACCGCTTTTTACGGTGGACACCACTTTTTAGGGAGGACACCACTTTTTCCGGTGGACACCACTTTTTCCGGTGGACACCACTTTTTCCGGTGGACACCACTTTTTCCGGTGGACACCACTTTTTACGGGGGACACCACTTTTTAGGGATGACACCGCTTTTTACGGTGGACACCACTTTTTAGGGAGGACACCACTTTTTCCGGTGGACACCACTTTTTCCGGTGGACACCACTTTTTCCGGTGGACACCACTTTTTCCGGTGGACACCACTTTTTCCGGTGGACACCACTTTTTACGGTGGACACCACTTTTTAGGGAGGACACTACTTTTTACGGTGGACACCACTTTTTAGGGAGGACACCACTTTTTACGGTGGACACCACTTTTTCCGGT
This sequence comes from Oscheius sp. DF5033, assembly GCA_964036215.1. NCBI lineage: Eukaryota > Metazoa > Nematoda > Chromadorea > Rhabditida > Rhabditidae > Oscheius > Oscheius sp. DF5033. The sequence continues at coordinate 4,044,066 of CAXIWN010000002.1, read as the reverse complement.
GGACACCACTTTTTAGGGAGGACACCACTTTTTACGGTGGACACCACTTTTTAGGGAGGACACCACTTTTTCCGGTGGACACCACTTTTTCCGGTGGACACCACTTTTTCCGGTGGACACCACTTTTTACGGTGGACACCTCTTTTTACGGTGGACACCACTTTTTAGGGAGGACACCGCTTTTTCCGGTGGACACCACTTTTTAGGGAGGACACCACTTTTTCCGGTGGACACCACTTTTTACGGTGGACACCACTTTTTACGGTGGACACCACTTTTTACGGTGGACACCACTTTTTACGGAGGACACCACTTTTTAGGGAGGACACCATATTTTCCGGTGGACACCACTTTTTACGGTGGACACCACTTTTTACGGAGGACACCACTTTTTAGGGAGGACACCACTTTTTAGGGTGGACACCACTTTTTAGGGAGGACACCACTTTTTACAGTGGACACCACTTTTTAAGGAGGACACCACTTTTTCCGGTGGACACCACTTTTTAGGGAGGACACCGCTTTTTCCGGTGGACACCACTTTTTACGGTGGACACCACTTTTTACGGTGGACACCACTTTTCAGGGAGCACACCACTTTTTACGGTGGACACCACTTTTTAGGGAGGACGCCACTTTTTACGGTGGACACCACTTTTTCCGGTGGACACCACTTTTTCCGGTGGACACCACATTTTACGGTGGACACCACTTTTTAGGGAGGACACCACTTTTTAGGGAGGACACCACTTTTTAGGGTGGACACCACTTTTTACGGTGGACACCACTTTTTCCGGTGGACACCACTTTTTAGGGAGGACAGCACTTTTTACGGTCTTCCATCTTCCGGTTTTTTGAGCGTGACTTCCACCATCTTCCAGTTTTTCGAGACTGACATCCACCATCTTCCGGTGTTTTGAGCGTGACATCCACCATCTTCCAGTTTTTCGAGCCTGACATCCACCATCTTCCGGTTTTTCGAGCGTGACATCCACCATCTTCCAGTTTTTCGAGACTGACATCCACCATCTTCCGGTTTTTTCAGCCTGACATCCACCATCTTCCAGTTTTTCGAGCCTGACATCCACCATCTTCCGGTTTTTGAGCCTGACATCCACCATCTTCCGGTGTTTTGAGCGTGACATCCACCATCTTCCAGTTTTTCGAGCCTGACATCCACCATCTTCCGGTTTTTCGAGCGTGACATCCACCATCTTCCAGTTTTTCGAGACTGACATCCACCATCTTCCGGTTTTTTCAGCCTGACATCCACCATCTTCCAGTTTTTCGAGCCTGACATCCACCATCTTCCGTTTTTTGAGCCTGACATCCACCATCTTCCAGTTTTTGAGCCTGACATCCACCATCTTCCAGTTTTTCGAGCCTGACATCCACCATCTTCCGGTTTTTTGAGCGTGACATCCACCATCTTCCGGTTTTTGAGCCTGACATCCACCATCTTCCGGGTTTTTGAGCGTGACATCCACCATCTTCCGGTTTTTTGAGCCTAACATCCACCATCTTCCAGTTTTTCGAGCCTGACATCCACCATCTTCCAGTTTTTCGAGCCTGACATCCACCATCTTCCAGTTTTTCGAGCCTGACATCCACCATCTTCCGGTTTTTTAGCCTGACGTCCACCATCTTCCGGTTTTTTGAGCGTGACTTCCACCATCTTCCAGTTTTTCGAGACTGACATCCACCATCTTCCGGTGTTTTGAGCGTGACATCCACCATCTTCCAGTTTTTCGAGCCTGACATCCACCATCTTCCGGTTTTTCGAGCGTGACATCCACCATCTTCCAGTTTTTCGAGACTGACATCCACCATCTTCCGGTTTTTTCAGCCTGACATCCACCATCTTCCAGTTTTTCGAGCCTGACATCCACCATCTTCCGGTTTTTGAGCCTGACATCCACCATCTTCCGGTGTTTTGAGCGTGACATCCACCATCTTCCAGTTTTTCGAGCCTGACATCCACCATCTTCCGGTTTTTCGAGCGTGACATCCACCATCTTCCAGTTTTTCGAGACTGACATCCACCATCTTCCGGTTTTTTCAGCCTGACATCCACCATCTTCCAGTTTTTCGAGCCTGACATCCACCGTCTTCCGGTTTTTTAGCCTGACGTCCACCATCTTCCGGTTTTTTGAGGGTGACTTCCACCATCTTCCAGTTTTTCGAGACTGACATCCACCATCTTCCGGTGTTTTCAGCCTGACATCCACCATCTTCCGGTTTTTCGCGCCTGACATCCACCATCTTCCGTTTTTTGAGCCTGACATCCACCATCTTCCAGTTTTTCGAGCCTGACATCCACCATCTTCCGGTTTTTGAGCCTGACATCCACCATCTTCCGGTTTTTCGAGCCTGACATCCACCATCTTCCAGTTTTTCGAGACTGACATCCACCATCTTCCTGTTTTTTGAGCGTGACATCCACCATCTTCCAGTTTTTCGAGACTGACATCCACCATCTTCCGGTTTTTTGAGCCTGACATCCACCATCTTCCGGTTTTTTGAGCGTGACATCCACCATCTTCCAGTTTTTCGAGCCTCACATCCACCATCTTCCGGTTTTTTGAGCGTGACATCCACCATCTTCCGGTTTTTTGAGCGTGACATCCACCATCTTCCGGTTTTTGAGCCTGACATCCACCATCTTCCAGTTTTTCCAGCCTGACATCCACCATCTTCCGGTTTTTTGAGCGTGACATCCACCATCTTCCGGTTTTTGAGCCTGACATCCACCATCTTCCGGGTTTTTGAGCGTGACATCCACCATCTTCCAGTTTTTCGAGCCTGACATCCACCATCTTCCGGTTTTTTGAGCGTGACATCCACCATCTTCCGGTTTTTGAGCCTGACATCCACCATCTTCCGGGTTTTTGAGCGTGACATCCACCATCTTCCGGTTTTTGAGCCTGACATCCACCATCTTCCGGTTTTTCGCGCCTGACATCCACCATCTTCCGGTTTTTGAGCCTGACATCCACCATCTTCCGGTGTTTTGAGCGTGACATCCACCATCTTCCGGTTTTTCGAGCGTGACATCCACCATCTTCCAGTTTTTCGAGACTGACATCCACCATCTTCCGGTTTTTTCAGCCTGACATCCACCATCTTCCAGTTTTTCGAGCCTGACATCCACCATCTTCCGGTTTTTTGAGCGTGACATCCACCATCTTCCGGTTTTTGAGCCTGACATCCACCATCTTCCGGTTTTTCGCGCCTGACATCCACCATCTTCCGGTTTTTCGAGCCTGACATCCACCATCTTCCGGTGTTTTGAGCGTGACATCCACCATCTTCCAGTTTTTCGAGCCTGACATCCACCATCTTCCGGTTTTTCGAGCGTGACATCCACCATCTTCCAGTTTTTCGAGACTGACATCCACCATCTTCCGGTTTTTTCAGCCTGACATCCACCATCTTCCAGTTTTTCGAGCCTGACATCCACCGTCTTCCGGTTTTTTAGCCTGACGTCCACCATCTTCCGGTTTTTTGAGCGTGACTTCCACCATCTTCCAGTTTTTCGAGACTGACATCCACCATCTTCCGGTGTTTTCAGCCTGACATCCACCATCTTCCGGTTTTTCGCGCCTGACATCCACCATCTTCCGTTTTTTGAGCCTGACATCCACCATCTTCCAGTTTTTCGAGCCTGACATCCACCATCTTCCGGTTTTTGAGCCTGACATCCACCATCTTCCAGTTTTTCGAGCCTGACATCCACCGTCTTCCGGTTTTTCGCGCCTGACATCCACCATCTTCCGTTTTTTGAGCCTGACATCCACCATCTTCCAGTTTTTCGAGCCTGACATCCACCGTCTTCCGGTTTTTTAGCCTGACGTCCACCATCTTCCGGTTTTTTGAGCGTGACTTCCACCATCTTCCAGTTTTTCGAGACTGACATCCACCATCTTCCGGTGTTTTCAGCCTGACATCCACCATCTTCCGGTTTTCGCGCCTGACATCCACCATCTTCCGTTTTTTGAGCCTGACATCCACCATCTTCCAGTTTTTCGAGCCTGACATCCACCATCTTCCGTTTTTTGAGCCTGACATCCACCATCTTCCAGTTTTTCGAGCCTGACATCCACCATCTTCCGGTTTTTGAGCCTGACATCCACCATCTTCCAGTTTTTCGAGCCTGACATCCACCGTCTTCCGGTTTTTCGCGCCTGACATCCACCATCTTCCGTTTTTGAGCCTGACATCCACCATCTTCCAGTTTTTCGAGCCTGACATCCACCGTCTTCCGGTTTTTTAGCCTGACGTCCACCATCTTCCGGTTTTTTGAGCGTGACTTCCACCATCTTCCAGTTTTTCGAGACTGACATCCACCATCTTCCGGTGTTTTCAGCCTGACATCCACCATCTTCCGGTTTTTCGCGCCTGACATCCACCATCTTCCGTTTTTTGAGCCTGACATCCACCATCTTCCGGTTTTTCGAGCCTGACATCCACCATCTTCCAGTTTTTCGAGCCTGACATCCACCATCTTCCGGTTTTTTGAGCGTGACATCCACCATCTTCCAGTTTTTCGAGCCTGACATCCACCATCTTCCGGTTTTTTGAGCGTGACATCCACCAGCAAAGTGAGGTTTATGGCGTGCAAAGTGAGGTTTATGGCGTGCAAAGTGAGGTTGGGGACATCCAGAGTGAGGTTTATGGCGTGCAAAGTGAGGTTCATGACATCCAGAGTGAGGTTTATTTCGTACAAAGTGAGGTTCATGACATCCAGAGTGAGGTTCATGATATCCAGAGTGAGGTTTGTGGCGTGCAAAGTGAGGTTCATGACATCCAGAGTGAGGTTTATGGCGTGCAAAGTGAGGTTTATGGCGTGCAAAGTGAGGTTTATGGCGTGCAAAGTGAGGTTCATGACATCCAGAGTGAGGTTTATGGCGTGCAAAGTGAGGTTCATGACATCCAGAGTGAGGTTTATTTCGTACAAAGTGAGGTTCATGACATCCAGAGTGAGGTTCATGATATCCAGAGTGAGGTTTATGGCGTGCAAAGTGAGGTTCATGACATCCAGAGTGAGGTTTATGGCGTGCAAAGTGAGGTTTATGGCGTGCAAAGTGAGGTTTATGGCGTGCAAAGTGAGGTTTATGGCGTGCAAAGTGAGGTTTATGGCGTGCAAAGTGAGGTTTATGGCGTGCAAAGTGAGGTTGGGGACATCCAGAGTGAGGTTCATGACATCCAGAGTGAGGTTTATGGCGTGCAAAGTGAGGTTGGGGACATCCAGAGTGAGGTTTATGGCGTGCAAAGTGAGGTTCATGACATCCAGAGTGAGGTTTATGGCGTGCAAAGTGAGGTTCATGACATCCAGAGTGAGGTTTATGGCGTGCAAAGTGAGGTTCATGACATCCAGAGTGAGGTTTATGGCGTGCAAAGTGAGGTTGGGGACATCCAGAGTGAGGTTTATGGCGTGCAAAGTGAGGTTGGGGACATCCAGAGTGAGGTTTATGGCGTGCAAAGTGAGGTTCATGACATCCAGAGTGAGGTTTATGGCGTGCAAAGTGAGGTTCATGACATCCAGAGTGAGATTTATGGCGTGCAAAGTGAGGTTCATGACATCCAGAGTGAGGTTTATGGCGTGCAAAGTGAGGTTGGGGACATCCAGAGTGAGGTTTATGGCGTGCAAAGTGAGGTTGGGGACATCCAGAGTGACGTTTATGGCGTGCAAAGTGAGGTTGGGGACATCCAGAGTGAGGTTTATGGCGTGCAAAGTGAGGTTCATGACATCCAGAGTGAGGTTTATGGCGTGCAAAGTGAGGTTCATGACATCCAGATTGAGGTTCATGATATCCAGAGTGAGGTTTATGGCGTGCAAAGTGAGGTTCATGACATCCAGAGTGTGGTTTATGGCGTGCAAAGTGAGGTTTATGGCGTGCAAAGTGAGGTTTATGGCGTGCAAAGTGAGGTTTATGGCGTGCAAAGTGAGGTTCATGACATCCAGATTGAGGTTCATGATATCCAGAGTGAGGTTTATGGCGTGCAAAGTGAGGTTCATGACATCCAGAGTGTGGTTTATGGCGTGCAAAGTGAGGTTTATGGCGTGCAAAGTGAGGTTTATGGCGTGCAAAGTGAGGTTTATGGCGTGCAAAGTGAGGTTCATGACATCCAGAGTGAATTTTATTACGTGCAAAGTGAGGTTCATGACATCCAGAGTGAGGTTTCTGGCGTGCAAAGTGAGGTTCATGACATCCAGAGTGAGGTTTATGGCGTGCAAAGTGAGGTTGGGGACATCCAGAGTGAGGTTTATGGCGTGCAAAGTGAGGTTCATGACATCCAGAGTGAGGTTTATGGCGTGCAAAGTGAGGTTCATGACATTCATGACATCCAGAGTGAGGTTTATGGCGTGCAAAGTGAGGTTCATGACATCCAGATTGAGGTTCATGATATCCAGAGTGAGGTTTATGGCGTGCAAAGTGAGGTTCATGACATCCAGAGTGAGGTTTATGGCGTGCAAAGTGAGGTTTATGGCGTGCAAAGTGAGGTTTATGGCGTGCAAAGTGAGGTTTATGGCGTGCAAAGTGAGGTTTATGGCGTGCAAAGTGAGTTTTATGGCGTGCAAAGTGAGGTTTATGGCGTGCAAAGTGAGGTTTATGGCGTGCAAAGTGAGGTTCATGACATCCAGATTGAGGTTCATGACATCCAGAGTGTGGTTTATGGCGTGCAAAGTGAGGTTCATGACATCCAGAGTGAGGTTTATGGCGTGCAAAGTGAGGTTTATGGCGTGCAAAGTGAGGTTTATGGCGTGCAAAGTGAGGTTTATGGCGTGCAAAGTGAGGTTTATGGCGTGCAAAGTGAGGTTTATGGCGTGCAAAGTGAGGTTTATGGCGTGCAAAGTGAGTTTTATGGCGTGCAAAGTGAGGTTTATGGCGTGCAAAGTGAGGTTTATGGCGTGCAAAGTGAGGTTCATGACATCCAGATTGAGGTTCATGATATCCAGAGTGAGGTTTATGGCGTGCAAAGTGAGGTTCATGACATCCAGAGTGTGGTTTATGGCGTGCAAAGTGAGGTTCATGACATCCAGAGTGAGGTTTATGGCGTGCAAAGTGAGGTTTATGGCGTGCAAAGTGAGGTTTATGGCGTGCAAAGTGAGGTTTATGGCGTGCAAAGTGAGGTTTATGGCGTGCAAAGTGAGGTTTATGGCGTGCAAAGTGAGGTTTATGGCGTGCAAAGTGAGTTTTATGGCGTGCAAAGTGAGGTTTATGGCGTGCAAAGTGAGGTTGGGGACATCCAGAGTGAGGTTTATGGCGTGCAAAGTGAGGTTCATGACATCCAGAGTGAGGTTTATGGCGTGCAAAGTGAGGTTCATGACATTCATGACATCCAGAGTGAGGTTTATGGCGTGCAAAGTGAGGTTGGGGACATCCAGAGTGAGGTTTATGGCGTGCAAAGTGAGGTTTATGGCGTGCAAAGTGAGGTTGGGGACATCCAGAGTGAGGTTTATGGCGTGCAAAGTGAGGTTCATGACATCCAGAGTGAGGTTTATGGCGTGCAAAGTGAGGTTCATGACATTCATGACATCCAGAGTGAGGTTTATGGCGTGCAAAGTGAGGTTCATGACATCCAGAGTGAGGTTTATGGCGTGCAAAGTGAGGTTTATGGCGTGCAAAGTGAGGTTGGGGACATCCAGAGTGAGGTTTATGGCGTGCAAAGTGAGGTTCATGATATCCAGAGTGAGGTTTATGGCGTGCAAAGTGAGGTTCATGACATCCAGAGTGTGGTTTATGGCGTGCAAAGTGAGGTTCATGACATCCAGAGTGAGGTTTATGGCGTGCAAAGTGAGGTTTATGGCGTGCAAAGTGAGGTTGGGGACATCCAGAGTGAGGTTTATGGCGTGCAAAGTGAGGTTGGGGACATCCAGAGTGAGGTTTATGGCGTGCAAAGTGAGGTTGGGGACATCCAGAGTGAGGTTTATGGCGTGCAAAGTGAGGTTGGGGACATCCAGAGTGAGGTTTATGGCGTGCAAAGTGAGGTCGGGGACATCCAGAGTGAGGTTTATGGCGTGCAAAGTGAGGTTCATGACATCCAGAGTGAGGTTTATGGCGTGCAAAGTGAGGTTGGGGACATCCAGAGTGAGGTTTATGGCGTGCAAAGTGAGGTTCATGACATTCCAGAGTGAGGTTTATGGCGTGCAAAGTGAGGTTCATGACATCCAGAGTGTGGTTTATGGCGTGCAAAGTGAGGTTTATGGCGTGCAAAGTGAGGTTTATGGCGTGCAAAGTGAGGTTTATGGCGTGCAAAGTGAGGTTTATGGCGTGCAAAGTGAGGTTCATGACATCCAGAGTGAGGTTTATTACGTGCAAAGTGAGGTTCATGACATCCAGAGTGAGGTTTCTGGCGTGCAAAGTGAGGTTCATGACATCCAGAGGGAGGTTTATGGCGTGCAAAGTGAGGTTGGGGACATCCAGAGTGAGGTTTATGGCGTGCAAAGTGAGGTTCATGACATCCAGAGTGAGGTTTATGGCGTGCAAAGTGAGGTTCATGACATTCATGACATCCAGAGTGAGGTTTATGGCGTGCAAAGTGAGGTTCATGACATCCAGATTGAGGTTCATGATATCCAGAGTGAGGTTTATGGCGTGCAAAGTGAGGTTCATGACATCCAGAGTGTGGTTTATGGCGTGCAAAGTGAGGTTCATGACATCCAGAGTGAGGTTTATTTCGTACAAAGTGAGGTTCATGACATCCAGAGTGAGGTTCATGATATCCAGAGTGAGGTTTATGGCGTGCAAAGTGAGGTTCATGACATCCAGAGTGAGGTTTATGGCGTGCAAAGTGAGGTTTATGGCGTGCAAAGTGAGGTTTATGGCGTGCAAAGTGAGGTTTATGGCGTGCAAAGTGAGGTTTATGGCGTGCAAAGTGAGGTTCATGACATCCAGAGTGAGGTTCATGACATCCAGAGTGAGGTTTATGGCGTGCAAAGTGAGGTTCATGACATCCAGAGTGAGGTTTATGGCGTGCAAAGTGAGGTTCATGACATCCAGAGTGAGGTTTATGGCGTGCAAAGTGAGGTTGGGGACATCCAGAGTGAGGTTTATGGCGTGCAAAGTGAGGTTGGGGACATCCAGAGTGAGGTTTATGGCGTGCAAAGTGAGGTTCATGACATCCAGAGTGAGGTTTATGGCGTGCAAAGTCAGGTTGGGGACATCCAGAGTGAGGTTTATGGCGTGCAAAGTGAGGTTCACGACATTCATGACATCCAGAGTGAGGTTTATGGCGTGCAAAGTGAGGTTCATGACATCCAGAGTGAGGTTTATGGCGTGCAAAGTCAGGTTGGGGACATCCAGAGTGAGGTTTATGGCGTGCAAAGTGAGGTTCATGACATTCATGACATCCAGAGTGAGGTTTATGGCGTGCAAAGTGAGGTTTATGGCGTGCAAAGTGAGGTTTATGGCGTGCAAAGTGAGGTTTATGGCGTGCAAAGTGAGGTTTATGGCGTGCAAAGTGAGTTTTATGGCGTGCAAAGTGAGGTTTATGGCGTGCAAAGTGAGGTTTATGGCGTGCAAAGTGAGGTTTAAGGCGTGCAAAGTGAGGTTTATGGCGTGCAAAGTGAGGTTTATGGCGTGCAAAGTGAGGTTTATGGCGTGCAAAGTGAGGTTCATGACATCCAGAGTGAGGTTTATGGCGTGCAAAGTGAGGTTTATTGCGTGCAAAGTGAGGTTGGGGACATCCAGAGTGAGGTTTATTTCGTGCAAAGTGAGGTTCATGACATCCAGAGTGAGGTTCATTATATCCAGAGTGAGGTTTATGGCGTGCAAAGTGAGGTTTATGGCGTGCAAAGTGAGGTTTATGGCGTGCAAAGTGAGGTTTATGGCGTGCAAAGTGAGGTTCATGACATCCAGAGTGAGGTTTATGGCGTGCAAAGTGAGGTTGGGGACATCCAGAGTGAGGTTTATGGCGTGCAAAGTGAGGTTCATGACATCCAGAGTGAGGTTTATGGCGTGCAAAGTGAGGTTGGGGACATCCAGAGTGAGGTTTATGGCGTGCAAAGTGAGGTTGGGGACATCCAGAGTGAGGTTTATGGCGTGCAAAGTGAGGTTCATGACATCCAGAGTGAGGTTTATGGCGTGCAAAGTCAGGTTGGGGACATCCAGAGTGAGGTTTATGGCGTGCAAAGTGAGGTTCATGACATTCATGACATCCAGAGTGAGGTTTATGGCGTGCAAAGTGAGGTTCATGACATCCAGAGTGAGGTTTATGGCGTGCAAAGTCAGGTTGGGGACATCCAGAGTGAGGTTTATGGCGTGCAAAGTGAGGTTCATGACTTTCATGACATCCAGAGTGAGGTTTATGGCGTGCAAAGTGAGGTTCATGACATCCAGAGTGTGGTTTATGGCGTGCAAAGTGAGGTTCATGACATCCAGAGTGAGGTTTATGGCGTGCAAAGTGAGGTTGGGGACATCCAGAGTGAGGTTTATGGCGTGCAAAGTGAGGTTGGGGACATCCAGAGTGAGGTTCATGGCGTGCAAAGTGAGGTTTATGGCGTGCAAAGTGAGGTTTATGGCGTGCAAAGTGAGGTTTATGGCGTGCAAAGTGAGGTTTATGGCGTGCAAAGTGATGTTTATGGCGTGCAAAGTGAGGTTTATGGCGTGCAAAGTGAGGTTCATGACATCCAGAGTGAGGTTTATTACGTGCAAAGTGAGGTTCATGACATCCAGAGTGAGGTTTATGGCGTGCAAAGTGAGGTTGGGGACATCCAGAGTGAGGTTTATGGCGTGCAAAGTGAGGTTGGGGACATCCAGAGTGAGGTTTATGGCGTGCAAAGTGAGGTTCATGACATTCATGACATCCAGAGTGAGGTTTATGGCGTGCAAAGTGAGGTTCATGACATTCATGACATCCAGAGTGAGGTTTATGGCGTGCAAAGTGAGGTTCATGACATCCAGATTGAGGTTCATGATATCCAGAGTGAGGTTTATGGCGTGCAAAGTGAGGTTCATGACATCCAGATTGAGGTTCATGATATCCAGAGTGAGGTTTATGGCGTGCAAAGTGAGGTTTATGGCGTGCAAAGTGAGGTTTATGGCGTGCAAAGTGAGGTTCATGACATCCAGAGTGAGGTTTATGGCGTGCAAAGTGAGGTTTATGGCGTGCAAAGTGAGGTTTATGGCGTGCAAAGTGAGGCTCATGACATCCAGATTGAGGTTCACGATATCCAGAGTGAGGTTTATGGCGTGCAAAGTGAGGTTCATGACATCCAGAGTGAGGTTTATGGCGTGCAAAGTGAGGTTTATGGCGTGCAAAGTGAGGTTCATGACATCCAGAGTGAGGTTTATGGCGTGCAAAGTGAGGTTTATGGCGTGCAAAGTGAGGTTTATGGCGTGCAAAGTGAGGTTCATGACATCCAGAGTGAGGTTTATGGCGTGCAAAGTGAGGTTTATGGCGTGCAAAGTGAGGTTCATGACATCCAGAGTGAGGTTTATGGCGTGCAAAGTGAGGTTTATGGCGTGCAAAGTGAGGTTTATGGCGTGCAAAGTGAGGTTCATGACATCCAGAGTGAGGTTTATGGCGTGCAAAGTGAGGTTTATGGCGTGCAAAGTGAGGTTCATGACATCCAGAGTGAGGTTTATGGCGTGCAAAGTGAGGTTTATGGCGTGCAAAGTGAGGTTCATGACATCCAGAGTGAGGTTTATGGCGTGCAAAGTGAGGTTTATGGCGTGCAAAGTGAGGTTTATGGCGTGCAAAGTGAGGTTTATGGCGTGCAAAGTGAGGTTCATGACATCCAGAGTGAGGTTTATTACGTGCAAAGTGAGGTTCATGACATCCAGAGTGAGGTTTCTGGCGTGCAAAGTGAGGTTCATGACATCCAGAAGGAGGTTTATGGCGTGCAAAGTGAGGTTGGGGACATCCAGAGTGAGGTTTATGGCGTGCAAAGTGAGGTTCATGACATCCAGAGTGAGGTTTATGGCGTGCAAAGTGAGGTTCATGACATCCAGATTGAGGTTCACGATATCCAGAGTGAGGTTTATGGCGTGCAAAGTGAGGTTCATGACATCCAGAGTGAGGTTTATGGCGTGCAAAGTGAGGTTTATGGCGTGCAAAGTGAGGTTCATGACATCCAGAGTGAGGTTTATGGCGTGCAAAGTGAGGTTTATGGCGTGCAAAGTGAGGTTTATGGCGTGCAAAGTGAGGTTTATGGCGTGCAAAGTGAGGTTCATGACATCCAGAGTGAGGTTTATTACGTGCAAAGTGAGGTTCATGACATCCAGAGTGAGGTTTCTGGCGTGCAAAGTGAGGTTCATGACATCCAGAAGGAGGTTTATGGCGTGCAAAGTGAGGTTGGGGACATCCAGAGTGAGGTTTATGGCGTGCAAAGTGAGGTTCATGACATCCAGAGTGAGGTTTATGGCGTGCAAAGTGAGGTTCATGACATCCAGAGTGAGGTTTATGGCGTGCAAAGTGAGGTTTATGGCGTGCAAAGTGAGGTTTATGGCGTGCAAAGTGAGGTTCATGACATCCAGAGTGAGGTTTATGGCGTGCAAAGTGAGGTTCATGACATCCAGAGTGAGGTTTATGGCGTGCAAAGTGAGGTTCATGACATTCAGAGTGAGGTTTATGGCGTGCAAAGTGAGGTTCATGACATCCAGAGTGAGGTTTATGGCGTGCAAAGTGAGGTTCATGACATCCAGAGTGAGGTTTATGGCGTGCAAAGTGAGGTTCATGACATCCAGAGTGAGGTTTATGGCGTGCAAAGTGAGGTTCATGACATTCAGAGTGAGGTTTATGGCGTGCAAAGTGAGGTTCATGACATCCAGAGTGAGGTTTATGGCGTGCAAAGTGAGGTTCATGACATTCAGAGTGAGGTTTATGGCGTGCAAAGTGAGGTTCATGACATCCAGAGTGAGGTTTATGGCGTGCAAAGTGAGGTTCATGACATTCAGAGTGAGGTTTATGGCGTGCAAAGTGAGGTTCATGACATCCAGAGTGAGGTTTATGGCGTGCAAAGTGAGGTTCATGACATCCAGAGTGAGGTTTATGGCGTGCAAAGTGAGGTTCATGACATTCAGAGTGAGGTTTATGGCGTGCAAAGTGAGGTTCATGACATCCAGAGTGAGGTTTATGGCGTGCAAAGTGAGGTTCATGACATCCAGAGTGAGGTTTATGGCGTGCAAAGTGAGGTTCATGACATCCAGATTGAGGTTCACGATATCCAGAGTGAGGTTTATGGCGTGCAAAGTGAGGTTGGGGACATCCAGAGTGAGGTTTATGGCGTGCAAAGTGAGGTTCATGACATCCAGAGTGAGGTTTATGGCGTGCAAAGTGAGGTTTATGGCGTGCAAAGTGAGGTTTATGGCGTGCAAAGTGAGGTTTATGGCGTGCAAAGTGAGGTTTATGGCGTGCAAAGTGAGGTTTATGGCGTGCAAAGTGAGGTTTATGGCGTGCAAAGTGAGGTTTATGGCGTGCAAAGTGAGGTTCATGACATCCAGAGTGAGGTTTATGGCGTGCAAAGTGAGGTTGGGGACATCCAGAGTGAGGTTTATGGCGTGCAAAGTGAGGTTCATGACATCCAGAGTGAGGTTTATGGCGTGCAAAGTGAGGTTCATGACATCCAGAGTGAGGTTTATGGCGTGCAAAGTGAGGTTCATGACATCCAAATTGAGGTTCACGATATCCAGAGTGAGGTTTATGGCGTGCAAAGTGGGGTTGGGGACATCCAGAGTGAGGTTTATGGCGTGCAAAGTGAGGTTTGGGACATCCAGAGTGAGGTTTATGGCGTGCAAAGTGAGGTTGGGGACATCCAGAGTGAGGTTTATGGCGTGCAAAGTGAGGTTGGGGACATCCAGAGAGAGGTTTATGGCGTGCAAAGTGAGGTTGGGGACATCCAGAGTGAGGTTTATGGCGTGCAAAGTGAGGTTGGGGACATCCAAAGTGAGGTTTATGGCGTGCAAAGTGAGGTTGGGGACATCCAGAGTGAGGTTTATGGCGTGCAAAGTGAGGTTCATGACATCCAGAGTGAGGTTTATGGCGTGCAAAGTGAGGTTGGGGACATCCAGAGTGAGGTTTATGGCGTGCAAAGTGAGGTTCATGACATCCAGAGTGAGGTTTATGGCGTGCAAAGTGAGGTTGGGGACATCCAGAGTGAGGTTTATGGCATGCAAAGTGAGGTTCATGACATCCAGAGTGAGGTTTATGGCGTGCAAAGTGAGGTTTATGGCGTGCAAAGTGAGGTTTATGGCGTGCAAAGTGAGGTTCATGACATCCAGAGTGAGGTTTATGGCGTGCAAAGTGAGGTTTATGGCGTGCAAAGTGAGGTTCATGACATCCAGATTGAGGTTCACGATATCCAGAGTGAGGTTTATGGCGTGCAAAGTGAGGTTCATGACATCCAGAGTGAGGTTTATGGCGTGCAAAGTGAGGTTTATGGCGTGCAAAGTGAGGTTTATGGCGTGCAAAGTGAGGTTTATGGCGTGCAAAGTGAGGTTCATGACATCCAGAGTGAGGTTTATGGCGTGCAAAGTGAGGTTTATGGCGTGCAAAGTGAGGTTTATGGCGTGCAAAGTGAGGTTCATGACATCCAGATTGAGGTTCACGATATCCAGCGTGAGGTTTATGGCGTGCAAAGTGAGGTTCATGACATCCAGAGTGAGGTTTATGGCGTGCAAAGTGAGGTTCATGACATCCAGAGTGAGGTTTATGGCGTGCAAAGTGAGGTTTATGGCGTGCAAAGTGAGGTTTATGGCGTGCAAAGTGAGGTTCATGACATCCAGAGTGAGGTTTATGGCGTGCAAAGTGAGGTTTATGGCGTGCAAAGTGAGGTTTATGGCGTGCAAAGTGAGGTTCATGACATCCAGAGTGAGGTTTATGGCGTGCAAAGTGAGGTTCATGACATCCAGAGTGAGGTTTATGGCGTGCAAAGTGAGGTTCATGACATCCAGAGTGAGGTTTATGGCGTGCAAAGTGAGGTTCATGACATCCAGAGTGAGGTTTATGGCGTGCAAAGTGAGGTTTATGGCGTGCAAAGTGAGGTTTATGGCGTGCAAAGTGAGGTTCATGACATCCAGAGTGAGGTTTATGGCGTGCAAAGTGAGGTTCATGACATCCAGAGTGAGGTTTATGGCGTGCAAAGTGAGGTTCATGACATCCAGAGTGAGGTTTATGGCGTGCAAAGTGAGGTTTATGGCGTGCAAAGTGAGGTTCATGACATCCAGATTGAGGTTCACGATATCCAGAGTGAGGTTTATGGCGTGCAAAGTGAGGTTTATGGCGTGCAAAGTGAGGTTTATGGCGTGCAAAGTGAGGTTTATGGCGTGCAAAGTGAGGTTCATGACATCCAGAGTGAGGTTTATGGCGTGCAAAGTGAGGTTTATGGCGTGCAAAGTGAGGTTTATGGCGTGCAAAGTGAGGTTCATGACATCCAGATTGAGGTTCACGATATCCAGCGTGAGGTTTATGGCGTGCAAAGTGAGGTTCATGACATCCAGAGTGAGGTTTATGGCGTGCAAAGTGAGGTTCATGACATCCAGAGTGAGGTTTATGGCGTGCAAAGTGAGGTTTATGGCGTGCAAAGTGAGGTTTATGGCGTGCAAAGTGAGGTTCATGACATCCAGAGTGAGGTTTATGGCGTGCAAAGTGAGGTTTATGGCGTGCAAAGTGAGGTTTATGGCGTGCAAAGTGAGGTTCATGACATCCAGAGTGAGGTTTATGGCGTGCAAAGTGAGGTTCATGACATCCAGAGTGAGGTTTATGGCGTGCAAAGTGAGGTTCATGACATCCAGAGTGAGGTTTATGGCGTGCAAAGTGAGGTTCATGACATCCAGAGTGAGGTTTATGGCGTGCAAAGTGAGGTTTATGGCGTGCAAAGTGAGGTTTATGGCGTGCAAAGTGAGGTTCATGACATCCAGAGTGAGGTTTATGGCGTGCAAAGTGAGGTTCATGACATCCAGAGTGAGGTTTATGGCGTGCAAAGTGAGGTTCATGACATCCAGAGTGAGGTTTATGGCGTGCAAAGTGAGGTTCATGACATCCAGAGTGAGGTTTATGGCGTGCAAAGTGAGGTTTATGGCGTGCAAAGTGAGGTTTATGGCGTGCAAAGTGAGGTTCATGACATCCAGATTGAGGTTCATGACATCCAGAGTGAGGTTTATGGCGTGCAAAGTGAGGTTCATGACATCCAGATTGAGGTTCACGATATCCAGAGTGAGGTTTATGGCGTGCAAAGTGAGGTTTATGGCGTGCAAAGTGAGGTTTATGGCGTGCAAAGTGAGGTTTATGGCGTGCAAAGTGAGGTTCATGACATCCAGAGTGAGGTTTATGGCGTGCAAAGTGAGGTTTATGGCGTGCAAAGTGAGGTTTATGGCGTGCAAAGTGAGGTTCATGACATCCAGATTGAGGTTCACGATATCCAGCGTGAGGTTTATGGCGTGCAAAGTGAGGTTCATGACATCCAGAGTGAGGTTTATGGCGTGCAAAGTGAGGTTCATGACATCCAGAGTGAGGTTTATGGCGTGCAAAGTGAGGTTTATGGCGTGCAAAGTGAGGTTTATGGCGTGCAAAGTGAGGTTCATGACATCCAGAGTGAGGTTTATGGCGTGCAAAGTGAGGTTTATGGCGTGCAAAGTGAGGTTTATGGCGTGCAAAGTGAGGTTCATGACATCCAGAGTGAGGTTTATGGCGTGCAAAGTGAGGTTCATGACATCCAGAGTGAGGTTTATGGCGTGCAAAGTGAGGTTCATGACATCCAGAGTGAGGTTTATGGCGTGCAAAGTGAGGTTCATGACATCCAGAGTGAGGTTTATGGCGTGCAAAGTGAGGTTTATGGCGTGCAAAGTGAGGTTTATGGCGTGCAAAGTGAGGTTCATGACATCCAGAGTGAGGTTTATGGCGTGCAAAGTGAGGTTCATGACATCCAGAGTGAGGTTTATGGCGTGCAAAGTGAGGTTCATGACATCCAGAGTGAGGTTTATGGCGTGCAAAGTGAGGTTCATGACATCCAGAGTGAGGTTTATGGCGTGCAAAGTGAGGTTTATGGCGTGCAAAGTGAGGTTTATGGCGTGCAAAGTGAGGTTCATGACATCCAGATTGAGGTTCATGACATCCAGAGTGAGGTTTATGGCGTGCAAAGTGAGGTTCATGACATCCAGATTGAGGTTCACGATATCCAGAGTGAGGTTTATGGCGTGCAAAGTGAGGTTTATGGCGTGCAAAGTGAGGTTTATGGCGTGCAAAGTGAGGTTTATGGCGTGCAAAGTGAGGTTTATGGCGTGCAAAGTGAGGTTTATGGCGTGCAAAGTGAGGTTTATGGCGTGCAATGTGAGGTTGGGGACATCCAGAGTGAGGTTTATGGCGTGCAAAGTGAGGTTTATGGCGTGCAAAGTGAGGTTCATGACATCCAGAGTGAAGTTTATGGCGTGCAAAGTGAGGTTCATGACATCCAGAGTGAGGTTTATGGCGTGCAAAGTGAGGTTCATGACATCCAGAGTGAGGTTTATGGCGTGCAAAGTGAGGTTCATGACATCCAGAGTGAGGTTTATGGCGTGCAAAGTGAGGTTTATGGCGTGCAAAGTGAGGTTCATGACATCCAGAGTGAGGTTTATGGCGTGCAAAGTGAGGTTTATGGCGTGCAAAGTGAGGTTTATTTCGTGCAAAGTGAGGTTTATGGCGTGCAAAGTGAGGTTTATGGCGTGCAAAGTGAGGTTGGGGACATCCAGAGTGAGGTTTATGGCGTGCAAAGTGAGGTTTATGGCGTGCAAAGTGAGGTTCATGACATCCAGAGTGAGGTTTATGGCGTGCAAAGTGAGGTTGGGGACATCCAGAGTGAGGTTTATGGCGTGCAAAGTGAGGTTCATGACATCCAGAGTGAGGTTTATGGCGTGCAAAGTGAGGTTCATGACATTCAGAGTGAGGTTTATGGCGTGCAAAGTGAGGTTCATGACATCCAGAGTGAGGTTTATGGCGTGCAAAGTGAGGTTCATGACATCCAGAGTGAGGTTTATGGCGTGCAAAGTGAGGTTTATGGCGTGCAAAGTGAGGTTTATGGCGTGCAAAGTGAGGTTCATGACATCCAGAGTGAGGTTTATGGCGTGCAAAGTGAGGTTTATGGCGTGCAAAGTGAGGTTCATGACATCCAGAGTGAGGTTTATTACGTGCAAAGTGAGGTTCATGACATCCAGAAGGAGGTTTATGGCGTGCAAAGTGAGGTTGGGGACATCCAGAGTGAGGTTTATGGCGTGCAAAGTGAGGTTGGGGACATCCAGAGTGAGGTTTATGGCGTGCAAAGTGAGGTTGGGGACATCCAGAGTGAGGTTTATGGCGTGCAAAGTGAGGTTGGGGACATCCAGAGTGAGGTTTATGGCGTGCAAAGTGAGGTTGGGGACATCCAGAGTGAGGTTTATGGCGTGCAAAGTGAGGTTCATGACATCCAGAGTGAGGTTTATGGCGTGCAAAGTGAGGTTCATGACATCCAGAGTGAGGTTTATGGCGTGCAAAGTGAGGTTCATGACATCCAGAGTGAGGTTTTTATGGCACTTTGTGCTCCATAAAAACTCGGTTTTGGACACTTTGTGCTCCATAAAAACTCGGTTTTTGACACTTTGTGCTCCATAAAAACTCGGTTTTTGACACTTTGTGCTCCATAAAAACTCGGTTTTTGACACTTTGTGCTCCATAAAAACTCGGTTTTTGACACTTTGTGCTCCATAAAAACTCGGTTTTTGACACTTTGCACTCCATAAAAACTCCATAAAAACTGGGTTTTTGACACTTTGTGCTCCATAAAAACTCGGTTTTTGACACTTTGTGCTCCATAAAAACTCGGTTTTTGACACTTTGCACTCCATAAAAACTCGGTTTTTGACACTTTGTACTCCATAAAAACTCGGTTTTTGACACTTTGCACTCCATAAAAACTCGGTTTTTGACACTTTGTGCTCCATAAAAACTCGGTTTTTGACACTTTGTGCTCCATAAAAACTCGGTTTTTGACACTTTGCACTCCATAAAAACTCGGTTTTTGACACTTTGTACTCCATAAAAACTCGGTTTTTGACACTTTGTGCTCCAAAAAAACTCGGTTTTTGACACTTTGTGCTCCATAAAAACTCGGTTTTTGACACTTTGTGCTCCAAAAAAACTCGGTTTTTGACACTTTGTGCTCCATAAAAACTCGGTTTTTGACACTTTGTGCTCCATAAAAACTCGGTTTTTGACACTTTGTGCTCCATAAAAACTCGGTTTTTGACACTTTGTACTCCATAAAAACTCGGTTTTTGACACGTTGCACTCCATAAAACTCGGTTTTTGACACTTTGTACTCCATAAAAACTCCATAAAAACTCGGTTTTTGACACTTTGCACTCCATAAAAACTCGGTTTTTGACACTTTGTGCTCCATAAAAACTCGGTTTTTGACACTTTGTACTCCATAAAAACTCGGTTTTTGACACTTTGCACTCCATAAAAGCTCCATAAAAACTCGGTTTTTGACACGTTGCACTCCATAAAACTCGGTTTTTGACACTTTGTACTCCATAAAAACTCCATAAATACTCGGTTTTTGACACTTTGTACTCCATAAAAACTCCATAAAACTCGGTTTTTGACACTTTGTACTCCATAAAAACTCCATAAAAACTCGGTTTTTCACACTTTGTACTCCATAAAAACTCGGTTTCTGACACTTTGTGCTCCATAAAAACTCGGTTTTTGACACTTTGCACTCCATAAAACTCGGTTTTTGACACTTTGTACTCCATAAAAACTCCATAGATACTCGGTTTTTGACACTTTGTACTCCATAAAAACTCCATAAAACTCGGTTTTTGACACTGTGTACTCCATAAAAACTCCATAAAAACTCGGTTTTTGACACTTTGCACTCCATAAAAACTCCATAAAAACTCGGTTTTTGACACGTTGCACTCCATAAAACTCGGTTTTTGACACTTTGTACTCCATAAAAACTCCATAGATACTCGGTTTTTGACACTTTGTGCTCCATAAAAACTCGGTTTTTGACACTTTGTGCTCCATAAAAACTGGGTTTTTGACACTTTGTGCTCCATAAAAACTCGGTTTTTGACACTTTGTGCTCCATAAAAACTCGGTTTTTGACACTTTGCACTCCATAAAAACTCGGTTTTTGACACTTTGTACTCCATAAAAACTCGGTTTTTGACACTTTGCACTCCATAAAAACTCGGTTTTTGACACTTTGTGCTCCATAAAAACTCGGTTTTTGACACTTTGTGCTCCATAAAAACTCGGTTTTTGACACTTTGCACTCCATAAAAACTCGGTTTTTGACACTTTGTACTCCATAAAAACTCGGTTTTTGACACTTTGTGCTCCAAAAAAACTCGGTTTTTGACACTTTGTGCTCCATAAAAACTCGGTTTTTGACACTTTGTGCTCCATAAAAACTCGGTTTTTGACACTTTGCACTCCATAAAAACTCCATAAAAACTCGGTTTTTGACACTTTGTGCTCCATAAAAACTCGGTTTTTGACACTTTGTGCTCCATAAAAACTCGGTTTTTGACACTTTGTACTCCATAAAAACTCGGTTTTTGACACTTTGTACTCCATAAAAACTCGGTTTTTGACACTTTGTGCTCCAAAAAAACTCGGTTTTTGACACTTTGTGCTCCATAAAAACTCGGTTTTTGACACTTTGTGCTCCATAAAAACTCGGTTTTTGACACTTTGCACTCCATAAAAACTCCATAAAAACTCGGTTTTTGACACTTTGTGCTCCATAAAAACTCGGTTTTTGACACTTTGTGCTCCATAAAAACTCGGTTTTTGACACTTTGTACTCCATAAAAACTCGGTTTTTGACACGTTGCACTCCATAAAACTCGGTTTTTGACACTTTGTACTCCATAAAAACTCCATAAAAACTCGGTTTTTGACACTTTGCACTCCATAAAAACTCGGTTTTTGACACTGTGTACTCCATAAAAACTCCATAAAAACTCGGTTTTTGACACTTTGCACTCCATAAAAACTCCATAAAAACTCGGTTTTTGACACGTTGCACTCCATAAAACTCGGTTTTTGACACTTTGTACTCCATAAAAACTCCATAGATACTCGGTTTTTGACACTTTGTGCTCCATAAAAACTCGGTTTTTGACACTTTGTGCTCCATAAAAACTGGGTTTTTGACACTTTGTGCTCCATAAAAACTCGGTTTTTGACACTTTGTGCTCCATAAAAACTCGGTTTTTGACACTTTGCACTCCATAAAAACTCGGTTTTTGACACTTTGTACTCCATAAAAACTCGGTTTTTGACACTTTGCACTCCATAAAAACTCGGTTTTTGACACTTTGTGCTCCATAAAACCTCGGTTTTTGACACTTTGTGCTCCATAAAAACTCGGTTTTTGACACTTTGCACTCCATAAAAACTCGGTTTTTGACACTTTGTACTCCATAAAAACTCGGTTTTTGACACTTTGTGCTCCAAAAAAACTCGGTTTTTGACACTTTGTGCTCCATAAAAACTCGGTTTTTGACACTTTGCACTCCATAAAAACTCCATAAAAACTCGGTTTTTGACACTTTGTGCTCCATAAAAACTCGGTTTTTGACACTTTGTGCTCCATAAAAACTCGGTTTTTGACACTTTGTACTCCATAAAAACTCGGTTTTTGACACGTTGCACTCCATAAAACTCGGTTTTTGACACTTTGTACTCCATAAAAACTCCATAGATACTCGGTTTTTGACACTTTGTGCTCCATAAAAACTCGGTTTTTGACACTTTGTACTCCATAAAAACTCGGTTTTTGACACGTTGCACTCCATAAAACTCGGTTTTTGACACTTTGTACTCCATAAAAACTCCATAAAAACTCGGTTTTTGACACTTTGCACTCCATAAAAACTCGGTTTTTGACACTGTGTACTCCATAAAAACTCCATAAAAACTCGGTTTTTGACACTTTGCACTCCATAAAAACTCCATAAAAACTCGGTTTTTGACACGTTGCACTCCATAAAACTCGGTTTTTGACACTTTGTACTCCATAAAAACTCCATAGATACTCGGTTTTTGACACTTTGTGCTCCATAAAAACTCGGTTTTTGACACTTTGTGCTCCATAAAAACTGGGTTTTTGACACTTTGTGCTCCATAAAAACTCGGTTTTTGACACTTTGTGCTCCATAAAAACTCGGTTTTTGACACTTTGTACTCCATAAAAACTCGGTTTTTGACACGTTGCACTCCATAAAACTCGGTTTTTGACACTTTGTACTCCATAAAAACTCCATAAAAACTCGGTTTTTGACACTTTGCACTCCATAAAAACTCGGTTTTTGACACGTTGCACTCCATAAAACTCGGTTTTTGACACTGTGTACTCCATAAAAACTCCATAAAAACTCGGTTTTTGACACTTTGCACTCCATAAAAACTCCATAAAAACTCGGTTTTTGACACGTTGCACTCCATAAAACTCGGTTTTTGACACTTTGTACTCCATAAAAACTCCATAGATACTCGGTTTTTGACACTTTGTGCTCCATAAAAACTCGGTTTTTGACACTTTGTGCTCCATAAAAACTCGGTTTTTGACACTTTGCACTCCATAAAAACTCGGTTTTTGACACTTTGTACTCCATAAAAACTCGGTTTTTGACACTTTGCACTCCATAAAAACTCGGTTTTTGACACTTTGTGCTCCATAAAAACTCGGTTTTTGACACTTTGTGCTCCATAAAAACTCGGTTTTTGACACTTTGCACTCCATAAAAACTCGGTTTTTGACACTTTGTACTCCATAAAAACTCGGTTTTTGACACTTTGTGCTCCAAAAAAACTCGGTTTTTGACACTTTGTGCTCCATAAAAACTCGGTTTTTGACACTTTGCACTCCATAAAAACTCCATAAAAACTCGGTTTTTGACACTTTGTGCTCCATAAAAACTCGGTTTTTGACACTTTGTGCTCCATAAAAACTCGGTTTTTGACACTTTGTACTCCATAAAAACTCGGTTTTTGACACGTTGCACTCCATAAAACTCGGTTTTTGACACTTTGTACTCCATAAAAACTCCATAAAAACTCGGTTTTTGACACTTTGCACTCCATAAAAACTCGGTTTTTGACACTGTGTACTCCATAAAAACTCCATAAAAACTCGGTTTTTGACACTTTGCACTCCATAAAAACTCCATAAAAACTCGGTTTTTGACACGTTGCACTCCATAAAACTCGGTTTTTGACACTTTGTACTCCATAAAAACTCCATAGATACTCGGTTTTTGACACTTTGTGCTCCATAAAAACTCGGTTTTTGACACTTTGTGCTCCATAAAAACTGGGTTTTTGACACTTTGTGCTCCATAAAAACTCGGTTTTTGACACTTTGTGCTCCATAAAAACTCGGTTTTTGACACTTTGTACTCCATAAAAACTCGGTTTTTGACACGTTGCACTCCATAAAACTCGGTTTTTGACACTTTGTACTCCATAAAAACTCCATAAAAACTCGGTTTTTGACACTTTGCACTCCATAAAAACTCGGTTTTTGACACTGTGTACTCCATAAAAACTCCATAAAAACTCGGTTTTTGACACTTTGCACTCCATAAAAACTCCATAAAAACTCGGTTTTTGACACGTTGCACTCCATAAAACTCGGTTTTTGACACTTTGTACTCCATAAAAACTCCATAGATACTCGGTTTTTGACACTTTGCGCTCCATAAAAACTCGGTTTTTGACACTTTGTGCTCCATAAAAACTGGGTTTTTGACACTTTGTGCTCCATAAAAACTCGGTTTTTGACACTTTGTGCTCCATAAAAACTCGGTTTTTGACACTTTGCACTCCATAAAAACTCGGTTTTTGACACTTTGTACTCCATAAAAACTCGGTTTTTGACACTTTGCACTCCATAAAAACTCGGTTTTTGACACTTTGTGCTCCATAAAAACTCGGTTTTTGACACTTTGTGCTCCATAAAAACTCGGTTTTTGACACTTTGCACTCCATAAAAACTCGGTTTTTGACACTTTGTACTCCATAAAAACTCGGTTTTTGACACTTTGTGCTCCAAAAAAACTCGGTTTTTGACACTTTGTGCTCCATAAAAACTCGGTTTTTGACACTTTGCACTCCATAAAAACTCCATAAAAACTCGGTTTTTGACACTTTGTGCTCCATAAAAACTCGGTTTTTGACACTTTGTGCTCCATAAAAACTCGGTTTTTGACACTTTGTACTCCATAAAAACTCGGTTTTTGACACGTTGCACTCCATAAAACTCGGTTTTTGACACTTTGTACTCCATAAAAACTCCATAGATACTCGGTTTTTGACACTTTGTGCTCCATAAAAACTCGGTTTTTGACACTTTGTACTCCATAAAAACTCGGTTTTTGACACGTTGCACTCCATAAAACTCGGTTTTTGACACTTTGTACTCCATAAAAACTCCATAAAAACTCGGTTTTTGACACTTTGCACTCCATAAAAACTCGGTTTTTGACACTGTGTACTCCATAAAAACTCCATAAAAACTCGGTTTTTGACACTTTGCACTCCATAAAAACTCCATAAAAACTCGGTTTTTGACACGTTGCACTCCATAAAACTCGGTTTTTGACACTTTGTACTCCATAAAAACTCCATAGATACTCGGTTTTTGACACTTTGTGCTCCATAAAAACTCGGTTTTTGACACTTTGTGCTCCATAAAAACTGGGTTTTTGACACTTTGTGCTCCATAAAAACTCGGTTTTTGACACTTTGTACTCCATAAAAACTCCATAGATACTCGGTTTTTGACACTTTGTGCTCCATAAAAACTCGGTTTTTGACACTTTGTGCTCCATAAAAACTCGGTTTTTGACACTTTGTGCTCCATAAAAACTCGGTTTTTGACACTTTGTACTCCATAAAAACTCGGTTTTTGACACGTTGCACTCCATAAAACTCGGTTTTTGACACTTTGTACTCCATAAAAACTCCATAGATACTCGGTTTTTGACACTTTGTGCTCCATAAAAACTCGGTTTTTGACACTTTGTACTCCATAAAAACTCGGTTTTTGACACGTTGCACTCCATAAAACTCGGTTTTTGACACTTTGTACTCCATAAAAACTCCATAAAAACTCGGTTTTTGACACTTTGCACTCCATAAAAACTCGGTTTTTGACACTGTGTACTCCATAAAAACTCCATAAAAACTCGGTTTTTGACACTTTGCACTCCATAAAAACTCCATAAAAACTCGGTTTTTGACACGTTGCACTCCATAAAACTCGGTTTTTGACACTTTGTACTCCATAAAAACTCCATAGATACTCGGTTTTTGACACTTTGTGCTCCATAAAAACTCGGTTTTTGACACTTTGTGCTCCATAAAAACTGGGTTTTTGACACTTTGTGCTCCATAAAAACTCGGTTTTTGACACTTTGTGCTCCATAAAAACTCGGTTTTTGACACTTTGTACTCCATAAAAACTCGGTTTTTGACACGTTGCACTCCATAAAACTCGGTTTTTGACACTTTGTACTCCATAAAAACTCCATAAAAACTCGGTTTTTGACACTTTGCACTCCATAAAAACTCGGTTTTTGACACTGTGTACTCCATAAAAACTCCATAAAAACTCGGTTTTTGACACTTTGCACTCCATAAAAACTCCATAAAAACTCGGTTTTTGACACGTTGCACTCCATAAAACTCGGTTTTTGACACTTTGTACTCCATAAAAACTCCATAGATACTCGGTTTTTGACACTTTGTGCTCCATAAAAACTCGGTTTTTGACACTTTGTGCTCCATAAAAACTGGGTTTTTGACACTTTGTGCTCCATAAAAACTCGGTTTTTGACACTTTGTGCTCCATAAAAACTCGGTTTTTGACACTTTGCACTCCATAAAAACTCGGTTTTTGACACTTTGTACTCCATAAAAACTCGGTTTTTGACACTTTGCACTCCATAAAAACTCGGTTTTTGACACTTTGTGCTCCATAAAAACTCGGTTTTTGACACTTTGTGCTCCATAAAAACTCGGTTTTTGACACTTTGCACTCCATAAAAACTCGGTTTTTGACACTTTGTACTCCATAAAAACTCGGTTTTTGACACTTTGTGCTCCAAAAAAACTCGGTTTTTGACACTTTGTGCTCCATAAAAACTCGGTTTTTGACACTTTGCACTCCATAAAAACTCGGTTTTTGACACTTTGTACTCCATAAAAACTCGGTTTTTGACACTTTGTGCTCCATAAAAACTCGGTTTTTGACACTTTGTGCTCCATAAAAACTCGGTTTTTGACACTTTGCACTCCATAAAAACTCGGTTTTTGACACTTTGTACTCCATAAAAACTCGGTTTTTGACACTTTGTGCTCCATAAAAACTCGGTTTTTGACACTTTGCACTCCATAAAAACTCGGTTTTTGACACTTTGTACTCCATAAAAACTCGGTTTTTGACACTTTGTGCTCCAAAAAAACTCGGTTTTTGACACTTTGTGCTCCATAAAAACTCGGTTTTTGACACTTTGCACTCCATAAAAACTCCATAAAAACTCGGTTTTTGACACTTTGTGCTCCATAAAAACTCGGTTTTTGACACTTTGTGCTCCATAAAAACTCGGTTTTTGACACTTTGTACTCCATAAAAACTCGGTTTTTGACACTTTGTACTCCATAAAAACTCGGTTTTTGACACTTTGTGCTCCAAAAAAACTCGGTTTTTGACACTTTGTGCTCCATAAAAACTCGGTTTTTGACACTTTGTGCTCCATAAAAACTCGGTTTTTGACACTTTGCACTCCATAAAAACTCCATAAAAACTCGGTTTTTGACACTTTGTGCTCCATAAAAACTCGGTTTTTGACACTTTGTGCTCCATAAAAACTCGGTTTTTGACACTTTGTACTCCATAAAAACTCGGTTTTTGACACGTTGCACTCCATAAAACTCGGTTTTTGACACTTTGTACTCCATAAAAACTCCATAAAAACTCGGTTTTTGACACTTTGCACTCCATAAAAACTCGGTTTTTGACACTTTGTGCTCCATAAAAACTCGGTTTTTGACACTTTGTACTCCATAAAAACTCGGTTTTTGACACTTTGCACTCCATAAAAGCTCCATAAAAACTCGGTTTTTGACACGTTGCACTCCATAAAACTCGGTTTTTGACACTTTGTACTCCATAAAAACTCCATAAATACTCGGTTTTTGACACTTTGTACTCCATAAAAACTCCATAAAACTCGGTTTTTGACACTTTGTACTCCATAAAAACTCCATAAAAACTCGGTTTTTCACACTTTGTACTCCATAAAAACTCGGTTTCTGACACTTTGTGCTCCATAAAAACTCGGTTTTTGACACTTTGCACTCCATAAAACTCGGTTTTTGACACTTTGTACTCCATAAAAACTCCATAGATACTCGGTTTTTGACACTTTGTACTCCATAAAAACTCCATAAAACTCGGTTTTTGACACTGTGTACTCCATAAAAACTCCATAAAAACTCGGTTTTTGACACTTTGCACTCCATAAAAACTCCATAAAAACTCGGTTTTTGACACGTTGCACTCCATAAAACTCGGTTTTTGACACTTTGTACTCCATAAAAACTCCATAGATACTCGGTATTTGACACTTTGTGCTCCATAAAAACTCGGTTTTTGACACTTTGTGCTCCATAAAAACTCGGTTTTTGACACTTTGTGCTCCATAAAAACTCGGTTTTTGACACTTTGCACTCCATAAAAACTCGGTTTTTGACACTTTGTGCTCCATAAAAACTCGGTTTTTGACACTTTGTGCTCCATAAAAACTCGGTTTTTGACACTTTGTACTCCATAAAAACTCGGTTTTTGACACGTTGCACTCCATAAAACTCGGTTTTTGACACTTTGTACTCCATAAAAACTCCATAAAAACTCGGTTTTTGACACTTTGCACTCCATAAAAACTCGGTTTTTGACACTTTGTGCTCCATAAAAACTCGGTTTTTGACACTTTGTACTCCATAAAAACTCGGTTTTTGACACTTTGCACTCCATAAAAGCTCCATAAAAACTCGGTTTTTGACACGTTGCACTCCATAAAACTCGGTTTTTGACACTTTGTACTCCATAAAAACTCCATAAAACTCGGTTTTTGACACTTTGTACTCCATAAAAACTCCATAAAAACTCGGTTTTTCACACTTTGTACTCCATAAAAACTCGGTTTCTGACACTTTGTGCTCCATAAAAACTCGGTTTTTGACACTTTGCACTCCATAAAACTCGGTTTTTGACACTTTGTACTCCATAAAAACTCCATAGATACTCGGTTTTTGACACTTTGTACTCCATAAAAACTCCATAAAACTCGGTTTTTGACACTTTGTACTCCATAAAAACTCCATAAAAACTCGGTTTTTGACACGTTGCACTCCATAAAACTCGGTTTTTGACACTTTGTACTCCATAAAAACTCCATAAAACTCGGTTTTTGACACTTTGTACTCCATAAAAACTCGGTTTTTGACACGTTGCACTCCATAAAACTCGGTTTTTGACACTTTGTACTCCATAAAAACTCCATAAAACTCGGTTTTTGACACTTTGTACTCCATAAAAACTCCATAAAAACTCGGTTTTTCACACTTTGTACTCCATAAAAACTCGGTTTCTGACACTTTGTGCTCCATAAAAACTCGGTTTTTGACACTTTGCACTCCATAAAACTCGGTTTTTGACACTTTGTACTCCATAAAAACTCCATAGATACTCGGTTTTTGACACTTTGTACTCCATAAAAACTCCATAAAACTCGGTTTTTGACACTTTGTACTCCATAAAAACTCCATAAAAACTCGGTTTTTGACACTTTGCACTCCATAAAAACTCCATAAAAACTCGGTTTTTGACACGTTGCACTCCATAAAACTCGGTTTTTGACACTTTGTACTCCATAAAAACTCCATAGATACTCGGTTTTTGACACTTTGTACTCCATAAAAACTCCATAAAACTCGGTTTTTGACACTTTGTACTCCATAAAAACTCCATAAAAACTCGGTTTTTGACACTTTGTACTCCATAAAAACTCCATAAAAACTCGGTTTTTGACACGTTGCACTCCATAAAACTCGGTTTTTGACACTTTGTGCTCCATAAAAACTCGGTTTTTGACACTTTGCACTCCATAAAAACTCCATAAAAACTCGGTTTTTGACACGTTGCACTCCATAAAACTCGGTTTTTGACACTTTGTACTCCATAAAAACTCCATAAAACTCGGTTTTTGACACTTTGTGCTCCATAAAAACTCGGTTTTTGACACTTTGTGCTCCATAAAAACTCGGTTTTTGACACTTTGTGCTCCATAAAAACTCGGTTTTTGACACTTTGCACTCCATAAAAACTCGGTTTTTGACACTTTGTACTCCATAAAAACTCGGTTTTTGACACTTTGCACTCCATAAAAACTCGGTTTTTGACACTTTGTGCTCCATAAAAACTCGGTTTTTGACACTTTGTGCTCCATAAAAACTCGGTTTTTGACACTTTGTGCTCCATAAAAACTCGGTTTTTGACACTTTGCACTCCATAAAAACTCCATAAAAACTCGGTTTTTGACACTTTGTGCTCCATAAAAACTCGGTTTTTGACACTTTGTGCTCCATAAAAACTCGGTTTTTGACACTTTGCACTCCTTAAAAACTCGGTTTTTGACACTTTGTACTCCATAAAAACTCGGTTTTTGACACTTTGTGCTCCATAAAAACTCGGTTTTTGACACTTTGCACTCCATAAAAACTCGGTTTTTGACACTTTGTGCTCCATAAAAACTCGGTTTTTGACACTTTGTGCTCCATAAAAACTCGGTTTTTGACACTTTGCACTCCATAAAAACTCGGTTTTTGACACTTTGTACTCCATAAAAACTCGGTTTTTGACACTTTGCACTCCATAAAAACTCGGTTTTTGACACTTTGTGCTCCATAAAAACTCGGTTTTTGACACTTTGTGCTCCATAAAAACTCGGTTTTTGACACTTTGTGCTCCATAAAAACTCGGTTTTTGACACTTTGTGCTCCATAAAAACTCGGTTTTTGACACTTTGCACTCCATAAAAACTCCATAACAACTCGGTTTTTGACACTTTGTGCTCCATAAAAACTCGGTTTTTGACACTTTGTGCTCCATAAAAACTCGGTTTTTGACACTTTGTACTCCATAAAAACTCGGTTTTTGACACGTTGCACTCCATAAAACTCGGTTTTCGACACTTTGTACTCCATAAAAACTCCATAAAAACTCGGTTTTTGACACTTTGCACTCCATAAAAACTCGGTTTTGACACTTTGTGCTCCATAAAAACTCGGTTTTTGACACTTTGTGCTCCATAAAAACTCGGTTTTTGACACTTTGTGCTCCATAAAAACTCGGTTTTTGACACTTTGTGCTCCATAAAAACTCGGTTTTTGACACTTTGTGCTCCATAAAAACTCGGTTTTTGACACTTTGTGCTCCATAAAAACTCGGTTTTTGACACTTTGCACTCCATAAAAACTCCATAAAAACTCGGTTTTTGACACTTTGTGCTCCATAAAAACTCGGTTTTTGACACTTTGTGCTCCATAAAAACTCTGTTTTTGACACTTTGTGCTCCATAAAAACTCGGTGTTTGACACTTTGTACTCCATAAAAACTCGGTTTTTGACACGTTGCACTCCATAAAACTCGGTTTTTGACACTTTGTACTCCATAAAAACTCCATAAAAACTCGGTTTTTGACACTTTGTGCTCCATAAAAACTCGGTTTCTGACACTTTGTGCTCCATAAAAACTCGGTTTTTGACACTTTGTACTCCATAAAAACTCGGTTTTTGACACTTTGCACTCCATAAAAGCTCCATAAAAACTCGGTTTTTGACACGTTGCACTCCATAAAACTCGGTTTTTGACACTTTGTACTCCATAAAAACTCCATAAATACTCGGTTTTTGACACTTTGTACTCCATAAAAACTCCATAAAAACTCGGTTTTTCACACTTTGTACTCCATAAAAACTCGGTTTCTGACACTTTGTGCTCCATAAAAACTCGGTTTTTGACACTTTGCACTCCATAAAACTCGGTTTTTGACACTTTGTACTCCATAAAAACTCCATAGATACTCGGTTTTTGACACTTTGTACTCCATAAAAACTCCATAAAAACTCGGTTTTTCACACTTTGTACTCCATAAAAACTCGGTTTCTGACACTTTGTGCTCCATAAAAACTCGGTTTTTGACACTTTGTACTCCATAAAAACTCCATAGATACTCGGTTTTTGACACTTTGTACTCCATAAAAACTCCATAAAAACTCGGTTTTTCACACTTTGTACTCCATAAAAACTCGGTTTCTGACACTTTGTGCTCCATAAAAACTCGGTTTTTGACACGTTGCACTCCATAAAACTCGGTTTTTGACACTTTGTACTCCATAAAAACTCCATAAATACTCGGTTTTTGACACTTTGTACTCCATAAAAACTCCATAAAAACTCGGTTTTTCACACTTTGTACTCCATAAAAACTCGGTTTCTGACACTTTGTGTTCCATAAAAACTCGGTTTTTGACACTTTGCACTCCATAAAACTCGGTTTTTGACACTCTGTACTCCATAAAAACTCCATAGATACTCGGTTTTTGACACTTTGTACTCCATAAAAACTCCATAAGACTCGGTTTTTGACACTTTGCACTCTATAAAAACTCCATAAAAACTCGGTTTTTGACACGTTGCACTCCATAAAACTCGGTTTTTGACACTTTGTGCTCCATAAAAACTCGGTTTTTGACACTTTGCACTCCATAAAAACTCCATAAAAACTCGGTTTTTGACACGTTGCACTCCATAAAAACTCCATAAAAACTCGGTTTTTGACACTTTGTGCTCCATAAAAACTCGGTTTTTGACACTTTGTGCTCCATAAAAACTCGGTTTTTGACACTTTGTACTCCATAAAAACTCCATAAAAACTCGGTTTTTGACACTTTGTGCTCCATAAAAACTCGGTTTCTGACACTTTGTGCTCCATAAAAACTCGGTTTTTGACACTTTGTACTCCATAAAAACTCGGTTTCTGACACTTTGTGCTCCATAAAAACTCGGTTTTTGACACTTTGTACTCCATAAAAACTCGGTTTTTGACACTTTGCACTCCATAAAAGCTCCATAAAAACTCGGTTTTTGACACTTTGTGCTCCATAAAAACTCGGTTTCTGACACTTTGTGCTCCATAAAAACTCGGTTTTTGACACTTTGTACTCCATAAAAACTCCATAAAAACTCGGTTTTTCACACTTTGTACTCCATAAAAACTCGGTTTCTGACACTTTGTGCTCCATAAAAACTCGGTTTTTGACACTTTGCACTCCATAAAAACTCCATAAAAACTCGGTTTTTCACACTTTGTACTCCATAAAAACTCGGTTTCTGACACTTTGTGCTCCATAAAAACTCGGTTTTTGACACTTTGCACTCCATAAAACTCGGTTTTTGACACTTTGTACTCCATAAAAACTCCATAGATACTCGGTTTTTGACACTTTGTACTCCATAAAAACTCCATAAAAACTCGGTTTTTCACACTTTGTACTCCATAAAAACTCGGTTTCTGACACTTTGTGCTCCATAAAAACTCGGTTTTTGACACTTTGTACTCCATAAAAACTCCATAGATACTCGGTTTTTGACACTTTGTACTCCATAAAAACTCCATAAAAACTCGGTTTTTCACACTTTGTACTCCATAAAAACTCGGTTTCTGACACTTTGTGCTCCATAAAAACTCGGTTTTTGACACGTTGCACTCCATAAAACTCGGTTTTTGACACTTTGTACTCCATAAAAACTCCATAAATACTCGGTTTTTGACACTTTGTACTCCATAAAAACTCCATAAAAACTCGGTTTTTCACACTTTGTACTCCATAAAAACTCGGTTTCTGACACTTTGTGTTCCATAAAAACTCGGTTTTTGACACTTTGCACTCCATAAAACTCGGTTTTTGACACTCTGTACTCCATAAAAACTCCATAGATACTCGGTTTTTGACACTTTGTACTCCATAAAAACTCCATAAGACTCGGTTTTTGACACTTTGCACTCTATAAAAACTCCATAAAAACTCGGTTTTTGACACGTTGCACTCCATAAAACTCGGTTTTTGACACTTTGTGCTCCATAAAAACTCGGTTTTTGACACTTTGCACTCCATAAAAACTCCATAAAAACTCGGTTTTTGACACGTTGCACTCCATAAAACTCGGTTTTTGACACTTTGTACTCCATAAAAACTCCATAAAAACTCGGTTTTTGACACTTTGTGCTCCATAAAAACTCGGTTTCTGACACTTTGTGCTCCATAAAAACTCGGTTTTTGACACTTTGTACTCCATAAAAACTCGGTTTTTGACACTTTGCACTCCATAAAAGCTCCATAAAAACTCGGTTTTTGACACTTTGTGCTCCATAAAAACTCGGTTTCTGACACTTTGTGCTCCATAAAAACTCGGTTTTTGACACTTTGTACTCCATAAAAACTCGGTTTTTGACACTTTGCACTCCATAAAAGCTCCATAAAAACTCGGTTTTTGACACGTTGCACTCCATAAAACTCGGTTTTTGACACTTTGTACTCCATAAAAACTCCATAAAAACTCGGTTTTTGACACTTTGTGCTCCATAAAAACTCGGTTTCTGACACTTTGTGCTCCATAAAAACTCGGTTTTTGACACTTTGTACTCCATAAAAACTCCATAAAAACTCGGTTTTTCACACTTTGTACTCCATAAAAACTCGGTTTCTGACACTTTGTGCTCCATAAAAACTCGGTTTTTGACACTTTGCACTCCATAAAACTCGGTTTTTGACACTTTGTACTCCATAAAAACTCCATAGATACTCGGTTTTTGACACTTTGTACTCCATAAAAACTCCATAAAAACTCGGTTTTTCACACTTTGTACTCCATAAAAACTCGGTTTCTGACACTTTGTGCTCCATAAAAACTCGGTTTCTGACACTTTGTGCTCCATAAAAACTCGGTTTTTGACACTTTGTACTCCATAAAAACTCGGTTTTTGACACTTTGTACTCCATAAAAACTCCATAAAAACTCGGTTTTTCACACTTTGTACTCCATAAAAACTCGGTTTCTGACACTTTGTGCTCCATAAAAACTCGGTTTTTGACACTTTGTACTCCATAAAAACTCCATAGATACTCGGTTTTTGACACTTTGTACTCCATAAAAACTCCATAAAAACTCGGTTTTTCACACTTTGTACTCCATAAAAACTCGGTTTCTGACACTTTGTGCTCCATAAAAACTCGGTTTTTGACACGTTGCACTCCATAAAACTCGGTTTTTGACACTTTGTACTCCATAAAAACTCCATAAATACTCGGTTTTTGACACTTTGTACTCCATAAAAACTCCATAAAAACTCGGTTTTTCACACTTTGTACTCCATAAAAACTCGGTTTCTGACACTTTGTGTTCCATAAAAACTCGGTTTTTGACACTTTGCACTCCATAAAACTCGGTTTTTGACACTCTGTACTCCATAAAAACTCCATAGATACTCGGTTTTTGACACTTTGTACTCCATAAAAACTCCATAAGACTCGGTTTTTGACACTTTGCACTCTATAAAAACTCCATAAAAACTCGGTTTTTGACACGTTGCACTCCATAAAACTCGGTTTTTGACACTTTGTGCTCCATAAAAACTCGGTTTTTGACACTTTGCACTCCATAAAAACTCCATAAAAACTCGGTTTTTGACACGTTGCACTCCATAAAACTCGGTTTTTGACACTTTGCACTCCATAAAAACTCCATAAAAACTCGGTTTTTCACACTTTGTACTCCATAAAAACTCGGTTTCTGACACTTTGTGCTCCATAAAAACTCGGTTTTTGACACTTTGCACTCCATAAAAACTCCATAAAAACTCGGTTTTTGACACGTTGCACTCCATAAAACTCGGTTTTTGACACTTTGTACTCCATAAAAACTCCATAAAAACTCGGTTTTTCACACTTTGTACTCCATAAAAACTCGGTTTCTGACACTTTGTGCTCCATAAAAACTCGGTTTTTGACACGTTGCACTCCATAAAACTCGGTTTTTGACACTTTGTACTCCATAAAAACTCGGTTTCTGACACTTTGTGCTCCATAAAAACTCGGTTTTTGACACTTTGTACTCCATAAAAACTCGGTTTTTGACACTTTGCACTCCATAAAAGCTCCATAAAAACTCGGTTTTTGACACGTTGCACTCCATAAAACTCGGTTTTTGACACTTTGTACTCCATAAAAACTCCATAAATACTCGGTTTTTGACACTTTGTACTCCATAAAAACTCCATAAAAATTCGGTTTTTCACACTTTGTACTCCATAAAAACTCGGTTTCTGACACTTTGTGCTCCATAAAAACTCGGTTTTTGACACTTTGTACTCCATAAAAACTCCATAAAAACTCGGTTTTTGACACTTTGCACTCCATAAAAACTCCATAAAAACTCGGTTTTTGACACGTTGCACTCCATAAAACTCGGTTTTTGACACTTTGTGCTCCATAAAAACTCGGTTTCTGACACTTTGTGCTCCATAAAAACTCGGTTTTTGACACTTTGTACTCCATAAAAACTCGGTTTTTGACACTTTGCACTCCATAAAAGCTCCATAAAAACTCGGTTTTTGACACGTTGCACTCCATAAAACTCGGTTTTTGACACTTTGTACTCCATAAAAACTCCATAAATACTCGGTTTTTGACACTTTGTACTCCATAAAAACTCCATAAAAACTCGGTTTTTCACACTTTGTACTCCATAAAAACTCGGTTTCTGACACTTTGTGCTCCATAAAAACTCGGTTTTTGACACTTTGCACTCCATAAAACTCGGTTTTTGACACTTTGTACTCCATAAAAACTCCATAGATACTCGGTTTTTGACACTTTGTACTCCATAAAAACTCCATAAAAACTCGGTTTTTCACACTTTGTACTCCATAAAAACTCGGTTTTTGACACGTTGCACTCCATAAAACTCGGTTTTTGACACTTTGTACTCCATAAAAACTCCATAAATACTCGGTTTTTGACACTTTGTACTCCATAAAAACTCCATAAAAACTCGGTTTTTCACACTTTGTACTCCATAAAAACTCGGTTTCTGACACTTTGTGCTCCATAAAAACTCGGTTTTTGACACTTTGCACTCCATAAAACTCGGTTTTTGACACTTTGTACTCCATAAAAACTCCATAGATACTCGGTTTTTGACACTTTGTACTCCATAAAAACTCCATAAAAACTCGGTTTTTCACACTTTGTACTCCATAAAAACTCGGTTTCTGACACTTTGTGCTCCATAAAAACTCGGTTTTTGACACTTTGTACTCCATAAAAACTCCATAGATACTCGGTTTTTGACGCTTTGTACTCCATAAAAACTCCATAAAAACTCGGTTTTTCACACTTTGTACTCCATAAAAACTCGGTTTCTGACACTTTGTGCTCCATAAAAACTCGGTTTTTGACACGTTGCACTCCATAAAACTCGGTTTTTGACACTTTGTACTCCATAAAAACTCCATAAATACTCGGTTTTTGACACTTTGTACTCCATAAAAACTCCATAAAAACTCGGTTTTTCACACTTTGTACTCCATAAAAACTCGGTTTCTGACACTTTGTGCTCCATAAAAACTCGGTTTTTGACACTTTGCACTCCATAAAACTCGGTTTTTGACACTTTGTACTCCATAAAAACTCCATAAAAACTCGGTTTTTGACACTTTGCACTCCATAAAAACTCCATAAAAACTCGGTTTTTGACACGTTGCACTCCATAAAACTCGGTTTTTGACACTTTGTACTCCATAAAAACTCCATAGATACTCGGTTTTTGACACTTTGTACTCCATAAAAACTCCATAAAACTCGGTTTTTGACACTTTGTACTCCATAAAAACTCCATAAAAACTCGGTTTTTGACACTTTGTACTCCATAAAAACTCCATAAAAACTCGGTTTTTGACACGTTGCACTCCATAAAACTCGGTTTTTGACACGTTGCACTCCATAAAACTCGGTTTTTGACACTTTGTACTCCATAAAAACTCCATAAAACTCGGTTTTTGACACTTTGTGCTCCATAAAAACTCGGTTTTTGACACTTTGTGCTCCATAAAAACTCGGTTTTTGACACTTTGTGCTCCATAAAAACTCGGTTTTTGACACGTTGCACTCCATAAAAACGGTTTTTGACACTTATCCAGAGTGAGGTTTATGGCGTGCAAAGTGAGGTTCATGGCGTGCAGTGAGGTTTATGGCGTGCAAAGTGAGGTTGGGGACATCCAGAGTGAGGTTTATGGCGTGCAAAGTGAGGTGGGGGACATCCAGAGTGAGGTTTATGGCGTGCAAAGTGAGGTTTATGGCGTGCAAAGTGAGGTTTATGGCGTGCAAAGTGAGGTTTATGGCGTGCAAAGTGAGGTTCATGACATCAAGAGTGAGGTTTATGGCGTGCAAAGTGAGGTTCATGACATCCAGAGTGAGGTTCATGATATCCAGAGTGAGGTTTATGGCGTGCAAAGTGAGGTTCATGACATCCAGAGTGAGGTTTACGGCGTGCAAACTGAGGTTCATGACATCAAGAGTGAGGTTTATGGCGTGCAAAGTGAGGTTCATGACATCCAGAGTGAGGTTCATGATATCCAGAGTGAGGTTTATGGCGTGCAAAGTGAGGTTCATGACATCCAGAGTGAGGTTTATGGCGTGCAAAGTGAGGTTCATGACATCCAGAGTGAGGTTTATGGCGTGCAAAATGAGGTTTATGGCGTGCAAAGTGAGGTTCATGATATCCAGAGTGAGGTTTATGACGTGCAAACTGAGGTTCATGACATCAAGAGTGAGGTTTATGGCGTGCAAAGTGAGGTTCATGACATCCAGAGTGAGGTTCATGATATCCAGAGTGAGGTTTATGGCGTGCAAAGTGAGGTTCATGACATCCAGAGTGAGGTTTATGGCGTGCAAAGTGAGGTTCATGACATCCAGAGTGAGGTTTATGGCGTGCAAAATGAGGTTTATGGCGTGCAAAGTGAGGTTTATGGCGTGCAGTGAGGTTTATGGCGTGCAAAGTGAGGTTGGGGACATCCAGAGTGAGGTTTATGGCGTGCAAAGTGAGGTTGGGGACATCCAGAGTGAGGTTTATGGCGTGCAAAGTGAGGTTCATGACATCCAGAGTGAGGTTTATGGCATGCAAAGTGAGGTTCATGACATCCAGAGTGAGGTTTATGGCGTGCAAAGTGAGGTTGGGGACATCCAGAGTGAGGTTTATGGCGTGCAAAGTGAGGTTTATGGCGTGCAAAGTGAGGTTTATGGCGTGCAAAGTGAGGTTTATGGCGTGCAAAGTGAGGTTTATGGCGTGCAAAGTGAGGTTTATGGCGTGCAAAGTGAGGTTTATGGCGTGCAAAGTGAGGTTGGGGACATCCAGAGTGAGGTTTATGGCGTGCAAAGTGAGGTTTATGGCGTGCAAAGTGAGGTTTATGGCGTGCAAAGTGAGGTTCATGACATCCAGAGTGAGGTTTATGGCGTGCAAAGTGAGGTTGGGGACATCCAGAGTGAGGTTTATGGCGTGCAAAGTGAGGTTGGGGACATCCAGAGTGAGGTTTATGGCGTGCAAAGTGAGGTTCATGACATCCAGAGTGAGGTTTATGGCGTGCAAAGTGAGGTTCATGACATCCAGAGTGAGGTTTATGGCGTGCAAAATGAGGTTTATGGCGTGCAAAGTGAGGTTTATGGCGTGCAGTGAGGTTTATGGCGTGCAAAGTGAGGTTGGGGACATCCAGAGTGAGGTTTATGGCGTGCAAAGTGAGGTTGGGGACATCCAGAGTAAGGTTTATGGCGTGCAAAGTGAGGTTCATGACATCCAGAGTGAGGTTTATGGCGTGCAAAGTGAGGTTCATGACATCCAGAGTGAGGTTTATGGCGTGCAAAGTGAGGTTGGGGACATCCAGAGTGAGGTTTATGGCGTGCAAAGTGTGGTTGCGGACATCCAGAGTGAGGTTTATGGCGTGCAAAGTGAGGTTTATGGCGTGCAAAGTGAGGTTTATGGCGTGCAAAGTGAGGTTTATGGCGTGCAAAGTGAGGTTTATGGCGTGCAAAGTGAGGTTGGGGACATCCAGAGTGAGGTTTATGGCGTGCAAAGTGAGGTTTATGGCGTGCAAAGTGAGGTTTATGGCGTGCAAAGTGAGGTTCATGACATCCAGAGTGAGGTTTATGGCGTGCAAAGTGAGGTTGGGGACATCCAGAGTGAGGTTTATGGCGTGCAAAGTGTGGTTGCGGACATCCAGAGTGAGGTTTATGGCGTGCAAAGTGAGGTTTATGGCGTGCAAAGTGAGGTTTATGGCGTGCAAAGTGAGGTTTATGGCGTGCAAAGTGAGGTTTATGGCGTGCAAAGTGAGCTTGGGGACATCCAGA
Source organism: Oscheius sp. DF5033 (assembly GCA_964036215.1). Taxonomy (NCBI): domain Eukaryota; kingdom Metazoa; phylum Nematoda; class Chromadorea; order Rhabditida; family Rhabditidae; genus Oscheius; species Oscheius sp. DF5033. The sequence goes on along the minus strand of CAXIWN010000002.1, from coordinate 4,004,568 downwards.
GTGAGGTTTATGGCGTGCAAAGTGAGGTTTATGGCGTGCAAAGTGAGGTTGGGGACATCCAGAGTGAGGTTTATGGCGTGCAAAGTGAGGTTCATGACATCCAGAGTGAGGTTTATGGCGTGCAAAGTGTGGTTGCGGACATCCAGAGTGAGGTTTATGGCGTGCAAAGTGAGGTTTACGGCGTGCAAAGTGAGGTTTATGGCGTGCAAAGTGAGGTTTATGGCGTGCAAAGTGAGCTTGGGGACATCCAGAGTGAGGTTTATGGCGTGCAAAGTGAGGTTCATGACATCCAGAGTGAGGTTTATGGCGTGCAAAGTGAGGTTGGGGACATCCAGAGTGAGGTTTATGGCGTGCAAAGTGAGCTTGGGGACATCCAGAGTGAGGTTTATGGCGTGCAAAGTGAGGTTCATGACATCCAGAGTGGAGTTTATGGCGTGCAAAGTGAGGTTTATGGCGTGCAAAGTGAGGTTTATGGCGTGCAAAGTGAGGTTCATGACATCCAGAGTGAGGTTTATGGCGTGCAAAGTGAGGTTGGGGACATCCAGAGTGAGGTTTATGGCGTGCAAAGTGAGGTTTATGGCGTGCAAAGTGAGGTTTATGGCGTGCAAAGTGAGGTTCATGGCGTGCAAAGTGAGGTTTATGGCGTGCAAAGTGAGGTTCATGACATCCAGAGTGAGGTTTACGGCGTGCAAAGTGAGGTTGCGGACATCCAGAGTGAGGTTTATGGCGTGCAAAGTGAGGTTCATGACATCCAGAGTGAGGTTTATGGCGTGCAAAGTGAGGTTCATGACATCCAGAGTGAGGTTTATGGCGTGCAAAGTGAGGTTCATGACATCCAGAGTGAGGTTTTTATGGCACTTTGTGCTCCATAAAAACTCGGTTTTTGACACCTTGTGCTCCATAAAAACTCGGTTTTTGACACTTTGTGCTCCATAAAAACTCGGTTTTTGACACTTTGCACTCCATAAAAACTCGGTTTTTGACACTTTGTGCTCCATTAAAACTCGGTTTTTGACACTTTGCACTCCATAAAAACTCGGTTTTTGACACTTTGTGCTCCATTAAAACTCGGTTTTTGACACTTTGCACTCCATAAAAACTCGGTTTTTGACACTTTGTGCTCCATAAAAACTCGGTTTTTGATACTTTGTGCTCCATAAAAACTCGGTTTTTGACACTTTGCACTCCATAAAAACTCGGTTTTTGACACTTTGTACTCCATAAAAACTCGGTTTTTGACACTTTGCACTCCATAAAAACTCGGTTTTTGACACTTTGCACTCCATAAAAACTCGGTTTTTGACACTTTGTACTCCATAAAAACTCGGTTTTTGACACTTTGCACTCCATAAAAACTCGGTTTTTGACACTTTGCACTCCATAAAAACTCGGTTTTTGACACTTTGTGCTCCATAAAAACTCGGTTTTTGACACTTTGTGCTCCATAAAAACTCGGTTTTTGACACTTTGCACTCCATAAAAACTCGGTTTTTGACACTTTGCACTCCATAAAAACTCGGTTTTTGACACTTTGTGCTCCATAAAAACTCGGTTTTTGACACTTTGTGCTCCATAAAAACTCGGTTTTTGACACTTTGCACTCCATAAAAACTCGGTTTTTGACACTTTGCACTCCATAAAAACTCGGTTTTTGACACTTTGTACTCCATAAAAACTCGGTTTTTGACACTTTGCACTCCATAAAAACTCGGTTTTTGACACTTTGCACTCCATAAAAACTCGGTTTTTGACACTTTGCACTCCATAAATACTCGGTTTTTGACACTTTGTACTCCATAAAAACTCCATAAAAACTCGGTTTTTGACACTTTGCACTCCATAAAAACTCCATAAAAACTCGGTTTTTGACACTTTGTGCTCCATAAAAACTCGGTTTTTGACACTTTGTGCTCCATAAAAACTCGGTTTTTGACACTTTGTACTCCATAAAAACTCGGTTTTTGACACTTTGTGCTCCATAAAAACTCGGTTTTTGACACTTTGTGCTCCATAAAAACTCGGTTTTTGACACTTTGCACTCCATAAAAACTCCATAAAAACTCGGTTTTTGACACGTTGCACTCCATAAAACTCGGTTTTTGACACTTTGTACTCCATAAAAACTCCATAAACACTCGGTTTTTGACACTTTGTACTCCATAAAAACTCCATAAAACTCGGTTTTTGACACTTTGCACTCCATAAAAACTCGGTTTTTGACACTTTGTACTCCATAAAAACTCGGTTTTTGACACTTTGCACTCCATTAAAACTCGGTTTTTGACACTTTGTGCTCCATAAAAACTCGGTTTTTGACACTTTGTGCTCCATAAAAACTCGGTTTTTGACACTTTGCACTCCATAAAAACTCCATAAAAACTCGGTTTTTGACACTTTGTGCTCCATAAAAACTCGGTTTTTGACACTTTGTGCTCCATAAAAACTCGGTTTTTGACACTTTGTGCTCCATAAAAACTCGGTTTTTGACACTTTGCACTCCATAAAAACTCCATAAAAACTCGGTTTTTGACACGTTGCACTCCATAAAACTCGGTTTTTGACACTTTGTACTCCATAAAAACTCCATAAAAACTCGGTTTTTGACACTTTGCACTCCATAAAAACTCCATAAAAACTCGGTTTTTGACACTTCGTGCTCCATAAAAACTCGGTTTTTGACACTTTGTGCTCCATAAAAACTCGGTTTTTGGCACTTTGTACTCCATAAAAACTCGGTTTTTGACACTTTGTGCTCCATAAAAACTCGGTTTTTGACACTTTGTGCTCCATAAAAACTCGGTTTTTGACACTTTGCACTCCATAAAAACTCCATAAAAACTCGGTTTTTGACACGTTGCACTCCATAAAACTCGGTTTTTGACACTTTGTACTCCATAAAAACTCCATAAACACTCGGTTTTTGACACTTTGTACTCCATAAAAACTCCATAAAACTCGGTTTTTGACACTTTGTACTCCATAAAAACTCCATAAAAACTCGGTTTTTGACACTTTGTACTCCATAAAAACTCGGTTTTTGACACTTTGTGCTCCATAAAAACTCCATAAATACTCGGTTTTTGACACTTTGTACTCCATAAAAACTCCATAAAACTCGGTTTTTGACACTTTGTACTCCATAAAAACTCCATAAATACTCGGGTTTTGACACTTTGTACTCCATAAAAACTCCATAAAACTCGGTTTTTGACACTTTGTACTCCATAAAAACTCCATAAATACTCGGTTTTTGACACTTTGTACTCCATAAAAACTCCATAAAACTCGGTTTTTGACACTTTGTACTCCATAAAAACTCCATAAAACTCGGTTTTTGACACTTTGTACTCCATAAAAACTCCATAAATACTCGGTTTTTGACACTTTGTACTCCATAAAAACTCCATAAAACTCGGTTTTTGACACTTTGTACTCCATAAAAACTCCATAAATACTCGGTTTTTGACACTTTGTACTCCATAAAAACTCCATAAAACTCGGTTTTTGACACTTTGTACTCCATAAAAACTCCATAAAAACTCGGTTTTTGACACTTTGTGCTCCATAAAAACTCGGTTTTTGACACTTTGTACTCCATAAAAACTCGGTTTTTGACACTTTGTGCTCCATAAAAACTCGGTTTTTGACACGTTGCACTCCATAAAACTCGGTTTTTGACACTTTGTACTCCATAAAAACTCCATAAATACTCGGTTTTTGACACTTTGTACTCCATAAAAACTCCATAAATACTCGGTTTTTGACACTTTGTGCTCCATAAAAACTCCATAAAACTCGGTTTTTGACACTTTGTACTCCATAAAAACTCCATAAAAACTCGGTTTTTGACACTTTGTACTCCATAAAAACTCGGTTTTTGACACTTTGTGCTCCATAAAAACTCGGTTTTTGACACTTTGTGCTCCATAAAAACTCGGTTTTTGACACTTTGCACTCCATAAAAACTCCATAAAAACTCGGTTTTTGACACGTTGCACTCCATAAAACTCGGTTTTTGACACTTTGTACTCCATAAAAACTCCATAAAACTCGGTTTTTGACACTTTGTGCTCCATAAAAACTCGGTTTTTGACACTTTGTGCTCCATAAAAACTCGGTTTTTGACACGTTGCACTCCATAAAACTCGGTTTTTGACACTTTGCACTCCATAAAAACTCCATAAAAACGGTTTTTGACACTTATCCAGAGTGAGGTTTATGGCGTGCAAAGTGAGGTTCATGACATCCAGAGTGAGGTTCATGATATCCAGAGTGAGGTTTATGGCGTGCAAAGTGAGGTTGGGGACATCCAGAGTGAGGTTTATGGCGTGCAAAGTGAGGTTCATGACATCCAGAGTGAGGTTTATGGCGTGCAAAGTGAGGTTCATGACATCCAGAGTGAGGTTTATGGCGTGCAAAGTGAGGTTTATGGCGTGCAGTGAGGTTTATGGCGTGCAAAGTGAGGTTGGGGACATCCAGAGTGAGGTTTATGGCGTGCAAAGTGAGGTTGGGGACATCCAGAGTGAGGTTTATGGCGTGCAAAGTGAGGTTCATGACATCCAGAGTGAGGTTTATGGCGTGCAAAGTGAGGTTCATGACATCCAGAGTGAGGTTTATGGCGTGCAAAGTGAGGTTTATGGCGTGCAAAGTGAGGTTTATGGCGTGCAAAGTGAGGTTTATGGCGTGCAAAGTGAGGTTTATGGCGTGCAAAGTGAGGTTTATGGCGTGCAAAGTGAGGTTTATGGCGTGCAAAGTGAGGTTCATGACATCCAGAGTGAGGTTTATGGCGTGCAAAGTGAGGTTTATGGCGTGCAAAGTGAGGTTCATGACATCCAGAGTGAGGTTTATGGCGTGCAAAGTGAGGTTTATGGCGTGCAAAGTGAGGTTTATGGCGTGCAAAGTGAGGTTGGGGACATCCAGAGTGAGGTTTATGGCGTGCAAAGTGAGGTTTATGGCGTGCAAAGTGAGGTTTATGGCGTGCAAAGTGAGCTTGGGGACATCCAGAGTGAGGTTTATGGCGTGCAAAGTGAGGTTCATGACATCCAGAGTGAGGTTTATGGCGTGCAAAGGGAGGTTTATGGCGTGCAAAGTGAGGTTCATGACATCCAGAGTGAGGTTTATGGCGTGCAAAGTGAGGTTGGGGACATCCAGAGTGAGGTTTATGGCGTGCAAAGTGAGGTTCATGACATCCAGAGTGAGGTTTTTATGGCACTTTGTGCTCCATAAAAACTCGGTTTTTGACACTTTGTACTCCATAAAAACTCGGTTTTTGACACTTTGCACTCCATAAAAACTCCATAAAAACTCGGTTTTGGACACTTTGTGCTCCATAAAAACTCGGTTTTTGACACTTTGTACTCCATAAAAACTCGGTTTTTGACACTTTGTGCTCCATAAAAACTCGGTTTTTGACACTTTGTGCTCCATAAAAACTCGGTTTTTGACACTTTGTACTCCATAAAAACTCCATAAAAACTCGGTTTTTGACACTTATCCAGAGTGAGGTTTATGGCGTGCAAAGTGAGGTTCATGACATCCAGAGTGAGGTTTATGGCGTGCAAAGTGAGGTTGGGGATATCCAGAGTGAGGTTTATGGCGTGCAAAGTGAGGTTCATGACATCCAGAGTGAGGTTTATGGCGTGCAAAGTGAGGTTTATGGCGTGCAAAGTGAGGTTTATGGCGTGCAAAGTGAGGTTTATGGCGTGCAAAGTGAGGTTGGGGACATCCAGAGTGAGGTTTATGGCGTGCAAAGTGAGGTTTATGGCGTGCAAAGTGAGCTTGGGGACATCCAGAGTGAGGTTTATGGCGTGCAAAGTGAGGTTCATGACATCCAGAGTGAGGTTTATGGCGTGCAAAGTGAGGTTGGGGACATCCAGAGTGAGGTTTATGGCGTGCAAAGTGAGGTTTATGGCGTGCAAAGTGAGGTTTATGGCGTGCAAAGTGAGGTTTATGGCGTGCAAAGTGAGGTTCATGACATCCAGAGTGAGGTTTATGGCGTGCAAAGTGAGGTTTATGGCGTGCAAAGTGAGGTTTATGGCGTGCAAAGTGAGCTTGGGGACATCCAGAGTGAGGTTTATGGCGTGCAAAGTGAGGTTCATGACATCCAGAGTGAGGTTTATGGCGTGCAAAGTGAGGTTGGGGACATCCAGAGTGAGGTTTATGGCGTGCAAAGTGAGGTTTATGGCGTGCAAAGTGAGGTTCATGACATCCAGAGTGAGGTTTTTATGGCACTTTGTGCTCCATAAAAACTCGGTTTTGGACACTTTGTGCTCCATAAAAACTCGGTTTTTGACACTTTGTACTCCATAAAAACTCGGTTTTTGACGCTTTGTGCTCCATAAAAACTCGGTTTTTGACACTTTGTGCTCCATAAAAACTCGGTTTTTGACACTTTGTGCTCCATAAAAACTCGGTTTTTGACACTTTGTACTCCATAAAAACTCCATAAAAACTCGGTTTTTGACACTTATCCAGAGTGAGGTTTATGGCGTGCAAAGTGAGGTTGGGGATATCCAGAGTGAGGTTTATGGCGTGCAAAGTGAGGTTTATGGCGTGCAAAGTGAGGTTTATGGCGTGCAAAGTGAGGTTTATGGCGTGCAAAGTGAGCTTGGGGACATCCAGAGTGAGGTTTATGGCGTGCAAAGTGAGGTTTATGGCGTGCAAAGTGAGGTTTATGGCGTGCAAAGTGAGGTTTATGGCGTGCAAAGTGAGGTTTATGGCGTGCAAAGTGAGGTTCATGACATCCAGAGTGAGGTTTATGGCGTGCAAAGTGAGGTTCATGACATCCAGAGTGAGGTTTATGGCGTGCAAAGTGAGGTTCATGACATCCAGAGTGAGGTTTATGGCGTGCAAAGTGAGGTTGGGGACATCCAGAATGAGGTTTATGGCGTGCAAAGTGAGGTTCATGACATCCAGAGTGAGGTTTATGGCGTGCAAAGTGAGGTTGGGGACATCCAGAGTGAGGTTTATGGCGTGCAAAGGCTGTCCTCCCTAAAAAGTGGTGTCCACCGGAAAAAGTGGTGTCCACCGTAAAAAGTGGTGTCCTCCCTAAAAAGTGGTGTCCACCGGAAAAAGCGGTGTCCTCCCTAAAAAGTGGTGTCCACCGGAAAAAGTGGTGTCCTCCCTAAAAAGTGGTGTCCACCGGAAAAAGTGGTGTCCTCCCTAAAAAGTGGTGTCCACCGGAAAAAGTGGTGTCCACCGTAAAAAGTGGTGTCCTCCCTAAAAAGTGGTGTCCACCGTAAAAAGTGGTGTCCTCCCTAAAAAGTGGTGTCCTCCCTAAAAAGTGGTGTCCTCCCTAAAAAGTGGTGTCCACCGGAAAAAGTGGTGTCCTCCCTAAAAAGTGGTGTCCACCGGAAAAAGTGGTGTCCTCCCTAAAAAGTGGTGTCCACCGGAAAAAGTGGTGTCCTCCCTAAAAAGTGGTGTCCACCGGAAAAAGTGGTGTCCTCCCTAAAAAGTGGTGTCCACCGGAAAAAGTGGTGTCCTCCCTAAAAAGTGGTGTCCTCCCTAAAAAGTGGTGTCCACCGTAAAAAGTGGTGTCCACCGGAAAAAGTGGTGTCCTCCCTAAAAAGTGGTGTCCACCGGAAAAAGTGGTGTCCACCGTAAAAAGTGGTGTCCACCGTAAAAAGTGGTGTCCACCGGAAAAAGTGGTGTCCTCCCTAAAAAGTGGTGTCCTCCCTAAAAAGTGGTGTCCTCCCTAAAAAGTGGTGTCCACCGTAAAAAGTGGTGTCCACCGGAAAAAGTGGTGTCCTCCCTAAAAAGTGGTGTCCACCGGAAAAAGTGGTGTCCACCGTAAAAAGTGGTGTCCTCCCTAAAAAGTGGTGTCCACCGGAAAAAGCGGTGTCCTCCCTAAAAAGTGGTGTCCACCGGAAAAAGTGGTGTCCTCCCTAAAAAGTGGTGTCCACCGGAAAAAGTGGTGTCCTCCCTAAAAAGTGGTGTCCTCCCTAAAAAGTGGTGTCCACCGTAAAAAGTGGTGTCCACCGGAAAAAGTGGTGTCCTCCCTAAAAAGTGGTGTCCACCGGAAAAAGTGGTGCCCACCGTAAAAAGTGGTGTCCACCGGAAAAAGTGGTGTCCTCCCTAAAAAGTGGTGTCCTCCCTAAAAAGTGGTGTCCACCGTAAAAAGTGGTGTCCACCGGAAAAAGTGGTTTCCACTGTAAAAAGTGGTGTCCTCCCTAAAAAGTGGTGTCCTCCGTAAAAAGTGGTGTCCACCGTAAAAAGTGGTGTCCTCCGTAAAAAGTGGTGTCCACTTTAAAAAGTGGTTTCCACTGTAAAAAGTGGTGTCCTCCCTAAAAAGTGATGTCCACCGTAAAAAGTGCTGTCCTCCCTAAAAAGTGGTGTCCACCGTAAAAAGTGGTGTCCTCCCTAAAAAGTGGTGTCGGGTAAAGATTAGAATCGCCCCCCACACGAAGGAAATCTTGCCCCCCACGGGAAAGTCGGCACAGCCCCCCACCCATAGAAGGGTGTCCACCGTAAAAAGTGGTGTCCACCGGAAAAAGTGGTGTCCACCGTAAAAAGTGGTGTCCACCGTAAAAAGTGGTGTCCTCCGTAAAAAGTGGTGTCCACTTTAAAAAGTGGTTTCCACTGTAAAAAGTGGTGTCCTCCCTAAAAAGTGATGTCCACCGTAAAAAGTGGTGTCCTCCCTAAAAAGTGGTGTCCACCGGAAAAAGTGGTGTCCTCCCTAAAAAGTGGTGTCCTCCCTAAAAAGTGGTGTCCACCGTAAAAAGTGGTGTCCACCGGAAAAAGTGGTGTCCTCCCTAAAAAGTGGTGTCCACCGGAAAAAGTGGTGCCCACCGTAAAAAGTGGTGTCCACCGGAAAAAGTGGTGTCCTCCCTAAAAAGTGGTGTCCTCCCTAAAAAGTGGTGTCCACCGTAAAAAGTGGTGTCCACCGGAAAAAGTGGTTTCCACTGTAAAAAGTGGTGTCCTCCCTAAAAAGTGGTGTCCTCCGTAAAAAGTGGTGTCCACCGTAAAAAGTGGTGTCCTCCGCAAAAAGTGGTGTCCACTTTAAAAAGTGGTTTCCACTGTAAAAAGTGGTGTCCTCCCTAAAAAGTGATGTCCACCGTAAAAAGTGCTGTCCTCCCTAAAAAGTGGTGTCCACCGTAAAAAGTGGTGTCCTCCCTAAAAAGTGGTGTCCTCCCTAAAAAGTGGTGTCCACCGTAAAAAGTGGTGTCCACCGGAAAAAGTGGTTTCCACTGTAAAAAGTGGTGTCCTCCCTAAAAAGTGGTGTCCTCCGTAAAAAGTGGTGTCCACCGTAAAAAGTGGTGTCCACCGGAAAAAGTGGTGTCCTCCCTAAAAAGTGGTGTCCACCGTAAAAAGCGGTGTCATCCCTAAAAAGTGGTGTCCCCCGTAAAAAGTGGTGTCCACCGTAAAAAGTGGTGTCCACCGCAATAAGTGGTGTCAACCGTAAAAAGTGGTGTCCTCCCTAAAAAGTGGTGTCCACCGGAAAAAGTGGTGTCCACCGTAAAAAGTGGTGTCCACCCTAAAAAGTGGTGTCCACCGGAAAAAGTGGTGTCCTCCCTAAAAAGTGATGTCCACCGTAAAAAGTGCTGTCCACCGTAAAAAGTGGTGTCCACCGGAAAAAGTGGTTTCCACTGTAAAATGTGGTGTCCTCCCTAAAAAGTGGTGTCCTCCGTAAAAAGTGGTGTCCACCGTAAAAAGTGGTGCCCACCGTAAAAAGTGGTGTCCACCGGAAAAAGTGGTGTCCTCCCTAAAAAGTGGTGTCCTCCCTAAAAAGTGATGTCCACCGTAAAAAGTGCTGTCCACCGTAAAAAGTGGTGTCCACCGTAAAAAGTGGTGTCCACCGGAAAAAGTGGTTTCCACTGTAAAAAGTGGTGTCCTCCCTAAAAAGTGGTGTCCTCCGTAAAAAGTGGTGTCCACCGTAAAAAGTGGTGTCCTCCGTAAAAAGTGGTGTCCACTTTAAAAAGTGGTTTCCACTGTAAAAAGTGGTGTCCTCCCTAAAAAGTGATGTCCACCGTAAAAAGTGCTGTCCTCCCTAAAAAGTGGTGTCCACCGTAAAAAGTGGTGTCCTCCCTAAAAAGTGGTGTCGGGTAAAGATTAGAATCGCCCCCCACACGAAGGAAATCTTGCCCCCCACGGGAAAGTCGGCACAGCCCCCCACCCATAGAAGGGTGTCCTCCCTAAAAAGTGGTGTCCACCGGAAAAAGTGGTGTCCACCGTAAAAAGTGGTGTCCTCCCTAAAAAGTGGTGTCCACCGTAAAAAGAGGTGTCCACCGGAAAAAGTGGTGTCCACCGGAAAAAGTGGTGTCCTCCGTAAAAAGTGGTGTCCTCCGTAAAAAGTGGTGTCCTCCGTAAAAAGTGGTGCCCACCGTAAAAAGTGGTGTCCACCGTAAAAAGAGGTGTCCACCGGAAAAAGTGGTGTCCACCGGAAAAAGTGGTGTCCTCCGTAAAAAGTGGTGTCCACCGGAAAAAGCGGTGTCATCCCTAAAAAGTGGTGTCCACCGTAAAAAGTGCTGTCCACCGTAAAAAGTGGTGTCCACCGGAAAAAGTGGTTTCCACTGTAAAATGTGGTGTCCTCCCTAAAAAGTGGTGTCCTCCGTAAAAAGTGGTGTCCACCGGAAAAAGTGGTTTCCACTGTAAAATGTGGTGTCCACCGTAAAAAGTGGTGTCCACCGGAAAAAGTGGTGTCCTCCCTAAAAAGTGGTGTCCACCGGAAAAAGTGGTGTCCTCCCTAAAAAGTGGTGTCCACCGGAAAAAGTGGTGTCCACCGTAAAAAGTGGTGTCCTCCCTAAAAAGTGGTGTCCACCGTAAAAAGTGGTGTCCACCGTAAAAAGTGGTGTCCTCCCTAAAAAGTGGTGTCCACCGTAAAAAGTGGTGTCCACCGGAAAAAGTGGTGTCCACCGTAAAAAGTGGTGTTCACCCTAAAAAGTGGTGTCCACCGGAAAAAGTGGTGTCCTCCCTAAAAAGTGATGTCCACCGTAAAAAGTGCTGTCCACCGTAAAAAGTGGTGTCCACCGGAAAAAGTGGTGTCCTCCCTAAAAAGTGGTGTCCTCCCTAAAAAGTGATGTCCACCGTAAAAAGTGCTGTCCACCGTAAAAAGTGGTGTCCACCGGAAAAAGTGGTTTCCACTGTAAAATGTGGTGTCCTCCCTAAAAAGTGGTGTCCTCCGTAAAAAGTGGTGTCCACCGTAAAAAGTGGTGTCCACCGGAAAAAGTGGTGTCCTCCCTAAAAAGTGGTGTCCACCGGAAAAAGTGGTGTCCACCGGAAAAAGTGGTGTCCTCCCTAAAAAGTGGTGTCCTCCCTAAAAAGTGGTGTCCTCCCTAAAAAGTGGTGTCCACCGTAAAAAGTGGTGTCCACCGGAAAAAGTGGTGTCCTCCCTAAAAAGTGGTGTCCACCGGAAAAAGTGGTGTCCACCGTAAAAAGTGGTGTCCTCCCTAAAAAGTGGTGTCCACCGGAAAAAGCGGTGTCCTCCCTAAAAAGTGGTGTCCACCGGAAAAAGTGGTGTCCTCCCTAAAAAGTGGTGTCCACCGGAAAAAGTGGTGTCCTCCCTAAAAAGTGGTGTCCTCCCTAAAAAGTGGTGTCCACCGTAAAAAGTGGTGTCCACCGGAAAAAGTGGTGTCCTCCCTAAAAAGTGGTGTCCACCGGAAAAAGTGGTGCCCACCGTAAAAAGTGGTGTCCACCGGAAAAAGTGGTGTCCTCCCTAAAAAGTGGTGTCCTCCCTAAAAAGTGGTGTCCACCGTAAAAAGTGGTGTCCACCGGAAAAAGTGGTTTCCACTGTAAAAAGTGGTGTCCTCCCTAAAAAGTGGTGTCCTCCGTAAAAAGTGGTGTCCACCGTAAAAAGTGGTGTCCTCCGTAAAAAGTGGTGTCCACTTTAAAAAGTGGTTTCCACTGTAAAAAGTGGTGTCCTCCCTAAAAAGTGATGTCCACCGTAAAAAGTGCTGTCCTCCCTAAAAAGTGGTGTCCACCGTAAAAAGTGGTGTCCTCCCTAAAAAGTGGTGTCGGGTAAAGATTAGAATCGCCCCCCACACGAAGGAAATCTTGCCCCCCACGGGAAAGTCGGCACAGCCCCCCACCCATAGAAGGGTGTCCACCGTAAAAAGTGGTGTCCACCGGAAAAAGTGGTGTCCACCGTAAAAAGTGGTGTCCACCGTAAAAAGTGGTGTCCTCCGTAAAAAGTGGTGTCCACTTTAAAAAGTGGTTTCCACTGTAAAAAGTGGTGTCCTCCCTAAAAAGTGATGTCCACCGTAAAAAGTGGTGTCCTCCCTAAAAAGTGGTGTCCACCGGAAAAAGTGGTGTCCTCCCTAAAAAGTGGTGTCCTCCCTAAAAAGTGGTGTCCACCGTAAAAAGTGGTGTCCACCGGAAAAAGTGGTGTCCTCCCTAAAAAGTGGTGTCCACCGGAAAAAGTGGTGCCCACCGTAAAAAGTGGTGTCCACCGGAAAAAGTGGTGTCCTCCCTAAAAAGTGGTGTCCTCCCTAAAAAGTGGTGTCCACCGTAAAAAGTGGTGTCCACCGGAAAAAGTGGTTTCCACTGTAAAAAGTGGTGTCCTCCCTAAAAAGTGGTGTCCTCCGTAAAAAGTGGTGTCCACCGTAAAAAGTGGTGTCCTCCGCAAAAAGTGGTGTCCACTTTAAAAAGTGGTTTCCACTGTAAAAAGTGGTGTCCTCCCTAAAAAGTGATGTCCACCGTAAAAAGTGCTGTCCTCCCTAAAAAGTGGTGTCCACCGTAAAAAGTGGTGTCCTCCCTAAAAAGTGGTGTCCTCCCTAAAAAGTGGTGTCCACCGTAAAAAGTGGTGTCCACCGGAAAAAGTGGTTTCCACTGTAAAAAGTGGTGTCCTCCCTAAAAAGTGGTGTCCTCCGTAAAAAGTGGTGTCCACCGTAAAAAGTGGTGTCCACCGGAAAAAGTGGTGTCCTCCCTAAAAAGTGGTGTCCACCGTAAAAAGCGGTGTCATCCCTAAAAAGTGGTGTCCCCCGTAAAAAGTGGTGTCCACCGTAAAAAGTGGTGTCCACCGCAATAAGTGGTGTCAACCGTAAAAAGTGGTGTCCTCCCTAAAAAGTGGTGTCCACCGGAAAAAGTGGTGTCCACCGTAAAAAGTGGTGTCCACCCTAAAAAGTGGTGTCCACCGGAAAAAGTGGTGTCCTCCCTAAAAAGTGATGTCCACCGTAAAAAGTGCTGTCCACCGTAAAAAGTGGTGTCCACCGGAAAAAGTGGTTTCCACTGTAAAATGTGGTGTCCTCCCTAAAAAGTGGTGTCCTCCGTAAAAAGTGGTGTCCACCGTAAAAAGTGGTGCCCACCGTAAAAAGTGGTGTCCACCGGAAAAAGTGGTGTCCTCCCTAAAAAGTGGTGTCCTCCCTAAAAAGTGATGTCCACCGTAAAAAGTGCTGTCCACCGTAAAAAGTGGTGTCCACCGTAAAAAGTGGTGTCCACCGGAAAAAGTGGTTTCCACTGTAAAAAGTGGTGTCCTCCCTAAAAAGTGGTGTCCTCCGTAAAAAGTGGTGTCCACCGTAAAAAGTGGTGTCCTCCGTAAAAAGTGGTGTCCACTTTAAAAAGTGGTTTCCACTGTAAAAAGTGGTGTCCTCCCTAAAAAGTGATGTCCACCGTAAAAAGTGCTGTCCTCCCTAAAAAGTGGTGTCCACCGTAAAAAGTGGTGTCCTCCCTAAAAAGTGGTGTCGGGTAAAGATTAGAATCGCCCCCCACACGAAGGAAATCTTGCCCCCCACGGGAAAGTCGGCACAGCCCCCCACCCATAGAAGGGTGTCCTCCCTAAAAAGTGGTGTCCACCGGAAAAAGTGGTGTCCACCGTAAAAAGTGGTGTCCTCCCTAAAAAGTGGTGTCCACCGTAAAAAGAGGTGTCCACCGGAAAAAGTGGTGTCCACCGGAAAAAGTGGTGTCCTCCGTAAAAAGTGGTGTCCTCCGTAAAAAGTGGTGTCCTCCGTAAAAAGTGGTGCCCACCGTAAAAAGTGGTGTCCACCGTAAAAAGAGGTGTCCACCGGAAAAAGTGGTGTCCACCGGAAAAAGTGGTGTCCTCCGTAAAAAGTGGTGTCCACCGGAAAAAGCGGTGTCATCCCTAAAAAGTGGTGTCCACCGTAAAAAGTGCTGTCCACCGTAAAAAGTGGTGTCCACCGGAAAAAGTGGTTTCCACTGTAAAATGTGGTGTCCTCCCTAAAAAGTGGTGTCCTCCGTAAAAAGTGGTGTCCACCGTAAAAAGTGGTGTCCACCGGAAAAAGTGGTGTCATCCCTAAAAAGTGGTGTCCACCGTAAAAAGTGCTGTCCACCGTAAAAAGTGGTGTCCACCGGAAAAAGTGGTTTCCACTGTAAAATGTGGTGTCCACCGTAAAAAGTGGTGTCCACCGGAAAAAGTGGTGTCCTCCCTAAAAAGTGGTGTCCTCCCTAAAAAGTGGTGTCCACCGGAAAAAGCGGTGTCCTCCCTAAAAAGTGGTGTCCACCGGAAAAAGTGGTGTCCTCCCTAAAAAGTGGTGTCCACCGGAAAAAGTGGTGTCCTCCCTAAAAAGTGGTGTCCTCCCTAAAAAGTGGTGTCCACCGTAAAAAGTGGTGTCCACCGGAAAAAGTGGTGTCCTCCCTAAAAAGTGGTGTCCACCGGAAAAAGTGGTGCCCACCGTAAAAAGTGGTGTCCACCGGAAAAAGTGGTGTCCTCCCTAAAAAGTGGTGTCCTCCCTAAAAAGTGGTGTCCACCGTAAAAAGTGGTGTCCACCGGAAAAAGTGGTTTCCACTGTAAAAAGTGGTGTCCTCCCTAAAAAGTGGTGTCCTCCGTAAAAAGTGGTGTCCACCGTAAAAAGTGGTGTCCTCCGTAAAAAGTGGTGTCCACTTTAAAAAGTGGTTTCCACTGTAAAAAGTGGTGTCCTCCCTAAAAAGTGATGTCCACCGTAAAAAGTGCTGTCCTCCCTAAAAAGTGGTGTCCACCGTAAAAAGTGGTGTCCTCCCTAAAAAGTGGTGTCGGGTAAAGATTAGAATCGCCCCCCACACGAAGGAAATCTTGCCCCCCACGGGAAAGTCGGCACAGCCCCCCACCCATAGAAGGGTGTCCACCGTAAAAAGTGGTGTCCACCGGAAAAAGTGGTGTCCACCGTAAAAAGTGGTGTCCACCGTAAAAAGTGGTGTCCTCCGTAAAAAGTGGTGTCCACTTTAAAAAGTGGTTTCCACTGTAAAAAGTGGTGTCCTCCCTAAAAAGTGATGTCCACCGTAAAAAGTGGTGTCCTCCCTAAAAAGTGGTGTCCACCGGAAAAAGTGGTGTCCTCCCTAAAAAGTGGTGTCCTCCCTAAAAAGTGGTGTCCACCGTAAAAAGTGGTGTCCACCGGAAAAAGTGGTGTCCTCCCTAAAAAGTGGTGTCCACCGGAAAAAGTGGTGCCCACCGTAAAAAGTGGTGTCCACCGGAAAAAGTGGTGTCCTCCCTAAAAAGTGGTGTCCTCCCTAAAAAGTGGTGTCCACCGTAAAAAGTGGTGTCCACCGGAAAAAGTGGTTTCCACTGTAAAAAGTGGTGTCCTCCCTAAAAAGTGGTGTCCTCCGTAAAAAGTGGTGTCCACCGTAAAAAGTGGTGTCCTCCGCAAAAAGTGGTGTCCACTTTAAAAAGTGGTTTCCACTGTAAAAAGTGGTGTCCTCCCTAAAAAGTGATGTCCACCGTAAAAAGTGCTGTCCTCCCTAAAAAGTGGTGTCCACCGTAAAAAGTGGTGTCCTCCCTAAAAAGTGGTGTCCTCCCTAAAAAGTGGTGTCCACCGTAAAAAGTGGTGTCCACCGGAAAAAGTGGTTTCCACTGTAAAAAGTGGTGTCCTCCCTAAAAAGTGGTGTCCTCCGTAAAAAGTGGTGTCCACCGTAAAAAGTGGTGTCCACCGGAAAAAGTGGTGTCCTCCCTAAAAAGTGGTGTCCACCGTAAAAAGCGGTGTCATCCCTAAAAAGTGGTGTCCCCCGTAAAAAGTGGTGTCCACCGTAAAAAGTGGTGTCCACCGCAATAAGTGGTGTCAACCGTAAAAAGTGGTGTCCTCCCTAAAAAGTGGTGTCCACCGGAAAAAGTGGTGTCCACCGTAAAAAGTGGTGTCCACCCTAAAAAGTGGTGTCCACCGGAAAAAGTGGTGTCCTCCCTAAAAAGTGATGTCCACCGTAAAAAGTGCTGTCCACCGTAAAAAGTGGTGTCCACCGGAAAAAGTGGTTTCCACTGTAAAATGTGGTGTCCTCCCTAAAAAGTGGTGTCCTCCGTAAAAAGTGGTGTCCACCGTAAAAAGTGGTGCCCACCGTAAAAAGTGGTGTCCACCGGAAAAAGTGGTGTCCTCCCTAAAAAGTGGTGTCCTCCCTAAAAAGTGATGTCCACCGTAAAAAGTGCTGTCCACCGTAAAAAGTGGTGTCCACCGTAAAAAGTGGTGTCCACCGGAAAAAGTGGTTTCCACTGTAAAAAGTGGTGTCCTCCCTAAAAAGTGGTGTCCTCCGTAAAAAGTGGTGTCCACCGTAAAAAGTGGTGTCCTCCGTAAAAAGTGGTGTCCACTTTAAAAAGTGGTTTCCACTGTAAAAAGTGGTGTCCTCCCTAAAAAGTGATGTCCACCGTAAAAAGTGCTGTCCTCCCTAAAAAGTGGTGTCCACCGTAAAAAGTGGTGTCCTCCCTAAAAAGTGGTGTCGGGTAAAGATTAGAATCGCCCCCCACACGAAGGAAATCTTGCCCCCCACGGGAAAGTCGGCACAGCCCCCCACCCATAGAAGGGTGTCCTCCCTAAAAAGTGGTGTCCACCGGAAAAAGTGGTGTCCACCGTAAAAAGTGGTGTCCTCCCTAAAAAGTGGTGTCCACCGTAAAAAGAGGTGTCCACCGGAAAAAGTGGTGTCCACCGGAAAAAGTGGTGTCCTCCGTAAAAAGTGGTGTCCTCCGTAAAAAGTGGTGTCCTCCGTAAAAAGTGGTGCCCACCGTAAAAAGTGGTGTCCACCGTAAAAAGAGGTGTCCACCGGAAAAAGTGGTGTCCACCGGAAAAAGTGGTGTCCTCCGTAAAAAGTGGTGTCCACCGGAAAAAGCGGTGTCATCCCTAAAAAGTGGTGTCCTCCGTAAAAAGTGGTGTCCACCGTAAAAAGTGGTGTCCACCGGAAAAAGTGGTGTCATCCCTAAAAAGTGGTGTCCACCGTAAAAAGTGCTGTCCACCGTAAAAAGTGGTGTCCACCGGAAAAAGTGGTTTCCACTGTAAAATGTGGTGTCCACCGTAAAAAGTGGTGTCCACCGGAAAAAGTGGTGTCCTCCCTAAAAAGTGGTGTCCACCGGAAAAAGTGGTGTCCTCCCTAAAAAGTGGTGTCCACCGGAAAAAGTGGTGTCCACCGTAAAAAGTGGTGTCCTCCCTAAAAAGTGGTGTCCACCGTAAAAAGTGGTGTCCACCGTAAAAAGTGGTGTCCTCCCTAAAAAGTGGTGTCCACCGTAAAAAGTGGTGTCCACCGGAAAAAGTGGTGTCCACCGTAAAAAGTGGTGTTCACCCTAAAAAGTGGTGTCCACCGGAAAAAGTGGTGTCCTCCCTAAAAAGTGATGTCCACCGTAAAAAGTGCTGTCCACCGTAAAAAGTGGTGTCCACCGGAAAAAGTGGTGTCCTCCCTAAAAAGTGGTGTCCTCCCTAAAAAGTGATGTCCACCGTAAAAAGTGCTGTCCACCGTAAAAAGTGGTGTCCACCGGAAAAAGTGGTTTCCACTGTAAAATGTGGTGTCCTCCCTAAAAAGTGGTGTCCTCCGTAAAAAGTGGTGTCCACCGTAAAAAGTGGTGTCCACCGGAAAAAGTGGTGTCCTCCCTAAAAAGTGGTGTCCACCGGAAAAAGTGGTGTCCTCCGTAAAAAGTGGTGTCCACCGGAAAAAGCGGTGTCATCCCTAAAAAGTGGTGTCCACCGTAAAAGGTGCTGTCCACCGTAAAAAGTGGTGTCCACCGGAAAAAGTGGTTTCCACTGTAAAATGTGGTGTCCTCCCTAAAAAGTGGTGTCCTCCGTAAAAAGTGGTGTCCACCGTAAAAAGTGGTGTCCACCGGAAAAAGTGGTGTCCTCCCTAAAAAGTGGTGTCCACCGGAAAAAGTGGTGTCCACCGTAAAAAGTGGTGTCCTCCCTAAAAAGTGGTGTCCACCGTAAAAAGTGGTGTCCTCCCTAAAAAGTGGTGTCCACCGTAAAAAGTGGTGTCCTCCCTAAAAAGTGGTGTCCACCGTAAAAAGTGGTGTCCTCCCTAAAAAGTGGTGTCGGGTAAAGATTAGAATCGCCCCCCACACGAAGGAAATCCCTAAAAAGTGGTGTCCACCGGAAAAAGTGGTGTCCTCCCTAAAAAGTGGTGTCCTCCCTAAAAAGTGGTGTCCACCGTAAAAAGTGGTGTCCACCGGAAAAAGTGGTGTCCTCCCTAAAAAGTGGTGTCCACCGGAAAAAGTGGTGTCCACCGTAAAAAGTGGTGTCCACCGTAAAAAGTGGTGTCCACCGGAAAAAGTGGTGTCCTCCCTAAAAAGTGGTGTCCTCCCTAAAAAGTGGTGTCCTCCCTAAAAAGTGGTGTCCACCGTAAAAAGTGGTGTCCACCGGAAAAAGTGGTGTCCTCCCTAAAAAGTGGTGTCCACCGGAAAAAGTGGTGTCCACCGTAAAAAGTGGTGTCCTCCCTAAAAAGTGGTGTCCACCGGAAAAAGCGGTGTCCTCCCTAAAAAGTGGTGTCCACCGGAAAAAGTGGTGTCCTCCCTAAAAAGTGGTGTCCACCGGAAAAAGTGGTGTCCTCCCTAAAAAGTGGTGTCCTCCCTAAAAAGTGGTGTCCACCGTAAAAAGTGGTGTCCACCGGAAAAAGTGGTGTCCTCCCTAAAAAGTGGTGTCCACCGGAAAAAGTGGTGCCCACCGTAAAAAGTGGTGTCCACCGGAAAAAGTGGTGTCCTCCCTAAAAAGTGGTGTCCTCCCTAAAAAGTGGTGTCCACCGTAAAAAGTGGTGTCCTCCGTAAAAAGTGGTGTCCACTTTAAAAAGTGGTTTCCACTGTAAAAAGTGGTGTCCTCCCTAAAAAGTGATGTCCACCGTAAAAAGTGCTGTCCTCCCTAAAAAGTGGTGTCCACCGTAAAAAGTGGTGTCCTCCCTAAAAAGTGGTGTCGGGTAAAGATTAGAATCGCCCCCTACACGAAGGAAATCTTGCCCCCCACGGGAAAGTCGGCACAGCCCCCCACCCATAGAAGGGTGTCCACCGTAAAAAGTGGTGTCCACCGGAAAAAGTGGTGTCCACCGTAAAAAGTGGTGTCCACCGTAAAAAGTGGTGTCCTCCCTAAAAAGTGGTGTCCACCGTAAAAAGAGGTGTCCACCGGAAAAAGTGGTGTCCTCCGTAAAAAGTGGTGTCCACCGGAAAAAGCGGTGTCATCCCTAAAAAGTGGTGTCCACCGTAAAAAGTGCTGTCCACCGTAAAAAGTGGTGTCCACCGGAAAAAGTGGTTTCCACTGTAAAATGTGGTGTCCTCCCTAAAAAGTGGTGTCCTCCGTAAAAAGTGGTGTCCACCGTAAAAAGTGGTGTCCACCGGAAAAAGTGGTGTCATCCCTAAAAAGTGGTGTCCACCGTAAAAAGTGCTGTCCACCGTAAAAAGTGGTGTCCACCGGAAAAAGTGGTTTCCACTGTAAAATGTGGTGTCCACCGTAAAAAGTGGTGTCCACCGGAAAAAGTGGTGTCCTCCCTAAAAAGTGGTGTCCACCGGAAAAAGTGGTGTCCTCCCTAAAAAGTGGTGTCCACCGGAAAAAGTGGTGTCCACCGTAAAAAGTGGTGTCCTCCCTAAAAAGTGGTGTCCACCGTAAAAAGTGGTGTCCACCGTAAAAAGTGGTGTCCTCCCTAAAAAGTGGTGTCCACCGTAAAAAGTGGTGTCCACCGGAAAAAGTGGTGTCCACCGTAAAAAGTGGTGTCCACCCTAAAAAGTGGTGTCCACCGGAAAAAGTGGTGTCCTCCCTAAAAAGTGATGTCCACCGTAAAAAGTGCTGTCCACCGTAAAAAGTGGTGTCCACCGGAAAAAGTGGTGTCCACCGTAAAAAGTGGTGTCCTCCCTAAAAAGTGGTGTCCTCCCTAAAAAGTGATGTCCACCGTAAAAAGTGCTGTCCACCGTAAAAAGTGGTGTCCACCGGAAAAAGTGGTTTCCACTGTAAAATGTGGTGTCCTCCCTAAAAAGTGGTGTCCTCCGTAAAAAGTGGTGTCCACCGTAAAAAGTGGTGTCCACCGGAAAAAGTGGTGTCCTCCCTAAAAAGTGGTGTCCACCGGAAAAAGTGGTGTCCTCCGTAAAAAGTGGTGTCCACCGGAAAAAGCGGTGTCATCCCTAAAAAGTGGTGTCCACCGTAAAAGGTGCTGTCCACCGTAAAAAGTGGTGTCCACCGGAAAAAGTGGTTTCCACTGTAAAATGTGGTGTCCTCCCTAAAAAGTGGTGTCCTCCGTAAAAAGTGGTGTCCACCGTAAAAAGTGGTGTCCACCGGAAAAAGTGGTGTCCTCCCTAAAAAGTGGTGTCCACCGGAAAAAGTGGTGTCCACCGTAAAAAGTGGTGTCCTCCCTAAAAAGTGGTGTCCACCGTAAAAAGTGGTGTCCTCCCTAAAAAGTGGTGTCCACCGTAAAAAGTGGTGTCCTCCCTAAAAAGTGGTGTCCACCGTAAAAAGTGGTGTCCTCCCTAAAAAGTGGTGTCGGGTAAAGATTAGAATCGCCCCCCACACGAAGGAAATCCCTAAAAAGTGGTGTCCACCGGAAAAAGTGGTGTCCTCCCTAAAAAGTGGTGTCCACCGGAAAAAGTGGTGTCCTCCCTAAAAAGTGGTGTCCACCGGAAAAAGTGGTGTCCTCCCTAAAAAGTGGTGTCCACCGGAAAAAGTGGTGTCCACCGTAAAAAGTGGTGTCCTCCCTAAAAAGTGGTGTCCACCGTAAAAAGTGGTGTCCTCCCTAAAAAGTGGTGTCCTCCCTAAAAAGTGGTGTCCTCCCTAAAAAGTGGTGTCCACCGGAAAAAGTGGTGTCCTCCCTAAAAAGTGGTGTCCACCGGAAAAAGTGGTGTCCTCCCTAAAAAGTGGTGTCCACCGGAAAAAGTGGTGTCCTCCCTAAAAAGTGGTGTCCACCGGAAAAAGTGGTGACCTCCCTAAAAAGTGGTGTCCACCGGAAAAAGTGGTGTCCACCGTAAAAAGTGGTGTCCTCCCTAAAAAGTGGTGTCCACTGTAAAAAGTGGTGTCCACCCTAAAAAGTGGTGTCCACCGTAAAAAGTGGTGTCCACCGGAAAAAGTGGCGTCCTCCCTAAAAAGTGGTGTCCACCGGAAAAAGTGGTGTCCTCCCTAAAAAGTGGTGTCCACCGGAAAAAGTGGTGTCCTCCCTAAAAAGTGGTGTCCACCGGAAAAAGTGGTGTCCTCCCTAAAAAGTGGTGTCCACCGGAAAAAGTGGTGTCCTCCCTAAAAAGTGGTGTCCACCGTAAAAAGTGGTGTCCACCCTAAAAAGTGGTGTCCACCGTAAAAAGTGGTGTCCACCGTAAAAAGTGGTGTCCTCCCTAAAAAGTGGTGTCCACCGGAAAAAGTGGTGTCCTCCCTAAAAAGTGGTGTCCTTGTGCGGAAATGCGGGCTTCCGCAGTTCAAATGCGCGCGCTCGCCCTGAGCGTCAGGACTCGCCCGCGCTCTAGAGCGCGGAGGTTAGTCTCCTCTCTGTTCTCGGACAGTGCGGTGATCTCCTCCGACGACCCCTACGTTGGATTACCTCAGGACAACTAGTAGTTTAAACCCGACTACCTGCTAGGACTCAGTGTTATGGCTTATGATGGTCTCAGGGTAATTAGACTGGACAACCTTCCCATTTGTCCCTTTGTTATCCTCAGATAATAATAAACTCGTGAGTACTACTTCTACTGTTGTTGGATTTCTATATTCTACTTCTCGTGCTATCTCTTCGGCAAGTCCCAGCTACGACTATCATCTAGCTGTGACCCCAAGCGGGAGAATTGACCTAGAGTTATCGGGAAAGAGTTACTGAACGGATACACCCCAGCAAATCGGCTGTACTCTCTTACCGCGTGGCGACTACTAAAAGGGCGAGCCCCGGTACTTCTACTTCTAGACTAGGCTACCAATTCCTCGACATGGTGCATCGGCCATTGTGACCGTTTCTCGGGAACGAATTTGAATTTTTTACTCAGCAGAAGACTACCTCAGTAAAATAATTCGTCAATACTCAGGTTGAAATCGACTCCTCAGTTAAAAAATTCATTGTATTCTCAAGGAACGCCGAGCAGGCTCGGCCAGTGCGTCGGCTGATAGAGTGAACACTCGGAGCACGCCAGTTTCCTCAGGATCCGACAAAGCACTGCCCATCATGGCAGAATGATGAGAAAAATCATGCCACAAAATAAAAGAAATCCCCATTTTAAGCCTCAGCACAGATCCAGCAGAGAAAAGGAACGAAGTTTCGATGAAACCGGTAGTGTGTTATGGTAAACCGAACAGTCGGACTGTAACCTCAGGATAGGACATTGCACAGAGCGCTATCCTGCGCGTGAGTTAGCCGTGTATCACAAAGGTGAGCATGAGCATCACGGACTACGCCTGACGGACAAGATTAAGAAAGGAGAAGCTACATTTTATTTATTCATACTATTATTATTATTACTCAGCTCATCTATACGGTCTAAGAAATCAGGCAAACGGTGGTCAGTTATATCAACACCCAGACGAGCTCTCTGGGGACGTGTGAGTTCATTAGGAACTCGAAGAAAAGGCTCTTGCCGATTGGTGATTTGGATCCATCCCTATATATGCGATCCTCAAACTTGTAAGGCGTAGACACCTAGCTTCTTGCTTCCGAGTGAACAAACATAATCGACTCAGGATCCCTGTTGTCAAAGGACTTCAGAGGACCTCGCTAGATAAGAATAGGTATACCAAATGTATATCGTGGAAGATCATTCACTTTCTTAATAGGAGGATGACTCAAGACGAAGATCGTCACAACAATCTGAAAGCAGATTGTCCTCGCTTGCTAGAATGCAGCGAGATGAACTCAGATTTCTAAACAAGAAGTCAAGCAAATGGAGTCAAGAGAAGACTCAGCAACAAATAAATCTCACACCAAATTCAGGATCCTTCCGGGTGGATACTAGGTACTTCAAAAACCCGATGAACAACAATCTCGCTAAGATGCGATCACTCAGAATTTAGTCTGTCATAGACTATTGTACAAATGTATAAACAGATAACACATGTATCTAAAACTAATATAATTTATTACTCAGAAAACATAACAATAAATAAAATAAACCTGAGTAAATTGATTAATAATTCCTCTACAAATACATTTCCTCGGTAGCAAAGATCTTCGAGAGAATAATTCCTCAGCAATACACAGGACAAGCAATATCATCCACATGGAACTTCTGGATACTCAGCGTCACGACATGGTCATAGCTTCAGATTTATTCTGAGTAAGCCTAAAAGTAAAGGAATGAAAATAAAATAAAAACAACATACCTTTATGTTTGTCTTCTCCACTCAGGACCAGTAACAACTGAGTAAACCAATAGACATGTTTCAGAGTCCATGTAAATGCATCGAGAGAAAATAGGAAGAAAACACTACTCAGAGAATTATAACAAAGACAAACATTGAACAAAAAAGAAAAACAATCTGAGGAAACAACAAAATCAATATCAAGAAACAGTTGTTTCTACAACTGAAACATCAGGAGAAGCGACAATTCACAAAACCTCAGAGAAGATTGCTACGAAGCGAAAACAACAGCAGACGTTGAATACTCAGCCAAGTAAACACGCGCCATTGCGCAGGAAGAAAAAACGAGAGTTTCTCGTCATTTCCTCAGTTTCCTACGCAGTGTTGTTACACGTCGCGTTATTGCAATTTTTTGCTATCTTTTGATATTTCTGCAGCAACACTATTTACTTGTGTATTCTTATATCTCTCTGCATCTAACTATAAATTATAGTTCTTCAGATTTCGCAATCTCAGTGATTTATCTCCTCAGGAAAATGGCAAACAAGAAGAACGCTGACAACGCCAAGAAAAACGAGATAGCTGAGGCAAACTCAGGAACTCAACAGGTAACTGAACTTTGCCATTCGCATTCAGGTGATACTCAGCAAAATACTCAGCTAGGTTACACAGGGGGTATCGTCAGTGCTCTCGAACAAATAAATTTGCAATTGCAAGAGATGACTCGTCAACGTGAACAAATGAATTTGCAACTGCAAGAGATGGCTTTTTCACGTAATCCTCAGTTTAATATCGATCATGCGCATAACTTTACGCATCCTAGAAATCCTCAGGCTTTCGGAAACGGTGGTTACTCGTCGCTAAACACTCAGTATCAACATTCTAATTGTGGGTATCAGCATAACTTTCATAGCGAAAACCGCTCGCAACCTCACCTTTTGGAAACCCCAAACAGGGAAGCGCTTCTTAGGAATACTCAGGGCATAGCCTCATACCCTTCTCGTAATCAAACGCCGGGGGGATATGTCGAGGCTGAACGACACCCTAGATATAACACCTCAGGTTACCGCGGCCTTGAAGGTGGTTATCCTCCTCAGAATCGCTATCAACGCTATACTCAGAATGAAGACGAAAACCGTCAAGAAGACGATGATTTCAACGATCCCTCAGGAATGATCAACAGACTCAGGATCGACACAGACGGAGATAGGATCCGTATCGATCTCCACCTCAACGAGTCTCGCAATCATCAAGATGACTACGACAATTCCGAATATGGAGAAGAACAAGATGAAGTAGGTTATGATGATGATTATTCTCAGACTGATCACAACAACTACGACAATCATCAAGACAGCTACGACGATGGAAACAATGGTCAGTACTTCGACGAATATACTCAGGATAACGACTACTACGATGAGCCGTACAACGACAATTATACAGTTCAGTTTGATAGAGGATACGACTATGGTGGCAACAACTCCGACTACCACGATCATCAGGATTTTTGGTAAGCCGGACAAGTACAGCCACACTAGGCAAATTCATTTGTCTTAGCGTACTCTGTCCGGCTATTGTGCCAGCGCCTCCGGTCATCCTCGACCTGGATCGGCCTCCTCCTCAGCAGTGTCCGTAGAAACCTAGTAGTTTTTCTGCTCTATTTTACTCAGTTATATTCTCGTATTTTAGCTTCTCACGTAGTTTTTTCTTGTTACTCAGGCATCTGGACAAAATCCATCACCTTCTAACTCAGATGCTGCGATTCTCAGATATGGTAATCTCTCGACGTCGTCGCCTCAAATAGAATACCTCAACGACTTCCTCGACGGTCATTTCTCAACGTGCGATATTCGCTCGACATGGTCGCCTTGGTCACAATTACTCAGCAACAGCACAAACACTCGACATAGATGGTTGCAATTAGCTACAATTCCTCAACACGCGTCACAATATAGTGCACAATTCCTCGACATGGTTATGGTTTCACAAATGCGCATTTCGTTGCGAACAAGCACATATCACACTCAGACTCCATCTTGCCAATTTGAAAACTCCTCCGATGGTTCGGGTAATCCGTTTTCCAGGACGTTGAGCATAACTTACACATTCTCTTTGGAGAACAAACTCAGCTTCTCATCATTATTTAGGTACCCAGCTATGGATAGCTTCAAGCTTGCTACTAGAATCAAGTCTATTGCTATGGTAACACAATTGCTATTGATTGAACATGGGATCTACGATTACTAAGCAGCAATGTCAATTATGGCACTCAGAGTAAGTTCAAATTGCTTGAACTTTTCAGGTACGTCGACCTTTGCTCGATTTCAAATCTCTATCATGATCTCTATGTATTGATATGCCCTCAGTGGCCTCAGCATTATATATTGAATGTATAAATAAGCCACCTCGGGATCATAAGACATGGGGTGTCTTACCACTTGGTTATATATCCTGCACACAATGTTACTCAGGTTTCAAAAGTTTCTTGTTAATTTCTTCAGGAGATAATTGATCACTGATCGCTAAAGTTTAGCCAAACCTAAACTTCTTTACACGAACGCAGGTCCTCAGCTTCAAAATAGCCATACCTATTTCGATGCCTTCATTGGTGGACGGATGCTTTACGCTCATTTCTAGGCAACGCAGATGACTGTTCCTGCTTCAATGATCCTCAGAAAAGCTTACTCTATTGGAACATAATGGAAACTCAGAAACTTATGGAACCTCAGGCAACATCAACCTGAATAGCTTATAGGGTTTGAGTCACTTACAATATTCAGTTTAGATAAAAACCTACACACCGATAATGACATGATGCTAACTTATTACAAGTTATGGTGCTAGTTATTTGTCTTCCTCAGATGTTCAAGTTGTTAGTCAACCATCAGTATGCTTATACACTCTCAAGCTGTACTCTCAGGTTTGCTTGTTAAAATTCAGGTCTATGCTTGGTCGAGTTTACTCCCAAGTTACCTCAACATGATATGGTACTAGCCAGCCTTGATTGATCTACACTCAGCTACAAACATCGTCACACTCCAAGAAGATCGACGCCTGGTGCACATATACAGAATTACTCAGTTGCTATGATGTTCTACATGTGCCATAGTTAAAGTCATACATTGTCCTCAGGATAAAAAGAGTAAACATTTTATAGTTTATTTTTAAATGTTCTCTTGTTTCATCTCAGACATAAGGCCATAAGGCTTCGACAATTCATCGAAATGGTGATAACCCCTAGACGGTAATTCCTCGACATCTACGTGGATCCATTATTCCACGACATCGCCATATTCCTCGACTTGACACGTAACTCAGTGGCATGTTCTTCTCGACAAGCTGTCGTCACATTGGGTAGTTCGCTCAGCGCTCCATACTTGGAAAATTCATAGACATGGTTAAGTCATTGATGGCTCATTAGGTTACCTTTCACATCGCAATACGGTGCCATTCCTCGTCATGGTTCAATGCTTAGGAATAACTTGGGATTGATTAAATCCTTTCGACGCCTACGTCGACTCAGTACACATCAGATGGAAGGGTCACACCTTATCCTCAGGCTTTCTTCAAGACATCCTTGAGTCGGATGCCACGGGGGAAGGACAAAAAGTCCAACGGGTGGGAACTAATCTCTTTATGATTTAGGTCTGGGATCAAGTTGCTGTTATTGTGGTTGCGAAGATGGATGATCTAGTTGAAGTGGTTCTATAATCTCTATATTCTAGTTCAAGTGTCTACGTATTCTATATTTGATGGCATTGATCTCACGAGCATCTACACGTTCCTTGCCCCGTATGTGATTTTTGTTCTTTCTTCTTATCTAGGTCCATCTAGCCAGTCTGTTACTCAGCTTTCAAAAGGGTACTCCTCAGGACCTAGAGACCGCGACCGTGAGGCTCCAAACCGCTAACACCGGTTCGGGAAACCCTCTGCATCGGTGCGGATAAGGTAGTGACACAGGATTGGGGCCCTTCTGGGGCAGGTTAGGAAATGAGATCTCATGAGTCGGGCGCTAGATCCGGCTATGGGATACTCGCCTTGCCAACCCTTTCCTGACCTTATTCCGTCCGCTCTGCAGCAATCAAAGGTCAGCGTTCGGCGGCGGGTGTGTGCGGAAATGCGGGCTTCCGCAGTTCAAATGCGCGCGCTCGCCCTGAGCGTCAGGACTCGCCCGCGCTCTAGAGCGCGGAGGTTAGTCTCCTCTCTGTTCTCGGACAGTGCGGTGATCTCCTCCGACGACCCCTACGTTGGATTACCTCAGGACAACTAGTAGTTTAAACCCGACTACCTGCTAGGACTCAGTGTTATGGCTTATGATGGTCTCAGGGTAATTAGACTGGACAACCTTCCCATTTGTCCCTTTGTTATCCTCAGATAATAATAAACTCGTGAGTACTACTTCTACTGTTGTTGGATTTCTATATTCTACTTCTCGTGCTATCTCTTCGGCAAGTCCCAGCTACGACTATCATCTAGCTGTGACCCCAAGCGGGAGAATTGACCTAGAGTTATCGGGAAAGAGTTACTGAACGGATACACCCCAGCAAATCGGCTGTACTCTCTTACCGCGTGGCGACTACTAAAAGGGCGAGCCCCGGTACTTCTACTTCTAGACTAGGCTACCAATTCCTCGACAGTCCTCCCTAAAAAGTGGTTTCCACCGTAAAAAGTGGTGTCCTCCCTAAAAAGTGGTGTCCACTGTAAAAAGTGGTGTCCTCCCTAAAAAGTGGTGTCCACCGTAAAAAGTGGTGTCCACCCTAAAAAGTGGTGTCCACCGTAAAAAGTGGTGTCCTCCCTAAAAAGTGGTGTCCTCCCTAAAAAGTGGTGTCCACCGTAAAAAGTGGTGTCCACCGGAAAAAGTGGTGTCCTCCCTAAAAAGTGGTGTCCTCCCTAAAATGTGGTGTCCACCGTAAAAAGTGGTGCCCACCGTAAAAAGTGGTGTCCACCGTCAAAAGTGGTGTCCACCCTAAAAAGTGGTGTCCACCGGAAAAAGTGGTGTCCTCCCTAAAAAGTGGTTTCCACCGTAAAAAGTGGTGTCCACCCTAAAAAGTGGTGTCCACCGTAAAAAGTGGTGTCCACCGGAAAAAGTGGTGTCCTCCCTAAAAAGTGGTGTCCACCGGAAAAAGTGGTGTCCACCGTAAAAAGTGGTGTCCACCCTAAAAAGTGGTGTCCACCGGAAAAAGTGGTGTCCTCCCTAAAAAGTGATGTCCACCGTAAAAAGTGCTGTCCACCGTAAAAAGTGGTGTCCACCGGAAAAAGTGGTTTCCACTGTAAAATGTGGTGTCCTCCCTAAAAAGTGGTGTCCACCGTAAAAAGTGGTGCCCACCGTAAAAAGTGGTGTCCACCGGAAAAAGTGGTGTCCTCCCTAAAAAGTGGTGTCCTCCCTAAAAAGTGATGTCCACCGTAAAAAGTGCTGTCCACCGTAAAAAGTGGTGTCCACCGTAAAAAGTGGTGTCCACCGGAAAAAGTGGTTTCCACTGTAAAAAGTGGTGTCCTCCCTAAAAAGTGGTGTCCTCCGTAAAAAGTGGTGTCCTCCCTAAAAAGTGGTGTCGGGTAAAGATTAGAATCGCCCCCCACACGAAGGAAATCTTGCCCCCCACGGGAAAGTCGGCACAGCCCCCCACCCATAGAAGGGTGTCCTCCCTAAAAAGTGGTGTCCACCGGAAAAAGTGGTGTCCACCGTAAAAAGTGGTGTCCACCGGAAAAAGTGGTGTCCACCGTAAAAAGTGGTGTCCACCGTAAAAAGTGGTGTCCTCCCTAAAAAGTGGTGTCCACCGTAAAAAGAGGTGTCTACCGGAAAAAGTGGTGTCCACCGGAAAAAGTGGTGTCCTCCGTAAAAAGTGGTGTCCACCGGAAAAAGCGGTGTCATCCCTAAAAAGTGGTGTCCACCGTAAAAAGTGCTGTCCACCGTAAAAAGTGGTGTCCACCGGAAAAAGTGGTTTCCACTGTAAAATGTGGTGTCCTCCCTAAAAAGTGGTGTCCTCCGTAAAAAGTGGTGTCCACCGTAAAAAGTGGTGTCCACCGGAAAAAGTGGTGTCATCCCTAAAAAGTGGTGTCCACCGTAAAAAGTGCTGTCCACCGTAAAAAGTGGTGTCCACCGGAAAAAGTGGTTTCCACTGTAAAATGTGGTGTCCACCGTAAAAAGTGGTGTCCACCGGAAAAAGTGGTGTCCTCCCTAAAAAGTGGTGTCCACCGGAAAAAGTGGTGTCCTCCCTAAAAAGTGGTGTCCACCGGAAAAAGTGGTGTCCACCGTAAAAAGTGGTGTCCTCCCTAAAAAGTGGTGTCCACCGTAAAAAGTGGTGTCCACCGTAAAAAGTGGTGTCCTCCCTAAAAAGTGGTGTCCACCGTAAAAAGTGGTGTCCACCGGAAAAAGTGGTGTCCACCGTAAAAAGTGGTGTCCACCCTAAAAAGTGGTGTCCACCGGAAAAAGTGGTGTCCTCCCTAAAAAGTGATGTCCACCGTAAAAAGTGCTGTCCACCGTAAAAAGTGGTGTCCACCGGAAAAAGTGGTGTCCTCCCTAAAAAGTGGTGTCCTCCCTAAAAAGTGATGTCCACCGTAAAAAGTGCTGTCCACCGTAAAAAGTGGTGTCCTCCCTAAAAAGTGGTGTCCACCGTAAAAAGTGGTGTCCACCGTAAAAAGTGGTGTCCTCCCTAAAAAGTGGTGTCCACCGTAAAAAGTGGTGTCCACCGGAAAAAGTGGTGTCCACCGTAAAAAGTGGTGTCCACCCTAAAAAGTGGTGTCCACCGGAAAAAGTGGTGTCCTCCCTAAAAAGTGATGTCCACCGTAAAAAGTGCTGTCCACCGTAAAAAGTGGTGTCCTCCCTAAAAAGTGGTGTCCTCCCTAAAAAGTGATGTCCACCGTAAAAAGTGCTGTCCACCGGAAAAAGTGGTTTCCACTGTAAAATGTGGTGTCCTCCCTAAAAAGTGGTGTCCTCCGTAAAAAGTGGTGTCCACCGTAAAAAGTGGTGTCCACCGGAAAAAGTGGTGTCCTCCCTAAAAAGTGGTGTCCACCGGAAAAAGTGGTGTCCTCCGTAAAAAGTGGTGTCCACCGGAAAAAGCGGTGTCATCCCTAAAAAGTGGTGTCCACCGTAAAAGGTGCTGTCCACCGTAAAAAGTGGTGTCCACCGGAAAAACTGGTTTCCACTGTAAAATGTGGTGTCCTCCCTAAAAAGTGGTGTCCTCCGTAAAAAGTGGTGTCCACCGTAAAAAGTGGTGTCCACCGTAAAAAGTGGTGTCCTCCCTAAAAAGTGGTGTCCACCGTAAAAAGTGGTGTCCTCCCTAAAAAGTGGTGTCGGGTAAAGATTAGAATCGCCCCCCACACGAAGGAAATCCCTAAAAAGTGGTGTCCACCGGAAAAAGTGGTGTCCTCCCTAAAAAGTGGTGTCCTCCCTAAAAAGTGGTGTCCACCGTAAAAAGTGGTGTCCACCGGAAAAAGTGGTGTCCTCCCTAAAAAGTGGTGTCCACCGGAAAAAGTGGTGTCCACCGTAAAAAGTGGTGTCCACCGTAAAAAGTGGTGTCCACCGGAAAAAGTGGTGTCCTCCCTAAAAAGTGGTGTCCTCCCTAAAAAGTGGTGTCCTCCCTAAAAAGTGGTGTCCACCGTAAAAAGTGGTGTCCACCGGAAAAAGTGGTGTCCTCCCTAAAAAGTGGTGTCCACCGGAAAAAGTGGTGTCCACCGTAAAAAGTGGTGTCCACCGGAAAAAGTGGTGTCCACCGGAAAAAGTGGTGTCCTCCCTAAAAAGTGGTGTCCACCGGAAAAAGCGGTGTCCTCCCTAAAAAGTGGTGTCCACCGTAAAAAGAGGTGTCCACCGTAAAAAGTGGTGTCCACCGGAAAAAGTGGTGTCCACCGGAAAAAGTGGTGTCCACCGGAAAAAGTGGTGTCCTCCCTAAAAAGTGGTGTCCACCGTAAAAAGTGGTGTCCTCCCTAAAAAGTGGTGTCCACCGGAAAAAGTGGTGTCCACCGTAAAAAGTGGTGTCCTCCCTAAAAAGTGGTGTCCACCGTAAAAAGTAGTGTCCTCCCTAAAAAGTGGTGTCCACCGTAAAAAGTGGTGTCCACCGGAAAAAGTGGTGTCCACCGGAAAAAGTGGTGTCCACCGGAAAAAGTGGTGTCCACCGGAAAAAGTGGTGTCCACCGGAAAAAGTGGTGTCCTCCCTAAAAAGTGGTGTCCACCGTAAAAAGCGGTGTCATCCCTAAAAAGTGGTGTCCCCCGTAAAAAGTGGTGTCCACCGGAAAAAGTGGTGTCCACCGGAAAAAGTGGTGTCCACCGGAAAAAGTGGTGTCCACCGGAAAAAGTGGTGTCCTCCCTAAAAAGTGGTGTCCACCGTAAAAAGCGGTGTCATCCCTAAAAAGTGGTGTCCCCCGTAAAAAGTGGTGTCCACCGTAAAAAGTGGTGTCCACCGCAATAAGTGGTGTCCACCGTAAAAAGTGGTGTCCACCGGAAAAAGTGGTGTCCACCGGAAAAAGTGGTGTCCTCCCTAAAAAGTGGTGTCCTCCCTAAAAAGTGGTGTCCACCGTAAAAAGTGGTGTCCACCGGAAAAAGTGGTGTCCTCCTTAAAAAGTGGTGTCCACTGTAAAAAGTGGTGTCCTCCCTAAAAAGTGGTGTCCTCCTTAAAAAGTGGTGTCCACCGTAAAAAGTGGTGTCCACTGTAAAAAGTGGTGTCCTCCCTAAAAAGTGGTGTCCTCCCTAAAAAGTGGTGTCCACCGTAAAAAGTGGTGTCCACCGGAAAAAGTGGTGTCCTCCCTAAAAAGTGGTGTCCACTGTAAAAAGTGGTGTCCTCCTTAAAATGTGGTGTCCTCCCTAAAAAGTGGTGTCCTCCGTAAAAAGTGGTGTCCACCGTAAAAAGTGGTGTCCACCGGAAAAAGTGGTGTCCTCCCTAAAAAGTGGTGTCCTCCGTAAAATGTGGTGTCCACCGTAAAAAGTGGTGTCCACCGTAAAAAGTGGTGTCCACCGTAAAAAGTGGTGTCCACCGGAAAAAGTGGTGTCCTCCCTAAAAAGTGGTGTCCACCGGAAAAAGCGGTGTCCTCCCTAAAAAGTGGTGTCCACCGTAAAAAGAGGTGTCCACCGTAAAAAGTGGTGTCCACCGGAAAAAGTGGTGTCCACCGTAAAAAGTGGTGTCCTCCCTAAAAAGTGGTGTCCACCGTAAAAAGAGGTGTCCACCGGAAAAAGTGGTGTCCACCGGAAAAAGTGGTGTCCACCGGAAAAAGTGGTGTCCTCCCTAAAAAGTGGTGTCCTCCGTAAAAAGTGGTGTCCACCGTAAAAAGTGGTGTCCACCGGAAAAAGTGGTGTCCTCCCTAAAAAGTGGTGTCCTCCGTAAAAAGTGGTGTCCACCGTAAAAAGTGGTGTCCACCGTAAAAAGTGGTGTCCACCGTAAAAAGTGGTGTCCACCGGAAAAAGTGGTGTCCTCCCTAAAAAGTGGTGTCCACCGGAAAAAGCGGTGTCCTCCCTAAAAAGTGGTGTCCTCCCTAAAAAGTGGTGTCCACCGTAAAAAGTGGTGTCCACCGGAAAAAGTGGTGTCCACCGGAAAAAGTGGTGTCCACCGGAAAAAGTGATGTCCACCGGAAAAAGTGGTGTCCACCGGAAAAAGTGGTGTCCACCGGAAAAAGTGGTGTCCTCCCTAAAAAGTGGTGTCCACCGTAAAAAGCGGTGTCATCCCTAAAAAGTGGTGTCCCCCGTAAAAAGTGGTGTCCACCGTAAAAAGTGGTGTCCACCGCAATAAGTGGTGTCCACCGTAAAAAGTGGTGTCCACCGGAAAAAGTGGTGTCCACCGGAAAAAGTGGTGTCCTCCCTAAAAAGTGGTGTCCTCCCTAAAAAGTGGTGTCCACCGTAAAAAGTGGTGTCCACCGGAAAAAGTGGTGTCCTCCTTAAAAAGTGGTGTCCACTGTAAAAAGTGGTGTCCTCCCTAAAAAGTGGTGTCCTCCTTAAAAAGTGGTGTCCACCGTAAAAAGTGGTGTCCACTGTAAAAAGTGGTGTCCTCCCTAAAAAGTGGTGTCCTCCCTAAAAAGTGATGTCCACCGTAAAAAGTGGTGTCCACCGGAAAAAGTGGTGTCCTCCCTAAAAAGTGGTGTCCACTGTAAAAAGTGGTGTCCTCCTTAAAATGTGGTGTCCTCCCTAAAAAGTGGTGTCCTCCGTAAAAAGTGGTGTCCACCGTAAAAAGTGGTGTCCACCGGAAAAAGTGGTGTCCTCCCTAAAAAGTGGTGTCCTCCGTAAAATGTGGTGTCCACCGTAAAAAGTGGTGTCCACCGTAAAAAGTGGTGTCCACCGTAAAAAGTGGTGTCCACCGGAAAAAGTGGTGTCCTCCCTAAAAAGTGGTGTCCACCGGAAAAAGCGGTGTCCTCCCTAAAAAGTGGTGTCCACCGTAAAAAGAGGTGTCCACCGTAAAAAGTGGTGTCCACCGGAAAAAGTGGTGTCCACCGTAAAAAGTGGTGTCCTCCCTAAAAAGTGGTGTCCACCGTAAAAAGAGGTGTCCACCGGAAAAAGTGGTGTCCACCGGAAAAAGTGGTGTCCACCGGAAAAAGTGGTGTCCTCCCTAAAAAGTGGTGTCCACCGTAAAAAGTGGTGTCCACCGGAAAAAGTGGTGTCCTCCCTAAAAAGTGGTGTCCACCGTAAAAAGCGGTGTCATCCCTAAAAAGTGGTGTCCCCCGTAAAAAGTGGTGTCCACCGTAAAAAGTGGTGTCCACCGCAAAAAGTGGTGTCCACCGTAAAAAGTGGTGTCCACTGTAAAAAGTGGTGTCCTCCCTAAAAAGTGGTGTCCTCCCTAAAAAGTGATGTCCACCGTAAAAAGTGGTGTCCACCGGAAAAAGTGGTGTCCTCCCTAAAAAGTGGTGTCCACTGTAAAAAGTGGTGTCCTCCTTAAAATGTGGTGTCCTCCCTAAAAAGTGGTGTCCTCCGTAAAAAGTGGTGTCCACCGTAAAAAGTGGTGTCCACCGGAAAAAGTGGTGTCCTCCCTAAAAAGTGGTGTCCTCCGTAAAATGTGGTGTCCACCGTAAAAAGTGGTGTCCACCGTAAAAAGTGGTGTCCACCGTAAAAAGTGGTGTCCACCGGAAAAAGTGGTGTCCTCCCTAAAAAGTGGTGTCCACCGGAAAAAGCGGTGTCCTCCCTAAAAAGTGGTGTCCACCGTAAAAAGAGGTGTCCACCGTAAAAAGTGGTGTCCACCGGAAAAAGTGGTGTCCACCGTAAAAAGTGGTGTCCTCCCTAAAAAGTGGTGTCCACCGTAAAAAGAGGTGTCCACCGGAAAAAGTGGTGTCCACCGGAAAAAGTGGTGTCCACCGGAAAAAGTGGTGTCCTCCCTAAAAAGTGGTGTCCACCGTAAAAAGTGGTGTCCACCGGAAAAAGTGGTGTCCTCCCTAAAAAGTGGTGTCCACCGTAAAAAGCGGTGTCATCCCTAAAAAGTGGTGTCCCCCGTAAAAAGTGGTGTCCACCGTAAAAAGTGGTGTCCACCGCAAAAAGTGGTGTCCACCGTAAAAAGTGGTGTCCACCGGAAAAAGTGGTGTCCACCGGAAAAAGTGGTGTCCTCCCTAAAAAGTGGTGTCCTCCCTAAAAAGTGGTGTCCACCGGAAAAAGCGGTGTCCTCCCTAAAAAGTGGTGTCCACCGGAAAAAGTGGTGTCCTCCCTAAAAAGTGGTGTCCACCGTAAAAAGTGGTGTCCACCGGAAAAAGTGGTGTCCACCGTAAAAAGTGGTGTCCTCCCTAAAAAGTGGTGTCCACCGTAAAAAGCGGTGTCATCCCTAAAAAGTGGTGTCCACCGTAAAAAGTGGTGTCCTCCCTAAAAAGTGGTGTCCTCCCTAAAAAGTGATGTCCACCGGAAAAAGTGGTGTCCACCGTAAAAAGTGGTGTCCTCCCTAAAAAGTGGTGTCCACTGTAAAAAGTGGTGTCCACCCTAAAAAGTGGTGTCCACCGTAAAAAGTGGTGTCCTCCCTAAAAAGTGGTGTCCACCGTAAAAAGTGGTGTCCA
The DNA here is from genome assembly GCA_964036215.1 of Oscheius sp. DF5033. Classification (NCBI taxonomy): domain Eukaryota; kingdom Metazoa; phylum Nematoda; class Chromadorea; order Rhabditida; family Rhabditidae; genus Oscheius; species Oscheius sp. DF5033. The sequence continues at coordinate 3,969,280 of CAXIWN010000002.1, read as the reverse complement.
CCGGAAAAAGTGGTGTCCACCGTAAAAAGTGGTGTCCACCCTAAAAAGTGGTGTCCCCCGTAAAAAGTGGTGTCCACCGTAAAAAGTGGTGTCCACCGCAAAAAGTGGTGTCCACCGTAAAAAGTGGTGTCCACCGGAAAAAGTGGTGTCCACTGTAAAAAGTGGTGTCCACCCTAAAAAGTGGTGTCCACCGTAAAAAGTGGTGTCCTCCCTAAAAAGTGGTGTCCACCGTAAAAAGTGGTGTCCACCGGAAAAAGTGGTGTCCACCGTAAAAAGCGGTGTCATCCCTAAAAAGTGGTGTCCCCCGTAAAAAGTGGTGTCCACCGTAAAAAGTGGTGTCCACCGCAAAAAGTGGTGTCCACCGTAAAAAGTGGTGTCCACCGGAAAAAGTGGTGTCCACCGGAAAAAGTGGTGTCCTCCCTAAAAAGTGGTGTCCTCCCTAAAAAGTGGTGTCCACCGGAAAAAGCGGTGTCCTCCCTAAAAAGTGGTGTCCACCGGAAAAAGTGGTGTCCTCCCTAAAAAGTGGTGTCCACCGTAAAAAGTGGTGTCCACCGGAAAAAGTGGTGTCCACCGGAAAAAGTGGTGTCCTCCCTAAAAAGTGGTGTCCACCGTAAAAAGCGGTGTCATCCCTAAAAAGTGGTGTCCCCCGTAAAAAGTGGTGTCCACCGTAAAAAAGGGTGTCCACCGCAAAAAGTGGTGTCCACCGTAAAAAGTGGTGTCCACCGGAAAAAGTGGTGTCCACCGGAAAAAGTGGTGTCCTCCCTAAAAAGTGGTGTCCACCGTAAAAAGTGGTGTCCACCGGAAAAAGTGGTGTCCTCCCTAAAAAGTGGTGTCCACCGGAAAAAGTGGTGTCCTCCCTAAAAAGTGGTGTCCTCCCTAAAAAGTGGTGTCCACCGTAAAAAGTGGTGTCCACCGCAAAAAGTGGTGTCCACCGTAAAAAGTGGTGTCCACCGGAAAAAGTGGTGTCCACCGGAAAAAGTGGTGTCCTCCCTAAAAAGTGGTGTCCTCCCTAAAAAGTGGTGTCCACCGGAAAAAGCGGTGTCCTCCCTAAAAAGTGGTGTCCACCGGAAAAAGTGGTGTCCTCCCTAAAAAGTGGTGTCCACCGTAAAAAGTGGTGTCCACCGGAAAAAGTGGTGTCCTCCCTAAAAAGTGGTGTCCACCGTAAAAAGCGGTGTCATCCCTAAAAAGTGGTGTCCACCGTAAAAAGTGGTGTCCTCCCTAAAAAGTGGTGTCCTCCCTAAAAAGTGATGTCCACCGGAAAAAGTGGTGTCCACCGTAAAAAGTGGTGTCCTCCCTAAAAAGTGGTGTCCACTGTAAAAAGTGGTGTCCACCCTAAAAAGTGGTGTCCACCGTAAAAAGTGGTGTCCTCCCTAAAAAGTGGTGTCCACCGTAAAAAGTGGTGTCCACCGGAAAAAGTGGTGTCCACCGTAAAAAGTGGTGTCCACCCTAAAAAGTGGTGTCCACCGGAAAAAGTGGTGTCCTCCCTAAAAAGTGATGCCCACCGTAAAAAGTGCTGTCCACCGTAAAAAGTGGTGTCCACCGGAAAAAGTGGTGTCCTCCCTAAAAAGTGGTGTCCTCCCTAAAAAGTGATGTCCACCGTAAAAAGTGCTGTCCACCGTAAAAAGTGGTGTCCACCGGAAAAAGTGGTTTCCACTGTAAAATGTGGTGTCCTCCCTAAAAAGTGGTGTCCTCCGTAAAAAGTGGTGTCCACCGTAAAAAGTGGTGTCCACCGGAAAAAGTGGTGTCCTCCCTAAAAAGTGGTGTCCACCGGAAAAAGTGGTGTCCTCCGTAAAAAGTGGTGTCCACCGGAAAAAGCGGTGTCATCCCTAAAAAGTGGTGTCCACCGTAAAAAGTGCTGTCCACCGTAAAAAGTGGTGTCCACCGGAAAAAGTGGTTTCCACTGTAAAATGTGGTGTCCTCCCTAAAAAGTGGTGTCCTCCGTAAAAAGTGGTGTCCACCGTAAAAAGTGGTGTCCACCGGAAAAAGTGGTGTCCTCCCTAAAAAGTGGTGTCCACCGGAAAAAGTGGTGTCCACCGTAAAAAGTGGTGTCCTCCCTAAAAAGTGGTGTCCACCGTAAAAAGTGGTGTCCTCCCTAAAAAGTGGTGTCCACCGTAAAAAGTGGTGTCCTCCCTAAAAAGTGGTGTCCACCGTAAAAAGTGGTGTCCTCCCTAAAAAGTGGTGTCGGGTAAAGATTAGAATCGCCCCCCACACGAAGGAAATCCCTAAAAAGTGGTGTCCACCGAAAAAAGTGGTGTCCTCCCTAAAAAGTGGTGTCCTCCCTAAAAAGTGGTGTCCACCGTAAAAAGTGGTGTCCACCGGAAAAAGTGGTGTCCTCCCTAAAAAGTGGTGTCCACCGGAAAAAGTGGTGTCCACCGTAAAAAGTGGTGTCCACCGTAAAAAGTGGTGTCCACCGGAAAAAGTGGTGTCCTCCCTAAAAAGTGGTGTCCTCCCTAAAAAGTGGTGTCCTCCCTAAAAAGTGGTGTCCACCGGAAAAAGTGGTGTCCTCCCTAAAAAGTGGTGTCCACCGGAAAAAGTGGTGTCCACCGTAAAAAGTGGTGTCCTCCCTAAAAAGTGGTGTCCACCGTAAAAAGTGGTGTCCTCCGTAAAAAGTGGTGTCGGGTAAAGATTAGAATCGCCCCCCACACGAAGGAAATCCCTAAAAAGTGGTGTCCACCGGAAAAAGTGGTGTCCTCCCTAAAAAGTGGTGTCCTCCCTAAAAAGTGGTGTCCACCGGAAAAAGTGGTGTCCACCGTAAAAAGTGGTGTCCACCGTAAAAAGTGGTGTCCACCGGAAAAAGTGGTGTCCACCGTAAAAAGTGGTGTCCTCCCTAAAAAGTGGTGTCCACCGGAAAAAGCGGTGTCCTCCCTAAAAAGTGGTGTCCACCGGAAAAAGTGGTGTCCTCCCTAAAAAGTGGTGTCCACCGTAAAAAGTGGTGTCCACCGGAAAAAGTGGTGTCCACCGTAAAAAGTGGTGTCCTCCCTAAAAAGTGGTGTCCACCGGAAAAAGTGGTGTCCACCGTAAAAAGTGGTGTCCTCCCTAAAAAGTGGTGTCCACCGTAAAAAGTGGTGTCCTCCCTAAAAAGTGGTGTCCACCGGAAAAAGTGGTGTCCACCGTAAAAAGTGGTGTCCTCCCTAAAAAGTGGTGTCCACCGTAAAAAGTGGTGTCCTCCCTAAAAAGTGGTGTCCACCGGAAAAAGTGGTGTCCACCGTAAAAAGTGGTGTCCTCCCTAAAAAGTGGTGTCCACCGGAAAAAGTGGTGTCAACCGTAAAAAGTGGTGTCCTCCCTAAAAAGTGGTGTCCACCGGAAAAAGTGGTGTCCACCGTAAAAAGTGGTGTCCACCCTAAAAAGTGGTGTCCACCGGAAAAAGTGGTGTCCTCCCTAAAAAGTGATGTCCACCGTAAAAAGTGCTGTCCACCGTAAAAAGTGGTGTCCACCGGAAAAAGTGGTTTCCACTGTAAAATGTGGTGTCCTCCCTAAAAAGTGGTGTCCTCCGTAAAAAGTGGTGTCCACCGTAAAAAGTGGTGCCCACCGTAAAAAGTGGTGTCCACCGGAAAAAGTGGTGTCCTCCCTAAAAAGTGGTGTCCTCCCTAAAAAGTGATGTCCACCGTAAAAAGTGCTGTCCACCGTAAAAAGTGGTGTCCACCGTAAAAAGTGGTGTCCACCGGAAAAAGTGGTTTCCACTGTAAAAAGTGGTGTCCTCCCTAAAAAGTGGTGTCCTCCGTAAAAAGTGGTGTCCACCGTAAAAAGTGGTGTCCTCCGTAAAAAGTGGTGTCCACTTTAAAAAGTGGTTTCCACTGTAAAAAGTGGTGTCCTCCCTAAAAAGTGATGTCCACCGTAAAAAGTGCTGTCCTCCCTAAAAAGTGGTGTCCACCGTAAAAAGTGGTGTCCTCCCTAAAAAGTGGTGTCGGGTAAAGATTAGAATCGCCCCCCACACGAAGGAAATCTTGCCCCCCACGGGAAAGTCGGCACAGCCCCCCACCCATAGAAGGGTGTCCTCCCTAAAAAGTGGTGTCCACCGGAAAAAGTGGTGTCCACCGTAAAAAGTGGTGTCCTCCCTAAAAAGTGGTGTCCACCGTAAAAAGAGGTGTCCACCGGAAAAAGTGGTGTCCACCGGAAAAAGTGGTGTCCTCCGTAAAAAGTGGTGTCCACCGGAAAAAGCGGTGTCATCCCTAAAAAGTGGTGTCCACCGTAAAAAGTGCTGTCCACCGTAAAAAGTGGTGTCCACCGGAAAAAGTGGTTTCCACTGTAAAATGTGGTGTCCTCCCTAAAAAGTGGTGTCCTCCGTAAAAAGTGGTGTCCACCGTAAAAAGTGGTGTCCACCGGAAAAAGTGGTGTCATCCCTAAAAAGTGGTGTCCACCGTAAAAAGTGCTGTCCACCGTAAAAAGTGGTGTCCTCCCTAAAAAGTGGTGTCCTCCCTAAAAAGTGGTGTCCACCGTAAAAAGTGCTGTCCACCGTAAAAAGTGGTGTCCACCGTAAAAAGTGGTGTCCTCCCTAAAAAGTGGTGTCATCCCTAAAAAGTGGTGTCCACCGTAAAAAGTGCTGTCCACCGTAAAAAGTGGTGTCCACCGTAAAAAGTGGTGTCCACCGGAAAAAGTGGTTTCCACTGTAAAAAGTGGTGTCCTCCCTAAAAAGTGGTGTCCTCCGTAAAAAGTGGTGTCCACCGTAAAAAGTGGTGTCCTCCGTAAAAAGTGGTGTCCACTTTAAAAAGTGGTTTCCACTGTAAAAAGTGGTGTCCTCCCTAAAAAGTGATGTCCACCGTAAAAAGTGCTGTCCTCCCTAAAAAGTGGTGTCCACCGTAAAAAGTGGTGTCCTCCCTAAAAAGTGGTGTCGGGTAAAGATTAGAATCGCCCCCCACACGAAGGAAATCTTGCCCCCCACGGGAAAGTCGGCACAGCCCCCCACCCATAGAAGGGTGTCCTCCCTAAAAAGTGGTGTCCACCGGAAAAAGTGGTGTCCACCGTAAAAAGTGGTGTCCTCCCTAAAAAGTGGTGTCCACCGTAAAAAGAGGTGTCCACCGGAAAAAGTGGTGTCCACCGGAAAAAGTGGTGTCCTCCGTAAAAAGTGGTGTCCTCCGTAAAAAGTGGTGTCCTCCGTAAAAAGTGGTGCCCACCGTAAAAAGTGGTGTCCACCGTAAAAAGAGGTGTCCACCGGAAAAAGTGGTGTCCACCGGAAAAAGTGGTGTCCTCCGTAAAAAGTGGTGTCCACCGGAAAAAGCGGTGTCATCCCTAAAAAGTGGTGTCCACCGTAAAAAGTGCTGTCCACCGTAAAAAGTGGTGTCCACCGGAAAAAGTGGTTTCCACTGTAAAATGTGGTGTCCTCCCTAAAAAGTGGTGTCCTCCGTAAAAAGTGGTGTCCACCGTAAAAAGTGGTGTCCACCGGAAAAAGTGGTGTCATCCCTAAAAAGTGGTGTCCACCGTAAAAAGTGCTGTCCACCGTAAAAAGTGGTGTCCACCGGAAAAAGTGGTTTCCACTGTAAAATGTGGTGTCCACCGTAAAAAGTGGTGTCCACCGGAAAAAGTGGTGTCCTCCCTAAAAAGTGGTGTCCACCGGAAAAAGTGGTGTCCTCCCTAAAAAGTGGTGTCCACCGGAAAAAGTGGTGTCCACCGTAAAAAGTGGTGTCCTCCCTAAAAAGTGGTGTCCACCGTAAAAAGTGGTGTCCACCGTAAAAAGTGGTGTCCTCCCTAAAAAGTGGTGTCCACCGTAAAAAGTGGTGTCCACCGGAAAAAGTGGTGTCCACCGTAAAAAGTGGTGTCCATACTAAAAAGTGGTGTCCACCGGAAAAAGTGGTGTCCTCCCTAAAAAGTGATGTCCACCGTAAAAAGTGCTGTCCACCGTAAAAAGTGGTGTCCACCGGAAAAAGTGGTGTCCTCCCTAAAAAGTGGTGTCCTCCCTAAAAAGTGATGTCCACCGTAAAAAGTGCTGTCCACCGTAAAAAGTGGTGTCCACCGGAAAAAGTGGTTTCCACTGTAAAATGTGGTGTCCTCCCTAAAAAGTGGTGTCCTCCGTAAAAAGTGGTGTCCACCGTAAAAAGTGGTGTCCACCGGAAAAAGTGGTGTCCTCCCTAAAAAGTGGTGTCCACCGGAAAAAGTGGTGTCCTCCGTAAAAAGTGGTGTCCACCGGAAAAAGCGGTGTCATCCCTAAAAAGTGGTGTCCACCGTAAAAGGTGCTGTCCACCGTAAAAAGTGGTGTCCACCGGAAAAAGTGGTTTCCACTGTAAAATGTGGTGTCCTCCCTAAAAAGTGGTGTCCTCCGTAAAAAGTGGTGTCCACCGTAAAAAGTGGTGTCCACCGGAAAAAGTGGTGTCCTCCCTAAAAAGTGGTGTCCACCGGAAAAAGTGGTGTCCACCGTAAAAAGTGGTGTCCTCCCTAAAAAGTGGTGTCCACCGTAAAAAGTGGTGTCCTCCCTAAAAAGTGGTGTCCACCGTAAAAAGTGGTGTCCTCCCTAAAAAGTGGTGTCGGGTAAAGATTAGAATCGCCCCCCACACGAAGGAAATCCCTAAAAAGTGGTGTCCACCGGAAAAAGTGGTGTCCTCCCTAAAAAGTGGTGTCCTCCCTAAAAAGTGGTGTCCACCGTAAAAAGTGGTGTCCACCGGAAAAAGTGGTGTCCTCCCTAAAAAGTGGTGTCCACCGGAAAAAGTGGTGTCCACCGTAAAAAGTGGTGTCCACCGTAAAAAGTGGTGTCCACCGGAAAAAGTGGTGTCCTCCCTAAAAAGTGGTGTCCTCCCTAAAAAGTGGTGTCCTCCCTAAAAAGTGGTGTCCACCGTAAAAAGTGGTGTCCACCGGAAAAAGTGGTGTCCTCCCTAAAAAGTGGTGTCCACCGGAAAAAGTGGTGTCCACCGTAAAAAGTGGTGTCCTCCCTAAAAAGTGGTGTCCACCGGAAAAAGCGGTGTCCTCCCTAAAAAGTGGTGTCCACCGGAAAAAGTGGTGTCCTCCCTAAAAAGTGGTGTCCACCGGAAAAAGTGGTGTCCTCCCTAAAAAGTGGTGTCCTCCCTAAAAAGTGGTGTCCACCGTAAAAAGTGGTGTCCACCGGAAAAAGTGGTGTCCTCCCTAAAAAGTGGTGTCCACCGGAAAAAGTGGTGCCCACCGTAAAAAGTGGTGTCCACCGGAAAAAGTGATGTCCACCGTAAAAAGTGCTGTCCACCGTAAAAAGTGGTGTCCACCGTAAAAAGTGGTGTCCACCGGAAAAAGTGGTTTCCACTGTAAAAAGTGGTGTCCTCCCTAAAAAGTGGTGTCCTCCGTAAAAAGTGGTGTCCACCGTAAAAAGTGGTGTCCTCCGTAAAAAGTGGTGTCCACTTTAAAAAGTGGTTTCCACTGTAAAAAGTGGTGTCCTCCCTAAAAAGTGATGTCCACCGTAAAAAGTGCTGTCCTCCCTAAAAAGTGGTGTCCACCGTAAAAAGTGGTGTCCTCCCTAAAAAGTGGTGTCGGGTAAAGATTAGAATCGCCCCCCACACGAAGGAAATCTTGCCCCCCACGGGAAAGTCGGCACAGCCCCCCACCCATAGAAGGGTGTCCACCGTAAAAAGTGGTGTCCACCGGAAAAAGTGGTGTCCACCGTAAAAAGTGGTGTCCACCGTAAAAAGTGGTGTCCTCCGTAAAAAGTGGTGTCCACTTTAAAAAGTGGTTTCCACTGTAAAAAGTGGTGTCCTCCCTAAAAAGTGATGTCCACCGTAAAAAGTGGTGTCCTCCCTAAAAAGTGGTGTCCACCGGAAAAAGTGGTGTCCTCCCTAAAAAGTGGTGTCCTCCCTAAAAAGTGGTGTCCACCGTAAAAAGTGGTGTCCACCGGAAAAAGTGGTGTCCTCCCTAAAAAGTGGTGTCCACCGGAAAAAGTGGTGCCCACCGTAAAAAGTGGTGTCCACCGGAAAAAGTGGTGTCCTCCCTAAAAAGTGGTGTCCTCCCTAAAAAGTGGTGTCCACCGTAAAAAGTGGTGTCCACCGGAAAAAGTGGTTTCCACTGTAAAAAGTGGTGTCCTCCCTAAAAAGTGGTGTCCTCCGTAAAAAGTGGTGTCCACCGTAAAAAGTGGTGTCCTCCGCAAAAAGTGGTGTCCACTTTAAAAAGTGGTTTCCACTGTAAAAAGTGGTGTCCTCCCTAAAAAGTGATGTCCACCGTAAAAAGTGCTGTCCTCCCTAAAAAGTGGTGTCCACCGTAAAAAGTGGTGTCCTCCCTAAAAAGTGGTGTCCTCCCTAAAAAGTGGTGTCCACCGTAAAAAGTGGTGTCCACCGGAAAAAGTGGTTTCCACTGTAAAAAGTGGTGTCCTCCCTAAAAAGTGGTGTCCTCCGTAAAAAGTGGTGTCCACCGTAAAAAGTGGTGTCCACCGGAAAAAGTGGTGTCCTCCCTAAAAAGTGGTGTCCACCGTAAAAAGCGGTGTCATCCCTAAAAAGTGGTGTCCCCCGTAAAAAGTGGTGTCCACCGTAAAAAGTGGTGTCCACCGCAATAAGTGGTGTCAACCGTAAAAAGTGGTGTCCTCCCTAAAAAGTGGTGTCCACCGGAAAAAGTGGTGTCCACCGTAAAAAGTGGTGTCCACCCTAAAAAGTGGTGTCCACCGGAAAAAGTGGTGTCCTCCCTAAAAAGTGATGTCCACCGTAAAAAGTGCTGTCCACCGTAAAAAGTGGTGTCCACCGGAAAAAGTGGTTTCCACTGTAAAATGTGGTGTCCTCCCTAAAAAGTGGTGTCCTCCGTAAAAAGTGGTGTCCACCGTAAAAAGTGGTGCCCACCGTAAAAAGTGGTGTCCACCGGAAAAAGTGGTGTCCTCCCTAAAAAGTGGTGTCCTCCCTAAAAAGTGATGTCCACCGTAAAAAGTGCTGTCCACCGTAAAAAGTGGTGTCCACCGTAAAAAGTGGTGTCCACCGGAAAAAGTGGTTTCCACTGTAAAAAGTGGTGTCCTCCCTAAAAAGTGGTGTCCTCCGTAAAAAGTGGTGTCCACCGTAAAAAGTGGTGTCCTCCGTAAAAAGTGGTGTCCACTTTAAAAAGTGGTTTCCACTGTAAAAAGTGGTGTCCTCCCTAAAAAGTGATGTCCACCGTAAAAAGTGCTGTCCTCCCTAAAAAGTGGTGTCCACCGTAAAAAGTGGTGTCCTCCCTAAAAAGTGGTGTCGGGTAAAGATTAGAATCGCCCCCCACACGAAGGAAATCTTGCCCCCCACGGGAAAGTCGGCACAGCCCCCCACCCATAGAAGGGTGTCCACCGTAAAAAGTGGTGTCCACCGGAAAAAGTGGTGTTCTCCCTAAAAAGTGGTGTCCACCGGAAAAAGTGGTGTCCACCGTAAAAAGTGGTGTCCTCCCTAAAAAGTGGTGTCCACCGTAAAAAGAGGTGTCCACCGGAAAAAGTGGTGTCCACCGGAAAAAGTGGTGTCCTCCGTAAAAAGTGGTGTCCTCCGTAAAAAGTGGTGTCCTCCGTAAAAAGTGGTGCCCACCGTAAAAAGTGGTGTCCACCGTAAAAAGAGGTGTCCACCGGAAAAAGTGGTGTCCACCGGAAAAAGTGGTGTCCTCCGTAAAAAGTGGTGTCCACCGGAAAAAGCGGTGTCATCCCTAAAAAGTGGTGTCCACCGTAAAAAGTGCTGTCCACCGTAAAAAGTGGTGTCCACCGGAAAAAGTGGTTTCCACTGTAAAATGTGGTGTCCTCCCTAAAAAGTGGTGTCCTCCGTAAAAAGTGGTGTCCACCGTAAAAAGTGGTGTCCACCGGAAAAAGTGGTGTCATCCCTAAAAAGTGGTGTCCACCGTAAAAAGTGCTGTCCACCGTAAAAAGTGGTGTCCACCGGAAAAAGTGGTTTCCACTGTAAAATGTGGTGTCCACCGTAAAAAGTGGTGTCCACCGGAAAAAGTGGTGTCCTCCCTAAAAAGTGGTGTCCACCGGAAAAAGTGGTGTCCTCCCTAAAAAGTGGTGTCCACCGGAAAAAGTGGTGTCCACCGTAAAAAGTGGTGTCCTCCCTAAAAAGTGGTGTCCACCGTAAAAAGTGGTGTCCACCGTAAAAAGTGGTGTCCTCCCTAAAAAGTGGTGTCCACCGTAAAAAGTGGTGTCCACCGGAAAAAGTGGTGTCCACCGTAAAAAGTGGTGTCCACCCTAAAAAGTGGTGTCCACCGGAAAAAGTGGTGTCCTCCCTAAAAAGTGATGTCCACCGTAAAAAGTGCTGTCCACCGTAAAAAGTGGTGTCCACCGGAAAAAGTGGTGTCCTCCCTAAAAAGTGGTGTCCTCCCTAAAAAGTGATGTCCACCGTAAAAAGTGCTGTCCACCGTAAAAAGTGGTGTCCACCGGAAAAAGTGGTTTCCACTGTAAAATGTGGTGTCCTCCCTAAAAAGTGGTGTCCTCCGTAAAAAGTGGTGTCCACCGTAAAAAGTGGTGTCCACCGGAAAAAGTGGTGTCCTCCCTAAAAAGTGGTGTCCACCGGAAAAAGTGGTGTCCTCCGTAAAAAGTGGTGTCCACCGGAAAAAGCGGTGTCATCCCTAAAAAGTGGTGTCCACCGTAAAAGGTGCTGTCCACCGTAAAAAGTGGTGTCCACCGGAAAAAGTGGTTTCCACTGTAAAATGTGGTGTCCTCCCTAAAAAGTGGTGTCCTCCGTAAAAAGTGGTGTCCACCGTAAAAAGTGGTGTCCACCGGAAAAAGTGGTGTCCTCCCTAAAAAGTGGTGTCCACCGGAAAAAGTGGTGTCCACCGTAAAAAGTGGTGTCCTCCCTAAAAAGTGGTGTCCACCGTAAAAAGTGGTGTCCTCCCTAAAAAGTGGTGTCCACCGTAAAAAGTGGTGTCCTCCCTAAAAAGTGGTGTCCACCGTAAAAAGTGGTGTCCTCCCTAAAAAGTGGTGTCGGGTAAAGATTAGAATCGCCCCCCACACGAAGGAAATCCCTAAAAAGTGGTGTCCACCGGAAAAAGTGGTGTCCTCCCTAAAAAGTGGTGTCCTCCCTAAAAAGTGGTGTCCACCGTAAAAAGTGGTGTCCACCGGAAAAAGTGGTGTCCTCCCTAAAAAGTGGTGTCCACCGGAAAAAGTGGTGTCCACCGTAAAAAGTGGTGTCCACCGTAAAAAGTGGTGTCCACCGGAAAAAGTGGTGTCCTCCCTAAAAAGTGGTGTCCTCCCTAAAAAGTGGTGTCCTCCCTAAAAAGTGGTGTCCACCGTAAAAAGTGGTGTCCACCGGAAAAAGTGGTGTCCTCCCTAAAAAGTGGTGTCCACCGGAAAAAGTGGTGTCCACCGTAAAAAGTGGTGTCCTCCCTAAAAAGTGGTGTCCACCGGAAAAAGCGGTGTCCTCCCTAAAAAGTGGTGTCCACCGGAAAAAGTGGTGTCCTCCCTAAAAAGTGGTGTCCACCGGAAAAAGTGGTGCCCACCGTAAAAAGTGGTGTCCACCGGAAAAAGTGGTGTCCTCCCTAAAAAGTGGTGTCCTCCCTAAAAAGTGGTGTCCACCGTAAAAAGTGGTGTCCACCGGAAAAAGTGGTTTCCACTGTAAAAAGTGGTGTCCTCCCTAAAAAGTGGTGTCCTCCGTAAAAAGTGGTGTCCTCCGTAAAAAGTGGTGTCCACTTTAAAAAGTGGTTTCCACTGTAAAAAGTGGTGTCCTCCCTAAAAAGTGATGTCCACCGTAAAAAGTGCTGTCCTCCCTAAAAAGTGGTGTCCACCGTAAAAAGTGGTGTCCTCCCTAAAAAGTGGTGTCGGGTAAAGATTAGAATCGCCCCCCACACGAAGGAAATCTTGCCCCCCACGGGAAAGTCGGCACAGCCCCCCACCCATAGAAGGGTGTCCACCGTAAAAAGTGGTGTCCACCGGAAAAAGTGGTGTCCACCGTAAAAAGTGGTGTCCACCGTAAAAAGTGGTGTCCTCCCTAAAAAGTGGTGTCCACCGTAAAAAGAGGTGTCCACCGGAAAAAGTGGTGTCCACCGGAAAAAGTGGTGTCCTCCGTAAAAAGTGGTGTCCACCGGAAAAAGCGGTGTCATCCCTAAAAAGTGGTGTCCACCGTAAAAAGTGCTGTCCACCGTAAAAAGTGGTGTCCACCGGAAAAAGTGGTTTCCACTGTAAAATGTGGTGTCCTCCCTAAAAAGTGGTGTCCTCCGTAAAAAGTGGTGTCCACCGTAAAAAGTGGTGTCCACCGGAAAAAGTGGTGTCATCCCTAAAAAGTGGTGTCCACCGTAAAAAGTGCTGTCCACCGTAAAAAGTGGTGTCCACCGGAAAAAGTGGTTTCCACTGTAAAATGTGGTGTCCACCGTAAAAAGTGGTGTCCACCGGAAAAAGTGGTGTCCTCCCTAAAAAGTGGTGTCCACCGGAAAAAGTGGTGTCCTCCCTAAAAAGTGGTGTCCACCGGAAAAAGTGGTGTCCACCGTAAAAAGTGGTGTCCTCCCTAAAAAGTGGTGTCCACCGTAAAAAGTGGTGTCCACCGTAAAAAGTGGTGTCCTCCCTAAAAAGTGGTGTCCACCGTAAAAAGTGGTGTCCACCGGAAAAAGTGGTGTCCACCGTAAAAAGTGGTGTCCACCCTAAAAAGTGGTGTCCACCGGAAAAAGTGGTGTCCTCCCTAAAAAGTGATGTCCACCGTAAAAAGTGCTGTCCACCGTAAAAAGTGGTGTCCACCGGAAAAAGTGGTGTCCACCGTAAAAAGTGGTGTCCTCCCTAAAAAGTGGTGTCCTCCCTAAAAAGTGATGTCCACCGTAAAAAGTGCTGTCCACCGTAAAAAGTGGTGTCCACCGGAAAAAGTGGTTTCCACTGTAAAATGTGGTGTCCTCCCTAAAAAGTGGTGTCCTCCGTAAAAAGTGGTGTCCACCGTAAAAAGTGGTGTCCACCGGAAAAAGTGGTGTCCTCCCTAAAAAGTGGTGTCCACCGGAAAAAGTGGTGTCCTCCGTAAAAAGTGGTGTCCACCGGAAAAAGCGGTGTCATCCCTAAAAAGTGGTGTCCACCGTAAAAGGTGCTGTCCACCGTAAAAAGTGGTGTCCACCGGAAAAAGTGGTTTCCACTGTAAAATGTGGTGTCCTCCCTAAAAAGTGGTGTCCTCCGTAAAAAGTGGTGTCCACCGTAAAAAGTGGTGTCCACCGGAAAAAGTGGTGTCCTCCCTAAAAAGTGGTGTCCACCGGAAAAAGTGGTGTCCACCGTAAAAAGTGGTGTCCTCCCTAAAAAGTGGTGTCCACCGTAAAAAGTGGTGTCCTCCCTAAAAAGTGGTGTCCACCGTAAAAAGTGGTGTCCTCCCTAAAAAGTGGTGTCCACCGTAAAAAGTGGTGTCCTCCCTAAAAAGTGGTGTCGGGTAAAGATTAGAATCGCCCCCCACACGAAGGAAATCCCTAAAAAGTGGTGTCCACCGGAAAAAGTGGTGTCCTCCCTAAAAAGTGGTGTCCTCCCTAAAAAGTGGTGTCCTCCCTAAAAAGTGGTGTCCACCGTAAAAAGTGGTGTCCACCGGAAAAAGTGGTGTCCTCCCTAAAAAGTGGTGTCCACCGGAAAAAGTGGTGTCCACCGTAAAAAGTGGTGTCCTCCCTAAAAAGTGGTGTCCACCGGAAAAAGCGGTGTCCTCCCTAAAAAGTGGTGTCCACCGGAAAAAGTGGTGTCCTCCCTAAAAAGTGGTGTCCACCGGAAAAAGTGGTGTCCTCCCTAAAAAGTGGTGTCCACCGGAAAAAGTGGTGTCCACCGTAAAAAGTGGTGTCCTCCCTAAAAAGTGGTGTCCACCGTAAAAAGTGGTGTCCTCCCTAAAAAGTGGTGTCCTCCCTAAAAAGTGGTGTCCTCCCTAAAAAGTGGTGTCCACCGGAAAAAGTGGTGTCCTCCCTAAAAAGTGGTGTCCACCGGAAAAAGTGGTGTCCTCCCTAAAAAGTGGTGTCCACCGGAAAAAGTGGTGTCCTCCCTAAAAAGTGGTGTCCACCGGAAAAAGTGGTGTCCTCCCTAAAAAGTGGTGTCCACCGGAAAAAGTGGTGTCCTCCCTAAAAAGTGGTGTCCTCCCTAAAAAGTGGTGTCCACCGTAAAAAGTGGTGTCCACCGGAAAAAGTGGTGTCCTCCCTAAAAAGTGGTGTCCACCGGAAAAAGTGGTGTCCACCGTAAAAAGTGGTGTCCACCGTAAAAAGTGGTGTCCACCGGAAAAAGTGGTGTCCTCCCTAAAAAGTGGTGTCCTCCCTAAAAAGTGGTGTCCTCCCTAAAAAGTGGTGTCCACCGTAAAAAGTGGTGTCCACCGGAAAAAGTGGTGTCCTCCCTAAAAAGTGGTGTCCACCGGAAAAAGTGGTGTCCACCGTAAAAAGTGGTGTCCTCCCTAAAAAGTGGTGTCCACCGGAAAAAGCGGTGTCCTCCCTAAAAAGTGGTGTCCACCGGAAAAAGTGGTGTCCTCCCTAAAAAGTGGTGTCCACCGGAAAAAGTGGTGTCCTCCCTAAAAAGTGGTGTCCTCCCTAAAAAGTGGTGTCCACCGTAAAAAGTGGTGTCCACCGGAAAAAGTGGTGTCCTCCCTAAAAAGTGGTGTCCACCGGAAAAAGTGGTGCCCACCGTAAAAAGTGGTGTCCACCGGAAAAAGTGGTGTCCTCCCTAAAAAGTGGTGTCCTCCCTAAAAAGTGGTGTCCACCGTAAAAAGTGGTGTCCACCGGAAAAAGTGGTTTCCACTGTAAAAAGTGGTGTCCTCCCTAAAAAGTGGTGTCCTCCGTAAAAAGTGGTGTCCACCGTAAAAAGTGGTGTCCTCCGTAAAAAGTGGTGTCCACTTTAAAAAGTGGTTTCCACTGTAAAAAGTGGTGTCCTCCCTAAAAAGTGATGTCCACCGTAAAAAGTGCTGTCCTCCCTAAAAAGTGGTGTCCACCGTAAAAAGTGGTGTCCTCCCTAAAAAGTGGTGTCGGGTAAAGATTAGAATCGCCCCCCACACGAAGGAAATCTTGCCCCCCACGGGAAAGTCGGCACAGCCCCCCACCCATAGAAGGGTGTCCACCGTAAAAAGTGGTGTCCACCGGAAAAAGTGGTGTCCACCGTAAAAAGTGGTGTCCACCGTAAAAAGTGGTGTCCTCCGTAAAAAGTGGTGTCCACTTTAAAAAGTGGTTTCCACTGTAAAAAGTGGTGTCCTCCCTAAAAAGTGATGTCCACCGTAAAAAGTGGTGTCCTCCCTAAAAAGTGGTGTCCACCGGAAAAAGTGGTGTCCTCCCTAAAAAGTGGTGTCCTCCCTAAAAAGTGGTGTCCACCGTAAAAAGTGGTGTCCACCGGAAAAAGTGGTGTCCTCCCTAAAAAGTGGTGTCCACCGGAAAAAGTGGTGCCCACCGTAAAAAGTGGTGTCCACCGGAAAAAGTGGTGTCCTCCCTAAAAAGTGGTGTCCTCCCTAAAAAGTGGTGTCCACCGTAAAAAGTGGTGTCCACCGGAAAAAGTGGTTTCCACTGTAAAAAGTGGTGTCCTCCCTAAAAAGTGGTGTCCTCCGTAAAAAGTGGTGTCCACCGTAAAAAGTGGTGTCCTCCGCAAAAAGTGGTGTCCACTTTAAAAAGTGGTTTCCACTGTAAAAAGTGGTGTCCTCCCTAAAAAGTGATGTCCACCGTAAAAAGTGCTGTCCTCCCTAAAAAGTGGTGTCCACCGTAAAAAGTGGTGTCCTCCCTAAAAAGTGGTGTCCTCCCTAAAAAGTGGTGTCCACCGTAAAAAGTGGTGTCCACCGGAAAAAGTGGTTTCCACTGTAAAAAGTGGTGTCCTCCCTAAAAAGTGGTGTCCTCCGTAAAAAGTGGTGTCCACCGTAAAAAGTGGTGTCCACCGGAAAAAGTGGTGTCCTCCCTAAAAAGTGGTGTCCACCGTAAAAAGCGGTGTCATCCCTAAAAAGTGGTGTCCCCCGTAAAAAGTGGTGTCCACCGTAAAAAGTGGTGTCCACCGCAATAAGTGGTGTCAACCGTAAAAAGTGGTGTCCTCCCTAAAAAGTGGTGTCCACCGGAAAAAGTGGTGTCCACCGTAAAAAGTGGTGTCCACCCTAAAAAGTGGTGTCCACCGGAAAAAGTGGTGTCCTCCCTAAAAAGTGATGTCCACCGTAAAAAGTGCTGTCCACCGTAAAAAGTGGTGTCCACCGGAAAAAGTGGTTTCCACTGTAAAATGTGGTGTCCTCCCTAAAAAGTGGTGTCCTCCGTAAAAAGTGGTGTCCACCGTAAAAAGTGGTGCCCACCGTAAAAAGTGGTGTCCACCGGAAAAAGTGGTGTCCTCCCTAAAAAGTGGTGTCCTCCCTAAAAAGTGATGTCCACCGTAAAAAGTGCTGTCCACCGTAAAAAGTGGTGTCCACCGTAAAAAGTGGTGTCCACCGGAAAAAGTGGTTTCCACTGTAAAAAGTGGTGTCCTCCCTAAAAAGTGGTGTCCTCCGTAAAAAGTGGTGTCCACCGTAAAAAGTGGTGTCCTCCGTAAAAAGTGGTGTCCACTTTAAAAAGTGGTTTCCACTGTAAAAAGTGGTGTCCTCCCTAAAAAGTGATGTCCACCGTAAAAAGTGCTGTCCTCCCTAAAAAGTGGTGTCCACCGTAAAAAGTGGTGTCCTCCCTAAAAAGTGGTGTCGGGTAAAGATTAGAATCGCCCCCCACACGAAGGAAATCTTGCCCCCCACGGGAAAGTCGGCACAGCCCCCCACCCATAGAAGGGTGTCCTCCCTAAAAAGTGGTGTCCACCGGAAAAAGTGGTGTCCACCGTAAAAAGTGGTGTCCTCCCTAAAAAGTGGTGTCCACCGTAAAAAGAGGTGTCCACCGGAAAAAGTGGTGTCCACCGGAAAAAGTGGTGTCCTCCGTAAAAAGTGGTGTCCTCCGTAAAAAGTGGTGTCCTCCGTAAAAAGTGGTGCCCACCGTAAAAAGTGGTGTCCACCGTAAAAAGAGGTGTCCACCGGAAAAAGTGGTGTCCACCGGAAAAAGTGGTGTCCTCCGTAAAAAGTGGTGTCCACCGGAAAAAGCGGTGTCATCCCTAAAAAGTGGTGTCCACCGTAAAAAGTGCTGTCCACCGTAAAAAGTGGTGTCCACCGGAAAAAGTGGTTTCCACTGTAAAATGTGGTGTCCTCCCTAAAAAGTGGTGTCCTCCGTAAAAAGTGGTGTCCACCGTAAAAAGTGGTGTCCACCGGAAAAAGTGGTGTCCTCCCTAAAAAGTGGTGTCCACCGGAAAAAGTGGTGTCCACCGTAAAAAGAGGTGTCCACCGGAAAAAGTGGTGTCCACCGGAAAAAGTGGTGTCCTCCGTAAAAAGTGGTGTCCACCGTAAAAAGTGGTGTCCTCCGCAAAAAGTGGTGTCCACTTTAAAAAGTGGTTTCCACTGTAAAAAGTGGTGTCCTCCCTAAAAAGTGATGTCCACCGTAAAAAGTGCTGTCCACCGTAAAAAGTGGTGTCCACCGGAAAAAGTGGTTTCCACTGTAAAATGTGGTGTCCTCCCTAAAAAGTGGTGTCCTCCGTAAAAAGTGGTGTCCACCGTAAAAAGTGGTGTCCACCGGAAAAAGTGGTGTCCTCCCTAAAAAGTGCTGTCCACCGTAAAAAGTGGTGTCCACCGGAAAAAGTGGTTTCCACTGTAAAAAGTGGTGTCCTCCCTAAAAAGTGGTGTCCTCCGTAAAAAGTGGTGTCCACCGTAAAAAGTGGTGTCCTCCGCAAAAAGTGGTGTCCACTTTAAAAAGTGGTTTCCACTGTAAAAAGTGGTGTCCTCCCTAAAAAGTGATGTCCACCGTAAAAAGTGCTGTCCTCCCTAAAAAGTGGTGTCCACCGTAAAAAGTGGTGTCCTCCCTAAAAAGTGGTGTCCTCCCTAAAAAGTGGTGTCCACCGTAAAAAGTGGTGTCCACCGGAAAAAGTGGTTTCCACTGTAAAAAGTGGTGTCCTCCCTAAAAAGTGGTGTCCTCCGTAAAAAGTGGTGTCCACCGTAAAAAGTGGTGTCCACCGGAAAAAGTGGTGTCCTCCCTAAAAAGTGGTGTCCACCGTAAAAAGCGGTGTCATCCCTAAAAAGTGGTGTCCCCCGTAAAAAGTGGTGTCCACCGTAAAAAGTGGTGTCCACCGCAATAAGTGGTGTCAACCGTAAAAAGTGGTGTCCTCCCTAAAAAGTGGTGTCCACCGGAAAAAGTGGTGTCCACCGTAAAAAGTGGTGTCCACCCTAAAAAGTGGTGTCCACCGGAAAAAGTGGTGTCCTCCCTAAAAAGTGATGTCCACCGTAAAAAGTGCTGTCCACCGTAAAAAGTGGTGTCCACCGGAAAAAGTGGTTTCCACTGTAAAATGTGGTGTCCTCCCTAAAAAGTGGTGTCCTCCGTAAAAAGTGGTGTCCACCGTAAAAAGTGGTGCCCACCGTAAAAAGTGGTGTCCACCGGAAAAAGTGGTGTCCTCCCTAAAAAGTGGTGTCCTCCCTAAAAAGTGATGTCCACCGTAAAAAGTGCTGTCCACCGTAAAAAGTGGTGTCCACCGTAAAAAGTGGTGTCCACCGGAAAAAGTGGTTTCCACTGTAAAAAGTGGTGTCCTCCCTAAAAAGTGGTGTCCTCCGTAAAAAGTGGTGTCCACCGTAAAAAGTGGTGTCCTCCGTAAAAAGTGGTGTCCACTTTAAAAAGTGGTTTCCACTGTAAAAAGTGGTGTCCTCCCTAAAAAGTGATGTCCACCGTAAAAAGTGCTGTCCTCCCTAAAAAGTGGTGTCCACCGTAAAAAGTGGTGTCCTCCCTAAAAAGTGGTGTCGGGTAAAGATTAGAATCGCCCCCCACACGAAGGAAATCTTGCCCCCCACGGGAAAGTCGGCACAGCCCCCCACCCATAGAAGGGTGTCCTCCCTAAAAAGTGGTGTCCACCGGAAAAAGTGGTGTCCACCGTAAAAAGTGGTGTCCTCCCTAAAAAGTGGTGTCCACCGTAAAAAGAGGTGTCCACCGGAAAAAGTGGTGTCCACCGGAAAAAGTGGTGTCCTCCGTAAAAAGTGGTGTCCTCCGTAAAAAGTGGTGTCCTCCGTAAAAAGTGGTGCCCACCGTAAAAAGTGGTGTCCACCGTAAAAAGAGGTGTCCACCGGAAAAAGTGGTGTCCACCGGAAAAAGTGGTGTCCTCCGTAAAAAGTGGTGTCCACCGGAAAAAGCGGTGTCATCCCTAAAAAGTGGTGTCCACCGTAAAAAGTGCTGTCCACCGTAAAAAGTGGTGTCCACCGGAAAAAGTGGTTTCCACTGTAAAATGTGGTGTCCTCCCTAAAAAGTGGTGTCCTCCGTAAAAAGTGGTGTCCACCGTAAAAAGTGGTGTCCACCGGAAAAAGTGGTGTCATCCCTAAAAAGTGGTGTCCACCGTAAAAAGTGCTGTCCACCGTAAAAAGTGGTGTCCACCGGAAAAAGTGGTTTCCACTGTAAAATGTGGTGTCCACCGTAAAAAGTGGTGTCCACCGGAAAAAGTGGTGTCCTCCCTAAAAAGTGGTGTCCACCGGAAAAAGTGGTGTCCTCCCTAAAAAGTGGTGTCCACCGGAAAAAGTGGTGTCCACCGTAAAAAGTGGTGTCCTCCCTAAAAAGTGGTGTCCACCGTAAAAAGTGGTGTCCACCGTAAAAAGTGGTGTCCTCCCTAAAAAGTGGTGTCCACCGTAAAAAGTGGTGTCCACCGGAAAAAGTGGTGTCCACCGTAAAAAGTGGTGTTCACCCTAAAAAGTGGTGTCCACCGGAAAAAGTGGTGTCCTCCCTAAAAAGTGATGTCCACCGTAAAAAGTGCTGTCCACCGTAAAAAGTGGTGTCCACCGGAAAAAGTGGTGTCCTCCCTAAAAAGTGGTGTCCTCCCTAAAAAGTGATGTCCACCGTAAAAAGTGCTGTCCACCGTAAAAAGTGGTGTCCACCGGAAAAAGTGGTTTCCACTGTAAAATGTGGTGTCCTCCCTAAAAAGTGGTGTCCTCCGTAAAAAGTGGTGTCCACCGTAAAAAGTGGTGTCCACCGGAAAAAGTGGTGTCCTCCCTAAAAAGTGGTGTCCACCGGAAAAAGTGGTGTCCTCCGTAAAAAGTGGTGTCCACCGGAAAAAGCGGTGTCATCCCTAAAAAGTGGTGTCCACCGTAAAAGGTGCTGTCCACCGTAAAAAGTGGTGTCCACCGGAAAAAGTGGTTTCCACTGTAAAATGTGGTGTCCTCCCTAAAAAGTGGTGTCCTCCGTAAAAAGTGGTGTCCACCGTAAAAAGTGGTGTCCACCGGAAAAAGTGGTGTCCTCCCTAAAAAGTGGTGTCCACCGGAAAAAGTGGTGTCCACCGTAAAAAGTGGTGTCCTCCCTAAAAAGTGGTGTCCACCGTAAAAAGTGGTGTCCTCCCTAAAAAGTGGTGTCCACCGTAAAAAGTGGTGTCCTCCCTAAAAAGTGGTGTCCACCGTAAAAAGTGGTGTCCTCCCTAAAAAGTGGTGTCGGGTAAAGATTAGAATCGCCCCCCACACGAAGGAAATCCCTAAAAAGTGGTGTCCACCGGAAAAAGTGGTGTCCTCCCTAAAAAGTGGTGTCCTCCCTAAAAAGTGGTGTCCACCGTAAAAAGTGGTGTCCACCGGAAAAAGTGGTGTCCTCCCTAAAAAGTGGTGTCCACCGGAAAAAGTGGTGTCCACCGTAAAAAGTGGTGTCCACCGTAAAAAGTGGTGTCCACCGGAAAAAGTGGTGTCCTCCCTAAAAAGTGGTGTCCTCCCTAAAAAGTGGTGTCCTCCCTAAAAAGTGGTGTCCACCGTAAAAAGTGGTGTCCACCGGAAAAAGTGGTGTCCTCCCTAAAAAGTGGTGTCCACCGGAAAAAGTGGTGTCCACCGTAAAAAGTGGTGTCCTCCCTAAAAAGTGGTGTCCACCGGAAAAAGCGGTGTCCTCCCTAAAAAGTGGTGTCCACCGGAAAAAGTGGTGTCCTCCCTAAAAAGTGGTGTCCACCGGAAAAAGTGGTGTCCTCCCTAAAAAGTGGTGTCCTCCCTAAAAAGTGGTGTCCACCGTAAAAAGTGGTGTCCACCGGAAAAAGTGGTGTCCTCCCTAAAAAGTGGTGTCCACCGGAAAAAGTGGTGCCCACCGTAAAAAGTGGTGTCCACCGGAAAAAGTGGTGTCCTCCCTAAAAAGTGGTGTCCTCCCTAAAAAGTGGTGTCCACCGTAAAAAGTGGTGTCCTCCGTAAAAAGTGGTGTCCACTTTAAAAAGTGGTTTCCACTGTAAAAAGTGGTGTCCTCCCTAAAAAGTGATGTCCACCGTAAAAAGTGCTGTCCTCCCTAAAAAGTGGTGTCCACCGTAAAAAGTGGTGTCCTCCCTAAAAAGTGGTGTCGGGTAAAGATTAGAATCGCCCCCTACACGAAGGAAATCTTGCCCCCCACGGGAAAGTCGGCACAGCCCCCCACCCATAGAAGGGTGTCCACCGTAAAAAGTGGTGTCCACCGGAAAAAGTGGTGTCCACCGTAAAAAGTGGTGTCCACCGTAAAAAGTGGTGTCCTCCCTAAAAAGTGGTGTCCACCGTAAAAAGAGGTGTCCACCGGAAAAAGTGGTGTGGCAGCCGGAACTTTGTTCCGGCGGAACAAAGTTCCGGTCTTCCGGAACAAAGTTCCCCCCTTCCGGAACAAAGTTCCCCCCTTCCGGAACAAAGTTCCGCCCTTCCGGAACAAAGTTCCGGCCCATATTTGGACTCTTTTGTCTTTCCGGAACAAAGTTCCGCCATTCCGGAACAAAGTTCCGCCCTTCCGGAACAAAGTTCCCCCCTTCCGGAACAAAGTTCCGGCCTTTTGACGACTTTGTTTTCATTTCT
Organism: Oscheius sp. DF5033; assembly: GCA_964036215.1. Taxonomy (NCBI): domain Eukaryota; kingdom Metazoa; phylum Nematoda; class Chromadorea; order Rhabditida; family Rhabditidae; genus Oscheius; species Oscheius sp. DF5033. The sequence continues at coordinate 3,947,735 of CAXIWN010000002.1, read as the reverse complement.
GTAGCCTTTTTGTGCAAATTGACTGTAATCTAGGCATGAATATTTATTGTAGAAGGGCGGAGCTGCGAATGACTGTTCTGCCAGACATCAAGAAATACTTCCGGAAAATCTTCAACTTTAAAAACAAGCAAGCAAATGAAAAGACCGTTAAACCAAAATAAATATTAAGGAAATTAGGAGAGGATTATGAGGATTAGACGGCTTGGGTTGGAAGGAATTTGGTCATTTTGTCGAGATACGAGTAAATAACATCACGCGGTATGTTTTTGATCCCTCGCTCCTTCATGATGTCCAAGAAATCGTTCATATGCCCACTGATAGCTGCTTTGCGTTCTCTGTCAGCTTTTCGATATTTATGGTCATTCTGTAAAGAAGCGGTAGATGCTGACTGTCTATATCTTACGTTTTTCAATTCGGTATAAGCCATGAAGGACATGTCATTGATTAGTTTTAGGATTGTTTCTAATTTAGGATTCTTAGATTCCAATCGTTTCACAAGACGACTGGAAAAATTTTATAAGAAGAATTTAAAATACCTGTGGTAGTTTTCAGCTCGGTTAGTAGTTCGATTCTCTTCCACAAGAAATTTATTCCATTTGTCGGCGTAGCGGCCATTCATCCAAGTGGTATTGAAATATTTGAGGAAATCAGAAATAGCCTTTTTTCCTTCTTTGTCAACATCTAGTTCCGGTTGAAGAAGTCTTGTGAGCCCAATGTACTGCTAAATATGAGGCTTCTGATCATCATGATAACATTACCTTGGGGAAGTAAATCAGAGCGACTACCCTTCTAAACCATCGCTCAACCTCTTCATTTTCTTCCATAAGTGCGGTTAAACGGCCTCCTCTGTTTCTGATCAAAGCCCTAACCCAATGGAACGAGCATCCTTCATGAATGGCTTCCGGAAAAATCTACAATCGTAAAGATATTTAAAAACTAAAGAAAGCTTACTAGAGATGCTGCCCGAATTGAAGCACTTTCATAATCTGTAATAAAGTAGAGCGATTCCATATCGGGAAATCAACGGGTGGGCAGCGGCTGCCGTCATTCGCTTCTCCGTCAAGATTACTCAAATGTTCTTCACTAAAAAGATAACTCATTACAAAAAACCAGGAGGAAAATATACCTCTGGAACCTGCTCAATTTCCTCTTCAAGCTGTAGGCAAGTAAGTTGATCCACAGCTATTTGCACATCTACCTCTTCAGTTAGCCAAGCTGGCGGGGGTGCTGGTGGCATATTCTATAAAACTATTAATCGGCAAGAAGGCTGTTATTACCGGCGGCGCAGGGTAGAAGTCCGGCCGTAAAGTCGTTCCAGCCGGAACGAAGTGGACATTTCCTTCTTCTTTTGGGAAATAAACATTTGCTTCTTGCTGCTCTCCGAAATAATCCTAAAAAATTGATTTTTTCCGTTGATTTCAGTTGAACAAGCGAATTAATGAGTTAGCCGCGCCGCAGACCGCGTCGCGTTTCTTATATTAGCTCATAGCCGCAATGAAGGAATTAGGAGTTCGTGACATTCGTGCCACTGTGGGCGGCTGCACCTGGACGGGTAATTACTCCTAAGCCTATGCTTCATTAAAATACAGGAAGCGCCCCGTTCTGTCGACCCGACTGCGACCACAACCATGACCGCGCCCGTGAATCCGACGGATTTTGCGTCTACAAAGCCATATGGAAGTTTGAAGTGCGCGTCAGATGTATAAATGACACCGACAACGACTTTGGATACACTTGTTTGACTGGAACCAAAGGCTACTGCTGCAAGTTAGAATTTGGTGTAATTGGAAAAGTAGCTGTGAATTTCAGATCGGATAGTCCCGATTGCAGTTGGGCTGGCAGATGGAAGGACTCCAGCAGTGGCAAGAACTTTTACTGCCAGTTCCTCGCAGAGAAGACAAATCTCGGCCAAAAAGGGCGAATTGAAGACGCTTGTGGAGCCTTCAGATGCCGATACGCCAACGATCCTGTGGTAACTGGTACTCGCCTAGTTCCAAACATAATTTCAGCCTTTGCACTCTAATATCACGAATGGATTGAATACAGTTTGCAACAAAATAGTCTTTAATGGGTTCACTGGCGACGCAATTTGCGGGGTGATCGTTTTTCATAACACTTCTGGAGAAGTAGTGTCGACATGGTATAAAAGCCATTGAGATTGCAATAAATATTATTATGATTGCCAAAATAGCCTTGCGCACTTGCACCCCCAGGAAGGGCGGAACTTTGTTCCGGAAGGGCGGAACTTTGTTCCGGAAAGACAAAAGAGTCCAAATATGGGCCGGAACTTTGTTCCGGAAGGGCGGAACTTTGTTCCGGAAGGGGGGAACTTTGTTCCGGAATGGCGGAACTTTGTTCCGGAAAGCCAAAAGAGCCCAAATATGGGCCGGAACTTTGTTCCGCCGGAACAAAGTTCCGGCTGCCGTTTTTGACACTTTGTGCTCCATAAAAACTCGGTTTTTGACACTTTGTGCTCCATAAAAACTCGGTTTTTGACACTTTGCACTCCATAAAAACTCCATAAAAACTCGGTTTTTGACACGTTGCACTCCATAAAACTCGGTTTTTGACACTTTGTACTCCATAAAAACTCCATAAAACTCGGTTTTTGACACTTTGTGCTCCATAAAAACTCGGTTTTTGACACTTTGTGCTCCATAAAAACTCGGTTTTTGACACGTTGCACTCCATAAAACTCGGTTTTTGACACTTTGCACTCCATAAAAACTCCATAAAAACGGTTTTTGACACTTATCCAGAGTGAGGTTTATGGCGTGCAAAGTGAGGTTCATGACATCCAGAGTGAGGTTCATGATATCCAGAGTGAGGTTTATGGCGTGCAAAGTGAGGTTGGGGACATCCAGAGTGAGGTTTATGGCGTGCAAAGTGAGGTTCATGACATCCAGAGTGAGGTTTATGGCGTGCAAAGTGAGGTTCATGACATCCAGAGTGAGGTTTATGGCGTGCAAAGTGAGGTTTATGGCGTGCAGTGAGGTTTATGGCGTGCAAAGTGAGGTTGGGGACATCCAGAGTGAGGTTTATGGCGTGCAAAGTGAGGTTGGGGACATCCAGAGTGAGGTTTATGGCGTGCAAAGTGAGGTTCATGACATCCAGAGTGAGGTTTATGGCGTGCAAAGTGAGGTTCATGACATCCAGAGTGAGGTTTATGGCGTGCAAAGTGAGGTTTATGGCGTGCAAAGTGAGGTTTATGGCGTGCAAAGTGAGGTTTATGGCGTGCAAAGTGAGGTTTATGGCGTGCAAAGTGAGGTTTATGGCGTGCAAAGTGAGGTTTATGGCGTGCAAAGTGAGGTTCATGACATCCAGAGTGAGGTTTATGGCGTGCAAAGTGAGGTTTATGGCGTGCAAAGTGAGGTTCATGACATCCAGAGTGAGGTTTATGGCGTGCAAAGTGAGGTTTATGGCGTGCAAAGTGAGGTTTATGGCGTGCAAAGTGAGGTTGGGGACATCCAGAGTGAGGTTTATGGCGTGCAAAGTGAGGTTTATGGCGTGCAAAGTGAGGTTTATGGCGTGCAAAGTGAGCTTGGGGACATCCAGAGTGAGGTTTATGGCGTGCAAAGTGAGGTTCATGACATCCAGAGTGAGGTTTATGGCGTGCAAAGGGAGGTTTATGGCGTGCAAAGTGAGGTTCATGACATCCAGAGTGAGGTTTATGGCGTGCAAAGTGAGGTTGGGGACATCCAGAGTGAGGTTTATGGCGTGCAAAGTGAGGTTCATGACATCCAGAGTGAGGTTTTTATGGCACTTTGTGCTCCATAAAAACTCGGTTTTTGACACTTTGTACTCCATAAAAACTCGGTTTTTGACACTTTGCACTCCATAAAAACTCCATAAAAACTCGGTTTTGGACACTTTGTGCTCCATAAAAACTCGGTTTTTGACACTTTGTACTCCATAAAAACTCGGTTTTTGACACTTTGTGCTCCATAAAAACTCGGTTTTTGACACTTTGTGCTCCATAAAAACTCGGTTTTTGACACTTTGTACTCCATAAAAACTCCATAAAAACTCGGTTTTTGACACTTATCCAGAGTGAGGTTTATGGCGTGCAAAGTGAGGTTCATGACATCCAGAGTGAGGTTTATGGCGTGCAAAGTGAGGTTGGGGATATCCAGAGTGAGGTTTATGGCGTGCAAAGTGAGGTTCATGACATCCAGAGTGAGGTTTATGGCGTGCAAAGTGAGGTTTATGGCGTGCAAAGTGAGGTTTATGGCGTGCAAAGTGAGGTTTATGGCGTGCAAAGTGAGGTTGGGGACATCCAGAGTGAGGTTTATGGCGTGCAAAGTGAGGTTTATGGCGTGCAAAGTGAGCTTGGGGACATCCAGAGTGAGGTTTATGGCGTGCAAAGTGAGGTTCATGACATCCAGAGTGAGGTTTATGGCGTGCAAAGTGAGGTTGGGGACATCCAGAGTGAGGTTTATGGCGTGCAAAGTGAGGTTTATGGCGTGCAAAGTGAGGTTTATGGCGTGCAAAGTGAGGTTTATGGCGTGCAAAGTGAGGTTCATGACATCCAGAGTGAGGTTTATGGCGTGCAAAGTGAGGTTTATGGCGTGCAAAGTGAGGTTTATGGCGTGCAAAGTGAGCTTGGGGACATCCAGAGTGAGGTTTATGGCGTGCAAAGTGAGGTTCATGACATCCAGAGTGAGGTTTATGGCGTGCAAAGTGAGGTTGGGGACATCCAGAGTGAGGTTTATGGCGTGCAAAGTGAGGTTGGGGACATCCAGAGTGAGGTTTATGGCGTGCAAAGTGAGGTTTATGGCGTGCAAAGTGAGGTTCATGACATCCAGAGTGAGGTTTTTATGGCACTTTGTGCTCCATAAAAACTCGGTTTTGGACACTTTGTGCTCCATAAAAACTCGGTTTTTGACACTTTGTACTCCATAAAAACTCGGTTTTTGACGCTTTGTGCTCCATAAAAACTCGGTTTTTGACACTTTGTGCTCCATAAAAACTCGGTTTTTGACACTTTGTGCTCCATAAAAACTCGGTTTTTGACACTTTGTACTCCATAAAAACTCCATAAAAACTCGGTTTTTGACACTTATCCAGAGTGAGGTTTATGGCGTGCAAAGTGAGGTTGGGGATATCCAGAGTGAGGTTTATGGCGTGCAAAGTGAGGTTTATGGCGTGCAAAGTGAGGTTTATGGCGTGCAAAGTGAGGTTTATGGCGTGCAAAGTGAGCTTGGGGACATCCAGAGTGAGGTTTATGGCGTGCAAAGTGAGGTTTATGGCGTGCAAAGTGAGGTTTATGGCGTGCAAAGTGAGGTTTATGGCGTGCAAAGTGAGGTTTATGGCGTGCAAAGTGAGGTTCATGACATCCAGAGTGAGGTTTATGGCGTGCAAAGTGAGGTTCATGACATCCAGAGTGAGGTTTATGGCGTGCAAAGTGAGGTTCATGACATCCAGAGTGAGGTTTATGGCGTGCAAAGTGAGGTTGGGGACATCCAGAATGAGGTTTATGGCGTGCAAAGTGAGGTTCATGACATCCAGAGTGAGGTTTATGGCGTGCAGAGTGAGGTTTATGGCGTGCAAAGTGAGGTTCATGACATCCAGAGTGAGGTTTATGGCGTGCAAAGTGAGGTTTATGGCGTGCAAAGTGAGGTTCATGACATCCAGAGTGAGGTTTTTATGGCACTTTGTGCTCCATAAAAACTCGGTTTTGGACACTTTGTGCTCCATAAAAACTCGGTTTTTGACACTTTGTACTCCATAAAAACTCGGTTTTTGACACTTTGTGCTCCATAAAAACTCGGTTTTTGACACTTTGTGCTCCATAAAAACTCGGTTTTTGACACTTTGCACTCCATAAAAACTCCATAAAAACTCGGTTTTTGACACTTTGTGCTCCATAAAAACTCGGTTTTTGACACTTTGTACTCCATAAAAACTCGGTTTTTGACACTTTGTGCTCCATAAAAACTCGGTTTTTGACACTTTGTGCTGCATAAAAACTCCATAAAAACTCGGTTTTTGACACTTTGTGCTCCATAAAAACTCGGTTTTTGACACTTTGCACTCCATAAAAACTCCATAAAAACTCGGTTTTTGACACTTTGTGCTCCATAAAAACTCGGTTTTTGACACTTTGTGCTCCATAAAAACTCGGTTTTTGACACTTTGTGCTCCATAAAAACTCGGTTTTTGACACTTTGCACTCCATAAAAACTCCATAAAAACTCGGTTTTTGACACGTTGCACTCCATAAAAACTCCATAAAAACTCGGTTTTTGACACTTTGTGCTCCATAAAAACTCGGTTTTTGACACTTTGTACTCCATAAAAACTCGGTTTTTGACACTTTGTACTCCATAAAAACTCCATAAAAACTCGGTTTTTGACACTTTGTGCTCCATAAAAACTCGGTTTTTGACACTTTGTGCTCCATAAAAACTCGGTTTTTGACACTTTGTACTCCATAAAAACTCCATAAAAACTCGGTTTTTGACACGTTGCACTCCATAAAACTCGGTTTTTGACACTTTGTACTCCATAAAAACTCGGTTTTTGACCACTTTTTAGGGAGTGTGCACACTTTCTATATGACAGCGCATTAAAGGGGCTATCAGAGGTTGCTACCCAGGTTGGCGTCTGTTTCCTGTAAAGCCGCTTTGGCGGTATTCGTAAACTATTATGGGGGTGCCCACGTCTCATCGGCGGCGGCGAGCTGTGTGTGAAACTGATTCAGATGATCTAGGTCACGAGTACATCTAAAGTCCACTGCTGCTCGAGTCTTACGGTGACTGCATCTTGCATAGTGTTAGATAAAATTGTCAGAGAACAAACTGTTTTTAATAAGCCACGGATGAAGGACAAATGAGTGTTCGCCTGATTCCATTACTGATTATCAGTCTAATAAGAGTAATGAGTGCTTCAAAATTATTTTATTAGGGAGTCATAATGAAGATGAAATTTAACAGGAACTGACGATTATTGTTGGCCCCTGAGATATTTTTCTGTGCCGATTGTACCAATACATGACGTATCTAAAATGATAAATTGCCATAATGTTCTCCCAGAATTCTTGAGTATACTACGGATATTGGATGGTAACTTACCCGTCGAGTGCCAAATGTATCTGCCAAATGGCCGTGTTCACAATAAATTGCCACCAAATGGACGAAGACCATGCTAACGCGTAGATGCCGCTCAACATATCAGCTAGGTACAAAATATCTTGGACAAAGCTCTGGAAATCAGGCAGTTACAGTGGAATACATCCGGATACCTGTATCAGCATCCGGCGGCTTTTCTTCTCCCGTACCAGTGAGCTACAATCATTTGGAATAGCTCTCTGAATAATATTTTCGCCGATTATAAAATATAACTTACCATGACTTGCATTATTTTAAAGAAAGTTAAAATATTCACTATTGTGGAAATCGCGGTTAGGGCTTCTATCTCGTACAGCATCATGTAATTGTTGTTAGCTGCGCAATCCGTCAAGACAGTCCAGGATAATGTAGGTAAGTCGTAGACATACGCGCAATCTTCTGTAATCGACATTAAATGAGTATGAGCGGTTTCACGCACCTTGGATTAATCCATTTAAAGAAAGTGGAGATACAATGGCAAAGCAGAAGGATATTCCTAGCTGAATACGGTGTAAATTTCTGGCATAAATAATTACCGATTTCACCGTGTTTCGGTGGACACCACTTTTTAGGGAGGACACCACTTTTTCCGGTGGACACCACTTTTTAGGGAGGACACCACTTTTTCCGGTGGACACCACTTTTTAGGGAGGACACCACTTTTTCCGGTGGACACCACTTTTTACGGTGGACACCACTTTTTAGGGAGGACACCACTTTTTAGGGAGGACACCACTTTTTAGGGAGGACACCACTTTTTCCGGTGGACACCACTTTTTACGGTGGACACCACTTTTTACGGTGGACACCACTTTTTCCGGTGGACACCACTTTTTAGGGAGGACACCACTTTTTCCGGTGGACACCACTTTTTACGGTGGACACCACTTTTTAGGGAGGACACCACTTTTTAGGGAGGACACCACTTTTTCCGGTGGACACCACTTTTTAGGGATTTCCTTCGTGTGGGGGGCGATTCTAATCTTTACCCGACACCACTTTTTAGGGAGGACACCACTTTTTACGGTGGACACCACTTTTTAGGGAGGACACCACTTTTTACGGTGGACACCACTTTTTAGGGAGGACACCACTTTTTACGGTGGACACCACTTTTTAGGGAGGACACCACTTTTTACGGTGGACACCACTTTTTCCGGTGGACACCACTTTTTAGGGAGGACACCACTTTTTCCGGTGGACACCACTTTTTACGGTGGACACCACTTTTTACGGAGGACACCACTTTTTAGGGAGGACACCACATTTTACAGTGGAAACCACTTTTTCCGGTGGACACCACTTTTTACGGAGGACACCACTTTTTCCGGTGGACACCACTTTTTAGGGAGGACACCACTTTTTCCGGTGGACACCACTTTTTACGGTGGACACCACTTTTTACGGAGGACACCACTTTTTAGGGAGGACACCACATTTTACAGTGGAAACCACTTTTTCCGGTGGACACCACTTTTTACGGTGGACAGCACTTTTTACGGTGGACATCACTTTTTAGGGAGGACACCACTTTTTAGGGAGGACACCACTTTTTCCGGTGGACACCACTTTTTACGGTGGACAGCACTTTTTACGGTGGACATCACTTTTTAGGGAGGACACCACTTTTTCCGGTGGACACCACTTTTTAGGGTGGACACCACTTTTTACGGTGGACACCACTTTTTCCGGTGGACACCACTTTTTACGGTGGACACCACTTTTTAGGGAGGACACCACTTTTTACGGTGGACACCACTTTTTACGGTGGACACCACTTTTTAGGGAGGACACCACTTTTTACGGTGGACACCACTTTTTCCGGTGGACACCACTTTTTAGGGAGGACACCACTTTTTCCGGTGGACACCACTTTTTAGGGAGGACACCACTTTTTCCGGTGGACACCACTTTTTACGGTGGACACCACATTTTACAGTGGAAACCACTTTTTCCGGTGGACACCACTTTTTACGGTGGACAGCACTTTTTACGGTGGACACCACTTTTTAGGGATGACACCACTTTTTCCGGTGGACACCACTTTTTACGGTGGACACCACTTTTTACGGAGGACACCACTTTTTAGGGAGGACACCACATTTTACAGTGGAAACCACTTTTTCCGGTGGACACCACTTTTTACGGTGGACAGCACTTTTTACGGTGGACACCACTTTTTAGGGATGACACCGCTTTTTCCGGTGGACACCACTTTTTACGGAGGACACCACTTTTTCCGGTGGACACCACTTTTTCCGGTGGACACCTCTTTTTACGGTGGACACCACTTTTTAGGGAGGACACCACTTTTTACGGTGGACACCACTTTTTACGGTGGACACCACTTTTTCCGGTGGACACCACTTTTTACGGTGGACACCACTTTTTCCGGTGGACACCACTTTTTAGGGAGGACACCCTTCTATGGGTGGGGGGCTGTGCCGACTTTCCTGTGGGGGGCAAGATTTCCTTCGTGTGGGGGGCGATTCTAATCTTTACCCGACACCACTTTTTAGGGAGGACACCACTTTTTACGGTGGACACCACTTTTTAGGGAGGACAGCACTTTTTACGGTGGACATCACTTTTTAGGGAGGACACCACTTTTTACAGTGGAAACCACTTTTTAAAGTGGACACCACTTTTTACGGTGGACACCACTTTTTACGGTGGACACCACTTTTTACGGAGGACACCACTTTTTAGGGAGGACACCACTTTTTACAGTGGAAACCACTTTTTCCGGTGGACACCACTTTTTACGGTGGACACCACTTTTTACGGTGGACAGCACTTTTTACGGTGGACATCACTTTTTAGGGAGGACACCACTTTTTAGGGAGGACACCACTTTTTCCGGTGGACACCACTTTTTACGGAGGACACCACTTTTTAGGGAGGACACCACATTTTACAGTGGAAACCACTTTTTCCGGTGGACACCACTTTTTACGGTGGACAGCACTTTTTACGGTGGACATCACTTTTTAGGGAGGACACCACTTTTTACGGTGGACACCACTTTTTAGGGAGGACACCACTTTTTACGGTGGACACCACTTTTTACGGTGGACACCACTTTTTAGGGAGGACACCACTTTTTACGGTGGACACCACTTTTTAGGGAGGACACCACTTTTTCCGGTGGACACCACTTTTTAGGGAGGACACCACTTTTTCCGGTGGACACCACTTTTTAGGGAGGACACCACTTTTTCCGGTGGACACCACTTTTTCCGGTGGACACCACTTTTTAGGGAGGACACCACTTTTTACGGTGGACACCACTTTTTAGGGAGGACACCACTTTTTACGGTGGACACCACTTTTTCCGGTGGACACCACTTTTTAGGGAGGACACCACTTTTTACGGTGGACACCACTTTTTCCGGTGGACACCACTTTTTACGGTGGACACCACTTTTTAGGGAGGACACCACTTTTTCCGGTGGACACCACTTTTTAGGGAGGACACCGCTTTTTCCGGTGGACACCACTTTTTAGGGAGGACACCACTTTTTACGGTGGACACCACTTTTTCCGGTGGACACCACTTTTTAGGGAGGACATCACTTTTTCCGGTGGACACCACTTTTTACGGTGGACACCACTTTTTAGGGAGGACACCACTTTTTACGGTGGACACCACTTTTTACGGTGGACACCACTTTTTAGGGAGGACACCACTTTTTACGGTGGACACCACTTTTTCCGGTGGACACCACTTTTTAGGGAGGACACCACTTTTTCCGGTGGACACCACTTTTTAGGGAGGACACCACTTTTTCCGGTGGACACCACTTTTTACGGTGGACACCACATTTTACAGTGGAAACCACTTTTTCCGGTGGACACCACTTTTTACGGTGGACAGCACTTTTTACGGTGGACACCACTTTTTAGGGATGACACCACTTTTTCCGGTGGACACCACTTTTTACGGTGGACACCACTTTTTACGGAGGACACCACTTTTTAGGGAGGACACCACATTTTACAGTGGAAACCACTTTTTCCGGTGGACACCACTTTTTACGGTGGACAGCACTTTTTACGGTGGACAGCACTTTTTACGGTGGACATCACTTTTTAGGGAGGACACCACTTTTTAGGGAGGACACCACTTTTTCCGGTGGACACCACTTTTTAGGGAGGACACCACTTTTTACGGTGGACACCACTTTTTCCGGTGGACACCACTTTTTACGGTGGACACCACTTTTTAGGGAGGACACCACTTTTTCCGGTGGACACCACTTTTTAGGGAGGACACCGCTTTTTCCGGTGGACACCACTTTTTAGGGAGGACACCACTTTTTACGGTGGACACCACTTTTTCCGGTGGACACCACTTTTTAGGGAGGACATCACTTTTTCCGGTGGACACCACTTTTTACGGTGGACACCACTTTTTAGGGAGGACACCACTTTTTACGGTGGACACCACTTTTTACGGTGGACACCACTTTTTAGGGAGGACACCACTTTTTACGGTGGACACCACTTTTTCCGGTGGACACCACTTTTTAGGGAGGACACCACTTTTTCCGGTGGACACCACTTTTTAGGGAGGACACCACTTTTTCCGGTGGACACCACTTTTTACGGTGGACACCACATTTTACAGTGGAAACCACTTTTTCCGGTGGACACCACTTTTTACGGTGGACAGCACTTTTTACGGTGGACACCACTTTTTAGGGATGACACCACTTTTTCCGGTGGACACCACTTTTTACGGTGGACACCACTTTTTCCGGTGGACACCACTTTTTACGGTGGACACCACTTTTTAGGGAGGACACCACTTTTTCCGGTGGACACCACTTTTTAGGGAGGACACCGCTTTTTCCGGTGGACACCACTTTTTAGGGAGGACACCACTTTTTACGGTGGACACCACTTTTTCCGGTGGACACCACTTTTTAGGGAGGACATCACTTTTTCCGGTGGACACCACTTTTTACGGTGGACACCACTTTTTAGGGAGGACACCACTTTTTAGGGAGGACACCACTTTTTAGGGAGGACACCACTTTTTCCGGTGGACACCACTTTTTACGGTGGACACCACTTTTTACGGTGGACACCACTTTTTCCGGTGGACACCACTTTTTAGGGAGGACACCACTTTTTAGGGAGGACACCACTTTTTCCGGTGGACACCACTTTTTAGGGATTTCCTTCGTGTGGGGGGCGATTGTAGTCTTTACCCGACACCACTTTTTACGGAGGACACCACTTTTTACGGTGGGCACCACTTTTTAGGGAGGACACCACTTTTTACGGTGGACACCACTTTTTAGGGAGGACACCACTGTTTACGGTGGACACCACTTTTTAGGGAGGACACCACTTTTTACGGTGGACACCACTTTTTCCGGTGGACACCACTTTTTAGGGAGGACACCACTTTTTCCGGTGGACACCACTTTTTAGGGAGGACACCACTTTTTAGGGAGGACACCACTTTTTAGGGAGGACACCACTTTTTCCGGTGGACACCACTTTTTACGGTGGACACCACTTTTTACGGTGGACACCACTTTTTCCGGTGGACACCACTTTTTAGGGAGGACACCACTTTTTTCGGTGGACACCACTTTTTACGGTGGACACCACTTTTTAGGGAGGACACCACTTTTTAGGGAGGACACCACTTTTTTCGGTGGACACCACTTTTTCCGGTGGACACCACTTTTTAGGGATTTCCTTCGTGTGGGGGGCGATTCTAATCTTTACCCGACACCACTTTTTAGGGAGGACACCACTTTTTACGGTGGACACCACTTTTTAGGGAGGACACCACTTTTTACGGTGGACACCACTTTTTAGGGAGGACACCACTTTTTACGGTGGACACCACTTTTTAGGGAGGACACCACTTTTTACGGTGGACACCACTTTTTCCGGTGGACACCACTTTTTAGGGAGGACACCACTTTTTCCGGTGGACACCACTTTTTACGGTGGACACCACTTTTTACGGAGGACACCACTTTTTAGGGAGGACACCACATTTTACAGTGGAAACCACTTTTTCCGGTGGACACCACTTTTTACGGTGGACAGCACTTTTTACGGTGGACACCACTTTTTAGGGATGACACCGCTTTTTCCGGTGGACACCACTTTTTACGGAGGACACCACTTTTTCCGGTGGACACCACTTTTTAGGGAGGACACCACTTTTTCCGGTGGACACCACTTTTTACGGTGGACACCACTTTTTACGGAGGACACCACTTTTTAGGGAGGACACCACATTTTACAGTGGAAACCACTTTTTCCGGTGGACACCACTTTTTACGGTGGACAGCACTTTTTACGGTGGACATCACTTTTTAGGGAGGACACCACTTTTTAGGGAGGACACCACTTTTTCCGGTGGACACCACTTTTTACGGTGGACAGCACTTTTTACGGTGGACATCACTTTTTAGGGAGGACACCACTTTTTCCGGTGGACACCACTTTTTAGGGTGGACACCACTTTTTACGGTGGACACCACTTTTTCCGGTGGACACCACTTTTTACGGTGGACACCACTTTTTAGGGAGGACACCACTTTTTACGGTGGACACCACTTTTTAGGGTGGACACCACTTTTTACAGTGGACACCACTTTTTAGGGAGGACACCACTTTTTACGGTGGACACCACTTTTTCCGGCGGACATCACTTTTTAGGGAGGACACCACTTTTTAGGGAGGACACCACTTTTTACGGTGGACACCACTTTTTAGGGATGACACCGCTTTTTACGGTGGACACCACTTTTTAGGGAGGACACCACTTTTTACGGTGGACACCACTTTTTAGGGATGACACCGCTTTTTCCGGTGGACACCACTTTTTACGGAGGACACCACTTTTTCCGGTGGACACCACTTTTTAGGGAGGACACCACTTTTTCCGGTGGACACCACTTTTTACGGTGGACACCACTTTTTACGGAGGACACCACTTTTTAGGGAGGACACCACATTTTACAGTGGAAACCACTTTTTCCGGTGGACACCACTTTTTACGGTGGACAGCACTTTTTACGGTGGACATCACTTTTTAGGGAGGACACCACTTTTTAGGGAGGACACCACTTTTTCCGGTGGACACCACTTTTTACGGTGGACAGCACTTTTTACGGTGGACATCACTTTTTAGGGAGGACACCACTTTTTCCGGTGGACACCACTTTTTAGGGTGGACACCACTTTTTACGGTGGACACCACTTTTTCCGGTGGACACCACTTTTTACGGTGGACACCACTTTTTAGGGAGGACACCACTTTTTACGGTGGACACCACTTTTTAGGGTGGACACCACTTTTTACAGTGGACACCACTTTTTAGGGAGGACACCACTTTTTACGGTGGACATCACTTTTTCCGGTGGACATCACTTTTTAGGGAGGACACCACTTTTTAGGGAGGACACCACTTTTTACGGTGGACACCACTTTTTAGGGATGACACCGCTTTTTACGGTGGACACCACTTTTTAGGGAGGACACCACTTTTTACGGTGGACACCACTTTTTCCGGTGGACACCACTTTTTACGGTGGACACCACTTTTTAGGGAGGACACCACTTTTTCCGGTGGACACCACTTTTTAGGGAGGACACCGCTTTTTCCGGTGGACACCACTTTTTAGGGAGGACACCACTTTTTAGGGAGGACACCACTTTTTCCGGTGGACACCACTTTTTCCGGTGGACACCACTTTTTACGGTGGACACCACTTTTTGCGGTGGACACCACTTTTTACGGTGGACACCACTTTTTACGGGGGACACCACTTTTTAGGGATGACACCGCTTTTTACGGTGGACACCACTTTTTAGGGAGGACACCACTTTTTCCGGTGGACACCACTTTTTACGGTGGACACCACTTTTTAGGGAGGACACCACTTTTTCCGGTGGACACCACTTTTTCCGGTGGACACCACTTTTTCCGGTGGACACCTCTTTTTACGGTGGACACCACTTTTTAGGGAGGACACCACTTTTTACGGTGGACACCACTTTTTCCGGTGGACACCACTTTTTACGGTGGACACCTCTTTTTACGGTGGACACCACTTTTTAGGGAGGACACCGCTTTTTCCGGTGGACACCACTTTTTAGGGAGGACACCACTTTTTCCGGTGGACACCACTTTTTACGGTGGACACCACTTTTTACGGAGGACACCACTTTTTAGGGAGGACACCACTTTTTCCGGTGGACACCACTTTTTAGGGAGGACACCACTTTTTCCGGTGGACACCACTTTTTACGGTGGACACCACTTTTTACGGAGGACACCACTTTTTAGGGAGGACACCACATTTTACAGTGGAAACCACTTTTTCCGGTGGACACCACTTTTTACGGTGGACAGCACTTTTTACGGTGGACATCACTTTTTAGGGAGGACACCACTTTTTAGGGAGGACACCACTTTTTCCGGTGGACACCACTTTTTACGGTGGACAGCACTTTTTACGGTGGACATCACTTTTTAGGGAGGACACCACTTTTTCCGGTGGACACCACTTTTTAGGGTGGACACCACTTTTTACGGTGGACACCACTTTTTCCGGTGGACACCACTTTTTACGGTGGACACCACTTTTTAGGGAGGACACCACTTTTTACGGTGGACACCACTTTTTAGGGTGGACACCACTTTTTACAGTGGACACCACTTTTTAGGGAGGACACCACTTTTTACGGTGGACACCACTTTTTCCGGTGGACATCACTTTTTAGGGAGGACACCACTTTTTAGGGAGGACACCACTTTTTACGGTGGACACCACTTTTTAGGGATGACACCGCTTTTTACGGTGGACACCACTTTTTAGGGAGGACACCACTTTTTACGGTGGACACCACTTTTTCCGGTGGACACCACTTTTTACGGTGGACACCACTTTTTAGGGAGGACACCACTTTTTCCGGTGGACACCACTTTTTAGGGAGGACACCGCTTTTTCCGGTGGACACCACTTTTTAGGGAGGACACCACTTTTTAGGGAGGACACCACTTTTTCCGGTGGACACCACTTTTTCCGGTGGACACCACTTTTTACGGTGGACACCACTTTTTGCGGTGGACACCACTTTTTACGGTGGACACCACTTTTTACGGGGGACACCACTTTTTAGGGATGACACCGCTTTTTACGGTGGACACCACTTTTTAGGGAGGACACCACTTTTTCCGGTGGACACCACTTTTTACGGTGGACACCACTTTTTAGGGAGGACACCACTTTTTAGGGAGGACACCACTTTTTAGGGAGGACACCACTTTTTCCGGTGGACACCACTTTTTACGGTGGACACCACTTTTTAGGGAGGACACCACTTTTTACGGAGGACACCACTTTTTAGGGAGGACACCACTTTTTCCGGTGGACACCACTTTTTAGGGAGGACACCACTTTTTCCGGTGGACACCACTTTTTACGGTGGACACCACTTTTTACGGAGGACACCACTTTTTAGGGAGGACACCACATTTTACAGTGGAAACCACTTTTTCCGGTGGACACCACTTTTTACGGTGGACAGCACTTTTTACGGTGGACACCACTTTTTACGGTGGACACCACTTTTTACGGAGGACACCACTTTTTAGGGAGGACACCACTTTTTACAGTGGACACCACTTTTTAAGGAGGACACCACTTTTTCCGGTGGACACCACTTTTTACGGTGGACACCACTTTTTAGGGAGGACACCACTTTTTAGGGAGGACACCACTTTTTCCGGTGGACACCACTTTTTCCGGTGGACACCACTTTTTACGGTGGACACCACTTATTGCGGTGGACACCACTTTTTACGGTGGACACCACTTTTTACGGGGGACACCACTTTTTAGGGATGACACCGCTTTTTACGGTGGACACCACTTTTTAGGGAGGACACCACTTTTTCCGGTGGACACCACTTTTTCCGGTGGACACCACTTTTTCCGGTGGACACCACTTTTTCCGGTGGACACCACTTTTTCCGGTGGACACCACTTTTTACGGTGGACACCACTTTTTAGGGAGGACACCACTTTTTACGGTGGACACCACTTTTTAGGGAGGACACCACTTTTTACGGTGGACACCACTTTTTCCGGTGGACACCACTTTTTAGGGAGGACACCACTTTTTACGGTGGACACCACTTTTTAGGGAGGACACCACTTTTTCCGGTGGACACCACTTTTTCCGGTGGACACCACTTTTTCCGGTGGACACCACTTTTTACGGTGGACACCTCTTTTTACGGTGGACACCACTTTTTAGGGAGGACACCGCTTTTTCCGGTGGACACCACTTTTTAGGGAGGACACCACTTTTTCCGGTGGACACCACTTTTTACGGTGGACACCACTTTTTACGGTGGACACCACTTTTTACGGAGGACACCACTTTTTCCGGTGGACACCACTTTTTACGGTGGACACCACTTTTTAGGGAGGACACCACTTTTTACGGTGGACACCACTTTTTAGGGAGGACACCACTTTTTACGGGGGACACCACTTTTTAGGGATGACACCGCTTTTTACGGTGGACACCACTTTTTAGGGAGGACACCACTTTTTCCGGTGGACACCACTTTTTCCGGTGGACACCACTTTTTCCGGTGGACACCACTTTTTCCGGTGGACACCACTTTTTCCGGTGGACACCACTTTTTACGGTGGACACCACTTTTTAGGGAGGACACCACTTTTTACGGTGGACACCACTTTTTAGGGAGGACACCACTTTTTACGGTGGACACCACTTTTTAGGGAGGACACCACTTTTTCCGGTGGACACCACTTTTTCCGGTGGACACCACTTTTTCCGGTGGACACCACTTTTTACGGTGGACACCTCTTTTTACGGTGGACACCACTTTTTAGGGAGGACACCGCTTTTTCCGGTGGACACCACTTTTTAGGGAGGACACCACTTTTTCCGGTGGACACCACTTTTTACGGTGGACACCACTTTTTACGGTGGACACCACTTTTTACGGAGGACACCACTTTTTCCGGTGGACACCACTTTTTACGGTGGACACCACTTTTTAGGGAGGACACCACTTTTTACGGTGGACACCACTTTTTAGGGAGGACACCACTTTTTACGGTGGACACCACTTTTTCCGGTGGACACCACTTTTTAGGGAGGACACCACTTTTTACGGTGGACACCACTTTTTAGGGAGGACACCACTTTTTCCGGTGGACACCACTTTTTCCGGTGGACACCACTTTTTCCGGTGGACACCACTTTTTACGGTGGACACCACTTATTGCGGTGGACACCACTTTTTCCGGTGGACACCACTTTTTAGGGAGGACACCACTTTTTAGGGATGACACCGCTTTTTACGGTGGACACCACTTTTTAGGGAGGACACCACTTTTTCCGGTGGACACCACTTTTTCCGGTGGACACCACTTTTTCCGGTGGACACCACTTTTTCCGGTGGACACCACTTTTTCCGGTGGACACCACTTTTTACGGTGGACACCACTTTTTAGGGAGGACACCACTTTTTACGGTGGACACCACTTTTTAGGGAGGACACCACTTTTTACGGTGGACACCACTTTTTACGGAGGACACCACTTTTTCCGGTGGACACCACTTTTTCCGGTGGACACCACTTTTTCCGGTGGACACCACTTTTTCCGGTGGACACCTCTTTTTACGGTGGACACCACTTTTTAGGGAGGACACCACTTTTTCCGGTGGACACCACTTTTTCCGGTGGACACCACTTTTTCCGGTGGACACCACTTTTTCCGGTGGACACCACTTTTTCCGGTGGACACCACTTTTTACGGTGGACAGCACTTTTTACGGTGGACACCACTTTTTAGGGATGACACCGCTTTTTCCGGTGGACACCACTTTTTACGGAGGACACCACTTTTTCCGGTGGACACCACTTTTTAGGGAGGACACCACTTTTTCCGGTGGACACCACTTTTTACGGTGGACACCACTTTTTACGGAGGACACCACTTTTTAGGGAGGACACCACATTTTACAGTGGAAACCACTTTTTCCGGTGGACACCACTTTTTACGGTGGACAGCACTTTTTACGGTGGACATCACTTTTTAGGGAGGACACCACTTTTTAGGGAGGACACCACTTTTTCCGGTGGACACCACTTTTTACGGTGGACAGCACTTTTTACGGTGGACATCACTTTTTAGGGAGGACACCACTTTTTCCGGTGGACACCACTTTTTAGGGTGGACACCACTTTTTACGGTGGACACCACTTTTTCCGGTGGACACCACTTTTTACGGTGGACACCACTTTTTAGGGAGGACACCACTTTTTACGGTGGACACCACTTTTTAGGGTGGACACCACTTTTTACAGTGGACACCACTTTTTAGGGAGGACACCACTTTTTACGGTGGACACCACTTTTTCCGGTGGACATCACTTTTTAGGGAGGACACCACTTTTTAGGGAGGACACCACTTTTTACGGTGGACACCACTTTTTAGGGATGACACCGCTTTTTACGGTGGACACCACTTTTTAGGGAGGACACCTCTTTTTACGGTGGACACCACTTTTTCCGGTGGACACCACTTTTTACGGTGGACACCACTTTTTAGGGAGGACACCACTTTTTCCGGTGGACACCACTTTTTAGGGAGGACACCGCTTTTTCCGGTGGACACCACTTTTTAGGGAGGACACCACTTTTTAGGGAGGACACCACTTTTTCCGGTGGACACCACTTTTTCCGGTGGACACCACTTTTTACGGTGGACACCACTTTTTGCGGTGGACACCACTTTTTACGGTGGACACCACTTTTTACGGGGGACACCACTTTTTAGGGATGACACCGCTTTTTACGGTGGACACCACTTTTTAGGGAGGACACCACTTTTTCCGGTGGACACCACTTTTTACGGTGGACACCACTTTTTAGGGAGGACACCACTTTTTCCGGTGGACACCACTTTTTCCGGTGGACACCACTTTTTCCGGTGGACACCTCTTTTTACGGTGGACACCACTTTTTAGGGAGGACACCACTTTTTACGGTGGACACCACTTTTTCCGGTGGACACCACTTTTTACGGTGGACACCTCTTTTTACGGTGGACACCACTTTTTAGGGAGGACACCGCTTTTTCCGGTGGACACCACTTTTTAGGGAGGACACCACTTTTTCCGGTGGACACCACTTTTTACGGTGGACACCACTTTTTACGGAGGACACCACTTTTTAGGGAGGACACCACTTTTTCCGGTGGACACCACTTTTTACGGTGGACACCACTTTTTACGGAGGACACCACTTTTTAGGGAGGACACCACATTTTAAGGAGGACACCACTTTTTACAGTGGACACCACTTTTTAGGGAGGACACCACTTTTTCCGGTGGACACCACTTTTTACGGTGGACACCACTTTTTAAGGAGGACACCACTTTTTAGGGAGGACACCACTTTTTACAGTGGACACCACTTTTTAAGGAGGACACCACTTTTTCCGGTGGACACCACTTTTTACGGTGGACACCACTTTTTAGGGAGGACACCACTTTTTAGGGAGGACACCACTTTTTCCGGTGGACACCACTTTTTCCGGTGGACACCACTTTTTACGGTGGACACCACTTATTGCGGTGGACACCACTTTTTACGGTGGACACCACTTTTTACGGGGGACACCACTTTTTAGGGATGACACCGCTTTTTACGGTGGACACCACTTTTTAGGGAGGACACCACTTTTTCCGGTGGACACCACTTTTTCCGGTGGACACCACTTTTTCCGGTGGACACCACTTTTTCCGGTGGACACCACTTTTTCCGGTGGACACCACTTTTTCCGGTGGACACCACTTTTTCCGGTGGACACCACTTTTTACGGTGGACACCTCTTTTTACGGTGGACACCACTTTTTAGGGAGGACACCGCTTTTTCCGGTGGACACCACTTTTTAGGGAGGACACCACTTTTTCCGGTGGACACCACTTTTTACGGTGGACACCACTTTTTACGGTGGACACCACTTTTTACGGAGGACACCACTTTTTCCGGTGGACACCACTTTTTACGGTGGACACCACTTTTTAGGGAGGACACCACTTTTTACGGTGGACGCCACTTTTTAGGGAGGACACCACTTTTTACGGTGGACACCACTTTTTCCGGTGGACACCACTTTTTAGGGAGGACACCACTTTTTACGGTGGACACCACTTTTTAGGGAGGACACCACTTTTTCCGGTGGACACCACTTTTTCCGGTGGACACCACTTTTTCCGGTGGACACCACTTTTTACGGTGGACACCACTTATTGCGGTGGACACCACTTTTTAGGGAGGACACCACATTTTAAGGAGGACACCACTTTTTACAGTGGACACCACTTTTTAGGGAGGACACCACTTTTTCCGGTGGACACCACTTTTTACGGTGGACACCACTTTTTAAGGAGGACACCACTTTTTAGGGAGGACACCACTTTTTACAGTGGACACCACTTTTTAAGGAGGACACCACTTTTTCCGGTGGACACCACTTTTTACGGTGGACACCACTTTTTAGGGAGGACACCACTTTTTAGGGAGGACACCACTTTTTCCGGTGGACACCACTTTTTCCGGTGGACACCACTTTTTACGGTGGACACCACTTATTGCGGTGGACACCACTTTTTACGGTGGACACCACTTTTTACGGGGGACACCACTTTTTAGGGATGACACCGCTTTTTACGGTGGACACCACTTTTTAGGGAGGACACCACTTTTTCCGGTGGACACCACTTTTTCCGGTGGACACCACTTTTTCCGGTGGACACCACTTTTTCCGGTGGACACCACTTTTTCCGGTGGACACCACTTTTTCCGGTGGACACCACTTTTTCCGGTGGACACCACTTTTTACGGTGGACACCTCTTTTTACGGTGGACACCACTTTTTAGGGAGGACACCGCTTTTTCCGGTGGACACCACTTTTTAGGGAGGACACCACTTTTTCCGGTGGACACCACTTTTTACGGTGGACACCACTTTTTACGGTGGACACCACTTTTTACGGAGGACACCACTTTTTCCGGTGGACACCACTTTTTACGGTGGACACCACTTTTTAGGGAGGACACCACTTTTTACGGTGGACACCACTTTTTAGGGAGGACACCACTTTTTACGGTGGACACCACTTTTTCCGGTGGACACCACTTTTTAGGGAGGACACCACTTTTTACGGTGGACACCACTTTTTAGGGAGGACACCACTTTTTCCGGTGGACACCACTTTTTCCGGTGGACACCACTTTTTCCGGTGGACACCACTTTTTACGGTGGACACCACTTATTGCGGTGGACACCACTTTTTACGGTGGACACCACTTTTTACGGGGGACACCACTTTTTAGGGATGACACCGCTTTTTACGGTGGACACCACTTTTTAGGGAGGACACCACTTTTTCCGGTGGACACCACTTTTTCCGGTGGACACCACTTTTTCCGGTGGACACCACTTTTTCCGGTGGACACCACTTTTTCCGGTGGACACCACTTTTTACGGTGGACACCACTTTTTAGGGAGGACACCACTTTTTACGGTGGACACCACTTTTTAGGGAGGACACCACTTTTTACGGTGGACACCACTTTTTCCGGTGGACACCACTTTTTAGGGAGGACACCACTTTTTACGGTGGACACCACTTTTTAGGGAGGACACCACTTTTTCCGGTGGACACCACTTTTTCCGGTGGACACCACTTTTTCCGGTGGACACCACTTTTTCCGGTGGACACCACTTTTTCCGGTGGACACCACTTTTTCCGGTGGACACCACTTTTTCCGGTGGACACCACTTTTTACGGTGGACACCACTTTTTAGGGAGGACACCACTTTTTACGGTGGACACCACTTTTTAGGGAGGACACCACTTTTTACGGTGGACACCACTTTTTCCGGTGGACACCACTTTTTAGGGAGGACACCACTTTTTACGGTGGACACCACTTTTTAGGGAGGACACCACTTTTTCCGGTGGACACCACTTTTTCCGGTGGACACCACTTTTTCCGGTGGACACCACTTTTTACGGTGGACACCTCTTTTTACGGTGGACACCACTTATTGCGGTGGACACCACTTTTTACGGTGGACACCACTTTTTACGGTGGACACCACTTTTTAGGGAGGACACCACTTTTTACGGTGGACACCACTTTTTAGGGAGGACACCACTTTTTACGGTGGACACCACTTTTTCCGGTGGACACCACTTTTTAGGGAGGACACCACTTTTTACGGTGGACACCACTTTTTAGGGAGGACACCACTTTTTCCGGTGGACACCACTTTTTCCGGTGGACACCACTTTTTCCGGTGGACACCACTTTTTACGGTGGACACCACTTATTGCGGTGGACACCACTTTTTAGGGAGGACACCACATTTTAAGGAGGACACCACTTTTTACAGTGGACACCACTTTTTAGGGAGGACACCACTTTTTCCGGTGGACACCACTTTTTACGGTGGACACCACTTTTTAAGGAGGACACCACTTTTTAGGGAGGACACCACTTTTTACAGTGGACACCACTTTTTAAGGAGGACACCACTTTTTCCGGTGGACACCACTTTTTACGGTGGACACCACTTTTTAGGGAGGACACCACTTTTTAGGGAGGACACCACTTTTTCCGGTGGACACCACTTTTTCCGGTGGACACCACTTTTTACGGTGGACACCACTTATTGCGGTGGACACCACTTTTTACGGTGGACACCACTTTTTACGGGGGACACCACTTTTTAGGGATGACACCGCTTTTTACGGTGGACACCACTTTTTAGGGAGGACACCACTTTTTCCGGTGGACACCACTTTTTCCGGTGGACACCACTTTTTCCGGTGGACACCACTTTTTAGGGAGGACACCACATTTTAAGGAGGACACCACTTTTTACAGAGGACACCACTTTTTAGGGTGGACACCACTTTTTAGGGTGGACACCACTTTTTAGGGAGGACACCACTTTTTACAGTGGACACCACTTTTTAAGGAGGACACCACTTTTTCCGGTGGACACCACTTTTTACGGTGGACAGCACTTTTTACGGTGGACATCACTTTTTAGGGAGGACACCACTTTTTCCGGTGGACACCACTTTTTAGGGTGGACACCACTTTTTACGGTGGACACCACTTTTTCCGGTGGACACCACTTTTTACGGTGGACACCACTTTTTACGGTGGACACCACTTTTTAGGGAGGACACCACTTTTTACGGTGGACACCACTTTTTAGGGTGGACACCACTTTTTACAGTGGACACCACTTTTTAGGGAGGACACCACTTTTTACGGTGGACACCACTTTTTAGGGAGGACACCACTTTTTAGGGAGGACACCACTTTTTACGGTGGACACCACTTTTTAGGGAGGACACCACTTTTTACGGTGGACACCACTTTTTCCGGTGGACACCACTTTTTACGGTGGACACCACTTTTTAGGGAGGACACCACTTTTTCCGGTGGACACCACTTTTTAGGGAGGACACCGCTTTTTCCGGTGGACACCACTTTTTAGGGAGGACACCACTTTTTAGGGAGGACACCACTTTTTACGGTGGACACCACTTTTTAGGGAGGACACCACTTTTTACGGTGGACACCACTTTTTAGGGTGGACACCACTTTTTACAGTGGACACCACTTTTTAGGGAGGACACCACTTTTTACGGTGGACACCACTTTTTCCGGTGGACATCACTTTTTAGGGAGGACACCACTTTTTAGGGAGGACACCACTTTTTACGGTGGACACCACTTTTTAGGGATGACACCGCTTTTTACGGTGGACACCACTTTTTAGGGAGGACACCACTTTTTACGGTGGACACCACTTTTTCCGGTGGACACCACTTTTTACGGTGGACACCACTTTTTAGGGAGGACACCACTTTTTCCGGTGGACACCACTTTTTAGGGAGGACACCGCTTTTTCCGGTGGACACCACTTTTTAGGGAGGACACCACTTTTTAGGGAGGACACCACTTTTTCCGGTGGACACCACTTTTTCCGGTGGACACCACTTTTTACGGTGGACACCACTTTTTGCGGTGGACACCACTTTTTACGGTGGACACCACTTTTTACGGGGGACACCACTTTTTAGGGATGACACCGCTTTTTACGGTGGACACCACTTTTTAGGGAGGACACCACTTTTTCCGGTGGACACCACTTTTTACGGTGGACACCACTTTTTAGGGAGGACACCACTTTTTCCGGTGGACACCACTTTTTCCGGTGGACACCACTTTTTCCGGTGGACACCTCTTTTTACGGTGGACACCACTTTTTTGGGAGGACACCACTTTTTACGGTGGACACCACTTTTTCCGGTGGACACCACTTTTTACGGTGGACACCTCTTTTTACGGTGGACACCACTTTTTAGGGAGGACACCGCTTTTTCCGGTGGACACCACTTTTTAGGGAGGACACCACTTTTTCCGGTGGACACCACTTTTTATGGTGGACACCACTTTTTACGGTGGACACCACTTTTTGCGGTGGACACCACATTTTACGGAGGACACCACTTTTTAGGGAGGACACCACTTTTTCCGGTGGACACCACTTTTTACGGTGGACACCACTTTTTACGGAGGACACCACTTTTTAGGGAGGACACCACATTTTAAGGAGGACACCACTTTTTACAGTGGACACCACTTTTTAGGGAGGACACCACTTTTTCCGGTGGACACCACTTTTTACGGTGGACACCACTTTTTAGGGAGGACACCACTTTTTAGGGAGGACACCACTTTTTACAGTGGACACCACTTTTTACGGTGGACACCACTTTTTAAGGAGGACACCACTTTTTAGGGAGGACACCACTTTTTACAGTGGACACCACTTTTTAAGGAGGACACCACTTTTTCCGGTGGACACCACTTTTTACGGTGGACACCACTTTTTAGGGAGGACACCACTTTTTAGGGAGGACACCACTTTTTCCGGTGGACACCACTTTTTCCGGTGGACACCACTTTTTACGGTGGACACCACTTATTGCGGTGGACACCACTTTTTACGGTGGACACCACTTTTTACGGGGGACACCACTTTTTAGGGATGACACCGCTTTTTACGGTGGACACCACTTTTTAGGGAGGACACCACTTTTTCCGGTGGACACCACTTTTTCCGGTGGACACCACTTTTTCCGGTGGACACCACTTTTTCCGGTGGACACCACTTTTTCCGGTGGACACCACTTTTTACGGTGGACACCACTTTTTAGGGAGGACACCACTTTTTACGGTGGACACCACTTTTTAGGGAGGACACCACTTTTTACGGTGGACACCACTTTTTCCGGTGGACACCACTTTTTAGGGAGGACACCACTTTTTACGGTGGACACCACTTTTTAGGGAGGACACCACTTTTTCCTGTGGACACCACTTTTTCCGGTGGACACCGCTTTTTCCGGTGGACACCACTTTTTACGGAGGACACCACTTTTTCCGGTGGACACCACTTTTTACGGTGGACACCACTTTTTAGGGAGGACACCACTTTTTACGGTGGACACCACTTTTTAGGGAGGACACCACTTTTTACGGTGGACACCACTTTTTCCGGTGGACACCACTTTTTAGGGAGGACACCACTTTTTACGGTGGACACCACTTTTTAGGGAGGACACCACTTTTTCCGGTGGACACCACTTTTTCCGGTGGACACCACTTTTTCCGGTGGACACCACTTTTTACGGTGGACACCACTTTTTCCGGTGGACACCGCTTTTTCCGGTGGACACCACTTTTTACGGAGGACACCACTTTTTCCGGTGGACACCACTTTTTACGGTGGACACCACTTTTTAGGGAGGACACCACTTTTTACGGTGGACACCACTTTTTAGGGAGGACACCACTTTTTACGGTGGACACCACTTTTTCCGGTGGACACCACTTTTTAGGGAGGACACCACTTTTTACGGTGGACACCACTTTTTAGGGAGGACACCACTTTTTCCGGTGGACACCACTTTTTCCGGTGGACACCACTTTTTCCGGTGGACACCACTTTTTACGGTGGACACCACTTATTGCGGTGGACACCACTTTTTACGGTGGACACCACTTTTTAGGGAGGACACCACTTTTTACGGTGGACACCACTTTTTAGGGTGGACACCACTTTTTACAGTGGACACCACTTTTTAGGGAGGACACCACTTTTTACGGTGGACACCACTTTTTAGGGAGGACACCACTTTTTAGGGAGGACACCACTTTTTACGGTGGACACCACTTTTTAGGGAGGACACCACTTTTTCCGGTGGACACCACTTTTTCCGGTGGACACCACTTTTTACGGTGGACACCACTTTTTCCGGTGGACACCGCTTTTTCCGGTGGACACCACTTTTTACGGAGGACACCACTTTTTCCGGTGGACACCACTTTTTACGGTGGACACCACTTTTTAGGGAGGACACCACTTTTTACGGTGGACACCACTTTTTAGGGAGGACACCACTTTTTACGGTGGACACCACTTTTTAGGGAGGACACCACTTTTTACGGTGGACACCACTTTTTAGGGAGGACACCACTTTTTACGGTGGACACCACTTTTTCCGGTGGACACCACTTTTTAGGGAGGACACCACTTTTTACGGTGGACACCACTTTTTAGGGAGGACACCACTTTTTCCGGTGGACACCACTTTTTCCGGTGGACACCACTTTTTCCGGTGGACACCACTTTTTACGGTGGACACCACTTATTGCGGTGGACACCACTTTTTACGGTGGACACCACTTTTTAGGGAGGACACCACTTTTTACGGTGGACACCACTTTTTAGGGTGGACACCACTTTTTACAGTGGACACCACTTTTTAGGGAGGACACCACTTTTTACGGTGGACACCACTTTTTAGGGAGGACACCACTTTTTAGGGAGGACACCACTTTTTACGGTGGACACCACTTTTTAGGGAGGACACCACTTTTTACGGTGGACACCACTTTTTCCGGTGGACACCACTTTTTACGGTGGACACCACTTTTTAGGGAGGACACCACTTTTTCCGGTGGACACCACTTTTTAGGGAGGACACCGCTTTTTCCGGTGGACACCACTTTTTAGGGAGGACACCACTTTTTAGGGAGGACACCACTTTTTACGGTGGACACCACTTTTTAGGGAGGACACCACTTTTTACGGTGGACACCACTTTTTAGGGTGGACACCACTTTTTACAGTGGACACCACTTTTTAGGGAGGACACCACTTTTTACGGTGGACACCACTTTTTCCGGTGGACATCACTTTTTAGGGAGGACACCACTTTTTAGGGAGGACACCACTTTTTACGGTGGACACCACTTTTTAGGGATGACACCGCTTTTTACGGTGGACACCACTTTTTAGGGAGGACACCACTTTTTACGGTGGACACCACTTTTTCCGGTGGACACCACTTTTTACGGTGGACACCACTTTTTAGGGAGGACACCACTTTTTCCGGTGGACACCACTTTTTAGGGAGGACACCGCTTTTTCCGGTGGACACCACTTTTTAGGGAGGACACCACTTTTTAGGGAGGACACCACTTTTTCCGGTGGACACCACTTTTTCCGGTGGACACCACTTTTTACGGTGGACACCACTTTTTGCGGTGGACACCACTTTTTACGGTGGACACCACTTTTTACGGGGGACACCACTTTTTAGGGATGACACCGCTTTTTACGGTGGACACCACTTTTTAGGGAGGACACCACTTTTTCCGGTGGACACCACTTTTTACGGTGGACACCACTTTTTAGGGAGGACACCACTTTTTCCGGTGGACACCACTTTTTCCGGTGGACACCACTTTTTCCGGTGGACACCTCTTTTTACGGTGGACACCACTTTTTTGGGAGGACACCACTTTTTACGGTGGACACCACTTTTTCCGGTGGACACCACTTTTTACGGTGGACACCTCTTTTTACGGTGGACACCACTTTTTAGGGAGGACACCGCTTTTTCCGGTGGACACCACTTTTTAGGGAGGACACCACTTTTTCCGGTGGACACCACTTTTTATGGTGGACACCACTTTTTACGGTGGACACCACTTTTTGCGGTGGACACCACATTTTACGGAGGACACCACTTTTTAGGGAGGACACCACTTTTTCCGGTGGACACCACTTTTTACGGTGGACACCACTTTTTACGGAGGACACCACTTTTTAGGGAGGACACCACATTTTAAGGAGGACACCACTTTTTACAGTGGACACCACTTTTTAGGGAGGACACCACTTTTTCCGGTGGACACCACTTTTTACGGTGGACACCACTTTTTAGGGAGGACACCACTTTTTAGGGAGGACACCACTTTTTACAGTGGACACCACTTTTTACGGTGGACACCACTTTTTAAGGAGGACACCACTTTTTAGGGAGGACACCACTTTTTACAGTGGACACCACTTTTTAAGGAGGACACCACTTTTTCCGGTGGACACCACTTTTTACGGTGGACACCACTTTTTAGGGAGGACACCACTTTTTAGGGAGGACACCACTTTTTCCGGTGGACACCACTTTTTCCGGTGGACACCACTTTTTACGGTGGACACCACTTATTGCGGTGGACACCACTTTTTACGGTGGACACCACTTTTTACGGGGGACACCACTTTTTAGGGATGACACCGCTTTTTACGGTGGACACCACTTTTTAGGGACGACACCACTTTTTCCGGTGGACACCACTTTTTCCGGTGGACACCACTTTTTCCGGTGGACACCACTTTTTCCGGTGGACACCACTTTTTCCGGTGGACACCACTTTTTACGGTGGACACCACTTTTTAGGGAGGACACCACTTTTTACGGTGGACACCACTTTTTAGGGAGGACACCACTTTTTACGGTGGACACCACTTTTTCCGGTGGACACCACTTTTTAGGGAGGACACCACTTTTTACGGTGGACACCACTTTTTAGGGAGGACACCACTTTTTCCTGTGGACACCACTTTTTCCGGTGGACACCGCTTTTTCCGGTGGACACCACTTTTTACGGAGGACACCACTTTTTCCGGTGGACACCACTTTTTACGGTGGACACCACTTTTTAGGGAGGACACCACTTTTTACGGTGGACACCACTTTTTAGGGAGGACACCACTTTTTACGGTGGACACCACTTTTTCCGGTGGACACCACTTTTTAGGGAGGACACCACTTTTTACGGTGGACACCACTTTTTAGGGAGGACACCACTTTTTCCGGTGGACACCACTTTTTCCGGTGGACACCACTTTTTCCGGTGGACACCACTTTTTACGGTGGACACCACTTTTTCCGGTGGACACCGCTTTTTCCGGTGGACACCACTTTTTACGGAGGACACCACTTTTTCCGGTGGACACCACTTTTTACGGTGGACACCACTTTTTAGGGAGGACACCACTTTTTACGGTGGACACCACTTTTTAGGGAGGACACCACTTTTTACGGTGGACACCACTTTTTCCGGTGGACACCACTTTTTAGGGAGGACACCACTTTTTACGGTGGACACCACTTTTTAGGGAGGACACCACTTTTTCCGGTGGACACCACTTTTTCCGGTGGACACCACTTTTTCCGGTGGACACCACTTTTTACGGTGGACACCACTTATTGCGGTGGACACCACTTTTTACGGTGGACACCACTTTTTACGGGGGACACCACTTTTTAGGGATGACACCGCTTTTTACGGTGGACACCACTTTTTAGGGAGGACACCACTTTTTCCGGTAGACACCACTTTTTCCGGTGGACACCACTTTTTCCGGTGGACACCACTTTTTCCGGTGGACACCACTTTTTCCGGTGGACACCACTTTTTACGGTGGACACCACTTTTTAGGGAGGACACCACTTTTTACGGTGGACACCACTTTTTAGGGAGGACACCACTTTTTACGGTGGACACCACTTTTTCCGGTGGACACCACTTTTTAGGGAGGACACCACTTTTTACGGTGGACACCACTTTTTAGGGAGGACACCACTTTTTCCGGTGGACACCACTTTTTCCGGTGGACACCACTTTTTCCGGTGGACACCACTTTTTACGGTGGACACCTCTTTTTACGGTGGACACCACTTTTTAGGGAGGACACCGCTTTTTCCGGTGGACACCACTTTTTAGGGAGGACACCACTTTTTCCGGTGGACACCACTTTTTACGGTGGACACCACTTTTTACGGTGGACACCACTCTTTACGGAGGACACCACTTTTTAGGGAGGACACCACTTTTTCCGGTGGACACCACTTTTTACGGTGGACACCACTTTTTACGGAGGACACCACTTTTTAGGGAGGACACCACATTTTAAGGAGGACACCACTTTTTACAGTGGACACCACTTTTTAGGGTGGACACCACTTTTTCCGGTGGACACCACTTTTTCCGGTGGACACCACTTTTTCCGGTGGACACCACTTTTTCCGGTGGACACCACTTTTTACGGTGGACACCACTTATTGCGGTGGACACCACTTTTTACGGTGGACACCACTTTTTACGGGGGACACCACTTTTTAGGGATGACACCGCTTTTTACGGTGGACACCACTTTTTAGGGAGGACACCACTTTTTCCGGTGGACACCACTTTTTCCGGTGGACACCACTTTTTCCGGTGGACACCACTTTTTCCGGTGGACACCACTTTTTCCGGTGGACACCACTTTTTACGGTGGACACCACTTTTTAGGGAGGACACCACTTTTTACGGTGGACACCACTTTTTAGGGAGGACACCACTTTTTACGGTGGACACCACTTTTTCCGGTGGACACCACTTTTTAGGGAGGACACCACTTTTTACGGTGGACACCACTTTTTAGGGAGGACACCACTTTTTCCGGTGGACACCACTTTTTCCGGTGGACACCACTTTTTCCGGTGGACACCACTTTTTACGGTGGACACCTCTTTTTACGGTGGACACCACTTTTTAGGGAGGACACCGCTTTTTCCGGTGGACACCACTTTTTAGGGAGGACACCACTTTTTCCGGTGGACACCACTTTTTACGGTGGACACCACTTTTTACGGTGGACACCACTCTTTACGGAGGACACCACTTTTTAGGGAGGACACCACTTTTTCCGGTGGACACCACTTTTTACGGTGGACACCACTTTTTACGGAGGACACCACTTTTTAGGGAGGACACCACATTTTAAGGAGGACACCACTTTTTACAGTGGACACCACTTTTTAGGGTGGACACCACTTTTTAGGGTGGACACCACTTTTTAGGGAGGACACCACTTTTTACAGGGGACACCACTTTTTAAGGAGGACACCACTTTTTCCGGTGGACACCACTTTTTAGGGAGGACACCGCTTTTTCCGGTGGACACCACTTTTTACGGTGGACACCACTTTTTACGGTGGACACCACTTTTCAGGGAGGACACCACTTTTTACGGTGGACACCACTTTTTCCGGTGGACACCACTTTTTAGGGAGGACACCACTTTTTACGGTGGACACCACTTTTTAGGGAGGACGCCACTTTTTACGGTGGACACCACTTTTTCCGGTGGACACCACTTTTTAGGGAGGACAGCACTTTTTACGGTCTTCCATCTTCCGGTTTTTTGAGCGTGACATCCACCATCTTCCGGTTTTTTGAGCGTGACATCCACCATCTTCCAGTTTTTCGAGACTGACATCCACCATCTTCCGGTTTTTTGAGCGTGACATCCACCATCTTCCAGTTTTTCGAGACTGACATCCACCATCTTCCGGTTTTTTCAGCCTGACATCCACCATCTTCCAGTTTTTCGAGCCTGACATCCACCATCTTCCGGTTTTTGAGCCTGACATCCACCATCTTCCAGTTTTTCGAGCCTGACATCCACCATCTTCCGGTTTTTTGAGCGTGACATCCACCATCTTCCGGTTTTTGAGCCTGACATCCACCATCTTCCGGGTTTTTGAGCGTGACATCCACCATCTTCCGGTTTTTTGAGCCTAACATCCACCATCTTCCAGTTTTTCGAGCCTGACATCCACCATCTTCCAGTTTTTCGAGCCTGACATCCACCATCTTCCAGTTTTTCGAGCCTGACATCCACCATCTTCCGGTTTTTTAGCCTGACGTCCACCATCTTCCGGTTTTTTGAGCGTGACTTCCACCATCTTCCAGTTTTTCGGGCCAACACTGAACTTCACCCATTTCGTTCACCCTTTTCCTTCACCCTTCACCCTTAATCGGGTGAAGTTCATCATTAGCTTTTGGGTGAAGTTAGGGTCAAAATTTTGGGTGAAGTTTCTAATACTAAACTTCACCCTTCTTATTTTTATGTATTTTCCTAGGGTAACAGACTCTGCTGAGTATGACTATGAATATTAGAATTCATGAGATCCACTACGAAGAAAGATATTCAACTTTTTCGAAAATAAATACTGAACTTCACCCTTCTAAAGAATTCACCCTTCTAGAAAATAGCTTTTTTCACGAGTCACGAATAGTTTTGCTTTTATAATTTCTGCAGTATTAGTATTTTTTGTAAATTTTAGTATCTACTAACTCAGAATTTGACGAGGAGTAAAATGATATAAGTTACATTACACAAAACGAGTTGCTAGCAAAGTTATAATAATTTTATGCACAGTTGCGTTTGAAAATTTTTATTTCTCTATATATTTTCAAGATTTTGACTATCATTGTCCATATTCATTCATTATAATTTTAGCAACCTTTTATTGGGATATTGTATACATATTCCTAGATCAAAAAATCACGAGTAATTCGATAATCCATATTAGAAATTGTGATACACGCTGCGAAAGAATATATTCGATTTTTTCGTGAATAAATGCTAAACTTCACCCTTCTAAAAAAGTTCACCCTTCTATTCATTATCCTTTGTGAAGGCTCGTGATTTGTTTAGCTTTCATAATTTTTATAGTATTAATATTTTTTACATGTTTTGCTATCCTCTAACTCAGAATTTGTCAGGGAATCTATCGATGTATGTTAGAAGTCATGAAACGAAACGCTGACAAAGTTATAAGCATTTTATGCATAACATAAGTGGTTGCTTTTGAAAATTTTCATTTCTCAATATATTTTCAAACATTTCACTATGATATTCGTTATTCCTCTATTTTAATTTACCATTCATTTATTGTAATATTTTTTATATATTTCTTGGCCAAAAAATAATGGGGAAAACGATTATGTATATTAGAGCTTATGAAACCAGCTTTGAACAAAGTTATTCAATATTTCTTCAAAATAAATGCTGAACTTCACCCTTCTAAAAAAGTTCACCCTTCTAGAAATTGAAGTTTTCACGAACTGTCAAACATTTTGCTTCTATAATTCTTATACTAGTATTATTTTCTATTCTAATTACTCTTTTCGGATTCAAAAATTGACGCGGAATCGGTTATCTGTCTTAGAATTCATAAAACAAATTTCTAGGAGTGCTATAAACACTTTTATACTCATATCGCATATCAACGATTGAAAATTTCTGTGCTATTTATATTTGCGCGCATGATACACAGGGAAGCGTTTGTTTCTTTTCACTTTCTTTTCATCTCATTTGGCCTAAACTTTTTTTTTGTATTTTTGCTGTCTTTGCGTGCTGAATTTTTTATTATTACTTGTTTATTTGCAGGTTCCAGGTTCGTTTGCTGGTTCCAGGCGCACGTTTTACTTATCTTCTTCTGTTCCAGATTAAGAAAATTTTGTCTGTCCCAGGTTAGTTTCTTCATCTTTCTATCACGATATCATTGATGCAGGTAGATTCAATATATCCATGTCAGAAATATTGGTAGAAAACATCCCATGTTTGCACTTAGCAAATGTTCATACCACGCCAAATCGACTAATAGATTATCACCAGGCCAGGAAGTAAGGTGTTATTTTTATTGCAGTGATTTATTTTTAGAGCATTAACCACGAAGCTTCCTCCTTTTCTTACTACATATCATCCAGGGGCTTACATCTTTGTGATCCAATTCCAGGAGGAATTCAAGAAAGAAGATGTTTACAGAGATGCTCTTGGCCCATGGAATAGTAATCATCATATATTTTTTTTTAATTTCTTGATTTTAGGCAACGGCTCTAAGCTG
The DNA here is from genome assembly GCA_964036215.1 of Oscheius sp. DF5033. Taxonomy (NCBI): domain Eukaryota; kingdom Metazoa; phylum Nematoda; class Chromadorea; order Rhabditida; family Rhabditidae; genus Oscheius; species Oscheius sp. DF5033. The sequence goes on along the minus strand of CAXIWN010000002.1, from coordinate 3,912,402 downwards.
AAATCTAGCACCATCGAGATCAATGGAAAAAGATATAGGCAAGCCAGGTTAAATCATCCTACCATCGTAGGTCTCAGAAAATTAGTTAGTATAGTTATAGAGATTTAATACAGTTCATTACTAGGTTGCATTTGATGACGAAAAAGCAGTGCTTGCTTACAACTTTACCCATGCTGTTGACAAGCCAGGTGAAGCTGTTGATGGACGAAAGATGTCTCTACCTTCCACGATGAATATCGTGAAGAAAGAACTCCAGGGAAGAACAGTAAAAAGTACGCATAAACTGTTGAAGAATACTTCTGAGCCAGTGGAAGAACATGTTGTATGATTTACTTTTATGCGATGTATTACGATTTACAGATACGGAACGCAAGTCAATCTGTTGGCACATGCATAAAATCTAAAACTGGCCCAGTTAGACCAACTTCTATCGGTGAATTATTGGATATCGCTGCTCCATATAAATTCCGATGCCAGGTGGAAAATCAAAATGGTTTGATCGATGTTTTTGCTGTAAGCCTTTATTTTGCAGATACGTCAAAGCCTATTATCATTTTCACTACAATGTTTGACCAGGCTATTTCACTATTTGCCAAAGACTGTCCTACCAGGGAACAACTGAATACTTTTCAAAATTGGATGAAACATGAAGCAATAGATGATAATGAATGTACGTTCCGCCTATTTTCTTTCCTATTATATTTTATTTCAGTGCCAAGCCCAGGTGATTTTAATTATTCACAATTTGTCCCAGGAATGGAAAACCAAGTATCAATAGACACGACATTTGGGTTATCCCACTTGTTTGTCACCCTTATAATAGGGAAACTTGGTTCCTACAGGTACAAATTTATTATGTGGAGCTCATGTTTTCTTTTAATATTTCAGAACTAAAAGAAGCCATAAAGATCGGCCCATTATGCTTGGACTAATGTTGCACTCCATGAAAAATTCTAAATCCCATGAGTTCTTCGGTGAATCTTTTGCTGAAGCGTGGAAAAGATTGGCTCCAGGTAAATCCATCCCATCATTTATTCGTGATGGAGAATCAGCCCTGGCCCAGGTTACCAAGGTAATTTTCTTTGTGATTGTGCAATATTGGATCAATATAGGATAAAGTATTCAGTGATGCCACCCAGCTAAGATGTGACCTGCATCTAATTCAAAATTTACTAGGCCCAAAGGGAATTGCTCACAAGGATGCCAGGTATCTGGTTGGAATAGCCCAGGTACGTTTGACTTTCATTTTTACGTATCTCATATAATTATAGGGCAGACACATTAAGCCAGGATTACTCCAAATGACTTCCAGGGAAGACTTTACGTCTTACCTCAATAAACTGGCAACGAAGGCTCCCAATCTGTACAGAAAAATCGTTCGCAAGGAGGAAGAGATATTTACGTAAGCCGAAATTATTTCTTTTAGTACCCTTTTTTAGATTCCACTCCAAGAGATCTAAGCTCATAGCCGGATGTGGCGCCAGGTATTCAACAACCAATAGCTCTGAAGGATACAATCAAATGGTGAAGAACTATGTCCCAAGAAAAATGCCAGGTGACCAGGTTTTGAAAAATCTAATTCAAATGCATAAAGGTGAGGTTTTGTCATAAACTTTTATATATTTGTTTAGATGAAATGGGGTTAATTGAAGAGGCCAATAATAACTCCAACAAGGCGAAAGTTGAATACCATGAAAGAATTCCATTCCAATGGCCACCTTTTATGAGAGATGCATCTACTGCCGACCAGGATTCCATGTCAAGACGCTCGATCAATTCAACCCAAGAAGAAACTATAATGTCCATGGATGTCTTCTCAGAAAACTCTTTTGCTGCTTCGCCACAGGTGGGAACTAGCTTTTCCACGGATTCCATGTCGGATATCTCTCCTCATCTCTCAAGCCAGGTTATCAACAATAAGAAGAGGTCCAGGATGACATCTACATTTTCCATGTTACAAAAAGCCCATATGAAAAGTGGAGATGGCAGCAAACGAAAAGGAAAACAACAATCCAAAGGAAATTTCAAAAGAACCTGTTATGAATCCTTAGAGTAAGTCTTTTTAAAACATGTAGTACATATTTCTTTTTAGGCGAAGAGCCATCGATACGACTATCGAATCTCTGGAATCCAGGTCATCCTGCCCACCACAGCCACTACCAGGTTATGAAGACGAGGATATTCCCCTGATGGAACTTTCAAGAAGCATGAGCCAAGTACCCTGGGAAGAATAATATAAAATGTGATCTGTTTTTGTTTTTTTTCTGTTATAATATTTGTTGTTTTTGTTATTCCAGGTAAACCTGACGCTAATCTTGTCTTATTGTTGCACTGGGAAAATAGAGTGGAGAATTATACCGATAAACAAAAATTTCGACCGGAAAACATACATTTTTCAACATAAAACGTGAAAAATGATTGAAAAGCCTCGAAAACGGCTATTTTCTAGAAGGGTGAACTTTTTTAGAACGGCGAAGTAAAAAAGGGTGAAGTTTAGTATTAGAAACTTCACCCAAAATTTTGACCCTAACTTCACCCAAAAGCTAATGATGAACTTCACCCAATTAAGGGTGAAGGGTGAAGGAAAAGGGTGAACGAAATGGGTGAAGTTCAGTGTTCGCCGTTTTTCGAGACTGACATCCACCATCTTCCGGTGTTTTGAGCGTGACATCCACCATCTTCCAGTTTTTCGAGCCTGACATCCACCATCTTCCGGTTTTTCGAGCGTGACATCCACCATCTTCCAGTTTTTCGAGACTGACATCCACCATCTTCCGGTTTTTTCAGCCTGACATCCACCATCTTCCAGTTTTTCGAGCCTGACATCCACCATCTTCCGGTTTTTGAGCCTGACATCCACCATCTTCCGGTGTTTTGAGCGTGACATCCACCATCTTCCAGTTTTTCGAGCCTGACATCCACCATCTTCCGGTTTTTCGAGCGTGACATCCACCATCTTCCGGTTTTTCGAGACTGACATCCACCATCTTCCGGTTTTTCGAGCGTGACATCCACCATCTTCCAGTTTTTCGAGACTGACATCCACCATCTTCCGGTTTTTTCAGCCTGACATCCACCATCTTCCAGTTTTTCGAGCCTGACATCCACCGTCTTCCGGTTTTTTAGCCTGACGTCCACCATCTTCCGGTTTTTTGAGGGTGACTTCCACCATCTTCCAGTTTTTCGAGACTGACATCCACCATCTTCCGGTGTTTTCAGCCTGACATCCACCATCTTCCGGTTTTTCGCGCCTGACATCCACCATCTTCCGTTTTTTGAGCCTGACATCCACCATCTTCCAGTTTTTCGAGCCTGACATCCACCATCTTCCGGTTTTTGAGCCTGACATCCACCATCTTCCGGTTTTTCGAGCCTGACATCCACCATCTTCCAGTTTTTCGAGACTGACATCCACCATCTTCCTGTTTTTTGAGCGTGACATCCACCATCTTCCAGTTTTTCGAGACTGACATCCACCATCTTCCGGTTTTTTGAGCCTGACATCCACCATCTTCCGGTTTTTTGAGCGTGACATCCACCATCTTCCAGTTTTTCGAGCCTCACATCCACCATCTTCCGGTTTTTTGAGCGTGACATCCACCATCTTCCGGTTTTTTGAGCGTGACATCCACCATCTTCCGGTTTTTGAGCCTGACATCCACCATCTTCCAGTTTTTCCAGCCTGACATCCACCATCTTCCGGTTTTTTGAGCGTGACATCCACCATCTTCCGGTTTTTGAGCCTGACATCCACCATCTTCCGGTTTTTTAGCCTGACGTCCACCATCTTCCGGTTTTTTGAGCGTGACTTCCACCATCTTCCAGTTTTTCGAGACTGACATCCACCATCTTCCGGTGTTTTGAGCGTGACATCCACCATCTTCCAGTTTTTCGAGCCTGACATCCACCATCTTCCGGTTTTTCGAGCGTGACATCCACCATCTTCCAGTTTTTCGAGACTGACATCCACCATCTTCCGGTTTTTTCAGCCTGACATCCACCATCTTCCAGTTTTTCGAGCCTGACATCCACCATCTTCCGGTTTTTGAGCCTGACATCCACCATCTTCCGGTGTTTTGAGCGTGACATCCACCATCTTCCAGTTTTTCGAGCCTGACATCCACCATCTTCCGGTTTTTCGAGCGTGACATCCACCATCTTCCAGTTTTTCGAGACTGACATCCACCATCTTCCGGTTTTTTCAGCCTGACATCCACCATCTTCCAGTTTTTCGAGCCTGACATCCACCATCTTCCGTTTTTTGAGCCTGACATCCACCATCTTCCAGTTTTTGAGCCTGACATCCACCATCTTCCAGTTTTTCGAGCCTGACATCCACCATCTTCCGGTTTTTTGAGCGTGACATCCACCATCTTCCGGTTTTTGAGCCTGACATCCACCATCTTCCGGGTTTTTGAGCGTGACATCCACCATCTTCCGGTTTTTTGAGCCTAACATCCACCATCTTCCAGTTTTTCGAGCCTGACATCCACCATCTTCCAGTTTTTCGAGCCTGACATCCACCATCTTCCAGTTTTTCGAGCCTGACATCCACCATCTTCCGGTTTTTTAGCCTGACGTCCACCATCTTCCGGTTTTTTGAGCGTGACTTCCACCATCTTCCAGTTTTTCGAGACTGACATCCACCATCTTCCGGTGTTTTGAGCGTGACATCCACCATCTTCCAGTTTTTCGAGCCTGACATCCACCATCTTCCGGTTTTTCGAGCGTGACATCCACCATCTTCCAGTTTTTCGAGACTGACATCCACCATCTTCCGGTTTTTTCAGCCTGACATCCACCATCTTCCAGTTTTTCGAGCCTGACATCCACCATCTTCCGGTTTTTGAGCCTGACATCCACCATCTTCCGGTGTTTTGAGCGTGACATCCACCATCTTCCAGTTTTTCGAGCCTGACATCCACCATCTTCCGGTTTTTCGAGCGTGACATCCACCATCTTCCAGTTTTTCGAGACTGACATCCACCATCTTCCGGTTTTTCGCGCCTGACATCCACCATCTTCCGTTTTTTGAGCCTGACATCCACCATCTTCCAGTTTTTCGAGCCTCACATCCACCATCTTCCGGTTTTTTGAGCGTGACATCCACCATCTTCCGGTTTTTTGAGCGTGACATCCACCATCTTCCGGTTTTTGAGCCTGACATCCACCATCTTCCGGTTTTTGAGCCTGACATCCACCATCTTCCGGTTTTTCGCGCCTGACATCCACCATCTTCCGGTTTTTGAGCCTGACATCCACCATCTTCCGGTTTTTCGAGACTGACATCCACCATCTTCCGGTTTTTTCAGCCTGACATCCACCATCTTCCAGTTTTTCGAGCCTGACATCCACCGTCTTCCGGTTTTTTAGCCTGACGTCCACCATCTTCCGGTTTTTTGAGGGTGACTTCCACCATCTTCCAGTTTTTCGAGACTGACATCCACCATCTTCCGGTGTTTTCAGCCTGACATCCACCATCTTCCGGTTTTTCGCGCCTGACATCCACCATCTTCCGTTTTTTGAGCCTGACATCCACCATCTTCCAGTTTTTCGAGCCTGACATCCACCATCTTCCGGTTTTTGAGCCTGACATCCACCATCTTCCGGGTTTTTGAGCGTGACATCCACCATCTTCCGGTTTTTTGAGCCTAACATCCACCATCTTCCAGTTTTTCGAGCCTGACATCCACCATCTTCCAGTTTTTCGAGCCTGACATCCACCATCTTCCAGTTTTTCGAGCCTGACATCCACCATCTTCCGGTTTTTTAGCCTGACGTCCACCATCTTCCGGTTTTTTGAGCGTGACTTCCACCATCTTCCAGTTTTTCGAGACTGACATCCACCATCTTCCGGTGTTTTGAGCGTGACATCCACCATCTTCCAGTTTTTCGAGCCTGACATCCACCATCTTCCGGTTTTTTGAGCGTGACTTCCACCATCTTCCAGTTTTTCGAGCCTGACATCCACCATCTTCCGGTTTTTTGAGCGTGACATCCACCATCTTCCGGTTTTTTGAGCCTGACATCCACCATCTTCCGGTTTTTTGAGCGTGACATCCACCATCTTCCAGTTTTTCGAGCCTCACATCCACCATCTTCCGGTTTTTTGAGCGTGACATCCACCATCTTCCGGTTTTTTGAGCGTGACATCCACCATCTTCCGGTTTTTGAGCCTGACATCCACCATCTTCCGGGTTTTTGAGCGTGACATCCACCATCTTCCAGTTTTTCGAGCCTGACATCCACCATCTTCCGGTTTTTTGAGCGTGACATCCACCATCTTCCGGTTTTTGAGCCTGACATCCACCATCTTCCGGGTTTTTGAGCGTGACATCCACCATCTTCCGGTTTTTGAGCCTGACATCCACCATCTTCCGGTTTTTCGCGCCTGACATCCACCACCTTCCGGTTTTTGAGCCTGACATCCACCATCTTCCGGTGTTTTGAGCGTGACATCCACCATCTTCCGGTTTTTCGAGCGTGACATCCACCATCTTCCAGTTTTTCGAGACTGACATCCACCATCTTCCGGTTTTTTGAGCGTGACATCCACCATCTTCCGGTTTTTGAGCCTGACATCCACCATCTTCCGGTTTTTCGCGCCTGACATCCACCATCTTCCGGTTTTTCGAGCCTGACATCCACCATCTTCCGGTTTTTTCAGCCTGACATCCACCATCTTCCAGTTTTTCGAGCCTGACATCCACCGTCTTCCGGTTTTTTAGCCTGACGTCCACCATCTTCCGGTTTTTTGAGCGTGACTTCCACCATCTTCCAGTTTTTCGAGACTGACATCCACCATCTTCCGGTGTTTTCAGCCTGACATCCACCATCTTCCGGTTTTTCGCGCCTGAGATCCACCATCTTCCGTTTTTTGAGCCTGACATCCACCATCTTCCAGTTTTTCGAGCCTGACATCCACCATCTTCCGGTTTTTGAGCCTGACATCCACCATCTTCCAGTTTTTCGAGCCTGACATCCACCGTCTTCCGGTTTTTCGCGCCTGACATCCACCATCTTCCAGTTTTTCGAGACTGACATCCACCATCTTCCGGTGTTTTCAGCCTGACATCCACCATCTTCCGGTTTTTCGCGCCTGACATCCACCATCTTCCGTTTTTTGAGCCTGACATCCACCATCTTCCAGTTTTTCGAGCCTGACATCCACCATCTTCCGGTTTTTGAGCCTGACATCCACCATCTTCCAGTTTTTCGAGCCTGAGATCCACCATCTTCCGGTTTTTCGCGCCTGACATCCACCATCTTCCGTTTTTTGAGCCTGACATCCACCATCTTCCAGTTTTTCGAGACTGACATCCACCATCTTCCGGTGTTTTCAGCCTGACATCCACCATCTTCCGGTTTTTCGCGCCTGACATCCACCATCTTCCGGTTTTTGAGCCTGACATCCACCATCTTCCAGTTTTTCGAGCCTGACATCCACCGTCTTCCGGTTTTTCGCGCCTGACATCCACCATCTTCCAGTTTTTCGAGACTGACATCCACCATCTTCCGGTGTTTTCAGCCTGACATCCACCATCTTCCGGTTTTTCGCGCCTGACATCCACCATCTTCCGTTTTTTGAGCCTGACATCCACCATCTTCCAGTTTTTCGAGCCTGACATCCACCATCTTCCGGTTTTTGAGCCTGACATCCACCATCTTCCAGTTTTTCGAGCCTGAGATCCACCATCTTCCGGTTTTTCGCGCCTGACATCCACCATCTTCCGTTTTTTGAGCCTGACATCCACCATCTTCCAGTTTTTCGAGACTGACATCCACCATCTTCCGGTGTTTTCAGCCTGACATCCACCATCTTCCGGTTTTTCGCGCCTGACATCCACCATCTTCCGTTTTTTGAGCCTGACATCCACCATCTTCCAGTTTTTCGAGACTGACATCCACCATCTTCCGGTTTTTTGAGCGTGACATCCACCAGCAAAGTGAGGTTTATGGCGTGCAAAGTGAGGTTTATGGCGTGCAAAGTGAGGTTGGGGACATCCAGAGTGAGGTTTATGGCGTGCAAAGTGAGGTTCATGACATCCAGAGTGAGGTTTATTTCGTACAAAGTGAGGTTCATGACATCCAGAGTGAGGTTCATGATATCCAGAGTGAGGTTTATGGCGCGCAAAGTGAGGTTCATGACATCCAGAGTGAGGTTTATGGCGTGCAAAGTGAGGTTTATGGCGTGCAAAGTGAGGTTTATGGCGTGCAAAGTGAGGTTCATGACATCCAGAGTGAGGTTTATGGCGTGCAAAGTGAGGTTTATGGCGTGCAAAGTGAGGTTCATGACATCCAGAGTGAGGTTTATTTCGTACAAAGTGAGGTTCATGACATCCAGAGTGAGGTTCATGATATCCAGAGTGAGGTTTATGGCGTGCAAAGTGAGGTTCATGACATCCAGAGTGAGGTTTATGGCGTGCAAAGTGAGGTTTATGGCGTGCAAAGTGAGGTTTATGGCGTGCAAAGTGAGGTTTATGGCGTGCAAAGTGAGTTTTATGGCGTGCAAAGTGAGGTTTATGGCGTGCAAAGTGAGGTTTATGGCGTGCAAAGTGAGGTTGGGGACATCCAGAGTGAGGTTCATGACATCCAGAGTGAGGTTTATGGCGTGCAAAGTGAGGTTGGGGACATCCAGAGTGAGGTTTATGGCGTGCAAAGTGAGGTTCATGACATCCAGAGTGAGGTTTATGGCGTGCAAAGTGAGGTTGGGGACATCCAGAGTGAGGTTTATGGCGTGCAAAGTGAGGTTGGGGACATCCAGAGTGAGGTTTATGGCGTGCAAAGTGAGGTTGGGGACATCCAGAGTGAGGTTTATGGCGTGCAAAGTGAGGTTCATGACATCCAGAGTGAGGTTTATGGCGTGCAAAGTGAGGTTCATGACATCCAGAGTGAGGTTTATGGCGTGCAAAGTGAGGTTCATGACATCCAGAGTGAGGTTTATGGCGTGCAAAGTGAGGTTGGGGACATCCAGAGTGAGGTTTATGGCGTGCAAAGTGAGGTTGGGGACATCCAGAGTGAGGTTTATGGCGTGCAAAGTGAGGTTGGGGACATCCAGAGTGAGGTTTATGGCGTGCAAAGTGAGGTTCATGACATCCAGAGTGAGGTTTATGGCGTGCAAAGTGAGGTTCATGACATCCAGAGTGTGGTTTATGGCGTGCAAAGTGAGGTTCATGACATCCAGATTGAGGTTCATGATATCCAGAGTGAGGTTTATGGCGTGCAAAGTGAGGTTCATGACATCCAGAGTGTGGTTTATGGCGTGCAAAGTGAGGTTTATGGCGTGCAAAGTGAGGTTTATGGCGTGCAAAGTGAGGTTTATGGCGTGCAAAGTGAGGTTCATGACATTCAGAGTGAGGTTTATGGCGTGCAAAGTGAGGTTCATGACATTCATGACATCCAGAGTGAGGTTTATGGCGTGCAAAGTGAGGTTCATGACATCCAGATTGAGGTTCATGATATCCAGAGTGAGGTTTATGGCGTGCAAAGTGAGGTTCATGACATCCAGAGTGTGGTTTATGGCGTGCAAAGTGAGGTTTATGGCGTGCAAAGTGAGGTTTATGGCGTGCAAAGTGAGGTTTATGGCGTGCAAAGTGAGGTTCATGACATCCAGAGTGTGGTTTATGGCGTGCAAAGTGAGGTTTATGGCGTGCAAAGTGAGGTTCATGACATCCAGAGTGTTTATTACGTGCAAAGTGAGGTTCATGACATCCAGAGTGTGGTTTATGGCGTGCAAAGTGAGGTTTATGGCGTGCAAAGTGAGGTTCATGACATCCAGAGTGAGGTTTATGGCGTGCAAAGTGAGGTTCATGACATCCAGAGTGAGGTTTATGGCGTGCAAAGTGAGGTTGGGGACATCCAGAGTGAGGTTTATGGCGTGCAAAGTGAGGTTCATGACATCCAGAGTGAGGTTTATGGCGTGCAAAGTGAGGTTGGGGACATCCAGAGTGAGGTTTATGGCGTGCAAAGTGAGGTTGGGGACATCCAGAGTGAGGTTTATGGCGTGCAATGTGAGGTTGGGGACATCCAGAGTGAGGTTTATGGCGTGCAAAGTGAGGTTCATGACATCCAGAGTGAGGTTTATGGCGTGCAAAGTGAGGTTCATGACATCCAGAGTGTGGTTTATGGCGTGCAAAGTGAGGTTCATGACATCCAGAGTGAGGTTTATGGCGTGCAAAGTGAGGTTTATGGCGTGCAAAGTGAGGTTTATGGCGTGCAAAGTGAGGTTTATGGCGTGCAAAGTGAGGTTTATGGCGTGCAAAGTGAGGTTTATGGCGTGCAAAGTGAGGTTTATGGCGTGCAAAGTGAGTTTTATGGCGTGCAAAGTGAGGTTTATGGCGTGCAAAGTGAGGTTTATGGCGTGCAAAGTGAGGTTCATGACATCCAGAGTGAGGTTTATGGCGTGCAAAGTGAGGTTTATGGCGTGCAAAGTGAGGTTGGGGACATCCAGAGTGAGGTTTATGGCGTGCAAAGTGAGGTTCATGACATCCAGAGTGAGGTTTATGGCGTGCAAAGTGAGGTTCATGACATCCAGAGTGTGGTTTATGGCGTGCAAAGTGAGGTTTATGGCGTGCAAAGTGAGGTTTATGGCGTGCAAAGTGAGGTTTATGGCGTGCAAAGTGAGGTTTATGGCGTGCAAAGTGAGGTTCATGACATCCAGAGTGAGGTTTATTACGTGCAAAGTGAGGTTCATGACATCCAGAGTGAGGTTTATGGCGTGCAAAGTGAGGTTCATGACATCCAGAGTGAGGTTTCTGGCGTGCAAAGTGAGGTTCATGACATCCAGAGGGAGGTTTATGGCGTGCAAAGTGAGGTTGGGGACATCCAGAGTGAGGTTTATGGCGTGCAAAGTGAGGTTCATGACATCCAGAGTGAGGTTTATGGCGTGCAAAGTGAGGTTCATGACATCCAGAGTGAGGTTTATGGCGTGCAAAGTGAGGTTCATGACATTCATGACATCCAGAGTGAGGTTTATGGCGTGCAAAGTGAGGTTCATGACATTCATGACATCCAGAGTGAGGTTTATGGCGTGAAAAGTGAGGTTCATGACATCCAGAGTGTGGTTTATGGCGTGCAAAGTGAGGTTCATGACATCCAGAGTGAGGTTTATTTCGTACAAAGTGAGGTTCATGACATCCAGAGTGAGGTTCATGATATCCAGAGTGAGGTTTATGGCGTGCAAAGTGAGGTTCATGACATCCAGAGTGAGGTTTATGGCGTGCAAAGTGAGGTTTATGGCGTGCAAAGTGAGGTTTATGGCGTGCAAAGTGAGGTTTATGGCGTGCAAAGTGAGGTTTATGGCGTGCAAAGTGAGGTTTATGGCGTGCAAAGTGAGTTTTATGGCGTGCAAAGTGAGGTTTATGGCGTGCAAAGTGAGGTTTATGGCGTGCAAAGTGAGGTTTATGGCGTGCAAAGTGAGGTTCATGACATCCAGAGTGAGGTTCATGACATCCAGAGTGAGGTTTATGGCGTGCAAAGTGAGGTTCATGACATCCAGAGTGAGGTTTATGGCGTGCAAAGTGAGGTTCATGACATCCAGAGTGAGGTTTATGGCGTGCAAAGTGAGGTTCATGACATCCAGAGTGAGGTTTATGGCGTGCAAAGTGAGGTTTATGGCGTGCAAAGTGAGGTTCATGACATCCAGAGTGAGGTTCATGACATCCAGAGTGAGGTTTATGGCGTGCAAAGTGAGGTTCATGACATCCAGAGTGAGGTTTATGGCGTGCAAAGTGAGGTTCATGACATCCAGAGTGAGGTTTATGGCGTGCAAAGTGAGGTTGGGGACATCCAGAGTGAGGTTTATGGCGTGCAAAGTGAGGTTCATGACATCCAGAGTGAGGTTTATGGCGTGCAAAGTGAGGTTCATGACATCCAGAGTGTGGTTTATGGCGTGCAAAGTGAGGTTGGGGACATCCAGAGTGAGGTTCATGACATCCAGAGTGAGGTTTATGGCGTGCAAAGTGAGGTTCATGACATCCAGAGTGAGGTTTATGGCGTGCAAAGTGAGGTTCATGACATCCAGAGTGAGGTTTATGGCGTGCAAAGTGAGGTTCATGACATCCAGAGTGAGGTTTATGGCGTGCAAAGTGAGGTTCATGACATCCAGAGTGAGGTTTATGGCGTGCAAAGTGAGGTTGGGGACATCCAGAGTGAGGTTTATGGCGTGCAAAGTGAGGTTGGGGACATCCAGAGTGAGGTTTATGGCGTGCAAAGTGAGGTTCATGACATCCAGAGTGAGGTTTATGGCGTGCAAAGTGAGGTTGGGGACATCCAGAGTGAGGTTTATGGCGTGCAATGTGAGGTTGGGGACATCCAGAGTGAGGTTTATGGCGTGCAAAGTGAGGTTCATGACATCCAGAGTGAGGTTTATGGCGTGCAAAGTGAGGTTGGGGACATCCAGAGTGAGGTTTATGGCGTGCAAAGTGAGGTTGGGGACATCCAGAGTGAGGTTTATGGCGTGCAAAGTGAGGTTCATGACATCCAGAGTGAGGTTTATGGCGTGCAAAGTGAGGTTCATGACATCCAGAGTGTGGTTTATGGCGTGCAAAGTGAGGTTTATGGCGTGCAAAGTGAGGTTTATGGCGTGCAAAGTGAGGTTTATGGCGTGCAAAGTGAGGTTTATGGCGTGCAAAGTGAGGTTCATGACATCCAGAGTGAGGTTTATTACGTGCAAAGTGAGGTTCATGACATCCAGAGTGAGGTTTCTGGCGTGCAAAGTGAGGTTCATGACATCCAGAGGGAGGTTTATGGCGTGCAAAGTGAGGTTGGGGACATCCAGAGTGAGGTTTATGGCGTGCAAAGTGAGGTTCATGACATCCAGAGTGAGGTTTATGGCGTGCAAAGTGAGGTTCATGACATTCATGACATCCAGAGTGAGGTTTATGGCGTGCAAAGTGAGGTTCATGACATCCAGATTGAGGTTCATGATATCCAGAGTGAGGTTTATGGCGTGCAAAGTGAGGTTCATGACATCCAGAGTGTGGTTTATGGCGTGCAAAGTGAGGTTCATGACATCCAGAGTGAGGTTTATTTCGTACAAAGTGAGGTTCATGACATCCAGAGTGAGGTTCATGATATCCAGAGTGAGGTTTATGGCGTGCAAAGTGAGGTTCATGACATCCAGAGTGAGGTTTATGGCGTGCAAAGTGAGGTTTATGGCGTGCAAAGTGAGGTTTATGGCGTGCAAAGTGAGGTTTATGGCGTGCAAAGTGAGGTTTATGGCGTGCAAAGTGAGTTTTATGGCGTGCAAAGTGAGGTTTATGGCGTGCAAAGTGAGGTTTATGGCGTGCAAAGTGAGGTTTATGGCGTGCAAAGTGAGGTTCATGACATCCAGAGTGAGGTTCATGACATCCAGAGTGAGGTTTATGGCGTGCAAAGTGAGGTTCATGACATCCAGAGTGAGGTTTATGGCGTGCAAAGTGAGGTTCATGACATCCAGAGTGAGGTTTATGGCGTGCAAAGTGAGGTTCATGACATCCAGAGTGAGGTTTATGGCGTGCAAAGTGAGGTTTATGGCGTGCAAAGTGAGGTTCATGACATCCAGAGTGAGGTTCATGACATCCAGAGTGAGGTTTATGGCGTGCAAAGTGAGGTTCATGACATCCAGAGTGAGGTTTATGGCGTGCAAAGTGAGGTTCATGACATCCAGAGTGAGGTTTATGGCGTGCAAAGTGAGGTTCATGACATCCAGAGTGAGGTTTATGGCGTGCAAAGTGAGGTTCATGACATCCAGAGTGTGGTTTATGGCGTGCAAAGTGAGGTTTATGGCGTGCAAAGTGAGGTTTATGGCGTGCAAAGTGAGGTTTATGGCGTGCAAAGTGAGGTTTATGGCGTGCAAAGTGAGGTTCATGACATCCAGAGTGAGGTTTATTACGTGCAAAGTGAGGTTCATGACATCCAGAGTGAGGTTTCTGGCGTGCAAAGTGAGGTTCATGACATCCAGAGGGAGGTTTATGGCGTGCAAAGTGAGGTTGGGGACATCCAGAGTGAGGTTTATGGCGTGCAAAGTGAGGTTCATGACATCCAGAGTGAGGTTTATGGCGTGCAAAGTGAGGTTCATGACATTCATGACATCCAGAGTGAGGTTTATGGCGTGCAAAGTGAGGTTCATGACATCCAGATTGAGGTTCATGATATCCAGAGTGAGGTTTATGGCGTGCAAAGTGAGGTTCATGACATCCAGAGTGTGGTTTATGGCGTGCAAAGTGAGGTTCATGACATCCAGAGTGAGGTTTATTTCGTACAAAGTGAGGTTCATGACATCCAGAGTGAGGTTCATGATATCCAGAGTGAGGTTTATGGCGTGCAAAGTGAGGTTCATGACATCCAGAGTGAGGTTTATGGCGTGCAAAGTGAGGTTTATGGCGTGCAAAGTGAGGTTTATGGCGTGCAAAGTGAGGTTTATGGCGTGCAAAGTGAGGTTTATGGCGTGCAAAGTGAGGTTTATGGCGTGCAAAGTGAGTTTTATGGCGTGCAAAGTGAGGTTTATGGCGTGCAAAGTGAGGTTTATGGCGTGCAAAGTGAGGTTTATGGCGTGCAAAGTGAGGTTCATGACATCCAGAGTGAGGTTCATGACATCCAGAGTGAGGTTTATGGCGTGCAAAGTGAGGTTCATGACATCCAGAGTGAGGTTTATGGCGTGCAAAGTGAGGTTCATGACATCCAGAGTGAGGTTTATGGCGTGCAAAGTGAGGTTCATGACATCCAGAGTGAGGTTTATGGCGTGCAAAGTGAGGTTTATGGCGTGCAAAGTGAGGTTCATGACATCCAGAGTGAGGTTTATGGCGTGCAAAGTGAGGTTCATGACATCCAGAGTGAGGTTTATGGCGTGCAAAGTGAGGTTCATGACATCCAGATTGAGGTTCATGATATCCAGAGTGAGGTTTATGGCGTGCAAAGTGAGGTTCATGACATCCAGAGTGTGGTTTATGGCGTGCAAAGTGAGGTTTATGGCGTGCAAAGTGAGGTTTATGGCGTGCAAAGTGAGGTTTATGGCGTGCAAAGTGAGGTTTATGGCGTGCAAAGTGAGTTTTATGGCGTGCAAAGTGAGGTTTATGGCGTGCAAAGTGAGGTTCATGACATCCAGAGTGAGGTTTATGGCGTGCAAAGTGAGGTTCATGACATCCAGAGTGAGGTTCATGACATCCAGAGTGAGGTTTATGGCGTGCAAAGTGAGGTTCATGACATCCAGAGTGAGGTTTATGGCGTGCAAAGTGAGGTTCATGACATCCAGAGTGAGGTTTATGGCGTGCAAAGTGAGGTTCATGACATCCAGATTGAGGTTCATGATATCCAGAGTGAGGTTTATGGCGTGCAAAGTGAGGTTCATGACATCCAGAGTGTGGTTTATGGCGTGCAAAGTGAGGTTTATGGCGTGCAAAGTGAGGTTTATGGCGTGCAAAGTGAGGTTTATGGCGTGCAAAGTGAGGTTCATGACATCCAGAGTGTGGTTTATGGCGTGCAAAGTGAGGTTTATGGCGTGCAAAGTGAGGTTCATGACATCCAGAGTGAGGTTTATGGCGTGCAAAGTGAGGTTCATGACATCCAGAGTGTGGTTTATGGCGTGCAAAGTGAGGTTTATGGCGTGCAAAGTGAGGTTCATGACATCCAGAGTGAGGTTTCTGGCGTGCAAAGTGAGGTTCATGACATCCAGAGGGAGGTTTATGGCGTGCAAAGTGAGGTTGGGGACATCCAGAGTGAGGTTTATGGCGTGCAAAGTGAGGTTCATGACATCCAGAGTGAGGTTTATGGCGTGCAAAGTGAGGTTCATGACATCCAGAGTGAGGTTTATGGCGTGCAAAGTGAGGTTCATGACATTCATGACATCCAGAGTGAGGTTTATGGCGTGCAAAGTGAGGTTCATGACATTCATGACATCCAGAGTGAGGTTTATGGCGTGCAAAGTGAGGTTCATGACATTCATGACATCCAGAGTGAGGTTTATGGCGTGCAAAGTGAGGTTCATGACATCCAGAGTGTGGTTTATGGCGTGCAAAGTGAGGTTCATGACATCCAGAGTGAGGTTTATGGCGTGCAAAGTGAGGTTTATGGCGTGCAAAGTGAGGTTTATGGCGTGCAAAGTGAGGTTTATGGCGTGCAAAGTGAGGTTTATGGCGTGCAAAGTGAGGTTTATGGCGTGCAAAGTGAGGTTTATGGCGTGCAAAGTGAGTTTTATGGCGTGCAAAGTGAGGTTTATGGCGTGCAAAGTGAGGTTTATGGCGTGCAAAGTGAGGTTCATGACATCCAGAGTGAGGTTTATGGCGTGCAAAGTGAGGTTTATGGCGTGCAAAGTGAGGTTGGGGACATCCAGAGTGAGGTTTATGGCGTGCAAAGTGAGGTTCATGACATCCAGAGTGAGGTTTATGGCGTGCAAAGTGAGGTTCATGACATCCAGAGTGTGGTTTATGGCGTGCAAAGTGAGGTTTATGGCGTGCAAAGTGAGGTTTATGGCGTGCAAAGTGAGGTTTATGGCGTGCAAAGTGAG
Organism: Oscheius sp. DF5033; assembly: GCA_964036215.1. Classification (NCBI taxonomy): domain Eukaryota; kingdom Metazoa; phylum Nematoda; class Chromadorea; order Rhabditida; family Rhabditidae; genus Oscheius; species Oscheius sp. DF5033. Next base: position 3,895,919 of record CAXIWN010000002.1, on the reverse strand, counting down.
GTTTATGGCGTGCAAAGTGAGGTTCATGACATCCAGAGTGAGGTTTATTACGTGCAAAGTGAGGTTCATGACATCCAGAGTGAGGTTTACGGCGTGCAAAGTGAGGTTCATGACATCCAGAGTGAGGTTTCTGGCGTGCAAAGTGAGGTTCATGACATCCAGAGGGAGGTTTATGGCGTGCAAAGTGAGGTTGGGGACATCCAGAGTGAGGTTTATGGCGTGCAAAGTGAGGTTCATGACATCCAGAGTGAGGTTTATGGCGTGCAAAGTGAGGTTCATGACATCCAGAGTGAGGTTTATGGCGTGCAAAGTGAGGTTCATGACATTCATGACATCCAGAGTGAGGTTTATGGCGTGCAAAGTGAGGTTCATGACATCCAGATTGAGGTTCATGATATCCAGAGTGAGGTTTATGGCGTGAAAAGTGAGGTTCATGACATCCAGAGTGTGGTTTATGGCGTGCAAAGTGAGGTTCATGACATCCAGAGTGAGGTTTATTTCGTACAAAGTGAGGTTCATGACATCCAGAGTGAGGTTCATGATATCCAGAGTGAGGTTTATGGCGTGCAAAGTGAGGTTCATGACATCCAGAGTGAGGTTTATGGCGTGCAAAGTGAGGTTTATGGCGTGCAAAGTGAGGTTTATGGCGTGCAAAGTGAGGTTTATGGCGTGCAAAGTGAGGTTTATGGCGTGCAAAGTGAGGTTTATGGCGTGCAAAGTGAGTTTTATGGCGTGCAAAGTGAGGTTTATGGCGTGCAAAGTGAGGTTTATGGCGTGCAAAGTGAGGTTTATGGCGTGCAAAGTGAGGTTCATGACATCCAGAGTGAGGTTCATGACATCCAGAGTGAGGTTTATGGCGTGCAAAGTGAGGTTCATGACATCCAGAGTGAGGTTTATGGCGTGCAAAGTGAGGTTCATGACATCCAGAGTGAGGTTTATGGCGTGCAAAGTGAGGTTCATGACATCCAGAGTGAGGTTTATGGCGTGCAAAGTGAGGTTTATGGCGTGCAAAGTGAGGTTCATGACATCCAGAGTGAGGTTCATGACATCCAGAGTGAGGTTTATGGCGTGCAAAGTGAGGTTCATGACATCCAGAGTGAGGTTTATGGCGTGCAAAGTGAGGTTCATGACATCCAGAGTGAGGTTTATGGCGTGCAAAGTGAGGTTGGGGACATCCAGAGTGAGGTTTATGGCGTGCAAAGTGAGGTTCATGACATCCAGAGTGAGGTTTATGGCGTGCAAAGTGAGGTTCATGACATCCAGAGTGTGGTTTATGGCGTGCAAAGTGAGGTTGGGGACATCCAGAGTGAGGTTCATGACATCCAGAGTGAGGTTTATGGCGTGCAAAGTGAGGTTCATGACATCCAGAGTGAGGTTTATGGCGTGCAAAGTGAGGTTCATGACATCCAGAGTGAGGTTTATGGCGTGCAAAGTGAGGTTCATGACATCCAGAGTGAGGTTTATGGCGTGCAAAGTGAGGTTCATGACATCCAGAGTGAGGTTTATGGCGTGCAAAGTGAGGTTGGGGACATCCAGAGTGAGGTTTATGGCGTGCAAAGTGAGGTTGGGGACATCCAGAGTGAGGTTTATGGCGTGCAAAGTGAGGTTCATGACATCCAGAGTGAGGTTTATGGCGTGCAAAGTGAGGTTGGGGACATCCAGAGTGAGGTTTATGGCGTGCAATGTGAGGTTGGGGACATCCAGAGTGAGGTTTATGGCGTGCAAAGTGAGGTTCATGACATCCAGAGTGAGGTTTATGGCGTGCAAAGTGAGGTTGGGGACATCCAGAGTGAGGTTTATGGCGTGCAAAGTGAGGTTGGGGACATCCAGAGTGAGGTTTATGGCGTGCAAAGTGAGGTTCATGACATCCAGAGTGAGGTTTATGGCGTGCAAAGTGAGGTTCATGACATCCAGAGTGTGGTTTATGGCGTGCAAAGTGAGGTTTATGGCGTGCAAAGTGAGGTTTATGGCGTGCAAAGTGAGGTTTATGGCGTGCAAAGTGAGGTTTATGGCGTGCAAAGTGAGGTTCATGACATCCAGAGTGAGGTTTATTACGTGCAAAGTGAGGTTCATGACATCCAGAGTGAGGTTTCTGGCGTGCAAAGTGAGGTTCATGACATCCAGAGGGAGGTTTATGGCGTGCAAAGTGAGGTTGGGGACATCCAGAGTGAGGTTTATGGCGTGCAAAGTGAGGTTCATGACATCCAGAGTGAGGTTTATGGCGTGCAAAGTGAGGTTCATGACATCCAGAGTGAGGTTTATGGCGTGCAAAGTGAGGTTCATGACATCCAGATTGAGGTTCATGATATCCAGAGTGAGGTTTATGGCGTGCAAAGTGAGGTTCATGACATCCAGAGTGTGGTTTATGGCGTGCAAAGTGAGGTTCATGACATCCAGAGTGAGGTTTATTTCGTACAAAGTGAGGTTCATGACATCCAGAGTGAGGTTCATGATATCCAGAGTGAGGTTTATGGCGTGCAAAGTGAGGTTCATGACATCCAGAGTGAGGTTTATGGCGTGCAAAGTGAGGTTTATGGCGTGCAAAGTGAGGTTTATGGCGTGCAAAGTGAGGTTTATGGCGTGCAAAGTGAGGTTTATGGCGTGCAAAGTGAGGTTTATGGCGTGCAAAGTGAGTTTTATGGCGTGCAAAGTGAGGTTTATGGCGTGCAAAGTGAGGTTTATGGCGTGCAAAGTGAGGTTTATGGCGTGCAAAGTGAGGTTCATGACATCCAGAGTGAGGTTCATGACATCCAGAGTGAGGTTTATGGCGTGCAAAGTGAGGTTCATGACATCCAGAGTGAGGTTTATGGCGTGCAAAGTGAGGTTCATGACATCCAGAGTGAGGTTTATGGCGTGCAAAGTGAGGTTCATGACATCCAGAGTGAGGTTTATGGCGTGCAAAGTGAGGTTTATGGCGTGCAAAGTGAGGTTCATGACATCCAGAGTGAGGTTCATGACATCCAGAGTGAGGTTTATGGCGTGCAAAGTGAGGTTCATGACATCCAGAGTGAGGTTTATGGCGTGCAAAGTGAGGTTCATGACATCCAGAGTGAGGTTTATGGCGTGCAAAGTGAGGTTCATGACATCCAGAGTGTGGTTTATGGCGTGCAAAGTGAGGTTTATGGCGTGCAAAGTGAGGTTTATGGCGTGCAAAGTGAGGTTTATGGCGTGCAAAGTGAGGTTTATGGCGTGCAAAGTGAGGTTCATGACATCCAGAGTGAGGTTTATTACGTGCAAAGTGAGGTTCATGACATCCAGAGTGAGGTTTCTGGCGTGCAAAGTGAGGTTCATGACATCCAGAGGGAGGTTTATGGCGTGCAAAGTGAGGTTGGGGACATCCAGAGTGAGGTTTATGGCGTGCAAAGTGAGGTTCATGACATCCAGAGTGAGGTTTATGGCGTGCAAAGTGAGGTTCATGACATTCATGACATCCAGAGTGAGGTTTATGGCGTGCAAAGTGAGGTTCATGACATCCAGATTGAGGTTCATGATATCCAGAGTGAGGTTTATGGCGTGCAAAGTGAGGTTCATGACATCCAGAGTGTGGTTTATGGCGTGCAAAGTGAGGTTCATGACATCCAGAGTGAGGTTTATTTCGTACAAAGTGAGGTTCATGACATCCAGAGTGAGGTTCATGATATCCAGAGTGAGGTTTATGGCGTGCAAAGTGAGGTTCATGACATCCAGAGTGAGGTTTATGGCGTGCAAAGTGAGGTTTATGGCGTGCAAAGTGAGTTTTATGGCGTGCAAAGTGAGGTTTATGGCGTGCAAAGTGAGGTTTATGGCGTGCAAAGTGAGGTTTATGGCGTGCAAAGTGAGGTTTATGGCGTGCAAAGTGAGGTTTATGGCGTGCAAAGTGAGTTTTATGGCGTGCAAAGTGAGGTTTATGGCGTGCAAAGTGAGGTTTATGGCGTGCAAAGTGAGGTTTATGGCGTGCAAAGTGAGGTTCATGACATCCAGAGTGAGGTTCATGACATCCAGAGTGAGGTTTATGGCGTGCAAAGTGAGGTTCATGACATCCAGAGTGAGGTTTATGGCGTGCAAAGTGAGGTTCATGACATCCAGAGTGAGGTTTATGGCGTGCAAAGTGAGGTTCATGACATCCAGAGTGAGGTTTATGGCGTGCAAAGTGAGGTTTATGGCGTGCAAAGTGAGGTTCATGACATCCAGAGTGAGGTTCATGACATCCAGAGTGAGGTTTATGGCGTGCAAAGTGAGGTTCATGACATCCAGAGTGAGGTTTATGGCGTGCAAAGTGAGGTTCATGACATCCAGAGTGAGGTTCATGATATCCAGAGTGAGGTTTATGGCGTGCAAAGTGAGGTTCATGACATCCAGAGTGAGGTTTATGGCGTGCAAAGTGAGGTTTATGGCGTGCAAAGTGAGGTTTATGGCGTGCAAAGTGAGGTTTATGGCGTGCAAAGTGAGGTTTATGGCGTGCAAAGTGAGGTTTATGGCGTGCAAAGTGAGTTTTATGGCGTGCAAAGTGAGGTTTATGGCGTGCAAAGTGAGGTTTATGGCGTGCAAAGTGAGGTTTATGGCGTGCAAAGTGAGGTTCATGACATCCAGAGTGAGGTTCATGACATCCAGAGTGAGGTTTATGGCGTGCAAAGTGAGGTTCATGACATCCAGAGTGAGGTTTATGGCGTGCAAAGTGAGGTTCATGACATCCAGAGTGAGGTTTATGGCGTGCAAAGTGAGGTTCATGACATCCAGAGTGAGGTTTATGGCGTGCAAAGTGAGGTTTATGGCGTGCAAAGTGAGGTTCATGACATCCAGAGTGAGGTTCATGACATCCAGAGTGAGGTTTATGGCGTGCAAAGTGAGGTTCATGACATCCAGAGTGAGGTTTATGGCGTGCAAAGTGAGGTTCATGACATCCAGAGTGTGGTTTATGGCGTGCAAAGTGAGGTTTATGGCGTGCAAAGTGAGTTTTATGGCGTGCAAAGTGAGGTTTATGGCGTGCAAAGTGAGGTTTATGGCGTGCAAAGTGAGGTTTATGGCGTGCAAAGTGAGGTTTATGGCGTGCAAAGTGAGGTTTATGGCGTGCAAAGTGAGGTTTATGGCGTGCAAAGTGAGTTTTATGGCGTGCAAAGTGAGGTTTATGGCGTGCAAAGTGAGGTTTATGGCGTGCAAAGTGAGGTTTATGGCGTGCAAAGTGAGGTTCATGACATCCAGAGTGAGGTTCATGACATCCAGAGTGAGGTTTATGGCGTGCAAAGTGAGGTTCATGACATCCAGAGTGAGGTTTATGGCGTGCAAAGTGAGGTTCATGACATCCAGAGTGAGGTTTATGGCGTGCAAAGTGAGGTTCATGACATCCAGAGTGAGGTTTATGGCGTGCAAAGTGAGGTTTATGGCGTGCAAAGTGAGGTTCATGACATCCAGAGTGAGGTTCATGACATCCAGAGTGAGGTTTATGGCGTGCAAAGTGAGGTTCATGACATCCAGAGTGAGGTTTATGGCGTGCAAAGTGAGGTTCATGACATCCAGAGTGAGGTTCATGATATCCAGAGTGAGGTTTATGGCGTGCAAAGTGAGGTTCATGACATCCAGAGTGAGGTTTATGGCGTGCAAAGTGAGGTTTATGGCGTGCAAAGTGAGGTTTATGGCGTGCAAAGTGAGGTTTATGGCGTGCAAAGTGAGGTTTATGGCGTGCAAAGTGAGGTTTATGGCGTGCAAAGTGAGTTTTATGGCGTGCAAAGTGAGGTTTATGGCGTGCAAAGTGAGGTTTATGGCGTGCAAAGTGAGGTTTATGGCGTGCAAAGTGAGGTTCATGACATCCAGAGTGAGGTTCATGACATCCAGAGTGAGGTTTATGGCGTGCAAAGTGAGGTTCATGACATCCAGAGTGAGGTTTATGGCGTGCAAAGTGAGGTTCATGACATCCAGAGTGAGGTTTATGGCGTGCAAAGTGAGGTTCATGACATCCAGAGTGAGGTTTATGGCGTGCAAAGTGAGGTTTATGGCGTGCAAAGTGAGGTTCATGACATCCAGAGTGAGGTTCATGACATCCAGAGTGAGGTTTATGGCGTGCAAAGTGAGGTTCATGACATCCAGAGTGAGGTTTATGGCGTGCAAAGTGAGGTTCATGACATCCAGAGTGTGGTTTATGGCGTGCAAAGTGAGGTTTATGGCGTGCAAAGTGAGGTTTATGGCGTGCAAAGTGAGGTTTATGGCGTGCAAAGTGAGGTTTATGGCGTGCAAAGTGAGGTTCATGACATCCAGAGTGAGGTTTATTACGTGCAAAGTGAGGTTCATGACATCCAGAGTGAGGTTTCTGGCGTGCAAAGTGAGGTTCATGACATCCAGAGGGAGGTTTATGGCGTGCAAAGTGAGGTTGGGGACATCCAGAGTGAGGTTTATGGCGTGCAAAGTGAGGTTCATGACATCCAGAGTGAGGTTTATGGCGTGCAAAGTGAGGTTCATGACATTCATGACATCCAGAGTGAGGTTTATGGCGTGCAAAGTGAGGTTCATGACATCCAGATTGAGGTTCATGATATCCAGAGTGAGGTTTATGGCGTGCAAAGTGAGGTTCATGACATCCAGAGTGTGGTTTATGGCGTGCAAAGTGAGGTTCATGACATCCAGAGTGAGGTTTATTTCGTACAAAGTGAGGTTCATGACATCCAGAGTGAGGTTCATGATATCCAGAGTGAGGTTTATGGCGTGCAAAGTGAGGTTCATGACATCCAGAGTGAGGTTTATGGCGTGCAAAGTGAGGTTTATGGCGTGCAAAGTGAGGTTTATGGCGTGCAAAGTGAGGTTTATGGCGTGCAAAGTGAGGTTTATGGCGTGCAAAGTGAGGTTTATGGCGTGCAAAGTGAGTTTTATGGCGTGCAAAGTGAGGTTTATGGCGTGCAAAGTGAGGTTCATGACATCCAGAGTGAGGTTTATTACGTGCAAAGTGAGGTTCATGACATCCAGAGTGAGGTTTCTGGCGTGCAAAGTGAGGTTCATGACATCCAGAGGGAGGTTTATGGCGTGCAAAGTGAGGTTGGGGACATCCAGAGTGAGGTTTATGGCGTGCAAAGTGAGGTTCATGACATCCAGAGTGAGGTTTATGGCGTGCAAAGTGAGGTTCATGACATTCATGACATCCAGAGTGAGGTTTATGGCGTGCAAAGTGAGGTTCATGACATCCAGATTGAGGTTCATGATATCCAGAGTGAGGTTTATGGCGTGCAAAGTGAGGTTCATGACATCCAGAGTGTGGTTTATGGCGTGCAAAGTGAGGTTCATGACATCCAGAGTGAGGTTTATTTCGTACAAAGTGAGGTTCATGACATCCAGAGTGAGGTTCATGATATCCAGAGTGAGGTTTATGGCGTGCAAAGTGAGGTTCATGACATCCAGAGTGTGGTTTATGGCGTGCAAAGTGAGGTTTATGGCGTGCAAAGTGAGGTTTATGGCGTGCAAAGTGAGGTTTATGGCGTGCAAAGTGAGGTTTATGGCGTGCAAAGTGAGGTTCATGACATCCAGAGTGAGGTTCATGACATCCAGAGTGAGGTTTATGGCGTGCAAAGTGAGGTTCATGACATCCAGAGTGAGGTTTATGGCGTGCAAAGTGAGGTTCATGACATCCAGAGTGAGGTTTATGGCGTGCAAAGTGAGGTTCATGACATCCAGAGTGAGGTTTATGGCGTGCAAAGTGAGGTTTATGGCGTGCAAAGTGAGGTTCATGACATCCAGAGTGAGGTTCATGACATCCAGAGTGAGGTTTATGGCGTGCAAAGTGAGGTTCATGACATCCAGAGTGAGGTTTATGGCGTGCAAAGTGAGGTTCATGACATCCAGAGTGAGGTTTATGGCGTGCAAAGTGAGGTTGGGGACATCCAGAGTGAGGTTTATGGCGTGCAAAGTGAGGTTCATGACATCCAGAGTGAGGTTTTTATGGCACTTTGTGCTCCATAAAAACTCGGTTTTTGACACTTTGTACTCCATAAAAACTCGGTTTTTGACACTTTGCACTCCATAAAAACTCCATAAAAACTCGGTTTTGGACACTTTGTGCTCCATAAAAACTCGGTTTTTGACACTTTGTACTCCATAAAAACTCGGTTTTTGGCACTTTGTGCTCCATAAAAACTCGGTTTTTGACACTTTGTGCTCCATAAAAACTCGGTTTTTGACACTTTGTACTCCATAAAAACTCCATAAAAACTCGGTTTTTGACACTTATCCAGAGTGAGGTTTATGGCGTGCAAAGTGAGGTTGGGGACATCCAGAGTGAGGTTTATGGCGTGCAAAGTGAGGTTGGGGACATCCAGAGTGAGGTTTATGGCGTGCAAAGTGAGGTTCATGACATCCAGAGTGAGGTTTATGGCGTGCAAAGTGAGGTTCATGACATCCAGAGTGTGGTTTATGGCGTGCAAAGTGAGGTTCATGACATCCAGAGTGAGGTTTCTGGCGTGCAAAGTGAGGTTCATGACATCCAGAGGGAGGTTTATGGCGTGCAAAGTGAGGTTGGGGACATCCAGAGTGAGGTTTATGGCGTGCAAAGTGAGGTTCATGACATCCAGAGTGAGGTTTATGGCGTGCAAAGTGAGGTTCATGACATTCATGACATCCAGAGTGAGGTTTATGGCGTGCAAAGTGAGGTTCATGACATCCAGATTGAGGTTTATTTCGTACAAAGTGAGGTTCATGACATCCAGAGTGAGGTTCATGATATCCAGAGTGAGGTTTATGGCGTGCAAAGTGAGGTTCATGACATCCAGAGTGAGGTTTATGGCGTGCAAAGTGAGGTTTATGGCGTGCAAAGTGAGGTTTATGGCGTGCAAAGTGAGGTTTATGGCGTGCAAAGTGAGGTTTATGGCGTGCAAAGTGAGGTTTATGGCGTGCAAAGTGAGTTTTATGGCGTGCAAAGTGAGGTTTATGGCGTGCAAAGTGAGGTTTATGGCGTGCAAAGTGAGGTTTATGGCGTGCAAAGTGAGGTTCATGACATCCAGAGTGAGGTTTATGGCGTGCAAAGTGAGGTTCATGACATCCAGAGTGAGGTTTATGGCGTGCAAAGTGAGGTTCATGACATCCAGAGTGAGGTTTATGGCGTGCAAAGTGAGGTTCATGACATCCAGAGTGAGGTTTATGGCGTGCAAAGTGAGGTTTATGGCGTGCAAAGTGAGGTTCATGACATCCAGAGTGAGGTTCATGACATCCAGAGTGAGGTTTATGGCGTGCAAAGTGAGGTTCATGACATCCAGAGTGAGGTTTATGGCGTGCAAAGTGAGGTTCATGACATCCAGAGTGAGGTTTATGGCGTGCAAAGTGAGGTTGGGGACATCCAGAGTGAGGTTTATGGCGTGCAAAGTGAGGTTCATGACATCCAGAGTGAGGTTTATGGCGTGCAAAGTGAGGTTGGGGACATCCAGAGTGAGGTTTATGGCGTGCAAAGTGAGGTTGGGGACATCCAGAGTGAGGTTTATGGCGTGCAATGTGAGGTTGGGGACATCCAGAGTGAGGTTTATGGCGTGCAAAGTGAGGTTCATGACATCCAGAGTGAGGTTTATGGCGTGCAAAGTGAGGTTGGGGACATCCAGAGTGAGGTTTATGGCGTGCAAAGTGAGGTTGGGGACATCCAGAGTGAGGTTTATGGCGTGCAAAGTGAGGTTCATGACATCCAGAGTGAGGTTTATGGCGTGCAAAGTGAGGTTCATGACATCCAGAGTGAGGTTTATGGCGTGCAAAGTGAGGTTCATGACATCCAGAGTGAGGTTTATGGCGTGCAAAGTGAGGTTGGGGACATCCAGAGTGAGGTTTATGGCGTGCAAAGTGAGGTTCATGACATCCAGAGTGAGGTTTATGGCGTGCAAAGTGAGGTTCATGACATCCAGAGTGAGGTTTATGGCGTGCAAAGTGAGGTTGGGGACATCCAGAGTGAGGTTTATGGCGTGCAAAGTGAGGTTTATGGCGTGCAAAGTGAGGTTTATGGCGTGCAAAGTGAGGTTTATGGCGTGCAAAGTGAGGTTTATGGCGTGCAAAGTGAGGTTTATGGCGTGCAAAGTGAGGTTTATGGCGTGCAAAGTGAGGTTCATGACATCCAGAGTGAGGTTTATGGCGTGCAAAGTGAGGTTTATGGCGTGCAAAGTGAGGTTCATGACATCCAGAGTGTGGTTTATGGCGTGCAAAGTGAGGTTCATGACATCCAGAGTGAGGTTTCTGGCGTGCAAAGTGAGGTTCATGACATCCAGAGGGAGGTTTATGGCGTGCAAAGTGAGGTTGGGGACATCCAGAGTGAGGTTTATGGCGTGCAAAGTGAGGTTCATGACATCCAGAGTGAGGTTTATGGCGTGCAAAGTGAGGTTCATGACATTCATGACATCCAGAGTGAGGTTTATGGCGTGCAAAGTGAGGTTCATGACATCCAGATTGAGGTTTATTTCGTACAAAGTGAGGTTCATGACATCCAGAGTGAGGTTCATGATATCCAGAGTGAGGTTTATGGCGTGCAAAGTGAGGTTCATGACATCCAGAGTGAGGTTTATGGCGTGCAAAGTGAGGTTTATGGCGTGCAAAGTGAGGTTTATGGCGTGCAAAGTGAGGTTTATGGCGTGCAAAGTGAGGTTTATGGCGTGCAAAGTGAGGTTTATGGCGTGCAAAGTGAGTTTTATGGCGTGCAAAGTGAGGTTTATGGCGTGCAAAGTGAGGTTTATGGCGTGCAAAGTGAGGTTTATGGCGTGCAAAGTGAGGTTCATGACATCCAGAGTGAGGTTCATGACATCCAGAGTGAGGTTTATGGCGTGCAAAGTGAGGTTCATGACATCCAGAGTGAGGTTTATGGCGTGCAAAGTGAGGTTCATGACATCCAGAGTGAGGTTTATGGCGTGCAAAGTGAGGTTCATGACATCCAGAGTGAGGTTTATGGCGTGCAAAGTGAGGTTTATGGCGTGCAAAGTGAGGTTCATGACATCCAGAGTGAGGTTCATGACATCCAGAGTGAGGTTTATGGCGTGCAAAGTGAGGTTCATGACATCCAGAGTGAGGTTTATGGCGTGCAAAGTGAGGTTCATGACATCCAGAGTGAGGTTTATGGCGTGCAAAGTGAGGTTGGGGACATCCAGAGTGAGGTTTATGGCGTGCAAAGTGAGGTTCATGACATCCAGAGTGAGGTTTATGGCGTGCAAAGTGAGGTTGGGGACATCCAGAGTGAGGTTTATGGCGTGCAAAGTGAGGTTGGGGACATCCAGAGTGAGGTTTATGGCGTGCAATGTGAGGTTGGGGACATCCAGAGTGAGGTTTATGGCGTGCAAAGTGAGGTTCATGACATCCAGAGTGAGGTTTATGGCGTGCAAAGTGAGGTTGGGGACATCCAGAGTGAGGTTTATGGCGTGCAAAGTGAGGTTGGGGACATCCAGAGTGAGGTTTATGGCGTGCAAAGTGAGGTTCATGACATCCAGAGTGAGGTTTATGGCGTGCAAAGTGAGGTTCATGACATCCAGAGTGAGGTTTATGGCGTGCAAAGTGAGGTTCATGACATCCAGAGTGAGGTTTATGGCGTGCAAAGTGAGGTTGGGGACATCCAGAGTGAGGTTTATGGCGTGCAAAGTGAGGTTTATGGCGTGCAAAGTGAGGTTTATGGCGTGCAAAGTGAGGTTTATGGCGTGCAAAGTGAGGTTTATGGCGTGCAAAGTGAGGTTTATGGCGTGCAAAGTGAGGTTTATGGCGTGCAAAGTGAGGTTTATGGCGTGCAAAGTGAGGTTTATGGCGTGCAAAGTGAGGTTTATGGCGTGCAAAGTGAGGTTCATGACATCCAGAGTGAGGTTTATGGCGTGCAAAGTGAGGTTTATGGCGTGCAAAGTGGCCAACAGGAAACTTCACTATTCACTATTCACTATTTGGAATAGGAAACTTCACTAATTCACTAATAGTGAATTGGTGAATAGTGAAGTTTCCTATTCCATTTTTCGCTTTTTTTGTGGTGAATTAGTGAAGTTTCCTATTTCAAATTCGCAATTGGGAACTTCACCAAATCTAGAAAATTCACTAAATCTAGAAAATTTCCGTTTTCAAAAGTTTTCAACTATTTTGCTTTCATTATTTCTATACTGTTATTATTTATAGTGGTTTTTGCTATTTTCTAGCACAAAATTTGATAAGGAATCTAATGATGTAGGTTATAATTCATAACTCGAAAGACTAAGAAAGTTATAAGCATTTTTATGCACACAAGGATGTTTTTCATGAAAATTGAAAATTTTTGTTTTCCAATATATTCGCAAGATTCTTGCTAAACTACTTAGCGCTCATTTTTCTTATGACTCACTATGGGTGCTCATACTCAATTACAATGTTTATGTTTCTAGGCCAAAATTTTGTGACAAACACGATGCGCTAGACTATAAAATGCACAGAAACCGCTAATATGGTGTAGATTATATGTTTTGATTTTATCTTTTTTATGTGCTCGGCACTTACTGCATGTTCCGTTATCAACCGATATGCTCTAACGCTATGTCCTTTTCGAAATAGTTGTTTTTCTGCTATATACCAAAGTTTTTCTTTTTACTCTTCGGTAATATGGTGTATTTTTTTCTGCAGTTTGTACTCCTTTAGGACTCCTTTGGACTCCTCAACGTTTAACGGAGAAAAATCACTTGACGTCGAGTCTCTTTGGATGACCGTCTGTTCGCCGCATTTCGACGTCGACGTCATTTTACGAAAAATGGGAAAGTTCACCAAATCTAGAAAAATTCACTAAATTTAGAATATTTTCATTTTTCATAGTTCTCAGCGAATAGGCTTGTGCAATTTTTGTACTATTGTTATTTTTCATAGTTTTTGCTATTATCTGATTCAGAAAATTACCAATAATACAAACTATATTTCATAAAACCAATTTTTAGGGAAGTTATCAACGTTTTTGTACTCAAAGCATACGTTTGCATATGAAAATTTTTGTTTCTCGACATATGGGATAGCCCCTCATTATCGATATTTATTTGTTATAATTTTAGCATATTTTTATTATACCTTTTTTATATGTTTCCGATTCAAAAAATTATGCTAAACACGATAGTATGTGTTAGAATTCGTACCAACCTGTTATAAAGAAGTTATTCATGATTTTACGAAAAATGGGATAGTTCACCAAATCTAGGAAAGCTCACTAAATCTAGAAAATAGCTTTTTTGACCCTTCGTACTTATTTTGCTATTATGATTATTTTACATTTATTGTTGCTTATAGTTTTTACCATGTCATTAGTCAAAAAATTGTGAGGAACACGATGATGTACATCAATTTTCGTAATACTGATTTTCAACAAAGTTATACATCATTTTACGTGTAGTATATTTGAACATATAAATTTTGATTTTGCGCTATTTTAAAGGTTGCTATAGTAGGTCTTTGCGCTCGTTCTTTTCTTTAGCCGCAGTGTTTGTTCCTATTTGTGCTTGTTGTTTTCTTGTTTGCTATTATTTTTTATTATTTTGTTCTTATTTGTCACATTCTTCCATTTGCAGGCCTTATAACTTTATCTACTGCAACAACTTTGCCTTCTGGTTTATTTCCACTGCTGGTTTATTGACTGTATTAACAACTGGCACTGCTTTAATCTAATTTAGCCCACTGTTGGATTTTTTTTCAACTTTTCGCATGGTTAATACTTTGATACACACAGGTTAGTTATTCATTTGCCATTTGTTAGATAGTTCAGATAGATTAAATCATGGAAATGAAACCAATAGACACTGAAGCCGTAGCTTGCTATCATATAGCTGATGTTAATCTTACACTCACTGATCTGTTGCCCATGCATAAATACTATGAGTTAGTTGCCTATTTTTGTGATAAGCTTCTATTATAGGCCACTGTCACAAGGTTTTCCTCCATTCAAGAGCACTTATGAAAAAGGATCTTATGTATTCATCCGCAAGTTCGACGATTCATTTCAAAAGAAGAATGTGCTGTTTGACGCACTGCGACCGTGGAATAGTAAGCCATTACATCAAACATTCACAACACGAATTTGTTTTAGCCCAAGGAACAAGATCGAAGACAAAACCAGTGGAGTTTCGTGGGTCAACCTATTCTCACATCTACGTGTCTCATCCCCGTATTGTAGGACTTATGAAGCTAGTATGATTTTAGAAAAACACTGCACACACAATTTAATAGGTCATTATATCAGATAGACACGCAACCGTCTGTTATAATTTTAACACAGCCACAGATACGCCGGTAGAAGCTGCCACAGGAAGGAAGAAGACTGATCCAGTAATTCTTGACACTGTTGCAAAGGAACTGAACTACCGCACCGTTAAACATGTTGGAAAAATAATGAAGCAACAAAACCAGGCACTGCCACAGCAAGTTGTAAGTATTTTTTTTGTTTCATTTTGATGCATAATTCGATACAGATAAGGGATGTCAGCAAGAAAGTAAAGACGTGTGTCAAGTCTAATACTGGCCCAATTCAGCCTCTTGATCCCACTGAACTGTTAGATGTTGTTTCACAGTATAATTATAGCTTCCATGTGGAAGGTCACAGTAGTAAGTAAATTCTTTTCATCTATAAAATTGCGATTTAGTTGACAGCAAGCCACTTATCGTTGCCACAGTAATATTTGACAATGCGCTTACCCTGTATGCCGCTGACTGTCCAACAGCGGATGAACTACGTTATTTTAAAGGACTTATGGATTTAGCAACTGATGAAAATGACTGTTAGCTCCATACATTCTTGACATATACTTTTTAGTGCCTGATTCATTGGAATTTAACAACTCAATGTTCCTTCCTGGCATGGAAAGCCAACTGTCTATTGATACGACGTTCGATTTGAGCAACCTCTACGTTACGTTTATCGTCGGCAAGCTTGCCTCATATAGGTACTTTTTTTAATTCGTCGTTTATGTTATAATTATATCCTTTAGGACAAAAAGTTCTGGAAAAGACAGGCCATTGCTTCTTGCCGTGATGCTTCACAGTAAGAAGAGCGCTACTGCACACAGACTGTTTGGAGAAACTTTTGCTGCAACATGGAAAAGACTGGAAGCAACCAAAGGCAAAAAAATTCCTTCAATAATCAGAGATGGAGAAATATCACTGTCCGAAATAACAAAGGTTAGTATGCTAACAGAATTTGTCTTATGATGTTATAGGACAAAGTTTTCTCGGACGCAGTACAGCTCCACTGCGATCTCCACCTCTGTCAGAACATTCTAGGCCACAGAGGAATAGCCAATCCTGACGCGCATGTTCTTTTCGGTATCGCACAGGTATATTTATTTTTGGTTAACTACAACTCTTATTCTTGCAGGGCTCAAAGCTTAAAGCAGGGCTGTTGCAACAGACCACTGTAGAAGATTATAGATCCTATCTCATTAAAATGGCAACAAAAAAACCACTGCTTTACAAGAAAATTGCTCGTCGAAAGTTCGACATATTCGAGTAAGTTCTAGATATTTGTATTTACTATTATCTCCAGGTATCACTCACGGAAAAGTAAACTCTGTGCTGGATTTGGCGGCAGATATGGGACAACAAACGCTTCCGAATGTTACAATCAAATGACCAAGAACTGTGTAGAAAAAAGAAAATTGCCAGGACACAGCCTTATGAAGGCTCTAATTGAAATGCATAAAGGTAAAACATTATCATAATGTGTAAATATTCTTACAGATGAAATGGTAGAAGCAGAAAAGGCCAAATTTGGAGAATCAGAAACTTGGGAGCACTGCCCAAGAAAAGAAAAATTTACTTGGCGGCCACAGCTGGCGAAAGATTGGAGAGACCCCCCAGGCACTGCTCATGATTCAACAACGTCGGCTCTTTTCACAGTTACAAGCACAAACCGCACAGCATCAGGCCAGTCCACTGAATCAAGTTTGCCCACTGATTCGCGAAGTGAAATGGACTCTTATAAGAATACTTTCAAGAAGTTACAAAAGGTTCACCGCAAACCAGGCGATGGAAGCAAAAGAAAAGGCAAGCAATGCTCCAAGAGTAATCACAAAAGGATTTGCTATGAGTCATTGAAGTAAGTAATTTTAGAAAATATTTAAAATATACTTTAGATTGAGAGCGATTGACACCACTGAGGAATTCGACAGATCGTCCTGCCCGCCACAGCCGGAATTTAGCAACAGCGAAGATGACGATATCCCACTGTCCTTCATCAGAAGAAGAAGTTCAAGCGTGCAGTCCACAGAATTCGATTATTGGTAATCGTATTGTTATTTTTGTTTTTGTTATGTTTTTGTTTTGTTTTTCGTATAATGCATATTAATAAAAAATGCAATTTACTTAGTACCTTCTTTTTTGAATATTAACACAAGCAAAAAAAGCAAAATTGTTAGACAATCTTAAAGTTGAAATTTTTCTAATATAAGTGGATTTTTCTAGATTTAGTGAATTTTCTAGATTTGGTGAAGTTCCCAATTACGAAATTGAAATAGGAAACTTCACTAATTCACCATAAAAAAAGCGAAAAATGGAATAGGAAACTTCACTATTCACCAATTCACTATTAGTGAATTAGTGAAGTTTCCCATTCCAAATAGTGAATAGTGAATAGTGAAGTTCCCTGTTCGCCTGCAAAGTGAGGTTGGGGACATCCAGAGTGAGGTTTATTTCGTGCAAAGTGAGGTTCATGACATCCAGAGTGAGGTTCATGATATCCAGAGTGAGGTTTATGGCGTGCAAAGTGAGGTTCATGACATCCAGAGTGAGGTTTATGGCGTGCAAAGTGAGGTTTATGGCGTGCAAAGTGAGGTTTATGGCGTGCAAAGTGAGGTTTATGGCGTGCAAAGTGAGGTTTATGGCGTG
Source organism: Oscheius sp. DF5033 (assembly GCA_964036215.1). Classification (NCBI taxonomy): domain Eukaryota; kingdom Metazoa; phylum Nematoda; class Chromadorea; order Rhabditida; family Rhabditidae; genus Oscheius; species Oscheius sp. DF5033. The sequence goes on along the minus strand of CAXIWN010000002.1, from coordinate 3,879,146 downwards.
CAAAGTGAGGTTTATGGCGTGCAAAGTGAGGTTCATGACATCCAGAGTGAGGTTTATGGCGTTCAAAGTGAGGTTGGGGACATCCAGAGTGAGGTTTATGGCGTGCAAAGTGAGGTTCATGACATCCAGAGTGAGGTTTATGGCGTGCAAAGTGAGGTTGGGGACATCCAGAGTGAGGTTTATGGCGTGCAAAGTGAGGTTGGGGACATCCAGAGTGAGGTTTATGGCGTGCAAAGTGAGGTTCATGACATCCAGAGTGAGGTTTATGGCGTGCAAAGTCAGGTTGGGGACATCCAGAGTGAGGTTTATGGCGTGCAAAGTGAGGTTCATGACATTCATGACATCCAGAGTGAGGTTTATGGCGTGCAAAGTGAGGTTCATGACATCCAGAGTGAGGTTTATGGCGTGCAAAGTCAGGTTGGGGACATCCAGAGTGAGGTTTATGGCGTGCAAAGTGAGGTTCATGACATTCATGACATCCAGAGTGAGGTTTATGGCGTGCAAAGTGAGGTTCATGACATCCAGATTGAGGTTCATGATATCCAGAGTGAGGTTTATGGCGTGCAAAGTGAGGTTCATGACATCCAGAGTGAGGTTTATGGCGTGCAAAGTGAGGTTCATGACATCCAGAGTGTGGTTTATGGCGTGCAAAGTGAGGTTCATGACATCCAGAGTGAGGTTTATGGCGTGCAAAGTGAGGTTCATGACATCCAGAGTGAGGTTTATGGCGTGCAAAGTGAGGTTCATGACATCCAGAGTGTGGTTTATGGCGTGCAAAGTGAGGTTCATGACATCCAGAGTGAGGTTTATGGCGTGCAAAGTGAGGTTGGGGACATCCAGAGTGAGGTTTATGGCGTGCAAAGTGAGGTTGGGGACATCCAGAGTGAGGTTCATGGCGTGCAAAGTGAGGTTTATGGCGTGCAAAGTGAGGTTTATGGCGTGCAAAGTGAGGTTTATGGCGTGCAAAGTGAGGTTTATGGCGTGCAAAGTGATGTTTATGGCGTGCAAAGTGAGGTTTATGGCGTGCAAAGTGAGGTTCATGACATCCAGAGTGAGGTTTATGGCGTGCAAAGTGAGGTTGGGGACATCCAGAGTGAGGTTTATGGCGTGCAAAGTGAGGTTGGGGACATCCAGAGTGAGGTTTATGGCGTGCAAAGTGAGGTTCATGACATTCATGACATCCAGAGTGAGGTTTATGGCGTGCAAAGTGAGGTTCATGACATCCAGATTGAGGTTCATGATATCCAGAGTGAGGTTTATGGCGTGCAAAGTGAGGTTCATGACATCCAGATTGAGGTTCATGATATCCAGAGTGAGGTTTATGGCGTGCAAAGTGAGGTTTATGGCGTGCAAAGTGAGGTTTATGGCGTGCAAAGTGAGGTTCATGACATCCAGAGTGAGGTTTATGGCGTGCAAAGTGAGGTTTATGGCGTGCAAAGTGAGGTTTATGGCGTGCAAAGTGAGGTTCATGACATCCAGATTGAGGTTCACGATATCCAGAGTGAGGTTTATGGCGTGCAAAGTGAGGTTCATGACATCCAGAGTGAGGTTTATGGCGTGCAAAGTGAGGTTTATGGCGTGCAAAGTGAGGTTTATGGCGTGCAAAGTGAGGTTCATGACATCCAGAGTGAGGTTTATGGCGTGCAAAGTGAGGTTTATGGCGTGCAAAGTGAGGTTTATGGCGTGCAAAGTGAGGTTCATGACATCCAGAGTGAGGTTTATTACGTGCAAAGTGAGGTTCATGACATCCAGAGTGAGGTTTCTGGCGTGCAAAGTGAGGTTCATGACATCCAGAAGGAGGTTTATGGCGTGCAAAGTGAGGTTGGGGACATCCAGAGTGAGGTTTATGGCGTGCAAAGTGAGGTTCATGACATCCAGAGTGAGGTTTATGGCGTGCAAAGTGAGGTTCATGACATTCATGACATCCAGAGTGAGGTTTATGGCGTGCAAAGTGAGGTTCATGACATCCAGATTGAGGTTCATGATATCCAGAGTGAGGTTTATGGCGTGCAAAGTGAGGTTCATGACATCCAGAGTGTGGTTTATGGCGTGCAAAGTGAGGTTCATGACATCCAGAGTGAGGTTTATTTCGTACAAAGTGAGGTTCATGACATCCAGAGTAAGGTTCATGATATCCAGAGTGAGGTTTATGGCGTGCAAAGTGAGGTTCATGACATCCAGAGTGAGGTTTATGGCGTGCAAAGTGAGGTTTATGGCGTGCAAAGTGAGGTTTATGGCGTGCAAAGTGAGGTTTATGGCGTGCAAAGTGAGGTTTATGGCGTGCAAAGTGAGGTTTATGGCGTGCAAAGTGAGTTTTATGGCGTGCAAAGTGAGGTTTATGGCGTGCAAAGTGAGGTTTATGGCGTGCAAAGTGAGGTTTATGGCGTGCAAAGTGAGGTTCATGACATCCAGAGTGAGGTTCATGACATCCAGAGTGAGGTTTATGGCGTGCAAAGTGAGGTTCATGACATCCAGAGTGAGGTTTATGGCGTGCAAAGTGAGGTTCATGACATCCAGAGTGAGGTTTATGGCGTGCAAAGTGAGGTTTATGGCGTGCAAAGTGAGGTTGGGGACATCCAGAGTGAGGTTCATGACATCCAGAGTGAGGTTTATGGCGTGCAAAGTGAGGTTCATGACATCCAGAGTGAGGTTTATGGCGTGCAAAGTGAGGTTTATGGCGTGCAAAGTGAGGTTTATGGCGTGCAAAGTGAGGTTCATGACATCCAGAGTGAGGTTTATTACGTGCAAAGTGAGGTTCATGACATCCAGAGTGAGGTTTCTGGCGTGCAAAGTGAGGTTCATGACATCCAGAAGGAGGTTTATGGCGTGCAAAGTGAGGTTGGGGACATCCAGAGTGAGGTTTATGGCGTGCAAAGTGAGGTTCATGACATCCAGAGTGAGGTTTATGGCGTGCAAAGTGAGGTTCATGACATTCATGACATCCAGAGTGAGGTTTATGGCGTGCAAAGTGAGGTTCATGACATCCAGATTGAGGTTCATGATATCCAGAGTGAGGTTTATGGCGTGCAAAGTGAGGTTCATGACATCCAGAGTGTGGTTTATGGCGTGCAAAGTGAGGTTCATGACATCCAGAGTGAGGTTTATTTCGTACAAAGTGAGGTTCATGACATCCAGAGTAAGGTTCATGATATCCAGAGTGAGGTTTATGGCGTGCAAAGTGAGGTTCATGACATCCAGAGTGAGGTTTATGGCGTGCAAAGTGAGGTTTATGGCGTGCAAAGTGAGGTTTATGGCGTGCAAAGTGAGGTTTATGGCGTGCAAAGTGAGGTTTATGGCGTGCAAAGTGAGGTTTATGGCGTGCAAAGTGAGTTTTATGGCGTGCAAAGTGAGGTTTATGGCGTGCAAAGTGAGGTTTATGGCGTGCAAAGTGAGGTTTATGGCGTGCAAAGTGAGGTTCATGACATCCAGAGTGAGGTTCATGACATCCAGAGTGAGGTTTATGGCGTGCAAAGTGAGGTTCATGACATCCAGAGTGAGGTTTATGGCGTGCAAAGTGAGGTTCATGACATCCAGAGTGAGGTTTATGGCGTGCAAAGTGAGGTTTATGGCGTGCAAAGTGAGGTTGGGGACATCCAGAGTGAGGTTCATGACATCCAGAGTGAGGTTTATGGCGTGCAAAGTGAGGTTCATGACATCCAGAGTGAGGTTTATGGCGTGCAAAGTGAGGTTTATGGCGTGCAAAGTGAGGTTCATGACATCCAGAGTGAGGTTCATGACATCCAGAGTGAGGTTTATGGCGTGCAAAGTGAGGTTCATGACATCCAGAGTGAGGTTTATGGCGTGCAAAGTGAGGTTGGGGACATCCAGAGTGAGGTTTATGGCGTGCAAAGTGAGGTTCATGACATCCAGAGTGAGGTTTATGGCGTGCAAAGTGAGGTTCATGACATCCAGAGTGAGGTTTATGGCGTGCAAAGTGAGGTTGGGGACATCCAGAGTGAGGTTTATGGCGTGCAAAGTGAGGTTGGGGACATCCAGAGTGAGGTTTATGGCGTGCAAAGTGAGGTTGGGGACATCCAGAGTGAGGTTTATGGCGTGCAAAGTGAGGTTCATGACATCCAGAGTGAGGTTTATGGCGTGCAAAGTGAGGTTCATGACATCCAGAGTGAGGTTTATGGCGTGCAAAGTGAGGTTCATGACATCCAGAGTGAGGTTTATGGCGTGCAAAGTGAGGTTCATGACATCCAGAGTGAGGTTTATGGCGTGCAAAGTGAGGTTCATGACATCCAGAGTGAGGTTTATGGCGTGCAAAGTGAGGTTGGGGACATCCAGAGTGAGGTTTATGGCGTGCAAAGTGAGGTTGGGGACATCCAGAGTGAGGTTTATGGCGTGCAATGTGAGGTTGGGGACATCCAGAGTGAGGTTTATGGCGTGCAAAGTGAGGTTCATGACATCCAGAGTGAGGTTTATGGCGTGCAAAGTGAGGTTGGGGACATCCAGAGTGAGGTTTATGGCGTGCAAAGTGAGGTTGGGGACATCCAGAGTGAGGTTTATGGCGTGCAAAGTGAGGTTCATGACATCCAGAGTGAGGTTTATGGCGTGCAAAGTGAGGTTGGGGACATCCAGAGTGAGGTTTATGGCGTGCAAAGTGAGGTTCATGACATCCAGAGTGAGGTTTATGGCGTGCAAAGTCAGGTTGGGGACATCCAGAGTGAGGTTTATGGCGTGCAAAGTGAGGTTCATGACATTCATGACATCCAGAGTGAGGTTTATGGCGTGCAAAGTGAGGTTCATGACATCCAGAGTGAGGTTTATGGCGTGCAAAGTCAGGTTGGGGACATCCAGAGTGAGGTTTATGGCGTGCAAAGTGAGGTTCATGACATTCATGACATCCAGAGTGAGGTTTATGGCGTGCAAAGTGAGGTTCATGACATCCAGATTGAGGTTCATGATATCCAGAGTGAGGTTTATGGCGTGCAAAGTGAGGTTCATGACATCCAGAGTGTGGTTTATGGCGTGCAAAGTGAGGTTCATGACATCCAGAGTGAGGTTTATGGCGTGCAAAGTGAGGTTGGGGACATCCAGAGTGAGGTTTATGGCGTGCAAAGTGAGGTTGGGGACATCCAGAGTGAGGTTCATGGCGTGCAAAGTGAGGTTTATGGCGTGCAAAGTGAGGTTTATGGCGTGCAAAGTGAGGTTTATGGCGTGCAAAGTGAGGTTTATGGCGTGCAAAGCGATGTTTATGGCGTGCAAAGTGAGGTTTATGGCGTGCAAAGTGAGGTTCATGACATCCAGAGTGAGGTTTATGGCGTGCAAAGTGAGGTTGGGGACATCCAGAGTGAGGTTTATGGCGTGCAAAGTGAGGTTCATGACATTCATGACATCCAGAGTGAGGTTTATGGCGTGCAAAGTGAGGTTCATGACATTCATGACATCCAGAGTGAGGTTTATGGCGTGCAAAGTGAGGTTCATGACATCCAGATTGAGGTTCATGATATCCAGAGTGAGGTTTATGGCGTGCAAAGTGAGGTTCATGACATCCAGATTGAGGTTCATGATATCCAGAGTGAGGTTTATGGCGTGCAAAGTGAGGTTTATGGCGTGCAAAGTGAGGTTTATGGCGTGCAAAGTGAGGTTCATGACATCCAGAGTGAGGTTTATGGCGTGCAAAGTGAGGTTTATGGCGTGCAAAGTGAGGTTTATGGCGTGCAAAGTGAGGTTCATGACATCCAGATTGAGGTTCACGATATCCAGAGTGAGGTTTATGGCGTGCAAAGTGAGGTTCATGACATCCAGATTGAGGTTCACGATATCCAGAGTGAGGTTTATGGCGTGCAAAGTGAGGTTCATGACATCCAGAGTGAGGTTTATGGCGTGCAAAGTGAGGTTTATGGCGTGCAAAGTGAGGTTTATGGCGTGCAAAGTGAGGTTCATGACATCCAGAGTGAGGTTTATGGCGTGCAAAGTGAGGTTTATGGCGTGCAAAGTGAGGTTTATGGCGTGCAAAGTGAGGTTTATGGCGTGCAAAGTGAGGTTCATGACATCCAGAGTGAGGTTTCTGGCGTGCAAAGTGAGGTTCATGACATCCAGAAGGAGGTTTATGGCGTGCAAAGTGAGGTTGGGGACATCCAGAGTGAGGTTTATGGCGTGCAAAGTGAGGTTCATGACATCCAGAGTGAGGTTTATGGCGTGCAAAGTGAGGTTCATGACATTCATGACATCCAGAGTGAGGTTTATGGCGTGCAAAGTGAGGTTCATGACATCCAGATTGAGGTTCATGATATCCAGAGTGAGGTTTATGGCGTGCAAAGTGAGGTTCATGACATCCAGAGTGTGGTTTATGGCGTGCAAAGTGAGGTTCATGACATCCAGAGTGAGGTTTATTTCGTACAAAGTGAGGTTCATGACATCCAGAGTGAGGTTCATGATATCCAGAGTGAGGTTTATGGCGTGCAAAGTGAGGTTCATGACATCCAGAGTGAGGTTTATGGCGTGCAAAGTGAGGTTTATGGCGTGCAAAGTGAGGTTTATGGCGTGCAAAGTGAGGTTTATGGCGTGCAAAGTGAGGTTTATGGCGTGCAAAGTGAGTTTTATGGCGTGCAAAGTGAGGTTTATGGCGTGCAAAGTGAGGTTTATGGCGTGCAAAGTGAGGTTTATGGCGTGCAAAGTGAGGTTCATGACATCCAGAGTGAGGTTCATGACATCCAGAGTGAGGTTTATGGCGTGCAAAGTGAGGTTCATGACATCCAGAGTGAGGTTTATGGCGTGCAAAGTGAGGTTCATGACATCCAGAGTGAGGTTTATGGCGTGCAAAGTGAGGTTTATGGCGTGCAAAGTGAGGTTCATGACATCCAGAGTGAGGTTCATGACATCCAGAGTGAGGTTTATGGCGTGCAAAGTGAGGTTCATGACATCCAGAGTGAGGTTTATGGCGTGCAAAGTGAGGTTGGGGACATCCAGAGTGAGGTTTATGGCGTGCAAAGTGAGGTTCATGACATCCAGAGTGAGGTTTATGGCGTGCAAAGTGAGGTTCATGACATCCAGAGTGAGGTTTATGGCGTGCAAAGTGAGGTTGGGGACATCCAGAGTGAGGTTTATGGCGTGCAAAGTGAGGTTGGGGACATCCAGAGTGAGGTTTATGGCGTGCAAAGTGAGGTTGGGGACATCCAGAGTGAGGTTTATGGCGTGCAAAGTGAGGTTCATGACATCCAGAGTGAGGTTTATGGCGTGCAAAGTGAGGTTCATGACATCCAGAGTGAGGTTTATGGCGTGCAAAGTGAGGTTCATGACATCCAGAGTGAGGTTTATGGCGTGCAAAGTGAGGTTCATGACATCCAGAGTGAGGTTTATGGCGTGCAAAGTGAGGTTCATGACATCCAGAGTGAGGTTTATGGCGTGCAAAGTGAGGTTGGGGACATCCAGAGTGAGGTTTATGGCGTGCAAAGTGAGGTTGGGGACATCCAGAGTGAGGTTTATGGCGTGCAATGTGAGGTTGGGGACATCCAGAGTGAGGTTTATGGCGTGCAAAGTGAGGTTCATGACATCCAGAGTGAGGTTTATGGCGTGCAAAGTGAGGTTGGGGACATCCAGAGTGAGGTTTATGGCGTGCAAAGTGAGGTTGGAGACATCCAGAGTGAGGTTTATGGCGTGCAAAGTGAGGTTCATGACATCCAGAGTGAGGTTTATGGCGTGCAAAGTGAGGTTCATGACATCCAGAGTGAGGTTTATGGCGTGCAAAGTGAGGTTCATGACATCCAGAGTGAGGTTTATGGCGTGCAAAGTGAGGTTGGGGACATCCAGAGTGAGGTTTATGGCGTGCAAAGTGAGGTTGGGGACATCCAGAGTGAGGTTTATGGCGTGCAAAGTGAGGTTCATGACATCCAGAGTGAGGTTTATGGCGTGCAAAGTGAGGTTGGGGACATCCAGAGTGAGGTTTATGGCGTGCAAAGTGAGGTTGGGGACATCCAGAGTGAGGTTTATGGCGTGCAAAGTGAGGTTTATGGCGTGCAAAGTGAGGTTTATGGCGTGCAAAGTGAGGTTTATGGCGTGCAAAGTGAGGTTTATGGCGTGCAAAGTGAGTTTTATGGCGTGCAAAGTGAGGTTTATGGCGTGCAAAGTGAGGTTTATGGCGTGCAAAGTGAGGTTTATGGCGTGCAAAGTGAGGTTTATGGCGTGCAAAGTGAGGTTTATGGCGTGCAAAGTGAGGTTTATGGCGTGCAAAGTGAGGTTTATGGCGTGCAAAGTGAGGTTCATGACATCCAGAGTGAGGTTTATGGCGTGCAAAGTGAGGTTTATGGCGTGCAAAGTGAGGTTGGGGACATCCAGAGTGAGGTTTATTTCGTGCAAAGTGAGGTTCATGACATCCAGAGTGAGGTTCATGATATCCAGAGTGAGGTTTATGGCGTGCAAAGTGAGGTTCATGACATCCAGAGTGAGGTTTATGGCGTGCAAAGTGAGGTTTATGGCGTGCAAAGTGAGGTTTATGGCGTGCAAAGTGAGGTTTATGGCGTGCAAAGTGAGGTTTATGGCGTGCAAAGTGAGGTTTATGGCGTGCAAAGTGAGGTTCATGACATCCAGAGTGAGGTTTATGGCGTGCAAAGTGAGGTTGGGGACATCCAGAATGAGGTTTATGGCGTGCAAAGTGAGGTTCATGACATCCAGAGTGAGGTTTATGGCGTGCAAAGTGAGGTTGGGGACATCCAGAGTGAGGTTTATGGCGTGCAAAGTGAGGTTCATGACATCCAGAGTGAGGTTTATGGCGTGCAAAGTCAGGTTGGGGACATCCAGAGTGAGGTTTATGGCGTGCAAAGTGAGGTTCATGACATTCATGACATCCAGAGTGAGGTTTATGGCGTGCAAAGTGAGGTTCATGACATCCAGAGTGAGGTTTATGGCGTGCAAAGTCAGGTTGGGGACATCCAGAGTGAGGTTTATGGCGTGCAAAGTGAGGTTCATGACATTCATGACATCCAGAGTGAGGTTTATGGCGTGCAAAGTGAGGTTCATGACATCCAGATTGAGGTTCATGATATCCAGAGTGAGGTTTATGGCGTGCAAAGTGAGGTTCATGACATCCAGAGTGTGGTTTATGGCGTGCAAAGTGAGGTTCATGACATCCAGAGTGAGGTTTATGGCGTGCAAAGTGAGGTTGGGGACATCCAGAGTGAGGTTCATGGCGTGCAAAGTGAGGTTTATGGCGTGCAAAGTGAGGTTTATGGCGTGCAAAGTGAGGTTTATGGCGTGCAAAGTGAGGTTTATGGCGTGCAAAGTGATGTTTATGGCGTGCAAAGTGAGGTTTATGGCGTGCAAAGTGAGGTTCATGACATCCAGAGTGAGGTTTATTACGTGCAAAGTGAGGTTCATGACATCCAGAGTGAGGTTTATGGCGTGCAAAGTGAGGTTGGGGACATCCAGAGTGAGGTTTATGGCGTGCAAAGTGAGGTTGGGGACATCCAGAGTGAGGTTTATGGCGTGCAAAGTGAGGTTCATGACATTCATGACATCCAGAGTGAGGTTTATGGCGTGCAAAGTGAGGTTCATGACATCCAGATTGAGGTTCATGATATCCAGAGTGAGGTTTATGGCGTGCAAAGTGAGGTTTATGGCGTGCAAAGTGAGGTTTATGGCGTGCAAAGTGAGGTTCATGACATCCAGAGTGAGGTTTATGGCGTGCAAAGTGAGGTTCATGACATCCAGAGTGAGGTTTATGGCGTGCAAAGTGAGGTTTATGGCGTGCAAAGTGAGGTTTATGGCGTGCAAAGTGAGGTTCATGACATCCAGATTGAGGTTCACGATATCCAGAGTGAGGTTTATGGCGTGCAAAGTGAGGTTTATGGCGTGCAAAGTGAGGTTTATGGCGTGCAAAGTGAGGTTCATGACATCCAGAGTGAGGTTTATGGCGTGCAAAGTGAGGTTCATGACATCCAGAGTGAGGTTTATGGCGTGCAAAGTGAGGTTTATGGCGTGCAAAGTGAGGTTTATGGCGTGCAAAGTGAGGTTCATGACATCCAGAGTGAGGTTTATGGCGTGCAAAGTGAGGTTTATGGCGTGCAAAGTGAGGTTTATGGCGTGCAAAGTGAGGTTCATGACATCCAGAGTGAGGTTTATGGCGTGCAAAGTGAGGTTCATGACATCCAGAGTGAGGTTTATGGCGTGCAAAGTGAGGTTTATGGCGTGCAAAGTGAGGTTTATGGCGTGCAAAGTGAGGTTCATGACATCCAGAGTGAGGTTTATGGCGTGCAAAGTGAGGTTTATGGCGTGCAAAGTGAGGTTTATGGCGTGCAAAGTGAGGTTCATGACATCCAGATTGAGGTTCACGATATCCAGAGTGAGGTTTATGGCGTGCAAAGTGAGGTTCATGACATCCAGAGTGAGGTTTATGGCGTGCAAAGTGAGGTTCATGACATCCAGATTGAGGTTCACGATATCCAGAGTGAGGTTTATGGCGTGCAAAGTGAGGTTTATGGCGTGCAAAGTGAGGTTTATGGCGTGCAAAGTGAGGTTTATGGCGTGCAAAGTGAGGTTTATGGCGTGCAAAGTGAGGTTTATGGCGTGCAAAGTGAGGTTTATGGCGTGCAAAGTGAGGTTTATGGCGTGCAAAGTGAGGTTTATGGCGTGCAAAGTGAGGTTTATGGCGTGCAAAGTGAGGTTTATGGCGTGCAAAGTGAGGTTTATGGCGTGCAAAGTGAGGTTTATGGCGTGCAAAGTGAGGTTTATGGCGTGCAAAGTGAGGTTTATGGCGTGCAAAGTGAGGTTCATGACATCCAGAGTGAGGTTTATGGCGTGCAAAGTGAGGTTCATGACATCCAGAGTGAGGTTTATGGCGTGCAAAGTGAGGTTCATGACATCCAGAGTGAGGTTTATGGCGTGCAAAGTGAGGTTTATGGCGTGCAAAGTGAGGTTTATGGCGTGCAAAGTGAGGTTTATGGCGTGCAAAGTGAGGTTTATGGCGTGCAAAGTGAGGTTTATGGCGTGCAAAGTGAGGTTTATGGCGTGCAAAGTGAGGTTTATGGCGTGCAAAGTGAGGTTTATGGCGTGCAAAGTGAGGTTTATGGCGTGCAAAGTGAGGTTTATGGCGTGCAAAGTGAGGTTTATGGCGTGCAAAGTGAGGTTCATGACATCCAGAGTGAGGTTTATGGCGTGCAAAGTGAGGTTGGGGACATCCAGAGTGAGGTTTATGGCGTGCAAAGTGAGGTTTATGGCGTGCAAAGTGAGGTTTATGGCGTGCAAAGTGAGGTTTATGGCGTGCAAAGTGAGGTTTATGGCGTGCAAAGTGAGGTTTATGGCGTGCAAAGTGAGGTTTATGGCGTGCAAAGTGAGGTTTATGGCGTGCAAAGTGAGGTTTATGACATCCAGAGTGAGGTTTATGGCGTGCAAAGTGAGGTTCATGACATCCAGAGTGAGGTTTATGGCGTGCAAAGTGAGGTTTATGGCGTGCAAAGTGAGGTTTATGGCGTGCAAAGTGAGGTTTATGGCGTGCAAAGTGAGGTTTATGGCGTGCAAAGTGAGGTTTATGGCGTGCAAAGTGAGGTTTATGGCGTGCAAAGTGAGGTTTATGGCGTGCAAAGTGAGGTTCATGACATCCAGAGTGAGGTTTATGGCGTGCAAAGTGAGGTTTATGGCGTGCAAAGTGAGGTTTATGGCGTGCAAAGTGAGGTTTATGGCGTGCAAAGTGAGGTTTATGGCGTGCAAAGTGAGGTTCATGACATCCAGAGTGAGGTTTATGGCGTGCAAAGTGAGGTTCATGACATCCAGAGTGAGGTTTATGGCGTGCAAAGTGAGGTTTATGGCGTGCAAAGTGAGGTTTATGGCGTGCAAAGTGAGGTTTATGGCGTGCAAAGTGAGGTTTATGGCGTGCAAAGTGAGGTTTATGGCGTGCAAAGTGAGGTTTATGGCGTGCAAAGTGAGGTTTATGGCGTGCAAAGTGAGGTTTATGGCGTGCAAAGTGAGGTTTATGGCGTGCAAAGTGAGGTTTATGGCGTGCAAAGTGAGGTTTATGGCGTGCAAAGTGAGGTTTATGGCGTGCAAAGTGAGGTTCATGACATCCAGAGTGAGGTTTATGGCGTGCAAAGTGAGGTTTATGGCGTGCAAAGTGAGGTTTATGGCGTGCAAAGTGAGGTTTATGGCGTGCAAAGTGAGGTTTATGGCGTGCAAAGTGAGGTTTATGGCGTGCAAAGTGAGGTTTATGGCGTGCAAAGTGAGGTTCATGACATCCAGAGTGAGGTTTATGGCGTGCAAAGTGAGGTTGGGGACATCCAGAGTGAGGTTTATGGCGTGCAAAGTGAGGTTGGGGACATCCAGAGTGAGGTTTATGGCGTGCAAAGTGAGGTTCATGACATCCAGAGTGAGGTTTATGGCGTGCAAAGTGAGGTTGGGGACATCCAGAGTGAGGTTTATGGCGTGCAAAGTGAGGTTTATGGCGTGCAAAGTGAGGTTTATGGCGTGCAAAGTGAGGTTTATGGCGTGCAAAGTGAGGTTTATGGCGTGCAAAGTGAGGTTTATGGCGTGCAAAGTGAGGTTTATGGCGTGCAAAGTGAGGTTTATGGCGTGCAAAGTGAGGTTTATGGCGTGCAAAGTGAGGTTTATGGCGTGCAAAGTGAGGTTCATGACATCCAGAGTGAGGTTTATGGCGTGCAAAGTGAGGTTCATGACATCCAGAGTGAGGTTTATGGCGTGCAAAGTGAGGTTCATGACATCCAGAGTGAGGTTTATGGCGTGCAAAGTGAGGTTTATGGCGTGCAAAGTGAGGTTTATGGCGTGCAAAGTGAGGTTTATGGCGTGCAAAGTGAGGTTTATGGCGTGCAAAGTGAGGTTTATGGCGTGCAAAGTGAGGTTTATGGCGTGCAAAGTGAGGTTTATGGCGTGCAAAGTGAGGTTTATGGCGTGCAAAGTGAGGTTTATGGCGTGCAAAGTGAGGTTTATGGCGTGCAAAGTGAGGTTTATGGCGTGCAAAGTGAGGTTCATGACATCCAGAGTGAGGTTTATGGCGTGCAAAGTGAGGTTGGGGACATCCAGAGTGAGGTTTATGGCGTGCAAAGTGAGGTTTATGGCGTGCAAAGTGAGGTTTATGGCGTGCAAAGTGAGGTTTATGGCGTGCAAAGTGAGGTTTATGGCGTGCAAAGTGAGGTTTATGGCGTGCAAAGTGAGGTTTATGGCGTGCAAAGTGAGGTTTATGGCGTGCAAAGTGAGGTTTATGACATCCAGAGTGAGGTTTATGGCGTGCAAAGTGAGGTTCATGACATCCAGAGTGAGGTTTATGGCGTGCAAAGTGAGGTTTATGGCGTGCAAAGTGAGGTTTATGGCGTGCAAAGTGAGGTTTATGGCGTGCAAAGTGAGGTTTATGGCGTGCAAAGTGAGGTTTATGGCGTGCAAAGTGAGGTTTATGGCGTGCAAAGTGAGGTTTATGGCGTGCAAAGTGAGGTTCATGACATCCAGAGTGAGGTTTATGGCGTGCAAAGTGAGGTTTATGGCGTGCAAAGTGAGGTTTATGGCGTGCAAAGTGAGGTTTATGGCGTGCAAAGTGAGGTTTATGGCGTGCAAAGTGAGGTTCATGACATCCAGAGTGAGGTTTATGGCGTGCAAAGTGAGGTTCATGACATCCAGAGTGAGGTTTATGGCGTGCAAAGTGAGGTTTATGGCGTGCAAAGTGAGGTTTATGGCGTGCAAAGTGAGGTTTATGGCGTGCAAAGTGAGGTTTATGGCGTGCAAAGTGAGGTTTATGGCGTGCAAAGTGAGGTTTATGGCGTGCAAAGTGAGGTTTATGGCGTGCAAAGTGAGGTTTATGGCGTGCAAAGTGAGGTTTATGGCGTGCAAAGTGAGGTTTATGGCGTGCAAAGTGAGGTTTATGGCGTGCAAAGTGAGGTTTATGGCGTGCAAAGTGAGGTTCATGACATCCAGAGTGAGGTTTATGGCGTGCAAAGTGAGGTTTATGGCGTGCAAAGTGAGGTTTATGGCGTGCAAAGTGAGGTTTATGGCGTGCAAAGTGAGGTTTATGGCGTGCAAAGTGAGGTTTATGGCGTGCAAAGTGAGGTTTATGGCGTGCAAAGTGAGGTTCATGACATCCAGAGTGAGGTTTATGGCGTGCAAAGTGAGGTTGGGGACATCCAGAGTGAGGTTTATGGCGTGCAAAGTGAGGTTCATGACATCCAGAGTGAGGTTTATGGCGTGCAAAGTGAGGTTCATGACATCCAGAGTGAGGTTTATGGCGTGCAAAGTGAGGTTCATGACATCCAGAGTGAGGTTTATGGCGTGCAAAGTGAGGTTCATGACATCCAGAGTGAGGTTTATGGCGTGCAAAGTGAGGTTGGGGACATCCAGAGTGAGGTTTATGGCGTGCAAAGTGAGGTTCATGACATCCAGAGTGAGGTTTATGGCGTGCAAAGTGAGGTTCATGACATCCAGAGTGAGGTTTATGGCGTGCAAAGTGAGGTTCATGACATCCAGAGTGAGGTTTATGGCGTGCAAAGTGAGGTTCATGACATCCAGATTGAGGTTCACGATATCCAGAGTGAGGTTTATGGCGTGCAAAGTGGGGTTGGGGACATCCAGAGTGAGGTTTATGGCGTGCAAAGTGAGGTTTGGGACATCCAGAGTGAGGTTTATGGCGTGCAAAGTGAGGTTGGGGACATCCAGAGTGAGGTTTATGGCGTGCAAAGTGAGGTTGGGGACATCCAGAGTGAGGTTTATGGCGTGCAAAGTGAGGTTGGGGACATCCAAAGTGAGGTTTATGGCGTGCAAAGTGAGGTTGGGGACATCCAGAGTGAGGTTTATGGCGTGCAAAGTGAGGTTGGGGACATCCAGAGTGAGGTTTATGGCGTGCAAAGTGAGGTTCATGACATCCAGAGTGAGGTTTATGGCGTGCAAAGTGAGGTTGGGGACATCCAGAGTGAGGTTTATGGCGTGCAAAGTGAGGTTCATGACATCCAGAGTGAGGTTTATGGCGTGCAAAGTGAGGTTGGGGACATCCAGAGTGAGGTTTATGGCATGCAAAGTGAGGTTCATGACATCCAGAGTGAGGTTTATGGCGTGCAAAGTGAGGTTTATGGCGTGCAAAGTGAGGTTTATGGCGTGCAAAGTGAGGTTCATGACATCCACAGTGAGGTTTATGGCGTGCAAAGTGAGGTTTATGGCGTGCAAAGTGAGGTTCATGACATCCAGATTGAGGTTCACGATATCCAGAGTGAGGTTTATGGCGTGCAAAGTGAGGTTCATGACATCCAGAGTGAGGTTTATGGCGTGCAAAGTGAGGTTTATGGCGTGCAAAGTGAGGTTTATGGCGTGCAAAGTGAGGTTCATGACATCCAGAGTGAGGTTTATGGCGTGCAAAGTGAGGTTTATGGCGTGCAAAGTGAGGTTTATGGCGTGCAAAGTGAGGTTCATGACATCCAGATTGAGGTTCACGATATCCAGCGTGAGGTTTATGGCGTGCAAAGTGAGGTTCATGACATCCAGAGTGAGGTTTATGGCGTGCAAAGTGAGGTTCATGACATCCAGAGTGAGGTTTATGGCGTGCAAAGTGAGGTTTATGGCGTGCAAAGTGAGGTTTATGGCGTGCAAAGTGAGGTTTATGGCGTGCAAAGTGAGGTTTATGGCGTGCAAAGTGAGGTTTATGGCGTGCAAAGTGAGGTTTATGGCGTGCAAAGTGAGGTTTATGGCGTGCAAAGTGAGGTTTATGGCGTGCAAAGTGAGGTTTATGGCGTGCAAAGTGAGGTTTATGGCGTGCAAAGTGAGGTTCATGACATCCAGAGTGAGGTTTATGGCGTGCAAAGTGAGGTTTATGGCGTGCAAAGTGAGGTTTATGGCGTGCAAAGTGAGGTTTATGGCGTGCAAAGTGAGGTTTATGGCGTGCAAAGTGAGGTTCATGACATCCAGAGTGAGGTTTATGGCGTGCAAAGTGAGGTTCATGACATCCAGAGTGAGGTTTATGGCGTGCAAAGTGAGGTTTATGGCGTGCAAAGTGAGGTTTATGGCGTGCAAAGTGAGGTTTATGGCGTGCAAAGTGAGGTTTATGGCGTGCAAAGTGAGGTTTATGGCGTGCAAAGTGAGGTTTATGGCGTGCAAAGTGAGGTTTATGGCGTGCAAAGTGAGGTTTATGGCGTGCAAAGTGAGGTTTATGGCGTGCAAAGTGAGGTTTATGGCGTGCAAAGTGAGGTTTATGGCGTGCAAAGTGAGGTTCATGACATCCAGAGTGAGGTTTATGGCGTGCAAAGTGAGGTTTATGGCGTGCAAAGTGAGGTTTATGGCGTGCAAAGTGAGGTTTATGGCGTGCAAAGTGAGGTTTATGGCGTGCAAAGTGAGGTTTATGGCGTGCAAAGTGAGGTTTATGGCGTGCAAAGTGAGGTTCATGACATCCAGAGTGAGGTTTATGGCGTGCAAAGTGAGGTTGGGGACATCCAGAGTGAGGTTTATGGCGTGCAAAGTGAGGTTCATGACATCCAGAGTGAGGTTTATGGCGTGCAAAGTGAGGTTCATGACATCCAGAGTGAGGTTTATGGCGTGCAAAGTGAGGTTCATGACATCCAGAGTGAGGTTTATGGCGTGCAAAGTGAGGTTCATGACATCCAGATTGAGGTTCACGATATCCAGAGTGAGGTTTATGGCGTGCAAAGTGGGGTTGGGGACATCCAGAGTGAGGTTTATGGCGTGCAAAGTGAGGTTTGGGACATCCAGAGTGAGGTTTATGGCGTGCAAAGTGAGGTTGGGGACATCCAGAGTGAGGTTTATGGCGTGCAAAGTGAGGTTGGGGACATCCAGAGTGAGGTTTATGGCGTGCAAAGTGAGGTTGGGGACATCCAAAGTGAGGTTTATGGCGTGCAAAGTGAGGTTGGGGACATCCAGAGTGAGGTTTATGGCGTGCAAAGTGAGGTTGGGGACATCCAGAGTGAGGTTTATGGCGTGCAAAGTGAGGTTCATGACATCCAGAGTGAGGTTTATGGCGTGCAAAGTGAGGTTGGGGACATCCAGAGTGAGGTTTATGGCGTGCAAAGTGAGGTTCATGACATCCAGAGTGAGGTTTATGGCGTGCAAAGTGAGGTTGGGGACATCCAGAGTGAGGTTTATGGCATGCAAAGTGAGGTTCATGACATCCAGAGTGAGGTTTATGGCGTGCAAAGTGAGGTTTATGGCGTGCAAAGTGAGGTTTATGGCGTGCAAAGTGAGGTTCATGACATCCAGAGTGAGGTTTATGGCGTGCAAAGTGAGGTTTATGGCGTGCAAAGTGAGGTTCATGACATCCAGATTGAGGTTCACGATATCCAGAGTGAGGTTTATGGCGTGCAAAGTGAGGTTCATGACATCCAGAGTGAGGTTTATGGCGTGCAAAGTGAGGTTTATGGCGTGCAAAGTGAGGTTTATGGCGTGCAAAGTGAGGTTCATGACATCCAGAGTGAGGTTTATGGCGTGCAAAGTGAGGTTTATGGCGTGCAAAGTGAGGTTTATGGCGTGCAAAGTGAGGTTCATGACATCCAGATTGAGGTTCACGATATCCAGCGTGAGGTTTATGGCGTGCAAAGTGAGGTTCATGACATCCAGAGTGAGGTTTATGGCGTGCAAAGTGAGGTTCATGACATCCAGAGTGAGGTTTATGGCGTGCAAAGTGAGGTTTATGGCGTGCAAAGTGAGGTTTATGGCGTGCAAAGTGAGGTTCATGACATCCAGAGTGAGGTTTATGGCGTGCAAAGTGAGGTTTATGGCGTGCAAAGTGAGGTTTATGGCGTGCAAAGTGAGGTTCATGACATCCAGAGTGAGGTTTATGGCGTGCAAAGTGAGGTTCATGACATCCAGAGTGAGGTTTATGGCGTGCAAAGTGAGGTTCATGACATCCAGAGTGAGGTTTATGGCGTGCAAAGTGAGGTTTATGGCGTGCAAAGTGAGGTTTATGGCGTGCAAAGTGAGGTTCATGACATCCAGATTGAGGTTCATGACATCCAGATTGAGGTTCACGATATCCAGAGTGAGGTTTATGGCGTGCAAAGTGAGGTTTATGGCGTGCAAAGTGAGGTTTATGGCGTGCAAAGTGAGGTTTATGGCGTGCAAAGTGAGGTTTATGGCGTGCAAAGTGAGGTTTATGGCGTGCAAAGTGAGGTTTATGGCGTGCAATGTGAGGTTGGGGACATCCAGAGTGAGGTTTATGGCGTGCAAAGTGAGGTTTATGGCGTGCAAAGTGAGGTTCATGACATCCAGAGTGAAGTTTATGGCGTGCAAAGTGAGGTTCATGACATCCAGAGTGAGGTTTATGGCGTGCAAAGTGAGGTTCATGACATCCAGAGTGAGGTTTATGGCGTGCAAAGTGAGGTTTATGGCGTGCAAAGTGAGGTTTATGGCGTGCAAAGTGAGGTTCATGACATCCAGAGTGAGGTTTATGGCGTGCAAAGTGAGGTTTATGGCGTGCAAAGTGAGGTTTATGGCGTGCAAAGTGAGGTTCATGACATCCAGAGTGAGGTTTATGGCGTGCAAAGTGAGGTTCATGACATCCAGAGTGAGGTTTATGGCGTGCAAAGTGAGGTTCATGACATCCAGAGTGAGGTTTATGGCGTGCAAAGTGAGGTTTATGGCGTGCAAAGTGAGGTTTATGGCGTGCAAAGTGAGGTTCATGACATCCAGATTGAGGTTCATGACATCCAGATTGAGGTTCACGATATCCAGAGTGAGGTTTATGGCGTGCAAAGTGAGGTTTATGGCGTGCAAAGTGAGGTTTATGGCGTGCAAAGTGAGGTTTATGGCGTGCAAAGTGAGGTTTATGGCGTGCAAAGTGAGGTTTATGGCGTGCAAAGTGAGGTTTATGGCGTGCAATGTGAGGTTGGGGACATCCAGAGTGAGGTTTATGGCGTGCAAAGTGAGGTTTATGGCGTGCAAAGTGAGGTTCATGACATCCAGAGTGAAGTTTATGGCGTGCAAAGTGAGGTTCATGACATCCAGAGTGAGGTTTATGGCGTGCAAAGTGAGGTTCATGACATCCAGAGTGAGGTTTATGGCGTGCAAAGTGAGGTTTATGGCGTGCAAAGTGAGGTTTATGGCGTGCAAAGTGAGGTTTATGGCGTGCAAAGTGAGGTTTATGGCGTGCAAAGTGAGGTTGGGGACATCCAGAGTGAGGTTTATGGCGTGCAAAGTGAGGTTTATGGCGTGCAAAGTGAGGTTCATGACATCCAGAGTGAGGTTTATGGCGTGCAAAGTGAGGTTGGGGACATCCAGAGTGAGGTTTATGGCGTGCAAAGTGAGGTTCATGACATCCAGAGTGAGGTTTATGGCGTGCAAAGTGAGGTTCATGACATCCGGAGTGAGGTTTATGGCGTGCAAAGTGAGGTTCATGACATCCAGAGTGAGGTTTATGGCGTGCAAAGTGAGGTTGGGGACATCCAGAGTGAGGTTTATGGCGTGCAAAGTGAGGTTGGGGACATCCAGAGTGAGGTTTATGGCGTGCAAAGTGAGGTTGGGGACATCCAGAGTGAGGTTTATGGCGTGCAAAGTGAGGTTCATGACATCCAGAGTGAGGTTTATGGCGTGCAAAGTGAGGTTCATGACATCCAGAGTGAGGTTTATGGCGTGCAAAGTGAGGTTCATGACATCCAGAGTGAGGTTTATGGCGTGCAAAGTGAGGTTCATGACATCCAGAGTGAGGTTTTTATGGCACTTTGTGCTCCATAAAAACTCGGTTTTGGACACATTGTGCTCCATAAAAACTCGGTTTTTGACACTTTGTGCTCCATAAAAACTCGGTTTTTGACACTTTGTGCTCCATAAAAACTCGGTTTTTGACACTTTGTGCTCCATAAAAACTCGGTTTTTGACACTTTGTGCTCCATAAAAACTCGGTTTTTGACACTTTGTGCTCCATAAAAACTCGGTTTTTGACACTTTGCACTCCATAAAAACTCCATAAAAACTGGGTTTTTGACACTTTGTGCTCCATAAAAACTCGGTTTTTGACACTTTGTGCTCCATAAAAACTCGGTTTTTGACACTTTGCACTCCATAAAAACTCGGTTTTTGACACTTTGTACTCCATAAAAACTCGGTTTTTGACACTTTGCACTCCATAAAAACTCGGTTTTTGACACTTTGTGCTCCATAAAAACTCGGTTTTTGACACTTTGTGCTCCATAAAAACTCGGTTTTTGACACTTTGCACTCCATAAAAACTCGGTTTTTGACACTTTGCACTCCATAAAAACTCGGTTTTTGACACTTTGTGCTCCATAAAAACTCGGTTTTTGACACTTTGTGCTCCATAAAAACTCGGTTTTTGACACTTTGCACTCCATAAAAACTCGGTTTTTGACACTTTGTACTCCATAAAAACTCGGTTTTTGACACTTTGTGCTCCATAAAAACTCGGTTTTTGACACTTTGTGCTCCATAAAAACTCGGTTTTTGACACTTTGTGCTCCATAAAAACTCGGTTTTTGACACTTTGCACTCCATAAAAACTCCATAAAAACTCGGTTTTTGACACTTTGTGCTCCATAAAAACTCGGTTTTTGACACTTTGTGCTCCATAAAAACTCGGTTTTTGACACTTTGTACTCCATAAAAACTCGGTTTTTGACACGTTGCACTCCATAAAACTCGGTTTTTGACACTTTGTACTCCATAAAAACTCCATAAAAACTCGGTTTTTGACACTTTGCACTCCATAAAAACTCGGTTTTTGACACTTTGTGCTCCATAAAAACTCGGTTTTTGACACTTTGTACTCCATAAAAACTCGGTTTTTGACACTTTGCACTCCATAAAAGCTCCATAAAAACTCGGTTTTTGACACGTTGCACTCCATAAAACTCGGTTTTTGACACTTTGTACTCCATAAAAACTCCATAAATACTCGGTTTTTGACACTTTGTACTCCATAAAAACTCCATAAAACTCGGTTTTTGACACTTTGTACTCCATAAAAACTCCATAAAAACTCGGTTTTTCACACTTTGTACTCCATAAAAACTCGGTTTCTGACACTTTGTGCTCCATAAAAACTCGGTTTTTGACACTTTGCACTCCATAAAACTCGGTTTTTGACACTTTGTACTCCATAAAAACTCCATAGATACTCGGTTTTTGACACTTTGTACTCCATAAAAACTCCATAAAACTCGGTTTTTGACACTTTGTACTCCATAAAAACTCCATAAAAACTCGGTTTTTGACACTTTGCACTCCATAAAAACTCCATAAAAACTCGGTTTTTGACACGTTGCACTCCATAAAACTCGGTTTTTGACACTTTGTACTCCATAAAAACTCCATAGATACTCGGTTTTTGACACTTTGTGCTCCATAAAAACTCGGTTTTTGACACTTTGTGCTCCATAAAAACTCGGTTTTTGACACTTTGTGCTCCATAAAAACTCGGTTTTTGACACTTTGCACTCCATAAAAACTCGGTTTTTGACACTTTGTGCTCCATAAAAACTCGGTTTTTGACACTTTGTGCTCCATAAAAACTCGGTTTTTGACACTTTGTACTCCATAAAAACTCGGTTTTTGACACGTTGCACTCCATAAAACTCGGTTTTTGACACTTTGTACTCCATAAAAACTCCATAAAAACTCGGTTTTTGACACTTTGCACTCCATAAAAACTCGGTTTTTGACACTTTGTGCTCCATAAAAACTCGGTTTTTGACACTTTGTACTCCATAAAAACTCGGTTTTTGACACTTTGCACTCCATAAAAGCTCCATAAAAACTCGGTTTTTGACACGTTGCACTCCATAAAACTCGGTTTTTGACACTTTGTACTCCATAAAAACTCCATAAATACTCGGTTTTTGACACTTTGTACTCCATAAAAACTCCATAAAACTCGGTTTTTGACACTTTGTACTCCATAAAAACTCCATAAAAACTCGGTTTTTCACACTTTGTACTCCATAAAAACTCGGTTTCTGACACTTTGTGCTCCATAAAAACTCGGTTTTTGACACTTTGTGCTCCATAAAAACTCGGTTTCTGACACTTTGTGCTCCATAAAAACTCGGTTTTTGACACTTTGTGCTCCATAAAAACTCGGTTTTTGACACTTTGCACTCCATAAAAACTCCATAAAAACTCGGTTTTTGACACTTTGTGCTCCATAAAAACTCGGTTTTTGACACTTTGTGCTCCATAAAAACTCGGTTTTTGACACTTTGCACTCCTTAAAAACTCGGTTTTTGACACTTTGTACTCCATAAAAACTCGGTTTTTGACACTTTGTGCTCCATAAAAACTCGGTTTTTGACACTTTGCACTCCATAAAAACTCGGTTTTTGACACTTTGTGCTCCATAAAAACTCGGTTTTTGACACTTTGTGCTCCATAAAAACTCGGTTTTTGACACTTTGTGCTCCATAAAAACTCGGTTTTTGACACTTTGTGCTCCATAAAAACTCGGTTTTTGACACTTTGCACTCCATAAAAACTCCATAACAACTCGGTTTTTGACACTTTGTGCTCCATAAAAGCTCCATAAAAACTCGGTTTTTGACACGTTGCACTCCATAAAACTCGGTTTTTGACACTTTGTACTCCATAAAAACTCCATAAATACTCGGTTTTTGACACTTTGTACTCCATAAAAACTCCATAAAACTCGGTTTTTGACACTTTGTACTCCATAAAAACTCCATAAAAACTCGGTTTTTCACACTTTGTACTCCATAAAAACTCGGTTTCTGACACTTTGTGCTCCATAAAAACTCGGTTTTTGACACTTTGTGCTCCATAAAAACTCGGTTTCTGACACTTTGTGCTCCATAAAAACTCGGTTTTTGACA
The DNA here is from genome assembly GCA_964036215.1 of Oscheius sp. DF5033. Lineage (NCBI taxonomy): Eukaryota > Metazoa > Nematoda > Chromadorea > Rhabditida > Rhabditidae > Oscheius > Oscheius sp. DF5033. Next base: position 3,856,440 of record CAXIWN010000002.1, on the reverse strand, counting down.
CTTTGTGCTCCATAAAAACTCGGTTTTTGACACTTTGCACTCCATAAAAACTCCATAAAAACTCGGTTTTTGACACTTTGTGCTCCATAAAAACTCGGTTTTTGACACTTTGTGCTCCATAAAAACTCGGTTTTTGACACTTTGCACTCCTTAAAAACTCGGTTTTTGACACTTTGTACTCCATAAAAACTCGGTTTTTGACACTTTGTGCTCCATAAAAACTCGGTTTTTGACACTTTGCACTCCATAAAAACTCGGTTTTTGACACTTTGTGCTCCATAAAAACTCGGTTTTTGACACTTTGTGCTCCATAAAAACTCGGTTTTTGACACTTTGTGCTCCATAAAAACTCGGTTTTTGACACTTTGTGCTCCATAAAAACTCGGTTTTTGACACTTTGCACTCCATAAAAACTCCATAACAACTCGGTTTTTGACACTTTGTGCTCCATAAAAACTCGGTTTTTGACACTTTGTGCTCCATAAAAACTCGGTTTTTGACACTTTGTACTCCATAAAAACTCGGTTTTTTGACACGTTGCACTCCATAAAACTCGGTTTTTGACACTTTGTACTCCATAAAAACTCCATAAAAACTCGGTTTTTGACACTTTGCACTCCATAAAAACTCGGTTTTGACACTTTGTGCTCCATAAAAACTCGGTTTTTGACACTTTGTGCTCCATAAAAACTCGGTTTTTGACACTTTGTGCTCCATAAAAACTCGGTTTTTGACACTTTGTGCTCCATAAAAACTCGGTTTTTGACACTTTGTGCTCCATAAAAACTCGGTTTTTGACACTTTGTGCTCCATAAAAACTCGGTTTTTGACACTTTGCACTCCATAAAAACTCCATAAAAACTCGGTTTTTGACACTTTGTGCTCCATAAAAACTCTGTTTTTGACACTTTGTGCTCCATAAAAACTCGGTGTTTGACACTTTGTACTCCATAAAAACTCGGTTTTTGACACGTTGCACTCCATAAAACTCGGTTTTTGACACTTTGTACTCCATAAAAACTCCATAAAAACTCGGTTTTTGACACTTTGTGCTCCATAAAAACTCGGTTTCTGACACTTTGTGCTCCATAAAAACTCGGTTTTTGACACTTTGTACTCCATAAAAACTCGGTTTTTGACACTTTGCACTCCATAAAAGCTCCATAAAAACTCGGTTTTTGACACGTTGCACTCCATAAAACTCGGTTTTTGACACTTTGTACTCCATAAAAACTCCATAAATACTCGGTTTTTGACACTTTGTACTCCATAAAAACTCCATAAAAACTCGGTTTTTGACACTTAGTGCTCCATAAAAACTCGGTTTTTGACACTTTGCACTCCATAAAAACTCGGTTTTTGACACTTTGTGCTCCATAAAAACTCGGTTTTTGACACTTTGTGCTCCATAAAAACTCGGTTTTTGACACTTTGTGCTCCATAAAAACTCGGTGTTTGACACTTTGTACTCCATAAAAACTCGGCTTTTGACACGTTGCACTCCATAAAACTCGGTTTTTGACACTTTGTGCTCCATAAAAACTCGGTTTTTGACACTTTGCACTCCATAAAAACTCCATAAAAACTCGGTTTTTGACACTTTGTGCTCCATAAAAACTCTGTTTTTGACACTTTGTGCTCCATAAAAACTCGGTGTTTGACACTTTGTACTCCATAAAAACTCGGTTTTTGACACGTTGCACTCCATAAAACTCGGTTTTTGACACTTTGTACTCCATAAAAACTCCATAAAAACTCGGTTTTTGACACTTTGTGCTCCATAAAAACTCGGTTTCTGACACTTTGTGCTCCATAAAAACTCGGTTTTTGACACTTTGTACTCCATAAAAACTCGGTTTTTGACACTTTGCACTCCATAAAAGCTCCATAAAAACTCGGTTTTTGACACGTTGCACTCCATAAAACTCGGTTTTTGACACTTTGTACTCCATAAAAACTCCATAAATACTCGGTTTTTGACACTTTGTACTCCATAAAAACTCCATAAAAACTCGGTTTTTGACACTTTGTGCTCCATAAAAACTCGGTTTTTGACACTTTGCACTCCATAAAAACTCGGTTTTTGACACTTTGTGCTCCATAAAAACTCGGTTTTTGACACTTTGTGCTCCATAAAAACTCGGTTTTTGACACTTTGTGCTCCATAAAAACTCGGTGTTTGACACTTTGTACTCCATAAAAACTCGGCTTTTGACACGTTGCACTCCATAAAACTCGGTTTTTGACACTTTGTACTCCATAAAAACTCCTTAAAAACTCGGTTTTTGACACTTTGTGCTCCATAAAAACTCCATAAAAACTCGGTTTTTGACACTTTGCACTCCATAAAACTCGGTTTTTGACACTTTGCACTCCATAAAAACTCCATAAAAACTCGGTTTTTGACACTTTGTGCTCCATAAAAACTCGGTTTTTGACACTTTGTGCTCCATAAAACTCGGTTTTTGACACTTTGCACTCCATAAAAACTCCATAAAAACTCGGTTTTTGACACTTTGTGCTCCATAAAAACTCGGTTTTTGACACTTTGTGCTCCATAAAAACTCGGTTTTTGACACTTTGTGCTCCATAAAAACTCGGTGTTTGACACTTTGTACTCCATAAAAACTCGGTTTTTGACACTTTGCACTCCATAAAAACTCGGTTTTTGACACTTTGTGCTCCATAAAAACTCGGTTTTTGACACTTTGTGCTCCATAAAAACTCGGTTTTTGACACTTTGCACTCCATAAAAACTCCATAAAAACTCGGTTTTTGACACTTAGTGCTCCATAAAAACTCGGTTTTTGACACTTTGCACTCCATAAAAACTCGGTTTTTGACACTTTGTGCTCCATAAAAACTCGGTTTTTGACACTTTGTGCTCCATAAAAACTCGGTTTTTGACACTTTGTGCTCCATAAAAACTCGGTGTTTGACACTTTGTACTCCATAAAAACTCGGCTTTTGACACGTTGCACTCCATAAAACTCGGTTTTTGACACTTTGTGCTCCATAAAAACTCGGTTTTTGACACTTTGCACTCCATAAAAACTCCATAAAAACTCGGTTTTTGACACTTTGTGCTCCATAAAAACTCTGTTTTTGACACTTTGTGCTCCATAAAAACTCGGTGTTTGACACTTTGTACTCCATAAAAACTCGGTTTTTGACACGTTGCACTCCATAAAACTCGGTTTTTGACACTTTGTACTCCATAAAAACTCCATAAAAACTCGGTTTTTGACACTTTGTGCTCCATAAAAACTCGGTTTCTGACACTTTGTGCTCCATAAAAACTCGGTTTTTGACACTTTGTACTCCATAAAAACTCGGTTTTTGACACTTTGCACTCCATAAAAGCTCCATAAAAACTCGGTTTTTGACACGTTGCACTCCATAAAACTCGGTTTTTGACACTTTGTACTCCATAAAAACTCCATAAATACTCGGTTTTTGACACTTTGTACTCCATAAAAACTCCATAAAAACTCGGTTTTTGACACTTTGTGCTCCATAAAAACTCGGTTTTTGACACTTTGCACTCCATAAAAACTCGGTTTTTGACACTTTGTGCTCCATAAAAACTCGGTTTTTGACACTTTGTGCTCCATAAAAACTCGGTTTTTGACACTTTGTGCTCCATAAAAACTCGGTGTTTGACACTTTGTACTCCATAAAAACTCGGCTTTTGACACGTTGCACTCCATAAAACTCGGTTTTTGACACTTTGTACTCCATAAAAACTCCTTAAAAACTCGGTTTTTGACACTTTGTGCTCCATAAAAACTCCATAAAAACTCGGTTTTTGACACTTTGCACTCCATAAAACTCGGTTTTTGACACTTTGCACTCCATAAAAACTCCATAAAAACTCGGTTTTTGACACTTTGTGCTCCATAAAAACTCGGTTTTTGACACTTTGTGCTCCATAAAAACTCGGTTTTTGACACTTTGTGCTCCATAAAAACTCGGTGTTTGACACTTTGTACTCCATAAAAACTCGGCTTTTGACACGTTGCACTCCATAAAACTCGGTTTTTGACACTTTGTGCTCCATAAAAACTCGGTTTTTGACACTTTGCACTCCATAAAAACTCCATAAAAACTCGGTTTTTGACACTTTGTGCTCCATAAAAACTCTGTTTTTGACACTTTGTGCTCCATAAAAACTCGGTGTTTGACACTTTGTACTCCATAAAAACTCGGTTTTTGACACGTTGCACTCCATAAAACTCGGTTTTTGACACTTTGTACTCCATAAAAACTCCATAAAAACTCGGTTTTTGACACTTTGTGCTCCATAAAAACTCGGTTTCTGACACTTTGTGCTCCATAAAAACTCGGTTTTTGACACTTTGTACTCCATAAAAACTCGGTTTTTGACACTTTGCACTCCATAAAAGCTCCATAAAAACTCGGTTTTTGACACGTTGCACTCCATAAAACTCGGTTTTTGACACTTTGTACTCCATAAAAACTCCATAAATACTCGGTTTTTGACACTTTGTGCTCCATAAAAACTCGGTTTTTGACACTTTGCACTCCATAAAAACTCGGTTTTTGACACTTTGTGCTCCATAAAAACTCGGTTTTTGACACTTTGTGCTCCATAAAAACTCGGTTTTTGACACTTTGTGCTCCATAAAAACTCGGTGTTTGACACTTTGTACTCCATAAAAACTCGGCTTTTGACACGTTGCACTCCATAAAACTCGGTTTTTGACACTTTGTACTCCATAAAAACTCCTTAAAAACTCGGTTTTTGACACTTTGTACTCCATAAAAACTCGGTTTTTGACACTTTGTGCTCCATAAAAACTCGGTTTTTGACACTTTGCACTCCATAAAAACTCGGTTTTTGACACGTTGTGCTCCATAAAAACTCGGTTTTTGACACTTTGTGCTCCATAAAAACTCGGTTTTTGACACTTTGTGCTCCATAAAAACTCGGTTTTTGACACTTTGTGCTCCATAAAAACTCGGTTTTTGACACTTTGCACTCCATAAAAACTCCATAACAACTCGGTTTTTGACACTTTGTGCTCCATAAAAACTCGGTTTTTGACACTTTGTGCTCCATAAAAACTCGGTTTTTGACACTTTGTACTCCATAAAAACTCGGTTTTTGACACGTTGCACTCCATAAAAACTCGGTTTTTGACACTTTGTGCTCCATTAAAACTCGGTTTTTGACACTTTGCACTCCATAAAAACTCGGTTTTTGACACTTTGTGCTCCATTAAAACTCGGTTTTTGACACTTTGCACTCCATAAAAACTCGGTTTTTGACACTTTGTGCTCCATAAAAACTCGGTATTTGACACTTTGTACTCCATAAAAACTCGGTTTTTGACACTTTGCACTCCATAAAAACTCGGTTTTTGACACTTTGTGCTCCATTAAAACTCGGTTTTTGACACTTTGCACTCCATAAAAACTCGGTTTTTGACACTTTGTGCTCCATTAAAACTCGGTTTTTGACACTTTGCACTCCATAAAAACTCGGTTTTTGACACTTTGTACTCCATAAAAACTCGGTTTTTGATACTTTGTGCTCCATAAAAACTCGGTTTTTGACACTTTGCACTCCATAAAAACTCGGTTTTTGACACTTTGTGCTCCATAAAAACTCGGTTTTTGACACTTTGCACTCCATAAAAACTCGGTTTTTGACACTTTGCACTCCATAAAAACTCGGTTTTTGACACTTTGTACTCCATAAAAACTCGGTTTTTGACACGTTGCACTCCATAAAACTCGGTTTTTGACACTTTGTACTCCATAAAAACTCGGTTTCTGACACTTTGTGCTCCATAAAAACTCGGTTTTTGACACTTTGCACTCCATAAAAGCTCCATAAAAACTCGGTTTTTGACACTTTGTACTCCATAAAAACTCCATAAAAACTCGGTTTTTCACACTTTGTACTCCATAAAAACTCGGTTTCTGACACTTTGTGCTCCATAAAAACTCGGTTTCTGACACTTTGTGCTCCATAAAAACTCGGTTTTTGACACTTTGCACTCCATAAAACTCGGTTTTTGACACTTTGTACTCCATAAAAACTCCATAGATACTCGGTTTTTGACACTTTGTACTCCATAAAAACTCCATAAAAACTCGGTTTTTCACACTTTGTACTCCATAAAAACTCGGTTTCTGACACTTTGTGCTCCATAAAAACTCGGTTTTTGACACTTTGTACTCCATAAAAACTCCATAGATACTCGGTTTTTGACACTTTGTACTCCATAAAAACTCCATAAAAACTCGGTTTTTCACACTTTGTACTCCATAAAAACTCGGTTTCTGACACTTTGTGCTCCATAAAAACTCGGTTTTTGACACGTTGCACTCCATAAAACTCGGTTTTTGACACTTTGTACTCCATAAAAACTCCATAAATACTCGGTTTTTGACACTTTGTACTCCATAAAAACTCCATAAAAACTCGGTTTTTCACACTTTGTACTCCATAAAAACTCGGTTTCTGACACCTTGTGTTCCATAAAAACTCGGTTTTTGACACTTTGCACTCCATAAAACTCGGTTTTTGACACTCTGTACTCCATAAAAACTCCATAAAAACTCGGTTTTTGACACTTTGTACTCCATAAAAACTCCATAAAAACTCGGTTTTTGACACGTTGCACTCCATAAAACTCGGTTTTTGACACTTTGTGCTCCATAAAAACTCGGTTTTTGACACTTTGCACTCCATAAAAACTCCATAAAAACTCGGTTTTTGACACGTTGCACTCCATAAAACTCGGTTTTTGACACTTTGTACTCCATAAAAACTCCATAAAAACTCGGTTTTTGACACTTTGTGCTCCATAAAAACTCGGTTTCTGACACTTTGTGCTCCATAAAAACTCGGTTTTTGACACTTTGTACTCCATAAAAACTCGGTTTTTGACACTTTGCACTCCATAAAAGCTCCATAAAAACTCGGTTTTTGACACTTTGTGCTCCATAAAAACTCGGTTTCTGACACTTTGTGCTCCATAAAAACTCGGTTTTTGACACTTTGTACTCCATAAAAACTCGGTTTTTGACACTTTGCACTCCATAAAAGCTCCATAAAAACTCGGTTTTTGACACGTTGCACTCCATAAAACTCGGTTTTTGACACTTTGTACTTCATAAAAACTCCATAAAAACTCGGTTTTTGACACTTTGTGCTCCATAAAAACTCGGTTTCTGACACTTTGTGCTCCATAAAAACTCGGTTTTTGACACTTTGTACTCCATAAAAACTCGGTTTTTGACACTTTGCACTCTATAAAAACTCCATAAAAACTCGGTTTTTGACACGTTGCACTCCATAAAACTCGGTTTTTGACACTTTGTGCTCCATAAAAACTCGGTTTTTGACACTTTGCACTCCATAAAAACTCCATAAAAACTCGGTTTTTGACACGTTGCACTCCATAAAACTCGGTTTTTGACACTTTGTACTCCATAAAAACTCCATAAAAACTCGGTTTTTGACACTTTGTGCTCCATAAAAACTCGGTTTCTGACACTTTGTGCTCCATAAAAACTCGGTTTTTGACACTTTGTACTCCATAAAAACTCGGTTTTTGACACTTTGCACTCCATAAAAGCTCCATAAAAACTCGGTTTTTGACACTTTGTGCTCCATAAAAACTCGGTTTCTGACACTTTGTGCTCCATAAAAACTCGGTTTTTGACACTTTGTACTCCATAAAAACTCGGTTTTTGACACTTTGCACTCCATAAAAGCTCCATAAAAACTCGGTTTTTGACACGTTGCACTCCATAAAACTCGGTTTTTGACACTTTGTACTCCATAAAAACTCGGTTTCTGACACTTTGTGCTCCATAAAAACTCGGTTTTTGACACTTTGTACTCCATAAAAACTCGGTTTTTGACACTTTGCACTCCATAAAAGCTCCATAAAAACTCGGTTTTTGACACTTTGTACTCCATAAAAACTCCATAAAAACTCGGTTTTTCACACTTTGTACTCCATAAAAACTCGGTTTCTGACACTTTGTGCTCCATAAAAACTCGGTTTCTGACACTTTGTGCTCCATAAAAACTCGGTTTTTGACACTTTGCACTCCATAAAACTCGGTTTTTGACACTTTGTACTCCATAAAAACTCCATAGATACTCGGTTTTTGACACTTTGTACTCCATAAAAACTCCATAAAAACTCGGTTTTTCACACTTTGTACTCCATAAAAACTCGGTTTCTGACACTTTGTGCTCCATAAAAACTCGGTTTTTGACACGTTGCACTCCATAAAACTCGGTTTTTGACACTTTGTACTCCATAAAAACTCCATAAATACTCGGTTTTTGACACTTTGTACTCCATAAAAACTCCATAAAAACTCGGTTTTTCACACTTTGTACTCCATAAAAACTCGGTTTCTGACACTTTGTGTTCCATAAAAACTCGGTTTTTGACACTTTGCACTCCATAAAACTCGGTTTTTGACACTCTGTACTCCATAAAAACTCCATAGATACTCGGTTTTTGACACTTTGTACTCCATAAAAACTCCATAAGACTCGGTTTTTGACACTTTGCACTCTATAAAAACTCCATAAAAACTCGGTTTTTGACACGTTGCACTCCATAAAACTCGGTTTTTGACACTTTGTGCTCCATAAAAACTCGGTTTTTGACACTTTGCACTCCATAAAAACTCCATAAAAACTCGGTTTTTGACACGTTGCACTCCATAAAACTCGGTTTTTGACACTTTGTACTCCATAAAAACTCCATAAAAACTCGGTTTTTGACACTTTGTGCTCCATAAAAACTCGGTTTCTGACACTTTGTGCTCCATAAAAACTCGGTTTTTGACACTTTGTACTCCATAAAAACTCGGTTTTTGACACTTTGCACTCCATAAAAGCTCCATAAAAACTCGGTTTTTGACACTTTGTGCTCCATAAAAACTCGGTTTCTGACACTTTGTGCTCCATAAAAACTCGGTTTTTGACACTTTGTACTCCATAAAAACTCGGTTTTTGACACTTTGCACTCCATAAAAGCTCCATAAAAACTCGGTTTTTGACACGTTGCACTCCATAAAACTCGGTTTTTGACACTTTGTACTCCATAAAAACTCCATAAAAACTCGGTTTTTGACACTTTGTGCTCCACAAAAACTCGGTTTCTGACACTTTGTGCTCCATAAAAACTCGGTTTTTGACACTTTGTACTCCATAAAAACTCGGTTTTTGACACTTTGCACTCTATAAAAACTCCATAAAAACTCGGTTTTTGACACGTTGCACTCCATAAAACTCGGTTTTTGACACTTTGTGCTCCATAAAAACTCGGTTTTTGACACTTTGCACTCCATAAAAACTCCATAAAAACTCGGTTTTTGACACGTTGCACTCCATAAAACTCGGTTTTTGACACTTTGTACTCCATAAAAACTCCATAAAAACTCGGTTTTTGACACTTTGTGCTCCATAAAAACTCGGTTTCTGACACTTTGTGCTCCATAAAAACTCGGTTTTTGACACTTTGTACTCCATAAAAACTCGGTTTTTGACACTTTGCACTCCATAAAAGCTCCATAAAAACTCGGTTTTTGACACTTTGTGCTCCATAAAAACTCGGTTTCTGACACTTTGTGCTCCATAAAAACTCGGTTTTTGACACTTTGTACTCCATAAAAACTCGGTTTTTGACACTTTGCACTCCATAAAAGCTCCATAAAAACTCGGTTTTTGACACGTTGCACTCCATAAAACTCGGTTTTTGACACTTTGTACTCCATAAAAACTCCATAAATACTCGGTTTTTGACACTTTGTACTCCATAAAAACTCCATAAAAACTCGGTTTTTCACACTTTGTACTCCATAAAAACTCGGTTTCTGACACTTTGTGCTCCATAAAAACTCGGTTTTTGACACTTTGTACTCCATAAAAACTCCATAAAAACTCGGTTTTTGACACTTTGCACTCCATAAAAACTCCATAAAAACTCGGTTTTTGACACGTTGCACTCCATAAAACTCGGTTTTTGACACTTTGTACTCCATAAAAACTCGGTTTCTGACACTTTGTGCTCCATAAAAACTCGGTTTTTGACACTTTGTACTCCATAAAAACTCGGTTTTTGACACTTTGCACTCCATAAAAGCTCCATAAAAACTCGGTTTTTGACACGTTGCACTCCATAAAACTCGGTTTTTGACACTTTGTACTCCATAAAAACTCCATAAATACTCGGTTTTTGACACTTTGTACTCCATAAAAACTCCATAAAAATTCGGTTTTTCACACTTTGTACTCCATAAAAACTCGGTTTCTGACACTTTGTGCTCCATAAAAACTCGGTTTTTGACACTTTGTACTCCATAAAAACTCCATAAAAACTCGGTTTTTGACACTTTGCACTCCATAAAAACTCCATAAAAACTCGGTTTTTGACACGTTGCACTCCATAAAACTCGGTTTTTGACACTTTGTGCTCCATAAAAACTCGGTTTCTGACACTTTGTGCTCCATAAAAACTCGGTTTTTGACACTTTGTACTCCATAAAAACTCGGTTTTTGACACTTTGCACTCCATAAAAGCTCCATAAAAACTCGGTTTTTGACACGTTGCACTCCATAAAACTCGGTTTTTGACACTTTGTACTCCATAAAAACTCCATAAATACTCGGTTTTTGACACTTTGTACTCCATAAAAACTCCATAAAAACTCGGTTTTTCACACTTTGTACTCCATAAAAACTCGGTTTCTGACACTTTGTGCTCCATAAAAACTCGGTTTTTGACACTTTGCACTCCATAAAAACTCGGTTTTTCACACTTTGTACTCCATAAAAACTCGGTTTCTGACACTTTGTGCTCCATAAAAACTCGGTTTTTGACACTTTGTACTCCATAAAAACTCCATAAAAACTCGGTTTTTCACACTTTGTACTCCATAAAAACTCGGTTTCTGACACTTTGTGCTCCATAAAAACTCGGTTTTTGACACGTTGCACTCCATAAAACTCGGTTTTTGACACTTTGTACTCCATAAAAACTCCATAAATACTCGGTTTTTGACACTTTGTACTCCATAAAAACTCCATAAAAACTCGGTTTTTCACACTTTGTACTCCATAAAAACTCGGTTTCTGACACTTTGTGCTCCATAAAAACTCGGTTTTTGACACTTTGCACTCCATAAAACTCGGTTTTTGACACTTTGTACTCCATAAAAACTCCATAGATACTCGGTTTTTGACACTTTGTACTCCATAAAAACTCCATAAAACTCGGTTTTTGACACTTTGTACTCCATAAAAACTCCATAAAAACTCGGTTTTTGACACTTTGCACTCCATAAAAACTCCATAAAAACTCGGTTTTTGACACGTTGCACTCCATAAAACTCGGTTTTTGACACTTTGTACTCCATAAAAACTCCATAGATACTCGGTTTTTGACACTTTGTACTCCATAAAAACTCCATAAAACTCGGTTTTTGACACTTTGTACTCCATAAAAACTCCATAAAAACTCGGTTTTTGACACTTTGTACTCCATAAAAACTCCATAAAAACTCGGTTTTTGACACGTTGCACTCCATAAAACTCGGTTTTTGACACGTTGCACTCCATAAAACTCGGTTTTTGACACTTTGTACTCCATAAAAACTCCATAAAACTCGGTTTTTGACACTTTGTGCTCCATAAAAACTCGGTTTTTGACACTTTGTGCTCCATAAAAACTCGGTTTTTGACACTTTGTGCTCCATAAAAACTCGGTTTTTGACACGTTGCACTCCATAAAAACGGTTTTTGACACTTATCCAGAGTGAGGTTTATGGCGTGCAAAGTGAGGTTCATGGCGTGCAGTGAGGTTTATGGCGTGCAAAGTGAGGTTGGGGACATCCAGAGTGAGGTTTATGGCGTGCAAAGTGAGGTTGGGGACATCCAGAGTGAGGTTTATGGCGTGCAAAGTGAGGTTCATGACATCCAGAGTGAGGTTTATGGCGTGCAAAGTGAGGTTCATGACATCCAGAGTGAGGTTTATGGCATGCAAAGTGAGGTTCATGACATCCAGAGTGAGGTTTATGGCGTGCAAAGTGAGGTTGGGGACATCCAGAGTGAGGTTTATGGCGTGCAAAGTGAGGTTTATGGCGTGCAAAGTGAGGTTTATGGCGTGCAAAGTGAGGTTTATGGCGTGCAAAGTGAGGTTCATGACATCCAGAGTGAGGTTCATGATATCCAGAGTGAGGTTTATGGCGTGCAAACTGAGGTTCATGACATCCAGAGTGAGGTTTATGGCGTGCAAAGTGAGGTTCATGACATCCAGAGTGAGGTTTATGGCGTGCAAAATGAGGTTTATGGCGTGCAAAGTGAGGTTTATGGCGTGCAGTGAGGTTTATGGCGTGCAAAGTGAGGTTGGGGACATCCAGAGTGAGGTTTATGGCGTGCAAAGTGAGGTTGGGGACATCCAGAGTGAGGTTTATGGCGTGCAAAGTGAGGTTCATGACATCCAGAGCGAGGTTTATGGCATGCAAAGTGAGGTTCATGACATCCAGAGTGAGGTTTATGGCGTGCAAAGTGAGGTTTATGGCGTGCAAAGTGAGGTTTATGGCGTGCAAAGTGAGGTTTATGGCGTGCAAAGTGAGGTTTATGGCGTGCAAAGTGAGGTTTATGGCGTGCAAAGTGAGGTTGGGGACATCCAGAGTGAGGTTTATGGCGTGCAAAGTGAGGTTTATGGCGTGCAAAGTGAGGTTTATGGCGTGCAAAGTGAGGTTCATGACATCCAGAGTGAGGTTTATGGCGTGCAAAGTGAGGTTGGGGACATCCAGAGTGAGGTTTATGGCGTGCAAAGTGAGGTTCATGACATCCAGAGTGAGGTTTATGGCGTGCAAAGTGAGGTTCATGACATCCAGAGTGAGGTTTATGGCGTGCAAAATGAGGTTTATGGCGTGCAAAGTGAGGTTTATGGCGTGCAGTGAGGTTTATGGCGTGCAAAGTGAGGTTGGGGACATCCAGAGTGAGGTTTATGGCGTGCAAAGTGAGGTTGGGGACATCCAGAGTGAGGTTTATGGCGTGCAAAGTGAGGTTCATGACATCCAGAGTGAGGTTTATGGCGTGCAAAGTGAGGTTCATGACATCCAGAGTGAGGTTTATGGCGTGCAAAATGAGGTTTATGGCGTGCAAAGTGAGGTTTATGGCGTGCAGTGAGGTTTATGGCGTGCAAAGTGAGGTTCATGACATCCAGAGTGAGGTTTATGGCGTGCAAAGTGAGGTTCATGACATCCAGAGTGAGGTTTATGGCGTGCAAAGTGAGGTTGGGGACATCCAGAGTGAGGTTTATGGCGTGCAAAGTGTGGTTGCGGACATCCAGAGTGAGGTTTATGGCGTGCAAAGTGAGGTTTATGGCGTGCAAAGTGAGGTTTATGGCGTGCAAAGTGAGGTTTATGGCGTGCAAAGTGAGGTTTATGGCGTGCAAAGTGAGGTTGGGGACATCCAGAGTGAGGTTTATGGCGTGCAAAGTGAGGTTTATGGCGTGCAAAGTGAGGTTTATGGCGTGCAAAGTGAGGTTCATGACATCCAGAGTGAGGTTTATGGCGTGCAAAGTGAGGTTGGGGACATCCAGAGTGAGGTTTATGGCGTGCAAAGTGAGGTTTATGACATCCAGAGTGAGGTTTATGGCGTGCAAAGTGAGGTTCATGACATCCAGAGTGAGGTTTATGGCGTGCAAAGTGAGCTTGGGGACATCCAGAGTGAGGTTTATGGCGTGCAAAGTGAGGTTTATGGCGTGCAAAGTGAGGTTTATGGCGTGCAAAGTGAGGTTGGGGACATCCAGAGTGAGGTTTATGGCGTGCAAAGTGAGGTTCATGACATCCAGAGTGAGGTTTATGGCGTGCAAAGTGTGGTTGCAGACATCCAGAGTGAGGTTTATGGCGTGCAAAGTGAGGTTTACGGCGTGCAAAGTGAGGTTTATGGCGTGCAAAGTGAGGTTTATGGCGTGCAAAGTGAGCTTGGGGACATCCAGAGTGAGGTTTATGGCGTGCAAAGTGAGGTTCATGACATCCAGAGTGAGGTTTATGGCGTGCAAAGTGAGGTTGGGGACATCCAGAGTGAGGTTTATGGGGTGCAAAGTGAGGTTCATGACATCCAGAGTGAGGTTTATGGCGTGCAAAGTGAGGTTTATGGCGTGCAAAGTGAGGTTTATGGCGTGCAAAGTGAGGTTCATGACATCCAGAGTGAGGTTTATGGCGTGCAAAGTGAGGTTCATGACATCCAGAGTGAGGTTTATGGCGTGCAAAGTGAGGTTGGGGACATCCAGAGTGAGGTTTATGGCGTGCAAAGTGAGGTTTATGGCGTGCAAAGTGAGGTTTATGGCGTGCAAAGTGAGGTTTATGGCGTGCAAAGTGAGGTTTATGGCGTGCAAAGTGAGGTTCATGACATCCAGAGTGAGGTTTATGGCGTGCAAAGTGAGGTTGCGGACATCCAGAGTGAGGTTTATGGCGTGCAAAGTGAGGTTCATGACATCCAGAGTGAGGTTTATGGCGTGCAAAGTGAGGTTCATGACATCCAGAGTGAGGTTTATGGCGTGCAAAGTGAGGTTCATGACATCCAGAGTGAGGTTTATGGCGTGCAAAGTGAGGTTGGGGACATCCAGAGTGAGGTTTATGGCGTGCAAAGTGAGGTTCATGACATCCAGAGTGAGGTTTTTATGGCACTTTGTGCTCCATAAAAACTCGGTTTTTGACACTTTGTGCTCCATAAAAACTCGGTTTTTGACACTTTGCACTCCATAAAAACTCGGTTTTTGACACTTTGTGCTCCATTAAAACTCGGTTTTTGACACTTTGCACTCCATAAAAACTCGGTTTTTGACACTTTGCACTCCATAAAAACTCGGTTTTTGACACTTTGTACTCCATAAAAACTCGGTTTTTGACACTTTGCACTCCATAAAAACTCGGTTTTTGACACTTTGCACTCCATAAAAACTCGGTTTTTGACACTTTGTGCTCCATAAAAACTCGGTTTTTGACACTTTGTGCTCCATAAAAACTCGGTTTTTGACACTTTGCACTCCATAAAAACTCGGTTTTTGACACTTTGTGCTCCATAAAAACTCGGTTTTTGACACTTTGTGCTCCATAAAAACTCGGTTTTTGACACTTTGCACTCCATAAAAACTCGGTTTTTGACACTTTGCACTCCATAAAAACTCGGTTTTTGACACTTTGTACTCCATAAAAACTCGGTTTTTGACACTTTGCACTCCATAAAAACTCGGTTTTTGACACTTTGCACTCCATAAAAACTCGGTTTTTGACACTTTGTGCTCCATAAAAACTCGGTTTTTGACACTTTGTGCTCCATAAAAACTCGGTTTTTGACACTTTGCACTCCATAAAAACTCGGTTTTTGACACTTTGCACTCCATAAATACTCGGTTTTTGACACTTTGTACTCCATAAAAACTCCATAAAAACTCGGTTTTTGACACTTTGCACTCCATAAAAACTCCATAAAAACTCGGTTTTTGACACTTTGTGCTCCATAAAAACTCGGTTTTTGACACTTTGTGCTCCATAAAAACTCGGTTTTTGACACTTTGTACTCCATAAAAACTCGGTTTTTGACACTTTGTGCTCCATAAAAACTCGGTTTTTGACACTTTGCACTCCATAAAAACTCCATAAAAACTCGGTTTTTGACACGTTGCACTCCATAAAACTCGGTTTTTGACACTTTGTACTCCATAAAAACTCCATAAACACTCGGTTTTTGACACTTTGTACTCCATAAAAACTCCATAAAACTCGGTTTTTGACACTTTGCACTCCATAAAAACTCGGTTTTTGACACTTTGTACTCCATAAAAACTCGGTTTTTGACACTTTGCACTCCATTAAAACTCGGTTTTTGACACTTTGTACTCCATAAAAACTCGGTTTTTGACACTTTGTGCTCCATAAAAACTCGGTTTTTGACACTTTGTGCTCCATAAAAACTCGGTTTTTGACACTTTGTGCTCCATAAAAACTCGGTTTTTGACACTTTGCACTCCATAAAAACTCCATAAAAACTCGGTTTTTGACACTTTGTGCTCCATAAAAACTCGGTTTTTGACACTTTGTGCTCCATAAAAACTCGGTTTTTGACACTTTGTGCTCCATAAAAACTCGGTTTTTGACACTTTGCACTCCATAAAAACTCCATAAAAACTCGGTTTTTGACACGTTGCACTCCATAAAACTCGGTTTTTGACACTTTGTACTCCATAAAAACTCCATAAAAACTCGGTTTTTGACACTGTGCACTCCATAAAAACTCCATAAAAACTCGGTTTTTGACACTTTGTGCTCCATAAAAACTCGGTTTTTGACACTTTGTGCTCCATAAAAACTCGGTTTTTGACACTTTGTACTCCATAAAAACTCGGTTTTTGACACTTTGTGCTCCATAAAAACTCGGTTTTTGACACTTTGTGCTCCATAAAAACTCGGTTTTTGACACTTTGCACTCCATAAAAACTCCATAAAAACTCGGTTTTTGACACGTTGCACTCCATAAAACTCGGTTTTTGACACTTTGTACTCCATAAAAACTCCATAAACACTCGGTTTTTGACACTTTGTACTCCATAAAAACTCCATAAAACTCGGTTTTTGACACTTTGTACTCCATAAAAACTCCATAAAAACTCGGTTTTTGACACTTTGTACTCCATAAAAACTCGGTTTTTGACACTTTGTGCTCCATAAAAACTCCATAAATACTCGGTTTTTGACACTTTGTACTCCATAAAAACTCCATAAAACTCGGTTTTTGACACTTTGTACTCCATAAAAACTCCATAAATACTCGGTTTTTGACACTTTGTACTCCATAAAAACTCCATAAAACTCGGTTTTTGACACTTTGTACTCCATAAAAACTCCATAAATACTCGGTTTTTGACACTTTGTACTCCATAAAAACTCCATAAAACTCGGTTTTTGACACTTTGTACTCCATAAAAACTCCATAAATACTCGGTTTTTGACACTTTGTACTCCATAAAAACTCCATAAAACTCGGTTTTTGACACTTTGTACTCCATAAAAACTCCATAAATACTCGGTTTTTGACACTTTGTACTCCATAAAAACTCCATAAAACTCGGTTTTTGACACTTTGTACTCCATAAAAACTCCATAAATACTCGGTTTTTGACACTTTGTACTCCATAAAAACTCCATAAAACTCGGTTTTTGACACTTTGTACTCCATAAAAACTCCATAAAAACTCGGTTTTTGACACTTTGTGCTCCATAAAAACTCGGTTTTTGACACTTTGTACTCCATAAAAACTCGGTTTTTGACACTTTGTGCTCCATAAAAACGGTTTTTGACACTTATCCAGAGTGAGGTTTATGGCGTGCAAAGTGAGGTTCATGACATCCAGAGTGAGGTTCATGATATCCAGAGTGAGGTTTATGGCGTGCAAAGTGAGGTTGGGGACATCCAGAGTGAGGTTTATGGCGTGCAAAGTGAGGTTCATGACATCCAGAGTGAGGTTTATGGCGTGCAAAGTGAGGTTCATGACATCCAGAGTGAGGTTTATGGCGTGCAAAGTGAGGTTGGGGACATCCAGAGTGAGGTTTATGGCGTGCAAAGTGAGGTTTATGGCGTGCAAAGTGAGGTTTATGGCGTGCAAAGTGAGGTTCATGACATCCAGAGTGAGGTTCATGATATCCAGAGTGAGGTTTATGGCGTGCAAACTGAGGTTCATGACATCCAGAGTGAGGTTTATGGCGTGCAAAGTGAGGTTCATGACATCCAGAGTGAGGTTTATGGCGTGCAAAATGAGGTTTATGGCGTGCAAAGTGAGGTTTATGGCGTGCAAAGTGAGGTTGGGGACATCCAGAGTGAGGTTTATGGCGTGCAAAGTGAGGTTGGGGACATCCAGAGTGAGGTTTATGGCGTGCAAAGTGAGGTTCATGACATCCAGAGCGAGGTTTATGGCATGCAAAGTGAGGTTCATGACATCCAGAGTGAGGTTTATGGCGTGCAAAGTGAGGTTTATGGCGTGCAAAGTGAGGTTTATGGCGTGCAAAGTGAGGTTTATGGCGTGCAAAGTGAGGTTTATGGCGTGCAAAGTGAGGTTTATGGCGTGCAAAGTGAGGTTGGGGACATCCAGAGTGAGGTTTATGGCGTGCAAAGTGAGGTTTATGGCGTGCAAAGTGAGGTTTATGGCGTGCAAAGTGAGGTTCATGACATCCAGAGTGAGGTTTATGGCGTGCAAAGTGAGGTTGGGGACATCCAGAGTGAGGTTTATGGCGTGCAAAGTGAGGTTCATGACATCCAGAGTGAGGTTTATGGCGTGCAAAGTGAGGTTCATGACATCCAGAGTGAGGTTTATGGCGTGCAAAATGAGGTTTATGGCGTGCAAAGTGAGGTTTATGGCGTGCAGTGAGGTTTATGGCGTGCAAAGTGAGGTTGGGGACATCCAGAGTGAGGTTTATGGCGTGCAAAGTGAGGTTGGGGACATCCAGAGTAAGGTTTATGGCGTGCAAAGTGAGGTTCATGACATCCAGAGTGAGGTTTATGGCGTGCAAAGTGAGGTTCATGACATCCAGAGTGAGGTTTATGGCGTGCAAAGTGAGGTTGGGGACATCCAGAGTGAGGTTTATGGCGTGCAAAGTGTGGTTGCGGACATCCAGAGTGAGGTTTATGGCGTGCAAAGTGAGGTTTATGGCGTGCAAAGTGAGGTTTATGGCGTGCAAAGTGAGGTTTATGGCGTGCAAAGTGAGGTTTATGGCGTGCAAAGTGAGGTTGGGGACATCCAGAGTGAGGTTTATGGCGTGCAAAGTGAGGTTTATGGCGTGCAAAGTGAGGTTTATGGCGTGCAAAGTGAGGTTCATGACATCCAGAGTGAGGTTTATGGCGTGCAAAGTGAGGTTGGGGACATCCAGAGTGAGGTTTATGGCGTGCAAAGTGAGGTTTATGACATCCAGAGTGAGGTTTATGGCGTGCAAAGTGAGGTTCATGACATCCAGAGTGAGGTTTATGGCGTGCAAAGTGAGCTTGGGGACATCCAGAGTGAGGTTTATGGCGTGCAAAGTGAGGTTTATGGCGTGCAAAGTGAGGTTTATGGCGTGCAAAGTGAGGTTGGGGACATCCAGAGTGAGGTTTATGGCGTGCAAAGTGAGGTTCATGACATCCAGAGTGAGGTTTATGGCGTGCAAAGTGTGGTTGCAGACATCCAGAGTGAGGTTTATGGCGTGCAAAGTGAGGTTTACGGCGTGCAAAGTGAGGTTTATGGCGTGCAAAGTGAGGTTTATGGCGTGCAAAGTGAGCTTGGGGACATCCAGAGTGAGGTTTATGGCGTGCAAAGTGAGGTTCATGACATCCAGAGTGAGGTTTATGGCGTGCAAAGTGAGGTTGGGGACATCCAGAGTGAGGTTTATGGGGTGCAAAGTGAGGTTCATGACATCCAGAGTGAGGTTTATGGCGTGCAAAGTGAGGTTTATGGCGTGCAAAGTGAGGTTTATGGCGTGCAAAGTGAGGTTCATGACATCCAGAGTGAGGTTTATGGCGTGCAAAGTGAGGTTCATGACATCCAGAGTGAGGTTTATGGCGTGCAAAGTGAGGTTGGGGACATCCAGAGTGAGGTTTATGGCGTGCAAAGTGAGGTTTATGGCGTGCAAAGTGAGGTTTATGGCGTGCAAAGTGAGGTTTATGGCGTGCAAAGTGAGGTTTATGGCGTGCAAAGTGAGGTTCATGACATCCAGAGTGAGGTTTATGGCGTGCAAAGTGAGGTTGCGGACATCCAGAGTGAGGTTTATGGCGTGCAAAGTGAGGTTCATGACATCCAGAGTGAGGTTTATGGCGTGCAAAGTGAGGTTCATGACATCCAGAGTGAGGTTTATGGCGTGCAAAGTGAGGTTCATGACATCCAGAGTGAGGTTTATGGCGTGCAAAGTGAGGTTGGGGACATCCAGAGTGAGGTTTATGGCGTGCAAAGTGAGGTTCATGACATCCAGAGTGAGGTTTTTATGGCACTTTGTGCTCCATAAAAACTCGGTTTTTGACACTTTGTGCTCCATAAAAACTCGGTTTTTGACACTTTGTGCTCCATAAAAACTCGGTTTTTGACACTTTGCACTCCATAAAAACTCGGTTTTTGACACTTTGTGCTCCATTAAAACTCGGTTTTTGACACTTTGCACTCCATAAAAACTCGGTTTTTGACACTTTGCACTCCATAAAAACTCGGTTTTTGACACTTTGTACTCCATAAAAACTCGGTTTTTGACACTTTGCACTCCATAAAAACTCGGTTTTTGACACTTTGCACTCCATAAAAACTCGGTTTTTGACACTTTGTGCTCCATAAAAACTCGGTTTTTGACACTTTGTGCTCCATAAAAACTCGGTTTTTGACACTTTGCACTCCATAAAAACTCGGTTTTTGACACTTTGCACTCCATAAAAACTCGGTTTTTGACACTTTGTGCTCCATAAAAACTCGGTTTTTGACACTTTGTGCTCCATAAAAACTCGGTTTTTGACACTTTGCACTCCATAAAAACTCGGTTTTTGACACTTTGCACTCCATAAAAACTCGGTTTTTGACACTTTGTACTCCATAAAAACTCGGTTTTTGACACTTTGCACTCCATAAAAACTCGGTTTTTGACACTTTGCACTCCATAAAAACTCGGTTTTTGACACTTTGTGCTCCATAAAAACTCGGTTTTTGACACTTTGTGCTCCATAAAAACTCGGTTTTTGACACTTTGCACTCCATAAAAACTCGGTTTTTGACACTTTGCACTCCATAAATACTCGGTTTTTGACACTTTGTACTCCATAAAAACTCCATAAAAACTCGGTTTTTGACACTTTGCACTCCATAAAAACTCCATAAAAACTCGGTTTTTGACACTTTGTGCTCCATAAAAACTCGGTTTTTGACACTTTGTGCTCCATAAAAACTCGGTTTTTGACACTTTGTACTCCATAAAAACTCGGTTTTTGACACTTTGTGCTCCATAAAAACTCGGTTTTTGACACTTTGCACTCCATAAAAACTCCATAAAAACTCGGTTTTTGACACGTTGCACTCCATAAAACTCGGTTTTTGACACTTTGTACTCCATAAAAACTCCATAAACACTCGGTTTTTGACACTTTGTACTCCATAAAAACTCCATAAAACTCGGTTTTTGACACTTTGCACTCCATAAAAACTCGGTTTTTGACACTTTGTACTCCATAAAAACTCGGTTTTTGACACTTTGCACTCCATTAAAACTCGGTTTTTGACACTTTGTACTCCATAAAAACTCGGTTTTTGACACTTTGTGCTCCATAAAAACTCGGTTTTTGACACTTTGTGCTCCATAAAAACTCGGTTTTTGACACTTTGTGCTCCATAAAAACTCGGTTTTTGACACTTTGCACTCCATAAAAACTCCATAAAAACTCGGTTTTTGACACTTTGTGCTCCATAAAAACTCGGTTTTTGACACTTTGTGCTCCATAAAAACTCGGTTTTTGACACTTTGTGCTCCATAAAAACTCGGTTTTTGACACTTTGCACTCCATAAAAACTCCATAAAAACTCGGTTTTTGACACGTTGCACTCCATAAAACTCGGTTTTTGACACTTTGTACTCCATAAAAACTCGGTTTTTGACACTTTGCACTCCATAAAAACTCCATAAAAACTCGGTTTTTGACACTTTGTGCTCCATAAAAACTCGGTTTTTGACACTTTGTGCTCCATAAAAACTCGGTTTTTGACACTTTGTACTCCATAAAAACTCGGTTTTTGACACTTTGTGCTCCATAAAAACTCGGTTTTTGACACTTTGTGCTCCATAAAAACTCCATAAAAACTCGGTTTTTGACACTTATCCAGAGTGAGGTTTATGGCGTGCAAAGTGAGGTTCATGACATCCAGAGTGAGGTTTATGGCGTGCAAAGTGAGGTTGGGGATATCCAGAGTGAGGTTTATGGCGTGCAAAGTGAGGTTCATGACATCCAGAGTGAGGTTTATGGCGTGCAAAGTGAGGTTTATGGCGTGCAAAGTGAGGTTTATGGCGTGCAAAGTGAGGTTCATGACATCCAGAGTGAGGTTTATGGCGTGCAAAGTGAGGTTCATGACATCCAGAGTGAGGTTTATGGCGTGCAAAGTGAGGTTTATGGCGTGCAAAGTGAGCTTGGGGACATCCAGAGTGAGGTTTATGGCGTGCAAAGTGAGGTTCATGACATCCAGAGCGAGGTTTATGGCGTGCAAAGTGAGGTTGGGGACATCCAGAGTGAGGTTTATGGCGTGCAAAGTGAGGTTTATGGCGTGCAAAGTGAGGTTTATGGCGTGCAAAGTGAGGTTTATGGCGTGCAAAGTGAGGTTCATGACATCCAGAGTGAGGTTTATGGCGTGCAAAGTGAGGTTCATGACATCCAGAGTGAGGTTTATGGCGTGCAAAGTGAGGTTGGGGACATCCAGAGTGAGGTTTATGGCGTGCAAAGTGAGGTTCATGACATCCAGAGTGAGGTTTATGGCGTGCAAAGTGAGGTTTATGGCGTGCAAAGTGAGGTTCATGACATCCAGAGTGAGGTTTATGGCGTGCAAAGTGAGGTTTATGGCGTGCAAAGTGAGGTTCATGACATCCAGAGTGAGGTTTTTATGGCACTTTGTGCTCCATAAAAACTCGGTTTTGGACACTTTGTGCTCCATAAAAACTCGGTTTTTGACACTTTGTACTCCATAAAAACTCGGTTTTTGACACTTTGTGCTCCATAAAAACTCGGTTTTTGACACTTTGTGCTCCATAAAAACTCGGTTTTTGACACTTTGCACTCCATAAAAACTCCATAAAAACTCGGTTTTTGACACTTTGTGCTCCATAAAAACTCGGTTTTTGACACTTTGTACTCCATAAAAACTCGGTTTTTGACACTTTGTGCTCCATAAAAACTCGGTTTTTGACACTTTGTGCTGCATAAAAACTCCATAAAAACTCGGTTTTTGACACTTTGTGCTCCATAAAAACTCGGTTTTTGACACTTTGCACTCCATAAAAACTCCATAAAAACTCGGTTTTTGACACTTTGTGCTCCATAAAAACTCGGTTTTTGACACTTTGTGCTCCATAAAAACTCGGTTTTTGACACTTTGTGCTCCATAAAAACTCGGTTTTTGACACTTTGCACTCCATAAAAACTCCATAAAAACTCGGTTTTTGACACGTTGCACTCCATAAAAACTCCATAAAAACTCGGTTTTTGACACTTTGTGCTCCATAAAAACTCGGTTTTTGACACTTTGTGCTCCATAAAAACTCGGTTTTTGACACTTTGTACTCCATAAAAACTCGGTTTTTGACACTTTGTACTCCATAAAAACTCCATAAAAACTCGGTTTTTGACACTTTGTGCTCCATAAAAACTCGGTTTTTGACACTTTGTGCTCCATAAAAACTCGGTTTTTGACACTTTGTACTCCATAAAAACTCCATAAAAACTCGGTTTTTGACACGTTGCACTCCATAAAACTCGGTTTTTGACACTTTGTACTCCATAAAAACTCGGTTTTTGACCACTTTTTAGGGAGTGTGCACACTTTCTATATGACAGCGCATTAAAGGGGCTATCAGAGGTTGCTACCCAGGTTGGCGTCTGTTTCCTGTAAAGCCGCTTTGGCGGTATTCGTAAACTATTATGGGGGTGCCCACGTCTCATCGGCGGCGGCGAGCTGTGTGTGAAACTGATTCAGATGATCTAGGTCACGAGTACATCTAAAGTCCACTGCTGCTCGAGTCTTACGGTGACTGCATCTTGCATAGTGTTAGATAAAATTGTCAGAGAACAAACTGTTTTTAATAAGCCACGGATGAAGGACAAATGAGTGTTCGCCTGATTCCATTACTGATTATCAGTCTAATAAGAGTAATGAGTGCTTCAAAATTATTTTATTAGGGAGTCATAATGAAGATGAAATTTAACAGGAACTGACGATTATTGTTGGCCCCTGAGATATTTTTCTGTGCCGATTGTACCAATACATGACGTATCTAAAATGATAAATTGCCATAATGTTCTCCCAGAATTCTTGAGTATACTACGGATATTGGATGGTAACTTACCCGTCGAGTGCCAAATGTATCTGCCAAATGGCCGTGTTCACAATAAATTGCCACCAAATGGACGAAGACCATGCTAACGCGTAGATGCCGCTCAACATATCAGCTAGGTACAAAATATCTTGGACAAAGCTCTGGAAATCAGGCAGTTACAGTGGAATACATCCGGATACCTGTATCAGCATCCGGCGGCTTTTCTTCTCCCGTACCAGTGAGCTACAATCATTTGGAATAGCTCTCTGAATAATATTTTCGCCGATTATAAAATATAACTTACCATGACTTGCATTATTTTAAAGAAAGTTAAAATATTCACTATTGTGGAAATCGCGGTTAGGGCTTCTATCTCGTACAGCATCATGTAATTGTTGTTAGCTGCGCAATCCGTCAAGACAGTCCAGGATAATGTAGGTAAGTCGTAGACATACGCGCAATCTTCTGTAATCGACATTAAATGAGTATGAGCGGTTTCACGCACCTTGGATTAATCCATTTAAAGAAAGTGGAAATACAATGGCAAAACAGAAGGATATTCCTAGCTGAATACGGTGTAAATTTTTGGCATAAATAATTACCGATTTCATCGTGTTTCCTCGAGTGTTTCGGAATTTCAACGGACAAAAAGCGGCCAGGAATCGGTTGACAGTCATACAGAAACTGATCGGAGGACCCATTCCAAAAAATAACATAGACAATATTTGACCCACGAAGGCATTGGCAAAAGGAGGAAGGAAGTAGTGGTTTCTGAAAGTTGTGGAATCCCAGATACACAGCCGATTCCCTTACAGTAATGTTACAGGACCAGACCAAAGAAAAGCAGCTAGAAAGAGTATTATATTACAGATTGATTTAAAGCTGAACTTGTGTTATTCAAGGGAAAAAATGATAACCTGCAAAAACAATGAAAAGCTCCATTGTATCGAGGATGTCGAAGCATTTGAAAAACATACGCGTTAATACCAATGCCTAAGGCGGAAACCTTAATATAGGACATTTAAAATGGGTACTGTAACTTACCACTATTTGAAAAACTCCACAAATCAGACGAGTGTAATCCATGGTCTGTGATAAACGCGGTAAATATTAAATTCAAAGATTGAATCAGTCTGGGTGGCAATAGTATTGTCGTTGTCTATGACATATGACAATTTGTCGCGCAATAAGACACTAAAAACTTGAGAAAGAGCTCTTGTCCTTGAAAGAAAGGTGATTTCTGAATAATTCGGAGAAAAATCAAAAAATGCCCAGTCTAGCCAATTAGGTCAGATTATTCGACACCGGGAAGAAGAAAACAGAAACGGAAGTCTGTTGGACTTTTGACCAGTGAGGACCTGAATATGAGATTATCACCATCTGCGGGCAAGACGATGATTCAGACATATCATTCAGTGGTAGAAAACGTGTTCCCAGAAGGTACAACTGGAAAGTCATGTAGACTGCCAATTAGACTGCTTCTTTCAATTTCAGGGGCATTTTCGGAATCTCGGGAACAGGTGAAGTCACGGGCATCTTTTTTAGTTGTTGAAGAAGTTATTCCAGTGATCGCGTCAGACAGTCACTCCGGAAATATACGAACAAAACATCCAATGAAAATCAGACGTCATCGGATACCATTTTCGATAATTTTTTTAGAAACAAAAATCTCTTTTAACCGCAACGGACCTCAGGTTTAACCAAAAGTAATAGTCGGTATAACGTAATATGAACTTCCACAACTGTGCTATTCGCCAATCCCTGGTCACTTCCGTTAATTTTCTCGGTTTGTTTCATTTGCTTCTAAAAAATGAAGTGCCTAATCATAAAAAGGATTCATTAAAATTACCACCTGTTTCCCTCACGATTATTTTCAGAGTACCCGGTCATTTTTTCTGTTTTTTAATCGGTTCTAATTATACACATCACGTTGTCAGGGAAACGAAGGGTGGTTTTACTAGCAACTGCTGTATTCATGCCAAATTTGTGGACATCCTGATGCTAAGAGAAGTTTTAATAACTATGTGTGAAAGAATGTTTTATTTTCTTTTTTTCCTCTATCAGATATTTCAGTTCGTGCCGAGTCTTCTTCGCTTGCCTTTCTGCTTCTTTAGGAGAATATATTCGAGAAAATTACCCAAAATTAACCAGAGAACGTCCAATGAAAGTTGTGAATTGTTGAAAATTGAAGATATTCTAAAGATTTGTTTTAATTAATTTGGGTGGTAGCCAATATTTGGGAAAGGCGAATCCAGACCAAAGGTTGTTTCCTTACAATGATAACCCAAGATTTAAATGAAATGCGTTCTCCTATTGCATGATATTTTTGTTAGGAAATTTTAACAAATCAAATATAAATTATGAATTTCCTATCCATAAAATTGTAGAAAATAACCGGGACAGTGGAGCACCGAAATTTTTAACAGAAAACAACTTTAACAGGAGCTAGGATTGATAATAATTGTCGGCCTTTGATGTGTTTTCTTCTGCCGGTTGTACCAATACATGACATATCTGAAATGAATTCCAATAACCTGGCAGATTCTAACCAACCCGTCCAATGTTAAATGAACCTGCCACACGGCTGTATTCACGACAAATTGCCATAAAATGGCCGGTGACCAGTTCAGTGCATAGATTCCTCCCATCATATCGATGAGGTAGAGTAAATCTTGCACAAAATTCTGCAATTTCCGATTTTCTGTAATAGAACTGTTGCTACCTGTATCAACATCCGCCGGTTCTTCTTTTCCCGTAATAATGAACTACTGTCACTGGGAATGCTCCGCTGAATAAAGGTATTCCGGCGAAAAGAACACCTACCATTATTGCCATTATTTTAAGGAAAATTATAATATTCATAATTGTAGAGATGATGGTGAGGACTTCAATAATATAAAGAAGCATGTAATTATTTTTAATAGCGCATTCCGTGGCAACTATCCACGATAAAGTGGACAAATCGTAGAAATACGCGCAGTCTTCTGAAGCGAGCGGTAAAATAAAAAGGAAAGCGAACCTTTAATTAAGCCATTTAAACAGGGAGGCAGTATGATCACAAAAGAGAACATTATTCCCAGCTGAATACGATGTAAACTTTCAAAACAGATGAATAAATTACTAATTTTATTGCTCTTCCTCGACTATTTCGAAATCTGAAGGGACAAAATGCTGCCAGAAATCTATTTATAGTCATGCATAGACTAGTCGAGGGGCCCATTCCAAAAAAGAGTGAACACATTATCTGACCAGCGAAGTTATTGAAGAATATTGGCAAGAAGTAATAATTCCTGAAGGATGGGATTTTTTTAGACGGCATCAAGTTACAATAATGTCACAGGGCCAGACCAGAGAAAAGATGCCAGTAGGACCATAATGTTACAAATTGATTTAAAGCTATAATTTAAAATTAAAAATAATAGGAAGCTACACCTGCAAAACCAATGAAATGCGCCATTGTAACGAGGATGTCGCAGCATGGTAAATACACGTAAATTTACAGCAATACCAACACCGGAAACCTTGGAAAACAACGTAGATTACATCAAAATACCTACCAGAATTTGGAAAGCACCGCATATTATACGAGTGTGGTCCATCATGACTAGAAAAGAGCGGGAAGTTCAACGCCGGGGTGGTAACATTATTATCTACTATACAATTTACCTCGTTATCAACCACACACAAAAAAGGAACGAGCATGCTCTTGATCTCGTTGAAACGATGACGCACCATTTCTGAATCAAGTTGAAATCAGGAGAGGTCAAAATGTGTACGGCGCGGAAAAAAAAATAGGAGGATAAGGAATCCACGGTGACAAAAAACAGGAGGTTAAGAAAGCTACGGTGAACATATATGGCCCATCCGGGCCCCGGCCCCAAATTCTTCCTTCCGCACAACTGAAAAAGGTCATACCTCGGCACTGTCTCCACGATTTTTAATAATTTAAAGAGCGTTGGAATAAGGAAAAACTGGCCGAAATTGTGAGGCTAGTTTTGATTTAACAACCTGTAAAAATGAGCTATAATCCCCGAAAACAAGCCAAAAACAGCTCGATAATGCATGTTTTCGCTTATTCACAATTAATTCTAAGTGTTGCTTAGTTGTAACATGAATTATAAAATTCTCTAGGGTTTTCTCGTTATAACACACTTTATATTATTAAAAAGAGATATGACCTTTTTCAGTTGTGTCGCACGATTCCGGAAGGAAGAATTTGGGGACGGGGCCCGAAGTTCGCTTCCGCTCGGGGGCCGGGCCCGGCCTCCGGCCATGTATGACGGTGAACGGAAATTGCTTTTCCCTCGTTGTTTCAGAGTGGGAGAAGTGGATGAGGAGAGATAAAATGTTCGTCTGAGACATGGTAGCCTAGCCTTTGTTCTTTCATTTTCGGTATTCTACATTTGTGAATTTTAGAAGGACTTGAGTACTTGCCGTCCCTGTCATTTCCTCATGGGAAAACGTCGGGGAAAACAAAGGGGGTGACTACGCACATTGCTATCTTCGGTTGTATTTCTCATTTTGCCCTTTCTTTGGCGTCTGTATTCCCGATGATTGCTAGACAGTCCATGGCTGGCGGTGTTGCTCTTTTCACTTCTCCTTCTTACTCACCACGCTGTCGTATTTTTCTGGCCGCTGATCCTCTGGTCCTTTCAGATGATTTCCCGCTTGGATGAGCTTAAGTTAACTTCTGTTTTGGCTCAAGTCGTCACCGATTTCAATAAGTTGTCAGAGATGACGGTGCATCTTCGCGTTGCTGCTGGATCTTATGTCATGATTGTAATTTCCTCTCTTCTATTTAAGTTACCCTACCATTTCAGGTGGGAATTCTGGGAATGTTGGTAAATGGTAAGGTTTTCTTCATGTTAAGGAAGTCAACTTACAAGACGGCGTTTCATTATTTCTGCCGGTTAGATGGCTTCTTTTCTAAAAGGACTGGTAATTTTAGAGCTCGAGCTGTCTTCAATTGTTGTACTCTCGTCGGCGTAGTCTTCTGGTCAGGACCAGTCACATTACTGTAAGTCTTGTAAGGAGTTTTATGTGGCAGGAAGAGTACTTCCTACCATTTTTACTGGTGGATCCTTTTTATGTACATTTTTCAGTAATCGGTACTATTTTTCCTACACTTTCAATGCCTGGATTGGCCAATTCAGTGCCCAGTTGTCTTTTTCCATGGGTCCGATGCTGGCCTTCTGTATGACCATAAATCGTTTCTTCGCTGCTTATCTGCCTCTACAGTTTATGTCGACAACCAAAACTACAAGCAACTACATGAAATTGGTCAGTTTTCTCCATTTTTGCCGGGAAATACCCTAGTTCACCCATTTTTTTTGGTTTTTGAACTTGCTACGTATAAATTTACGTTCCGATAAGTTTGAATCGTTGTCTAATGTGGTAATTTTGAACAGAACACAATAAAAACGGGGCGCCTTGATGATGGAACGGCTCGCCTACGTTTATTTTGAAATTGAACTTTGTGAGCCCTAACAGTCAGAAAAAATACTGGAAAATTAGATAAAAAATTATGTAAAAATCGTAAAATAAAATTTAAAATAACAGGAAGATGAAATAACTTTTACAGGGAGCCACAGCTGTCTGCTTCTCGCTAGCTTTTGCTCTTTTTCTTTATGGACTCGTCAAAGGTAAAGTGTACAAATTTTCTCACTTCAAGAATTGCGCTCTTTCTGTAGAAAAATGTGCGTATATCTACAGTCTTGAAACTCTTTCGTGGTATTGTGAATCTGATTGCGCCATTGAAGCCAGCACCGTCATGCTTTATGGCATCCTGTTAATCACCACAGCCGCCACTGTTATCAACTTTCTAACCTTCATAAAACTCTACATGAATATGGTAATTTTCCACCAAAAAAATGAAGATAAAATACAGCCGTTTTCCAACAGAGAGTCGCTCAAGATGCTTCAATGATTTCGAGAACTCGAGGACATTACAGGATGCTCTTCCAGGTGGGCTTTTCCGCAAAAAGAATAAATAATAGATTAGAATTTTATCCAAGATGTCCTCTACGTTGTGGATATGCTATTGGGGCTCTATGGGTACACTTGGAATGATGCATTGTGGTTTCAGTTTTTGTTGAATTCTGCTGTTTGGATGACACATGTCTCCATCGATGGGTTAGCTTCTATTCCAGCTAAAACGGCCTATTTTAGTTTTGTAATGTATTGGTATAACCGCCCAAGAAATGAAACTTCGCCCATCGTCAGTAGCATGAGACGGAATAATACGAGCACAACGCATGCCCAAGCTCGTAATCCGCATATAACTTAAAATAATGTAGTATCTTCCTTTTGTAATTATTCTGTACATTGTCACCGGTTTTTAAATGCAAAATTCTTGCTAAAAATGTATATTTATAAATAAAAAAGGTAAAAATAAAATCAACAACCAGTTTCTGAGGATAAATGCCGTTTAATATCATCGAATTCTTTGAGCAGTATTTCTGCTTCTGCAATAACATGAAACATTCGTTCTCGGCCAGCTTTTCGATCCATTTCTACTGTATCCAACATATTTGATGAATTTGGAACCTAAAGGAAGCAAAAATTGGAAATCAACAAAGAAAGACGAACCTCTTCCTCGCCTAGTAATAATTCCATATCTACTGAATCAAAATCTGGTAATTTTACTGTAGTAGTAGAAAATTCAGCATCTAAAAAAATGATTACAACGAAAAATAATAACAACTAACTTTCTTTCTTGATCAAATTTAGAAATTCACCATTTAGCTTTTCTAATTCATTGATAAGATCTTGTACTGGTTCTTTATTTTTTGCACTGCAAATTATTTCAATTAAAAATACTAACAACAGTTAAAACTAACCTATTTAGAATTTGTAATGCTCGCTGCAATCTTCTTGTAGTATTTATAAGTTCTTTTTTCTTTGGAGTTTCTGCTGTTGAATCTTTACAACTATTTTCACCGCAACAACTGCTGCCGCCTTCATGTTCAGCACATTTTGGAATTTCTGCTTTTTCACGATAATCATGTGTAAATATATCAAACTAAAATTAATATTTGCTAATAAAAATGAAAGAAGATGTGCTGATTCAAAAATCCATTTTGATCAAGTGACCTGCTGATTCAAAAATCCATTTTGATCAAGTGCTCTATCTGTGTCATGTGAAATATCTTCTAAATCATCAGCCATTATCAAAATACCTGAAATTTATATAAATTATGCACAAATTACAATAAAAAGAGATATTTGTCATATAAAAACAGTTGCAAGAGGTAGAAAACAACGAATAAATAAAATTTATCACAGAAAAACCAAAGAAATTGGCCAATTTGAAATAAATACAACGAAAAAACATAAATTACTTTGTAAAAAGCAAGTCTTACAGCGAAGACTTGCTGTTCTAGTCAGCCAATTAGAATCGAACCTCTTTCATGAACTTTATTGACTAGAGAACAATACTTTATGGCTTTCTTCAAAGAATCCTAAAAAAGAAACACATGCAACAGTAAAAAGAAGCTGAAATTGTAAATAAAACACAAACCTGTACAAATTCAGCAACAAAATGAACTTTTGTATAATTTCTACAATTTATATAGCGTAAAAATTCCATAACAAAATCAAAACAATTCCAATCGATGTCATTATACATCTAAAATTATTTTCTTATAAAAATACTGGTGGAAATCTTACCTGTCCGTGGAATCTGTCCTTATATTGATTGATGTAAGAGAATAAAGACTGATCAAACCAATTATTCTCATCATTTTGAAACTAAAATCATATTTTTTGTGTTTTTGATGATTGGAGAACGTTACCTGATAGACTAGGATCGATTTATTCCAGGAAGTTTCCTCGGCAGCTATGCCATTTGTCCAATAAGAATGAACAATCGATCGGGAATCGGATATCCCCACATGGAGATCGTCGCCCAATTTGTAGCTGAATTTTGTTAATTTTGAAGAGGAAATAAGAAGAAACCATACGATTGGAAGAAGCCATTGGTTGGTTTGATAACAATGGCACAACGGGCATTTACTTGCTCAATAAATGGAGTCGGCAATGGGCTGTTGGACCAATCTCCTTCCTAGAAATTTTCCCAGTTTTTCTGATTATGAAATTGAAATAGAAGGCAGCTTATTTTTGTCATAAATTCAACTGTTGAAAGAGTGAACACGGAGAATAAAATGGACGCTCACATCATTGTAAGAAACCTCACAATCCGGACAGTTTGTTGTATAGGCGTCCGGTGCCATTACCAGTATCCGTGTTGGACATCCCGTATGCTGGAGGTAGGTTAAATATGGCATTCTACAATGGCAATCGAGTGAGATTTTGATTGGATTTTTAGAATTTCAAGGAGGACAACCTTTAGGCAAGGAACAAAGGATGAGATGGGATGTTTATTAGAGATCAAACCAGTACAAATGGAAAAAGAGCGGTCAATCGTCGGCTAGAGCAGCTGCAACTCGAAGCGTCGTGTACATTTTAGCTGGAAGAGAATTTTTTCCTGGCTCGCGATCCCATTCCCAATGGGTAAAGCCGTCTTTTCGATCGATTACATCAAAACGACGGGTTTCACCTGGTAAAAATAAGTAATTTTGGATGAAATGGGATACTTACCGACAGGATTAGGTCGTTCCTTTAGGACGAAGAGTTCATAACCTTCGGGAACTAGAACATGATGCCCTTGGAGACCGCGACCTCTGAACGATGCTGTGGACAAGCCGCTTTCACTCTTTGACTGGATAAAATACCTGAAAAAAGTTTAATAGGATTTCCAAATAGGCGAATTTGTTTTTTTAACGAAAATTCCGATATATGTTTCAAATTTTGAAATAAAGGATCTACCGCCAATTTCTCGAAAACCTTCGAAGTTTCAAAATTTTTGGCGAACAGGGAACTTCACCATTTCCAAGATCACCATAGCCTTGAAACCTCCTCCAAAATCATTTTTTTCTAATTTTTTTTCTACCGTAGACATGATTAGGCTTAGTTGTGTCTATTTCAATCGTTTAAATAAAATTGGCAAGTCAGCCCGGCGAGCTACAGGGCGACGAAGTTCAGGCTCATTTGGTGAACTTCCCCACACTTGCGCCCCAAAAACCTTTCTAAAAAATTTTTCTCTCATTTCTTTTCTGTCAGAAAAGTGGGCTTAGGCTTAGTAGAGTTTATTTTACTATTTCCGAAAGTTTTACGGCTTGAAAGCTGGTTTACACGCCGCGACACGTAAAAATTGTGTTTGGTGAACTTCCCTATTGGCCAAATTTTTATCTAAATTAAACCTAACCAAACAAAACTTACCCGTTAATATTAGCCGGACCGGTGTATTCAATTTTACAAGGAATAGAATGAAGCTCTTTTTCGGGCAAAGGACCATCTTTTCCTAAGGAAATGGTACAAGCAGGTGCCGTAGACATTCTGAAATTCCTGTTCTTTTAAGAAATACGAAATATGATTAAAAAGAAAGAGAAGTAAAACTAACAGAAAGGAAAGTTTGTCTCGAGGTCACAAAGACGGGCAAAATTATACGACAGTCCGAAGTCTGACTCCCATTGGTCGCAATCGATACCGTCAAAGCGATTCGGATTAGAGCTACGTAATTCTTGAGGAAATTCAAGGGGACGTTTCCAGTTTATTTTAGCTGCGAATTGTTCATTTCCCTCCTAAACAGGGTGTAATTTAAATGGAAAAGAGATAGAACTAGCCTTTAGATTGAATTTAATAGCCAAAAGATCAGGATCGTCATTATCCGTGACATACTGCTCCAAGACAAAATAGCCGTCCTCATCGATGGCAATAATTATGCCCAAGGCTTCATCAAATTTATTTATAAACTGCTCATATTGCGAAACAATTGAAGATAAGGTACAGGACTGAAAATGTATAAAATTCTTTAAATAAGAAGCGTTCCCCACCTCGGAAGACGGATCCCAGTCGAAAGCAAAACACTGCTGATAATCGCAATCGACAATTGGTACTTGTTGTGGGAAATTTTTGACAAATCGAAGTGAAATTTCATAAGTCTCATTGCTAAACACGCAATTCTTTAAAATTTAAAGGAAATCCTTACGGAAGATGGTAATTGACTACCGGAGCCAAAGGATTGGAAAGATCAATTGATGAACTTTGAATTTTGCCCACCTAAATGCACTTATCTCGAAAGAGAATGGAAAATTGCAAAACCTGATGCAGCCATTGCCATTCTGCTGGGGATAAATTATACTTTGGCATATTAGGAGTCCCGTTGTAAAGATCGGACCATAATTCGTCGGTAAGAGGGATGCCGTTAGGCATTTTGGGGATGAGAGGCGGCGGGCGAAGTAAACGCGCTCTTTTTTCCTCTGCTAATTGCCGCGAAAGTAGCTTTCAAGTTCAGTTTGTTTCGCTTTATTACATAAAATGGCGGATACCCCTTTTCCCCAATGAAATAAAGAAAAAAGCGAAGACAAAACGTGGCCAAAGTTTTTTAATTGTTACTATTTACTAATAAAATAATGAAAAAAGAGCAGGAAATTAATAAACACAACAAACAACAACTCTTTGTAAGTAAGATTTATTTGTGCCAAGGAAGAGGTTTATTTTCTCGTAAAATCCATGGGAAAATACTAAAAAAAAACTTCAGTAATTTGTTTATATATTTACCCAACGAGATCTGTCCTCAATCTGCATTCACTTTGCACCTTTGTACACACTTGCGGACCCTTACGAATTGTTTGACACGGGGGGCAGTTTTTATCGCCGTGTTACCCCATATGAGGGTCTAACCTTGACCATAACCCGATTGAAAAGGTGACCATTGTCGGTGGGTGGGTCTAATAACCCACGAGCAAAGGTAATTATCAAAGTCGGGTTAGCGGATCTTCTCACAAACATATTAGGCATCTCATTATTGTTAGTTCTACCCAATACATCCACTTATAGATTGTCTGACTGACCCACGTGGTCCAAGCGGTCTATGGATTTTACCGCACTACTTCTCTTCTTTCTTCTGCCTTACTATTAGTTGTTCTTACTGATTCCTATCTGTATTTACTAAGCTTCGTACTATTCAAACTATGAAGAAAACAAAGGATATCTCTAAAAGGAAGCCAAAAAGAGATAAACCTTCTGTCTCGTACGTGCTTGGCTTGCGTCATGTAAGTGTTTATTTTTATTAGCGTAATCCATTGTCTTTCAGAAAACACCAAGTTATTTTTCACTTCAATGGACATTTGTCGAGCCCGTTGAAATTACCGTCACCGTCAAAGGTCCTGCAAATCCTTTGTAAGTGTTTTCAGTAAAATTTTAAATAATGCCCATTACAGGGAGCCCTATCGTCCCAACGAGTTTATGCTCTGTAGTGGGCCGTATATTTACGTCTTCGACGCCTTCGGTGCCACTAAAAAGAGCAATGAGCCCTTCTCCTTTCATAGGCAGATTAGCGTCTTTGAATCTACCGGCACATTTGTGCGAGGCGTTGCGGGCGATGACGGTGGGTGTTTCTTTTTTTAAAATTATATTCTCGGTTATTCAGAGCTCCGCCTTGCCTGGGGCGGATCATATATTGCCCGAATTGTTAATGGAAATATAGAGCAAGGGAAAACTATCTGTGTACAAGACATCCTTTCCACTGGCCGACAAATTGTCTCGATCAGAACTGGAGAGGTTAGGAACACCGAAGGATTACAGTAATTAAAAATCGCTTCAGCCCCTAAAAGCGGAGATTTATTATACAGATGGAGTAATCGAAATTGTCGAGATAGAGAAAAATAAGTTTTTCTTCACTCTGAAACTGTTACAACGATTTCGTCTTCCTATCGAACTGAGAGAGAAGGTTCGCGTTACTCCCTTCTCCTTCATAGAATCTGCCAAAAACTGGAAATAACCTGGACACAAAAATCTTTATTATTCTGAGGTTTTAGGTGACTGCTGCCTCTGCGCAATTGCCTCAAACGGAAATAGGCGCAGAGAAACCTAAAACATTGTTTCTTGGCACCAATCATGGGCGCATTATTGTCATTGAAAAGGAAATCCCGCTATTCACGGTCAATCCTGAGATGTGAGCTAACCTTTTTCTGACTTTATACATCATTTTTAGAAATAGTCCTATACGACAAATTATTAACGTAATATCAAAAAACACGGAAGCTGCTCCCGCCATAATGATCCTTTTTGAAAATGGATCCATTGTCTATTGGTACAATTATCAGAAGGACAGAACAAACTTTGTGTTGGTTTTCTTTCAAAATAGTTAAGTACCGTATTTTAGGGAAATTAAAGGGCGCTTCACCTATCTTCATCAATCTTCCCGTAGTAATATGTTTGCTATGATGGCGCATAATTGGGATTATGTTTTTGCTGGTGATAAGGTAAGTCGTTTCCTTGTTTTACTGCCTGAAATACTGTAAAAGCAATATTTTCTAGGATGGCAATTTGACAATCTTTTGGGTCAGTGATAAAATAATAAAAATAGCCAGAACTGTCAAGCATGTTGCATCGAATAAAATCACAGTAATAACTGATGCAAGTGTCTACAACTTGGTCAGTTTATTTCCTTTTTTATTAATCCTGGATTCAGTTCATTGGCACGGAATTAGGCGACTATCATCTGCTTGAATTGATGCAATTTTATGGACTTTTCTATGATCCTCGTCTTCCTCAGTGCGTAATCGACAGCCGTTACTATTACAAAACTTCTCTTGGATGGTATTTCTTGAAGGACAATCAATTGTAATTCTTGTTATTCTATTGTGAATCGAATTATTACAGCTGCATGACTACAAAAACAGGGGAAGTCACGGTTATTAAAGATTGTCTAGAAAAGAAGAGATTGAAAATGAAATATTTATGTTGTACCACGAAGCCGGAAAGGGAGATTGCTGCTGCTTACAATGAATTTGGAGTCACCACTAATATTAGAGGTAACGTTTGCTCTGACCACAATAAAGCTCGCCCAGATTTTAAAAGTATGGAAATTTTTAATTGGTGCAGTGATCCCAAGATAAAGCAGCGAGTTACAAAAGTCATCCTGATGTCGTGCTACATTCTGATCCAATACGACCAACAATCAGCGGTTGGTTCTTTTATGAGGACAATTAGTCTGCAGCACCTGGAAGAGTGAAAATCGGTCCATTTTTAGGAATTGTTGTACATTGACAGCGTTAAAATAACTTGTCTTTCTATTATTAGATGTAAAAATATGCAAGGCACAATAACATCAGCTGCATGTCTTGAAAAATATGAAGAAGAGAAAAAATCTGCGACCAAAATTCTCCATCTTTTGATCGGTTGCCGCAACGGACAACTCAAATCGGATATCATTGAATGGAACATGAATACGATGGTAGCTCCAAGGCAACCTTGTCTTACATTGAATCAAGCTTGTAGAAAGCAAATCAGCGATCTTCCCACGAGATTCATGTTCCAAATGGTTACATTGTTTCCATGATTGATAATCAAAAGCGCATTGCCGATTGTATTACGCTCAATTATAATGGGATGACGACCCTTGTTTCGGCAGAGGACGGTAACAATCAGCAAAAATCAAACAAAAGTTGTTCAGCGAAAAGAGATTCAATATATGTACTAAATGGACAGCAGGATTTGAGCCCGTTGATTGGTAAAGGACATTCGTTATTTGAGACATCGGAAGGAATACTCGCAGCTGGATTTAAACAGGCGAGGCTCAGAGATCCGAGTGAAACGTTTATTTTAGCATACTCTCAACGTTTGTTGGATTTCTATGGACATAATCTTACCGCCCCAACACAGCTTTCTGTTCTGCGTCGATACAAGAAGTTCTCGACTTCCCTATACCATAATTGAGGACAGGGAGTGGATGGAGAAGAAAAAATCGAATGCTATAAAAGAATGCTCGAAAGTTATCGTGTCATATCACAGCGTAAAGTTACCATCGGATTCCAGAAATTGTCGATTTTTAGGAAAATGGAATCAAAGAACAATGTTTTCCAATTTTTAAACCACACTCAGTAAATGATATTAAAAATACTGGAATTATTATCAGCTGTTATGTTCGAAACTGTTTTCGTTACCGTTTGAAGGAAAGAGTCGAAGGTTTCTATTTTAAAGAAGATGAAGATGAGGAAATAAAAGACTTTGTAATTTATACTGGTGACACCGATGGAAGATTATGTGGCTGGACTCTTGAATATGAAAATTGTTACGGTAAAGATTTCCTTTAAAATAGACAAACAATTATAAGTAAGAAAATACAAATATTATGTGGAATACAAATTAGCCGGTGCTGTTACCAGTATCCACAGATTTGAAACAATAGATTTGTTAGCTGTAGCAACATCACAAGGATATCTGTACACGTATAGAACTTCTCTATACTTTCGTAAGTTTTATGTATTTTATATCTAAATCTTTTAATTATAGAAACTTTCCCCATGAATCCACTGAAAATGAATAAGAAAATCAATTATTTGACAAACTACATTGATGATCAGGACAAACTCCTGCATATCCTAGTTTTTATGGAAGACGGTACTGTCAACGATGTGGTTGTTAAGTCAGATGCGCACATTACAACTAATTTGGATGTTGATATTCAAAAAGTTGCACAATTCCCAGTTGCAACGAAAATGGTAATTAATGACGCCGATTTCTCACTACATCGTTAAATTCAGGCTTTTAACGTTACAGCTGAAAACGGCCGTTATATTGCGGTCCTGGGAATTGATGGCATCTTAAGAAGAATACAACTATCGCCGCCAATAGAAGGAACCATTGAAATGGTAGATAAATGCCAGATTCCAGCAATGCAAATGGTATTTCAGGGTTGGACCATTTCTGTCATAAAACACGATTATTTTTATAAAATGAAGCTACTGATGGTTGGTGATCCTCATGGTTGGGTCTATGTAATGGTTTCTGACAAGGAAAATACATTTTATTTCGAAGTTGACAGCCACCACAAACATGAAATTATTGGTAAGGCTGTTTTTGGTTACCTTACAACATTGTTTCAGATATTATTTACCAAGTTACAAAAGAAGACGAAATCTTTATTAGTTCACTGGATATAACCGGTGCTGTAGTTATCCGAAAGATGAAATGGCCAAAGAAATCGGTATCGTTTTATAGATAAATGGATAAGGCAGAATCTTTAGGTAGACCCTCTTCAGGCAAAATTTCCTATGTTTTGGACAAGTCCTGTTCCTTCACCAAGAAAACTTTTGGATATTCCAGAGCGGTACAGTTCCACATAGCCGGTATAATGACCATCTTCAGGGAGATTATGGTAGTTGGAAAAGGCGTAGCGACAAAAATCTTTTAATTTTGATGCCACTGGATACCTCGGTACGATGTTGCGGGTTTATGTGATCTTGCCCTAATTGTCATATTTGTGCAAACCTTATGTATTTGTGAACAAGAAGACAGATGTTCCGCTCAATAAAGATGTTACAGACGGCAGTCTATGTGACACACAAATTAAGAGCTGTTAATACTTCTAAAATAGTTTTGTTTGAACGGAAGTGACGGAATGCTTTTGGGGAAAATAGCTGCCCATAGACCAAATAGACGTAGAAAAAATTACGAGTTTATTTTCGGATAATCAAAGTACGTTTTGGTTATTGTCCATGACGCGAGCTTCAAAACACAGGAGCTGGCGGTCGGTGGCACCCGCAAAAAAACAAGTCCAATGAGCCGTTGATCCCTTGGAAGCGTCATCATCAACTGAGTCAAACACAGACTATCCACAAACACGAACAGCATCAACATTGTGATCTAAAAGAACACTAACATAAACTATTTGTATAATTTTATGAGGGCGTCTGGCAGCTGAGCTTACAAGAGGAGCGATGCCTACCGCCTATAAATTGACAGCCAGAAACTGGTAGGACATCATCCTGTCTTCACTTTCCCTTCTTCCTCCAAAGAGCCTTTTCTATAGTTGAAATTTTCAGAAATATGAAACTCGCAATTATTGCTACTTGCCTATTGGCCGGCGTCTTGTCCACATCAACGACGTCTGGGCCCTTTGACGGACTGAGCAGACGGACTGGTCCACCACGACCATTTGGACACGGCGAAAGAAGCAGCGACAGCAGCAGCTCGGAAGAGAGAGGAGGTCGCAGACGACATACTGGAACTTCTAGCACAAGCACTTCTCTGAGACCGGAAGGAATCTTTGGAAGCACACAAGAATTCGGCGGTAGCTCAACTACGATGACCCCTGAAACTGGATTCTCCCGATTTGGCTGGAGCCGACCCACAGGCGCGCCAGTGTTCCCTGGATTTGGTTGGAGCCGACCTACCGGAGCCCCCGCTTTCCCAGGATTTCCCGGATTCCCCGGATTTGGCTGGGGTCGCCGTACAGGAGCACCGCTGTATCCAGGATTCCCAGGATTCGGAGGACACCTGTTCACTGGATCTCCTGTGTTCCCAGGATTCCCTGGATTTGGAGGACACCGCTTCACTGGAGCACCTGAAATTGGAAACAACGACTTTTCTAGCTTTGCAACAACACAAGGAACTTTGGGAGGATTTGTCCACAGTTCCACAATGGCTCCCGGTACCAATGGTATTCCCAGATTCGGAGGAAACAGCGGAAATGGACGTGGATTTGGACAGCAGAACGGTGGTTTCAATGGTGGAAACCAGGGAACCTTTGGTGGATTCAATGGTCAGCATTAAACGATATTATGGACACACTGACAAATATTGTATTTATGTAATAAATTTCATTTCACGGAAAAAAGTGCATTGGTAATCGGGATTCCCTATTCAAAGGCTATTGAACCTTGTCAAAAATCGGTCAAAAAATTGGATTTACCAGTTTGTGACCAAAGCCTGCTTTTGGTTTCTGTCGAAAACGACAAAAAATAGACGGAAATTGCAAATCTGACAAAGAAAATCTCGCTTTTTGGCAAGATTCCCGTAAACTTGTCAGAAAACGTCGTGGAAACCGCTTTCGCCTGAGCCCTCTCATATCATCTCGTGCCTCTCTCTCTCTCTCTTTCTTTCTTTCTTTCTTTCTGGTTCTTGTCTCTAATTCAATTCTCAGGTAATGAAGTCTATAAAGTTATCGGAAAACGAGAGGATAGTTCACTCCTACACTCTTGGTACTCCCAGTGTAAGCTCGCTTTTTGTCTAAAATCTGTCTTCTTTTAGCAAGCGCCAAGATATTTCTCCCTGGAATGGACTTGTGCCCAGCTGGTTGCTCTTTCCTCTAGTGAAAAAGCTGATTTTCTCCTTGGTTGTGGTCCTTATATCTATGTGTACAGTGACAAAGTTCCAAGCGAAGAAGTCTTCTCCTTCTGCAGGCAGTCAAGTATCTTTGAAGCGACTGGCACTTTTATCCGAGGACTTGTAGATTCTCAAAGAGGCTAGATTTCAATTTTTTCAAGACTTTATCGTTCTCTTACAGGTTTTTTCCTTGCTTGGGGAGGTTCTTACATTGCTCGAATTTCTTTTGCCCACATAGAAGATGGAGCAACGGTCTGTCCTCAAGATATTCTCTCCACTGGCAGGCAGATCATTTCAGTTCGGATTATTAGGGCTAGTAAACTTGAAACTTCATTTAAATAGGAATTTAGTTGTATGTTGTACCATTAGTGATCTATTACGCTGATGGGACAATAGACCTTGTAGATTTATTTATAAAGGGCCGTTCACTCTCTATGAAGTCGGGACGAACATTTCGTCTACCTTTGAAATCAACAGAAAAGGTATGCCCTTCCCTTTTTGGTATACAATTGATTTCAGGTGACAGCTGCCTGTACAAAATCACCCCTAACACTGCTTGCCACTAGTCATGGTCGTATTATGGGAACTGTAGCCCAAATTCAGCACTATGTCGTCAATTCTGAGATGTTAGTTTCTTTCCCTATTTTTCTATAAAACGTCTGCTTTAGAAATAGCCCTATTAGACAGCTCTTTTCCGTCAATCCAGATATGGATCCATATAAGAAGTCTGATCTCGCCGTTATGCTACTTTATGAAAATGGATCCATCGCTTACTGGTTCGAATATCAGAAGGACAGGACTAATTTTGTGTTTGTCCTCTTCTCCACCTGTAATTGTCCGGCATTTTAGGGAAGTTAAAGGTCGATTCACTTGTATTTATGAGTTAAAATTTAATGGATTTGGATTATCGGCTGGTAATTGGAGGTATATTCTTGCTGGTGATATGGTAAGCTCTGATAAAGTCCAAATTATCAACAACTTCTGTTCCAGGATGGTAATTTGACGGTCTTTCGGGTCAGCGGCGGAATTATAAAGCAAGCCAAAACTATGAAACGTGTTGTCTCCAATAAAATTACAGTAATATCAGATGCCAACGATGGTAACCTGGTTAGTTTTCGTCTCTATTTTCCTATTTACAACTTCAGTTTATTGGCACAGAGATGGGCGACTATCAAATACTGGACACAATGCAATTATGCGAAATTAAATATGATGTCAAGCTGCCATTGTGCGTATCTGACAGCCGCAACTATTATAAAACAGCTTTTGGATGGTATTTTTTGAAAGATGATCAATTGTAAGCCATTTTATGTCAATAAAAATAGGACTTTTCTAGATGTATGACGACAAAAGCAGGAAAAACGACGGTTATTAAAAGTTGCTTTGGAAAGAAGAATTTAAAAATGAAATATTTATCCTGTGCAGCAGTTCCCGATAGAGAAATTACCCTCACGTACAATCAATTCGGATACGGTGCCCAAGTTCGAGGTAGTTCTCTTTGCCGCAAAGATAATTTAGAGATCTTTCAGATTACGGTAAAAGTACAAAGGATTTTCTTTGGGAAATGAATCTCAAAGCGGAAAATAAGCAGGTCCGAATTATAAAAGTCGTTCTGATGCAGTCCTACGTTCTGCTCCAATATGAACAAGGAACAGTGGTGAGTTTGCCGCTCATTTATTGGAGATGGCTCCGATCGGAGCCCGTCAACCTCTTTATTACGGCGTTTTTTTTTCAGGAATTGCTGTATATTGATGCTTCTAAATCGAGATGTCTTCCTCTTGTTACATTTGGCGATGTAAAAGGCACAATCACAACAGCTGCTCTTCTTGAAAATTATAAAGAAGAGGAAGAAGAAAGCCGTAAAGAAAAGCATTCAAAGAAGAAAATTGCTCACCTTATGGTAGCTTATCGCCAGGGAAAAATTGGATGGACGATGATTGAATGGAATACGAAAACAATGGTAAGATTCTTTGTCTTTGAGATCTCGAAACGGTTTCATTTTCAGACTGCGAAGGTTCTCTCTTCCAATGAGATTGCGACTACAAACAGTTACATGGTTTCCATGATTACGAGTCAAAAACATCTTGGTGATTTTCGATGTATTTCACTCAACAATAAGGGCATTGCTTACATTTCTTATGCTCTCCAAGGTGGGAGCCACATTTTTCTGTAATAATTTATGGAATATTTAGCTAAAACTTCGGTATATCTAACAGGTGCTCAACAGGATTTAAGTCCAATTATTGGTCGAGGACATTCACTGGTTGAAACGTCACTGGGAATTTTAGCCGCTGGATTTAAACAGGTAAATTTTGAGTAAAATTGCCTCCACTTTGGAGTATTTTAGCTCTTCAGCCTCTTCCCAAAGTCTCTGAAAATTTTTAGATCAGAATACGATTAATTTCAGCACACTCTCAATGTTTGTTGGATCTCAATGGGCATAAACACGGCACCCCAATATGGTTATTTGTTCTCTGTCGATACCAGAAGTTCCCGTCTTCCATTCACGTTGATTGAAGAAAAGAAACAGCAGCCTCGAACTAGTCGGCAATCTACCCAGAAAGTCATCCTCTCCTATTATGAGGTCAGAGTCAAGTCTTCTTAATTTTATATCCAATTTCAGTATGATGGAATTAAAGAAAAGAGC
Source organism: Oscheius sp. DF5033 (assembly GCA_964036215.1). NCBI lineage: Eukaryota > Metazoa > Nematoda > Chromadorea > Rhabditida > Rhabditidae > Oscheius > Oscheius sp. DF5033. The sequence goes on along the minus strand of CAXIWN010000002.1, from coordinate 3,812,531 downwards.
TTTCCAATAACTACACCGCAATCATTTAATGGAGTCAAAAATTCTGGAATAATTACAGACTGCCATATTCGAAACAACATGACAGATGATATGGATATGCAATTTATAGTCTACACTGGCGACACGGATGGAAGATTTTGTGTATGGACACTGAAAGATGACGATTATCACAGTAAACAACCTTTTAAAAATTGTTTAAGACCTATTTTACAGTAAGACACCAAAAATATTACGCGGATCTCAAGTTAAACGGGGCTGTCACGTGTATTCATGGAATGGAAGCGAGTCATCTCATTGCTGTTGCCACTTCTCAAGGAGATCTTCATCTCTACAAAGTAGCTCGAAACTGTTTTCGTTAGTTTCTTGTCTTATTTCGAAACGAAACTGCAGAGGTCTTCCCACTGGATCCATTGGAATTGGGCCAAAAGATCAATTATTTGACGAGTTACGTTGGCCGCCCGCGTGAACAGAGATATCTCCTGATATTTTTGGAAGATGGAACTGTTGAAGATGTCAACGTGATGGAAGCACTCACTACGACTACTGCACAAATACGCCCGGTGGCACATAAAGTGGCACAATTCCCTGTTGCGACAAAAATGGTAAGGCATTTTAAAAATTAAACGATGCCTTGGAAACCTTACTGGCACTAGGGTCATGTCGAGAATTTTCGTTTATTTTTCCAGGCCTTTTCCACGACACTTCCAAATAAATTCAATGATCGCTATCTTCTTGCATTGGGAATTGACGGCATCCTCAGAAGGACACAGCGCTCACCAATAGCTAATGAAATAATCAAAATGGTGAGCTCTAAATCCGCAATATAACAATATTTTAGAGCTGGAAAATTTCGACAATAAAACAAGACTCGAATGTTGTGATGGTAGGCGATCCAAGCGGCTGGGTCTACGTAATGGTTTCTATTGGTGGAAAAAGCGTCTATTTTGAGATTGATTGCTATCATAAACATGAGATTATTGGTAGGATTTCTTCGTTTTCCCATGAAATCGGATTTTTCAGATATTCTTTGCCATCCCACAGAAGATTATGGTATTTTTATTTGTTCATTGGATATTACGGGTACTGTCGTTATTCGAAGATCAAATATCAATATATCAAAGAAATCGGTATGTTTTTGGAAGAAACTGTAAATTTGGAAGAATTTCTTTTAGAGCTTTTCTAAATTTCCTGTGATTTGGACTAGTCCCGTTCCATCTCCACGAAAACTTGTGGATATATCAGAACGGTTCGAAAATTACGCTTTACTTGAACTGCAATTAATTTTAGGCAAATTATGGTCGTTGGAAAAGGCGTAGCGACGAAGAGTTTCTAATTCTGAAGCCAATTGGCAGATGGCCACTAAGCTACGGGTTTATGTGATATTTTTATAATAATTATTTTTATGCAATGTAATAAATTATTTATTTTCTTCAACTTTATCTTTTTTTGGGAAGGGATCGCTTCCAAAATTTGTTCTCTTCAAAGGTTTCTTGCCATGTGCAAGTTTCAATTCTTTCGATCTTTCTATCTTCCGGCGTCTTCTTGCAGCTTCAAATTCAGAGAAACAATGTCTAGACAGTCTCCTTTACATAATCTGTGAGAAGTCTGACTGGTATAAAACCTCCGTTTTTCTTCGTTTTTGCAACTGTCTGATATGTGGAAACCTTGTTCTTCATCTTCGCTTTGACGACCTGCGCTCTGGCCCAATACTATGATAATCTACCAGCTTATCCTGGTCCTCATAAGGAATATGACCCGAAAAGCTACGCTGCACTATACCCTGTACCCCGTCCTCCATACGGTTGTTTCTATCCTTGTGGGCGTGGAAGGATAAAGAGGTTATTTCACTTTTTTATGGAAAATATATTGAGCTTTTAAGTTAAAATCTCAAGAGTAGAAATGTCAGATTCCCATGTAGGAATTCTAGTCGTTCATTAAATGAATGAGAAATTTCAGAGCTACTCCATATATTCCCAAAAAGCAGTAAACCAGCAGTCTTCTTCTGAAAACGTCACGGCTTCTGGTTTTCGTAATAAAATATTTTTTGGAATAAAATCCTTCTGTTATTTTCTCGGAAAAATTCCGATAAGCAAGCTGGGAATAGAAACCATAAGTCTGGCTCTAACCAAAGCTCTCGGGAACGTCACCAAATAGAAGGTTTGGAAGGATACCATCTGTCTTGGAATGGCCGAGGAAAAATTATGTTTCCAGATCTACCGCTAAATTCGGTTAAGAGGAAAATTGCTATTGTAAGTTGCATGAGATTGAATTAGTTGAAATTTCAAATTTAGCTAGTCTCCAACTATATGAATGGTACGATCGTTGGTCCCTGCGTTAGCGGCCGTAGCTGCCACTACAATAGACAGCACGTAATTCTCTGGGATTCTGAAAGCGGATTACTTCAAGAAGATACCGCCCTTACTCTCCTTAATAATCTTCGCAAAAAAATTTATAATTTGGCCAACTACCGGAAGCATTTACTTCCAGTAGCTTCTTATTTTTTGTTTTGAACTAAGCCCAAGTAGCATTAATTCTCGCTTTAGTGATACACCCGGAAAAGAAATACTATTACTACAGAAATAATAACAATCAAATAAACTCTTTAAAGTTCCCAAAGCTAAAAAGGCTGAGGCTTAGTGAAGAAAATATAAGAGAAACAAGAAGAACACAGGATTATATCATATTTTTTTTGAAGAAATAGTTGTGGAAACGTGTCTCGAGATTCCTTCTTTTTATTGCTCGTCCCATTCTTCGTCTCCTTCCTCAAAGTTCATCGACACCTTTTGGACCCGACCATTGGGTAGGACAATCATAGACGGCGGCTTCTCCTGTTGGATTCCTTTGATAGGTGAGCGAATTTTTCTCTCCGACGGCTGCGTGTCTTCTTCTCGTGGGCTCGATCCTTCCGTCGTCTTGTCCAATCCAAAGACTTCTTTCTTTGCACCCGGCTTGGCTGTCTTTATCCTCGACGATTTCATTTTTAGTTGACGATTAGAGTAAGTTTTCGGGGGTAGTAGGGGTCGAGAATCAACATTCGGAGTATTTTGCATAATTGAGACGCCCTTCTTCTTTTTACACCGTTGAGAGTTTTCCGTCCGTTTGAAGGAATAGTCGCTGTACTCGTCCATGCTGTCTACCCTGTCGAGTTGTTGCGTCATTGTCTGATCCATTGGATCTTCCCAATCATTTTCAGGCACCTAGAAGAGCAATTTCCACTCCAATTTCTCCGTTACCTCTCGATTGAAGCGTGTTAAAATCCGATGAAAAGCAATTGTGCCAAGAATTGTCAACCAGACGGGAATTGTTTGAGTTGTCACGAAAAACATAAACGCTCGTAGCATCATCAACAGTCGAAACCACTAAATTCTCAATTTACCCCGCATAGAAGAGGACAATTCATACCACAGATGGATAAAAACTATTCGGATAGATCAGCGAAATAGCGTCATCATTCTCATTGCACAAATCAGTAGCACAACAACAGGCAGCGTCTGAATTGTTTCTGTTTAGCGGCCAACAATGCGTCCCATAGTAATGACATTCCAATGGCACTTTGTTTGCCTCCCAGAAGGCTTTTATTGATGTCTGATGAGTATCGTTGTACATTCGAGCATTTACACAAAACTGTAAGAATTCTACACTAAAAAAAGACAGAATTTACCCCATATCTTGTGTGAGTGACTGTGGTTGCATTTTTTGAGAAGTCGTCTCCAATCAGCACCGTCTGATGACTCTTGTAGCATTTGAGATCACTTTTGGACTCTAGAAAAATTCCAAATGTGGAAAATGGAGCTTGGAGAAGAAGGAATAGCAGAGAAATGAGAAACAGCCACATCAGCAGCCGGCATAAGAGAAGAGTGATCAGAAAAAGGATCAGATGATTAACTTTGTTCTCGACATGTATCACCAGATAATCCGCAAACTTAAAAATTGACAATTAATTGGGTTAGACGGACCCTGTTTTATGATGTCAGTCGAATTTGTCCAGGTTTTGAATGAATTAGAAAACAATTGTACATATGATATTTTATTAGGAAGCACCGGTTTGTACAAAAAGTGAACAATAATAGAGATCAGAAATTCAATATATCACCGCATTTAAAAGCTTTGTACCTGAAACACTCGCGGTTTATAGAAGAAAATAATGGCGAAACTGACAGTTTATCATCTTTCAAAAAATACCATCCGTCCGCAGTTCGGTAATTGCATTTGCTGTCAGCTAAACAAGTTGGAGGAGGCGTAGAACCAACATCTTTGTAAGGATATAAGAGTGTCATATCAAACCATTGATAGTCACCCATTTTTGAGAGGGCAAACTGTAAAAATGTGGTGAGTTTAGCGGGTAAAAAAGGACTGACCACATCGAATTAGCTCAATGGATGAATAGTTGTAATTGATCTGTAATGGATCTGCCACACCGATAATTAGCCAGCAGGGGAAACCAACAAAAAGTAGAAGGATAGTATGAGTATGATCATTTACTGGAAGAAACTATTAGTAACATCAACAATTTATTGTGTAAAAATGTCCTATTGCACAGAGAATGACGAAAACTGGGAGGAGATCACATCGGCCCGTAGATTTGAGCTCATCTATCCAGCAATATCAGAAAGTCTTTGTAGCCACTCCCTTTCCGAGCACCATGATCCTCCTATAAACTTCATAGGTTTGTATTTTTCTTCAAAGCGTACCTTTTATCTAAAACAACAATCTTCCTTGGTGATGGAACCGGGCATGCCCAAATAATTGGAAGACTCTTTGACTGAAAATACTCTCTAATACTGAAATCGTTCTGTAACACACTACCTCATCATATTCTTGAAAAATTTTACGAATTACTACAAGGCCGCTGGAATCCAAGGAGAAAATAAAGGCTTCATTGTCAGCATGGCCATTAGCGATATCTGAAATCTGCCGTTTTTTGCCTCAAATGATCAACTTGCCGATGATTTCATGTTTATGAAGGCGATCACTGTAAAAGTAGGGGTCATGCCTTGCCTGTTCCCATTGTACTAGGCAGACTCTGCCTTCGTGATCTCCCACCGCGAGAAAATAAACAGGACCAGTAAGAAGTTGTTTAATAAATGAAATTTTCCAGCTCTAAAATTTCATATTTCTTGGTAAGACTGAATGCGATACCATTTGGTAGGCACTATCGCCGTGCATAAGCACAGTTCTCCTCAAAATGCCGTCAACTCCTAGTGCAGCAATGTAATGTTGTCGCTTATGTTTTAGAGAGATTCCCTAGAAAACGAAATAGAAAGTGAAAGTGAATCAGTTACCATTTTTGTAGAGGCTGGAAATCGGCACACTGCCCTCTCCTTTTTGGTATCCACTGTGTACTCCTTGACAGTACCGTCTCCCAGAAAAACCATGAAAGCAGGATTTGTCTTGTTTCTGCTATTAGAACTCGTTACAAAGGCTACTTTTTGCCCCGCTTTGTAGATGAACTGCGGTATTAATTCTAAAATTAAACTATAAATAAACGCAGCAAATAAACTTACGAAGTTTGATGTCATATATCATTAGGAAGAAATGAACAGCGCCCTGGGATGTTGATACGGCTATGTACGGATCAATACAATGGATGGTTGTGATGGCTCCATTTAATTTGAACTCATTGACGTATGACTGCCCATTTACTGCAAGAGATATTCTTACGAAAGAGCTGATCCTTACTTGAATTGTCATCCTGAGCCCACAGGCAAAACCTCCCATCCGTGTCACCAGAATAGTAGAAATGTTTTGTCGCGCTGTAACCCTTACTCACAAAACAATCCGTAATTATTCCAGAATGCTTGAAGCCTTGAATACCTTTTGGCTCGTAAAAAGTGAAACGATCTTCTTTAATCCCTGTTTTCTGAAAAAAGGGAGGATATAGAGCAATTTCCAGAGGTAAATGAACTGGTTGCTAGCTTTCCAAAATGTTACCTGATGATATGACACAAGTATTTCATTGGTCGTAGTGCGCTCGCCATTTTTCTCACTAACGCCTTCTATTATGGTAAATGGGAGACGTGAACTAGCAGTGTCGACAGAGAATACATGGCAGTATTGAGCTGGCTTCTCTGCTGACATTGAGATCCAGCAAACATGTAGAGTATGCTGAAACGGTTAAATTAATCAATTAAAAAAACTAGTCAAATCTTACTTGTTTAAATCCAGCAACGAATATTCCTAGCGATGTATCAACGAGAGAATGTCCTGTGCCAATTATGGGACCCAAAATCTGCGTTGACACAATTGAATACGGTGGAGGTGAATTATGTTCCGGCACTAAATCTGCTGTTTTTTTTGGTCTACAGGAAAAATACCAGAAGGTGGGAAACATTTCGGATGACAAGCGTAAATCAAGTGGAGTGTTCCTTTTTTGGTGAGCAAAAGAGACTGTAATCCTCCACAATGAAATAGGCTGGTAATCATGGAAACCACATGGCTGCCTTCAAGTTCTACTGAGAATTTGTAGGAAGACAACTTTTTCTGGAATAAGGGCGTAAACTAAAAAATTCTTAAGGTTTACCTGGCTGCCGTCTTTGTTCCATAGGACAGGAAGTACTGTTATTTTTTCATGTTCATGTGCTATCAGAAGATCGAAGGATACCCTATTAATACAGGGTATTACGTTCACATCGACTTCTATTCCGTCTGTGTCCGTTCTTACAATGCAAACAGCCGCCTTGATTCTATCCACTGTGGCGTGATCCCGATAAATGAGATATGATTTGTTTTTTACGCCATCAATGTAATAGATCCTCTGAATAAAATATAAACATTTTAAAATGGAATTTCCTACCACTTCTCCTGTGACCAATTGGACCAGAATACCTTGTTCCATCAGAATAACTTGTATTACTGTAGGACAGTCGATCAAATTGATTTTTAAATCGTAACTATACGTATAATCTAATTCAATCTATATTTTAAGTCAAATGAGGTCCCACCTGAGATATGGGCAAATAAGTGTCCCTGACCATAGACGGCAACAACTTCTCTATCATAAATTCCATTAAAGAACGCGTATTTCATTTTCAAATTAGTCGTGCCATTCGAATATGTTTCCATCGTCTTATACTTATTCTTTTTGTCCGATTTTGTGCAATTAAATCTAAAAGACAGATTTTATTCAGAAGACTAAAGGCTTACAGTTTGTTATCCTTCAAAAAATACCATCCATCATTTGCTTTACAATGATAATCACTGTTTCTGACACTTGCTGGCAGCTGGATTCGGTTATCCTCACTTTTTACTAGGCGCATATCAAATTTCTGCACCTCTCCCATAATAGTACCAATCAGCTGTAAAAAAAGGTAAAATATAAGGAAAAAAGCACTAACGAGATAATTGTTATCCTGCATCTCAATCATGGAAATTGGATTCAAGGTGACGTTTTTCATAGTTCGAATGATTTCCAATTTCCAGTTGCCAGTCCGAATTGCGGTCAGATTTCCGTCCATATCTCCAGCTAAAGTGTTTCGGTCGCTGATATCATTAAAATTAGCGAAACTAAACTCAGATAGACGGGTGTATCGGCCCTTTAATTCTCTGAAAATATTATTTTGAGCCTTTATGAGGTGTTAAACTAACGTAAAGCGCTTCTTATCCTTGAAATTGACAAGGGATCCATTTTCAAATAGAAGAAGAACCGTGAAACTGTAGCCTTCTTGAGTATTTGTAATAGCAATCTGTTTCACAGGACTATTTCTGAAAAAAAAAATCCATGTTTCCCAGAGAATTCTGATCAAAACTAACATCAATGACTCAGTAATGAAGACAAGGGCCAAATCTTTTACAGCAATCAATCGTCCTTGACTAGTTCCCAAATAAGTGTAGTCATTTTGAGCCTTGGTAAAGGCTGCTGTTACCTAAAATTGAACTATAAGGGGGAAGAAACTTTGCCGTACCATTTCACCTTTCTTCAAAGGCAACCGAAGTGTTCCCATTGGGGCAATAGATTGGCGCTTGCCTTTATTCCTACTCATTACTCCTTGGATTGTCCCATCAGCACAGTACACTTCAAATATTGATGAATCCTCCAGGGTACGAAAAGTCCTAATGGCAGCAATTGGTCGCCCGACAGAGATGATATTCCTCTGGCAGACAGTTCCCCCTTCGATCAGCTGTTCCAAAGAAACATAAGCGAAGTAGGAATCGCCCCAGATCACGAAATACCCTGAAGTTTATTATTACAAGGGAAAATTAAAGAACTAACCATTGCATAAATCCTGCAGCCCTCTGACATGAGTGCCGGTTGCTTCAAAGACACACAGGTGGGCGCCAAAATCAAAGAACACGCTGTTGGCCAGATAGTGCCCCTCGCGACGGGAATAGACATATGGACCAGAGCCGCAGACAAGCATCGTTGGTGAAAACATTCCGGTTGTCATTTCAAAACGCTCGCTAAAAGTCCAACCGAGAGAGAAGAACTTTTTCTAGAAAATGTTGGATATGGAAACAAACTAGGATACCTCGACATTTGGACGAGATTTTGCTGGATCCATAGCTTTCATCCAATCATTGTGAGATTTTTGGATTTTCTGGAAAATTAACGAAATATATCAAAAACAAAAGGGAGCATACCTCAAAGAGAGCTTGTTGAACAGCAGGATCGTTGAAATTCATCGTTGAACGGAAAAGAACCCAATTAACTTTGGAATTAACTTCGGAGCTAAACCGGGAGGGAGGCGAAGAAAGCCGCTTTTTGGGAAGCGCTTGGCTTTTCAAAGATATGCCTGCCGCTTTCTAATTTTGAAATCTGAATGCAATATAATGAGGCATATAAAAATATGAGAGGCTCCTATTCGCAATAGGTCAGCTGTGAATATGGAAAGGACGCAAGGTTTTACAAGCGTCCCAGCTGGGCGGACAACAACGGCAAGTTATGAAATTCTACGGGGCTAGTAAAGTGATGTCATCGATACTGGAATACGACAGGACTGCCCAAAGTCCCGGATCATCTGTGCTGCAGATACGTTGCGTATGCCATGCGCAAGTCAACAGAAGGCCGTTGATCAACAGTTGTGTACCATGTATAGGAAATAAACAGTGGCTTGAACATCTTGCCCTTTTCCTCTACAAATGACAAAATGCTGTCTGTTGAAAAAAATCAGGATTTTGTTAAAAAAAATATGTTAAATTGGATTCAAGTGAGCGAGAATCCTTGTGACAGACTGGAATATACAAGCTGCAGGAGAAGGGCATTCAGAAGAAAATCAGGGTCTTCCGCATACGAATATTTTTCTGCCATTCCTGTTCCCAAAAACCATAATTTTTCTAAATAATGTCCCAATTATTGCGGAAACAGTTCACTACTTTTCATCCATCACAATTTTCCGATCAGACAGGGCAAGCCCAAATTGCGACATTTGACTGAAATACTTTCACACCGTAGCTGGTAAGGCGTACCGTACTATTCAGCAGATCCCGAATTACAAAAATTAAACCGACCACTTCTAAATTACAAAATAGTGCTCACCGGAATTCGTACCGCCCTATTTTTGACAGTTTTGCTCATTTTAACGGCCGATTGGTAGCGCAAAAATGATCATCTACAAAGATGTTCGCCGTGATCTCCTAAGATCTTCTATACCGGTTGCAAGATCCTCTACATGGGGAGCAAGATCTCCTATACATGCCGACTGGCTGACAAGAAGGAAAGAATTCTCCATTTGGCAATGAAGATTTTGTGTCCGATTCTACATGGATTTCAAGGTTTTTGCATCCGATTTTACGCGGATTGCAAGATTTCGTATCTGATTTTCCCAGGATTGCAAGGTTTTGTATCCGATTCTACATGGATTGCAAGCAACACTTGTGGTCCCGGATCATTTGTGGTGCTGATACTTTGCATATGCCATGCGCAAGTTAACAGAAGGCCACCACGCCGTCTGCCAAAAAGGGGGAAATAGCTTGTCTATTTTCTCTACATTAAAAATCGAAGTTGGTAAAACGACAATTTATTGAATATAATATTTTAACACGGTGTAAAAATTGAAGAACAAAAAGCTGTCACCCGAAGTTTTCATCTCATCTGGCAGTTGTCTTCGCGGCTAGAAGCTTCTGGTGGCCACACCTCTTCCAAAGACCATAATCTGTCTAGAATTGAGCTTGGATTACATCCATAAAATAAAAAATACCTTTCACCAATAATTTCAATTTTTCGAGGAGAGGGGACGGGACAGCTCCAAAATACAGCAGGCCCTTCCGACTAAAATTGGTTTGGCTAGCTTTTTTCCCTCAAAATTGGATACCTTTTCACCTATCGTCATACGTCGAATAGCTACCGTGCCACTGATATCCAGAGAACAAAATAAATATTCTTTTGTATCTGGAGTATGGAAAAGAACATCTGAATAACTAAGATTTACAAATGATCATAATCGTTACCAATAATTTCATGACTATGGAGGCGATCACTGTAGAAATTGTTGTGATTTGTCGAGTCCGTCATCAGTAGATAAACTCGACCGTTAGGATCACCAACTAGTAGTACTTTTAGGCCAAATATATCAATGTCCTTGATTACAGACATTTTCCAGCTCTAAAATTACAATTCTCCTAGAAAGTCGGCCGTTTTCATACTATTTCAACTGTAATATTTCCTGCTGCTGACAGTTGTGTCCTTCTGAGGATGCCGTCATTTCCCAAAGCTGTGATGTAATAGTCCTTTTCATGTTTCTTACAGAAGGCCTGGAATTACAGAAGTAGCGTCGAGCCCAGAAGAAGGCTTACCATTTTTGTAGGAACAGCAAATTTAGCGACTTTCTTGACTTTTATGTAATCGGCCACTGTGTGCTTGTCGGCTCCGTACTTCTCCAATTTAATTTGCTGAACAGTGCCGTCTCCCAAAAAGACTAGAAGAAATGCCTGGCTTGATATCTCGACACGAGTTATGTAGCTGATTTTCTGTCCAATATTGTACGGTATCAGGGGAAAAATGGTAACTAAATTGGACTAAACTCTGTAAAGACTAAAAATTACATGGATTCCTGATGAATATTTTGTATAGATGAAGATCGCCTTGCGATGTGGCTACAGCAAAAAAGTCGTCAATTTTTCGAATACCCGTCACAGCTCCGTTTAATTTGAAATCATTTATGTAATATTGTTCTGATACTGAAAGGAGGGATTCACGTAGAAAAAAACCCCTGACCATTTTGTTTATCAATAGACCAAATACAAAATCTTCCTTTTGTATCGCCAGTGCAAATGAGATCATTGCCATTCCGATCTTTCATTCCGGGAAAGAGACAGTTGGTAATAATTTCAGAATGTTTGAAACTACTAATAGTTGGTATCAGGAGAAAAGGAAAACGATCTTCTTTATACCCATCTTTCTAAAAGAATAAGAAAATGAAAATTACAAAGAGAAAGGTTTACATGATGATAGGACACAGCGAGTCCGCTGCTAAACGGAGCCCCAGGAACTGTTACATTATCCTCCATTACAGTAAATGGAAGGCGAGAACTTCTGGTATCCACAGAAAACAAATGGCGATATTGAAAAGGCTTAGAGATAGACGAAGTTATCCAACAAACATGGAGAGTATTCTGAAGATAAAGATTGTACTAGCCCGTTTAACCTGTGTTAAATTGCCTGCTTGAATCCAACAACAAGTATTCCTAATGCTGTCTCAATCAAGGAGTGACCTCTTCCAATAATTGAGCTCAAATCTTGTTGATGTACCGTTAAATAGGGCTGAGTAGCGGCTAAAATTGTCTCTGATAAAGCTGTCTAAAATCCATACGAAATAAAACCAGGTAGACAATTCCTTTTTTGGATAAGAGAATATTTTGCATTGAGCCAATGAGACTCTGACTGTAGATCATAGAAGCAATATAGCTGCCTTGAAGATCCACCGAAATTGGAGAAAAGTAGGGATTGTTTATCTAAACAATGACACATAGACACAAAAATTGTGCAATAATCCACCATCAATCCGTTTCGTTCCGCTTGGGCCATTTCAATCCTACCATCCCGATAAGCAACCACTAAATACAAAGACTTTTCATCCACAATAATTTTTTGAATAATAGCTGCAGCTGTAATTCTGCCAGTTATTTGGAAATGTAAGCAAGGCTCCATCTTATTCGTTTTTATCATACCTTCAATGGAAAATAATTGCTGAAAATGACCAATTACGCGGTGTTGTACAGGAAAACAAACCACAATTCCTGAATCCAATTGAATTAGAATGTAGGACTGCATTAGAATGACTTGAATTATTACGATGGGCTCTTCTGTATGATGTTCTCCGCTATATTCAACAGAATCATTATTTTTAGAATATTCTAAAATATGTGCATTTTACTGGGAAAATCAAATGATTTACCTGTAACACGGGTAAAGTATCCATGTCGACTGTAAGCGAAAACAATTTCTCTGTCGGGATGTCCCGTACAGCACAAATATTTCAACTTGATATTTTTCATTTCAAAATATTTTTCCATGGGTTTGACTGGATCTTTACTATCAGCTACCATACATTTGAAAACCTTCCATCTTAATTGATGAATTATTAAGGAAACGAGTGAAGTACTTACAATTTATCATCCTTCAAAAAATACCATCCATCAGTAGTTCTGTAAGAACAAGGGCTGTCAATTACGCCATTTGGAGGAGGATCATCTGGGTGTCCATTCTTGTCCAGCTGTCTTGTCGTAAACCATTGAAGTTCGCCCATTTTCGTAGTAATAAGCTGGAGAAAAGGTTCATAAAATACGAGGTCGACTAACCACATCATTGTAAACAACCTCGATTGTAGTGATTTCATTTAATGTAAAGTTTCTTATTGTTCGATATGGCTCGATTTGTCCTGGTTTGATCCGGAATGCCGCCAAATTTCCATCCTAAATATGAGTGGTCAACTTGACATCAAATCCGTACCATATCTCCAGCGAGTATATAATTATCACCAATGTTCTCATCTCTAGTTCTCATCTCCCACGTAAACAAGGCAATAGACGTGTAACGGCCTTTGATTTCCCTAGAAATTTGTCAACTGGAATACCATTTGAAACTTACGCCCAAATGTTCATATCTTTCCAAGCAAGAATAGATCCATTTTCAAAGAGCAGAAGAGTCGCGTTTGCAGCGCAATTTGGCCAACTTGTCCGTACTATTTGTTTTACGGGATTATTTCTATAATAAATATAGTTATCTAAAATAAGCCTGTAACTGACATCACAGGTTCTCTAATGAATATCATGACCAGATCCTTTACAGCGATGAGACGGCCATGACTAGTTCCAAGATACGTTTTAGTTCCTTTTGTGTAAGCCGCTGTCACCTGAAAGAAACATTTCACTACGTGATAAATATCTTGCTAACCTTTTCTGTAGGTTTCAATGGCAGACGCAAGATATTACGAGGACTAATAGTAGGATGTTTCCTCCCCATGTTCTGATAACTGTAGATGTTTTCGACTGTCCCATCAGCGTAAAATGTAGTAAATAAAGTGTGTGTAGATGCAAATAAAACAGTCGAAAGATTGGGTTGCGCTGTGATTGTAATAATCTGTCGACCAGTGGAGAAAATGTTCTGTGGGCAGACGGTTCCTCCTTTCATCAGCTGTTCATCAGGAATATGAGCAAGGTAGGAATCACCCCAAACCAAGACAAAACCTAAATTTCTGATTTATAATCAACATGACAAACACGAACCATTCCATAAATTCTGAACTCCACGAACATAGGTACCAGTCGCCTCAAAAACTGTGAGTCGTAGTCCCAGATTAAAGGGAATTGTGTCGGAAGCGTCTAGATCTTTGACGGATACATATATATAAGGGCCAGAACCAAGTACAGTAAGTGATTCTCTGCCAGGCGTTGTTGTAAGGAACAGCTGCTCGATGAAAGTATATTCCAGTGAAGAAAAGTTTGGCATTTCCTGAAAAATGCCAGATAATTCAAAACAAAAAGACATAAACAGATAACAGAAGAAGGAGAGGTTTATCCAAGAAAAGAGAACAAAGAAAGAATGACAGAAGTGAGGTTTCGTTCCAAGTTGTCGACGAAATTTGGTCAACTTAACATCGCTTGAGCAAAGTTTTGACAAGACGACTTGTCAATTGCTGTCTTCTGTTGAATGTTGTTGACAGCATTCAAAATTGGATCCAGCACCTCTGACTTACTGTGAAATGTCGGCAAATGGATACTTTTGATCGATAATAGTCATTGAAAACTTTATTCAACAATTAGAGGGCATAAGAAAAAGATAAAAAAATAAGACAAAACCGAGTCACCAGGCTACCGCGACCCTTCCGATGAGAAACTTCTCATGACCATTCCTCTCCCCAAAACCATAATTCTCCTAAAATTGGCTTGTCTCTTACTCAGGAAAAGGCGTGCCTGTCGTGAACAACTACAAGTTTTCGAGGAGAAGGAACTGGACCCAAAATGCAGCATTCGACTAAAAATTCGATGTTTTGTTTGCTTGACAATAAATGTGGAATCTACCTTTGGCCACCTAAATTTTGAATGACGACGATTCCGCTCATGTCCAAAGTAAATAGAAAAATTTCACATGGCGGTGGATTGCAATAGATAATATCTATAAAACTTTTATTGTATTCAGAATGATTTACCAATTACTTCACTTTTGTGGCACCAATCAGGGGGAATAGGTAGGTAGTAACTTTGTTCATTGGTTGTTATTGTATACACACAACCATTAGTATCACCTACTGTAACGATAGAACCAGCACAGAAGGCATCCCGGATGCAAGATATTTTCGTTCCCTGTAACTTCTTTTCTTTACAAATGTGCGAATATACCAATTCTTTAGTGGTTTCAGATGCCCGATGTAGTAGACTGCACAGAATATTCAATCACATGTGACATTGTAAATCCTCCATGTTTTCGTCAGTTTCTTTCTCCGAGGAGCAACTGATAAAGAGAGCTAAGGGAGTATACTCTAATCAGAATGTGGGCGAATAACGTGAACTTTATTAGTCACCAAGTTTTGGTTCTTCCTATCGTCAATCATTGTTTTTGGCTTTTATCCTATCAAAAAGCATTTCTCTCTCAAGGAATCCCCGTCCATCTCATTCAAAGGAGTACTGTATGGTGCTCTTGATGAACCCGTGGGTGCACCAAGAAGAGAACTCGTCTGCGATAACAGAATGATGCGAGAAAAATGTTTATCTCACACGTCACAATTTCTGGTCTTTATGAAAATGGGTCAGAACTCTAGGCGATCATTTTTCTGGGTGAAATTCGCCTTGTAACATGAAGTGGAAAAATGAAAACTGATGAACAAAAGGGAAAATTGTTAAGCCTATCTTGCATAAAATGGGCGATACACCATCTTTCTGACTTTTTTTGGACTGTAATAGCATTTTGGAATAGATTTTGGAGTGTTAGAAATCATTAATCGAAATGATTGTGGTCTGGATCTATTACTTACTGGTTTGTATCTATTTCCACAGATTGAATAATGTGCCATTTAGTGTTTCGCCCTCTAGCTTTTCTCTTACTCATAATCCAGTGCTTACACCCGTATCGGCGTAGTGCTACTCCCCCTCATTCTGATTAGAGTCTGCTCGTCTTCGCTTTATCAATTGCCGTTGCCGTTATTCTCTTTCTCTCCAGAGGAGGGCTATACTCTTATCGGAGACGTCTGCTTTCGCACTGGGAGAATAACCAGGGTTCAACTAGAGACTTTTTTTCCGAGTTTTCACGCAATTCTTTGTCATTCTTTCTAATTCGGATTCTATAATACCAGTCACTTCCAGGGAGAAGCCAACCAGAATTCAATCTGCTATGTCAGAATCTACCAAAACGTTTCGTATCAGCCAAGGGCCGACCAAGATCACAAAGGGGACTACCATTGGTGGAGGAGTTACCGTCGAGAAGGTAAATGGCGGAATTGGCATCAATACTCCCGTTGGTTCGCTTTCTCTGATCCGCTCTTCCAAACATTCTTCTTCTGGAATCAATTCCGGCTCTTCTGTCATGTCTTCGCACTCTCGCAGTTCTTATGAAAATTCCTCTGCCGTCTCTAGTCATGCTCGTGAGTTTTTCTTTGTTTTTTCAACTGATTCAACTGGCTGCTATTTGAGAATACAAGTTTCAGTAACGAGCGGAAGTACTCAATCCACTCGAAGTACCATCATCGAGAGCGGTGTCTCTAGAATTGCGTCCGATGGTGTCACCGACGTAACCAAGGTAGCCGTTACTGGCGCTCAAATATTTGCCGAAGCCACGAAGAAGGAGAAGGAGGAGATGCAGGTGCACCTCGTCAATTTCAGAAAAATATGGGAACTTTTAGCGTCTAAACGATCGTCTTTCCAATTACATTAATCGTGTCAAGCAGCTGGAAGATCAGAATAAGCACCTTGTGGCCTCTCTATCTGAACTACGCGGGAAGTGGTACTCCAAAAACGATGCCTATAAGGTGAGTTAGAGGTGTAAATTTTCCCGCTAGCAGCGTTGTGTTTTGATCCGGAGAGCATACAAAAGATAAAAACATGGGTGCCTTAGTTAGACTTCCATCGCGGAATGGAGAGGAAAACAGAGAGTCTTTCAGTCGACCTACTCTGTAAGCAGTTCTGCCGTCCGCACTGACAAAGACATTGCCAGCAAGGCCCGCATCACCCAAGATGTTCATCTCACTCGCATTTCTGCTGAAATTACCGACTATAGAGCCAGGTTTTGAGCTCATTGCACATTTATTTCTTTCTATAGAATTGAGGAGCTCTACCGTGTAGCAGAGGTTGAGCGAAAACGAGTTCCACAATGGATTGCTGCCATTTCTGAGGCCGACAGTGAGCTGGCCAAGTTGCACAAGAGATATACCGGATTGAAAACCGAAGAGAGCATGGTTCTGAATGAGCAGGAGCGCCTGAGGAAGGATCACAGTGGGCTTTACGAGGTAAATAGACTACCGTCCTGAAAAAAATTCCCATTTTGTAGCAATTAGATGCTGTTATGATAGACAAACTCTCCTACCAAGCGCAGCTGAAATCCATTAGCAGTGAGCTGAAGTTCTTGAAGACGTAGATATTAACTATGGCAAAAAAATGATAACAATTTAGGGTACACGAGGAAGAAGTAAAAGAGCTGCAAGGTCTTCTTGTCGTCGCTCCGGCTGACACCAAGGAGTTCTTCAGAAATGAGCTTGCCCTAGCTGTTCGGTAAATTTCCTTACAGGATAGCCACAATTATTCGATTCTAGTGACATTCGAAAGGAGTACCAGCTGTTGGCTAATGCAGGAAAAACCAAACTCGAGAGTTGGTACAAGTCAAAGGTTAGCAGTTTTTCCGTACTTTGCCCTGCTAAGTTATACGTTTCCTGGATTACGTTATAAGGGGGTTTTAGTCTCTCTAAATCCTGGCAATTTCCTTGTCAGACAAAAGGCTTATCTATAGAGAGAAATGCTTCGATAACACGAAACACAAAGCTTTGCTTTGCAGGTGCACGGCATCCAGGAACTAGTCTCCCGGCGGGGAAATGAAAGTGTCATCTACCTTGAGCAGGTGAAGAAAATGACCACCAACATGACCGAACTGAGCACGCGATACGCTCAGATGGAAGGAAGAAATCACACACTTGAGCTGGAAGTAAAAAAACTGCAGAAACAGGTCGATGAGGATCATCTGAGCTATGAGCAAGCAATGGCCCAGTATGACAATATGCTCATCCGAATGAGAGAGGAATGCGCCACTTTGGTGGCTGAACTGCAGTCTCTTCTCGATTCCAAAGCTCTTCTGGATGGAGAAATTGCCATTTATCGTGCTATGATTGATGGAGAAGAGAGACGAGTTGGAGTTGTGCAGCAAGTGACAGTTGAGGACGAACACGCTGACCAATGGGAAGTCGCAACCAAGACCAAATTCAACACGGTTGCCCATGGAAATGTCGCTATCGTCCAGAGCGATCCAACTGGTCGATTCATTGTTATTACCAACAACTCAGAATACGTTGTAAGCAACTATGTACATATAAGCTAGAAAATCTTGAAGTTTAGGAGGAGAACATTGGTGGTTGGCGTCTAAAGAGGGTCATCGACAATGGACGAGAAATGAACTACCATTTCCCAGCTGGAGTCTCAATCAAACCTCACCAAAAGATTAGAGTTAGTTCAGAAAAAATGGATATTTAGGAGAATTGATTGTAGATCTACGCCAGTGGACAAGGTCAATCTGGTCCAGATGCCTTGGTATTTGAAGCAGAAAATTCTTGGGGAATGGGAGCCAACATCACTACAGCTCTCTATAACAGATCCGGCGAAGAGAAGGCCATCTACACGCAGAGGATCGTCATAGCAAGCGCCTAAATACACCTCCCCATTTCTCTTCCCGATGATGATGACAAACCTCAAAAACCTCAGAAATTATATAAACATTATTTTATCACAATTTTATTGACCTAGATCGTTGTAATTGGTCCCTAGCTTCCCCAAAAAAGTCCTACGTCGTTTGAAAGAAATTAATCTGTTGATGAAACTGATAAGAGCATCTGGCTCTTTTGTGAGATAATGGTTTTTACAACGTATTTATGGAAATATTCCAGTAAGCAATAAGACTACCGGATGATGTTAGAAGACCTCTGCACAAAAAGGAACAAAATGAACAAATGGAAATAAGGCTTACGGAAGGCACCCTAGATAGAATGGAATTCGTCTGTATATTATTATTTTTCATTGTCAAAGGAATTACTTGTGCAATTACAAGACTATTAGAGGCCCCTTTCTCTGTTAATATGCAAAAGATTTTAGAGATCCTTATTGCGATTTTTGATGTCCACTGCGTTTGTCGTTGACAGGTCCTAATCTGCAGAACACAATTCTTTCACTTCCTGCAACGTTTGGTCTCTTTGTGCTCAGTAATTCTTATCAGACAAGTAATTTTCATCCGAGGAGACTTCTTATCCGGTGCAAATGAAGTAGACGGTATAATCCTGAAAAAGCTTAGGGAGAGGTCTAAAAAAGAACAAAACTGAGATTTCAATTTAAAGGTGAAAATCACTCGCATTAAGTTGCGCACAGACCATTTTACAACCAAAAAAGTATACTGTAGATCCGCTATTATCCATAGATTTATGATGAAGTTGCTCTCGTGTAAGGAGGTAATAAAAAATTGAAATTTACCGTATGCGATTCTGGGCACTAAATTCTGTAAATATCAAAAATTGAGAATTGTTGGTCCCTGCACAACAACTTTTCCCATGAGAGCCTATCAGAAAATGTTGCTCGAAATTGTGCAATAGCTTACTCATATCTGCGGGGTTCTGCCACGTCGCATGCATGCCATGTAAATATGATAAGCAACCTCCGCGCAGGAGAAGTTCTAGTTAATACAATCGCTTGGTCAAGGTATAGACAGGGAAGAGTATTGTTCAACGTTTCATTCTTTTCAAAATTCCAAATTCTTGACAATAACAAGGATGTATACTTTAAACTAGTTTTATAGCATAGTTGCCATGAAAACGCTGAGCAAGAGAGGACCAAGACAGTCGCGGACATCGACCAATTATTTTTAATAGAAAGCAGTAAGCGTCAAACGATAGGAACTTCCCATTGGGAAGATTACTGTAGCTCTCGACCAGAGTTCATTTTGAGACTCTTAAAGATGTAACTTTCCCCTTATTGGACGTATAATTCCGATTAGGAAGATGGGTAGAGCAGAGGATAGGATTGAAAACGTGTCGATCCGAGTGTATACATTGAAATGCCATAGAGACGCAGAAATTCACCAAATATGGCTCATTTTGAAAACGGTAAAAAAGAACTCTTTGATACGTAAAAAATAGACAAAGAACGAAGTTTATTTTTGAATAGATTAGCCAGAGGTGGCAGCTTTCTTGCAGACGAAGGCGCGCATTGAACGATCGCAGTAGTCGACATCCCACTGACCATAACGGTAGCCGTTCACATCGGCATACAGCTGAAAAACACAATATTTTGAAAGAATGAAAATCCTACAAAAGAGCACGGGTAAGTGCTTCCTTGTGGAGCACCAGATGTCCATGTCGTGTAATTAGCCGGTGTACCGTCAGTCCAAACCCAATTTCCCAAGTTCAGGTAAAGTCCAGTCCAAACCATATACGTGTAGCTGTATCCATACATTCCTGTAGAGGACAAGTCAATGACGAATAGATTCTCGGCATTGCTGTGGATCGATACCAAATGAGATTGGTGAGCTCGACAGATCTTTTCAGCCGCTGTCTGGTTGGAATTGAAGAAGGTCTTGTAACAAGCGCCAGTCTTATCGAAATAGGTCCAGCCATTGTCACAATTTGCTGGAAAAAAATTTTATCAATCAAGGTAATATCGTACCGTAGCAGGGACTGGGACAAGATGGACAAGCATCATTTTGAGCTGGAGCAGGAAGAATGGGACGACTGCAGATAAATGGAAGAGCAGTGTCGCAACTGACAACACTAAAGAATAGGAAAGTTTATTTTAATGAAATGGCTTACTCGTAAGAAGAAGTCTCCACATTGTAGACGGCGCATCGATGGACATCAGTTGTAATAAGTCCGAGAGTCACGGTAGGATGAACGGGAGTGTGGTCGAGATGTTTCCATTCAGACGAGAGGAGTTTATTAAGCCCGGTGTATACCTTCTTGGGAAGGAGCTCTTTATAAAAGGCTATAAATTATGTATCCAATCTGCTTACCATGAATATTTTTATCTTTTGGAATGGCGGCCAAGTTTCCATCCTCTTTGGTACATTCCAATTGGGCATTGAAGAAGGTTTTCGGCTGGTTGAACACTTTCAGACATCTAGAAAAATTTTCCTGAGATAGGAGAAAGTTTTGCCTGTTGGTCCCAACATCGTGTTGATAGTTTTCTGGACAGGAAGCCCAGGTGACAGCGAACAGCACGGCGAAGAGCAGCATCGAGGATTGAGCTCGAGTGATAAAGGAGTTGGAATGATAGAAGAAACCAGACTAGATGCGAGTTATCAGCTTTTATTTTCTATACCCCGCAAAATAGATAACTATCTGGCGTCATAAAGTACCTTTATCGGTCCAGCTTCACGACTTCCCCCTTCATTGTCAGTGGTGCGAGATGTTGGTCCTGCTGCTCTCTGCGATAAGCGTCGCTGCTGCTGCTTTTTGCCCTCTGGGCTACATCTTAGAGCCAAATACAGCCAAGTTAAACTTTTCATTACTTTTTTAATACAGCTATCAGATGTTATCGAGTCTCCACAATTCCGACATCCTTCTTTTCTGCCCAATACAGTTGCACAGAGGACGGAGGCAACTTGGCTTCAATTACCAACGGTTTTGAGAATTCTTTCGTGGCCAGTAAGTCATTTTCTTGCTACATCGAATAGTCGTAGGCATTCTTCCCTCGACTGGATACTATTACATTGGATTGACCAGGCTCGTCAATCCGAATAAGTGGACCTGGCTGGACGAGACTCCTCTCTACTATACAAACTTCTATCCCAATCAGAATTACAATGAGTCCTGTGTAGCTTACAGCGCTTTAGTCGACGCTTGGTTGTCAGTTTTTGTTATCTTCTACCGTAGAAGGCATTGTTTCAGCACAATTTCATGCTACAGTAATCTTGGCTATGTCTGCAGTTTGACACCGACTTCAACCTGTCCAACTTGTCCTGTATACAATGGAACTTGTGCTGGTAGGCGGTCGCACACGTCGGAAATGATAAATCCTTTTAGCTCGTTGTGAAACAGGCTGGACATATTTTGCCCAGACGCGTTCCTGCTATCGTACCTTGAAGGATGCAAATTGGTATACTGGTGAGGAAAATTGCCAGGCTGCAGGAGGACATTTGGTTTCCATTCACAATCAAGCAGAAAACGACTTTGTTATGGAAATTTCAAAGACGGGGGTAAACGGTGCCGACAATACAATGCCCTACATTGGACTAAGTCGTCAATCGAATGGAGCATGGGCATGGACGGATGGAACTGCGGTCAACTACACTCGTTGGCAGACGCGTGCGCCATTCGATACCCCGTACGACTGTACCTACCTTTACTCTGATGGGACAGCTGCTTACTTGTCTTATTGGTACACTACAAAATGTACAGATATTCAAAGGGCTTTTGTCTGTAAGAAGCCTGCTCTTTGAAGAAGTTTTTTTCTTGAAAAATAAAGTTACACTCATGTTCGAATCTTCTTGTTTAAATGGCGTTGTTTCTATTTAATTTTGCGACAAACAGCTGCAGAAGAAAAAGTCTTTCAGCTGAAGTCTCTTGGCAAAAAATGTTCAAGCAAATTTTTTATTTCAAGACTAATTTTAAAATAACTGTTTGGACTGTAGAATTTCGCGTGCTCAGGGGGCAAAATATCCGGCGACGCAGATTTCGGGTTCCTCCTAAAATTCTCATTTTAATCTAATAAATCTTGATATCCTCGGAGTGACCGTCGACGGTGAACTCACAATGATGGTCGACGGATAGATTCGCCCAAGTTGGCCATTTTGAAGAAGAAGAAAGTCGAAGTAGGATAGTCCAGTGATTTTCAGAACATCAGCCACAGTACAAGCTCCACATTTCAAATATATAATCTGAGCGTAGGCGCCACACTTGATTGAATGGCCATTTGACAGTGGAATAGTAGCCCTCGTCAAGAGAACAACGGAAAGAAGTAACAAACAAACACGAACCATTTGGGAGGAAGCTAGCAAGATGAAGATTTGAGCAAGCGAGAACTATTAATCGAACGAGTTCCGCATGGTGAGCATA
The DNA here is from genome assembly GCA_964036215.1 of Oscheius sp. DF5033. Taxonomy (NCBI): domain Eukaryota; kingdom Metazoa; phylum Nematoda; class Chromadorea; order Rhabditida; family Rhabditidae; genus Oscheius; species Oscheius sp. DF5033. The sequence continues at coordinate 3,789,867 of CAXIWN010000002.1, read as the reverse complement.
CGATGATAAGTGGAAACATCTGGAGAGGCCAGAAGAGTTTGAGTACATGTGACCTCCTGACGTCTTTCATCAATGTCCTCCAGTGAATATGCCGGCTTCGATCCAGAGTTTTTAGTTTTATCAGAAAGGCATCTTAACGCCCTCAATGGATTAAAATCTAACGGACCGATAACAGAAGGGAATGCTTTACTGCTAATAAACCCGTCATGCGTTCTGCTTTCCTAATTTCTCTTATTCTGTCTTCAGCTGCAGAATCCGATTTATTTTGTGAGGAGGACGGCTCCAGTCATTTACTATCATTTTATTATTTCAGCTTGTCCGAAGCTTCCCGTCGCTTTGAATGCATCCAACCCTATTTTCTTTTTGAATTACACACAGCTTACTGACAATCTACTGTGTCAAACAATTGTGAGTGCTTTGAACAACATTTGAGAGCTTTTTCCAGTTCTCATTCCCATCACAATATGCAGCTGAAATTAATATCAACGGTTGGAACATGAATGGAGACTCTGTGAAGGTCTTTTCTCAATGGGCGTACAATACCCAAACACTTGAGTATGCGCTGCTTCCCTATAGCTTTACTTCGCCTTCAGGATGCCACAGGATTCATCAACTTCTAATGACTCACTCCACGTCATGTGGCCTCCTAGGGATTTTTCATTAATCATCTCTACTGTTTCACCTACTAAGATGATTCTATCTATCAATATCACACTAAAATTGAGTAAGCAAGTTTGTCTTTTTTAGGAATCTATTCAGTGTCCGACGATGAGCCCGGGCATCTTTCTACGAACGTCAACCAGCAGCCCCAGTTCATCCAATTTAGGGATTGGAAGGAGGACTCATCCATAGCCGTTCAATCTCTAAGCAGCGGAGGACAAGTTAGTCTGATTTGCAAATCCGACAAAAAGTTCAGCTAGTTGTATCAGTGGCCAGCCCGGATTCTTTGAGCACATCCTATGCAAATATTTTTATTTACGAGGGATCTGGTGAAGATTTTCTATTTAGCGGAACGTAAGGAAAACTAATAGTTTTTATGCTCCTTTAATAGATTGCTATCTTTATTGCTCTCAGATGAACGAAATTATTTTACTTCGAAGAGTGACACCTTGACTTTCTATCGGGCAATGGACGATGAAGTCACCGCCACGTTGCTCGTCAACGATGTAAAAAGTTAGTTTTTGTTTAATTTTAAAACTGGATGACAATCCCTATATCTTTAGATATGATGTTTTGGTCATATTTTTATGCGAACTGGTCCCCGTACAACCAAGCATCTCAACAACAGAAAGTTGTTCTTGACGCTACAAGTGGCATGTCCATGTTGACTGTGCTGAATGAAGCGGACGGATCCAATGCTATTTACCTCGAAAAAGTCGATTACAATGTAAGCTATTAATGTACATTATGATTCATTTTTTAAGGAGGGGGAGTACAAGTCGGCGGTTATTTTATTGGCTGGAGGAATGATCCGAGACTATAATTCAACACGTCTCGGAACTTATAGAGACCCGAAAATGTTTGACGATCAAAACTATCCACAATATCTTCCTGGAACAGCGAGAACGTTTATCTTGGAACAGGGAATAGCAACTGTTTATTATTCATCGATCGCTGTAAATGATTCCATTGCTGTGGAGGGAAGAAATGGCTTCGTGATGAGCAACAATTACCCCTTTTCAAACGAAGATCAAAATTCCAAGGATTTTATTTTGAACACCGGTGAGGATGGATTTGGTATTTATTTTTGGTTTAGTGGATTGTACTCCTTTTGTATTCACGTACACCATCCAAGATCTGAATTGTAGTGAGGGCGCTTACATAAATTTCACACTTCAAGACATGGACCAGACAAGAAATGACATGTAAAAAATGGAAAATAATTCAAACCGTGTTCTAGCGTGGATCTGCACAATCTGACGACTGTTCCCGTCTCATTCAATATAACCGCTCTGTCTATGACAATGAGTATTGTTGGAGGAAAAGGATCATCCTCGGGAACATTTATTTCTTACACAGTTAACTATACTCACTTTTCGGGTATTTAGGCTTTCTACCAGAAGTTCACTGTTTAGATTCCACAATTGCACCTTTTGATGCCATAATTCTATGTCAGGAAACCACAACTGGACAACCAGAGACAACTTCCGATTTTACAACAAATCCGGCAACGGCGGGAAAAAGTACTGTAACAAGTAAGCAGATATCGGGCACGACAAAGATCCAACAGGTCCTACAACTAGCCAAACGACATTATCAACAACAACTGCTGGGACTAGTACTCCGTCGACTTCACCTTCACCGCCACCACCAAAGAATCCATTGAGTGAGCTACAAAGCCATTGAGGATGGAATTTAAACTACAGAAATTATTTTAATTTGTGTGGGAGTGGTGCTGATCCTCGCGTTGGTTATTGTAATAATTATATTCCTGAGATATCGAATAAGACGAGGAAAATACCGAGCATTTTGGGCGACGATGTCGGGTGTTTTACCAATAGCAGTGTAAGGAGGATTGCTAAAGCGGAAAAGTAATCGTTTTTAGGAAAGTTGACCAGTGGGAGTTAGGAGACAAGCAATTGGAAATATTCGAAGATAAAGAGCTGGGCAAAGGTGCATTTGGAGTAGTTTACGAAGGCGAATTGTATGGGGATTGGCCTGTAGACAGGATTGTGCGATCCATGCAGAAAATGACAGAAGAGAGAGACAATAAAGTGGCTGTCAAACGATTGCCATTAAATGCTGACATCCAAGCAAGAGTGGACTTCATGGAAGAAATTAATTTTATGAAAAAACTCGGCTACCATCCGCATGTGCTGGGAATGATTGGGTGTATCACAGCCACCAGCATGCCTGTAATAGTTCTGGATTACTGTGAAAATGGAGATTTGCTCTCATGGATCAGGAAGAACAAATACTCGCCTGACATGACGCCGGAGCAACTTCTTTCAATTGCCTGGCAAATAAGCGACGGATTGGTTTGTAGAATTGCCAAAAATTAAAGAAGGAATTTCAGTGTCATTTGAAATCTCTTAATTTGATTCATCGAGATCTTGCAGCGAGAAACATTTTATTGACAAAAGACATCGTCGCAAAGGTACGCTATCTTATTCTTCAATATTGTTCTATTTGAGATCTCAGACTTCGGCTTGTGTCGGAAACCAGAAAACCCTGAAAATTCCAATACCTATTTGCCTCAGTTTTATGTATCTCGTGGTGGTCGTCTTCCCGTGAAATGGCTGGCTCCTGAATCGTTGAGAGACTTTCAATTCTCATTTAAAACTGACCTCTGGTCGTATGGAGTAATTTTATGGGAAATGTATACGTTTGGCGACGTTCCCTTTGGTGATGTTAACCCTCTGAATTTATACGAGGTCCTGGAAAACGGTGAGAGGTTACCGCAAGGCACTATTCCTGATAATATGTGAGACAAATTTATTTAACTTGCACTGTAAGTTTAGGTACAAATTAATGGCCGGTTGTTGGGATGCGATTCCCGGTAAGAGGAAGCCCATTGAGGAAATCAAAGAAACCTTGAGTGGAATGTTAGCTTCCACTTGTAATTATTATTTGACGATGTCAGCTGACGAAGGCGATTTGAAGCAAGAAGAGAACGATTCTCCGGTGAAAACTAAGGAACTCGTTAAACAACAGGATTTTAGGTCCCTTCTGATCAGGAATTCTCATAGATTAAACTTGTTCGACTGAAAAAATATGGTATTTTTCCAGTGATACGAATAAAATCTCAACGTGTTAATGTGAAAAATACGAAAAACGTTTTTGTCATTGCATGATCTTTGCCGAGTAGGAGTTCTATCGATTCTATTGACAAACCACGCTCTGCTTTTATCAGGCATAGCATTTCACCAGTCTCTGTTTATCAGTCCGCTTTGTGCCTCCGCATTTCATGAATCACTTCCTTCTGCCTATTTATGGCCATGAAGAGAAAAATTTAGCCAATGGCAGCTTTTTTATTTTATTTCGAACAGTTTTAGCTATGTCTAAAGCGAATTTTTCAAGTTTCAACACAGATTTCAAGCAGTATCAGATGACAGGTTTCCTTTTGCTAAACGTCCCTTCCGTCCTTCAAGGGAAGGTCATGTCTAAGGTTCGAATGAGTTTCCTCTTACCGCGCTGTCCTTCAGCTCGAATGGAAAAGTTATTTCCGAATGCAGCAGACATGCACCGATATCCAAGAAATGGTCCAAACTAACCGGAATATTCGCATCCGTATGAAACACAAAGTTTTACTAGAAAGAGAGAAAAACGATGGTGATGTTTGGAATCATCACATAATGTCACCACCGTATGATGCTGTTGTAGAACCTGGATATCTTTATGGAGTTTATTATGAATCACTGTATCTTCCTCCGGGTTTGTAATTTTGAATCTCGATTTCATTGCATTCAATTTAGACATTTCTCAAGATTTTGAAAACTTCATCTCTTTTCTAAAGGAATATCGCATTACTGCTGATATTCTGTATCCATCGCAAGTTACGAAAGAACAATGCACCGCGCTAATTTCAATTCTGAAGCCAGTAGCTGTTAATATAGTTAGTAGCGGCTCTGATAGATTTGAAGGGCTCTTCGACACGAATGGAGTGGTAGAAAACCCGTATTTTCGCCAATTTTACAATTTTTAGGAAGATGTATTCGTGAGAATCGAGGCAAATGATGCGCTTTTTGTAATGGAAAGGCTTGCTTCTAAGTTCTTGAGAGTGTCGCTGTATGCCAACGTCCCTCGTGATTATACCATAGACCAATATACTGCGGTACTGAAAGATATCCTACAGGTATTAGTTGCATTATGAAATGCAAATGTTTCCAGCTATTATTAAAAACTCCACAGAACATGTCACATTTTATGTTTTATTTTCACTGGTTCGAAACCACCTTCTTGTCGATTGAAGAACTTGGACAGATATTTTCTGACTATAACCCAAAAATAGTTGAATGGGACTCGTCAAATATTATAAACTGCAAGTTTCCCTGTACAGTTGGATCTTCCTGTGAACTGAGAGTAGTTCCACAAAAGACGTATTATGATGTGGTGATACAATATGATGCGCCTGAACGTAAAAATTACTGAATAAAAATTTCGATCGTTAATCTCTCCACAGAATATCTTTTTCATTCCATAAATGTCGAGGATGGGCTTGTGCCTCAAGTAACACTCAATATGCATCAGAAATCGTGTTTCATGGAATCTAATTACATTTTTTGATTCCTACGCGTTGTTTCCTTATCAAAAAATCCACTACTCCCACCCGCGTAGTTTACTTTTTGTGGTGAATAAAGATATCTTTAATTTCCCTAATTGCATTGTTTTTTCAGTACCTCTGCGAGCTTTCGAAACTGTATACTTTTACCTTTGTCGGATGGCATATTGAATATGAAAAGCCACTACTTCCAACAGATGAACTGCTCCAAATGTTTCGTGATTTCAATCCGACTCTTAAAACATCACTCGAAGAATACTCATCTGGGCTGATGATTCAGTATTTATTTGAATGTCAATTAGGTCGTGATCGTCTATGCAAATTGGATATTAACAGACGTTTTATCAAGATCCTTTTTGGAGATAAAAATCCAAATAGCTATTAATACCATTTCGGTGCACCGACCTGTCTTCCCAGTATGTATCTTCAATGAAAGTTTAGTAATATCTTGTCGCTACTTTCTTTCCAGCTCTTTCCTCAGTGTTCACTTGCCATTTTATGGTTTTTCTCCATGCACACAATCTGGTGATGCCAGTATCTTGTGATACTCCCCCTCATTGTGATTATAGTCTGCTCTTCTTAGGTCGCTTTATCAGTGGTTGCTTTCACCCTTCTCCCTTTAGATAACAGCAGCAGTACTCTTTTCGGCACGTAACGGACATGTTTGTTATAAAAATACAAAGGAAAGCTGTGGACGCGTTGAAAGTACTGGAAGTCGACGTTGCTCATAAAAATTGGTGGAAGATTTCTTACACCGGCTCCAAACTCTGATTATATACTTTGCAATGATTTTCATTGAAAAGCAGCACTTTTTCTGCCCATGAAGACGTTCCTCTTTTTAATAAGATTTTAAAAAAGTCCCGGCTGTGGAAGGTTGTGTACATCCAATATTTGTCCCGAGAAACTTGTGAAAATCATATAAATGCGACCCAAATCGACCCCTCGTCGATGGTGAGAGATGCAATGTTGACATTTTCCTCCACGAGGGCGGTCTTATCATCTTTGGCTGGCTACACGCCAGCACACGTGCGGCGTGGCACAATTCAGCCTCTATAAGAACCATTGCGCAATGTTGACCATTGTTTGCACTCGTCTGACATTGCACCCACAAATCTTCCTGTTTTTGCACCTAATTTGTCCCATTTTCTTTATTTAAATTATTAAATAAAAATGTCTATTATCCTTACTTTTTTATTTTAACTTCTGCTCTCTTTTTTTCAGTTTATCCTTGATTTTAGACGTTATGAGCTTTAATAATTTTTTTGAATTAACAAAAGAGCTCAAAATTAGAATAATTAACAAAGTCAGTCCCATAATAATTGTTGTAAATGTCTTTTTAGTGTCGCCCTGTTGCTTATGTCCGGCTCCGTCAGACATGCAAACAACTGGATGAATTCTGCGAAGAGAACAGAGATGATCTTGGTGTTTATTGTTATCGATCGGACGCCGCTTTGCGATTGGATTTTGATTATTCTGATGAGGGAAATCAGTCGTCCATCATTATTGCGGACAATGCTAACGTGGTTAAAATGGATATTACCTCCTTTAAAAAGAACAGTCACATCCTCAAAAAGGCCGTTTCTGGCTTTGCTTTACCGAATGTTGTAAGTTTCGCTTTTTACTGTTCATTTTCTTTCAGTGTTTCTTATGTACAAAATACTCTGGAGACGATTATGTGGCCTGCCTCATTGAAGCTACTCCTTATCTAAAAATTGATACTTTGCAACTGGTGTGGGTATCAGCACGACAAGTTAAAATGGTTATGGCTAGCACATGGAAAATTAGAAAATTGGATGTTTTTTATTTCCGAGGAATTTCAGGATTTTTTAAATGCAATGCTTTAAAAGTGAGGATTGTTTGGATGTATTCAGTCTTGTCTTGCTATAACATGCTGCATAAAAATCCGGGATTTTTCAGAATATTGATCACGTTTCTGCCACCTGGTCGTATAGACGTAAAAAACCTGATGAAGCAAGCATGATGATGATGGCACGAGGAAAGACAACCCTCACACTGGATTGTTCCAATTTTACTTCTAATTTTGTTTTACATATATTTAGGAGACTCATAAAGGTATTCTTTTTTTCCACAAAATAAATTAGAGGCTGCTAGGAATGCCGTATGGTCCTTTGAAATATTTCATACCAGTTTTCAGGTTTGGAAAGACGATGGCCATTCTCCCAAATATTTTAAAATATCGTGGGAATATAATGGCAAATATTCGAATCGAGATATTTTTGAAATGTATGATCAAAGAATGGTCACAGCCGCTGTCCACCTTGGTACTTTTACGCGTCGTTCTTATAATACGGTGAGTAGCGGAACTTTATTGTCACTTGTCTGGGATACAGAAACGTTCATTCGACGCATGGATAATTAAAAACAATGAAACTTGGCAAATTATTTCTATTAAAGAAGCAGACTCTTTTGTATTAGAAACGGTCGCATCGAAAACCGATTTCTTAAAAAAGTTGCTCGAGCTGCTGCCCAAAATATATCCTGACCACAATGTGAATTCTTCATTACTGCTAGAAACCTTCGAAAAAATGGAATCTCTGGAAAAAATTAAAGAAGAATTCAATTTTCTACTCTTAATTTTGGACAATATGGTGAAATTCCCTCGTTTCTTAGATTTACCACCACAGTTGATAATTCGCATTATTCGGAAGGTAAGAGCGTCGAGAATATGTCACAGATCTTTTTAGTGTCCTGTGTCTACATATGTTCGTCTCCGCCGGGCTTGTAGATTCCTGGACGACTTCTGTGAGGAAAACAGGAAAGCTCTAAATATGATCAAGTATGTCGCAAATACCTTGGTTAACTGGATACGAAAAAATTTCAGTTATAAAAAGGATACATGCTACTTTGAGTTGAGCTGTAACCGCTATAAGAAACAATATTACTTATTTATAAAATATCAGCTTGGCTCTGGTAATAATGATATTCCGTTGATAATGGAAAATATGCCCGCAATTAATGGAATTGTATCCGGTCTGGCTTTTCCTGAGCTCCGCGTGGTATGTACCACGCAATGTATTTTATTGGATGATATTATTTCAGATAAACAGCCAGGAAGGCGAATATTTACAATTTGATGAAGCATTGACCTGCCTTCTAGAAGCTGCTCCTCATTTAAAAATAGGAACGTTGAGATTGGAGAATTTGAGTGTAGAACAAGTTAAACGAATATTGAAATGCTCTTGGAAAATACGTAGCATTGATTTCAATTGCCCTGGAGAAATGCGAAAAATCCTGGATATTAAAAGGGTAAAGGTATCGAGAGCATTCATATTCCAGTAGTACTGGTTCAGGAAATGGATCCGGTTGGTTATACTTGGCAAAATGATGAGATCGAGAAGCAAGAAATTGCGGACTTGGCTAGAGGGAAGAACAATATTTCTCTCGAGCTCCGATCTATGGGAAAGATTTCCACGCTGCAAGCACTGAAGAAAATTGTCAAGGTTTCGATTATTTTTGTTCTGATCATGCGTGTCAGTTTAGAACTGGAAAATAGACGGTCATTTTCCTTTTTATTTTTACATTAAATGGATTGAACACCCTAGCTACTTTGACGTCGACATTTCTACTTTTTATGCGGAGATATTGGCAATGCAATCGGCTTATGTTGGAAATTTCACCGTTCGGGACACAGAAGGGAGAACATACCAAGTAAAATCCGTTCTAAACAATTTTATTTTACGTTTTCAGAAGAAATATGACTTTTGGATACGAAACGACGAAGAAATTTGGGAGATTGTTTCAGTTAAGCGATGTTTAGAAGGTTGGGACAGTTACCAGAGAACAGAAGTCGAATTTACATTGCAAACCACAGGATCCAGAGCTGAATTCATTTCGAAATTAACAGCTTTTCTCCCTGAAATATACCCACATAATAACTTGGAATTGCACCGAAGCAGACTGCAACTCTCTTCACTCTCGGAAACTATAAAAAAATTGGAAACACTGGAGGAGATTAAAGATGAATTCTGTAGAATCGAGAGAATAATCCCGCCTATTTGGATAACAAATTGTGAATAAATTATATTTTATATTTCAAATAACATCGATTGCAATTTGTTGGTCCCTGTGCGGATCATTACGCAGTCAAGAAAGAAATCCCTTGTGCATATTTGGCAGGAACGGCATTTTGTATAAAATAAACAGACTTTTCGCTCTTTCCTCGTAGAAAAAATTCTTCTCTAGTGGTATTCAGAAATAAAAATCCTTCGGTACAATCTCATATCAGGGAAAACACTTACAGCGTAATTTTCTGTTGTAGAAAGAAAAAAAGCCGTGATAAGAAGTAGGACAAGCTTTTCTTCTCTTATCAAGTGAATTACAGCGCCGCTCCCTCCTGAATCCATCTTATTTCTGCCAATTTTCAAAATGAGCGGAACTAATACGGTGAGCCTTAATTTTAACCATCTACTCTCTCAGATTTTCCTAATAAATGATGACAACGCTATGGTCTTGAGCAGCGACCGTTCCAAATGGACAGAGTTACCTCTGAAATTACCTTATAAGACCATCGGCAGTGGTGTCACGTTTCTTGACGAGGAGATCTACCTAATTGGTGATTGGAAACATTTGAAAAAGTTATACAAGTTGGATAAAAATCTCAAGTGGATACGGCTAGCTAATATGAATATCGGACGAAAAAGTATTGAAAATAGCTGTTTGGCATGGAATGGATGTATTTGGGTGATGGGAGGAGACAATGAAGCTGGCAAACCAATAAAACATGTGGAACGCTACGATCCAAAGGAGAATACATGGACATTTATGCCGTAAATTTCCCTTTTTGGATATTGTGACACCTTGCAATTTCAGAGACATGCAATATATCCGAAGAGCTGGAGCAGCAGTGGTATGGGATGACAAAATTGTAATATCCGGTGGCTTTGCATTTCATACCGGCTCGACTAATACTGTCGAATGTTTCAATCCCAAAAACGGAAGTTGGACTGTACATCCGGAATTATCTATTCCGGATGCTACTTGTGGCCATTCCTTCGTCTACTACAAAAAGAAATTCATAACAATTGGAGGTTATAGAAACGGAGAACATCGTGCATCTAACGCTGTTTGGGAAATAGATCCCTATGAATCAAATGCTACATGGAGGCCGTTAGAACCCATGAAAAATCGATCCACTGACTTTGCTGGTATAGTTCTTGACAACGAGATTTATGCAATTGGTGGATGGCAAGCTCGGCCATTTGATTATCAGAAACGAGTAGAAATATTTGATGGAGAAAATTGGCGAGAAGGTCCGTCTCTTCCTGATGGCATGCACGGCATGTCCGCTACCATTATTCCTCAGAGTTTAGCTGAACGTCTTCGCGCTTATGAACCAGAATAAAATGCCCAATTATTGATGTTATTTGTTCATTAAAATAAAAAGTCAGTTAATCTCTCCATTCATCGGTTTCTTTCCAATAACAGAAAAATAGAATCGTTCAAATCCCTCCGCAATTCCGTCTCCTGTTTGAGCGCAACAACTTTGAACGGCCCACTATAATTGTGACCAATTTACAGAGAATAAGACGATAACCTCTCGATTCTTCAGCTCCCGCAGTCCCAATTCATCTGCCACTATTTTCGGCGGTTTGCTCTGGCCAAGATCCGACTTATTACTGAAGATTAAAAATTTTGCATCTGAAAATATTTCGTTCAGTTTTGATCTGACAAATATCGATCTCTTACTTTGAAGTAGATTAAAAAGAGCATGTAATTCTTCTCGAGCTTCTGAAAAACGCGGTGGATCACTAGAATCTACCACGAAGATAGCGCCCTTAAAAATAAATTTGATATCAAAATGATCAAAAATTCTAACCTCTATTAAATTATCAAATAAATGTGGATAAACTTTCCTCGGAGATAATGGATAGCTTCCAACTAAAATGGATTTTTTTTTTGTAAAATTTATGAAAGAAAGATTGGCAGAATGAACTAACCTCCGACATCCCAAGCAGTGAAAATGACGTTCCGATAAGTCAACGATTCCACCTTGAATCCTAAAAAGGGTTTATCGTTTCCGATAACATCTTCAAATTGAGAGCCAAATGGCCAAAACATACCAATTGTGGGTGTAGTTTGAACAAAGTTCCCTAATAGAAGTTTGTACAATAGCGTCGTTTTCCCGGCATTATCGAGACCAAGTATCAAGATTTGGAAATTTTGTTTCTGCCAGAACCATTCAAATAAAGAAGAAAAATAAAGTCCCATTTCTGTATATCAGGGCTGCGCGAATCCTGGTTTTTCAAGACCGACTCGATTTCGAGCCGAATCCTACCCCTCGAAAATGACCCCGACTCGAACCCGACTCGAATCGGAAGGTAGGATTCGAAAACCGATTCGAACCCGAGTACTCGAATCGGATTCGGCCCATTTTTCGACTCGAATCCGAATCCCTAGTCTTTCTTGAAAATTTGCCGGCTTTTAGAAAAACACAATTTTATTATTGGCAAAAACATAACGATTATAACGAAAAGAAAATAACAACTATAACAGCAGCGCCAAATATCACGGATTATTATTAGTATCTTTCACTTTTGAGTTAATCTTCAGATATAGTAACTTCTCCAATGTTTGTGGATTCATGCCCATGCGATAATCAGACAGTATCAATCGAGCGGCGCTAAATAATCTCTCGGATTCCGAAGACGTTGAGGGAGCGGAAAGGTACTTTCTAGCTAGTAGAGCCAGGGTAGGAAATTTGTGCTTGTTGTCGTTCCAGTATTTGAAGCAGTCTATTGAATGGTCCGCTCTCTTAGACAAATAAGATGAGCAAAAAAAGAATAAAAAACATTACATTATGCGTTACGTAACGCCAGCATGGCAAGAACACAGCCGCTAAACAACGAGCAACGACCGCGCGAAATTTGATTTGAGGATTCGGATTCGGGGACCCTAAAAGTACCGAATCCGATTCGATTCCGAATCCTCTGAAAACCAAAAATGGCGAACCCGATTCGAACCCGAATCCGCAAATATCAGTCCGACTCGAATCCGAGTCGAGTACTCGAATCGGATTCGGACCATTTTTCGACTCGAATCCGAGTACTCGCGCAGCCCTGCGGTATATCTTGTCCAGATGAGGAAGATCAAAAAGTGAAGTCATGTGGGAAAAAAAATTCCCCCTGAGAGAGACAACGCTGGCAAGACTAATACGGTTGTTGATAAGGAAAGCTGCACGACAAATATCGCTCCTCTAGAGAATTTGAAATAAGATCACAGCGACCATTATAAAGTATCAGACAGAAGATTTCCTGTGAAATGTCTTGGAAGAAATTGAGACTGTCGTGAACCCAAATTACCGATCAAATTTTTTTGACCCCGCGGTCACGAGACTTCTTCGTGGAAATGCTCGTTCCGTCGGGTGATCAATTGTCGAGATTACACCAGAAACAGCAAAAATAAATCACTTGGTCCATAGCTTTTTCCGCTGTGGTCTTTTAACTTCTGCGGCATTTGCATTTAATTTTTAGATCTCTGGATAGTTTTATTTTAGAGAAATGTTGATCTTGCTATTGGTATCGATGGCTCTGCTTATACGGACTAATCCGAATACGACGGCTTCAGCAGCTAGCAGCAGTTCTCCTGCGGTAACAAATCGAAACGTAAACATTTTATTGACGCATAGCAATGGATTTAAGAGCTCTTCCACTCGAAAAGAAGGAGGCGAAACCACCGGAATTGTCGATTACCTCTTGAGAACATGTATAACTCAAGCAAATGAAAAAGATGCACAAATAACTGATTTGAAGAAAGAAATAGATAGATTGAAAGCTGAAAAAGCAACCGAAATGGACAACTTGAAGAAGGACGAAAATGAAAGCTCGGAACCGGAAAAAGAAGCCGAGTCTCAGCTAGACACGGTAATTCAATTTTCAATCGCAATAGTTTCGCTCAGATATTGATAATGGGTGGTAAAATACGTGGGGAAGCATTTCCTGGAATGACGATTTTGAACAATGATCGATCCAAGTGGATAGAATTGCAATTAGAGCTACCTCATAAAACATATAGCAGTGGTGCAGTTTACCTCAATGGTGAAATATATCTGATTGGACGACACGACAACCCTAAAGCTCTGTATAAATTAGACAAAAATTTGACATGGATACAAATGGCTGATATGAATGTTGGACGATATTGGATCACTAATAGTTGCGTTGCTTGGAATGGATATATTTGGGTATTAGGAGGAATGAATAGCGACGCTTCTGCTTTAAAAAGTGTGGAACGATATGATCCGAAGGATGACAAATGGACACTAATGCAGTGAGTTTTCGAGAATGTTTCAACAAATGTGATTTTAGAGAGATGAATCCCCGATCACATGCAGCTGCTTTATTATGGAATGATAGTATCGTTATTTCTGGAGGTTTCGAAGACAGCTTTGTTAAACCCGTTAGCACAGTTCAATGGTTCAGTTCGTCAGATGAACGCTGGTCAGATTTACCAAGTATGCCGTACCCTCGTCGTTCTCACTCACTTGTTAATTATAAAAACAAGTTAATAATAATGGGTGGTATTGACAAATCAAAATTTCCACAGAAAACCGTCTGGAAATTGGACCCACTGGAGACAAATGCCACATGGACGGCACTGCCGTCAATGAAATATCTTTCCGAATCTTTTGTTGGAGCAGCTCTTGATGATGAAATTTACGCAATTGGTGGACAAGACACGTTACTACAAGGATTGAATAGAGTAGAAATATTTGATGGAGAAAAGTGGAGAGAAGGACCATCACTACCTTATTCAGCCTGGGGCATGTCCATTGTCATTATTCCGCAGGAATTGGCTGTGCGCCTTTTGGCACATAGACCAGTTTAAAAACTAAACCCGTCTCGATAATATTATCGTGTATCTGTATTGTGCAGGAATGAAATAATAAATCTTTTGTTTAGACTTGAACTCTTGAAATACCCCGGAATTCCACGAATATAATGCAAAAAGCTTCTGAAAATGGAGATCGTGGGTGATGCCCATGGATACAATGCACATTATCATAAACTCTTCGTAGCTATTCCCTTACCAAGAACCATAATCTTTCTAAAAGTAATCGGTTCGTAATTTTTGAAACTTGTTACTTGTTCCTGTCCTCTAAAACTACAAGTTTTCGTGGTGTTGGAACTGGACGTCCTGTCATCTGCTCGGTCTGCTTGAAAACCTCTCAGAAGATAATTTATTGGATAAATATTTTTATACAGTACAATAATTGAAGAACAATTAGAAAAAGATCACGTAAACCTATATTTTTCACTCGTTGTCATGATCAGAAGTTCTCCGTCGCTACTCCTCTTCCAACGACCATAATCTTCCTAAAAATACATTGGATAACTTCAATTCCTCAAGAAAATACCGATAGTTCAAGACAATAATTTTCTTGGGGGACGGTACAGGACAGGCCCAAATGAAAGGAGGATACACCTAAAAGTTACCAGTTATTTGTACAATATTTCCTGTCTAACCTTTTTAGCACCATTTGCGTTTAATTCGACTCTTCGAAGCACCACAATTCCACTAATATCGAGTGAGACAATGAATAATTCGCCATCATCTGTCTTACAGGAATCAGCATCTGTCAAAATTATTATTATCGTAATTTTATCCTCATACCTATAATTTTCACACTATGATAATTGTCAATATTAAAATAAAGAAGCTGAGCCTCGTTGGACCAAAGCAGATAAAACCAACCGCAAGGCTCCCCAACCAGAAAAATGTCGTGATTTTGATGGTGCAATCGCTTTATCATTGAAATTTTCCAATTCTATGATTTTTTAGAAGGGCAGAAAAATTCGTACCATTGTCACTAAAACATTTCCAGATGTCCAAAGTCTTGTCCTTCGGAGATAGCCATCCATTCCAAGAGACAGGAGTAAATTGCCGGTACGATGAAATATTTGCTGATTTAGCCAGATTGCCTAAAAATAGGGTCAACTATCAAAATAGAGAGATCTTACCATTTTTGTAGGATTCGAAAATGTTGCAATGTTTTTAGATTTGATAGCTGGATTGCCATTATTTCTGATGTTGTCCTTGTGCACGAGGACTTTTTCAACTGTGCCATCTTCCAGAAATACGAGGAGAAGATTATAATTCCCATGGAAACTGGGAACAAGCGTCAGATGGGTGATCTTCTGCCCCATATTATAAACGATACTTGGAATTAGGCCAACTGAAGAAGGAAATTATGACAATAAAATAAAATTCGAACCATATTCTGATCTAGAATCAATTGCATACATGTTCAGATCGCCTTGAGAAGTGGCTACGACAATGTGATAATCAAATTTGATGATATCTGTCACGGCTCCGTTTAATTTGAAGTCTAGGCGACATTTATGACCAGCCTCTGGAAAATAAACAATTATTAGCAAAGAAACTGACTGGATTTCTCATCAGTAAACCAGAGACAAAATCGTCCATCCGTATCGCCAGTAAGAATATTAAATTGGGATTCGTCTTTAGGATTGTTTAGAACACCAGCAGTTGTTATTATTCCAGAATGTTTGAGGCTATCAATTATTGTTGGTTTGACAAATGGGAAAGATTCTTCTTTTATTCCAGATTCCTGAAAATTTAGGGTCTATGCCTTATTTCCAGCGGAAAACTGAAAAACCTCCAAATTCTTGTAATTTTTCCTATTTGTAAGATAGAGAGAATCCAAAAAATTCATAAAACATAAGAAAATATCTCACATGATAATATGAAGCAATGAGCTCCTTGTTATTTGACTGCGTACTTTCTACCCGAATTTTCCCTTCATTTACGGTATATGGAAGACGGCTGCTTTTAGTATTAACTGAAAATAAATGATGATATTGAGCCGATTTTCCTTCGTCTAAAGAAATCCAACAAACGTGGAGAGTGCTCTAAATTAGACTAAATTCTCCTAACTCTATAAATTTCACCTGTTTGAATCCAGTTGCCAAGATTCCTAGCGAAGTTTCAATTAGAGAATGACCTCTGCCAATAATTCTACTCAAATCCTGTTGTAATATTGCCGTATATCTTTCTTTTTGTCCAGTTACTAAAATTAATTCAAATTATAGACAAAATATAGAACATACTGGGATGAGCAGCCATCAAATAGGCAATTCCTTTATTCGATAAGAAAATACATCGAAAATTTCCCACGTACTTACGGCTGGTGATCATAGAAACTATGAAAGTTCCCGGTTTATAAAATAATTCAATTGGATACGTGAAAATACCATCCCTTTCCTGAAAAATGGCACTTGGGGTCCAGAATAAAGCCCAAAAATACCATAGAATGGTCACTATTCCAATGGTAAGCGGTCATTATTACATTTCCATCGAGATATGCCCGGATAATATGAACTGTCCTTGGATATTTCCCTGTAGTTTCATAATCTTCAAGACAAGCAGCTGCTGTCAGTCGGCCCTTGGTTTTCATGTTGCAAAGAGATACAAGACGAGAATTCTCCGGGTTAATGTACATCAACTGCTGAGAGGGGCCCTGAATATTGAATTGAGTAGTCCTAATAAAAAGCGACATACTTTTTGCTTCTTGACAAATTCAAGCAAAACAAATGATGGCATTAGAATAACTTGAACTATCGGAAGAACAGGTCCTTGCCAGCAACTGTTAAACATACTCTCATTACACTCACTGGTAATTCCATCAACAGTACGAACTAGAAGGGATTAGAATAAAGGAGGATGGATACCTGTAGCCCGATAATAATATTGATTGCAAATGAAAACAATTTCCTTATCGGTACAGTAAAGATATTTCTTCTTTTGATCTTTTCTCTCAAAATAGACATTTATCTCCGTATTTGATGCTTGGTTTTTAATTGTTACCGGCTTCTTGAGTCTAAATTACTGTATTATTGGAGAAAGGACAAAATTTTCAGCGGGTAGATGCGCCCACGATTAAAATTCAAAAAAAGGGCGTACAATTTGTCATCTTTCAACGAATACAATCCATCAATAATTCTACAACGATGATCACATTCAATCATAGCTAGCTGGCAACCACTGCATGGCTCAGGTTGAGATATTTGAGTCATATCGAACCAATTGTAATCGCCCATATTTGAACAGATCAGCTAAAGCTTAAATTAATCAGGAAGAAAAGGAACTAACAGCATCTCTTGAATTAATCAGCTCGATGACCGTGATTCTATTTAGTGAAATGCTTCTAATAATTCGAATTGGCTCGACATCATCGTGAGAAACACGAAAAATCGTCAAATTTCCATCCTGAATAAATTTTTAAATTAATTTTCGAAAAAGTTACCATATCACCAGCAAGAAGATAACGATCACCCGTGAAAAGAATACTCTCGTTTGATTTTTTATTCGTGAGATTATTAGCAATACACGTATATCGACCTTTAAATTCTCTGAATTTCTCATGCAACGATAAAAATAAAGGAAACCTGATGGGCTTTATATTTTTCCAGACAACAATGGAGCCATTTTCAAAAAGTAGGAAAATTTTTCCCATACTAGCATGTTCTTGTCCTTTTTCTGTTACAATCTGTCGAATTGGGCCGTTTTTACAGATGACAGTTTCTTTGATTAATTTAAATCCAGCAAATTGCATTTCCATTAAACGTCCGTGACTACTTCCCATAAATACACTTGACCCTTTGATGATGGCAGTTGTGATCTTTTCCAATTTCCTCATTGGCAATCTCATTTGGGCAAAAGGATCGGCTGTCGGGTGACCTTGTTTGTTGAAGGTGGATAAAAGTTGATGACTCATTCCATTATCATAATAGACTTCAAATCCTTTATACTGAAAATGGGAGAAATGCTTAGTAATATTAATCTACCTTAGGTTGACTTACTAAAAATGTGAGGGCATTGACAGCGGCGATTCGAAGACCAGTCGAGAGAATATTCTGCTGACAGACGACTCCTCCTTCCAATAGCTGTTTGCAAGGAAAATGGGCAAGGTAGGCATCGCCCCAGACGGCAACATACGCTAAAATTTGGCGGTTCCTACCCAGAAAATATCTAACCATCGTTGAGATTCTCAACTCCACGAACATAGGTGCCAGTCGCTTCAAAAACACAAAGTTGAGCGTCGAAGGCAAATGTCTCCCTCCTGGCTGGACCTTTATCCTCGAGTATTGAGTACAAATAAGGACCGGCTCCGAATACCACGACTTTTACTATTTTGCCATTATAGTTAAAATGCAGCCTCTTTATAAAAGTCCATTCCAATGAGGCGAAATTCGATATTTTCTGAAATTGTGGTTGATTGCTGCCGAAAAATAATAGTAACTACCGCCATTTATGGAGACAAAAAAAGACGACGTTGGAAGGGAAGATCAGTAGGATAATGACAAAAGCGAGATGAATTTTCTCTTACCGTCTTTGGACAAAATCATGTAGAAAACGGAAACAGGGTTTTGACAAGCAGAAATCTTTGTTAGATGACAACATGAATCCGATAAAAAGGAAGATATACAGTAGTAGAGTACAGGATACGGCGCCTTCTTTATTGAAAAAGATGCAG
The DNA here is from genome assembly GCA_964036215.1 of Oscheius sp. DF5033. NCBI lineage: Eukaryota > Metazoa > Nematoda > Chromadorea > Rhabditida > Rhabditidae > Oscheius > Oscheius sp. DF5033. Next base: position 3,771,133 of record CAXIWN010000002.1, on the reverse strand, counting down.
AATCTGAGCATAGTAGATTCCATCTGCCCCCTCTTCAACAACCATCTTCCCCCTTTATGGTAAATCACCCATGAATCAAAGATGACAAGGGGACTTACAATAGTTATGAAATCCGCTAATCGGCAACCAATAACTTCTATTGAAACTTTGAACTCCCGCCTGAACTTCCCGTCTCCAAGAGATGTGTTGAAACCTTGGCGTAAATATGTTTTGGTGCGCCCGCTGGCAAACACGGGGTCGCCCCTATATAAACAGCCATGTCTTTTTTTCTGAAACATCATTTTGTTGTTCATTCAATCATGTCTGAAAGTGATAATGTGAGTTTTCTTTTCTTTTCCTTCATTTTTTTCGATTCTTAGCAAGGATTAATTGAAAAAACGACAGTAGCTGCCAATGCAGTCAAAGAAGGTGTAAAGGAGAAGATGGGACGGTGAGTGTTTCTTTTCTTTTACTGTTTATTGTTTATTTCAGAGCGATGGAAAAAGCTAATGACAGCGGAAGTGCCGGTACTGTCGGAAGTGGTCACACGAATGAAAAAGCATCGGAGCAGGGATATTGGGATGATAAGGTAAGCCGAGAATGTCAATAATTATTGTAACTTTTGAAGGGAATGGATTATCAAGGTCCAGAAAGCGAGCAAAAAAATCGGCATGGCAATTAATTCCATTCTTTTGCCCCAACTATTACTCGATTTAATAAACCTGAATTATTTATTGTTATTTTTAGAATGTGCCTTATCAAGGCCCAGAAGGTGAACAGATGGCTCGCCTTGATGATGCTCACCACCATCACAATCAAAATGAAATGCTTTCTAACTCATAGTGAATTCCATAAACATTTTTCTACTTTTGGCCTTGTTGACAACAGACTCCAACGACCATGTGTCATTTATGGTTTACTTCCTCGTGCCGCGATCCGAAGGGCAAAAAAAGAAGAAAACCAGGAATTCAAATAAAAAGGAAAAGAAACAACGACCAACGAATTATATGGGCAACCATGGTCAGCTGCAGTTTGCTTCATTGGGATCAAAGTGTTTCATGACATGACTTCCACTGTCAGGGCAGCAATAATAATGATGAGCAAAACGGCACGTTTTCACAAGCTGCATTCCACAGAAAAATATTTCTGTTTGAGATCTAAAAATTTCTGTCTTGTAGAGAAGTTCGGGCTGTTCAATTATTTCCGGAGATCGAACGTTTAACGAAGAGAAAAATAATCTTGCCTGGATCCAAGTAATTAGAAAAATTGCAGCATTATTAGAGTACCTTTAAATCCAAAATAAAACTTCTAACTCATTTTATTGAACATAATAAAAGTGTGCGAACAAAGGTGAAATTTTCTCTGTGTCATAAAAATTAGAGGTAAAGTTCTACTCCATCTATTTTCGCTTATTTTTTCCCGTATTTTGAAGAGACATAACAAAAAAAGAACACAATCTACACATAAATAATGTCGGGGATCATTTAAAGACACGTTTAAAGCGAACTGTGCGGATATTCCTGTATTACCGTCATATGGTCATGAAGGGTTGTGTACGTGGGCTGATGTACCACAAAGTGATTATTCGGGGAACTTTGTAATAATTCTGATGGAGGTGAGGGAATGAAGGTCACCGGGAGAGGCATCGGATAGTCCAAATGGACATAGTGATCCTGCATTGTGGTAGATTCTGGAGAGGATTCGGTCTTCTTAATTCGGCGAGATCGCCGTTGCTCTGGAGAGGAAGCCGGTGTCAAGATTCCTGTCGACCGATACCTGAAAGTGTAACCATTAGTTTATTTTTGTCTCAGGATCTTAAACCTTCGCCTTTTTGGTAAACGACAACCGGCTACTACTACGAGTCATTTTTCATTATCGCAGGGTCGTCTACAGTTTTTGTAGCAGAAGACCGATAACGTCTTACTACGTAACCTGTTTTCCGGAAATATTACTGTGACCTCCACCTGCACTTTTCTGTACTTTCAAAAAATTGACCGGGATGACTACGGTAATAATCCGCGAGAGAAGAGTCACATGTGATCCGTCAATCTAAAGACTAAATCCGGGTATTTAGACAGATAACGAGGCGGATAATATGCCAATATTTACAAGTATCACGTCTATTTTTTGACTAGATATATGAGTTAGAAAATCTTTTGTAAAGCTGCCAATTGGGAAGTTCATCAGGGGGTTCAGTTGCCCGTACGCTTTTTCTACCCTCTCGCGCCATCAAACGATGCTGATTTTCGATTCTTTTACCCAATAAGGAAGTATCTTACCTGCTGATAATTTTACTGACACAACCATGGGAGATACAGAGATTTTTTGAGATCGCATTGACTTTCATCCCGCCCATGTGCAGCTCAATTATACGAGTTCTCTCCGCCATTGACAGCGGTCGCCCGGGGCAATAAGGACGCCCATACAAATTGGTCCCTGAAACTGTAACACATCATTTCTGCAGCTAATTTGCCATTTAATGTGCGTGCTTGTTATGATGTTATCACAAGGACAATGGAACATAAAAATGAGACTAAAACGTGCCTTTACCTTTCCGTCGAACCTTACGAAGGTCTGTTTTAATTGGTTCGCTTGGCTCCGGTGGTGAGGAAGAATTGGAAGAATTTGATGAGGTCAAATCACCATAGACATCAGGAATTTCTCCTTTGATAAAATCGATGGTTGGACAATAGTCCGAAACCGAGGGATTGCTCTGAAAATGGGAATAAAATATTTAAAGAAAATGAAAGGCAGCGGCGCTTTCTACCAAATTTTTTTTACAACAATTACACATAAGAAAAAATCGCAGCGAATGGCGGCCGAGCGCAGTAAAAAATCGCTTACGGTAAGCAAAGAAGTATTGTACAGAGGATTACTGTAGTTGATAGTGATAGGAACAAAATAATTATTAGCCGTGAGAAGAGGATCCATTAGATGAAGAAGAAGATGCGAATGGCAACAACCCCCGCTATGTTTCTCCGCCCTAAAGAGTGATCAAGGGAGGCGACAACGGCGACGACGACGGCGGCGGTGGTGATGCGGCGGGCGGACTGGCTGCCAAACTTTTTGCTCGCTCGGGCCGTCGCTTCTTAGAAGGTTTACTGACGCTCTCTCTCCGCTCGCGTTGTACACAGCGTCCCTTCACTCTCTCTCGTCTTATTCGGGTAATGAAAAATGAAAACAGTCAATGAGTAGATGAGCGGTCATAGTGGAGGATAAAAAAGCAGGACGAGTTGGGGTTGATCTACTTGGAACTGATTCTAGTTGATTCGGCAAACTGGGACTCACAAAAAAGAGGAAATAATTTAAAGCAGGATCTATGAATCATTTTTAGAGAAGAGAAAGAAATAGCCAAATTAGCAGGCGAATTCCTAAGATTACTGTAGGACACCCAACCGACAGGGACAACAGTTGACAACCTGCTGAATTTCAGGACAACCGAACCTTTTTTCTCCAATCAATATTGCAGTAAACTGGTCACAGAACCAATTAGAAGACCACCACGAAAAATTACGGTTCTGGGGCATATTTCTGACTTAAAAGGATGCAACAGAGATCCTTTTCAGAAATAGATTCTCTCGTACGAATTTTTGCGGATTAAGCTACAGTATCCAACGTGCTTATGTTCCATACTATAACTACAAAATTTGGCCAAGATCTTTCCTCTGATAATATGGATAATAGAGTGTTTGATGCGATTTTCCCAGAATATACAAGCTGCCAACCACTTTAGTTTATAAAAAATGGGCCAATTTGTGCAAACAAGCAAGCAGGAACCAGAGATCATTCCTTCTTTTTCAGCCTTTCTTTTTAAATGAACGGAAATCTTTGCCGTACATCTCAACTTCCTGCCAACAGTGGGCGTAAGCTGCGAAACCAGGAAAACTTGGGAATTTGATTTCTGAACAATGGCAGAAGCGTGGTATGTGAGCTATGCGATAAAATGTCAATGACAACTGTTTACAAGCCTTTTTCTGCCCAGTAGAATTAGTCAATTAAAGAAGCTGCTGAAATTGAACAAAACTGACCATGAGCCATGCGGTAAAGGAGCGTTCGAGTGTTTCGGAAGAAGAAGTATCAATGACACAGATGCACTCGGAACCGCTACAGGCGCATGCTGCTGAGACCACTTCTTCCATTCCTCGTGCCCGTTTTCACCTGCTGCTGCTGTTGCCTGTAAACTGTCATTTTTATTTCTAATATTTTTGTAGAAAAAACAAGAAAGATCGAGGTAACACTTTACTTCCTGCTTCTTGGCATTCTACTTTTTTGAGCATTTTCTGTTTACCACGGTTCACATCAATGGGTCTGATCTCGGGTATAGAGAGACCTGTCGCCACTCCTTTTCTCTCTCTCTCATTGCCCCTTCTACTCGCTGCTTCCCCTCTTTTTTGGCTATGGGGAATTTACGAAGGGACAGTCTGCTTTTCGAGAAAGAGAAAAGAAATGGAAACCGGTACCCAAAAGCTTTTTTTACTAGATTTACACACTCCACAACAGGGAAATGGCCGCTACATTCGATACTGATCACAAACCGCTCGTGCTCGTAACAGTTAGGTCAATTTCTGGAGAGGAACTTTAAAGTGGTTAAAGGGAATAGTAGATTTGCAGGAACAGACGCGTAAATAAAGTAAGAGCCGTTGTTTATCTCCAAAAAATGAAGACGTTCTACCGTAAACCGCGGCTGAAGAGGAAGAGGCGGGCTCATCGGATTATGAGAGGTTAGCGGAGGCCACTAATCATTCAATCCGGGTTCAGAGAACTTCGAGGTTTTAATGTTAAAGTCTCTGTAACTTCGCGTGGCCATCAAAAATCATGACCATGAACAGTTCCTTCTTTGGAGACCAAGAACAATCGGACAGCACTTGCTGATTACTGGTATTTGGGAGGAAACATGTGCTTCTAGGAAGTGATTTTTGAGAAGTTAAATGGAGATGGTTCCACTGAATATCCACGAAAGTCCAAGAAAGGGCAAATAAACTTCTAACTTGTAAACATGTGTCTACCAGAGATTAGACAGTTTCAAATGGAGATGAATCCGAATACGGTAGAATTTAAAGCCGATTCTATGGAATTTGATTCTCTAAAACCTGATGACTAACACTAGGAAGTGTGAAGGACGCTTTATCCGCTTGCGATGTTTTCTTAGCGAGCAAGAACCATGTGTATTTTTTGTGGGATAAAGGATGATGCGCCTTTCTGATATTTTTTTGCAATTCCCGTGCACCATTAGCGGAACCTTTCGAAAATTTACATGCTTATTCTCACTAGCTGCTATTTTGGAACGGAGGCAGTATTTTTTGGAAATGGGCCATATGTATCTAGTCAACAACTTAGAAATATAATGAAAGTTCCTGGTTTGCAATGTCGCGTTTTGAACGATTAAGTTCCAGTTGCATATTTTATCTTCAGCCAACTGTTCATCCATAAAACTCAACTCAAAAAACAATTTTTAAAAGAATTCCCTCTCGAGAGCAGCTTATCACCACAGTCACAAATCTTTTCCATAAAAATGGGTATAATCACATGGAAAAACAGCAGGTATGTGAGGTATCTGATCTGGATTTATGAGCTCAATAATACCCATAAAATAGGTTGAGGCTCAAAATAAGCAAAAAATGGAAGGAAAGGGGCAACAGTAACAGATTTTTGTTCTATAAAGATCATTAGATTCTTGAACCCTATGAGACAGTTCTGCCTCTGGTCTTTCCTTGTTTTAGCGCCTATAAAATCAACTTTTTGCCGCCTTGTTGCGTCCATCTCTTAAAGATTTTTGATGATGATCGTGCCCAAATAAAATATCCAAAAAGTGATCATTGAATTGTTCTAAATAAATTCGACCGTTTTCTAAGGCCAGATTATCTGATTTCTTTTCTCAAGAACGGTGAGGTGTCGAGATCGGCTTATCCACGCCTTTTTTTGATCTGTAACATGTGTGTAAAGCCGCTAATCAAAACAACATGATTCCAGGAATACTTTTACATAAATATTCTTTAGCGGAACCTAACTCGTAGTTGCAGGCTAAAGTGTAGGAGTACCGAGTCAAGGGGTTGACTGTTCTGTGAAAAATGAAGATTACCGTAGTTTTGAAGCGAAATTTTGATCTTGACTAGGATTTCATGTATCTATGGTGGCAAGCCATTCAGGGCAAATTTTGCGGCTGTAAAGTTTTTGGGGTGATTACCTTGGCGCTTGAAGTACTATCATTATCATATATCGTGGTAATTCAGAACCCAGGGATTACAAAGATTAGCGATATAACTCAATAATGAAAGCAGCTAGAAGAATCCCTACAGTTTCTTATAATCGACCCAAGCGAGTCACGGATGAACCCAACATCGTCATGTTCATTGCAGTAGTTGTACTTTAAAATGAGGAATAATGAACGGAGTGGCATGTGTAAAGAACGGAGGAAGTATCAGAAATATTTGCTGAGGACAGTTCTGAATAATTTTGGACTGAAGGATTAATAAAACGGAGGATCCCACCGAGGATCTCAAAGTGAGAAGGAAGTCGTTAGGTGTCCTATATATTCAGAAGGAAATGGGTGGGAAGAAGATATCTACTTAAATTCGTCAGAAATTACGTCCCAATATTATTTTCAACGTTAACTTTTTACGTAATCACATTCTGCACTGATTTTTATCGTCATGTTTAGCCGTCATTATCCGGCGCGATGATACCATCTTGTGATGGCGATGAGCCGATGAGCGCCTGTGGGAGTCGAGGGGGAGATTAGAAGGCAAAGACCGTTTAAACGATACCGTTTTGATCAGAGAAGAGGATATAGAATTAGGAGAAATGAAGTCATTTCTTCTAGAAGGAAATGGATGAAAGGGAAAGGACCTGACATTGGCAACAGAGGGGGGCTATAGGGAGGAACTTGTCTTCTCCTTTGCCTTAGAGGCAGGAAAGAACCAGTAAAGAGATCTGTTTTGGCCTTTTGGTGAACTGTTTTCGCCCATGCCAAAGATGTAGCTGGATTGCTTTTGCCTACCGACAGACAACAAGTGGCTCTTTCACTTTTCACCTTTTCTTTTCCTTCTCTCTTCTTACCAGTTCTATCCGATGGCAGGGGGACAAACGAGCTCAGAGGGGACGACTGTTGCCAACAAACATGGAAGGCACAGGAAAGGAAAAATCGGGGAAATGAGGGGAAAAGGCAGCCGAAACAGAGCAGAAAGTGAGTTAATTGAAGGTTTTCGTAATAAAGAGAGTACAAAAGTTAGGACGAGGGCTGGTAAACGATAAGATCGATGGATATCAATCATGTCGAGAGTTTTCTAAAGATTGTTGCCTTTGAATGGCATTGCTAAGGTTACGAGATCAATACGGATCAACAATATGATCTTTGCTTTACGATCAACGTGGTGGTTATATTCCTGATTGTCTCTTTAAAATTTAAGCCATACGCAATTCTAACGGGCGCAATTCTAAATCTTGGAATAGTCCGAAAAGTTATTGTTTCATTTCATTGGTCGATCGGGTATTTGTCCAATTTTTCTACAGTAATATGACTCCTAAGAGCTAGAAGCTGATTAACCCACTGATTAGTAATTCTAATCCGATATCTTTAAATAAGAAGAAGTGCAAAAAGAGGAAGTACTTTTCTCCTCCCGAAAGGAAAAAGTGAATCCACATGGCAGGGCATTTCGCTTTCATCCCAACAGCTTACCCGCAGCAGCTGTAGGGGAAAATCGAATCGAAAAGAGAAATTTGCCGTTCGGTCCAGCTATTTCCGAACAAGCTAGCCCGGGGAGACTTTGGGGGACGATATAGATGTAAGAGAGAGGAAGCTTGCGGTTAGCCACCTCGTATTTACGCAGAAAACATCGGCAAATTGATGTGATGATCATTTTTTGCCAGCTTTTGGGAAGACTATAAATCAGCTTAATTTTTTTGTAGCTTATTGAGAAAGGTTACTAACTAGGCGTACTCATGGCTCACAATTGAAGATAGCATCTCTTATGATACCGTAAAATACTTTCAATAACCTCAACTTCCTGTTGGCACAGCTTTCTTATTTCCCCCGCTGTTTCGCCCCAATTAGTCCTTTGTATGACATTTAATTGTGTTTTAATCCTTCACGAATAATTTTACGCCCATAAGACACCAAAAGCAAAAACAATTGCCTGTTTTCATTAAAAATTGATAGCTCTGGGAGGCGGCCGGAAATCTTTTCCGCGGAAAAGATTTCCGCCCTGTTTTTGATTGAGAGCAAGGCGGAAATCTTTTCCGGAAAAGATTTCCGCTTTTTCCGGAAAAGATTTCCGCTCTTCCGGAAAAGATTTCCGCTTTTCCGGAAAAGATTTCCGCTTTTCCGGAAAAGATTTCCGCCTTGTTTTCTTCTGCTCAAAAGCGGAAATCTTTTCCGGAAAACATTTCCGCCTTTCGGCCGGAGGGGAACCTGCCCTCATGGAGAACTTTTCCGCCCATTTAGCTAACAAAGATAATAGAAGATAAATAGCTTCATTACAGTTAGTCTATAGGCATTTTATACCACTGGTCTACAAGTTTTGAAGTGTCGTTTCTGTACCAGGTGATTCTGCCAAACTCCACGGATCCTCTGATTACTGGGAAGCCAGAGAGTTGGTAGAGCTCGTCGCATTTCAGTTTCGCGTTCGTCAGCCAGTCTGATCCATTTGAGCGCCTGGTGCCAATGTCATAGACTGTGGCTTCCAGCTGATAAGTGCAATAAGGACGCAGAAATATGAAAACTTACGTCAGAAGCTCCTCTGCAGTGGAGTTTACCACAGAAGTCGCCGAGGAAAGTGACCTTGCGGTCGAAAACATCGGGTTTGTATTGGCACCAGCGCAGGGCTCCTGTAAGAGCAGAAATGTACTGCCCAGTCCAGGTGCGGTCTCCTGTCACTCTATAAATTTGTAAATTAGCGTTATTATGACAGGAAGTAGATCATTTAAGAATTTTGTCGGCTTACTTGCAACAGAAGACTTTTGAACCTCCAAATATATCCCAACAATCTCGTCCGCGATGTTCTCCTTCAGGGTTCACCTTATCAAGAGCCTCATAGACTTGATCCTGGGCAATAACTGCTTTATCAGAAGACCTTCTGACACGAGTCCATTCATTAGGACATAGATCACGGCAAAATGGAGCCTCGCCATACCATTTGCACCCTCCGGGCTTTACTTCGACAGTTACTTTATCCATTTTCGAGATGGCATAGGAAGTAAAACCTGAAATAATTTTTTTGAAAGAGTAGAAAAGTCAGTTTTACCAATGAAGCCTGCCACTAGAGCTTCAACGACTACGGCTGTAATAGCAGGTAGAAGAGCAACGGTAAGGACAATGAGCATGTGCATGATGATCAAGCTGAGATATTTAGTCCTAAAATTAGTAGTAAATAACATATTTGCGAATAAAACTGGAGAAAGGGCGTATGCGGGCGAGTCATTCGCGGAGAATAAAATTTGCCATAGAGACGGGGTTTCCAGACAGGGAGTTCATCGACTGCCGCCAGCAAAGCGGATCAAAAACGGCTGCCTCGATCTCTCGTCTCTCTGCCTGGCGTCTCGGGGCAGTAAAACAAACATTGGGTGCACATCGGGTGCAGGCGCGCCCCTGGCCATTATTTGCTTTTATTTATTGTTCTATCCCTGAATTTACACGTTTTTTATTAACAGAAGACTTTATTGAACCTCCTAACAGGATTTTACAACCGAATTCAAAAGCCTTACAGATAAATTTTACAGAAAGATTTCAGCAACACCGAGGCGGTTTCATTGCCATGCTGTCTCTTGACAAGGAAGTAGATGAAAGATCCTTCTAAATAATATTTTTCAAAGTTGCTGCATTCTAAAGAAATACCTGCTCCAAGTTTGGCAGTTACAATATTAGGTCCGTGACTGACCAGGTCTGGAGTGTTACTGAAGGCAGAAATCTCTCCTCTGATTTTTTTGGGATACCAAACCAGAAAATAAATACAATGAGCAACGGCTTGGATGGCTGTCAGAATGCCCATGACTCGGAAATAAAGGCTGAATTGAGACATAAAGAGAAAAGAGGGGGAAGGTTACCTGAAGATGAGAACGGCCATACCAAAAACTTGATTGTAGCTGAGATGGCAGCTGTACGGCTCGACCCAGTAGTTGCCTTTCTCGAACTGTGCAAGTTGACAAATGACGTCAAGGGGGAATTGGCTATTTGCAACGCTAATGCCAGAAACAGCGTTCATCACTTTCTGTAAATGGGATGTTACATCGATATAAAAACGGATTTTACCGTAATATCCCAGTAGGAGGGGAGATTGAACAAGATCTGAAGGAGCCAAACTTTGACAAAATGTGTAGCGACAGATAATATTCTTGAACATGTCATAAGCAGGAGGACACTTTCGCTCCAATTTCCAAGTTTTTGTGAAACTGCAGTAGCAAAATTCATGATCCCGCACTTATCATCTTCCTTTAGCAAACTGAGTATTTTGAGAAGGGGGGACCCTAAACTTATTATTTCCGTCAAATTTGGGCTTACTGCAAGATTGGCGGCGAAGAAGATAGGGAAGAACAGCTGGTACGATCAAGCAGGAGAAGAGTACACCTATCCAACGATAATACGTGATCGTTGACTGGAAAAGAAGATCTTGAACTTAAAAATATAAATAAACTAACTAATTGCGATAACTCTATCCCAAATGGGTACGGTTCCAACGGGTTTATCCAGTATAAAATTTCATCGGCACAGAGAGAGGCTTGTAACTCGGTGGCGCCAATGCAAACCATTGGAATAAAACTTTAAAGAGATATTTTCGACATAAAAATTTACCTAATGAGTCCGCAAACGATACTCCAAATTGTTATCAATGCGGGGGTCAGTTTATGAGAGAGGCTGTCAACGAAGAACTCGGGAATCTCACTTTTTACCATGAGAGCTTCGTATAATCCGGAGAGGAATACGCATAAATTGATAACAATTGCGATTACAGATTTTAAATCCATATCTGAAATGTGATGGAAGTCAAGGCTTTCATGAAATCTCAGAGAACCGATGAACAGTTAAAGAATAAAAATCTAACTGTCTCTCTGGCTGCAAAAGACGCAGCTGTTGCAGGTGTCCCTTGTGAAACCATCTCCTCCTCCTCTTTGACTGCAAAATATTCTTCTGCAAGTGTCTCTTGTGAAACAGTCTCCTTCTCTTCGACTCCATCATTCCTTCCCAAATCTCAGCTTTCCTTTGAAATTTTTTCTTATTTTTGGATTAAAATTTTAACCAAAACACTTTAGTATGGCGGAAATTACCACCTATTCGTCTCAAACGAAGGTTCTGCAACAGCTACCGACTGGTTATGTCGGAACAATCAAAAATGAGAATACAATGGTCAGAAAAGAAGAAGGGCGCGTACGCGTACAGCAGCCATCTCAGCTAACAGGAACTCTTGTTAATTCACTCACCACCATGTTTGGAAATTTGACTGCTTCTTCCGCTGCTTCTTCGGCTGCTGCAATTGGAAATTGGGCTCCTAGGAGGCAAAATTTTCCCAGTTCCTTTCCTGTAGCTCAAAATAGTGATTTTATTAGCACATCATACTCAGAAGAGATTTCGCCAATTAGATCAGGTTCTTTTAAGCACATCCATCTTATTTATTCTTTTAAGTATTGCGCCCAAACACCGTGATGCCGCAATCAGGTGTGTCAGAGCTGGGTCGAGCCATCGAGACTGGTGGAGCTCATCTGCTCCAAATGGTCAAAAACCGCCAGCCACTTTCCGCTCCAATTAGCAGTCCTCTCTCTTCTTCAACAATTACTCCAGTGATTCTTGGAAATGCCGATAAAAAGGAAATTATTCCCTCAGATGAAGACATTGGTGAATTATTGCGAGTACGTGACCTTATTTTCCCTCACAATAAGTTTTGAGAAACATGTGGTGCCTGCAAAAGCCGTCAAGTCCGCGCAAACAAAACCTAGGTCACCGGGGGTTTTGACTCGAGGCTGGCGCTGGCTTCGCCGATGTTGGTCAGGGAAGAAAGTTTCTGCAAATCTACAGACTGATGAGGAGCCGGAAATTGAGCAGGTAGGCTATTAACCTTTGTGAAATTTCCCTAAAACCAAAATACCGAAGAAAATATCCGTCACTTTCTCATGGAATCCTTTTAAGGAATCATATTATCTTTTGGTGCCTAATAACTGCTTCTATTTTTATTAAATGGTAAAAAATACCCTGTTTTTTAGGCCAGGACTGAGACTTCCGATGAATGTGAAATTAGTAATGCAGTTGTTCCTGTATTGGTTCCCGACGCGGAAGTCGCAACTCAACTTCCAACCCAGTCCATCAGCGACGCCCAGAAAAAACATTTTCAGAGTGCGGTTGTGGAGGTTGTCAAGTTTTGTAACGGAAAAGATAATAATTTTAGAAAAGAAAGCCAAGTTCTTCTGTTCAAAATTTTGGAGCATTTACTGGTACAAGGCACGCAACGAAACGAAGAGCAAGGGTGGTAGCAGAAAAAAATAAAAATGAAGTGAGTCAAGCCCTTTATGATAACTTTCTACAAGGATTTTCCTATTTTTGCAAATGACTGTAATGTTCGTAGCTGGAATTTATTGTTTTTTTGATGCTCTAATAGCGTCCAGCGATATTGATTGCCAGATGTGACGCGAAAAACTAGGTGACCCAGCCACACTCGCTTCCCCTTTATTATTCTAATTTATCTTATTCTAAAAAACTTTAGACACCCACTGTGTTCTTGACAACATTCAAAAATCCTTCCCAGTCCTCAGAAGAGAGCAGCAGCCAGGAGACGACAAAATGGCTGAAAGATTTGCAGTTCGAAGAAGGATCTTCAGGACAACAATTGATGAAAAATTATCCCTCGATAAGGTCTGTCCTCTTAATTAATGCATTTTCCTGTTTCCTATTTACAGAAATGTGGAAGAACCAGTTGAAAAAAAGAAGAAATCCAATTTCCAGCAGGGCAATGCAGGGGTCTCGCTTTCGCCGATAATCCAAAGGTATTACGCCAGATATTTCTCCGTTTATATCTATTTAAATATTCAGGGAAACTTTGACACATGTTGAGAATGATAGTGACAAACGATGTATGGAGAGATTGTTGATACAGCCGCTATCGGGATTTTTTGGAGGATTGTCAGAGATGTTAGATAGACTCCTGGCACACTTTTGATCTTTGATCTCTAGGAGTCGCGGGTGCGCCTGCACCCGGCGCCGCGGACGTAACGGACCGATGGAGAGTCGCGGGTGAGGAAATCGGGGGACCGGCAAGAATATTTTATAATAAAATTATTTTAATAATATTTTTTATTATGTAATCTTTTTTTTACAAGGTTGTGAAAGTGGCTATTGTTTTTTTTTTTTTCTTTTTCTTTTTTTTTTTTTTTAAAATTATTGTTTTTTCTAGAAGTACTCGAGAGATGAAGTTTTGTTGGATTTTTGCATTTATGGTCCAATGGCTGGATCCATTACAGGGCTGCTCATCTGTCTGCCTTCCCGGCGGAGCTCATTGTCTTGCCGTCCAATTAGCGATGGGAAAAATCTGAGAGGTAAGTAGGACTGAATGTAAATGAATGATAACAGATTTTCGGAAGTGGGTGGAGATGTAGAGACAGTCTCGGTTACTGGAATCCGAGCAGACGGTAGTCCGGACCCATGATTGAGATTTTAATTTCCATTTTTTTCTCTTTGCAATTATGGTTATTTCAGGTAAAACAGAATGGTGAAGACCGTTGTAAAGAGAGAAGCGAAAGTCCCAAAGCGCAAGATGACAGGTGTGCTTCAAAGAGTACGACCGCCCAGAAGATACTACCCCATGGTGATCCCAGAAGGAGACTTCGAAAACCCCGATATACTACAACTGTGGGGAGATTTACAAAAGGATAACAATGAAAAAAGGAAAGCAGCACGGGCCATATCCCGACACGTGAGTTGTTCTTTTTTTTTTTTTTTTTTTTTTTTTTTTTGGTGGGGATCGTTACTCAGCAGACAGTCCGTTTTAGGAGATATGATTCTTTTTTTTCAGGTGTCAGCGGGAGGGATGATATGTCCGCATCCAAACTGCGGTGTCCGTGGATACCCTGGAAATGTAGAGACGTCTGGAAGCAAAATGTATTGAAACTTTAGGGTTCTATTCCGATGGAGCTAAAGCACATGATGGACACAGCCGCCGCCACTAAAGCCCTACCCGTTGATTCCAATTACGGTGAAGTTCTGATTCCCCGGTACTGTAGGGCAACAAAGATGGTCGATTTTACCTTTTTCAAAAGTATGTTTTTTTTTTTAAATTTTTGTGTAACTTATGGAATTAGAGATAGTGATGGGCTAAGTGAGAACGAGAAGACCAATTTTCACTAGTGTTTGAGAGGATGAAAGATTACTGTAATTTATAGGGTACGTAGAAGGGCGTGGGAGGTCAGGAAAGCGTTGCATTCGTTTAGCGTCCCGCTTATTTTCCTATTTTGTGCTCTTTTTGTAGCAGACCAGTTTATTTTAACAAGTCCATTTCTGCTAACAGCAGATATTTTATAACTTTGTCTGTGTAGGGATAGTAGAACAACTCTATGATATTATGAAACACGTAATTTATCGCATGAAAAATGGCAGGAATTTTTTTGACTTCCCTTATATTGAAATAGTTCCTGTTTTCAGGGAAAATAATCCGCGATCTTTTGGAAGGTAGCTACAGATTTTCATGCCACCTTATAGAGAAATTATTTGCGGCTACGGTATATTCCATATACAGATGTCATGGATGTGGGGACACGTATCGGCTCCCCTGGGTAAGTTATATTTTTGATAGACGCTAATCGATCTTAGCCGGTATGTCCTCAGGATATGGCGAAATACGCCGCTATCATCCTCCCCACCGTAGGAGATGTGAAAGTAGCCGGTGGCCTGGATACAATTAGATCCTCCTACTTCAGCTTCCCATTTGACACGCGGTTCAAAGGTATTCATACCCAATCTCCTAAGATTGAGATCATTTCAGGACCATGTGAAGCCCCCAATAGAACTGTTGTGAGGGAAATTTCAGTGCGGAGAAGGCGTTAGTTTTGTTTTTTTTTTTTTTTTTTTAAATTAAGAGTAAGAGGGTCTGTGTATGTGAATGAGCCTTGGCATTTTCAGCGAAGAGTCCACCATCGAGTGAGATTGCTGAAGAAGTAGATGAAACAAATGAAGGAATGAGCGGATCAAGTGGGAGAAAGAAAAAGCCTCTAGGTAAGCCACGGAAACCGTAGAAGGAACCTATTTAGATGATCGAACTAGAGAGGTGAACTATTCCTCAGATAATGATGATCCCTTTCTGAAAAGGGTTAGAATTACAACCACATGGGAAAGCCTCAGGCACCGCAACACCACCTGGATGGATCCCAAGAGGCGTGCCGCCGTTGATGAAACCTCTACCGGTAATATATTTCTTATAACCACCAGTCTATGATTACTATAGCAAAAGCTGAAGGTGCGGAAGACGATGATGATGAAAGATGTTCTTCCCCGGAGTATCCGCTGCTCGATTACAGCACGGTGACCGAAGAATTAAAAGCCGAAGAGGAAAGACAAAAGGAAAGAGACGACAAAGAAGGAAACAATTTTCATCAAAATGGTTAGTAAACGGAAAACAGTCTGAAATTCATTTTTTTCAGACTGGCACCCCACCGGGGGAAATCATCCCTACGACCACCAAGGACAAAAAGGTGAAGAAGAAGTCCCATTGGCTCCCTTTTTCCCCGGTTAGTAAGCTCAAATCAAACGGAATGTTGGAATTTAGCAGATCACAGTTACCCACCGAATGGGTCAATAGGAAGTTGTCTACTATCTAATCCGCCACCATCAGGGTGGGGGCCTAGTCATCATGATCCTTTGTCTTACAATAGATTTCATCAAAATGGTTAGTAAACGGAAAACAGTCTGAAATTCATTTTTTTTCAGACTGGCACCCCACCGGGGGAAATCATCCCTACGACCACCAAGGACAAAAAGATGAAGAAGAAGTCCCATTGGCTCCCCTTTTCCCCGGTTAGTAAGCTCAAATCAAACGGAATGTTGGAATTTAGCAGATCACAGTTACCCACCGAATGGGTCAATAGGAAGTTGTCTACTATCTAATCCACCACCACCAGGGTGGGGGCCTAGTCATCATGATCCTTTGTCTTACAATAGATTTCATCAAAATGGTTAGTAAACGGAAAACAGTCTGAAATTCATTTTTTTCAGACTGGCACCCCACCGGGGGAAATCATCCCTACGACCACCAAGGACAAAAAGATGAAGAAGAAGTCCCATTGGCTCCCCTTTTCCCCGGTTAGTAAGCTCAAATCAAACGGAATGTTGGAATTTAGCAGATCACAGTTACCCACCGAATGGGTCAATAGGAAGTTGTCTACTATCTAATCCACCACCAACAGGGTGGGGACCAAATAATGATCATTTGTCCTACAACCATACCGGTCAGCTAAACGGAAAAACAGTCTGAAATTGATTTTTAGATCACCCGATACAACAACAAGGCTGGTACCCCGCTGGAGGCAACCAAGGCTGGTACCCCGCTGGAGGCAACCAACCACATTATCCGTATCAATACTATTGAAATTTACGATGTTTTTTTTTTCCCCCAAATTTATAAGGGGGTTTTTTTTTCAAATTGTTCCAATCTCTATTTTTATTAAAAATAAATATGAATCATTTACAAGCGCAACCGAGAAAGCTGGGCATCGATGGCTGTGAGGCCGCGTCTGTCGAGGAACTGTTGACGCCTGCTTGTGGGGATATGCGCGCCAATAACATGTTCCTCATAGCTCGTAACATCTGTAGGTAGGGGGTCAATCGGTCGTGGTAGACCAGAGACCCTGGGGCAGCGGTAGACTATACGGACCACCTCGAGAGCGATCCGTGAACCGTTACGATCAACGGCAAGGGGGGCATGCCTGAAGAGGATATGGCTGCCGTACCTGAAGGCGTAATTAAATGATCATCATAAGGACAGGGTACTTGGTCTTACAGTAGTCGTAATAGCTGGCTCGACGAGGTAGGGCATCGCTGAAGAATCGGAAAGTTTCCGCGCTATGACTGAAAGTACAGAGATGATGTGTGCGTATGAGAGAGAGGGAATAACCTATCAATGCCCAGAGGGAGAGCTAAGGGAGCCCCATTGTGACCGTTGAATGCATCGACAATATTATGCTGAATGCGGACCAACCAGCGTCGCAGCTGTCGCAGATAGGCCGGATGAGTACAGTTACTGGCGAGCCCAGCCAGCTGTACTAGAGACAGCAGAGGAAGCGAACACAACTGATATGGGGAATATAATAACAGAGCAATGTTAACACTTACCGTGGCCGACGGCGGACAGACGGTTTCACGTTTAGGTACGGCCGAGTGCAGACTGAGGAGACGCTGCTCCATGGTCGGCTGTGAAGAGGTCGACATCAGTCTACAATGGGTTTTCACAGTGAGCATTTCGCCAGCTGTCCACAATAAACTGATTATCATAGTAACACCAGCAAAGGACTGTGAGACCAGTATCTGGCGTCTTTTCACGGAATTTGATCTGCAGCTGAACACTGCCGTTCTTTACCAGCTCCCACGCGTTGCTGTCCGGATAGGGCGAGAGATTAAAAGCCCAGAAACAGTGGCCGTTACGAAGGCTGTCCACAGACAGGGCCGTAGAGCGGCTGGGGGCCGTGAGGCCGAGGTTCGTGAGCACTTTGACCAGATGGACGGCAGTGTGACCACCTTTGAAGTTTACCGGATAGGGTTGTGCAGGATAAATCTGACCGGCCGCGTCTATGGACATCTCGGAGACATTATGGTGCCCAAAATTAAAGCTTGACTTTGTCAGAGAACCCTCGACTGCTTCCGGCGTCACAAGGCCGATTATAATTTTTCGGGGAAGAATGTCATTGGTTAGGAGGGTGAAGGGTAGATCTAGGCGGGCCGGTGCGACGGTCAACTGTTTCACTCGGCACGAGGTAAAGGGATAGCGGGCTGGAGTACTTCGCAGACGATTTTCAAGGGCGAGAGCCGCTGCTGCATTGACTTCAATGGCACGGACATGTAGCTTCATATCACTGACAGACAGCTTGACTTTTACATTGTCCTCAGCCTCGAGGACAAAGGAATCAGAGTTGCGATAGAATGTCAGTTGCATGTTAATATGGGGTAGCAGCAGGTTATCGGTCATAAACGGCTCCAGAAAGACGGGAGCACAGACTTCAATTGTCCCATCCTTTTGCACATAGGTTAGACGCCGGCTGAAGCCAGTGTTCTCAGAGTTATCAATGTCGACGCTGTGATCATCGTCGGCATAACCGGCAGCCGTCAGCAGGCTCTTTCGCAGCTCTTTAGGAGCAAAAAATGCCTCCAGATAGGCCTTGTAGGCATAGTGTGTAGAGTCGTACAGCTGTACATTGTTGAAAGCCAGCTTGACTTGGTTAAAAAATGTGCAGCCGATGAGATTGGCCGGCGCTACCTGCCCAACGACCGCATTGCCGTCCTTGTCCCACGAGTTGATTTTCAGTTTAAAAGAGATGTACGTCTCATTGAGCTTGAGGAAATGCGTGCTATCGAATACGTGAAATGTATACGGTCCGGTATTGTCGGTGCTAAAGGCCGGCACGAAGGTGAGATCTTGACCGCGGGAGAAGGCTACTTGAGAACCGGGTGTATCAAAGAGACAGAGTGAGGCGGGTGCACAGGGAGCGCTAGCAGCTGTTAGGAGGCGGACCATCGTCCAAAGATGTCACGAGTAGACTGGAGACGCTTGCGGGTCGTGGTAGATTTCCGGACCCGTGACACAGTGCGGCGTCCGCGTGTTTTCCTACTTTTCAAAGTTTTCTTTTTTGTTGCGCGTCTTTTAGGCTTTTCCGTACTGACAGCAGTTTTACGGGTACGACGTCGACGACGACCACCCTTCTGATCGAGGCGGTTGATTGCCTTCGTGACGAGACGGTGGTAGCCGGCGCCGGCGTTGGTCTTGAGAGACTCTCCCAGTGTGGTTGTGTTATTCATCATGTCAGAGACGATGGTACTGCCCGTGGTGAAAGCCTCACGGCCTACCGCGCGCCCAATGCTTTTCAGGAGGGGGACAGCGCTCCAAAAGAGCTTACCGAGTAGTTGGCTAAACGGTCCACTGCCGCGCTGATAGGTGCTGAAAGCACGAAATCCATTGGCGCCGTACTGTTGCTCCTCAAAGAATTGCTCCCAATCCAGAAAATTAGTTGCGGAAGGCTCGGGATAAGGAGACATAGTAGCGCAACAGAGACTATGAGTCGAACGGCGGGCGGAGAGATGTAGAGACGACTGTCCGTCACGGTGGCAGGAGTAGACATTTATGACTTCAGATGACGTCGACGGAAGTGAAGCACGATTGCGACTTTCCCATTTTGAAAGTTTATCACCTGATTTCGGTCATTCTTCAACTGTACCCAGATATAGTCAAATTCACGTGCGCGAACGGGTACGTAGAGAGGATTGTTGAAATTCAGCTCTACGTTCTCACCGGCACCGGGGGGCACACTGATCACTTTGATGATAGGTTGACGGTCATGAGAGTAGATTTGCGGCTCTATCAGATTATTCAGGTAGACGTACATAAAATCGGTACCGGTGGCCACGGGATAGTCACCGGTGCGGGGAAACTTGTCCGTCACGGCCGACAGTCCGAGGATGTATTCGAGCTTGGGCGAGAGCTCAATGCGACTGAACCGCGAGTCACCGGTCAGGGTACAGCGCTTGGTCAACTTGTCGTAGTTGAAGATGCGCACGGGCGGCTGACCTTCACCAGTTATGCCGGGGGGATAGACGCCGCGCGCTTTGTCTTCATTGAATTTACAGAAGGTGGCCTGGTCCGTCGCATCAGGTGCCCGCCTGTAGCGAAAGTTCTCGGCTATGGAGAAATTCAACAGCTCGACCAGTTCGGCCGGGCCGGTGAAGCTGTTTGCTGCCACTCTGACGGTGGCACCCCATTCGCCGGTGGTGTACACCTTGATTTCGTTCTCGGCCAGCTTCGAGTCGTCATCGCTACGGGCACTGAGAAGCTCATGCGTGGCCGGGTAGATTATGGAGACCAGCGCGACCTCGTAGGCCTTATCGAGTCGGATATTAGATGGGAGGCGCGACTTGAAGTCACCGATAAAGCCGTCTGCAGAGGCATTTGAGAGCAGCGTCAGGTAGAAGTCACTCATCGCTGGTGA
Organism: Oscheius sp. DF5033; assembly: GCA_964036215.1. NCBI lineage: Eukaryota > Metazoa > Nematoda > Chromadorea > Rhabditida > Rhabditidae > Oscheius > Oscheius sp. DF5033. The sequence goes on along the minus strand of CAXIWN010000002.1, from coordinate 3,750,997 downwards.
TGGGCTTTGATGCGCTGAGCTGTTTGTCGATGAGGGAGAAATCGGGTTGCGAGGAGGTGGTGGTGAGAAATTGGGTCTGGTCGAGTTTTGGGCTGGGGACGAGGATGCCGATACACGCCGTCAGCAGTGCGTACCAATGCTGATTATCGTACTTGTTACTATTACCGTACAGTGTCAGATTTACGATGGAGACAACGGCAACCAGATAGATTAAAAATACCTGGCTGAGGTAGACGACGAGAGATTTGGAGATGCGACGAGTAGAGGAAAACTGCCAGAGGGGTGTGTGTGCAGAGGCACTGTCCATCTCGCAAATGTGCTCACTCGCTCTCAGTCCTCCTTATGAAGAATTAGTCGTTAAACTGGACTCGGGGAGCCACAGGTTGAATTTTGAGGGATATCCACGAAAACTGACGTAGACCTCGACCTGGCGGTCGCGTTTGCGTCTCTTGAGAATTTTATCGATGACGTAGGTCTGATCGGCGGCCGGTCGGAACCGCTGCAGCTCTTCCGGATAGTAGAAGGCATCAATCTCCTCGCCGGCCAGATCCTCCAGGATGTAGCAGGGGCGCTGTTGGCTGAAGATTATGCGGCGCACGCGGAACAGCTCCTCTGTATAGCGCTGACGATGTGTGCCCTTATCGAAAGCGCTCCGGGCACTGGGGATGCGCACCACATCACCGAGCCGGTAGACGGGCTTCTCGGCGACCAGGCGCCTCTGGTAGAGTCGTGTGTAGAGCTCGTCGGCGTTCTCGTGTGTCACGTCTCGTGGAGCCATGCCGGTTGAGAGCAGCAGTGTGCTGTTCAGACCGTCGACAATCTTCTGGATGACATCCACCCACCGGCAGGTGTTGTAGGCGTGAAGGTGTTTCCGCAGCTTATTCTTTATGCGAAAGATTGCATTCTCAGCGTAGCAGGCTTTCAGGTCAACGTTTTTGGGGATAATGTGCTGGATGTGGCGCTCGCGCAGTAGACACTGGAACGGACGGCCGCAAAACTCGCCACCACGGTCGGTGACGAGACGTGACGGCACACGGTCCGGATAGCGGTCCAGAAGGCGCCCATAGGCGGCGGTAACCCGATTGACATGCTTGCTCTGTAACGGTTCAACACAAATAAAGCGACTGAGAACGTCCACCGTGACTAGAAGCAGGCTGTAACCGTCATTATCTGTCGCCGGATAGCGCGGGAAAAAAGCCAAATCAGCGTGATGGCAAGAGTTCAGTCCGGCAGCTACCCAGACATTTGTTGGGAACTTTTTGCGTGAACGAGCGTACAGCGTATAGGTGGACTGCGTCTCTAGCCAACGGCGGACGTCAGCCAGGGTGATTTTTGCGGCACCGGCGGCTCTGGCTGCCTTCCAGAGCTGACGCGCGCTGGAAAAGCTGCCTGCATGAGCGGGATCACGGTAGAGTCGCTGCAACAGTCGAGCAGTAGGCGTCATAGAAGAAATGGACAGTGGTAGAAAGAACCAAGAAAAGTATGTGTGACAACTTTATTGACAATTACTGATGTGACCACATTTTCGGCTGGAATAGGGGACGAGCAGGTGTGCTGCGACTCCTGTAGTAATACTTTGTATTTATGATATCTGTAAGCGGGTAGTCGTGAGTCTTGAGAAAGGAGACAAATTGGTTACGTAGCGGCTCTTCGATGATGGCTGTAGTGCTGCGGGGCGCGGAGCACGCTGCCCTCGTCAATTGGTCCAGCTCACGGCGAGTCAGTGACACGGTGTTGGCGCCCAGCCGCAGTCGGTCCTCCCCAACCGTCAGTATAACACCTCGCTCCTCCATCGAGTCTAACCAATGACGCATCTTGGCGGCCGCCTGCTGGTCACGTTCGGCTGCCGTCAGCTTCGAACTCTTCTTCTTCTCTTCCGCCACAGCGGTCGGTGTGACGAAGATCCACGATGGCCATGGAACGTCGTTGTCGTCATCTCCGTGGCCGCCCCCCTCCCCCTCCCCCTCCCCCCTCCCCCCTCTGGGAGGAGTGGTGAGTAGGTCGGTGGAGGCGTGGGAAGGGGTCGCTACTGCAGGCAGCGACGGGGTTTGGGCTGCCTTTGGCAGCTTGGGTAGGGCTGTCTCCGACAGCTGAAGGGTCGCCTTAGGCGGCGACAGGCCCACCGCTGTAGGCGGTGGGAGGGGCGAAGCCTGAGGCTTCGCAGTTTCCTGCGCTATAGAAGGTTGAGGTGTCGTCTGCTCGTTACCGGTGGACAGATACTGCTGCTGCTGCTGCTCTTCCCGCGTCGGTGGTGGCAGTGGCGGCGGCAGAGCCGAGGTGGTAGCTGCTGCTGTGGTCAAGTTACGCTGCTGTTGAAGCAGCTGGGAGAGTTTACTGCGAAACAGTGCCAGTTGCTCATCGGCCGTACTGTCACGATCGCTGTCCAGAATGTTGAGAAGCTGCTGTTCCAGCTCGACCAGCAGGCGATTCTGTGACGGGAGGGAGCGCGGCTGGGGGCGGTGGAGACTCTCATACTCCTCTGGCGACAGCACAACTACCTTCTTATAGGACATTGGAGACGACGGTGGGGATCAGAGTGAGTAGAGTTCGCGTCAGAATAGGCAGGAGAGCAGCAAGCGGGCTGCCGCCTCTTTGGACCAATAGATTGCGAACGTGAGGAGGAGAGCGGAGACGCGACAGGGCGCGCAGCTGATCACGTTGACGATAGAGACGACGGCGTGCCGTTGTGTCCTTTAGAGGTACGTTCCCAGCCAACAGGTTGATTATCAGCTCTACCAGACAAATTAGCGTATTTTCGTCACAGTTGTGCAGCTCGGCGATACGGTCGCGTCGGCTTGATAACTGGGCAATTGAGCGTAGACGCTGGATAACGGGTTCAGACCAGTCAGCGTGCAGTGCCGGTGGGTATGTAGGCATGTGTCAGCCGGTCTGGAAGCAGATTATCACGATAGCGAAGAGAGTCATCGCATTCTTTGCTCAAGTCAATCAATAGATAGTGAAAAGGCTCGCGTGTCACGTCGTTATAGATGGCGATAAAGTTGCTCGACGCACCGGGCATAATCTGACTGCCCAGCGTGCGGACACTCATCTTATCACCGTTATTGCGAAACAGGACCATGTAGGTGGCATTTTGCCGGAGAAGAAGAACAGTTTTCGAGTAAAAGAGAGAGTGCAGCAGCAGGATGCAGCTGCAGTTATAGTGATGTGTCCAGACGCTGGCCAGCTTCTCCATGTCCTTGCTTTTGTCCATTTTTGTCATCTGATCGTCGATTATGACCAAAGGCCGGCGTGCGGACCATTTTCGCAGTTCTTCACCGTCTGGCAGTCCCTGGCGGAAGATGACGTCGGGACGGCCGCGTAGCTCTCGCGGAATGCTCTCGACCGTCTCATAGTACCAGAGGCAGATGTCGCTCGGCTGGTCGTAGATACGGTTGCGGTTCAGGACAATCTGGGTCGTGAGCACAGTCTTACCGGACTGGCTCGGGGCAAATATCAGCATTGTACTGTTCCAGACGAGTCGCATTTCTGTAGAGAGAGGGAGAGAGAGAGAGAGAGAGGATAAGAATGAACACCGGCTAGCTCTCAAAACGAAATGTTTATTTAGATGAAGCGGAAGCCAAAGGGTACAGTGCCGCCGTCTGCTCGAATAACACGCTTATCAAAGGTAAAACGAAACTCCTTGGACATTCTCTTGTTTATCAGGCAGTGGCTGGCGGTTCGTTGAATGCAGTCGTAGTAGACAGTGACAAAGGGCGCGTCGTCATCTCCACGCAACCGGGCCTTTACCTGATCCAACATGAGCTCAAAGTTAATCTTCTCCTCGGCATCGGAAGTCATGGGGAAGCCCTTGGCCTTGACCTTTGTCGTCACGCGACCGCTGCTGTCCCTCTCCCGATAGGCATAGCTCTTGGCTCCAATTGTGACAAAGTCGGTCATCTCGCCCTTTAGCTCGTCAGTCAGCTGACCAAGATAGTCACCGCACATGTCCTTCAGGGGGTTAGGCCCATCAGCGTCGGCAGCAAAGATGACGCTGTCAGTGTCTGGAAAATTGGTAAATTATAGAGGCCATTTTGAACAGTACCCATATAGAGAAGGTTCTCCTCGGGTCGGGGCACGCTGCTGATAGCCTCATAGAGTTTCACCCGAGCATGCGAGGTGGTGAAAATGGCATACGGTAGGGCGGAGGTGGGCAGCGGTTGCAGAGTGCCAGACACGGGACGTGTGTGTATCAGGACTGCCGAATCGTTGACTATATCCACATGGGTAATTTCCACAGTCGTGTCATTTAGGACCCTGAAGAGCTCTGCAGCGCTGGTCAGTACCCGACTGTTGACAACATCCACGCGCTGTCCAAACTTGCCCCTAAACGAGATGGAATAAATGAACGAGGGCAGCAGCAGCACTGACCAGAGACTGTTCAAGAGCAATTTTGCGATATTTCGTATGACCTCATCCTTCCGACTGAGGCTCCTCCGGTCAAGCTCGATTCCCTCATGCTGTCGATAGCTCTCGATATAAGCCTGAATGTCTTCCTCTGTTTGGCAGTGACGAGGGATTCCCGAGGCTTCCTAAAGCACAATAGAATACACCAATGAAATTATCCGTCATACCTGTTTCTCTTTGAGAAACGTATTGATATAGCCGGCAAAGAGTTCCGTACTCCACTCGTCCCAGTGCACAGCGCCGTAGACGCACTCTATACGGTAGCCGTGGCGAAGGGCCACTGCCAGCTCCACGGTTGTCCATGTTCCATAGAGGGCCCTCTCGTCATCTGTATGATCACAGACTTCCTGGTTGCTCTCCTCAGCACATTCTGAAAGAGGCGCAATAGAGAAGATGCGCGGTCTAGGAGCCTCACTTCGACATAGAGTGAAAAGGAGTTTATCAGCCCGATAGGGAAGCACGGGGAGAAAGAGATTGGTGGGAGCCACTACTTTACAGCTGACATAACCACGACACTGGTCCAACAGCTCTTTGGGTGTGGTAATAGGATAGGTAAACTGGGCACTGTTCCTTCTGATCGGCTGACCAACCGGATACTCACAGCATTTCATCACATAGGGGTAGAGGCTGAAACCGGCACCGGGTTTTGAAAAAAAAAAAAAAAAAAAAATAAGACGAACCTGGTAAAATCGAGGTAGAAAAGTTTCTTGTTATTACCACGGGTAAAGAATAGACGAATTGGCTCCGTACGACCGCCAAACAGGCCCTCTCGACAGACAACGGTTCCCTGAAATCTCTCTCTTACAAATTTCATCTAGGGTGGTATAACCCACAGGTGCCGTATTACATTGTAGCATGGTCGCCAGGAGCTTGTTGGTCCCCGCCTGCCTTCTGATCTCACATTCCCAGACAATTTCCAGGTCGCAGTGTTTGCGGATGATCGAGGCCCGTTTCATGTCGCGTCGTCGAATATCTATGGCTTTCAAGCCATCTGGACCAATCTGATTTGGAGCATAGGAACAGGTGCATGCATGATAGTAACAACCCTATATATATTCTCCTGGGATAGAAATGGTCCGCGTTACAAATGTTTATCGGCTTATTTGTTATTTTGATATTGATATTGGCCATTTGTTAATCGAAGGCGCGGGCCTTCGGCCGCCGTCAGCGGCCGGACCCGCGCTAGTAGCGTATTTTGACTGATATTATGGTCATTTGCGATATTCAGCGTGTTTTTTGACTGATATTATGGTCATTTGCGATATTCAGCGTGTTTTTTGACTGATATTGTGGTCATTTGCGATATTCAGCGTGTTTTTTGACTGATATTGTGGTCATTTGCGATATTCAGCGTGTTTTTTGACGGATTTTGTTGTCATTTGCGATATTCAGCGCGTATTTCGACGGATTTTGTTGTCATTTGCGATATTCAGCGTGTTTTTCGACAGATTTTGTTGTCATTTGCGATATTCAGCGCGTATTTCGACGGATTTTGTTGTCATTTGCGATATTCAGCGTGTTTTTTGACTGATATTGTGGTCATTTGCGATATTCAGCGCGTATTTTGACTGATATTGTGGTCATTTGCGATGTGAAGCGCGTATTTTGACGAATTTGGTGGCCGTTTGAGATTTGAAGCGCGTATTTTGACTGATATTATGGTCATTTGCGATGTGAAGATATTCTGTTGTTCGTATTCGTTATAAGACCATTTATCAGTTGTTAGAAGAGTAAAATATTATTAGAAAATTCAAAAAATGCGAAAACCAACTTTTGCGCGGGAAACTGGCAATTTTTCAGATGCAATTTTTCGACTTGCGCACCTATTCCAGGCTATAGCTCGCTTAGTTCTCAGACTTATGACAAGTTTTATATATCAAAATGATCAGCAGACGATGCTGCGTCGTTTGCTGTTGAGACATTAGCATATTTACAAGTTTGAATTTGGTTTTTCGCACCTATTGCTGACAGCAGTTTTCAATATTTCAGGCGGCGATTTCTCGGTTATTTCATTTGCGATTGATCTGAAATTTGGCACACATACTCAGTTTGATTAGCGCTTTAAAATAAGCTATAACACGTCGCATTAGCATATCAGACGCGCGCTGGACAAAATCGGATTTTCGGGTACTTTGACTTATGATCGCGGCTAACTTTTTTATTTGGCCACTTGGAGGTCTGAAATTTTCGGAAACGTAATAACTTTTGATGCTGATTCGAATGATATATGACATATGGCATGAAGTCGAAAAACGTTGTGACCATTTTTGGCATGGGACCATCGGCATAGCGGACTGATTTGATTTAATGGAAAATTCTCGTATAGATATTCGAAATCTACGTATTTTTCTTATATTTATAGCAATTTTTATTTTAGCAAAATCGACAAAAAGTAGCTGTCACACTATGATATTAGATATAGAATTCGTGGATTACCGACAGTACTCACGTAAACCTCTATCGCTTTTCCTCGAGAGGAGGAATCGGCCGGGGGAATGAAGCCGTCAACATGATAATTTGTACCGGGAATCTAGAATCAGATACACACAGGGGTTTTATATGCGACAGATACCTTGTATTCGCCGATATTATCCACGGATTGAATCTGTGCGGTCGTCAGCGTCTGACGGTAGGCCAGGTAGCGGCGGGCGATAGCGCTCTGCTTGATCCTTGGGCTCGACGCGTCCATATCCAGCGCTATTGTATCCGGTTGAACGAATTTCCTGCAAGTAGTGACGGTGACTGTCTACCGTCACGCTACTCGCCTCTGGTAAACCAGCATTGCTGCAGCCGCAGCGGTAACGGTCTCCTCGAACAGCATTACACTTGTCTTCTCATAGAATGTCTCTTCAAATTTGGTCATCCCCATAGCCAGCAGAGCAACGTCGGCGTAGCAGTACTCTTTGATCTCCTTTCGAAAGTCAAAGACATATCCAGGCTTCTGGCTCTGCTCGTTGTAGAAGCGATCAAACTCCTCCTTGGCCTGCTGACTCTTCTGCTCATAGCCGTAATATTTTCGGTCAGGTAGGCGACCACGGTAATCAAAGTTTCCCGGTTTTATGAATCCAAAAGGAAAGTCCCTGACAGGTCGTGTTAAAGAGGGGAGACACGTAGAATAATACTCACCCCTTCTTCAGTTCGTCAATTTCAAAAGCTGTATTGAATTTCCGTAGAGCAAACGGGACAAAACTGAACGAGTCGAGAACCCGCATCCCGGCAATGGACATAAAGTTGATCTTCTTCCCATTCATAATCATCATTTTCGGCTTTGGAATTGTCGGGCGGAGAAGATACTGGACTAGGAGCTGACCATCAAATCTGAAATGAGGAAAAATGGCATTTCTTCTTTATGAGTCTATGTACCCTTTGAGGTTGTGAGCAATAATACTGAATGTCTCGTGCCTCTTGTTGAACAACCACTTGCCGAATTGACCCAATACATCGTTGCCTTCAATACCAAATTCCCAGTAGCGCTTGCCATCCGGTGAACACTTTTTACATGTCAATTCAAGAGCAGCAGCACGGTTATTTGGAATAGTCTTTCTACACGATGGGCAACAACGCAGAGCACATGCCAGAACAACCTGGTGTTTCAAATTACCCTCGGAATCCTCCACAGGCATAGTCTGTAACTTGTTCAACCGGACTTTTGTTAATACACCTACCTCCAGATCGAAATACAGTCTCTTCTGGCTGAATATTTTCGAGAGTGGTCTTTGGCACAGAAAGTGAGTATGGTCGGGCTGCCGCATCTGTCTACAGGCCTGACAGAAACGCATGCCACAAATGTGCTTGATTCCATGGTCAATGTAATAGACAACACCACATTTCCCGCATTTTACAGTTTTCTCACAGCGCGAACGGCCTCCCAGAGGACCTGAAACATCTCTCTCTCTCTCTCTCTCTGACTCTGCCCTCGGTCGACCACCATTCTCACCCACCTCTCTGAAGATGCCTCCTGTAGCAGTCGTTCAGCTCGAAGCGGACACTGCACTTTAGACATTGAATCTCTTCTGGACCATTGGTATCACAGTTGTCACTCAGACACAGGCGACATTTCAGCGGACAGGTGTAATGTAGTCTCTCATCCGCCCCTCTCTTGTTACACAGGGTACAGTAGAATTTACAACCCAGAAAAGCTGGGATGCTGTAGATGTATTCAAAGTGACCCTCGGAATACAGCAGCCCAATAATCAGGCGGCGGTCGACAAACTTCCCCGTGTATATCGGCTGTCCGTCGTGATCATCATTGATAACAACAATTTGAACGTAACCGGACAGGTGTGCCTGAATCTTCCGGACATCACCCATGTCATAGTGTTGACTCTTGTAGACACCGGCACTAGATAACAGATCTCGAGCTTTCTGCCAGCACCCGGGGGAGGCGTTCGGCTTACGGTCATCTACACGTGCCCACTGGGCGCGCAGTTTTCGGCGTTCCGCCTCTGTTTCGGCTGTCAGATTGTCCAACCCACGGGCAACAGCAATACCAAGACAATATGAGGAGACTGTAAGAACAATAGGAGCACGGGTAGTTGTAATTACCATTTGTTACTGTAGCTTTCATCCTCTTCCCGTTCTTCTTCCTGCGACGACGCTCTGCATCCTCTTCCTCCTCCTCCTCCTCCTCCTCCTCCTCTTCATTATCCGGCGAGGGATCTTGATCAGTCATAAATAGATTTCTATTTCCTAAATAGAAATATTATCCCCGGGGGTCATTTCACGCTACCGGTTAGGCTTGAGATGATATCAACAAATTTCTTCCGTCCACTACCACTCACTGGCCGCAATATAGTCAACGTGACTTGTAACTTAAAGTTTCTCTGTTCATTGGCATGGGGGAGTGGCTCACGTTTTCGGCCGCTGCATCCATTTCCCGGGATGACTGCTTCCTGCTGGCCACTTCTCTCTCAAGAAAGTCACTAGTGTACTGATGAGGCTTTCTTAGGTGCACATACAACGGGGCTGACCAATTGTCAGCATTCAATTCCATACCCAAAAGGATATTTGGGTCGTCCCGAGGGAGAATACGGCTAGCCAGATCCAGGATTGACATGGCATACATGTGGTGGTTATCAGGCAACGTCTTCAGCACTTGCGGCCGGAATCTCATTTCAACAGTCTGCTTTTCCACGACATCTTTCCACTTATGCCTTCCCTTTACAGTGTACTGGTAGAGGTCGCGTATGTTCAAAGTGGGAGCATTTCCATGGCGCTCGTCTGCCGCAATCCCTCTCCCATACTGTTCTAAAGACAGCAGTCTATTGCTTACAAAATACCCACCGGTATCCGGTATGCTTTCATCAGGAATCTGGAATCTGTCTTCTCCATCTCCTCTCTGATCATAACAGTCTGCGCCATCATTCACATGAAAGAGATGGTTTATAATCTATCAGACTTTTAAATTTTTCTATTCTCGTCTAACCTCATCCAGTATCCGATAGTCCTCGATTCCAAGGTCCATTTTTTACAGATAATGGCTAGCTATACGACGAGTCGGACTTCGAACCAGTATCTTCTTGACCAGGTTGAAAAATCGTCAATAATTACCGATTAATCAAGATCTTTCAGGGTACTGTACAACCTTCTTCTGAGCTGAGAGGGGGTCAATACTATGCACAACCGATGGAACAGTACCTGGAGGAGAATAAAACCGCCGGTACAGGTAGCAGCGTCGAGCCAGCCTCTGGGAATGAAATGAAAAAAGCCAAAGGAACGAAGCCCGCCCCTGGCATGGTTTTTAATTTCTCCAAGGAAAGCAATCCTGTCTTCTATCTCTCTACAACACCTCATTAATTCTCTATTATTCACATTAACGCTGTAGACCCATAGCCTGCATCTATTTGTATTCCTTGTTCTTGATTAAAAAAATTTTAAAACCATTATTTTAATATTGGTGTGCCACAGTCACGTAACCGCAGCGCGGTTTCCAGCCGACCGCATAAAGGTTAGCCCATTATGGAGGGAATCTCGCATTTAGTCCCGCCCCTCTTTGAAATCGTCCTCTGCCAGTAGAGTCTTTCATTCTGCGATCATCATGCCCAAGCGCTCGTCTCCTCCCACTACTCCTCCTAATTCACCGGAGACAAATGAACCACCCATGAAAATGCGTCCCGCGCTCTCACCTGTCCACACTACCGAGGACCGTCAGCGTGACACGGTCATTCCTGACCTGTCCGCCAGTCTCAAGGTAATTTTTCGGTCTCTTCTTTTTCATTCTTCTTTCTTCAGAAGCATTGTGAGGCATTTGTTCCCACTCCCCCTACAGATAAAGACGCTTTTCCTAAGCCATTCAACTTCTTCCGGAACGCTGGGGCTCGATTTGATCTGTGCAACAATTGTTTCTACAGGGGTCGCAATATGCGACCCGTCTCTATCGATGAAAACCTCCTTGGTGTAGGTGAGTAGCTTTCCCTTTCAACTTTTTACTATTTTATTCCCTTTCCAGTAGTTCCTCTCTGCCCCACCTGTTGCAAGGCAAACACCCGTAGCAACTGGAACATTTTCTTCGGTCCTACCATCAAGTCGATGGTGGATTATGAGCACTACCAGGCCGAGGTGGCTGGAAGACCTTCACGGTTCCCGCGTACCGAGATCAAGCCGGTCCAACCTGTCAAAGGAGTTCAGCGAAAGGACGACGACCAGGAAAAGGACAAGGAAAACAACCCATCCGGCTCCGGAACTGAGGTCGTCCCTGTAGAGGTTATAGACGAAAATGCTCAAGATTCCTCTTAATCGCTTTACTGTGTAACTCTTTTCCAATAAATTGTCATTTGTTTGCTATGCTAACTGCTCGACGGCTTTCAACAACAGATATCACAACTTTTCTTCGAAATTGTCCGGTGACTTCGACCTCCTTCCTGGGGACATTTCCAGCCGATATTGCTCCAGACATTCCCACACGACGACCATTTTCCATCATATGGAATACCGCCCCCTCCGGCGACCCTGGTGACCATTGGATTGCGTGTACTGTGGACAGGGCGGGTACTGTACACTATTTCGACACTTCTGCCTCACCTCCTAACGAGCTGATTTCAAAACATCTAAGTTCACTCGGCTTGAGACAGCGTCTAGTTGTTCGCTCACCAGTTCAGTCTCTCCTCTCCGATTGTTGCGGTCATTTCTGTATATTTTACACATACCACTCACTGTCGGGGATACCCGATAAAGACATTATGAGACGCTTTTCTCTAAATAACCCGCCTTTAAATGACAAAGTTGTCCTCGAATGGTTGAAGAAACATTTGCGTACTTGTACTCATTATCAACAGTGATGTCTTCCGGTGTTGCGGCTGTTGCCTCTCAAGTTTCCCTGCCTCGCGAGATGCATAAATGTACCCGGTGTGTGCGCGCTTTCGTCAACAAGCACGCACTAAACCGGCATAAATGTGTTCCTGACCGTAACGAGCAGCTGGTCAGCCGTATCTACGTTTATTCTGACAATTGTGGGAATGTTCGCGTGAAATGTTACAGCTCCAAGAATCATAACACTAGCGGTGGTGGAAATATCCGTAACTGGTTGGTCTAAAAATCAATTGTAAATATCTTTATCCATATCTGATTTTTTCTGATAATCCGCAATAGTTTATAGATGGCAGCATACTGGACTCTTCATGGAAATGCCCATCTCACAATTGCTGATGCAGCTGTCTTCTTTTGGGGAAAAACTGGAATGTTTCCACCGTCCACGAAACCTTTTAAATCTTTCCAGTTGTTCCCGCTCCGTAACCATAGTTCGAGCTCTACAACGTCATCTGCCATTTGAAATTTCAATTATGTAAATATTGTAAGCTCCATTGTAAAAAAAAGATTAAAATAATTTTATTATAAAATATTCTTGCCGGTCCCCCGATTTCCTCACCCGCGACTCTCCATCGGTCCGTTACGTCCGCGGCGCCGGGTGCAGGCGCACCCGCGACTCCTAGAGATCAAAGATCAAAAGTGTGCCAGGAGTCTATCTAACATCTCTATTGTCCAAGTCCGAGTGTAAATAGGATCATAAACAACAAATATCTCAATTTTCAGTTGCCCCACAATTTATGGGAGCGGCTACAAGACAATATCCTGCAGAATCCCTGAACATGGTCTCAGATCTCCTCAAAGCAGACAGCTTTAATGATTTCTGCCACTTGTTGACTAACCGAGGACTTACCTGGTCGCAAATTCTGAATTTATTCGAAGAATTTAAGCCCATACCGGATGTCCCGACTACTACAAGCCAGATGGATGTTCCTACTACTGCAAGTCAGACGCTGGACTTCGGGTTTTCTTTTACAAATCCAGATCCTGCCTCGTCTTCTGCATCTCCCGAAAGGTACATTTTCCATTTCATTTTTTGATAACTTTTTGTTGAAGAGGGTTTTCGTTATCTTCCCCGCCATTGTCACAGGAGGACATTTTCACGTCGAGCCAAATGTATTCCTCTTGTTTTTTATAAAAGGTCTTCTTTTATAGGGAACCTTTTTCTCATGTATTCGGAGAAGCTCTTGCTCTTGCAAATGGATCCCAGATTCCAGACGACGTCGGCGACGACGACAACTATTACAGCAAGAATACCCTGGACCGTTTGATTGAAGAGGGAGCAACTATCGAAGTAGAAGAAATGCCCATACGCCTCCAAAAGATTCAAACTGAGCCAGATCTTCTACTAGACTTGGAAGAAGATTTTTCCGAGAATACAGCCGAAAAAGTCGTCAAGTAAGCATTTTTCAGTTCTTTTTTTTTCATATTTGTAACTATGAAACTTCAGGAATATTCCTCAATTGGGAAACAGCGGTGGTGGCAACTATGTGGATTCTTCACCTGTTACATCTGAACTTCCTTCTGAGTCCGATTATGAATTGACTCCTCAATCCAGCTGTCAACTGTCTCTTGTGTCCAGCCGTCAACTCCTTTCTCAACCTAGCTGTACACCTCCTCAAGCCACGTCAACAGTGTCCACGAAAAATCTTGCAGAAACTGCTCTGCAGGAAAAGAGTAACTGGCAGGTAAATTTTCTAGTTTATGTCGATAATTTCGCTGCGTTGTAGGTTTCTTCTGGTTTGTCGTTTAATCCCCTTGGAGTAACTATTGGCCCAAAAACTGTATTGCCTAAAAAATCGGAAACGCAGGTAGAGTGACCGGTTTATTTATATAATTATATAATCTGGTCATTTCTGTCATTTAAACTCTCTTCAGCATTTCGGTTCGGTGCCAAATCCATTCGGATTGATGCCGGCTCAACTTCAACAACCTTCAGGGCAGAAACAAACGGTACATCAGGTATATCGGCTAGTTCATTTTTAATAATTTTGTAGACAAATTCTTCTGAAAATGAACTGACTCATGCTCAAGAAAGCCCCCGAGACAAATACGTTGCAGTGCCCTTTCCATCCGCTCATGGCAAACGTGATATTATGACTTCAATGTTCGTTTTTTCTAAAGAAATGTAAGTTCTGTTCAGGCTAGACGATGATAAATGCTTGGAATTTCAATATAAGGAGAAGCTGAAAAGCGGTGATGCTTACACTTGTTGTGGATGTGGAAAACGAATCCGAGTAACTTTATTTGATACCTTTAATAGTGTCTGTCTCAGGTTGTGAATGGAAAATTTATGGCAGATCCCGAAAGTTTGGAGCACAAGGAAACGTGCAGAAAAAAGCTATCAGCGGTGCTGGCAAACAGACTGCTTTTCAAGACAACACAAGCTATTAGAGCAGGAGAATTGGACGGGAAGCCAAGGGAAATATATTTGCATATGAGCACAGAAGCCAATAATATGGGTGGATTGAGTGAGTGATTTTTTGCCAATTTCTTTCCCTTTCTGCCTCTTCAGAAATTAAAAAAAGCATTTTCAGCTGACCACCAACGCATGGAAGTCCTTGATAACTGTAAAACTTTCATCAATGTCAGCAGAACTTTCCGTTATGCCCGAGAAGATGTTGGAAAAGTGGAATGCAAGAAAATGAGTGAGGTTCTCCAATGTGATGCACTCGTAAAGTCTGAAATCCGCAATAGTGTCACCGGCGTGAAGGAAGACTTCGTCCGTTTTGCGACAGACAAACAAGTCGTCTGTTTTGTGACCGAAATCTTCAAACTGGCTCACCAAAAAGGTAAATTTGCCAAAGTAGGCTGCTATTTGCATTTTAGGTGTCGAAACTATCGTATCTGATGGCTGCCACTCCGTAGCCCCCAGGGAATTGGACAGAAATGCCCAGCTGTACACTGTTCACGGTGTGGCGCCAAACGGGGCAACGGTCCAGCTCCTGCAAGTAATCAATACTTCGAAGACAGGCGCCTTCTATCGCCAGATGCTCGGCATCCTCAAGGAGCAACTCGTAGAAGCTGGTTTTGATTTATCTAAGCTTTGCTTCCTTACTGATTTTGAACGTGCAGCAATATCCGCAGCCAAAGAAGTAAATTTAGCTCCTTTCCATGTTGATTACAATTCTTTTAGACCTTCCCAGATAGCAAACACGGTGGTTGTGGGTTCCACTGGTGGATGGCACTCTCCAGGAATTTATCGGGCACCTTAAAGGACTGTATTAAAGAAGAAAAAATAGCGGCAGATTGGCATCGGAGGTTTAATAGTCTCATATTCTTTCCGCCGGTAATTCTTCTTGCCATTTTTCTCATGCGCCAATCCATTCAATTCAGGAACATCTGGAGAAAACAGGACTTCTCGAGCCACCAGCAGAAGCCAGTCCTAAGGCGCGACAGGAAATTGATAAATTCCTCCAATACTTCAAAAAAACGTGGCAATCCGGCGACTATGTTGGAATGTGGAATAAATGGCTCGTAAAGGAACACAGGACTACAAATCTAGCCGAAGGCTACCACTCGTAATATTGCGTTTTATTCTTATGCAAAAAATTTAGGAGGCTTCTGGATGAGTTACAGTCGGAAAGACCATCTTTGGAGACTCTTTTAAAAACCATTAACGCAAATTCTTTCGTTTCCTATGCGGAACTGAAAAAGGTGGGCAATGTTTATTATTTCACAAATTGTTTTAAGGACAGCCACAATCACCGAAAAGGTGACCGAGAAAGGAAAGAAAGGACGTGGGGTGACATGGAAGCCTTTGACACTTTGCTCAAGTCAAAGGGAATGGACGGCGTCACTAAAGAAGAAATCAATTGCTACCTGGACAAAATGAGCGTCTACGTCCCAACGAATTTCCGTAAATAGACTAAATACTGCTGCTTTTTCTCTTTTTAAACATTTAAAAATTAGTTATTTAAAAATCAGCTGCCTCATTTTACAGAATCGGGATTCCTATTGTTTGAATCCATTAATAAATCCTGTTAGAATCAGTATTCTTTTTGTTTAGAAAAGGCGGAAATGTTTTCCGGAAAAGATTTCCGCTTTTGAGCAGAAAGAAACAAGGCGGAAATGTTTTCCGGAAAAAAGCGGAAATGTTTTCCGGAAAAGATTTCCGCTTTTTACTTGAGAAAACGAGGCGGAAATGTTTTCCGGAAAAAAGCGGAAATGTTTTCCGGAAAAAATTGATTGAGAAAACAGGGCGGAAATCTTTTCCGGAAAAGCGGAAATCTTTTCCGCGGAAAAGATTTCCGGCCGCCGCTCTGGGACCATACAAGGAACCAATACACACGGAGCTCTTCCTGGTTATTAAACATCGCCACGTTTACGACCATTTGTCATGGACTATTTTTTGGGAGATTCGGAGACGGAAATACAGGGGAAGCAAGTAAAAAAATGAATACTTGTTTTCTTAGGTTAAAAAAATAGCCAGTTTCTGAAGTTTCACATGCTCTAAAGTTTTTATCCTTTTATAAAAGACCGTCAAAAATTGTAATGTTCTCAAGGGGATAATGTAACGCTGAAGCCCTTTAACCGTGGAAAATCCATAGGACTATAACCTGGAAAGAAAGATATTTGACGCAGTTGGGATAATACCTGATAAACACCAGCTGATAGCCACGTTAGAAGATTGTCTGATGATCATGACCACAAGTGAAACGATCATCTTAACTCAACTTGTATGTTTGCCACGAGGGATCTTCGTATATTATTAGCTCAGACGGATAGTGCAGTTTCAGATCTTTGGATCAGGGCACAGTGGAAAAATATAATACACAAGGAAGAAGAAACAATTTCGCGGTAGTTTTAGGGAATACATTCATAGTTTCGATAAATTTTTTAATGCCAAATGAATTGCAATTTGAGACAGAAAATACCATAAAATATAATTATTTACATCTCATATACATAACTTTTTATAATTTTTGGTCTTTATCCATAAGATAACTAGCCTTTGATATGATTATTATCCAGATCAGATCACAAAACACAATAATGATGACTGTTAGGATGTAACCAGAGACTTTATGAAACTGATACCCTGGTGACAAATCCTGGAGATGGTAGATTAACCCGGAGCAGGATACACTTCGCCCTGATTCGGATTCTTTTATTTACCAGAAGAAGTACGACAGCTGGTAGCGCTGAAAACTCCCATATTTATATTTTTACAGTTAATTTGATTACTTCCACACACTTGATAAGCAATTTCAGCAGCTAGCGGTACCCAGGGCGGATAGTCGAAGATTTGCATGTAGGCGAAAAGAACAGCTGCAATGCAGACGAGGCTGCAGATAGAGAAGGATTGAAGGCACGCCTAAAATTTTGGTTTATTTTGGAGAACAGCTTTTTTACCGAGATTTGAAACCGTCGATTGGCCCTGGACATATTTGAATTCCCTGCATGGTAGAAGAGCTTGAAATAAACGTAGCCGTACATTATTGGAGTAAGTATAGTAACCAGGATATTTTCAATCAAATGGTAGGAATTGGCATACGAATCTAATAATAAAAGAACGTAATGTGTTTTGTTTGTTTGTTTGTTTGTCTGTCCAGGTTAAGACGCGCGGGGTCAGGGGTTCGATCCCCGCCAGAGCCAAAAATTTTTGCTTTTTTGCCAAGGTGGTTGTCTATGCTTAATTAGTCTTTTTCTTTTTTCTAGAAGATAGTTTTCGTTGCAAGACCCTAAGTTCGGATCCTGCTTTTTCCTTTTGACTTCTCTCACTTCTCAAAGTGTTTCTAAGACTATTTTGGGTAGTTTTAAGTTGCGCAGAGTAAGTCTCACTGAAGTAATCGGCGATATCGGGCCTCTTACGAGAATATGCTTATCGTTCGACTACTTTAGATGAGGCCAGTAGAGACTCTCTTCTCACTACAAGCGACTATCCAGAGCTTCGCGGGGATCACTAGAAAGGACTATGGGGAGCGGGAACGAGGTCCGGAGCGACCCGAAGGGGAGCGACGGGCCGAGTGGACTAAAGCCCTCCGGCGAAGTCGTAGTAGCTACGGGGACCTTGGGGAGGCTGCGTACCAATGAAATAGACACCATGCAGTGGAAATGATTTGAATTTGTTTACTATAAAATGGAGCTTGGCTTCGACCACGTGGGGACGGTCACCGAGGCCTTGGACAATCCCCATTCGGGAGCGAGGTCCGGCTCGAGCCGCAGGCGAGGGCCGGGGCGAGCGAACCAAAGCCCACCGGCGAAGCCGGTGTTTCCATACGGCCTTGGACCCCTGCCCAGGAGCCGCGCGCCGTAGGCGCGCTTAGCGACTGGTCTTCCTAAAATGATAGGTTAATAAAGTTCAGATGATCTTGTACTTCAATGTAAGGCGTAAAAAACCAAGATCCACGTGGCGCATTGAAGATCACCGTCCGGGTAAAGAACATCATAAAAACACAGTGCGCCATAGAAATGATCATAACCATGTAAGTTATTCTTCCTAAAAATTCTTTGGTATTTTCCTGTCGCTGATATGATTTACCACCCCATTCGAAACGTTGAATAGCACAAATTCGAGAAAGAGCCAAGGCAAGACATAAAACACATGACGCACTCCAACAACCTTAATTGACAATAAGAAACGTCATGGTTAAAAATCACCTATTCCAATGACTCCAGGAGCATATGCCCAGAATGGATTGGTACAGAAGACGTCGCCTCTAACAAATAGCCAACCAGTTATCAGACCACCACAGACAATGCTTCCTGTATACGGTAATTATGGTTTATTTGGGTGATTTACCGCTGTCGATCAAACAATTAAAGTACATCAATTTGTGACAGCTGTTGGCTAGAATTTCTTTTGATGTCATTGCCAGGAATAGGAGCAGGTAGACGCCCTGTATGATACATTTGAGTCACTGCTTGTACTTTCTACTTACAAGCGAGAGGAGAGACAACAAAATAAACCAGGAGCCAATTATCAGCGATGGTTCTTTCTCATCTTCCCATTCTTCTGCTGATTTCACGGAGCAATTGTACTCGTCTGGAGCAACAAAGAAAAGCAGACGGGGGTGGAGAGAAAAATCGAGCTTGACCGCCATCAGGAGTTGTAATGGACCCGCTGTGGGACTCTACAGAGTTCTGGAAAAGGGTAAAAATATGCAAAAAAGCTATGAAAAAGTGTACAAGGAGGTCAGACGACTACGTCACTGTGGCTGATGATTGGTAAACAAAATGTAATAGTTGCCGTTTCCCAGGCTAATTTGGTAGTATCTGGATATAATCTGGGTAAATCTGGAGAAATATTTAATTTTTGAACAAGAAAATAAGTTATGGGCGGAATTAGAACAAGAATCATATCGGGATCCATGGAAAACTGTGCAGAAAGAGAGAAAAAATAGCACGTTCTTCCACGCCACAGGAGGATTGAATTCACCTCTAACATCTGGCTGTGCAATTGTAAACAATTGTACTTCGGCACTTTTTTGGCACTAATGTAAATGAACATGAACATTAGCGTCAGCGGGTAGACATATGAGCTCTCGGAAAAAAAAGCCAGAAAAAATGAATATGCTGCAAAAATGACGGGAAGGATTGATCAAAGGATGGAGTTAGCTTTGATTTGGGTTCAAGAAGCAAGCCCCGTTATTTTATTTCAATTTTCTCAGGCAATACATCTATTTGTGATTTCACATACAATGAGTGTTTTTAATCTATTGCGTGCCAGTTTGAAATTTTTTAAGCCAAGATTTAGAGTGAAAAATAAGTTCGGAAATCTCGAGGTCTCTTGTCGGAAGTTGACTATAAAAGGGGAGCCGAACTATTTTAAAACTACCATCTGGCTCAACATGTTTGCCATTCGTCGGGCAGTAAACGGCTCTTTTTGACTTCTGAAACTGCCTACAACTGTCGTGTTTTGTGATATTTATTGGATTGCAGCTTGTTGTGGCCGCTAAAAATAGAGTAAGCGGGCTATATCCGGTAAATTAGACTGCGCTAGAAGTAGTGAATCAGACTCTTTTCTTACAATTTTTAGTTCCGGACCAAAAAGTTCCTGGAAGGCAGAATACCTTCAATGAAATCAATATCCTCTGATTTCTCATCTCTGACGGATTTTGGGCTACAGATGAGGGGCCACCAGGATTTGCAGAAGGAAATCCCTAAAAAAAACCCCAGATCATCCACTGCAAATCTGTTATTTTTTGCACAAATAGACAAGAAACTATTACAAATGTCACGTGTGATTTTTGCTGTAAAAAATTGATCCCCGCGAGACAATTGCTTTGACCTCTAGACTGTCCAATCGCTGGAAGCGGGCAATTGACTGGCATCTGCCGAATTGGAATCTCTCATAGCCGATTTCCTCTTATTTATTTGTTTTCTGCGTTCTCTTACCAAAGCAAACGGTCTTCCCGTTGAGCTGAGCACAGTTCTGGGCAAAACACACTACCATCGGGCGGCTTTTTCTCCAATTAGTCATTGAAATCCAAAGAAATTGACAAGTTTTCCACTTTTCTGTCAAATGCAATTTATCACTTTTCCTAAAGTGCTCAAAACCTGATCTATTGTCCACTACACGCGGCCCTCTCCCTCTCGCTTTTCGCGTCATCAACACAGTTTGTTTGTTTTCTGTATACAGGAAATGAAACATACAGTCGGCAAATATGCGCGCTCATTAGTCATTTTCCTCTGATTTTCGATTTTTAGCTGGAAATAACTGGCGAAATATGGGAATTTCAGTATTTTTTGATTCTAATTTTTGATCTAGGTTCAGAGAATTCCTATAGAACCGCAGTAAAAGTATTTTACTGCTTTAAAGTGTCGACAGAAAGCTAGGTAACTTTCTTATGTGTTCCAAAATGTCATAAATGTCCGCCACTCTCTTTCGCTCCAGTCCAAACAGTCGCTCTCCCGCGTGTGTAGGAGTCCTCTCACTCGACACACACGCCGCCACAATTTCGTTGACTCTCCGTATTAGGAAATTCACGCGTTCATCCTCTCTCACCGCTCCCTTTTTCCAATCGCTGTTTTCCTCCCTCTTTTTCAATGTTTCCCGAACCGGAGTTGCGGTCTTTTCTTCATCAAAAAGTGAGCGAGAGAGACAATTTCTCCCTTCTCCCATTATTACAAGTTGTAATCGCCGCAGTCAGTTCTTTTTTCGCCCTTCTTCTCCCCGTTATCAACATTTTTGTCGCACTCTCTATTGGTCATCTATGTCATCAACCGCGTTCTTTTTCCCCTTCGTCCATCTGCTGACTGGGAAACTTCAGTTATTACCACCCGCTGAGAGTTGTCCCATGGTGAAAATAGCCCGTTCGGTCATCTTTATTGACTCAACGATCCTGTCCGAGTTCAGTAAACCGGTAACATATAAAACTTCGGGAGGAAGGCGCGAATCTTTGATTTATCTTCACGTCATTTTTATTTTATAGCCATTGGGAGAAACGTCTTTTTACGGTCTATTTTAACTACGTTCCGCTGAGGAAAACGGCAAGAAATAGCCTGCAAATCCTTGTTTTTTGGTCTCTTTTGGTAGAATTCGTTTTCTCGAGATCCTTGTCATCTGACTTTGATAAGTGAGATACTGGTTTGGAACTCCTCTGAACTTCTGAGAAAGTGTTCTTTTCACAAAAACGGAAGACACCCTGTTGTTGTGTTCATCCATCATGGGCAGGCGATTGAAACCGTTTATCATACCGGGGGTGATGATTTCTGTTTCTACGCGTTTCCCTATGTGTCCTCTATTTTTCCGCCTGGGTGTTCGTTGTCTGTGTTCATTTTACAAAAAATTCCGTTTCAGATGGTGCTCAACGTCACCCATTCCCCTCCTCCATTTCTAGATCCCCATTTTATATCCCATTATCGTGTTGTACTGGTCATTTTCTCTGTAATTTCAAATGTTTTCACTATTACAGCTCTTGTCGCCCTGTACCGTAAGAAATTTCACCTACGTCGTGTTATATTCCTCTCAATATTGCTACCCAATTTAATGCTCACATATACTTCCTTAATCCTGCAGCCTCTTATTATTCTTCCTCATTCAATTGTCCATTTCTTTGGGCCATTGCCTTTCTCCGGGTCGTTTCAGCTCTTAACCTGGGCTTTTCTATTAATTTCGACCTTGGCTGTTTTTGCATATTCCCTTTTGTACATATTCTTTACCGCTATTTTGAGAAATAATGCTTGGAATCAGTTGACCATCTACATATTGGCTGCACTAGTTCTGATCTTTACCGCGGTTAACAGTTTCCTTGTGTACAGCTGTACCGAACAGCCAATGCCCCGATCCCATTCCCTCATTTTTCCCCATTCAACAGTCAATTACACCTTCGTGGAATATCTGATCCTTCTGATGATTGGATGTGGTATTATCACATTTACAATAGAAAGGTACGTGTACTTTTTTCTAAAAGTCAAATAACTAAAAATGATCACCAGATCAAGAAAAAGTTAGTGATAGATGGCGATTGCCACCTGACAAATTAAGATTGATACCGGTTTCGTGAAGTTTTGACAAAGGTACAGACAAACAGATCGAAATTTACTCGACTTGACAGGGGCCAGTACATTTTGGGGATTTGGATGACTTTGAATTGTTTGGGGGTGGAAAGTGCGTCATGGGTCAAAAATAGGATGCCGTCCTGAAAAATAGCTGACGTTGACCCCCGAAATTACTGGTTTTCAACAAAAGGGCAAATTTTTGACGTGGAAAATTTACCAATCAACAATAATAGACGCTGATTCCAGGGCAGTAACCTCAATGAGAGCTATGGCCAAGTTGAAGCAGAGTACTGTCCACCTGCAATGGTCGTTGCTCAAGTTGCTCGTCTGCTACGGGACTATTTTCCTGTTTGTTTTCGCACTTCCCGGCTTCCTGCTTCTCTGCTGTCTGCACTTCAAGTGGAAATCAGCCAGTGGACGGTCAGTTAAGTAGTATTATTTTGTAGAAAAACTTTGCAGGCCGGTATTCTATCTGGCTTTGATGGCACCAACCGCTCTCGTTTGTCCAGCTGTCTTCATTGCACACTTTCTCCACGTAAAACAATTTCGAATGGCTGTCCGAGGCAGAAGAAATACTATCTCGCCCAAATTATCTATCCCCCCACGTAATTAATAAACTGTAGTATATTTTTCCCCAATTAGCATATTGTGTCCGAATGTTTAGATTTTGGCTTTTGGCTGTCCAAAAGAGCACGAATGGTTGTAATATGAAACCACCAAAAGCCCACTAAATACGAACGACGTGGCCTCTTTTGACACTCGGTGCAGTGGCACAAAAAGTCAACGTTTGCTTGACGTAGCGCCCGGCTACAAAATGGCATCATAGCCAACGCGGTCCCACTTTTTCTTATTAATCCCGCGAAGAACTTCCTGATAAACAATGTTCCCCCCGCAGGATAAAAAAGGAGGAAATGCTCCAAATCTTCGGCATTATTTAGATAGCGGCACCCACTTACGCTCAATTCAAAACGTTTTCGATCTATAGCTCAAATTTGAGCTGGGAATGTACTCGCCCACACGATATTTAAACAGATTGCGTGGGTCACTTTGGGCCACGTAAAATGCGCCGAAAAGGTCAATCGGCGTCCATCCGTACTGAAGCTTTCCTTCTGTTTTCCTCTCCCTCCCTCTGACTTCCACGTAATGAATTCAGCCACAACTCTTAGAGTGACCTCTGTTTTACCATTCTACGGTGTTTTTCATCAGAAATATGGTAAATGTGCGTACAAAAAAAGTCAGATGAGTTTTACGCGCTGCAACAATAACAGAGTGCAGAAATTTTTAAAAGAGTCAACAAGGAGTTTTGCTTGTTCTATTGCAATTTTTAAAACGTTTTCCTATTTTCAACTCACCCACACAATTAATTCAGCTCAAATTGGAAGCTACTCTCTCCAATTTCTTTCTCTGAGTCAGGAAACCCCGCAACATTCTAAAAATACCAATAATGGTGGCTCTATAAAGTCTGTGTTATAAGTTCGCCTCATCAATGATCTCTTACAGCTCACTGATTACCGTAAAATCTATTCGAACTTGTAGAAGACTAGACAAGCAAAGATGAGCACATGGAACAGCCTAGTCAGCTAGGCACCCGGCAATACGCAACTTGGGCTAATATTGTCTCGCGAACAATGGTGTCTGATTCTCAACACCGGAGGCTTCAACCACCTTACTTATTATTATTTCTTTCAAAAAGCCTAGCTCCTTTTTTGGATAATTCAATTTTTGGTCTTTTTGTGCTCACTCGGAGCCTCCTACTCCTTCATTTTGGATTCTTTTCATCTTTTTCTTTAAAAATTCTTCCGCAAAATAGTGCACAGAATGGGTAAAAATAAGGGGTAGAATGTCAGAATAAGCAGGTACTTTTGCTGCTTTCTAGCACAATTTTATAGCGATTTGACGTTTTCATGATGCTAACTCGAAGAAGTTCCCTAATTTTGGCCAAAACTCCTTATTTTTCCCATAAAATACGCCTTTAAAAATGTTTTTCAAACTCGTTTCTTTTAGCTGAAGTTAAAAACATTCTCTATCGTTAGCAAAGAGAGGAAGTCCCTTCGTAATCTGTTTCTCTACTACGCGCAAGCTTTCCATAATTATAGAATGCATCTCTCTTCTGCTCGTAGATCAGCCTCAATCTCGTAAAATTACAGCGGAATTATTCTTTCGACCTCCTTCTCGATTGCGATACGTGTAAATTAATCGCATTCTCATTGTTTTCCCAGAAGTTTTATTTATTATGGGCTACCCGGCATTCTTAAAATACCTGCCCAGCTCACTTTCATCTCCCTCTCTCTTGCCAATCTCTGGTCATCATCGAAGACCTCCCTCTCCCCGCCTCAGTTATAGTGACTCAAAGATTACGTTTTTGCCTGCTGGACATTCGGCATTCGAAACGAGATGTTTTTCCCCGTCTCTCACAGCTAAATGCACAGCTGAGCGCTCTTTGAGATCTTCTTTTTTTAGTTCTAAACCCACGTGGGTGATTCTTTCTTGTGAAGAAATCCGAGCAAAACCCCCGTTGGTGCTTTGACTCTTCTCGAGCAGAATTCAAACACCAATTCTATGGCTTTTCGTCTACTTTTCTTCACAAAGGCGGCAGCCTGGGAAAACGGCTTGTATTATTATAATAGGCACGTCTGCTGTTCTTTGTAGCCTCTTTTTGAATTTCCCAGTCATACCCAGTTCCAAAGAGGCTATCTTAACGCAGACGTGAGAGAGGAACTTTTCTCTGGAGAACTTTGCTTCCAAATTACATACATCCTTCCGTCTCCATGCGATTCTCTCCGTCTAGTGACTTTCGTCTCTTTGTCTCTTGCTTCCTGGTCCATAGTTGCATTTTGGAAAATCGCACGGGTCTTTTGCAGAAGAGTAAAAGACTCAGCCATGGATTTCCTGTCGAAAACGACCCGCAATTTCAATATGTATCATAGTATTTCATTTAAAACTACTGAATTATTAATACGGAGCAAACTGTCAACTTTACGATCACGAATGTTCCCAGATACTCTCTCACAGACTTTCTTTTCTTTTTCTTTTTTTACCAGTCTCGTCTGTGTCTATTTATTTGATCGCACCCCCGCAGTCATTTCCTTAATTTTTTTAAAATTAAATTTCACTACAGATCTCGTCATTTTTTCGCCTACTCAAAGGTACGAGAACGGCTATAATTCAATTCAAACTGAATAGAACGGTCTCATTTAATTGAACCCACTCAACTGAAATGTTCACGTTCGAAATCTTTACCCTCTCAAAACGGGAAATAATTAGCAGAATCAAAAAGTTCAACTGTCTGTGAATCATTCTTGTTCTCTGAATTTTAGAGAAGGGGAACATATGGAAATAGACTGACGGGGGAAGAGACAAGGTCCTTGTTACAAGGAAGAGGAACTTCTCCGTCTCTGATTTCTTTTATGATTACATTATTCATTTTCCGATCTAAAATTAGCTTGAAATTACCTATATAGGTGGAATATTTTGCACTTTTTCACATTTCTGATCATCTTCCTCGTTACGTGACAGATTCCTTATGCCGATGCAATCTCTCACATGAACGGAAGTGGAATAGAAAATGATTTTTAGTGAAGATGTTCCATATTTAGTCCATCTCCCGATAGTTTTACTTTTGTTGATGAGATTTCACATCACAAATCACGTTTGCAACCTGTAATTTATTCGAGTCAGAAGTTCGAAATCGGCATCAAAGTCCTCTTTTCCCGATAATTAGCAGATATCCGAGAAGATCCAATTCTGTGCTCTGACTCCCTGGTGTACGGTGTTGTTCTTTTTTTCTGCTACCGTATCCTTCCTAAGAGTTTCTAATCCCTTCTTATTGGCATCTTATAAAGAAATCCTCCATATCTTTAAAAAGGACCCCCCTTTATATGATGAACGTGGTTCCCATCCATTCAGAAAAGCTCAAAAGTTCTGAAATTCATTTCCGTAGGGGCAGCTGTACTCAGCTGGGTTTCACTTCTTTTTGCCTTTCCTTTTTCCCCCGTTGTCAGTTGCAAATCATCGCCAGCTCAATATCACAGCAGATACAGCACGTGCAGCACATTTTTGTTATCATTACCACCATAGATCAAAAGTAGCTCAATTCCTGCAGATATCTACTTTTTCTGTCCTGCACGTATCCTTCCGTTGATTTTTGAGTTCATTAAAGAATCAAAGAGTTACTTCGTCACAGATCAAGCTGGTCTCTTGGGGGGACAGAGATTGTTTGTTCGTAGGTCTACGAGTCACCGATCGCTTGCTATCATTTCTGCTCTTTGAAACGGACACTTCCTGTGTACTCCTCACTTCTCCTTTAAATAGTCCCGATTCTGCCTATAATAGGTCGAAAAGCTCTCCCCTTCTCTCACTTAATTGCATTATATTTCGAGCTTTGATGTTGTTCTGTTCACTCGGGAGAGGTTATTTTGTGGCTCATTTTCCGCCCGTTTTGGGTATAGCCCGAACCTTTAGTGTTCAAAGCCCGAAAACGTCGCGTGCCTCTTTCTCTGGCAAATAACTTCCTCCCTCTCAGTTTTTATAATGATTCAGTTCCGCGTCAACGGCAAAGTATCCTCCTTTCAGTGGAAGAAAGGTTATCTATAAAAGGAGTCATTTCCGCCATGACGTTTTGGAAGTATTCGTCTGCTTTTATTTGGTTTTATACTTTTGTTCCGCTTGTTTTCCTCTCCAGTGAATCATATTAACGCCCGGCTATTTCAGCCTTTTTTCTACCACTTTATGACCTCAAAAATTGTTTAGTAGACCATAAAATTTAAAGAAAATAAGGTCAAACCTTAAATCAAAGGCCATTTCCCACTTCAGGCTACGTAGACTCAAATTACCAAGCCATAAAATTGCGAAAAGAGACATTGTTCTTGATTTTTGAGCCTGTTCCCTCCTAGCCTCCTCATTTTGTGTAATACGATAGCAATCTATGTGCTCTTAGACTTCAGAGAGCGGTTAAATATCAGCAAATCTTAGAGAGATTTATGGCAAAAAGTGAGATTTTGCTACTCATGTCTCTATTTGAACTGAAGATTTCAAAATTTATCCGCTCTCTGGTCAGCTGGTAATCCTTTTGAAGCATCGAAATGCTCGAACTTTGAAACAGCCGTTAATCTTTTGGCGGTAAAATGAAGCAGATGAGTTACAGTAATGGGTAAATGATTTGCCCAAATTAAACAAATACCCGAAAAGTGGCACCAATGTCTATAAAAAAGACGGAACGTCCTATTTATTGACACAAGAAGACTATGTTTTTTTTCTCTGTCAGAACCATCCATTTTTGGTAGCCAGTGGCAGTTTATCATAGTCTCAAGTGGACTGTTCAGAGTTCTTTTGCTCTTTGTTTTCCCGTGTTCATTGATACCTGACCTCTTCATTTTCCCCTCCATTTCGAACCATCAATCTTTCTATCATCCTCCCCCTCAATAGCCGACAAATTACATTGATCTCTTCATTTCCAGCTGATATTTTAACTCCAAAGCACAATTAAAATCACCCCAGTCTTCTGTTCTCCTTATCGTTTTCACTTCAGTAAGGCCTTCTGGCTAATCCGCGGTAAAAAGACGTGTGCTCCCGGACAAATATAGGACAGTCTTCTGCTCTTATCAGTTAGAGACTTTTAAGACAAGAGCAGTAGCCTTCCGTTTGTTACGTTATTCTTTCCAAATTCGCTCTTTTCCCGGTGTTTTACACGATTTTTTGATCACCAACAGATTCCGCCTAATTTTGTCTTTTCCTAGTTCTTACCGCCCAGTTTTTTCCCCAGCCCGTGCGGAGTCTTTTTTTTCTGGAGTCTGTGATCCGCGAAAACCCTTGGAAGACTGTCAACTGGACACTTATTTACTGTCTTGTGAGGTCTCTCTTGCAACTTTGCACCTCCCCTTTGCTCTAATGTCTTTTTTGCAATCCCGGGCTGTTTTATTGCTGCCGCGATCTGTGGTTTCGAACGAACTGTGATTGCTAGAAGAAAAGATATTCAGCCAGGGGATCATATTGCATCACGACACTTTTTCTATTTATGATCTGAACTCTGATCTATTCCTTTTTGTCGCTTTTCAACCTATAATCGGCATTGAGTGACGAATTTGCTAAAATATTGCCAATTTTCTGTATTCTCCAAAATGCTGGCACCAAGAAAAAGGGTAGTCCCTGGTCAGCCTGGCAGAATGCTCGGCTTAACTTTCTGATAACCATTTTTGGCAGATTATGGTGTCCGGCTGTGGTATCTACTCCATTTTGTGGTCTTTCCTATCCTAAATTCTGCTTGGGATGCATTTTCTTCTCAGTTCCGTTTTCTCCTTTTACTGATTTTCTTACAAAATATTCCTTTTCAGAATGGTAGCAGAAAAACCATCAGACACATTATTAGAGAAGCCGCCACTCGAAAATGGGAACACGAAACCTGTGTCCACCAAAAGATCTCGTAATTTTCGTTGCTTTTCAAAATTTTATCTCTTACAGCTCTATTTCATCCCCTATCCAGAAGATTTCACATGATCCTCTTACTCATTTTTGGCTTCGGCTGTACAACATTTTCCCGAGTGCACATGGCCATAACCATGACTTGTATGGTTAATTCTACAGCAGTAGCATTGATAGAAGAAGAACTGTATGGCGGATTAGGAGATAAACATGTAACATGGTCCCCGTTTAGTAATTTAACAGAGGTACGTGACAATTTTACGTATGTTTTACTCTCACTGTAGTACGAGAGGCTGCAATTGGGTGCAAAGAACACCTCTTCCGTTCACAAGTTCAAATCCGCGAAAAGATACACAATTCAAGGGGGGTCAAGATCTTGCGTAAGCGTGTATGAGGTAAAAAGAGACTGCAATGATCACTGCTCCCTGTGTAAATATGTGATCCACTTGCACTTGGGTCCGACACACTTGTAGGTCAAGACAGTCCGATAGGATCGGGTAGATCGGCATCATTCAGGGTAGAAAGAGATCCTATAGACTGCCACAAATTTGAACATTTGCAGCCGGAGCCCCTCTTCTTCAATCAAACTATCGTTACCTCCGACGGACAGTGTGACCAAGTAACAGAAGATGGTCACCATGTTGTCGTGGACTATGGAGTAAAACCGTTTTTGTCCCTCCTAAGTAGTTGAGAATTTAGGGCTCGCTTCCTTGGACCCACGACCAGCAAAACTTTATCTTCTCTGGAACTTTCTGGGGGGCTTTGATCGTCGCCTTGCCCTCTATGAAAATTGTGCAAGAAGGATCACCAAAAATTGTACTCCTAGTCGCCATGTGCATTTACGTCTCTTCATCAGTTATCACTCCTTTTGTGGCTAATAATTGGGGAGTTTTTCCTACCTGGTTGGCTCGAGTTTCTATGGGATTTGGAGAGGTATGAGACGCATTTTTCAGACATTTAAGCTTTTTCAGGGTGTAGTGATCCCTACAATCAATGCAATAATTTCTAATTGGTTTCCTACAGAAGAAAGGAGTACAGCTTTGGCTTTATTCACTACAGGAAATCAAATGGCTGGAGCTGCTGGGCAACCGGCTGCTGCAGCTCTTTGTGCTTCTCAATTCGGATGGCCAGCTATCTTTTATGGATCGAGTAAGTGACAGATGAAGACAAAATATCGAAGGTATTCAGCTCTAATGGGAATAATTTGGATTACATTATGGTCTATCGGTGCAGCCAGTCGCCCTTCTGACTGTAAAGTTATGACATCGGCTGAAAGGGAATATTTAACGGGGAAGGTCGTAGCTTCTACCAAAAAAGTAATCATTTTCCTATTCTTTACGAATATTTTTCTAGAAGTACAAGGCTCCCTACCGCGCAATTCTAGCGTCTGCTCCTTTCTGGGCTCAGCTGCAATCTCATTTCGTCATCAATATGATGATGGCTCTGCTACAGATATACCTTCCCAGTTATTTAAAAGACGTGCTGAGGCTGAAAGTTGTCGCTGTAAGACCCCTTTATAATCAGGGAAAATTTACGCGTGTTCAGAATGGTGCATTCATCGCCCTTCCAAATGTCTGCCAAATCTTGGCTAAAGTCGCTTGGGGAATGTTTATGGATTACACAAAAGCTAAGAAAATGTTAACACCAACATTCTGTGTCAAATTATCTCAAGGAATTGGTAAACTTGCCTGGTTCAAGGAATAAAAAGATTTTTAGCAAATTTTGGTGGTAGCATTATCTTCGTGTGTGTATGTCTTTTTATTGACTGTACAAATCCAGGAACTGCCTTGTTTTTATTCTGTTTAATGTGAGTTTTACAGTGAGAGATTAAATTAAAAGATATTTTTAGGTACTGTTGTTTGAGTACATTTACCAGTGGCTTCTACACTTCGCTGTTGTCTTTAGCACCGCGATATACCGCCACAATTTCATCAATGTCACAATTTGCTGCGATGATTGGTCGACTGGTTACTCCTTTTGTCGTTGGATTTGTTAAAAAGACGGTATGTTGGTGAAAAATTTCTAGGATGAAAATCTTTCCAGGGTTCTGAAGACGAGTGGAAAGCGCTGTTCTACCTAATGGCGGCAGTGTCAACAATTTCCGGTGCAATTTTCATAGCTTTTGGTTCTGGCGAGGTTCAAGATTGGGGTCGTGATGATCCAGAAGTCCCAGTTGCTGTACATATTCCCCTTGTTGAAGCCACAAAATCCACATTGGATCTAAATGTTGAAGTAGAATTAGAATAGTCAATTCACGTGTTTTTTCGGTGTTTTAAATTAGAGCAAAGCTTCTATCATCTCAACCATGCGGGTAGTTACGGTTGTTCTTGTTATTTGCATTGTTG
The DNA here is from genome assembly GCA_964036215.1 of Oscheius sp. DF5033. Classification (NCBI taxonomy): domain Eukaryota; kingdom Metazoa; phylum Nematoda; class Chromadorea; order Rhabditida; family Rhabditidae; genus Oscheius; species Oscheius sp. DF5033. The sequence goes on along the minus strand of CAXIWN010000002.1, from coordinate 3,720,083 downwards.
TTTTGTGATAATAAATATGTGATTTCTTCTTTGGAATCTAGGCATTTTTTATAAGCACAGCGTCGGGTCAATGGTCAGTATTCTCAATTTTTGTCGATTTACCTAAGATTGTCCCTGCCTTACTGCCTTCAGAGTCCCATTGTAGTGTGTATTGGACATTTATGCTGCTAAGTAAACAAAAATTCTATACTTTCTTTTTTAAACCGGCACTTATAAAAGTATCTTTTTTTTCAAATATTCATTGCGATTTCTACAAATTTTCGTAGAAAATAAATGATATTCACATTCTGTAAAATGTTCCTGATTTGTATTTGGTCGCTAATCCAAGTGGAGGCGTCAACTCCAATGGTACAAGTCTTTTTCTGAAGAAAAATAAAAGACCAAGGCAAATTATTAGCATTGTCGCGTGGTAGCCCATAATATAGCCATATCCTGTCATTTCGAATACCATGCTGCAATTTTTACCCAGTATTTTAAAATCAAAAAACTCACGATGAAACAATCGGTGTAATAAATTGTGACATACTCGCTGTAAAGGCAAACATTCCTTGGAGCAAACCCTAAAAATCGGTCCATTTTTCGGTATACTCTTACCTGCTTCCTTGGTCCCAAAATTTGTGACAACAGCGTATTACAAGGATTAGAAACCAATGGGAAGCCGAATCCAAGTAGAACAGAAAACGCAAATAAGTACAAGGATTTCGGAACTCGTGGCGTATCCTCACACCAAGTGTATTCCCATGAGCAGCCTCCTTCTTTGATCATTTCTGTTCCATTAACCAGTGGTGTTCGATTGAGCGGTCCTTCGTAAAACCACCATGGCAAGTGAATTACAGCATAGCTCCAGAAGCCCAGGAAACCGAAGGCCAGATGCCATCGGCTGTCACATTTTCCAATTCTTGTGGCGGCTATGACAACGTAGGTGGCTGTATTGACGATGCAATTTAATGTTTGAGCAATTCCCGTGTAGAGGACGGCTTCTTCACTGCTCCACGCATACATGGCCATTGTGATAGGAGCAGCAAGGCTCTCGAAACTGGCCATTGCTGAATAGATCCACCAAAAGAAGAAAAGCAAAAATACGGCAGTTCGATCGAAGCGAGGAATTACCAGGAAAGGATCTTCTGAACATTTTCCAGTGCGTTCGATGCAAAAATATGATCGCTGGTTGTTTACCACCAACCAAAAAGATGCAAAATAGAAGTTGGCCAAAGTGAAAAATCAAAAAATGACAGAACATACGTTTCTTTTCGTCGTCCGAGACAATCCCAGCATAATCTTCAGTCAGCAAAATGTTTACAAAGAAAATAGCCAAAATACTGACTATTACCATAGAAAATGTTGCCAGTGTGTAGGTGTTGATGACCAGTGGCCCCAGGTGGAAACCTGCTATTCCCAGAGGGAGGAATAAGATCTAACCTGATTATTTTACTTCAAAATTAAGATAAACTAACTTGTAGCGCTGGTCCAAGTGAAAATCCTAAGGTATAACCAGCCATTCCCATAGAAACTGCCTTTACTCTGTCGTCAGCTGTACTTGCTGTCGCTATGAAACTTCTAACAATTGCCAAGGTCCCTATGAATTTGTATTTTCTGCTCGTTGACCTTACCTGTGCCCACTCCTATTAAAAATCTGGAAAAATAGAGCAGTGAAGTGAATAAATTAATAGGAGCCAGTGGCAAAAGGCCATAAAGAAAATTTCCAACAGCACAACAAATAAATCCAGTGGTTAGTGGTTTTTTCGTTGACAAAGTCTTCTGATTCCAAAATCCGAAGCAAGGATTGGCTATAGCGCTACCCAAAGATCCGATGGCTATGGCCCATCCCATTTGATCCATCGTTGCTCCGCCATGAACACTTGTAATATAAGGCCAGGTGGAAGTCAAATAAATGGATTTTTGAATTCCGATCACGAAAGTTATGGTAGACGCAGTCCAAATGGATAGCCATGGTGTTACTTTTAGAGCAAGACGGGACCTGGAGGCTGCAGGAATGAGAGAAAATGACTTACGCAGCGCTGTTGTGATGGTTCATTCGCCGAGTGACCCCCAGCAGAGGTAACAGTTCAATTTACATAAGCTCCCGCAGCAGCGAAAAGACAGAACAATTGTCATTTTTTATTGTAGAAAAATAACAAAACAAACAAATTAGTGAGCCCTGAGCTTGGCTCGTCCCTTGAAATGATCCATAGTCTCGTTAATTCCGAAATAATCGGAGAGGAGCTCAACTACTGGACTGGGAAGGAAACTGGCAGCGAAAATTCCAAGGTATGCAAATTTAGGAACCGCCAAGAAGCGCTGATTTGTGAGAATTGCTTCCATGACACGTTCAACAACGAATTCAGGCTCCAAAATGGGGAACAGATTGGGTGACTTGGTCTCAACACCGTCGAACATCCCTGTATTGATGTAAACTGGGCAGACGACAGTGGTTTGGACACCAGATTTCTGAAATAAAACTAAAATGACAACATAAGCTATTTCTACTTTGAGAGAGCTAATTTCAGCTGTTAGAGATTCATGGACTCCTACAGCTGCATGTTTAGAAGCGCAATAATCAACGAGTCCGGCACAGCCTGTATGTCCAGCCATCGAGGCAATTGTCACAACATGTCCGTGGTTTCGCTCCAACATGGAAGGAATAAAGGCCTTTCCAGTCTAAATTTGAATCTTTTCATATTTTCCCAGTTTTCTTACAAAAAGAAGGGCGTTACAATTAACAGCCATGGTCAATTCCATCAGCTCGTCCGGGCATTCAAAGAGCTTTCTTCCCGTGACCACGCCGGCATTATTGATAAGAATGTCAACATTGCCAACTTCTGATTTGACTTTCTTTGCCGTTGAATAAATTTCTTCTTTCTTTGAGAGGTCGACAGTATAAGCGTGACCCTGAAATTAACGTGATACTATTTCTATCACGATTATGAAACCCAATGGGCCCCTGATTCAAAGAAATTTATTCATGATAAGAGGAAGCACGGCCTGTCCCCCGTCCAGGTCAAAGTTTTCTTTTAAAATGATGAAACAGCTAAATAGAAAGTGCACCAAGAAAGAATTTACTCACCTCAGCCCCCAGGGCAGTCACTTGAGTTAGAGTTTCCTGATTTCCTTTTTGATTAACATCCCAAAGAACTACACGTGCTCCCAATTTAGCAAATTCTTTAGCCATTAGACGTCCGATTCCGCTACCAGAACCAGTGATCAGTACAATTTGACCTGAAGATTTCTGTGTGATCAATCTTCTTCAAGCATACCTTTAACGTTTTTTCTTGGTAAGACGCCGATCGGAAGAAGAGCTTTGACTATTCCTACCAACGTAAGGATAATAACTTTCAGCAAAGTTATCAAGGTATCGGCAATGTCGTCCATAATTTCTGGAAATTGAGTGGAGCTGGATTCAAAGGAGATGTTCTGGAAACAGGAACAAAACAAATGGCAAGCCCTTATCAAAGAACTAGGAGACCCGTTTAAACTAGACTTGAGCCTAGCGGAGCAACATGGTAAGACGGGAGCTGTTCGGGGCTAGACTGTGTTGATGTTCGATTTTCTTTGACCACAGATTTTGAGAGCAGGACATATTTTTCAGTTTTATTAAAATTTACTGACAAAGATACAAGTAGCTACATAAAATAACATAGTGTGTTTTCCAACTAGATTTATTTTGGGGCCTTGCTACTTCCCGTTCAAAATTGAAGCTTCAGATCATTGGAAGAGCAAAGGCGGAAATTAATACTGCCACTGTTGCATCACATTGTACATAAAGAAACGTGATCAACAATTTTATTTCCTTGTGATATTTTAACGACGAACAGTGCCGTCTTCGAAGAAGATCCCGTCATCCATGGCGCAATACTTGGGGCAGATGCCGCGTTCTCCGCCACCTCCGAACTGACCTGGCTGTCCAGGATTTCAAGATGAACCTTGTTCAGAACTTTTTCCATGTTGTGATGATTCAAATTGAGAAGGGAAAACCCGCCATTTTGAATATCTTGAAATTTGTGAAATAGAATTTTTTGGAATAAGTATCTAATGAAACGAATACAGGTGAGATACAAGTTGACATAAAATTGCTATTTATTCATTACGTTTTAATAATTTTTTACAATAAAAACATTTAGAAGCGTTATGGATCGAAGCGCTTATACCTTCTGCTCACGACTTGTCCGCCATTAAGCTTAATTTCATAGTGTGATCCTTCAGGAATTGGTAGTGATGGTTTAAGAAACAAAAGAGTTTCTATCCGTGTCACAGATATTGGAAAATAGGACGACTTCTCGAAATCGTGTTCCCAAGGGAGAGTGAAAGGAGCCCAGACTTCGTTGCTTGTTAGCAAATAAACTCTATGATTTTTCGGTGCGCTATTAAGCAGTCGTTCAATCTAAATGAAACAGCAAAACTTGTGAATTCCACAATATTCTTACCCTCCGAGTCAGGGAAAATAGATCAGACGGTTCTTCTGAAGGTTTGTCAACGGCTGCAAATCCAACTATGGGTATAAGGGGCGTCAATTTTTGTGAGAAAGGTAAGACATCTTTTGTATCTACAATTATTTCAACAACTTTCTAAAATAATTTAAAGTAAAGGATATATTAAAAATTACTAGATTTTGGCAATACAACAAGGCCTCGTAGCGATTTGACCCACGGCTAGGTAAATAGACTTCGGTTGGTCTCAATGCCTTCAGAATTCTTAGACATTCCCCCAAATTCAATTGATGTCCTTTTTTCACCTCGTCTATAGTAAATTTTGTACAAGTTATATTATAAATTTCAATAATTTTGCAAAAATTGGAGAACGATTGCTCGCAACCAAATTCTAAATCAAAATTATAAAAAAAGGAGGGAAATTTACTGGGTAACGTGATAGTTTTCATTCGAATTCCATAAAATCCATCGATATCCACGGGTCTTCGAATTACCAGAGGATTCCCCAATATAGAAAATGAATAGGTTATGGAAAAAATTCCACTGCGGAACTGTGTAAAATCAAATTTGTATGACAATTCTTGTGGAACATTCACGTTTGCGTTGCTCCGGACAAATCTGTACATACTGCGACAAGTCATCTGTAGGCGGCAATATCCTCTCTCATTACACTGAAATTCTGTGCTTTTAATGAAATAGAATTTGCTACCTTTTTAAAGATTCTTTCCAAAGTAAGAGGATCAAACGATAGGAGAGATGTCATGTCAGGTGGAAAATGAAGAGAGCACGACAGCCGAGAGATAAAGAGATATTGATTCTGCAGGGCCTAGGATAATACCGCGAATTAATAAAGAGTCACGACCCAAGTGCAAAAAAAAGAATGTTTAAATTTGGTACAAAGCAGATTGTGTATTGATAATTGTTTATTAAATCTCTCTCTCTCTCTAATCTACGAATAAATTAAAAGAAGACATAACTAATACTGGTAGAATTTATCACAATTTGAAGAGACACAATTTGGTCTAAGAATATTCTCATCGAGTAGAGATTCAAGTATAAATATAATGCTTGGGGGGAATGGCGGGAACGGGAGAAAGTTGAGCTATCTAGGCTGAATAGGCATTACTCGTCACACGGCCTCCTTTGCCAGTCCAGTTGGTATGTACCCAATTGCCTTCCATGGTCAGAAGTTCATAAGTATGAGCACCAAAGTAATCCCGTTGAGCTTGAATCAAATTGGCCGGGACGACTTCACTCGAATAACCGTCATAGAAGGCCAAAGCAGATGACATGGCCGGAATTGGGATGCCAAGCTTGGCAGCGACAGATGTCACTTCATGGAAAGGATTCTAAAATTTGAAAGCTGTATAAAATTCAAGAACAAAGGCATACCACAGCTTCCTTCATGGCATCAATAAAGAATTGATCCAGGAGAAGATTAGTCAGATTGGGATCCTTGTCGTAGGCACGCTTGATGTCGCCAAGGAATCGAGAACGGATGATACAACCTCCACGCCACATTAAGGCAATGGCACCGAAGTTGAGGTTCCAGTTGAAGGTGCGACTGGCTTCACGCATCAGCATAAAACCTTGAGCATAGCTGACGAGTTTAGCGGCGTAAAGTGCCTAAAATAATAGAATAAAGCTTCAAAAAAAGAATTTCTTACCTTGCTGATTTCCTTGATGAATCGTCTTTTATCATCGATCAAATCTTCCGCTTTGAATGTGGGCTTCGGAAGCATTTTGGAGGCTTTAACTCGTTCTGCTTTCAATGCTGACAAGCAGCGGGCAAAGACAGCCTCAGCAATGAGTGTTACAGGCTGTCCATATTCCAATCCAGCAAAACATGTCCATTTTCCTGTTCCTTTCTGGCCGGCAGAATCGCGAATATGAGGCAACAGAGTTTCTCCCTTATCATCCTTGAATTTTAGAATATTTGCTGTGATTTCAATCAAAAATGAGTCCAATTCTCCTTTGTTCCATTCTTCCATAACCTAGTAGAATTGCATTTAAAGAAGACTCAAAAACCCAACCTCAGCCATTTGGTCATGTGTCAATCCGAGTGCCCTGTGCATAATGGCGTAAGTTTCGGCAATCAGTTGCATGTCGCCGTATTCGATGCCATTGTGCACCATTTTAACAAAATGTCCAGCTCCAGCTTCTCCAACCCATTCGCAGCATGGCTCTCCGTCAGATTTGGCAGCAATTGATTGGAAGATGTCCTTCAGATGAGGCCAAGCTGCCGGATTTCCTCCCGGCATCAGAGATGGTCCAAAACGAGCACCTGAAATTCTTCTGATTATTGCAGATTTTGATTCCTAATGATTCAAGTTGTTGCTCTCTTTCCCGCGGATAATAACTCCGTTAGTTGCCATGACTACAAGAGCCGGCGGGCACCCTGGGAGACCGGATACGTCACTCCACATTGCCCGGCTCTCAATGTGAGAGATTTACCTCATAATCATCCCCTTTCTAACGATATGGCGGATGATCAAGATGAGCCGGCCGATAACCCAGATAGTCCGACCACTAAAGCTCAGCTTCTACGCTCCCAAAGCGAGCATCATGTCCAGCAAAGGGACAGGAAATGTAGGTCGATTATAGCCGCTTCCCCTTGATATGCAACAAATTTGTCCTTTTTAGTTACAACGGTGGATGACCACACATGGACCTATGTCAATCAACCTGCCCCCATAACGTTTGTTCTTGGCTAATTTACCATAAAAATGCTTTTAGGACCGAGATTATGGGCTATGGCAATGTGCCCATTCCCTCTTATGGCTGCATTGCCAAGATTTCAGCCGATAGTACAATTTCTATACGGGCTGTAACTTGGAATATTAATGAAAAGGTAAGATTTTCTCCTGTTTTCGAAAGCAGGAAGTCTAGTCCATTTGTGGTTCACGAAATGCATGCACTCAATGTTTTGTGGCGAATACACTTTTCTGAAAAATGTATCAAAAGAATTTGTGTAGTATGTTGTAACAAAAGCTCCTGTTTTCAGCCAGTAAAAGTTCTTACTCAATTATCTGATCAAATCAAGCTGGCAGCACCTGAGGGATTAGAGGATATTATTTCTATTGCATTACAAGAATTGCCGTCCTCTTCGCTGTAAGTTTCCCCAGGATTTTATGAGATTTTGTAAAGGAATTTTCACGAGGACGCACTGATAATTTTGAGCAAGGCATTTGAAAAGGATCATGCGCCATACATCTGTCGGCGGACAAGGACTCAAATGATGATCATTTTTATCAGAAAAAGCCACGTGAGATACGCTACAGGCAAGTTTTTAAAGGGAATAAGAAGAATATTTTACAGAAGCTTCAACAAAATTTGTTTCGGCCAATGTCTTTGCAAAACCCGTCCGTACGAAAGGAGCAATTGGGATTTGCTTCCGATTCTGTCAAAAATGGATTGTCATCATAGGAAGCCATTTATCCCGTTGGTTTTCCAATAAAAATGAAAGGAATTTAAATTTAGACGAAAATTTTATCCAGCGAACAATGGAATATCAGAAAATTGCGCGACAAATGTGTTTTCCCACATTGCACAAATTTACCCATAAGGAAAATATGTTCGCAGCTGATGTAGGGATATTTCTAGATTTTTTGAGCCCAAATCTAGGTGATCTTATGGACAGGAGATTTGAATTTCCGCTTGGGAAGGGATGAAAAACTGGACTGGAGGAGCAAGGCTGTAAGAGCAATAAACATTGGCAGAGCGCTAGAATACGACGAATTGAGTGTGGCCAGAAATAAAGGTTGGGAATAAAAAATTTTAGAATAAAAAATTATGTAACTTTTCATAGGACAAGCTTTCGAGGGCTTTGAAGAGGCCGAGATAAATTTCCCCCCCAGTTATAAATTCGACATTGGTGGGAAAAATTATTCTCTAACTAGGATACCTTCCTATACGGTAATTTACTTAAAAAATGTTGAACTTAGAAGTTAATAATTAGGATCGCGTATTGTATCGATGTAATGACAATACATTGAAAAAAGTGGGAGCTTACAGTCTGCTGGAGACTACAGCCTCCGATCATAAAGCTATTTCCGGGTCATTTTAGTGAGTTTCAAGCCGCTTTCCCCATTTTTATATTATTTTTAGCCTAAATGTGATGGGAAAACCGTCCACATGTCGGTTTCTCAGCACAGAATAAACGGATGCACAATACCTACCTTCTTCTCCACCGGAGACTCCACAACCAACGAAGAGAATTCCCTTATCTGCTAGTTCCTTTGCTCTTCTCTATAGAAATTTATCAATAGATTGGAATAAAACTATAGAATTACATTAGAATCCGTATATTCGGAATTTCCTCCATCGATGATGATATCGCCTTTTTCCAAATGGGGCAAAATATTGTTAATCATCTGGTCGACGGCTGCTCCAGCTTTTACCAGCATCATTACACGGCGGGGCTTCTTCAACTTCCTAAAACATTTTGTATCTTCTTTCTAGTCACGAAATTTTTGATCAGAGACAATTCTTCTTATCGATCATCGTGAAAATCTGCACTTTGCTTTAGATTATTTGCAAAAATAGACAATTTTGCAACGGAATAAGCTGCTTATAAATTGCAACAAGCTGCCAAAGAAAGGGGAAAAACGTACCGGCACATGTCTTCAATGGAAGTGGCTCCAATGATCTTGGTTCCTTTTGCCTCATTTTCTAAGAAGTCGGTTACTTTCGAGACGGTACGATTAAAAGCACAAACCTGGAATAAAAATAATATTGCATAGTAAAAAATAGCAGAAAATATCCTTGAATGTTTGCGTTTTTAGCAAGTTTCAGAAGGTTTCAAGGCTGAAAGTTGCGCCATTCCCAATGACGCAACTTTTCCAATAAACTTGTGGAAATCGGCATATTTCAAAAAACTATACAAAATAAAAGTGGAAATGACAGAAGAATTGAAAAAACTTACAGTAAAATTGTGATCATTCATGTTTAAAATAAGATTCTGGCCCATAACGGCGAGTCCAATAACAGCGATGTCAGCTTCAGCCATTTCCTATATTTTTTATCATTTATACATGCAATAACCACAAAAAATAGCAACATGCAACAAAGAAATGAAGGACATTTTGTGAAAATTAAAACGGAAACAACCTTTCGAGGAATTTTAGGCTGCGATGGGGAGTCGTGAAGGTTAGTATCTTGGCCGGCTAGCCAACTTTGGACATAGCTGCCAAATAGACCGGCTAAGGCGCTCATATGAGCCCGGACTGATAAAACTGGTAAGCATTTCCTTCTTGACAGGAATAATCACGAAAAATTGGTTTAGGGAGATTACAAGCGTCGAATTTTCGCAGGTTAAAGGGGGATTTTAGAGGCGTTGAAGAGAAAATGATTACGTAGGTGTGGGAGTGACGGCTAGCGACGGCGGCGGCCTATTTAAACAGGAAAGACAAAAACAAATGCCAGGACTCTTGCCCGTTACGTGTGTCCGCTGTGGTCTGGTCGACGCCTTGGAGAAAGAGCAAAGTTCTACCTTTTACCCCCCGGAAGAATGAAAATGCTGACAAACCGCCGTCACCTCAAACAACAGCAGACAATGGAGAAAAAGTAGCAAGAAAGGAGGAAGGGAGGCGAGGAGAAGACTGTTCACACACAATTTTATCAATCCAAGACAAAATGTGTGTCATCACGCCATGGGTCAAATCACCTTATCGCCATCGGCAGCTAATATGAGGTGTTAGTGGTGAGATTTTGGCCTTTCTAGGATGAGTTCAAGTCAATAAGCAAGAAGAAGTAAAGGAAATAAGGGCAGAAACACGTCCATGGTCGTAATCAGGAGTCTGTGAAACTGTTTACCCACAGGATTTTGGCCTGACGAGGTGATATTGGGACTTTTTTGATGATTTTTGCGAGCAAAAAGCAACTATTTTCTAAGAAGAAACACCATTTTGAAAGCGTTAGGCGTCCAATATCAATTTTCTTGAGGAAATCCCTTCCCGAAATCGTGTAATGCTATGACAAGCGGATTTTACACGAAAAGGTGAACAAGATTGCCATCTCCGAGGTTGAAAAAAGTCTCGAACCAATTTTGTCTCGTTAGAGAAAGTGAAGGGGACAAATGAGGAAAAGATTTCTTGACAAATTGGATCACTTTCCGTTATTTTTCTGTAGGAAGGACAACAAAAGGTCATTCGAGATTGGAAAAAGGTTGCGGAAAAGACTGAAACATGAGAAGGTTTGCACCGGTTTTAATTGTCGAAGAGAGCATAGAACACTCAGAAAGAAGAGCAAGTACAAGAATGGCAGGCAATTTTTAAAGATTGTAACGCGAAGGCGGAAAAAGCGAGAACATGACGCGCACAAATGGAGCCCACCCTCGCTTTTTGCTGATATGCATCTAAAAGGCTGGGGGTTCAAAGTGCAGAAACCAAAAATACAATAAAACAGCACAAACTGTAGGAGACGCTGGCGAACCCCTGCATAGAGAAGATGAAAATACAAAATATGTACAGGTTTATTATTATTGTTTTGTCTACTTGCATGTTCACCGCATCGCTGGAGATTCATGACATCTGATATAAAGCGGAATAATACTTTATTTTGCGGGAGAGAGCCTGAAAAGTACAATTTTAACCGTATGAAAACAGCTAAAGCCTTTGACTTACTCAAGATCTCCTTGTTCCAATGCAACGATGCTAAAAATTTCGTCGGTCAAGAATATGAAACAACTTACAAAGATATGACGGCCAATAACACAATAGCCAGGCAAATTGTGCATGCTCCACAACAATAGCGAAATAGAATACTATGTCGCATAGTCAAGGAACCTGTAATGATGGCAAAAATAGATATGCCTTTGATTTTCTATACCTTCTCGTTTCTTTGATCTACTGGGAAGGAAATGGAACCCGGTTTATTCTCTTGATATATGGAGTTTAAGTGGAGAGAAGCTCTGTTCCACGCTGAGTATTAGGTTGAAATCGACTTAAAAGGAAGTTGGCTCGAAAAAAAGCTTGTCTCTCCCCATCGGTTGGTTCTTACACTCGATATCTCACGACGGATCAAGAAAGTTTGCAGCTACTTCCTCCTTGAGGGAGGGCTGTTTTTTGATCAAATAATGGGCAGCAGGCAAAAAACCTGCTAGGATATCGATAGAGCGGAAGCTTTGTAGAACATTTGTTTCTCCATACGGAGAAGACCATAAAATCACTCCACAACCTGAAAAATGGTCGAAAATTCATAAGGGCCTGCGATATTCGAAAATCCTGAATGTTTTGCACAATATCGAAGAATTTTCTCCCTGACTCCTTTTGATCTCTTGCCAACATTTCACAATATGCCGTCGAGTTAAAAATTACTCGTTCTGATCTAATCTAATTTATACACGGGTGGGATTACAAAACACCGCGTATGTAGTCGAAATGGATCCTTCGATGGACACCGATCTTTCGAAGAAACTTCTACTTCCTTCAGCTGTCATCCTTCTCATCCTAGGAGTTATTGGCCTCTATGGCCATCTGTGTATAATTTGGGCAACTTTCAAGTTCAAGTAATCTTTCCAACAAAGGCCCAACCTCTAATTCCAGGGAATTTCACCTTCCTTGCAGTATTTTTATCGCTCTGTTGGCTGCCGGGGACTTCGGCCACCAGATCAGCCACATCCCCTACACCGCAATGATCTTCAGTGGAACTACTTTCATTAGTCAAAGGTTGGTGTAAAATAGTGGATCAAACATTTGTCTCGCCATACTTCCCGGTACCTTTTTTTGCTTTACGTAGGTCTATCGGCAAAATCTCCGCGGCCAAGAAGATCCAAATTGATTTAGCGTCAAATGTCCAAAGTTCCAGAACCTGCTTTTGGATCCAGTTACTTCCTGCGATATTCTTACAACATTCTGTGGTTACCACGGGTATTCTGGGCATTGATAGACTAATTTGTGTGGCTAAACCTATAACGTAAAGTTTTCTGCCCTCTTCGAATAATATTTTCAAGATACCGAAACATTTCATCTTCATGGAAGTTTCAACTCTATTATATCCTAGCTTTTAATGTTGCCCCTTTTCTGTATATCGTTTGGCTTTCTAGTATTTCCTATTTGGAAATGATGAAAGATCCCAACAAGTTCGCCTTTATCAATTCGGGTTGACGGACTCGTCGTTTTAGAGATACACTGTGCCTAATTGTTGCTTTCTTTGCTGGAGACGCTGAGAAGTATTGGACATTGTCTGCAATGTTCTTCACAACGGCAACTGTCGTCATTTATGCTGTATTGTGGATCTACGTATGGAGAAGGACATGTAAGAGCTTTTTTTTCTGTTTACCATAGACAATTTTCAGCAGCATTGGCATCGATCAAGAGTACTTTAAAACCCTTGACCATTATTCTTGCTATCTCCGTTTTTGGATGGTTTTTGGGATCAGTTATGGTTATTTACATCACGAAACAGGACGATCTGAATAGTAATAGCTCACAACATCGAATTCCGACGCCTCTTTTCAGAAAATCTTCGGGTTGCATTGATATCCTACGCTGGAATATTTATCAACCTGGCTGTTTCTTCGAATTACTTCGTCTACCGTCTCTTTGGCTCGGAATACAAGAAAGCTTTCAAGAAATTATGGAAATCAAATGCTTCATCTACTGCACCGACAACATAGAGAAGAAGAGTATGGCGGTAACGAATTGAATATTCACTAAAATTCACAGGACAAGCGGTGAATTAATAAAACTTGGAGTAGATCGACAAGAAAATCGATGTTCGGAGTCAGTCTTTACTAAAAAGAGAACGCTGAATACAAAAAGACAACAGAACCTACACATAATCTCCTTGAACAAAACTGGTAAACATAGAAATAACCATGATGGTCACAATAGTAAGGCAAATAGAACAGACCCCAAATAAGGCGGTGGAAGCTGCCCGCGCCATGCAGCAGATGGGTGACGAGATTCGTGAAACAGATAAAGGATGATCCGATTACAATATGTTCTCGTTTTAGGACATATTGAACATCAACGCAAGTTTTTTAATAAAAGGCAAAACGGACTCGTCTGTCTTACGCGAGACAGAGGAGGACCACCCGGAATGAGATAAACAGCTCGACAGTTTTAGAAGACCTCGTCTTATCTTACCATCTAGACATCTGCTGGCAATTCGAGCATATCCCCAGGGTGAAGATGGCTAAATCAGTATGGTGAACATGGAGTTTTAACATTAGCAGGTCACCGTGAATGTCATCCGGATGTCTCGGGAATTCCAAAATTCCGGGAGTTTTTGCATTCACGGTCGCCGTGTATATTTCAATAATTCCAAAACTACTATTTGGACTGCTACAATTAAACTAGCTCGAAGAAAACGGTGCTAGTTCGAAGTTTTCCGAACTGAGCTGATCTCTACTTGGAACAAATTCAGTTCCTTGAACTCGTGTGTGTATCATATAGATAAGCTCTATGAATTTACCATATCTATTCAAGTGGAATACATCGTTGTTCCCGGAAAACAATACAGGGATTTGTGCTGGTTCATGCTAACGTACTCTGTTAATGTCTAGTACAAATGATGACAGATCCTTGTGTGTTTTGTTTTCAAACTCCGGTGTATCTTTAATTGTCCCCTGCAAAAAAAACAGAAAGTCTATGATCCCATTTCCTGGCGCAAAGTAGACATTTAATTTGCCTGTTGATGGAGGCCATTCAGAACGCAGGTACAATCAACATCAGGAAACACATCAACAGACTTTTAGGCTAATTTAGAGCACATTGACGCTGCGAACTTGGAGCTTTTTTGCAGACACGCACATTCTTCTCATAGATAGGCTCTTATATTTATATGTTTTCGGTATTTTTCCCATAGCCGGATATTTATCTCGTGTCCAGCAAGTTTTGCACCCGGATCTGTTTCCTGTGTGCACACTTTAACCTTTCATCGTTTGCGCATTCAATTTGTATCGCCTGTTGCTACTTATTGTACTCTGCGTTGATTACATTTTATTCAAGAGATTGAAACACTTTCAACTCTTTGCAGCATAGATGAATACTTCCGCTGATCCCCAGGTTCCTACGGAGCTCCTCTTCCCATCGGCTACTATTCTCCTCATTTTGAGTTTAATTGGGCTCTATGGAAATGCCTGTATTATATGGGCAACATTCAAGTTCAAGTAAACTTTGAGCGCAATAAAAATTGGAAGAATTTTAGGGATTTCCATTCTCCTTGTGGGATTCTTATCGCCCTCCTGGCTGTGGGTGATGTTGGCCATCAATTCAACCATATACCGTATTCTGTACTCATTTACACGGGAAATACTCTGATTAGTCAAAAGTTAGATTACTGTAGGCATGTGGAGAAACAATTTCAGAGCCTGTTTCTGGATGCAACTGATTCCAGCCATTTGTATGTTGCATTCTGTTGTAATAATCGTCTTTCTGGGCGTCGATAGACTCATCTGTATAAGTAGACCCATAACGTAGGATTTCTACCTAAATAAAAATCTGAAACATTTCCAGGTACCGAAGAATATCGTCGTCCAAAAGAACTCAGTTCTTCTACATCCTTGCACTAAATATTGTGCCCATTTTATACATCGTCTTTATGATTTGGACATCCTATCAAGGAATTCTAGAGGATCCAAATAAGTTAGTATTTTTTGCTAAAAGTTACCAGTAATTTTAGAGACATCCTCTGCCTTGTAGTGGCTGTCTTCGCTGGAGATGCTGAACAGTATTGGGCGCTAACCGCTGCGTTTTTCACTTCATTGACTGTAATTATTTACGCATTTTTATGGATTGTTGTGTGGAAAAAGACGAGTGAGCTCACAATTTCACTGGTAATCCTCCAACATTCTAGTGGTATTGGCGTCCATAAAAAGTACCTTGAAGTCCTTGACAATCATTTTGATGTTCACTTTTTTTGGCTGGTTTCTTGGGATTATTATGGTTTTCTATCTATCGGAACGGAATGATCTCAATAGTAGGAAAACAAGTGTCTAATAAAATTAATTTAGAGAATCTCCGAGTTGGGCTAATTTCCTACGCTGGAATGTTCATAAACTTGGCGATTGCTGCCAATTATTTCGTCTACAGAATTTTCGGGTAAAATCAGCTCTTTTCCGTATAGTAGACGGCCATTCAGATCGGACTACAAAAAAAGCCTTCAAAAAATTGTGGACAGCGAAAACTTCTTCTATTGTAACTACAGCCTGAAATAAAACGACAAATTAATGGAGTTTGTATTGTATCCAGAGCGTAAATATTCCACCCACCTGCGATCCACAATCAACAGCCTCTTCGAAATTTATTTCCTCTTGTTCAAGACAATCAAATGTTGCCTTTCCTTTTTCTTTTGTCAATTAATCCCGTCTAGCACATTTTTTCAAATCTTCCTAGAATTTGGACTGATCTGAGTTTCTCACGACGTGACCCGTGTCAAAAGTTGGTTCCTGGAGGAAGCAGGTTCTTGTTCTACGAATAGAACCTCCGAATTCCCTTTATTTGCCTCTTTTCCCATGGTGGCGCATATATTTTGTCACGAACTCACCAAAAGAACATTAGATGATCTTGATCTTATTTGTTTGATCATTTTCTCAGCCAGAAAATTTGAACTGAATTAAAAATATTTTTTCCGTAGTACGTCTAATCTCTTGCTTTTCCCCGAAGCACATCCATTCCTTTGATTTGTTATTTATCTTACTCACTCATGCCCATTTAATTCCGTATAAGTACATGCAGGAAAGTAATTAGAAGCAGACATGGCTTCTTCCGTTGATACCGAGCTTCCGATGAATCTTCTCATCCCATCAGCTGTTCTCATAGTAATTTTCTCAGCTATTGGGCTCTATGGAAACGCTTGTATCTTCTGGGTCACTGTAAAATTCAAGTTCGTATCAAATTAACGAAGACAATCACAGAAAAAGTTTAGGAATTTTCAAACACCATGTGGAATTCTTATTGCCTTATTGGCAGTAGGCGACTTTGGACATCAACTTGGTCACATAATTTACACCATCATGATATTCAACGGCATCACTTTTATTAGTCAGAGGTGGCCTTTGCTGTAGTTTTGACAGTTTTCCTTCTCTTCCAGGTCCTGTTTCTGGATCCAGCTCGTCCCATCCATATTTATGCAACATTCCGTAATTATAATTGCTGTGCTCGGCGTAGACAGGCTGATTTGTTTAACTCAACCTCTACTGTAGGAGTTTCCATAAGCCTAATTCAAAGGACTTGCAGATATCGAAGTGTTTCCGCCTCGAAAAGATTCCGTTATATCATTATTTTGAACCTAATACCGGCACTATATATAAGTGCTCTTGTAACGGTTTCCTATCGCGAGATGGCAGCCAATACGAATAAGTTTGTTCTAGCGATTTTCAGTCATACTGGCCATCTTGCAGAGAAACGCTCTGTATAATAGTTTCCTTCTTCGCTGGCAATGCTGAGCAATTATGGATTATGTCAGCTACATTCTTCACCACAGCTACAGTAGTCATCTACCTTTACATCTGGATAAACGTATGGAAAGAAGCCAAACAAGCTTGTATGACTCCATTTAACCTCGATTGGAAGGAAAATTTCAGCTGAATTGGCCATTATAAAAAGTGCCTTGAAACCTTTGACTATAATATTGGCTCTGACCTTTTTTGGTTGGTTTTTGGGCATGGCCTTGGTGTCCTACGTTTCAATGAGGACAGATCTCAGCAGTAGGAAACATTGAATTTGACGTAAAGATACAGTTTTAGAAGGACAACAAATTGGTTGGATATCATACGCTGGCCTATTCGTCAATCTTTCCGTTTCTGCAAATTATTTCGTTTATAGAGTTTTTGGGTAAGAAAAAGTAATTTTGACCACCAAAGAATTTCAGATTGGACTACAAAAGAGCGTTCAGAAAGTTATGGAAAGCGAAAACTTCCTCAATTACAACAATAACTTGAACTGAAAAATAAATATAAAAATTGCTGATGAATGCTTTTTCTACTCATTTCACTCTAAACTTTGTTCTTTTGAAATAGAATCGGAAATCAAATGTCTATTCCGACGAAAACTGCTGGGGAATTCCAATAATCACCCATTTTCCCACAGCTACGCACATGGCAGTATGTCTCTTGCCGATATTGGGCTCGCTTGTTGCAACTCCTGATATCAAATTATGTTTTTACTGTTATCTGTTCATTGTCCTCATAAGAACAGGAGAACATTAGATCAACTGCTTTTTCTCTGCCATTCCATCCGCATATTCATCCATGCTTATTTGATAAGTACGTGTTCAGATGAACTCCGCCAGACCTGATGTCCCGCTGTATTTTCTCTTCCCGTCAGCCTCCCTCGTCCTTTTCCTGACAATAATTGGATTCTACGGCAATGCTTCGATCATTCTGGTCACAATTAAATTCAAGTTTGATCCCAATAGCCGTCAAAATCACCAGGTAAATTCAGGAATTTCCATACTCCATGTGGTATTTTTATTGCTCTACTGGCTGTCGGGGATTTTGGTCACCAACTTGGTCATATATTCTACGCTATTATGATATTTAGCGGGAATACTTTCACGAGTCAACGGTAGATTTTTGCTATTTGTGACATCTCTTTGCAGATTTTGCTTTTGGTTACAACTTCTGCCTGCAGTCTTTTTGATGCATTCCGTGATCACAATTGTTGTGCTCGGTGTTGACCGGCTACTTTGTCTAACTGCGTGTGCTTTGTTAGTTGTATTTCCACGATATAATAAATAGTTTTCAGTTATGGAAGCATTTCTGCATCAAGGACACACCGGATTCTATTCATTCTTGCTCTGAACATACCATCAGTGTTGTACGTTTTTCCTCTTGTAGCAATTTCATTTATCGAAATGTCAAAGGATGCGAATAAGTTAGTCTTGTAAATTGCCAGCTTTAACACTTATTCTAAAGAGAGACGCTTTGTATAATAGTGTCATTCTTTGCCGGCAATGCAGAACACTATTGGATTGTATCAGCAGCTGTATTCACCGCCATTACACTAATTATTTACAGTTTTTTATGGATAAGAGTGTGGAAAGAGGCCCGTATGATCACATCTTTGAACCCAGAACAGCAAAATAACTTCAGCAAATTCGGCTTTTATAAGAAAGCACGCCCTGAAACCTTTAACCATAATTTTGGCCATCACCTTCTGTGGCTGGTTTCTTGGAATGGCGCTGGTTTTCTACATATCGACCAGGAATGATCTCAACCGTATGGAGTGAAAAAATTACCGCAAATATTTTTTTAGAATATCAACAAATTGAATGGATATCATACGCGGGATTGTTAATCAATCTATCCGTTTCTTCTAATTATTTCGTATACAGATTTTCTGGGTAAAGTTGAAAATTGATATGACCACAAATGCATTTAGCTCTGACTACAAAAAAGCCTTCAAGAAATTGTGGAGCATGAAAACCTTGTCACTTATGGTCACATCATGTAAAACAAAGGGCAAATAAATCAACATCGTCACGATATTATCGTGTACATATTTATTGATAATTTTATTTGTCAAATTTGTTACTTGGAGTTTTTCATTCTGAATATTGAGTGATGAAACTTCTTTTCAACCTCATCCTTCAAGAGTTGTGACGTGACTTCGAGTGACTATACTCGCTTTATCGTAGAGATCAAAAAATTCTTCTTCTTCCTCATTCTCGTACGTCTACCTCGCGCATAACTTGCCATTCATTCTACTCACTCATGTAAAAAAGGTGTGATGACTTCGACGACGAACATGGTTCCCCTGATGTTTCTTCTCATTCCGTCTGGTATTCTCGTCTCTATTTTGGCAGCAATTGGACTATATGGCAACGCCTGTATCATTTGGGTTACAATAAAGTTCAAGTTTGATTCCAGTCATGGCGGCTTCATAAAAGTTCAGGAATTTCCAATCTCCATGCGGTTTCCTTATTGCTTTGTTAGCTGCTGGGGATCTCGGTCACCAAATGGGTCATATTCCTTACATTGGCATGCTACTCAGCGGGATTCTTTTCATCAGTCGAAGGTGGGCTTTAGTGCATTGCAAGTGCAATCTCGCTTTCCAGAACGTGTTTCTGGATACAACTTTTCCCAGCAATTTGTATTCAACATTCTGTATTTGCAATTGCTCTACTTGGTATCGACAGGCTATTTTGTATCACAATACCTTTTCGGTTCGTTTATATATTTCGAAACAAAAGTCCACAGATATCGAAACGTGTGCATTTCGAGACGATTTCATCTTTTCTACATTCTCATTTTGAATATAATACCAATTATGCACATAGCTTTTATTGTGGTAACTTCTTATACTGAGATGGCAAAGGATCCTAACAAGTTTGCAATATTATCAGTAGATTATAATTCTCGCAGAGATACTCTTTGCATAATCGTGTCCTTTTTTATGGGAAATGCGGAACAATATTGGATTTTGTCGGCAACTTTCTTGACCACTGTTACTGTAATTCTTTACATTTTTATTTGGATCAAAGCACGAAAACAAGCTTGTGGGACAGTTTCTTTCGATAAAAAACATTAAATTCCAGCGGAATTCGCCTCCATAAAAAATATCTTGAAACCGTTAACGATTGTTCTGATCCTGACTTTCTTTGGATGGTTTCTTGGAATGGCCCTCGTTCTTTATGTTTCAAGACGAAACGATCTCAACCGTAAGATCAAAAATTGTCGAAGAAAAATTGTTTTTCCTAATTTCAGAAAGTGAACAAATTGGTTGGATATCTTATGCTGGCCTGTTCGTCAACATTTCGGTTTCTGCAAATTATTTCGTCTATAGATTTTTCGGGTAAGAGAAAAAAAGTTCGACTACAAAAGGTTTCTAGACCGGACTATAGGAAAGCATTCAAAAATATGTGGAGTTCGAAACCAACTTCAGTAGCGACAATATCCAATAATAACGACACAAATAAACGAGGAACCTAGCTTGTTGTTTTGGTCGAATAAAGGTCAGCGGAAAAATGTCCTCGATAGCCCAAATACTAAAACATCTGCTCACAAATGCTGTGCAACAATAGTACATTGTTCTCCTTTAATATAGAGAGCCGTTAGTTATTTCCGTTCCTCTGCTATTGTCCATAGAATCCCTCCTGTCCGTGTGTAGTTGTATAAACAGGCAATAAAGGCAGACATGGATCCCTCAGCGGATGACAAACCTTCATTGAACCTTCTTATACCTTCTACTATCCTCGTCCTTATTTTGACAATAATCGGCCTCTATGGAAATGTTTGCATAATTCTGGTCACAATTAAATTCAAGTTTAAACTAAATTGGTCTAGCAAAAGAAATTCAGGAATCTGAAAACATCTCCGTGTTGCATTCTTATAGCCTTATTGGCAGCCGGGGATTTTGGTCATCAGCTTGGTCATATACCTTACGCTGTGATGATATTCAGCGGGATCACTTTTATTAGCCAGAGGTGGGTTTCGACCAAATTCGTAACTCTTTTCGGATGGTGCTTCTGGATTCAACTTATTCCCGCCATTGCTATGCAACATTCTGTAATCATAATTGTTGTCATGGGACTTGACAGACTATTTTGCATCACAAAACCCATAACGTATGGATTACCCTCGAAATTTATTATAAATCTTAGATATCGAAACATTTCCACTTCCAAAAGAGCAAGGCTTTGTTATATTCTAGCTATGAACGTGGCACCAATTCTGTTTATTTTGGCTCTTACGACGTTTCTTTTATGGAAATGACAAACGACCCATATAAGTTAGTGTTTTATGTGCAAAAATTAGGCTATTTAGAGAAACCCTTTGCATAATAGTTTCCTTCTTCGCTGGGACCGCAGAACACTATTGGATTCTATCGGCCACTTTTTTTACCTGTGCAACGGTATTTATTTATGTTTTTCTCTGGATGGTCGTATGGAAACAAGCTGGTAAAGACACAATTTCCACAATGACACGACAAGTTTCAGTGGCTCTTACTTTCATAAAGAGCACTTTGAAACCTTTGACAATCATTTTGGCTCTAACTTTCTTTGGTTGGTTTCTTGGAATGGCTGTAGTTTTTTATATCTCCACACGGAACGACCTCACTAGTACGAATTGCGGTGTTGCTGTAAATTATTTCAGATAACCAACAAATTGGCTGGATAACATACCCCGGCCTATTCATCAATTTCACGGTTTCGGCAAACTATTTCGTTTACAAATTTTATGGGTAAGAAACCAATTTCCTCATATCTGAGAAGTTTAGTCCCGATTACAAGGAAGCTTTCAAGAAGCTTTGGATATCGAAGACCGCCCCAGTAGACTCCACAATATAAGGTTTTCATGAATTATCGCTAAAACAAATTCTAGGCGTCATGATGCCGTGAAATTATACAAACATAAATTGGTCACTTGTTCCAGTTGAACCGTGGTAGAATCTTCCATTTATGATACGACAATATGAAACAATAAGGAAGTCAACTTATTAAATTGTTTATACAAGCACCCAATCTTTGAGATCTCTTTTTTTACACCTGCTTTCTTGCGGAATATTATTTACATTAAAACAGTCGCCAAAAGTGGACATATTCTTGAAAGATGAGCGTCGCACATAAAGATATTGCTCATCATCGTATTCGTAATCGTTTTGCCAATCTATCCAAAACATATGGCCTTGGCATTCCAGGCAAGTGTGAAAGCATCCACAAAGGGGCTCACATTCTTCTCGTAAAATAAAACGGTTGAAAATGGGATCTTTGTCATAACGACAGCGGCCAGAACGGTAATCGAATCTGCAACAAATTATCTCTGAATGAAGAAGAGCTTACTTTCTGCTGTTGTGCTTTCGTGGAACCATTTGAAATTCCAAAGTTTGGAATTGAACGTGGAATGTTGGGGAATTTGCCTCATCCTCTGTCCTAGAATATTTACTTTGAAAATATAGGTGCTTCATACTCCAAAGATCGAACAATATCTCCAATGTTTCCTTTATTCATTCCACCGGGATAATCCTGTCTTTCGCCTTGTCGATCAAGTACAGTTAAGTTCTTTACATGTTTTCCATAATATCGCATATCGTAGCGATACCAACATCGAGGAGAATAGCCATGGGTCCGGTAAGAGGTAAACTGGGCCAAGGAGGTTCCCGTAACTGGTAAAGGGTTTTGGTAGCCGTCCTACAAGCAAGGTTGTGTCTAAACATGGTTGGTTACCTCATATCTAGGCAGGAAAATTTCCAGGAAATTAGGTAGCTCCCATCTTCTATGTTTTTTCATTGAATACATCACCCTGACATTCATATCGGTCCAATCATCATCTACGTGATCAATAATCTGCAATGCGCTGCATTTATAGTCATTATAGGTGAGCCCACCTTTTCACATACGGCATCCTCCAGTGGATCATCCTTTTTTATCCCATCAATTAGAATAACCTTTGCGATGAGGTTATCTTCCTTCGTAATATATCTCCATCGATGGATTTTATTCATCTGATCCCTTTTTGGATGAAAGTCCCTAATCTGCTCCTTGTATTCCATGGGCAAATCAGGGGCGGCCATGATAGGAATAAATTACCCTTAAAAATATTGTTTTCTAGCTAAAGTGAAGAAAAACCAAGATAAAAATGATTGAAAATGATAAGGAAGGTCACTTTCTGCCCTCTTATTTATATAGCCTAGTGGTGCAAAGTGTACACATCCGGTGCAATATTGCGCAATCCCTGTGAATAACTTGTGAGGAATCCCTGCTTGAAATATTTATTAAACTAACAAATAAAATAATAACTATTACTCTTTAGGCGGTCGTGAAGCCAATAAGGCTTTATTTGCTGTATTCGCCAAACCAGTATCATTTCTACCATTACCTATGCCGGGTAACAGAGTTAGCTGCTTCAATTGATCTATTTTCTGACACCTAAACATATAATAAAGAAATTCTCGAAATTGGGAGACATTCAAGTAGATTAAAATGGGGTCAATTACTGTGGAAATGGGCAGAATTATTGAAATTGTTCGGGAGATGTAGGGGTGTTCCCACTGGCCCATGGCTACTATAAAACTCATCCCAAGGGGCAAGTAAAATGTAAAGATTGGAGTAAAGCTCTGAAATATTATTGCATACCATGTACAATTGAAATACCTGAAGCAATAAAAGAGTAAAGAGCTTTTTCTGCTTCCTAGCAAAGCGAGACAACACCGACATCTTTTGAGCTTGTTCTCGGAGATGAAGGAAGATCCCAATCCCACCGAATATCATGACCAGCGTGGAAAAGACACAAATACCTGCCCGAATACCAAACGTCAACATAAATATTGGGTACATTGTTCCGTTTACCTAAAATTTTACTTGTATTTGGAAGTTTGGACTTTCTTATAAATCTTCTGATCGTCTGATCTTCCGCCCCCATAGAATTTAAAATAGCTCTGGATTCTCTTGATCCGGCGATTTTTCTCTACAGAAGATGAACAGACTTACATATGTGATGCATCCAAAGTACGAAGCATCGTCAATGCTCTTTGCGAACTCCTTTTTGAAGGATTCTTTAAATGCCAGCTGGGTTACGGAATTGGGCAGCAAGTAAAAGAATCCTGTGGCTGCTATTGCTGCTGTCAGAATAACTGTAAGGATAACTACAAATGATCCAAGGACATGTTGCTTGACAAAGAGAGCACTTCCTTCGTATCTGGAAAATTTCTTCAATTCTATACTTTATGATTTTTTACCTGCAAATGGTTAAGTAGCGAAGCATGTAAGAAAATGACAAGGAAGCTATTAAAATGGATGCCAAGGTGCAAAAAGAAGAAGTGATAGCCGAGCCGGTGAAAGTATCAACGACTCCATGAAGGCCGGAAGCATAGAGGAGCCAACCGCTCCCATTAATAAGAATTATCTGGAAAAATAGGATTTCCTCTGAATTTTCGTGGCAAAAATAATGAAAAGAGTCTATTTCCGAACTAATAAACGACTCACGGGACGAACAATCAAATTATAAATAGAATAAGCTAACGATGCGGTGACATAGACTCCCATTAGGATACGATAAGTTCCCATTGTATTTTTACTAAAAAATCTTTGGACCTCACGTTAATAAATCTTACCAAGATAGAAGAACAACCAGCAGAGAAAAATTCAAGACTATTCCCGCAATCCCAGTAAATAGGAAATACATTCGAGTCCATGGATTGCTGATGAAAACCATCTGAAGAGAGAAGTCAGAGATGAAAAAAAAATGAACTAGAGGGAAGAAAATCCAAAGAAATAAATATCCCTAGCGATATATATCAGCCAGAAATAATTCCAAACACCTTGAATCTTCCGTTAGCGCCATGAAAGAAGATTTAAACCTACGCAAGGAGCTTATATCCACCATCTTGAATTTAATTCCACCTGGCGGCATTAACAAATTGATAAAAAGGAAATAACAAAACGATTGAAGTACTAAAATAGAGACCGAAATGGCGAAGTGTAACCTTTCGCTCTCAAAACACAGCAACGTTATGCAGATGGAAAAATAAGGAACGGAATTTCTATCACTTGCAAATTTTTAACCAGGAGGATACGAGGTGTTTCCGAGCAATTCGTATTTTTCTTATTTATTGAGATCAAAAAGGAGAACATCACATTAGGCTAATGATTCCTCTTCAGTAGGATAATGACAGATTGGAGATAAGACGAGTAGAATTAGGGGCTGGTGCCAGGTGGGATATCTGGATAGTCGGAAGACGAATAACAAAAGGACTACCGCTGAAGAATTGTAGAGCTATCGGGCAATAGCAGAACCAGACGCACTGGCCTATAAATATGAGCCATTGGGGGCTGTTACAAAATTCCCAGTTCACTTTCCTAATTGTGCAGAGCTACGTCACGAGAATTTCATTCTTTCGATAAGTCGGATTCGAAAGCTTTTAATGGTTGACTTAGACTCTATGTAGCTTTTTCTGACGTACAGGCATCTATTCCAACCACACACAGAAATATAGAATCTTTATTTTAGAGATCGTTTCAGGTACTTGAGGAGAGAACTCCGTTTCCCACTGCGGGTAGCCCCATAAACTTCTTCATTCTATAGTGGCCGATTTTCTGACAGCCGAATTTTCTGTATAAAAATCGTCGATATTGAGAGACATTGAAGAAGATCAGAAAAGGGTCGATTACTGTAGAAATCGGTAGAATTAATGAGGCGATTTTTGAATAAAGCGGGACATTCAGCCGTAATATTGTGCAGATTATACATGCGCCGAAAGGCAAGTAAAATAGAAGAATTGGCACGGAACTCTGAAAAATCGTAATTCTACCAGAAAGTTGGATATTGGTACCTGGATTATGAGCAAAGAGAATAGCCGTCGCTGTCTGCTGATGAACGGGGCTGTATCTGACATCATATCCGCTTGTAGACGAAGATGAAGGACTATTTTGCAACCACAGCTGCTCATAACAATTGTAGAAAAAATACACATTCCCATACGGATACCAAATGTCAGGGCGAAAGTCGATGTCAGCAGTCCGTTACGCTAAAAAATGAGATTATGGCAATTTTGATTTACTCACATAAGACAACACGGCAATATACGGAGCCTCCTCAATTTTAAGCTCAAATGTTTCATTAAACGATGGTCCAAATTCCGAATCCATTTCTTCATTAGGTAGAAGATAGAGGAAAGCTGTTCCGGTAATTGCCACAGATGATATCACAGTAAGCGCGATGACTATAGATATGGTCAGATTTTGATACACGTATCTTATTCCTTCCGCCCTATAATTTATTCACCTTTCTGTTTGTTGGTTTCTTACCGGCAGATAGTTAGATACCGTAAAATATAAGAAAAAGATAGAGTAGCCAATAAAATTGCAGCGAAAGAGCAGAATAAGGCACAGATTGCCGAACCCGTAGGTTGATGTAGACTGGTAGGAAGACCAGAACCATAGAGGAGCCATCCCTTCTCATTTATCAACATTACCTATAAAATTTGTATGCTGTGAGTAGCTAGGGTAATTCCATAAAAAGATCATGAACTTACCGGTCTTACGAAGAGATTAAATAAAGAATATCCGAGTGAGAAAAAGACATAAACACCCATCAATACCCGATATTCACCCATATTATTTTTACTGAAAAAAGTCAATTTCTTGTCATTTTGGCACTTACCATAGGATTAAAACTACCAATAGAGCTAGATTCAATACAACTCCAAGAAATCCTACAATAATGAAGAAAAGCTGAGTCCATGGGTTGTTTACGAAATTCATGGAACCCTAAAAATTAAAGTAATCTATTGGATTTTGTAAAATGAAAAGAATTGAAGAAGGACCGAATCTCTGTAAAAGAAATTAAAAAACAGAATGAGGAAGTGTAAAATCGGATAGCTAGGGAATAGATAGACCATGTTAATAAGGAAAATGAACGTCAAACATAAATCAGACGTCGAGTTGTTCCGGAATATGTCCACTGATGAGGAAGCACCCACTCAATGGGATTAATTAGCTCGTTAACTAGGCTGTGGGAAGCATACGAATGGTGATAATAAATGTTCACAACGTGACCGTCCTTGTAACCAGTACCCTAAAATATAACAGGCGTAATACTATGACAATTGATTAACATGGAGGAATGAGATTCAGACCAAGAAAGTGGTGATAGATCTTGATGAAATGACTAGGATTTGGATCTATGCTCTTTCTAGGATCAACCAGGATAAGAGGTAGGATGTCGTACAGAGGATAAGACGACTGTTTACTCTTCTTAAAAGTTTCATGCTTCTATAGGAGCACCATTAGGCAAAAGTGGAAGGAGACAAGGTCGGAAGACAATAATTAAGAGCGACATTGGTCATATCTACGAAAAAACAACAATTAGACGGCGGGCTTATTATTTGGCGTGAGAATTAAGATCTCTGTGAGAAATTCTGACTTATAAGAAGGAGTCAAGAATAATTGCCGGTGGTTGAAAAGTTGGACCTCTGATCCCTGAGATCTGTTCTCTGCCGTAAAAAGAAGCAAGGATGCCAAGAGGTCAATTTCCTTGAGAATGTGAAATATTCATTGAAAATTTAAAGACTAAAGAACAAAATGTGACAATCAGTATCTATTATTCAAAGGTCAGGTAAAGGAAAATATATGGCAACATTATCTGTTATCCGTTCCTCGTACAAGGATTCATCCTTGGACTGACTTTTAGGTTGATTATAAAAGATTGGAGGCTTATGGTATTGGTCCCAGATCAAGATCTCCAGATATGGATCTTTGGGATAGACTGGAATGGGGATTAGTGTGTGTAGCATGAAAATTCTGAAAAATTGCATTTGAGACTGGTCAAACGACGAAATGGCCACGTCTATGAGAATTTGTACAAATGGGTTCAACATTCCCCACTGAATCAACATCCAGATGGAGTTAATCCAGTTTTTGAAAAATATCTAAAGCCACTGATGAGAGGAGAACAGAGTAAATTGTAATTTGTCACCATTTCGGCAAAACCTGCAATAAACAATTTTTTGAAACTTTCCTTTTTCTATGGTAGGTTATTCCTTAGGTATCCGATTGGCTGTGGATTTCTCTGGATCCCTTAGGTGTCCGGGTTTTTGTTAAGAAAAATATTTCAAAATACATTTTTATTTGCACAATATGACTAGAACTTATTTACATCTTGCTGTTCTTATTCCTCGTCTTCAAGAAATCGGATAGATCTTTCCACCACTCGGCTTTACCCGTTCTACTTCTGAATTCCTTCTCCAGATGGTCGTAGGCTTTTCCGTCGCTGTGTCCCAAAGCCGAATTTAGAATAAAATCTGGCGGAGCGATTGCATC
The DNA here is from genome assembly GCA_964036215.1 of Oscheius sp. DF5033. Lineage (NCBI taxonomy): Eukaryota > Metazoa > Nematoda > Chromadorea > Rhabditida > Rhabditidae > Oscheius > Oscheius sp. DF5033. The sequence continues at coordinate 3,691,956 of CAXIWN010000002.1, read as the reverse complement.
CACGAGGCACATTGCTTCTGGGGCCAAAGTAGCCTCGAAGTGCTTTCTGGCGTCGCGGACACCGTTACCGAAAAGTCCTCCTGTACAATATCCGCCTGAATTTGACAAATAGTTACAAATTGATGAATTACATACCAATGTAAAGTGTAGCCAAATGTTTTTCCAGGACGAAAGTTGCGTACAAGCCGACAAGGTTAGTCAAAACCTTTTTGATACTGGCATTGTCGCTTTCTTTGATCTCCTCCAAGGCCCATTCAATGGCATTTTTCTCCGCGTAGGCAATGGAAAGTGTGTGAGCTCGGAAAACCTGAAAAGCACAAAATAATCCAAAAAATAAAAGGAGTTTTTACCTGTGTATGGTTTCTGGCATGGAAAGCTCCCTTATCCTTGATTTTATCAAAATCTTTGGCCGTCTGTTCAATTAAATAGGTGATTAGCCATTTGTAAGCCTTCAAAATGTCTAAAAATCACGTAATTTAAGTATTTTTCCTGTCCCACCTTGAATAATACACTTGCCGAATCCCATAAAGGTCGATTGATTTTCCCTGACATAAGTGAATGTCCTCATTGGAGTGTTCAATTCGCCTCCTTTGAATTTTCCCAGCAGAATATTGCTCGTCTGCTGGAGGAGAATATTATTTTCTCCTTCGAAAGTTTGGTTAGGATCGGCGCTATCTCTCAAGCTGTTGAGCCGAGAAGCTTGGAGGAAACCATGACCCCCGCAAGCTCGTCTAGCTTCTGCCAGAGCTTCGACTCCCATCCACGTGGCAATTGGTTTACAAGACGAAGAAACGGCGTGAACTTCCTTGGAGAACTCTGCCAGTTCTTCCGACTTTTCTCCACTCATAACTCTCATCATGTATTCGGTAAAATGGGTCAGGAGACGTCGATGGAAAAGGCGGAGAGTGTAGTGGCCAGCCAGGAAGGGGAAGATCCGATGTTGTTGGAGAGGATAATCCAGAACAGCTATTTCTTCTAGAAAATGGGAAAAAAATAAAAGAAAATTGGTGAAACTCACTTCCTTTTTCCGGTCCAAATTGATGTCTGGCAGCGCTGTAACGAATAGCAATCACAGAGGCCAAACCACAGCTGATTACTCCTTTTCCAGTGATCCCGACTCTGAATAATAGTCTGACAACGAATTGGAAATTTTTACCGTCCAACGGAAAGAGCTCCCAAGCTAACGGACTGCCGTTCACTTGCCGATTTATAGCTGGTCACGTATTTTCCCTCTGGAGTGACATCGCATCCTTTATTCAGAAGAGTCCACAGTGGTGCACGATGGTTCTATAAATTAAAAATAAAATTCCACGGGCAGACAGTTCTATTCTTGGTTCAAAAGGAGACACTTATGAGTTTTTGATCAAAAGATTTTCTCACTGGACAAACCCTTCGCTGATTGTTTACCCGAGGCACTCATTGAGAGAGACGATCTTGGAAAAAGGTGAAGAAGAAGATAATTTCCGGACAAGAACCGGAGCCCTACGAAAGACTATAAAAGATCCCCGATGGGGAGAGAAAGGCACAGGAAGACAAATGGCTCGCATTCTTCTAGTACTCGGCTTCTGCGCTTTGGTATTTTCTACTGGCATTTTGGGAGAAGAAGTCGAAGAGAAGGTGAATTTTCTATTATTTTTCTATATTTTTTTCCATTGCTATTTTAAGATTCCTGAAGCAACTCCTCTTATTTTGCTCATTATTAGCTTTATTCCAGAATGCAACTGCTCTGGCTCGTTCCAAGCGCCAATGCTGCAATCAGAGGACCTCGTCTTGCTGTGGCTCTTCACAACAAAAGATTATCCTTGTCCAGCAACAGCAAGACTCCTGCTCCACTTGTCAAAACACCTGCCAATCGTCTTGCGGTTCCTCATCCAGCTGTAATTGTGGCCAGACCTGTGCCCCCGTCTGTGGTGGATCCTCCAACTCCCAGCCGGTCATCGTCGTCCAAGCCCAGCAGCAAAACGCTTGTTCAACTTGCCAGAGTACCTGCCAGTCTTCCTGTGGCTCCTCGTCCAGCTGCAACTGCCAACAGACGTGCTCTCCGGTTTGTGGAAGCTCTTCTTCCAACTCTCAGCCCGTCATTGTTGTCCAGCAGCCGAAACAGGACTCCTGCTCCTCTTGCCAATCCAGCTGCCAATCTTCCTGCTCCTCGGGAAATTGCAACTGCCAACAGACTTGTGCCCCAGTCTGCGGACAATCTTCCAGTAATTCTCAGCAGCCAATTATCATAGTCCAGAACTCTGGATCGGATAACTGTATGAGCCAGTGCCAAAGCCAGTGCACCTCGTCGTGCTCGACCCCTAGCTGTCAGCAATCTTGCCAACCCAGCTGTCAACAGGTCTGTGGAACCAGCAGCAACACCAACAACCAGCAGCCGATTGTTATCGTAGCTCAATCTGGTGATAACTGCCAGAGTTCCTGCTCCAGTCAATGTAGCCAGCAGTGTTCTACTCCTAGCTGCACTTCTTCATGTAACAACCAGTGCTCGGTGAGAAAAATCGTCTCTACTTTAAATTTTCTCTTACTTTCAGTCCTCTTGCGGTACCACCACTTCCCAGCCAATTATTGTGGTTCAACAGACACAGCAGAGCCAATCCAACTCATGCCAGAATACCTGCCAAAATGCCTGCATGTCCACCTGCCAGAGCTCTCAAACCCAAGTCCAATGCCAGCCAATCTGCCAATCCACCTGCCAGTCGACTTGCCAGCAAGCTGCCCAGATTGTCGTCCCCTGCTCCCAGAAGGCTAATGGCAGCTGTGGATGCAGCACTGGCTACAGCCAATGCGGTAACTCTTGCTGTAAGAGCCGTTAAACCGCCTCCAATAAGGCCTTATTATTGTCTGTACATATAGGAAACCACAATAAATATTGACTACTCGACCCTATTTCATAAAATTCATAGCTTACCTTGAATTCCATCCATCCATTTTCGACTCCATTCCACTCTCCTGGTTTGACTCCCATGTCTCCAATTGTTATTCCTGGCAGAGGTTCATAGGTGTTTGGATCACTAAAATAGCTAAATTCACAGAAAATTATAGCGAAATCTTACCGAACTTGAAGAACAAAAGCATGAAGACCGTGGCATTTCCCCTCGGCGTAGAGCTGAGCGAAGACAATAGCATGAGTAGCTGAGAGAGCAAGGTTGCCAGCCCAAACTTTGATGGCTCCTTGATTTGGGGTGTTTATGACAAATCCGCCTTTGTCAAATGTTGCTGTCGTCTGCATTTCTTGAGTATTGGAGCCGTGGCTCATTTCTGTCAGGCAGAAACAGCCAACAATCTGAAATCAGAAAAGATAAAATCGAGTAAAATTCTTACCTGGCTGTTGTGCGCCTTGGCAAGAACATCTTGATGACGTTCAGTTCCCATTGAAACGAGAGCAGAGCAGAAGACCTGAAAATTTTAAAGAATCTGAGAAATAACAGAGAGCTTACACTTGAATGAAGTGAAAGCCTTGCAGACAATCCTTGGTCATAAGTTTCGAGGATTTCATTCAAAGCTTGGAAACGGTCTAGATCCGAATATGGCTGAAAATGGGCGATTACCTCTTCTTCGTTGCCCACTCACATCTTCAAAAATATCCCATTCAATAAGTCTCTTCCATCTTTCGTGGTTGATTTTCCTCGCATCATCAAGCGATCGTACATTGAAATCCTGTTTAAATAGAGGATCTTTCTCGATCATGGAATAAATATCTTGCTAGAAATTAGAAAAATCGATGAAAAAAAGGATTTTAAACAACCTTATGCTCATATTTTTCTCCTTCAATGAATCGTTTCATCTTTTCCGGGCAGAAACTGGCCTTTCGCCGATAAATATCCAAAGTAGACATGATTCTGCGCTGAAACATAGAAAACTAAAACGGGAAAGGGAAAATGACTGAAAGCGATGCGACAACATGGCAGGACAGACCACAATTAGGTCACTATTCGGTGTTATCGTTGCATGTTCCGCCTTATTTAGAAAATCAATGGCAATAATCAAAGACTACAGCTGGGTCGCACGTTTTGTGATCACTCTAGTGTAGTCGATGCTAACTAACATCGGAAAGCTACCATAAAAACAATAAAACTCTGTAGAAATCTCTTTATAGACCCGTAACTACAAAAGAGGAAGAGTCAAGCCATCTCCTAATTCCATAGATCGCCTTTCTCTGATCTAATGTAATCTTCATAAACTTTATTCTTCTCCCCAGCTCTCTTTTTCTCCCTAAGTATACAGAACAAAAACAGTCCTCCTCCAATAATCGACAATGCTGTGAGACCTAAAAACCCATTTTTCTTTGAGACTTTGATAAGTTTGAGCCCTCTTACCAATACCAAAACCCAGCACAATCTTTGGCAGAATGGCCGTTACCAAGTGAAGGTAATTTCTAGCATAATCCTTCATATCAATATGAAGATTAATCCAAAATGTTGGAATAAAATTATTCTGCGTATTTTGGAGCATTGTATAGCCCATGTCTATGTAAAAGGGAACGACAAGCTGAAGACGGAAAATGGCATTTACTGTAGAGCCAGTTGTCTGAAGATTTTGAATATTATTACGTGTAAGAGGCGGAATATTACTGGATTGATGTCAAATGATCCTGGATGATGTTTATTGATATCGGGACTCAGTCCGTACACTGAATTTTGAACCACTTCTGGTGACCAAATGAAATGCGGTGGAGTGAGAAAGGCGGCAAAGGGAATGTCTACCATTTGCCCTGAAAATTCACCTTGATTATTGACGAACTTTTCTGACCTGGTAAACATCGCAGAGGAATACTACCCGGTGGCATAAAAATTGTTGTAGTGTTCCCATTATGGATATGAGATCCATCACAGCACTCGTCACAGAAATTGGCCACTTGACTACAATCCACGGCAGAGCAATTCGCTCCATTCGGCTGGTAGACGTGTCCATCACCACATGGCCACGATGGGAAATAATCCACCTGCTCCTTATTCTCGTAACGATATCCTTTGTTTTTATCAATCGTCGTGTCATAAGTGTCATCGTCCATTTTGAAGACATAAGCGGGAATTCCTCCAATACTTGTCTCGGAGTCGTAGTGAAGATGGAAGGCGCTAAACCGATAATTTTACGTGCAAATCCCTCTCGCACCGGCAAATAAAGCTTTGGAATTGCTTCAGCGTGTCTGTTTTCTTTAACTGCGGCTTTTGGAATGAACCATCGCCACTGTTTGAGATATTTTGAGAATATTCGTCTTTCCACCAATGGAGATGCGACTGATTGCACCATTTTTGAATAAGTCCCACATTTTCGACCTTGTCCTTTCCAGTCAAGGAAATGTAGTCTCCGTCGTTTGAATTGTTGTACTAAAAATTGGGTTACTGCACAAAATTTGGAGTATTTTTTATGGAAAGCGTGGGCCTCGCAAAAGCGGGGCAGGAAGCAGAAAAGCGGAAGCTGTAAGCTTTCTACTTCGCCGCTTCTTCCAGTTCCATCATAATTTTCATTTTCCATTTTGTATTCCCTCTGCACCCGTCGCATCATGTCTACTCGAAAAGCAGATCTTTTCTTCCATTGGTGTATTGCATCCGTTCACCTGCTTATTTCCGTGCTCTTTACTCCAATGAAACTCACCCAACCAATTGAAGAATTGGGATATGTTGATGTAAGTTCTCCATTTGCTTTCTAGAAAACTTGATCTCCTAGGTATTTTTCCATTGTCTCGTAGTGATGTCTGCTGTCTTCCTCACACTTGGACTGATTACTGGACGCTATCTTCTCTTCCTACCATCGGTTGCCTACTTCACATCGATGGCGTTGCTTCTGTTGTGGGAAACAATTTATGCATTATGCATTCAATTGCCAAATACCTTCGTTCATGCTGCTTCTTTAGCTGAAATGTACAGCGATTTTCCATATTGGAAATATTTATTGCGGAATGTTTTTGATGTATTCATGTTACCGATATTTGTTGTAATCAACTTGGGTATGGCTGGTCTTATCTACTATCCACTGGCAAACCAAGAAGACAAGAAAGAATCCCGTGACATTGAAAAAGCCAGCCCTCTTCAAGATTGTTAATCTATTTCTCTTTGCTCATAAATTGTCATGTAATTATTTGTGTTTCTTTATATATCGGCACCCCCGGAACGCTTGACAAGATAATTCACTCAACTTCTTCTAGATTTTTTACGCTTGTATCCTTGTGGTAGCTACAATTTTCAAATATCGGTAACATGAATGATTGCAACGAAGCATCACATCCTCCAAACTTTTAATTGTTACAGTCATGTTCAGCACCTTCGAAAACCGCAAAAAATACCGTTCACCGACATACCCTTTTTAAGAGTTATTTTTTCCAGGCTATGCTTTACTTGCCATTCGTGATGCCTAACATTTTCCTCACACTTGGATTGGTCACCGGCTATCGACGATTATTCATGCAGGTAATGGGATTGTTTCTGTTGATGGCGGTGGTTTACCCTTTGCGATCAGTTTATATTCTCTGCACCGTTTTGCTGCCAAATGTCTTCTCTTATGTTCTATCAGCTCTGACGGATACGAACCACAATGTAGCTTGTGGACCGCTCCTGTGGGATGCTGTCAGCCAGGTGGTTGGATGTCTGATCGCGGCTGCAATTGCACTTGGTTTCTTCGTTTATCTCTATGTGCTAATGAAAGAACAGACGGACAAGGAAGTTCCTCCTGGTATTGAGAAGGCTCGTGACCTGATTTATAATTATTAACCGTTGCATTTTGTGCGTTACATTAATTGCATTTTTTTTCTATTTTAACTCATTCTCATCTAATCAAAATCACTTACATTTGGAAAATATCCCATAGCTGGCACCTTGGGCAAAGGTATGTTGGGTATCGTGTGATTGAACAGAACTTGTACAAACTTGCTATTGTAGAGGTCCACCAATGGATCCGAGTAACCTTCAAATGTGACTCCTGCCATTGGTACCGTCCTAAAATGGTATTAACACGTTTCCATTGAAGGTAATAATACCGAACGGGATATTCCCCCAGGAAAAGGAGCAAAATATCCGCCAGCGTTGAAAATATTGGCGGTAATCCTTGGGTTCTTCCAATTGAAACCAGCACCTAAAATTACGCCTTCTGCCTATTTCTTATGAATTTTTAGCGGCTATTTTATTTCAATCGTTCTTTACTGATCTTTAAAGCGCCAGAGATAAAAAATGAGTCTGGTCTCCTCTTATCACAGAGACCATGCTGAATTTACTGTTCTTTACAACTCCAAAGCAATTACTACCACACCTCGATAAACAAAGAATACACGGGAAGATAAAGAACTAGTTCACAACGTACCATGTAAGCTGGATTCGGTAGAGTTAGAACGTCGTCATAACGGCAGAGGCTGCAAGACGAGGTCTGGTCGTAAACCTAAATTTGTCCGCAATTACGAAAAATGATAGACTGACCCATGTTTTATTGTTGTAGAAATACACTTGTGTATCCTTATCGAAAAAAGTAATATGCTCTTTGAATTCAGTCTCTCTGGAATCGGAACTACAGTAGGGAAATTAGCCTACGCATATGAATAGGGTCCAATTTCGATGATATTCGCCTTTGCCCCATAATTCACCACTTCATCAGGATTTGTTAAATTGAAAAAATAGAAATCATAATGCTGGACAGCTGGCAAATGAGCCCAATAATCAGTAGCCCGGGGAAAATCTCCATTCCTTTTATGTCTGAAAAAGTGAGATAAATGAAACAGGACACCTTACTGAAGATAAACTTGTGAGTTGATAATAGCTGGAAAAACTGCCAGCGGAAATGGAAGAAGAAGAAAGATCCCAATGAGGAACAACGTCGCAAGGACCAACGAAACGGTGAGCACAACGCAGAGCCGCATTTTGGGGGCAGTGCTTATCATGCGGAGCCAGTACAAAAATCAGGACGCGTAGTCTTTTTGATCACAAGGATGGGCTCCAGGACATGCGTAGCTTTTTTCTCAAGTTCCGAGGACCCCAGAAAGTAGCTTGATAAGAGCTGGGAAAACTTTTGCTCAAAAAAGTGCTGCGTTCAAACAAGACTACAGATAAGGGAAGTTTATTCAAATTTTAGAATTAGTTGGTAAGTCTCGAAGCATTCTTCGTAGAATCTTTCCAGATGGCGACTTTGGTATTTCATCGATGAATTCAACACCACCGGTCAACCACTTGTAGGAAGAGACTTTGGCTGTAATATTTCGCTTTTCTCAATACCTTGAAGATAACTCACTTTCCACATGGTTTTTGACATCTTCCTCGGTAAGCTTGGGATCTGTTTTAACGACGAAAGCCTTTGGTCTTTCTCCTGTTCTTGAATCCGGAATTCCTACCACTGCCACGTCGGCAATTCCTGGATGTCCATGAAGGATGTCTTCCAACTCGGCTGGTGATACTTGCAATCCTTTGACTTTTATGAGTTCCTTCATTCTATCGACTAGGAATGTTTCTCCTTTTTCGTTGAGGTAGCCAATGTCACCTGAATATGGAGAATTTTTCCAATTTCGATTAACTGATATTTTACCTGTATGTAGCCATCCCTCCGTGTCAATGGTTTCTGCTGTGGCTTTTGGTCTGTTCAGGTATCCTTTCATGATTGTCGGTCCCCGTACCCAGATTTCACCCCTTTCGCCTGTACCCACCTCCTTTCCAGTTAATGGATCAACCATCTAAAACTTTAACCTAATGAAAAAATCACACCTTTTGTTCTAAATTAGCCGCCAGATGTCCCACTGTCTCGTAGTTATCTCGCCTATCATAAAGAGGAAAATGAGTTATCATGGTGCATTCCGTCATTCCATAGCCTAAATTCTTTTTTCTCAGAAAGAAAAGTGTCACCTTGTGCTAAACATCTGACATCCTTGAACTTTGAATAGAGCTCTTCAATGAGTTCTTTGCCAAGAGGAGCAGCTCCTGTAAGGACCAGCCGGATTGAGGAAAGATTGTAGCCATTGACGACTTCGCTCCTCAGCAGAAATAAGGCAATTGGAGGGACTACCATCAGCATTTTGATCTGTAGTAATTTTTGCCAGCTTGACGACTTCTTACCTTGTATTTTTCAATAGAACTGAGGAATGTGAACGGATCAAATTGGGACATAACAACACCGGTGCTGCCGAGGAGAAAGATGATGTTGAGGGATCCCAAGCCATACATGTGTGACCTATAAAACGACAATTGCGAAAAATAGACGGATGATTACCATGGCAAATAGCAGAGATCATTTTGTTTGTACCAATCCCATTCCTCATCAGGATCTTTCAATTTTGGCGCAATTATTGTGTCAAAATTCCTTAATAGAGCTCATTTTAATCGGGAGAAACATTACCTTATCGCTATTTCGAACATTGTACCCATGTTTTTGTGGGTCAGCATGACACCTTTTGGAGGGCCGGTTGTTCCGCTCGAGTAGGGAAGAATGGCCACGTCTTCCACACTAAATGGGCTATTTTGTGCCTACTAGAAACCTACTCTTTAGGAAATGATGGTAAATTTGCGCTTTTTGTATTGATGGCGTCTTCCCATGAAAGAACATTGGATGGAAGAAGATGAGAGGGACGGATACAGATCACAAATTTTACCAGGGGGCATTTAGCTACAACTTGAAGAACTTGATCAAGACGATCGCCATCAGTTACAACGGCTTTGCACTTCGAATCTTTAAACTGTCGCTCCATTTCATCTGAATCTTGTTGATATCAAGAAAATTTCTTACATTCGGTGAACATAGCCGAAGCTGCGCTCATTGCTCCACCACAATTCAGTGCAGCTAGATAGGTAACGGCGAATTCAATACAGTTGGGAAGAACCTGGCAGACAACATCTTTATAACCGAAACCGCTGGAAAATTTTATGCAGAAAAAGGGAATTTAAACTACTTTTGATGTAAAAAACTGGAGACGGAAAATACTAGCGAAAGCAGCTGTCCATAAGTCACGCTCACATCGGGATCTTCCGCCATTATCTACAAACTAAAATTTATTATTTTGCTATTTTTTACCAGCGCCGGTTTTGTAGGATGTTTTTCTGCATGTTTTTTCAGGGCTGACAGAACCTTCTCATGAAGCTGGACAGTTTCCACAGGAACCGGAGGGAAGCGAGATTTACAGACCATCTGAAAAGTGTTGGATGTTATGAACTTTACCAAGGAGAGAAACATTCACAATAGGAGCAATATTATCTCTTATCAAGGGACTATTGACCTTGATTCCTCGTAGCCTATTTTAATCGGGGCTAGACTCTCTATATTGCCATCAAATTAGCAGAGAACCACATGGAAAAAAATTACGCTCCTATTTACTTTTAGTAAAAACTGGTAGAGTATCAAAAATCACCTACAAGCAAATTCTTGTCCATCAGCAGGGAATTTTTTTCCAGCACCAGGTTATTATTGTTAACGGTTACCATGGATATCACAGCAAGTACAAACGGTTACCGAGCAAGTACAAATGGTTACTGGTAATCCGTGGTAACGAAAAGACACTATTTCTATTTTATTCATATCTACATTTATCATGTGATGAAGGGGAACTCTTGATGCTGCTAAGGTTAACTTTGTCTACATCTTCGTAACCAGTGATTTCCGTACGTTCTTGTTATTTCATCTTTCCATCTAGGTGGTGGTCTGCCTCGTGGTCTGGTGTATCCTCTGGGTTGCCATTCGCACAGTCGCTGGGGCCATCTGTTTTCTTCCATATTGGCTATTTTGATCGCCCATTGGGTTTTCCTCATTCTAATTTTTGATTTTATTTCCGGAATTTTTACTGAATTCATAATTCTTGTGTACATTTTCGAATTGATAATATCACCTGTCGCTCTGGTAATCCGTGGCAACGAAAAGACACTTGCTCCGGTAATCCATTTTCATTAAAATTTATTCATGAGAGTACATTTTCGAATTGATAATATCACCTGTCGCCCCCTCTTTCTTATTTCTTGCTTATGGTTTGCCTTTTTATATAGAAAAATGTGTGTTTTCGAGAAAGTGGATAATATTTCGTCACGTGGGTAATCTTTTCGTCTGGAAAAACACGTTGCGTTGCTGGGGAATCAAATTATTTTGCTACTTACCTTTGCTAATATGTCAAATTTGTGGTAATCCAAAAGCCAAAAGAAGCTATAATGGCTACGTCTGCAAGTAAGTTCATTTTTTTAAATTTTCATCTGGAAATTCTAGTGCCTGTCGCCTTTTCTTTTCTCGTAATTATTCCAAAGGTCTTATTCTCATTTGCCCTGATAAAGGAACTTGTCCCATAAGTTACCGTAAGTGGTCAATTTACCGGATTGATTAGCATCTTCAGTAACTCTTCGAATGAATTGCACTCCTTGTCGACTAAGGAAATGCCTGGCTGCGCAGATGTCCAAGAATGGTAGAACCTTTTCGTATTTGTTCCATTTTTCAGAAAATGGTAGAAGTGTAATATTAACACGAATAAGGTTGACCCAATGCTTAGGGGGGGGAGAAGAACATCCAATTTTTTTTTTCTGAAGAAGAAGTTCAGTGGAGGCTATGCAACTTGCTGAAAATAGAAAATTTTTTAAGGGTTTGTATTTTCACATTTCTCCTGGTTATCGTAAATTCAGGAGCAGGGACTAGAAACCAACAATTGTTATATGACCATGATCACTCAAGGTTTAAATGAAATGGGCTCCCCGCTTCTGCATGATATTTTTGTGTGTAAATTTTAATAATAATTGGCGTGGGTAACGTCCATGAAATTTTTAATGTCGAGAAATAAACATTTTGTACGGATGAGGCTCCCTTATTGAGCCGTTTTCTTCTGTGGCCTCCATCTTGGGCATATCCTCTTCTAGAGCCTTCATATCATAGAAGAGTGCCATATTTCCTATGATCTAAAAAATCTTTGATCTTTTCAGGAGGATATGTTACCAGATAAAGCTCTGTCCTAGCTAATGCTTCTCCAATACAAGCCCGTTTTCCAAGACCAAATGGTACTATAAATTGATCCGATTCTCCATTTAAAAATCGGTCTGGATTGAACTAAATCAACTATTTTTATATTCTAATGGCTTACATCTTTAGGATTACTGTAATTTTTCTCATCAGCCATAATTAACGACTGCTGCATAGCGCAGGTTGTTCCCTTTGGGATCAAATGTCCTCCTACCATCACATCTTCAGTAGTGACTCGTGGCAGATTATTTGGGATTATTGAAGAGACGCGGAGGACTTCCTAATACTATGACATTACTGTAATGTGAGAGCTTACTAGGAGCACGGCATTCAAATAAGGAGTCTTTAGTCTATCTCCTAACTGAAGCTTACGACTGTGCCCTGTTACATCGAGCAGTTCTTTTTGGAGCTTATCGAAAACCTAGAGGATTTCTTTAAATTTCTCCTGTAATTTACGTCAGGATGTCTAAGCAGGTAGACAAAAGCCCAGCTCAAAGTTAGCGTTGTTGTTTCTTGTCCAGCCATCCAGAGATCAAACAGAGTGCAAATCAAGTTTCCTTCACTAAAATTCTATTAAAACATGCCGCGAAATAACTTACTCGAAGCTCTCCCCCACATTATTCTTCCTCATATTGAGAATATACTGCTCAACAAAATCTTCCGCCACGTCATCTCTATGTTCCATTTGCTTTTTCCTAAATCAAATTGCCTTTGTAAGGTAACAACTAACTTTTCCTTTACTTGACTGGTCAATAAGTCAAAGACCGGCTTGAGTAGCCCCATCATTCTGTCATATCGAGCTCTAAAGAATGGCCAATTGCAATTTTTCTCGGTGAGGAGAACATCAAGCAGCGACAAATCCTTCATCATCTTGTCCATTTCATGTTTAACTTTGAAAAATTGGACTTCTTTTTCCTGAATATTTAAATTTGCAACAACAAAACGATGACTGACATCTGTAAATCGTTCGGAGCATAGAATTCTGTTAATAATATTGCCTACGGTAAGGTCGATGAAGTCATGAGGATTCCACACCATTTTTCCGTCATTGGCTTCTATTTCTTTGTCCAGTAATCCCATCCTAAAAGATTTCTAGAACTTGAAAGGAGAACGGACCTGTAATCTAGCTCGAGCATGACCCTCTCTTCCATAATATTTTTTCCAAGGCCAAAATCTCTCAATGTATGAAGGGCAAACCGTCGCTGTTCTATCCAACTTTGTCCATTGGCATTGACAATTCCTCGTCCCCCTGGAAGTCAATGTTTGCGAGGGCAGGGCAAAGGCCCTACAGCGAAGAAGATCAAAAAGATAAAATGTTTTTCGATCAACGAAGGCGTTTCCCTTTTTAACCATACTCTCTACTCCAAGATCATAATCCCCAATGTAGACGCTTGGAATTGGCCCCATCCAAACGGTGAAAACGGGGCCGTATGTCTACAAATGAGTCATCGATTTAAAGAAAAGGTTTCCTACCGCTTTCCATTCCTGATATAAACCTAAAATTCTCTTGTATTTTATTAATCCCCACACAAGATGGAACAAATTTCCGAAAATTGGAATCGGTTTGGGACCTGAATGGTTCATTTTCCTCCGAACGGAAACAGAACGTACCTGGTGGATATTTCCTGACATTTGTGATAAAACTCCATAAATAATATGCTAAACCCGCAGTCAAAATAAGTAGAATGAGCATATTAAAAACTGAAGGTCGGTTCGGTCTCTCGGTCTATCATTGATATTGAGCGAGAAGGCGGAAAACAAACAAAGACACCTAACGAGAATGTTACGGAAAACGTTTAACAGACCAAAGTACACCGGATTATTTTAAGCAGACATCAATTTACAATACTTGAAATATTGTTTTCCTGGGGAACAACAAAATGAGGATTTGACGAGAGATGAAGAGGCGTGGAATGCTCGCGATGGGATAAAAGGGTAGGAACACTCGGCTGTAAACGCGAATTGACGCAAAACTGATAAGATCAAAAATTGTCTGCACGTGATTCTTCGAATTTACCTTCTTTTTTAAAAACGGTAATAAAAAATGCCGAATATCCGTGCAGGTAAAGATTATAACAAATGGAGGCAATAATGTAATGATGTCAACGGAAAAGAGAAGAGGTATCCTTGACTCGTCATAATATGGTGAATCAGTTGAGAGGAAAATTCGTTGAAATAGCTGAAATATGGAATATTTGTCAAAATCAATGGAACCTATAGTCTGTTTCAAATGGAAAAACTTTCGGAGTGATGGGACCTTGGCGCAATTTCCAGAAAATTCAAAAAAAATTTGAGAAGAGCTTTTTCATAAAAAATATATTTTTTACGTTTGACATGAGCTTTGCTGATTCTTTATATTGTTAGATAGAGAAAAATTCGAGCAATAAAATGCAGTAAAAATTAGAATTGAAATAATATCAAAATTGGTAGAAAAATATATGTTTTCCACAATAAAAGTATCAATCTGACCCATCTGACTCCCGGATGCGCTCTATCTAGATCGAATTAACCTTTAACCGCCCAAGGGCCGATTTTTTCCGTTTGAAACAGACTATACAATAGCTCCAGTTGCGCAGATTTGAGTCCAAATTTCAATTACACTGTTGCAGAATAACTTGATTTCGACAGTGCGCTGTGCTCCTTGGACTTTTATCTTACCCTAAACTCTTCAACTTTTTTAGGCTGGGGCATTACTAACCATAAAGAAGTACAAAAAGACGGCGAAATTCAAACATGCTCCGATAATTGTGCAGGCGATCATTGTTAAAATTAACGAATCGTAGAGAAGCTTCAGGTCCTAAAATTTTATGAGTTGAAAAAGAAGAACAGGTTACTTCCGCCGTAGCAACTCGGAAGTCATCTCCCGTTGGTAAATATTCATAAAACGCATCTACTCCAATGAGACTGGAAGTGAAAATGATAGGAACAATGAAAAGAATAGCAATGAAGTATACAGTAGCGCTCATTGGAATTCGTACCCCCCTACTTTTACGAATTTTGCCTTCCTGTCGGTCGTGCTGACGGTTTGGGAGAAAACGATCAATTACAAAGTTGCTCGCCGTGATCTCCTCTATAAGGACGTCTATGTGAAATTCCGCCAAACCCTCAAAAATCCGAGGAAAATTCACCATTTATCTTGACCATTTTATAATGGGAAATTTCAGTGCTACGCCAGACGCGTGCCGGGCCGTTTCCGTCGAAATAACTTGAAGGGATATCTTCAGACGGGTGTCGGGAATGGGTAACAACCGGCCGTCACTCGATAGCGCGTCGACAAGTCGAGATTTTCGACTTTTTTGGCTGAAGCCTAGGGTAAAAGAGGGGGTTCAACAAACAAATTTTATTATCAATATTTTGTGGCGTATCCGCGGTTTTTAATAACGGCTTCGCACCGGGACTTCATAGAACTGACAAGCTTGTCGAAGAACCCTTGGTCAATCTTCTTCCACTCTTGCTCCTTTGTTTGTTGAGCCCCCTCTTTTACCCTAGGCTTCAGCCAAAAAAGTCGAAAATCTCGACTTGTCGACGCGCTATCGAGTGACGGCCGGTTGTTACCCATTCCCGACACCCGTCTGAAGATATCCCTTCAAGTTATTTCGACGGAAACGGCCCGGCACGCGTCTGGCGTAGCACTGAAATTTCCCATTATAAAATGGTCAAGATAAATGGTGAATTTTCCTCGGATTTTTGAGGGTTTGGCGGAATTTCACATAGACGTCCTTATAGAGGAGATCACGGCGAGCAACTTTGCAATTGATCGTTTTCTCCCAAACCGTCAGCACGACCGACAGGAAGGCAAAATTCGTAAAAGTAGGGGGGTACGAATTCCAATGAGCGCTACTGTATATGCCATTTTTTCCAGAACTACATCAACTTTCAAGGATTTTGGGTGATTTTATCTTACTGACTACTATCCTCAAAATCAGGATAATAAACCGATCTAGTGAGACAGCGGCAGAAAACATCGGCTGTAGGAGAACGGTGTGCCAGTGAATAAAAAGCGAAATAGGCAACCACCAATAAATCCGGTCTGCATAGTAAGAAGATAATGCGCATTGACCACAAGTATAGAGCGGCAGCCGAATAACGAAAAACTTATTGAGGTAGGAGATAATATTCTCAACATGAATGTGCCAGCACAAAAACTCGAACTTACCACAATTCCTGATGCAACGTACCAATGGAAAAAGGTTCCATTTCGAGCTTTAGTTCTGAGAATAGCTACAAAAGTCGCAATATACAGAGGCATGCTGATAACACCGTAGACAATTTGTATAATGAAGGTGCCATCTTCAAGACTTCTCATAATACTGAGACTCAAAGGCACTGTGATCGACACAGGATAATGAGGGCAAAGATACAAATGCTGCTAGGCACAAGTAGAACAAAAACAGAAATAGGCGTAAAGGTAAGACGGATTGAGTACACCGAGTCGCATATAACTAGAGGTAGAGTGCCACAAGAAGCATGTTCTGGGAAAGATTAGTGTCGCCCTTTTGCTGAGGGAAACCATGCGGAAAAAATTTCATTTTCTGTACGTTTCCTTGAGATTTGGTAGCTATCAGATAATAATGGCAGATTTATGGATACCGGAATTTCTGCAATACACGGTAGGGAGGTACTTTTTTATTATCTGTGCTTTCAAATCCAATACAGCTGGGCTAATAAAAGTAGAGAAAGCCAGTGAATCTGCTAATGGTTCGTCAATTTCTCAACAGCTTTTGTTATAATGAAGATGCGCGAAGGACCAGAAACACTAGACGCTACATCCAGGCTCTAAAAATGCTTGTTAGATAGATATCTCAAAAAGTACCTTGAAAAAGCGTCCAATAAGAAACCGTCGATAAGGTCGATATGTCAAAACATAGGAGAGCATGCCTGTTGAGATAGACGTCGTTCCAATACAGAATAATGCCTGCATTATATCTGTTCTGTAGGATTTAAAGATCAGAAGTCCCACAACTCCGGGAATAATTAAAATAACCACTAAAAGAAAAATGGAAACCTAAAATTATATTATAGCCAAATCAGCCTCCGATTAGAGTTACCATTATGACAAGAGCAAGGAAGAGATGCCTTTGTTGTGCTTTATATCGATTTGAGCCAGTTTTGCTCATTTTGCTGGGTATCTGATCATTTCAACTTAACTGCTAACAATTTTTCCAAAAAAACTCCATTATTCACCAAATCTTCATTTCACAAATCGAACTCATTCAGCTACGAAGATCCACAGACAATAATCTGACAAAAATGGCCACCATAACTGGAATGAGAAGCTCGAAAACGCCGGAAGAGTTGCACTCGTCCCCGCTACAGCAACAAATATTCACAGGAGCATCGAATATTGTTCCAGGAGAGCATGATCCACTATTGATACCCTAGAAAAGGGACGTTAATCATGTTTCATTGATAAAGGAACTTACATCACAAATACTGTTTCCAGTTATTGGATCATCACAACCATATACTGAAGCCTTGGGTCCGCCAATTTTTCCTGTGTACCTAGATTGTTTAGCTATAATAAAATGATCTACTTGAAGCATTGTGTTGTATTATCGGAGCAGACGGTGGTCATGTCCGGGACACTTCCATCTGTAGTCTGGTCGAAGCAAATTAAAGCAGGGATTTCTGTTACGAGGGCTGCCAGGACAAGGAGAGAGCGCATATTCCAACAACCAGCTGATAAAGGGGCCCTTATTGATAGCGGCTGTCACTTGTTGTTCAGTACTTTATTTAGGCGAGAACATTAAAAAAATAGAAGACCAACTAATTTACTTTACAAATTTTAATCGACAATTCTTCCAAGGATCGCAACAATTATAGCAATAAAAGGCTGATAAAAGCCAGAAGAGTTGCATCTGTCCGTATTACAACAGCAAGCATTCATAGAAACACCGTTAATTTTGTCTGAGCTGCATTTTCCATTGCTAATGCCCTGTAAAATAGACGATTACCATCTCTAAATGCTAAAAACTTACAACACAAATAACAGCACTGCCGGCAACGGGAGTATCACAACCATAGACGGCTATTTTGTTACTACCACTCTTTCCCGTGTATCTGTATAATTTTATTAAGCGTAAAATGCGCTAGCTACTTAAAGCATTGTGTTGTACCAACGGAACAAGGACTGGCATAGGTCGGTGCGGCGCTTCCATCTGTTGTTTGATTGAAACAAGTTAGAGCATAAATTCCTGCAATGAGGACGAAAAAGACAACGAAAGAGCGCATCTTTCAAGTGATAAAAATCTTATTGATACTTCATTTTAAGCACCAGGCTGTAATCAAACTTATTTTCCCCTTCATAAAATGATATCACTTCCAAATGACTATAGCTTCATACTTCTGATAGCAGCAGTCTTTCAGCTTTCTGTTCTTTTGCCATAAAACTTGGTTGATCTACCCAATAACAAAGAAAAGAATGGTTACGAAGACAAAGGAACGCATCTTCCAGCAGTCAAGGAACTCTTTGTTGTCCAAATTTAAAAGCCAGGTTGTAATCCCGGTTTATTGCTGGCTGATAAAATGGGAAATGCTCAGTTTGGTTATACCTTGCTTCATCTGGTAACTGACGGCCTTTTTTTTCCACTCTGCACTTCTGCAGCAGGATTTGGGTGATAAGGTGGCGACACAGAAACAAAGGCTTATTATTCTCGTCTATTTTTAGCATGTTTATCTACCACAACATCTCGAAAGATTTATTACCATTGTTTAGTAAAAAGAGCAAAATAAATATCCGTAGTTTCTTTTGGTTTGCTGATCAATTTCACTTCATTGTCTTTTCCTAGAAGATGTCTCAAAGTGGCATTACTCCAATTTTTAGAGAGAAAGAAAAGACAAGCTGATATTGCATTGGCCGAGCTACAAGTTGTATTCTGTAAGCCACAAAATATCGGACTCACAAAGCTATCCACATTTCCAAAAGTGCCATACAAACTTGACCCATAAATGTGAAAAATCCATAGACTAGAAATGATAAAACTGTAAATATGACAACGACGGAGAGGAAAAAGGACATAATTATGGTAACTGTTATGATTTGCTGAAAAGGATGCGTATGATGATGATTGTGAGACAAACCTTCATAACTTTAAGATTTTCTGTGACTTGATATCGGACGCTCAGGGTATAGTGGCTCGTAGAATGATAATGACTGCTCAAATCAGCCAACTTTCGACTGTTATATTGGTAAAACAGGACGAAACTAATAATTCCACCTGCGATTATGGTAGCGAAGATAATCAAGTGGGTAAAGGAGATCTCTCCTGAAATGATAGTCTTAGAAATTAATTGAATTTTTAATTATTTTGTTTTAAAATTTTTTTTCCATCCCTTTCTATAGGAATTTCCAAGGCATCAAAAGTCCATGACTTTTTTATGTGCAAAACACATCGCGCGGATGCATCCGCTTGTAATTTCCCCCTATTCTGCTGTCACAAGATGCAAAGTTTCTTTACAAGAAATTTACCTTTCACAATCGACCTCTAATTTCTAAAAAGGTCAACAACCCACACTTTCCGAAAAGCATCTGCCACCAAAAGCGCAATAGATTTTCTGTGATCTCCGTTATGCTAAAATAAACTTGAATGGGAATGATGAATGATTACTGAAGCAGCTTGGAGATTAAAAATGATGTGTTTATAGTAGGGCGGAAATGGTACGTCGGGCAAAAAGAAACAGGAGGCAAATATTTGGGGATACTGTGGGATATTTTGCACAGAGTAATGCTGCCCAAAAATCTTTTTATTATAGGGAGACTATCAAAGACAATCCCCACTAAAGAAGAAGAGAAGATCTTTGTTTTATATTATTTTGCTTGGATGAACACGCCGTTTCAACCTCCTCTTAGTTCAATTCTGACTCACCATAGGTTAACATCCCCGCAGCAACGGTTCCATTCACCATTGCCAGCCCATATCCCAGGAAAATAATCCAGGGTCGTCTTTTTCGCTCATAATCTTCCACGTAATACGTGGCAAATGCCCGTTCCAATAAGAGAACTGGTATCATACAGGCATATTGTGCTGTAAAACCAATTCTACACACAGATCCAAGAAGCATGAAAATGTCTTCTGGCATACTACCTGAAATTTCTGTCTGCTACAGTAAGAAATTACAAGACCTTTAGTTTCAAATATCCTTATTTCGTAGCAAATGGTAATAGCCCTTGCTATAATGACAATATAATAAGTGGCTAGAAATATTTGAACCAGGCGAATAATATTCGGATGATAGAGTTGAAATCGATTTAATATTGAGACAATAGGCAGGAAAAAGCAGAAGGAGATGAATAAATTGATAATTTCAAAGATGAATATGGCATAGAATAAATATGGAGCACTTTGGAGGATGTTGGCCTTTATTAGGACCACAACAAATAAGGAAGTTGTATGGTTTTGACAGTGAAGATCATAGTTCGTTAACTGCATCTGAAAAATAAGTATGATTTGAGTTAGAAATTATTGGGGAAGGCATTGATCGATGAAAAGAAAGGAAGACCAAGCTCTGTTGAGCATCAGCCTGCTCCCTTAGAAACGCTTCAATAATTATCTTCAATAACTGGCTAATTTGCTTTATGTTGAAATGAACCCGCTCGCTGCTCTGCACAAACTAACATTTCAACTGGTATGCTTTCTTCTACACATAAATGAGTCAACCAGTGGTTCTACTTCAATGAATCTGTCACAAACTGAACCTCTATTACGGTCATTTACATTTCCCATATATTGCAATTACTAAGAAGAAACTCACATCGCTCATCACAGCCGCTGGGCGTCTTCAGTAACTATGCAATTTTTGACCGGCTAGCTACGACAATCTTGTTGATGAATAGGGCCACCTGGGCAAGGTGATTGCTTATTCGTCTTTCATACATTTTGTACTACGAACTTCGGTAGCGACTACACCTGTTCTGAGAAAATTACATTAATGAAACACTCGTGTCTGAACCAAAACATTGGCTCGTAAACATCAGAAACTAGGTATAATTCTGGTTCCCAGAACAAGTTGAGTAGCGGTCAAGGAATCATAGCTTTTTACGTGGAAATTCTGGCAAAAATTACTTGGATGAGCACGTCCGAACCAAGGAAATAGACCACTTCTGTATTTGTGGGAGGACAAGCCTCCAGCTAATGCCTTGCACTACTTTCTACCAGTAAGATAAATGTTTATTTACTCTGTAAACAAATTAAAGCGAAGAAATAAAAATGCACAAAACCGTAAATTGAAATAAAAAATGACAAAGAAAATATAACAACAAAGTGCCCACGAGGTAATGAGTCATGACAAATGGGAACTGCTACCCGGCTCTTTGACACTGATATCCATCTCGGATATTTTATCAACAGTTTCCTCCACATCTTTTTCCATTTTCAAGGATTCCAAACTAATGCGCGGTAGACAATACGGTACATACTGGTTCTTCTCTTTTTCAATTCTCAATCCATACGGGGTATATTCTACATCGTTCTCAATGTCAACCTCCTGCCATCGGATTTTTCTTTGTTTTTTCTCGTTCGCAGCTGCTGCCAGGAATTCCATCACAGCAGCTTCTTGTATCTTCTTTTCCTGATCGGATATCTTTGGCATCACAAATTCCAGCAGGTCTTCGTCTTTTTTCCTGTCATAGCTATAGTTGACCCCATCCTCTGTCAGGCTATAGTACATCATTTTCCGATATGTGCTGCTTCTCTTTCTCTTTTCATCATCTCTAAACAAAAAAATACTAAACATTTATATTCGACTCACATGACTCTTGCAATTTCTTTGTCCAAAGCTTCGAGAATCCTGATCTTTCGCTCCTCCCATTCCTGAGGATTTCTTATGTCGTTTCGGTCTTTTGATATGGCATAAATGAGTCCGTCTTCGTGGTGGGCAAAGAACTGTCCTAAAACAGATGTAATTTTAAAGAAAACAAAGGAAAATTTACCGTCTAATGGGGAAAATAAGAAATGATGGCGGGAAATGAAATGCCCATCGGATGTCATGCACATCTGTTTCTTTGGCGAAGCGTCTAACTGAAAATAAATTTAATGAAGTATTTTCTGCACTATGGTTGTTTTTAAATTAAAAACTGTGGTTTACAGGATTAATGTTTGCTCGGAGGCCACATTACCCAGAATTTCTCACATTTTCCAATTTTTCTGGATTTTACTTGCAAAATATTTCTGTGACGAACAAAAATAAAGCATAAAAAACTCACACAGGTGACGGTAGTCGAATAACTTTTGATGTAAACTTCATCATGACCCCGAGCTGCCATTTCGTTTCTAAACATTCAACAAATATCTAAAACACGGGATATTTACCTGAAGTAGTCATTGCTCAACACAGTTCCTCCCAATCTTTCAGCAACTTTGAAATAATAAATATCGTCGTATTCGTCTGCTGGCACAGGAAATATGAGTTTTTCATGGACGAGCCTCTAAAAACCAATAAACAATTACAAAATCCGTTACATGTAAAGAATCGACTCCATAAGTTATTTTTCGCTTCCAATAAATTTCTTGTAAATAGACTTCTACCTCGAAATCGTATTTTATCAGCATTCGCATCAAGGAAAATAGCCCCAAAACGGAAAGTTCACTGAAAATAGATTAGAAATCATAAAATAGGGAACTTACTCTTCATTGGGGCTGCTTTGGTAGATAAAATTAGCTCCATCTATCACGACGATTTTCCTCTCATAGCGATCGTCTCCTTCTTTGGGTCTTGGATAAAGAGCACAGCTTGAGCTGCACAAATCGTGGAGTGTTTCATCAAGGACGGGTAGTTCTGATAATCCTT
Source organism: Oscheius sp. DF5033 (assembly GCA_964036215.1). Classification (NCBI taxonomy): domain Eukaryota; kingdom Metazoa; phylum Nematoda; class Chromadorea; order Rhabditida; family Rhabditidae; genus Oscheius; species Oscheius sp. DF5033. The sequence continues at coordinate 3,669,279 of CAXIWN010000002.1, read as the reverse complement.
TTGGCTCTTCTGCTGAAATTGGGTTATGGCTCCAATATTAGCTGTAGAATTTATGTAAAATCTATAAGCGAACCGGTAAAACAGAATTAGTACCACTCACCAGCGCGGGGAACATGAGAGCGCCCCAGAAGTGGTTGATATTTCGATATTTTCTTTCGGTGTGCCATATTTAACAGAAAATCCTGGCTCTTTTGGAGGTCATATCTGAAAATGAAGGTTTCCTTTATGCTGACATGTGCTTGCTTGTAAAATGAAAGGAAAAATCAATGATAACTTGCGAAATTGCGTTCTATTGTGATAATCTAGACATCCAACTCGTTTTTTTAAAAAACTAGGATTTTATAAATGAAGAAAAGACTTACCGATGAGAAATTGCCACCAGAGCATCATGATTGTGGCCCTATTTTGACGGCTACAATTCAAAAATTTCGATAGAGCGCAAATACTGAAATGAGTAGAAAAGAATGTCTAGAGAATTTGGAAAAACACGTAGGTTTTGGATGTTTGAAATATTCTTATTTCAAATTAATAGCCAAAATCGATTATTCCGCAAGTACTTTGATCTCCTTGCGTCCAACTTGTCGCTTGTTTGCATGGCGGACTTTGACCCTTGGACATCCGTCCGCCTGGTCCGAAATTTGTTGTCCTTCCCACGCGGTGTTGTCCTATTTCTGATTTCTTCTACCAATGAAGCTAACTTTTCCCCATTTTCAAAGAATTTTCGATGCCCGTTATATGCTTCTATCGAAAAAGATAACATTTCAAAGCGGAAAAGGTGAAAATATCGAAGTGGACGCTGTTTACCAGGTATTTTTGACTATGTTTCGAATAAAACTTGGTTATAGGATACCCATCCAGATGGAAATGCTAGAGCGACTGTTTTTGCCCTACACGGATCACCGGGCTCTTATAAAAATTTCAAGCATATTGCTACGAAATTAGTGGAGAAGAATATCCGCCTAGTTGCTCCCAATTATCCAGGACACAGTCTCACAGCCAGTAAGTTGCCAATTTCCCGCTAATTTCTTTGTTTTTTAGATGATCATCGTCTAACTTGGACAAATCCTGAAAGGAATAATTTTGCTCAACAAATTATTGACAATATTCATTTGACAGGGAAAAAAGATCTGATTTTTCTGGGTCATTCAAAAGGAGCTCCTAATGCGCTTCAATTAGGATTACAACATACGGTAAGAGGATTGCAAATTCAATGGACATGCAGGAATTCTAGGCAGATACTCTAGGTATTGTTCTATTGAATTCCACGGGTGTTTTGCCGCATAGAGGCTATCGACACTCCGTCTTAGCGAATAAAATTGCTCAGAAAATGAGGCGGATAAAATTGACAAAGAGTCTGGGAGAAGGAATGATACATATGTGTAAGTTTTGAGATACGAATTTGTCATTTCTTTAGCTTACAATAAAATCCTCCGTATGCGTGTTCCACAAAAGGAGGCAGCTGTCGTAGCTGCTCAAAATATGCTCACATTCGATTTTGAAGGTTTGACAAAAGACATTGAACAATTTCTTTCTACGGACGAGGTAATTTATGCCTACTTATCAAAGAGAAATATTTTCCAGATTCGTCTGTTCCTCGCATTTTCTGGAGAAGACCTCCTTATTGAACGAGAAGTTTCTGAAGATCTTGTAAAAAGATTCGGATCGGCCAAGAGATTCGACTACTTCAAAGAAAATGATGAGAAGACGGCTGTCGACATCTCGAAAGCTTTTCGGGAGGGAAACAAGATTGTAGCTGCTTTCTTTGAAAAAGACGATCATTTTGTGAATAATTCGCGCCCAGAAACCGTTGTAGAAGCCATTGACGCTATTGTTAAAGCTAAAGAGAATGCAAAGTAAAAGGTCTTTATAAAACTTAGTTTTAAATTTTCTCTCTTTTTATCTTCATGATAACACCTACACAAATGTTTATTTACGAAATAGAATATTTCTTGGGATAATAATGCTGATACAATCCCAGTTTACGTGGTTAAGACGATGTGCATTACACGAATTGGACGTGGTGGTATCAGAGTTCATATTCGTTGGAAAATAGCATGGGGATAACATTTCAAGAACGGAGAAGAAGATATAAAACCAACTTTACAGAAATTTATGCATACAAATTAACTGAAAACGTGACTAGACTAGCGCGTGGCTGCAGAGTGAAAGTAGATTCAATTTTGAAAAGGTTCCGCATCAAAAAATAAAATTGAAACATGCGATATTATTCAGAAGAAAGCGCTGTTGGTTCTAGTTTGGAGTCTCCAGGTCTGCTCACGATACCAAACCATTCCCATGTTGAGAAGCTCCTTCCTCAGCTCTTCTTCAATACGGCGAAGTTCTAAATTTGTTTTCGGAGATATTCTCATGTTTGATTAAATTAACCTGCACTCCTAGTGAGGCATTTCTCCAGCATAATACAGCTCTCTTCATATGACATTTGGTCAATGTCTTCTTCAGTAAGCAATAGGCTCTCTTCGGAAGACGAGATTCAAAAAGGAAATGTTGAAAATTTTTCAAACTCACTTTCGCTTTTTAGCAGGGGGCTGCATTGTCAGAGTCGTACAGTAGTCAAATGAGACGGTGGGCGTGTGGGCAGGCCCGATTTAGAACTACGACTAAGTGGGAAGATCCCTTTATCGGAAGATTATCTGACTTTTATGACGCCCTCGCCTTGAAAAAATCCATTGGAAGATTGGTTTCTTGGATGAGAAAGATCAGGAACGAATTGGTACACGAGAAAAGAACTAACAAAAGTATTTATTGCACCACAAATAAATAAATCGAAGAAAATGTCACAGATTTCAGCAAATTACACAAGCTTTTGAAGCTCGGTGGCCGTTTTGAAGAGCGGGAATAGTACTGGTACTGTCGACGTAATCGATGGTTTCCAGTTCTTCATAGCCTTCAATGCTGTTCACATTCACATCCCGCTCCTTCTCAATAATTTCCCACATTGATTTCTTCAAGCTTCTCAATAGGAAGTAAGTGTCCATTTCACCCTAAACTTTTTTTATGGGGCGATTGATTCTTTACCTTTCCTTTGATTACCATTCTCCCACGTGATTTAAATTCAAATCTCCCGGTTCGATTAGCACAATTGTAGGTCTACAAGGATTTTTACTCTTTTAAATTTTTAGTCTGTACCTTCTCCGAGCAGTGAATTTTCCCTGGCTGGCCGTGTGTTTCAATTTTTGATGCTGTGCTTACAGTGTCACCAAATAGACAATATCTGTATATGTGTATTGACTCAGTGTTTTACACAAATACCTGGGCATTTTGACACCAACAATTCCAGAAATTATTGTTCCTGAGTGGATACCAATTCTAACATCCAGCGGTTTCTTTGAGACGGGTTCATGAACTGTTCTGGCTTCCCAGAGCATTCCCAAAGCGACGTAGCACATCTTCTCCGCGTGACTGGGTAGAAATTCTGGGATTCCTCCGACTGTCATGTAACTGTCACCAATTGTCTCGACTTTGTACACCTACAATAATTGATTCACTTAGAAACGGGCGGTAAAATACCTCATGGAGGACAACAAGTCTATCGAAGCGATGAAACAAGTCATTTAGCAGCTGGACAATCTCTTTTGGTTGGCAAAGTGGTACAATCTGTTGGAAATTTGGGATATCGGCAAACATGACGGTCGCTTCGTCATATTCACCTAAGTGGAATAATTTATGGCCAGGTGCGTGATGTTCTTACTCGCTTCGATATGTTCTCCATTCATTAGCTGGTTGGCTATGGTCTGAGGCAGCATATCTTTGAGAATAAGATCCGACTTGGCTTTTTCTTTATCCAAATCCCTGGCCAACTGTTCCAATTGTTCATTGTTGGCTTCCAGCTGGAGATTGACTTCGACATCGGAGAGACGCTGCTGATTGAGAAGGATTAAATCCCGCGTGGCGTCGTGAAGCGGCATCGCTGGAAAAACATTAATAATTTCCCCTTAAAATTACCTGTTAATCTCATTCCATACTGTAGAAGCTCATTAATCGAGGTCACATAAGGAGAACACAAATAAATCATGTGCTTTTTCGATGCCAGTAACATCATTTGTCCTTTTAATTTTAAATGTTGCCCACTCTGGACTAAATTCCCTGACTCGTCATCATTTCTAAAATCTTAGAATTTCATATAATTTCGTAGAAATTACGCTGCTTTTTCGTGTTTTCTCATATTCGTCGGAGAACTTTTAAGCTGTAGTACGAAAACGGCATTGATGAAATTGCATACGTTGTCAAAATCCAAGGGGATTTGAGGGCGAGCAATTTCGAAAATTCGAAGGAGTGGCGTACCCGGAACCAGGAGTTCTTTTGGCACGTGATTACTGTAATGGCCTCTTTAAAGGAGATTTTTAAAGGACTGACTATAGTTCGTGTCCAAATTGGACAAGTCGACATTGTTCGTCAAATATTACGTGGTACGGAAGGGCTTCGCAAAAATCGTAACTTGACATTTTCAGGCCTTCTTCTATAACGGATATTTTATAAAATTACAGCATACCGTATGCTGCCGAAATAGTAGATTGGCTATCTGTTACTGAATCTCGTCTCTCTTCTTCTCCTACCTAAACTTTTCTTTTTCTCTTTAAACCATTTCCACATACCACTTTGATAAGAAAAATGACATGCTCTTCTATTCGATCACCTCCTGTTTGCATTTGAACGGATCTCTGAGTTCTGCCAGTTATTGTCATGGTAATATCGATGTTGAACACCCGATGGGCAACTTCTCTAAGCACTCCTGAAACGGAATATCGTTGCCTTCAGTGGATTTTACCTTTGACAATTGGATAAAGACCTGGTCGACCGGTAAAGTAATGTAGTGTGATTGATCCGTCTTCATTTTCTTCACATCGAAAAGACGGACCACGCAAGTTGGCCTTATAGACAACGTGGTCAATAAAATAGTGAAGTGAGTCCAAACTATCCAAAAATCCCTGAAAAATCATTGTGTTTTATGAGAAAAAGAGACCTTTAAAGTGGGACTCATGCTTCGCACCAGCTCATCCCAACCAATTTCCATAGTGTATTCGATGAGAAAAGCGCCGTAGAGCTCCCATACTTGCTCTTTATTAATTTCTAAATAGCTTTCTCTTCTTTCATTTACGGCAATACTCACTTGTCAAGACGGAGACACTGTCAACTAGTTGATAAGTATCGGAATCGGCATAATAATGATTGACAATATTCTCTTTCCCCGCTTCAAAACCTGCTCTTTCACTGAAAAATGATTCAATTACAGGTGAAAGGTCGAGCTCACATAACGGCTGTCCACAGATCTTCTCCATACCTCCGTATGATTAATTGGCGAATACTTTCATGAATGAAACCAAACTGAACTCAATTTTACTACTGATCTTTCGTATTTAATAAAACTCACCATAAGGGCAGGTAGGCGGACGACCTAATGACCAGCGTTAAGTATTCCACACGCATTGCGTGCTAAAAGTGGGGCAGAACTTTAAGCGAGCTGAAAAATTCTACTAAGACCATCTTGATTCAAGCTAAGATTATCCATCTATTTTCATGTAACAGGAGAAAACAGCTGAAAGACGAGAAAACTAGATTCGTCAAAAGTTTGGAACTAACATTCCAAAGATTATTGGCCAACAATCAAGTTCACCCAACCCTATTTTTGGTTTCTGCGGCGGATTTTTCCAGGTTCAAGCCGTAAAACTTTTGAAAATAGTAAAGTAGGCTCTACTAAGCCTGAACAAGCTTTTTGACAGAAAAAAATTGAGAGAAAAATTTTTTAGAGACATTTTAGGTGAGCAAGTGTGTTCAAGTTCACCAGATGAGCGCAAACTTCACCATCGTGCAGCTCACCGGGTGTACTTTGAAAATCGGTTTAAACAACTGCAATGGGCATTACTAAACCTAAGCTTGCCTACGGCAGAAAAAAAAACAGAAAAAATAATGTTGCAGAGGCGCTACAGTACTATGGTGAACTTGGTGATGGTGAACTTGATTGTTCGCCAGATTATTTCATTTTAGTTCCCCCACCGTAAAAAAACAAAGAAATTCCATCATGCAAAAAATTGTGCCCTGGGAAAGGAATAGATTAAACTTGCGCACAATGGGCTGCAACATTTCAGATTTAGTTTGCAAGCCACGAGTGAACTCCGCTTGCGCACGACGGGCTAGGGTCGGCAAACGGTTGCGGGACAGTAAGGCGCATTGGCGGGGCGGCGCAGTTTGCTTGCGCTTTTTCGGTGCAACAGTTCCAATATACTAATTTGAGTATGGGGAAAATTATAGACATGTCGCATTTCTCGCGATGTGCTGCGCACGAGAACCGCAGCTCCACCGAAAATGCGCCTGACTGGCCCGCAACCATTTGCCGACCCTAGACGGGCTGCAATATTTCAATATCGCGCAAGCGGAGTTCATATCTGAAATACTACAGCACATCGCGAGAAAGCGCTTGGATTGCCAAAACGGATCTTGCAAGCCCAAGGCATAGTCCAATGGATTGCAAAGAGAGCCCATGGTCGTAGAATTTCCTCTCTGGGCGTAGAATTTCCTCTCTGGTCGTTGAGTTTCCTCTCTGGTCGTAGAAGTTTCACTCTGGTCGTAGAATTTCCTCTCTGGTCGTAGAATTTCCCAGCTGGTCGTAGAATTTCCGAGCTGGTCGTAGAATTTCTTCTCTGGTCGTTGAATTTCCGAGCTGGTCGTAGAATTTCTTCTCTAGTCGTAGAATTTCCGACCTGGTCGTAGAATTTCTTCTCTGGTCGTAGAATTCCCTGGTCGTGAAATTCCCTGGTCGTAGACTTCCCTGGTCGTGAAATTCCCTGGTCGTAGAATTCCCTGGTCGTGAAATTCCCTGGTCGTAGAATTCCCTGGTCGTAGAATTCCCTGGTCGTGAAATTCCCTGGTCGTAGAATTCCCTGGTCGTAGAATTCCCTGGTCGTAGAATCCCCTGGTCGTGAAATTCCCTGGTCGTAGAATTCCCTGGTGGTAGAATTCCCTGGTCGTGAAATTCCCTGGTCGTGAAATTCCCTGGTCGTAGAATCCCCTGGTCGTGAAATTCCCTGGTCGTGAAATTCCCTGGTCGTAGACTTCCCTGGTCGTGAAATTCCCTGGTCGTAGAATTCCCTGGTCGTGAAATTCCCTGGTCGTAGAATTCCCTGGTCGTAGAATTCCCTGGTCGTAGAATTCCCTGGTCGTAGAATTCCCTGGTCCTAGAATTCCCTGGTCGTATAATTCCCTGGTCGTGAAATTCCCTGGTCGTAGAATTCCCTGGCCGTAGAATTCCCTGGTCGTGAAATTCCCTGGACGTAGAATTCCCTGGTCGTGAAATTCCCTGGTCGTAGAATTCCCTGGTCGTAGAATTCCCTGGTCGTGATATTCCCTGGTCGTAGAATTCCCTGGTCGTGAAATTCCCTGGTCGTGAAATTCCCTGGTCGTGAAATTCCCTGGTCGTAGAATTCCCTGGTCCTAGAATTCTCTGGTCGTAGAATTCCATGGTCGTAGAATTCCCTGGTCGTGAAATTCCCTGGTCGTAGAATTCCCTGGTCGTGAAATTCCCTGGTCGTAGAATCCCCTGGTCGTGAAATTCCCTGGTCGTGAAATTCCCTGGTCGTAGAATTCAATGGTCGTAGAATTCCCTGGTCGTAGAATTCCCTGGTCGTAGAATTCCCTGGTCGTGAAATTCCCTGGTCGTATAATTCCCTGGTCGTGAAATTCCCTGGTGGTAGAATTCCCTGGTCGTAGAATTCCCTGGTCGTAGAATTCCCTGGTCGTGAAATTCCCTGGTCGTATAATTCCCTGGTCGTGAAATTCCCTGGTCGTAGAATTCAATGGTCGTAGAATTCCCTGGTCGTGAAATTCCCTGGTCGTAGAATTCCCTGGTCGTAGAATTCCCTGGTCGTAGAATTCCCTGGTCGTAGAATTCCCTGGTCGTGAAATTCCCTGGTCGTAGAATTCCCTGGTCGTCAAATTCCCTGGTCGTAGAATTCCCTGGTCCTAGAATTCTCTGGTCGTAGAATTCCATGGTCGTAGAATTCCCTGGTCGTGAAATTCCCTGGTCGTAGAATTCCCTGGTCGTGAAATTCCCTGGTCGTAGAATCCCCTGGTCGTGAAATTCCCTGGTCGTGAAATTCCCTGGTCGTAGAATTCCCTGGTCGTAGAATTCCCTGGTCGTAGAATTCCCTGGTCGCAGAATTTCCGAGCTGGTCGTAGAATTCCCTGGTCGTAGAATTCCCTGGTCGTGAAATTCCCTGGTCGTAGAATTCCCTGGTCGTGAAACTCCCTGGTCGTAGAATTCCCTGGTCGTGAAATTCCCTGGTCGTAGAATTCCCTGGTCGTAGAATTCCCTGGTCGTAGAATTCCCTGGTCGTGAAATTCCCTGGTCGTAGAATTCCCTGGTCGCAGAATTTCCGAGCTGGTCGTAGAATTCCCTGGTCGTAGAATTCCCTGGTCGTGAAATTCCCTGGTCGTAGAATTCCCTGGTCGTAGAATTCCCTGGTCGTAGAATTCCCTGGTCGTGAAATTCCCTGGTCGTAGAATTCCCTGGTCGTAGAATTCCCTGGTCGTAGAATTCCCTGGTCGTAGAATTCCCTGGTCGTAGAATTCCCTGGTCGTGAAATTCCCTGGTCGTAGAATTCCCTGGTCGCAGAATTTCCGAGCTGGTCGTAGAATTCCCTGGTCGTAGAATTCCCTGGTCGTGAAATTCCCTGGTCGTAGAATTCCCTGGTCGTAGAATTCCCTGGTCGTAGAATTCCCTGGTCGTGAAATTCCCTGGTCGTAGAATTCCCTGGTCGTAGAATTCCCTGGTCGTAGAATTCCCTGGTCGTAGAATTCCCTGGTCGTGAAATTCCCTGGTCGTAGAATTCCCTGGTCGTCAAATTCCCTGGTCGTAGAATTCCCTGGTCCTAGAATTCTCTGGTCGTAGAATTCCATGGTCGTAGAATTCCCTGGTCGTGAAATTCCCTGGTCGTGAAATTCCCTGGTCGTAGAATTCCCTGGTCGTAGAATTCCCTGGTCGTGAAATTCCCTGGTCGTAGAATTCCCTGGTCCTAGAATTCTCTGGTCGTAGAATTCCATGGTCGTAGAATTCCCTGGTCGTGAAATTCCCTGGTCGTAGAATCCCCTGGACGTGAAATTCCCTGGTCGTGAAATTCCCTGGTCGTAGAATTCCCTGGTCGTAGAATTCCCTGGTCGTAGAATTCCCTGGTCGTGAAATTCCCTGGTGGTAGAATTCCCTGGTCGCAGAATTTCCGAGCTGGTCGTAGAATTCCCTGGTCGTAGAATTCCCTGGTCGTGAAATTCCCTGGTCGTAGAATTCCCTGGTCGTAGAATTCCCTGGTCGTAGAATTCCCTGGTCGTGAAATTCCCTGGTCGTAGAATTCCCTGGTCGTAGAATTCCCTGGTCGTAGAATTCCCTGGTCGTAGAATTCCCTGGTCGTAGAATTCCCTGGTCGTAGAATTCCCTGGTCGTGAAATTCCCTGGTCGTAGAATTCCCTGGTCGTAGAATTCCCTGGTCGTAGAATTCCCTGGTCGTGAAATTCCCTGGTCGTAGAATTCCCTGGTCGTAGAATTCCCTGGTCGTGAAATTCCCTGGTCGTAGAATTCCCTGGTCGTAGAATTCCCTGGTCGTAGAATTCCCTGGTCGTGAAATTCCCTGGTCGTAGAATTCCATGGTCGTAGAATTCCCTGGTCGTGAAATTCCCTGGTCGTAGAATTCCCTGGTCGTAGAATTCCCTGGTCGTAGAATTCCCTGGTCGTAGAATTCCCTGGTCGTAGAATTCCCTGGTCGTAGAATTCCCTGGTCGTGAAATTCCCTGGTCGTAGAATTCCCTGGTCGCAGAATTTCCGAGCTGGTCGTAGAATTCCCTGGTCGTAGAATTCCCTGGTCGTGAAATTCCCTGGTCGTAGAATTCCCTGGTCGTAGAATTCCCTGGTCGTAGAATTCCCTGGTCGTGAAATTCCCTGGTCGTAGAATTCCCTGGTCGTAGAATTCCCTGGTCGTAGAATTCCCTGGTCGTAGAATTCCCTGGTCGTGAAATTCCCTGGTCGTAGAATTCCCTGGTCGTCAAATTCCCTGGTCGTAGAATTCCCTGGTCCTAGAATTCTCTGGTCGTAGAATTCCATGGTCGTAGAATTCCCTGGTCGTGAAATTCCCTGGTCGTGAAATTCCCTGGTCGTAGAATTCCCTGGTCGTAGAATTCCCTGGTCGTGAAATTCCCTGGTCGTAGAATTCCCTGGTCCTAGAATTCTCTGGTCGTAGAATTCCATGGTCGTAGAATTCCCTGGTCGTGAAATTCCCTGGTCGTAGAATTCCCTGGTCGTGAAATTCCCTGGTGGTAGAATTCCCTGGTCGTGAAATTCCCTGGACGTGAAATTCCCTGGTCGTGAAATTCCCTGGTCGTAGAATTCCCTGGTCGTAGAATTCCCTGGTCGTAGAATTCCCTGGTCGTGAAATTCCCTGGTCGTGAAATTCCCTGGTCGTGAAATTCCCTGGTCGTAGAATTCCCTGGTCGTGAAATTCCCTGGTCGTAGAATTCCCTGGTCGTAGAATTCCCTGGTCGTAGAATTCCCTGGTCGTAAAATTCCCTGGTCGTGAAATTCCCTGGTCGTAGAATTCCCTGGTCGTAGAATTCCCTGGTCGTGAAATTCCCTTGTCGTAGAAATCCCTGGTCGTGAAATTCCCTGGTCGTCAAATTCCCTGGTCGTAGAATTCCCTGGTCGTAGAATTCCCTGGTCGTGAAATTCCCTGGTCGTAGAATTCCCTGGTCGTGAAATTCCCTGGTGGTAGAATTCCCTGGTCGTGAAATTCCCTGGTCGTGAAATTCCCTGGTCGTAGAATCCCCTGGTCGTGAAATTCCCTGGTCGTGAAATTCCCTGGTCGTAGACTTCCCTGGTCGTGAAATTCCCTGGTCGTAGAATTCCCTGGTCGTGAAATTCCCTGGTCGTAGAATTCCCTGGTCGTAGAATCCCCTGGTCGTGAAATTCCCTGGTCGTAGAATTCCCTGGTCGTAGAATTCCCTGGTCGTGAAATTCCCTGGTCGTGAAATTCCCTGGTCGTAGAATCCCCTGGTCGTGAAATTCCCTGGTCGTGAAATTCCCTGGTCGTAGACTTCCCTGGTCGTGAAATTCCCTGGTCGTAGAATTCCCTGGTCGTGAAATTCCCTGGTCGTAGAATTCCCTGGTCGTAGAATTCCCTGGTCGTAGAATTCCCTGGTCGTAGAATTCCCTGGTCCTAGAATTCCCTGGTCGTATAATTCCCTGGTCGTGAAATTCCCTGGTCGTAGAATTCCCTGGCCGTAGAATTCCCTGGTCGTGAAATTCCCTGGTCGTAGAATTCCCTGGTCGTGAAATTCCCTGGTCGTAGAATTCCCTGGTCGTAGAATTCCCTGGTCGTGATATTCCCTGGTCGTAGAATTCCCTGGTCGTGAAATTCCCTGGTCGTGAAATTCCCTGGTCGTGAAATTCCCTGGTCGTAGAATTCCCTGGTCCTAGAATTCTCTGGTCGTAGAATTCCATGGTCGTAGAATTCCCTGGTCGTGAAATTCCCTGGTCGTAGAATTCCCTGGTCGTGAAATTCCCTGGTCGTAGAATCCCCTGGTCGTGAAATTCCCTGGTCGTGAAATTCCCTGGTCGTAGAATTCAATGGTCGTAGAATTCCCTGGTCGTAGAATTCCCTGGTCGTAGAATTCCCTGGTCGTGAAATTCCCTGGTCGTATAATTCCCTGGTCGTGAAATTCCCTGGTGGTAGAATTCCCTGGTCGTAGAATTCCCTGGTCGTAGAATTCCCTGGTCGTGAAATTCCCTGGTCGTATAATTCCCTGGTCGTGAAATTCCCTGGTCGTAGAATTCAATGGTCGTAGAATTCCCTGGTCGTGAAATTCCCTGGTCGTAGAATTCCCTGGTCGTAGAATTCCCTGGTCGTAGAATTCCCTGGTCGTAGAATTCCCTGGTCGTGAAATTCCCTGGTCGTAGAATTCCCTGGTCGTCAAATTCCCTGGTCGTAGAATTCCCTGGTCCTAGAATTCTCTGGTCGTAGAATTCCATGGTCGTAGAATTCCCTGGTCGTGAAATTCCCTGGTCGTAGAATTCCCTGGTCGTGAAATTCCCTGGTCGTAGAATCCCCTGGTCGTGAAATTCCCTGGTCGTGAAATTCCCTGGTCGTAGAATTCCCTGGTCGTAGAATTCCCTGGTCGTAGAATTCCCTGGTCGTAGAATTCCCTGGTCGTATAATTCCCTGGTCGTGAAATTCCCTGGTCGTAGAATTCCCTGGTCGTGAAATTCCCTGGTCGTAGAATTCCCTGGTCGTGAAATTCCCTGGTCGTAGAATTCCCTGGTCGTAGAATTCCCTGGTCGTAGAATTCCCTGGTCGTAGAATTCCCTGGTCCTAGAATTCCCTGGTCGTATAATTCCCTGGTCGTGAAATTCCCTGGTCGTAGAATTCCCTGGCCGTAGAATTCCCTGGTCGTGAAATTCCCTGGTCGTAGAATTCCCTGGTCGTGAAATTCCCTGGTCGTAGAATTCCCTGGTCGTAGAATTCCCTGGTCGTGATATTCCCTGGTCGTAGAATTCCCTGGTCGTGAAATTCCCTGGTCGTGAAATTCCCTGGTCGTGAAATTCCCTGGTCGTAGAATTCCCTGGTCCTAGAATTCTCTGGTCGTAGAATTCCATGGTCGTAGAATTCCCTGGTCGTGAAATTCCCTGGTCGTAGAATTCCCTGGTCGTGAAATTCCCTGGTCGTAGAATCCCCTGGTCGTGAAATTCCCTGGTCGTGAAATTCCCTGGTCGTAGAATTCAATGGTCGTAGAATTCCCTGGTCGTAGAATTCCCTGGTCGTAGAATTCCCTGGTCGTGAAATTCCCTGGTCGTATAATTCCCTGGTCGTGAAATTCCCTGGTGGTAGAATTCCCTGGTCGTAGAATTCCCTGGTCGTAGAATTCCCTGGTCGTGAAATTCCCTGGTCGTATAATTCCCTGGTCGTGAAATTCCCTGGTCGTAGAATTCAATGGTCGTAGAATTCCCTGGTCGTGAAATTCCCTGGTCGTAGAATTCCCTGGTCGTAGAATTCCCTGGTCGTAGAATTCCCTGGTCGTAGAATTCCCTGGTCGTGAAATTCCCTGGTCGTAGAATTCCCTGGTCGTCAAATTCCCTGGTCGTAGAATTCCCTGGTCCTAGAATTCTCTGGTCGTAGAATTCCATGGTCGTAGAATTCCCTGGTCGTGAAATTCCCTGGTCGTAGAATTCCCTGGTCGTGAAATTCCCTGGTCGTAGAATCCCCTGGTCGTGAAATTCCCTGGTCGTGAAATTCCCTGGTCGTAGAATTCCCTGGTCGTAGAATTCCCTGGTCGTAGAATTCCCTGGTCGTAGAATTCCCTGGTCGTGAAATTCCCTGGTCGTAGAATTCCCTGGTCGTGAAACTCCCTGGTCGTAGAATTCCCTGGTCGTGAAATTCCCTGGTCGTAGAATTCCCTGGTCGTAGAATTCCCTGGTCGTAGAATTCCCTGGTCGTGAAATTCCCTGGTCGTAGAATTCCCTGGTCGCAGAATTTCCGAGCTGGTCGTAGAATTCCCTGGTCGTAGAATTCCCTGGTCGTGAAATTCCCTGGTCGTAGAATTCCCTGGTCGTAGAATTCCCTGGTCGTAGAATTCCCTGGTCGTGAAATTCCCTGGTCGTAGAATTCCCTGGTCGTAGAATTCCCTGGTCGTAGAATTCCCTGGTCGTAGAATTCCCTGGTCGTGAAATTCCCTGGTCGTAGAATTCCCTGGTCGTAGAATTCCCTGGTCGTAGAATTCCCTGGTCGTAGAATTCCCTGGTCGTGAAATTCCCTGGTCGTAGAATTCCCTGGTCGTCAAATTCCCTGGTCGTAGAATTCCCTGGTCGTAGAATTCCCTGGTCGTGAAATTCCCTGGTCGTAGAATTCCCTGGTCGTAGAATTCCCTGGTCGTAGAATTCCCTGGTCGTAGAATTCCCTGGTCGTGAAATTCCCTGGTCGTAGAATTCCCTGGTCGTCAAATTCCCTGGTCGTAGAATTCCCTGGTCCTAGAATTCTCTGGTCGTAGAATTCCATGGTCGTAGAATTCCCTGGTCGTGAAATTCCCTGGTCGTAGAATTCCCTGGTCGTGAAATTCCCTGGTCGTGAAATTCCCTGGTCGTAGAATTCCCTGGTCGTAGAATTCCCTGGTCGTGAAATTCCCTGGTCGTAGAATTCCCTGGTCCTAGAATTCTCTGGTCGTAGAATTCCATGGTCGTAGAATTCCCTGGTCGTGAAATTCCCTGGTCGTAGAATCCCCTGGACGTGAAATTCCCTGGTCGTGAAATTCCCTGGTCGTAGAATTCCCTGGTCGTAGAATTCCCTGGTCGTAGAATTCCCTGGTCGTGAAATTCCCTGGTGGTAGAATTCCCTGGTCGTAGAATTCCCTGGTCGTGAAATTCCCTGGTCGTGAAATTCCCTGGTCGTGAAATTCCCTGGTCGTAGAATTCCCTGGTCGTGAAATTCCCTGGTCGTAGAATTCCCTGGTCGTAGAATTCCCTGGTCGTAGAATTCCCTGGTCGTGAAATTCCCTGGTCGTAGAATTCCCTGGTCGTAGAATTCCCTGGTCGTAGAATTCCCTGGTCGTAGAATTCCCTGGTCGTAAAATTCCCTGGTCGTGAAATTCCCTGGTCGTAGAATTCCCTGGTCGTAGAATTCCCTGGTCGTGAAATTCCCTTGTCGTAGAAATCCCTGGTCGTGAAATTCCCTGGTCGTCAAATTCCCTGGTCGTAGAATTCCCTGGTCGTAGAATTCCCTGGTCGTGAAATTCCCTGGTCGTAGAATCCCCTGGTCGTAGAATTCCCTGGCCGTAGAATTCCCTGGTCGTGAAATTCCCTGGTCGTGAAATTCCCTGGTCGTAGAATTCCCTGGTCGTAGAATTCCCTGGCCGTAGAATTCCCTGGTCGTGAAATTCCCTGGTCGTGAAATTCCCTGGTCGTAGAATTCCCTGGTCGTAGAATTCCCTGGTCGTGAAATTCCCTGGTCGTAGAATTCCCTGGTCGTAGAATTCCCTGGTCATGAAATTCCCTGGTCGTAGAATTCCCTGGTCGTGAAATTCCCTGGTCGTAGAATTCCCTGGTCGTAGAATTCCCTGGTCGTAGAATTCTCTGGTCGTGAAATTCCCTGGTCGTAGAATTCCCTGGCCGTAGAATTCCCTGGTCGTAGAATTCCCTGGCCGTAGAATTCCCTGGTCGTGAAATTCCCTGGTCGTAGAATTCCCTGGTCGTGAAATTCCCTGGTCGTAGAATTCCCTGGTCGTAGAATTCCCTGGTCGTGAAATTCCCTGGTCGTAGAATTCCCTGGCCGTAGAATTCCCTGGTCGTGAAATTCCCTGGTCGTGAAATTCCCTGGTCGTAGAATTCCCTGGTCGTGAAATTCCATGGTCGTAGAATTCCCTGGTCGTAGAATTCCCTGGCCGTAGAATTCCCTGGTCGTGAAATTCCCTGGTCGTGAAATTCCCTGGTCGTAGAATTCCCTGGTCGTAGAATTCCCTGGCCGTAGAATTCCCTGGTCGTGAAATTCCCTGGTCGTGAAATTCCCTGGTCGTAGAATTCCCTGGTCGTAGAATTCCCTGGCCGTAGAATTCCCTGGTCGTAGAATTCCCTGGCCGTAGAATTCCCTGGTCGTGAAATTCCCTGGTCGTAGAATTCCCTGGTCGTGAAATTCCCTGGTCGTAGAATTCCCTGGTCGTAGAATTCCCTGGTCGTGAAATTCCCTGGTCGTAGAATTCCCTGGCCGTAGAATTCCCTGGTCGTGAAATTCCCTGGTCGTGAAATTCCCTGGTCGTAGAATTCCCTGGTCGTGAAATTCCATGGTCGTAGAATTCCCTGGTCGTAGAATTCCCTGGCCGTAGAATTCCCTGGTCGTGAAATTCCCTGGTCGTGAAATTCCATGGTCGTAGAATTCCCTGGTCGTAGAATTCCCTGGCCGTAGAATTCCCTGGTCGTGAAATTCCCTGGTCGTGAAATTCCCTGGTCGTAGAATTCCCTGGTCGTAGAATTCCCTGGTCGTAGAATTCCCTGGTCGTGAAATTCCCTGGTCGTAGAATTCCCTGGTGGTAGAATTCCCTGGTCGTAGGATTCCCTGGTCGTAGAATTCCCTGGTGGTAGAATTCCCTGGCCGTAGAATTCCCTGGTCGTGAAATTCCCTGGTCGTGAAATTCCCTGGTCGTAGAATTCCCTGGTCGTGAAATTCCCTGGTCGTAGAATTCCCTGGTCGTAAAATTCCCTGGTCGTGAAATTCCCTGGTCGTAGAATTCCCTGGTCGTAGAATTCCCTGGTCGTAGAATTCCCTGGTGGTAGAATTCCCTGGCCGTAGAATTCCCTGGTCGTGAAATTCCCTGGTCGTGAAATTCCCTGGTCGTAGAATTCCCTGGTCGTAGAATTCCCTGGTCGTAGAATTCCCTGGTCGTAAAATTCCCTGGTCGTGAAATTCCCTGGTCGTAGAATTCCCTGGTCGTAGAATTCCCTGGTCGTGAAATTCCCTTGTCGTAGAAATCCCTGGTCGTGAAATTCCCTGGTCGTCAAATTCCCTGGTCGTAGAATTCCCTGGTCGTAGAATTCCCTGGTCGTGAAATTCCCTGGTCGTAGAATTCCCTGGTCGTGAAATTCCCTGGTGGTAGAATTCCCTGGTCGTGAAATTCCCTGGTCGTGAAATTCCCTGGTCGTAGAATCCCCTGGTCGTGAAATTCCCTGGTCGTGAAATTCCCTGGTCGTAGACTTCCCTGGTCGTGAAATTCCCTGGTCGTAGAATTCCCTGGTCGTGAAATTCTCTGGTCGTAGAATTCCCTGGTCGTAGAATCCCCTGGTCGTGAAATTCCCTGGTCGTAGAATTCCCTGGTCGTAGAATTCCCTGGTCGTGAAATTCCCTGGTCGTGAAATTCCCTGGTCGTAGAATCCCCTGGTCGTGAAATTCCCTGGTCGTGAAATTCCCTGGTCGTAGACTTCCCTGGTCGTGAAATTCCCTGGTCGTAGAATTCCCTGGTCGTGAAATTCCCTGGTCGTAGAATTCCCTGGTCGTAGAATTCCCTGGTCGTAGAATTCCCTGGTCGTAGAATTCCCTGGTCCTAGAATTCCCTGGTCGTATAATTCCCTGGTCGTGAAATTCCCTGGTCGTAGAATTCCCTGGCCGTAGAATTCCCTGGTCGTGAAATTCCCTGGTCGTAGAATTCCCTGGTCGTGAAATTCCCTGGTCGTAGAATTCCCTGGTCGTAGAATTCCCTGGTCGTGATATTCCCTGGTCGTAGAATTCCCTGGTCGTGAAATTCCCTGGTCGTGAAATTCCCTGGTCGTGAAATTCCCTGGTCGTAGAATTCCCTGGTCCTAGAATTCTCTG
Source organism: Oscheius sp. DF5033 (assembly GCA_964036215.1). Classification (NCBI taxonomy): domain Eukaryota; kingdom Metazoa; phylum Nematoda; class Chromadorea; order Rhabditida; family Rhabditidae; genus Oscheius; species Oscheius sp. DF5033. Next base: position 3,651,940 of record CAXIWN010000002.1, on the reverse strand, counting down.
GTCGTAGAATTCCATGGTCGTAGAATTCCCTGGTCGTGAAATTCCCTGGTCGTAGAATTCCCTGGTCGTGAAATTCCCTGGTCGTAGAATCCCCTGGTCGTGAAATTCCCTGGTCGTGAAATTCCCTGGTCGTAGAATTCAATGGTCGTAGAATTCCCTGGTCGTAGAATTCCCTGGTCGTAGAATTCCCTGGTCGTGAAATTCCCTGGTCGTATAATTCCCTGGTCGTGAAATTCCCTGGTGGTAGAATTCCCTGGTCGTAGAATTCCCTGGTCGTAGAATTCCCTGGTCGTGAAATTCCCTGGTCGTATAATTCCCTGGTCGTGAAATTCCCTGGTCGTAGAATTCAATGGTCGTAGAATTCCCTGGTCGTGAAATTCCCTGGTCGTAGAATTCCCTGGTCGTAGAATTCCCTGGTCGTAGAATTCCCTGGTCGTAGAATTCCCTGGTCGTGAAATTCCCTGGTCGTAGAATTCCCTGGTCGTCAAATTCCCTGGTCGTAGAATTCCCTGGTCCTAGAATTCTCTGGTCGTAGAATTCCATGGTCGTAGAATTCCCTGGTCGTGAATTTCCCTGGTCGTAGAATTCCCTGGTCGTGAAATTCCCTGGTCGTAGAATCCCCTGGTCGTGAAATTCCCTGGTCGTGAAATTCCCTGGTCGTAGAATTCCCTGGTCGTAGAATTCCCTGGTCGTAGAATTCCCTGGTCGTAGAATTCCCTGGTCGTGAAATTCCCTGGTCGTAGAATTCCCTGGTCGTGAAACTCCCTGGTCGTAGAATTCCCTGGTCGTGAAATTCCCTGGTCGTAGAATTCCCTGGTCGTAGAATTCCCTGGTCGTAGAATTCCCTGGTCGTGAAATTCCCTGGTCGTAGAATTCCCTGGTCGCAGAATTTCCGAGCTGGTCGTAGAATTCCCTGGTCGTAGAATTCCCTGGTCGTGAAATTCCCTGGTCGTAGAATTCCCTGGTCGTAGAATTCCCTGGTCGTAGAATTCCCTGGTCGTGAAATTCCCTGGTCGTAGAATTCCCTGGTCGTAGAATTCCCTGGTCGTAGAATTCCCTGGTCGTAGAATTCCCTGGTCGTGAAATTCCCTGGTCGTAGAATTCCCTGGTCGTAGAATTCCCTGGTCGTAGAATTCCCTGGTCGTAGAATTCCCTGGTCGTGAAATTCCCTGGTCGTAGAATTCCCTGGTCGTCAAATTCCCTGGTCGTAGAATTCCCTGGTCGTAGAATTCCCTGGTCGTAGAATTCCCTGGTCGTGAAATTCCCTGGTCGTAGAATTCCCTGGTCGTCAAATTCCCTGGTCGTAGAATTCCCTGGTCGTAGAATTCCCTGGTCGTGAAATTCCCTGGTCGTAGAATTCCCTGGTCGTAGAATTCCCTGGTCGTAGAATTCCCTGGTCGTAGAATTCCCTGGTCGTGAAATTCCCTGGTCGTAGAATTCCCTGGTCGTCAAATTCCCTGGTCGTAGAATTCCCTGGTCCTAGAATTCTCTGGTCGTAGAATTCCATGGTCGTAGAATTCCCTGGTCGTGAAATTCCCTGGTCGTAGAATTCCCTGGTCGTGAAATTCCCTGGTCGTGAAATTCCCTGGTCGTAGAATTCCCTGGTCGTAGAATTCCCTGGTCGTGAAATTCCCTGGTCGTAGAATTCCCTGGTCCTAGAATTCTCTGGTCGTAGAATTCCATGGTCGTAGAATTCCCTGGTCGTGAAATTCCCTGGTCGTAGAATCCCCTGGACGTGAAATTCCCTGGTCGTGAAATTCCCTGGTCGTAGAATTCCCTGGTCGTAGAATTCCCTGGTCGTAGAATTCCCTGGTCGTGAAATTCCCTGGTGGTAGAATTCCCTGGTCGTAGAATTCCCTGGTCGTGAAATTCCCTGGTCGTGAAATTCCCTGGTCGTGAAATTCCCTGGTCGTAGAATTCCCTGGTCGTGAAATTCCCTGGTCGTAGAATTCCCTGGTCGTAGAATTCCCTGGTCGTAGAATTCCCTGGTCGTGAAATTCCCTGGTCGTAGAATTCCCTGGTCGTAGAATTCCCTGGTCGTAGAATTCCCTGGTCGTAGAATTCCCTGGTCGTAAAATTCCCTGGTCGTGAAATTCCCTGGTCGTAGAATTCCCTGGTCGTAGAATTCCCTGGTCGTGAAATTCCATGGTCGTAGAATTCCCTGGTCGTAGAATTCCCTGGCCGTAGAATTCCCTGGTCGTGAAATTCCCTGGTCGTGAAATTCCCTGGTCGTAGAATTCCCTGGTCGTAGAATTCCCTGGCCGTAGAATTCCCTGGTCGTGAAATTCCCTGGTCGTGAAATTCCCTGGTCGTAGAATTCCCTGGTCGTAGAATTCCCTGGCCGTAGAATTCCCTGGTCGTAGAATTCCCTGGCCGTAGAATTCCCTGGTCGTGAAATTCCCTGGTCGTAGAATTCCCTGGTCGTGAAATTCCCTGGTCGTAGAATTCCCTGGTCGTAGAATTCCCTGGTCGTGAAATTCCCTGGTCGTAGAATTCCCTGGCCGTAGAATTCCCTGGTCGTGAAATTCCCTGGTCGTGAAATTCCCTGGTCGTAGAATTCCCTGGTCGTGAAATTCCATGGTCGTAGAATTCCCTGGTCGTAGAATTCCCTGGCCGTAGAATTCCCTGGTCGTGAAATTCCCTGGTCGTGAAATTCCATGGTCGTAGAATTCCCTGGTCGTAGAATTCCCTGGCCGTAGAATTCCCTGGTCGTGAAATTCCCTGGTCGTGAAATTCCCTGGTCGTAGAATTCCCTGGTCGTAGAATTCCCTGGTCGTAGAATTCCCTGGTCGTGAAATTCCCTGGTCGTAGAATTCCCTGGTGGTAGAATTCCCTGGTCGTAGGATTCCCTGGTCGTAGAATTCCCTGGTGGTAGAATTCCCTGGCCGTAGAATTCCCTGGTCGTGAAATTCCCTGGTCGTGAAATTCCCTGGTCGTAGAATTCCCTGGTCGTGAAATTCCCTGGTCGTAGAATTCCCTGGTCGTAAAATTCCCTGGTCGTGAAATTCCCTGGTCGTAGAATTCCCTGGTCGTAGAATTCCCTGGTCGTAGAATTCCCTGGTGGTAGAATTCCCTGGCCGTAGAATTCCCTGGTCGTGAAATTCCCTGGTCGTGAAATTCCCTGGTCGTAGAATTCCCTGGTCGTAGAATTCCCTGGTCGTAGAATTCCCTGGTCGTAAAATTCCCTGGTCGTGAAATTCCCTGGTCGTAGAATTCCCTGGTCGTAGAATTCCCTGGTCGTGAAATTCCCTTGTCGTAGAAATCCCTGGTCGTGAAATTCCCTGGTCGTCAAATTCCCTGGTCGTAGAATTCCCTGGTCGTAGAATTCCCTGGTCGTGAAATTCCCTGGTCGTAGAATTCCCTGGTCGTGAAATTCCCTGGTGGTAGAATTCCCTGGTCGTGAAATTCCCTGGTCGTGAAATTCCCTGGTCGTAGAATCCCCTGGTCGTGAAATTCCCTGGTCGTGAAATTCCCTGGTCGTAGACTTCCCTGGTCGTGAAATTCCCTGGTCGTAGAATTCCCTGGTCGTGAAATTCTCTGGTCGTAGAATTCCCTGGTCGTAGAATCCCCTGGTCGTGAAATTCCCTGGTCGTAGAATTCCCTGGTCGTAGAATTCCCTGGTCGTGAAATTCCCTGGTCGTGAAATTCCCTGGTCGTAGAATCCCCTGGTCGTGAAATTCCCTGGTCGTGAAATTCCCTGGTCGTAGACTTCCCTGGTCGTGAAATTCCCTGGTCGTAGAATTCCCTGGTCGTGAAATTCCCTGGTCGTAGAATTCCCTGGTCGTAGAATTCCCTGGTCGTAGAATTCCCTGGTCGTAGAATTCCCTGGTCCTAGAATTCCCTGGTCGTATAATTCCCTGGTCGTGAAATTCCCTGGTCGTAGAATTCCCTGGCCGTAGAATTCCCTGGTCGTGAAATTCCCTGGTCGTAGAATTCCCTGGTCGTGAAATTCCCTGGTCGTAGAATTCCCTGGTCGTAGAATTCCCTGGTCGTGATATTCCCTGGTCGTAGAATTCCCTGGTCGTGAAATTCCCTGGTCGTGAAATTCCCTGGTCGTGAAATTCCCTGGTCGTAGAATTCCCTGGTCCTAGAATTCTCTGGTCGTAGAATTCCATGGTCGTAGAATTCCCTGGTCGTGAAATTCCCTGGTCGTAGAATTCCCTGGTCGTGAAATTCCCTGGTCGTAGAATCCCCTGGTCGTGAAATTCCCTGGTCGTGAAATTCCCTGGTCGTAGAATTCAATGGTCGTAGAATTCCCTGGTCGTAGAATTCCCTGGTCGTAGAATTCCCTGGTCGTGAAATTCCCTGGTCGTATAATTCCCTGGTCGTGAAATTCCCTGGTGGTAGAATTCCCTGGTCGTAGAATTCCCTGGTCGTAGAATTCCCTGGTCGTGAAATTCCCTGGTCGTATAATTCCCTGGTCGTGAAATTCCCTGGTCGTAGAATTCAATGGTCGTAGAATTCCCTGGTCGTGAAATTCCCTGGTCGTAGAATTCCCTGGTCGTAGAATTCCCTGGTCGTGAAATTCCCTGGTCGTAGAATTCCCTGGTCGTAGAATTCCCTGGTCGTGAAATTCCCTGGTCGTGAAATTCCCTGGTCGTAGAATCCCCTGGTCGTGAAATTCCCTGGTCGTGAAATTCCCTGGTCGTAGACTTCCCTGGTCGTGAAATTCCCTGGTCGTAGAATTCCCTGGTCGTGAAATTCCCTGGTCGTAGAATTCCCTGGTCGTAGAATTCCCTGGTCGTAGAATTCCCTGGTCGTAGAATTCCCGGGTCCTAGAATTCCCTGGTCGTATAATTCCCTGGTCGTGAAATTCCCTGGTCGTAGAATTCCCTGGCCGTAGAATTCCCTGGTCGTGAAATTCCCTGGTCGTAGAATTCCCTGGTCGTGAAATTCCCTGGTCGTAGAATTCCCTGGTCGTAGAATTCCCTGGTCGTGATATTCCCTGGTCGTAGAATTCCCTGGTCGTGAAATTCCCTGGTCGTGAAATTCCCTGGTCGTGAAATTCCCTGGTCGTAGAATTCCCTGGTCCTAGAATTCTCTGGTCGTAGAATTCCATGGTCGTAGAATTCCCTGGTCGTGAAATTCCCTGGTCGTAGAATTCCCTGGTCGTGAAATTCCCTGGTCGTAGAATCCCCTGGTCGTGAAATTCCCTGGTCGTGAAATTCCCTGGTCGTAGAATTCAATGGTCGTAGAATTCCCTGGTCGTAGAATTCCCTGGTCGTAGAATTCCCTGGTCGTGAAATTCCCTGGTCGTATAATTCCCTGGTCGTGAAATTCCCTGGTGGTAGAATTCCCTGGTCGTAGAATTCCCTGGTCGTAGAATTCCCTGGTCGTGAAATTCCCTGGTCGTATAATTCCCTGGTCGTGAAATTCCCTGGTCGTAGAATTCAATGGTCGTAGAATTCCCTGGTCGTGAAATTCCCTGGTCGTAGAATTCCCTGGTCGTAGAATTCCCTGGTCGTAGAATTCCCTGGTCGTAGAATTCCCTGGTCGTGAAATTCCCTGGTCGTAGAATTCCCTGGTCGTCAAATTCCCTGGTCGTAGAATTCCCTGGTCCTAGAATTCTCTGGTCGTAGAATTCCATGGTCGTAGAATTCCCTGGTCGTGAAATTCCCTGGTCGTAGAATTCCCTGGTCGTGAAATTCCCTGGTCGTAGAATCCCCTGGTCGTGAAATTCCCTGGTCGTGAAATTCCCTGGTCGTAGAATTCCCTGGTCGTAGAATTCCCTGGTCGTAGAATTCCCTGGTCGTAGAATTCCCTGGTCGTGAAATTCCCTGGTCGTAGAATTCCCTGGTCGTGAAACTCCCTGGTCGTAGAATTCCCTGGTCGTGAAATTCCCTGGTCGTAGAATTCCCTGGTCGTAGAATTCCCTGGTCGTAGAATTCCCTGGTCGTGAAATTCCCTGGTCGTAGAATTCCCTGGTCGCAGAATTTCCGAGCTGGTCGTAGAATTCCCTGGTCGTAGAATTCCCTGGTCGTGAAATTCCCTGGTCGTAGAATTCCCTGGTCGTAGAATTCCCTGGTCGTAGAATTCCCTGGTCGTGAAATTCCCTGGTCGTAGAATTCCCTGGTCGTAGAATTCCCTGGTCGTAGAATTCCCTGGTCGTGAAATTCCCTGGTCGTAGAATTCCCTGGTCGTCAAATTCCCTGGTCGTAGAATTCCCTGGTCGTAGAATTCCCTGGTCGTAGAATTCCCTGGTCGTGAAATTCCCTGGTCGTAGAATTCCCTGGTCGTCAAATTCCCTGGTCGTAGAATTCCCTGGTCGTAGAATTCCCTGGTCGTGAAATTCCCTGGTCGTAGAATTCCCTGGTCGTAGAATTCCCTGGTCGTAGAATTCCCTGGTCGTAGAATTCCCTGGTCGTGAAATTCCCTGGTCGTAGAATTCCCTGGTCGTCAAATTCCCTGGTCGTAGAATTCCCTGGTCCTAGAATTCTCTGGTCGTAGAATTCCATGGTCGTAGAATTCCCTGGTCGTGAAATTCCCTGGTCGTAGAATTCCCTGGTCGTGAAATTCCCTGGTCGTGAAATTCCCTGGTCGTAGAATTCCCTGGTCGTAGAATTCCCTGGTCGTGAAATTCCCTGGTCGTAGAATTCCCTGGTCCTAGAATTCTCTGGTCGTAGAATTCCATGGTCGTAGAATTCCCTGGTCGTGAAATTCCCTGGTCGTAGAATCCCCTGGACGTGAAATTCCCTGGTCGTGAAATTCCCTGGTCGTAGAATTCCCTGGTCGTAGAATTCCCTGGTCGTAGAATTCCCTGGTCGTGAAATTCCCTGGTGGTAGAATTCCCTGGTCGTAGAATTCCCTGGTCGTGAAATTCCCTGGTCGTGAAATTCCCTGGTCGTGAAATTCCCTGGTCGTAGAATTCCCTGGTCGTGAAATTCCCTGGTCGTAGAATTCCCTGGTCGTAGAATTCCCTGGTCGTAGAATTCCCTGGTCGTGAAATTCCCTGGTCGTAGAATTCCCTGGTCGTAGAATTCCCTGGTCGTAGAATTCCCTGGTCGTAGAATTCCCTGGTCGTAAAATTCCCTGGTCGTGAAATTCCCTGGTCGTAGAATTCCCTGGTCGTAGAATTCCCTGGTCGTGAAATTCCCTTGTCGTAGAAATCCCTGGTCGTGAAATTCCCTGGTCGTCAAATTCCCTGGTCGTAGAATTCCCTGGTCGTAGAATTCCCTGGTCGTGAAATTCCCTGGTCGTAGAATCCCCTGGTCGTAGAATTCCCTGGCCGTAGAATTCCCTGGTCGTGAAATTCCCTGGTCGTGAAATTCCCTGGTCGTAGAATTCCCTGGTCGTAGAATTCCCTGGCCGTAGAATTCCCTGGTCGTGAAATTCCCTGGTCGTGAAATTCCCTGGTCGTAGAATTCCCTGGTCGTAGAATTCCCTGGTCGTGAAATTCCCTGGTCGTAGAATTCCCTGGTCGTAGAATTCCCTGGTCATGAAATTCCCTGGTCGTAGAATTCCCTGGTCGTGAAATTCCCTGGTCGTAGAATTCCCTGGTCGTAGAATTCCCTGGTCGTAGAATTCTCTGGTCGTGAAATTCCCTGGTCGTAGAATTCCCTGGCCGTAGAATTCCCTGGTCGTAGAATTCCCTGGCCGTAGAATTCCCTGGTCGTGAAATTCCCTGGTCGTAGAATTCCCTGGTCGTGAAATTCCCTGGTCGTAGAATTCCCTGGTCGTAGAATTCCCTGGTCGTGAAATTCCCTGGTCGTAGAATTCCCTGGCCGTAGAATTCCCTGGTCGTGAAATTCCCTGGTCGTGAAATTCCCTGGTCGTAGAATTCCCTGGTCGTGAAATTCCATGGTCGTAGAATTCCCTGGTCGTAGAATTCCCTGGCCGTAGAATTCCCTGGTCGTGAAATTCCCTGGTCGTGAAATTCCCTGGTCGTAGAATTCCCTGGTCGTAGAATTCCCTGGCCGTAGAATTCCCTGGTCGTGAAATTCCCTGGTCGTGAAATTCCCTGGTCGTAGAATTCCCTGGTCGTAGAATTCCCTGGCCGTAGAATTCCCTGGTCGTAGAATTCCCTGGCCGTAGAATTCCCTGGTCGTGAAATTCCCTGGTCGTAGAATTCCCTGGTCGTGAAATTCCCTGGTCGTAGAATTCCCTGGTCGTAGAATTCCCTGGTCGTGAAATTCCCTGGTCGTAGAATTCCCTGGCCGTAGAATTCCCTGGTCGTGAAATTCCCTGGTCGTGAAATTCCCTGGTCGTAGAATTCCCTGGTCGTGAAATTCCATGGTCGTAGAATTCCCTGGTCGTAGAATTCCCTGGCCGTAGAATTCCCTGGTCGTGAAATTCCCTGGTCGTGAAATTCCATGGTCGTAGAATTCCCTGGTCGTAGAATTCCCTGGCCGTAGAATTCCCTGGTCGTGAAATTCCCTGGTCGTGAAATTCCCTGGTCGTAGAATTCCCTGGTCGTAGAATTCCCTGGTCGTAGAATTCCCTGGTCGTGAAATTCCCTGGTCGTAGAATTCCCTGGTGGTAGAATTCCCTGGTCGTAGGATTCCCTGGTCGTAGAATTCCCTGGTGGTAGAATTCCCTGGCCGTAGAATTCCCTGGTCGTGAAATTCCCTGGTCGTGAAATTCCCTGGTCGTAGAATTCCCTGGTCGTGAAATTCCCTGGTCGTAGAATTCCCTGGCCGTAGAATTCCCTGGTCGTGAAATTCCCTGGTCGTAGAATCCCCTGGTCGTGAAATTCCCTGGTCGTAGAATTCCCTGGTCGTGAAATTCCCTGGTCGTAGAATTCCCTGGTCGTGAAATTCCCTGGTCGTAGAATTCCCTGGTCGTGAAATTCCCTGGTCGTAGAATTCCCTGGCCGTAGAATTCCCTGGTCGTGAAATTCCCTGGTCGTAGAATTCCCTGGTCGTGAAATTCCCTGGTCGTGAAATTCCCTGGTCGTAGAATTCCCTGGTCGTGAAATTCCATGGTCGTAGAATTCCCTGGTCGTAGAATTCCCTGGCCGTAGAATTCCCTGGTCGTAGAATTCCCTGGTGGTAGAATTCCCTGGTCGTAGAATTCCCTGGTCGTGAAATTCCCTGGTCGTGAAATTCCCTGGTCGTAGAATTCCCTGGTCGTAGAATTCCCTGGTCGTAGAATTCCCTGGTCGTGAAATTCCCTGGTCGTAGAATTCCCTGGTCGTGAAATTCCCTGGTCGTAGAATTCCCTGGTCGTGAAATTCCCTGGTCGTGAAATTCCCTGGTCGTGAAATTCCCTGGTCGTAGAATTCCATGGTCGTGAAATTCCCTGGTCGTAGAATTCCCTGGTCGTGAAATTCCCTGGTCGTAGAATTCCCTGGCCGTGAAATTCCCTGGTCGTAGAATTCCCTGGCCGTAGAATTCCCTGGTCGTGAAATTCCCTGGTCGTAGAATTCCCTGGTCGTGAAATTCCATGGTCGTAGAATTCCCTGGTCGTAGAATTCCCTGGCCGTAGAATTCCCTGGTCGTGAAATTCCCTGGTCGTGAAATTCCCTGGTCGTAGAATTCCCTGGTCGTGAAATTCCCTGGTCGTAGAATTCCCTGGTCGTAGAATTCCCTGGTCGTGAAATTCCCTGGTCGTAGAATTCCCTGGCCGTAGAATTCCCTGGTCGTGAAATTCCCTGGTCGTGAAATTCCCTGGTCGTAGAATTCCCTGGTCGTGAAATTCCATGGTCGTAGAATTCCCTGGTCGTAGAATTCCCTGGCCGTAGAATTCCCTGGTCGTGAAATTCCCTGGTCGTGAAATTCCCTGGTCGTAGAATTCCCTGGTCGTAGAATTCCCTGGCCGTAGAATTCCCTGGTCGTGAAATTCCCTGGTCGTGAAATTCCCTGGTCGTAGAATTCCCTGGTCGTAGAATTCCCTGGTCGTGAAATTCCCTGGTCGTAGAATTCCCTGGTGGTAGAATTCCCTGGTCGTAGGATTCCCTGGTCGTAGAATTCCCTGGTGGTAGAATTCCCTGGCCGTAGAATTCCCTGGTCGTGAAATTCCCTGGTCGTGAAATTCCCTGGTCGTAGAATTCCCTGGTCGTGAAATTCCCTGGTCGTAGAATTCCCTGGCCGTAGAATTCCCTGGTCGTGAAATTCCCTGGTCGTAGAATTCCCTGGTCGTGAAATTCCCTGGTCGTAGAATTCCCTGGCCGTAGAATTCCCTGGTCGTGAAATTCCCTGGTCGTAGAATTCCCTGGTCGTGAAATTCCCTGGTCGTGAAATTCCCTGGTCGTAGAATTCCCTGGTCGTGAAATTCCATGGTCGTAGAATTCCCTGGTCGTAGAATTCCCTGGCCGTAGAATTCCCTGGTCGTAGAATTCCCCGGTGGTAGAATTCCCTGGTCGTAGAATTCCCTGGTCGTGAAATTCCCTGGTCGTGAAATTCCCTGGTCGTAGAATTCCCTGGTCGTAGAATTCCCTGGTCGTGAAATTCCCTGGTCGTAGAATTCCCTGGTCGTGAAATTCCCTGGTCGTAGAATTCCCTGGTCGTGAAATTCCCTGGTCGTAGAATTCCCTGGTCGTGAAATTCCCTGGTCGTAGAATTCCCTGGTCGTAGAATTCCCTGGTCGTGAAATTCCCTGGTCGTAGAATTCCCTGGTCGTGAAATTCCCTGGTCGTAGAATTCCATGGTCGTGAAATTCCCTGGTCGTAGAATTCCCTGGTCGTGAAATTCCCTGGTCGTAGAATTCCCTGGCCGTGAAATTCCCTGGTCGTAGAATTCCCTGGCCGTAGAATTCCCTGGTCGTGAAATTCCCTGGTCGTAGAATTCCCTGGTCGTGAAATTCCATGGTCGTAGAATTCCCTGGTCGTAGAATTCCCTGGCCGTAGAATTCCCTGGTCGTGAAATTCCCTGGTCGTGAAATTCCCTGGTCGTAGAATTCCCTGGTCGTGAAATTCCCTGGTCGTAGAATTCCCAGGTCGTGAAATTCCATGGTCGTAGAATTCCCTGGTCGTAGAATTCCCTGGCCGTGAAATTCCCTGGTCGTAGAATTCCCTGGCCGTAGAATTCCCTGGTCGTGAAATTCCCTGGTCGTGAAATTCCCTGGTCGTAGAATTCCCAGGTCGTGAAATTCCATGGTCGTAGAATTCCCTGGTCGTAGAATTCCCTGGCCGTAGAATTCCCTGGTCGTGAAATTCCCTGGTCGTGAAATTCCCTGGTCGTAGAATTCCCTGGTCGTAGAATTCCCTGGTCGTAGAATTCCCTGGTCGTGAAATTCCCTGGTCGTAGAATTCCCTGGCCGTGAAATTCCCTGGTCGTAGAATTCCCTGGCCGTAGAATTCCCTGGTCGTGAAATTCCCTGGTCGTGAAATTCCCTGGTCGTAGAATTCCCTGGTCGTGAAATTCCCTGGTCGTAGAATTCCCTGGCCGTAGAATTCCCTGGTCGTGAAATTCCCTGGTCGTAGAATTCCCTGGTCGTGAAATTCCCTGGTCGTAGAATTCCCTGGTCGTGAAATTCCCTGGTCGTAGAATTCCCTGGTCGTAGAATTCCCTGGTCGTAGAATTCCCTGGTCGTGAAATTCCCTGGTCGTAGAATTCCCTGGTGGTAGAATTCCCTGGCCGTAGAATTCCCTGGTCGTAGAATTCCTTGGTCGTGAAATTCCCTGGTCGTAGAATTCCCTGGTCGTAGAATTCCCTGTTCGTAGAATTCCCTGGTCGTAGAATTCCTTGGTCGTGGAATTCCCTGGTCGTAGAATTCCCTGGTCGTAGAATTCCCTGTTCGTAGAATTCCCTGGTCGTAGAATTCCTTGGTCGTGAAATTCCCTGGTCGTAGAATTCCCTGGTCGTAGAATTCCCTGGTCGTGAAATTCCCTGGTCGTAGAATTCCCTGGTCGTAGAATTCCCTGGTCGTGAAATTCCCTGGTCGTGAAATTCCCTGGTCGTAGAATTCCCTGGTCGTAGAATTCCCTGGTCGTGAAATTCCCTGGTCGTGAAATTCCCTGGTCGTAGAATTCCCTGGTCGTAGAATTCCCTGGTCGTGAAATTCCCTGGTCGTAGAATTCCCTGTTCGTGAAATTCCCTGGTCGTGAAATTCCCTGGTCGTGAAATTCCCTGGTCGTAGAATTCCCTGGTCGTGAAATTCCCTGGTCGTGAAATTCCCTGGTCGTGAAATTCCCTGGTCGTAGAATTCCCTGGTCGTAGAATTCCCTGGTCGTGAAATTCCCTGGTCGTAGAATTCCCTGGTCGTGAAATTCCCTGGTCGTAGAATTCCCTGGTCGTAGAATTCCCTGGTCGTGAAATTCCCTGGTCGTGAAATTCCCTGGTCGTGAAATTCCTTGGTCGTAGAATTCCCTGGTCGTAGAATTCCCTGGTCGTGAAATTCCCTGGTCGTGAAATTCCCTGGTCGTAGAGTTCCCTGGTCGTAGAATTCCCTGGTCGTGAAATTCCCTGGTCGTAGAATTCCCTGGTGGTAGAATTCCCTGGTCGTAGAATTCCCTGGTCGTAGAATTCCCTGGTCGTGAAATTCCCTGGTCGTGAAATTCCCTGGTCGTAGAATTCCCTGTTCGTGAAATTCCCTGGTCGTGAAATTCCCTGGTCGTGAAATTCCCTGGTCGTAGAATTCCCTGGTCGTGAAATTCCCTGGTCGTGAAATTCCCTGGTCGTGAAATTCCCTGGTCGTAGAATTCCCTGGTCGTAGAATTCCCTGGTCGTGAAATTCCCTGGTCGTAGAATTCCCTGGTCGTGAAATTCCCTGGTCGTGAAATTCCCTGGTCGTAGAATTCCCTGGTCGTAGAATTCCCTGGTCGTGAAATTCCCTGGTCGTGAAATTCCCTGGTCGTAGAATTCCCTGGTCGTAGAATTCCCTGGTCGTGAAATTCCCTGGTCGTAGAATTCCCTGTTCGTGAAATTCCCTGGTCGTGAAATTCCCTGGTCGTGAAATTCCCTGGTCGTAGAATTCCCTGGTCGTGAAATTCCCTGGTCGTGAAATTCCCTGGTCGTGAAATTCCCTGGTCGTAGAATTCCCTGGTCGTAGAATTCCCTGGTCGTGAAATTCCCTGGTCGTAGAATTCCCTGGTCGTGAAATTCCCTGGTCGTAGAATTCCCTGGTCGTAGAATTCCCTGGTCGTGAAATTCCCTGGTCGTGAAATTCCCTGGTCGTGAAATTCCTTGGTCGTAGAATTCCCTGGTCGTAGAATTCCCTGGTCGTGAAATTCCCTGGTCGTGAAATTCCCTGGTCGTAGAGTTCCCTGGTCGTAGAATTCCCTGGTCGTGAAATTCCCTGGTCGTAGAATTCCCTGGTGGTAGAATTCCCTGGTCGTAGAATTCCCTCGTCGTAGAATTCCCTGGTCGTGAAATTCCCTGGTCGTGAAATTCCCTGGTCGTAGAATTCCCTGTTCGTGAAATTCCCTGGTCGTGAAATTCCCTGGTCGTGAAATTCCCTGGTCGTAGAATTCCCTGGTCGTGAAATTCCCTGGTCGTGAAATTCCCTGGTCGTGAAATTCCCTGGTCGTAGAATTCCCTGGTCGTAGAATTCCCTGGTCGTGAAATTCCCTGGTCGTAGAATTCCCTGGTCGTGAAATTCCCTGGTCGTAGAATTCCCTGGTCGTGAAATTCCCTGGTCGTAGAATTCCCTGGTCGTAGAATTCCCTGGTCGTGAAATTCCCTGGTCGTGAAATTCCCTGGTCGTGAAATTCCCTGGTCGTAGAATTCCCTGGTCGTAGAATTCCCTGGTCGTGAAATTCCCTGGTCGTGAAATTCCCTGGTCGTGAAATTCCCTGGTCGTGAAATTCCCTGGTCGTAGAATTCCCTGGTCGTAGAATTCCCTGGTCGTGAAATTCCCTGGTCGTAGAATTCCCTGGTCGTGAAATTCCCTGGTCGTGAAATTCCCTGGTCGTGAAATTCCCTGGTCGTAGAATTCCCTGGTCGTGAAATTCCCTGGTCGTAGAATTCCCTGGTCGTGAAATTCCCTGGTCGTAGAATTCCCTGGTCGTAGAATTCCCTGGTCGTGAAATTCCCTGGTCGTGAAATTCCCTGGTCGTGAAATTCCCTGGTCGTAGAATTCCCTGGTCGTAGAATTCCCTGGTCGTGAAATTCCCTGGTCGTAGAATTCCCTGGTCGTGAAATTCCCTGGTCGTGAAATTCCCTGGTCGTGAAATTCCCTGGTCGTAGAATTCCCTGGTCGTAGAATTCCCTGGTCGTGAAATTCCCTGGTCGTAGAATTCCCTGGTCGTGAAATTCCCTGGTCGTAGAATTCCCTGGTCGTGAAATTCCCTGGTCGTGAAATTCCCTGGTCGTAGAATTCCCTGTTCGTGAAATTCCCTGGTCGTGAAATTCCCTGGTCGTGAAATTCCCTGGTCGTGAAATTCCCTGGTCGTGAAATTCCCTGGTCGTAGAATTCCCTGGTCGTAGAATTCCCTGGTCGTGAAATTCCCTGGTCGTAGAATTCCCTGGTCGTAGAATTCCCTGGTCGTAGAATTCCCTGGCCGTAGAATATCCTCTCTGGTCGTAGAATTTCCTCTCTGGTCGTAGAATTTCCGAGCTGGTCGTAGAATATCCTCTCTGGTCGTAGAATTTCCTCTCTGGTCGTAGAATTTCCTGTCTGGTCGTAGAATTTCCTCTCTGGTCGTAGAATTTCCGACCTGGTCGTAGAATTTCCGAGCTGGTCGTAGAATATCCTCTCTGGTCGTAGAATTTCCTCTCTGGTCGTAGAATTTCCGACCTGGTCGTAGAATTTCCGACCTGGTCGTAGAATTTCCTCTCTGGTCGTAGAATTTCCTCTCTGGTCGTAGAATTTCCGACCTGGTCGTAGAATTTCCGAGCTGGTCGTACAATTTCCGACTTGGTCGTAGAATTTCTTCTCTGGTCGTAGAATTTCCGACCTGCTCGTAGAATTTCCGACCTGCTCGTAGAATTTCCGACCTGGTTGTAGAATTTCCTGTCTGGTCGTAGAATTTCCTCTCTGGTCGTAGAATTTCCGAGCTGGTCGTAGAATATCCTCTCTGGTCGTAGAATTTCCTCTCTGGTCGTAGAATTTCCGAGCTGGTCGTAGAATTTCCGCCCTTGTTGTAGAATTTCCTCTATGGTCGTAGAATTTCCTCTCTGGTCGTAGAATTTCCTCTCTGGTCGTAGAATTTCCTCTCTGGTCGTAGATTTTCCGTGCTGGTCGTAGAATTTTGTTTTTGTTCTTGCCTTACTTCTTTTGGAGGATTACCAGATTGCGCTGTAAATAATGAGTGATGAGAGAGCAAACTGAACGAACCTGTGCAATGTCACACTCACAAATGTCACACATGGCTGATTCACCCCTTCTACGCCAATTTTTTCCTGATGTTTTTCTATCATAGGAATGCTTAGGCTTAGAGTGTCCATTGCAGGCGTTTAAGCCGATTTTAAAAGTTCACTTGGTGAGCTACACAACGATAAAAGTTAGCCTTTTTGGGTGATATTTCCCCTACTTTCTCACTAAAATGCTCTCTAAAAAAATTTTCTCTCATTCTTTTTCTATCAAAATGTGGGCTTAGGCTTAGTAGAGCCTATTTTATTATTTTCGAAAGTTTTAGAGCTTCAGAGCCGACCTACGCGCCACAGCATCGAAAAATAATGTTGTGTGACATTGCACGTTGGCCCTTTTCACCTGTTGGTTTCAACGCCATTTCCATTTAGAAGGTGAGAATGTGATATTTTCTACTCATTTCATTTCTCCGGTTTTCTCTTTTTTTTGCCGAGTTCCCCTACATGTCTGAAAATATCTACTTTGACCCAAATCCTGTTTGGATGTTCACCATATTTAAAGTGAGGGCGGTGGCTACCGTAACATTCTTGCAGACCTGGTGTGTCGTCGGTATTTTGGCGTCATTATTGAGTATTTACATGGTCATTTTCAAATCTCCATCGAATCAATCGTCGACTTTTCGTCGATTTATCCTTTACCACATAGCAGTGTTAAAAATTTGTGCTACCATTCACTTCCAAACTTTTAGTGGAACACTTTTTGAACTGGATTTGACGATCCTATCTCCTCCATTAATTTATCTACCATACATTGCTACCAGCTGTCCTGGAATACTGACTCAGTTCGGAGTTCCCCCAGATGTTCAAATCTCCATCTTGATCCATTTAATAGCCTGTGGGTTTCTATTGTTGATCTTGATTGAAATTATAGGCGCTGCTTCGGCGGTTTGCCCGTTATTCTACTACCGTATGGATTGTGTAATCCCGCAATATCATCCGTTTAAAAAGAAATGGATAAAATATGCAATTTATGGTTACTTTTACGGGCTTGGGATCACCGTTCCGACTCCATTATTACTAGTTGGGATTAACTTTAAACCACAGACTGAATTGAAAGCGGAATGTATTAAAACGCACGGCATCATCTACAAAGATTTCTGGGATTCGGATATTGTGGCAGCTCGTACGGAAGAAAATCCATGGGCTGCACCAATTATTTTTTACGCTATTTTCTTTTGTACTATGGTGGCTGTTGTTATATTTGTCTGTTCATTTACTATTTATCGAACTGTGCAAAGTAGTCGAATGATGGTGTCCGCTAAAGACAGAAAGGATCACATTGCTGTGCTAATATCTCTCATGCCGATGGTGAGCTTTCGCCTTCCCGTGAATACTTTTTAGGTCGTAAACTTGTCCTGTGTGAGCATTTTCATTTTACCGAGCATACTTTATGCGTTAGTCTTCAGTTCGCCTAGAGCTGGTGAGTCAACTCTTTTTAATTTTACGATCTTTTCAAAATCCTGTGCATTATTTCGCATTCAGACCTCATAAATATATTATTAGCTGCGGCGAGCGGTTTTTATCCAATTACGTGTATCGCCTACGTGTTCAATTACAAACCATATCGAAGGCACATCTTACGCTTCTTCAAAAAGGTCCCAAACCTGTGTTTTATTTTACCTTTGAATTTTAGAAGAAACCAGAAATAAGCCCTGTTGTCACTATAGGACGCGCGACATTATTTCCGCGGAAATAAAGTCGCGTCTCCGTCACTAAATGATTAGAAGAAAGTGATCCGAAGAATCGTAAAGCTAGTTCGGTTGTTGCTTGTTCTTATTCCTTCTCTTGTAATAAAGGTTTACACAGAATCTAAGCAGTTTCTCATCTTGGTAAATGGTAGTTGTTCATTTTATTCGACAGATCGAAGAACGGATGACAAGCGGAATATGAGCGACGTGAATGAAATTAGCTACCAACTTCCCTAATCAGCGCTTATTCACCTGCCTTATACATTTTGATCGCTATCTTTCAACGCAGTTTATGCCAGAAAATGAATACTTTAGCTCAAATCCCGTATGGATGTTTACCATGTTTAAAGTAAGAACAATACACCGAAAATTCCTTATTTTTTGCTTCAGATATGGTGCGTTATTGCCGTATTTGTATCGTTATTTGCTGGCTACATGATCCTGTTCAAATCACCGCCGAATTTATCTTTAACCTACCGACGCTTTATGCTCTACCATACCGCCATGTAAATAGTTTACAGACCCCTTTAAATGACGCCTTTGTTTCAGAGGAATGGCTTTTGAACTCCAATTAACAATTTTGTCTCCTCCATTAATTCATCTACCGTATATCGCGATAAGTTGCCCAGGAATATGGACTCAACTTGGTGTGCCGCCGGATATTCAAATAGCCGTATTGATACATCTGACTATTTGTGTGTTGACATAAGTTTTGTATGAACGTAATTTAGGCACCTCCTCTGCTGCGTGCCCCTTATTCTATTACCGTATGGATTGTGTAATCCCTCAGCATCATCCCCTCAAAAAGAAATGGATTCGATATGTCGTTTATGGTTCTTTCTACCTGCTTGGTGGTACAATTCCGGCCCCTTTGACATTTCTGGCAATTAACTACAAACCCCAAATGGAAATAAAACAAGAAATCTTTAAAATCTACAAAATGCGCTATAATGGATTTTGGAGTTCAAATGTTTTTGCAACAAGAGTGGAAGGAAATCCATGGGCTCTGATTATTTTAATTTTTTTCGTTCTTGCCTGTAGTGTACTAATTATTTGTATATTTTTTTGTACTTTTACTATCGTTCGAACTGTTCAAAATAGTAAGAAAATGATATCAGCCAAAGATAGGAAGGAACACATCGCCGTGTTAAAATCATTCATACCGCTGGTAACTTCCCAATATTTTTATTATCCATGTACCATTTAGATTGTCAATATGTCGTGTATTGGTATCATCGTTGTACCCAGTTTAGTTTTTGCTTTTGTTACAAGCTCACTCAGAGCTGGTGAGTAATCGAACTATAACAAAAAGCTTGTTTAGACCTGGTAAATATAGTTTTAGTACTGGCAAGTACTCTTTATCCGCTCAACTGTACTGCAAATGTGCTTTGCTACAAGCCTTTCCGAATATATATTATTGGCCTTTTCAAAAGACAGGTTTCTAAGTGGAACTAGAATTAATTTATTTTTTAGAAAACCTCCTCATCAATTTCCGTGGCAACCGCTGTTCCTATCCAGGAAAGATGATTCCAAGATGGTCGACATTCTGAGCAACTAATTGATAGCCGATTATTCTGGTTCCATTCTAATAAAAATTTGCAACCAAGCTGCGTTTCCCACAATAAATACTTCCCAGACAGTTGTCCCAGTTTCTTTTCGATCTCTTCAGAATCAGAAGTTACCAAAAATCCCCGCTTGTATATTCACAATGTTCGACCCTTATCCAACAAAACATTGTCGAGTTCATTCCCTCACTGTTTACACTCTAACAAGTTCATTACGCACAGCTGTCCTTTCTTGCTCTTTGTCTGTTCAAATTGTCATTCACGGTTCGTTATGAAAGAGAATCCTTACTTTGACCCGAATCCTCAATGGATGTTCGTAGTACTCAAGGTTAGTTTCAAATGTAAGCTGTATACTGTAGAGGTTGTTTCAGTTTTGGTGTCTCATTTCTCTAGTTTTGACTGCCATAGGATTTTATCTTCTTCTTTATAAATCGCAAACTCAGTCAGGCACATATCGGAGGATGATTATTTATCATTTAGTCATGTAAGTTAGTGTATTCATTCCAAAGTTCCAAAGGGGAGTGTATGAGCGGCTCTTTAAATTGTTTGGATCATTGATGTCCCAGAATGATCCTAGCCCTGTATTTCTCACAGCAGAGGCTGTATCCCTATCATTAACCAAGAGTATGTAGCTTATCCATACCTTGGACTATTGATATCTGATTACCATGGCTGAAAAACAATGAGAACGCGTAATAATCCAAGTTTGCCAACAACAGACAACAGGAAAAAGATCGGAAAACGGGATTAAATAAACCACATTGAATTAGCCATTTTTTGTCAATAAACTGTGATTAGAGCAAATTGGCAGTCGTACGAGGAACAGGAACTTGTTTTCTTATGATTTCATTTTCAGAGGGATGATTTTTGAGCTAGAATTTACGGTCCTATCGCCTCCATTGATCTATTTACCATACGTTGCTGCGGAAGGAAAAGGAGTCTGGTCGTATCTTGGAATTCCACCAGATGTGCAGTTCGCTTTATTGATAAATTTTATAGTCAGTAAGTATTGTAACTTGCCGGTGTTATCTGCTATTTTCAGTAAATGCGGCTGGTGTTACTCCTCTTTTCTATTACCGTATGGATGTGTTGCTTCCCGATGGGCATGCCTTGAATAAGAATTTTTTCCGCTACGGTGTGTATGTTACAGCTTTCGTATTCTGCTACCTGTCTATATTTCCTCTTCTTATGTTGGCAATGAACGATAACTCTCAAGAAGTCTGGAAAGAAGAATTTATTAAAGAATTCAATATTCACTATGACAATTTTTGGAATCCAACTGTTCTGGTGGTAATGCTGCATTCAAATCCATGGGCAGAACTTATCGTTTTGTTGGTATTAATCGCTAGTATTTTTGTAATAGAAATAATCTTTGGTTGTACTTATGTCATCTATCACACAGTACAAACGCACACGAGTAAGCTGTCCATCAAGACGGAACAACAACACAAAGCTATCCTTCTATCGCTAATGGCTCTAATGCTGGTCCTAGCAAGTATTCCTTTTGTAATTGCGCCAACTGTCATTTATTTCTTTTATTTTAATTCACCGAGAGCTGGTAGATTTTCGCTCTGATTAAAAAAAACTACGTATTCAGATCTTATAAATATAGTGATAGCGATTGCTGGAGGAATATATCCAGCATCAGCTGTGGCTTACTTGATGAGTTACAAACCTTATAGAAGATGGATATGGGCACTGTTTAAGAAAGAGGTAGTCTGCACATCTGATTTGGATTGGGTTTTATTTTATTTTTTAGAAAGTGGCCCCGAGACGAGATTCTACCATCGCCTTCACAAATGTAAGATTGGATCAGCAACAGCTAAAACGACGTCAGACGCTCTATTAAAGTTCTTCAGATAAACTCAGTACCGCATTTTATGCTCAATAAATACTTGTAAATTGCACTTTTTGTCCAAACCGATCGTGTAGTTTTAGTAATCAGCGGATGAATCCATGAGGATGCACCAACTCTAAGAAAAAAGATAGTTATTAGCTGGATCGCTGAAATCCAAGGCGAAGATCTTTCATAGGGCCGTGACTCGACTCGACTAGACACAAAACATTATGGAGTTCACTCTTTCATTGTTTACACGTTGACAAGTGGATTACGGCCAGCTGTCCTATTCATTCTGTTTTTTTTTTATTTTTCAATGCCCACCATGGTAGAGAACCCTTATTTTGACCCAAATCCTGAATGGTATTTTATCACTGTGAGGGTAGGTTCAAGAATAGAAAATAGGCAACTTTCTAGGTCTGGTTTCTCATTTCCATTGCGACCCTGGCTATAGGATTTTATTTCATTATTTTTAAATCACCGAAGCAATCGTTCACATATCGGAGGAAGATTATTCACCATTTGATCATGTAAGTTATTTTCCGACTCCACTAGAAGAGATTTCTTCTAGAGGAATGATTTTTGAACTAGAATATACGTTACTTTCCCCTTCTTTGATATATTTCCCTTATTTGGCGGCGGAAAGTAGAGGAATTTGGACGGAGATTGGCATCTCGCCCGATATTCAACTTTCGCTTTTGATCAACGTAATAGTCGGTAAGTGCTGTAATTTGGCGGCATTACGTGTCTGTTTCCAGTTACTGTAGCGGGTGTCACTCCTCTTTTCTATTACCGTATGGGCGTATTGCTGCCCGATGGACATGCTTTGAATAAGAAATTTTTCCGCTATTTCGTCTATGTAATTGTCTACGGGTTTTGTTACCTGGCTTTATTTCCTCTTCTGATGTTGGCTGTAAATTATGAATCGCAAAACAGCTGGAAAGAAAAGCTCATTGAAGAATATGGCATCCATTACGACAATTTCTGGAATCCCACTGTTTTTGTGGTGATATTGCATACAAATCCATGGGCAGAACTCCTTATCGGGCTGATTGTAATTGATTTTATATTTGTTATTGAAATAATCTTTGGCTGTTGCTATGTAATCCATCACACATTACAAACACATGCGGCTAAATTATCCACAAGGACAGAACAAGATCACAAATCAATATTACTGTCTCTATTGGCTCTAACCCTGGTTCAATGGAGTCTCGTGTTTGTCTTGACCCCAGCGCTATTTTATTTTATCTACTTTGGTTCACCCAGAGCTGGTAAAGTTTGGTTTTCTGTAAATTACACAGAATATGTTCAGATATCGGCAATGTGATCATAGCCATGGCAGGAGGAATATATCCAGCGTCGATCGTTGCCTATTTTATGAGCTACAAGCCGTATAGACAACATTTGATCAGGTTATTTAAGAAAAAGGTAACGGGCCTTTAAATTGTCAACCTTTATTGTTTTTGAAGGTGGCCTCGAGGCGAGAATCCATCATCGCCTTCACTAATGTGAAACTGGATCAGCTACAGCTAAAACGACGTCAAACACTCTATTAAATCCGTTGTGTAAAAATATGTGGCTTTTACAGCTCATCTAATAAATTGTTGCTCATAGCCAATGTTCATTACAAACGTAACACTGAGTTTTATAAATGCTCAATAATCAACGTCCGTAGTCTGCATGTTTCCATTTGATCCTTATCGAAAGGAGTTTAGTCCGCCCTTCAAAATATTCTGACCGGGACCAATACACCTGCTATTTCAATAACAAAATCAGAGTTTGTTAGATCAACGGAATATCGTTGTGCACTGCTTCCAGACGGTTCAACTCGCAACAAACTTCTGAATTACTTTGATTACGTAGCGCCACTTCATCGACATCCACAGTGAGCGGATACGTTCCGACTAATAGGAGTCGCAATAGGATATATTAATGATCACAATGCAACCCGAAAGAAATATTCCAGCTACCAACTGAATAGTCTTTCTCTTATCACCTGCTTTGACTGCACCTGTTGGACAAATAAAACAGATTTTGTGACATTTAAAGTTTGTGTAATATTTATGCAACTATTCTTAAATGTGTTAAAACACCGATTAGCACGATATCGAAGAGCAAAAAATTATCGAACAGTTGTCGATGTCGAATTATCTGTGAGATTTGTGGGCGTCTTCTGTCAAATGTCGTGTCAATACACAATATTACATTGCACATGTGAGGGAAACGCTAGTTTATTACGGTTTTCGAACAAATATGTCATGTAAAAGTTGTGAATCGCATCCAAGAGATTGTTGCCAAATGGTCGCCGCATAAAAGTCGTACATTGAATCGACGATCACCTGAATATTCAATTTTTGATCTACAGTAGCGCTCATTGGAATTCGTACCCCCCTACTTTTACGAATTTTGCCTTCCTGTCGGTCGTGCTGACGGTTTGGGAGAAAACGATCAATTACAAAGTTGCTCGCCGTGATCTCCTCTATAAGGACGTCTATGTGAAATTCCGCCAAACCCTCAAAAATCCGAGGAAAATTCACCATTTATCTTGACCATTTTATAATGGGAAATTTCAGTGCTACGCCAGACGCGTGCCGGGCCGTTTCCGTCGAAATAACTTGAAGGGATATCTTCAGACGGGTGTCGGGAATGGGTAACAACCGGCCGTCACTCGATAGCGCGTCGACAAGTCGAGATTTTCGACTTTTTTTGGCTGAAGCCTAGGGTAAAAGAGGGGGCTCAACAAACAAATTTTATTATCAATATTTTGTGGCGTATCCGCGGTTTTTTGGACTAGCTGCTGCTTGTCAACGGTGCTAACTCGTTGGTAACAGAAATATTGCAAAAACCGAATAAAATTTGTTTGTTGAGCCCCCTCTTTTACCCTAGGCTTCAGCCAAAAAAAGTCGAAAATCTCGACTTGTCGACGCGCTATCGAGTGACGGCCGGTTGTTACCCATTCCCGACACCCGTCTGAAGATATCCCTTCAAGTTATTTCGACGGAAACGGCCCGGCACGCGTCTGGCGTAGCACTGAAATTTCCCATTATAAAATGGTCAAGATAAATGGTGAATTTTCCTCGGATTTTTGAGGGTTTGGCGGAATTTCACATAGACGTCCTTATAGAGGAGATCACGGCAAGCAACTTTGTAATTGATCGTTTTCTCACAAACCGTCAGCACGACCGACAGGAAGGCAAAATTCGTAAAAGTAGGGGGGTACGAATTCCAATGAGCGCTACTGTAAATACTCCGTTACCTTTAAATAATTGTTGATTTCAAAAAGTTTACAGAGCCTGTCCCGTATTTGTTCCTGGGATAAAGATGGATTATCCATTCGAATAAGTTGACCCAAATAATTGGCTAATCGCAGCTGAACCTCCAGTGTGGTTGCATAACCTTCGGGAGACAGCTCTGGGCCTGAGAATTGTACTTAAAAACATGGTAAAGACGGACTCACATGACTGAAAGAAGCTCCTTATGCGCATTATCATGAATTCCTTCTCGGTAGGCTGCAGCTCAGCAAGCAATCCCAACAGATTAAAATAGCTTGGGGAACTCCACATCGATAGGACATTATTCCACCTGTTCTAAGTTAAAGAAAATCTTGCGATCACTTACAATGCGGCAACTTTTCCCGTCATTTGGAATCTTTTAAAATATTGCATACTGGCGTTTGTGTTTCCACTTGTTCCGCTGGCTCTCTTTATTTGCATGTGGGCATATGCACTTACCATTAAAGCGTTCTGCTTGATTAAGATTATCTAGAGAAAAAATCATATTTAATTAGGAGTTTCTTTACTTTGTCTCTTGGTGGAAGACAATGAAATTCGGGTATACATGACATACTTTCGACCGCGGCAACCATTTGTCGACATAATGTTTCTTTCAAGCTGTACGAAATTTTTGGATTGAAATTGGTGACAGAATCAATAATCGCCTATAAATCGGGAGAGAGTGAAATGGGACATAAATTACTGTAGACCGGTCAATACAAGATCCTGGAAACATTAGAAGATCTGTCAGAGACATGGAAGTATTGGCGATGACTGACGATGGACTTGGACCGTAAATGACAAAAACCCGACTTAAAATGTGTAGGGATTCTTTGGGAATTTATACCTGTCATAATGAGATAACTGATCAACCCAAGCAGTATCTGCTTGACCATTTTCCATATTTTCAGCAATTTTAAATCCACTATTCATCATTCCACCATATATTGCCTGAACAAACTTTCCGATAGATCAGATCGTGCTGACCATTATCGTCCTCATTGGAGTGTATGTAGCATGTGTCATGTACAGATTTTCCACGACATTTTGGCCCCCTGAAACAAAGAAAGCTGGTGAGAAAAGGCGGCATTACCTTGTATGGACATCCCAAAATTGAGGCATTTCTGAAACCGACAAGCAGCGCAATTCACTCGCTGTTTTTCTAAAATGAGCAAGACATTTTCGGATCACAAAGCCACTCACGATAGCTTATTTCACAGCTTCCAGAAAACTCACAACAAAAGGCAAAACTTTTGGAATGAGCACGTGAGAAGAAGACACGGCAAGCACTAGAATTATGGAAAACTGACAGTGGGGAGAATAGAACTAACTTGCACACAGAACCGTTATAGCGTTTCCTGGCATTTGGATTACCACAAATAAGACACGGAGCCATTTTAACAATGGCAGCTGCCAGCCGGTTTCCGTGACAACGAGACGTTCTCCTAAAAAATATTAAGAATTTTGAAAAACAAAGTAGATTATCGGAAACGAATACATTGCATTAGGCACAATCAAATAGGCTAATAGTTGGGCTAAGACTCGATTATATACATGTACGCATTCATGAATTATTCCAAGACAAATAGAACATGTGAAAGCACAACTCAGCATCACCAGGAAACAGAAAATGTACACAAAAACAGGAAGGGCATACGAAATTCCAAGCAATTATACGAAGTTATCGACAAACAATTCAAAGGAGTAAAACAGGAAAACTTGAGAGTACAGTCGATTTTCAACTTTTCTAATTTTCATTGGATTCAAACGCGCGCGTTTTGAGGTCCCGCAGCGCCCGTTTCCCCAGAATTGGAAACCGACTTAATGAGTGCATAGCGGAAGTCTTAATTCAATGAATTTTACAGAAGAGCTACAGTCTATATACAGCCTATTGAGGAACCACTGACACAATCAGACACGGACATCCGAATTTTCTTGACTGATGACTGAACCAAGGCAGTACGATGCATCGAAATTTTCGATACATTTATCTTCTGGAACAAAAAGTTTCTCTTCTGGAACAAAACGTTTCTCCTCTGGAACAAAACGTTTCTCCTCTGGAACAACACGTTTCTCTTCTGGAACAAAACGTTTCTCCTCTGGAACAAAACGTTTCTCCTGGATGTCCCTCTGGAACAAAACGTTTCTCTTCTGGAACAAAACGTTTTTCCTGAATGTCCCTCTGGAACAAAACGTTTCTCTTCTGGAACAAAACGTTTCTCCTGGATGTCCCTCTGGAACAAAACGTTTCTCTTCTGGAACAAAACGTTTCTCTTCTGGAACAAAACGTTTCTTTTCTGGAACAAAACGTTTTTCCTGGATGTCCCTCTGGAACAAAACGTTTCTCTTCTGGAACAAAACGTTTCTCATGGATGTCCCTCTGGAACAAAACGTTTCTCTTCTGGAACAAAACGTTTCTCATGGATGTCCCTCTGGAACAAAACGTTTCTCTTCTGGAACAAAACGTTTCTCCTGGATGTCCCTCTGGAACAAAACGTTTCTCTTCTGGAACAAAACGTTTTTCCTGGATGTCCCTCTGGAACAAAACGTTTCTCCTGGATGTCCCTCTGGAACAAAACGTTTCTCCTGGATGTCCCTCTGGAACAAAACGTTTCTCCTGGATGTCCCTCTGGAACAAAACGTTTCTCTTCTGGAACAAAACGTTTCTCTTCTGGAACAAAACGTTTCTCCTGGATGTCCCTCTGGAACAAAACGTTTCTCTTCTGGAACAAAACGTTTCTCCCAGATGTCCCTCTGGAACAAAACGTTTCTCCTGGATGTCCCTCTGGAACAAAACGTTTCTCTTCTGGAACAAAACGTTTCTCTTCTGGAACAAAACGTTTCTCTTCTGGAACAAAACGTTTCTCCTGGATGTCCCTCTGGAACAAAACGTTTCTCCTGGATGTCCCTCTGGAACAAAACGTTTCTCTTCTGGAACAAAACGTTTCTCCTGGATGTCCCTCTGGAACAAAACGTTTCTCTTCTGGAACAAAACGTTTCTCCTGGATGTCCCTCTGGAACAAAACGTTTCTCTTCTGGAACAAAACGTTTTTCCTGAATGTCCCTCTGGAACAAAACGTTTCTCTTATGGAACAAAACGTTTCTCCTGGATGTCCCTCTGGAACAAAACGTTTCTCTTCTGGAACAAAACGTTTCTCTTCTGGAACAAAACGTTTCTTTTCTGGAACAAAACGTTTTTCCTGGATGTCCCTCTGGAACAAAACGTTTCTCTTCTGGAACAAAACGTTTCTCATGGATGTCCCTCTGGAACAAAACGTTTCTCTTCTGGAACAAAACGTTTCTCATGGATGTCCCTCTGGAACAAAACGTTTCTCTTCTGGAACAAAACGTTTCTCATGGATGTCCCTCTGGAACAAAACGTTTCTCTTCTGGAACAAAACGTTTCTCCTGGATGTCCCTCTGGAACAAAACGTTTCTCTTCTGGAACAAAACGTTTCTCTTCTGGAACAAAACGTTTCTCTTCTGGAACAAAACGTTTCTCCTGGATGTCCCTCTGGAACAAAACGTTTCTCCTGGATGTCCCTCTGGAACAAAACGTTTCTCTTCTGGAACAAAACGTTTCTCCTGGATGTCCCTCTGGAACAAAACGTTTCTCTTCTGGAACAAAACGTTTCTCCTGGATGTCCCTCTGGAACAAAACGTTTCTCTTCTGGAACAAAACGTTTTTCCTGAATGTCCCTCTGGAACAAAACGTTTCTCTTATGGAACAAAACGTTTCTCCTGGATGTCCCTCTGGAACAAAACGTTTCTCTTCTGGAACAAAACGTTTCTCTTCTGGAACAAAACGTTTCTTTTCTGGAACAAAACGTTTTTCCTGGATGTCCCTCTGGAACAAAACGTTTCTCTTCTGGAACAAAACGTTTCTCATGGATGTCCCTCTGGAACAAAACGTTTCTCTTCTGGAACAAAACGTTTCTCATGGATGTCCCTCTGGAACAAAACGTTTCTCTTCTGGAACAAAACGTTTCTCCTGGATGTCCCTCTGGAACAAAACGTTTCTCTTCTGGAACAAAACGTTTTTCCTGGATGTCCCTCTGGAACAAAACGTTTCTCCTGGATGTCCCTCTGGAACAAAACGTTTCTCCTGGATGTCCCTCTGGAACAAAACGTTTCTCCTGGATGTCCCTCTGGAACAA
This sequence comes from Oscheius sp. DF5033, assembly GCA_964036215.1. NCBI lineage: Eukaryota > Metazoa > Nematoda > Chromadorea > Rhabditida > Rhabditidae > Oscheius > Oscheius sp. DF5033. The sequence continues at coordinate 3,624,233 of CAXIWN010000002.1, read as the reverse complement.
AACGTTTCTCTTCTGGAACAAAACGTTTCTCTTCCGGAACAAAACGTTTCTCCTGGATGTCCCTCTGGAACAAAACGTTTCTCTTCTGGAACAAAACGTTTCTCTTCCGGAACAAAACGTTTCTCCTGGATGTCCCTCTGGAACAAAACGTTTCTCTTCTGGAACAAAACGTTTCTCCTGGATGTCCCTCTGGAACAAAACGTTTCTCTTCTGGAACAAAACGTTTCTCTTCTGGAACAAAACGTTTCTCTTCTGGAACAAAACGTTTCTCCTGGATGTCCCTCTGGAACAAAACGTTTCTCCTGGATGTCCCTCTGGAACAAAACGTTTCTCTTCTGGAACAAAACGTTTCTCCTGGATGTCCCTCTGGAACAAAACGTTTCTCTTCTGGAACAAAACGTTTCTCCTGGATGTCCCTCTGGAACAAAACGTTTCTCATGGATGTCCCTCTGGAACAAAACGTTTCTCTTCTGGAACAAAACGTTTCTCCTGGATGTCCCTCTGGAACAAAACGTTTCTCTTCTGGAACAAAATGTTTCTCCTGGATGTCCCTCTGGAACAAAACGTTTCTCCTGGATGTCCCTCTGGAACAAAACGTTTCTCTTCTGGAACAAAACGTTTCTCCTGGATGTCCCTCTGGAACAAAACGTTTCTCCTGGATGTCCCTCTGGAACAAAACGTTTCTCTTCTGGAACAAAACGTTTCTCCTGGATGTCCCTCTGGAACAAAACGTTTCTCTTCTGGAACAAAATGTTTCTCCTGGATGTCCCTCTGGAACAAAACGTTTCTCCTGGATGTCCCTCTGGAACAAAACGTTTCTCTTCTGGAACAAAACGTTTCTCATGGATGTCCCTCTGGAACAAAACGTTTCTCCTGGATGTCCCTCTGGAACAAAACGTTTCTCTTCTGGAACAAAACGTTTCTCCTGGATGTCCCTCTGGAACAAAACGTTTCTCTTCTGGAACAAAACGTTTCTCCTGGATGTCCCTCTGGAACAAAACGTTTCTCCTGGATGTCCCTCTGGAACAAAACGTTTCTCCTGGATGTCCCTCTGGAACAAACGTTTCTCTTCTGGAACAAAACGTTTCTCGTGGATGTCCCTCTGGAACAAAACGTTTCTCTTCTGGAACAAAACGTTTCTCCTGGATGTCCCTCTGGAACAAAACGTTTCTCTTCTGGAACAAAACGTTTCTCCTGGATGTCCCTCTGGAACAAAACGTTTCTCTTCTGGAACAAAACGTTTCTCCTGGATGTCCCTCTGGAACAAAACGTTTCTCCTGGATGTCCCTCTGGAACAAAACGTTTCTCATGGATGTCCCTCTGGAACAAAACGTTTCTCTTCTGGAACAAAACGTTTCTCCTGGATGTCCCTCTGGAACAAAACGTTTCTCATGGATGTCCCTCTGGAACAAAACGTTTCTCCTGGATGTCCCTCTGGAACAAAACGTTTCTCTTCTGGAACAAAACGTTTCTCCTGGATGTCCCTCTGGAACAAAACGTTTCTCTTCTGGAACAAAACGTTTCTCCTGGATGTCCCTCTGGAACAAAACGTTTCTCATGGATGTCCCTCTGGAACAAAACGTTTCTCTTCTGGAACAAAACGTTTCTCCTGGATGTCCCTCTGGAACAAAACGTTTCTCTTCTGGAACAAAAGTGTTTCTCCTGGATGTCCCTCTGGAACAAAACGTTTCTCCTGGATGTCCCTCTGGAACAAAACGTTTCTCTTCTGGAACAAAACGTTTCTCCTGGATGTCCCTCTGGAACAAAACGTTTCTCTTCTGGAACAAAACGTTTCTCCTGGATGTCCCTCTGGAACAAAACGTTTCTCCTGGATGTCCCTCTGGAACAAAACGTTTCTCTTCTGGAACAAAACGTTTCTCCTGGATGTCCCTCTGGAACAAAACGTTTCTCCTGGATGTCCCTCTGGAACAAAACGTTTCTCTTCTGGAACAAAACGTTTCTCCTGGATGTCCCTCTGGAACAAAACGTTTCTCTTCTGGAACAAAACGTTTCTCCTGGATGTCCCTCTGGAACAAAACGTTTCTCTTCTGGAACAAAACGTTTCTCCTGGATGTCCCTCTGGAACAAAACGTTTCTCCTGGATGTCCCTCTGGAACAAAACGTTTCTCCTGGATGTCCCTCTGGAACAAAACGTTTCTCCTGGATGTCCCTCTGGAACAAAACGTTTCTCTTCTGGAACAAAACGTTTCTCCTGGATGTCCCTCTGGAACAAAACGTTTCTCTTCTGGAACAAAACGTTTCTCCTGGATGTCCCTCTGGAACAAAACGTTTCTCTTCTGGAACAAAATGTTTCTCCTGGATGTCCCTCTGGAACAAAACGTTTCTCCTGGATGTCCCTCTGGAACAAAACGTTTCTCTTCTGGAACAAAACGTTTCTCCTGGATGTCCCTCTGGAACAAAACGTTTCTCTTCTGGAACAAAACGTTTCTCCTGGATGTCCCTCTGGAACAAAATGTTTCTCCTGGATGTCCCTCTGGAACAAAACGTTTCTCCTGGATGTCCCTCTGGAACAAAACGTTTCTCTTCTGGAACAAAACGTTTCTCCTGGATGTCCCTCTGGAACAAAACGTTTCTCCTGGATGTCCCTCTGGAACAAAACGTTTCTCCTGGATGTCCCTCTGGAACAAAACGTTTCTCTTCTGGAACAAAACGTTTCTCCTGGATGTCCCTCTGGAACAAAACGTTTCTCTTCTGGAACAAAACGTTTCTCCTGGATGTCCCTCTGGAACAAAACGTTTCTCTTCTGGAACAAAACGTTTCTCCTGGATGTCCCTCTGGAACAAAACGTTTCTCCTGGATGTCCCTCTGGAACAAAACGTTTCTCTTCTGGAACAAAACGTTTCTCCTGGATGTCCCTCTGGAACAAAACGTTTCTCTTCTGGAACAAAACGTTTCTCCTGGATGTCCCTCTGGAACAAAACGTTTCTCCTGGATGTCCCTCTGGAACAAAACGTTTCTCTTCTGGAACAAAACGTTTCTCCTGGATGTCCCTCTGGAACAAAACGTTTCTCTTCTGGAACAAAACGTTTCTCCTGGATGTCCCTCTGGAACAAAACGTTTCTCTTCTGGAACAAAACGTTTCTCCTGGATGTCCCTCTGGAACAAAACGTTTCTCTTCTGGAACAAAACGTTTCTCCTGGATGTCCCTCTGGAACAAAACGTTTCTCTTCTGGAACAAAACGTTTCTCCTGGATGTCCCTCTGGAACAAAACGTTTCTCCTGGATGTCCCTCTGGAACAAAACGTTTCTCTTCTGGAACAAAACGTTTCTCCTGGATGTCCCTCTGGAACAAAACGTTTCTCTTCTGGAACAAAACGTTTCTCCTGGATGTCCCACTGGAACAAAACGTTTCTCCTGGATGTCCCTCTGGAACAAAACGTTTCTCTTCTGGAACAAAACGTTTCTCCTGGATGTCCCTCTGGAACAAAACGTTTCTCCTGGATGTCCCTCTGGAACAAAACGTTTCTCTTCTGGAACAAAACGTTTCTCCTGGATGTCCCTCTGGAACAAAACGTTTCTCCTGGATGTCCCTCTGGAACAAAACGTTTCTCCTGGATGTCCCTCTGGAACAAAACGTTTCTCCTGGATGTCTCTCTGGAACAAAACGTTTCTCCTGGATGTCTCTCTGGAACAAAACGTTTCTCTTCTGGAACACAACGTTTCTCCTGGATGTCCCTCTGGAACAAAACGTTTCTCTTCTGGAACAAAACGTTTCTCCTGGATGTCCCTCTGGAACAAAACGTTTCTCCTGGATGTCCCTCTGGAACAAAACGTTTCTCCTGGATGTCCCTCTGGAACAAAACGTTTCTCTTCTGGAACAAAACGTTTCTCCTGGATGTCCCTCTGGAACAAAACGTTTCTCTTCTGGAACAAAACGTTTCTCCTGGATGTCCCTCTGGAACAAAACGTTTCTCTTCTGGAACAAAACGTTTCTCCTGGATGTCCCTCTGGAACAAAACGTTTCTCCTGGATGTCCCTCTGGAACAAAACGTTTCTCTTCTGGAACAAAACGTTTCTCCTGGATGTCCCTCTGGAACAAAACGTTTCTCTTCTGGAACAAAACGTTTCTCCTGGATGTCCCTCTGGAACAAAACGTTTCTCCTGGATGTCCCTCTGGAACAAAACGTTTCTCCTGGATGTCCCTCTGGAACAAAACGTTTCTCTTCTGGAACAAAACGTTTCTCCTGGATGTCCCTCTGGAACAAAACGTTTCTCTTCTGGAACAAAACGTTTCTCCTGGATGTCCCTCTGGAACAAAACGTTTCTCTTCTGGAACAAAACGTTTCTCCTGGATGTCCCTCTGGAACAAAACGTTTCTCCTGGATGTCCCTCTGGAACAAAACGTTTCTCTTCTGGAACAAAACGTTTCTCCTGGATGTCCCTCTGGAACAAAACGTTTCTCTTCTGGAACAAAACGTTTCTCCTGGATGTCCCACTGGAACAAAACGTTTCTCCTGGATGTCCCTCTGGAACAAAACGTTTCTCTTCTGGAACAAAACGTTTCTCCTGGATGTCTCTCTGGAACAAAACGTTTCTCTTCTGGAACAAAACGTTTCTCCTGGATGTCCCACTGGAACAAAACGTTTCTCCTGGATGTCCCTCTGGAACAAAACGTTTCTCTTCTGGAACAAAACGTTTCTCCTGGATGTCCCTCTGGAACAAAACGTTTCTCTTCTGGAACAAAACGTTTCTCCTGGATGTCCCTCTGGAACAAAACGTTTCTCTTCTGGAACAAAACGTTTCTCCTGGATGTCCCTCTGGAACAAAACGTTTCTCTTCTGGAACAAAACGTTTCTCCTGGATGTCCCTCTGGAACAAAACGTTTCTCCTGGATGTCCCTCTGGAACAAAACGTTTCTCATGGATGTCCCTCTGGAACAAAACGTTTCTCTTCTGGAACAAAACGTTTCTCTTCTGGAACAAAACGTTTCTCCTGGATGTCCCTCTGGAACAAAACGTTTCTCTTCTGGAACAAAACGTTTCTCCTGGATGTCCCTCTGGAACAAAACGTTTCTCTTCTGGAACAAAACGTTTCTCCTGGATGTCCCTCTGGAACAAAACGTTTCTCCTGGATGTCCCTCTGGAACAAAACGTTTCTCCTGGATGTCCCTCTGGAACAAAACGTTTCTCCTGGATGTCCCTCTGGAACAAAACGTTTCTCATGGATGTCCCTCTGGAACAAAACGTTTCTCTTCTGGAACAAAATGTTTCTCCTGGATGTCCCTCTGGAACAAAACGTTTCTCCTGGATGTCCCTCTGGAACAAAACGTTTCTCTTCTGGAACAAAACGTTTCTCCTGGATGTCCCTCTGGAACAAAACGTTTCTCTTCTGGAACAAAACGTTTCTCCTGGATGTCCCTCTGGAACAAAACGTTTCTCTTCTGGAACAAAACGTTTCTCCTGGATGTCCCTCTGGAACAAAACGTTTCTCTTCTGGAACAAAACGTTTCTCCTGGATGTCCCTCTGGAACAAAACGTTTCTCTTCTGGAACAAAACGTTTCTCCTGGATGTCCCTCTGGAACAAAACGTTTCTCCTGGATGTCCCTCTGGAACAAAACGTTTCTCCTGGATGTCCCACTGGAACAAAACGTTTCTCCTGGATGTCCCTCTGGAACAAAACGTTTCTCTTCTGGAACAAAACGTTTCTCCTGGATGTCCCTCTGGAACAAAACGTTTCTCCTGGATGTCCCTCTGGAACAAAACGTTTCTCCTGGATGTCCCTCTGGAACAAAACGTTTCTCCTGGATGTCTCTCTGGAACAAAACGTTTCTCCTGGATGTCTCTCTGGAACAAAACGTTTCTCTTCTGGAACAAAACGTTTCTCCTGGATGTCCCTCTGGAACAAAACGTTTCTCTTCTGGAACAAAACGTTTCTCCTGGATGTCCCTCTGGAACAAAACGTTTCTCCTGGATGTCCCTCTGGAACAAAACGTTTCTCCTGGATGTCCCTCTGGAACAAAACGTTTCTCTTCTGGAACAAAACGTTTCTCCTGGATGTCCCTCTGGAACAAAACGTTTCTCCTGGATGTCTCTCTGGAACAAAACGTTTCTCTTCTGGAACAAAACGTTTCTCCTGGATGTCCCACTGGAACAAAACGTTTCTCCTGGATGTCCCTCTGGAACAAAACGTTTCTCTTCTGGAACAAAACGTTTCTCCTGGATGTCCCTCTGGAACAAAACGTTTCTCCTGGATGTCCCTCTGGAACAAAACGTTTCTATTCTGGAACAAAACGTTTCTCCTGGATGTCCCTCTGGAACAAAACGTTTCTCTTCTGGAACAAAACGTTTCTCCTGGATGTCCCACTGGAACAAAACGTTTCTCCTGGATGTCCCTCTGGAACAAAACGTTTCTCTTCTGGAACAAAACGTTTCTCCTGGATGTCTCTCTGGAACAAAACGTTTCTCTTCTGGAACAAAACGTTTCTCCTGGATGTCCCACTGGAACAAAACGTTTCTCCTGGATGTCCCTCTGGAACAAAACGTTTCTCTTCTGGAACAAAACGTTTCTCCTGGATGTCCCTCTGGAACAAAACGTTTCTCTTCTGGAACAAAACGTTTCTCCTGGATGTCCCTCTGGAACAAAACGTTTCTCTTCTGGAACAAAACGTTTCTCCTGGATGTCCCTCTGGAACAAAACGTTTCTCTTCTGGAACAAAACGTTTCTCCTGGATGTCCCTCTGGAACAAAACGTTTCTCCTGGATGTCCCTCTGGAACAAAACGTTTCTCATGGATGTCCCTCTGGAACAAAACGTTTCTCTTCTGGAACAAAACGTTTCTCTTCTGGAACAAAACGTTTCTCCTGGATGTCCCTCTGGAACAAAACGTTTCTCTTCTGGAACAAAACGTTTCTCCTGGATGTCCCTCTGGAACAAAACGTTTCTCTTCTGGAACAAAACGTTTCTCCTGGATGTCCCTCTGGAACAAAACGTTTCTCCTGGATGTCCCTCTGGAACAAAACGTTTCTCCTGGATGTCCCTCTGGAACAAAACGTTTCTCCTGGATGTCCCTCTGGAACAAAACGTTTCTCATGGATGTCCCTCTGGAACAAAACGTTTCTCTTCTGGAACAAAACGTTTCTCCTGGATGTCCCTCTGGAACAAAACGTTTCTCCTGGATGTCCCTCTGGAACAAAACGTTTCTCTTCTGGAACAAAACGTTTCTCCTGGATGTCCCTCTGGAACAAAACGTTTCTCTTCTGGAACAAAACGTTTCTCCTGGATGTCCCTCTGGAACAAAACGTTTCTCTTCTGGAACAAAACGTTTCTCCTGGATGTCCCTCTGGAACAAAACGTTTCTCCTGGATGTCCCTCTGGAACAAAACGTTTCTCTTCTGGAACAAAACGTTTCTCCTGGATGTCCCTCTGGAACAAAACGTTTCTCTTCTGGAACAAAACGTTTCTCCTGGATGTCCCTCTGGAACAAAACGTTTCTCCTGGATGTCCCTCTGGAACAAAACGTTTCTCCTGGATGTCCCACTGGAACAAAACGTTTCTCCTGGATGTCCCTCTGGAACAAAACGTTTCTCTTCTGGAACAAAACGTTTCTCCTGGATGTCCCTCTGGAACAAAACGTTTCTCCTGGATGTCCCTCTGGAACAAAACGTTTCTCTTCTGGAACAAAACGTTTCTCCTGGATGTCCCTCTGGAACAAAACGTTTCTCCTGGATGTCCCTCTGGAACAAAACGTTTCTCTTCTGGAACAAAACGTTTCTCCTGGATGTCCCTCTGGAACAAAACGTTTCTCTTCTGGAACAAAACGTTTCTCCTGGATGTCCCTCTGGAACAAAACGTTTCTCCTGGATGTCCCTCTGGAACAAAACGTTTCTCATGGATGTCCCTCTGGAACAAAACGTTTCTCTTCTGGAACAAAACGTTTCTCCTGGATGTCCCTCTGGAACAAAACGTTTCTCTTCTGGAACAAAACGTTTCTCCTGGATGTCCCTCTGGAACAAAACGTTTCTCTTCTGGAACAAAATGTTTCTCCTGGATGTCCCTCTGGAACAAAACGTTTCTCCTGGATGTCCCTCTGGAACAAAACGTTTCTCTTCTGGAACAAAACGTTTCTCCTGGATGTCCCTCTGGAACAAAACGTTTCTCTTCTGGAACAAAACGTTTCTCCTGGATGTCCCTCTGGAACAAAACGTTTCTCCTGGATGTCCCTCTGGAACAAAACGTTTCTCTTCTGGAACAAAACGTTTCCCCTGGATGTCCCTCTGGAACAAAACGTTTCTCTTCTGGAACAAAACGTTTCTCCTGGATGTCCATCTGGAACAAAACGTTTCTCTTCTGGAACAAAACGTTTCTCCTGGATTTCCTCGATCGAACAAAAAGTTTCCGAGATCGAACAAAAAGTTTCCGAGATCGAACAAAAAGTTTCCGAGATCGAACAAAAAGTTTCCGAGATCGAACAAAAAGTTTCCGAGATCGAACAAAAATTTTCCGAGATCGAACAAAAAGTTTCCGAGATCGAACAAAAAGTTTCCGAGATCGAACAAAAAGTTTCCGAGATCGAACAAAAAGTTTTCTCGATCGAACAAAAAATTTCCTCGATCGAACAAAAATTTTCCTCGATCGAACAAAAAGTTTCCGAGATCGAACAAAAAGTTTCCGAGATCGAACAAAAATTTTCCTCGATCGAACAAAAAGTTTCCGAGATCGAACAAAAAGTTTCCTCGATCGAACAAAAAGTTTCCGAGATCGAACAAAAAGTTTCCGAGATCGAACAAAAAGTTTCCGAGATCGAACAAAAATTTTCCGAGATCGAACAAAAAGTTTCCGAGATCGAACAAAAATTTTCCTCGATCGAACAAAAAGTTTCCGAGATCGAACAAAAAGTTTCCGAGATCGAACAAAAAGTTTCCGAGATCGAACAAAAAGTTTCCGAGATCGAACAAAAAGTTTCCGAGATCGAACAAAAAGTTTCCTCGATCGAACAAAAATTTTCCTCGATCGAACAAAAAGTTTCCGAGATCGAACAAAAAGTTTCCGAGATCGAACAAAAAATTCCCTCGATCGAACAAAAAGTTTCCTCGATCGAACAAAAAGTTTCCGAGATCGAACAAAAAGTTTCCGAGATCGAACAAAAATTTTCCGAGATCGAACAAAAATTTTCCGAGATCGAACAAAAAGTTTCCGAGATCGAACAAAAAGTTTCCGAGATCGAACAAAAATTTTCCTCGATCGAACAAAAAGTTTCCGAGATCGAACAAAAAGTTTCCGAGATCGAACAAAAATTTTCCTCGATCGAACAAAAAGTTTCCGAGATCGAACAAAAAGTTTCCGAGATCGAACAAAAAGTTTCCGAGATCGAACAAAAAGTTTCCGAGATCGAACAAAAAGTTTCCGAGATCGAACAAAAAGTTTCCTCGATCGAACAAAAATTTTCCTCGATCGAACAAAAAGTTTCCGAGATCGAACAAAAAGTTTCCGAGATCGAACAAAAAATTCCCTCGATCGAACAAAAAGTTTCCGAGATCGAACAAAAAGTTTCCTCAATCGAACAAAAAGTTTCCTCGATCGAACAAAAAGTTTCCGAGATCGAACAAAAAATTCCCTCGATCGAACAAAAAGTTTCCTCGATCGAACAAAAAGTTTCCTCGATCGAACAAAAAGTTTCCGAGATCGAACAAAAAGCTTCCGAGATCGAACAAAAAGTTCCTCGATCGAACAAAAAGTTTCCTCGATCGAACAAAAAGTTTCCTCGATCGAACAAAAAGTTTCCGAGATCGAACAAAAAGTTTCCTCGATCGAACAAAAAGTTTCCTCGATCGAACAAAAAGTTTCCGAGATCGAACAAAAAGTTTCCGAGATCGAACAAAAAGTTTCCGAGATCGAACAAAAATTTTCCTCGATCGAACAAAAAGTTTCCTCGATCGAACAAAAAGTTTCCTCGATCGAACAAAAAGTTTCCGAGATCGAACAAAAAGTTTCCGAGATCGAACAAAAAGTTTCCTCGATCGAACAAAAAGTTTCCGAGATCGAACAAAAAATTCCCTCGATCGAACAAAAAGTTTCCGAGATCGAACAAAAAGTTTCCTCAATCGAACAAAAAGTTTCCTCGATCGAACAAAAAGTTTCCGAGATCGAACAAAAAATTCCCTCGATCGAACAAAAAGTTTCCGAGATCGAACAAAAAGTTTCCTCGATCGAACAAAAAGTTTCCGAGATCGAACAAAAAGTTTCCGAGATCGAACAAAAAGTTTCCGAGATCGAACAAAAAGTTTCCTCGATCGAACAAAAAGTTTCCGAGATCGAACAAAAAGTTTCCGAGATCGAACAAAAAGTTTCCGAGATCGAACAAAAAGTTTCCTCGATCGAACAAAAAGTTTCCGAGATCGAACAAAAAATTCCCTCGATCGAACAAAAAGTTTCCGAGATCGAACAAAAATTTTCCGAGATCGAACAAAAAGTTTCCTCGATCGAACAAAAAGTTTCCGAGATCGAACAAAAAGTTTCCGAGATCGAACAAAAAGTTTCCGAGATCGAACAAAAAGTTTCCTCGATCGAACAAAAAGTTTCCGAGATCGAACAAAAAATTCCCTCGATCGAACAAAAAGTTTCCGAGATCGAACAAAAATTTTCCGAGATCGAACAAAAAGTTTCCTCGATCGAACAAAAAGTTTCCGAGATCGAACAAAAAGTTTCCGAGATCGAACAAAAAGTTTCCGAGATCGAACAAAAAGTTTCCTCGATCGAACAAAAATTTTCCTCGATCGAACAAAAAGTTTCCGAGATCGAACAAAAAGTTTCCGAGATCGAACAAAAAATTCCCTCGATCGAACAAAAAGTTTCCGAGATCGAACAAAAAGTTTCCTCGATCGAACAAAAAGTTTCCGAGATCGAACAAAAAATTCCCTCGATCGAACAAAAAGTTTCCGAGATCGAACAAAAAGTTTCCTCGATCGAACAAAAAGTTTCCGAGATCGAACAAAAAGTTTCCGAGATCGAACAAAAAATTCCCTCGATCGAACAAAAAGTTTCCGAGATCGAACAAAAAATTTCCTCGATCGAACAAAAAGTTTCCTGGGTCGAACAAAAAGTTTCCTCGATCGAACAAAAAGTTTCCTGGGTCGAACAAAAAGTTTCCGAGATCGAACAAAGAATTCCCTCGATCGAACAAAAAGTTTCCGAGATCGAACAAGGAATTCCCTCGATCGAACAAAAAGTTTCCGAGATCGAACAAAAAGTTTCCGAGATCGAACAAAAAGTTTCCGAGATCGAACAAAAAGTTTCCTCGACCGAACAAAAAGTTTCCGAGATCGAACAAAAAGTTTCCGAGATCGAACAAAAAGTTTCCTCGATCGAACAAAAAGTTTCCGAGATCGAACAAAAAGTTTCCTCGATCGAACAAAAAGTTTCCGAGATCGAACAAAAAGTTTCCGAGATCGAACAAAGAATTCCCTCGATCGAACAAAAAGTTTCCTCGATCGAACAAAAAGTTTCCTCGATCGAACAAAAAGTTTCCTCGGTCGAACAATTTCTGGAAAATTTTTGTTCTCTGCGCCAAAGAAGCGGAGTCGTCGAAAATGACAAAAATTTCTATTTTTTGATAGGAAAAGCGCGGCCGTCAATGGGTTAACCCATGTACTTTTAAAGGGACAGTTATGGCTGGAAAATTTTTTCTCTCATTTTGGCGTTATTATTTAAAGGAATGTCAGCTGATAACAATCCTTTTTTCATAAGGATGTCTGGTTGAGCAGAAAAACACGTTACAAGTGGTCCAACGTGGTCTGCCAGATGACGTTCGCCCACACGAGCGTCGGCGGGAAAATATTTTTTACAAAATTACATAGGAAGAACGAATAATTTTCGCTGGCTGCTTTTACCAGATTTTGACAAGTTTTTAATCTGGATACTGTAACCCCGAAAGACGGCCCTAACTGTCCCTTTAAAGAAACAGTCAGGGAGTATTCTAAGGCCACCACGCCAGGACCCGCAACGACCAAATTTAAAAATTGCTCTCGCTTTTGCAAATTCTCTATTTTCTGAGACCTGGTCGAAAAACTCCCTGACTGTTCGTTTAACGCATTTTGCCATGTTTCTGTATGTGGTTTTCTGGAATTTTGGTGGAAGATAGAACGTGTGATGCTCTGCATAATTATAAATGGCTCGCTGTAAATACCTTGGAAGCCAAGGCACGGCACTCATTTTTGTTTGGAGGCCATCCCTTCATTGGGGTCCAAATACTAGGTCATTTCCTCATGGCGATTAAGGTTTCTGTATATTTATTCTACATTAGATTACAAACAGTACTACTTCTTATAAATGGAAATAGGATAGAGGCGAAGAGATGGCGATTCAAAGGGAGATCAGGCGCGGTGGGCGATATGAACGTTGTCTGTGGAACCAATGGGGCGGGCAATCTTTCGGTGAGGACGAAATCTAAGGGAACTGATAGGAAAGCGGGGGATCAGGGGCGGGATGAATGTACGCTTCGCGACAGTTTTTATCTTGGAAGCTCGAGATCCGAGTGCTATGTAACGTTCCAAAATGGAGAAATAGAAAGAAAAGAAGAAAAAAAGCAAATTAGACATGGTTCGTCATGGTGACTTTTTTCCACATTCAGCTGGTTTGCGTTGGCCCAGAAAATCTGAGTCGCGGATCTATGCTGTTAGAAACTGAGGCTGGTAGAGGAAGTACGTCGCACGTCTGGAAAAAAGAATCTCTCTGTATCTTGTAGAGAAATGTACCCTGTTAAGCAATTTGAGAACGGCTCTTTTGTAGTCCGCTACCAATATGACAGTAAAGATGGGATCGCAGAGTTGTGCAAAGGAAAGCACCATCGCACAAATGACGACAACGTTTTGTGCGTGGATATTGGCCAACCCGAGACCCATCACAATTGCACATGGGATTAGGTTAAACATAATCGGTAGACTTGTCTAAAACCTCCTTTTTCAGAATGATCCGATCGAAAACCTGTAAGGTCAGGAGAATAAAAAGCTTTTTCTGAAAACGGTAATTGACACAGCTTATATCTCGCATTTTTTTGAGATTGTAGCCAATTTTATACCAGCAAATGGCTAATCCTGATGATGCGAAGATAAGGAATACCAAGTACGAGGTAAAACATATACAGAGTGCAATATTCAGTCCACTGTCGATCTGAAAGAATACAAATACAAGCTAAGAGAACCGCTTACACTAAGCTGCCCACCAATATAGGCGATATCTGTCAAGTCCATGCTGGTAATTGTAAGCATTTCATTGTGGAACATTTGATCAGCGCTATCTGTTGGATGGACCAAAACACATGTCGCCGTCATGTACGCTGCCATGAGGATAGAAATCAGCAATGTGAGACGAAAACCTAACGGAGAAAGAATCCATGGAGTGCCGCTTAATTATGAGAGTTATGATTTGAACCCACTAACTTCTGAATAACTGCTAGTCGGTAGAGAAAGCACCAGCCGAGGATAATTACATTGAACATGTAGCTGGAGATAAAACAAGTCAATTGGATTTGTTGAATCAAACGGGAAAAGATGGTCACGGTAGAATAGAAGAAGAAACCGTCTTCAGGAATATATCACGTCTAAGAAATTCTATAAACAAAAAATGGGTGGAAAACTTACCGGTAGAATGTTAACTTGTCCCAAAGAAAAATAGCAAGCATTTATGGCATAGGCCAGCAGAAAGTATTTGTATTTTCCAAGTCTTTGAGAACTCTTCTTGATAATGATGAAAATAAGTAGAAAATTGAAGATTATAGCCAAAAGTCCGGAGAGAAAGGAGATCAGACGGGTCACGTACATGGTGAAATGAAATAACGATGATCTCTAAATCGTCTCATTTAAAGGAGGTGATAACTATTTGATCCCATGTGACTCCATCATTCACTAAAAGAATAGAAGGCAACTAACTGGAAAACACGGGCGTCTAGCGTGGTTGCCCACACTTCAGACACTGGTAATTACTCAAAATCTGCGAACATCAACTGTAAAGGACACGGGAAAGTAATAAGTATTTTCTATTTCATGTAAAAGACAAGATTTTCATGTTTCCTGTGAAGTTCATGCTTCATTCCCTCGTAATGCACCATATAGTGGAAAAGGCTGGTGTCGATTGTCTGTGAGGGACATTCGTCTACAGGAAATAGACTGGGAAGTACAAAACCATTAGCCTTACGTAAATAATCGTTTGTACCTTTAAAGCCCTCAATCTATGACTAATTGCCTAGACTTTCTGTTTTCCGGTTGAACAGAACCTTTTGTTTTAGAAGGAACTGACGTCAAAGACGAGAGATCTCTCCTTCATCATGGAAATTACTCGTCTTATTGCTGTTTTATCCTGCTTTTTGGCCATAATATTCAATGTTATTTTAATTTTTATTATTATCAAACAGAGTTCTCAAAGACTTGGAAAATACAGGCACTTTCTACTGTCGTATGCGCTGAACGCCAGTTATTTTTCTCTCAGCCAGATTAGCACCTTGCCTGTAAGTTTTTTTAACCATAATGCGAATACAGTGCGGGTCAAAATTTTAGGTCCACCCTGATTTTTAAAGGTTCCTACGTGTAACGGCGGTCTCGCGCTATTCCGTCTATACCACGAGAATCAGCATGTTTTAAAACCCCAGTATATCAATTTTGGTAGAAGGAGACGGCGATGGCGCCGCTCCAGCCCTTTCTTTTGAGTAAAAGCCCTCCGCAGGCGGGTCAAAATTTTAGGTCCACCCCTCGTCAGTGACGGAAACGCTACATTTTAGAGGTTTTTTGTTGGTTGCATACCATTTTGAAGGTCCCTCAGTCGGTATAGCCAAAAAAAATCGGAAAAATCTGACGCGACACGCCTGTTTCCGAACCTCAATTTAAACCTAAAACTAGGGTTCAGCGCGTTTTTTTGAGGTCCAATGATGATATGGTCGAATCGAGGGATGGAACGTTGGTGAGCGTGTAGGCGACACGACGGCGAGCATAATGACATACGGCGCTACTTGAGAAGTGTAGCTGGTGAGGTACATCAGCGGACACAATCGGATGATGGCAAAAATTGTCGATTTTTCCCCATTTTCTAATTACAAAATGGTCTTTTCGAGGGTGTGCTAGACGATGGATCAGCCGGTCCCCGTAACAGTGTTGGCACAATAAACCTCGTATGTCAAAATGTGCACAATCATTTGCTCTGCAACGCCACATCACTCATTTTCCTCAAAAAGTCGAAAAGCTCCTCAGAGCTTCGCTAGAACGCGCTGAACCCTAGTTTTAGGTTTAAATTGAGGTTCGGAAACAGGCGTGTCGCGTCAGATTTTTCCGATTTTTTTTGGCTATACCGACTGAGGGACCTTCAAAATGGTATGCAACCAACAAAAAACCTCTAAAATGTAGCGTTTCCGTCACTGACGAGGGGTGGACCTAAAATTTTGACCCGCCTGCGGAGGGCTTTTACTCAAAAGAAAGGGCTGGAGCGGCGCCATCGCCGTCTCCTTCTACCAAAATTGATATACTGGGGTTTTAAAACATGCTCATTCTCGTGGTATAGAAGGAATAGCGCGAGACCGCCGTTACACGTAGGAACCTTTAAAAATCAGGGTGGACCTAAAATTTTGACCCGCACTGTATCTTTAAGACATGGTTTATCCCTGACAATGGTTTCTTTTTTTATTCTACCGTGACCATCTTTCCTCGTGGGATTCAACAAATTCTGATGACCTGCTTCAACTCCAGCTACATGTTCAATATGATTATCCTCGGCTGGTGTTTTCTTTACCGACTCTCCGTTATACAGAAGTAAGCAGTTCACTTCGATGTGCTGATAAAAATTCAGCGGTAATCCATGGATACTTCAACCATGGAATTTTCGTCTGTTGTCTCTGATTTCCATCGTCTTGGCAGCATACATTGTGGGAATCTGCACTTTAGCCTATCCCAATGATAGGGCCGATCAACTTTTTCACGAGGAAATGCTCGCAGTTACCCAATTTGACCTTACTGATGTTGGCTACATTGGAGGAGAGCTGACTGTGAGCACAAATTAAGCAAAAAGAGCTCTTATATCAGATTGATGGAAAGTGGAACATCCCTCTTTGTGTGGCGTTTTCCTCCTATCTCATCTTTCTCACAATTACGTCCGGGTTACTTGCCATTTGCTGGTTTAAAATTGGTTCTAAACTTCGAGGAATAAGAAATATTAGCGGTGCTAATTACCGTTTTCAGAAAAAGCTCTACATACTTCTGACTCTGCAGGTTTCTTTATTCTTTAACAGCCAAAAAAATGAGTTTTAGACTACTCTTCCCATTATATTCAATTTTATTCCTGGTGGAATTATAATGATCCTTGGAATTACCAATTCTCATTGCGAGAACGTTGTTTTATTTTGTGCAATGGTTCTTTCTTTTGCTCAACTTTGTGATCCAATATTTACTGTTCTTCTTGTAACCGACTACAAGAGATGTGTGGTCCATTTCCTCAGAATGGTAGCTATTCTGGTAATAAAATACAAGAGGAATTTAGACATTTGGATTTACTTCTCTGCCATCGTCAACAACCAACAGTGTAGCTCCAGTGCAGGCAGGCACTAAACAAGCCAGTTAACATCTTTATTCCAAATTCGTACCATAAATGAAGTACACATATTTGTTTTCTGATCAATTAGTACCCGTGTGATAAGAAGGAGATGTGTAAAGTTGCTGCATCTTTTGTAGGTCATTTTTGATAACAATACGAATAAATATTTATTAGCATGGCCCGTGATAACGAATTGCAACAGTTCCATTTGGATATGGCCATCCCCATGTATTTCTCCTCTAGCAACACTTCTATCGTCCACTAACTTTTTTCCACTTTACCCAAGATCACATTCTACCAACTCTGCTGCAACAAGTGGAAATATTTTTCTCCAGTCGCTGTGGTATCCAAAGCTTTCCCCGTTAGATCGTTGACCACAATGCCGATTTCTGATCCACTACACTTGGTCCGATAGTTCCGTAGACAGCGAATCTTTTTGTTCCTCAAAATTAAAATCCAAGGAAAAATGGAATTTGATATTGCATTTATCTAAATTTTGAATTTTCTCTAAAGAAAAGTGTGCTCACATTATGATAGGCAAATGACAGCCAACCAAACGTAGAGGGTTTTATGTCTGCAAGTATCAACACAACGCAACAACTGAAGGCAAGAAAACGACAAATAACAGAACCGAGAAGATAGCGGAATAGGGCAACATTGTAATAATATGTCTGGGCGCACTGAAACCTGTGTCAAGCTCATAATATTATTTGTACCTCGTATCGCCGTTCTAAATGCTCCCCTCGACCTTTGATATAAGCCTTCTTATTTATTTGAATAGTAAGAAGCAGCATCTGAAAACGGCGCAACTGCTAATCTTTTGAATTTTGAAACTTACAAAAATGCCGCTAAATTGTAATAAATTCATGGTAACAGCTGACGGCCCTCCATATTGAACTAAATGTTCCGAGTAAATTAAATTTAATCCTGTCTTACTAATATGTTGAAGGTATGAGGCACAAAAGCTGACAAGAATAGAAAACAGAGCAGAAATGACAGTTAAAAAATTCCAAAGACGCCGGTTATCCTGACAACATTGAAGGAATTTCCCATGGAGCAGACGTTCTCCGGCGACGACGAAGATATTCATGGCAAATAGAAAAAAAGCCATCTCGTGAATGAAGAGAGTATAATTAATGGCACCATATCCTCTTGCTGTACTCGGGTAGACGAGCATATCACCGATGGAAATCTTCAAGTAGACACAGAATAAGTAAGTTGTGGTTGTCGACAGATCACAAAGGACGAACATAAGCACCAAAAACCTGGGAAATTTGATTGAAATGAAGGAACTTACTTGAGATTTTTGGATTTATTATCATTATCCAATACCGTAGCCAGGAGAAGACAGAGATTTGTGAACAAAGAACAGCAATTTATACAAATATCTACCGTGTAAACCAGCCACATTGCGAGAAATTGACCACGTTTCTGTCAATTAGGCCTCACTTTCGGTTAGAAAAAAAAGAAGCTAAATTATGGACAAGAAAGAAAATTATTGAGAGCGGAAAATAGGGAAAGAACTTTGATAGCGTAAAGGATGTATCTGCCTTAGGGACAATAGGAACGTCGGAAAGCATAGGATACAGGGAAGGTGCATGGGAACACAGAAATTTTCTTTGACAATGTCACATAGCAAGCCTATATCGATACCTGGGTGCGCAGTACCATTTTTCTTCTAAAAAGCTCATCATCAGGACTCGATTTTCTGACAGTTTTGCAACATTTCTACAAAAATGTACTTTTAATGCTCATTTCTTCTGCAAAACGGTATTTATCCATTGAAAAATTTTTATAAGAACCTGTGCTAGAGCGCTAAAACCCGCTTCTACGGAAAGGAGAGCTCGATTTACTCATAAAACACATTCTATCAAGCTATCATTCTGACCCTCCTAGATCACTGTTCGCTGTACACAGTTCCCCTTCCCAGGACCAGTCTTCCAAGGGTGAAGTCCCCTCTTTATTAATAAACAGCCCGGTCAGATATTGCTGTTTGAACTCACCCTCCTTATCGCCAAATGCCCAAACCTCTCCTTATCAAGACGCTGATGTTAGCCCCTGACCATTATTTACCAAAATATCTTGCTTATCCTAACTTTCAGATTCAGATGAAATTATGGCTATTTCTGATTATTTTTCAATGCTTGGATGCACTTAACATTGTTGTCTACTTAAAATTGGTTGGAAAAAGTCATATAGATTTTGCTGCTTCGCTAATAGAAGTGCTGGTGGATAGAGGACATAATGTGGTGAGCAATAGAAATAATATAGTTTCCAAGAAAGGGGGAGGTACTAATAGTGGGAATAGAATGAGTGCAATCGGTGGAATTAATGAAATGCTGACGGGATTATGTCATTTTTAAACCACTGATCAGAATTTAAAAATGAGAATTAGTTTGAAATAGACGTTTGTCCTTGTTATGAAACTCTCAACAGGGGAGCGGTTACTGTAGCTAATGAACCTGATGTTTTCGCTCATTTTGCACTCATTTTTCCTTCTGTTTTTTGTACTTGCACCTACGTGGGCCTGTAAATATTCTAGAGAACTGGCATTTTTCTAGCATTTCCTAATTCTAGGACTACATCATTGCTGAACTGAACTCCGGTGTCAAATGGCAAGGAAGTAGCAAAGCTAGAAATGTGACCTCCTTCGGTTTTGGAGGAGAAAGTCCCTGGATGCAGATGAACCACCTCCAGGATCCCTTCCAAGAAAATACACACTTTGATATGGCCCAATTTTGGAAAGTACAAGGAGAACTATGCAAAAGTATGAAATCTGTGACGGAATAACAATAAAGAAGCTCCTTTCAGTTGGTCTCGACTCGGGAAAACCACTTGCATTTATGAAATCTGGCAACTATGACGCCGCAATTGTCTCCGATTACAGTTATTGTGGAGCAATATTGGCTAGAGCTGCTGGAATCCCGACTATTATGAGTTACACAGCTACAAATATTATGTACAGTCAAATATTACACATCGGACTGCCGAATCCAACTAGTTGTGTAGCAGGTAAGGGGAAAATATACCAGAATAGGACAATGAATAGCCCGAGTTTCTTGGAATTACAGTTGACAAACAGGTGTCCCACTAGAAAATCAACAAAATTTGTTTGTCTGACTAGGCAGAGGACAATCATCGAACTTCGCTGTGTATAATCACCTTCTAGCGGTCAATTTATGCAAATTAACATGTGTTACTCAGAAAAATCATGAATTGAATAATGGTCAGCGGAAAGAAAATAAGCTTTCATAATTACGGAAATATGATTATTGGGATAATTAAAGTTTCTGTGAAATGTTTACAACAACACTGTGGTACATGTTCAGCGAATTACAATGTGTACTGCACTGTTACTGACATAGGAAGATCAGCGATTCATTTTCAGAGAATTTCGATCCATATCAAGGAGACTTCAGTTTGTGGTCCAAAATTGGAAGACTTTTCTACCTGGCCAAGTACAATTTTATCTACAGACCAAGGGCTTTGGATAGATTGGTGAGTAGTCCGTTATTTATCGGAGATCTCTCCTGGTCATAATTACCTTATTGTGATGTGCAAAGTCTCAAAGTTGAAAAGTCAGACTGAGGGGTGCATGCCCGAATCAAAGACCTAATTTTTTACCTTCAGACAAGCTATTCCCGTTCGGTTTTTGGTCCCGATTTCCCCGCAACTGAAGATATTATCCGTAACTACGATCTCACCTTCATTAATTCAAATGAAATTATCGAGACACCGAGAACAATAAGCCATAAGGTTAAATATATTGGGGGAATAGGTCTCAAGAAACCGAAACCGGTGACAAAAGTAGGCGCAGTTTATCCCTAAAATTGGATATTCAGGAGTTTGAACATTTGCTGTCTCTCCCGTCCCAAGGTGCAATAATATTTTCTTTCGGAACGCAGGTGGAAGATGCATTTTCATCTCACATAGTTTGATTTTTAGGTGCCAAGTAATCGTGTAAATCAGCGGGTAAAATCCCTTCTCGCTCGTGCTTTCGGTTCATTTCCGGAATACACGTTCATTTGGAAGTATGAGGAACAGCCGGGGGATAATGTGACATTCAAAGGATTAGACAATGTTCACATGGTCAAGTGGCTGCCACAGAATGATCTGTTACGTACGCCATTTTCTTTATAAATCACAAAAAAGGTTCTGCAGACAATAAAAAGGTGAAGGCTTTCATTACCCACGCGGGGTTAAATTCATTCCTGGAAGCAGCAGCAGCTGGAGTTCCGGTCATTGCCATTCCTTTATTTGCTGATCAGGGATTCAATGCTCATTCCAGTAAGTTCTGCAAAAGTGCCCAGCTTTTTTTCAGTGTCTCGATTGGGAATGGGTGTCCATCTGGATAAAACGACGTTTACTTCCGATGATTTGATCTACGCTTTGGATCAAGTGCTTCATAACGATAGGTGCAGCCTTCATTAATTTCACCGAAGTTCACATTTCCAGTTATCTCCAAAAAGCTCAAAAAATCTCTAAAATGATGGCGCATAAGCCGGAACAAGCAAAGAAAAGTTTTGCCGAATGGGTGGAATATGCAGCGACTCATCCAGGATTACACGAAATGTTGAATCTTCCAGAATCGGGGATGAATCCACTTCTTTATTACTGTCTTGATGTCATTCTGACTATTTCTGTTATTGCTATTTTCATGTATATATTTGTACGCAGAATAGTTGCAATGGTCAGGGGAGGATCTGCACGACAAAAGGTTAAAATAAATTGAACAATTTCGTTTCTCTGATCCAATTATACAAACGGAGGAGATTCATGAAATGGCAGAGGTATATTGAGATCAGCATTTAAAATTGGACGCGTTGAATTTTCCCTGGGATTTTAGAACACGTTCACGGACCTAAAAATTTTCGTTTAATAAGAATTAGAGGACAATAAAACCTGTGGCAATTTCTGATATGGGACTAAGTTGGGTTTCTTCTTTGAAGGATAATTTGTTCGATTGTAAAGCACCTCACCCATGCACATAATAGCACCAAAATCATATTCAGGCCAGATTTTATTGGCTGAAAAGATGGAGATAGTTCGTTATTGGGAAAAAGTTTACCGACTATATGACGTTCATTTCTTAAAATGGAGATATATTCCACACCTATCAAGCAAACGTTATGACGCTTTTTGTAACTTTTACATTTCGTTTCGGGACCATTGTTCCAGTGAACATATCTGAAAAAGGAACGTTATCGTATAACTGATTTCCAGTAGATGAACTCAGCGCTAAACTCACCTAAAACTGTCTCTTATATCACAGTTATTTTCTATTTGTCCTGGTAATTTTAAAAAATGTGCTGATAGAAGAGTGGCGTAGAGCATTTCATCTCCACCACGCTGAACAGTTTATAAAATAATGAAAAGAAGATTCCGTACCTTTTTTTCCTGGAACAAACCGAGAACTTTCGTCAAATTCAGTTCTTCGTAGATGCTCTCGACGAATTCACGAGGCAGAAGCATTTGGTTTGGGCTTTTCCTTACTTTTAATGGAGTAAGATATTGCGCTTTTGAATATTGAGACACTGAAGGTGAAGAATTCAAGAGAATTGAGATTAAAAAATCTTACAGTTTTTGATTAATCCCAAGCCCCTGGCAGTCCAATCAGTTTTAGGGATCCGATCCTTCCATGGCTGATTGCTGAATCCGGTCATCGCTGATCCATTCAACACTCCAATAATATCGGATATTTCCTCGGGTGTTTTGATGAAAATATCGGCGTTCTAAAAAGTTGCCATTAATTTAAAGAAAATAAACCTGTAAGAATATGATACTATCCCAGCCTTTGAACTGCAAAAATTCATTGGTGCAATCATAGTGGGCATAATCTTGGAAATGACCATTAGAATCGAAGCTGTACTCTTTTTCGAGGACCAAGACGTTCGGGAGACAGTTTCCCAGCTGTTTGAGGCTCTCCTTGAAGGACTTCTTGCTCTTCCTGTCAATAGCATAACAGTACATATTGAAAGGGGAATAAGAGAATGCCAACAGTAATTCTTGGAGATAATAATCCTAAATGAATAATGAATAAAGTGTATTCTTTGCCCGCCTACCGCATAAACATTTCTTGCCACTGCATATGGATGTTTGACTCGCTTATAGACCGTATTTCCCATTACTCTTCGTCTGATATGATCGCATTCCATGGTGAGGTTTGGTACCATTTTGAGTGGGACCCTTCTCCCCGACGAATAATGTGATAAGGCTGAAATATTGCCATCAGCGTAGTCTTTACAGCTGTAATTTGCTGGGATTCTGAATGTGGATTACTTCTAGAAGGAGAACACTCTTACTTTCCATAATAATCTTCCCAAATAAATTTGTAATTTGGCCAGCTACCGGAGGCATTTCCTTCCAATAACTTTTTATTCTAAAAAAGGAAAATATAGAAAACAATAAAAATTTACATCAGTCTGGAGGAAACTAACGTCAGCAGAAGTCAAACTGTTTTGTCCATAAAGAATTATAAAAATACTAGAAACCAAACAGAAACATACTGCGGTGAAACAAAGTTTAGATAGTCTGCTCACCATATGATCATATTGGAGGATACCTGAAAAGGTTGTACTATGTTTCAGTAAAAGAACAAAGCTGTCGCCTGGAGCAACCCGTGACGGGTAATAATAAATTTTAAAGGCTAACGGATTTTATGGGCTGGGAAATGGCTGGATGACTCATAATTGAGAAATGCAGGGCTTATGCTTGAGAAAAATTGTTTCTTTCTCATCAAAGTAAGCTAAAACCAATGGAGCTTGTGCTGACGGGCGGCTTGCTATCGCAAAGAGCAACCGCCATACCGGGGGCGATATCGTTACGTGTATGTCCAATATTGACAGATAAGGAAACTCCAGACACAAATTTCCTATTCTGAATCATCTAGTGTATTCCCCTCTCAAGTTGAGCAGCGACACAAGAGTGCTGCGGTGGTGAGCCTCAGATTTCCATTCAACAGTTTTTTTGTGCTGAAATTTCTGAATACTTCTCAAATGTTATGGCCAAAAGCATATTTGACGTTTTATTTAATTCGCTGTCAAGTTAAAAAATTTATTGTTATAATATTGGCATATTGAGATCAGCATTTGAAATTGGACACGTTGAATTTTCCTTGAGATTTTAGAACATATTCTCGGACCTAAACATTTTCCATATAGGGATATTGAAGCACAAGACCTGTGTAATTTTCTGATATGGAGATGTATTGAATTTCTTCGTTGTAGGAAAATTTGTTCGACTGTAGAGAACCTCACCCATGCACATAATAGCACCAAAATCCCATTCAGGCCAGATTTTATTGGCTAAAATTCTACGTATTTCATTTAGAAAAGTTTTTACCGACTATTTGAGTTTTTGTTTTCAAGATAGGAATATATTCCATTCCAATGAGACAGACACCATGGCGCTTTTTGTAACTTTGGCATTTTGATTCGTTACCAAAGTTCCAGTGGACGTACCTTAAAGGAAAATTACTCAATAGTCCGCCAAACAAAAAAATAGGAAAAGCTTGGTCAGGTTACCTAAAGTTATCTGGTATCGTGCAGTTGTTTTCCACTTGTCCCGGTAAATTTAAAAAATAGGCCTGTAACAGAGTCGCGTAAACCATTTCATCGACTCCATACTGAAAAAATATCGTATTTGATGTAAAATAGCTCTTCCCTTTTTTGTTTGAAACAAATCGAGCAATTTTTTAAGATTCAGTTTATCCTGGACCGCTTGAACGAATTCTCGTGGGAGAAACATCTGATTCGGGCTTTTTCTTATCTCCAATGGCTTCAGATACTCTTCCTTTTTAAATTCCTTAACTGTAAGAAAAAATGCTTTCGGAAAAAAGAAGAATCATACGATTTTTTATCAATCCCAAGTCCTTTGGAGTCCACGATTTCGATTTTGGAATTCTGTGCTTGTAGGCCTTTGAAAATCCAGTCATCACAGTTCCATTCAACACGCCGATAATGTCAGAGATCTCTTCCGGTGTTTTGATAAAAATATCGGCATTCTGGGATAATTTTTCGATGGAAGATTACTAGACTAACCTGTAGATACATTACATAATCCCATCCTTTGTATTGTAATAGCTCATTAGTACAATCGTAGTGTGCCTGATCTTGAAAATGACCGTCAGAGTCGAAGTTGTACTCCTTTTCCAGAACAATCACATTTGGAATACATTTTCCCAGCATTTTTAGGTCATTCTTGAAGGATTTTTGGCTTTTCTTGTCTATTGCATAACAGTATAAATTAAAATGGGAATAGGAGAAGGCCAGTAGCAGTTCTTGGAGATAATAATCCTGTAACCGATGGGGAAATAAGATGGCCAATGTCTTATCCTACCGCGTAAACATTTCTCGCCACTGCATATGGATGTTTGACCCGTTTATAGACGGTGTTTCCCAGAACTCTTCGTCGAATATGGTCACATTCCATGGTGAGATTAGGCACCCTTGTCAAAGGTATTCTACCCGCGAAATAATAATGTGATATGGCCGAAGCATTTCCATCGGCATAGTCTCTGCAGCTATAGTTAGCCGGTATTCTAAAACTGCTATTTCACAAAAAAAGATCAATCTTACTCTCCGTAGTAGTCTTCCCAAATAAATTTATAATTTGGCCAGCTACCGGATGCATTCACTTCTAGCAGCTTCTTATTTTTTGTTTCAAAATAAGCCCAAAAATCCTAGAAAATAAGAGATTATTTAAAAAAGGGGCACTCACGTCAACTTGAGGAAAACTCACATCAATAGTGACCACATTACCAGACCCGTGAAAAATTAGAAAAATGCTCGAAACCAAACAGAAACATAATGCTGTAAAACAACGTCTAGTTAACTTGTTCACCATAGATCATATTGGAAGATACCTGGAATATAGGAGCATGGATAAAAGGAGAGGAACAAATAAGCCGGAAGTAGCAGATTATTTTATTCGAAAGGCCTTGATGAGCAAAGGCGAGGGTCGAAGAAAACCCCTTTGTAAGATGCTTGATTGGAATGAACGGAAATAGTGCTTGGAAAGTGCGCCTGATAAGTCTAATGCGCTCAGCATGTTGCTGTCAAGTGATAGGAATTTATTCGTACAAACACATTGCTCTGTTGATTTCTAAAAATTGGGAAATACCCCGGCTATATTTCAATGTAAATAACGGCACCCTTTGAATGTGAGTTCCAGCAACAACTCTTATTCGAATAGGCACAATTCAACAACTCTACGTAAGAAAAAACCCAGCATCGGTTGTCAGTAAATAAGCAAGCTTTTGGCGAGAATAACGTTTATTAAAAGAGGCAATAAATCATAGATTGGTCTGATTTTTCAGACAAGTTTGTGAAGTTTGATAATCTATACGAGGAAAGATTTGTATGAAATTCAATAGGAAAGCGAACGCAGCAGTTCACAACATTCAGGGACATCTAATACCTTTGTGTGTGGACAAATGCGTCATAGTAGACAGGAATTATTCATATGTCGGCTTTTAATTTAAAGAGAGTAGAACACAAACACCAGAAAATAGGTATAATTGGACTGAAAATCAAGATAAGATACGAACATAAAACTATTTAGACCAACTAGTTTTCTCTATGCGTTTTCACTATGCGATCAAAACCCAAGGTTATACCTTGGAAATAGATGGAATCCACACATGATTGGATTGAAAATCAAAAATTGAGAATGAAAATGTGATGATTCAATGCATTTCTCACCTTTGTTAAAATTGCCTCCACTTATAGGAGGTCGCCGTCGGATGACCTCTGTGCCTTTTGGCAAATAAATGTCAACGGCGTTTTTTGGGATTCGCAATGGCGCCATTCACGCTGGTTATTGTCCCTCAAACAAATGGGACAACGAGTGTTTTTAGAGCAGACAGGGTAGAAGAATAAATGGGGAAGAAGTCGCCCACAGCCGTAAAATAAAGAGGCCTCCTGGGAGGTCAAGGAGTAATTTGCCTGCTTCGCGACATATGGAAAGGATTAGAAGGCAGGATGATTGCAACTTTTACACAATAAAAAAGGGAAGGGACACAAAAAGTCTTGAAAATATTTGCCCGCAATGTGTCACAGACAACACACCTCGCATAGCGGGAGACTACTTGAGGAGGCAGATTATGAAGCTTATCTAATGACAATAATAACGTTCTCAATCGCTATAGACAAGATTGCCGCTAGTCAAGGTCATTCGGGTGGCGGAAATCGGCATTTGCATAGGGAAAACCGGCCAGCTGGAGCTTTTCACTAACAAAGGAGATCAAAAAGAGGAAAACTTGTTTAGAGAAAGAAAAGTGAACACTTGTTGAGATTTTAGAGGAAAAACGCAGTAAGCGAACACGCAGAGCAGGAAAAATTAAATTATAAATCGATGGTCTCCACGAAAAAATATAGAACAAAAACAACCTTGCGCATTCAAAAATATGACGAGTTAACTGCGACAAAGTCCAGGAACCCAGGTCTATGCATTCTCCCACACTCGACAATAAATCTTTTTCCGTTTTGACAGCTAAACTTGCAAAAAATTTGTGGAAATGGGGTTGAAACCGAAAGAGCAACGCAAACAGCAACCACAACTCGGGTCATATCTTTACGAGAAGGGAACCTTTGAAAGATAGGGAAGCCGTCGGAGCAAATCACTATCCCGGTGTATAAAAATTGAAACGCCAAGCATTAGTCACCTCTAGAAGAGAAATAGGGATGCCTACGAAGTGTACAAAACATTGGGGGGAGGGGGTATGTTTGGTAGGGAGCAAATCCGTGAATCATCTTGTTATTCGTGCTTACTGTCAATGAAAAAAAGCTTTTTTAGAGTCAACATACCCATAACAAAAATTAAACGAATGGAATCATTGGAATACGTCTGAGTGACTCTTTCTTTACGATCTTTATCAGCAGATAAAAGATGACTGTATGCGCCCAACAGATCATTTCAAGTCTACTTTTGCAGGGGTTTCTAGAACAATGTCCAAATATTGGTCAGCTCTGGGTTCCGTATTCAGGTCCCAAAACCACAGCTTCCTCCGAGGTGGAAAGTGAACGTAAAAAATGCATAATTTCCTACGAGATCTCCGCTCCTTCTAATTAATAATTCGATAAAAATTTTAGATTTCCGTTATTTTTAATAATTTATGGAATCTTCAGAATAGGATGGTAAAATATTGATCACTGGGGAAAAGACAGCAGGTGAAATTTTACACTTCCCTCGAATTTAAGCTGAAATAGTCACAAATTTTGTTTGACTCATTATCCCGCGTGGTGTTTCTATGTCGCTCATTTTATTAGAAATTATCATCTCCTCGATTCTTCTCGATCTCCCACCAATATTACTACTATACGCAATTATTAAAAAATCTCCAAAGAAGATGAAATTTATCCGTTTATTTCTCCTAAAAATGGTGGTAAGGCAATTTCAAGTTCTTTAAAGATTGTTGCAGATCTCTGAAGCCATTTTAACCCATAGTTTATTGTGGTTCTATTGGCCAGACATGTTCAATTCCCATTTTCCTCTTCCTTTATTAAAAGTTAGCAGTTTCTTCGAAGAAGTCGGGAATCTTGGTGGATTACTAGCTCTCCTGGGTGTCTTGGTATCCGGTGGACTATCCCTGTTGGGCCTGGTGGAAGGATGCGTCATGCGTTGTGGAATTACTTACAATATCCAATTTCTGTTAAAATTTAGCGGTGGAATACCGTAATGTCGTTTTTATTCGTTCAAATCTTCGTTTTTAGTTTCGCAGTTTTTCAAGTTGTGGAAATTGTGGCTGCAGTTTCTGTTTTAACAGCATTGACATCTCCGATAGTTGATGGAATGGACGTTGGTTGTTAGCTATTCGATAAATCTTGATTTTCAGGGCGTAGAAAAGTTTGCAATTCAATATGGCGCTTATCACCTGCTCGAAGAATATGATGTCAAGAACGATGTGGTCACCTTCCTTGATCCTTACTCTACAATGTTTCGGTATATGTGTAAGTTCCTAGTAGATCTTATAAAAATAGCCTCTAGTGCTCCCTCTGTTGTGTTTTGTTATCTGCTTTACACCCCTTATGATATGCGCATTAACTTATTTAACCCATCAGGAAATTATGAAAAACGTGCGAATAATGTCAACAGAAACGTATGCGCTACAGAGGCGGCTGACGTATATGGTGCTTGCCCAGGTAAACTCGAGTACGAATGTTGGTCAGAATAAATTTAGGCAGTTTTACCAATAGCTATGATGGTTATTCCATTGAGTTCAATGAGTATTCCTATATTTATCACCTTTTCTTCAAGAGAAACAGATGCTTACCATCGAGAAATTTACGATCACACGACCTTGGGGTTTCCTATCAGTTGCACTTCATTGACGGCTTATCCTCTAATGAACACTCTAGCAACAATTGCAATTATCAAGCCATACAGAACGGCTATTTTCGAACTTATCCCTTTTACAAGACGATTTAGAACAACGCCGTCCTACGGATTATCAATTTAGACGAAGAAGAACAGGATTTATCTAATAATAAAAGAACGCAATGTGTTTTGTTTGTTTGTTTGTCTGTCCAGGTTAAGACGCGCGGGGTCAGGGGTTCGATCCCCGCCTTAACCAAAAATTTTTGCTTTTTTGCCAAACGACTTCTCTATGTCTAATTAGTCTTTTTCTTTTTTTTCTTAAACTTTTCGCTGCGGGATCCGACCCAAACGACCAAAGTTCGATCCCCGTCGGAACCAAAATTTTTGCTCTTTTGCCAGAAGGATTGTCTCTGCTTAATTAGTCTTTTTCTTTTTTCTAGAAGATAGTTTTCGTTGCAAGACCCTAAGTTCGGATCCTGCTTTTTCCTTTTGACTTCTCCCACTTCTCAAAGTGTTTCTAAGACTATTTTGCGTAGTTTTAAGTAGCGCTGAGTAAATCTCACTGAAGTAATCGGCGATATCGGGCCTCTTACGAGAATATGCTTATCTTTCGACTTCTTTAGATGAGGCCAGCAGAGACCCTCTTCTCACTACAAGCGACTATCCAGAGCTTCGCGATGATCACTACAAGGGACTATCGATCCCCGCCGCAGCCTAAATTTTTGCGGGGCGCGCCGTAAGGCGCGCAAGCAGTCGCGAAGCGACTGGTTTATTAAATAATCATAAAATTATTCACTTTCTTTTTTATCAGTACCAAAACTTGCAATTCAATTAGTAACCGTAATAATTGAGATATTTCCACCTGGGACAGGATCTTCAGGCCATACAAATGGTGCTCCTTGGATAAAAATAGCGAAGACGATCGTTGTCGCAATCTGTGCACAGAGATTTTCGGTTATCTTTAGGTTTCCAAAACTCCAGTTATAAGTAGAAAGGTAATTTTCAATTCTGCCACAGTTTCGTGAAGAGTTATCGCTTGGACAATGAAGGGAATAATCAGTAAAGAGACACAGTTGCACTGGGAGATCATTCCCGTTACAAATGAGCTGAAACATTGGGATTTCCGTCAAAAAACTAGAGTTACCTATATTGTTTTGAAAGAAAAGGAGCTGCTTTATAAAAGTCGCCGGTGTTTGTATCCAGTATTGCAAGAGTCATGGCCATCACTGTGAATTAATACTCTAAATATGGGTTTAAAATGTTGGGGACACTGTACAGGATGACTGTCTTCCATATATGCTAAAGCCATACAAACAGCAGCTGATCCAAAAAATAAAATCGAATTGAAGAGGCGAAATTTTGACTGATTAGATAGTAAGTCAATTTTATCAGAAATTAATCCTGAATTCTGCCATTTCAAGTCCACCCGGTCCCAAAACAAACCCGTAGCAGTTTTAGTTACCAGCTGGGCTAGCGGCGGATACATACCATTGAATTCCTGATTTTGATGTGGAAAAATGTACTGCTTCTGTCAGGTAGATAAAGACGAAGAAAACATTTGAAATCACAGCACTAAAATTACTTGAACTTGATCATATTTTCAAGAAAGAGGCAAAAACGTCCAAAATCGTCAATTTTTGTGAAAATTAGGGAATGGTGACGAAAAAGTCCGCGCGTTCCGCTCTGAAAACATGATTTTCGTATTTCTCATCATTTTCTGAGTTAGGACAATGTGTAAAATAAAAAATAAAGCCCGGCTCCGAAGGGCGTTTTTCGTTCGGCAACGGCGCTGTTGGGGTAGGTGATAGTTGAATGTCTTTCTACCGATGAGATATTGGTACCGTTGGAAAGATCATCTCGTTGCATTCCACGAGAAGTGTTTTACTATATGAGAAAGACACAAAATTGGCCCTCTGAAACGGTTATAAATGTTGCGGACGAGATCAACACGACGCCGCTAGTGGCCCGGGCAAAGAAGTTATTCGACCGTCATATAGGACATCGCTCAATATGAGCGATACCGTGATGGGAGTCGTTTATTCAATCAGCCTCGGTAGAGTTCTTTGTTTTTTTAGTTGACGGCTCGCTGATTATGGGAACACCTGCTTATTTTACTGACAGATGGATATGTCGTTGAGCAAGGCTGTGAATTTTTTTCGGCGCATCGGTGACATTTGCCTAATATCCTGTATTCCAATATATCTATTAGCCTTGTATTTAGTTTGGGAGAAGCTTGCCCGTAGAATGCTACTGGAATTCCGGGTTATCTATTCATTTATGATTTTCTGGTAAGTATTTTTTCAATATAAATCATTTTTTACAGTGCACTATGCATGCATCTTCTGTTTTTCCTTTTTATGCCCATAATCATACCACCCTTTCCTGTGGCTTTTACAACAATTGGACTATTGTCCAGTATTTCCATCTCTCTACCGCTGCAATTGGGAATTGTTTACTTTTCTGCTGGCGGTGAAAAGAAATTCGTTTTTAATATAAATCCTATTTTTCCAGCAGTCATTGGATCTAATGTTTATCTGCTGCATTATCGAGCATTTGCACTTCTTCCAAAGGACCATATTCTCAAACACAAATATTTTTACTACGGATACTTTCTCGGCTATCTTCTTTCTGTGTCACTTCAAGTCATTTTTCTTTATCTTTCAGCAACAGATAACCATGAAAATGACTCGCAATTGATTTTAAATGTAGATATCCATTCCCATAAAAGCGCAAAAATTTCAGGGAACCTCTGATACCCTAAGCATCCTCTGTACTACCATAATGATAATACCAATTAATTGGTCCAATACGTATCTCTACTATTACGCAGGATCGACTTCAGTTGCCTGTATTCTAGGTTACACAATGATCCCGCTCTCTGTATTTTTAATTTATCGTTTATTGCATGAGAGAAAAGATCAAATGTCGAAGAAAACAATTGAACTACATAGTAGCTTAATTAATACATTAATATTGCAAATAGCGATGCTTCTAGCTCTTTTTATGTCAGTCATTTTTGCCATAGCGATATTGTTCTTCTTTCATATAGATTTATTTGGTTTGGAACAATTGCCACACACCAATATTTCCACATTCAGGCGCTTACAATGCTGTGTGCTTTGGTTTTGGCCTCATACCGTCAATCTGTATTATCACAATGATTTTTATAAACCCATCTTATCGAAATGGATTGATTCGATTGATTAAACGTCAGTCAAATCGGCGTAGTCAACCAAACCTTTTTTATTTAGATCTTTGTCAACCAATTAATCAAAATCGCCGACTCATTTCCGTTATTCCATCTGCTAACCAGTTAACTTGAGAAGAAATAATGAAAGCACAGGAATCTCGCTTTGTGTTTATTGGATTAAGTTGATGCAAGGCTCCTCTGCATCTTTTTGTTTTTGTATTGAAATTTCCTCATTTGTGTGAGATGTGTGAATTTTAGTTATCGTGAATTCGTTGATAAGCGTGCTGTCTGAATCTTTCTGAAAGCGATATATTCAGCGTGTGTTTGTCGCTTTCAGTCTCGTTTTCCCTGTATCATATGTTTTATTGTGTCAGTTTCTGGTGTGCTTTCAAGACCCATGTTTTCACTGCGCTCGCTG
This sequence comes from Oscheius sp. DF5033, assembly GCA_964036215.1. Classification (NCBI taxonomy): domain Eukaryota; kingdom Metazoa; phylum Nematoda; class Chromadorea; order Rhabditida; family Rhabditidae; genus Oscheius; species Oscheius sp. DF5033. Next base: position 3,591,783 of record CAXIWN010000002.1, on the reverse strand, counting down.
AATCCCGATCTTCTTGGAACAGTTTTATCGAAGGTTTTTCTTGTTTGATTCTTTGAATCCCACTGTTTTAGCTTGACGGCAAATCGTACCTACGTCTTCAGCAGACTCGTCGAGATATCCGGGATCGCATTCGAAGATGTCGTGCGATTTCTGTATCCTTAGAAGGAAATTTTTTCCTTCTCCTGAAGAAATCCTCCTATTACTTTTACACATCAAGAAATTTTGAGGGAAATGCTTTCAATTTGGAGCAGTTGTATGGCATTCGATTGAATACTCTTCACGGCCCAGGTTTGTCCGATTGACTAGAATATTTTACGCGGGATATTTTTAGAGACTGGAAAAGGATTTGGGCATTTGTGCACCATTCTGTTTGAAAATCGGATCACTTGCCGAAGATTATTTATGCAAATGACTACTTGTAGTGCCGAACAGTGTGAGGCATTGCTGGCTATTTTAAAACCGGCTAGATTATTTCTAAACAGTGAGGGATCCAACAGATATGAAGCATTGCTAAAATCAGGAATTACGGTAATTTCCCGTTTGTGGAATTGATTTCGAGATTATAGAAAAATATTGAACTTCGCCTGAATCCGGAAGATCTGCTCGTCGCTGTTCCGCACCTTCTTGCATCTCTTCGAAAAGTGTCAATCCGTGTTGTGTACCAGTATTCGGATGCTTTCGGGTCGCTTCTTACCGTTCTACAGGCATTACCAAATTAATTTTATTAATCCAGGCTCTTATTCAGATCCTTCGCTCCAGACCATTTCCAAATCTCCGCTCTTTCCGTTTCAGCGTATCTTGGGATAGGCGATTCTTTTCTGTTGGCGAAGTCGAGGAAAAGCTTCACTATTTCCGTCTGACGGCTATCAGCAAGAAATGGAAGACGATCTCAGCCGCTGTGGATTTGCCTCAAGTTGTCTCCCAACAGTCATCCTGCTGTGGGACCATTGAAGACCACACTCATGCCATTACGGGGCACATTTATTACAAACAAAAGGTTAACCGAGATGTGGGCCAATAAATGTTTCGTCATCGTATTGCTTTTTATTCACATTCGACAGAATGCCAAACTGTTCTGTCTATGAACACATAATGTATCGAAGAAAATCATGAAGAATGGCCACACGTGACCACAAGATTCTGGTCAAAAAGTTCCACGCTTGTCTTTTTCGAAACATTCCCCTTTGGTGGGAAAATGCATGACATCGTTGATCTTTATTTTGAGGTTTAATAAGTACCCAAGACTCTCCAATTCTCTAATTAGAAGTAAATAAAAAATTAGAAGTAAACTTATTTTCTATGGCTTTTAAAAGTGTAATCAAAGGTGCATGCACACATTCCGCTATATTTTCACGCCAGAAAGTAACTGCCCTTCCCGTCTGGGAGATTTCGGCAAAAGAAAACAGTCGAAAATAGTCTGGACCCGCGAAGTACAATCCCATAGTGAAAAACAGTAATATGTAAATGTGCGAGGAAGGAAACCATATTTTTGCCTTGAATACATCTCATCTGCTCTCTTGTTCCCATGCCACACATCACCCCGGTTATATATTTTGTTCCCTGTGTCACATTTCTCCGCCAAATCACATCAACTTCTCTTAATTGTTCTTTTAGCTGCTTGCAATATAATTTCCCTTCATGTGCGTGCGGAAAATAATCATGTGGACGGCATGATTCCACCTCCTTTTACATGGCCGCTCCTGATACGGAAGAGCCTGACTTAACCGAAGAAGATCCGCGGTATTGTCGTGTTTATGAAGACTCGTGGGCTGCCGCTATCATCTTCTTTGTAAGTTTTCAGCTTTTCTTCAAAATTCATTTTTAGCCTGCGCTTGCCGGGTTCTTGATAAATTCATGGAATTGTTGGCGAATTATGAAAGCCAGGAAGGTGCGCGGGTCGTTCGCCTATTTGTGGACGTCTCGCTGTGCAGCGAATGCTATTCTCCTGCTCATTTTTATGCTTTACACATCTCCAACGATGTTCTGGTAGGCTTACAACTATTTTTAGCATAATTTTCAAATATTTTTTAGTAATCGGCAAGTGCCAACCTATGACATTGGCTATTTTATAGCAAATTCCACGGGTACTTTCTACTTGAGTTTGATGTTCGTTCAAATTTTACTGGCATTTCACAGATTGTGTGCCAGTTTAAATGCCAGATTGTACAAATTTGTCAGCCATCCCTATTCCACAGCGGTAATTTCCTTTGTCACTCAATAGATGCAACTATTCTCAGATCCAATTAACAATTTCATGGTTTATTGGCATCTTGAGCACTGTTCAATGGCTTGTCGGTAAGTTGCCGATCACAAAAAGGTGAAAGAATCAATGGTTCAGAAGATTGTACATTTTGGTTTGATGCAGAATATTGGTCCTGGGAAAATGAATGCTCAGACTGGATAATTGAGCTGAGTACGCCGATTCCAGTCAAAGTTACATTTTGCTCAGTGGTGCTGCTAAATTTCTTGACATTTTGTAGATTATGGATACTTCAGGTAAGATACATTATTTTCTCAGATCCTTCTGTCGATGAAAGCGATTTGAACACGCATCTTTTCCCAACTAAACTCATTGCCTTTTGTTGTCTTTGGAGAAGAGTCGTTATTTTCCCGCAAGCGACTCAATGATCGAGGCAAAAGCCAAGGTTGAACGACGGAAGCGATCGAACAATAAGCTGGTAATCGTAGAATTGAGCAATTCCTATAGCTGTTATTGGGTATCAAAGTGAAGCCTGTATGATGCCAGCGAACTTGAATCACAGAACAATTATTCAAGATGGCGGGTATAGAAATTTATTTCTAGGACAATTTTTTTCTGCGTCCATTGTAATCACCCGTTTTCAGAAAAGGAAGCGAAATAGTGTAATTGACTCGCGTCTGAAAGCTAATTTCCGTTTATTATGGCAGGTGGGAATGATCTACTTCATTAGAGAATCTGAGCCTTTTTTAGGGCACAATCCATGACAGTTTCTTCTATTTAGACATCCTAAACCAGCAATACAGTTGGGAATTGTATGATGACAAATGGTGGTATCTGTTGACCCTTTCGATTTCTTGGCAATGGTCACACATACTCGACGGGTAAGTTTTTTCCCTGCTTTCCGTTTGGTCAGAAATGGATAGGCATTGTTTGCAGCGGAAAAGAGAAAAAAAGTAAGATCAAAATAAGGGGACATCAAAGTTCGATTCGATCAGTTGACGGACAGGCGAACCCTAGTGAAGTGCTGTTGTTCCAGTGCTTACACAAAAGTCTTCGAGTGACCAGTCAGTAGTGTAATAGAATCAGAGACGAATATGAGAAAATTCAGTGTTCAAGTTAGGAGAACTGGGGGTAATTTGATCACTTACCGCCGGAAAGTACACCGGTCTAGCTGCCAGGAATGTCATATGTCGGCTATAGAAATCTCGTTAGCATAATAACTTTTAGGACCTAAAAATTTCATGCAGGGAATTTGCTTTAAAAGTACAATACATCATCAAAAAACAGATACCGATCAGTAGTTTTTCAGGCTAGCCATCCTCCTGCTCAACGATGATCTCCGCTCACCAATAATTAACGTTTTTGTAAAAAGGAAAACCTCCCAGCATCAGCATATCGCATCAAAAATTGTAGATGTAAACAGTATAAGAATGAGACATTCCTAAAATGAATAGTTGTTGCCTACGTGTTCTAGAAAAGGCGCTGCCCGCGTCGGATCAAAACCAACAGGCAATAATTTGTTTATTTTCTCCTGTCCGACGAAAAAAGACCGAAGACAAGCCCATTTTTGGATCGAAGGACGTCGTGTTGACGTAATCGTTTGTCGAATGGACTCGATGCTTCTCCCGCCGATGTGGAATTCGCCGGCGCGTCGATCACAGATGATACAACTGACCTCTGACGTTTTACCCGAAAACCGGTGTAACTTGTGGCTATGGTCAACGCGATATAAAAGCGCCCGTCGTCCGGTACACAGCACCCATTTCCACAACACAACAACACAAATATGAAGCTTCTTCTTGCTCTCTGCTTGGTTGCTGGCACCGCTGCTCAGTTTGGACTTCAACAAGGACTTGGATTGGCCGCCACTGGTGTCCAAGCAGCTACTGGAATGGGAGCTTATGGTGGACAGCCTTATGGAGGAGGACAATATGGTGGAGGTGCCTATGGACAGCAGGGAGGCTACTACGGCCAACAGGGAGGATACTCTCCTTATGGACAACAAGGAGGGTATTATGGACAGCAGGGAGGCATGTACGGACAGCAAGGTACAGCTTCACATTCTTCTTTGACAAGCCAATAATTTCCAGGATACGGAGGACAAGGAGTCTACGGACAGCAAAATCTCGGCTTGAGGACACCAGTCGGTGGAGTTGGCACTGGTTTGGGACTCGGCCTTGGCAGAAAATAAATGACCTATGACCCTGTCATATCATCCATAAAATGTACAAATTAATAAAATTTTATAAATTATAACAATTTTAACAAGCTACTCGTAATTTTGTACATCCTAAAGAAATATGTACAAGAGTTAAACTCGTTCGAAGAGAATGGCAATACCCTGACCGCCACCAATGCAGGCGGATCCGAGACCATAGCGAACACCTCGTCGTCTGAAACAAAAACAGTAAAATAAAAGGAGGATAACTCACTTCATTTCGTAAGCAAGATGAGCAGAGATCCTAGTACCCGAAGCAGCCAGCGGATGCCCTAAAGCGATTGCGCCACCGTTGACGTTGTACCGATCCTTTTCCACTTTTAGTTCCTTTTGTACAGCTACCGCTTGGGCAGCAAAGGCCTCATTTACCTAAAAAAAATTGAGATAAATCCAACAAAAGATGACAAACCTCGACGATGTCAATATCCTTCAGTTCTACCTTTGCCTTTTTGCAGACACCTCGAATAGCAGCTACCGGACCAATTCCCATAATATTTGGGTCACAGCCAACCACGTGGCAGCTGACAATCCGAGCCAGCGGATTTAGTTTGTGCTCTTTGACAGCATCTTCGCTGGCAAGGACAACTGCAGCAGCTCCGTCGCATACTCCCTAAAATGGATTGTCCAAAAACATTATGAAAATAGACACACGGAAGCATTTCCAGCCGTGACGAGGCCATCTTTTTGGAAGACTGGTTTCAATGAGGATAACTGTTCAATGGTCGTCTCCCGTGGATGTTCATCTTTATCAAATTGAACGGGTCCTTTTCGACCCTTCACTTCGATGGGAGCAATCTCATTGTCAAAATAACCACCATTTGTAGCTAAAGTTGAAAATTCTTTAAACAAAACGCTAAAAACCGACCTAATCTTGCCCTGGTTTGACTGCTCAATGCAAATTCATCGACTTCGGCTCTTGTCACTTTATACATAGCACCCAATTTTTCTGCGGTGATTCCCATTGGTGTTTTGATATGTTGATCGGTTAATCCTTGCCATAAGCTGTCTTCAAACTAAAAATCAGCAAAAAATGAAAATAAACGGGTTAGTTTACCTGATATTTTCCACCCAAAGCTGTTCCAAATCGGACATTTCTCACGACAAATGGTGCTTGGCTCATACTTTCCGTTCCGCCGGCGATGACAACACCGGATTCTCCTACGATAATTTGCTGAAAAGTAAAAATACTGAAAAAAAAGAAAATTCTTACGTGAACTCCGTCAATAATACTTTGGAATCCAGAACCGCAAAGTCGATTGATTGTCACTGCAGGAACAGTCGCTGGGAGACCAATTCGTAGCCCGACATGTCGAGAAAGATAGGCAGCATCTGGTGAAGATTGAATGCAATTTCCTAGAAAATTTCTCCGTAAAAATAAGTAAAAATCAATACTTACCCATAACAACATGGTCGACATATTGTGGATCAATCGCCGCCTGTGACAGGGCCGCCTTTGAGGCGTGTTCAGCAAGATCAGTAGCTGTGAATCCTTTCAAACTTCCACCAAATGTACCAAAAGCTGTGCGCTTAGCTCCAACGACGAAGATGTTGGCTGGAGCGCAGAACATAATAACAAAAAGGAGTAAGAATTACCTGCTTTTGTTGACATTGATCACAGTCTTGTAGTAAATAGGTTAAGATAGAGAAAACTGGTATTGGGAAGGAGGACAACCTGTGTCGCTGTGTTTTTTCTTCGGATTGAAAGCGAGACGCGGATTTTTAATAAGAATAGCAGAACGGTTAAACGGCGGGCGATAATCTATAACGGTCGCTTTCATCTTCCGCTCCTTTTTCCTTTGTTATTTCCTTTCATTTTTCATCTTTATACTTTTTTTTTCAAAACCAACCGATTCATTTTAGGCTTCATAGATAACGTCTCGTCTTGCAAATGACAAAATATTCAATCAGAAGGGGAGATGAGAAGAAAGCTTCAGAGTATTCGACTGGCTGCTGGCTAAATTCACGATGTTGAGATTCTCTTCGATGGGATCAAGCAAAAGGCAAATCTACTTCATAATAGTAACCTTTTTTATAGAATAAGGTAAGTTTTCCTCCACTCATACAGTTGCTATATTCTTCTTACTGAAAAACATTTCAAAGAGAAATTCAGGCAGTTTACGAATTCGACGAGATAATAAAATTGTGAGAAAACGGAACAATTTGGAGACTTCTGGCCGATAATCGAACACTTCGGAGGAAAAACGATATTTTTGCATTTTGTTACAATCAACACGGCCTAAGATCGAAGGGTTTTGAAAGTAAGAACTATCTATTTTTCAATTTGCTGCAATATTTCAGAGTTATGCCCAGTCGCGTGAAGAAGAACAGTCTCACTGCAGCTGACAGTGACGGATTCACCAGCATCGCTTTCCCTATTTTGGGAATAGGTTTCTTTTCATTATGATGAAAAGAAAGGAGTGGAAGCAGCTCTGATAACAATTCTAGAATATTTTGAACAGAATCCCCGAACAAATTTGAAAACTGTCCGAATTGTGACGCTCAGCTCAAACTTGGTCCAAAAGATGCAAGCTCTTGCCGGCGGAATTTGAACGATTTCTTTGGATCCGGACGTCGCAAGAAATAGCAGGAGGGAGCTAGAAGAGAGAGTAAAACGGCATTGAACTTCTGCAGTACAAATGCTTGATAGATATTGTCGAAAAAAGATTGCCCCAAAACAACCAATTACAATTTTTAGCTTCCTTCTCCTATCTTTTCCCTTCGACTAACTGAGCGCCGTAGGCTATTTGCTGCCTTTATTATTATGTAAGTTTTATTACTCGCGCAACATTATTTTTAGACTCTGTTAATGTTGTTTACTTGCCGATTCCCGTTTTGCCTGATTTTTTTTCTCACTGCTGGCCGGTTCGTTTGCTTAGTTTAGCCAATAACGTACCGGGTTTGCTGCTTTCAACTGCTCACGTGTGCTATTTTTACGGATAATTTCTAGCAAGAAATAGTTTTGTCCAAATGCCTCTCTCTCGTTCTTCACTAATTACCACAAAATTTCAACATGGTTCACCTGCTCTTCAAAACAAAAATGATTTTTTATTGTAGTCTTGATTATTGGCAAACCAAATTTACTAGTGTCTAGAATATCTGACGGTGTTGTCAAAAAAAACATACCCGAATCTCATAAATATACGCGATATTTAGTTTTATTTTATTCTGCATTTCTGGGCTTTAGTGGTAGCGAGAAAAAAAGAATTTCTGTTCTTTTGTGGAGATGGGGCGGTGGCTGAAACTAAATCAGCTTTTGTGGGACGTCAGTTCTTAACTTTTCCCGGTAATCCATACCGCTGCTCCTGCTTTGATTAGTCGAGGGACCAACGTCAGCGATCAAGATGTTAAACACATGAACAAAATCTGCCTTTAACAAGAAAACTAATGAAGCAAAGCCCTATCATAGAATCAGGAATCTACAATTGGAAGAAAGAAATCACAGCTGATTTTTCAAGCAGCTTTCCAGTTCTCCATAACAATAAGGGGTGTAGTCGCTTGGCCTCTACGACGGTGGAAAGACTAACGGCTGGACCGAGAGTGGACAGTGAGAGCTCGCCAACTGCCAGAGGCAGTGCCACGCGGGGCTGAATGGCCATCGAGGCAAAGGACACTTTAGCCACGAGCGATATACGAGAGGAGAGAGAGTGGATAACAGTACAAATGTGTGAATATATGAGTCATTTATTGTGTGAATAACATACTGTGTGAAACGGTAGATACAAACAGTGGAGAGACAAAGACACTGTGCGACACGACCGCACAGCAGTGAGACATACACAAGACTGATTGAATTGGGGTTGGAGCGCGCCAACTTGCGTTGGTGCGCTGGGGCGCGGTTACTGCCTACGACCTGTGGCGTCTGTGGTACAGGCGACAACACTCCCGGGGGCGGGAACCCATCATACAAGATATGTGGGTTAGAAGTTTAGACAGGTGTCCTCAGCCTGGGACCCCCGTAGCCAGGAGCTGCCGACTTCTCTTCACAGCCAGTGTGACCAGTGGGATGGGACTGAATACCCAGCGTCCACTGTGTGTGACAACACTTAACTGTGGCTTACAGAGACTGCAAAAGCTTTCGCTTTTACACAGTGAGACCATAAGGGACCACTGTGGCAGTACAAAAGACAAAAGCTGCCCGCGTGTTGCCAAACCTTCAGTGCGATATCAAAAGTGTTGGCCGTATATAGGCAGTCCCCTTACAAAAAACGAAGGAAGGACTGACTAAGCAGTGGCTGTGGGATGTCAAAAAAAAGAAACGAGAGAGAGAGGACAGACAATGTCTGTGGTGGGTACAAAATAAACATCGTGCGACAAATGACTCAAAAATAAATCAACGAAGACATACTGTGTAATAAAAGAAGGAATCCTTGATTTGGACTTGTTGAACGACGAATGGAATCTTGGCTTCTTAGAGTACAGTGTGACATCGGAACAGATAGCGTCATCGTAGCAATGGAACAGCAAAAAAGAACATCGGCATCGTAGTTGTCAAGAGCGCAGCGACCAGGATACTCGCCTTCTGTATCGCGAAGAACGAACAGAGCGATGCAGTGTGCTGTGAGTTAAATAATCCCCCCTCTCTTCAGATAAAACAGTCAAAGTGTCAATCAATCTCTCACTGTGTGTCTCATTGGAATGAGACTACCGTGTGCAACCGAAAGTGTGGATATCTCTAAAAGAGAACGGCTGCTTCAGTGTCGAATCCTGTGATTGCCATAAAAGAGAACACGTATAGATAACTTTATAAAAAGTTTATGTTCTGCAATCAACAAGATTTGAATGAAAAAACACTTGACTGTGGGAATGTATATATTCAACAAGCAGTGAATCATATCAAAATAAAGTAGCAGCTTCTTTCCAGTGCGCTGCGTATTAGCATACATAAAAGAATCATCAAGTTCTATGACTTGGAATAACAAAATAGAAACATCAGTGTAACCTGAAGAAAGATCAAAAGATGAAGCAAACCTCGTGACCCATGTCTCAGGTGTAATGTAGTGAAATGAATATAAAAACAGTGTAGCTTCTTGAGCAATATTGATAGGAGCGGTGGCATACTAAAAACAAATTGACGAATCAGCCATGGAATGTTATGTTCAGTGATGACCAAGCATAAAATGTTTTCTGCTGGAATAGATTCGGCTGATTCTACAAGCAGTGAGAAAATTATATAATTTTTCACGCTTGATCCGATAAGAATCTAATCTCAACAGAAGAGCTAAAGAAGCTTTAAAAAAAATATATATAATGAACAATGAACCTGTGTTAGCATTGATGAAATATCAATGGTATAATTATCCAACACTAAAGAATAGCAGTGAGAATCAATGATCTTACAACCTGAACAATTTAACATTAGTTTATGTCCACGTAAAAAACCTGTGAGTGCCACGAATGGCATCGGACCTGTCCTTATTAGGGACGTTTGTTTCTGTGTACTCTCATAGATTGTCCGATCTATAGGCTGAGGAACTAATGCTTCTTTCTTCACCTGCTGTGGTGCAACCGAGGCAAATACGTTACCTGAAATAAAGACATTTAGATCGGTCTCAAAGAAAAGATAAAAATTTGAGAAAGGATTTACAGCTTCCAAAATAAAAGCTCCCTTGGATCTTTTAATCTCTATTTCGCTCAAACGGATGCTAGCAGCGTTTGCAAGACCGTTGGCTGTATTTGCTCTAAGATCAGCTATTCCTGTGTGTGCAATTACACCAGAATGTACATAGACTGAAGCATTGACTACTCCATGCTTTCGCATGTGTCTATGAACTGGGCTACTCTTTGGCTCATCAAGTGCTGTGAACGAAGTTTTCCACAAAACAACGCTCTTCTTGTAAGTTGCCTCAACAAAAAGAGAAAATAACCGACTCACCGATATAGTAGTGTCAGTGTTGTTTGTGTCTGTGCGTAAACTTGAACTTCTTCTGGCTTGGACGTTCCAATCGAATGTATTTGTAAGCAGTGGTTGCATCAATATATGCTCTGAAAATAAACATGGTGGTATTGAAATAAAAGACAGTGTTATAATAATGTTTGCATTAAATTTTAAGAGAGAGAAAGACAAAAGAATGAGAATAATACTATCGAAATGAGAATGGATTATCTGTTTGAATCGGAGTTTTCTTTGGAGAGATGCTATTCTCTCATGGAGGTTTGTTGACCTCGTGGAAAATCCCGTTCAATGAATTTTTTCAACACAGACTATGGCAGTGTGCTTTTTGGAGCCGCACGTTCTGCATTCCCTTTCAATTCTACATTCTTCAGTGGTATGACTATCCCTCAAACAAATGAGGCACCTGTTGTCTGCTTTCGCAAGAGCTAATCTCTCCTGTGGACTTGTGGTTACTTTGCAGTCTCGAACTTTGTGTCCATAATTTTTGCAAACAAAACACTTCCCTTCGAACCGTGTTTCATTTTCAGTGTTTTTAGGGTAGTTGCCTCTAGGAACAGACGCAGTGGTCTGTCCCTCCGAATCACAAGATTCGTCTGAGTTATTACCAATGGTTATAATTTCAAGTTGCTGAGCTTGTTGTTCTCGAGCATGCTGATAATTAATTTGCTCTGCAATTTGTAAAAATTGCAGTGGCTCATATTCATAGCCTAATCGGCGTTCTTCATATTGGATTTCTTTTTTTAATTCCCGGGGAAACTTTGCCCTAATAGCATCCCTGAAGAACATTCCAGTGTACATACCCGGATCAATCTGTGCGATTTCTCTGAGACGAGGTCTTAGAAAAGTAATCATGTCCGTGATAGCCGTGAGATCCATTTGTGTGACCTGTGGTTCTACGAGAAGTTCTTTCATTATCTCAGAATGACCGTGTGGAATGATCTGATATCTACTGAGGAGCATATTTATTGCTTCCTCATACCCATCGTCCCCATCTAATACCGGAAGAACCTCCTCTTCAGCCGCTCCGGTGAGCGAACTTCTCAAGTAAAGTTCCTTGAGTTCTTCGTCGATGGACTTGTTACTGTGAATGAGTTTACGATAAGCACTCCAAAAAGGTTTCCATTTTTCAGCGGACCCGTCAAATTTCGGAATCTCTAGGCTAGGATACCGAGCGTGATTCGCCGAATGAATTCGTCTTTCTTGTGGTACATAAAGCTGTCTATCAAGTTCATGTTGTAATCTTCTGTCTGCCGAAAAACGAACAGGACCAACTCTAGGTTCAAGATGCACAGAACTACAGTGCGGGTCAAAATTTTAGGTCCACCCTGATTTTTAAAGGTTCCTACGTGTAACGGCGGTCTCGCGCTATTCCGTCTATACCACGAGAATCAGCATGTTTTAAAACCCCAGTATATCAATTTTGGTAGAAGGAGACGGCGATGGCGCCGCTCCAGCCCTTTCTTTTGAGTAAAAGCCCTCCGCAGGCGGGTCAAAATTTTAGGTCCACCCCTCGTCAGTGACGGAAACGCTACATTTTAGAGGTTTTTTGTTGGTTGCATACCATTTTGAAGGTCCCTCAGTCGGTATAGCCAAAAAAAATCGGAAAAATCTGACGCGACACGCCTGTTTCCGAACCTCAATTTAAACCTAAAACTAGGGTTCAGCGCGTTTTTTTGAGGTCCAATGATGATATGGTCGAATCGAGGGATGGAACGTTGGTGAGCGTGTAGGCGACACGACGGCGAGCATAATGACATACGGCGCTACTTGAGAAGTGTAGCTGGTGAGGTACATCAGCGGACACAATCGGATGATGGCAAAAATTGTCGATTTTTCCCCATTTTCTAATTACAAAATGGTCTTTTCGAGGGTGTGCTAGACGATGGATCAGCCGGTCCCCGTAACAGTGTTGGCACAATAAACCTCGTATGTCAAAATGTGCACAATCATTTGCTCTGCAACGCCACATCACTCATTTTCCTCAAAAAGTCGAAAAGCTCCTCAGAGCTTCGCTAGAACGCGCTGAACCCTAGTTTTAGGTTTAAATTGAGGTTCGGAAACAGGCGTGTCGCGTCAGATTTTTCCGATTTTTTTTGGCTATACCGACTGAGGGACCTTCAAAATGGTATGCAACCAACAAAAAACCTCTAAAATGTAGCGTTTCCGTCACTGACGAGGGGTGGACCTAAAATTTTGACCCGCCTGCGGAGGGCTTTTACTCAAAAGAAAGGGCTGGAGCGGCGCCATCGCCGTCTCCTTCTACCAAAATTGATATACTGGGGTTTTAAAACATGCTCATTCTCGTGGTATAGAAGGAATAGCGCGAGACCGCCGTTACACGTAGGAACCTTTAAAAATCAGGGTGGACCTAAAATTTTGACCCGCACTGTATAAGACGACTGACTGTGAAGCTGTGGTAGATTTCGGCAATCGAAATGCTGTGGAAGCTGCTGCAAACTACGCTGCGCAGTTTTGAAATGAGGTAAATCATTTGTGGTCGAGAAATTACTAACATTTTGCTGCGCTCCTAGTGCACTATTGAAAATACCAACCTGTGTATCAGCATAATGTGTAGAGCTGCATTTTGCAAATTGTCTAGTTCTTCCAAGACCAATTTGTGGCTGTGGTACGTTTGTTCCACCGGTGAATTGGGCATCACCTGAAAGCAAATCATGTTCAGTGGTACAACTACTGTGCGGGTTAACTCCTGCACCCACTGTATTCCCACGATAAAGCTTTTGCGATGCGTGCAATCTCATCAAATTTTGGGTCTGAACTTCGGGTGTGCAAAGCACGTCCGTGTTCCCCTGAATCTGTGGCCGACCGAAAACCTGAGGATGACGTAAAATGTGACCAGTGTTTGGCTGTGCGTTATAAGTGGGAAACTGCTCCACCCAAGGGTGTGCTTGCTGTTTAGCAGCTTCGCGAGTCTCAACCACTTTGTAAAATTCGTGACCGAATGTTATCAATTCATCACGTACCTGTTTACAACGATTACCAATCGCTTCCATGTGTTTAACCCATTGAATGTTTCTTGGGTTATCAGTGCTCTTCTTGAACTTTCTTATTTCGCTGTGGATCTTGTCCTCAATTTCTTCAGTGTCATCGATAAGCATCGCCAGATCTCTGCGAACCATTCCGTACACGTTGCAGGCGTTCCAACCAGTGCGGAACAGGCTGCCATCATCACATTTGGCTTGAAGATGATGAAATTCTCTCTTGACTTTTGTCACTTCCTGAAAGCAACATACGATGAATATATAATACCATCAAGAGAAAAGGATTATAGCTAAACGCGTACCTTGCTAACTGCTCTGAGGAATTTCTCTTGTTTGTAAAGCTGTGTTTCATCTTCTCGAGGGATATCTTCTTCGCCGTCAGTGTGAGGGCTGCTGTGTTCTTCTTCAGCAGGATGCAGTGTAGAGCCTGGATTCGGCTCTGGCTGTGGCTGTTGTCCTTCCATAGTAAGGATTATTTCAGAGGCTTGTCCGGTTATGATTTTACTGCAAATATAACTTATTATTATTAAAATCAACGAGAAAGAGCAATCATAAGAGAAAGCAACAAGCAGAAAGAAATAATAAGGTTTTGCAAAATGTTACTTAATATTGAGAAATCATAGCGATTTCTGTTTTTACCGAACCAACTGTGAAAGTAAATGTTTTTCAGTGTATACAGTGTATTTTGATATAACTCGATGACAGTGAACGATGTTTCACAAGCGAAATGAAGATACATATGCAAAAATAAGCAAGAAATGTAAAAAATGATAGAGAGCAGAAATTTGAACTTTTATGACAATTTTTAACTGTCGTGAGTTCGCAAATGGTTGTGTGTATGCACCATTTGATCTCTTCGTATTTCTTTTCACACGTAATTGCTTTTTATGCATAAAATCCGTGTAATTGGTTTTGTCTATGGACGGAGTCGACCGAAAATGATGATTCTATCAGTGTATGGACTAATAAACATAAAGACAATTAAAATTGCCTACAGCTGTGACTTAGACCAGCTGCTAATCTGTGGGGAATAAAGCGTAGAGGGTAATTCAGTGACTACGTATCCCCCCGCAGTTTGATCGTGTTTTAGCGACTACGTATCCCCCCTCAAAAAAGAAAATGTAAATTTCAGTGAGTATTTGGTGATAAATAGTGTATGAACGTTAAAATCTATGATCCTTTTTCACCATTTTTCATCTCTTTCGAGACGTCAGCCTTGAAAGCGTTATTCTATCGAGATCAAGTCTGGTACCCTACAGTGCGACTAAAGTTTGGGTTTCATGATTCGATTTTTATTCTTTCTACTGCGGCTGTTGCAGATAACGAAATTTTTTAGAATTGTTTACTGGATTCTTCCACAATTCTTTGCCGTAACCGAATGTAGCTGTTTCATTTCCGCTTTACCCCCTCGGATCGCTATCATCAGTGAATTTTTTACAAGAGTGCCTTCCAGTGCGACTTTCTTGGAGTTTTTGTGTATCTCTACACTTTTTTCCTTGTTCAGACAACAAAAAATAGCTTCCAAAATTATAAGAGTAGGCTATAATCACTCGCAAAACATGGGTAAAGTATGTATCTGTGGTGGGTTTCAAAACCTAACGCTCTTTTATCTATTTTCAGCATTTTCTGTGTCTGACAGTGTCGTTTCTGTGTTTGGTTACGCTCGAATTATCATCGATCAGTTGATTGTGTTACCGTAGAGTTGATATTTCCTAGTCTAGACTCTCGGAGGTTGGTAAATCCTCCCCAAAGTCTTTCGCGACAGATTGTGTTGATGAACATAGAAGTAGTTATCTGATGTTCGCGACGCGCCTCTCCAGCCAGGCTGGGAAAAAATTTCTGTCCCTTTTGGACTCACAATCTTTATACTCTACTTGGAATAGCTGCAGTGCTGTGTAAAATAGGTGGGCAACCTACTCTACATCCCTATTCCGTGTGACAAATTACAAGAATAGCAGTGGATGCCCGTCCAATACTAGACTTGGGCTACTGTGGCATGATTTTGCAACCAGAAAGAAATTCTATTTGGTCTCATTCAAATAGGTTTCCTATCTCTCCGGTGAGTCCCAACCTTCGAGATACTAACTAGCTGTTTAGCACTATCAGAAACTGTGATAACCTTTGAACGTAGCTGACAGATACGAGACTGAACTGTACTATTATCAAATATTTTTAGTGTTTTCCATTATTTCCTAGTTGTTCTATCATAGCCCCAAGCTAAGAACCAATCTGGATCTAACAGATAATTTTTGTGCAAATATTTTTTGCACTTCTCTCTACTAGAGGGAGAAATTCAGTGTGAAACAGTGGATAATCAGTGGATAAACAGTGCGATTCCAAAACCTAGAGGAACATAATACAAATTCTCAGTGAAAGCATGATAAAAAACATTTACTCTAGGCTACTCTCAACCGATTTGGACATGACTTTGGCTGGCGGAAGATTGTGGCAACATGTGTGGAGTCCATAACAATGCACCATATACCATATACTTCGTATTTTTCCTCATACTTGGCCGTGTCTTCGTTTTGTTGTCCTCGGTTCTAATTCTGAGAGTGCCTATAAGAGTAAAACAAACAGTGTAAACTATACATACAACCAATGAAAATGTAAAGTAACTTGAAAAAACCTCTTTGTAACTATAATCTCTCGCGAAAATCCATATGCTTCTTGAATGTAAAACTTGTAAGTACGAATAAACCTTCTTAGCTTCTTGTAGATCGTCTTGTAACTTCTAGCATCGTCGAAATTTCTATTCTATAACAACGGATGAAAAATACAGTGCGATCAGTGTATGAATCTACTCAGTGACAAAAAAAGGTAGCCTGTTTTTTCCTAGAGAAAAAACGTCACTATTTTCGATTCGCAGTGAGAAGCTAATGAAAGCAATAATGTATTTAATCGGTAAAAACCAATAACATTGTGTTACTACTCGTAAACCAGTGGCAGTCACCTTATGTACGGGTGACAAAAAACCATGTAATGGTGTGTTATAAAAACATGTACCAAAGTTCTTTTTCAAAAACGTGAAAAAGTTCCATATGGCACGATGCACCATGTAGTCGCTTGGCCTCTACGACGGTGGAAAGACTAACGGCTGGACCGAGAGTGGACAGTGAGAGCTCGCCAACTGCCAGAGGCAGTGCCACGCGGGGCTGAATGGCCATCGAGGCAAAGGACACTTTAGCCACGAGCGATATACGAGAGGAGAGAGAGTGGATAACAGTACAAATGTGTGAATATATGAGTCATTTATTGTGTGAATAACATACTGTGTGAAACGGTAGATACAAACAGTGGAGAGACAAAGACACTGTGCGACACGACCGCACAGCAGTGAGACATACACAAGACTGATTGAATTGGGGTTGGAGCGCGCCAACTTGCGTTGGTGCGCTGGGGCGCGGTTACTGCCTACGACCTGTGGCGTCTGTGGTACAGGCGACAACAAGGGGCTCGGGCATGTCTCCTTTTCAATTTATTCTATTTCGATCTTATTTAAATATAAATATTACCACTAAATCACACATTCTTTCTGTCAAAGGGATCTGCTTCTTGTGTAGTGCACGGTTAGAATGTCCCGCATGTTGACGGTGATTTTACAAGAAGCATTTTGAGGGAAATATTCGGGTAGTCTCATCACGGCAGAGAGCCTAATCTCCGGATCATCGTTTTCTTCTTGCTGTAAATACGGGTCATCTAATAAATCATCGTCTCCAAAATTGTGCTGGGTCAATATGAACTCGAATTCATCAAGCGTGGGACAATATTGTGAGCTGAGTTTCTAAAATAATTGAAAATATTGGCAATTTCCCTTTGTTTTACCCTCAAGACATATTGGATCAGGAAAAAAGGATTCGGGCTTTCTTGTACTTGGATTGTAAGTTTTGGACAAGTAGAAAGAAACTTCAACGCGCCATTAACAGCACTGACATCATCTTTATCCAAAATCAAATCAAGACGCTTCTGGAATTTAAGAATAAAGAGAAAATTTAGGATCGCGTACCAATAGCTGATAGTCCAGAAGAATGTCGAAATGATTTTCTGCTGTGTCATGGTAGAAATTAACCACAGTAGGTTCTAAAATTTCCAGGATGTCTCTCCATTCCCGCCGTGTCCACCACGTCTCTTCACCGATTGACAATTTATCGCATGTTATTCGATTTTCCCTCAATAGATTACATAAATCTTGGTGATCTTCTTCAGGAGCTGAAAATCCGTTTTTTTAAAATTCTGGCCAACATACACATATTTACGATGCTCAAATAACCTATGCGGCAGCCATAGATTGTTGATGTTTCTATAAGTCGTCGATCTCTTGCATTAGCCGTGTTGAGATGACGGATTCGATATCCGGACATCCTCTTGTAATATCGGACATTGAACTGTTTTTCGATGTAGATTGAGGTTCGATGGCGGCTTTTTCGAATTGCCTCATTTACTGGCCGGCAAGTTTGTTGCAGACGGAAGTAACCTTGCCAATGAGTCTGGAATAACCGCAAATAAAAATAATTTAATTTTCCTGACTTTTCTGATAATCTTTTCTAGAATTATTGAATGAAGAGAAAGCAGGGGAAAACCTTCCATCTCGTCTAGCAACGTCTGTAAGAGTGCCTCTGCTGATCAAAGCGGCCAATTTCTGCTTTCAAATAACAAGCGTTTCATCGGTGAACCTAAAACCGCTTGTACCTTGAATTTTCAATTGTTAAAATTAAAAAGAGTATCGAAAGCAGAAAACAATTGCAAAAGGTGACAACGAGAACATACAAGAGAACGGCGGTAAATGGTGGGTCCGCTCTTATTGACTACTCCTATTGATTCAGCCCTTTACACGCGTTCCCATCGGTTCTCTCTTTACACCGCCATGCATTCCACAATATTTTCTTGTTATAATTCATTCTCTCTAATTAAAATATTGCAGGATTCATAAATAATGCCTCATTTTTGTTCTGGTTAAATGTTAACTGTTTGGAATGATGCAATATGGTGGAAGCTCGGAAAATTTATTAGCGGTATGACTATCGTAATCAAATTAATGGTCCCAGATAGTAATTGCTTGGTAAAAAATTGGATAAAATCTACATAGGATGGATTTCCAAGCAGAGCTATGGACTTTGCGCAGAAGTGGATCTGGGTGGAATTTATGGAAAAACAAATCTCCTACTTTGGAAAGAAAGGCACCTCATACATTGATTATTTTTAAGTAAAAGTTAAAATCTCGTTATTTTAAATGTACACCAGTAAATATTGTGAACATTTTTTTTGACTTTCGCAAAGGTCTTCCCATCTCAAAGACCTTCTTGTGCTGGCTCACTCTCCTCGTCTAGTGACTCTGACTGGATATTTTTATTTTGCTCTGTTTAGGAATCAGCTAAAGGACGGGTGTCAATATCCAGCGCTATAGTCTGTTTCAAATGGAAATGTCTCGCTGCGCAACGGCGGGATTTCAATTTTTTGAAATTTGCAACAAAATTTATTTTTATAAAAATAGCACTTTTTTGGATTCGCCATGATTTATGCTAGTTCTTGTATTTTTTCGGTAGATCAGAATTTTGGTAGGTAAATGCAATAAAAACTAACATTAAAATAAGGGAGAAATTTACAGAAAATTGCATAAGCAAGAAAGCAAAATCGAGCATCTGACCCATCTAGACAGGCCGAGCGCTCTATCTAGATCGATTTAACCTTTAACCACCTACATATCCGTTTGAAACAGGCTATATATCTTCTCGGAAGTGCAAAAAGGCAAGAGTGATTGCGATAGATAGAGTTGCTTCCTATCTGAAAACAAAAGCTAGAAGATTTGTCAATGTCGGCAGGAAAGCAGAAGGAGTCCATTTTCGCTCTTCCTTGCCCAGCCTTCCAAAAGCCACCTCGATATACCTACGAACAGTGAAGGTCTCACCGCCGTCTACGATAATCGAAGGGATTACAACTTACAACATATTTGTACCCGAAAACCTGGGCGGGATCAGTGCATTCCGGTATTACAGCATGGGCACAAAAGAAGTGTCAGAGCTGTACCTATGAAAGAAGGATATCTGCCAGACAACTATAATTTGAAAGAAGTATAGGACGAAGAAGAAAATTTCTTGCTATTTCTATTTACTATCATAATTATTCGAAATAAAAAAATTGTTTACCAGTTCTCCAGAATTTCACATTTTGGCCGGTTTTCATTTGGTGCAGCTCTTTCTGTATCAGAAAGACGGACACATCAGACTTTGTCGGGCTTGGTTTTTGGCCTTATTTGGGGCATATAACCAGACAATCCTTGTGGTCCCTTCTTCTATCTGTTCTCTGCAGTGTTCGTGTTTTATGCTCAAAAATTCAAATGTTCCACATTAAATATTTAGAAGTTCTTGTAACCAAAAATGGAGAAACAGAGAACATGAAATTTATTACGTGGACATCTGTGCACTGGCGAGGAATCACCTGGTTTCCTATTATAAATCAGTCATATTCGTCGGAAGGTGCGTTGTTCTTATGATTCATTTCAATATAACCGGTGATTTTGCCTTCAATGAGGATTTTCTCAATTACATCGAGCTTCCCATAAAAATAATCGGTACTATTGTCAATATCCTCACTTTTTTTATTATCTACTGGTATTCGACTGCGGATATGAAAGACTACAAAACCCAGCTAATGCTGTACCAGGTAACTATATTGTGATAAGTAAAAATGGCTTGTAGATTGCCTCAGCCTCTCTAGACTTTGTTATTTCTGTCCTAGGCAGTCCAATATTATTTCTGCCCCATATTTGCGGAACTGGACAGGGTTGGCTGCATGCATACTTCGGTGTAGGACCATATGAACTTTTTGTAAGTTACCGTCAGACTAAAAAAACTACCCAGATCATAATTTTCACGTACATGGCATTTTCCCTGCATTTTCTCACTTTAGGACCGATATTTTATAGATGGCAGCAAGTTTTACCTTCAGATTCTTGGATAAAAGCCAAAGTAAGTAGCCTCATGTTGAATTGTTGAATTATCTTCAGACTACAGGAAGGAGGTACATTTACGAGTATGGTTACCTTATCCCAGCCACTCTCCCGGTTCCCTTTGTCTATTTAGCAGCTGGTGATGATATCAACCTTGTCAAAGAAGAGTTCCGTCAGGCATCTTGCCTTTCAAACGGCGAATTATCTTTTCAGAAATATCCAAACGACGCGCAGCTGGCAGACATTGAAGGCTGGTACTGGTTCAATGTTGAAAAGCATCCGGCATTTGTCTACGGTTTACTGTACCAAGCATCTTGGCTAGCTTATGATCTCTTCATGATCGTCATGTGTAATGTCAGTATGATCAGAACACTAAATGATCTCCGTGTTCATATGAGTGCAGCAACCAGAAGAATGCATTTTAAATTCTTCAGAATGATATCGCTGCAGGTGATGTGACCGTCGTTTTTGGATGAAAGTAGTTGCAGACGGCGGTGCCCATGATATGGATTTTTGTGCCTTTGGCCTATCTTCTTACTTGTTTTTTGAAAGAATTTCGATTTTACCGAATTCAGGGTAACCTTTCCAGTATTTCCAGAACTTTTGCAGATGTCAATAACCTGGCAATAGGATTAATTGGTAGTCATGGTCTTGTTGTGTCCATCTATCTTCTTTTTGCCAATCCTGCTTACCGACATGCTCTTTATTTGTGGACTATTCTTCCAATACGGTAAGATATGACTTTTTCTTTCATTTTAGAAGACTCTTTGCAGGAAACTATTCGGGTGGACAGAGCCTCTACCTATTTCAGCAGCTACCAGCGCCGTGAATCCCTGTTCGACAAATCTTGTAATTGTTTCATGAATAAACTCGTTTTTTTTCTTAAAAGTACTTCATCTGTACAAATTAGTAATTCGTTATAAAAAATGACGCAGGCTTTGACCAATGATATCATTATTTTCCTTCGGAACAAGACACAAATTCGGTTTTTTTCGCACTGGCGTCATTTAGAGGAAGTTACTATTAGTAGCAAAGCGTCCGCTTGAAGCCTCTTTTACAAAAGTATGTTCTTTCTTTGAATCGAAGAAAAATTCTATTATGGGAGATCCTACCTTACAAATAGGCGCTTTTTCATCCCTGACATCATTTTATCGAGACGGAGACGTATTCCAGCTTGAATTACCCGTGAAAGAGGAACGTGTTCTACTTTTGTGAAAATGATTCCTGGCTTTTCAAGTGTACCTTTTCCGCTTCATAGCGTCCGATTTTTACAAAGTATGCCAGCCTGTTTTCATTGACTTGCAAATAAACTTCGCCACCATTCACAGTTCCGCTACTCTTAATATTCTCTACACCCGCTCTCCCCCGCCTTTGGTTATTTCACAGCGAATTCGATTTTAGTGGTATGTATCCCAACGGCTATAAGAGCCAAAAATATTGTGGGAATCCAATAACCTATGGGATTTTTATCTATTACAATCCGTCACACGACAGTGGGAAGTAGTCTCCTTTCTTCTTTTGTTAGAAAACTCTTACTTTTTTTCAATTTCTGCCGCCTTTTTGAAGTTGGGGACAATAATGAATAGATCACAGAGTTATTGTAGTATTTTATGACGTGCTCTGTATATCGAAACCTGTTTCTCAAATCCATGTTGAGGTCAAAAGAGATCATCCAATGTCAACAGATGGTTTTCACTACAATAATTTCCATCCTTTACATTTTTCGAAACTCCTACTCAAAAATTGCCAAACTCCCTGTCACATGCATCGTGGGACATGTAACGGAGACGATAATCTTCTTACTCTTTTGACCGACCGATTGAACCGCTAGTTCTCCTCATGCAGACTGTACTTTACTCGGCGACTAATCTCGCGTCAAATTTTCATAACCGCCAGCGCGTGCCATAAAAGTTATCATCAAAAATCTTTTTTTGGCGGTGCGAAATAGCTCTAATATCAAGAGATGACACTCAGCAGGATCTACCAGCTCGTTTCCAACTATAATTTCAAGTTTTCAGATGCAATGGGGTTTGTTATTTGCCCTAATTCCAGCAGTTTTTGCTAATTCTGAGGTAACCAACCAGACTCTCACAGGCGTCAAAGTATTTCCAAATATTTGGCAATAGCTTTTATAGGTGGTGACACTCAAATGGGATGCTGTTGAGACCCCGTATATGATCTCCCTCTGGCTTCTAATTGCTGCCCTTGCTAAAATTCGTAAGTTATCCTCTCTCATCAATTGCATTTTCCAGTTTTCAATGTTCTAAAGTCTTTATCAAACGTCTTTCCTGACTCTTCTTTGCTCATTGTTATTGGTTTGGTAAGTTCTTCGTAATTTGGGGCTATTCATCTTCTGTTCCAGATACTTGGAGCTCTTCTTCATACATCTGGCGCCAATATCAATTTTTCCTTGGATTCCCATGCCTTCTTTCTTTACCTTCTACCTCCAATTATTTTTGATGCGGGTAGGACAAACCCAAATAGGTTACCAGCAGCTTTTCAGGTTATTTTATGCCAAATCGAGCTCTTTTCGAGAATTTGGATTCCGTCTTGTTGTTTTCTGTAGTTGGGACAATTTGGAATACTGCAGCTATCGGTCAGTTTCTCTATTTTCTCGGGTAATATTTTTCAGGGAGCTCACTCCTGATGGTTTCTTATTATTATCCATTTAAAGTAGCGTTTTCCGTATTCGAAATATTCGTCTTTTCGGCTCTCATCTCTGCAGTGGATCCTGTAAGTTTTCTGTCTTAGGTTTCATCCATCTCCAGGTGGCTGTAATCGCAGTTTTTGAAGAAATTAACGTCAACGAATTTTTATTCGTCAATGTATTCGGAGAAGCTTTATTCAATGACGGAGTCACCGTCGTATGTTTATCAAAATATTCCACGCAGTCATCCTCTAGGTGCTGTATCAAATGTTCAAGAGTTTCACCCTAATTGGAGCTGAAAATCTTCGCCCCGTTGACTATGGCCTAGGAGGTCTTTCTTTCTTCGTCGTGGCCATTGGCGGTCTCATTATTGGCCTTCTATTTGCCTTTTTAACCGCTCTCGTTACAAAGTAATCTGTTTTCTTTAAAAAAATATTTGAATTTAAGATACACAGTCAACGTGAAGATCCTTGCCCCAGTTTTTGTCTTTGTCTTACCTTACATGGCCTATTTGACAGCGGAAATGGTTTCCCTTTCATCTATCATTGCGTAAATCTCACCTTTTTTGTATAAAAGCATGTTTTTAGAATCGCGGTCTGTGGAATGGTTATGAAACAATACGTCAAAGAAAATATCAGTACAGCCGCTGCCCACTCCGTTAAATATTTTACCAAGATGTTGGCACAGTCCGCTGAAACTGTCATCTTTATGTCAGTCGCCTTCTTATCGAAAAAAAGGATAAAATTCCAGGTTTTTGGGTCTTTCAACCATCAGTTCTCCTCTCTACTGGGATCTGCGTTTCGTCGTATTAACCGTCGTATTTTGCCTCGTTTGGAGGACAGTCGGTTTGTAGTCCCTCGCAATTACTGGAAGTCCTTCTAGGTGTCATCGTACAGTGTTGGATCCTTAACAAATTTCGTCATAAGAGATTCACAATGGTTGATCAATTCGTTTTGTCTTATGGAGGACTCCGAGGAGCCATTGCTTTCGGTTTGGCTGTCTCGATGCCCGCTTCAATTCTTGCCAAAGACATGTTCGTCACTACTACAATTGCTGTCATTTTCTTCACTGTTTTCCTGCAGGTAGAATATTCCTAGAGAATTTTTAATGATTTCAGGGAGTCACAATCCGACCTCTGGTATCTTATTTAAATGTCGAGACAAAGGAACATCGCCCTCCAACAATGACAGAGAGCGTCTACAACAAATATCTGGATTACATTATGTCAGGATTGGAAGATATTGCTGGTCAGAGGGGAGCTTACTCATTCCGGGACAAGTAGGACTTTTTCCAAAATTTTACAATCCTCTTCCAGTTTCGAAAGGTTCAACGCCAAGGTTCTACGCCCGATTCTTCTTCGAAACGAGGAGAAGAAAAATTTTGATGCGTCGACAATTGTAAGAGCCTATGCAAAAATTACCCTGGAAGATGCGCTCAATTTGACCATAGAACAAAAGAGGCCGGAGAACAAGAAGATAGCACAGTTGAAAGTGTTAGTCACCTTGTATTTCCAGAAATTTCTTTAATAGGGAAGACCGGGGAGCTGCAAAACGAGCAGAATATCTCAATGCTGGCTATGAGATGGATAATCTTGGAGATACTAAAAAGAAGCAGCTACATCAAGTTGGTTCCTTTTCAGCATTTTAAACCAGTTTCTAGTTTATGCAAAATGGCGACAATATGGAGAATTTGTACTCGTTATTCAGCGATCTATTGGATCGCAAGTTACGAGAAATGAATGCCGGCCCAGCGCCTGAAGAAGGCGAAATTCATGACGATTACATGAAGCAGATGCATAATTCGGTAAGATAGATTTTCTTGACAAAAAGAGCCTTTAGACATCAAATATGAATCTTCGAGCCCATGGTGAAGAAACACCGCCAGTATTTCCATCCATTGATCGTCGGCAGTCGACTAGTGCAATTCCTAGGAAGTCGTCCTTTGTTATATAACCGGCTCTTTCTGTAATACTGGCTTTAACATCCAAAAATGCTATAGTTAAAATAAATTAATTTATAACATTTTTATTTGTGTGATGTGAGATGGGGCTATTTAGCAAAGGTTGCAGGATCTAGCGCATGTAGTTTTCTTGGCTTCGTATGTGTAGAAAGTACTTGTACAGAAGCCATTGGCCACGAAGTACTGGCAGCTGAAAATTTGACATATTTGAGGATAACAACCTGGCTTACTTGGGATTACTATCTGCACAGATGACAGATCCAGCTGGGCAGAGATTACATGTCACTGGACACGTCTCTCGCCTCTGTTGAAGTGTGTAGTAAGTATTACTACAGAAACCGTTAGCGCACCAATTGACGCAACTAAATAGCGATTACGATCGAAATAAGTATCCAATCCTACTTGGGTTGATCTTTACAAATTACGGGAGCCTTAGTCGTAGTTTTGGGAGGAGTAGTGGTAGGCTTGGGAGTTGTGGTAGTGCCTGGTTGATGTTGGCAAATAGTACATGGAGCTTGAGAAGTTTTTTCAGGCATTGGAGTAGTTGGAGAAGATTCGTCTGCCTCTGTACTCATTTCAGTAGAGGGGCAGGGCGGTAGGTCTTCGTCGTCATCATAGTCAGAAGGATTTTCTGTGCCACCAGATCCAGAAGAACTTCCACCGCATTTGCTAAGATCAGTGTAATCACAGAGACCTCTATCGGCATGCCAAGATGTTCCTGAAAAAGTAGAGATACTTTACAGGCCAGGATACAATTACCAGGCGGGCAGTCGAAGGAATATTTGACACCATTGGCGCAGCGGTAGAATTTCAGACAGTCTTGGGGATTGGCATAATATCCATCAGTGGCAGGGCAGGTGAAAGCTAAATTATTGTCAACAAAACCCAACGTTTGGCTTACCGCCACCAGAACCAGAGCTGCTGGATCCACCGCTTCCAGAAGAAGATCCGCCACTACCGGAAGGAGGAGCAGTTCCGCACTTATCCATGTCCGTGTAATCGCAGAGTCCCCTATCCGCATGCCAACTTGTTCCGGGAGGACAGTCGAAATCGTATTTCACTCCATTGGCGCAGCGGATGAACTTAAGACAGTCAGAAGGATTAGGATAGTAGCCATCCGCCCGTCCATCGCTGCAGGAGAAGGCTGAAATTACCAATTGGAATTGGTTAAATGTGGGCGTACTTCCAGATCCGGATCCGGAGCCACCTGATGAAGCAGTTGTACGCCTGCTAGCACCAGCAGGTCTACATCTTGCGGGCTTGGGAGTTGGAGTAGTTTTCGTTCCACACTTGCTAAGATCCTTGGTGTCACAGATACCACGATCAGCATGCCAGGTTTCTCCTGCCGGACAGTCGTTATCAGTCATTGATCCTGCGATGCAGGTACAATATCGTTCACAATTGTTGGGATTGGGATAGTTTCCGTCAGGTTTGCCTGTGCACGTGAATTCTAAACAGTAAAAATTGGATCAGGTCAATTATTGGCGTTGCACCTTCAGCCGTTGTTGTAGCTTTAGGAACAGGAGTTGTCTTTGTGCCACATTTGTTTAGGTCAGCAGTGTCGCACACGCCGAGATCAGCATGCCAAGTTTCCCCTTCCGGGCAATCGTTATCAGTCATAGATCCGGCAATGCAGGTACAGTATCTCTGGCAATTGTTCGGATTAGGATAGTTGCCATCCGGCTTGCCAGTGCAGGTGAATTCTGGAAAATTTAATGAGGATTTGGTTTGTCGAATACCTTCAGCAGTTGTCGTGGCTTCAGGAATTGGGGTTGTCTTTGTGCCACATTTGCTGAGATCCGCGGTATCGCAAATGGCAAGGTCTGCATGCCATGTTTCGCCCTCCGGGCAATCATTGTCAGTCATTGAACCGGCGATACATGTGCAATATCGTTGGCAATTGTTCGGGTTAGGATAATTTCCATCCGGCTTGCCGGTGCACGTGAATTCTAAAAAGCCTTACAAGAAATTTGTTTGCCGTATACCTTCTGCTGTTGTTGTGGGCTCGGATGATTCTGTTGTTGTTACAGGCACCGGGCTGGTTTTGGTTCCACATTTGCTGAGATCGGCAGTATCGCAAATTGCCAAATCCGCATGCCATGTTTCGCCCTCTGGACAATCGTTATCGGTCATGGACCCAGCAATGCATGTGCAATACCGTTGACAGTTGTTCGGGTTTGGATAATTACCGTCGGGCTTTCCGGTGCAAGTGAATTCTAAATAATGAATTCTGGGAAAGATCATTAGATGCTCCACCTTCGGCTGTTGTTGTTTCTACAGGAATTGGAGTAGTCTTCGTTCCACACTTGCTGAGATCGGCAGTATCGCATATTGCCAAGTCCGCGTGCCAGGTTTCCCCTTCCGGACAATCGTTATCCGTCATAGAACCGGCAATGCAGGTGCAGTATCTCTGGCAGTTGTTTGGATTTGGATAGTTTCCGTCAGGTTTGCCTGTGCACGTGAATTCTATACTTTAAACGTTAACAGTCATTTTGTGCTGAACCTTCAACAGTCGTCGTTGACTCTGATGATTCTGTCGTTGTTACAGGAACCGGGCTGGTTTTGGTTCCACACTTGCTGAGGTCTGCGGTATCGCAAATCATCAAATCTGCGTGCCAAGTCTCTCCTTCTGGGCAATCGTTGTCGGTCATGGATCCAGCAATGCAGGTGCAGTATTTCTGGCAGTTGTTCGGATTGGGATAGTTGCCATCCGGCTTTCCAGTACAAGTGAACTCTAAAAAAGTCTTCCTATGGATTTGTTGGTCGAATACCTTCAACGGTCGTTGTTGCTTCAGGAATAGGAGTGGTTTTGGTTCCGCATTTGCTGAGATCGGCAGTATCGCAAATCATTAAATCTGCATGCCACGTCTCTCCTTCTGGGCAATCGTTGTCGGTCATGGATCCAGCAATGCAAGTGCAATATTTCTGGCAGTTGTTGGGATTTGTATAATTTCCATCTGGCTTTCCGGTGCAATTGAACTCTGAAAGGCACGTTGAAAGGAATCAGATATACGATAACCTTCGGCGGTCGTTGTTGACTCAAACGATGTTGATTCTGTTGGTTCCGAAGAACCACCAGTTGTAGAAGGTTCGCCTGATGTCGAGGATTCACCGGTAGTTGAGGTTTCTCCAGCAGTCGTAGATTCTCCAGCAGTCGACGACTCGCCAGCTATTGTAGATTCACCAGATGTTGTTGATTCGGATGATTCGCTGGTTGTCGGCTCCGAAGATTCTCTAGTAGATGATTCGCCAGCTGTCGAAGATTCCCCAGATGTAGAGGATTCTCCAGATGTTGCTGATTCACCAGCAGTAGATGATTCGCCGGTTGTCGTCGCTTCAGAAGATTCTCCAGTTGTGGATGATTCACCAGCTGTACTAGACTCTCCTATTGTGGTCGGTTCGGAGGATTCACCGGTGATCGAGGATTCGCCGGCTGTGGAAGATTCGCCCGTTGTCGAAGATTCACCAAATGTTGTTGATTCGCCGGTTGTCGTCGGTTCAGAGGACTCGCTGGTCGAAGTTCCTCCAGCGGCGGTAGATTCACCAGCAGTCGACGACTCGCTCGATGTGGTTGACTCCGAAGACTCGCTAGTACTTGAGGATTCACCGGTAGTAGATGATTCGCCAGATGTGGTTGACTCGGATGATTCACTGGCAGTTGAAGATTCGACAGATGTCGAAGATTCTCCAACAGTCGAGGATTCCCCAGAAGTAGATGATTCGCCAGAAGTTGTTGATTCCGAGGATTCGCTAATGGTCGACTCAGAAGAACCCCCGGAGGTCGTCGGCTCAGAGGATTCGCCGGTTGTGGATGATTCTCCAGATGTCGAAGATTCTCCAGCGGTGGAAGATTCGCCGGAAGTTGTCGACTCGGAGGATTCGCTGGTGGTGGAAGATGCTCCGGCAGTTGAGGATTCACCAGAAGTTGTTGCTTCGCCAGCTGTGGAAGATTCTCCGGTTGATTCAGAAGAACCCCCGGAGGTCGTCGGCTCAGAGGATTCGCCGGTTGTGGATGATTCTCCAGATGTCGAAGATTCTCCAGCGGTGGAAGATTCGCCGGAAGTTGTCGACTCGGAGGATTCGCTGGTGGTGGAAGATTCTCCGGCAGTTGAAGATTCGCCCGAGGTTGTCGACTCAGAGGTTTCACTGGTAGTGCTCGTTTCTACGGATGACGCGTCTGATGTGGTTGTAGCAGAAGTTCGATTGCATCTAGTGCAACCCTGGGAAGATGTCGCAGTTTCCGAAGCATCGCTTGTAGTCGTTTCTTCAGTGGAGAAGCCAGAGGTTGTCGATTCGGAAGACTCGCTAGTGGTGGTTTCGGTAGACGAGATATCTTCTGCCGTGCTTGTGGCGCTAGTTCGATTGCATCTGGTACAGGGTGCTCCTGTGGTTGTTACAGGACTTGCAGTGGTTGTCTTGGTGGCACATTTGGTGAGATCTTTGGTGTCACAGACGCCACGCTCAGCATGCCAAGTCTGCCCTTCAGGACAGTCATGATCAGTTTTGGATCCACCCTTGCAAGTGCAATATTGCTGACAGTCATCAGGATTAGGATAGTTGCCATCTGGTTTTCCAGTACAGGTGAACTCTGAAAATCGTTGAGAAGGCCATGTTTATTGCTTACCTTCCGTGTCTTCTGTCGTTGTCGAAGGAGTAGGAGTGGTTTTGGTTCCACACTTGCTAAGATCCGCTGTGTCACACACTCCGATATCCGCGTGCCATGTTTCCCCTTCCGGACAATCGTTATCAGTCATAGAACCAGCAATACAAGTGCAGTACCTCTGGCAGTTGTTCGGATTGGGGTAATTTCCATCTGGCTTTCCGGTACAAGTAAATTCTAAATAATATATTCAGCGACTGGTTATTAGCCACACCTTCCGCTGTTGTTGTCGCTTCAGGAAGAGGCGTTGTTTTGGTTCCGCATTTACTGAGATCGGCCGTATCACACACTCCGATGTCTGCATGCCAAGTTTCTCCTTCTGGGCAGTCATTGTCTGTCATTGATCCGGCAATGCAGGTACAGTATTTCTGGCAGTTGTTCGGGTTGGTATAGTTACCGTCGGGCTTGCCAGTGCATGTGAATTCTACAAAAAGTTGAATGGTGGCTTTGATTTTAGAACCTTCTGCAGTCGTTGTAGGTTCATCTGTCCATTCACAGTCTTCGTCATCGCCCGAATAGCTGTCTGTAGCTCCTGATCCATCTTCAGAAGAACTTCCGCCACATTTGCTGAGGTCCGTGTAATCACAGAGACCTCTGTCGGCGTGCCAAGATGTTCCTTAAAATTGTCAGTGCTTTCTATAGAAATGTAAATGTACCAGGAGGACAGTCGAACGAGTACTTGACTCCATTGGCGCAGCGGTAGAACTTCAGACAATCGTCCGGGTTCGCGTAGTAGCCATCAGTTGCAGGACATGTGAATTCTAAACGTAGTTAGTTAGATCTTCTGTGCCTCTTACCGGCACCAGAACCAGAGCCGCTCGATCCTCCGCTTCCAGAAGAAGATTCACCACTACCGGAAGGAGGAGCAGTTCCACATTTGTCCATGTCGGTGTAGTCACAGAGTCCTCTATCCGCATGCCAGCTGGTTCCAGGAGGGCAGTCGAAATCGTATTTCACTCCATTGGCGCAGCGGATGAACTTGAGACAGTCAGAAGGATTAGGATAGTAGCCATCGGCCCGTCCGTCGCTGCAGGAGAAGGCTGAAATTACCAATTGGAATTGGTTAAATGTGGGCGTACTTCCAGATCCGGATCCGGAACCTCCAGACGAACCAGTTGTGCGCTTTCTACATTTTCTGGTAGATTTTCCAGTTGTCTCCGGGACGGGAGTAGTCTTGGTTCCGCACTTGCTGAGATCTTTGGTATCACAGACTCCTCTATCAGCGTGCCATGTCTGTCCTTCGGGGCAATCATGCTCGGTCTTTGATCCGCCCGCGCATGTGCAGTATTGCTGGCAGTTGTTTGGATCCGGATAGTTTCCGTCAGGCTTGCCAGTGCAAGTGAATTCTAAAACAGTTGTTTTTGTTGGACTTCGTTATTCAATACCATCTCCGCTGGTGGTAGACGCGTCGGCGGACTCGGGTGTGGTTGAGCCAGCATCAGCACATTTGCTGTAGTCCTCGGTATCGCAGGCAGCTTTGTCCTCGTGCCAAGTTTGTCCTTCCGGGCAGTCGTGGTCAGTCTTCTTTCCTGACATACAAGTGCAGTATCTCTGGCAGTCGTCCGTGTTGGGATAGTCTCCATCGGGTTTGCCCGTGCAGTTAAAAGTGGAAGGCTTCTTGGTGCTTGCAGGGCCTGCAGTACTGGAAGCGCATCCAGCTCCACCAGAACCGCCGCTACCGCTAGGAGGAGCAGTTCCGCACTTGTCCATGTCGGTGTAGTCACAGAGTCCTCTATCCGCATGCCAACTTGTTCCAGGAGGGCAGTCGAAATCATATCGTACTGTATTAACGCAACGAATGAACTTCAGACAGTCCTCAGGATTATGATAGTAGCCATCAGCACGGCCGTCACTGCAGGAGAACTCGGATGATCCAGAACAGCCGGATGAGGTTGCACCTCCAGAAGAACTTCCACCACACTTGCTGAGATCCGTGTAATCGCAGAGACCTCTGTCCGCGTGCCACGATGTTCCTAAAAAAGTTTTCAATGAAAAGAAAAGAAATTCTACCTGGAGGACAGTCAAAGGAATACTTCGTGCCTTTGTCGCATCTATAGAACTTTAGACAATCATCTGGGTTTGCATGGTAGCCATCATCACCACATGTGAAGTCTGAAAATATTACAAGTCTTGCGGATGCTTCTATTCCTACCAGTTTGTACTGTTTTCAACTGGATGAATAACAGACAAAGGGCCAAGTTGAAGCCTACAAGGGAGACCATTGTACCCTGAAAAATTGTGGATTTTTCGGAAAAGAGAGGATCGAAAGAGCTCGGAATAGAGCTGGAGGCCGATTGGAATCCAGATTCAGGCGCAGCGTATAAGTAATGCCCACAGTCTGCTGAAAAAATAATGTAAAACATTGAGTGGAACTAGTTTCTATTAGTACACCTGCTAATTTGAAAGCGGCATGTCACAAAAAGGGCCGAATTGCAGGACGCAATGGATGAGGCTAAAGACCCAATCGGGAATGGTAGCTGAATAAAGAGACGCCTGCAAATAACGTTGAAACTTCGTCCTGTTCCTCGCAATGATTACGCAGAACATCGAACCTCATACTTCCTGGATTAGGTCAGTACGTCAATCTAACTCAAGCGTAGCTCAGTCATCATGCAACCAGCAATTCTTGAACGGTACAGGTGATTCCAGTGGATGTTCAGGGATAACATAATAATCCTTGACGCAACTGTCTTTCCTTTTCCCAATTTCCTACCATAGCGTTCTGTACTCATCTTCTTGGATATCCATTTTCTCCCATTTTGGCGGAGATGTCATGGGCAATTTTAACAAATAAAAAAGTGCTTGAAACTCAAACAAGGACAATGTCAACCATCGAAACTTTTGGTTTTCCCTTTTTTTATGTGGCTAGCCGGTCTGGATAATATTTTTCGTGTTCCAGGGCTGTTTCGCTCTATTTCATCAATCTTTTTTTTAGTTTACTGTAGTTTTCGCCTGGCATTCCCTATAATCTAATCTCGTGCAAGGTGACAGACGTCAATTTTTCGTTCATCAGTTTTTGCTGAAAAGCAATTCCCAGAAACAGCAAAGCTTA
Source organism: Oscheius sp. DF5033 (assembly GCA_964036215.1). Lineage (NCBI taxonomy): Eukaryota > Metazoa > Nematoda > Chromadorea > Rhabditida > Rhabditidae > Oscheius > Oscheius sp. DF5033. Next base: position 3,559,209 of record CAXIWN010000002.1, on the reverse strand, counting down.
ATTATTCCATGTGGACAAATCTTTTCAGTTCAGAACTTCATGTTCGTTGTTGCTATCAAGTGCGTGATAAATGGTTGATTGTGGTTTAGTACGAACCATAGAGGAGAACATAAATATGCTGTACTTTTGTGCAAGCTGGCAATTTGTGCTTTGAATTGTAAAGAAACGGCTCTTTATTGTACTCGTAAAAATAAGATCAATTACGGACACTGGCAGCATCTCTATTTGAGGTGTTATTATAGGTTCTTGAGGTAAAAAGCGTACTATTTCTTGGGCTCAATCGGAGCAATCGTCTTTCTGACAGGATCATAATGCCCCTAAAAACATTAAAATAAGATTGCTCCGAAATTACCCGTCAGCATTGATATGAATAAGCCACAGAGCTGAGTTCATAAAGAATTGATACCATATTCCATCATACCATTGGATTGCAAATGTCACAGCAAACAAATCAATTAGGAAAAATGAATCCTGGATAATATTTTGAAGCAACAGACTCCAATTTTTCTTTTCACGGGCTCTTTCCACTTGATTCTGGGCATATTGATGCGTACGCTGAACACTAAATATATCAGGAAGTAGACATCAATTACCATGTATTTCATGAGGACGAGGAAGCTGGCAAAATTTAGAATAGATGCTCCAATGAAGAGAACAAGAATTGAATAAAATATTATGTACGCATGGTCCCAGGCACAGGTTCCTTCCTCGGGCAGCCAGGAGAGAAATGTAACGTTGAAATGAAATGCGCATTGTCCTGAAATCGTCATTAATTCCATCTTTTATTTTTGAACCTTGCCCACCTCCAAGTCCATAGGAAAAATAACCAGCGCCAATCAGGATGCTTATTCCGATTGTAATCTAGAAATAGCTCTATTTTTGCTTAGTTTTGATCCCTTACGTAGGTTAATTTATTTCCATTCCAGGATCGAAAATAAATTGGAAAGTACGAGGCTATGAGGCGATTCACAGAGATACAGAATTGAATAAAAGGGCCAATTATGTAGGCTCCCCAGCCAGCCAATTGGCCAGCTATTGCGTTCATCATTTCCGGAAGATAAATGTAACCTCTGGAAACAGAGAACATTTACAAAAAGGACGACGAACATACAAAAAAGCAGAAGGCACAGCCCAAATGACAAAAACAGTAGCCATCACGATATTTGCAAATGCTCTAGTTCTGAAAAAAAAACTAATTTTCTATAGAAATTCGATTCCTTCAGTATTTCTAGGCCACAACCAGTCAATTTCAGGTATTCGGACCGACATATTGTATACCGGTGGAAAATGAGGAAGTATTTCATTTTGTGTCCACTTTTCTGGGCCCTAGGGGCTTCCTTTTGACCCTGATCCAAAATCAGAGCTGGCTTGATCTTTGAAAGCTACGCTACTCACAAAATCCCGAGAATTTTTTCCTATGGGAAATTTTACACAGACTTTGGGAACATCTCACGGATCAGATCTCTTTCTCAGACTAGTTCCTGGATCTGTGACCCGAGTTCACAAGGAACAATCTGGGAAATTTCCATCAAGAGTTCCGAACGGTTCCCTGGATGTGTGAGCAGCAGATTTCCCCTCCGACCCCGATCTCTGTTTATTCAGCTAACACAATTTAAACTTTTTAAAACAGAAATTGACCGAAAATGACGAACCTGCAAAATTGAAAGTAGGCTGAATTATATTTCTTCTTCCTAATCGTATCAACAATAAAAAAGATGTTGATAAAAATGCCAGACATACCCAACTAGAATCTCTCTTTTTAAAGTTGAATAGTAGAAATCTTACCAGAAACATTGTTATCGATGCGAAGATATCAAATGTTCGATCAGCTGACATAATCGCCGGTTTTATAGTAACAGCTCGTCGGAATCTACTGAAATCCATCGTTGGACGACGAGAGAGGCGAAGTAGACCGATTTGAATTGAAAAACACGGGACAATAAGTTCACCGAGGGAGTAATTCTATTACACGTGATTGGAAAGGAAATGGCTATTGGGATGAGAGAACAAGTGTTGCGGAAAGACTTAAAATTAATCTTTTACCTTCCAGTTGAAGAGAGGCTCGATTAACAAGACAACACTATATTTATACACATTTTATTTTGTGTTCGATGTTCTATGATCGGTAATTGAAAAGAAAGTTTCTACAAAAGGAGGCGAGGATGAAAAAATTAATTGGGTATTCATAAGCAAAAACCGACAGAGTTCAATGCATGCCATTTTTGAAAAACTTGAAAGACTTGAAAAAGTACTAAGTTGGAAGTGTAGGCTGAGAAAGGATGTGGCACCAGGCACACAGATAAAGACACAAATTCAAACTGCGTTGGATTGGGCAGCAAAACTTACTGTTAGGTAAAATTAGAAATTTCTGTTTGTTTTTCCCAAGATGTGTGCCGGAAATTTGGAGAAAGAATTAGCAGGGAAAGCTTAGATACAGGCTGAAAAAAGGGGAAAGCTCTGAGCATTTCCCCAGCAGTCCCTAAGAATCCGAAGAGAAAACAAGCGCACATCAAGATGCCGAAAATCTCATATTTAAAGCCATCCCTATGAAAAGGATAGACGACCAGTAGTACAAGAGGATTAGTGTATAGCCTTTTTAAATGATTCCCAGGAATGTGAAGACATAATATGCGCGCCACCCACACTCGCTGAGAACTTTACCAATGTGCGATTAAAATCAGCTGAGAAGTTCGAATGTTTAAATCCCCAAAGCAGATATGATTGTTTTAAAAAATCCATTAGACTGGAAAATTAGTTTAAATTAGAGCCCTACAAGTTCAAAGCAGGAATAGTTTGAACATTCAAAATTACGTCAAGATGAATCGTTGGGATCTTTAGAAGTTGAAATATTACGCTCCGAAATGACAAATAGTTACTGGAAAAATTTACGTCTGATTAGTTCGAAAACATTTACACTTCCGAGTACTATGAGCTAGTCGAGCAGCGTAGAAGGGGAACGTGATGTTCATGGAGTAGAGCTCAAATTATACGTCGTGTAGAGGTTTTATTCGTAAGCAAAACGTCACTTTTTTATGAGAAAAAAAGTGAAATGGGGAAGTTGAAAAGGGGCTGACTCAAACAGAGCTGTATATTCACTCCGCCTTTAATTTATGTAGCTCATGTTTTGTGGAAGTTTATCGTAATGGGTAATTTTAGCCAAACGTCACTGTCTACGTAAAAACAACTTTGTTGTGAATCAGAATGTATATCGAATGTATCGTTAGTTATACATCCCATAGTTTTGCTACAAAAGATGCGTTTTGATCCAAGATCCAAGTCGTGTTTCTTTATAGGTGGAATACAATCTACAAAATTGAAAGCACAGAAGATTTACTCTTTTTCAGATGATCTTTGAGAAGATTTTGTTGTTTCTTGTTTTCCGGTAATGGAGATTGTATTATATCCTGAAATGGAGTCCTCCAGCTTCATCGCCTCAGTTTTTTCCCTCCGTTCTCTGTACATCAGTGCCAAACCCAAACGCCTGTAATACCTGCAAAAGATTAATAACTGCACCTCAGTTAGCTTCCTACTGTATATAATTCCAACAGAGATAGGAAGTTATCATAAAAGAACAATAGGGCGACTTTTCCACCATCCGGATGATTTTCCAGATAGCTTCCTCATAATCGCGTGGAGGTTTCGGTGGATAGAAAAGCCGATCTTGTAGGGGACGCTCATCAGTTCCGTGGTCAATAAACTGAAATTATTTAAAATTGCAAACTAGCAAGGCATATTTTGCTGCGTAATTGTCAAAAAATCCCTACCTCTGCCAAAATGTCGCAGCAAATAAAGCTACGTATTCTATACATCGACATTTGCACATACTGCAATTTTTCAATTAATTTCAACTTGCGTAAATTACCAATAGTATGAAAATAAGAAGATTATCTCTGGATTTACTCCTTTTCACTAGTTTTAAAGCAACAAATCCAATGATCAAACAGCTAAAAATTACATCGCAACATAACGAAATTATAGGAAACGCTCCCTAAAAGTTTTGGCCTATTTTTTCTGGCAAATATCCTTACTCCAAGAATTTCCAACTGCATATCACTCGGTCCGAAATACGTCCATATGAAATTGTTCCGTGGACCAGGAACACGCGTCATAATAAATTCAACGTACCCCCGTTGGATAGGAACAGTTGTGTGGCCAGGAGACCACGTGAGAAAGCTTTGAAGTCCATTGGCATTCTGCACTGATATACATCGCAAAGACATACCACCTACCATGACAAAAAACCATGTAAGTTACCACTGCATCAGTGTAATGCGGTCTGATAGCCCGAATTTCTATCACTAATTGGCTGTAGAAATATATCAGTCCAGCAAACGATGTGGTAGAGGAGAATATAAGATACAGTCGAGAAAACCGGAGATTCCAACTCATCCAGCTGCAATTTTACTACAATTCGATGGTGTCACCACTGACCTGTAAGATAAAATCACATCAAAATAACACAGGATCAAAATAATGAGGGAAGTTTGTCGGCAAGCAGCGAGTAATTTAATAAAAACCAAGGAAAATGGTTCCAACAGACGTTGACTGTTGAACTGAGCGAAAATGTAATGTTCCATGCTTTTTGTTTTCATTGTGTCGTAGGCAACCTGAAAGATTCATTACAAAAAGGTGTTACCATACACTCACTTGATTAATAATAATGGCTTCTATAGCTGATAGAACCATGATTAAGAATACAATTCCTATTAAATACTGCGATTTCCCAAAGGTGTATCCCAGTTGTCGAGTGGCAATAGCCACCAAGCAGCGTTTTCCATACCAGCATCCAATTATCACAAATATTGTCCCAACCAGCCAGGCTGCTTCGACGTAAGGTACAACCCGCCGTCCATTCTCCACACCGTCCATTTGATATTCTCCAAGTTCTGAAAAACCTATACCACTTTTGCGAAGGACTCACTGCAATTTTTTCCGAATTGAGCAAATTGCGAACATGGATCAGTAAGCCTGTCTGGGAAATAAAGAACGTAATCAAAAGCAAAAGCCGAAATTGCTCTGGTTGCAATGGGATGGTTAATTAGTAAAGGACGAAAAGGCTGTAGGGAAGGAAGCGAAATATTCGTCAAGAATCGACTGACGCCAACAAATATTCGCTGTACACCACGAGTTTCGTCGAAATTGAAAAAGCTGTCGTAACATGGATGCCAAGGATGGCCGTTCATATCTGCAAATTGCCGCAACTTACAACTAAAAAAAACAATACATGGATAAATGACTTCAAGATTTGAAAACATCTCCAATGAAGAGAACAATGTCGGTCCCACTTCTACCTGCCCAATAAGAACAGTCAGGTTTTTAAGTTTATTGAAAACTCTAAGATCTTGCGGGTAAGCTCCTGAACGAATTGTTTTTCTGGAAATTCAAAGATATTTTACCGACAATACAGGCCAACCCTGCAAATGTGGTGCAATTGTCAGGGATGTCTTCAAAAGTATAGAAGTCCTTGAACAATTCTGGTCGAAAGCAAGGATCATTCGTTTCACAAGCTCTGTACATTTTTCCAATGAATTGAGGATGTCGAGCAAAGAAAACCATTTCCTGGGACAATAACGTATGTAGAAGAGGTTCGATACCTTTTTACTGAAGCATTCCCTCCCTTCTGTGCCAAATCTCGTCCCATTTTCGTACAAATCTTTATAATAAAGAGCCTGATATGTTTCTTGAATATCTTCAAAGGAGAGGAAAATCTCCCCAGGACCTGTGACATTCCTCAAAGAATCAAATCCCATTGTGTAGAGATACGGCTCGTGGACATGGATGACGTCGTCGAAATTTGAGACATTGGCTAGAAAGTAATGCATTACCGTAATTTTGTACCGTATATTTGATTTTTACCTGCAGTTTTATCACAAATAATTTCTTCCACTTTAGAAAAGAAGGACAAATTCCTTGAGCCGGTATAATTCTTCACGTAAAGACATCCCTCAACCCTTTTCAATCCTTTAAAAGTTCTATAAATCTTTGCAGACACAGAATTGGCGGATCCGTCCAGGATAAAGTGACCCTTGACTATTTCACAGCTGCCGTTTGCATTATCTTTTAACCAAACGCCAATAGGAACATCTATTTGACATACTGTATGAAGTGTTTAATTTAAACGGAAAAGGAATACCTTTTAAACACGATACAGAAGAAAAGAAGGCCAGGAGAAGAGGAAGCATAAAACACATCTGTCTTCTAGAAAATTGGAAGTTCAATAAACTAGTGAAAGCGCGCACGTAGGGGTGAAAATCAAATTGTCTCTCAATAATTGTTAGCAATAACTTCAATAAGTAATTTTTCGAATTCGATAGATTATTTCCGGGTCAACGTACAGGAATTACACTTGGGCCCTAGGCGCAGGATCTGGCAATGTGGCGTTTGGGAAAACAGAAATGTTAGGCAGATATACCTGAACCCTTCGATAGTTTAGCAGTTCACCATAAGAATTGAAAGACGAGGGCGTCTTCATTCCTATGTCTCTACAGAATTTTTGTCCATATCGGGAGATCAATGACATGAATCAGACGGTAGCAAACATCAGACAAAATACAAAACATAATATTCAAGACGATCAAATTAGTTCCGCAATAAGAGAAAACAGCTGACCTTCCCCGTCACTCATTTAACTTCCTTTCTCACAGATTAAGAGTTAAGAGTGAAGAGTAAGAGTAAATAAGGACAAGTTCAAAAATAGATCCAGCTGCTCTGGAATGAATAACTTATCTCCTAATTTAAATACGCCCAGTTGTTGATAACTATCCCTTCCGCCGATTGGAAATAGAACGACCAGATTAAAATGCCGAGGAGAGGGGATAACATTTCTATTACCACACATTTCTTACTGAATATTTATCCCGAAAAATAGAATATTTCGACAACTTGTGCTGTAATGTATCACTGCATTGCCTCCATCAGTGATTCGGGTGATACCCACAGATTACCTAGCAACGCTCACTAGACCACAAATGAACAGGTGTGAGCTCATTCATGCGCCTGCTCCTTCTTCTTCTTATAATCGCTGCATCGTTCCCTTCCACGCTTTCATGTAACATGTACGCAACTTGTACACAATGTGCCGGACAATATTATAACATGAAGAAATGCAGGTAAGAAAATTGTTTTTCTCCTGAAATAGAGGTAATTTCAAGGTGGTGCTTGTCATCGAACACCTGCGTCGGATCGAAGTATTCCTGTTCCTCCAATTGGTACACTTTGAGTCCAGCCAACTGTCCCAATCAAATACTACCCAAAATCCCTTATAACGATACTTTTGTGAGGAAGGAAGTAACATTTTTCTCTCTGGCTGTGACACGATGGAATGCCAGCGTAGACTCAAAAACAATTGAAGGATATGTAAGCTGACCAAGCAGCTGCCAACGATGTTTCAGACTCAACAGTGCCTGGATCGCATCCATACGGGTATAAAAATATGGGCAGGTTTTAGAATTGAGACTTTTGGTGGAAGAGTAAGTCATCTCTTGCACTGATACTAACTATTCTAGCATCCCACGACGGCCGCAATATTTGTAGATGATACAAAGCAAAGAATTTGGATCTGTTTTCGAGGAACCCTTCTAGTGCACGCGGTGAGTTACATAGCTACATCAGAGTCCAGTGGTTCAACATTTTCACCATATGGTTACCACACGGATACCACATGGTGGTGGACACCACTCGGTTACCATACGGCTACCATATCATTTACCGTGCATTGTGCAAAGAGGCCAATATTTCAATTTTCAGTTTTTTGCACAAGGCTTTCTAATGGGTTTACGATATACCAAAACAACTGTCATTGCCAATACTTATCCGCTCACAATGAATAAATACTACGGGACCGTTTATGAGGAATTTTGCAATGCTGGTCTCTGCGAAGCCATAGACAATGTCATAGATGCATTTCCATCGTATCAAATGCTGGTAAGTGTAATTGTATTTTTGTAGATTGTTTAGACGTGTGGTCATTCACTTGGTGGGACGCTGTCAAACATTTTTGCTCTTCATATTGCTTTGAAGTATAACAAGCCTGTATACGACTATTCTTTGTCGGGTCCAAGAGCGGGTGGAGAAGAATTTGCATTACTTCATGCGCAGAAAGTCGGTTATTTTATTAGCAGAAAAAAAAGATATGTTTAGGTCTTCAGTACATACAGGATAATTCGAGATGGTGACTGGGTTCCGGATCTTCCTTTCCGGAACAGCGAGTTGCAATTTTCTTCTTATCATCCATCTTATGAGGTGAAATCCTAGCTTTCTTTTAAAATACGGCCTTTTCAGATTTTTTACGATTCGCAAATGGATCCTGATGCTTTCACACTCTGTGAGCAGCCGGATGGAGAGAAATGCAACAAAGGCCATTGGATGAGGAAATTCACCAGTCATCTTTACATGTTCGACCAGTCATTTCAAACCTGGACTGTTGGACAATGTTTACAATAAATTTTTATTTCTTTTTTGAGATCAGGAGGGGAGATCATCAATCCAGAGATCAAATTTGAACACGTCGAATGTTTTCCAGATCTGTTTGTCGCTTTCTCGAAGCTCAACAACTCTCTGGATCGCCCATTCAACACGTCAAATAAAGCTTACCTCCACTGCTGTTATTAAATTGTGTATTTTATATATTCTATTGGCCACATTTTGCATTCCTTTTTCATAATTGTAGTAATAACTGAGCTCTTCATCCAATTGATTTTGAATATTCTCAGCGAGGAGCAATGTTTCTGTGGATAAACCTTCTATTCCTGCAATTTCGGAATCCAAATTATCCTGAGGAACATCCTACCTTCCATCTTCCATAAATTTTTCATAAGCAGATACTGGACCTCAAAACTATCCGGATTGATCATTTTGAATGGTTTATGCAGTGTCTGGCTTATGTAGAGGTAAGTATTTTCCATAGATCTGAATAAGAGAAAAAAAACTAAAAAAAGAGTTACAGTCACGTACTCTTTGATACCGGATCCATTTTTGTTACAAATAGGCGATAAATCAAACGTTGAGCTCAGCATGTCGACAATTTGTCCATCAAATAAGACCCATCGAGTGTCGTTGACATCTCTTCCCAGAACTTTTATCGAGTGAGCAACAAAGGCTATGTCACAAAAATGTTGGGCTTTCCTTTTGTAAATTTCAACCTAAAACATTTTACAAAAAGTTCTATAAAATCCAAACTTTGTCAGGATATGGCAGTTTTGCAAATGGTTCAATGTCCATGAAAAATTCAGCAATTCTTACGACGATTTCGAATACGGTATAGAAGAATTTTTCTATATCTTCCTTACTGAATTCCGTTTTCGCAGTTGTATTCTGAAGAAAAATGTTGAAATTTAGATGCAGGTCTTACTTTTGTTTGTTTAAATTTCGACATATATCGTTCATATCCCCAAGCAGATTGCTGACAAATATTCAATTTGAATGGATGTTCTGGTGGCCTGTATTCCTGAGAATTGTAAAAATAAGGCAAGTTAACTTACTCTTTTCAATATTTCGGCTATTTTTCTTTTCATAGACGCTTCATACTGCGCATGATCCGCGAAACACTCGGCTTTTTGAGTTAATTCATCGTTGTCATCAGAAACGGGCTCCTGATCAGCTGAAGATGTCTAAAAATATCATTTAAAAATTATTGAAAGACTACCGTAGCCACAGCTGGTGGAATTCCCTTTAAATAATAGTCAGTAAGAGCCTCCGACCCTTCTGAAAAGATTTTTGACCTTCGAGAAAGCATGAAAAAGACCAACCTGAGACCATTCCTTGGGCTAAACATTTCTTCATCCGACAATGTTTACAAAACTTCAATTTTCGATCAATGGGGCAGTTCCTCTCCTTTTTGCAAAGATAGAAAAGTTTCATTTGAACAGTTCGAAAGAAGAAAGCAGCACACGCACGGCAGGCACTGATTTTATAAAGAAAACCAGTGGTTTCAGCTGTACAAACACGGCATTCCATTTCTAGAAATAATATTTTGAATTTGTAAAAAGAAGGAAGTGAGAAAGGATGAAGGAAAACAGGCAAGGACACCCGACAGGTTAACATGGAGTGGATTATTGCGGAGAAGATCGATTGGCTGTTGCCCACCCCGGAGACCAGCTGTTTTCTCTCCCTCTACCTTTGGTTGTTATTAATTATGGTGGAATCGCCACAGAAGGAGATCACCCGCCAAAACCGCGAGTGATATCATGGCATCCTGTTGCCGGCCGGGCACCCGATCGATTTCTTCAGCAAATAACACAGTGCATGCTAACCTAATCTGTTTCTCCTTAATTTGCTCACTATTTTCTTTGGGAAATATCGTTTCAGAAATGGAATGCCGAGTTTGTTCCGCTGAGACGACTGGCTTTTTCTATAAAATAAGTGCCTGTCGGGCGTGTGCTGCCTATTTTCGACGGTCCGTTCAACGGAAATGCCTTTACCCCTGTCGAAGGAATAAAAATTGTCCAACTGATCACAGGCAAAAATTTTGTCGATACTGTAGGATGAAAAAATGTTTAGTCAGTGGAATGGTCACAGGTTTGCGTCTTTTTTACTGGATCTGATCAAATCACAATTGCAGATGGGTCAGAATCGCTTTTGGACTATTATTTGAAAGGAATTAAGCCTGATATAACTACGGTAATATTTGTTTTATACAAAAATTTATTTCTAATAGACTTCAGGACTTTCCGAAGATCCAGAATTCACATCAGAAGAAGATGATGGTCCTAATTTTGCAACCTGTTTCAGTGACAACACGAAATTTGAGACATCTCTAAAGGAGAAAATATCAAACGTACTAAAAAAGGTATTATACATCTTCTATATTTATTTTAGTGGATTTTCAGGGCTACAGATTCCCAGAACAACCTTACAATCTAAATTTGTGTCAGCAGTCTGCTCGAGCTTATGACATTCATAGCTCAAAATACAAGAAAGACCCGAAGATGAATTTATCAGGAAAAGGTGCATTTACGGCTGAAGATACCGAAAAGCTGTTTTCTGGAATATTTGTAGTCCTAATTCGAGTTGCTGAATATTTCATGGACATTGAACCATTTGCAAAGTTGCCGTTTTTAGAAAAGGCTAGTAGTCTATATTCGTTATATTTCCGTCATTCCAGGTGGCACTCTACAGACAAAAGGGTAAATCTTTCTGTGATATAGCGCTCGCAGCTCATACGGTTCAAATAGTCGGCCGGAATTTGGATGACACTCGATGGGCGCATTTCGACGGGCAAGTATTTGACATGATCAATAGTAAATTCGACATGTCTACTGTGTGCAATCATGACGAAATGAGGATAAAAGAGTAGACGAAGAGTCAATTATTTTAAAAAAAATTCATTTTCAGCATGATGAATGACAGTTATGCGGATATTGACAAAATACTCCATAGGCCATTTAAAATTGTTAATCCGGACAATTTCGAAGTACAATATATGTTAATGAAGTGCTTGTGGAATTTTGACGGTAAGAAAGATTTGGAATTGCCCGTATTTCCCATTCCAGATGTTGAAGGACTCTCTACGGAAACCATGCTCTCGGGTTCAAAAATACAAGCACAACTGGATGAGGAACTCGGCTACTATTACAATTTTGAGAAAGGGCTCGAAAATGTTGCCAGCCGGATATATAAAATACACAATTTGATCACCGCAGTGGAGGCAACTTTACTTTTTTTTAAGGAAGGGAGATTCATTTCAGAAGGTTGTCGATCTTCGAGAAGCCGACAAGCAAATGTGGAAAACTTTTGAAATCTTCAAATTTGATTTCTGGATTGATGATCTTCCTGATTAGTGCATTCTGAAATTAGAAAGCCTCTAACGAAAGCCTTTAAATTCTGCCTCAGGTATGCAACAGAGATCTTTATTCATTTGTTGCCTCAATAAAGTATCGTACAGTTTTTGACCAAATGTAGGAATCATTTTCAAAGAGGAGCTTATAAATGCCGGGTTCCTCGGCGGAAATCTGAAAAGCGGCGTATTTTCAAAGATTTTAGTTTCTACCTCATTCCATTCGGGTACGGGATCCGTGTGCAGTTCAAATCTTGGCCAACACATGTGATCGTCAAGATCTAACTTTTCTTCTGTGCCTCTCATTACAGTAAACCAAATATTGCCAGAATCCAATCTCCACCACCAGTACAGTTTTCTTCCTGGAACAGTACCTTCCAATCGGATTGGAATCAATTCTGTCTTTCCATGGGAAATAGTCAATTTGGTTAATTTCTCAGGATCCATGTCATTGGACGTTTGATAACTGAAAGAGAAATGCTCCCGGCTAAGAATTTTGAACTCACTGTAGACTTTTCGGAATGGCCTTTCCGATTCCCATTAGAGTGATATCTTCTTCATTTCTCCTCTTGCCACCCCATTTTTCGAATAAGACATCTTCTCCTAATTGTTTCACAAGGATTTCTTTATAATCAGAGCTGAGGATTTGGATCTTCTGACGAGTTTGTTCGGAAAGCATGGACAAAAACAATTTTGCTAGAACCTGAAGCCGAAGAGCAAAATTCAAGAGAAAGAGCCGAATACTACTTGCCTGCATAAAAGAAGGAGCATTTACGATATAAATCCTGACCATCAAATCGGGAAACATCTCCTAAAATTTCTCTACAATGGGATAATGCTAGGGCGAGACCTGAGTCAGCTTCGGGACAGATCCACCCTTGGTCATGCCCATCATTTGGCTTAATGTGACACTTTCCGAGTCAACAATACAGAGGTTCCCTGATTTGTTTCCGAGTTCCAATTCTTTGTGTCTATAATCTATCGGTTTTGATTGGAAGTGACAGTACCTTGTCATTTCCAGCATTCCATAAGTATTGATGAGATTGAAGAGGTAGAGATCGGACAATTTTATACATTTCAAAAGATCTTCAAAGTCGCAGCTACCGCAATGGGTGAGGAAAATAGAATGGCCATTTTTATCAAAGCCAAGCATTCTTCCTATAAAAAACGTTAGAAAAATCTAATTGAACGGTGAACCTGGCACTAGTTTAATGGCTTCATTTTGATAAACAGGATGGAAGTTATAAATGTCATCAACTGTTTTGACCTTCATCTTATGCAAACCCAAAGCATGGCAAGCACGAATAGAGAAAATGAGCTTTGGCACAATCACATCTATTTTTCGATCCCATCCGATAAGCCATCGCAATAAAGACAAATCATGGTCAAATGAAGGACAAAGTGGAAGATACTGCAATAAAATGAATGAATGTCGGCCAAAGGAATAAAAACCTTTGCAACTTTTTGCCGAAGTTCTTCAATAAGTTGTTGATCTTCTGGACTAATGGGGAACGAAGTCATTACTGGAAAATATAATATTTGCTTGAATATTTCGGAGTCAGAAGGTTTCCGTCGGTCGTAGCAGCGGAGAAATGACGAGAATTAGACGTGGGGAGGGTTAATAAGAGAGGAGAATAGGTAAGCGGCCAGGGAACATAATGTTTGTCGAATAGTCTGATTGCTTTGTAGTTTTGTGCGAATGTTCTGCGGCTTGTGCGAAATTTGTGACATGGTGTTTGGCCAGAGCGAACAAAATGACTAGGATCCCGTTTCTTTCCACCCGGCGGGCGGTCGGTTGCCACTTCTCTGCCACTAAAGCTGCCAACCGCGGTTGATGCCGTCTCTTACCGCCGATGACTGCCGTCTGCTGCTGCTCGCCGCCGCCGTCCTGCTGCCGTGATGAGAACAGAATTTCCCCCGTGAGCTGGTATCTCAGAAGGCTGCCCACTGAATTGGAAGCTGCTATCGTCGGCGCCAAGACTCCTGGATAGAAGATATACCCGGGTGGTTAGCATAGCCTACACGGCTCTTTTTCCTCCTGCCCCGTAAGGGGAAAATAAATATTATTATTATTATTATTAGGCAGAATGGCTTCCGCGATCACTTTCTCTGCCTATGTGCGAAATTTGTGACTTCTATATTTATACGATCATTTTTCTTGTTAGTAATGTAGAATATTATTTAGAAAGATTCAATATTTATTGTCATTATCCCACAAAAAGAACGTACAATCAAAGTAAAGAGTCATTTTTCACCTCAAAGAAATATCTCACTGTTCTTGACCAAATGTACGAATCATTTCCAAAGAGGATCTTATAAATCCCAGGTTCTTCTGCAGTGATCTAGAAATTTTAAGAATATTTCACAAAACTCTGCACCTACCTCATTCCATTCAGGAACTAACTCAGTATGTAGTTCAAATCTTGGCCAACACATGTGATCCTCTGGATTAAGTTTCTCTTCTGACCCTCTCATAACAGAAAATGCAACAGTTCCTGAGTCCAGCTTCCACCACCAATACAACTTTCTTCCAGGAACCCTCCCTTCCAGTTTTATTGGAACAAATTCTGTTTTTCCATGAGAAATGGTCAGTTTTTTCAATTTTTCCGGGTCCATATCATTCGCTTTTTGATAACTGGACGAGGATATTTTCTTCAAATAATATTTACTCACTGTAAAGATTTCGGCACAGCTTTTCTCGCTTCCGTTAGATTGATGTCTTCCTTGTTGTTCCTCTTACCGCCCCATTTTTCATAAAGGACATCTTCTCCCAATTCCCTTGCGAGAACTTCTTTATAATCATGGCCAAGTATGTGAATTTTTTGACGCGTTTGTTCAGCCAGAATGGAAACCATCATTTTAGCCAAGATCTGATAACTGTTTACAGCAAATAAGCTCCCTTACTTGTATAAAACTAGGAGCATTTATAATGTAAATCTTTACGATCAAATCGGGAAACATTTCCTGAAATATTTTAGTTTCCCAGTAGGAAATGGTACCTGAGTAAGCTGTGGAGCTGAGCCACATTTTCCCAGCGATGCCAATTGATTATATCCCATGCCTTCTAAATCGACTATGCAAACATTTCCTAATTTCTTTCCAAGTTCCAATTCTTTGTGTCTATAATCCGAGTGTTTTGAGCAAAAGTGGCAGTACCTTATCATTTCGAGCATTCCATAAGTATTGACGAGGTTGTATAAATAGAGATCGGACAATTTCATGCATTTCAAATATTCTCCGAAATCACATTTACCAAAAGCTGAGATGAAAATTGGGTGGCCATTCTTATCAAAGCCCAAAATTTTCCCTAAAAAAAGTTTAATGGATGGGTTAATAAAAAACCTGGAATGCACTGAATGGCTTCATTTTGATAGATTTCATGAGAAGTATAAATATCTTCGGCTGTTTTTATGGACAACTTGTCCAATCCCAAGGCATGACAGGCACGAATAGAGAAAATGAGCTTGGGCACAATCACATCTATTTTTCGATCCCATCCGATAAGCCATCGCAATAAGGACACGTCATGCTCAAATTGTGGGCAAAGAGGAAGATGCTGCAGAAAAAAAAATAAAATTCGGTCAATAGAAGCCAACCTTTTCAACTTTTTGTCGAAGTTCCTCAATAAGCTTTTTATCGTCTGAACTGATGATAGTAGAGGCCATTTCCAAAAAGAATTATTAGATTTAGCAAGAGAAGAGAGACAGCTGGCCAGGAAAATACTATGTTTGCCTATTAGAAGCGTGGGTATTTTCTGACACTCTGTCTGATTGCATTGAGTATTCTCTGCGAATGTTCTGTTGACGGGGCTCGTTCTCTGCGAAAATTGTGTCTTGATGTTCGGCCGGCGCGGGCAAATGACTACGTAGGCAGAATGGCTTCCTCGCCCACTTTCCCAGCACATGTGCGAAATTTGTGACTTCTATATTTATAAATATAAATACGGTTCTTTATTTATTTTTACATTTTAGCCTTACAGCATCCTATTTCCGTCGCCAATCGGAAGTGATGATACTTTACTAGCAAAAATGCTTCTTATTCTCTTTTTTACTGCGGCCTGTGCCTATTTTCTCGGTAAATTCATCCTCGAAGTTCGGAGATATCCACCAGGTTCGATATCTATTCAATTAAAATAGAGGCAGGCCCCACACCGTTTCCTCTTCTTGGTAATCTCCCTCAACTTGCGCTCGGTTTGATCAAATATAAGCGAATTTTGTACATACACCAGGCGTGGCAAGCTGTAAGTCCATTTTGTGACACTGTACCGAAAATTCTTTAGAAATATGGTCCAGTTTTCACAATGTGGATGGGTCCTATCCCACAAGTATTTATTGGCGACTACGATCTAGCCGTGGAGAGCATGGTAAAGAAAGGAAACCTTTTCATTGACCGGAAGACCTTTTATCTCTTCGATCTTCTTCGCTGTAAGATCTTCTTTCCAATAATTATTCTGATTCATAGGGGGTAGAGGGATTGCCAATGCCAATGGTCAAAGTTGGTTGGAACAGCGGCGATTTGCTATCCATACATTGAAGGATTTCGGACTGGGAAAGAATGTTATGGAAGAAAGAGTCATGCTCGAATTGGACTATAGGTTCGATTCTTTTCTTCTATCTTTCTATCTATTTAGAATGGGATTATTGGACAAGGAAATTGCTACTAGTGGTGGCCAGCTAGTATGGAACCCTCGTCCTTTCATCGACTTAACAGTGGCAAATATTATCAACAGAATGCTATTTTCTGAACGGTTTACAGATGTAGAGGGTTTATTATACTGACTACAGCTGTTTCTTCAGGAAAAAGAGGTAGAATTCTTCAAAGTTAAACATGAAATGGACAAGATGATGAAAGATCTCTCACTGTTGGATGTCTTCGTCCAGGATTGGAATAGCAGTTGGCCTTTTCTTCGAGCTCGATACAATCGAATGATGGGCCTTCTGAAGCCGGTGTTTGATTTTCTTACCGAGCAAGTGAAGGAAAAGTTAGTTTATTGCACTTTTGACTAGCTGTTGATAGAAAACGTCAAATGGAAAGCCGAGACGATGTGGCGGAAGATTTTGTGGAGACGTATCTGCTGAAAATGAGAAAGGATACTGCGAGTGAGAGTTTCGAGTAAGTAATTCTTGTAGTCGAAGCTATCCTGAATTCCTAGTGAAGAAAACTTGATCTGTACCCTTTTTGACCTATGGCTAGCTGGTCAGGAAACAACAGCGTTGACTCTAAACTGGGCTTTCGTTTATTTTACGCTGCATCCGGAGATAACAGAAAAGTTGCACAAAGAGCTTGTGGATGTAACTGGAAATCAGAGAAAAATCCAATTAAACGACAGATTGAGGACACCTTATTTGAATGCCGTAATTCAGGTACAAAGATAAAAACTGCTAGTTTTGATTATTCAGGAAGTCTTTCGAGTTTCGTCAATCATTCCGGTCAATTTGCCAAGAATAGCTGCCGAAGATGTGATGGTGGGCGGCCATTTGATCCCAAAAGGAACAGTATGCGCAATGCTGATGTCCATTATTATGGCTGATGATAAAAATTATAGTAATCCGATAGAAGTAAGCACGAAAAATACAAATACATTAATTTTAGTTTAATCCCGATCGATTTTTAAACGGAGATTCGGATCAGTTTATTGTGCCGTTCAGTTTGGGAAAACGCGCCTGCCCTGGAGAAGCATTGGCCAGAGCTGAATTGTATCTGGTCAGCAAGTAAAAAACACAGTAAAATTGAATTCAGATTATTGGAAATACGGTACTCTTCTACGATATGAAAGCGATAAACGGAGAGATGCCAAAAATGGAAGCTGCTCAAGAAGATGGTTCACTCCGCGAGCCGTTTCCATACAAAATGTTGATTTCACATCGATAAATCTTAGTTTTACTGAAAGTGTGAAAAGAACGGGGGTTAGGTTTCTTTCATAGGATAATCAGCTGTCTCGGTGCGTGTAATTGATCGATGACCGTCAGTAAACACGACGGGCGCCCTTTCGCTTGCATTCTTTTTTTATATTTCCAACATATTTATTGAAATAAACTAAAATGCTTTTTATTCTTATTTTTACTATAGGATGTGCTTATTTCTTATGGAAATTCATTGTCAAAGTGCAGAAATATCCACCAGGTACAATTGTGTTTTCATTAAATCAAAATGCTCTTCCTTCAGGGCCCTTTCCGTTTCCTTTTGTTGGAAATCTTCCACAACTCGTATGGGGCATGTTTAAGCACAAGAAGATCTTATACGTACTACAAGGATGGAAAGCTGTTGGTTTTCTCATACAACATTGCCATTTCTAATAGAAATATGGCCCAGTATATACAATGTGGCTGGGTCCTATGCCACAAGTATTTATTTGTGATTATGATCTTGGTGTGGACAGCATGGTCAAAAAGGGAAGCCTTTTCGTAGATAGGAAGGAATTTTATCTATTCGATTTGCTACGTTGTAAGACTCAGTAATGTCAATAAAATATTGCAAATTTAGGGGGAAGAGGAATTCTCAATGCGAATGGACAAGGTTGGCTGGAACAAAGGCGTTTTGCGCTCCATACATTGAGAGATTTCGGCCTGGGGAAAAATCTTATGGAGGATCGGGTCATGCTCGAATTGGACTACAGGTTTGATCTTTTCTTATTCTATTTTAATCGATTTAGAATGGAATTATTAGATAAAGAAATAGCTGCCAGTAGTGGTCAACTGGAATGGAATCCACGTCCATTTATTGAATTAACTGTTGCCAATGTTATTAATAGGATACTACTCTCAGAAAGGTTTACCGATGTTTGTATATTTTTGACCCTCATTTTGGCACCATTTGCAGGAAAAAGAAGTAGAATTCTTCAAAGTTAAGCATGAAATGGATAAGATGATGAAAGATTTCTCATTGTTGGATGGATTTGTAAACGATTGGAATCACAATTGGCCATTTTTAAGAACACGATATAATCGAATGATGAACATATTAAAGCCGATAGTTGCATTCTTTACTGAACAAATAGAAGAAAAGTTAGTTTATCGCAGTTTTTTGACCAATTGTTGATAGAAAAAGACAAATGGAAAGCCGAGATGATGTTGCGGAAGACTTTGTGGAAACGTATCTACTTAATATGAGGAAGGAGAATGTTGGCGAGAGCTTTGAGTAAGTCAGCGCTTCGGTTTCTATGAGAAAAATGAATATTTTCAGCGAGGGCAACCTAATCTGGACTGTTTTTGACCTATGGCTGGCTGGACAGGAAACAACAGCATTGACTCTAAACTGGGCATTTGTTTATTTGATTTTGAATCCGGCAGTGATCGAAAAGCTGCACAAAGAGCTTGTGGATGTAACTGGGAGTCATAGAAAACTTCAATTAAGCGACCGATTAAAGACACTTTATTTAAACGCAGTCGTACAGGTAAAAATATCTTTTTCAGAAAACAAAGTAAACTGTCAGGAAGCTCTTCGAATTTCTGCCATTATCCCAATCAATCTTCCGAGAATGAGTGCAGAAGATGTAAAAGTTGGGGATCAGTTGATACCCAAAGGAACTATCACCACTATGCTGACTTCTGTTATTATGGCTGATGAGAAAAATTACAACAACCCTGAGGAAGTAAGCTGCGAAAATATAAAACAAATGATTTAGTTTAATCCTGACCGATTTATAAATGGAGAATCAGAGCAATTCATAGTTTCTTTTGGGCTTGGAAAACGCGCCTGTATTGGAGAATCATTGGCTAGGGCTGAACTCTACCTGGTAATGAATTTGAACAAATCTCTCAAAATTTATTGCAGATAATTGGAAATATGGTACTCTTCTATCATATGAAGGCAATTGAAGGAGATCCGCCAAAAATGGAAGCAGTGCAAGAAGATGGCTCCTTCAGAGAACCTCGTCCTTTTAAGATCATGATCTCACGACGATAAACGTTCTTTGTTATTTGTTTGGCCCATTGAAAACTGCTTTGCGGCATCGTTATTTTCATTTTTGAAACCGCTCCATGCACCAAATGCTCAAAATGAAAACCTAATGCATCACAGTTGTCGGAATTTCAGCTAAAACGATGAAAAGAACCGCATGAGAACACAATTAGCGCGAGCAGAAAACCGGCCGTTTCCATGCGGGTAACCTTCGTTAATCGATGACCCCTCGCTAAAATGATAGGGCACGCTTCCTTACATGCCTTTTTCTATCCTCCTTTTATCTATATTTCCCTACCATTGAACACTATTTTAGAAATGAAATGCCGAATTTGTTCTGCAGAAACTACTGGATTTCTTTACAAAATCAGTTCGTGCCGAGCGTGTGCAGCATTTTTTCGCCGGGCAGTTCAAATGAAACATTTCTATTCATGTGAAAAAGACAAGGACTGTCCCGTCAACCATAAATATCGATGTTGTCGACATTGTCGGATGAAGAAATGTCTATCAGCTGGAATGGTCACAGGTTGGTTCTTATTTCTGCAGAAACTACTCCTAGCACTATAAACGAATTTCAGATGGCTCTGATTTACTGGCAGACTACTATTTAAAAGGACTACCGCCAGCTGTCGCTACGGTACATTTTTACTTTTATTTATTTTCAAAAGTATTGCTAGACGTCGTTGGAAGACCTCGAATCAGAGGACGATGATCTAAATCCAGCTGATTGTTTCAAAAACCATGAAGATTTTGAGAAATCCATAAAGAGAAAAATTATAAGAATACTCAAAAAGGTATGTATTTTTTTAGTAATTTTTAAGTTTTCCACCAATTTCTAGGATTACAAGTCACCTGAGCATCCATTTAAATTGAACTTGTGCCAGCAATCTGCACGCGCCTTTGAAATCTTCAATTCGAAATACATGGGTGTCCGAAAGAAGGAGGTAGGTCCTCCATTTTCAAGGTAATTTTCAATTATTAGGCAGATTTTTATTCGATAGAAGAAACAGAAAAATTTCTGGCTACCATATTTATATTCTTTATTCGGGTTTCTGAATTTTTCATGCAAATTGAACCATTCGCTCGGTTACAGTTACGAGAAAAAGTAAGTTCTCTCTCTCGATTATAAAATTGAATTGATTTCAGGTAGTGATTTCTAAAAATAAAGGCCGATCTTTTGGTGACATAGCAGTTGCAGTTAATACAATTAAAATCTTGGGAAGAAATCTTGACGACACGAGATGTGTCCATTTTGGCGGTCAAGTGTTCGATTACGTGAATTCAAAATTTGACATGTCGACCATGTGTAATGGACTGGAGGCCAAAGTCAAAGGGTAGGCTGACTTTTGATTTTTTAATGTGGTCCTTCAGTATAATGGACAACAGTATGATGGACTATGACAAGGTCTTTTACAGGCCGTTTAAAATAATAAACCCGGACAACTTTGAAGTACAGTACATTTTGATGAAAGTTGTCTGGAATCTTGAAGGCAAACGTCACCAGAAATCCTAACGCTCCAAAATTACAGACATTGAAGGACTATCCATAGAAACATTACAGTTGGCCGGTAGGATTCAAAAGCAGCTGGATGAAGAACTCACGTACTATTACAATTACGAGAAAGAATTGCAAAATGTAGCCAGTAGAATATATAAAATACACAATTTAATGACCGCTGTGGAGGTAAAACTGTTTTCCTCATAGTCACAGAAAAGAATTGCAGAAGGTAGCCGCTTTCCGAGAAGATGATAAACAAATGTGGAAAATGTTCGACGTCTTTAAATTTGATCTCTGGCTAGATGATCTCTCTGTGTAGCCATGTGATTATGAGCAGATTGTATGTACCGAGTGTAATAAATGCGTCTCTTTCTGTACTTAAATCATTGCTTCATTAAAAAAATTGGACCATCTTTTACAAGATCATAAAATCGTCTGTCATATTTGTCAGTACACTTTGGACTATGAAGCCATACCCAGAATAATAATCAGCACTTCGGGGAATGAGTGTTGTCATGTATCGACGCGTGGGATTATTGTGACTTCCATATGCTCGTCTCTGCGATTATTCTGATTCGACCAGGCAGTTTCTGCGAATCTTCGGCGCACGCGCTGTGCATTTCTGCGAAATTTGTGACTTGTTGTTTGGCCAGCGCGACGGGAGAAAATTGCCGGCGGACGAGGCTCCGCCTGCCATCCACAATTTCATTTTTAATAATTTTTCCCTTACTCTCGTTTGCTCTTCTATCGTGTACCACTTTCCTCGTTTCAGTTAGTCAATCTACAATGGAAGGAGTATTTGGCGACGGCCTTCTACGAACTCATGTCACGTGGGATGACATTCAAGCTAAAGTCAAGGAAGTTTTTGGAGAAAAGGCTATCTTTGGACCGAATAAAACTGTTATCAATGTTGGAGAAGGAAGAGTAAGCCCAAGTTTGATCAATTTACGGGAGTATTCAGGGGTTTACCTCAAAAATCTGTTTGATCGAGCCTGATTGGCAGGAGAAAACCGATGCTCCCAAAAAATTTGTGGCTAAGGCATGGTTGCTCTTAAAATGTTTTAAAATTACTGTATTAGCTAGCTTCCCAATCAACTATGGCTGAAGCTGGCGAGAAAATGGCCGCGATGGGATCTGAGGTGGGGAAGATCAGCGATGCTTTTGCTGGCGAGCAAATGATTGCCGCCCTCTTTGCCACTTTACGAAAATTCCATAATGCCGAGATTATGGTCTACAATCTAATTGAAAAGTACAAAATTGATATTCCACATCCAAAGGTCGGATTTATTTATTTTTTCCTTTTTAAAAAAATAAATACAGATCTATGCTACTGTTGAACTAACCAATGAGAATCCTAAAAAGGGATTTATTCTAATGGAATACATTGAGGATGTATTGGTCAGTCATCATGTTTCTGATAATGTCACATTGGACGAAATTAAACAGGTAGAAATTCGTCTACCGTTAGCATGCGAAAATATTCAGCCTCTTCGCGGAATAGCAGCTCTGGAAGCTGCTTCCGTCAACCAATTCACCGAAGAGGAACTTTCCTCGCTGGAATATGACATGACCACAATGGTACAAACTCTCCTCAATCCACAGGTCATCCCCTATTTTTTTCTGATAATCAGATATTTTTAGAGTCTCGCAATGTTCTTGGGAATGTTCCGTCAAGCCGGAGCACACATTCTGGGAGATAAAATTGACAAATTGGAAAAGGTCGGAATTGCAAAAAAAACCACCATGACTACATTTTTCAGCTAGCTCACGATGTCATAAACAGCAGTGTTTTAACTGATTTGGCAGATGAGCTGAAAATGAAGAAAGTCATGATCATTGGTGACATTTGGTCGACCAATTTGCTGTGGAAAAAAGTCGGCGAGACGCTGAGCTTAGAAGCCATCATCGACTTTCAGGTAGCTTTCTCTATTTTTAAATAAAGGCAGCGCTTTGCAGCATGGCAATATAAATCTGCCAGCTGTAGATCTTGTCCGTTTGTTGGGATCATGTCTTTCGGGAAAAGATCGACATGACAATTGGGAGAAATTGCTCGAAGATTTCTACGGTTACCTCAAGGAATATTTGAAGGGGACTCCTCCTCCCTATACGCTTGAACAAGTACCATAATTTCTTTAAAAAACTGGGATTTATTTCTAGTTGAAAGAGAATTACCGTCGATATCTTCCATTTGGTGGACTACTCGTAGTCCTTCTAATCGGTGGCGCGTTGATGCAGATAATGATGGTACCAAATTTGGACCCAGAAGAAAAGAAAGCTGTGAGCATTTCTCTAGAAGATAGATATTAACTTATTTTAGGGAGAAGAACGGATATTCGAGAAGATTAACTCGCTAGTAGGAGATATGATCGAGCAACATGAAAAGAATTTGGCTTTAAAGAAGTGAACTAACGCGATTTACACGATACTCATACTTTTTTGAATTGTAAATAAAGTAAACATTCCGCTGTGGAAATCTTCTTCTGTGGCCAAAGAACCCCTTTTCGATTTCCCCCTTTTTGGTTTAGAATCGTATTTTTATTACAACTTTTGACATCCCTTTATCGTAGATTTGACGTCGACAACATAGAAGCGACTGCGGAGGTTGTGGGTTTTTTCCACCACCAGTGGTAGTTCGGTATAATAATAATCAAAACAATCGCCCCGCTTACTCCAAATAATGACAAAGAAATGAAGACAACATCATTCAAATCTGTAAATTGGCTATATTTCCCCAGTTAAACTTACATCTTCCAGCAAAAATATCAAACATAACTGCAGAGGCAATGACAAATATTGGGATCATTACGAAGATCGTTGGAATACTGGCTTGTAGCAGCAATTGGATCAGAAAGTTTCTCTGCATACGGCGAGTAGCTTCGGACATAATTTTGACATCGATGGCTTTGAATGTGGCTTTGACGAAATATGGTAAAACTATGGCATAGTTTATGAAATCGTACCATATGACGGATAGAGTTCGTATCATGCATTCCATTCTGTCATAAGCCCAGAGATGTGGAATAGACATAAGCGTGGGGGAGACACAACTGTATTCCTGGAATAAACATAGCGGTTTTTAGTATGATTCAGTCTTTCCATTTTTCAAACTAGGAGGAGACGATTAAAAATCTCAGGAAATCAATCATTGAAACAAAATTTTATAAGGAAACAGGGAGGTCGGAAGACCACGATCCTAGTTCCCGCAGCGTCTTATTCTAGTTAGAAATAGAATATTCCACTTTATTTAAATCTGTTCTCGTACAAGGATTTGAATTCACCTACAACACCTTCCCGCTAGTAATGAATACTTTATGGCAAAGTCTAATTGCTTTCAAGTGTCATAAATTGAAAAGTTTCCCCTTGACATCTCTTACCTTTGCCCAGTCGGTAAGCACTTTCTCCGTTTGATCACTCGCTGTAGCTGTAGCAACAAGATTAATAAATGGATTCACATAGTTGTATGAAAGTATTAGTTTCAGATATAAAGGGAAGTGACCCATACTGGATACGCATGTGTATCGATACAAGAGAAGATGCAGCGTCGTAACACAAGCCAAGACCACAAAAAATTGGCCGGCAGCTAGGCCAACTTTAGGATGCATGATACCGTCACCGAGTCCATTCAAATAACCCATTGGGAGAGGGACATAAATCATGGGCTTTGTAACAGCGTTTATCTAAAACTGATGTAGGAACAGGACTGAGATTTACCCAAAAATCGCCAAGAAAAGAGACAACTTGATGCCAGAGAAGATACCATCGATAGGTCCTCATTTGAACAGAGGATCGGAATACGATACAATACATTGTATAGACGTGGATAATTGCAGATAGAATGGCTAGGATATCGAAGATCAGATTGTATTCACTACGACGGATATCAGGGTCAATTTCTGGGCAGTTAATCATGGATAAGAGTGGATATCAAGGCGCAAACCACGGGAATTGAGGACAGACGTCCGCATCTTTTATTGCGCCATGTTCCCATCAGAGATTCAGGTATAATTTTCTTCGAACTGCTATTTTCAGGTGATGTGGAAGCAAATTCTGGCTCCCAACCCAGAGAAACGTGCTGGACTGGCTGGAACACGAACACTTGAACTTTCAAATTCATTACAAGTGGTGAAAACGGGGCACCCCCGGAACAGAACTTTGTACGGTTTAGAACCTGTACGCTTTCGAACCTTTGACGGTTTAGCACTGGATGGATTAGAACTAGGACGGGTTAGAACATACCGAGATCAGAACTTTGCACGCATTAGAACCTGGACAGTTTAGAACCCGGACGCACAGCTCGCCGGGGGCGACGCGTTAAAGGTCTGTGACGCTTAAATTTTGGCCGAGTGGTCTAAGGCGCGCGACGATCTGACGGTCGCGGGTTCGATCCCCGCCGCAACCAAAATATTTTTGCTTTTTTTCTTTTGCATAAAAAATGATTTTTTATCTATTTTCATCTCAAATTTTATGTTTTCATAGTTTATTTTATGCAGAAACAAAAGTTTGTCCATAAAGATAGCTCTGTAGAGCATGTTAGTTGAAGAAATGAGTAGCATTGGTGAGATACACGATGATAAACAAAAAAATCCAACCGATCCCTATTCCAGCTATCTGAACAATTTTTTCCGATAAAGATGGTCTAACTTACATAGGAAAAGAGCTAACCACCTGATATGACGGATAAAAAGGCTGAAAACAAAAAGAAACATGCATTGTTAATCGCAAGAAAACTCTTGAAAAAAATTACAAATTTTCAAGTCGGAAAAATTTTTTACAGAGTTTCTTCTTGTATTTGATGCAACTACAACTATAAAACATCAACAAAAAAATAAAAACAATGCCTAAAAGTATTTGTTATCGAAGGAAACAACTTACTTTGTCTGTCGCTAAAATCCATTACCTGAGCTCTTGCTGCTCATTATTCTTCTTTATTTTTTACTGTAAAAGTATCTAGAAGATGTGGATTATCGAGTAAAAATAACAGAAAACGTAATAAAAAGAATAAAACAATAAAAGAGAGCAAAGCAACAATGACTAGAAATGACATTATGAGCAAATTTGAAAGCGAAGTGTCATATGCTAATTTGACTAAAAATGCTAATTTTTAATCGTTTCTTTTACTTCCAACTGATTTTCTAGATTGCTAACACACTAGAGTTCGATAATACAACAATTAGAAAACTGAAAAGTGAAAGGAACAAATAGAAATCATCAAATTGAAATTGCAAGCCATTTTGTGTTCTTTTGCACTTTTTCACCTAATTATATCACAAAACATTTCAAATTTTTTTGATGAAAAGCTTGTTCATCATCTTTAGATTATTTAGCAATAAAAACTAAAGAAAAAATAAGTATAGTGAAGCAAAATAACCATAAAACAGTAGATGTCGTCCATATTTGCGCGCGTTACGTAACGCGATTTGGCTCGGCCGACCTATTCGCGATTAAGCTGAGCGATCCAGACATACTTATGGACTGTTTTTGGGCTCAAAATGAAGCTAAGACGATTATCTAAAAAAGTTAGGAAACAGATTTTCGATCTAGGCCTTCTTTTTTTCACAAGCCCATCATTTATGCAAAATTTTTGGTGCCTATTTTCCAGCGGCTATTTTTTCGATGAATATGACAAAAAACTCAAAATCTGTTTCCTAACTTTTTTAGATCATCGTCTCTAGATTTTTTTAAGCCCAAAAACAGCACATGAGCATGACTGGATCGTTCAGCTTAATCGTGAATATATGAATAATCAAATACGATAGAAGACACTATTTGTCTATAAAAAGTTCTTTTTAAATCGCTAGTATTTTGGGGCACCCCCGGAACAGAACTTTGTACGGTTTAGAACCTGTACGCTTTCGAACCTTTGACGGTTTAGCACTGGACGGATTAGAACTAGGACGGGTTAGAACATACCGAGATCAGAACTTTGCACGCATTAGAACCTGGACAGTTTAGAACCCGGACGGTTTAGAACTTTTTTCTGGTGCATTCCCCCCAGCGAGCATTACTCCTAATTTTTTTTTATAAAAATAAGAAATGCTTATTTCATGTCATTTGAAGTCAGAAGAAGTAGGAATAGAGCAGCAGAAGATTAAAAAATCATCAGAGTAGTAATATGATGAATTCCTAAATGTTGTTATTCTATCTGAACATTTTTTTCTTTCGAATTAGTGCAACTCACATTGAAATAATCATTGCTGATGTACTAAATTAAATTACAAACATAAAAAAAATAAGCATAGCATGAAGAAATACAATAAGCAAAAGCAAAAAGTGAAAACAGGCATATTATGATACCTGACAAAGCTAGAACGGCTGAAAAATTCTAATATTTACGTTATCACAGCTAATTTTTTTGTCGTTATAGCTATCTAACGTTCCTAAAATAATAATGCGAGTAAAAAGAGCAGCAACAAGTATGTAAAACAGAAAAAAACAAGGCTAATTCAACCAGCATTATAATCAAAGCAACATTTCACAATGAAAATGATATTTGTGTTTCTTCACTTTTCGCATGTACTTCAATAAATGTTTTTGGCCTTGTAGATTATTTTCTAGCAAAGAAAAATACATGAAAAACGTTGAAAATAGAAGAAAACAAAGAAAAACGAAAAGAAACAAATGATTTGGACGAATTTCGTCGAAGTACGTAGTGAGACATTTTTTATCCCACGAAAAGTTCTAAACCGTCCGGGTTCTAAACTGTCCAGGTTCTAATGCGTGCAAAGTTCTGATCTCGGTATGTTCTAACCCGTCCTAGTTCTAATCCATCCAGTGCTAAACCGTCAAAGGTTCGAAAGCGTACAGGTTCTAAACCGTACAAAGTTCTGTTCCGGGGGTGCCCCGTGAAAACAGGGAATTGGCTTGTAAGACATTCATTTAATTAACATTTGTGTCTAATGTTGTGATGGATTTTGTGTGTAGGCAGTATTCTGCGTCGTGGATACAACAATTACAGAAGATGGCTTTTTCCACCACCAATGGTAGCTCGGTATCATGACAATTAGAACAATTCCTCCACTAACTCCAAATAATGAGAAGCAGATAAAAATAAAGTCATTTAAATCTGCAATATCGTGGTGCTATAACAATTTTTCGACTTACACGGTATTCCAAAGATGTCGAACATTACAGTTGGAGCAAATATTAGGGCCGGAGCCATTACAAAAATCATTGGAACACTTGCTTGTAGCACCAATTGGATGAGAAAGTTCCTTTGCATTCGTCGTGTATTCTCCGACATAACTTTGACATCAATAGCTTTGAAAGTGACTCGGACGAAGTACGGCACACCAATAGCCATATTGATCATATCGCACCAAACCACGAGTACAGTCCTCCACATACACTCCATTTTATTGTAAGCCCAAATATTAGGAATTGACATAAGTGAAGGGGTAACACAGCTGTATTCCTGAAATGAGACAGCTAATTAAATTCAACGAATTGCACACGAATTCATCAATTTATTCGCAGTATTTGACGTACTTTTGCCCATTCGGAGAGGACTTGTTCTGTGTGATCGTTGGCTGTAGCTGTACAGACAAGATTTACTACTGGGATCATATAATTGTATCCCAGGAGGATTTTACTCCATAATGGGAATTTCACACCATTGCCGGATACACAAAGATATCGATAGATAAAGAGGTGGAGACTTGTTACACAGGCCAAAGTGACAAAGAATTGACCAGCGCCTAGAGCCACTTTTGGATGCACGAAGCTTGCACCGAGACCATTTAAATAACCTAGAGGAAGAGGTACAAAAACTATTGGTTTAGTAATGGCGTTTATCTGAAAACGATCTCATTGGAAGATAAAAATGAACGTTACCCAAATGTCACCAAAAAATGAGACAACTTGATGCCAGAGAAGATACCAGTGATAAGTTTTCATTTGAATTGGTGATCGATACAAAATGCAGTAGATACAATAAAAGTGAATAAACACGGATATTACAGCAAGAACATCGAACATTAGATTGAAACGAAGGTTATGGATATTGGTGTCAAATTCTGGGCAAGTTATCATTGACTGTTTTAAATGACCGGCAACTGGCGGAACATTCTCTGATTGCTCTCCCCTCCCTCACTGCGAATGAATATGTAAAATGCAGACGTTAATAGATTTCTTCTTCGAACTTGGCCCTTTTTCTGTGCAATCTTGTACGAAGGGTAGTTTCAGCACAACCTAACAAAAGCATCCATGGCAGAGCTGTGAGGAATATTAAAGAAGAGATGCGATTTACCTAAAAATCGCCACGAAAAGAGACAATTTGATGCCAGAGGAGATACCAACGGCAGGTTCTCATTTGCGCCATGGAACGGAATATGATAACGTACATTGTATAGGTGGACAAAAAGTTGATTACTGGGATGTATGAGAGTTTTCGAAGATCAGGAACAAATGGCGGGGAGGATATCATAAAAGTGAGCTGCACCTGTGCGACGCCTTACGATCTGTACGCCACCTGCAGTTTTTGTCACGCTGTTCGCCAGCTAATTTCCGCGATAAAAATAGAATTATACTGAGTCATTGACACCAAATTCTGGGTAATTTATCATTGGAACAAAATGTTTTGACAGATCCGTGAATGGGGAGCAACCTTTTGTGAGAATAAAAGTTTGAACACATTCAGCAAAATAAAGTCTACAGGGAACTTTGAGCACTTGGTGATGCCTTGATATCAATTCTTTGCGTAATTACAGTACTCTTCGATTTCAACTTGTACAGCCAGCCATGGTAGCTTGGTACCATAACCAGAAGAACAACAGCTCCACTCACTCCAAATAATGCATATCCAATAAAAAGGACAGCATTTAAAACTGAAACATTGTTTATTTTATTGTTTTTCAACTTACAAAGTACCCCAAAAATGTTCCAAACCATGGTAATACCAAGGAGCAAAGTTGGACCCATGACGAAGACCATCGGGATACTTGCTTGTAGAACTAATTGAATGAGGAATTTTCTCTGCATACGGCGTGTAGTTTCCGACATGATTTTAACATTGATGGCTTTGAAAGTAGCGTAGACAAAATACGGCAGCAAGATGGCATAATTGATCATGCCCAGGGCAGTGGCAAGGAAGGTCTTCTTCATGTATTCCGCTTGATCGTATGCCCAAACATGTGGTATCGATATTATTTCCGATGTGATACAACTGTATTCCTGAAAGTATCCTACTGTAGCTTTCAATGAAATCATAGCCTTTTGCTCTCATGATTTTGTGCAAGCGTGGGGTAATAAAATCCAATAAGAACAACCCGATTTCGTAGGTAATGAAGGATTTCTAGGTAAAGACCCGGAACTAGACTGACCTGTTCAAATCCGGCTAAAACTTTTTCAGAGTTCGAAGTAGCTGTCGCTGTAGAGATGAAACTGGCCATTGGGATTGTATAATTATAGGCCAGCAGTAATTTACTCCACACGGGAAATCGATCAACCCCGGTTACAGCAAAATATCGATACAAGATCAGATGAACCAATGTGATACAAGTTGTAATCACAAATAATTGTCCAGCAGCCAGAGCTATTTTAGGATGAATGATTCCCTCTCCAAAACCTGTCAAGTAGCCAATTGGCACAGGTATAAAAACTATGGGTTTTGTAACTGTATTTACCTAAAAAGTCTTACAAGTTGTTAGTACAGGCGATGAAAAGTTTACCCAAAAGTCGCCACAAAAAGAGACAATTTGATGCCAGAGGAGATACCAACGGTAGGTTCTCATCTGTGAAATGGAGCGAAATACGATAGCGTACATTGTGTAGACGTGAATAATTGTTGACAAAATGCCGAGGATATCAATTATTGGAATGTAACATTTTTTATGATGATCGAGGTCGAATGGGACACAGTCTATCATGGAGGTCGCCTTGTGTTATGCTTCCGATATGTGCTTCACCTGCGCATGCAGCTAATTTCCGCGATGAAAATAGAATTTAAACGGGGTGGACTTTTCTCGAGGTTTTTATAAGCTCGGTTTATTAAAGTGTAACAGTGAGAAGCACTTTGAAAAGACTGGCAGAATGTTGCTGTTCATTGGATGCAATGTTTCTAGCCACAAACTTTATTTTCCCACTGGATCCCCTTCTCCCTTTTATTTTCCCACGAATTTCGATAGAAACTTTATTTCATAAATGTCGTCCGCTTATTGTGAAGCGCCACGGAAAGCATCCTGTGCCTGTATCTGTTCTTCATGAGTCTTCAACGATTTGGGAGTAAAAGCTCCTGGCAGCAGTTGCATGGTCGAAGTGCGATCAATTCGGTCCGAAGATGTAGAGCACAAGAAAACGGGATAATCTCCAAATTCTACCAGGAATTGGCGACAAATACCGCAAGGAGTGGCAGGTTCGGCCAACTGTGTAGCTAGATAATTCCTTGGTTTCATTCAATATTTACAACTCACCAACAGCAAGAGCGAGAAATTCCCTATGACCAGCAGAAAGAGCAGCCACGATGGCAGACCGCTCAGCGCAGATAGTTGCTCCATAGGAGGCATTTTCGTGATTGGCTCCTTGGATAATGGTGCCATCTTTGCAAAGAAGAGCAGCTCCTACGGGGAATTTGCTGTACGGTCTGGAAATTGTGGCGGTTTTGTTGTTTGGCCTTTTGATGACGGGTCTTATCGCCTCAGTGCAGCCACCACGTGCTGGGCGTTGTAACACTAATTTTCAATGGTAATAAGATGTAAAACTCACATGTAGGCATGGGCCATGACTTCCTTAGCCTTGGAAATAAGGACTCTCTCATCTACCATTCTTGTACTATTCGAATTGTTCTCTAAAAGTAGAAAATTGTTTCAGGATAAAGGAAGGGAACGTGGAGTAAGGGCAGAGCGTAGCAATTGCTGCCCTTGATATGGCGACAAATAGACTGATTACAGGGTGTGAACCGCTGGTAAGTGAAGAGACGCGTAGACACCTTTGGTAGCTCGGGTCGTAAATATAAAAGATAACGGAAGAGAACAGCGCGTAAAAACGACCAGAAGAAGGGAAATCATACGTGGGAAGAAAAAAGAGAATAATCTTTACGATTGGGGAGAATTGCGAATTGTTTATACACCATTTGGAGAATTGTGAGCGCAATATTATACAGCCTCTGCACATACAATGATTATGGGAATTGTGGAATGTAAAATGACGAAGTAGGTAATAATAGTTGACAGGAAGATGGACTTCACTTGCCACCTACACAATTTCGTGTGGGTCAGTTCTATGGATTGCGTGAGAAGCATTGAAACACTCCGCAAACTGTTCTCTGGCGTTTAATCAACGTTTCCATCTATCTTCTTTCGTATAAATTCGAATTTTCTTTCATAGTACTGCCTATACATCAAGGAAAGCTCATATGACATGGTGTCATTTAGTAACAAGAGTGAATTTCAATAAAAATTTAGCATTACAAATTATCGTGTATGTACATAGATTATGCTATAGACAAATAATGCTATTTCTTTGTACAATTCGGCCCGTAGTAAATAATACGATTCTACCCGTAGTAAGCCTAGAAAGTTCTTGTGGCCATCCCTTTTCCGAGAACCATAACTTTTCTAAAAAAGTTTTATCTGTCTTTCTAAGTAAAATCTTACCTGTTTTCTGCAACTGTAACTTTTCTCGGAGAAGGGACGGGACAAGCCCAAATAATTGCACGATCTTTGGCCTAAATATTACTGGTTCTATGAGATAGGAGTTTCTTACCCAGAAGCCTTGATGAAGATTTCGAATCACCACAGTTCCGGTGATATCCAGCGAGATTAGGAAAACTTCTTCTTCACTTTCAGGATAATAGTAGACATCTTAAAAACGACATAATTCTCAAAAAAAGGGAAACATACCAATAATCTGATGCTTGTGAATCCTGTCGATGTAGAAACAAGGGCCAAAAGCAGGCGCACCTAAGTATACGAGAAGATAGACCCATCCTTGAGGATCACCCGCTGTAATCAAATTCACAGGGCCTTTGACAATTTCATTAATCGTCGAGAGTTTCCATTTCTGTAATGATTATTTGAAAAAATGAAAAATAACTGACCGTTTCAATTGTGACATTTTCAGGTGGCAATAGTTTTGTCCGTCTGAGGATTCCATCCATTCCCAAGGCAGTAATATAATAACAATTTTTGAAATTTTTACAGAGCGCCTGAAATTGCAGGGCTCGTCAGAAAAAGTGAAACTCTTACTATTTTTGTAGGGATTGAAAGTTTTGCGACTTTTTTCTGTTTTATGAATTTCTCAACCGATGATGCATGTTCGTTTACGAGATCAAATTTGATCTGTTTCACGGAGCCGTCCTCCAGAAATACGAGAAGAAAAGATTCGTTCTCTAATTCTACGCTTTTTATATTGTTGATCTTTTGTCCCATGTCATATGGAATTTTAGGAATTAATTCTGGAAAACAGAATAAAAATAAAAAACGAGAGACTCACGAATGCATGGAATCTTGAATTTGAAATAGAGATGAAGATTTCCCTTCGAGGTTGAGACGGCTATATAATTCCCAATGCTTTGAATACCAGTCACAGCGCCATCCAATTTAAAGTCGCCGACGTGGATTCGACCGGCCACTAAAATTTTGTCATTTTCAGGAAAATTAGCAAAAACTAACTAGATTTTTCATCCATGGCCCAAATGCATAGGTTCCCGTCCGTGTCGCCAGTGTAAAAATATTTTTTCTTGTCTTCCATTTCGTCTCGAATAAAACCATGAGTAATTATTCCAGAATGTCTTATGCCATGGAGAATGTCCGGGGAATAGTAAGGAAAACGCTCTTCTTTACTACCTTCATTCTAAAATTGAAATTTCCGATGCGGAGAATGCAAAAACCTACGTTATAATAAGAAACAATAAGCTGATGACTCGTCTTGCGACCAGTCTTGGCATTTGTAGAGGAGAGTTTATCTTCAAGAAGAGTAAATGGAAGACGGCAGCTGCGAGTGTCGACGGAAAACAAATGGCAGAAGTAATTTGGCTTATAAATTCCTAAAGAAATCCAACAGACATTGAGGGTATGCTAAAAAGAGGGCTTGTTTGTGTTAAAAGTCCTTTACTAACCCTTTTGAAACCAGTTGCCAAGATTCCCTTTGATGTTTCTTGAAGAGAATGACCTCGGCCGATAATTGGACTCAAATCCTGCTGGAGTACTGCTTTATATGTGTCTTCTCGATGCCCAGGCCCTAAATAAGTTTTATTTGCTGAATAATTTGAAAAACCTACAGCGATTCTTCCCAACCAGATAGGCAATTCCTTTACGGGATAACAGAATGCATTGTAGGTTGCCAATTTGTTGCCAACTACTCAGGGCAGAAACAACGTAGCTTCCTTGCAAATCCGCGTCGAAATTGTAGCATATTTGATGGAATTTTTGATTTAATTTCTAAAAACAAATACACAGCAGATTTAAACGCGTACCCCAGAATTGACGCTGCTCCATTGAATCGGTATGACTTCGCCAGTTCCATCCAAAAAATTAAGCATAACATCTGTTGGTCGGTTCACTCCAACTTTCTCATTTCCTGGATCGTAGTGAACAATACACGTAGCGGCGGTGATTCTGCTTTTGGTTTTGGTTTCAAAGAGCATGGGAAATGTCTCATTTTGTTCTTCATAGTAGAATAACAGCTGGAAAAATAGGATTATAAAGGAAGGTTGAAGGCAAACTAACTGCTCTTCCAGCGTCCGTTTGAATCAAAACGTATGCATGCATCAGGATGACTTGGACAATGGCGGATGGCGTGTGTGTATGGTCGTTCAAATTGATCCGGAAATGTATTCCAGTAATTGTTACATTTGTGTAATCTAAAAATATCCGCAATAAAATTGGCAAAAAAATGTATTTACCCGAAATTTTGCAATAGAATTCTTGATTTTTTCTCCCAGTTTGATTATAAACAAAAGCAATTTCTCTGTCGGAATATCCACCACGAGAAAAGAATTTCATTTTCACATTTTTCTGATCAAATTTTGTTTCTTCTTTTGTTTTCGGTACCATGCTTGTTCCATCGAATGCGTTCAAAGCCATACACCTGTAGAGAAAACTAATATTTATGTGACAAAAACTTACAATTTTCCCTTATACAAGAACCACCATCCATTATACGTTTTGTAGTAACAATCGCTGGCTGTTACTTGATAAGGAATAACAACATTGCATGGTATTCTGCACATACTTGTAAGGTCGAACCATATCAACTCGCCAGAACTTGAACCAATCAACTACAAACATAATTTTGGTAAGATGATAAAATTACCAAGTTGCCCCGACCGACCACTTCAATCATTGTTATTGGACTCTGCGTCAGGTTTTTAGTTGTCCGAAATACTTCCAATTTCCTGCTATCAACTCGAATAGCCGTCACATTTCCGTCCTGAAAATGAATATACAGAGAAATAAAATTGCAATTTACCCTGTCACCTACGAGATTGTACTCAAAATTAGTCGAGGTATTCACTGCTCCACCTAGGCCGAAAGTGAAAGAGGAAATTTGAGTAAATCGGCCTTCGATCTTTCTAAAAATGATCGCATATGATAATGAAAAAAGAAGCAACAAACATAAATTTCCTCTTATTAGACTTCTCCTTAAACGAACCGATGGATCCATTGGCGAAAACCAGCAAAAAACTGGTATTAGAATTTATTTGTCCTGAGGCCGTGATTTCGATCTGTTTAATTGGGTTATTTCTAAAAAAAATTAACCATAAAAAGTTCTCAATTTAACTCACATTAGAGATTTTGTTACGAAACCAAGGCTGCGGTCTCTTTCTGACATCAGACGTCCATGACTAGTTCCAATTATCGTAGTCTCTGACTTTTGAAAAACTGCGGTAATCTATAAAGTTAAATTGGAAAAGATGAGAAAAGCCTGTTATACCATTTCTCCGCGATTTAAAGGAAAGCGAAAAGTTTTGGCCGGAGCCATTTCCATTTTTTTTCGCCATACGAAAACGACTTCTTGCACAACTCCGTCTGCAAAGTAGACGTCTATTAGGCTTCCACAAGGATTATGAGTAGCGCAAGTAAAAGTGATCCAAGCAATCGAACGCCCCGTAGAAAATATATTTTGTTGGCAAACAGCTCCGCCCTTCAGCAGGTCTGCGGTAGGAATACAGGCCATGTAGCTGCCTCCCCAGATTGCAACATAATCTAAAAGAAAAAAAATCAAAATCAAAAACGACCAAACCTTACCATTGGAAATATTTGTAATTCCTTGAACATATGTTCCTGTCTGCTCGAAGACGCATAGTTGATTGGTAAGAGCAAAGTAGTGGTTCTGCGCTTCTCCATGTTCCTCGAAAAACGAGAAAATGTACGGTCCAGAGCCAAGAACTATGAAAGATGCAGGTCCTACGTCGCTAGGGATTGTTATTCGCTGACCAAATGTCCATTCTAATGATAGAGCAACTTTCTATAAATAAAACGGATAAAAGCAAAATGCAAAGTTTTACCTTCGCCGATATAGAGTCAGTGTTTGAAGCTTGGAATCTTTTGTTTTTTTTAGCGCCGGCCATTAACTGCAAATAAATTAACTGCGTTGATACAAAATACGAATAAGAACCAAAGAAGAAACACAGAAACTCACGCAAATTGCGAAACAAAAGTAGAACAATCCATGCGAACAGCGTTTCTAGACTACCTAAAGCGCTTTTTCCAGCTTCTCCAAAAGCGCTTTCTAAAATACAACATATTTCTTAACCGAAAAAATGTAAAAGAACCATACGAACAGGAGAATAAACTGCGAAAACGTCAGTTTAAATAAATAGAAGGGCACAAATGTGGATGCAGACCGTAGAGCGCACATACCGGCAGCAGTTGCGTATTACGTGCAACAACCCAGGTTTTCCACAC
This sequence comes from Oscheius sp. DF5033, assembly GCA_964036215.1. NCBI lineage: Eukaryota > Metazoa > Nematoda > Chromadorea > Rhabditida > Rhabditidae > Oscheius > Oscheius sp. DF5033. The sequence goes on along the minus strand of CAXIWN010000002.1, from coordinate 3,522,197 downwards.
AGCGTGTAGAAGTTTGGAACCCGCAAAATTGCAAGTCCCCCACCTGGAGACTTTGCAACCCGTTTTCCAGCCCACAGACGATCGAGAATTACGCGAACGATCGAGAATTACGCGAACGATCGCGAATTCCACGGACGATCGGGAATTCTACGGACGATCGGGAATTCTACGGACGATCGGGAATTCTACGGAAGATCGGGAATTCTACGGACGATCGGGAATTCTACGGACGATCGGGAATTCTACGGACGATCGGGAATTCTACGGACGATCGGGAATTATACGGAAGATCGAGAATTCTACGGACGATCGGGAATTATACGGACGACCGGGAATTATACGGACGATCGGGAATTATACGGACGATCGGGAATTCTACGAACGATCGGGAATTCTACGGACGATCGGGAATTATACGGACGATCGGGAATTCTACGGACGATCGGGAATTATACGGACGATCGGGAATTCTACGAACGATCGGGAATTATACGGACGACCGGGAATTCTACGGACGATCGGGAGTTCTACGGACGATCGGGAGTTCTACGGACGATCGGGAATTCTACGGACGACCGGGAATTCTACGGACGACCGGGAATTCCACGGACGATCGGGAATTCTACGGACGATCGGGAATTCCACGGACGATCGGGAATTCTACGGACGATCGGGAATTCTAACCCTGTGGTCGACTTTGGTTGGAGGTTCCTGGGAAGGCCCGCGTACAACCCTAGTCATGTAGCTTGGATTTACTAGGGTAGGTCCATTCTGGATAAAAGACATAATTGACCTCAAGGATAATGGCAAAGCAAAAAGAAAAAAAGCAAAAAGGTTTTTGGTTGGGGGCGGATCCGAACCCTGGTCGTTTGCGTGATGCAGCGCCACTTACCTGCTGCGCTTAGTCTATTTCGTTCCAGGACCGTTGTATTAATTTCTTTTATTCCATCGTACTCAGCAAAAAATAACAAGTTTCCCCCTCTATGATCGAAAAATCGTCGAAAATGACCGAAAGTGATTTTTTTCAAAACCTCGACCCTTCACCAAAACTCGACCTGTCGGTGTAGAGCCGAAATTTCAAGTGGGCTGAGGTGCCCATTCCGGGCGCTATCTAGAACAGAAATCCGTTTGGAGATAGCACATCACAATCAAAAGATATGAGAGTTATTTCAAGTTACGGGACCTACCCTAGCAAAGCAAGCCGAAAAAATTAGATTCCTCTTACTTATTGCCATGACTAATATTTTTTTTATTTTTCGTTCTTGTGCCTTTCATTTCCTGTTTCCATTCATTTCAAAATGAGGTCGTTTCATGTGTTTTTCCTGCTGATAGCTCAAAAAGTTCGCCGGCCTCTCATTATGTGGTCTTTGATAGGAAGTATGAGTCAAAGACGGCAGACAAACAGATAAAATAAAATTACTGATAATTATATCGTCAGCGTCTTTTTACGGTGCTTGACGTTTCCTCATTTCGACCCATTCCGTTCAGATCCGGGAAGCATGGCGGTTACCTGTTCTCTTATTCCTACGTCTGAAGAGAATTTGGATTTAATTTTAAGTCTCATTTACGGCTTTATTTCTATTGCCCTTTATGTTGTCCACATTGTCATAATCATTCGGAAGACGACGTTCCATCATCCGTTCTTCTATCAATTTATTCTCCTCACAATATCGGTGAGTTGCTTTCAAATTGCCGGTAAAAGTTTTTTTTTCTAGAATATTGTAATTTGGCTAGATGTTCAAATTTCCCAGCGGTTTATTATTCATCCATTCTTCTGCTCCTATTTTATTTCCTTTTATAAGCAGCCGAATATCCTTACCGTATTTCTTGTCCACTGCTATTATACTCCATTGGCTTGTCAATTTTTCACGGTTATTGTGATTTCTGTCAGTCGATTAACCGTCGTTTTATGGCCAATAAAGGCGCAAAAAGCAAGATTTTTTCCGTATTTAAAATTGTCTTTTAGTTCTGGGCTCGTTACAGTATGCATACCTTGATCCTCATCATCTTCTGCTCATTTCTCTGGACGCTGTACCTTTTTACATGGACAGCTTACATCGATATGAAACAGACGGGAAAGTTATGGCTACAGTATACTCCTGTTATTGTTAATGTACAGTTAATTTCCATGCAAAAGCCAGTAACAAATTTCAGGCCCCTTTATATCTCATGCCAGCTATTCATTCCGTTCTATGTTTCCTGATTATAGTTCTGACAACCATAGCAACTCTGTTATATCTTTACAAACTCAAACTTTCAACAAAAGCAGTCGAGGCTAATTTATTCTGGACAAGTATTGGATTCTCTCTGACGACACTCGTCGTCGCTTTCTACATGGTAAACACTTTCTTTTTTTTTGTGGTTAAAATACTTTAATTAAAGATAGCCATGTCAATAACCTCCTACTTTCCTGATCAAAGATGGTTATGGGGAATTTTAATGACCAAGGGGTATATTTACGATGTCAATTGTCTACTACCGGCTTGGTTGCTACTGTTATCCAATAGGCAGATTAGAAGAGTTGTTCTACGACGAAAGACGCCTATAGTTCCCCTTACCACAGTTTTACCATTGACTAATTCTCTGGCCAAATAATTGCACCCTATTTGAGATAATGAAAGAAACTCTATTCGTTTGCAGAAATATTTGGCAAATTTATTCACAATAAATCGACAACTGAAGTGATGAGCATCGTTTTTAAATCAAAGAATATGTTCGATATTGTTCTGTCGAATCAAACGCTTCTGGTAGCGCTGTAGAACAAAAGCACAAAGCCATGAGAAAAATGAAGCCGATAGAAACCAAGCTAAGGGGATGAGCTCATCGGCTATTGGAGAAATCCCTATTTCTTGTGATTGTAGAAGTCGAACCAAGACGGAATAGGGCAAGAGAGCCATCCAGATGTAACGAACAGCCATTATCCAGAGAGAATAGGTGATGAACCGATGGTAGAAAATCATCGGTTGGAGGAGACTTGGTCGCTTTTTGTCCAGTCCAAAAGAGAGACAGACACTCGCTATAACAAACAGTACAAACACGAAAGCCTGGAAATCTTATAGTTTAATAGTATAAAATGGAGACCTACAATGTTGTATTGTACTGTTTCACATACTGCGAAGAATATGATTAAAAGTGAACCGTAGAAACTTTGCTAATTGCTAAGTTGAAGAGAGCAATAGAAGCGACGAATATGCCTTCAACGGACGCCATCGTTGAATGTGGGGATGTGAGGATTCGAAAACGTTAGAGAAAGCAGGCGCTAGAAAAACAGTAAGCTGAGAGCAGCCGCTTCCAATGAACTGAAACACCGCTTTTCAATGAAACGGACAGCATGAAGTAAATTAAGCGATGTTCGTTTCTGAAAACCGCCATCGTCCGGGAGCGGATCCCGGACGCAGGTCTCCTAGAGAATTTCCTGATAAAAAATGGGAAAACTTTTGCTGATCTTCCAGCAAATAGCTGCTTGATCTCTAATCAATGACGTGTTTTTTACCACTTTCCCTTTGCTGCAGCTTCTCACGGAACCGATGTATGTGTAAAGAGAGAAAGTCATTGTGTGAATCTGTTTTTCGGGTAGTTGCAGTTTCTTCATTAGGTTTTCTCCATCAGAAAGTGTAACTGTCGAGTGTTAACTACGCACTATAAAAGTCGCAGGTAAAGGAGAAGAAGACACACCTCCTCCAGCGATGGAAGACGGTTCTCGCGTCAAGGCTTACCGCTTCGTGGCCTATTCGGCCGTCACTTTCTCCGTGGTCGCAGTCCTCTCGGTCTGCATCACTCTTCCGATGGTCTACAACTACATCGAGAATGTCAAGAGGAGCATGCACCATGAGATCAACTACTGCAAGACCTCAGCCCGATCCATCTATGGGGAAGTCAACACTCTCCGCTCCATGCCTGCCGCTAACCGTACTGCCCGTCAAGCTGGATACGACTCTGGACCGTCCGAGGCCATCAGCGGTGGAAGCGCCAGCCAAGGAGGTGGCAGCTGCTCTGGATGCTGCCTTCCCGGAGCAGCTGGTCCAGCTGGAACACCAGGAAAGCCTGGTCGTCCTGGAAAGCCCGGAGCTCCTGGAACTCCCGGAAACCCTGGAAAGCCGCCACAGGCTCCTTGCGAACCTGTGACCCCTCCACCTTGCAAGGTAAGAATTTAATTGTTCCTTTAACATAAATCTTTGAGCCTTGCCCCGCTGGTCCTCCTGGCCCTGCTGGACCACCAGGACCTCCCGGAGACGCTGGACAAGACGGACAACCCGGTTTGTTCCATGAGTTGTCGGTTAATTTGCACTTTTTTAGGAAGCGGAGGAAACAGCGGAGCCCCTGGCCCTGCTGGACCCAAAGGACCCCCCGGACCTGCTGGACACCCCGGTCAGCCTGGAGCCCCCGGACAGCCCGGACAAGATGCCCAATCCGAGCCAGTTTCCCCCGGAGGTCCTGGACCCGCTGGACCCCCAGGACCTGCTGGACCTCCTGGACAGCCCGGACAGCCTGGAGGACCCGGAACTCAAGGTAAATATGTGCCTAAAATTTTGATCCGCTTTCTAATTCACCCATCAAGTTCTGCAAATTAATTTATAAAATTTTCAGGGCCTCCTGGACCCAAGGGACCTTCTGGAGCTCCTGGACAACCTGGAAACGACGGAAATCCTGGATCCCCTGGCCAGCCAGGAGAATCTGGTGGATCCGGAGAGAAGGGTATCTGCCCCAAGTACTGCGCCATCGATGGAGGAGTCTTCTTCGAAGATGGAACTCGCAGACGCTAAATCTCAAAACTCAGGAAATAAACAATTTACTTTCAATTCTCTCTTTGTTTTACTGCCTAGTCATTCGTCAAGAAACTAGGAAATCGGCTTTCGTTCTTTTCCCCTTTCTCTAATCAAATTACGTTTTTCTGTAGCCATTCGGGTGTCACATTTCCCCATCATCCGGGCTTCTTTGCTAGCGTATGTCGTGTAAGCTAAACGCCCCCGTCATTTTCCTGTCCACATTAGCCCAAGACGGCGAGGTGTGGCCGCCGTATCAAACCGGACGGTGACAAGTTTCTCCTTCCTTGATCGTCATACATCCCCTAAAAGAAAGACAGACGGCGTCTTTCTTTTTTCTCCCGTTAATCTTCCCTTTAATTCAAAAATTATCCATTTACAGGTAAAGATGATCCGGGACGGGGCTACCATAGCCACCGTAATCTCTATCACCATCAGTGTGAGCATGATTGGAGTCGCCTGCTACTTTGTCTCTTCCATTTACAGCGACATCAATGAGTTTTATGAGGATTCTATGAGGGAATTCCAATCCTTCCAGGTCTGTCACCTAAAAATCCGTTTGAATAAGAAATTCAGAGTCTGGCAGACGATGCCTGGTCCGAAGTTGTGATTGTCAATGAGCCTCATTCAGCAGCCCATGTTTTGGAAAGAGTCTTTGGCGGAAGAAAAAGAAGAGATCTCCCAATCCAATGCAGTATGTTGTCGGTTTTATCAGAACAAAATGTTCCCCTAGATTGCCTCGCTCAAAGCCAATGTCCTCCCGGCCCACCTGGTCCTCCAGGAAATGATGGACTCGACGGAGCACCAGGAACACCGGGCCCCGATGGACCCAACGGACTGTCAGCCCTGGACGATTCTGTCTATTCTCAAGACACTGGCTGTCTAAAATGCCCACCAGGAAAACCTGGGCTTAAAGGACCACGAGGAGCTGCCGGACCTCCGGGGCCCGACGGAAATTCAGGATCTGAAGGAGAAGGGGGCGCAGATGGTCAGCCGGGTCCTCCGGGGCCACCAGGAAATCCCGGCCAACCAGGAAAAGATGGCCAGCCAGGAAAGCCAGGGCCCCGAGGCAAGGATGGTGTTCGCTACCTTCCCGGACCTCGTGGAAAGCCGGGAATGCCTGGACCACAAGGGCCGCCAGGACCGACTGGGCCCGGTGGAAAGGCTGAAGAAGGACCAGATGGTTTACCCGGTCAAGCAGGATCTGCTGGAAAACGTGGTCGACCTGGAATGCCCGGAACTATTGGAAAGCCTGGAGGAGACGGAATTCCTGGCCCTGATGCTGCTTATTGTATGTTCTCTTTAAATTTTGCGAATTAATAGAGAGTTTGAGGTCCCTGTCCCAAACGAGGACAACAATATGTTGCCACAGATTTCACTGAAGCTGATTTTGAGAAGGAGAAAGAGGAAACGGCCACGCCTGAAAAATATAAAGACGGCGAGAAAGAGGAGATTAAAGGTATTTTATTGAAGATACTGAAGCAGGGGACAATTCAGTTGACGCGGCTATTCTTTCTCCTGAAGCTGATACAGCTTATGGTAAGCATGACAACGATGAGGAGCAGACTTATGAAGAGCAAACTACGACAACTGCCAAACCAACAACTAGAAAGCGTCTTCGATACATTTGAAGGCCCTTATTGGTCAATAAAAGAATTGCTCACTGACTTTTTTTTAAGAAGAAATTACTGTAGACACTCCCTAACCCCCCAGAATTCTCATAGAAAATTAGAGAAAACACGTTTATTATATAGCTCGAGCAACAGAAAATCATAACAGCTTTTTGTTAAATTGTAATAAACCAGTAATATTTCGAAAACTCCGCGTTGATTCGAGATATGAACCAAGCACACGCACTGGGATGGGTCGTTTTTATGTACAAACACCACTTTTCTCTTTTACGCATATCTCATCATTAAAGCGATCGCCGTCGTTTACCCATATCATTACCGTACACAGTACACACACACATAATACACAGAGATTATTTCCAACGGCTTTCCTCAAATATGAGGGTTCCATTAGCACCGAGTCCTTTAAGTTGTCGTGGTCCCATTTCAATTGATCCGGACCACATCATCGAGTCGCGTTGATGTCCACCCAGCTCATCACTGCCAGCTGTCCTTGTGGTAATTGTACTTTCAGCTGGTTCTGCAGCCATCAACGGCGTATCATACGGACATTGCAGATAGTCACGTGTGTAGTCATAATCCACAAAACGTTCCGATCGGCCGAACTCGAACAGGTCGTCATACGATGGAGACGTCAGGCCTAAAAAACATTTGGCTTGCAAGCGGATCTGTTAAAACTCTTTAATTTTAAAGGGAAAACTTACCAGAAAATCGTGGATAATAGCTTTCCGGCAAGTCGCCAGTTCCCCGTTCATCTTTCTGTTTTCTATAGGAGAACAGTCCATTATTCGTGGAAGCGGGTCGTTTGAGCAATTTACGTAGGAAAGTGAAGTAGATTATTGGCGGTAAGAAAGTGAAATAATTGAAGGTTGTAAAGAGTGTCAAACTGAAATAAATGCCGTAAATAAATTAAATAAAAAAATGCTTACCAATAGCCTTCAGCAAGTCTAAAGAAGATTAAAACAACTCCCAGAGATTGAATAATATTCAAAACAGCCAAAATGACACAATACGAGTAGAATGAGCATTTGCCTAATAGGACTATAAAAATTTAAGGTAAAAACTTACTTGGGAGGGTGACATATCGTCGGCAGCAGGTGAGTGGAAGGCAGGCAAAGAAGAGGTAGATAAAAGCGAATACAAGTGAAGTTAAGAACCAGAAGACCAGCCCTCCTTGAGTGTCAAAGTCAAAGAACAAATCTTCCGGCAAGAGGGATTTATGGACCAAGCCAAGTTCCAAGACCAATTGGATACCAGTATGACTCAGACTGATCAAAATCGTAGCCAGCAATGCGTGTCTAATGCTGGTTGAACTGTCCAGATGACCTGTGAAAGTATCATTTTTGATCTTCTTTTTCAAATATTTCAATTTCCCTCTGCCTTTTGTGCCCGTCCCTAATCTTCTTTTTTTCGGGGACCCCTTTCAAATACCAAAAGTGTGACCGCGCTGCTTTACACGTCACCATCACTTTGTATGGTCTGATCTCGGTTTCCCCCTCTGTTCAGTAGATAGTGAGCAGTGGAAGGGGAAAAGTAAACATGGAAATTTGACGTGACTCAAAATCACTGATATCGTAGAGAGAGCAGAACTTTTAGATAAGATCACGTGGGACTTACCAAAAAGGACAGCAAATGTGAGGACGCACAGTTCAGCGGTCATTGCGAAGAATTTTAGAGAAAGCCAGAGAACTCGATTGAGCATTTCTCCGACCGGCGTCGTCACGGAGAAGCCAACTGACACACAGCATCGAATTATATTCAAAATTGTCACTGCATACACCTAAAAACAGATACTTGCACTGTGTTCAGGGGTCATGAAAACGTAGGAATAAAAAACTTACAAGGAAGAAGAATGCCCTCAAAACTGGGCTACTTGTCAATGACAATTTTCTCAAAATTGCTTTGATATTGAATAGCAAAAATAAGAAGAATATTAGATTTGCTGATAATATTGCTGCATCCCAGTACCTTATCCTAAAAATTAGAAAATTTTAAAAAAGAAAGAAATACTCACGATACAATGGGTATTTCATATTCTAATGCTTTTCGACAATAACCTCGGACAGCTTGGTGTATTTCCCCGTCGATGAATGTGTTATTCGGTAGGATTTGCTGTATCCAGTCTGGTGTTTCGCTTTGTTCATCTGGAAAACAACAAGTTTATCGGGCGCCTTGTTGACCTTTTTGGACTCCGGAGATAATGAATTCTGCTATGAATTTTGAAAGCGCTATTTGCTTCGGAAAATGCTGGAAACTTGATAAGAAAAGGCCTGTGCAGCGCGTTTTCAATAGTTTTGCATAAAAAAAGAACAAAATGTGGAAATTCAATCAACCAATATTTTTTCCCTCCCGGTCAGTTAAAACTGGTTTCTGTCCTGGGCATGAAAATACAAACAAATTAAACGTCATGTTTTCGTGTATTGTTAACTTTTTTTACTATTTTCTCAAATAAAAACAAAGCCAACTTACTTGTGTCGTTAGTATACTGTACATCGCCTAATGAAGTGCCTGGGTTTTCATGGAAAACCACTGACATCTGGAAAAGAAAGAAATTACGTATGGTTGAGTGGAAAAGCGACGATTCTAATCAAATTAGGAAGAAAAGACATGAACAGGGGGGAAATTGATGAGGAAAACGAATAGGGAACGGGAGAAGTAAAAGTTCGACGGTTGTCTGAGAGAGACCAAACGGTATCATAGTCAAACATGGCGGGGAACGAGTTTTCCAGCGCAATTCTAATTAATGATAACAAGAGAAAAACTGCTGGGGAAGGGTATCTGGAGAGAAAGTGCGAAGCTGGGCGGAACTACGAAAGTCAATCGGCCCAATAAGTAGGACGAAAAAATGGCGTGAGCTTCAAAAATAGAAAATGGTAATTGCGGAAAACAAAAGGGAATCCTGTTTTATTGTTTTGGGCCAAAAATCGGCAAAAATGGGGCAGAGATACGGAATTATGGGCATCTTCTCACTCCAAAACATGTAATCTAGAAGACTTGAATAGTACAAAAACTCCCACTGGGAAAATGGAAGGAATTCTGTCCTTTATACCACTGGGAATACCATGCAAATCGATTTGTCTCTCATAGCTGACAATAGGTGTCTAGAATAGGCCAGCGAGAAAAAGAATGGTCTGATTCAAAGCAGCTGATTCGGAACGAAACAATTATGATGGATCATGAGCAATTTTGATTGATGGCGAGAGTTTCGCACGTCTTTATAGAAAAAAAAACACATCGACCGGTCACCTACGCAATCCCTCTCAAGATCAACGAAGAGGATAAGCCCGTGCTGTCAGCTAGACGTTGAAAAAGTTAGCTGTCGCTCGGCTACTTCCCCGTCTAATTACTTTGCCGGGCTGCGGAAATGGTCGGTATGAATTGTGAAACCGGGAGTCTAGACAACGTGGTCCACTCGGAGAAAATAATCAAATCACCGAGAGCCAGCCATAAATAGGCCCAAATTTCCATAAATTGGTATAATTATACTAGGCTCAGGTGAGAGTCCCCCGGGGGTGGAATCCCTCCACCCTCCTTCACATAAAAAGTGGCTCATAAATCACCAGCTTTGAACATCACCGGGGGAAGCCCTTCGAAAGGAAATCAAGGTCAACCGGCGGGTAGGAGAACACCCGGGAGGTCACCCGCAATTATCTCATATCCAGCTGGGCGTGCAACAGAGCATCAAAAGGACAAAAAAGTCGGGCAGTTAATCGGATTTGAATTGAAAAAAAAGAGACCCGTGTGGTAGCCGAGAGGAGAAAAATCTCAATTGACTGTTTGCTATGGTTTTTGTGGCGACGAGAGAGAGAGGGAAAATCGCCGCTGCTGTTCGTCTCGCGCAATCGAGACGGTCTCTAATCTAAATAGAAAAAGAAAATATTGGAGAGAGTATAGAACACGTCAGTCTAGCAAAATGGAGTGAGTCGCGAGTGGCATGAGACAAGCGAGAAATCGTCGTCACGTGGAGACACGACACGAGGCGGGAAGTGCAGTCTCCTCGCCATCAGACAAATGACCCACGTGGGTTTTTTGGTCGAGTTTCAACTAAATTCCGAAGAGATGTTGTGGGGAAAATAAATTAGGTTTTTTTGAGGGGAATGGTGGACATGGATATTGAATAACAAGGCATGGGAGAGGGCACAGTGAAAGCCCGCTCTTCCCATTGAAATTGACCAGGAAAAGACAAGGGAAGTCCCATAACTTGGCCCATAAGGAAGCCAGGACCGGCGAAGTTTAAAGAAAACGATAATTTGTTCGAAGTTGACAATGAACTTCAAGGAAAGGGTTCAAGACAGGACAACGAGGCCATTCAAGTCCGGCCAAATAAAGGTAATTCCCCTTCCGATCCCAGGAATAAGCACAGGCCATAAGGCTTAGGAACAGGAAACATAAATAGCCGGAAATTGAAGGGGAAACCGCATTTTTATGGGGTAAGGAACGATCGACTTTTCCCCAGGCTTATTCTCGTCTAATTTTCCAGGGATAACTGAATTTTCCCGGAAATTAGTGAGGCCAGTCGATTAATGAAGAAAATAGAACCGGAGTGGTTTCCCTCCGGATGCTCCGCCTGTTGAAATAAGAGATTTAGCGACATCCGTTCGGGCATTTCACAAGAGCATAAGATGTTTTCCCTTGGCAATTTTCCACTTTTATTTTCCTCCTCCTCCACTAGTTCAGAGAACTCCACGTTTTTCAATGAAGTCACGTGGGAAAATGACAAAGCCAGACAACAATTTGAACTGGCGGTGTGATACTTTGCACTTCAAAACAAAACAAGCGTGTGTAGCCACGTAAACATCTCTCAAAGAAATATGTCTGGGGTTACCTTATTTACTTTCATTTTCTATTTTCCATAGCCAAATATTTATACTGAGAAAAAAAGGCAAGAGCTCCCACAGCGGAGACAGACCGACACGAAGGGGAATGAAAAATTTATTGCGAGATTGTGTCGGATGCGCTTGGGACGAGGTGTTTGTTTCTTTCTTTTGAAACGCCGCCGCCCGGAAACGCGTCAAGGATTTTGTTAATTTTCGAGAGTGGGATAATCCCGAGAGTCTTTGACTGTACCCGAGGAGTTGTAAATCGTACGATTTAGAATGTTTTCCTATATAAATCTCCTAATACACGAGCGTATGTTTTGTGAGAAGAAAAAGAATGAGAAAGCACGAGGGGAAAACAAAACCTTCTTCCGATTGTCAACAAAATCTGGCAGACGGGAAGACGTCTCAATTACAAGCTTAAAAAGGAAAACAGAAGAAAAGGCCCCGTGTTTTCTTACACTAATATTGACTCTAGGAAACTAGAAAATAACCAAAAATGACTCCTTTGAGAGCAATTATGTCAGTTGTCAATTTCTTTTGTTTTTTTAGGCGGATAAAGAAAATGATAAATGAAGATTTTTGCAGAAAACAGGAAGAAGCCGCGTGATAACATCTGCCAGTTCTGGCGGAAAACACTCAAAAAAGACATCTTCTTCTTTCCTGAACACGTCGGCAATAAATGGAAAGGGTGGGAAGAGGAGGCAGAGCAATGATCAACGATTTATCCCGGGGTTTCCAAATTAAAACTGAACCCCTTCATTTTGGAGCAGAACTTTGGACGACAAATTTAATATTTTTTTTTAAAAAATTTTGCATCAGGAGGTAGAAGGCCCGCTTGGAAAGGTGTCAAGAAATCAAGCTGATAACGTGGATCAATTTGGACACACCGGGCCTTCGATTGCCGATAAGAACAGAGAGAAAAGTTATAAACATCAGGGAAAGTCAACTATGAGTCAGAAAAAAGCCAGCAGAAAGGACCTTTTTCCACCCGGCATCCGCTGATTAGCCGTACAACTAATTTTGCGGAGCGCTCTTTCTACGGGGCGGTACCTTTCGCAGCCGGTGACATGCTCTTATTCCATAACTAAGAATGGAAATTAAAAAAAAATTTTTTTTGAACGAGGAGAGCAGAAAATGATCGCCATTTGTCTTCAAAAAAAGAGAGAAACAGTTGCAATAAATTGTAAAGTCTTCAATCTTCTTTCCCGGTCCTTATCGGTCATTTGAATCAAGACGCAACATTCAAAACTTGGGTGGCTAATTCAAATTGTTAAAATTCTTTAGAAATCTTACATTTCCTAAAAGAGTGGTTATAAACAAGCGCAGGTGACCAGAGAGAAATATCGAGACAAGACAACATCCGATGCTCGGATATAACTGCCCCCAAAAACAGAAACACGAGATAAAGTTGCGAAATCTCTTATGAAGGTTGTGGAGAATTGTGGCTGGCACGAGATCCACAAGAGGAGACACAACAATAGGGGATTTCCTCGTTTTTCCTCTGCTTATTCGAGGATCGGAGCCAAAGTAAAATGTAACAATTCTTCCCTTGATCGGATTAAAAAAGACTGAACACGCGGGGGCGGCTCAGTCCGAAACGAGTTTTCCAAAAATTAGCCCTTATTTAGTCGTCGACAACCATGTGACCCCTCAATTTTTGGCACTTTTCCTTTTTCTATTTTATGGAGGAATCAAGAATCAACAGGGAAATTGAGACCAAAAGTGAATTTGAGATCTTCGGGTAATTGGATTAAATCGTAGCCCTTTACCTAATTAGAGAATATTCCTGGGATTAAAGGGCAGAAGAGAAAGAAGCCCATCGCTTTTTTTAGTCAGAAGATAATTCAGGACTATACATAGAAGAGAGAAGGCTATTCAGCTTGACAATAACGAGATATTATGTGGGGAGACCTGACCACCTCAGTGAGCCGGCGGAAAAGATCATAAAAGACAATGGGTGCCCTTTACGTTGAGGGGGCTCGTTAGCTCTCTCTCTCGCCGGCCAAAACAATATCATAAATAATGAAAATCATAACAGAGAGCATCCGAAATGAGGCAACGAGTCAAATAGCCACCTCTGTCGACGGCAGATAAAACGGACACAGAGAAGAAAAATGGCTAGTAGTCTCAGGACTGCTTGGCCAATTTATCTTCCCATTGAAACAGGTGTACTCTGCCGTAGATCGGGACCAGTTCAACGAGAGTGCAAGGAGAATAGCCGCGGGGATTGAACAAAAAACCGGGAGAAGTGCTTTAAAGGGCAGCTGTGGTCAAGTCGTCTTCGGATAAGTCACATGGAGACATCATGTGGACAGCCTGGAAATGACTATTTTTGAAATGGAGACGAGACAAAAAAGGACAGAAGAATGATGGCCGCCAGCCTCAAAGGGCAGCCTCTCCGCCTATACGACGGAGAGCAAGGTAGTGCCGGCATAATAAAAGGCAACTCTTTTGAATATTATTACTTGGAAAAGGTGACCTTTTATAGGAAAAGTACAGTACTCCCAAAGGAGAATAAAAGAACCTTTGAGGCTTTGCAAGAATTGACTTGAGGCCAGCTGCGGTAAATTAGAATTGCTATTTTGTAAAGGACAGACGCGCAGGTAAGAGATTTATGGATCTATTAAATGCTAGCAGGAAGTATTCTAGATCAGAAGATGATCCAGAACTGGAAAAGAAACAATGAGCCAGAAACCACAAAGAGAGACTAAAGCCCAATGGGAGGCAGTCCTATGACAAAATTGAATTATACCCCTGCCCACATAACTGCCATCCTCTTCTTCATCAGGCAAAGAAGTGACCGTTTCAGAAAGGAAAACGAGTTTAGTTAGGGACAAAAAAAGTTGACCAATTGGTCCTCGCAAAAGTGGCTACTCTCTAACTTTTGTCGTCGAGAGACTAATTGCGGCAGTTTGATGAAGAGAGACACGACGACGGCGTAGAGACAGCACAATTGTTTCGCGGTTCAGCGCCCGCGAATGCCGTCTGATTTCGGAAGATTTTGGGTTAGATCTTCTCCTACCAAAGTAACCTAATCTTCGTGGGGAAATAAGGACAAAAGCCAAACAAAGTGACACAATTAGGTCACATGTGGGGTTCGACTGTCGTCAGAGGTGGCCGTCTGTGTACTCTCCAAGAAAAATGTCTCTGTTTGCCATTTGGTTCTTTTGCAAATTGTCCAATTTTCAGGAAATGTATCCATTAAATTGTGGGCAAATGACTAGTAAAATGAGATTGCTTACGAGCAAGGGCCAAGAAAGGCAAAATTGTAAATAAGGAATGGGCTCGACTCTCGTAAACGGCTTGATTTCCTCGTTGGCAAAAAATAGAAAATTGGCGAAAGGGCTGTTTTCCCGAGGTTTTAAAGGGATTCACTCCCCTGAAATGAGTGCTGCCAACGAAAAAACAGCAACACAGCACAAAGTACTTCCTCATCCAATGTTGTTTTGCCCAAGACCTTACTGCAAAAGACAAGAATATTTAAAATTTATATTGTCACATTGTTTTTTGGTGGGAAAAATAACACGATTAATCGACCTGGAGAGCAAAACACAAAAATTGCAAAACAACAGGATTGTCCAACAATGAAATAGGTGAATCCTGAGGGAATTTGTCACTTAATACCCATGGAACATCTCCATACAGGTTTAGAATGATGGGAAAGACTGGAAAAATGGCTGAAGTGGCTGGAAAAGAACGTGTCGTAGGCGCAAGTAAATAATGTAGTAGGTAAACTTTCAGACAAATTGCCGGCTGGATAGGAATTCTATTCAATTTGCAAAAGAAACGAACGGGAAGGAGGAAATAACTCGACTGGAATGCTAATTTTCTCGACTTCCTCCTTGTCTTACTGTAGATTTTAGAAAGACAGTTAATTTGGGAGAAATCTAGGAAGAAATAGACATTTCCGATCCAGAATGGCCGTTCACAAGCCCTCGATCCTACAGATCGCGTGCATTGTTCTTGGTCTTTTTACGTTGTGGGAAAGAAGAACGGAGAGGAGACAATCGGAAACTGAGCCACGTCCTCTTTTGCTCCAAATATTTTTTCCCCAAAAATGGTAATTTGATACAGGTCACTGTTTATTCCGGAGTGTCTCCGATTTAGACCCAGATCAAACGTTGAAAATAAAATAAATCAAAAAGCCAGGTAATTGAGGATAAATAGTCTGTCAATCAACGGCCTCCCCTTTGCAGAAAAAGAGCTTCTGTGACGCAATGAGGTCAGCCGGCTGGTTTATTCACCTGTCTATTATGGATTTATTTAAATTTTCGCGCCTTTTTGGGTGGTAGAAAGCCGAAAAAACGCGGTAATGAAAAGAACATGTCTGTGAGTCATGGAATTTCTCATGTGGGAGGAAATAGAGATCTCTCTTCCGGGATAGGAGTCGAATTACAGCTGTCCAGAGGTGAGGAAAAAACAGTCTACCTCGGAAAGAGGAAAACACCGGAACCAGTCAAAAGGAGGGAGAGCAAGAGAATGGCAGGCAGTGCAAAAAAAGACGAAGAAAAGTGACAGATTGGCCGTTAAAAGCTCCCCGGGGTCATGATTTACGCGCCTCGCGTGACAAAATTGGATGAGGGGAAAAAGGAAGAAGGCAACGAAGATCCGTTCCAGAAGTCACCCTTGTTCAAAAAGTAGAAATTTTCTAAAGGAAACGGGATGAAAGTGCACGAGGAAGCTCTTTCGCTGACAGCCTGTAGCTAGAGCAACGCGCCCAATACCTAAGCACCGCAGATGGTCGGAAAATGAATAAAAAACAAAACCAATGGCCATGGAGTCTAGCGGTTTATTTGAATTGCAATTTCACACATGATCATCGATACCAATAGAAAATATTTGCAAAGGAGTGAATCCCGAAACACGTCATTGAATATACAAAAGAGACTTACTCACAGCTATCAGGAGAACTTTTTGACTTCTCATAAAATTGTAGGGAATAGGGAAAACTGGTAACTCGGGACTGAATAGCTATCGTAAAGGGCACTTATGGACTGTTGGGAAGGCGAGGCCCTGAACTGGTTCCTTCGGGTTGATTTGCTCACGTCATATAGTTTTAAGACAGCTAATAAAAATGTCTGGATTGACACAGGAAATCCACGAGAGTTTGTGGGGCAAATCCCAGGGAAAAAAGGTGAATGTTATTTGAAGCACACAAAGTGATAGAGGGCGAAATGTGTTCGGGACAGATTGTCCCAATCCTCATCCTCAGTTTAGTTCACGCCTAACGCACATGATCAAAGATCTACCTGCCAGCTGTTGCTGTTCCGTCATTTTAAACCGCAGAAAAATGAAAGGGTAAGAAGGAAAAGAACAACGCATCAATTAGGGAGGTGGGAGAGCAGAAAAATAGTGGTTAGGGAGCCGTCGAGAGCAACAAATCTTGTCCATTGCCACAAATTGATGGGGGCAGAATCTCTGATTGGCTTAGAGACCTAAAAAATGAGAGAAAACTGGGAAAGAAGAGACCAATAAACAGTCGCCATTTTTTGCGAAACAGCCCCGACAAAAATGAGGACTGTCCATTCGGCGCGGACGAGACTAATTCGAATTTTCCCCGTCTATGTGTCGAAATTGTCATCGGGACAAGGCCATCCTCGAACACCTGTCGCTTTGTTCTTCTTTACCTAATAATTTGAAGGATCAAGATTGTTTAAAGCGGATTGATTCTCATATGAAACCTCAGCAGCTGCTGGACCATTCTTTTTCTCTTGAGGAAGTGATAAATGAAGACGACTTGGGCGAGAAACGTGATATTTATAAGCAGGGGAAAAAAGCACAAAGGAGAGGAAAAAGAAAGTATTTTGGAAAGAGGGAGAGAGAACAGGCGACCACTTGAAAGGAAAGAAAAAGTGACCCTCACGCGAGCTGTACAACTATATTGATGCCGTTTTTTGACGACATTAGAAATAGATGGACTTCAGTATTGTAGCCACTGCTTTGTGTCAACTCGTCTTGTTAACCCATGGGGACAACAGCTGTCTATCACCTGCAGACACGATCCAGCAAATTCGGAAAACAAAAAACATTCAAATCTGACCACCTGCATGCTATAGTATCGAGGTTTTCTACCGCGAAAATAACATGGATTAATGAGGATAATTATTACGGATTCGATTCCTTGTAAATGTATGAAAATCGGGGATTGTCTAGACAGAAAAGCACAAGAGCTGTCTACGCTTATCGCCTACGCTGTCACTTTCTTTGATTGCTTTTGAATTTTAATTCCATGTGTTTGTCTCGTTTTCTGGAAAGATAAGGCTCTTTATATTACTGGCAGGATTTACGATTATTCGGAGGAGGAAGCAATAAATTTTGGGGGCAGATTGACAGCTCGCTAAAGAGATTAACACCGCTTCATAAGCGAAGGGCATCGGGAAGAAATTACGCTTCATTACGGAAACCATACAGTAGCTAATCCTTGAAAAATCCCGAAAATAGAAAGGAACTCATGTTGAAAATCGGCTCAACTTCCAAAATCAAGAGTATGAACAATGAGCGACACCACTCCACTGATCAGTTCCGTGCAAAAATGAGAAATTGCGTGTGTGATGATCCCACGCAAATCCTTCAGGTGCGTCATCTTTACGGATTATGGACAGAGGTTTACCTTCTTCTAAAAAAAGCCTGACGCACATTTTCTGAGTTCTAGGAAAATGGGGAGAAGTTTGTGGAGAAGGAGACAACGTGTATTCCAAAAGAAGACGGCTGTTCACCCCCGCCGGCGTTCGCTTCATTCATAATGAATGAATTGGATGTAAAGAGCAGTCTGCTATATTCTTTCATTTTACAGAATAGAAGGAGAGACAAATCGGGGAGAGTAACGCTAAGAATAGGGACACACGGCCGACATACGCCGGCTGTCACCGGCTATTTGTCCAATTTCCTTCGCAAATGAAATTTTTCTGAATTTTAAATTTGGCGGGTCGAGAGAGTGACCAGTAAAGGTGGTTATTTTTACACCGGAAAGTAGTAGATATCTTTTTCTTTTGTTTTTATTCTCTGTGTCAAGTGCGACAAATATTTAACCAGCCGGGGCTCATCATTGTCAGGGAGGGGATAAAAGTAATCCACAGGGTAAATGGGGGAAGCCCTCGAAATAAAATAAGAAAATCTTGAACTCTTGAGCCAAATAATGGTAAACATTTAGGAGAGGGCCTAATGTTAGGCAAAACACACATTCAGACGGACAATAGCAAATTTAACTCAATGGACTTCTTAAAATAACTGAAAGCTTGGTAAATACGAACTAACAGCGAGTTTTCTAGGTTCGCCACATAGCTTCCCAAAACGAATCCTGGAGCATTTGAAAGAGCGGCAAACGTTTTCTAGAAACTATTTTGAAATTTACTGAAAATGGGACAACGCTTCGAACCCTTGACACTTTCAACTGACGTTCACTTTTAAAAAAAACCTGGGTATTCTGGTTACAGAATAAGCAGTGTATACAAAAAGGAGAAGTGAATAGTACTCGCATCGCAATAAGCCAGAAAGTAAATAAGACAAAGGAGCTTGTAGCCTTTTGTTGTCTCTTCCTGTGTGTCGGCCACAAGAGGAGTAGTTGAGCATTTCTTGAGAGGGAAACAATTGCAGAATTCGAAGAAAGAGAGATTGGATGGATATCAGCGGTGCTCTGACCAGCAGTTTCCGGTTACTGTATAGGCGGAAAACCGATTAAAATTCGTCTCCATCAATCATCCCCCGGAGGGAAAGCGAACACTTTTCACATGCAAACCGGCTTCCGTGTGAACATTTGCATAGCGACCAGCAGGACCTTTTCTGCGTTCAAATCCTATCATATTTTGAAAAGAACAAACTCTTTTGATTTACTAGAAGATAAAAAAAGGAAAGTCCAAAGATTCAATTCCCATAAAACACAAAGAGTAAATCGAATAAACATGGTGGACAAATTGGAATCGTGGGAGTGATGGGGTCAGGCGAGTGAGAAAGAAAATGTGATTTATGGACAAGGCGAAATGGTTGAATATTCTGAACACATCAAGAACCACTAAGAACATCGAAAAAGTCACCTCTTATTGGTAGCTCAAATCGGGGGTCCCACCTGTGCCCAACTTCCAAGTTTCTGAGAAGAACCAAAATTCAAACAATCAAAAATGGCGGCAACCTGCTTTTTAAAATGCTAACCTAATTCCTCAGGAACGGCCTTTTTCGCAGTTCAAAAATCTCAACCAAATAGGAGGTGACACATCGACAAAGGGAGTGGCTTTTGTAGTTCTTGCCCGTCCGCTACTAACAACCTCTCTCGACTGAAGAATGGCAGTCATAAATGTACAGGCAACGATACAAATAGCCGCGAGAGAATGTGTCAATTTGTATGCGGATGGTGTCGTAAACGCGGTCGCCGCTGACACTTCCAAGGACCACAGAATGATGGTTGTATTTCAGAGATTGAATCTGATACCCATGGCGAGAATTAGAAAGGGAAATCACCGTGTTGTTATCCAGGGGCTGTACATGATAACAAAAGCAAACTCGAATATTCCAGAGGGTAACCTGTTTCTGGAAGACTAAAGGGAAAAAAGAAGGAGAGAAAGGGGACACAAAATGGATAATGATGAGGTTTCCAGGAGACGGATGCCTGCTTTTTTGGAGATGCGTTCCGCTCGAAGAATTGTGAAATTGTTCTCAAAAGAATTATATCAGGGAAAATCGAAATCCTGAAGGGAAAAGTCTACAGTTACAGTTCTCCTTAAAAACAAGAGCAAAACAGCATTGTGTCAAATAGACCCGACGGAAGTTGTTGTGTCGACTGCAACATCAACAGTTTTACGAGCTGTACGGCCGCACATTTTGCTCCAGCTGGGAAAATAAAAAGTGCATCTTTTGTGTAGGGATGGAATTCTGGGAGGAACTGTCCAATGGTCCTCCCCTAAATATCCAGAAAGACCCGGAAGCTTAGAAAAAAAGAGGGAAGAGATCTTTGAGCGTGTAGTTCCAGCTGGCCAGCGGCGTCAACTTTGCAGCAGGGTTTCTTTGAAGAGCCGCCAATTGTCTGCTCCGCTTGGAGGAAGACACGGCAAAGGTGTGCGTCCAGCACCAATTCACTTTTTCGAGTTTTTAAAAAGATTTATGGAACTGGGAGAGGTAGGGACAGCTGTGAACCCGACATATGTAGAAGAAATTGAGTCAAAAACAAGGGGCAATCGAGTAACAGAGAGTCCACGCTGAGTGCTAAATATGGAATAAAAGTAGCTGTCATTTTCAGCTGCTTTCGAAGTGTGTGATTAGCCTTCGACTCCTTTCGTCGGAGGCGAGCAAACAGTTTCAGTTTACAAATGCGGGAGCACCCCCCCCCCCCCCCCCCCCCCCCTCCCTCGGCGGTGTCAATTCGCGCCCCAGAAAAAAGTCGACTGACGGAAGTGACCCTCAAGCTTCTTTGCAAAAAGTGAGGAGGTTGGAAAAAATGGTGGCTGTTTGTATGGCCGTTCTGCGGAAGAATGCATGACTAACTTCAGCCAAATAAGTTATGAGGGAGAAAAAAAACGGAATGCCCGACGAAACCAACAAGAGATCGAGTCGCCTATTTGCACGGGGGTGATCAACAATGGACGATGATGCACATCGAAGAAAAAAGGGCCAACAGTTTCTCTCTGAAGAGAGCTCGTATTATCGGGGAATAAGTCCTTGGATGACTGGTAAGGACAGGAGAGTTTATTTGAGAGGAGAGGTCTCAACGATCAAGTGGTCACTAGAATAGGGCTGTCTGGACGCTTTTTTTGACACCAGAAAATTGCAGGCACAGAGAGTGTGAACTCAACAGATCATGTGGAAATCTGTCAATAGAATGAAAACACAGGAAAACGGGGGAAAATCGGCGGTATTCTGGGAAATTCTCAAATGATGCTACTCTTCTAGTCATTTTCTACATCTCCTTTGAACGAGACTTTCAGTCTTTAGCCTTCCATTTTTTTGCTTATATCGAAGATATTTTCAGGAAGCAATGAAAAAAATGCCAGTTTGATTCAATAAACACGGTTAAATAAGGAAGAAAATATGCAGAAGTATCGTTATCTCGACCTAGTTAGAAAAAATATGTTTTCGCGGGTGGTCAAGAGGATCTCGACCTCCTCTCGCGAAAGAAGAGCACCCCTTGCGATATACGTCCGAGTGAGAGAGAGAGAATATGGCCTAGGCAAAACGACTGCCTTTTTCCAAATTAACTCTAGTCCCAAAAAAGAGTCAGCGGAAAACGAAGCTGGGTGAAATTGGAGACGACACCCGCTGTATAGGATAGAGAGGGAGCGAGGAAGTCATTGGATGATGTTGATTGGGGAAGCCAAAACAACGTTGAGACAAAAGCAGACGAGAAGAGGAGGAAGAGAAACTCTCCGGAAAGTTTGCTCGAGAAGTTCTGCTGACCGATTGCTGAATGCTGATTGATTCAGATAAAATTAAACATTTCAAGGTACCAATTGTTGGATGTAGGGCTACTTTGCTCGCACATTCTCTATATGTTTAAATTCCCCGTTTCTCGACAGATATTACCGCCAGATTCTTCAATATGAAAGTTACCAACCAGACCTTTTACCCACAAAACGCTTTGATCTTCCATTTTTCATCTGACGTTTGTCAGAATCTCGCGCACTTGTCGCCTCGGTTGATTGATATCATTGCCATGTAGAAGGAAGTTCGGGAAAAAAAACTCAAAAACAACCGCTTTCGTATATGGTTTGATCTATTCGCAGCGGGTAAACTTGATGATGATCACCCCATTTTCGTTATTTTTACCGATAAATATCACGCTGAGTGGGGGAGAAAAGCAGAGAACTGGCAGCGGATTGATTACTGAATGAATTTGTTGACCGAGATGACTGTCCTCTGGTAGGCCGGTCAGGCTATATGCTTTGCGGTTGAACTCCCCTATGATAAGGATAAGGAACTCCGAAAATAGACGCAGTTTTGCAAAATATGAGGCAACACGATAAGGTTCCAACCACCAGATCTTTCTGCATACTTTGAGACTCTAATCTGATGAAATTGGCCAACAGAAAGCTGAATAATGCATAGAAAAAAAGCAGAAGAGCCAGGCAGATGCTGGCCATAATATGCAAAATGTATGAGCGTATTTGTCCAGCAGGCACCTGTGGTGTGAAGCTCGTGATAATCCTCGTCGTGCTGCTAATATTTAATCATCACGACAAACAGTGAGAAGACGTCCCTTCCGGCCTTCTACTATTCTTTAGTCAGCCGCCTTTTGTCTAGCTCTCCGCGTGGGAAATGGTCAAGATTTTGGGACCAACAGCTCTTCCTAGCTGGAAACGTTTATTTTTCTCCAGGTAATTTTGTCGAGATCGTTTTTGAGGGTTCTTCCTCCCCTTGCCCTTGTCATTGAATATATAACATTTAAATAGATTCTTTCATTGTAGACAAAATTATAAATACACACAAACAGATCATTATGTTTTGTAAGAATACAGGAGGCTCGTCCAGAAGGCAGCAGACATGCTGAAAACTTACTTATTACCTACGCCTAACTTCAGCAAACTCACGCTTCTCGTTCCGGTCCAGCCGGAGTTGTTGCTTTGTGATTACACGCAGGATCAGGGGACTGTGAATCCTTTCTCCTCTCTTCTGTGAAGCGGAGTGCACAATCATTGCATAGACTTGGAATAGGACTCTCTCCCTTTTCTTGTTGCCTGGAGGCGCTGGTAAATGGCAAAAGCAGGGACATTTGTTTCCTGAAAATTTTGAGATAAATGAAAAAAGTGCGCTGGAAGAGTAACAGAGATAAATGGAAGTGCGGGGTGAGAGAAATCAGAGAATAGGGGAATAGGAGAACCGGCTTCTGATTGGGCAAGCTGGCCTTGTTCTACTTTGACTGCCTCTGTCTTTTTCTCGGTTACCAAACAACATTCAACTGGCTTTTTGAGACAAGACAAGGATGTGAAGTTGAATGAAGTTTGGAACCAGCGGAATAAAGGGTTGACGCGGGTTTGACAAAGAGCGAAAGTGATTGACTGCGATCTAATTCTATCAAATGAAATCTTAATTTTTACGATAATTATGAGCCAGTTTAAACGTCTGACCTATCAATTAAGGAAAAACGTGAGATATAGAATAGATCTGGGCAAATTTTGACACCAGCAGACCTTGAAAAGATCAGCATTACATTCCTGACAGATGCGGGGACAAAAACTGCATCATGTCAAGGATGCCAACGTTCTGGATGACTAGGAAAAGAGAGGACAGATCGTTCGATATGTGGCAGAAGGAAACCGGTGGTATTCGACTTGACCCCCAGCTGTAATACACGACAACGTCACATAGTTCAGTGTCAGGTACCAAAATGTTACCGCGAAGAAGAAACAAGAAAATGTGGGAAGGTCAAGCAGCCGGGTGGCATTTTATAGCAGTCGGTAATGTTGTGGTCTCTTAGGCGCTAATTCCAATAAAGGCTAAGAACAGAACTGATGACATAGAAGGACCGACAGACCGACATCAACAAATGCGAGTCTTATGGTAGCAGCATGTAACACAGATCACAGTCCGTAGGAAGAAGAATGAAATAGCTAAAGAACCGGGGATGCGGGGCATGTATCAAACCAGAAGTCATAAATCTCCAAGGCGAGGATTTATCATTTCACCGACACCCACTGCCATGAAAAAAAGAAGATAAATGATTGAGAACTTGATACTATCCGAAATGCGTCGCGGGTTGCGGGTTTCACTTTTTACTGACCGACATTTTGACCCGCGGATAATCTCCGTATTGCCCAAGAGAGAAAACTCTCGATGAGAAGAGAAAGTACAACGTGGGGACTGGGATGAAATGAGACCACTTATCAGCTATGTACACCGACACTGATTGACACCAATACCAAATCAGGAGGAAGAAAAAAGGTTAAGCTGACAGCTCCCCGTCAGAAGGCAAACTTCAGAGCCTTCTATCGGGTACTGTAAGGCTGTACATAATACAATCCTGATGCATACGTCACATCTCGAAACCTCTAATATTAGTTCAATTTTACTGTATCACTTGGCCTTTCTAGAACTTTTTGGGAAAAGAGGAAGACTCAATTTCAATTAGCAGGAAAAAACAAAGAAAATAAAGTTGGAAAATGCACGTACCACTTAAGGATCGGTGAACTAGCGCAGTCACGGCTGGATCATTGAGTTCAAGTCAGGGTCAATCAGGCATCTTTTCAATGTATCTTAGCTAAACAGTAAGAATGATGAAGAAATAACTGAAGTCAATTTCAATCTTACTCAATTTTTCTACAAATTTCCCCGATTTCAAACTAAAAAAGTTCTGATCTGGAAGTCCACAAAGACTTAGGAACCAACTGGATAAATTGGGAAGAGGAATGCCTCCAACGAACGTTAATTGAGTCTCCTGCAGCGGACAGCGTTCAGAGCTCTCGAAAATTGTTCAGACTACAGTAATGAGAAGTGCAGATTGATAGTTGAAAGGATTGATCAGGAGCTCTTTGTCCTCTCGTTATCTCGACCTTTTGCAATTTCTGCAAAAGCTATTCTGCAGGTTTTTTGCAAGTTATCAGGACCTGTCACCTAAGAGCAAAATGTAAAACACAGAAGGAAGCGACGGGGAATCTTCAAAGACGGATTGGTAGGATAATTAAATGGATGAAAAGAGACCACAAATCAGGAAAGGTGTACAGATACAGATGGATATCGCGGCCCTCCTGCGCACTCGGAGACATAACAAGCCGTGGTTACGTAGGGAGATCCCAAGGGGAGATAAAGAATATTCTATTTGAGACGTTTTTCCCGGTTTAGATGGCGATTCCCCGGATAAAACCAGCTGGACAAAGAACGCAAATGTCTGGGGACGATCAGCCGGATACTCTGTCCAGTAAAAAGGATAATAAACCTATCTTCAGGTAGAAATAACAAAATTATCTTTATTGGGGGTGGTACCGGCCGAGGCTAACGATTGGATTAGAACGGAGTTTGTTGCCGGGAAGCAATTACAGTTGATTAGATTATTGTCACCCTTTCGCGGAGATAACTGGGGCAACTAGACGAGCGTGATGTATGTAGTCTTTTGTTCCAGAAAAGACTGAAACAGGATCTCTGTCTTTCTATGAACATTTGAACTCTTCAGCTAGTGATCGCAAAGGTTTTAGGGTCTTTAAATGGATTGGTCAATAGAAATCACTGGCTGTTGGCTTGTACTGTTGGTCTAGAAAGGCTAAAAGTGAAGGAGAAGAGAGCTGCGCTCTGTATAAGAACAAGGAATAGAGACCGAGAGGCTAACCTGACCGTCGGCCTGACTGGACTAATATTTGCTCTTGTTTTGGTCATTTGGTCGGTGAGGAGGCTGACTCATGAGGGAGAGACATTAACAGCTGGTAGAGGCAACAATCGACTGTAAGAGAAGGTCTCTAGCCCGATCTAATATTTGTTTTATCTTTGATCATTTGGTCGCTGACTGACTTGAGAGAGTGCGAAGAAATGAGAGAGACTGGCCCACACACACACACTCACACACATAATGCCTACTATGTTTGTTTTATCTTATTCTTGTGAAACAGCTACGAGTTCTAACTACAGAGAACGAGAGGAAAATATCGAGAGCATGCCTGGCTTCAATTCCCCCTCACTGGCTGAAAAAAAAACAGCTGCATATCCTCTGTCAACGTCATTCTTCCATTTTGGACAAGGAAGAGCTCCAATTGCAAGTTGTGACCTATGCAAATAGCTCATCTTCATTTTTGCGAAGTGGACAGTATTTTTGACTCTACGAAAAATATGGTGGTTGCTAAACTTTTGTAACGGAGTGTAGAACAGTCTGCGTACGATTTAAAATCATCTCAATAGAAAGATCTCTTACTGACCACGTCAAAGATCCGCAGATTTATCATCATTAACTGCGCACCCGGTTAGGACATGCGAACCTTTGGTGAGACGTAATGACAGGGCGATCGGGCGTCCTTTGACCATTACTAATAGAAAGAGAGATGGGAAATAACTGCAAGAAAAGAAAGCGGAAGAAAAGAACAATTATGCCTCTGAACTCAGTGTGTAGAGATCTAGAACAAGGATTCGGTTCTTATAGTGGGGGCTCAAGATCTAAAGAACAAGCACTTTTGGGCTAATGTTCTTGAAATCTGCTAACGAAAAACGCGAAAAGGACAGCTCTTTCTTTGCGCAAAAACCAAACGTCTAGACGCGAAATAGACGAAATAGAGAGTTTAGCTGTCGGCTAGCACAAAGGATACAGTGAAAAGAGTATGACAGCCGGTAATAAACCTTTTTACAGTAAGAGATCTGATTTATATCAAGGGTCAACTACATACACCACATTTTCTGAGCGTATCAAATGAAATCATTCTATTAGGAGCGAATAAATTGGTTTTGTCGCTGCATCCTCATTTATCGACGCTGATTCATTTAGACGGAAAAAAACGGCGACTAAATCATCATTCTAGAAATTTATAATTCTCTGAAAATAGCCGGAGCGAAAGTAACTAAAGTAAGAGACACAGCTCGAATAGCGCAACATTCTTCGACGGGGCTTTTTGCCAACGGCGCCACGTTTTTGCCGTCGATCTCTGTTTACCCTGCTCCCTTCGCCGGGTAAAAGTTACGTAAGCCAAAAAGATCACACTCGAAACGCGGTCACCATCGATAAATATGTACAGAAAACTGATGACACACCCGATTGTACTTCAGTAAAAAGCTGAAGTTCTCGAATATATTGTGGTTTACCAAATGAGTCAGAATATAGAGCACAATTGTAAGATTTTTCTTTATGGGATACTTATTTAGCGTATTCAAACATTATCACATGAAATACGTACGCACACAGCTTATTTTCTTACTTTGTGCACGGTAGCAGCCTCTTGCCAACATTATACGGGTGCGACTATCTCATTTGGCCACGTAGGTCATTGGAAGAAGTCCTTGTTAAACTTTGAGGGCCACACCAAGACTGGAAGCATATAAGCCACACCTTTATTTGTAAAACAGTGGGTGGCTATTATTTTATAGCCTGGTTCTATTTCATATCTTCCCATATTCTAGAATAGCCTATTTTCAAGAAATAAAGGACCAATAATGTGGGCCGAAATTAGTTTAATTCTGTGGATAATTGACCTTTAGCCTACGATAATAAGCCGATAGAGGTTCTCTTATACCGCGACTTTCACATGGTGTGATTAAACGTTTCCAACGATATTTTTAAGGGGTTTCCATTGACCGTGATCTATGTTGTTACTGATCATTTTCTACCACACGCGGACAATTAGAACAAAAATAAAAACAACTCAAAGCTCAGGAAATCGAAGGAACTATATTTTGGAATCATCTTTTTGCCCGGATTGGTGTCAATATTTACCAAAAACAAACAAGCAAAAGAATTTGATGGTGATGAGTAGATGTATGCCAGTTTTACGTCGAAAGACAGAAAAAACCAAACTTCTAACATCTCCCGCCGCAATCGGAAGTTATCTCTTCGGCGAATTTGTTCTGTCTCGAGGTTGATAATCAACGCCATTGTCTAGTACTGGTTGATTTGAATTAGTCATCATCACATCACCATGGACAAACACACCTAAGTTCAACCATGGGCAAGTTCAATATGTAACCGGACTGTAGAACAAGGGAACAAACAGGCACACAATAAAAGGAAATTACTGGAATCAATGGCTATTCTTGATGTTACAGGGACAATGGAAAGTAAGGCCGAAACTACTGAAAATGAGCAAAATTCCAGCTATTGAGCCTATCCGGTAAAAACAGAATTTGGGAGTATGTCTGAGTACAATGATATCATGACATCAAAATGGTTGACGACTCAATTTGGCTCCAAAAAAAATGAAAATCGTATGCTTGGCCTTTCTGTCTTCTGTCTCTTTGTATACAGAGCAAACTGCAATCACGGAACAGGACAGAAAAAGGGCTCACAAGCACAGCCTTCACTGAAGATCAAGTGCCGGAGCTCAAGTGTGACACTCAAATATTGCGACAATGTACATATGATTTTCTAGGAAAGCAAATCATATTAGCTGTAGTCTGCAACAGCCAGTGCAATGATTCATTCAGAGCAAAGACCGCGCCTACGGGGATTTCCGGTCAAGCGGGGGTCGAATTTGTGGAAATTGAGGAAGGGAGGCTATTACTGCCGTGTTTTTAAACGTCTTTAAAAAGCGAAAGCATAAACTTATTCTCATAAGCGCTTTTGATGAAAGAGAGAAGATTCGCTTTATAAAAGCGGCCAGTTTGTCTGTATGTGGCCGAAAATGTCCGAGTTTCCCCTTTTCGCTCTTCATTCGGTTGTTCAAGAACAAGTCATCACCAAGGTATTCAAGCTATTTTTTGGTAGAAATTTATTTCAGCTCCATTGGAAGAGTTATGCCCGCTTGCAGCAGACTTGCCGTTATATGGAACAATTCGTTCGAAGATGCAAAAATATCACTATCCACATCGGTGGCGACTGTTGTCTCGAATTTAGAGGGACATCTTTTAGTCTCACTTGTAATGAAAAAGAAAGTTACCACAGCAAATCGCCTATTGACACGAAGAGCCTTTATGGCTGCAGGTTAAATATTATTTGTTTCGATGGTCAGTTTACAAATTCCCCACAACTTGAGCATTTTCAGAAAATGATGTGGATTTCGATAATCTCTGTGATATTCTCAAGAAAAATAGGATAACCAGCTCGGCATTGTCTCTGTATGGATCCCGGTTTACCAAAGAAGAATGTGTCAAATTATGCAAAATATTAAAACCAATTGATGTCGATATCCACAGCGAAGAATCTCAACGTTTTGAGGCGATATATTATTTAATGAATCTTGTAAGTTTCATTGAACGTTCGTAATAATTCTTCTAGGATTTTGTCAGTGTACGTTTGAACCCAGCAGATATTGTCCGAGAAGCTCCGAGATTATTGTCGACTTTTCGAAGAGTGACAATCAAGTGCATTCGCTCTTCAGATCAGTTCAGTACTATGCGGTCTCTTCTGGAGGTAGAGTCAATAATTAGAATTCAATCAAGTGTTCAGCTTTTCCAAACAACGTCGTTTCCAAATTTGCGCACATTCGATTTCTTTGGCTGTGCAGACTCCCTGCCATCTAAAGAAGAGTTGGAGGAGCATTTTCAAGGCTTCAGAATGACTATGGAGGAAAATAACAGCGACGAGATGTCTGCGCTGGTCAATATATCCAACTTACCCGCAGGATTTTCTTGTACAATCTCCATCAAACAGATGAAGGGAACTGTAGCAAGTATCCATTATGGAATCGATTGGCCTTATTTATTCCGTCTGCTTAGAAATCGGCAATGATATATGGATTGTTTGAACCAATATCGAGTGTTATATAGTTTGTCAATAAATATATAAGACAACCTTGGTTTTTGCCCGACGTTTAGCAGAGGAATCACTCATCGCTTTTAATCGACAGGTCGTGCCAACAACGGTTAATCGTCGTCATGTCTGATTTTTTCCTCTTCGATCTTAATCAGACGCCTTTTTAATTCTAGAAATGGGTTCTCGTTGTTGTGCATAAAAACCATCTAAGACCACACACAGCCCAAAATACTTTCCACTTTCCGAGATTTGACAATTTTTTGATATTTTTTTATACGATGAAAATGCTACGGTTTCTGTGGAAACTATACATTATGGATATGGTTGGTAATTCATCGTTGTACACAGACGATGAATAAATAAAATTTCAATTATGTTTCTCTGGTATATTAGAAAAGGACTTTTTATCTATCAGACGGCAATCATTTTACATAGAGAATCCGCTTTTGAAATCTGTGGCTATTGAGAGTTAGTGTCAGCGTTTTTTGTTCTGCTGTAGGACGATAACCTGTACAATATATGATCGTATACGAAATAGGGGACATACACTTTGACAAGTGAGCATTTATGGTGGCAGGCTCTTCCGTGAGAATTATTTTTGCTGGTACGTGAGAAGACAGACAGGTTTCTGCTCGGTTGAATGTAATTAGAACCAAATAGAGGAGAATTAGATGCATTTAACTGTTGGCTAGAAAGCAAGGAGGATGTCCATCGTCAAAGCAAAAGACCGGTGGATCTTTTTTTCTGGGCTTGATCTCATCTAGAGAAAACAGCATCCTGGTGTTCCATTATATTCCAAACCACACAACTGCTCGACATGATCTCTACTATTCATGCTCATTACCCATTTCTTCGCATGAATTCCTTCACAAAATATTTTGTGCTCCTTCTGAACATTTTATGAACTGTCATATAAAAAATATGGAACAAAAAATCTGGTTTAATCATCGAAAACTGGACAAACATCTCAAAATTCTAATATTTCTTCTGTGAATTTCTGCTGGGCATATTTTTCGGCATCACGACGCTTCCAGAGAAAGAAAAAAGAGTAGCGGAATCGAGGGTTTTCTGTACAGAAAATAGCCGAGGAAACCACCACCGTATGCTATGAATAATAAACATTCGATAGGGTTTGATGAGGATAAAACAACAAATACAATTGACTAGAGGATAGCAAATAAGCAACGTAAGCACAAATATAACTGTAATTTTAGACTCATAGACATCTTTCCAATTGGCAATGAATGCGGTTAAATAAATGATACAGGGTCCAGTAATGGAAATGAAGGGAATTGTTGCTTGGGCTATGAGAAAGGCCGTGAAACTCTTCTGCATTTTATAAGTTTGCTTGGACATAGCATTTCGAGCTTTGTTGATCCGGTGCTGGACAGTTATGGACAGGGATATATTCAAAGATGCGAAGTAGATTAGCATGAATATCACAAAAATTCCTAAATATCGCTGCAAAATGAAGAAAATTGACCCTACCGCCGCCGATAACTTTTGGATCATCTATGTCGAATGCTACAATGACGTTATCTGCTGTGATTCCTTCCAGAAATGTCATTAGATTATGCCTTTCGGCATAGTCCATCAATTCCTGGTAGGAACAGGAATAGCCAAAAATCAAATAGCCGACCACCGCGGTTACAAGGCTGTATATTCCCAAGTAATACAAGATTCCCCTGAAAATTGGTAATTTGTGGAGATTTTTCACTTACCAGACTCCTGTGAAAAGTTTCAGCATATTCTCCCATCCATACATAACCAGCCAACGAAAAATACAGCAATCGTTAACAGAAATCAATGTACAAGCTCCTGTCACAATTGTAACCGTCAGCTGAAAATTAGTGCTATTTTAATTTTAAAAAATCGAACAGCATATTTTCCGCCATCTTTTCCGATATATTTCAATGGACCATAGACATCCGTAGCGGGTAAAGGGAACAAAATGTTAGGCTCGAGGAGCAAGGAAATTGAAAGGGAGAAGAACATATCCGAGATCTGAAAAATTATAAAGAAGTGAGGAAAATATACCGCCATTTTTAATAGAAACATTTTGAATTTTGCCATAGTTTGTGTTGAATATTTCCAAATTACGTAGATCCAGAAAATCGTGGCTATTTCGACTATGGCAGCTAGAATATGATAAGACAGCCAAACTGCTGGATTGTCTAGTAGACCCATAGATCGAAAAAAATAAAACGTTGTGATATCAATACTCGCACTGAACATCTTCTTTAGAGAACCGTCGAGGCGAAAGAGGAGGTGTGACGGAAGTTGAATAGTGTGGAAAAGACTACAAGGTACAAAAATTGATCCATTAACAGTTGAAAAATGGAGATTATTGCTGAACTTCTTCCCTTTCTTATCCATCTATTGCTGCGAAATATGACATTAGAAGTCACTTTCCCAAAACGTGATTCTTGCTCTTTCAAACGATCTTATCTTCCTGTGAACAACCCCGCCCTTTCTTTAAAGAATTTTTCCTTTATAGATTCTCAGCATGTAATATCCGGCATCAAACATTACGAAGATGATCAGGCGAGATACACAGAGAAGCACAACTTCGCACAGAGATAGTCATGACACCATGAAACTTTGTAGGGAATTATCTGGAATAGAAGGGGAACCGTTTACTTGAGCAGTCTTCCTCCAAAATTATTCGAAAAGAAGGAATCGTGAGCCACAGACAGTGCCTTGAATCTAATATTTACCAAGACATTTGGTAATGTTCTCGCGTTTATCCTAAGTTGCGGTCTTTGAAAGGAAGTTTGCACAATTTCGCATCTCTTCTAAGCTAACATAGGAAGGTCCCCGCCCGAGTTGTTCTTTACTCGAAAGCTGCAGTTAGTTTTCACCGATTACACCCCTTCTCCCCCTTCTCTGAAACATTGCCGAGATGCTGAAATGCGTCTGTAGTTGATGTTTGCTTATCGTGCTAAAATCTACCGTCAATGCAGTCCATCAGACCGAGATCCACGCCTTCCTATTTAAGCTACCAGGAAATCCTAGCTGCCTAGGAATCTCGAGGCTTCTCAGATGCGATTACCCATCTCCAATCATTACATAAAGGTACCAGAGACCCGCTACAATTCGAATTTTTTTAGAATGGAATTGCCATTTGTGTTTGCGTAGCCTCACTTCAATACATGTTGTACTGTCTTTATCGAGGAGGCGCTTTCTCCAAAGCTTATGATTTTACAACTTATCTTGTATTTCTTATTCATTTTCGTCAGTAAATCCTTTTAGAATCCTTATGGCCCTGATGCTTATACAATGTCCGTCCGAAATACTATTCGGGGATTAAAAGAAATCCGTAAGTTTTCTATTTTTCCCTTAATTCCTGGTTCCAGATTTACCACAAAATTCCTCAGTAGCTCGTCCTTTTCTCCGTGCCAAGGGTCATTATAGAATAGCCCCAGGCTATGATCTCTCCTTTTGCCTTATAGAAAAGTCCATGTGTTCTATTCTGCAGAGTATATTTTGTTATCTCTACGATACGGAAGGATTCGTCGAGAATAATCGAACAATTGCTGGAGATTTCTGGTACAAGAGGTACGCATTTTTCTCCATAGAAGTAGGCAATTTTCAGATGGTGCGAAAAACGAAATGAATTCTTCACAACTCGAGAAAAATATCTCATAGCGCCATACATTTCCAAGACCATTTTTGTCATCAGACATCCAATTGAGAAATTTATCAGTGGATTTGTCAATAAATGCATTGTGTAAGTGGCCAGCTTGAGAATAAGTGACATTTTATTCAGCGACAAGACAAAATGTTATGGATGCGGTGGTGATGTTCTCTGTGCCGTGGAAGCTTTTCATGCAGAAATGATGCAATTGAACCACAAAAATTGGAATGTCTCTATTCCATTGAAGAAAGAATTGAACCAGACATATGAAGGAAGACATATGGCACCGTCTAATTGGTTAGTTTAAAATTTCAATCGTTTGATAACAGTGGAATACAATTTTTCCCCATGTTCGAAATGGCCCCAGGACACAAATTGTGGGAGTAAGGAAATGTTTGGCCAACATTTATCAGATGGCCCGGAAATTACACAAATTGTAGGAAAACTACCATAAAAAATCGGCTTATTCCATTTTCATGTACCGTGGAAGCTAGCACAACGTTTTAGGCAATGCGATCTTTACGATGAAGTGGACAACGCAGTTTTCATCAAATATGGCGAAACACCCGAAGAACTGGCGAAAACCTACGAGGGACTGATGCGCGCCCTAGAAGGAAGCGGCGTAGAAAAACACAAACTTCAGTTTATTATGAACGGTGTACAGAGTAAGTCACTTGCCCATTCTTCCCCAATTACCGTATCAGATCGAACACAACACGCTACAAAAAAGCTGGGAATAAGAGACAAATACTACGAGCAGATAAAAGCCAGCCCAAAACACGTTCAACTGCTCAATGACGTGTATTTCTATGACTATCAAATTTTTGATTTTGAACCATTGAAATAATAAATGTTTTTTACGAAGGTGCGTCTGACATGGAATGATCCATTAGATTCTGTGAAACTTGCGCCGATCCTCACGGGGCAATATCTATGACCAGCAGCATTTTGAAGCGATTCAATTGTTCTTTTGATTCCAAACAAGGGAAAACGGAGAAAAATTACTTCATACAGTAAAATAAGTGCTACGTTGGTATTCTTTTGAGGTAAATCATATCGAGTAAAATAAGAGCATGGTACCATCGCTCTTGATATATTTTTAATTAAATATCTCATTTTTTTGTCCTCAGCCTGACAATATTAACAAGTTTTTTTGTTGTAGAAACTTAGAAGAAGACGGGTAAACAAGATAAAGGTGCTGCTTGAAATTTTCAGTCTCAAACCCACTTTCTGGACCGCGTTCAGTTGGTGAAGGAGCCTTCGACGGTATGTGATGTTTTCTGCTGTTCAGAAAAGCCTTTCTCTCCATCAAGTAGCTCTACTCTATTATATTTCTGCCTGTGGTTTAATGAAGAAGAAGCTTCTCTATTTTCTTTTCGGCCAATCCACTAAAAGTAAGTAAAAACCCATATGTAGGTCTATTGAATTCTAAAGTGAAGGGTGAGACGAAATGTTAGCTTGCAGCGTTCGCCGCAAAAGTTTTCTGAGAAATTAAAAAATTTTAAATTTCCTTGGACACAAGAACGTTCCCGGTCACTTTTATCCTGTTGCTGAACTGTTAAAGTAAGATTCCTTCTTTTTCGAGAATTTCTGAGTCTATTTTTGATCCAAAAATCTCCGGACCCAATCTGCCGTGATCCCTAGAACAGTCCGTTTTCCTATCGAGGGATCGCCTCATCCGCTCAGGTGAGAACACCGCTCTGTCTCATTTGCCGCCGATCTCTGAAAAGTTTCCCGGGGATCATACTGTCGTGATCTCGAGAACAGCCCCTTGGTCGATCGCCTACGATCCCTCGCGAATAAATGTTTCACATTTTTCTGAATGAGGTATTTTTTAAAGGATCGAGAGCCAAAAGAACAGTATTCTTTACTAGTTTTGTAAGACAGGATGCATCACAGCGGTAAACGTTTCCTGTTGGACAAAAATAGAGCTGAAACAAAAGTAAACTGTCTTGACATTGATATCAATTGCTACCAACCTCTCTTTGACGATTTTACCATTTTCGCAATGTTTTGTAAGAAGAGCAACGGCAGTTACAAATTTTGGGGGGAATGATGTCCAGTATAGAACGTTTGACAACAAATACAGGGAAAAACTGCAGAATTATCACAGTTTTATTGGCAATAACTTTTCTGTGTTCTTACAGTTACAGTTAGAAAACCTCACTGTTAGTAGAAAGATAAAGATTTTTTCATTGCCCGCGGTTCTAATTTACTAGCTCTTTTCCATAGTAGAACATCCTTCAAGGCCAAATTTTCAGTCGACTTTTCGTATTTGATAAGGGGACGCATACGTTTCAACCCAAGATTTCCCCTGATCTGATGCCAAGTATAAAAGGCTGAATCAGCTTCTCGTGAGATCAAGACCGAGCTTGGATATCCGTTTGTCCTCCCGAGATCAGCGGGCTAACATCGGGCTAACCTGAGAAGCCGCCGTCTAGCTGCCGACAGACCTTTTCACATTTTAATGGCACTTTGGAGAGGAGCATCTCAACAGATTATATTGGTTTTTATATTGATATTGATATTAGCGCTGGCTATAATCCATCGCAGGTACCGTATACTATTCCCTTTTCCACTTCTTCAGATCTCTTCTTTACAATGAAACTTATCCAACATTTTTGGACCAATTGGACATCACTTGCGATGGGTTGTTGGACGGAAATCCAAAGTAGGTGCCAATCCAGCCAGTAATCTTCGGTTTCAGAGAGGTAGAACTATTGAAAAATTGGCGAATAACTGAGAAAATGAGAGGAGCCCTTGAGAAACAGATTGCTTTCCACTCCACGCAGTAAGTCCCTTTAATTTCCTTGAGAACTGCTCAATTTCCAGCTGTGAAACATATCAGGAAATGCTTGGATTCCCAAAAGAGCCACTGAGCCATGAGGAAGCAGAATTCCCTATGGCTTATGGAATGTTAGTCTACCAGGATTTTTTACAGGTAAGAGGCATTCCCTCCTTCAATTTCGGCTATTTTCAGGTCCTCTTGATGCTATCAGGTTTTTATCATCCCCAAAATGAGTATTGCATAGCCGTCAGTGGCCAGGCAGACGGCGTCTTTCGAGGGATCATGGAAAGTCTACAAAAATGTTTCCCAAACATCCATATCCTGGTAAAATTCATCCTCAAATTTCAAAGATCGAAATGTTTAGGATCGGCCAGCCGTGGTTTGGGGCGGACACGAGATCATGAACTCGACCTACGCGTGTTTCGAATATCTGGTAAAGGCTGGGAAACCCTGGCGATATTTTCAATATCTTTCCGGGGTGGATCTTCCCCTGAAGACAAATTTGGAAATGGTCAAGATATTGAAAACTTGGAAAGGAGCAACAAATATGGACGTTGTCCCCTTCGAATCTTGGAGATTGATGGGCAAAAAGGTAACGACTCCCCAAATAGAAATTACTGTATAAACTGTTTAGCTGGAAGATGCGCCTTTGCCATTGTACAAATCGTCTGTGTCCGTTATTATCCCTCGCGAAATGGCCGACGAACTGGTACATTCGGAGATGACGATGGAATTGCTGGACTTTTTAAACGGGACGGGACACAGCGATGAAACATTTTGGGCCACTTTGATAGGAAACAAAAAGAGTAAGCAAACATAAAAAAGGAAACCAAATTCTTGTTAAGAATTTCCTATTCCTGGAGCATTCGAAGCGTCAGAAATGTTAGACTTCCGACAAGAATATTACAACAAAAATAAGGGAAAAATCGAGAGATACAGAGACAGATTCAGCAAGCACGATACGGTAAACCACCTGCTTTCTGAACCAAATTTCTATTTCCAGGTAAAATTAGGTTACTATGTGACGAGAATGCACGTCTGGGACACATTCCCACACGCCTGTAAAGGGAAATTTTACCGGTTTTCGTGCATATTTGGAGCAGAAGATCTGCCAATCCTTCTTAAGCAGCCCCATTTTGTTGCTCACAAATTCTACATGGACTATGAGCCAGCTGGACTCATTTGTGGATTAAAAGCAAGCTTTTTCGCATACTGACATTTTATGATTTACAGAATATTCGCCAAAGGACACTGAGAAGAAAGACAAAACTGGATACGACCCCCTATGAAGAGCTGCCTCTCGTTGAGATTCATAACGGCACCCCTTTGAGAAAAATCAAACATCCACTTTGGTTATTAGGCGAAACATTCAGAGAGCTTTCAGTGTCCTCATAGCCTTTTTAACCTTTAATAAAAATAGGATTAGAATGTTTTTATCGACCAAGGAGCGCCCGCTACTTGAACAGGAGATCTCAGGAACAAGAGAAACGACAAGCAGGCGAACCGTGTTAATCCGGAACAAAGGCAGATTCGGGTGATTTTACTCCAATCCCTGGCGGTTTTACTCCAATCCATGGAGGTTTTACTCCAATCCATGGCGGTTTTACTCCAATCCATGGAGGTTTTACTCCAATCCATGGCGGTTTTACTCCAATCCATGGTAATTTTACTCCAATCCATGGTGGTTTTACTCCAATCCATGGAGGTTTTACTCCAATCCATATCGGTTTTACTCCAATCCCTGGTGATTTTACTCCAATCCATGGCGGTTTTACTCCAATCCCTGGTGATTTTACTCCAATCCATGGTGCTTTTACTCCAATCCCTGGTGATTTTACTTCAATCCATGGCGGTTTTACTCCAATCCATGGCGGTTTTACTCAAATCCCTGGTGATTTTACTCCAATCCATGGTAATTTTACTCCAATCCATGGCGGTTTTACTCCAATCCATGGAGGTTTTACTCCAATCCATGGCGGTTTTACTCCAATCCCTGGTGATTTTACTCCAATCCATGGCGGTTTTACTCCAATCCATGGAGGTTTTACTCCAATCCATGGAGGTTTTACTCCAATCCATGGCGGTTTTACTCCAATCCCTGGTGATTTTACTCCAATCCATGGTGCTTTTACTCCAATCCCTGGTGATTTTACTTCAATCCATGGCGGTTTTACTCCAATCCATGGCGGTTTTACTCCAATCCATGGCGGTTTTACTCAAATCCCTGGTGATTTTACTCCAATCCATGGTAATTTTACTCCAATCCATGGCGGTTTTACTCCAATCCATGGAGGTTTTACTCCAATCCATG
The DNA here is from genome assembly GCA_964036215.1 of Oscheius sp. DF5033. Lineage (NCBI taxonomy): Eukaryota > Metazoa > Nematoda > Chromadorea > Rhabditida > Rhabditidae > Oscheius > Oscheius sp. DF5033. Next base: position 3,483,952 of record CAXIWN010000002.1, on the reverse strand, counting down.
GCGGTTTTACTCCAATCCCTGGTGATTTTACTCCAATCCATGGTGCTTTTACTCCAATCCCTGGTGATCTTACTTCAATCCATGGCGGTTTTACTCCAATCCATGGCGGTTTTACTCCAATCCATGGCGGTTTTACTCAAATCCCTGGTGATTTTACTCCAATCCATGGTAGTTTTACTCCAATCCATGGCGGTTTTACTCCAATCCATGGAGGTTTTACTCCAATCCATGGCGGTTTTACTCCAATCCCTGGTGATTTTACTCCAATCCATGGCGGTTTTACTCCAATTCCTGGCGGTTTTACTCCAATCCCTGGTAGTTTTACTCCAATCCCAGCTGCGAGAAAAAAGAGGAAAAAATCATCAGCTGCAGGAAAAAATTGACAGCTGCGAGAAAAAATTGGCAGCTGCGAGAAAAAATTGGCAGCTGCGAGAAAAAATTGACAGCTGCGAGAAAAAATTGACAGCTGCGAGAAAAAATTGACAGCTGCGACAAAAAAATTGACAGCTGCGAGAAAAAATTGGCATCTGCGAGAAAAAATTGGCAGCTGCGAGAAAAAATTGACAGCTGCGAGAAAAAATTGACAGCTGCGAGAAAAAATTGACAGCTGCGAGAAAAAATTGACAGCTGCGAGAAAAAGTTGACAGCTGCAAGAAAAAATTGACAGCTGCGAGAAAAAAGAAGAAAAAATCGTCGGCTGCGAGAAAAAATTGACAGCTGCGAGAAAAAATTGACAGCTGCGAGAAAAAATTGACAGCTGCCAGAAAAAATTGACAGCTGCGAGAAAAAATTGGCAGCTGCGAGAAAAAATTGACAGCTGCGAGAAAAAATTGACATCTGCGAGAAAAAATTGACAGCTGCGAGAAAAAATTGGCAGCCGCGAGAAAAAATTGACAGCTGCGAGAAAAAATTGACAGCTGCGAGAAAAAATTGACAGCTGCGAGAAAAAAGAAGGAAAAATCGTCAGCTGCGAGAAAAAATTGACAGCTGCGAGAAAAAATTGACAGCTGCGAGAAAAAATTGACAGCTGCGAGAAAAAGTTGACAGCTGCAAGAAAAAATTGACAGCTGCGAGAAAAAAGAAGAAAAAATCGTCGGCTGCGAGAAAAAATTGACAGCTGCGAGAAAAAATTGACAGCTGCGAGAAAAAATTGACAGCTGCCAGAAAAAATTGACAGCTGCGAGAAAAAATTGGCAGCTGCGAGAAAAAATTGACAGCTGCGAGAAAAAATTGACATCTGCGAGAAAAAATTGACAGCTGCGAGAAAAAATTGACATCTGCGAGAAAAAATTGACAGCTGCGAGAAAAAATTGACAGCTGCTAGAAAAAATTGACAGCTGCGAGAAAAAAGAAGGAAAAATCGTCAGCTGCGAGAAAATATTGACAGCTGCGAGAAAAAATTGGCAGCTGCGAGAAAAAATTGACAGCTGCGAGAAAAAAAGAAGAAAAAATCGTCAGCTGCGAGAAAAAATTGACAGCTGCGAGAAAAAATTGGCAGCTGCGAGAAAAAATTGACAGCTGCGAGAAAAAATTGACAGCTGCTAGAAAAAATTGACAGCTGCGAGAAAAAAGAAGAAAAAATCGTCAGCTGCGAGAAAAAATTGACAGCTGGGAGAAAAAATTGGCAGCTGCGAGGAAAAATTGACAGCTGCGAGAAAAAAGAAGAAAAAATCGTCAGCTGCGAGAAAAAATTGACAGCTGCGAGAAAAAATTGGCAGCTGCGAGAAAAAATTGACAGCTGCGAGAAAAAATTGACAGCTGCGAGAAAAAATTGACAGCTGCGAGAAAAAATTGACAGCTGCGAGAAAAAATTGACAGCTGCGAGAAAAAATTGGCAGCCGCGAGAAGAAATTGACAGCTGCGAGAAAAAATTGACAGCTGCGAGAAAAAATTGACAGCACGAGAAAAAAGAAGAAAAAATCGTCAGCTGCGAGAAAAAATTGACAGCTGCGAGAAAAAATTGACAGCTGCGAGAAAAAAGAAGAAAAAATCGTCAGCTGCGAGAAAAAATTGACAGCTGCGAGAAAAAATTGACAGCTGCGAGAAAAAATTGACAGCTGCGAGAAAAAATTGACAGCTGCGAGAAAAAATTGGCAGCTGCGAGAAAAAATTGACAGCTGCGAGAAAAAATTGACAGCTGCGAGAAAAAATTGACAGCTGCGAGAAAAAATTGACAGCTGCGAGAAAAAATTGGCAGCTGCGAGAAAAAATTGACAGCTGCGAGAAAAAATTGACAGCTGCGAGAAAAAATTGACAGCTGCGAGAAAAAATTGACAGCTGCGAGAAAAAATTGACAGCTGCGAGAAAAAATTGACAGCTGCGAGGAAAAATTGACAGCTGCGAGAAAAAATTGACAGCTGCGAGAAAAAAGAAGAAAAAATCGTCAGCTGCGAGAAAAAATTGACAGCTGCGAGAAAAAATTGACAGCTGCGAGAAAAAATTGACAGCTGCGAGAAAAAATTGACAGCTGCGAGAAAAAATTGACAGCTGCGAGAAAAAATTGACAGCTGCGAGAAAAAATTGACAGCTGCGAGAAAAAATTGACAGCTGCGAGAAAAAATTGGCAGCTGCGAGAAAAAAGAAGAAAAAATCATCAGCTGCGAGAAAAAATTGACAGCTGCGAGAAAAAATTGGCAGCTGCGAGAAAAAATTGACAGCTGCGAGAAAAAATTGACAGCTGCGAGAAAAAATTGACAGCTGCGAGAAAAAATTGACAGCTGCGAGAAAAAATTGACAGCTGCGAGAAAAAATTGACAGCTGCGAGAAAAAAAGAAGAAGAAATCGTCAGCTGCGAGAAAAAATTGACAGCTGCGAGAAAAAATTGACAGATGCGAGAAAAAATTGACAGCTGCGAGAAAAAATTGACAGCTGCGAGAAAAAATTGACAGCTGCGAGAAAAAAGAAGAAAAAATCATCAGCTGCGAGAAAAAATTGACAGCTGCGAGAAAAAATTGACAGCTGCGAGAAAAAATTGACAGCTGCGAGAAAAAATCGTCGGCTGCGAGAAAAAATTGACAGCTGCGAGAAAAAATTGACAGCTGCGAGAAAAAATTGACAGCTGCCAGAAAAAATTGACAGCTGCGAGAAAAAATTGGCAGCTGCGAGAAAAAATTGACAGCTGCGAGAAAAAATTGACATCTGCGAGAAAAAATTGACAGCTGCGAGAAAAAATTGGCAGCTGCGAGAAAAAATTGACAGCTGCGAGAAAAAATTGACAGCTGCGAGAAAAAATTGACAGCTGCGAGAAAAAATTGACAGCTGCGAGAAAAAATTGGCAGCTGCGAGAAAAAATTGGCAGCTGCGAGAAAAAATTGACAGCTGCGAGAAAAAATTGACAGCTGCGAGAAAAAATTGACAGCTGCGAGAAAAAATTGACAGCTGCGAGAAAAAGTTGACAGCTGCAAGAAAAAATTGACAGCTGCGAGAAAAAAGAAGAAAAAATCGTCGGCTGCGAGAAAAAATTGACAGCTGCGAGAAAAAATTGACAGCTGCCAGAAAAAATTGACAGCTGCGAGAAAAAATTGGCAGCTGCGAGAAAAAATTGACAGCTGCGAGAAAAAATTGACATCTGCGAGAAAAAATTGACAGCTGCGAGAAAAAAGAAGAAAAAATCGTCAGCTGCGAGAAAAAATTGACAGCTGCGAGAAAAAATTGACAGCTGCGAGAAAAAAGAAGAAAAAATCGTCAGCTGCGAGAAAAAATTGACAGCTGCGAGAAAAAATTGGCAGCTGCGAGAAAAAATTGACAGCTGCGAGAAAAAATTGACAGCTGCGAGAAAAAATTGGCAGCTGCGAGAAAAAATTGACAGCTGCGAGAAAAAATTGACAGCTGCGAGAAAAAATTGGCAGCCGCGAGAAAAAATTGACAGCTGCGAGAAAAAATTGACAGCTGCTAGAAAAAATTGACAGCTGCGAGAAAAAAGAAGGAAAAATCGTCAGCTGCGAGAAAATATTGACAGCTGCGAGAAAAAATTGGCAGCTGCGAGAAAAAATTGACAGCTGCGAGAAAAAATTGACAGCTGCTAGAAAAAATTGACAGCTGCGGGAAAAAAGAAGAAAAAATCGTCAGCTGCGAGAAAAAATTGACAGCTGGGAGAAAAAATTGGCAGCTGCGAGGAAAAATTGACAGCTGCGAGAAAAAAGAAGAAAAAATCGTCGGCTGCGAGAAAAAATTGACAGCTGCGAGAAAAAATTGACAGCTGCGAGAAAAAATTGACAGCTGCCAGAAAAAATTGACAGCTGCGAGAAAAAATTGGCAGCTGCGAGAAAAAATTGACAGCTGCGAGAAAAAATTGACATCTGCGAGAAAAAATTGACAGCTGCGAGAAAAAATTGGCAGCCGCGAGAAAAAATTGACAGCTGCGAGAAAAAATTGACAGCTGCTAGAAAAAATTGACAGCTGCGAGAAAAAAGAAGGAAAAATCGTCAGCTGCGAGAAAAAATTGACAGCTGCGAGAAAAAATTGGCAGCTGCGAGAAAAAATTGACAGCTGCGAGAAAAAATTGACAGCTGCTAGAAAAAATTGACAGCTGCGAGAAAAAAGAAGAAAAAATCGTCAGCTGCGAGAAAAAATTGACAGCTGCGAGAAAAAATTGGCAGCTGCGAGAAAAAATTGACAGCTGCGAGAAAAAAGAAGAAAAAATCGTCAGCTGCGAGAAAAAATTGACAGCTGGGAGAAAAAATTGGCAGCTGCGAGGAAAAATTGACAGCTGCGAGAAAAAAGAAGAAAAAATCGTCAGCTGCGAGAAAAAATTGGCAGCTGCGAGAAAAAATTGACAGCTGCGAGAAAAAATTGACAGCTGCGAGGAAAAATTGACAGCTGCGAGAAAAAATTGACAGCTGCGAGAAAAAATTGACAGCTGCGAGAAAAAATTGACAGCTGCGAGAAAAAATTGACAGCTGCGAGAAAAAATTGGCAGCTGCGAGAAAAAATCGACAGCTGCGAGAAAAAATTGACAGCTGAGAGAAAAAAGAAGAAAAAATTGGCAGCTGCGAGAAAAAATTGACAGCTGCGAGAAAAAATTGACAGCTGCGAGAAAAAATTGACAGCTGCGAGAAAAAATTGGCAGCTGCGAGAAAAAATCGACAGCTGCGAGAAAAAATTGACAGCTGAGAGAAAAAAGAAGAAAAAATTGGCAGCTGCGAGAAAAAATTGACAGCTGCGAGAAAAAATTGACAGCTGCGAGAAAAAAGAAGAAAAAATCGTCAGCTGCGAGAAAAAATTGACAGCTGCGAGAAAAAATTGACAGCTGCGAGAAAAAATTGACAGCTGCGAGAAAAAATTGGCAGCCGCGAGAAGAAATTGACAGCTGCGAGAAAAAATTGACAGCTGCGAGAAAAAATTGACAGCACGAGAAAAAAGAAGAAAAAATCGTCAGCTGCGAGAAAAAATTGACAGCTGAGAGAAAAAAGAAGAAAAAATTGGCAGCTGCGAGAAAAAATTGACAGCTGCGAGAAAAAATTGACAGCTGCGAGAAAAAAGAAGAAAAAATCGTCAGCTGCGAGAAAAAATTGACAGCTGCGAGAAAAAATTGACAGCTGCGAGAAAAAATTGACAGCTGCGAGAAAAAATTGGCAGCCGCGAGAAGAAATTGACAGCTGCGAGAAAAAATTGACAGCTGCGAGAAAAAATTGACAGCACGAGAAAAAAGAAGAAAAAATCGTCAGCTGCGAGAAAAAATTGACAGCTGCGAGAAAAAATTGACAGCTGCGAGAAAAAATTGACAGCTGCGAGAAAAAATTGGCAGCCGCGAGAAGAAATTGACAGCTGCGAGAAAAAATTGACAGCTGCGAGAAAAAATTGACAGCACGAGAAAAAAGAAGAAAAAATCGTCAGCTGCGAGAAAAAATTGGCAGCTGCGAGAAAAAATTGACAGCTGCGAGAAAAAATTGGCAGCTGCGAGAAAAAATTGACAGCTGCGAGAAAAAATTGACAGCTGCGAGAAAAAATTGACAGCTGCGAGGAAAAATTGACAGCTGCGAGAAAAAATTGACAGCTGCGAGAAAAAATTGACAGCTGCGAGAAAAAATTGACAGCTGCGAGAAAAAATTGACAGCTGCGAGAAAAAATTGGCAGCTGCGAGAAAAAATCGACAGCTGCGAGAAAAAATTGACAGCTGAGAGAAAAAAGAAGAAAAAATTGGCAGCTGCGAGAAAAAATTGACAGCTGCGAGAAAAAATTGACAGCTGCGAGAAAAAAGAAGAAAAAATCGTCAGCTGCGAGAAAAAATTGACAGCTGCGAGAAAAAATTGACAGCTGCGAGAAAAAATTGACAGCTGCGAGAAAAAATTGGCAGCTGCGAGAAAAAATTGACAGCTGCGAGAAAAAATTGACAGCTGCGAGAAAAAATTGACAGCTGCGAGAAAAAATTGACAGCTGCGAGAAAAAATTGACAGCTGCGAGAAAAAATTGACAGCTGCGAGGAAAAATTGACAGCTGCGAGAAAAAATTGACAGCTGCGAGAAAAAATTGACAGCTGAGAGAAAAAAGAAGAAAAAATTGGCAGCTGCGAGAAAAAATTGACAGCTGCGAGAAAAAATTGACAGCTGCGAGAAAAAAGAAGAAAAAATCGTCAGCTGCGAGAAAAAATTGACAGCTGCGAGAAAAAATTGACAGCTGCGAGAAAAAATTGACAGCTGCGAGAAAAAATTGGCAGCCGCGAGAAGAAATTGACAGCTGCGAGAAAAAATTGACAGCTGAGAGAAAAAATTGACAGCACGAGAAAAAAGAAGAAAAAATCGTCAGCTGCGAGAAAAAATTGACAGCTGCGAGAAAAAATTGACAGCTGCGAGAAAAAATTGACAGCTGCGAGAAAAAATTGGCAGCCGCGAGAAGAAATTGACAGCTGCGAGAAAAAATTGACAGCTGCGAGAAAAAATTGACAGCACGAGAAAAAAGAAGAAAAAATCGTCAGCTGCGAGAAAAAATTGGCAGCTGCGAGAAAAAATTGACAGCTGCGAGAAAAAATTGACAGCTGCGAGAAAAAATTGACAGCTGCGAGGAAAAATTGACAGCTGCGAGAAAAAATTGACAGCTGCGAGAAAAAATTGACAGCTGCGAGAAAAAATTGACAGCTGCGAGAAAAAATTGACAGCTGCGAGAAAAAATTGGCAGCTGCGAGAAAAAATCGACAGCTGCGAGAAAAAATTGACAGCTGAGAGAAAAAAGAAGAAAAAATTGGCAGCTGCGAGAAAAAATTGACAGCTGCGAGAAAAAATTGACAGCTGCGAGAAAAAAGAAGAAAAAATCGTCAGCTGCGAGAAAAAATTGACAGCTGCGAGAAAAAATTGACAGCTGCGAGAAAAAATTGACAGCTGCGAGAAAAAATTGGCAGCTGCGAGAAAAAATTGACAGCTGCGAGAAAAAATTGACAGCTGCGAGAAAAAATTGACAGCTGCGAGGAAAAATTGACAGCTGCGAGAAAAAATTGACAGCTGCGAGAAAAAATTGACAGCTGCGAGAAAAAATTGACAGCTGCGAGAAAAAATTGACAGCTGCGAGAAAAAATTGGCAGCTGCGAGAAAAAATCGACAGCTGCGAGAAAAAATTGACAGCTGAGAGAAAAAAGAAGAAAAAATTGGCAGCTGCGAGAAAAAATTGACAGCTGCGAGAAAAAATTGACAGCTGCGAGAAAAAAGAAGAAAAAATCGTCAGCTGCGAGAAAAAATTGACAGCTGCGAGAAAAAATTGACAGCTGCGAGAAAAAATTGACAGCTGCGAGAAAAAATTGACAGCTGCGAGAAAAAATTGGCAGCTGCGAGAAAAAATTGACAGCTGCGAGAAAAAATTGACAGCTGCGAGAAAAAATTGACAGCTGCGAGAAAAAATTGACAGCTGCGAGAAAAAATTGGCAGCTGCGAGAAAAAATTGACAGCTGCGAGAAAAAATTGACAGCTGCGAGAAAAAATTGACAGCTGCGAGGAAAAATTGACAGCTGCGAGAAAAAATTGACAGCTGCGAGAAAAAATTGACAGCTGCGAGAAAAAAGAAGAAAAAATCGTCAGCTGCGAGAAAAAATTGACAGCTGCGAGAAAAAATTGACAGCTGCGAGAAAAAATTAACAGCTGCGTGAAAAAATTGACAGCTGCGAGAAAAAATTGACAGCTGCGAGAAAAAATTGACAGCTGCGAGAAAAAATTGACAGCTGCGAGAAAAAATTGACAGCTGCGAGAAAAAATTGGCAGCTGCGAGAAAAAAGAAGAAAAAATCATCAGCTGCGAGAAAAAATTGACAGCTGCGAGAAAAAATTGGCAGCTGCGAGAAAAAATTGACAGCTGCGAGAAAAAATTGACAGCTGCGAGAAAAAATTGACAGCTGCGAGAAAAAATTGACAGCTGCGAGAAAAAATTGGCAGCTGCGAGAAAAAATTGACAGCTGCGAGAAAAAATTGACAGCTGCGAGAAAAAAAGAAGAAGAAATCGTCAGCTGCGAGAAAAAATTGACAGCTGCGAGAAAAAATTGACAGATGCGAGAAAAAATTGACAGCTGCGAGAAAAAATTGACAGCTGCGAGAAAAAATTTACAGCTGCGAGAAAAAAGAAGAAAAAATCATCAGCTGCGAGAAAAAATTGACAGCTGCGAGAAAAAATTGGCAGCTGCGAGAAAAAATTGACAGCTGCGAGAAAAAATTGACAGCTGCGAGAAAAAATTGACAGCTGCGAGAAAAAATTGACAGCTGCGAGAAAAAATTGGCAGCTGCGAGAAAAAATTGACAGCTGCGAGAAAAAGGAAGAAAAAATCATCAGCTGCGAGAAAAAATTGACAGCTGCGAGAAAAAATTGGCAGCTGCGAGAAAAAATTGACAGCTGCGAGAAAAAAGAAGAAAAAATCGTCAGCTGCGAGAAAAAATTGACAGCTGCGAGAAAAAATTGGCAGCTGCGAGAAAAAATTGACAGCTGCGAGAAAAAATTGGCAGCTGCGAGAAAAAATTGACAGCTGCGAGAAAAAATTGACAGCTGCGAGAAAAAAGAAGAAAAAATCGTCAGCTGCGAGAAAAAATTGACAGCTGCGAGAAAAAATTGACAGCTGCGAGAAAAAATTGACAGCTGCGAGAAAAAATTGACAGCTGCGAGGAAAAATTGACAGCTGCGAGAAAAAATTGACAGCTGCGAGAAAAAATTGACAGATGCGAGAAAAAATTGACAGCTGCGAGAAAAAATTGACAGCTGCGAGAAAAAATTGACAGCTGCGAGAAAAAATTGACAGCTGCGAGAAAAAAGAAGAAAAAATCATCAGCTGCGAGAAAAAATTGACAGCTGCGAGAAAAAATTGGCAGCTGCGAGAAAAAATTGACAGCTGCGAGAAAAAATTGACAGCTGCGAGGAAAAATTGACAGCTGCGAGAAAAAATTGACAGCTGCGAGAAAAAAGAAGAAAAAATCGTCAGCTGCGAGAAAAAATTGACAGCTGCGAGAAAAAATTGACAGCTGCGAGAAAAAATTAACAGCTGCGTGAAAAAATTGACAGCTGCGAGAAAAAATTGACAGCTGCGAGAAAAAATTGACAGCTGCGAGAAAAAATTGACAGCTGCGAGAAAAAATTGACAGCTGCGAGAAAAAATTGGCAGCTGCGAGAAAAAAGAAGAAAAAATCATCAGCTGCGAGAAAAAATTGACAGCTGCGAGAAAAAATTGGCAGCTGCGAGAAAAAATTGACAGCTGCGAGAAAAAATTGACAGCTGCGAGAAAAAATTGACAGCTGCGAGAAAAAATTGACAGCTGCGAGAAAAAATTGGCAGCTGCGAGAAAAAATTGACAGCTGCGAGAAAAAATTGACAGCTGCGAGAAAAAAAGAAGAAGAAATCGTCAGCTGCGAGAAAAAATTGACAGCTGCGAGAAAAAATTGACAGATGCGAGAAAAAATTGACAGCTGCGAGAAAAAATTGACAGCTGCGAGAAAAAATTTACAGCTGCGAGAAAAAAGAAGAAAAAATCATCAGCTGCGAGAAAAAATTGACAGCTGCGAGAAAAAATTGGCAGCTGCGAGAAAAAATTGACAGCTGCGAGAAAAAATTGACAGCTGCGAGAAAAAATTGACAGCTGCGAGAAAAAATTGACAGCTGCGAGAAAAAATTGGCAGCTGCGAGAAAAAATTGACAGCTGCGAGAAAAAGGAAGAAAAAATCATCAGCTGCGAGAAAAAATTGACAGCTGCGAGAAAAAATTGGCAGCTGCGAGAAAAAATTGACAGCTGCGAGAAAAAAGAAGAAAAAATCGTCAGCTGCGAGAAAAAATTGACAGCTGCGAGAAAAAATTGGCAGCTGCGAGAAAAAATTGACAGCTGCGAGAAAAAATTGGCAGCTGCGAGAAAAAATTGACAGCTGCGAGAAAAAATTGACAGCTGCGAGAAAAAAGAAGAAAAAATCGTCAGCTGCGAGAAAAAATTGACAGCTGCGAGAAAAAATTGACAGCTGCGAGAAAAAATTGACAGCTGCGAGAAAAAATTGACAGCTGCGAGGAAAAATTGACAGCTGCGAGAAAAAATTGACAGCTGCGAGAAAAAATTGACAGATGCGAGAAAAAATTGACAGCTGCGAGAAAAAATTGACAGCTGCGAGAAAAAATTGACAGCTGCGAGAAAAAATTGACAGCTGCGAGAAAAAAGAAGAAAAAATCATCAGCTGCGAGAAAAAATTGACAGCTGCGAGAAAAAATTGGCAGCTGCGAGAAAAAATTGACAGCTGCGAGAAAAAATTGACAGCTGCGAGGAAAAATTGACAGCTGCGAGAAAAAATTGACAGCTGCGAGAAAAAATTGACAGCTGCGAGAAAAAATTGACAGCTGCGAGAAAAAATTGACAGCTGCGAGAAAAAATTGGCAGCTGCGAGAAAAAATTGACAGCTGCGAGAAAAAATTGACAGCTGCGAGGAAAAATTGACAGCTGCGAGAAAAAATTGACAGCTGCGAGAAAAAATTGACAGCTGCGAGAAAAAATTGACAGCTGCGAGAAAAAAGAAGAAAAAATCATCAGCTGCGAGAAAAAATTGACAGCTGCGAGAAAAAATTGGCAGCTGCGAGAAAAAATTGACAGCTGCGAGAAAAAATTGACAGCTGCGAGGAAAAATTGACAGCTGCGAGAAAAAATTGACAGCTGCGAGAAAAAAGAAGAAAAAATCATCAGCTGCGAGAAAAAATTGACAGCTGCGAGAAAAAATTGGCAGCTGCGAGAAAAAATTGACAGCTGCGAGAAAAAATTGACAGCTGCGAGAAAAAATTGACAGCTGCGAGAAAAAATTGACAGCTGCGAGAAAAAATTGACAGCTGCGAGAAAAAATTGACAGCTGCGAGAAAAAATTGACAGCTGCGAGAAAAAATTGACAGCTGCGAGAAAAAATTGACAGCTGCGAGGAAAAATTGACAGCTGCGAGAAAAAATTGACAGCTGCGAGAAAAAAGAAGAAAAAATCATCAGCTGCGAGAAAAAATTGACAGCTGCGAGAAAAAATTGACAGCTGCGAGAAAAAATTGACAGCTGCGAGGAAAAATTGACAGCTGCGAGAAAAAATTGACAGCTGCGAGAAAAAATTGACAGATGCGAGAAAAAATTGACAGCTGCGAGAAAAAATTGACAGCTGCGAGAAAAAATTGACAGCTGCGAGAAAAAATTGACAGCTGCGAGAAAAAAGAAGAAAAAATCATCAGCTGCGAGAAAAAATTGACAGCTGCGAGAAAAAATTGGCAGCTGCGAGAAAAAATTGACAGCTGCGAGAAAAAATTGACAGCTGCGAGGAAAAATTGACAGCTGCGAGAAAAAATTGACAGCTGCGAGAAAAAATTGACAGCTGCGAGAAAAAATTGACAGCTGCGAGAAAAAATTGACAGCTGCGAGAAAAAATTGGCAGCTGCGAGAAAAAATTGACAGCTGCGAGAAAAAATTGACAGCTGCGAGAAAAAAGAAGAAAAAATCATCAGCTGCGAGAAAAAATTGACAGCTGCGAGAAAAAATTGACAGCTGCGAGAAAAAATTGACAGCTGCGAGGAAAAATTGACAGCTGCGAGAAAAAAGAAGAAAAAATCGTCAGCGGCGAGAAAAAATTGACAGCTGCGAGAAAAAATTGACAGCTGCGAGAAAAAAGAAGAAAAAATCGTCAGCGGCGAGAAAAAATTGACAGCTGCGAGAAAAAATTGACAGCTGCGAGAAAAAATTGACAGCTGCGAGAAAAAATTGACAGCTGCGAGAAAAAATTGACAGCTGCGAGGAAAAATTGACAGCTGCGAGAAAAAATTGACAGCTGCGAGAAAAAAGAAGAAAAAATCATCAGCTGCGAGAAAAAATTGACAGCTGCGAGAAAAAATTGACAGCTGCGAGAAAAAATTGACAGCTGCGAGGAAAAATTGACAGCTGCGAGAAAAAAGAAGAAAAAATCGTCAGCGGCGAGAAAAAATTGACAGCTGCGAGAAAAAATTGACAGCTGCGAGAAAAAAGAAGAAAAAATCGTCAGCTGCGAGAAAAAATTGACAGCTGCGAGAAAAAATTGACAGCTGCGAGGAAAAAGAAGAAAAAATCGTCAGCTGCGAGAAAAAATTGACAGCTGCGAGAAAAAATTGGCAGCTGCGAGAAAAAATTGGCAGCTGCGAGAAAAAATTGACAGCTGCGAGAAAAAATTGGCAGCTGCGAGAAAAAATTGACAGCTGCGAGAAAAAATTGGCAGCTGCGAGAAAAAATTGACAGCTGCGAGAAAAAATTGGCAGCTGCGAGAAAAAATTGACAGCTGCGAGGAAAAATTGACAGCTGCGAGAAAAAATTGACAGCTGCGAGGAAAAATTGACAGCTGCGAGAAAAAATTGACAGCTGCGAGAAAAAATTGACAGATGCGAGAAAAAATTGACAGCTGCGAGAAAAAATTGACAGCTGCGAGAAAAAATTGACAGCTGCGAGAAAAAATTGGCAGCTGCTAGAAAAAATTGACAGCTGCGAGAAAAAAGAAGGAAAAATCGTCAGCTGCGAGAAAATATTGACAGCTGCGAGAAAAAATTGGCAGCTGCGAGAAAAAATTGACAGCTGCGAGAAAAAATTGACAGCTGCGAGAAAAAATTGGCAGCTGCGAGAAAAAAGAAGAAAACATCATCAGCTGCGAGAAAAAATTGACAGCTGCGAGAAAAAATTGGCAGCTGCGAGAAAAAATTGACAGCTGCGAGGAAAAATTGACAGCTGCGAGAAAAAATTGACAGCTGCGAGAAAAAAGAAGAAAAAATCATCAGCTGCGAGAAAAAATTGACAGCTGCGAGAAAAAATTGGCAGCTGCGAGAAAAAATTGACAGCTGCGAGAAAAAATTGACAGCTGCGAGGAAAAATTGACAGCTGCGAGAAAAAAGAAGAAAAAATCGTCAGCTGCGAGAAAAAATTGACAGCTGCGAGAAAAAATTGACAGCTGCGAGAAAAAAAGAAGAAAAAATCGTCAGCTGCGAGAAAAAATTGACAGCTGCGAGAAAAAAGAAGAAAAAATTGTCAGCTGCGAGAAAAAATTGACAGCTGCGAGAAAAAATTGGCAGCTGCGAGAAAAAATTGGCAGCTGCGAGAAAAAATTGACAGCTGCGAGAAAAAATTGGCAGCTGCGAGAAAAAATTGACAGCTGCGAGAAAAAATTGGCAGCTGCGAGAAAAAATTGACAGCTGCGAGAAAAAATTGGCAGCTGCGAGAAAAAATTGACAGCTGCGAGGAAAAATTGACAGCTGCGAGAAAAAATTGACAGCTGCGAGAAAAAAGAAGAAAAAATCGTCAGCTGCGAGAAAAAATTGACAGCTGCGAGAAAAAATTGGCAGCTGCGAGAAAAAAGAAGAAAAAATCATCAGCTGCGAGAAAAAATTGACAGCTGCGAGAAAAAATTGGCAGCTGCGAGAAAAAATTGACAGCTGCGAGAAAAAATTGACAGCTGCGAGGAAAAATTGACAGCTGCGAGAAAAAATTGACAGCTGCGAGAAAAAAGAAGAAAAAATCATCAGCTGCGAGAAAAAATTGACAGCTGCGAGAAAAAATTGGCAGCTGCGAGAAAAAATTGACAGCTGCGAGAAAAAATTGACAGCTGCGAGGAAAAATTGACAGCTGCGAGAAAAAATTGACAGCTGCGAGAAAAAATTGACAGCTGCGAGAAAAAATTGACAGCTGCGAGAAAAAATTGACAGCTGCGAGAAAAAATTGACAGCTGCGAGAAAAAAGAAGAAAACATCATCAGCTGCGAGAAAAAATTGACAGCTGCGAGAAAAAATTGGCAGCTGCGAGAAAAAATTGACAGCTGCGAGAAAAAATTGACAGCTGCGAGGAAAAATTGACAGCTGCGAGAAAAAATTGACAGCTGCGAGAAAAAAGAAGAAAAAATCATCAGCTGCGAGAAAAAATTGACAGCTGTGAGAAAAAATTGGCAGCTGCGAGAAAAAATTGACAGCTGCGAGAAAAAATTGACAGCTGCGAGGAAAAATTGACAGCTGCGAGAAAAAAGAAGAAAAAATCGTCAGCTGCGAGAAAAAATTGACAGCTGCGAGAAAAAATTGACAGCTGCGAGAAAAAAGAAGAAAAAATCGTCAGCTGCGAGAAAAAATTGACAGCTGCGAGAAAAAATTGACAGCTGCGAGAAAAAAGAAGAAAAAATCGTCAGCTGCGAGAAAAAATTGACAGCTGCGAGAAAAAATTGGCAGCTGCGAGAAAAAATTGGCAGCTGCGAGAAAAAATTGACAGCTGCGAGAAAAAATTGGCAGCTGCGAGAAAAAATTGACAGCTGCGAGAAAAAATTGACAGCTGCGAGAAAAAATTGACAGCTGCGAGAAAAAAGAAGAAAAAATCGTCGGCTGCGAGAAAAAATTGACAGCTGCGAGAAAAAATTGACAGCTGCGAGAAAAAATTGGCAGCTGCGAGAAAAAAGAAGAAAAAATCATCAGCTGCGAGAAAAAATTGACAGCTGCGAGAAAAAATTGGCAGCTGCGAGAAAAAATTGACAGCTGCGAGAAAAAATTGACAGCTGCGAGGAAAAATTGACAGCTGCGAGAAAAAATTGACAGCTGCGAGGAAAAATTGACAGCTGCGAGAAAAAATTGACAGCTGCGAGAAAAAATTGACAGCTGCGAGAAAAAATTGACAGCTGCGAGAAAAAAGAAGAAAAAATCGTCAGCTGCGAGAAAAAATTGACAGCTGCGAGAAAAAATTGACAGCTGCGAGAAAAAAGAAGAAAAAATCGTCAGCTGCGAGAAAAAATTGACAGCTGCGAGAAAAAATTGACAGCTGCGAGAAAAAAGAAGAAAAAATCGTCAGCTGCGAGAAAAAATTGACAGCTGCGAGAAAAAATTGACAGCTGCGAGAAAAAAGAAGAAAAAATCGTCAGCTGCGAGAAAAAATTGACAGCTGCGAGAAAAAATTGGCAGCTGCGAGAAAAAATTGGCAGCTGCGAGAAAAAATTGACAGCTGCGAGAAAAAATTGGCAGCTGCGAGAAAAAATTGACAGCTGCGAGAAAAAATTGACAGCTGCGAGAAAAAATTGACAGCTGCGAGAAAAAAGAAGAAAAAATCGTCGGCTGCGAGAAAAAATTGACAGCTGCGAGAAAAAATTGACAGCTGCGAGAAAAAATTGGCAGCTGCGAGAAAAAAGAAGAAAAAATCATCAGCTGCGAGAAAAAATTGACAGCTGCGAGAAAAAATTGGCAGCTGCGAGAAAAAATTGACAGCTGCGAGAAAAAATTGACAGCTGCGAGGAAAAATTGACAGCTGCGAGAAAAAATTGACAGCTGCGAGGAAAAATTGACAGCTGCGAGAAAAAATTGACAGCTGCGAGAAAAAAGAAGAAAAAATCATCAGCTGCGAGAAAAAATTGACAGCTGCGAGAAAAAATTGGCAGCTGCGAGAAAAAATTGACAGCTGCGAGAAAAAATTGACAGCTGCGAGGAAAAATTGACAGCTGCGAGAAAAAATTGACAGCTGCGAGAAAAAATTGACAGCTGCGAGAAAAAATTGACAGCTGCGAGAAAAAATTGACAGCTGCGAGAAAAAATTGACAGCTGCGAGAAAAAAGAAGAAAACATCATCAGCTGCGAGAAAAAATTGACAGCTGCGAGAAAAAATTGGCAGCTGCGAGAAAAAATTGACAGCTGCGAGAAAAAATTGACAGCTGCGAGGAAAAATTGACAGCTGCGAGAAAAAATTGACAGCTGCGAGAAAAAAGAAGAAAAAATCATCAGCTGCGAGAAAAAATTGACAGCTGTGAGAAAAAATTGGCAGCTGCGAGAAAAATTGACAGCTGCGAGAAAAAATTGACAGCTGCGAGGAAAAATTGACAGCTGCGAGAAAAAAGAAGAAAAAATCGTCAGCTGCGAGAAAAAATTGACAGCTGCGAGAAAAAATTGACAGCTGCGAGAAAAAAGAAGAAAAAATCGTCAGCTGCGAGAAAAAATTGACAGCTGCGAGAAAAAATTGACAGCTGCGAGAAAAAAGAAGAAAAAATCGACAGCTGCGAGAAAAAATTGACAGCTGCGAGAAAAATTGGCAGCTGCGAGAAAAAATTGGCAGCTGCGAGAAAAAATTGACAGCTGCGAGAAAAAATTGGCAGCTGCGAGAAAAAATTGACAGCTGCGAGAAAAATTGACAGCTGCGAGAAAAAATTGACAGCTGCGAGAAAAAAGAAGAAAAAATCGTCGGCTGCGAGAAAAAATTGACAGCTGCGAGAAAAAATTGACAGCTGCGAGAAAAAATTGACAGCTGCCAGAAAAAATTGACAGCTGCGAGAAAAAATTGGCAGCTGCGAGAAAAAATTGACAGCTGCGAGAAAAAATTGACATCTGCGAGAAAAAATTGACAGCTGCGAGAAAAAATTGGCAGCCGCGAGAAAAAATTGACAGCTGCGAGAAAAAATTGACAGCTGCTAGAAAAAATTGACAGCTGCGAGAAAAAAGAAGGAAAAATCGTCAGCTGCGAGAAAATATTGACAGCTGCGAGAAAAAATTGGCAGCTGCGAGAAAAAATTGACAGCTGCGAGAAAAAATTGACAGCTGCTAGAAAAAATTGACAGCTGCGAGAAAAAAGAAGAAAAAATCGTCAGCTGCGAGAAAAAATTGACAGCTGGGAGAAAAAATTGGCAGCTGCGAGGAAAAATTGACAGCTGCGAGAAAAAAGAAGAAAAAATCGTCAGCTGCGAGAAAAAATTGACAGCTGCGAGAAAAAATTGGCAGCTGCGAGAAAAAATTGACAGCTGCAAGAAAAAATTGACAGCTGCGAGAAAAAAGAAGAAAAAATCGTCGGCTGCGAGAAAAAATTGACAGCTGCGAGAAAAAATTGACAGCTGCGAGAAAAAATTGGCAGCTGCGAGAAAAAATTGGCAGCTGCGAGAAAAAATTGACAGCTGCGAGAAAAAATTGACAGCTGCGAGAAAAAATTGACAGCTGCGAGAAAAAGTTGACAGCTGCAAGAAAAAATTGACAGCTGCGAGAAAAAAGAAGAAAAAATCGTCGGCTGCGAGAAAAAATTGACAGCTGCGAGAAAAAATTGACAGCTGCGAGAAAAAATTGACAGCTGCCAGAAAAAATTGACAGCTGCGAGAAAAAATTGGCAGCTGCGAGAAAAAATTGACAGCTGCGAGAAAAAATTGACATCTGCGAGAAAAAATTGACAGCTGCGAGAAAAAATTGGCAGCCGCGAGAAAAAATTGACAGCTGCGAGAAAAAATTGACAGCTGCTAGAAAAAATTGACAGCTGCGAGAAAAAAGAAGGAAAAATCGTCAGCTGCGAGAAAATATTGACAGCTGCGAGAAAAAATTGACAGCTGCGAGAAAAAATTGACAGCTGCTAGAAAAAATTGACAGCTGCGAGAAAAAAGAAGAAAAAATCGTCAGCTGCGAGAAAAAATTGACAGCTGGGAGAAAAAATTGGCAGCTGCGAGGAAAAATTGACAGCTGCGAGAAAAAAGAAGAAAAAATCGTCAGCTGCGAGAAAAAATTGACAGCTGCGAGAAAAAATTGGCAGATGCGAGAAAAAATTGACAGCTGCAAGAAAAAATTGACAGCTGCGAGAAAAAAGAAGAAAAAATCGTCGGCTGCGAGAAAAAATTGACAGCTGCGAGAAAAAATTGACAGCTGCGAGAAAAAATTGACAGCTGCCAGAAAAAATTGACAGCTGCGAGAAAAAATTGGCAGCTGCGAGAAAAAATTGACAGCTGCGAGAAAATATTGACAGCTGCGAGAAAAAATTGGCAGCTGCGAGAAAAAATTGACAGCTGCGAGAAAAAATTGACAGCTGCTAGAAAAAATTGACAGCTGCGAGAAAAAAGAAGGAAAAATCGTCAGCTGCGAGAAAAAATTGACAGCTGCGAGAAAAAATTGACAGCTGCGAGAAAAAATTGACAGCTGCGAGAAAAAATTGACAGCTGCGAGAAAAAATTGACATCTGCGAGAAAAAATTGACAGCTGCGAGAAAAAATTGGCAGCCGCGAGAAAAAATTGACAGCTGCGAGAAAAAATTGACAGCTGCTAGAAAAAATTGACAGCTGCGAGAAAAAAGAAGGAAAAATCGTCAGCTGCGAGAAAATATTGACAGCTGCGAGAAAAAATTGGCAGCTGCGAGAAAAAATTGACAGCTGCGAGAAAAAATTGACAGCTGCTAGAAAAAATTGACAGCTGCGAGAAAAAAGAAGAAAAAATCGTCAGCTGCGAGAAAAAATTGACAGCTGGGAGAAAAAATTGGCAGCTGCGAGGAAAAATTGACAGCTGCGAGAAAAAAGAAGAAAAAATCGTCAGCTGCGAGAAAAAATTGACAGCTGCGAGAAAAAATTGGCAGATGCGAGAAAAAATTGACAGCTGCAAGAAAAAATTGACAGCTGCGAGAAAAAAGAAGAAAAAATCGTCGGCTGCGAGAAAAAATTGACAGCTGCGAGAAAAAATTGACAGCTGCGAGAAAAAATTGACAGCTGCCAGAAAAAATTGACAGCTGCGAGAAAAAATTGGCAGCTGCGAGAAAAAATTGACAGCTGCGAGAAAAAATTGACATCTGCGAGAAAAAATTGACAGCTGCGAGAAAAAATTGGCAGCCGCGAGAAAAAATTGACAGCTGCGAGAAAAAATTGACAGCTGCTAGAAAAAATTGACAGCTGCGAGAAAAAAGAAGGAAAAATCGTCAGCTGCGAGAAAAAATTGACAGCTGGGAGAAAAAATTGGCAGCTGCGAGGAAAAAGAAGAAAAAATCGTCAGCTGCGAGAAAAAATTGACAGCTGGGAGAAAAAATTGGCAGCTGCGAGGAAAAATTGACAGCTGCGAGAAAAAAGAAGAAAAAATCGTCAGCTGCGAGAAAAAATTGACAGCTGCGAGAAAAAATTGGCAGCTGCGAGAAAAAATTGACAGCTGCGAGAAAAAATTGAAAGCTGCGAGAAAAAATTGACAGCTGCGAGAAAAAATTGACAGCTGCGAGAAAAAATTGACAGCTGCGAGAAAAAAGAAGAAAAAATCGTCAGCTGCGAGAAAAAATTGACAGCTGGGAGAAAAAATTGGCAGCTGCGAGGAAAAATTGACAGCTGCGAGAAAAAAGAAGAAAAAATCGTCAGCTGCGAGAAAAAATTGACAGCTGCGAGAAAAAATTGGCAGCTGCGAGAAAAAATTGACAGCTGCGAGAAAAAATTGACAGCTGCGAGAAAAAATTGACAGCTGCGAGAAAAAATTGACAGCTGCGAGAAAAAATTGACAGCTGCGAGAAAAAAGAAGAAAAAATCGTCAGCTGCGAGAAAAAATTGACAGCTGCGAGAAAAAATTGGCAGCTGCGAGAAAAAATTGACAGCTGCGAGAAAAAATTGACAGCTGCTAGAAAAAATTGACAGCTGCGAGAAAAAAGAAGGAAAAATCGTCAGCTGCGAGAAAAAATTGACAGCTGGGAGAAAAAATTGGCAGCTGCGAGGAAAAAGAAGAAAAAATCGTCAGCTGCGAGAAAAAATTGACAGCTGGGAGAAAAAATTGGCAGCTGCGAGGAAAAATTGACAGCTGCGAGAAAAAAGAAGAAAAAATCGTCAGCTGCGAGAAAAAATTGACAGCTGCGAGAAAAAATTGGCAGCTGCGAGAAAAAATTGACAGCTGCGAGAAAAAATTGAAAGCTGCGAGAAAAAATTGACAGCTGCGAGAAAAAAGAAGAAAAAATCGTCAGCTGCGAGAAAAAATTGACAGCTGGGAGAAAAAATTGGCAGCTGCGAGGAAAAATTGACAGCTGCGAGAAAAAAGAAGAAAAAATCGTCAGCTGCGAGAAAAAATTGACAGCTGCGAGAAAAAATTGGCAGCTGCGAGAAAAAATTGACAGCTGCGAGAAAAAATTGACAGCTGCGAGAAAAAATTGACAGCTGCGAGAAAAAATTGACAGCTGCGAGAAAAAATTGACAGCTGCGAGAAAAAATTGGCAGCCGCGAGAAGAAATTGACAGCTGCGAGAAAAAATTGACAGCTGCGAGAAAAAATTGACAGCACGAGAAAAAAGAAGAAAAAATCGTCAGCTGCGAGAAAAAATTGACAGCTGCGAGAAAAAATTGACAGCTGCGAGAAAAAATTGGCAGCTGCGAGAAAAAATTGACAGCTGCGAGGAAAAATTGACAGCTGCGAGAAAAAATTGACAGCTGCGAGAAAAAATTGACAGCTGCGAGAAAAAATTGACAGCTGCGAGAAAAAATTGACAGCTGCGAGGAAAAATTGACAGCTGCGAGAAAAAATTGACAGCTGCGAGAAAAAATTGACAGCTGCGAGAAAAAATTGACAGCTGCGAGAAAAAATTGACAGCTGCGAGGAAAAATTGACAGCTGCGAGAAAAAATTGGCAGCTGCGAGAAAAAATCGACAGCTGCGAGAAAAAATTGACAGCTGAGAGAAAAAAGAAGAAAAAATTGGCAGCTGCGAGAAAAAATTGACAGCTGCGAGAAAAAATTGACAGCTGCGAGAAAAAAGAAGAAAAAATCGTCAGCTGCGAGAAAAAATTGACAGCTGCGAGAAAAAATTGAGAGCTGCGAGAAAAAATTGACAGCTGCGAGAAAAAATTGACAGCTGCGAGAAAAAATTGGCAGCTGCGAGAAAAAATTGACAGCTGCGAGAAAAAATTGACAGCTTCGAGAAAAAATTGACAGCTGCGAGAAAAAATTGACAGCTGCGAGAAAAAATTGGCAGCTGCGAGAAAAAATTGACAGCTGCGAGAAAAAATTGACAGCTGCGAGAAAAAATTGACAGCTGCGAGAAAAAATTGACAGCTGCGAGAAAAAATTGACAGCTGCGAGAAAAAATTGACAGCTGCGAGGAAAAATTGACAGCTGCGAGAAAAAATTGACAGCTGCGAGAAAAAATTGACAGCTGCGAGAAAAAAGAAGAAAAAATCGTCAGCTGCGAGAAAAAATTGACAGCTGCGAGAAAAAATTGACAGCTGCGAGAAAAAATTGACAGCTGCGAGAAAAAATTGACAGCTGCGAGAAAAAATTGGCAGCTGCGAGAAAAAATTGACAGCTGCGAGAAAAAATTGACAGCTGCGAGAAAAAAAGAAGAAGAAATCGTCAGCTGCGAGAAAAAATTGACAGCTGCGAGAAAAAATTGACAGATGCGAGAAAAAATTGACAGCTGCGAGAAAAAATTGACAGCTGCGAGAAAAAAGAAGAAAAAATCATCAGCTGCGAGAAAAAATTGACAGCTGCGAGAAAAAATTGGCAGCTGCGAGAAAAAATTGACAGCTGCGAGAAAAAATTGACAGCTGCGAGAAAAAATTGACAGCTGCGAGAAAAAATTGACAGCTGCGAGAAAAAATTGGCAGCTGCGAGAAAAAATTGACAGCTGCGAGAAAAAATTGACAGCTGCGAGAAAAAATTGACAGATGCGAGAAAAAATTGACAGCTGCGAGAAAAAATTGACAGCTGCGAGAAAAAATTGACAGCTGCGAGAAAAAATTGGCAGCTGCGAGAAAAAAGAAGAAAAAATCATCAGCTGCGAGAAAAAATTGACAGCTGCGAGAAAAAATTGGCAGCTGCGAGAAAAAATTGACAGCTGCGAGAAAAAATTGGCAGCTGCGAGAAAAAATTGACAGCTGCGAGAAAAAATTGACAGCTGCGAGAAAAAAGAAGAAGAAATCGTCAGCTGCGAGAAAAAATTGACAGCTGCGAGAAAAAATTGACAGATGCGAGAAAAAATTGACAGCTGCGAGAAAAAATTGACAGCTGCGAGAAAAAATTGACAGCTGCGAGAAAAAATTGGCAGCTGCGAGAAAAAAGAAGAAAAAATCATCAGCTGCGAGAAAAAATTGACAGCTGCGAGAAAAAATTGGCAGCTGCGAGAAAAAATTGACAGCTGCGAGAAAAAATTGACAGCTGCGAGAAAAAAGAAGAAAAAATCGTCAGCTGCGAGAAAAAATTGACAGCTGCGAGAAAAAATTGACAGCTGCGAGAAAAAATTGACAGCTGCGAGAAAAAATTGACAGCTGCGAGGAAAAATTGACAGCTGCGAGAAAAAATTGACAGCTGCGAGAAAAAATTGACAGATGCGAGAAAAAATTGACAGCTGCGAGAAAAAATTGACAGCTGCGAGAAAAAATTGACAGCTGCGAGAAAAAATTGACAGCTGCGAGAAAAAAGAAGAAAAAATCATCAGCTGCGAGAAAAAATTGACAGCTGCGAGAAAAAATTGGCAGCTGCGAGAAAAAATTGACAGCTGCGAGAAAAAATTGACAGCTGCGAGGAAAAATTGACAGCTGCGAGAAAAAATTGACAGCTGCGAGAAAAAATTGACAGCTGCGAGAAAAAATTGACAGCTGCGAGAAAAAATTGACAGCTGCGAGAAAAAATTGGCAGCTGCGAGAAAAAATTGACAGCTGCGAGAAAAAATTGACAGCTGCGAGGAAAAATTGACAGCTGCGAGAAAAAATTGACAGCTGCGAGAAAAAATTGACAGCTGCGAGAAAAAATTGACAGCTGCGAGAAAAAATTGACAGCTGCGAGAAAAAAGAAGAAAAAATCATCAGCTGCGAGAAAAAATTGACAGCTGCGAGAAAAAATTGACAGCTGCGAGAAAAAATTGACAGCTGCGAGGAAAAATTGACAGCTGCGAGAAAAAATTGACAGCTGCGAGAAAAAAGAAGAAAAAATCATCAGCTGCGAGAAAAAATTGACAGCTGCGAGAAAAAATTGGCAGCTGCGAGAAAAAATTGACAGCTGCGAGAAAAAATTGACAGCTGCGAGGAAAAATTGACAGCTGCGAGAAAAAATTGACAGCTGCGAGAAAAAATTGACAGCTGCGAGAAAAAATTGACAGCTGCGAGAAAAAATTGACAGCTGCGAGAAAAAATTGGCAGCTGCGAGAAAAAATTGACAGCTGCGAGAAAAAATTGACAGCTGCGAGGAAAAATTGACAGCTGCGAGAAAAAATTGACAGCTGCGAGAAAAAATTGACAGCTGCGAGAAAAAATTGACAGCTGCGAGAAAAAATTGACAGCTGCGAGAAAAAATTGACAGCTGCGAGAAAAAATTGACAGCTGCGAGAAAAAAAGAAGAAAACATCATCAGCTGCGAGAAAAAATTGACAGCTGCGAGAAAAAATTGACAGCTGCGAGAAAAAAGAAGAAAACATCATCAGCTGCGAGAAAAAATTGACAGCTGCGAGAAAAAATTGGCAGCTGCGAGAAAAAATTGACAGCTGCGAGAAAAAATTGACAGCTGCGAGGAAAAATTGACAGCTGCGAGAAAAAATTGACAGCTGCGAGAAAAAATTGACAGCTGCGAGGAAAAATTGACAGCTGCGAGAAAAAAGAAGAAAAAATCGTCAGCTGCGAGAAAAAATTGACAGCTGCGAGAAAAAATTGACAGCTGCGAGAAAAAAGAAGAAAAAATCGTCAGCTGCGAGAAAAAATTGACAGCTGCGAGAAAAAATTGACAGCTGCGAGAAAAAATTGACAGCTGCGAGAAAAAATTGACAGCTGCGAGAAAAAATTGGCAGCTGCGAGAAAAAAGAAGAAAAAATCATCAGCTGCGAGAAAAAATTGACAGCTGCGAGAAAAAATTGGCAGCTGCGAGAAAAAATTGACAGCTGCGAGAAAAAATTGACAGCTGCGAGGAAAAATTGACAGCTGCGAGAAAAAATTGACAGCTGCGAGAAAAAAGAAGAAAAAATCATCAGCTGCGAGAAAAAATTGACAGCTGCGAGAAAAAATTGGCAGCTGCGAGAAAAAATTGACAGCTGCGAGAAAAAATTGACAGCTGCGAGGAAAAATTGACAGCTGCGAGAAAAAATTGACAGCTGCGAGAAAAAATTGACAGCTGCGAGAAAAAATTGACAGCTGCGAGAAAAAATTGACAGCTGCGAGAAAAAATTGGCAGCTGCGAGAAAAAAGAAGAAAACATCATCAGCTGCGAGAAAAAATTGGCAGCTGCGAGAAAAAATTGACAGCTGCGAGAAAAAATTGACAGCTGCGAGGAAAAATTGACAGCTGCGAGAAAAAATTGACAGCTGCGAGAAAAAATTGGCAGCTGCTAGAAAAAAGAAGGAAAAATCGTCAGCTGCGAGAAAAAATTGGCAGCTGCGAGAAAAAATTGACAGCTGCGAGGAAAAATTGACAGCTGCGAGAAAAAATTGACAGCTGCGAGAAAAAAGAAGAAAAAATCATCAGCTGCGAGAAAAAATTGACAGCTGCGAGAAAAAATTGGCAGCTGCGAGAAAAAATTGACAGCTGCGAGAAAAAATTGACAGCTGCGAGGAAAAATTGACAGCTGCGAGAAAAAAGAAGAAAAAATCGTCAGCTGCGAGAAAAAATTGGCAGCTGCGAGAAAAAATTGACAGCTGCGAGGAAAAATTGACAGCTGCGAGAAAAAATTGACAGCTGCGAGAAAAAAGAAGAAAAAATCATCAGCTGCGAGAAAAAATTGACAGCTGCGAGAAAAAATTGACAGCTGCGAGAAAAAATTGGCAGCTGCGAGAAAAAATTGACAGCTGCGAGAAAAAATTGACAGCTGCGAGGAAAAATTGACAGCTGCGAGAAAAAAGAAGAAAAAATCGTCAGCTGCGAGAAAAAATTGACAGCTGCGAGAAAAAATTGACAGCTGCGAGAAAAAAAGAAGAAAAAATCGTCAGCTGCGAGAAAAAATTGACAGCTGCGAGAAAAAATTGACAGCTGCGAGAAAAAAGAAGAAAAAATTGTCAGCTGCGAGAAAAAATTGACAGCTGCGAGAAAAAAGAAGAAAAAATCGTCAGCTGCGAGAAAAAATTGACAGCTGCGAGAAAAAATTGACAGCTGCGAGAAAAAAGAAGAAAAAATCGTCAGCTGCGAGAAAAAATTGACAGCTGCGAGAAAAAATTGGCAGCTGCGAGAAAAAATTGGCAGCTGCGAGAAAAAATTGACAGCTGCGAGAAAAAATTGGCAGCTGCGAGAAAAAATTGACAGCTGCGAGAAAAAATTGGCAGCTGCGAGAAAAAATTGACAGCTGCGAGAAAAAATTGGCAGCTGCGAGAAAAAATTGACAGCTGCGAGGAAAAATTGACAGCTGCGAGAAAAAATTGACAGCTGCGTGGAAAAATTGACAGCTGCGAGAAAAAATTGACAGCTGCGAGAAAAAATTGACAGATGCGAGAAAAAATTGACAGCTGCGAGAAAAAATTGACAGCTGCGAGAAAAAATTGACAGCTGCGAGAAAAAATTGGCAGCTGCGAGAAAAAAGAAGAAAAAATCATCAGCTGCGAGAAAAAATTGACAGCTGCGAGAAAAAATTGGCAGCTGCGAGAAAAAATTGACAGCTGCGAGAAAAAATTGACAGCTGCGAGGAAAAATTGACAGCTGCGAGAAAAAATTGACAGCTGCGAGAAAAAATTGACAGCTGCGAGAAAAAATTGACAGCTGCGAGAAAAAATTGACAGCTGCGAGAAAAAATTGGCAGCTGCGAGAAAAAAGAAGAAAACATCATCAGCTGCGAGAAAAAATTGACAGCTGCGAGAAAAAATTGGCAGCTGCGAGAAAAAATTGACAGCTGCGAGGAAAAATTGACAGCTGCGAGAAAAAATTGACAGCTGCGAGAAAAAAGAAGAAAAAATCATCAGCTGCGAGAAAAAATTGACAGCTGCGAGAAAAAATTGGCAGCTGCGAGAAAAAATTGACAGCTGCGAGAAAAAATTGACAGCTGCGAGGAAAAATTGACAGCTGCGAGAAAAAAGAAGAAAAAATCGTCAGCTGCGAGAAAAAATTGACAGCTGCGAGAAAAAATTGACAGCTGCGAGAAAAAAAGAAGAAAAAATCGTCAGCTGCGAGAAAAAATTGACAGCTGCGAGAAAAAATTGACAGCTGCGAGAAAAAATTGGCAGCTGCGAGAAAAAATTGGCAGCTGCGAGAAAAAATTGACAGCTGCGAGAAAAAATTGGCAGCTGCGAGAAAAAATTGACAGCTGCGAGAAAAAATTGGCAGC
This sequence comes from Oscheius sp. DF5033, assembly GCA_964036215.1. Classification (NCBI taxonomy): domain Eukaryota; kingdom Metazoa; phylum Nematoda; class Chromadorea; order Rhabditida; family Rhabditidae; genus Oscheius; species Oscheius sp. DF5033. Next base: position 3,457,605 of record CAXIWN010000002.1, on the reverse strand, counting down.
TGCGAGAAAAAATTGACAGCTGCGAGAAAAAATTGGCAGCTGCGAGAAAAAATTGACAGCTGCGAGGAAAAATTGACAGCTGCGAGAAAAAATTGACAGCTGCGAGAAAAAAGAAGAAAAAATCATCAGCTGCGAGAAAAAATTGAAAGCTGCGAGAAAAAATTGGCAGCTGCGAGAAAAAATTGACAGCTGCGAGAAAAAATTGACAGCTGCGAGGAAAAATTGACAGCTGCGAGAAAAAATTGACAGCTGCGAGAAAAAATTGACAGCTGCGAGAAAAAATTGACAGCTGCGAGAAAAAATTGACAGCTGCGAGAAAAAATTGACAGCTGCGAGAAAAAATTGGCAGCTGCGAGAAAAAATTGACAGCTGCGAGAAAAAATTGACAGCTGCGAGGAAAAATTGACAGCTGCGAGAAAAAAGAAGAAAAAATCGTCAGCTGCGAGAAAAAATTGACAGCTGCGAGAAAAAATTGACAGCTGCGAGAAAAAAGAAGAAAAAATCGTCAGCTGCGAGAAAAAATTGACAGCTGCGAGAAAAAATTGGCAGCTGCGAGAAAAAATTGGCAGCTGCGAGAAAAAATTGACAGCTGCGAGAAAAAATTGGCAGCTGCGAGAAAAAATTGACAGCTGCGAGGAAAAATTGACAGCTGCGAGAAAAAATTGACAGCTGCGAGAAAAAATTGGCAGCTGCGAGAAAAAATTGACAGCTGCGAGGAAAAATTGACAGCTGCGAGAAAAAATTGACAGCTGCGAGGAAAAATTGACAGCTGCGAGAAAAAAGAAGAAAACATCATCAGCTGCGAGAAAAAATTGACAGCTGCGAGAAAAAATTGGCAGCTGCGAGAAAAAATTGGCAGCTGCGAGAAAAAATTGGCAGCTGCGAGAAAAAATTGGCAGCTGCGAGAAAAAATTGACAGCTGCGAGAAAAAATTGACAGCTGCGAGGAAAAATTGACAGCTGCGAGAAAAAAGAAGAAAAAATCGTCAGCTGCGAGAAAAAATTGACAGCTGCGAGAAAAAATTGACAGCTGCGAGAAAAAAGAAGAAAAAATCGTCAGCTGCGACAAAAAATTGACAGCTGCGAGAAAAAATTGGCAGCTGCGAGAAAAAATTGGCAGCTGCGAGAAAAAATTGACAGCTGCGAGAAAAAATTGGCAGCTGCGAGAAAAAATTGACAGCTGCGAGAAAAAATTGGCAGCTGCGAGAAAAAATTGACAGCTGCGAGAAAAAATTGGCAGCTGCGAGAAAAAATTGACAGCTGCGAGGAAAAATTGACAGCTGCGAGAAAAAATTGACAGCTGCGAGAAAAAAGAAGAAAAAATCGTCAGCTGCGAGAAAAAATTGACAGCTGCGAGAAAAAATTGACAGCTGCGAGAAAAAAGAAGAAAAAATCGTCAGCTGCGAGAAAAAATTGACAGCTGCGAGAAAAAATTGGCAGCTGCGAGAAAAAATTGGCAGCTGCGAGAAAAAATTGACAGCTGCGAGAAAAAATTGACAGCTGCGAGAAAAAAAGAAGAAAAAATTGTCAGCTGCGAGAAAAAATTGACAGCTGCGAGAAAAAATTGACAGCTGCGAGAAAAAATTGGCAGCTGCGAGAAAAAATTGTCAGCTGCGAGAAAAAATTGACAGCTGCGAGAAAAAATTGACAGCTGCGAGAAAAAATTGACAGCTGCGAGAAAAAATTGACAGCTGCGAGAAAAAATTGGCAGCTGCGAGAAAAAATTGACAGCTGCGAGGAAAAATTGACAGCTGCGAGAAAAAATTGACAGCTGCGAGAAAAAAGAAGAAAAAATCGTCAGCTGCGAGAAAAAATTGACAGCTGCGAGAAAAAATTGGCAGCTGCGAGAAAAAAGAAGAAAAAATCATCAGCTGCGAGAAAAAATTGACAGCTGCGAGAAAAAATTGGCAGCTGCGAGAAAAAATTGACAGCTGCGAGAAAAAATTGACAGCTGCGAGGAAAAATTGACAGCTGCGAGAAAAAATTGACAGCTGCGAGAAAAAAGAAGAAAACATCATCAGCTGCGAGAAAAAATTGAAAGCTGCGAGAAAAAATTGGCAGCTGCGAGAAAAAATTGACAGCTGCGAGAAAAAATTGACAGCTGCGAGGAAAAATTGACAGCTGCGAGAAAAAATTGACAGCTGCGAGAAAAAATTGACAGCTGCGAGAAAAAATTGACAGCTGCGAGAAAAAATTGACAGCTGCGAGAAAAAAGAAGAAAAAATCATCAGCTGCGAGAAAAAATTGAAAGCTGCGAGAAAAAATTGGCAGCTGCGAGAAAAAATTGACAGCTGCGAGAAAAAATTGACAGCTGCGAGGAAAAATTGACAGCTGCGAGAAAAAATTGACAGCTGCGAGAAAAAATTGACAGCTGCGAGAAAAAATTGACAGCTGCGAGAAAAAATTGACAGCTGCGAGAAAAAATTGACAGCTGCGAGAAAAAAGAAGAAAACATCATCAGCTGCGAGAAAAAATTGACAGCTGCGAGAAAAAATTGGCAGCTGCGAGAAAAAATTGACAGCTGCGAGAAAAAATTGGCAGCTGCGAGAAAAAATTGACAGCTGCGAGAAAAAATTGACAGCTGCGAGGAAAAATTGACAGCTGCGAGAAAAAAGAAGAAAAAATCGTCAGCTGCGAGAAAAAATTGACAGCTGCGAGAAAAAATTGACAGCTGCGAGAAAAAAGAAGAAAAAATCGTCAGCTGCGAGAAAAAATTGACAGCTGCGAGAAAAAATTGGCAGCTGCGAGAAAAAATTGGCAGCTGCGAGAAAAAATTGACAGCTGCGAGAAAAAATTGGCAGCTGCGAGAAAAAATTGACAGCTGCGAGAAAAAATTGGCAGCTGCGAGAAAAAATTGACAGCTGCGAGAAAAAATTGGCAGCTGCGAGAAAAAATTGACAGCTGCGAGGAAAAATTGACAGCTGCGAGAAAAAATTGACAGCTGCGAGAAAAAAGAAGAAAAAATCGTCAGCTGCGAGAAAAAATTGACAGCTGCGAGAAAAAATTGACAGCTGCGAGAAAAAAGAAGAAAAAATCGTCAGCTGCGAGAAAAAATTGACAGCTGCGAGAAAAAATTGGCAGCTGCGAGAAAAAATTGGCAGCTGCGAGAAAAAATTGACAGCTGCGAGAAAAAATTGACAGCTGCGAGAAAAAAAGAAGAAAAAATTGTCAGCTGCGAGAAAAAATTGACAGCTGCGAGAAAAAATTGACAGCTGCGAGAAAAAATTGGCAGCTGCGAGAAAAAATTGTCAGCTGCGAGAAAAAATTGACAGCTGCGAGAAAAAATTGACAGCTGCGAGAAAAAATTGACAGCTGCGAGAAAAAATTGACAGCTGCGAGAAAAAATTGACAGCTGCGAGAAAAAATTGACAGCTGCGAGAAAAAATTGGCAGCTGCGAGAAAAAAGAAGAAAAAATCATCAGCTGCGAGAAAAAATTGACAGCTGCGAGAAAAAATTGACAGCTGCGAGAAAAAATTGACAGCTGCGAGAAAAAATTGACAGCTGCGAGAAAAAATTGACAGCTGCGAGAAAAAATTGACAGCTGCGAGAAAAAATTGACAGCTGCGAGAAAAAAGAAGAAAAAATCATCAGCTGCGAGAAAAAATTGACAGCTGCGAGAAAAAATTGGCAGCTGCGAGAAAAAATTGACAGCTGCGAGAAAAAAAGAAGAAAAAATCGTCAGCTGCGAGAAAAAATTGACAGCTGCGAGAAAAAAAGAAGAAAAAATCGTCAGCTGCGAGAAAAAATTGGCAGCTGCGAGAAAAAATTGACAGCTGCGAGAAAAAATTGACAGCTGCGAGAAAAAATTGACAGCTGCGAGAAAAAATTGACAGCTGCGAGAAAAAATTGACAGCTGCGAGAAAAAATTGACAGCTGCGAGAAAAAAAGAAGAAAAAATCGTCAGCTGCGAGAAAAAATTGACAGCTGCGAGAAAAAATTGACAGCTGCGAGAAAAAAAGAAGAAAAAATCGTCAGCTGCGAGAAAAAATTGACAGCTGCGAGAAAAAATTGGCAGCTGCGAGAAAAAATTGACAGCTGCGAGAAAAAATTGACAGCTGCGAGGAAAAATTGACAGCTGCGAGAAAAAAGAAGAAAAAATCGTCAGCTGCGAGAAAAAATTGACAGCTGCGAGAAAAAATTGACAGCTGCGAGAAAAAAGAAGAAAAAATCGTCAGCTGCGAGAAAAAATTGACAGCTGCGAGAAAAAATTGGCAGCTGCGAGAAAAAATTGGCAGCTGCGAGAAAAAATTGACAGCTGCGAGAAAAAATTGGCAGCTGCGAGAAAAAATTGACAGCTGCGAGGAAAAATTGACAGCTGCGAGAAAAAATTGACAGCTGCGAGAAAAAATTGGCAGCTGCGAGAAAAAATTGACAGCTGCGAGGAAAAATTGACAGCTGCGAGAAAAAATTGACAGCTGCGAGGAAAAATTGACAGCTGCGAGAAAAAAGATGAAAACATCATCAGCTGCGAGAAAAAATTGACAGCTGCGAGAAAAAATTGGCAGCTGCGAGAAAAAATTGGCAGCTGCGAGAAAAAATTGGCAGCTGCGAGAAAAAATTGACAGCTGCGAGAAAAAATTGACAGCTGCGAGGAAAAATTGACAGCTGCGAGAAAAAAGAAGAAAAAATCGTCAGCTGCGAGAAAAAATTGACAGCTGCGAGAAAAAATTGACAGCTGCGAGAAAAAAGAAGAAAAAATCGTCAGCTGCGACAAAAAATTGACAGCTGCGAGAAAAAATTGGCAGCTGCGAGAAAAAATTGGCAGCTGCGAGAAAAAATTGACAGCTGCGAGAAAAAATTGGCAGCTGCGAGAAAAAATTGACAGCTGCGAGAAAAAATTGGCAGCTGCGAGAAAAAATTGACAGCTGCGAGAAAAAATTGGCAGCTGCGAGAAAAAATTGACAGCTGCGAGGAAAAATTGACAGCTGCGAGAAAAAATTGACAGCTGCGAGAAAAAAGAAGAAAAAATCGTCAGCTGCGAGAAAAAATTGACAGCTGCGAGAAAAAATTGACAGCTGCGAGAAAAAAGAAGAAAAAATCGTCAGCTGCGAGAAAAAATTGACAGCTGCGAGAAAAAATTGGCAGCTGCGAGAAAAAATTGGCAGCTGCGAGAAAAAATTGACAGCTGCGAGAAAAAATTGACAGCTGCGAGAAAAAAAGAAGAAAAAATTGTCAGCTGCGAGAAAAAATTGACAGCTGCGAGAAAAAATTGACAGCTGCGAGAAAAAATTGGCAGCTGCGAGAAAAAATTGTCAGCTGCGAGAAAAAATTGACAGCTGCGAGAAAAAATTGACAGCTGCGAGAAAAAATTGACAGCTGCGAGAAAAAATTGACAGCTGCGAGAAAAAATTGGCAGCTGCGAGAAAAAATTGACAGCTGCGAGGAAAAATTGACAGCTGCGAGAAAAAATTGACAGCTGCGAGAAAAAAGAAGAAAAAATCGTCAGCTGCGAGAAAAAATTGACAGCTGCGAGAAAAAATTGGCAGCTGCGAGAAAAAAGAAGAAAAAATCATCAGCTGCGAGAAAAAATTGACAGCTGCGAGAAAAAATTGGCAGCTGCGAGAAAAAATTGACAGCTGCGAGAAAAAATTGACAGCTGCGAGGAAAAATTGACAGCTGCGAGAAAAAATTGACAGCTGCGAGAAAAAATTGGCAGCTGCGAGAAAAAATTGACAGCTGCGAGAAAAAATTGGCAGCTGCGAGAAAAAATTGACAGCTGCGAGAAAAAATTGGCAGCTGCGAGAAAAAATTGACAGCTGCGAGGAAAAATTGACAGCTGCGAGAAAAAATTGACAGCTGCGAGAAAAAAGAAGAAAAAATCGTCAGCTGCGAGAAAAAATTGACAGCTGCGAGAAAAAATTGACAGCTGCGAGAAAAAAGAAGAAAAAATCGTCAGCTGCGACAAAAAATTGACAGCTGCGAGAAAAAATTGGCAGCTGCGAGAAAAAAATTGGCAGCTGCGAGAAAAAATTGACAGCTGCGAGAAAAAATTGGCAGCTGCGAGAAAAAATTGACAGCTGCGAGAAAAAATTGGCAGCTGCGAGAAAAAATTGACAGCTGCGAGAAAAAATTGGCAGCTGCGAGAAAAAATTGACAGCTGCGAGGAAAAATTGACAGCTGCGAGAAAAAATTGACAGCTGCGAGAAAAAAGAAGAAAAAATCGTCAGCTGCGAGAAAAAATTGACAGCTGCGAGAAAAAATTGGCAGCTGCGAGAAAAAAGAAGAAAAAATCATCAGCTGCGAGAAAAAATTGACAGCTGCGAGAAAAAATTGGCAGCTGCGAGAAAAAATTGACAGCTGCGAGAAAAAATTGACAGCTGCGAGGAAAAATTGACAGCTGCGAGAAAAAATTGACAGCTGCGAGAAAAAAGAAGAAAACATCATCAGCTGCGAGAAAAAATTGAAAGCTGCGAGAAAAAATTGGCAGCTGCGAGAAAAAATTGACAGCTGCGAGAAAAAATTGACAGCTGCGAGGAAAAATTGACAGCTGCGAGAAAAAATTGACAGCTGCGAGAAAAAATTGACAGCTGCGAGAAAAAATTGACAGCTGCGAGAAAAAATTGACAGCTGCGAGAAAAAAGAAGAAAAAATCATCAGCTGCGAGAAAAAATTGAAAGCTGCGAGAAAAAATTGGCAGCTGCGAGAAAAAATTGACAGCTGCGAGAAAAAATTGACAGCTGCGAGAAAAAAGAAGAAAACATCATCAGCTGCGAGAAAAAATTGACAGCTGCGAGAAAAAATTGGCAGCTGCGAGAAAAAATTGACAGCTGCGAGAAAAAATTGGCAGCTGCGAGAAAAAATTGACAGCTGCGAGAAAAAATTGACAGCTGCGAGGAAAAATTGACAGCTGCGAGAAAAAAGAAGAAAAAATCGTCAGCTGCGAGAAAAAATTGACAGCTGCGAGAAAAAATTGACAGCTGCGAGAAAAAAGAAGAAAAAATCGTCAGCTGCGAGAAAAAATTGACAGCTGCGAGAAAAAATTGGCAGCTGCGAGAAAAAATTGGCAGCTGCGAGAAAAAATTGACAGCTGCGAGAAAAAATTGGCAGCTGCGAGAAAAAATTGACAGCTGCGAGAAAAAATTGGCAGCTGCGAGAAAAAATTGACAGCTGCGAGAAAAAATTGGCAGCTGCGAGAAAAAATTGACAGCTGCGAGGAAAAATTGACAGCTGCGAGAAAAAATTGACAGCTGCGAGAAAAAAGAAGAAAAAATCGTCAGCTGCGAGAAAAAATTGACAGCTGCGAGAAAAAATTGACAGCTGCGAGAAAAAAGAAGAAAAAATCGTCAGCTGCGAGAAAAAATTGACAGCTGCGAGAAAAAATTGGCAGCTGCGAGAAAAAATTGGCAGCTGCGAGAAAAAATTGACAGCTGCGAGAAAAAATTGACAGCTGCGAGAAAAAAAGAAGAAAAAATTGTCAGCTGCGAGAAAAAATTGACAGCTGCGAGAAAAAATTGACAGCTGCGAGAAAAAATTGGCAGCTGCGAGAAAAAATTGTCAGCTGCGAGAAAAAATTGACAGCTGCGAGAAAAAATTGACAGCTGCGAGAAAAAATTGACAGCTGCGAGAAAAAATTGACAGCTGCGAGAAAAAATTGACAGCTGCGAGAAAAAATTGACAGCTGCGAGAAAAAATTGACAGCTGCGAGAAAAAATTGGCAGCTGCGAGAAAAAAGAAGAAAAAATCATCAGCTGCGAGAAAAAATTGACAGCTGCGAGAAAAAATTGACAGCTGCGAGAAAAAATTGACAGCTGCGAGAAAAAATTGACAGCTGCGAGAAAAAATTGACAGCTGCGAGAAAAAATTGACAGCTGCGAGAAAAAATTGGCAGCTGCGAGAAAAAAGAAGAAAAAATCATCAGCTGCGAGAAAAAATTGACAGCTGCGAGAAAAAATTGGCAGCTGCGAGAAAAAATTGACAGCTGCGAGAAAAAAAGAAGAAAAAATCGTCAGCTGCGAGAAAAAATTGACAGCTGCGAGAAAAAAAGAAGAAAAAATCGTCAGCTGCGAGAAAAAATTGGCAGCTGCGAGAAAAAATTGACAGCTGCGAGAAAAAATTGACAGCTGCGAGAAAAAATTGACAGCTGCGAGAAAAAATTGACAGCTGCGAGAAAAAATTGACAGCTGCGAGAAAAAATTGACAGCTGCGAGAAAAAATTGACAGCTGCGAGAAAAAATTGACAGCTGCGAGAAAAAATTGGCAGCTGCGAGAAAAAAAGAAGAAAAAATCGTCAGCTGCGAGAAAAAATTGACAGCTGCGAGAAAAAATTGACAGCTGCGAGAAAAAAAGAAGAAAAAATCGTCAGCTGCGAGAAAAAATTGACAGCTGCGAGAAAAAATTGGCAGCTGCGAGAAAAAATTGACAGCTGCGAGAAAAAATTGACAGCTGCGAGAAAAAATTGACAGCTGCGAGAAAAAATTGACAGCTGCGAGAAAAAATTGACAGCTGCGAGAAAAAATTGACAGCTGCGAGAAAAAATTGACAGCTGCGAGAAAAAATTGACAGCTGCGAGAAAAAAGAAGAAAAAATTGACAGCTGCGAGAAAAAATTGACAGCTGCGAGAAAAAATTGACAGCTGCGAGAAAAAGAAGAAAAAATCGTCAGCTGCGAGAAAAAATTGACAGCTGCGAGAAAAAATTGGCAGCTGCGAGAAAAAATTGGCAGCTGCGAGAAAAAATTGACAGCTGAGAGAAAAAAGAAGAAAAAATCGTCAGCTGCGAGAAAAAATTGACAGCTGCGAGAAAAAATTGGCAGCTGCGAGAAAAAATTGACAGCTGCGAGAAAAAATCGTCAGCTGCGAGAAAAAATTGACAGCTGCGAGAAAAAATTGGCAGCTGCGAGAAAAAATTGACAGCTGCGAGAAAAAAGAAGAAAAAATCGTCAGCTGCGAGAAAAAATTGACAGCTGCGAGAAAAAAGAAGAAAAAATCGTCAGCTGCGAGAAAAAATTGACAGCTGCGAGAAAAAATTGACAGCTGCGAGAAAAAAGAAGAAAAAATCGTCAGCTGCGAGAAAAAATTGACAGCTGCGAGAAAAAAGAAGAAAAAATCGTCAGCTGCGAGAAAAAATTGACAGCTGCGAGAAAAAATTGACAGCTGAGAGAAAAAAGAAGAAAAAATCGTCAGCTGCGAGAAAAAATTGACAGCTGCGAGAAAAAATTGACAGCTGCGAGAAAAAATTGACAGCTGCGAGAAAAAATTGACAGCTGCGAGAAAAAATTGGCAGCTGCGAGAAAAAAGAAGAAAAAATCATCAGCTGCGAGAAAAAATTGACAGCTGCGAGAAAAAATTGACAGCTGCGAGAAAAAATTGACAGCTGCGAGAAAAAATTGACAGCTGCGAGAAAAAATTGACAGCTGCGAGAAAAAATTGACAGCTGCGAGAAAAAATTGGCAGCTGCGAGAAAAAAGAAGAAAAAATCATCAGCTGCGAGAAAAAATTGACAGCTGCGAGAAAAAATTGGCAGCTGCGAGAAAAAATTGACAGCTGCGAGAAAAAAAGAAGAAAAAATCGTCAGCTGCGAGAAAAAATTGACAGCTGCGAGAAAAAAAGAAGAAAAAATCTTCAGCTGCGAGAAAAAATTGGCAGCTGCGAGAAAAAATTGACAGCTGCGAGAAAAAATTGACAGCTGCGAGAAAAAATTGACAGCTGCGAGAAAAAAGAAGAAAAAATCATCAGCTGCGAGAAAAAATTGACAGCTGCGAGAAAAAATTGACAGCTGGGAGAAAAAATTGGCAGCTGCGAGGAAAAATTGACAGCTGCGAGAAAAAAGAAGAAAAAATCGTCGGCTGCGAGAAAAAATTGACAGCTGCGAGAAAAAATTGACAGCTGCGAGAAAAAATTGACAGCTGCCAGAAAAAATTGACAGCTGCGAGAAAAAATTGGCAGCTGCGAGAAAAAATTGACAGCTGCGAGAAAAAATTGACATCTGCGAGAAAAAATTGACAGCTGCGAGAAAAAATTGGCAGCCGCGAGAAAAAATTGACAGCTGCGAGAAAAAATTGACAGCTGCTAGAAAAAATTGACAGCTGCGAGAAAAAAGAAGGAAAAATCGTCAGCTGCGAGAAAAAATTGACAGCTGCGAGAAAAAATTGGCAGCTGCGAGAAAAAATTGACAGCTGCGAGAAAAAATTGACAGCTGCTAGAAAAAATTGACAGCTGCGAGAAAAAAGAAGAAAAAATCGTCAGCTGCGAGAAAAAATTGACAGCTGCGAGAAAAAATTGGCAGCTGCGAGAAAAAATTGACAGCTGCGAGAAAAAAGAAGAAAAAATCGTCAGCTGCGAGAAAAAATTGACAGCTGGGAGAAAAAATTGGCAGCTGCGAGGAAAAATTGACAGCTGCGAGAAAAAAGAAGAAAAAATCGTCAGCTGCGAGAAAAAATTGGCAGCTGCGAGAAAAAATTGACAGCTGCGAGAAAAAATTGACAGCTGCGAGGAAAAATTGACAGCTGCGAGAAAAAATTGACAGCTGCGAGAAAAAATTGACAGCTGCGAGAAAAAATTGACAGCTGCGAGAAAAAATTGACAGCTGCGAGAAAAAATTGGCAGCTGCGAGAAAAAATCGACAGCTGCGAGAAAAAATTGACAGCTGAGAGAAAAAAGAAGAAAAAATTGGCAGCTGCGAGAAAAAATTGACAGCTGCGAGAAAAAATTGACAGCTGCGAGAAAAAAGAAGAAAAAATCGTCAGCTGCGAGAAAAAATTGACAGCTGCGAGAAAAAATTGACAGCTGCGAGAAAAAATTGACAGCTGCGAGAAAAAATTGGCAGCCGCGAGAAGAAATTGACAGCTGCGAGAAAAAATTGACAGCTGCGAGAAAAAATTGACAGCACGAGAAAAAAGAAGAAAAAATCGTCAGCTGCGAGAAAAAATTGGCAGCTGCGAGAAAAAATTGACAGCTGCGAGAAAAAATTGGCAGCTGCGAGAAAAAATTGACAGCTGCGAGAAAAAATTGACAGCTGCGAGAAAAAATTGACAGCTGCGAGGAAAAATTGACAGCTGCGAGAAAAAATTGACAGCTGCGAGAAAAAATTGACAGCTGCGAGAAAAAATTGACAGCTGCGAGAAAAAATTGACAGCTGCGAGAAAAAATTGGCAGCTGCGAGAAAAAATCGACAGCTGCGAGAAAAAATTGACAGCTGAGAGAAAAAAGAAGAAAAAATTGGCAGCTGCGAGAAAAAATTGACAGCTGCGAGAAAAAATTGACAGCTGCGAGAAAAAAGAAGAAAAAATCGTCAGCTGCGAGAAAAAATTGACAGCTGCGAGAAAAAATTGACAGCTGCGAGAAAAAATTGACAGCTGCGAGAAAAAATTGACAGCTGCGAGAAAAAATTGGCAGCTGCGAGAAAAAATTGACAGCTGCGAGAAAAAATTGACAGCTGCGAGAAAAAATTGACAGCTGCGAGAAAAAATTGACAGCTGCGAGAAAAAATTGGCAGCTGCGAGAAAAAATTGACAGCTGCGAGAAAAAATTGACAGCTGCGAGAAAAAATTGACAGCTGCGAGAAAAAATTGACAGCTGCGAGAAAAAATTGACAGCTGCGAGAAAAAATTGACAGCTGCGAGAAAAAATTGACAGCTGCGAGAAAAAATTGACAGCTGCGAGAAAAAATTGACAGCTGCGAGAAAAAATTGACAGCTGCGAGAAAAAATTGACAGCTGCGAGGAAAAATTGACAGCTGCGAGAAAAAATTGACAGCTGCGAGAAAAAATTGACAGCTGCGAGAAAAAAGAAGAAAAAATCGTCAGCTGCGAGAAAAAATTGACAGCTGCGAGAAAAAATTGACAGCTGCGAGAAAAAATTGACAGCTGCGTGAAAAAATTGACAGCTGCGAGAAAAAATTGACAGCTGCGAGAAAAAATTGACAGCTGCGAGAAAAAATTGACAGCTGCGAGAAAAAATTGACAGCTGCGAGAAAAAATTGGCAGCTGCGAGAAAAAAGAAGAAAAAATCATCAGCTGCGAGAAAAAATTGACAGCTGCGAGAAAAAATTGGCAGCTGCGAGAAAAAATTGACAGCTGCGAGAAAAAATTGACAGCTGCGAGAAAAAATTGACAGCTGCGAGAAAAAATTGACAGCTGCGAGAAAAAATTGGCAGCTGCGAGAAAAAATTGACAGCTGCGAGAAAAAATTGACAGCTGCGAGAAAAAAAGAAGAAGAAATCGTCAGCTGCGAGAAAAAATTGACAGCTGCGAGAAAAAATTGACAGATGCGAGAAAAAATTGACAGCTGCGAGAAAAAATTGACAGCTGCGAGAAAAAATTTACAGCTGCGAGAAAAAAGAAGAAAAAATCATCAGCTGCGAGAAAAAATTGACAGCTGCGAGAAAAAATTGGCAGCTGCGAGAAAAAATTGACAGCTGCGAGAAAAAATTGACAGCTGCGAGAAAAAATTGACAGCTGCGAGAAAAAATTGACAGCTGCGAGAAAAAATTGGCAGCTGCGAGAAAAAATTGACAGCTGCGAGAAAAAGGAAGAAAAAATCATCAGCTGCGAGAAAAAATTGACAGCTGCGAGAAAAAATTGGCAGCTGCGAGAAAAAATTGACAGCTGCGAGAAAAAAGAAGAAAAAATCGTCAGCTGCGAGAAAAAATTGACAGCTGCGAGAAAAAATTGGCAGCTGCGAGAAAAAATTGACAGCTGCGAGAAAAAATTGGCAGCTGCGAGAAAAAATTGACAGCTGCGAGAAAAAATTGACAGCTGCGAGAAAAAAGAAGAAAAAATCGTCAGCTGCGAGAAAAAATTGACAGCTGCGAGAAAAAATTGACAGCTGCGAGAAAAAATTGACAGCTGCGAGAAAAAATTGACAGCTGCGAGGAAAAATTGACAGCTGCGAGAAAAAATTGACAGCTGCGAGAAAAAATTGACAGATGCGAGAAAAAATTGACAGCTGCGAGAAAAAATTGACAGCTGCGAGAAAAAATTGACAGCTGCGAGAAAAAAGAAGAAAAAATCGTCAGCTGCGAGAAAAAATTGACAGCTGCGAGAAAAAATTGACAGCTGCGAGAAAAAATTAACAGCTGCGTGAAAAAATTGACAGCTGCGAGAAAAAATTGACAGCTGCGAGAAAAAATTGACAGCTGCGAGAAAAAATTGACAGCTGCGAGGAAAAATTGACAGCTGCGAGAAAAAATTGACAGCTGCGAGAAAAAATTGACAGCTGCGAGAAAAAATTGACAGCTGCGAGAAAAAATTGACAGCTGCGAGAAAAAATTGACAGCTGCGAGAAAAAATTGACAGCTGCGAGAAAAAATTGACAGCTGCGAGAAAAAATTGACAGCTGCGAGAAAAAAGAAGAAAAAATCATCAGCTGCGAGAAAAAATTGACAGCTGCGAGAAAAAATTGGCAGCTGCGAGAAAAAATTGACAGCTGCGAGAAAAAATTGACAGCTGCGAGGAAAAATTGACAGCTGCGAGAAAAAATTGACAGCTGCGAGAAAAAATTGACAGCTGCGAGAAAAAATTGACAGCTGCGAGAAAAAATTGACAGCTGCGAGAAAAAATTGACAGCTGCGAGAAAAAATTGACAGCTGCGAGAAAAAATTGACAGCTGCGAGAAAAAAGAAGAAAACATCATCAGCTGCGAGAAAAAATTGACAGCTGCGAGAAAAAATTGGCAGCTGCGAGAAAAAATTGACAGCTGCGAGAAAAAATTGACAGCTGCGAGGAAAAATTGACAGCTGCGAGAAAAAATTGACAGCTGCGAGAAAAAAGAAGAAAAAATCATCAGCTGCGAGAAAAAATTGACAGCTGCGAGAAAAAATTGGCAGCTGCGAGAAAAAATTGACAGCTGCGAGAAAAAATTGACAGCTGCGAGAAAAAATTGACAGCTGCGAGAAAAAATTGACAGCTGCGAGAAAAAATTGACAGCTGCGAGAAAAAATTGACAGCTGCGAGAAAAAATTGACAGCTGCGAGAAAAAATTGACAGCTGCGAGAAAAAATTGACAGCTGCGAGAAAAAATTGACAGCTGCGAGAAAAAAGAAGAAAACATCATCAGCTGCGAGAAAAAATTGACAGCTGCGAGAAAAAATTGGCAGCTGCGAGAAAAAATTGACAGCTGCGAGAAAAAATTGACAGCTGCGAGGAAAAATTGACAGCTGCGAGAAAAAAGAAGAAAAAATCGTCAGCGGCGAGAAAAAATTGACAGCTGCGAGAAAAAATTGACAGCTGCGAGAAAAAAGAAGAAAAAATCGTCAGCTGCGAGAAAAAATTGACAGCTGCGAGAAAAAATTGACAGCTGCGAGGAAAAAGAAGAAAAAATCGTCAGCTGCGAGAAAAAATTGACAGCTGCGAGAAAAAATTGGCAGCTGCGAGAAAAAATTGGCAGCTGCGAGAAAAAATTGACAGCTGCGAGAAAAAATTGGCAGCTGCGAGAAAAAATTGACAGCTGCGAGAAAAAATTGGCAGCTGCGAGAAAAAATTGACAGCTGCGAGAAAAAATTGGCAGCTGCGAGAAAAAATTGACAGCTGCGAGGAAAAATTGACAGCTGCGAGAAAAAAGAAGAAAAAATCATCAGCTGCGAGAAAAAATTGACAGCTGCGAGAAAAAATTGGCAGCTGCGAGAAAAAATTGACAGCTGCGAGAAAAAATTGACAGCTGCGAGGAAAAATTGACAGCTGCGAGAAAAAATTGACAGCTGCGAGAAAAAATTGACAGCTGCGAGAAAAAATTGACAGCTGCGAGAAAAAATTGACAGCTGCGAGAAAAAATTGACAGCTGCGAGAAAAAATTGACAGCTGCGAGAAAAAATTGACAGCTGCGAGAAAAAAGAAGAAAACATCATCAGCTGCGAGAAAAAATTGACAGCTGCGAGAAAAAATTGGCAGCTGCGAGAAAAAATTGACAGCTGCGAGAAAAAATTGACAGCTGCGAGGAAAAATTGACAGCTGCGAGAAAAAATTGACAGCTGCGAGAAAAAAGAAGAAAAAATCATCAGCTGCGAGAAAAAATTGACAGCTGCGAGAAAAAATTGGCAGCTGCGAGAAAAAATTGACAGCTGCGAGAAAAAATTGACAGCTGCGAGAAAAAATTGACAGCTGCGAGAAAAAATTGACAGCTGCGAGAAAAAATTGACAGCTGCGAGAAAAAATTGACAGCTGCGAGAAAAAATTGACAGCTGCGAGAAAAAATTGACAGCTGCGAGAAAAAATTGACAGCTGCGAGAAAAAATTGACAGCTGCGAGAAAAAAGAAGAAAACATCATCAGCTGCGAGAAAAAATTGACAGCTGCGAGAAAAAATTGGCAGCTGCGAGAAAAAATTGACAGCTGCGAGAAAAAATTGACAGCTGCGAGGAAAAATTGACAGCTGCGAGAAAAAATTGACAGCTGCGAGAAAAAAGAAGAAAAAATCGTCAGCGGCGAGAAAAAATTGACAGCTGCGAGAAAAAATTGACAGCTGCGAGAAAAAAGAAGAAAAAATCGTCAGCTGCGAGAAAAAATTGACAGCTGCGAGAAAAAATTGACAGCTGCGAGGAAAAAGAAGAAAAAATCGTCAGCTGCGAGAAAAAATTGACAGCTGCGAGAAAAAATTGGCAGCTGCGAGAAAAAATTGGCAGCTGCGAGAAAAAATTGACAGCTGCGAGAAAAAATTGGCAGCTGCGAGAAAAAATTGACAGCTGCGAGAAAAAATTGGCAGCTGCGAGAAAAAATTGACAGCTGCGAGAAAAAATTGGCAGCTGCGAGAAAAAATTGACAGCTGCGAGGAAAAATTGACAGCTGCGAGAAAAAATTGACAGCTGCGAGGAAAAATTGACAGCTGCGAGAAAAAATTGACAGATGCGAGAAAAAATTGACAGCTGCGAGAAAAAATTGACAGCTGCGAGAAAAAATTGACAGCTGCGAGAAAAAATTGGCAGCTGCTAGAAAAAATTGACAGCTGCGAGAAAAAAGAAGGAAAAATCGTCAGCTGCGAGAAAATATTGACAGCTGCGAGAAAAAATTGGCAGCTGCGAGAAAAAATTGACAGCTGCGAGAAAAAATTGACAGCTGCGAGAAAAAATTGGCAGCTGCGAGAAAAAAGAAGAAAACATCATCAGCTGCGAGAAAAAATTGACAGCTGCGAGAAAAAATTGGCAGCTGCGAGAAAAAATTGACAGCTGCGAGGAAAAATTGACAGCTGCGAGAAAAAATTGACAGCTGCGAGAAAAAAGAAGAAAAAATCATCAGCTGCGAGAAAAAATTGACAGCTGCGAGAAAAAATTGGCAGCTGCGAGGAAAAATTGACAGCTGCGAGAAAAAAGAAGAAAAAATC
Organism: Oscheius sp. DF5033; assembly: GCA_964036215.1. Lineage (NCBI taxonomy): Eukaryota > Metazoa > Nematoda > Chromadorea > Rhabditida > Rhabditidae > Oscheius > Oscheius sp. DF5033. The sequence continues at coordinate 3,441,357 of CAXIWN010000002.1, read as the reverse complement.
GTCAGCTGCGAGAAAAAATTGACAGCTGCGAGAAAAAATTGACAGCTGCGAGAAAAAAAGAAGAAAAAATCGTCAGCTGCGAGAAAAAATTGACAGCTGCGAGAAAAAATTGACAGCTGCGAGGAAAAAGAAGAAAAAATCGTCAGCTGCGAGAAAAAATTGACAGCTGCGAGAAAAAATTGGCAGCTGCGAGAAAAAATTGGCAGCTGCGAGAAAAAATTGACAGCTGCGAGAAAAAATTGGCAGCTGCGAGAAAAAATTGACAGCTGCGAGAAAAAATTGGCAGCTGCGAGAAAAAATTGACAGCTGCGAGAAAAAATTGGCAGCTGCGAGAAAAAATTGACAGCTGCGAGGAAAAATTGACAGCTGCGAGAAAAAAGAAGAAAAAATCATCAGCTGCGAGAAAAAATTGACAGCTGCGAGAAAAAATTGGCAGCTGCGAGAAAAAATTGACAGCTGCGAGAAAAAATTGACAGCTGCGAGGAAAAATTGACAGCTGCGAGAAAAAATTGACAGCTGCGAGAAAAAATTGACAGCTGCGAGAAAAAATTGACAGCTGCGAGAAAAAATTGACAGCTGCGAGAAAAAATTGACAGCTGCGAGAAAAAATTGACAGCTGCGAGAAAAAATTGACAGCTGCGAGAAAAAAGAAGAAAACATCATCAGCTGCGAGAAAAAATTGACAGCTGCGAGAAAAAATTGGCAGCTGCGAGAAAAAATTGACAGCTGCGAGAAAAAATTGACAGCTGCGAGGAAAAATTGACAGCTGCGAGAAAAAATTGACAGCTGCGAGAAAAAAGAAGAAAAAATCATCAGCTGCGAGAAAAAATTGACAGCTGCGAGAAAAAATTGGCAGCTGCGAGAAAAAATTGACAGCTGCGAGAAAAAATTGACAGCTGCGAGAAAAAATTGACAGCTGCGAGAAAAAATTGACAGCTGCGAGAAAAAATTGACAGCTGCGAGAAAAAATTGACAGCTGCGAGAAAAAATTGACAGCTGCGAGAAAAAATTGACAGCTGCGAGAAAAAATTGACAGCTGCGAGAAAAAATTGACAGCTGCGAGAAAAAAGAAGAAAACATCATCAGCTGCGAGAAAAAATTGACAGCTGCGAGAAAAAATTGGCAGCTGCGAGAAAAAATTGACAGCTGCGAGAAAAAATTGACAGCTGCGAGGAAAAATTGACAGCTGCGAGAAAAAATTGACAGCTGCGAGAAAAAAGAAGAAAAAATCGTCAGCGGCGAGAAAAAATTGACAGCTGCGAGAAAAAATTGACAGCTGCGAGAAAAAAGAAGAAAAAATCGTCAGCTGCGAGAAAAAATTGACAGCTGCGAGAAAAAATTGACAGCTGCGAGGAAAAAGAAGAAAAAATCGTCAGCTGCGAGAAAAAATTGACAGCTGCGAGAAAAAATTGGCAGCTGCGAGAAAAAATTGGCAGCTGCGAGAAAAAATTGACAGCTGCGAGAAAAAATTGGCAGCTGCGAGAAAAAATTGACAGCTGCGAGAAAAAATTGGCAGCTGCGAGAAAAAATTGACAGCTGCGAGAAAAAATTGGCAGCTGCGAGAAAAAATTGACAGCTGCGAGGAAAAATTGACAGCTGCGAGAAAAAATTGACAGCTGCGAGGAAAAATTGACAGCTGCGAGAAAAAATTGACAGATGCGAGAAAAAATTGACAGCTGCGAGAAAAAATTGACAGCTGCGAGAAAAAATTGACAGCTGCGAGAAAAAATTGGCAGCTGCTAGAAAAAATTGACAGCTGCGAGAAAAAAGAAGGAAAAATCGTCAGCTGCGAGAAAATATTGACAGCTGCGAGAAAAAATTGGCAGCTGCGAGAAAAAATTGACAGCTGCGAGAAAAAATTGACAGCTGCGAGAAAAAATTGGCAGCTGCGAGAAAAAAGAAGAAAACATCATCAGCTGCGAGAAAAAATTGACAGCTGCGAGAAAAAATTGGCAGCTGCGAGAAAAAATTGACAGCTGCGAGGAAAAATTGACAGCTGCGAGAAAAAATTGACAGCTGCGAGAAAAAAGAAGAAAAAATCATCAGCTGCGAGAAAAAATTGACAGCTGCGAGAAAAAATTGGCAGCTGCGAGGAAAAATTGACAGCTGCGAGAAAAAAGAAGAAAAAATCGTCAGCTGCGAGAAAAAATTGACAGCTGCGAGAAAAAATTGACAGCTGCGAGAAAAAAAGAAGAAAAAATCGTCAGCTGCGAGAAAAAATTGACAGCTGCGAGAAAAAATTGACAGCTGCGAGAAAAAAGAAGAAAAAATTGTCAGCTGCGAGAAAAAATTGACAGCTGCGAGAAAAAATTGGCAGCTGCGAGAAAAAATTGACAGCTGCGAGAAAAAATTGGCAGCTGCGAGAAAAAATTGACAGCTGCGAGAAAAAATTGGCAGCTGCGAGAATAAATTGACAGCTGCGAGAAAAAATTGGCAGCTGCGAGAATAAATTGACAGCTGCGAGAAAAAATTGGCAGCTGCGAGAAAAAATTGACAGCTGCGAGGAAAAATTGACAGCTGCGAGAAAAAATTGACAGCTGCGAGAAAAAAGAAGAAAAAATCGTCAGCTGCGAGAAAAAATTGACAGCTGCGAGAAAAAATTGGCAGCTGCGAGAAAAAAGAAGAAAAAATCATCAGCTGCGAGAAAAAATTGACAGCTGCGAGAAAAAATTGGCAGCTGCGAGAAAAAATTGACAGCTGCGAGAAAAAATTGACAGCTGCGAGGAAAAATTGACAGCTGCGAGAAAAAATTGACAGCTGCGAGAAAAAAGAAGAAAAAATCATCAGCTGCGAGAAAAAATTGACAGCTGCGAGAAAAAATTGGCAGCTGCGAGAAAAAATTGACAGCTGCGAGAAAAAATTGACAGCTGCGAGGAAAAATTGACAGCTGCGAGAAAAAATTGACAGCTGCGAGAAAAAATTGACAGCTGCGAGAAAAAATTGACAGCTGCGAGAAAAAATTGACAGCTGCGAGAAAAAATTGACAGCTGCGAGAAAAAAGAAGAAAACATCATCAGCTGCGAGAAAAAATTGACAGCTGCGAGAAAAAATTGGCAGCTGCGAGAAAAAATTGACAGCTGCGAGAAAAAATTGGCAGCTGCGAGAAAAAATTGACAGCTGCGAGGAAAAATTGACAGCTGCGAGAAAAAATTGACAGCTGCGAGAAAAAAGAAGAAAAAATCGTCAGCTGCGAGAAAAAATTGACAGCTGCGAGAAAAAATTGGCAGCTGCGAGAAAAAAGAAGAAAAAATCATCAGCTGCGAGAAAAAATTGACAGCTGCGAGAAAAAATTGGCAGCTGCGAGAAAAAATTGACAGCTGCGAGAAAAAATTGACAGCTGCGAGGAAAAATTGACAGCTGCGAGAAAAAATTGACAGCTGCGAGAAAAAAGAAGAAAAAATCATCAGCTGCGAGAAAAAATTGACAGCTGCGAGAAAAAATTGGCAGCTGCGAGAAAAAATTGACAGCTGCGAGAAAAAATTGACAGCTGCGAGGAAAAATTGACAGCTGCGAGAAAAAATTGACAGCTGCGAGAAAAAATTGACAGCTGCGAGAAAAAATTGACAGCTGCGAGAAAAAATTGACAGCTGCGAGAAAAAATTGACAGCTGCGAGAAAAAAGAAGAAAACATCATCAGCTGCGAGAAAAAATTGACAGCTGCGAGAAAAAATTGGCAGCTGCGAGAAAAAATTGACAGCTGCGAGAAAAAATTGACAGCTGCGAGAAAAAATTGACAGCTGCGAGAAAAAAGAAGAAAAAATCGTCAGCTGCGAGAAAAAATTGACAGCTGCGAGAAAAAATTGGCAGCTGCGAGAAAAAATTGACAGCTGCGAGAAAAAATTGGCAGCTGCGAGAAAAAATTGACAGCTGCGAGAAAAAAGAAGAAAAAATCGTCAGCTGCGAGAAAAAATTGACAGCTGCGAGAAAAAATTGACAGCTGCGAGAAAAAAGAAGAAAAAATCGTCAGCTGCGAGAAAAAATTGACAGCTGCGAGAAAAAATTGACAGCTGCGAGAAAAAAGAAGAAAAAATCGTCAGCTGCGAGAAAAAATTGACAGCTGCGAGAAAAAATTGGCAGCTGCGAGAAAAAATTGGCAGCTGCGAGAAAAAATTGACAGCTGCGAGAAAAAATTGGCAGCTGCGAGAAAAAATTGACAGCTGCGAGAAAAAATTGACAGCTGCGAGAAAAAATTGACAGCTGCGAGAAAAAAGAAGAAAAAATCGTCGGCTGCGAGAAAAAATTGACAGCTGCGAGAAAAAATTGACAGCTGCGAGAAAAAATTGACAGCTGCCAGAAAAAATTGACAGCTGCGAGAAAAAATTGGCAGCTGCGAGAAAAAATTGACAGCTGCGAGAAAAAATTGACATCTGCGAGAAAAAATTGACAGCTGCGAGAAAAAATTGGCAGCCGCGAGAAAAAATTGACAGCTGCGAGAAAAAATTGACAGCTGCTAGAAAAAATTGACAGCTGCGAGAAAAAAGAAGGAAAAATCGTCAGCTGCGAGAAAATATTGACAGCTGCGAGAAAAAATTGGCAGCTGCGAGAAAAAATTGACAGCTGCGAGAAAAAATTGACAGCTGCTAGAAAAAATTGACAGCTGCGAGAAAAAAGAAGAAAAAATCGTCAGCTGCGAGAAAAAATTGACAGCTGGGAGAAAAAATTGGCAGCTGCGAGGAAAAATTGACAGCTGCGAGAAAAAAGAAGAAAAAATCGTCAGCTGCGAGAAAAAATTGACAGCTGCGATAAAAAATTGGCAGCTGCGAGAAAAAATTGACAGCTGCAAGAAAAAATTGACAGCTGCGAGAAAAAAGAAGAAAAAATCGTCGGCTGCGAGAAAAAATTGACAGCTGCGAGAAAAAATTGACAGCTGCGAGAAAAAATTGGCAGCTGCGAGAAAAAATTGGCAGCTGCGAGAAAAAATTGACAGCTGCGAGAAAAAATTGACAGCTGCGAGAAAAAGTTGACAGCTGCAAGAAAAAATTGACAGCTGCGAGAAAAAAGAAGAAAAAATCGTCGGCTGCGAGAAAAAATTGACAGCTGCGAGAAAAAATTGACAGCTGCGAGAAAAAATTGACAGCTGCCAGAAAAAATTGACAGCTGCGAGAAAAAATTGGCAGCTGCGAGAAAAAATTGACAGCTGCGAGAAAAAATTGACATCTGCGAGAAAAAATTGACAGCTGCGAGAAAAAATTGGCAGCCGCGAGAAAAAATTGACAGCTGCGAGAAAAAATTGACAGCTGCTAGAAAAAATTGACAGCTGCGAGAAAAAAGAAGGAAAAATCGTCAGCTGCGAGAAAATATTGACAGCTGCGAGAAAAAATTGACAGCTGCGAGAAAAAATTGACAGCTGCTAGAAAAAATTGACAGCTGCGAGAAAAAAGAAGAAAAAATCGTCAGCTGCGAGAAAAAATTGACAGCTGGGAGAAAAAATTGGCAGCTGCGAGGAAAAATTGACAGCTGCAAGAAAAAATTGACAGCTGCGAGAAAAAAGAAGAAAAAATCGTCGGCTGCGAGAAAAAATTGACAGCTGCGAGAAAAAATTGACAGCTGCGAGAAAATATTGACAGCTGCGAGAAAAAATTGGCAGCTGCGAGAAAAAATTGACAGCTGCGAGAAAAAATTGACAGCTGCTAGAAAAAATTGACAGCTGCGAGAAAAAAGAAGGAAAAATCGTCAGCTGCGAGAAAAAATTGACAGCTGCGAGAAAAAATTGACAGCTGCGAGAAAAAATTGACAGCTGCGAGAAAAAATTGACATCTGCGAGAAAAAATTGACAGCTGCGAGAAAAAATTGGCAGCCGCGAGAAAAAATTGACAGCTGCGAGAAAAAATTGACAGCTGCTAGAAAAAATTGACAGCTGCGAGAAAAAAGAAGGAAAAATCGTCAGCTGCGAGAAAATATTGACAGCTGCGAGAAAAAATTGGCAGCTGCGAGAAAAAATTGACAGCTGCGAGAAAAAATTGACAGCTGCTAGAAAAAATTGACAGCTGCGAGAAAAAAGAAGAAAAAATCGTCAGCTGCGAGAAAAAATTGACAGCTGGGAGAAAAAATTGGCAGTTGCGAGGAAAAATTGACAGCTGCGAGAAAAAAGAAAAAAAAATCGTCAGCTGCGAGAAAAAATTGACAGCTGCGAGAAAAAATTGGCAGATGCGAGAAAAAATTGACAGCTGCAAGAAAAAATTGACAGCTGCGAGAAAAAAGAAGAAAAAATCGTCGGCTGCGAGAAAAAATTGACAGCTGCGAGAAAAAATTGACAGCTGCGAGAAAAAATTGACAGCTGCCAGAAAAAATTGACAGCTGCGAGAAAAAATTGGCAGCTGCGAGAAAAAATTGACAGCTGCGAGAAAAAATTGACATCTGCGAGAAAAAATTGACAGCTGCGAGAAAAAATTGGCAGCCGCGAGAAAAAATTGACAGCTGCGAGAAAAAATTGACAGCTGCTAGAAAAAATTGACAGCTGCGAGAAAAAAGAAGGAAAAATCGTCAGCTGCGAGAAAAAATTGACAGCTGGGAGAAAAAATTGGCAGCTGCGAGGAAAAAGAAGAAAAAATCGTCAGCTGCGAGAAAAAATTGACAGCTGGGAGAAAAAATTGGCAGCTGCGAGGAAAAATTGACAGCTGCGAGAAAAAAGAAGAAAAAATCGTCAGCTGCGAGAAAAAATTGACAGCTGCGAGAAAAAATTGGCAGCTGCGAGAAAAAATTGACAGCTGCGAGAAAAAATTGAAAGCTGCGAGAAAAAATTGACAGCTGCGAGAAAAAATTGACAGCTGCGAGAAAAAATTGACAGCTGCGAGAAAAAAGAAGAAAAAATCGTCAGCTGCGAGAAAAAATTGACAGCTGGGAGAAAAAATTGGCAGCTGCGAGGAAAAATTGACAGCTGCGAGAAAAAAGAAGAAAAAATCGTCAGCTGCGAGAAAAAATTGACAGCTGCGAGAAAAAATTGGCAGCTGCGAGAAAAAATTGACAGCTGCGAGAAAAAATTGACAGCTGCGAGAAAAAATTGACAGCTGCGAGAAAAAATTGACAGCTGCGAGAAAAAAGAAGAAAAAATCGTCAGCTGCGAGAAAAAATTGACAGCTGCGAGAAAAAATTGGCAGCTGCGAGAAAAAATTGACAGCTGCGAGAAAAAATTGACAGCTGCTAGAAAAAATTGACAGCTGCGAGAAAAAAGAAGGAAAAATCGTCAGCTGCGAGAAAAAATTGACAGCTGGGAGAAAAAATTGGCAGCTGCGAGGAAAAAGAAGAAAAAATCGTCAGCTGCGAGAAAAAATTGACAGCTGGGAGAAAAAATTGGCAGCTGCGAGGAAAAATTGACAGCTGCGAGAAAAAAGAAGAAAAAATCGTCAGCTGCGAGAAAAAATTGACAGCTGCGAGAAAAAATTGGCAGCTGCGAGAAAAAATTGACAGCTGCGAGAAAAAATTGAAAGCTGCGAGAAAAAATTGACAGCTGCGAGAAAAAATTGACAGCTGCGAGAAAAAATTGACAGCTGCGAGAAAAAAGAAGAAAAAATCGTCAGCTGCGAGAAAAAATTGACAGCTGGGAGAAAAAATTGGCAGCTGCGAGGAAAAATTGACAGCTGCGAGAAAAAAGAAGAAAAAATCGTCAGCTGCGAGAAAAAATTGACAGCTGCGAGAAAAAATTGGCAGCTGCGAGAAAAAATTGACAGCTGCGAGAAAAAATTGACAGCTGCGAGAAAAAATTGACAGCTGCGAGAAAAAATTGACAGCTGCGAGAAAAAATTGACAGCTGCGAGAAAAAATTGGCAGCCGCGAGAAGAAATTGACAGCTGCGAGAAAAAATTGACAGCTGCGAGAAAAAATTGACAGCACGAGAAAAAAGAAGAAAAAATCGTCAGCTGCGAGAAAAAATTGACAGCTGCGAGAAAAAATTGACAGCTGCGTAAAAAAATTGACAGCTGCGAGAAAAAATTGACAGCTGCGAGAAAAAATTGGCAGCTGCGAGAAAAAATTGACAGCTGCGAGGAAAAATTGACAGCTGCGAGAAAAAATTGACAGCTGCGAGAAAAAATTGACAGCTGCGAGAAAAAATTGACAGCTGCGAGAAAAAATTGACAGCTGCGAGAAAAAATTGGCAGCTGCGAGAAAAAATCGACAGCTGCGAGAAAAAATTGACAGCTGAGAGAAAAAAGAAGAAAAAATTGGCAGCTGCGAGAAAAAATTGACAGCTGCGAGAAAAAATTGACAGCTGCGAGAAAAAAGAAGAAAAAATCGTCAGCTGCGAGAAAAAATTGACAGCTGCGAGAAAAAATTGACAGCTGCGAGAAAAAATTGACAGCTGCGAGAAAAAATTGACAGCTGCGAGAAAAAATTGGCAGCTGCGAGAAAAAATTGACAGCTGCGAGAAAAAATTGACAGCTTCGAGAAAAAATTGACAGCTGCGAGAAAAAATTGACAGCTGCGAGAAAAAATTGGCAGCTGCGAGAAAAAATTGACAGCTGCGAGAAAAAATTGACAGCTGCGAGAAAAAATTGACAGCTGCGAGAAAAAATTGACAGCTGCGAGAAAAAATTGACAGCTGCGAGAAAAAATTGACAGCTGCGAGGAAAAATTGACAGCTGCGAGAAAAAATTGACAGCTGCGAGAAAAAATTGACAGCTGCGAGAAAAAAGAAGAAAAAATCGTCAGCTGCGAGAAAAAATTGACAGCTGCGAGAAAAAATTGACAGCTGCGAGAAAAAATTGACAGCTGCGAGAAAAAATTGACAGCTGCGAGAAAAAATTGGCAGCTGCGAGAAAAAATTGACAGCTGCGAGAAAAAATTGACAGCTGCGAGAAAAAAAGAAGAAGAAATCGTCAGCTGCGAGAAAAAATTGACAGCTGCGAGAAAAAATTGACAGATGCGAGAAAAAATTGACAGCTGCGAGAAAAAATTGACAGCTGCGAGAAAAAATTGACAGCTGCGAGAAAAAAGAAGAAAAAATCATCAGCTGCGAGAAAAAATTGACAGCTGCGAGAAAAAATTGGCAGCTGCGAGAAAAAATTGACAGCTGCGAGAAAAAATTGACAGCTGCGAGAAAAAATTGACAGCTGCGAGAAAAAATTGACAGCTGCGAGAAAAAATTGGCAGCTGCGAGAAAAAATTGACAGCTGCGAGAAAAAATTGACAGATGCGAGAAAAAAGAAGAAGAAATCGTCAGCTGCGAGAAAAAATTGACAGCTGCGAGAAAAAATTGACAGCTGCGAGAAAAAATTGACAGCTGCGAGAAAAAATTGACAGCTGCGAGAAAAAATTGGCAGCTGCGAGAAAAAATTGACAGCTGCGAGAAAAAATTGACAGCTGCGAGAAAAAAAGAAGAAGAAATCGTCAGCTGCGAGAAAAAATTGACAGCTGCGAGAAAAAATTGACAGATGCGAGAAAAAATTGACAGCTGCGAGAAAAAATTGACAGCTGCGAGAAAAAATTGACAGCTGCGAGAAAAAAGAAGAAAAAATCATCAGCTGCGAGAAAAAATTGACAGCTGCGAGAAAAAATTGGCAGCTGCGAGAAAAAATTGACAGCTGCGAGAAAAAATTGACAGCTGCGAGAAAAAATTGACAGCTGCGAGAAAAAATTGACAGCTGCGAGAAAAAATTGGCAGCTGCGAGAAAAAATTGACAGCTGCGAGAAAAAATTGACAGCTGCGAGAAAAAATTGACAGATGCGAGAAAAAATTGACAGCTGCGAGAAAAAATTGACAGCTGCGAGAAAAAATTGACAGCTGCGAGAAAAAATTGGCAGCTGCGAGAAAAAAGAAGAAAAAATCATCAGCTGCGAGAAAAAATTGACAGCTGCGAGAAAAAATTGGCAGCTGCGAGAAAAAATTGACAGCTGCGAGAAAAAATTGGCAGCTGCGAGAAAAAATTGACAGCTGCGAGAAAAAATTGACAGCTGCGAGAAAAAAGAAGAAGAAATCGTCAGCTGCGAGAAAAAATTGACAGCTGCGAGAAAAAATTGACAGATGCGAGAAAAAATTGACAGCTGCGAGAAAAAATTGACAGCTGCGAGAAAAAATTGACAGCTGCGAGAAAAAATTGGCAGCTGCGAGAAAAAAGAAGAAAAAATCATCAGCTGCGAGAAAAAATTGACAGCTGCGAGAAAAAATTGGCAGCTGCGAGAAAAAATTGACAGCTGCGAGAAAAAATTGGCAGCTGCGAGAAAAAATTGACAGCTGCGAGAAAAAATTGACAGCTGCGAGAAAAAAGAAGAAAAAATCGTCAGCTGCGAGAAAAAATTGACAGCTGCGAGAAAAAATTGACAGCTGCGAGAAAAAATTGACAGCTGCGAGAAAAAATTGACAGCTGCGAGGAAAAATTGACAGCTGCGAGAAAAAATTGACAGCTGCGAGAAAAAATTGACAGATGCGAGAAAAAATTGACAGATGCGAGAAAAAATTGACAGCTGCGAGAAAAAATTGACAGCTGCGAGAAAAAATTGACAGCTGCGAGAAAAAAGAAGAAAAAATCATCAGCTGCGAGAAAAAATTGACAGCTGCGAGAAAAAATTGGCAGCTGCGAGAAAAAATTGACAGCTGCGAGAAAAAATTGACAGCTGCGAGGAAAAATTGACAGCTGCGAGAAAAAATTGACAGCTGCGAGAAAAAATTGACAGCTGCGAGAAAAAATTGACAGCTGCGAGAAAAAATTGACAGCTGCGAGAAAAAATTGGCAGCTGCGAGAAAAAATTGACAGCTGCGAGAAAAAATTGACAGCTGCGAGGAAAAATTGACAGCTGCGAGAAAAAATTGACAGCTGCGAGAAAAAATTGACAGCTGCGAGAAAAAATTGACAGCTGCGAGAAAAAATTGACAGCTGCGAGAAAAAAGAAGAAAAAATCATCAGCTGCGAGAAAAAATTGACAGCTGCGAGAAAAAATTGACAGCTGCGAGAAAAAATTGACAGCTGCGAGGAAAAATTGACAGCTGCGAGAAAAAATTGACAGCTGCGAGAAAAAAGAAGAAAAAATCATCAGCTGCGAGAAAAAATTGACAGCTGCGAGAAAAAATTGGCAGCTGCGAGAAAAAATTGACAGCTGCGAGAAAAAATTGACAGCTGCGAGGAAAAATTGACAGCTGCGAGAAAAAATTGACAGCTGCGAGAAAAAATTGACAGCTGCGAGAAAAAATTGACAGCTGCGAGAAAAAATTGACAGCTGCGAGAAAAAATTGACAGCTGCGAGAAAAAATTGACAGCTGCGAGAAAAAATTGACAGCTGCGAGAAAAAATTGACAGCTGCGAGAAAAAATTGACAGCTGCGAGAAAAAATTGACAGCTGCGAGGAAAAATTGACAGCTGCGAGAAAAAATTGACAGCTGCGAGAAAAAATTGACAGCTGCGAGAAAAAATTGACAGCTGCGAGAAAAAATTGACAGCTGCGAGAAAAAATTGACAGCTGCGAGAAAAAATTGACAGCTGCGAGAAAAAATTGGCAGCTGCGAGAAAAAATTGGCAGCTGCGAGAAAAAATTGACAGCTGCGAGAAAAAATTGGCAGCTGCGAGAAAAAATTGACAGCTGCGAGAAAAAATTGGCAGCTGCGAGAAAAAATTGACAGCTGCGAGAAAAAATTGGCAGCTGCGAGAAAAAATTGACAGCTGCGAGGAAAAATTGACAGCTGCGAGAAAAAATTGACAGCTGCGTGGAAAAATTGACAGCTGCGAGAAAAAATTGACAGCTGCGAGAAAAAATTGACAGATGCGAGAAAAAATTGACAGCTGCGAGAAAAAATTGACAGCTGCGAGAAAAAATTGACAGCTGCGAGAAAAAATTGGCAGCTGCGAGAAAAAAGAAGAAAAAATCATCAGCTGCGAGAAAAAATTGACAGCTGCGAGAAAAAATTGGCAGCTGCGAGAAAAAATTGACAGCTGCGAGAAAAAATTGACAGCTGCGAGGAAAAATTGACAGCTGCGAGAAAAAATTGACAGCTGCGAGAAAAAATTGGCAGCTGCGAGAAAAAATTGACAGCTGCGAGAAAAAATTGACAGCTGCGAGGAAAAATTGACAGCTGCGAGAAAAAAGAAGAAAAAATCGTCAGCTGCGAGAAAAAATTGACAGCTGCGAGAAAAAATTGACAGCTGCGAGAAAAAAGAAGAAAAAATCGTCAGCTGCGAGAAAAAATTGACAGCTGCGAGAAAAAATTGACAGCTGCGAGAAAAAAGAAGAAAAAATCGTCAGCTGCGAGAAAAAATTGACAGCTGCGAGAAAAAATTGGCAGCTGCGAGAAAAAATTGGCAGCTGCGAGAAAAAATTGACAGCTGCGAGAAAAAATTGGCAGCTGCGAGAAAAAATTGACAGCTGCGAGAAAAAATTGGCAGCTGCGAGAAAAAATTGACAGCTGCGAGAAAAAATTGGCAGCTGCGAGAAAAAATTGACAGCTGCGAGGAAAAATTGACAGCTGCGAGAAAAAATTGACAGCTGCGTGGAAAAATTGACAGCTGCGAGAAAAAATTGACAGCTGCGAGAAAAAATTGACAGATGCGAGAAAAAATTGACAGCTGCGAGAAAAAATTGACAGCTGCGAGAAAAAATTGACAGCTGCGAGAAAAAATTGGCAGCTGCGAGAAAAAAGAAGAAAAAATCATCAGCTGCGAGAAAAAATTGACAGCTGCGAGAAAAAATTGGCAGCTGCGAGAAAAAATTGACAGCTGCGAGAAAAAATTGACAGCTGCGAGGAAAAATTGACAGCTGCGAGAAAAAATTGACAGCTGCGAGAAAAAAGAAGAAAAAATCATCAGCTGCGAGAAAAAATTGACAGCTGCGAGAAAAAATTGGCAGCTGCGAGAAAAAATTGACAGCTGCGAGAAAAAATTGACAGCTGCGAGGAAAAATTGACAGCTGCGAGAAAAAATTGACAGCTGCGAGAAAAAATTGACAGCTGCGAGAAAAAATTGACAGCTGCGAGAAAAAATTGACAGCTGCGAGAAAAAATTGGCAGCTGCGAGAAAAAAGAAGAAAACATCATCAGCTGCGAGAAAAAATTGGCAGCTGCGAGAAAAAATTGACAGCTGCGAGAAAAAATTGACAGCTGCGAGGAAAAATTGACAGCTGCGAGAAAAAATTGACAGCTGCGAGAAAAAATTGGCAGCTGCTAGAAAAAAGAAGGAAAAATCGTCAGCTGCGAGAAAATATTGACAGCTGCGAGAAAAAATTGGCAGCTGCGAGAAAAAATTGACAGCTGCGAGAAAAAATTGACAGCTGCGAGAAAAAATTGGCAGCTGCGAGAAAAAAGAAGAAAACATCATCAGCTGCGAGAAAAAATTGACAGCTGCGAGAAAAAATTGGCAGCTGCGAGAAAAAATTGACAGCTGCGAGGAAAAATTGACAGCTGCGAGAAAAAATTGACAGCTGCGAGAAAAAAGAAGAAAAAATCATCAGCTGCGAGAAAAAATTGACAGCTGCGAGAAAAAATTGGCAGCTGCGAGAAAAAATTGACAGCTGCGAGAAAAAATTGGCAGCTGCGAGAAAAAATTGGCAGCTGCGAGAAAAAATTGACAGCTGCGAGAAAAAATTGGCAGCTGCGAGAAAAAATTGACAGCTGCGAGAAAAAATTGGCAGCTGCGAGAAAAAATTGGCAGCTGCGAGAAAAAAGAAGAAAACATCATCAGCTGCGAGAAAAAATTGACAGCTGCGAGAAAAAATTGGCAGCTGCGAGAAAAAAGAAGAAAACATCATCAGCTGCGAGAAAAAATTGACAGCTGCGAGAAAAAATTGGCAGCTGCGAGAAAAAATTGACAGCTGCGAGGAAAAATTGACAGCTGCGAGAAAAAATTGACAGCTGCGTGGAAAAATTGACAGCTGCGAGAAAAAATTGACAGCTGCGAGAAAAAATTGACAGATGCGAGAAAAAATTGACAGCTGCGAGAAAAAATTGACAGCTGCGAGAAAAAATTGACAGCTGCGAGAAAAAATTGGCAGCTGCGAGAAAAAAGAAGAAAAAATCATCAGCTGCGAGAAAAAATTGACAGCTGCGAGAAAAAATTGGCAGCTGCGAGAAAAAATTGACAGCTGCGAGAAAAAATTGACAGCTGCGAGGAAAAATTGACAGCTGCGAGAAAAAATTGACAGCTGCGAGAAAAAAGAAGAAAAAATCATCAGCTGCGAGAAAAAATTGACAGCTGCGAGAAAAAATTGGCAGCTGCGAGAAAAAATTGACAGCTGCGAGAAAAAATTGACAGCTGCGAGGAAAAATTGACAGCTGCGAGAAAAAATTGACAGCTGCGAGAAAAAATTGACAGCTGCGAGAAAAAATTGACAGCTGCGAGAAAAAATTGACAGCTGCGAGAAAAAATTGGCAGCTGCGAGAAAAAAGAAGAAAACATCATCAGCTGCGAGAAAAAATTGGCAGCTGCGAGAAAAAATTGACAGCTGCGAGAAAAAATTGACAGCTGCGAGGAAAAATTGACAGCTGCGAGAAAAAATTGACAGCTGCGAGAAAAAATTGGCAGCTGCTAGAAAAAAGAAGGAAAAATCGTCAGCTGCGAGAAAATATTGACAGCTGCGAGAAAAAATTGGCAGCTGCGAGAAAAAATTGACAGCTGCGAGAAAAAATTGACAGCTGCGAGAAAAAATTGGCAGCTGCGAGAAAAAAGAAGAAAACATCATCAGCTGCGAGAAAAAATTGACAGCTGCGAGAAAAAATTGGCAGCTGCGAGAAAAAATTGACAGCTGCGAGGAAAAATTGACAGCTGCGAGAAAAAATTGACAGCTGCGAGAAAAAAGAAGAAAAAATCATCAGCTGCGAGAAAAAATTGACAGCTGCGAGAAAAAATTGGCAGCTGCGAGAAAAAATTGACAGCTGCGAGAAAAAATTGGCAGCTGCGAGAAAAAATTGGCAGCTGCGAGAAAAAATTGACAGCTGCGAGAAAAAATTGGCAGCTGCGAGAAAAAATTGACAGCTGCGAGAAAAAATTGGCAGCTGCGAGAAAAAATTGGCAGCTGCGAGAAAAAAGAAGAAAACATCATCAGCTGCGAGAAAAAATTGACAGCTGCGAGAAAAAATTGGCAGCTGCGAGAAAAAAGAAGAAAACATCATCAGCTGCGAGAAAAAATTGACAGCTGCGAGAAAAAATTGGCAGCTGCGAGAAAAAATTGACAGCTGCGAGGAAAAATTGACAGCTGCGAGAAAAAATTGACAGCTGCGAGAAAAAAGAAGAAAAAATCATCAGCTGCGAGAAAAAATTGACAGCTGCGAGAAAAAATCGTCAGCTGCGAGAAAAAATTGACAGCTGCGAGAAAAAATTGGCAGCTGCGAGAAAAAATTGGCAGCTGCGAGAAAAAATTGACAGCTGCGAGAAAAAATTGGCAGCTGCGAGAAAAAATTGACAGCTGCGAGAAAAAATTGGCAGCTGCGAGAAAAAATTGACAGCTGCGAGAAAAAATTGGCAGCTGCGAGAAAAAATTGACAGCTGCGAGGAAAAATTGACAGCTGCGAGAAAAAATTGACAGCTGCGTGGAAAAATTGACAGCTGCGAGAAAAAATTGACAGCTGCGAGAAAAAATTGACAGATGCGAGAAAAAATTGACAGCTGCGAGAAAAAATTGACAGCTGCGAGAAAAAATTGACAGCTGCGAGAAAAAATTGGCAGCTGCGAGAAAAAAGAAGAAAAAATCATCAGCTGCGAGAAAAAATTGACAGCTGCGAGAAAAAATTGGCAGCTGCGAGAAAAAATTGACAGCTGCGAGAAAAAATTGACAGCTGCGAGGAAAAATTGACAGCTGCGAGAAAAAATTGACAGCTGCGAGAAAAAATTGACAGCTGCGAGAAAAAATTGACAGCTGCGAGAAAAAATTGACAGCTGCGAGAAAAAATTGGCAGCTGCGAGAAAAAAGAAGAAAACATCATCAGCTGCGAGAAAAAATTGACAGCTGCGAGAAAAAATTGGCAGCTGCGAGAAAAAATTGACAGCTGCGAGGAAAAATTGACAGCTGCGAGAAAAAAGAAGAAAAAATCATCAGCTGCGAGAAAAAATTGACAGCTGCGAGAAAAAATTGGCAGCTGCGAGAAAAAATTGACAGCTGCGAGAAAAAATTGACAGCTGCGAGAAAAAAGAAGAAAAAATCATCAGCTGCGAGAAAAAATTGACAGCTGCGAGAAAAAATTGGCAGCTGCGAGAAAAAATTGACAGCTGCGAGAAAAAATTGACAGCTGCGAGGAAAAATTGACAGCTGCGAGAAAAAAGAAGAAAAAATCGTCAGCTGCGAGAAAAAATTGACAGCTGCGAGAAAAAATTGACAGCTGCGAGAAAAAAAGAAGAAAAAATCGTCAGCTGCGAGAAAAAATTGACAGCTGCGAGAAAAAATTGACAGCTGCGAGAAAAAATTGGCAGCTGCGAGAAAAAATTGGCAGCTGCGAGAAAAAATTGACAGCTGCGAGAAAAAATTGGCAGCTGCGAGAAAAAATTGACAGCTGCGAGAAAAAATTGGCAGCTGCGAGAAAAAATTGACAGCTGCGAGAAAAAATTGGCAGCTGCGAGAAAAAATTGACAACTGCGAGGAAAAATTGACAGCTGCGAGAAAAAATTGACAGCTGCGAGAAAAAAGAAGAAAAAATCATCAGCTGCGAGAAAAAATTGAAAGCTGCGAGAAAAAATTGGCAGCTGCGAGAAAAAATTGACAGCTGCGAGAAAAAATTGACAGCTGCGAGGAAAAATTGACAGCTGCGAGAAAAAATTGACAGCTGCGAGAAAAAATTGACAGCTGCGAGAAAAAATTGACAGCTGCGAGAAAAAATTGACAGCTGCGAGAAAAAATTGACAGCTGCGAGAAAAAAGAAGAAAACATCATCAGCTGCGAGAAAAAATTGACAGCTGCGAGAAAAAATTGGCAGCTGCGAGAAAAAATTGACAGCTGCGAGAAAAAATTGGCAGCTGCGAGAAAAAATTGACAGCTGCGAGAAAAAATTGACAGCTGCGAGGAAAAATTGACAGCTGCGAGAAAAAAGAAGAAAAAATCGTCAGCTGCGAGAAAAAATTGACAGCTGCGAGAAAAAATTGACAGCTGCGAGAAAAAAGAAGAAAAAATCGTCAGCTGCGAGAAAAAATTGACAGCTGCGAGAAAAAATTGGCAGCTGCGAGAAAAAATTGGCAGCTGCGAGAAAAAATTGACAGCTGCGAGAAAAAATTGGCAGCTGCGAGAAAAAATTGACAGCTGCGAGGAAAAATTGACAGCTGCGAGAAAAAAGAAGAAAAAATCGTCAGCTGCGAGAAAAAATTGACAGCTGCGAGAAAAAATTGACAGCTGCGAGAAAAAAGAAGAAAAAATCGTCAGCTGCGACAAAAAATTGACAGCTGCGAGAAAAAATTGGCAGCTGCGAGAAAAAATTGGCAGCTGCGAGAAAAAATTGACAGCTGCGAGAAAAAATTGGCAGCTGCGAGAAAAAATTGACAGCTGCGAGAAAAAATTGGCAGCTGCGAGAAAAAATTGACAGCTGCGAGAAAAAATTGGCAGCTGCGAGAAAAAATTGACAGCTGCGAGGAAAAATTGACAGCTGCGAGAAAAAATTGACAGCTGCGAGAAAAAAGAAGAAAAAATCGTCAGCTGCGAGAAAAAATTGACAGCTGCGAGAAAAAATTGACAGCTGCGAGAAAAAAGAAGAAAAAATCGTCAGCTGCGAGAAAAAATTGACAGCTGCGAGAAAAAATTGGCAGCTGCGAGAAAAAATTGGCAGCTGCGAGAAAAAATTGACAGCTGCGAGAAAAAATTGACAGCTGCGAGAAAAAAAGAAGAAAAAATTGTCAGCTGCGAGAAAAAATTGACAGCTGCGAGAAAAAATTGACAGCTGCGAGAAAAAATTGGCAGCTGCGAGAAAAAATTGTCAGCTGCGAGAAAAAATTGACAGCTGCGAGAAAAAATTGACAGCTGCGAGAAAAAATTGACAGCTGCGAGAAAAAATTGACAGCTGCGAGAAAAAATTGGCAGCTGCGAGTAAAAATTGACAGCTGCGAGGAAAAATTGACAGCTGCGAGAAAAAATTGACAGCTGCGAGAAAAAAGAAGAAAAAATCGTCAGCTGCGAGAAAAAATTGACAGCTGCGAGAAAAAATTGGCAGCTGCGAGAAAAAAGAAGAAAAAATCATCAGCTGCGAGAAAAAATTGACAGCTGCGAGAAAAAATTGGCAGCTGCGAGAAAAAATTGACAGCTGCGAGAAAAAATTGACAGCTGCGAGGAAAAATTGACAGCTGCGAGAAAAAATTGACAGCTGCGAGAAAAAAGAAGAAAAAATCATCAGCTGCGAGAAAAAATTGAAAGCTGCGAGAAAAAATTGGCAGCTGCGAGAAAAAATTGACAGCTGCGAGAAAAAATTGACAGCTGCGAGGAAAAATTGACAGCTGCGAGAAAAAATTGACAGCTGCGAGAAAAAATTGACAGCTGCGAGAAAAAATTGACAGCTGCGAGAAAAAATTGACAGCTGCGAGAAAAAATTGACAGCTGCGAGAAAAAAGAAGAAAACATCATCAGCTGCGAGAAAAAATTGACAGCTGCGAGAAAAAATTGGCAGCTGCGAGAAAAAATTGACAGCTGCGAGAAAAAATTGGCAGCTGCGAGAAAAAATTGACAGCTGCGAGAAAAAATTGACAGCTTCGAGGAAAAATTGACAGCTGCGAGAAAAAAGAAGAAAAAATCGTCAGCTGCGAGAAAAAATTGACAGCTGCGAGAAAAAATTGACAGCTGCGAGAAAAAAGAAGAAAAAATCGTCAGCTGCGAGAAAAAATTGACAGCTGCGAGAAAAAATTGGCAGCTGCGAGAAAAAATTGGCAGCTGCGAGAAAAAATTGACAGCTGCGAGAAAAAATTGGCAGCTGCGAGAAAAAATTGACAGCTGCGAGAAAAAATTGGCAGCTGCGAGAAAAAAGAAGAAAAAATCATCAGCTGCGAGAAAAAATTGACAGCTGCGAGAAAAAATTGACAGCTGCGAGAAAAAATTGACAGCTGGGAGAAAAAATTGACAGCTGCGAGAAAAAATTGACAGCTGCGAGAAAAAATTGACAGCTGCGAGAAAAAATTGACAGCTGCGAGAAAAAATTGACAGCTGCGAGAAAAAATTGGCAGCTGCGAGAAAAAAAGAAGAAAAAATCGTCAGCTGCGAGAAAAAATTGACAGCTGCGAGAAAAAATTGACAGCTGCGAGAAAAAAAGAAGAAAAAATCGTCAGCTGCGAGAAAAAATTGACAGCTGCGAGAAAAAATTGGCAGCTGCGAGAAAAAATTGACAGCTGCGAGAAAAAATTGACAGCTGCGAGAAAAAATTGACAGCTGCGAGAAAAAAAGAAGAAAAAATCGTCAGCTGCGAGAAAAAATTGACAGCTGCGAGAAAAAATTGGCAGCTACGAGAAAAAATTGACAGCTGCGAGAAAAAATTGGCAGCTGCGAGAAAAAAGAAGAAAAAATCATCAGCTGCGAGAAAAAATTGACAGCTGCGAGAAAAAATTGACAGCTGCGAGAAAAAATTGACAGCTGGGAGAAAAAATTGACAGCTGCGAGAAAAAATTGACAGCTGCGAGAAAAAATTGACAGCTGCGAGAAAAAATTGACAGCTGCGAGAAAAAATTGACAGCTGCGAGAAAAAATTGGCAGCTGCGAGAAAAAAAGAAGAAAAAATCGTCAGCTGCGAGAAAAAATTGACAGCTGCGAGAAAAAATTGACAGCTGCGAGAAAAAAAGAAGAAAAAATCGTCAGCTGCGAGAAAAAATTGACAGCTGCGAGAAAAAATTGGCAGCTGCGAGAAAAAATTGACAGCTGCGAGAAAAAATTGACAGCTGCGAGAAAAAATTGACAGCTGCGAGAAAAAATTGACAGCTGCGAGAAAAAATTGACAGCTGCGAGAAAAAATTGACAGCTGCGAGAAAAAATTGACAGCTGCGAGAAAAAATTGACAGCTGCGAGAAAAAATTGGCAGCTGCGAGAAAAAAGAAGAAAACATCATCAGCTGCGAGAAAAAATTGGCAGCTGCGAGAAAAAATTGACAGCTGCGAGAAAAAATTGACAGCTGCGAGGAAAAATTGACAGCTGCGAGAAAAAATTGACAGCTGCGAGAAAAAATTGGCAGCTGCTAGAAAAAAGAAGGAAAAATCGTCAGCTGCGAGAAAATATTGACAGCTGCGAGAAAAAATTGGCAGCTGCGAGAAAAAATTGACAGCTGCGAGAAAAAATTGACAGCTGCGAGAAAAAATTGGCAGCTGCGAGAAAAAAGAAGAAAACATCATCAGCTGCGAGAAAAAATTGACAGCTGCGAGAAAAAATTGGCAGCTGCGAGAAAAAATTGACAGCTGCGAGGAAAAATTGACAGCTGCGAGAAAAAATTGACAGCTGCGAGAAAAAAGAAGAAAAAATCATCAGCTGCGAGAAAAAATTGACAGCTGCGAGAAAAAATTGGCAGCTGCGAGAAAAAATTGACAGCTGCGAGAAAAAATTGGCAGCTGCGAGAAAAAATTGGCAGCTGCGAGAAAAAATTGACAGCTGCGAGAAAAAATTGGCAGCTGCGAGAAAAAATTGACAGCTGCGAGAAAAAATTGGCAGCTGCGAGAAAAAATTGGCAGCTGCGAGAAAAAAGAAGAAAACATCATCAGCTGCGAGAAAAAATTGACAGCTGCGAGAAAAAATTGGCAGCTGCGAGAAAAAAGAAGAAAACATCATCAGCTGCGAGAAAAAATTGACAGCTGCGAGAAAAAATTGGCAGCTGCGAGAAAAAATTGACAGCTGCGAGGAAAAATTGACAGCTGCGAGAAAAAATTGACAGCTGCGAGAAAAAAGAAGAAAAAATCATCAGCTGCGAGAAAAAATTGACAGCTGCGAGAAAAAATCGTCAGCTGCGAGAAAAAATTGACAGCTGCGAGAAAAAATTGGCAGCTGCGAGAAAAAATTGGCAGCTGCGAGAAAAAATTGACAGCTGCGAGAAAAAATTGGCAGCTGCGAGAAAAAATTGACAGCTGCGAGAAAAAATTGGCAGCTGCGAGAAAAAATTGACAGCTGCGAGAAAAAATTGGCAGCTGCGAGAAAAAATTGACAGCTGCGAGGAAAAATTGACAGCTGCGAGAAAAAATTGACAGCTGCGTGGAAAAATTGACAGCTGCGAGAAAAAATTGACAGCTGCGAGAAAAAATTGACAGATGCGAGAAAAAATTGACAGCTGCGAGAAAAAATTGACAGCTGCGAGAAAAAATTGACAGCTGCGAGAAAAAATTGGCAGCTGCGAGAAAAAAGAAGAAAAAATCATCAGCTGCGAGAAAAAATTGACAGCTGCGAGAAAAAATTGGCAGCTGCGAGAAAAAATTGACAGCTGCGAGAAAAAATTGACAGCTGCGAGGAAAAATTGACAGCTGCGAGAAAAAATTGACAGCTGCGAGAAAAAATTGACAGCTGCGAGAAAAAATTGACAGCTGCGAGAAAAAATTGACAGCTGCGAGAAAAAATTGGCAGCTGCGAGAAAAAAGAAGAAAACATCATCAGCTGCGAGAAAAAATTGACAGCTGCGAGAAAAAATTGGCAGCTGCGAGAAAAAATTGACAGCTGCGAGGAAAAATTGACAGCTGCGAGAAAAAAGAAGAAAAAATCATCAGCTGCGAGAAAAAATTGACAGCTGCGAGAAAAAATTGGCAGCTGCGAGAAAAAATTGACAGCTGCGAGAAAAAATTGACAGCTGCGAGAAAAAAGAAGAAAAAATCATCAGCTGCGAGAAAAAATTGACAGCTGCGAGAAAAAATTGGCAGCTGCGAGAAAAAATTGACAGCTGCGAGAAAAAATTGACAGCTGCGAGGAAAAATTGACAGCTGCGAGAAAAAAGAAGAAAAAATCGTCAGCTGCGAGAAAAAATTGACAGCTGCGAGAAAAAATTGACAGCTGCGAGAAAAAAAGAAGAAAAAATCGTCAGCTGCGAGAAAAAATTGACAGCTGCGAGAAAAAATTGACAGCTGCGAGAAAAAATTGGCAGCTGCGAGAAAAAATTGGCAGCTGCGAGAAAAAATTGACAGCTGCGAGAAAAAATTGGCAGCTGCGAGAAAAAATTGACAGCTGCGAGAAAAAATTGGCAGCTGCGAGAAAAAATTGACAGCTGCGAGAAAAAATTGGCAGCTGCGAGAAAAAATTGACAACTGCGAGGAAAAATTGACAGCTGCGAGAAAAAATTGACAGCTGCGAGAAAAAAGAAGAAAAAATCATCAGCTGCGAGAAAAAATTGAAAGCTGCGAGAAAAAATTGGCAGCTGCGAGAAAAAATTGACAGCTGCGAGAAAAAATTGACAGCTGCGAGGAAAAATTGACAGCTGCGAGAAAAAATTGACAGCTGCGAGAAAAAATTGACAGCTGCGAGAAAAAATTGACAGCTGCGAGAAAAAATTGACAGCTGCGAGAAAAAATTGACAGCTGCGAGAAAAAAGAAGAAAACATCATCAGCTGCGAGAAAAAATTGACAGCTGCGAGAAAAAATTGGCAGCTGCGAGAAAAAATTGACAGCTGCGAGAAAAAATTGGCAGCTGCGAGAAAAAATTGACAGCTGCGAGAAAAAATTGACAGCTGCGAGGAAAAATTGACAGCTGCGAGAAAAAAGAAGAAAAAATCGTCAGCTGCGAGAAAAAATTGACAGCTGCGAGAAAAAATTGACAGCTGCGAGAAAAAAGAAGAAAAAATCGTCAGCTGCGAGAAAAAATTGACAGCTGCGAGAAAAAATTGGCAGCTGCGAGAAAAAATTGGCA
This sequence comes from Oscheius sp. DF5033, assembly GCA_964036215.1. Taxonomy (NCBI): domain Eukaryota; kingdom Metazoa; phylum Nematoda; class Chromadorea; order Rhabditida; family Rhabditidae; genus Oscheius; species Oscheius sp. DF5033. The sequence continues at coordinate 3,418,682 of CAXIWN010000002.1, read as the reverse complement.
GCTGCGAGAAAAAATTGACAGCTGCGAGAAAAAATTGGCAGCTGCGAGAAAAAATTGACAGCTGCGAGGAAAAATTGACAGCTGCGAGAAAAAAGAAGAAAAAATCGTCAGCTGCGAGAAAAAATTGACAGCTGCGAGAAAAAATTGACAGCTGCGAGAAAAAAGAAGAAAAAATCGTCAGCTGCGACAAAAAATTGACAGCTGCGAGAAAAAATTGGCAGCTGCGAGAAAAAATTGGCAGCTGCGAGAAAAAATTGACAGCTGCGAGAAAAAATTGGCAGCTGCGAGAAAAAATTGACAGCTGCGAGAAAAAATTGGCAGCTGCGAGAAAAAATTGACAGCTGCGAGAAAAAATTGGCAGCTGCGAGAAAAAATTGACAGCTGCGAGGAAAAATTGACAGCTGCGAGAAAAAATTGACAGCTGCGAGAAAAAAGAAGAAAAAATCGTCAGCTGCGAGAAAAAATTGACAGCTGCGAGAAAAAATTGACAGCTGCGAGAAAAAAGAAGAAAAAATCGTCAGCTGCGAGAAAAAATTGACAGCTGCGAGAAAAAATTGGCAGCTGCGAGAAAAAATTGGCAGCTGCGAGAAAAAATTGACAGCTGCGAGAAAAAATTGACAGCTGCGAGAAAAAAAGAAGAAAAAATTGTCAGCTGCGAGAAAAAATTGACAGCTGCGAGAAAAAATTGACAGCTGCGAGAAAAAATTGGCAGCTGCGAGAAAAAATTGTCAGCTGCGAGAAAAAATTGACAGCTGCGAGAAAAAATTGACAGCTGCGAGAAAAAATTGACAGCTGCGAGAAAAAATTGACAGCTGCGAGAAAAAATTGGCAGCTGCGAGTAAAAATTGACAGCTGCGAGGAAAAATTGACAGCTGCGAGAAAAAATTGACAGCTGCGAGAAAAAAGAAGAAAAAATCGTCAGCTGCGAGAAAAAATTGACAGCTGCGAGAAAAAATTGGCAGCTGCGAGAAAAAAGAAGAAAAAATCATCAGCTGCGAGAAAAAATTGACAGCTGCGAGAAAAAATTGGCAGCTGCGAGAAAAAATTGACAGCTGCGAGAAAAAATTGACAGCTGCGAGGAAAAATTGACAGCTGCGAGAAAAAATTGACAGCTGCGAGAAAAAAGAAGAAAAAATCATCAGCTGCGAGAAAAAATTGAAAGCTGCGAGAAAAAATTGGCAGCTGCGAGAAAAAATTGACAGCTGCGAGAAAAAATTGACAGCTGCGAGGAAAAATTGACAGCTGCGAGAAAAAATTGACAGCTGCGAGAAAAAATTGACAGCTGCGAGAAAAAATTGACAGCTGCGAGAAAAAATTGACAGCTGCGAGAAAAAATTGACAGCTGCGAGAAAAAAGAAGAAAACATCATCAGCTGCGAGAAAAAATTGACAGCTGCGAGAAAAAATTGGCAGCTGCGAGAAAAAATTGACAGCTGCGAGAAAAAATTGGCAGCTGCGAGAAAAAATTGACAGCTGCGAGAAAAAATTGACAGCTTCGAGGAAAAATTGACAGCTGCGAGAAAAAAGAAGAAAAAATCGTCAGCTGCGAGAAAAAATTGACAGCTGCGAGAAAAAATTGACAGCTGCGAGAAAAAAGAAGAAAAAATCGTCAGCTGCGAGAAAAAATTGACAGCTGCGAGAAAAAATTGGCAGCTGCGAGAAAAAATTGGCAGCTGCGAGAAAAAATTGACAGCTGCGAGAAAAAATTGGCAGCTGCGAGAAAAAATTGACAGCTGCGAGAAAAAATTGGCAGCTGCGAGAAAAAAGAAGAAAAAATCATCAGCTGCGAGAAAAAATTGACAGCTGCGAGAAAAAATTGACAGCTGCGAGAAAAAATTGACAGCTGGGAGAAAAAATTGACAGCTGCGAGAAAAAATTGACAGCTGCGAGAAAAAATTGACAGCTGCGAGAAAAAATTGACAGCTGCGAGAAAAAATTGACAGCTGCGAGAAAAAATTGGCAGCTGCGAGAAAAAAAGAAGAAAAAATCGTCAGCTGCGAGAAAAAATTGACAGCTGCGAGAAAAAATTGACAGCTGCGAGAAAAAAAGAAGAAAAAATCGTCAGCTGCGAGAAAAAATTGACAGCTGCGAGAAAAAATTGGCAGCTGCGAGAAAAAATTGACAGCTGCGAGAAAAAATTGACAGCTGCGAGAAAAAATTGACAGCTGCGAGAAAAAAAGAAGAAAAAATCGTCAGCTGCGAGAAAAAATTGACAGCTGCGAGAAAAAATTGGCAGCTACGAGAAAAAATTGACAGCTGCGAGAAAAAATTGGCAGCTGCGAGAAAAAAGAAGAAAAAATCATCAGCTGCGAGAAAAAATTGACAGCTGCGAGAAAAAATTGACAGCTGCGAGAAAAAATTGACAGCTGGGAGAAAAAATTGACAGCTGCGAGAAAAAATTGACAGCTGCGAGAAAAAATTGACAGCTGCGAGAAAAAATTGACAGCTGCGAGAAAAAATTGACAGCTGCGAGAAAAAATTGGCAGCTGCGAGAAAAAAAGAAGAAAAAATCGTCAGCTGCGAGAAAAAATTGACAGCTGCGAGAAAAAATTGACAGCTGCGAGAAAAAAAGAAGAAAAAATCGTCAGCTGCGAGAAAAAATTGACAGCTGCGAGAAAAAATTGGCAGCTGCGAGAAAAAATTGACAGCTGCGAGAAAAAATTGACAGCTGCGAGAAAAAATTGACAGCTGCGAGAAAAAATTGACAGCTGCGAGAAAAAATTGACAGCTGCGAGAAAAAATTGACAGCTGCGAGAAAAAATTGACAGCTGCGAGAAAAAAGAAGAAAAAATTGACAGCTGCGAGAAAAAATTGACAGCTGCGAGAAAAAATTGACAGCTGCGAGAAAAAATTGACAGCTGCGAGAAAAAATTGACAGCTGCGAGAAAAAATTGACAGCTGCGAGAAAAAAGAAGAAAACATCATCAGCTGCGAGAAAAAATTGACAGCTGCGAGAAAAAATTGGCAGCTGCGAGAAAAAATTGACAGCTGCGAGAAAAAATTGGCAGCTGCGAGAAAAAATTGACAGCTGCGAGAAAAAATTGACAGCTGCGAGGAAAAATTGACAGCTGCGAGAAAAAAGAAGAAAAAATCGTCAGCTGCGAGAAAAAATTGACAGCTGCGAGAAAAAATTGACAGCTGCGAGAAAAAAGAAGAAAAAATCGTCAGCTGCGAGAAAAAATTGACAGCTGCGAGAAAAAATTGGCAGCTGCGAGAAAAAATTGGCAGCTGCGAGAAAAAATTGACAGCTGCGAGAAAAAATTGGCAGCTGCGAGAAAAAATTGACAGCTGCGAGAAAAAATTGGCAGCTGCGAGAAAAAATTGACAGCTGCGAGAAAAAATTGGCAGCTGCGAGAAAAAATTGACAGCTGCGAGGAAAAATTGACAGCTGCGAGAAAAAATTGACAGCTGCGAGAAAAAAGAAGAAAAAATCGTCAGCTGCGAGAAAAAATTGACAGCTGCGAGAAAAAATTGACAGCTGCGAGAAAAAAGAAGAAAAAATCGTCAGCTGCGAGAAAAAATTGACAGCTGCGAGAAAAAATTGGCAGCTGCGAGAAAAAATTGGCAGCTGCGAGAAAAAATTGACAGCTGCGAGAAAAAATTGACAGCTGCGAGAAAAAAAGAAGAAAAAATTGTCAGCTGCGAGAAAAAATTGACAGCTGCGAGAAAAAATTGACAGCTGCGAGAAAAAATTGGCAGCTGCGAGAAAAAATTGTCAGCTGCGAGAAAAAATTGACAGCTGCGAGAAAAAATTGACAGCTGCGAGAAAAAATTGACAGCTGCGAGAAAAAATTGACAGCTGCGAGAAAAAATTGACAGCTGCGAGAAAAAATTGACAGCTGCGAGAAAAAATTGACAGCTGCGAGAAAAAATTGGCAGCTGCGAGAAAAAAGAAGAAAAAATCATCAGCTGCGAGAAAAAATTGACAGCTGCGAGAAAAAATTGACAGCTGCGAGAAAAAATTGACAGCTGCGAGAAAAAATTGACAGCTGCGAGAAAAAATTGACAGCTGCGAGAAAAAATTGACAGCTGCGAGAAAAAATTGGCAGCTGCGAGAAAAAAGAAGAAAAAATCATCAGCTGCGAGAAAAAATTGACAGCTGCGAGAAAAAATTGGCAGCTGCGAGAAAAAATTGACAGCTGCGAGAAAAAAAGAAGAAAAAATCGTCAGCTGCGAGAAAAAATTGACAGCTGCGAGAAAAAAAGAAGAAAAAATCGTCAGCTGCGAGAAAAAATTGGCAGCTGCGAGAAAAAATTGACAGCTGCGAGAAAAAATTGACAGCTGCGAGAAAAAATTGACAGCTGGGAGAAAAAATTGACAGCTGCGAGAAAAAATTGACAGCTGCGAGAAAAAATTGACAGCTGCGAGAAAAAATTGACAGCTGCGAGAAAAAATTGACAGCTGCGAGAAAAAATTGGCAGCTGCGAGAAAAAAAGAAGAAAAAATCGTCAGCTGCGAGAAAAAATTGACAGCTGCGAGAAAAAATTGACAGCTGCGAGAAAAAAAGAAGAAAAAATCGTCAGCTGCGAGAAAAAATTGACAGCTGCGAGAAAAAATTGACAGCTGCGAGAAAAAATTGACAGCTGCGAGAAAAAATTGACAGCTGCGAGAAAAAATTGACAGCTGCGAGAAAAAATTGACAGCTGCGAGAAAAAATTGACAGCTGCGAGAAAAAATTGACAGCTGCGAGAAAAAAGAAGAAAAAATTGACAGCTGCGAGAAAAAATTGACAGCTGCGAGAAAAAATTGACAGCTGCGAGAAAAAGAAGAAAAAATCGTCAGCTGCGAGAAAAAATTGACAGCTGCGAGAAAAAATTGGCAGCTGCGAGAAAAAATTGGCAGCTGCGAGAAAAAATTGACAGCTGAGAGAAAAAAGAAGAAAAAATCGTCAGCTGCGAGAAAAAATTGACAGCTGCGAGAAAAAATTGGCAGCTGCGAGAAAAAATTGACAGCTGCGAGAAAAAATCGTCAGCTGCGAGAAAAAATTGACAGCTGCGAGAAAAAATTGGCAGCTGCGAGAAAAAATTGACAGCTGCGAGAAAAAAGAAGAAAAAATCGTCAGCTGCGAGAAAAAATTGACAGCTGCGAGAAAAAAGAAGAAAAAATCGTCAGCTGCGAGAAAAAATTGACAGCTGCGAGAAAAAATTGACAGCTGCGAGAAAAAAGAAGAAAAAATCGTCAGCTGCGAGAAAAAATTGACAGCTGCGAGAAAAAAGAAGAAAAAATCGTCAGCTGCGAGAAAAAATTGACAGCTGCGAGAAAAAATTGACAGCTGAGAGAAAAAAGAAGAAAAAATCGTCAGCTGCGAGAAAAAATTGACAGCTGCGAGAAAAAATTGACAGCTGCGAGAAAAAATTGACAGCTGCGAGAAAAAATTGACAGCTGCGAGAAAAAATTGACAGCTGCGAGAAAAAATTGGCAGCTGCGAGAAAAAAGAAGAAAAAATCATCAGCTGCGAGAAAAAATTGACAGCTGCGAGAAAAAATTGACAGCTGCGAGAAAAAATTGACAGCTGCGAGAAAAAATTGACAGCTGCGAGAAAAAATTGACAGCTGCGAGAAAAAATTGACAGCTGCGAGAAAAAATTGGCAGCTGCGAGAAAAAAGAAGAAAAAATCATCAGCTGCGAGAAAAAATTGACAGCTGCGAGAAAAAATTGGCAGCTGCGAGAAAAAATTGACAGCTGCGAGAAAAAAAGAAGAAAAAATCGTCAGCTGCGAGAAAAAATTGACAGCTGCGAGAAAAAAAGAAGAAAAAATCGTCAGCTGCGAGAAAAAATTGGCAGCTGCGAGAAAAAATTGACAGCTGCGAGAAAAAATTGACAGCTGCGAGAAAAAATTGACAGCTGCGAGAAAAAAGAAGAAAAAATTGACAGCTGCGAGAAAAAATTGGCATCTGCGAGAAAAAATTGACAGCTGCGAGAAAAAATTGGCAGCTGCGAGAAAAAATTGACAGCTGCGAGAAAAAAAGAAGAAAAAATCGTCAGCTGCGAGAAAAAATTGACAGCTGCGAGAAAAAATTGGCATCTGCGAGAAAAAATTGACAGCTGCGAGAAAAAATTGGCAGCTGCGAGAAAAAATTGGCAGCTGCGAGAAAAAATTGACAGCTGCGAGAAAAAATTGACAGCTGCGAGAAAAAATTGACAGCTGCGAGAAAAAATTGACAGCTGCGAGAAAAAATTGACAGCTGCGAGAAAAAATTGACAGCTGCGAGAAAAAATTGACAGCTGCGAGAAAAAATTGACAGCTGCGAGAAAAAATTGGCAGCTGCGAGAAAAAATTGACAGCTGCGAGAAAAAATTGACAGCTGCGAGAAAAAATTGGCAGCTGCGAGAAAAAATTGACAGCTGCGAGAAAAAATCGTCAGCTGCGAGAAAAAATTGACAGCTGCGAGAAAAAATTGGCAGCTGCGAGAAAAAATTGACAGCTGCGAGAAAAAAGAAGAAAAAATCGTCAGCTGCGAGAAAAAATTGACAGCTGCGAGAAAAAATTGACAGCTGCGAGAAAAAAGAAGAAAAAATCGTCAGCTGCGAGAAAAAATTGACAGCTGCGAGAAAAAATTGGCAGCTGCGAGAAAAAATTGACAGCTGCGAGAAAAAATTGACAGCTGCGAGAAAAAATTGGCAGCTGCGAGAAAAAATTGACAGCTGCGAGAAAAAATTGGCAGCTGCGAGAAAAAATTGGCAGCTGCGAGAAAAAATTGACAGCTGCGAGAAAAAAGAAGAAAAAATCGTCAGCTGCGAGAAAAAATTGACAGCTGCGAGAAAAAATTGGCAGCTGCGAGAAAAAATTGACAGCTGCGAGAAAAAATTGACAGCTGCGAGAAAAAATTGGCAGCTGCGAGAAAAAATTGACAGCTGCGAGAAAAAATTGGCAGCTGCGAGAAAAAATTGGCAGCTGCGAGAAAAAATTGACAGCTGCGAGAAAAAATTGACAGCTGCGAGAAAAAATTGGCAGCTGCGAGAAAAAATTGACAGCTGCGAGGAAAAATTGACAGCTGCGAGAAAAAAGAAGAAAAAATCGTCAGCTGCGAGAAAAAATTGACAGCTGCGAGAAAAAATTGGCAGCTGCGAGAAAAAAGAAGAAGAAATTGGCAGCTGCGAGAAAAAATTGACAGCTGCGAGAAAAAATTGGCAGCTGCGAGAAAAAATTGACAGCTGCGAGAAAAAATTGACAGCTGCGAGAAAAAATTGACAGCTGCGAGAAAAAATTGACAGCTGAGAGAAAAAAGAAGAAAAAATCGTCAGCTGCGAGAAAAAATTGACAGCTGCGAGAAAAAATTGGCAGCTGCGAGAAAAAATTGACAGCTGCGAGGAAAAATTGACAGCTGCGAGAAAAAATTGACAGCTGCGAGAAAAAATTGACAGCTGCGAGAAAAAATTGACAGCTGCGAGAAAAAATTGGCAGCTGCGAGAAAAAATTGACAGCTGCGAGGAAAAATTGACAGCTGCGAGAAAAAATTGACAGCTGCGAGAAAAAATTGACAGCTGCGAGAAAAAATTGACAGCTGCGAGAAAAAAGAAGAAAAAATCGTCAGCTGCGAGAAAAAATTGACAGCTGCGAGAAAAAATTGGCAGCTGCGAGAAAAAACTGACAGCTGCGAGAAAAAAGAAGAAAAAATCGTCAGCTGCGAGAAAAAATTGACAGCTGCGAGAAAAAATTGACAGCTGCGAGAAAAAAGAAGAAAAAATCGTCAGCTGCGAGAAAAAATTGACAGCTGCGAGAAAAAATTGGCAGCTGCGAGAAAAAAGAAGAAGAAATTGGCAGCTGCGAGAAAAAATTGACAGCTGCGAGAAAAAATTGACAGCTGCGAGAAAAAATTGGCAGCTGCGAGAAAAAAGAAGAAAAAATCATCAGCTGCGAGAAAAAATTGACAGCTGCGAGAAAAAATTGACAGCTGCGAGAAAAAATTGACAGCTGCGAGAAAAAAGAAGAAAAAATTGACAGCTGCGAGAAAAAATTGGTGTTAGATGTGTCAACATCTAAGATTTGACAAGATAGATGACCGTCAAGACGATCGCGTCTGAAGAAGTCATTCTGTAGCTGAGTGGAAGCGCAAGTGGTCGACGCCTTCCGCTGTTTTATTATTTTATTGTGTGATTACTTGTTGCAATAAAGATAGTTGCAATTGTCAATCTACAACAAATTGGCGACGCCCGAAGCAGAACAACTCTAACGGAACAAGATGGCACCTGGAAAAAACGACAGCAACAGCGGAAACGAAAAAAACGGCAGAAACAATGGCAACGACGACGTAATGGCGAAGATATTGGGTTCTATTCAAGAACTGCTGCAGAATCAAGAAAACAGACTGAAATTGGTGGAAGAAAGGATGATCACACCTACCACCGCCCCAAATACTGCCGCCAATGTAACTCGTCTAATTGGAGATTTGGAAAAGAGAATTCCCATGTTCTCGTACAAGCCTGACGCTGAAATTTCGTTCGTGGAATGGTACGAACGTTACTCCCCAATCATCCTCATCGATGGAGAAGCGCTGGATGAAAAAGCCAAAATTAGATTGCTGACGGAAAAGCTTGATGCCGAAGCCTATCAACGATTGACCAGTCACATTCTTCCCAAGACGCCATCGGAACTGACCTACGCTGAATTGGTAAAGAATTTGGAGGACATTTTCGAAGTGGCAACATCAGTGTTCACAAAGCAATATCTGTGTTGGACAGAAGAGATGGACAAGAACTCTTTCGAAGATGATCAACAGTATGGCGACAGGATAAACGAACGGTTCCATAAGGTTATGAAGGATGTCGACTTGGAAGGACTGAAAGTGCTACGATTCCTAGTAGGATTAAAAGGTCGAGAAGATCAAGAATATCTACCACTTCTTTTCTCTCATGCAGACAAGCTGAAAGGTAGTAAAGAAGGAAAGGTCACACTGCAAGAAATCATAAAGGAGCTAAAGAAACTACGAAGTTACACCAAGGATGGCCAATTGGTGGCAAAAGGACAATCCAAAACAGTACAGCAGATCAACAAATCTGGAAATACAACGACCGAAGTGACTTGTTATGCCTGTGGGAAGAAAGGACATTACAAGAGGGATTGCCGCTCCAAAAATTCTTGCTCATATTGCAAAAAGACAGGACATGTGGAAGAACAGTGCTACAAAAAGAAGAATCAGAAAGAATTTGGGCATACAGGAAGCAGGAACCAAGCTAAGCAGAAAAGAAACTCCCATGTGCGGTACATTGCAGAAGAACGTAAGATTGGCACAGAAAAAAATAAGAAGACAACCAACGAGTCTGTCAAAGCAATCAGAATTTACTCCGATGTTATTGTTAATGGAAAGTCAATTATGTTCCAAGCAGATACAGGCTCTGATGTGACTCTGGTTAATGTGGACAGTTGGAAGCTGCTTGGAAAACCGCCATTGCAACCTGCTGAAAAATCCCTCACTACGGCAAATAATTCGGAATTACACTGCAAAGGGAAATTCTCGTGTGCATTTACTATTGGTGGAGAAAAATTAGAAGGAACAGCTTACGTGGTAAATGGAAGTAACCTGCTGGGATTAGATTGGATGAGCAAATCGAAGGAAGTCCAGCAAGGATTGAATAAAATCGGCTACGCTTTGAAAGTTAACAAAGTGGAGAAAAAGAAGGAGATCAAAGACGAATTGATGGAAAAATTCGCAAACGTTTTCACACCTGGATTGGGAACCTGTACGAAAGAGAAGGCGAATCTCAAGATCAAGGCAGACGCTTCACCTACATTTTTCCCTGCCAGGAAAGTCCCCTATGCTGCATTGGAGGCTGTAGAAAAGGAACTCGACAGACTACTGGAGCTGGGAGTCATCGAGCAGACAAATTACTCACAATGGGCTGCTCCAATTGTCACCGTCGACAAAAAGGATAAAGGAACAAGAGTCTGTGCTGATTTTTCAACTGGACTAAATCGAGCTCTACAAGACAACGAATACCCATTACCATTACCAGATGATATATTTGCTAACCTAAATGGAGGAGTCGTGTTCTCACAAATAGACTTCAGTGATGCCTATTTACAAGTGGAACTGGACGACAAGGCAAAGGACTTGGTGGTTATCAATACACATAAAGGTTTATTTCGATATAACCGGATGCCATTTGGAGTCAAGACTGCCCCATCAATTTTCCAAAGTATAATGATGAAGATGTGCACAGGACTGGAAGGAGTCGCTTGCTATCTGGATGATATACTGGTAACTGGAAGGACGAAAGAAGAACATGATCGAAATCTGCTGGCAGTATTTGAAAGGATTTCGGATTATGGTTTCAAAGTAAAATTGGAGAAGTGTGCGTTTCACCAAGAACAGATAAAATTCTTGGGCTATCTGGTGGACAAGAATGGACGGAAACCGGATCCAGCGAAGATTGCTGCTATAACGAATATGAAAGAACCGGCAAATGTCAACCAGCTGAGGTCATTTTTGGGCATGATCTCTTATTATGGAAATTTCTTACCAAATATAAAGCAACATCGTGGAATTCTGGATAAATTGATGCAGAAGGAGAACAAGTGGACGTGGAATGATGATCATCAAACAGCGTTCCAGTCACTGATAAAGATGCTATCGTCAGATCTAAACTTAGTGCATTACAACCCCAAATTGCCATTGATTATTGCTGCCGACGCTTGTGAATACGGCATTGGAGCCGTAATATCCCATCGTCTACCAAATGGAGAAGAGAAGCCAATCCATCACATTTCGCAAGCACTGACGAATGCCGAGAAGAATTATTCCCAAATTGAGAAGGAAGCATTGGCTTTGGTGACAGCTGTGAAACGATTCCACAAGTATGTGTTTGGAAGGAAATTCGTATTGAAGACGGATCATAAACCGCTCTTGGCCATCTATGGAAATAAAAAGGGACTTCCTGCTCATAGTGTAAATCGACTGCTTCGATGGGGAATAATTTTGCTGGGATATGAATTCGAAATCGAACATGTCAAGACTGAGGATTTTGGAAACGCCGATGCGCTATCGCGACTGATGTCAAAGGTACCCTTGGAAAATGAAGACGTCGTAATTGCCCAAGTCGAAATGAGTATCAACCAAGTTTTTGAAAACGCCGTACGGAAATTACCACTGTTGGCGGAGGATATTGCCAAGGCCACAAAAGAAGATGCCGTTCTCCAAGAAATCGCACAGTTTGTCAAGAAGAAGTGGCCGCTAAAGAAAAAAGGACTGAAATCGGACATCCTGGTTTATTTCGAAAGGAAGGATGAAATTTCAATAGTCAATGGATGTATATTATTGGGAGAAAGACTGGTAATACCTACTGTACATCGGTTGAAAGTCCTGAAAACTCTTCACACAGGACACCCAGGAGTCACCAGGATGAAGCAATTGGCCAGAAATTACTACTATTGGCCAAAAATCGATATGGACATCGAAGAATATGTGAAAAGATGTGAAAATTGTCAAAAAGCTGCGAAGATGGATCGCAAGGCACCACTGCAACCGTGGCCAACACCAGCAAGAGTGTGGGAAAGGATCCACATCGACTACGCAGGACCCGTGGAAGGATTTTATTACCTGGTGGTGGTGGATGCACTGTCCAGATGGCCGGAAGTGATAATGACAAAGAATATCTCGGCATCGACGACGGTTGAACAATTGAAAAGGATCTTTGCGAGGAATGGACTCCCGGAGGTCATTGTATCAGACAATGGGACACAGTTCTGCTCCAAGGAATTTCAAATGATGTGCGACACAAATGGAATTCGACACATTCGGACGGCCCCATACCATCCCATGAGTAACGGCCGAGCTGAACGATTCGTGGACACGCTCAAACGAGGATTGCAAAAGATAAACGGGGAGAGGTGTCGAGCTGACCAAGACACTCTCGACAGATTTTTGTTGGCTTACCGATCGACTCCGTGTCCAAGTCTAAATGGAAGATCCCCAGCAGAATCGTTTATGGACAGAAGACTGAGAACAACACTGACTTTGATGATGCCAAAGGAAGATGCAACACCCGCTGAATCGAATATGGAAATGAAGAAACAATTCGACAAGAAGCATGGTACCAAGGAGAAGTCATTCAAAATTGGAGACACTGTGTATTATCTCCGACATGCCGGGAATAAGACGATGTGGGAGCGAGGAAAAATAGCAAGAGTAATTGGAATCCGAAATTACCAAGTTGACTCTGGCCGAGGAATTGTACACTGCCATGCGAACCAACTGAGAAATCGAGTTGCTGAGGACGACAACAAGCCACAATTCAAATGGCTCAGTACTCTCATGCATACCTTTAATATCGGACCGACTGCCAATGGATCGTCAACTAATACAAATCCAAATCCTGATTCCGGTGGAAAACAAGGACAAAACGACCTCGAAATTCTACGAAGAAGTCAACGCCGACGTCAAGCACCAATCCGATTCCAACATTCTTTTCCTAAAAAAAAGGGAGATGTTAGATGTGTCAACATCTAAGATTTGACAAGATAGATGACCGTCAAGACGATCGCGTCTGAAGAAGTCATTCTGTAGCTGAGTGGAAGCGCAAGTGGTCGACGCCTTCCGCTGTTTTATTATTTTATTGTGTGATTACTTGTTGCAATAAAGATAGTTGCAATTGTCAATCTACAACAATTGGCATCTGCGAGAAAAAATTGACAGCTGCGAGAAAAAATTGGCAGCTGCGAGAAAAAATTGACAGCTGCGAGAAAAAAAGAAGAAAAAATCGTCAGCTGCGAGAAAAAATTGACAGCTGCGAGAAAAAATTGGCATCTGCGAGAAAAAATTGACAGCTGCGAGAAAAAATTGGCAGCTGCGAGAAAAAATTGGCAGCTGCGAGAAAAAATTGACAGCTGCGAGAAAAAATTGACAGCTGCGAGAAAAAATTGACAGCTGCGAGAAAAAATTGACAGCTGCGAGAAAAAATTGACAGCTGCGAGAAAAAATTGACAGCTGCGAGAAAAAATTGACAGCTGCGAGAAAAAATTGACAGCTGCGAGAAAAAATTGACAGCTGCGAGAAAAAATTGGCAGCTGCGAGAAAAAATTGACAGCTGCGAGAAAAAATTGACAGCTGCGAGAAAAAATTGACAGCTGCGAGAAAAAATTGACAGCTGAGAGAAAAAAGAAGAAAAAATCGTCAGCTGCGAGAAAAAATTGACAGCTGCGAGAAAAAATTGGCAGCTGCGAGAAAAAATTGACAGCTGCGAGAAAAAATTGACAGCTGCGAGAAAAAATTGGCAGCTGCGAGAAAAAATTGACAGCTGCGAGGAAAAATTGACAGCTGCGAGAAAAAATTGACAGCTGCGAGAAAAAATTGACAGCTGCGAGAAAAAATTGACAGCTGCGAGAAAAAATTGGCAGCTGCGAGAAAAAATTGACAGCTGCGAGGAAAAATTGACAGCTGCGAGAAAAAATTGACAGCTGCGAGAAAAAATTGACAGCTGCGAGAAAAAATTGACAGCTGCGAGAAAAAAGAAGAAAAAATCGTCAGCTGCGAGAAAAAATTGACAGCTGCGAGAAAAAATTGGCAGCTGCGAGAAAAAACTGACAGCTGCGAGAAAAAAGAAGAAAAAATCGTCAGCTGCGAGAAAAAATTGACAGCTGCGAGAAAAAATTGACAGCTGCGAGAAAAAAGAAGAAAAAATCGTCAGCTGCGCGAAAAAATTGACAGCTGCGAGAAAAAATTGGCAGCTGCGAGAAAAAAGAAGAAGAAATTGGCAGCTGCGAGAAAAAATTGACAGCTGCGAGAAAAAATTGACAGCTGCGAGAAAAAATTGGCAGCTGCGAGAAAAAAGAAGAAAAAATCATCAGCTGCGAGAAAAAATTGACAGCTGCGAGAAAAAATTGACAGCTGCGAGAAAAAATTGACAGCTGCGAGAAAAAAGAAGAAAAAATTGACAGCTGCGAGAAAAAATTGGCATCTGCGAGAAAAAATTGACAGCTGCGAGAAAAAATTGGCAGCTGCGAGAAAAAATTGACAGCTGCGAGAAAAAAAGAAGAAAAAATCGTCAGCTGCGAGAAAAAATTGACAGCTGCGAGAAAAAATTGGCATCTGCGAGAAAAAATTGACAGCTGCGAGAAAAAATTGGCAGCTGCGAGAAAAAATTGGCAGCTGCGAGAAAAAATTGACAGCTGCGAGAAAAAATTGACAGCTGCGAGAAAAAATTGACAGCTGCGAGAAAAAATTGACAGCTGCGAGAAAAAATTGACAGCTGCGAGAAAAAATTGACAGCTGCGAGAAAAAATTGACAGCTGCGAGAAAAAATTGACAGCTGCGAGAAAAAATTGACAGCTGCGAGAAAAAATTGGCAGCTGCGAGAAAAAATTGACAGCTGCGAGAAAAAATTGACAGCTGCGAGAAAAAATTGGCAGCTGCGAGAAAAAATTGACAGCTGCGAGAAAAAATCGTCAGCTGCGAGAAAAAATTGACAGCTGCGAGAAAAAATTGGCAGCTGCGAGAAAAAATTGACAGCTGCGAGAAAAAAGAAGAAAAAATCGTCAGCTGCGAGAAAAAATTGACAGCTGCGAGAAAAAATTGACAGCTGCGAGAAAAAAGAAGAAAAAATCGTCAGCTGCGAGAAAAAATTGACAGCTGCGAGAAAAAATTGGCAGCTGCGAGAAAAAATTGACAGCTGCGAGAAAAAATTGACAGCTGCGAGAAAAAATTGGCAGCTGCGAGAAAAAATTGACAGCTGCGAGAAAAAATTGGCAGCTGCGAGAAAAAATTGGCAGCTGCGAGAAAAAATTGACAGCTGCGAGAAAAAAGAAGAAAAAATCGTCAGCTGCGAGAAAAAATTGACAGCTGCGAGAAAAAATTGGCAGCTGCGAGAAAAAATTGACAGCTGCGAGAAAAAATTGACAGCTGCGAGAAAAAATTGGCAGCTGCGAGAAAAAATTGACAGCTGCGAGAAAAAATTGGCAGCTGCGAGAAAAAATTGGCAGCTGCGAGAAAAAATTGACAGCTGCGAGAAAAAATTGACAGCTGCGAGAAAAAATTGGCAGCTGCGAGAAAAAATTGACAGCTGCGAGAAAAAAGAAGAAAAAATCGTCAGCTGCGAGAAAAAATTGACAGCTGCGAGAAAAAATTGACAGCTGCGAGAAAAAATTGGCAGCTGCGAGAAAAAATTGACAGCTGCGAGAAAAAATCGTCAGCTGCGAGAAAAAATTGACAGCTGCGAGAAAAAATTGACAGCTGCGAGAAAAAATTGACAGCTGCGAGAAAAAATTGACAGCTGAGAGAAAAAAGAAGAAAAAATCGTCAGCTGCGAGAAAAAATTGACAGCTGCGAGAAAAAATTGGCAGCTGCGAGAAAAAATTGACAGCTGCGAGAAAAAATTGACAGCTGCGAGAAAAAATTGGCAGCTGCGAGAAAAAATTGACAGCTGCGAGGAAAAATTGACAGCTGCGAGAAAAAATTGACAGCTGCGAGAAAAAATTGACAGCTGCGAGAAAAAATTGGCAGCTGCGAGAAAAAATTGACAGCTGCGAGGAAAAATTGACAGCTGCGAGAAAAAATTGACAGCTGCGAGAAAAAATTGACAGCTGCGAGAAAAAATTGACAGCTGCGAGAAAAAAGAAGAAAAAATCGTCAGCTGCGAGAAAAAATTGACAGCTGCGAGAAAAAATTGGCAGCTGCGAGAAAAAACTGACAGCTGCGAGAAAAAAGAAGAAAAAATCGTCAGCTGCGAGAAAAAATTGACAGCTGCGAGAAAAAATTGACAGCTGCGAGAAAAAAGAAGAAAAAATCGTCAGCTGCGAGAAAAAATTGACAGCTGCGAGAAAAAATTGGCAGCTGCGAGAAAAAAGAAGAAGAAATTGGCAGCTGCGAGAAAAAATTGACAGCTGCGAGAAAAAATTGACAGCTGCGAGAAAAAATTGGCAGCTGCGAGAAAAAATTGACAGCTGCGAGAAAAAATTGACAGCTGCGAGAAAAAATTGACAGCTGCGAGAAAAAATTGACAGCTGCGAGAAAAAATTGACAGCTGCGAGAAAAAATTGACAGCTGCGAGAAAAAATTGACAGCTGCGAGAAAAAATTGACAGCTGCGAGAAAAAATTGACAGCTGCGAGAAAAAATTGACAGCTGCGAGAAAAAATTGACAGCTGCGAGAAAAAATTGACAGCTGCGAGAAAAAATTGACAGCTGCGAGAAAAAATTGACAGCTGCGAGAAAAAATTGACAGCTGCGAGAAAAAATTGACAGCTGCGAGAAAAAATTGGCAGCTGCGAGAAAAAAGAAGAAAAAATCATCAGCTGCGAGAAAAAATTGACAGCTGCGAGAAAAAATTGACAGCTGCGAGAAAAAATTGACAGCTGCCAGAAAAAATTGACAGCTGCGAGAAAAAATTGACAGCTGCGAGAAAAAATTGACAGCTGCGAGAAAAAAGAAGAAAAAATCGTCAGCTGCGAGAAAAAATTGACAGCTGCGAGAAAAAATTGGCAGCTGCGAGAAAAAACTGACAGCTGCGAGAAAAAAGAAGAAAAAATCGTCAGCTGCGAGAAAAAATTGACAGCTGCGAGAAAAAATTGACAGCTGCGAGAAAAAAGAAGAAAAAATCGTCAGCTGCGAGAAAAAATTGACAGCTGCGAGAAAAAATTGGCAGCTGCGAGAAAAAAGAAGAAGAAATTGGCAGCTGCGAGAAAAAATTGACAGCTGCGAGAAAAAATTGACAGCTGCGAGAAAAAATTGGCAGCTGCGGGAAAAAAGAAGAAAAAATCATCAGCTGCGAGAAAAAATTGACAGCTGCGAGAAAAAATTGACAGCTGCGAGAAAAAATTGACAGCTGCGAGAAAAAATTGACAGCTGCGAGAAAAAATTGACAGCTGCGAGAAAAAATTGACAGCTGCGAGAAAAAATTGACAGCTGCGAGAAAAAATTGACAGCTGCGAGAAAAAATTGGCAGCTGCGAGAAAAAATTGACAGCTGCGAGAAAAAAAGAAGAAAAAATCGTCAGCTGCGAGAAAAAATTGACAGCTGCGAGAAAAAATTGACAGCTGCGTGAAAAAATTGGCAGCTGCGAGAAAAAATTGACAGCTGCGAGAAAAAATTGACAGCTGCGAGAAAAAATTGACAGCTGCGAGAAAAAAGAAGAAAAAATTGACAGCTGCGAGAAAAAATTGACAGCTGCGAGAAAAAATTGGCATCTGCGAGAAAAAATTGACAGCTGCGAGAAAAAATTGGCAGCTGCGAGAAAAAATTGACAGCTGCGAGAAAAAAAGAAGAAAAAATCGTCAGCTGCGAGAAAAAATTGACAGCTGCGAGAAAAAATTGGCAGCTGCGAGAAAAAATTGACAGCTGCGAGAAAAAATTGACAGCTGCGAGAAAAAATTGACAGCTGCGAGAAAAAATTGACAGCTGCGAGAAAAAATTGACAGCTGCGAGAAAAAATTGACAGCTGCGAGAAAAAATTGACAGCTGCGAGAAAAAAGAAGAAAAAATTGACAGCTGCGAGAAAAAATTGACAGCTGCGAGAAAAAATTGGCATCTGCGAGAAAAAATTGACAGCTGCGAGAAAAAATTGGCAGCTGCGAGAAAAAATTGACAGCTGCGAGAAAAAATTGGCAGCTGCGAGAAAAAATTGACAGCTGCGAGAAAAAAAGAAGAAAAAATTGGCAGCTGCGAGAAAAAATTGGCAGCTGCGAGAAAAAATTGACAGCTGCGAGAAAAAAAGAAGAAAAAATTGACAGCTGCGAGAAAAAATTGACAGCTGCGAGAAAAAAGAAGAAAAAATCATCAGCTGCGAGAAAAAATTGACAGCTGCGAGAAAAAATTGGCAGCTGCGAGAAAAAATTGACAGCTGCGAGAAAAAATTGACAGCTGCGAGAAAAAATTGACAGCTGCGAGAAAAAATTGGCAGCTGCGAGAAAAAATTGGCAGCTGCGAGAAAAAATTGACAGCTGCGAGAAAAAATTTACAGCTGCGAGAAAAAAAGAAGAAAAAATCGTCAGCTGCGAGAAAAAACTGACAGCTGCGAGAAAAAATTGACAGCTGCGAGAAAAAATTGACAGCTGCGAGAAAAAATTGACAGCTGCGAGAAAAAATTGACAGCTGCGAGAAAAAATTGACAGCTGCGAGAAAAAATTGACAGCTGCGAGAAAAAATTGACAGCTGCGAGAAAAAAGAAGAAAAAATTGACAGCTGCGAGAAAAAATTGGCATCTGCGAGAAAAAATTGACAGCTGCGAGAAAAAATTGGCAGCTGCGAGAAAAAATTGACAGCTGCGAGAAAAAAAGAAGAAAAAATCGTCAGCTGCGAGAAAAAATTGACAGCTGCGAGAAAAAATTGGCAGCTGCGAGAAAAAATTGACAGCTGCGAGAAAAAATTGACAGCTGCGAGAAAAAATTGACAGCTGCGAGAAAAAATTGACAGCTGCGAGAAAAAATTGACAGCTGCGAGAAAAAATTGACAGCTGCGAGAAAAAATTGACAGCTGCGAGAAAAAAGAAGAAAAAATTGACAGCTGCGAGAAAAAATTGACAGCTGCGAGAAAAAATTGGCATCTGCGAGAAAAAATTGACAGCTGCGAGAAAAAATTGGCAGCTGCGAGAAAAAATTGACAGCTGCGAGAAAAAATTGGCAGCTGCGAGAAAAAATTGACAGCTGCGAGAAAAAAAGAAGAAAAAATCGTCAGCTGCGAGAAAAAATTGACACCTGCGAGAAAAAATTGGCAGCTGCGAGAAAAAATTGACAGCTGCGAGAAAAAATTGACAGCTGCGAGAAAAAATTGACAGCTGCGAGAAAAAATTGACAGCTGCGAGAAAAAATTGGCAGCTGCGAGAAAAAATTGACAGCTGCGAGAAAAAATTGACAGCTGCGAGAAAAAATTGCCAGCTGCGAGAAAAAATTGGCAGCTGCGAGAAAAAATTGACAGCTGCGAGAAAAAAAGAAGAAAAAATCGTCAGCTGCGAGAAAAAATTGACACCTGCGAGAAAAAATTGGCAGCTGCGAGAAAAAATTGACAGCTGCGAGAAAAAATTGACAGCTGCGAGAAAAAATTGACAGCTGCGAGAAAAAATTGGCAGCTGCGAGAAAAAATTGGCAGCTGCGAGAAAAAATTGACAGCTGCGAGAAAAAATTTACAGCTGCGAGAAAAAAAGAAGAAAAAATCGTCAGCTGCGAGAAAAAATCGTCAGCTGCGAGAAAAAATTTTTTGGCGACTTGGATTTTTGGCGATCGCCAATTTTGGCGATTTGGATTTTTGTCGACTTGGATTTTTGGCGATCGCCAATTTTGGCGACTTGGATTTTTGGCGATCGCCAATTTTGGCGACTTGGATTTTTGGCGATCGCCAATTTTGGCGATTTGGATTTTTGTCGACTTGGATTTTTGGCGATCGCCAATTTTGGCGATTTGGATTTTTGGCGATCGCCAATTTTGGCGACTTGCATTTTTGGCGACTTGGATTTTTGGCGATCGATAATTTTGGCGATTTGGATTTTTGGCCATCGCCAATTTTGTCGACTTGGATTTTTGGCGATCGCCAATTTTGGCGACTTGCATTTTTGGCGACTTGGATTTTTGGCGATCGCCAATTTTGGCGACTTGGATTTTTGGCGATCGCCAATTTTGGCGACTTGGATTTTTGGCGATCGCCAATTTTGTCGACTTGGATTTTTGGCGATCGCCAATTTTGGCGACTTGCATTTTTGGCGACTTGGATTTTTGGCGATCGCCAATTTTGGCGACTTGGATTTTTGGCGATCGCCAATTTTGTCGACTTGGATTTTTGGCGATCGCCAATTTTGGCGACTTGCATTTTTGGCGACTTGGATTTTTGGCGATCGCCAATTTTGGCGACTTGGAATTTTGGCGATCGCCAATTTTGGCGACTTGGATTTTTGGCGATCGCCAATTTTGGCGACTTGGGTTTTTGGCGACTTGGATTTTTGGCGATCGCCAATTTTGGCGACTTCGATTTTTGGCGATTTGGATTTTTGGCGATTTGGATTTTTGGCGACTTGGGTTTTTGGCGATCGCCAATTTTGGCTATTTGGATTTTTGGCGATCGCCAATTTTGGCGACTTGGATTTTTGGCGACTTGGATTTTTGGCGATCGCCAATTTTGGCGACTTGGATTTTTGGCTATCGCCAATTTTGGCGACTTGGATTTTCGGCGATCGCAAATTTTGGCGACTTGGATTTTTGGCGATCGCCAATTTTGGCGACTTGGATTTTTGGCGATCGCCAATTTTGGCGACTTGGATTTTTGGCGACTTGGATTTTTGGCGACTTGGATTTTTGGCGATCGCCAATTTTGGCGACTTGGATTTTTGGCGATCGCCAATTTTGGCGACTTGGATTTTTGGCGACTTGGATTTTTGGCGACTTGGGTTTTTTTGGTGGTTTTACTCCAATCCGTGGTGATTTTACTCCAATCCCTGGCGGTTTTACTCCAATCCCTGGTGATTTTACTCCAATCCATAGCGGTTTTACTCCAATCCCTGGTGATTTTACTCCAATCCCTGGCGGTTTTACTCCAATCCCTGGTGATTTTACTCCAATCCCTGGTGATTTTACTCCAATCCCTGGCGGTTTTACTCCAATCCCTGGTGATTTTACTCCAATCCATAGCGGTTTTACTCCAATCCCTGGTGATTTTACTCCAATCCCTGGCGGTTTTACTCCAATCCCTGGTGATTTTACTCCAATCCCTGGCGGTTTTACTCCAATCCCTGGTGATTTTACTCCAATCCATGGCGGTTTTACTCCAATCCCTGGTGATTTTACTCCAATCCCTGGCGGTTTTACTCCAATCCCTGGTGATTTTACTCCAATCCATAGCGGTTTTACTCCAATCCCTGGTGATTTTACTCCAATCCATAGCGGTTTTACTCCAATCCCTGGTGATTTTACTCCAATCCCTGGCGGTTTTACTCCAATCCCTGGTGATTTTACTCCAATCCATGGCGGTTTTACTCCAATCCCTGGTGATTTTACTCCAATCCCTGGCGGTTTTACTCCAATCCATTGCGGTTTTACTCCAATCCCTGGTGATTTTACTCCAATCCCTGGTGATTTTACTCCAATCCCTGGTGATTTTACTCCAATCCCTGGTGATTTTACTCCAATCCCTGGTATTTTTACTCCAATCCTTGGTGATTTTACTCCAATCCCTGGTGATTTTACTCCAAGGGTGGTTCATAGCGAAGGTATTTTGGCTTTGCTGTCTTGATTGTTTTTATGATGCCTTTAGATTTTGTGATTTGCAGCGGAAAGTTGAACTAGATTTTTGTTCTATAATGGCTGTCTGTGGTTGAAGATTTTATTATTCTAACAATTTGAATCTTCCAAAATGTTTCGGCATATATTTGTTGATACATTTTTCGTCGCCGAAGTTGACCATGAACATCCGCAGATGCCCGACGTTTACTGCATAGAAGAAGGCATACCTGAACCGGTTGATTTATGTTAGAAGTGGGTTACTTTTGATCATGTAGAGTTTGGAATAGAAAGTCATGAAATTTTTTCTGTTTAGCATTGTCGAGGATGTGAACCTCCATGTTCAGCTGACATATGGTAATGTCATTTTTATCAAAGGCACCGCCTTTGACCAACATAGGAAACATCTCATACTCGCCGCCTTCTGAATCAATCCAAAGGTCGTCGAAAAACGTCGAGCCTATCATTTTAGACAAGAAGTAGATGGCGTCTACGTAAACTACAGATGATTTATGATATCCATTGGCTCAATTTGTGTTTTTCTTTTTCCAAGTCATGTCCTTACCTCCAAGGACATCGGCTGTTGAGTAGCCATTTTTCCCAGCTACTGCGACTGGATAGAATTTGCCAAATTTTGAGTACAAAGCCATGTTGATCTCCTGTATCGGGTCCGCTCCGTGGAATTGGAGATTATTCTTTCCTAACGCCTAAAAGGGAATTTTTTTTATTGGAAAAACTGACATGAAGTAGCTGCTCCTCTGCTCCCGTGTCATGTCCAACTCCAAGAGTCACAATTGTACTGTTCCAAGTATACTAAAGGAGAACTTTATTTAAAGAAAAATTCCGGCACAAACAAAATGAAAAGCTTACTGTAAGAGGAGAGATGTGGTACTTTTTCTCGTCGGAATTGGTATACTCCTTTACTTTCAAGATGCTGACATACGGCTCGTTGCAAGGTTTTGTCAAGTGTGCTAATTCTTGCCACAACTGAATTTTTAATGGTAGAATTATGGTATTCTTACTTTGGTATGATTGCCTCGACACTTTTCCAACTTGGTAATGACACAATGTCGCCAACTTTGATACATGGCGTACTGTTGGAAGTGGTTGCCTTCATACTTCCGCCGCTCATTGCTTTTCTTTGTGCTTTGATAAAGGAGGACCAGTAGAAGTGCAGTGACAATAAAGAGACAAAGAATACGGGGACGTGCCATAGAAATTTAGCAAGACAGCTGTACCACAATGAATATCTTCACTTCGCCATCTATTTTCCAAAGCTTTGGAGAAGATAACGAGGATTTGATGGAATAAAAAGGGTTCCTAGAGATCCGGTAAAATGGCGGGGTGATCTCGAGATCACGACAAAATGACCGGAGAATTTTGCGCAGACATCTACATCAAAATGGAAAGTAATACGATCTCTGTCCAGAAGAAATGAACCCGGAGTGATCGGCGGCTTAGGAAGTGTTCTTGAGATCACGACGATTGCTTCCAGAGATATTGGGCGACCAACTGAGCGTGAATATGTGCAGCTAGCCAGAAAGCTGGACGGTTCTTTTAATTGAGCTATCTTCCTGGCCATCAAGAAGTTCAGAATCCGTCTTCAATTCTCTGCCAATATTGGCTATTTTTGCAATGGAAAAATAGACAACAGCATGATATCGAAACGCAGTAGATCTTTATTCCTTGACTAGCTGACTACATTGAATTTTTTTAAAAAGAAAATAATTAGGGAAGGGGTTTTATGGTCATAGACTTTGGAATATACTTATTTGCACAATCCGTATCTTTAAAATTAACAAAATATAACCGTAGATGGTAGACGGGGAAGAAGAAGGCATATCTGGAAAGATTTTTCTAATTATTGAATTCTGAGGTGATCTCACCTTCCATCTTCCAATATTTGGAAGATAAAATCATGCACAAGTCTCTGCTGATCATCGGTTGGTTGATGCATTTCCATATTAAATTGGCAGATGGTAATTCCATTCTCATCAAGAGCTCCACCATTCAAGAACATTGGGAACATGTCATATTCCGCGTATTCTACATCAAACCAAATATCGTCGTAGAATTTTTGACCAATCATTTTTGTTAGAAAATAAATGGCATCCACATGAACTACCGAAAATGGCTGGTATGTTTCATCTACAATCAATGGCTAAAACATGATAATTTTTGTACCTTTTAGAACGCTAGCTTCAGAAAAGCCTGCTTGAGCTCCTACGGCCAGTGGATAGTATTTTCCTATTTTGGAGTAAAGAGCGGAGTTCATTTCCATCACTGGATCGGCTCCATAAAACTGGGCATTATCTTTTCCCAGCGCCTCGAGTAATTTTTCTTCTGCTGTAATATCGTGTCCTATTCCTAGACTGACAATCGTATTGTTTGTATTGTCCTGAAGTAAAAGTCATAAAATTTTTTAGCAATTTAGTACCTTGAGAGGAAGAATATGGTGCTTTGTCTCATCCGAGTTGGCAAATTCTTTCACTGACAGTAGTTCGACATAAGGTTGATCACATTGAGAAACAAGCGTGGGGAATTCTAGCCATAACTGAAAATAAATACCTGTTTTTAACACAGAATTCTGGTTTACCTGAGCGTGATTCCCTCTATGTGGCTCTATTTTGGAGAGAACACATCTTTTCCAGTTATTGTACAACTCTTCACGTAGCAGGAAACTGGCGGACTTTTTACGATTGAGGGAATGATAAAAAAGGACGAGGAAGAAACCACAAAAGACGAGAACAAGGAGAGAGCGACGTATTGTTAGCATGAGATTGGAAATGACTCGATAACATCGACTGGAACAGGCGAAAAATTCGGGATGATCTCTTGGGTCAGCGACAAGAAGAGGACAAGCATACTTTATTTTGAGCAATTAGGAAATTATTATTTGTCAGTTTCAATGTCAGGTTTCAATGCGTATCGTATTTTGACAGAAAACTCATTATAGCGTTGTTGGAAGATGACATTACAGAGGGCTCCAGTGGGATATTCTCGCTTTCCGACATACTGCATCTTGTTTTCATCTTTTCTTATCTGTTCCCATTTTAAGCTAGGGAAATTTTTGGTCAATTCATTGTAGGAGGATATCTCCCAGCTTCCGTTCAAACTGCTTAGGAATTTCTGAAGATTTGAAAGCGGTTTAGAGTGGAAAGTCTAAAAGAGGGATAAAAATTGGTGGCTAAATATTTGTTTTCAACATTTCACGTAGATTAATCAGCTTCGGAACTTCGAAAAAATGTACAATTACTTCATAATTAGCAAAAAGGTTGGTTCTATCCCAATATAGGAGTCCGAAATCAAAATAGGAGTCCGAAAAAAGTTGAAAATCAAAATAGGAGTCCGACGAGTTTTTGATCGGTGCTGTGAATATAGGAGTCCGGTGAAATTTTTAGCATTTTATGCCGAAAAACATGTTATTTTTCGACGATATATGTATCAATCGAAAGCTCTCAGCCTGCTGAGTTCAAATATGGTGGTGAAAGAGCGCCTTAGGCTGGGCGGAAATACTTTTTCGAGACTTGTTCCCTTTTCTTCTATTATATTTCCGTTGTTAGGAAACAAGTCGCGAAAAAGTTTTTCTACCTAGCCTGAGCAGCTCTCCTACCACCATATTTGAACTCATCAGACTGAGAGCTTTCGATTGATACATATATCGTCGAACATGTTTTTCGGCATAAAATGCTAAAAATTTCACCGGACTCCTATATTCACTGCACCGATCAAAAACTCGCCGGACTCCTATTTTGATTTTCAACTTTTTTCGGACTCCTATTTTGATTTCGGACCCCTATATTGGGATAGAACCAAAAGTTTTGGCAAGACACCAAGTGCTGTGTCTGGTTGCAGATACAAATTGAGACTTTTCTATAATGAAAAATGTAGTAGAAATTTTTTTGTAAAATTAACCAAACTCTTTGCTTCAAAAATTGCTTTATATTGATTGGATTCATAGCTCCACATCGTAGCATGTTTAGGTTTCATGATTTTCAATATCCGTACGGATTGTTCTTTACTCCAATGTTCGTCGCGATCAAAAGAAAAGAATTCACATTTCACCCGATTTCTTGTTAGATCTTTGCAAAGAGTTTCAAATTTCCTTTCATTTACTGCCTTGTTCTTGGAAACTTCTATAGAACTTCCATTCAAAACCAGGAAACTTCGCATCTGTACCGTACCCTCCTTTAAACAGGTGTATTTATACCGGAAGAGGGCAATTTATTTATTTTATTTCAACAATTTTAGATCAATATTCAGGATTTAGCATGTATCGTATCTCGGCAGAAGGCTGGCTTATCAGTTCTTTAAAGAAGACTTCACACTTGGCTCCAGTTAGATATCTTCGCGTCCCTACGTACTGCATCCCGTAATCTTCTCCTATTCCTTCCCATTTGAAACCAGGAAACTTCTTCTTTAATTCCATGTAGTCCGGCAACTTCCACTCCCCGCGTATGTTGCATTGGAATTTTCGAAGATTTTGAAAAGGTTTAGAATGCATAATCTGTAAAGGAGAGAAAAGTGGAACATACTGTAAATGTTTTACCTTCAACATTTCAAGAACTAAGGATTTTGGCTCCTCGACATCCTCCATTTTGATTCCGACATGTTCATAGGTAGCAAAAAGTCGAGGCAATGTCTTGACTACAACATCTTCCTTCAAACATAAATCAACACTATTCTAAAGTAGAACATATTATAAGAAGCAAAATGACAAAACTCACCAGACTCTTGGCTTCAAAAACCGCTTCATATCGATCCGATTTTTCACTGCGCAACATGACATATTCAGGTTTTAGGATGTTCAGCAACTTTACGCATTCTTCTTTATTCAAACTCTCATCGTAATCCGTTGACAAGAATTCACATTGTACCCGATTTTTCGTTAGCTCATCACAAAGCACATCAAATTTCTTGTGAGTACCTGAACTAATAAGACAAGAGGATTAGCTACTTACTGATGAGGAAGTCAAAGCGACGAAGACGAGTTCCATACAGATCTTTGAGATTTATTCGTAAATTTTCTTTCCAAGTTCGATAGTGGTAGCCATCGGATTCGGTGTGGATATCTCTGTCAACAGCTACAGTAATGTTGTGACTTGTTCGGATAAACTCGTACATGTCTTTGCATGTCCGTTGCATACGAAAATAGCCCGTTTGTTCCAGCTGAAATATTTCTGGAGAAAAAAAAAACAGTGTAACGTACCTTTGTGATAATCTTTTCTCGGTTGGCCGAAGGGATATCAAGTAGAGGGAAGTTATCCATTTGACGAGCGAAGTTGAAATGGTAAAATTCTACCCTAATAATAGGGGGATCTCTGTCTGTAAGACGTGTTGTCCGTGTAGATCGACAAGTTTTTTCGCTTTCATTTTCAAATTTGGTTTCGCGGTTGTATTTCTTTATTAACTGTTTGAAGAAGCGGTCGATGACAGTTGAAGACAATTTAGAGTTGGCAGCAGGGTGGGGCTAGGATTTTTGGGCGTGGTTTCTTTGCGCTTTTCGGTGTGACATGTCGAAAATATACGGAGAGGGCCAACGTAACAGGGAGGGGAGGAACCAAAATTAGTACATTGAGGCCATTGCATTGAAAAAGCTCGCGCTGGCTCTCCCCGGTTGCGAATCCTAGACGAACGACAAGGGGGAAATGAGACGACAAGGGTGGACAGGGACCCGGCGTAACAAAACTCGCGACGTGAGGGCGCGAGCGCAGCGAGGACCTGCACAGCGGGGCTCCCGAACATGCTTGTAGAAATAATGATAGTGACACCAAGCGACACGACCTTTGTTCTTTTGCTTCCGTCAAAGCGAAAACAACTGCGTAGTAAGCCGCATTTATGGGTATGGTTGTCCATTTAAACAACCAAGAAGAGGGCATAGATTGAATTATTTTATTTCAACAGATTGAGATTAATATTCTGTGTTCACAATGTAACGTATTTCGGCGGAAGGTTTGTTGAACAATTCTTTAAATAAAAGTTCATGATGAGGTCTTCTAGACGAATTTTGCTTCCCAATATACTGCATCCCGTAAAGATCGTATCCATAGATTTTCCATTCAAAGCCAGGAAACTTCGCCTTTAACTCGTTATGAGAGGTCAAATCCCACTTTCCATGCATTGTACATTTGAAGTCTTGTAGTTTTGGAGAAGGTGTAGAGTCCATGATCTGAAAAGGCACAATCGTTGAGATAACATAAATAACCCACTTTCAATATTTCAAGCACTACGGAATCTAGATTTTCGACGTTCTCCACTGTGACTACGACTTCTTCATAAGTTGATAAAAGTTTAGGCAATGCAGCAAGTGCAGCGTCTTCTTGTAGACTCAGATAGACGCTAGTCTAGAGGCGAAAAAATGAGCTGAAAGGTAACAAACTGACCAGACTTTTTGCTTCAAAAACAGCTTCATATCGATTTGATTTCTTGCTATTTAGAAAAACGTGTCCAGGTTTTAGAATACTCAATAACTTTGCACATTCTTTTTTATTTCCATATTTTTCATGAAATACAGTCAATGATCGAGATTGTACTCGGTTTTTTCGTAGTTCGTCACAAAGTGAATCGAATTCTTTCGTATTTTCTAAGCCAGCGCAATAAAGAACGAAAGAGAATATGTTACCCATTAATTGAGACCAGCGAATGCAAGTACCATACAAACTTTCCATGTTCAGCTGCTCATATAAACGAAACCTCCCATAGGGCTCAAAATAAAGTGGTCCATCCATAAAAATTGTAATGTTGCGGCTTCTTCGAACAAACTCGTACACATTTTTGCATGTCCGCTGTATACGAAAGTAACTCTTTGGTTTCAGCTGCAATCATTTTTAAAATAAAATAATATACCAAACCTTTGTGATAACTTTCTCCCGGTTGGAGGGAGGAATAGCAAGGAGGGGGAAATTATCCATTGGATCAGCGAAATTGAAAGGATAGAATTAAAGTGACGGTGCCAAGCGACGTTTGACCTTTCGCTTTCTCCTTTCATCAAATTAAAGCAGTCGTGTGAGGACGCAAATATTCGTACCGTATATCCTTTATTTGGCTAAAAAGGCTACAAAAGTTAACGAGTATCAGGTGATTGCAGCCTCAGTGCTTGATTTCCTCAGGACAACAACTATCCATTTTTGTTTGTCAGATTCTTCTTCAAAAGGTTCGAAATCTATTGGAATTTCTTTGTCGTTATGGAACATCGTCACCACATCCCAGCCTAAACGTCTGTATTTTCCAAATGGAGCAAAAAGAGCACCTGCAGTTAATAATCCGAATCGTATACGACCATAAATTCTGTGAGAATTCCAAACAATTGTATCCCAACCGACTGGAATACCGAGGAGCAGAAGTCCTGCAATGATTCCTATAACAAAAAATGTGAATACTTACCGTTATCTTTCAAAAGACAGCGTGTTTTCTGGATTTCGAGGATGTCACTATCTGGATTGAGAGCGTCAACCTTCCCAAATCCCAGGTCCTCGATAGAAAAAGAAGCAGCGAAGTCGAAAGTATTCATATATCTGGAGTGGTAATTTTAATAGACAAATTCCAGCCATACTCTCGGTATTGGAGTGCCATTTCCAGTGGATTCACATACCTCACATAGCGATAATTTTCTATGGTAATGTTTACCGGCCCTGCCCTTATCAGCTAGAAAAAATATAGAGCTGTAAATAACTAGGCTTTTACTTTCCGAGCTCCTTCCTGTAACCCAAATGCTTCAATCCACGGCGTTTTTGAAGAGCCGAAGATTAGACCGATTTTCCCATTGACTTCGAATTTTTGCATTGCTCGAAACATCGCCCCTCAAATGACAAAATGCCTAAAATTTCCAAAAAGCGACTGACTTCCCTGTCCGCTGTATTCCTCGACTTTATCGACGTCC
Organism: Oscheius sp. DF5033; assembly: GCA_964036215.1. Taxonomy (NCBI): domain Eukaryota; kingdom Metazoa; phylum Nematoda; class Chromadorea; order Rhabditida; family Rhabditidae; genus Oscheius; species Oscheius sp. DF5033. Next base: position 3,389,675 of record CAXIWN010000002.1, on the reverse strand, counting down.
TTCAACACCATCTCTTCTATTTGCTCTCTTGTCCAGGTTATGGATCTTCTGTCAAACTTCTTCTTGTCAATTTTCTTAAAATTTTACCAAAATTTGCTGGGAGAGCGTTAGTTACCGTTACAAGTTGTATCAATCCGTTTCTTGTAAACTTTTCCATCATCTTCTTAGATATTTTCGTAGGAGCAGAAGCGTCAATGTCAAACTTCTGATTTTGTCGAAACCAGTCGGTCATTATCTCAAAAAGGTCTCTTGTTGGAGGACGAACCATGTTACTTTTGTACAATTAGCTGGGACCAAGTATTCCGACATTCTAGTCACTAAAGAGTCTTTTGACATTGGATGAGGTGTTCGAAAATATCAAATCGTGAGAAAAAAAGAATGATACAAACTCGCTGTTCAATATCTTCTCTACTTTTTCGATATCTTCTTCTCTTTCCTTTAGTTCGTCCGATGATCTGCAAATTATTCTACCACAAAAAGAAACCACTCTTACATTTCATTTCTGCCAGGTTTAGGGTCCAGAGAAACGTGTTTGAGGTACAGTCTGAAAATTGCGAAAGAAGGAATATTTTTCAAACCTGTAGGTCAAAAGAAGGATAGATACAAGACTAATTACAAGTATTACATGTCGACTAAAGCCCATAAAAATAAAGGAACAAGCAACGGTCAGTGAAAAGATGTTTTAGCTTGATTATGGCGAAAGCGCTTCAATTTGCGATAGTCATCGGGATATCCCTGTTCGCAGTTGTTTCTTTCTGTTTCATTGTGGCCTGCAATATACTCCAACAACGAATACTCTTCTTTCTGTAGACCTCAGCTTTTTTTCTGGGCTCAATTTCTGCGTCCTTTACTCATTTCAATGATCTTTTACGAGGAAATCTAAGATAACATCCAAAGAGAAAGCGTCAAATTCACCCGTGATCTCGCTCATCAGCAATGTTCTCGAGTTCATCGCTCGCTACAAATCCGGTAATGGATCAAAGGAAATGGAGATGATGGCCGACAAAGGATTCAACAGGGACATTCAGAAGACGGAGATCGGCTGAGATTTTAGTTAAGACAGCCAGTTCCTGTTGGGAATTGAAGGCTCCACTAGTATAGAAAATAGCACAGAAAAACTAAATGAGACAAATTTATTAGGCTAATTTATTCATCGTACGGAGCTAGTGCATCCGTATCGCAAGTATCCCCTGAATACCATTTTGGGAGATCCGAATAACTTTGCAGAGATTTATTTCTACTTCTCAATTTTTGGCATAAATCGCAAAATCCTTTGGTGTTATCCGTGGTTTTTAGCCTGAAAAAGTTCACTGATTTTGTTGCATCCACATGTCTTACGTGAAAGTTTCCCTCCATCTATGATATTCTAGGTACCGTTGCTTGTCATTTTGTAGCTGGTTAATAAAATGCACCAGCTCTTTGATTGTATTAAAATCATCTACAGCAATAAATGAGTCCGAGGGGATCTGAAAAAAAATTTTTCACTAAACTAGAGGACGACGTACCCCCATATCTTCATATTTTCTTCTCTGAAGAACAATAGGAACAGCAAAATATTGAATGCACGCATTGTACAACTTTTCTGTAACATAATCCGGGCAATTTGAATTTTCAAACGCTAGATAAAACTTGTAACCTCTGTAATCGTTGATTATTTCGGTGGAAAACGGTCATACTTCATTACTTTCGTCGGGCACCCCCAGAAATCCGGCGTGTATCGGCCACAATTTTCTAGGGGTTTACCACAATCTCCAAAGATATCCAGCTACAAATTTGTCTTCATATTTCTAATCAAATAACTTACCGAAAGTCCTTCGTTCCTAGCCTTTTCAGCAATCTCTTTTCGTCTATTCGCTGCATGACAATTAGTCACCATCCACGCAGCCGTCAAAGAGTTGTTCTTCATGCTCCAAATTTCTTCGAAATCAATATATTCCACTGAAAAGAATAAAACTTTTCTAGGTTTTAACGCTTACGATTTCCCCTCTTTTTGGCGATTACATAAGGATAATGGACATCCGCATCCCTTCTGTAATTCATCGTCCAATTTATTTGACCTGAAGGTTGCCTGATAGAATAAAGTGAAGGGAACCGCTTACTCTACCTGGGAGATAATCCATCTTCTCGTGTACTGGGCTCTCGGATGATAACATGACATAAACTTGCGAATAATTTCTGTCTTTAGGATACAGAGTCTGGTTGAAGTCCCGATTATGGAAGAGCACCGCGTCAGCTGTATGAGCCTCTCTTGGAGATGTCACAACAGTGCACCATTCCTGGAAAATATTAATTGTGCAGACTTTAAAAAGTACCGTGATATCCTTGGAACATTGGCTGCTAACAATAGTGCTGGGAAAATCCATCCCATACCATTTTGTAGCAACATAAATGGTCACATTTTTATGTGGATTCAATCGTAGACTCTCGTCCGTCCATTTTGTAATTATTTTAGGTTTTTGTGGAACCGGAGGAGCTGGTTTATGAGGCTCGCCTTCTTTTGATTGTATCCCATTGTCAGTAGGAATAGAAAAATACAGGATAAGCAGACAGAACGAGAGAAATATTGCCCCACGAGTTAGAATTATTCGCTGTGTGTAGTGTTTAGTCAATTGCGATGCTGTTCTCTTATCTTCGAGGAGTTGCTTGTAAAACATTAGGAAAATATGGAAATAAATTTACACGGGAGAGGTATGCCAACTGCGCCAGTCAAATCTTCTTCAAAATCTAGTGATCTTTGGGGATCAAATAGAATTGGACGTGATCTTTTCCCCGTGGACAAGTGGTGCCTATCGGCTAAATCGATTGCTAAAATATTCTGGAAGAGGAAGTGTTCCATAGACATTTATCTGTCCCGTATCTGCTTTTCGGATGTTGAACTCCGAGAACACTGCTGATGGAATGGATCTTCTTCCACCTTTCGGAGATCTAATCCCGTCGGCAAAAATTTCACTGCCTTCACCTTTGTCTCATTACCATTCACTCTTTTTGGTCTTCTCATATCAAGTAAGGGTAGCTCAACTTCTACATTGTCCGTTTTCAGTGATGTCCACTAATAGAAGAACAATTGAAATCGTGCTAGCAACTACGGTCATTGCAGCCACTCTCCTTTTCATATTTTCTCGAGAAGAACAGGAAATAGTTACAGTTAGACCGCCACCCTCGGCTCCAATAGTTGTGACCGTTTCTGGAGAGAAGGTAGCTTTTTTCTCTATCAAATAATCGCCTCCATTAGAACGGGTTCAATAGACCTTCAAGATTTCTGGTAGAATCTTATCAAAAACAGGTAAGCGACCCGTTTTTTTTTGTCCAAAAAGTATTTTAGGCTAAAGAAAGACGAGAAAAATTAGCCCAAATTAAGAAAACGGACAGTGATTGGGGTTTTGCTCTTCTTTACAATAATCTGGCTCCTGAAGCTTATTGCTCGGAGAAAATGAAGGTCGGAACGACAGATGATGGAGGAAAATGGATGTGTTCTCCTCAAAAGTAAGAATCCTTCTATAATTTTGTTCTCTTCGTTTCAGATTGCCCCACGGATGTGTCATCTTCTCTCTGGGAATTGCTGGAGTAATTACTTTTGAGCGCGACATCCAAATGTATTCCAATCAAGCTTGTAGGATTATTTCTGCTGATTGGGTAATAAATCACTGTGAACTTTAGTTTCGGTTTCAGGGAAAACAAAAGCCGGAGGTAATTCAAGCAATGGAAGCCATTGGAGGAGTGGTAGTTGAAGCACAAATAGGACCAGAAAACAATGCAACAACTCGGACAATGGAGAGTATTTTGCAAGAAAATGGAGCATCGTCTGTAGAAATCTTGAAGATGGACATCGAAGGAGCAGAACTCGAGACTATGGAAAAGTTCCTCGGCAGCTACACACCTGCTCAGGTTTACTCTTTCTCAGAGGACAATGATAAACCCCTTTAGATAATGGTAGAAGCCCATGGAACACCGAGCCAAGTGATCGATTTCCTACAAATGATAGCCTCGAAAGGATATTACCTTGTGCACTACGAAATCAACGGAAGATGGCACATCCTTGCGGAATATGCTTTCATCCATGAGAGTAAGCTAGAATATTATGGAGCGACGGTACTCGCCAGCTACCTCAAGCCATAAAAATAGTTTTGTTATCTGCGAAAACGTGCAATCTATAAATATTGATTTTTATTGTATTTTATAAATGTTTTCCAATTGTAGTAGTGGAATTTTCGACAATGGACGTTTCCATTCTGGATAGAGACGCGGAGAGTTCTAGGGTGCCCAGCATCGGTGAACAAACGTACTCCCGACATTTTGAATTACAGAACAAATCTCTAGACCAAAATTTCGTAGGCAAATTCTCAGTCAAATTAGAATCTTGTCCGTCTGTTAACCAGACTTTTCCCCACCCTCCCATCACTGATAAACATTTCTTGTGAAGTTAGGACAAAATAACAAACTTTCTAATAAATTAATTTATTCTATTTCTTTTTTTATTAATTTTGTGTTTTCGATTCACATTTGACCTGTTGAGCAAGATCTTCTCGTGCCTCGTCTTCGAAAAGATCAACCAGTACGTGTGTGAACAGGGGCAGATATTTGATCTTTTCCAGTTTATAATTCAACGTCTTCAATCCGCTTGTTTGCCATCTTGCCTCTGTCGCATTTAAAATACTGTGTCGGCAGCTAAAGTAGTCGTTTTTCTCGCATTCAGAAGGCTCTTACTTATTTGTTTCATTTTCAGCTTCACGATTGTGTCGGTGCATTTTATACCTGGCTAAGGATTTTGGATATCTATCGATTTTGTAACCGGAATACTGTGCTCTAAAATAATCTCATAACTCAATGAAATAACAGAAATCCGTTACCTCAAAAGTAGATCATCATCTTCTCCTCCCCATCCCCAATAATCATTGGAAAATCCATTCATGGCTCTCATATGATCCAGTGTCAAAGCAGTTACACCGCCAAAATATTCTGGATACAAAATGCTGCAAGAAGAAGTAGAGAAAGAAGAATAATCCCTACTTGTAGTTATAAATATCAATAGCAGAAACCATATGCCTTGGGCGGACTGGACAAGAGTAAAGAATTCGATCATCTTCTGGTAGAAGATCCACGTCACTGAAGACAAAACATTCCCACGGGTAGACCTTCATGGCTTCCATAAAACCGACGTTCATTAGCTAAAAATTTGCAATTCAGAAGGGAGAAGCGACGAACCTTGGCCCTGTTGAAGATTTGATTGGCAGTTGGTTCTACGACAAAGATGGCGTAGTCCAATTGTTGTCGTTTCAGGACCTCGTGGAGATGGTTAATGAGAACTTTCAATTGGAATTTTCTATCCCGATATGGGACGATTATGGCAACTCGATGCTGGGCAATACAGCCATCTGGTTTCCCGTGTCCTCCCTTCTCTAACCAAGGATATTTCCTTTCCATTAGGGGCCAGGAAGAATCCGTAACGTCTACTCTGAAGTAAAAAAAGCGTGAAGATGGAAGTAAAATTACTTTATAGGCCCTGTCAGTTCCGGCGGTACCAGGGGGCACGGCTCCAGTGAATTGTCTTGCAGATGCATAGCCCATTTCTTTTTTGTTGGCGCTAATAAAATCCAATATTTGTGAAAGCCAAAAAATTACCTGATCGAATTTTCCTCGATTGTACAGCTGACATAGACAGAACTTCTATAAAACTTTCCGATGCCATCATTCCTAAAAAAATAGGGTAAAAATAAGCAGACTAACACCTTTCTTGGATATTGCTGCTGGATCTTCAAATGAAGGCATTGTGTAGAAATAAAGGATTAAAAATATATGAAATAACGTGGTTATTAGCATCATTTTAAAGGCGAAATAAGGAGAAATGTTGCCAGATATCCGCGGTAATCTCACAGGAATTGTACAGCAGCCGGGCAAGAAGGCAGACATGACCCTTCGACATTTGGAGAACATTACTAAAAGAGAATAAGACAGAAAGTTAAAGAGCCTACTGAAACCCGTCGATTTTCGGAAAAGAGTCGATAGGAAAGGTGAAACGCGTGAAGGCGAAATGTTGCTAGCAGGATTAAATCTTCGATGGGTCGAAGAAGATCACGTCCATCAGCAATGTTCTCAGGGTTCAGCGTTCGATGAGCAGATCCGGTATGGAGATAAACGTCCGCGGAACTTTTTCCAAAAGAATTCTAGCAAGATGCACGAGGATTTTTAAATTTGAGAAAAACTTTCAAAGCTAAAAACTTGCTTTTTTGAGATTCCGTTTCTTTTCATCTGTTGAAAGATACCATTTCTTTGCCATCTAAGCAACCAAGAACGGTTTCCGACTTATAGCCGGCTTTTTGGATTGTTTCTATCCAACAGATGATCACGACGGTATGCCACTACAAACACATCCAACCCGTGGTCCCAAGCGTTGGATACATGAGATCCCTCCTAATAATTTTTACACGAAAAAAGAAGTTGGTAATACTGCTTGTAGTCTGTAGTTAGTCAGCAAACCAGCTGTGCGACATGGACAATTGCCACAAAATACAAGCCTCTTCCGCATTCACATGCAAAATTAATAATCTTTATTTCTCTATAGAAAATCAGTACAATGTTCTACCAGCTTTATGATACAAAAAATGATCGAAGATTAGTCCCATCGCTTCCTGAGAACCATAACGGGCTGTCTATACGCTCCAGGTTCACCTTTAGCAAATCCCTTGATGAAATTGCTGCCATCAATTGCGAACCTCGAATTGGAGTAGTAGAATTCAACAAGATCGAATCCTAAAAAGGTGGTCTTTAGAGAAACAATCGGAACACACCAGTCAACATAAGGGCAAGACGAATCCGTCCATAAATTCTGTGCCAATTGAAGTAGATGGTGTCATAACCCATTGGAAGCCCAAGGAAGAGATAGCCGCCCTTTCTGAGCATACAGTACATTTTCATGGACTCCTTCAAATCTCCAATAGGGTCGAGGGCATCTCCATAGCGACCGAGACCGCTGTGCTCCAGAGAAGAATAAGTGGCGATCCAATCATAGGCATCGATATGTCTGGAACTTATTTCTAAAATTAAAGGGAATTCATACCTGGCATAATTCTTGGCTACTTGTACCGGATGTGCATAGCTCATTCTTGGGTGTTCCGTAATAATTTTCATATATTCCATTGTTATCACATGGCTGGCTCCTAACTTCATGGCATAAATTTCCACCCATGGTTTGGTGGAGCCAATGACAGCTCCTTTCTTTCCATTTATTGCACCGGCGTTATTTTTCATGGCAAAATAGACAGCTCCTGGGGGAAAAAAAGAAATAAGAGAGTGAGGGTTCACTAACGTCCTTCTCCTGTGTATTTTTCAAGCCGCGTGTCCAGAATATCCATCTCAATCAGTTCATTAATATGGCTTTCAGGCCAGGTCTCATTGTGGACTCCTGATCGTTCGTCTCTCCAAAATTCAGCCTATAACAAGTGCTGTCAGTTTCATTTTTGGATTAGAATTACCATAATTAGAGGAGTATAATTGTTCAAAGTGAACTTGTCCACTAAATGAGCTGGGATCTCCTTTGGTGGAGTGGCGGATTCATCCTGAGTTTCACTGCCAGCAGCCAGCCAATCTGTGAATACTCGTGGGCAGACGGGCGTTTCAATATAATTCAAAGCTGGAATAAATGTCTCTTCTCTAATTTTATAGCCCAGCGGCTTGAAGACATTTTCTTCTATTTGTTTGTAGGTTTTGAAACCTCGAGGAGTTTGGACTACTGTCCTGAAATGCACAGTTATTAGCTGATTTCAAGACACACCTAGATTCTTCTGTGTATGTCGGTTCATCTAGAGAAGAATCAACAACATTTGAGACAATTTCAGCACTATTTTTCGATCCGAGAGTGACTAGAATAATTATTGATACAAGCGCAGTGCAGGACAGAATTATCCACCGGCCTTGCGGTCTCATTTTTTATAGACCTGACTTAGAAATTGGACGCGCAGCTCTTTCTAAAATTTTATTGAAAAGCTAGAAATGAATTCTACCTTTGGTGGAGAAAAGCAGGAGAAGGAGAAAGTCTGAAAAGCCCAGCCAGGCTATGCCAAAAGAGAGACTGAAGAAATTTCAACTCCAAAAGCGGATAAAGGCGGGACAGCTGCCGAGCATCCGGTAGATGGCTTGCGAGATAGTAAGAGCAAAATTAGCCGAGCAACCCGTTTTATCCTTTCTCCTTCTTCTCATTTTTGGCCACAATATCACAAAGATCAATCTCACTTGATCTCGAGAACAGCCGCCCTTCCTCTAAGCAGGCCGAGTCAGCTCAGCATTTCGGGTATCCTGAAAGTGTTCAAAGACCTCAAGAAGATTTCGGAATCGTAAGGTAGCAAGCTGCCTCGATCCTGAGAACACCTGTTATTTGACTGGGCCGACATCGATCGCTACGCATTCCTCACTCTAAATTGTTCTCTTGAGGTCTAGATTTGTAGGAAGATGATTGCTACGCAAGATACGTAAAATTATACACACAACAGGTTGAATGTCGTTTATTTATAACAATTTGACGCTTTCGAAGGAATAAAATCAGTGAACGACAACATTTGCAAGCCATTTCAGATATTCGTCGAATGAAACCTGAACCATGAACTAGACGGTCAGGAATTCCTTGTTCTCCCACAAAAAGAGATGAATTATTTTATTGTTATCTTTATTTCAAATATCTATCAGTTGCTGTGTTGTCGCAGGCTTCTTTCGTAAACCATTTTTCAAGATCCGAATAACTCTGCGGTTTCTGGCCTCCTTTTCTCAGCTTTTGACAGAGATCACAGAATTTTATCCCGTCATCAAATTGTTTTACCCTAAACACTTTCGTATTGTCATTTTGGATATGTTATACTCGTATGTTTTCCTCCATTTGTGGTATTCTATGTATCGTTCCTTGTCATTTTGCAGCTCATTAATGAATTCGACCATGTCTTCAACGGAATCGTAGTCGTCTAGGGCTATAAAAGCATCCGGAGGGACCTGATGGAGCGATATTCGATAATAGAGAGACTTACCCCAAAATCCTCATAGAGCTTCCTCTGTAGAACAATGGGAATCGCATAGTAGAGGTTAAAAGCTTTGTACAGCTTTTCTGTCACATAATCAGGGCAATTTGAATTCTCAAAGGCGATGTAAAATTTGTAGCCTCTGTAAGAAGTTTACACTCAAATTTTAAGTAGTCCACTTCATGATTCCAGCAGCGCATTCATCCCTATCCGAAGCAAATCGGTCACAATTTTCTAATTTCTTCCCACAACTGCCAAAAATATCAATCTAATTAAAGAAAATATTAAAATCAGTCTTATTCCTACAAATAAGCTGGCATTTTGCGCTTTCTCTACAACTTCTCGTCGTTTATTGGTGGAATTACAGTTAGTCGCAATCCAAACAGCTGTCAACGAGCTGTTCTTCATATTCCAAATATAATTATACGGACTATCCTCGTCTGAAATGGGTTTGTTTCACCAAAAAGGAAGTGGCCTACGTTTTTCCTTATCTCTCATGAAAAAATAACGATAATCAATGTCTGAATCCTTTCGGTAGGTCATCGTCCAATTAATCTGATCTGAACGACGTCAAAATTTGAAGAGGCAGGGAATTACCTGGCAAAAATAGAATATCTTCATGAGTAGGACTTTCAGCTGTCATCATAACGTAAACTTGGGACAAATTTCTATCTACTGGATACAAAGATTGGTTAAAATCACGATTATGGAAGAGCACAGCGTCAGCTGTAGAAGATTCATTGATCGAGGAGGTAATTCGGCACCATTTCTGAAACCACAAATTATGGAAGATTTAAAAATATTACCTGAATATCTGCTGAGCATTGTTGCTTGATAAAATCTGGCGTTGTATAATCTTCTTTATACCATTTTGTAGCCGCAAAAATAGTGACAGTTTCCCGTCGAATTGTGGTGGAACCAGCCCAAATTTTCACAGGACTTTGGGTGTTTTCCTTGTGAAGTTCTCCGGGTTCTTCAATTGGAGGCGGAAAAATATTCACTCTTTTTTCATGTTTCTTGGAAACGGGAACAAAAGTCTTTGGGATTGAAACGAATGAAACAATTAAAGTCAAAAATAGAAAACATATGCAGCCAGTAAGAATTCTTCCTTTTAAATTAGAGCAAGTCGGATTAAAATATGGATCTTCATTCAGAGTAGTCAGTAGAGAATACTTTTGTTTATTCATGAGTACGCGGTGAAATCTTGATATGGAGGACAGCAACCTGGTGGCAAATAGTTGCTATCGAGCTGCGGATCTGGGACAGCTGGACGGAAATGAGAGGTTGAACGAAAATGGTCTATAAAAAAGCAGCAAACTTGGTCTTCTTGACCAAAAAATTCCTATTAAACTTCACTCTAAGTCGTCCAAGATATGCACCCTTGAATAGAACAGTTTCTAAAGGAGAATTGTCAATAAAATGGCCCCAAAATCGGGTAAACGAACTCCTAACAGGCCTCACAATACCAATCTCTTTTATGGTTCTCTGATCCTCCTGTAGTTGACAACCCTTGTGAATATTTTACAAATAAGGGCCGTTGTGGAGAATCGAAAATTCTGGGTTGCAGGCTAGGAAGCCGTATGATCTCGAGATCAATGTAGATTCCCTCCGATGTTCCAAGAACAACGGGGCCACGGACTATTTTCGCCAAATATTTTAGCAATCGGCAGACCCGTGACAGCAGGAGTGTTCCCGAGATCAACTGTGATGACTCTTCCAGATATCGTGGCCAAAAATGCGTGAAAGAGAAAAGTTCTGTACCCCAAGTCAACTGGTCGAATAAGTGTAAATTCTGTAGAACTTGTTAGATTGGACATCGAAGGTTGTTGAAAGAAGAGCCTTGTACTGGCAAGTTTTTGAGGTGCCATTAGGAGGCATCCATTTAGCAGGAATTTGGTTGATCTAGAGATCAACGGAGGTCGATTTCAAATTAACAGGTATTTTAATTTTTTTTCTTACCAAGACCATATTCTTGTAGTTTTTCTGAGTTTCCATAGGTTCCTGCTATTAAAAAGATGCCAACTCATGAAAAAGCATTTGTGCGATTCAAAACTAGACATTTTTTGCAGGAAATTGATAAGAAAAGGAGGTAAATGGAAAATTTGCGGATTGCCGCTTTAAAATAGGTCACAGGTGCTTCTTTTCCACTTCCTGAGAATACAGCGAATGGCTTCCAAACAACTAAAATTCCCGTATCAAGTTCCGCATCGTTTCTAAAATCTTTCGTGAACTTCAAAGGTCATTGCCGTTGATCCCTGGCGCAAAACAAACTAGGTCATCTGGAGGGCGGACTTTTGCGCCCCAAAATTTCACATAAATAGCCAGCGTCAGTTCACTGCATCACCAGTTCATCAACAGTTTCTTCAATAACTTCTCTTCAACATGTTCAACAATTCTATCTCTGACAACAACCGCAGCCTCTCACAAGATCTCTCGACCTATCTTCTCCACAAGGAAGCCCTCAACAGATTTGAGCAGATGAACGCGGCCCTTGCTAATGCGTAAGCTTTTTTTTCTTCATTTTGAACACCTTGTCGAGAATCCACGTGGACCTGCGTTTCCTGCCGATTACAAAGATCTCAAGAATCTTTTTCAGAAACAAGACTGTCCCCCCAGGCCTGTTGGACTACCGCTTCCAAATTTTGGATCGTGTCGTAAAGGAGGAAGAGCAAAATGCCGAGAGACTTCTCCAAGAAGCCTTTGCCAGGAAATAGGAGAATTAATAGGAGCCGTGACGATAAAATACGAGTATCCTTCTGTATAAAATTGATGCAAATAATAAATATTCTCTGCTTTATTCTTTTCTCATGAGATGACAGGCTCAAAGTTCCCTGGATTTTTCCTCAAAATCTGGCGAGAGAGATACAACTTGGTTACTGGGACAAAAGACGAGATGTTATCTGCGAATATCCAGTCCACTTTTATTGGCTGTTGTTTACTTTGTCAAGTAAATGGAAACATCAATATGGAATAATATTCTCCGCTTTGGAGTTTATCTAATCGCGGCCATTTTCCTCATTTTTCTTTATATTGAAGCTGAATTCCTGTACAGGTTTTCTTCTCCACTTCTTTTTGATCTCGTTTAGAACGAAGCATCAACGAGTTGAAGACATAAACCTAGACTGTCAGCCGTTGATAGACGGTACATCACATGCTCGAAAATTGGCTTCATTTCCTTTGCATTGGATTCCTATCACAGATGAGCTTCTACAAGAGGGGGAAATGTACTCTTTTTCCCAGTTTTTGTTATTCCAAAAACAAATTTAGATGCCCAACTCTTCATAAATATTTTTATTTCCAAAAAGAGAACGTATCACTGGAGGAAAAGGAGTTTCCTATTGCTTTCGGTTTTGCAGTTCATGTCGACCCAATACAGGTAAGAAAAAAAATTAAAATACCTGTTAATTAATACTCCACCTAGAATTTTAGGTTCTACTGACTTTGAGTCTCCTCTACCGTCCACAAAATCAGTATTGCATAACGATAGACAATCGCTCAGCTGTATGGTTCAAGAAAATTCTTATGAGAATTCCGAGATGTTTTGATAATGTCAGAATACAAGTAGAAACTATTGTTTTGTCGAATACTCTGTGAAATTGTAGATAGGCGACCCGGCGTATCCCCCAACACATAAGAACGGCGTTATGAACAATGTCTATCAATGTGTAAATGAGTTGATCAGTTCTGGAAGCAAGTGGGAATACTACCAAGTGAGCTATTACCATAATTAGTAACCATACATTTTCAATTTGTCGCTGCCCATGACGTTCCTCTAAAAACAAACCTAGAAATGATTAGAATTTTAAAAGCTTTGAACGGCTCGATAAATACTGAAATTCGTCCCTTTGCCAAATGGAGATACGGCATTCAACGGGTTTGTTTCTCTTCCAAAAGTAGTCATTTTAGATTTTAGCCTGAGTTGGCCCCAGCTCCTCTTTACCAAGGTGGAATGGGTGTAATATTACCGCGAAAAGCGGCAGAATACCTGGTGGAGGAGAGAAAAACCGCGTATTTATTGAATTATTTGAACAAGACTCATTTACCCTATGAATCATTTTGGGCCACAATTGCAGGAAATAAAAAGAGTAAGTATTTCCAATAAATTGGTAACAAATATTAGGTTTTCCTGTCCCTGGAGCACTGGATGGGAAGACGTTCGTCAAGGCTCAGCAGGTCACATCAGTGGAAGAAATGGACATGGACGCGCAGACTGTGGATAACATTGACACTACATTCATTGCTCGATTTGAAGTTTCAACTTATCGTCCATATTGCTCACGTAAGACAGCAAATTGAATGGAATTTTGGTACAGAAAATCCGATGTGTTTCTTCGAAGTGACAGATCTTCCGCTCCTTCTCCGCCGGCCGGAAATGTTCGCCCACAAAATTTTTATGACAATTCATCCAGCTGCTTACATTTGTCTGGCCAAGGTGAGTTTCAGATTCCAAATGATGGTGGTCAATTTTAGGAATTGCGGCAAAGAAGCCTCAATCCTGTTGCCTTGAATACCAGCAGCTACAGCAAAATGCCCACGGTGGAACTGCACAATGGCGTTGCGTTAGAAGACCTCTCTTATCCGGAATGGATGGCGGTTCCAATTAAATATGAAAAATTCTAGTTTTTTATGCCAATAAATATTGTTAGCCTTATGATATTGTTCTTCACGACAGTCAAAACTTCAATTTGCCAATGGTTCTGGTTACCAAAAAAAGGGTTCCAACTTTGTACAACTTGTTCCGTATGGTTTCCTTTCGTTCCGATGTAATCTAGACAGGAAACTATTTCACGATGGCTAGTAAAATCTACCTCAAGAGAGTTATCTTCCTCATTTATCTTGCTCTCATTCTAATTGGGCTAGTTATCAATCGAAGGTGAGTACGGCTAATATTTCAGCTTGTCAGTTTCAGTTCATATTTTGAGAAATTCGCTCTTATCGACTGTGAAAGCTATGACATCTTTATCGTCTCCGCTTATTATTATCCGGAGTCGCGAAGGTCGTAGTTCCATTTTGGGATAAAAACTTTAAAATTATAGCCTTGGAAAAAATTCAATAGCTTTGGTCCTTACCACAGATTTCTCATATTCAACAGATGTCGGTAAAATAAAACTTCTGGCTAAAAATGCTTCTCACACTTTGGAAACAATTTCGACTGTGGAAGAGTAGGTTCAATTTTTGTTGATGCGCAATTTTAGGGTTCTTCCCCACAAGGTCTGTCTCTGGGTTCCACTGTTTGCAACCGCCCAGACAGTCTCATCCCTTTCCTCGTTGTCCATCCACATAGGAAATCAGTACCATGAGATACCGTTTAAATTTCCTATTTATCAAAAACATGACGTTGTTACTTGCGTCTCTCCTTTATTTTCCTCTGATCAGTGGCAATTGATAACACTGGCTCTACACACTTACAAAAGGTAATTTTGGGTTGAACATATTCTCATTTTTATCAGATTTGGAAGCTATGCCCATCTTTACGTGAGGAGTATGGTTGGAGAAGTATTCCATTTAGTCAAGGAATATGAGAAAGAGGTGAATATTGTTTTTGGTTGTTGAAATTCCTGTGCAGGGTTATCTCTCTGTGGATCCCTGGCCTCGTCTCCATTTATCCACAATTCCTGAAGACGACTTCAATCCAAATTTAGTCGTGGAATTTCGAAATCAAGCAGCTGCCCAGACGGATTGTCTACTGAAATACAAAGTAACAGTCCTCTTACTTTCGAAGGTTTCGTCCAGGAATCGGCCGACTTTATCTCATTTATGGATCTTGACGATATTATCTTTCCCCGAATAGCTGGAACTTACTGGGATGAGTATCGGGAATTGTTTCAATTGAACAAAATCGACGCTGTTTACGACGAGAAGGGGGATGAAATTGGTCAGTCCATCAGATTATATGTGATCAGGGTTCCAGAGCCTCCTAGTGGAATTGGATATTTGTACTATGTGAAGCATAATATTCAAACAGAAAAAGGTAAATCAACTTCAGGACACAGCTCCTAACTTTTCAGTGACTAATACTGGCCAGTTCTCATTGACAAAAATGATAACTTCGATAAGATTCAAGCAACGTGAAGAAACAGGGAAGGTCGTTGTACGTCCGCAGAATGTCAACCACACTTGGATCCATTGGCCATTGAAGGTGAAAAATAATCTGCGCAGGTAAAAAACCACTACTTTCTTAAAAAGACCTGGTAGATATAAGGTCCCAGTTGGCACAAATGTAATCGCCCATTTCAAGTCAATGGATGCTGCTGGAACAGAAATTTCCTTGAATAAAACTGCTCCTCCACGTTTCAATCCAGTAAACGTCGTACGGGATACTGTCTCCCCGTTGGTATCCCGTTTGGCAATAAAATCTATGGAAATGGATTGGCAGCGGTTTGTTATTCTATCACATAGCACATTTTTTAGGATGAACTCAATGGAATCATTCCGCTCTGCTTGGAATCGACTTCCCTCTACTAATTTCTATTTCAAATACATCAAAACCTGCTTCGAACAGACTTTCTACAAGTTGTATTACAGCGGACAGCTACAGAAAATCAAATGCCCTGGTCCAGAGCGTTGTCAGGTAAAAAAACTAGCTTCCGGTTAGTTTCTTTCAGGTTCCTATCGATACGGGAATCCTCTGTGCCAATGCCAAAGCCGACTATTTTTCATCCTCTGGTGGATCGACAGTCAATGTTCATTATGGAAAAAACCAAGGATTTCTCATTGAAAATGATTGTATTTTCTAGGGAAATTATAAGAATAAACGAGTATATTAAAGGAGGACTTCAACCAGAAGCTGAGATACTTTTGTTCACCATTTATCCTCTACAGTCAGCTTTACACGCTTCTTGAGCAAATCTCTTGAAGCGGGGTCCCCCATGTTTGTTGACGATTGGCAAGTTGTTTCCACCACTGCCACCAAAAATGGCACCGAGGATTGGTACTCCACCAAGAATTTGAGCGAAGATGGGAAGACTGAAGGCAGAACTCATGCTGATAAGGAAAATGAAAAAGAACAAGACGCGCATCTGAACAGTTTTTGAAAATACTGAAATAAAACTACTCTTGGTTTAGCAGAAAATGACGGTATCTGCTTCTCTTGACCCGAATCTCACTATTTATACTGACTATTACAGACCAGTGTTCATACTGTTTTGGTTTATGCTAAGCTATACTGTTTTGAACATTTCTGTTGTTTTGGTTTACCCGAACATGGTCCTTGTTATAGGATCAGGATTATTTACAACAAAATGCCCATTATGATCGCGTAATCCACCTTTTGCTCATAGTTCAGAATCCACAGGTTCGAAAATCTAGAGATAATTCTTGAATCCTTTACAGATAGCTGAAAGTATTTCTGTTCGAAATAAAACATAAAGTAGCGTTTATTGAACACCGACCTAAAACCGGTTCTCTGGTTTCTTCCAGCTATTTGTAGCCCCTTCTTTTTTGAATATCGGATTCAACTAATCAACCGCTAATATTACACGTTTGAAAGTCGTAGTCGTCGTTGAAGACAATGTTGGGTTGGCAACCAGGTTGAGGCCAGAAGGGCGCATTTTCGGGGGTTTCTTTACGCTTTTTCGGTGCGACATAACGGAAATATATGGGTAGGAGAGTGGATAGAGGATGGCACGGGGCAGTGAATATTGGGACCATTGCACTGAAAAAGTGCCGGGAGACCCGAGAAGCGGGGACTCTTCCTTTTATACTGGCCATACTGAATTAATGATCAAACAATTTTGAATTATGATAAAACTATAGATGATCTCCGAAGAAAACAGAATGTTTTGGACAAAAAATACTGTAGCTCTTGTTCTCAATAATCGGCTGTTTTCAATGTTCCGATCGTTGTTATTGGATTACGATTATGCGGAATTACAGCGTTTTGATCAGTGTGAATTGAGCTTAAATTCAAAAACAAGTGGAGTGTTTCTGTAGAAGAAAAATAACAATTTTAACATAATCCTAAACGGTATGAACAGTGGTCGGAAATGGCCAGTATAAAAACTGGAGAAGGGACAGTGAGAACACATTCAGCCTTCTCTTCGGCTTTCCAACAACCAAAGGTAACCTCCTTTCTTGGTTCTCTAACCCAAACAGTTATAGATGCGTGCTCTCTTCTTCATTGCCCTCATTGGTACGTCTTCAGCACTGGCTATCCCAATCGTGAGCCAACTACTTGGAGGAGTACCAATCCTCGGACCTGTCCTTGGAGGCAATGGTGGAATCAAGTTGCCCCTTCTCGATGACTTGCCGATCCTTGGAAATCTCTTGGAAACCGTCGGAGGAGTCCTTGGCCAGCTGTTAAACAACATCTTGGTCAACGTTGGAATCATTCTGACCGCCGTCTTGAACATTGCCGATTCGGCCCTCGGAGCAGTCAATGTCATTGTCAACGGTCTCTTGACTGACATTCTCGACGACGAGACCATCCAATCTATCCTAGACATCCTGCCCGAGCCTGTCCAGGGTCTCGTCATTGACCTCGTTGAAGCCGTCCGCTGCATCGTCAACGATCTCCAGGCTGCTGTCCCTGCCGTCCGAACCGCTGTCATCCAGATCATCGGCATCCTTGTCAGCCCTGCCTTCAAAATCCTCGACGAAAATGCCCAGCTCGCTGCCATTCTCAACGTCGTCGGCAACTTGGCTCAAGACGAGGTCGAAATGGTCAACACCATCCTCCAGCGACTTGCTGTATGTTTCTCAAATTTCTCGGAATTCAATTTTCAGGATGCCTTAAACGGCAAAGGTTGCGAAACTGGACCCGTCACTATGCCCCCTCTTCCCGGTCTTCCTGGATTCAGTGGCCTTCCCAGCATCGGTGGCGCTCTTCCCGCTACTCCTTCTGCTGGCGGAATCGGTGGAATCAAACTCCCTATCAAGATGTAAATTACGATAATAACAAGAAGGTCGTCTTCCTATTCTTATTATTTCTTTTAACTAATAAACCACTTTTCTTGCTACATTCATTTTCAAAGGAATATTATTTTTTCTCGATGGTGATTTCTACGATCGAGTTATGCAAAAAAACATAAATCAGTCGAACAAAACACAGCACACTTTGAATAAGCTGAAAAGTGCTGTTCAAAGCAAAAAATACTAGCGATTTAAAAAGAACTTTTTATAGACAAATAGAGTCTTCTATCGTATTTGATTGTGCCATGTGGCTCTTCTTGAAGGAATTCTTTTCGGATGATTAGCCTTTATCCTAGCCTGGTTTCTGAAAAACATAAATTAGCACAGATATAGTCATCCACTTACCTAGGAGCAACCGGTGTCTGTTGCATTTGAAGAGCCTCTCCTGAACTGTTGCTCGCTTTATTCTTCTAAAAAAGATCAGTTTGAGTTCAGCTGTGTTCACTCACTTCTTTTCCAAGTAATTTACACAGCGCAGACCGATAATTTCCAACTAAACTAATAACCAAAATAGGATCACAGATCTGGGCAACCGACATCACGGAACTAATATATTGTGGAGCTTTTCCTGATTCTATTTGCAACAAAGCGAAGATTACCGTAAAAACTGAATTCGAACCCCCTGGGGCGCTAAGTTTCAATACCCCCCTTTCCCCTGGGGCAATAAAACAAGAGGGGTTTTATTATAGGGGGGGCGCTAAGTTTCAACGTGGTTTTCAGGCCTCAGATATCAAGAAAATGCAACTTTTCTGAGAAATTTTAGCGAAATTTTTCAAAATTTTTTCAATTTTTTCTCATTTTTGACCGCTTTTTCTCTAATTTTGTGGTTCGAAATTTTAAAAAATCTTATTTTTTATGCGGTTTTTTGTCGGAATCTTTGCAGAAAGCCTGGCTAACCATGACTAAATTGGTTGTATCATTCGGTTTAACTATTCCTACAGACAAACGGCTGTTAGACGGTGGAAATAGACAATCATTATCAATTCCTGACCAGCTTTAGCCTTATCACCACAGATCTTCGCGCAGTACTTCACTGTTGCGAACATAACATAATTCCTATTCGTTGAGCCTGTGATGAGCAATCGGGCCCCGTAGGACCGGGCCGAGCCTGCCCAGGCTGACGATTACTCCACCCACGAAATCGTTCGCCGACCCTGAGGCGGCTTGCGCATCCCAGGTAGGGTTGCAGGCAGGACGGGACGTGCCGAGAGACTTGACATCCCGTCCCGTGACGGGTACGTCCCGCTAGAGGTACGGGCTCCTTTGTGACGGGATCTGCGTCCCGTTTTCGTCCCGTCCCGTACCTTCCGGGACGGGACGATACGGGACTGTGCTCTCTACGTGCCGTCCCGCAGGCAACCCTATTACCAGGTTGAGCTGTTTGAACCATCTAGACCAAGGCGTACCATCATATCGAATCGAGATATCGTCGAAACTTTGTTCGATTCGGTATCTTCGCCCTCTTCCGAGAACCCGGATCCGTCCGAAAATGGCCGTATTCGGTCCGCATGTGGGCAGATGATGGATACATTCGATCTAAGCCGGCTGTAAAAGGAAAGATCTGTGCAGCCTTGCTGTGTACCAGAATCGTATCCTGATTCCAGCGATCACCCTGCGGAGGCGTTCAACTCGTTTTGCATTGTAATGGTTGAAAGAGTACCGATGAGTACAAGAGAAATGTATTTTCTGGTGCGTTTATGCTGAACTTCTCTGTTCTCCTTCATACAGGACATAGAAAGATGAGCAGTGTCATTTGTTTCATCTAATATTGGCGTGAATAAGCAGTTTTGCTAAGCTATAAAGACACTTTAGAGCTCTTACATCATGAAAAATCGGATTCTACGTCTAAAAATACCCAGGAAATGTAGCCAAATTCGGTATGAAATGAAGTGTGGCGAAAAATCGGGGGGCTATAGCACAAGGAGGGGCACTTTTGGGGGAGGGGTTATATCTCAGGGGGGGGCCTTAAGTTTCAATATACCCCTTTACCCTGGGGTTATACTAGGGGAGGGGTCTTATTATAGGGGGGGGTTCGAATTCAGTTTTTACGGTAGCATCAAAGCGGACGGTGTCCCGTTGAATATTATGGGAAGAATTGTCTGAAGAATTTGTAATTTTATCAGTGTAGGGTGGGTAACTTTACGGCCCCGCCGCCTTGGGGCCGTATGGTTACCCCCGGGGCCGTATGGTTACCCTCGGGCCGTATGGTTACCACATGCGAACGGCTCGCCTATTTAGTGAATTTCTTTATTATTTTCGGCAAGATCCAAGGTAGTCATGCCGGGGGACTGCGTCCCCCGGACCCCCTGCTTTTATGGCTTATGGCTTTTATGCCTGCGGCATGTCGACTTCGGAGCCCCAGCGAGGGAGGGGGTGTTAGGCTAGATGATTACGTTAGCTTTCGAGATAGCTGACACCGGCAAAAAAAAGTAAACAAAAACTGATTTTTTATGCATTTATGTCTATAAAATCTGATTGGCCTACTATACTATATCAGTTCAGTGTAAAAAAACAGTTAAAAAGCTCATAAAACGCTTGATTCCCGTTATTGGTAACCATACGGCCCCGAGGGTAACCATACGGCCCCGGCGCTTTGGGGCCGTAAAGTTACCCAACCATCAGTGTACGCCTACCTGCAAATAAAGAAGGATCAATAGTTTCTTTTGCATTCGAATGGTGGCGCTTTCCGCAGCTTTTTTCAAAACTCGGCGGATTTTTATGATACAGAAGACGTCGATGGTAATTGTTGTTATGGTCAGGAGGACAAAACTGATGAGAGCATAGACCATTGGAGGATAGAAGTCCCCGGTTGCCAGCTGAAATTCATTGTTTAGGAGCCAAGTACAGTAGTTTTGTTTACATTGGGAGTAATGGATACAATTCATTTGTGTGCTATTTTAATTTACGCCAATTACCGTCGGGACATGCGACTCATGATGTGAGATATGATGTGTTGCGGTGGCGGAGGTAACAAAAGATTACTTGATAGATCTTTATACCCATCAGGGTACAATAAAACAAGAACAAAGCACAAAACCCACAATAAGTGGTCCTCCCAGACATGTCATTTCGTAGAGCTGTCGATTCTTTGATTTAGCTTGAATGTAGCTGATGACAAAATTGTCTGGACGAAGTTGCGCAAAGAGAAAACTTGGAATCAACCAGCAGATGAAGGCCAATAATATCAAGGCTATCAGTCTTTTAGAGAATTCAAAATACCGCATGGCGTGTTCACTGAAAGGTAGAATTTTCTGGGAGTTAGATATTGGCTTACTTGCACATGACACCGTATCGAAAGAAGAATGAAAGACAAACGATAATCTCAACCAGAGCAAATGTTGAGCAGAAGATGAATAATCCGACGATCTTCAGCTCTTTGGAGGCAAAGGTTGCGGTACTGCAGAGAACAAATCCACCGTCAAAAAGGTAATATGTCTGAAATAGGACTGTTCTCCATAAATTGTGTTCGTTTTATTTGTTGTAGAATAATCGGGGGCAATTTTAAAGCCTCGAGTCTAGGAAAGATCGCTGGTTTGGTGAACGGCCAATGTTCTCGAGGATCTCACGCCTACTTCACAAAGATCATAAAAGGTTCAAATTATGCCAGAAGAGTTCAAAAATAAGCATTTCTTGGCCAGTTTTAGCCGAATGAAGAAGTTTTCCGGAGACATTTTGGTCACTTTTTAGAATTCTTCCTACTTACCGGTAAAGCAATGGCTTGAGAAGCTGTGTACAGAACAGCCGAAGTAGTCAATGTCAGCATCAAATATTTGTATTTCTGCATAGATTGGGATGAATAGCACAGGATGACAGGAATAAGCAGTAGATTCAAGGCCATTCCCAAAATACCGGAACATAGACTGATCCAACTGGACGGCTCCATAATAACAGCGAGAGAGGGTTGCAGAGCTCTTATTATATGATCAACTCAACGACAATGTAGTTACTCCCCGTGTGATGTCTATTTATTTACTGAATTGGAGTAATCAGGACAGAGTTCATTTTCCTTCTCTGGTATGGATATTTCCCGTATTTGACCAAAGACTTAATCAAAGACTATTGGACAATCTTGAGCAACAAAATGATCTCCGGAATCTTAATAATGAGATGGCTGACAGTGATGAAAAATAATGGCGGAAAACGGCTATTTCTAGGTTTTTTTTGCGGGTGAGGGTCGCCTTTTTAAAATAGAAGGGATATACAATATGTTGCATCTTTATTACACGTTAAAATTCACTGGGCATACATTTTAATCGCTGGTAGGCAGCCTGTTCCAAAGCTTCCTGATGTTTAGGATCAGCTATTCGGATCAATTCATAGGCCCTTTGTCTCATGTTTTTGCCCCACAGTTCGGCTATACCATTTTCTGTCACAACGTAATGTACATCTGCTCGTGTCAACACAACGCCAGATCCCTAGAATACCATTTTACCGTGGTAGAAAATATCGGTCCACTTCAGTAAGTGACGGAACAATACTACTGTGTCCAGTAATAGTTGTTGACCGGAGAGCAACTATCGGCTTTCCTTGACCATCTTGGCAAAGGGAAGCACCCCGAATAAAATCTACTTGGCCGCCAACTCCGGATAGGAAATGCATTCCAAGAGAGTCGGAAACGACTGGAAACACATTTCATAAAATCGAAAAATGGAAACTAACCCTGTCCAGTGAGGTCTATTTCCATCGCACTGTTGATGGCAGTTACTTTAGGATTTTGGCGGATAACCGCGGGGTCATTTACCCTGAAAGTAAAGTTATTTTTAGTAAAGAAATTTCTTGCCATTCGGTGTCTCCCAGGGTCACTACAGGATTATCATTGACAAAATCATAGAGCTTTCGACTGCCATAAACATAGGTTGCGACAATTTTACCGGGACATATTATCTGGAAACCGTCGTTATTCTGCTATAAATTGGCTTACTTTTTCTTTATTTGTTATGACATTCTTCTCTAGCAGGTCTTTTATCCCGTCAGAGAGCATTTCTGTATGGATTCCCAGATCTTTATGATCGCCAAGGGCTTGTAGACACGCGTCAGAGATTCCACCAACACCTGGAGATATTATAAAATTTTCTCTAAAGAAAACTTGCCCATTTGTAACGTTGCTCCGTCATCTACTAAATTTTTGGCTATAATGTCCCCAATTCTTTTGTCGTCGTCGTTCATCGTCTCGATTTGTCTCTCCGGGAGTTTGAGATGCTCTTCGATCAGAACATCGATGTGGGACGAATGAATTACAGAATCTCCGAAAGTCCTTGGCATATTTTTATTGACAATAGCTGAAATTTCCGCAAATTGAAAAGAGGAGACGATAAAACAGACCAATGATGTGTTCAGCATTGGAAATTGCCGCTTTAGCAACGTCAACGGAGGTTCCCAGAGAACAGAAACCATTTGCATCTGGTGTCGAGACCTGATCTCCCAATTTCCCCAAAATACTCAATGACTCGCCTGGATAAGTGCCACGTCTACTGGGATATTCCCTTTTCTAAACAATAACGGTATTTGATGAGCGTAGAGGGAATTAAAATCCGCATGGCCATCTTCCACGGCTGCTCGAAGATTTACCCCAGTAAAAAAGGAATTTGGCCTTATTTTATCTTTAAAATATTATTTTCAGTATAGAAAATGAGCTACCATGAAGATTCTCTGTTTTCCATCGTTTTTCTTCCAACTGCACATGAGTGTCCTTTTTTCCCACTTTTCCATAAGAATAAATTGTGTCAGTAGGAGCTACTGGTGGTTCTGCTAGGGGAAAGGCTCCTTTGCGCGGGATAGGATATTCTAAATTTCAATTTTTCTTTAAAATAAATTCTGCCTACCTTTTGTATGAGGCGCACTTTTACTAAACTGTTCCGGGTAGGCGATTCCGGATGGATTCTGCTTTCTCGCTGGAATGTATCCTTTTCAACAGGTAACTCCAAAAATCTTACGTTTGATGTCATCAGAACTGAATGGATTCTCTCCTTCTAATATCATATGATGCAATTTTATTCGGTTTAAATTATTTCCCAGAGTGTATTCAGTCAGACCCTAGAATTACCGTAGTTTTATGCTAGAAATGTTGCTTACTTTTAATAATGGCGTAGGTGTAGCGGCCCCTCCGTGTACGAAAATATTTTCACCTAAAACGGTGCCTCGTTACTTTTAAAAAATATTCAAAATACCCGATTTTATCTCTCCAAAAGCATCTTGCAGCTTGGTATATTTCATTTTCTCATCTCCTTTGACAATATTTTTCTTACAGGGCGCTGCAAGCTCTCGTTTGTCTTGAAGAAGAGATGGAATTCTAGGTAAATTTACTACTTTTTGCTGTGAAGATAAGCTTACCCTGTAATAGCCTTACTCGTCGAGTAGGATCTGCTTGATATCCTTGGTAACATCTGAAAAATTGAAAGGAGATGATTATAAATTCCCAAAAAGGGTAATAGTGCTGTTCTGGGAGTGAAGGTGACGTTTCCAGAGGTAAACAAGGCAAGTAAGACAAAAACAAGTGAAAATTGTATATTTTGGCGAGGAAAACTGGCAATTATACTTGAGGAATAGTACATTTGCTCAGCACCAAAGGGAAAAATATTAGAGTGGATGGAATATCTACAGCACAAGGATGGCTACACTAAATGGACAAAACACAATGTCCTTCAAGAAAATGGGTGGCGTAAGGTTGTTTACATGCAAACAATTCCAAGACCGGTAGCGAACAGGGCAGCCCAAGGTTCAAATCAGACGTGTTGGATGAGAAATGTTCTTGATAAACAAACTGAATTTCTCTGCTCAGTTTTGAGTATTTGGCGTTACAGAAAAATTAGAATAAAAAGAAAGGAAATGTTTATTTCTATCATTACAAAATAACATCACGTTTGTTTATACTTAATAGTTGCCGTAGTGAAATGGCTGTCATCTTTAAAGATGACTGAAAACTCGGACTCTGGTGGGAGATGTGGAGAAGAGTCTACAAACATCAGACGACCATTTTTTGTAAGCAATGGGATTCCCTCGATTTCAAATAAATAGCAGTCGCGAAATTGTCTTCTGAGTAGAGCACTGGTAACACCTTCTCCCTCTTTAAGTCATCCCAGTTCAATGGTCAAGCGACGAAGATTTGGGAAGGATTGTGTGCAAAGAAGCTAAAATTAATGGATTTGCAGCCAGGAAACCATAATTAACCTGTTGAACGTTACTTGGCATGTTTGTTGCAAACGATAATAACTTTTGAGCGAAAGGTGAAATAATTTCAAATACGAAGAAGGTGGTAAAATTACCTTGGTAATGACTCTTTCAAAAAGGTTTTGATTGAGATCAAGTAAATGGAAGCCCGGCGTGGCATTTTTTAACAGTACGTTTGCTGGGAGGCTTTTCAACGGACTCAGGTACTATCCAATGAGAAACTGCTGAATACCCTATTGATTTGTATTGTAAGTCTAAAGGACAAGAAACGGATTAATTAGAAAAACAACGAAGAAGTGAACAAGATGAATAAATACGAAAGTCAGTTATTCATTATTTTTATGTCCAATTTCAAATATCAAACAACTGCTATTAGGTCGCGTCAAAAATCTTTAGAAAAACGTCATAACTTTTCTAATTTCCAAGCTATTTGGGAGTTTCAGGTGTCAAAATGTTCCTTGGGACCTGAAGAAAAATATGGTGAAGTCCAGAAAATCGGAGGGACTCGTATCCGTGTACAGGGCTGCGTCGCAGTTTTGGCAAAATTCTATTTTGAGGCATAACTTTTGAGGAACGAGGGATGTACGAAAATATGGCTAAAATAAGACAATTTCGCGAGACTACCGTAAAAACAATCTTGATGGGTAAAACAGTGTTTTCTTTCATAAACTTGCTGATGTGATACGATGACAAGCATTTCTACACGAAATAATACGAAAGACATCAATGCGGCATCTATGCTGCCAATAGGGAAAACCACTAATGTGCGTAGCTTGGCTGAATCAGAAGATTTTTGCCCGGATTCTTCAAAATATAGCATAACATGGCCGTAGAAGTACTTTGCACCAAAAGCAAAAAAAGAAATAGAGGTTTGTCGCCGTTTTCTCACCGGCGGGGATTGAACCCTGGTCGTTCTGGCCGTAATTTCCAAAACCCACTCGGCAATGATGCACATTTTTTACAATCAGGGCCTACGCGCGGCGGGTGAAAGATTTCCGGGATTTTTCTGGTGCAGCATGACCGTCTCGAGCTGGAGATTCTTTCTATCTTTACCGTTTTTGTAAATCCCTCGTTCCTCAAAAGTTATGCCTCAAAATAGAATTTTGCCAAAACTGCGACGCTGCCCTGTACCCGGATACGAGTCCCTCCGATTTTCTGGACTTCACCATATTTTTCTTCAGGTCCCAAGGAACATTTTGACACCTGAAACTCCCAAATAGCTTGGAAATTAGAAAAGTTATGACGTTTTTCTAAAGATTTTTGACGCGACCTAATAGAATCTGGGATGCGCAAGCGGGCCCCGGGGCCGGCCCGGCCCGCTTCCTCGGCCCGATTGCGCATCGCAGGCTAGAATACAGTAAAAAAGATCAATAACATTTTAAAAAGTGGCCGTGGATCTAAAATCAATGGTTGCAAGAGTAAATCCACGGTCTTCAATTGTGATTTTAAGCAAAGATTCCCGGGGAAAATGTGGAGGCAGGTCTGCAAAGATACAGCTCGAGTATAAATTTCGTTGACGGATATGTCTTTGCGGCATGAGATGGCATCCAGGAAAGATTTTATGCAATTCTTCACTTGTAGGAAGGTTGTAATTGGATGGCTTCATATTCCACGTTACGCAAAAGGCAAATCTACGAAGATTTGGGAAAGGCGCCGTGTAGAGAATCTTAAAAGTAAAAAAAAATTAAGGCAGAAGCAATTTTACCTGCACCACTGTACGAAGCAAATTGTATCTCGGCTCATTATCGTCAGTGAGAATATTGAATACATGGACTGATGCTGTCGGGAAGTGTGAAAGTAATTTCGGCACGACAGGTTTGATGTCCTCTTCATTCAAACTTATTTTTATATTTTTCTAAAATTTGCAAATTAAAAGAGATCAGAACGACTAACGAGAGTTTTTGACTGGAAAAGGGCTTCATATCCCTGTGATCCACTGCTGTCAATGGATATTTTCTCTGGTTTCAGGATATTCATAAATCGAACACCGTTTTCCATTGACATTTGTGTTCCCTCGACACCCAACTGGACACAGGTTATCTGATTATTTTTCAAAATTTTACACAACCGATTGAATATTTCGCTTGAAATTGAACCTGAAACAGTATAATCCACAAAAATAATACAATTTCCTAACCATCATAGCTTAGAATAAGTTCCCTTATTCTTGTTCCATAAAAACTTGGCACTTTCTTCATGATGCCGTTTTCCATTTCATAGAAATAAATTTTTGATCCTTTAAAGAGAACATGATAATTTTCGTCAACGCGAACGGATATATTCCTGGACGAAAGGATACGCTGGTTCATTTCTCGACATGTTCTCTGAAGACCGAAATAGTCTTCCGATTCAACCTGGAATAATTTTAGATACGGAAAATATAGGGAAAATACCTTGGTGAGGACTCTTTCAAATAAATTGGGATTCAGATCGAGAAGAAGAAAACCGTCCATTATGAATGATGAAAGTGGTTTGTTTTTATTTAGTAGATTGAATGACACCGGTCACATCGCCTGCTAAACATCAGGCAAGTGCCGAACAAATTTTTACAAAGAAAATTAAGAATAAAAATTGTTTTGGACCATGTTTATTCTCAAATTAGTACAAGAAGCGAAAATACAGTTTAGAAAGAAATTGTGACCCTTCCTCTGGCCTTATATTCGATCGTCGCCTCGGTATGTGCGTCGGCATTGAGGTTAATTTCAAGGGAAGATCCTCGAGGAAAATGTTGTGGCAAATCGACACAAGTACAATACAACACGTTTTCATAATTTCCATCTTGTGTCATCTTGCATCCGGGAAGTTCTTCTTCTAACTTCGATCGAGGAGGGACTTCCATAGCGCCACGCCACGAAATTTTAAAGTAAAACTTATGAAGACTGGGGTATGCCGTCGAGTACAAAGCCTAAATACGTGGAGAATAAAGATATGGAAAGAACCCAACCTGCTGAATTATACGAAGCAAATCGTATCTCGGCCCTTTCTCCCAATCGTGGTCACAGCGAACTGTCACTTCTTGGAATGTGGAGAGCAACTGCGGTACAATCGATTTTATTTCCTTTTCGTCCAAATGTACGTCAACCTTTCTCTGAAATTCGAAAAGTTTAAAGACATTTCAAAAACTTACGATATTTGTGCATTGGAAGAGAGCAGCATACAAGCCATATTCGGAACTACCGATTGAAACTTTTATCGGTTTCAGGATGTCCATCATTGTTGCGCATTGTTCAATGGTCATTTTTGTATCCCACGTATCAAATGCAACACTTGTAATGCGATTATTCTTCAGAGTTTCGCACATTTGCTCAAAAACTGAGGAGAGACGCTCTGCAAATAAAGTAGAAAATACTAAATTAAGAAATTAGACTAACTGCCTTCCATCAGGGCGACTTCGGTGAGACGAGTTCCATAAAAATGACGTGCCTCTCTAATTCCGCCTTCAATGTACCGAAGGAAATAAATCTTTGAATTCTCAGCATATAGGTGATATTCGGCAGGAATACGGATGGATATGTTTCTGCTTTGGTGAACACGATCGGTCATTTGATGGCATGTCCTCTGGAGACGGAAGAAACTTTTATATTTTAGCTGAAATATATATTTATTAAAATTTAGAGAAAAGATTACCTTGGAGATAACCTTTTCAAACAGATTTTGATTGAGATCGAGAAGAAGGAAACCTGGCATCACGACAGGCGACGAGGGCTTATTTCGATCATGACGAACGCGCTTGTAAGGAGGTGCCATTCTCCGCTAAACGACGGACAAAAATTCGACTTCAAGCAAACAGAACGAAAAAAGCCGTACTGAATCCAATTATTGGAAAAAAGCTTTACGAGCCTACTGACGCGAAACTCCATATCGCTTTAAAATGATTCCGTGGATGACCACGGAAACAGACAACAATTTTTAAACAGGAATCCGCGTTTAACCTTGGAAACGGTGGCTAGAAATCGCTAATTTTTGCACGGTGGACGCCATTTTGTGGCTAGAATTCGCTAATTTTTGCACGGTGGACGCCATTTTGTGGCTAGAATTCGCTAATTTTTGCACGGTGGATGTCACATGGTGGCTAGAATTCGCTAATTTTTGCACGGTGGACGCCATTTTGTGGCTAGAATTCGCTAATTTTTGCACGGTGGACGCCATTTTGTGGCTAGAATTCGCTAATTTTTGCACGGTGGACGCCATTTTGTGGCTAGAATTCGCTAATTTTTGCACGGTGGATGTCACATGGTGGCTAGAATTCGCTAATTTTTGCACGGTGGACGCCATTTTGTGGATAGAATTCGCTAATTTTTGCACGGTGGACGCCATTTTGTGGCTAGAATTCGCTAATTTTTGCACGGTGGACGCCATTTTGTGGCTAGAATTCGCTAATTTTTGCACGGTGGATGTCACATGGTGGCTAGAATTCGCTAATTTTTGCACGGTGGACGCCATTTTGTGGATAGAATTCGCTAATTTTTGCACGGTGGACGCCATTTTGTGGCTAGAATTCGCTAATTTTTGCACGGTGGACGCCATTTTGTGGCTAGAATTCGCTAATTTTTGCACGGTGGATGTCACATGGTGGCTAGAATTCGCTAATTTTTGCACGGTGGACGCCATTTTGTGGCTAGAATTCGCTAATTTTTGCACGGTGGATGTCACATGGTGGCTAGAATTCGCTAATTTTTGCACGGTGGACGCCATTTTGTGGCTAGAATTCGCTAATTTTTGCACGGTGGATGTCACATGGTGGCTAGAATTCGCTAATTTTTGCACGGTGGACGCCATTTTGTGGCTAGAATTCGCTAATTTTTGCACGGTGGATGTCACATGGTGGCTAGAATTCGCTAATTTTTGCACGGTGGACGCCATTTTGTGGCTAGAATTCGCTAATTTTTGCACGGTGGATGTCACATGGTGGCTAGAATTCGCTAATTTTTGCACGGTGGATGTCACATGGTGGCTAGAATTCGCTAATTTTTGCACGGTGGACGCCATTTTGTGGCTAGAATTCGCTAATTTTTGCACGGTGGACGCCATTTTGTGGCTAGAATTCGCTAATTTTTGCACGGTGGACGCCATTTTGTGGCTAGAATTCGCTAATTTTTGCACGGTGGACGCCATTTTGTGGCTAGAATTCGCTAATTTTTGCACGGTGGATGTCACATGGTGGCTAGAATTCGCTAATTTTTGCACGGTGGACGCCATTTTGCGGCTAGAATTCGCTAATTTTTGCACGGTGGACGCCATTTTGTGGATAGAATTCGCTAATTTTTGCACGGTGGACGCCATTTTGTGGCTAGAATTCGCTAATTTTTGCACGGTGGATGTCACATGGTGGCTAGAATTCGCTAATTTTTGCACGGTGGATGTCACATGGTGGCTAGAATTCGCTAACTTTTGCACGGTGGACGCCATTTTGTGGCTAGAATTCGCTAACTTTTGCACGGTGGACGCCATTTTGTGGCTAGAATTCGCTAATTTTTGCACGGTGGATGTCACATGGTGGCTAGAATTCGCTAAATTTTGCACGGTGGACGCCATTTTGTGGCTAGAATTCGCTAAATTTTGCACGGTGGACGCCATTTTGTGGCTAGAATTCGCTAACTTTTGCACGGTGGACGCCATTTTGTGGCTAGAATTCGCTAACTTTTGCACGGTGGACGCCATTTTGTGGCTAGAATTCGCTAATTTTTGCACGGTGGATGTCACATGGTGGCTAGAATTCGCTAATTTTTGCACGGTGGATGTCACATGGTGGCTAGAATTCGCTAAATTTTGCACGGTGGACGCCATTTTGTGGCTAGAATTCGCTAACTTTTGCACGGTGGACGCCATTTTGTGGCTAGAATTCGCTAACTTTTGCACGGTGGACGCCATTTTGTGGCTAGAATTCGCTAATTTTTGCACTGTGGATGTCACATGGTGGCTAGAATTCGCTAATTTTTGCACGGTGGACGCCATTTTGTGGCTAGAAATCGCTAATTTTTGCACTGTGGATGTCACATGGTGGCTAGAATTCGCTAATTTTTGCACGGTGGACGCCATTTTGTGGCTAGAATTCGCTAATTTTTGCACGGTGGACGCCATTTTGTGGCTAGAAATCGCTAATTTTTGCACGGTGGACGCCATTTTGTGGCTAGAATTCGCTAAATTTTGCACGGTGGATGTCACATGGTGGCTAGAAATCGCTAATTTTTGCACGGTGGATGTCACATGGTGGCTACAATTCGCTAATTTTTGCACGGTGGATGTCACATGGTGGCTACAATTCGCTAATTTTTGCACGGTGGATGTCACATGGTGGCTAGAATTCGCTAATTTTTGCACGGTGGATGTCACATGGTGGCTACAATTCGCTAATTTTTGCACGGTGGATGTCACATGGTGGCTACAATTCGCTAATTTTTGCACGGTGGATGTCACATGGTGGCTACAATTCGCTAATTTTTGCACGGTGGATGTCACATGGTGGCTACAATTCGCTAATTTTTGCACGGTGGATGTCACATGGTGGCTACAATTCGCTAATTTTTGCACGGTGGATGTCACATGGTGGCTAGAATTCGCTAATTTTTGCACGGTAAACGCCATTTTGTGGCTAGAATTCGCTAATTTTTGCACGGTGGATGTCACATGGTGGCTAGAATTCGCTAAATTTTGCACGGTGGACGCCATTTTGTGGCTAGAATTCGCTAATTTTTGCACGGTGGATGTCACATGGTGGCTAGAATTCGCTAAATTTTGCACGGTGGACGCCATTTTGTGGCTAGAATTCGCTAAATTTTGCACGGTGGATGTCACATGGTGGCTAGAATTCGCTAATTTTTGCACGGTGGATGTCACATGGTGGCTAGAATTCGCTAATTTTTGCACGGTGGACGCCATTTTGTGGCTAGAATTCGCTAATTTTTGCACGGTGGACGCCATTTTGTGGCTAGAATTCGCTAATTTTTGCACGGTGGATGTCACATGGTGGCTAGAATTCGCTAATTTTTGCACGGTGGACGCCATTTTGCGGCTAGAATTCGCTAATTTTTGCACGGTGGACGCCATTTTGTGGATAGAATTCGCTAATTTTTGCACGGTGGACGCCATTTTGTGGCTAGAATTCGCTAATTTTTGCACGGTGGATGTCACATGGTGGCTAGAATTCGCTAACTTTTGCACGGTGGACGCCATTTTGTGGCTAGAATTCGCTAACTTTTGCACGGTGGACGCCATTTTGTGGCTAGAATTCGCTAAATTTTGCACGGTGGACGCCATTTTGTGGCTAGAATTCGCTAAATTTTGCACGGTGGATGTCACATGGTGGCTAGAATTCGCTAATTTTTGCACGGTGGATGTCACATGGTGGCTAGAATTCGCTAATTTTTGCACGGTGGACGCCATTTTGCGGCTAGAAATCGCTAATTTTTGCACGGTGGATGTCACATGGTGGCTAGAATTCGCTAATTTTTGCACGGTGGATGTCACATGGTGGCTAGAATTCGCTAATTTTTGCACGGTGGATGTCACATGGTGGCTAGAATTCGCTAATTTTTGCACGGTGGACGCCATTTTGCGGCTAGAAATCGCTAATTTTTGCACGGTGGACGCCATTTTGCGGCTAGAATTCGCTAATTTTTGCACGGTAAACGCCATTTTGTGGCTAGAATTCGCTAATTTTTGCACGGTGGATGTCACATGGTGGCTAGAACTCGCTAAATTTTGCACGGTGGACGCCATTTTGTGGCTAGAAATCGCTAATTTTTGCACGGTGGACGCCATTTTGTGGCTAGAATTCGCTAATTTTTGCACAGTGGATGTCACATGGTGGCTAGAATTCGCTAATTTTTGCACGGTGGACGCCATTTTGTGGCTAGAATTCGCTAATTTTTGCACGGTGGACGCCATTTTGTGGCTAGAATTCGCTAATTTTTGCACGGTGGACGCCATTTTGTGGCTAGAATTCGCTAATTTTTGCACGGTGGACGCCATTTTGTGGCTAGAAATCGCTAATTTTTGCACGGTGGACGCCATTTTGTGGCTAGAAATCGCTAATTTTTGCACGGTGGATGTCACATGGTGGCTAGAATTCGCTAAATTTTGCACGGTGGATGTCACATGGTGGCTAGAATTCGCTAAATTTTGCACGGTGGACGCCATTTTGTGGCTAGAATTCGCTAATTTTTGCACGGTGGATGTCACATGGTGGCTAGAATTCGCTAATTTTTGCACGGTGGACGCCATTTTGTGGCTAGAATTCGCTAATTTTTGCACGGTGGACGCCATTTTGTGGCTAGAATTCGCTAATTTTTGCACGGTGGATGTCACATGGTGGCTAGAATTCGCTAAATTTTGCACGGTGGATGTCACATGGTGGCTAGAATTCGCTAAATTTTGCACGGTGGATGTCACATGGTGGCTAGAATTCGCTAAATTTTGCACGGTGGACGCCATTTTGTGGCTAGAATTCGCTAATTTTTGCACGGTGGATGTCACATGGTGGCTAGAATTCGCTAAATTTTGCACGGTGGATGTCACATGGTGGCTAGAATTCGCTAAATTTTGCACGGTGGATGTCACATGGTGGCTAGAATTCGCTAAATTTTGCACGGTGGAC
Organism: Oscheius sp. DF5033; assembly: GCA_964036215.1. NCBI lineage: Eukaryota > Metazoa > Nematoda > Chromadorea > Rhabditida > Rhabditidae > Oscheius > Oscheius sp. DF5033. The sequence goes on along the minus strand of CAXIWN010000002.1, from coordinate 3,356,003 downwards.
GCCATTTTGTGGCTAGAAATCGCTAATTTTTGCACGGTGGATGTCACATGGTGGCTAGAATTCGCTAATTTTTGCACGGTGGATGTCACATGGTGGCTACAATTCGCTAATTTTTGCACGGTGGATGTCACATGGTGGCTAGAATTCGCTAATTTTTGCACGGTGGACGCCATTTTGCGGCTAGAAATCGCTAATTTTTGCACGGTGGATGTCACATGGTGGCTAGAATTCGCTAATTTTTGCACGGTAAACGCCATTTTGTGGCTAGAATTCGCTAATTTTTGCACGGTGGATGTCACATGGTGGCTAGAATTCGCTAATTTTTGCACGGTGGATGTCACATGGTGGCTAGAATTCGCTAATTTTTGCACGGTAAACGCCATTTTGTGGCTAGAATTCGCTAATTTTTGCACGGTGGATGTCACATGGTGGCTAGAATTCGCTAATTTTTGCACGGTGGATGTCACATGGTGGCTAGAATTCGCTAATTTTTGCACGGTGGATGTCACATGGTGGCTACAATTCGCTAATTTTTGCACGGTGGATGTCACATGGTGGCTAGAATTCGCTAATTTTTGCACGGTAAACGCCATTTTGTGGCTAGAATTCGCTAATTTTTGCACGGTGGATGTCACATGGTGGCTAGAATTCGCTAATTTTTGCACGGTGGACGCCATTTTGCGGCTAGAAATCGCTAATTTTTGCACGGTGGATGTCACATGGTGGCTAGAATTCGCTAATTTTTGCACGGTAAACGCCATTTTGTGGCTAGAAATCGCTAATTTTTGCACGGTGGACGCCATTTTGTGGCTAGAATTCGCTAATTTTTGCACAGTGGATGTCACATGGTGGCTAGAATTCGCTATTTTTTGCACGGTGGACGCCATTTTGTGGCTAGAATTCGCTAATTTTTGCACGGTGGATGTCACATGGTGGCTAGAATTCGCTATTTTTTGCACGGTGGACGCCATTTTGTGGCTAGAATTCGCTAATTTTTGCACGGTGGACGCCATTTTGTGGCTAGAATTCGCTAATTTTTGCACGGTGGACGCCATTTTGTGGCTAGAATTCGCTAATTTTTGCACGGTGGACGCCATTTTGTGGCTAGAAATCGCTAATTTTTGCACGGTGGACGCCATTTTGTGGCTAGAATTCGCTAATTTTTGCACGGTGGATGTCACATGGTGGCTAGAATTCGCTAAATTTTGCACGGTGGACGCCATTTTGTGGCTAGAATTCGCTAATTTTTGCACGGTGGATGTCACATGGTGGCTAGAATTCGCTAAATTTTGCACGGTGGATGTCACATGGTGGCTAGAATTCGCTAAATTTTGCACGGTGGACGCCATTTTGTGGCTAGAAATCGCTAATTTTTGCACGGTGGACGCCATTTTGTGGCTAGAATTCGCTAATTTTTGCACGGTGGACGCCATTTTGTGGCTAGAAATCGCTAATTTTTGCACGGTGGACGCCATTTTGTGGCTAGAATTCGCTAATTTTTGCACGGTGGATGTCACATGGTGGCTAGAATTCGCCAATTTTTGCACGGTGGACGCCATTTTGTGGCTAGAAATCGCTAATTTTTGCACGGTGGACGCCATTTTGTGGCTAGAATTCGCTAAATTTTGCACGGTGGACGCCATTTTGTGGCTAGAATTCGCTAATTTTTGCACGGTGGACGCCATTTTGTGGCTAGAATTCGCTAAATTTTGCACGGTGGATGTCACATGGTGGCTAGAATTCGCTAAATTTTGCACGGTGGATGTCACATGGTGGCTAGAATTCGCTAATTTTTGCACGGTGGACGCCATTTTGTGGCTAGAAATCGCTAATTTTTGCACGGTGGACGCCATTTTGTGGCTAGAATTCGCTAATTTTTGCACGGTGGATGTCACATGGTGGCTAGAATTCGCTAAATTTTGCACGGTGGACGCCATTTTGTGGCTAGAATTCGCTAATTTTTGCACGGTGGACGCCATTTTGTGGCTAGAATTCGCTAATTTTTGCACGGTGGATGTCACATGGTGGCTAGAATTCGCCAATTTTTGCACGGTGGACGCCATTTTGTGGCTAGAAATCGCTAATTTTTGCACGGTGGACGCCATTTTGTGGCTAGAATTCGCTAATTTTTGCACGGTGGACGCCATTTTGTGGCTAGAATTCGCTAATTTTTGCACGGTGGACGCCATTTTGTGGCTAGAATTCGCTAAATTTTGCACGGTGGATGTCACATGGTGGCTAGAATTCGCTAAATTTTGCACGGTGGATGTCACATGGTGGCTAGAATTCGCTAATTTTTGCACGGTGGACGCCATTTTGTGGCTAGAATTCGCTAAATTTTGCACGGTGGATGTCACATGGTGGCTAGAATTCGCTAATTTTTGCACGGTGGACGCCATTTTGTGGCTAGAAATCGCTAATTTTTGCACGGTGGACGCCATTTTGTGGCTAGAATTCGCTAATTTTTGCACGGTGGATGTCACATGGTGGCTAGAATTCGCCAATTTTTGCACGGTGGACGCCATTTTGTGGCTAGAATTCGCTAATTTTTGCACGGTGGATGTCACATGGTTGCTAGAATTCGCTAATTTTTGCACGGTGGACGCCATTTTGTGGCTAGAATTCGCTAATTTTTGCACGGTGGACGCCATTTTGTCTAGAAATCGCTAATTTTTGCACGGTGGACGCCATTTTGTGGCTAGAATTCGCTAATTTTTGCACGGTGGACGCCATTTTGTGGCTAGAATTCGCTAATTTTTGCACGGTGGATGTCACATGGTGGCTAGAATTCGCTAATTTTTGCACGGTGGATGTCACATGGTGGCTAGAATTCGCTAATTTTTGCACGGTGGACGCCATTTTGTGGCTAGAATTCGCTAATTTTTGCACGGTGGACGCCATTTTGTGGCTAGAATTCGCTAATTTTTGCACGGTGGACGCCATTTTGTGGCTAGAATTCGCTAATTTTTGCACGGTGGATGTCACATGGTGGCTAGAATTCGCTAATTTTTGCACGGTGGATGTCACATGGTGGCTAGAATTCGCTAATTTTTGCACGGTGGACGTCACATGGTGGCTAGAATTCGCTAATTTTTGCACGGTGGACGCCATTTTGTGGCTAGAAATCGCTAAATTTTGCACGGTGGATGTCACATGGTGGCTAGAATTCGCTAATTTTTGCACGGTGGACGCCATTTTGTGGCTAGAATTCGCTAATTTTTGCACGGTGGATGTCACATGGTGGCTAGAATTCGCTAAATTTTGCACGGTGGATGTCACATGGTGGCTAGAATTCGCTAATTTTTGCACGGTGGACGCCATTTTGTGGCTAGAAATCGCTAATTTTTGCACGGTGGATGTCACATGGTGGCTAGAATTCGCTAAATTTTGCACGGTGGATGTCACATGGTGGCTAGAATTAGCTAATTTTTGCACGGTGGACGCCATTTTGTGGCTAGAATTCGCTAATTTTTGCACGGTGGACGCCATTTTGCGGCTAGAATTCGCTAATTTTTGCACGGTGGACGCCATTTTGTGGCTAGAATTCGCTAATTTTTGCACGGTGGATGTCACATGGTGGCTAGAATTCGCTAATTTTTGCACGGTGGACGCCATTTTGTGGCTAGAATTCGCTAATTTTTGCACGGTGGACGCCATTTTGTGGCTAGAATTCGCTAATTTTTGCACGGTGGACGCCATTTTGCGGCTAGAATTCGCTAATTTTTGCACGGTGGACGCCATTTTGTGGCTAGAAATCGCTAATTTTTGCACGGTGGATGTCACATGGTGGCTAGAATTCGCTAATTTTTGCACGGTGGATGTCACATGGTGGCTAGAATTCGCTAATTTTTGCACGGTGGACGCCATTTTGTGGCTAGAATTCGCTAATTTTTGCACGGTGGACGCCATTTTGTGGCTAGAATTCGCTAATTTTTGCACGGTGGATGTCACATGGTGGCTAGAATTCGCTAATTTTTGCACGGTGGACGCCATTTTGTGGCTAGAATTCGCTAATTTTTGCACGGTGGACGCCATTTTGTGGCTAGAAATCGCTAATTTTTGCACGGTGGACGCCATTTTGTGGCTAGAAATCGCTAATTTTTGCACGGTGGATGTCACATGGTGGCTAGAATTCGCTAATTTTTGCACGGTGGACGCCATTTTGTGGCTAGAATTCGCCAATTTTTGCACGGTGGACGCCATTTTGTGGCTAGAAATCGCTAATTTTTGCACGGTGGATGTCACATGGTGGCTAGAATTCGCTAATTTTTGCACGGTGGATGTCACATGGTGGCTAGAATTCGCTAATTTTTGCACGGTGGATGTCACATGGTGGCTAGAATTCGCTAATTTTTGCACGGTGGACGCCATTTTGTGGCTAGAATTCGCTAATTTTTGCACGGTGGATGTCACATGGTGGCTAGAATTCGCTAATTTTTGCACGGTGGATGTCACATGGTGGCTAGAATTCGCTAATTTTTGCACGGTGGACGCCATTTTGTGGCTAGAATTCGCTAATTTTTGCACGGTGGACGCCATTTTGTGGCTAGAAATCGCTAATTTTTGCACGGTGGATGTCACATGGTGGCTAGAATTCGCTAATTTTTGCACGGTGGACGCCATTTTGTGGCTAGAATTCGCCAATTTTTGCACGGTGGACGCCATTTTGTGGCTAGAAATCGCTAATTTTTGCACGGTGGATGTCACATGGTGGCTAGAATTCGCTAATTTTTGCACGGTGGACGCCATTTTGTGGCTAGAATTCGCTAATTTTTGCACGGTGGATGTCACATGGTGGCTAGAATTCGCTAATTTTTGCACGGTGGATGTCACATGGTGGCTAGAATTCGCTAATTTTTGCACGGTGGACGCCATTTTGTGGCTAGAATTCGCTAATTTTTGCACGGTGGATGTCACATGGTGGCTAGAATTCGCTAAATTTTGCACGGTGGATGTCACATGGTGGCTAGAATTCGCTAATTTTTGCACGGTGGATGTCACATGGTGGCTAGAATTCGCTAATTTTTGCACGGTGGACGCCATTTTGTGGCTAGAATTCGCTAATTTTTGCACGGTGGATGTCACATGGTGGCTAGAATTCGCTAATTTTTGCACGGTGGACGCCATTTTGTGGCTAGAATTCGCTAATTTTTGCACGGTGGATGTCACATGGTGGCTAGAATTCGCTAATTTTTGCACGGTGGATGTCACATGGTGGCTAGAATTCGCTAATTTTTGCACGGTGGACGCCATTTTGTGGCAGAATTCGCTAATTTTTGCACGGTGGATGTCACATGGTGGCTAGAATTCGCTAATTTTTGCACGGTGGATGTCACATGGTGGCTAGAATTCGGTAATTTTTGCACGGTGGACGCCATTTTGTGGCTAGAATTCGCTAATTTTTGCACGGTGGACGCCATTTTGTGGCTAGAATTCGCTAATTTTTGCACGGTGGATGTCACATGGTGGCTAGAATTCGCTAATTTTTGCACGGTGGATGTCACATGGTGGCTAGAATTCGGTAATTTTTGCACGGTGGACGCCATTTTGTGGCTAGAGTTCGCTAATTTTTGCACGGTGGACACCATTTTGTGGCTAGAATTCGCTAATTTTTGCACGGTGGATGTCACATGGTGGCTAGAATTCGCTAATTTTTGCACGGTGGACGCCATTTTGTGGCTGGAATTCGCTAATTTTTGCACGGTGGACGCCATTTTGTGGCTAGAATTCGCTAATTTTTGCACGGTGGATGTCACATGGTGGCTAGAATTCGCTAATTTTTGCACGGTGGACGCCATTTTGTGGCTAGAATTCGCTAATTTTTGCACGGTGGACGCCATTTTGTGGCTAGAATTCGCTAATTTTTGCACGGTGGGCGCCATTTTGTGGCTAGAATTCGCTAATTTTTGCACGGTGGGCGCCATTTTGTGGCTAGAATTCGCTAATTTTTGCACGGTGGATGTCACATGGTGGCTAGAATTCGCTAATTTTTGCACGGTGGACGCCATTTTGTGGCTAGAATTCGCTAATTTTTGCACGGTGGATGCCATTTTGTGGCTAGAATTCGCTAATTTTTGCACGGTGGACGCCATTTTGTGGCTAGAGTTCGCTAATTTTTGCACGGTGGACGCCATTTTGTGGCTAGAATTCGCTAATTTTTGCACGGTGGATGTCACATGGTGGCTAGAATTCGCTAATTTTTGCACGGTGGATGTCACATGGTGGCTAGAATTCGGTAATTTTTGCACGGTGGACGCCATTTTGTGGCTAGAGTTCGCTAATTTTTGCACGGTGGACACCATTTTGTGGCTAGAATTCGCTAATTTTTGCACGGTGGATGTCACATGGTGGCTAGAATTCGCTAATTTTTGCACGGTGGACGCCATTTTGTGGCTGGAATTCGCTAATTTTTGCACGGTGGACGCCATTTTGTGGCTAGAATTCGCTAATTTTTGCACGGTGGATGTCACATGGTGGCTAGAATTCGCTAATTTTTGCACGGTGGACGCCATTTTGTGGCTAGAATTCGCTAATTTTTGCACGGTGGACGCCATTTTGTTGCTAGAATTCGCTAATTTTTGCACGGTGGATGTCACATGGTGGCTAGAATTCGCTAATTTTTGCACGGTGGACGCCATTTTGTGGCAAGGATTCGCTAATTTTTCCACGGTGGATGTCATTTTTGTTTGGAATCTAAAGTCACCGTGCGTATTTTACCATGGAAGTTATCATAGGAAAGCTGAGCGGATGAAAAGCGACGCGTTTCGGCAGGCGATGAACTACTGCACGACTTATCAGAGCGTTCCCCACGGTTGATCCGAGCCAGTTGAGTCCTTCTGTTTTCATGGATTACTTCCCACTTCTTGATCTTCCTGTGGTGCTCCTTGAGCAGATTCTGACTAAGGTCTGTTTTCTCTTAATTTATCTCAAGCACATTGTTGTTGCAGTTGGAACACGATAGTTATATCCGGATGCAGCAGGCATGCAAATACGTGAATGAGTTCATTCAGTCAAATCGTCAGATTATAGTAAATCGAGACGGATTCGCGGCGCTTGAATGTAATGGCCGTACTCTTCATTTTGATCAAAGAAGAAAAGCCGAATATTTTTATGGAACTCGTCTCGATTACCGGTCAGTTTCTCTTCTTCCAGTTATTCCCTGTTCAGAGACTGTTGAGGGTTTCGATCTACTTTGTGAGAGTATTGAAAAGAATTGGATCAGATGTTCCTGCTTGTACCTGACTGGCCGTCAAATAGCCTGGACCAAAGAGCAATGTTTGAAGTTGTTCAATGTTCTGAAGCCTCGAGAGATCTTCCTGAATAACGAAGAAACCGATCGGTATGAAGCTCTTTTGGGTCCTACCAAGAATCTGGTGAGTCGGATTGTTCACTAGATTTCGAACCTTTGCAGAAATTCGTCATTGTTGATCTGAATCCTGACGTTGTACCTGTGGCTATGCCCAAACTTTTAGCTTCGCATTCAGATGTTCGGATTCATCTGATGGATATTCCGGAACCGTATACTGTTGTACGAGATATGATCAACGTAAAATATTTTCGTATTCCACTTAATTTTTTAGATTTTCCTTTCAAAAGCATTCCCAAAACTTCTAAAGTTCGAATCGTTCATTTGCGGTAACTGGAAGACACTAGGCAAGAGTGAATTGGAAGCAAAATTCTCCAGTTACCAATGGATTATGGAGGATAAAGATGAAGGTTTGCAGTTCACCAGCGTGGTCTTCTCTCCCCAAGTTACTAAAGCTTTCTTTGAAGTCACTTTTGTCTTCTCTAATTCAATATTTGTTGGGAATACTCACGCTAAGATATCATATTATTGTCTAGAATCCGAAGCAAACTGAATTCTATTGATAAACGTTATTATTATGTTCAAAATAAATTATGATTTAAAATTCAAGACTTGAATCACTTTATCTCCAGATGACATCCATAGGATTTCCTTAATTCGAAAGTTTTGCCACCAAAATTCACTTGGCTGGTGGGTCGTGTTCTGTAATTCTTACAGAATCGCGCTCTTATTCTTTACGTCAACTTCACAGTTCGGAAAGCGAAATCTTTTGGGTTTCGAAAAGATAATATTGCTTTCCTGGCACCGACGCGTCACTTCAACCCAGATAACCGAGCTATTATCTTTTCGAAAGTCTCTCAAGTCCCAGTACCATGGGGGATTGGCCAAATTGCAATGTCACGCAACACTATTTTTGGGTGCTGCGGCGCGTAGGCCGGCGCTCAAGCTCTAAAACTTTCGAAAATAATAAAATAGGCTCTACTAAGCCTAAGCCCACATTTTGACAGAAAAAGAATGTGAGAAAATTTTTTTAGAGAGCATTTTAGCGAGAAAGTAGGGGAAATGTCACACAAAAAGGTCAACTTTCATCGCGGTGTAGCTCACCAGGTGAACTTTTAAAATCGATTTAAACGCTTGCAATGGGCACTACTAAGCCTAAGCATTCAAATGATAGAAGAAAATCAGAAAAAAATTGGTGTTGAAGGGGTGTATCAGCCATGTGTGACATTTGTGAGTGTGACATTGCACGTTCGCCTGGGGGATTTCCCACTTTTTACTGTTCCCCGCGTCCTTCTGGAACAAATTTTAAGAAAGGTCAGTTACTATGTTTGTGTATAATATTTCGTGTTGTAGCAAGAGCAAAAGAGTTTTGTCCGCCTTCAGCAGACATACAAAAATATGTTCGACTTTATTCGAACAAATCATCGTATTACTGTGCATGGCGGTTTGATGTTCACTCTCGAATGTGACGGGCTTTTTTGGAATGTTGATTCAAACAAGACCGTGGAATATTTGTATGGAAGTCGGGTTGACAGTCTTGTACTGACAGGTAGGTGACTCTACTTTATCCACATTATAATGGTCAGAATCTGCTTACGGGTTTGGCTCCCTTTGCGAACAATTGGCAAAGAATCGTGTCCAATGTGTTGAGTTGGTAATGGATATTCGTCAGGAAATTTGGTCTAAATCACAATGTCAAATGCTGTTTGACATCTTGAATCCGACCGTGATCATTATGGGAAGCAGCAAATCCAACAGATATGAAGCGCTTTTTACGAGAAAACTAGTAAGCTGATATTCTGCTATCTTATAACTTTTACAGAAAAAAGTACGCGTAATTTTGAGTGTAGATACCGTCCTCCATGCGATGCCTAATCTGGTAGCTAAAGATTCCGATGTCAGAATAGATGTGGCGAGAATAACATCTGATCGGTATGATCTGGTGCAGGAAATATTGAACGTATGGTTATTACCGTGTTCCATCTCAATTTTAATTCTTTTCAGATTCTCAGTTCACAGCCGTTTCCGGATCTCCAATACTTCAATTTCTGCAGCTGGGACTTTTGGAATACAATTCCCGTCGAAGATGAATTGAAATCGAAATTTCCCAACCTTGTGTGGAGTAAGAAAGCTACCAGGCTGTATGAGCTAGGCGCTGTGATCCCTCTTCCTTGTTCTCCCACAGCATCCTGCATTTTTAAATTCTCCACTTCAGGACATATCGATATAGTGTATTCCATCAAAACTGGCTCTAGTTAAATGTGGTGAATACTTGTTTATTTCTTTAAAATAAACTATAATTCATTGATACTTGATCACCAGTGACTCCCTCTCTCTTTCCACCTGTTCCAAAGATTGGATTAATTCCATTGCTCCTTCTGTCAAAGAATGCTGCTCACAGGCCGAGATATTAAAAAGGATTCTGCCTTTGTATTTGCCTTTATTTCGGATCTTGCTACTTTTCCGCTAATCTATGCAATCATTAGGAAATCCCCAAAGAGAATGATCCTCATCCAGCCGTATTTTATGAAAACTGCCGTGAGTTAGTTCCTCTTTTCCTTAGAATGTCCTCGATTAGCTGATGGATTTCTTCTCGATCCAATTGCTTGTATGGGGTCTACTGCCGGACACTTATTATCCAATTCTGCTGTTCAATATCAAAGGTCTTTTCAAGCTCTTTGGAGAAACGGGAGCTAAATCCATGGTACTTTATTTGTCGTGTTATAATGTTTTTAGTTTTTTCTAACTCTGGTTTGTTTGGTCTCCTCGATGACAGCTGTATTAGAGATCTGCGTAATCCGAATGGCCATTACTTATAATTACTCGGCTATTCTTAATTTGACAACAGGAAAAGCGTAAGTCAAACTGTTGGCATTACATCCCATTATAGTTTTTATATTTACCAAGCTGTTTTACATCTTCTAATGGTGTTAGTCGCCGGCGGATTCCTCTATTTTATATTCGGCAGTGTACAGGTAAATTTCAAAAAGTTGTAAATTCTTGGGTCAAAAGCTGCTATTGTGTATTTCCAGTAATTCGCGGCCATTTCTCAGTCCTCGGTTTCAGGATCTCCAAGGTTTCCTCCTCAAATATAACATGACCACTGTTACTGATCGCCTGGATCTCCAAAACGACGTGTTACTATTTCTAAACAGTGATTCAGCTGTTTTTATGCCATTAAGTAGGAAACTTCTCTATTCTTCTTTCATACAGCTGTTCAGTAATATTCATTTTAATCGTCGCTCCAGCGATAGCTCCTTGTCTTCTGTACATCTCCTACAAAACTCACCGTAAAATTATGGAAAAAGCAGATGCTTTCTCCTTTGAACAGAACAAATTCCAAAAAGGATTGACTATGTTGCTCCTGACGCAGGTGTTGCTGCCTCTTTTCCTTCTGATAGTGCCCATAGTAGCAATGTTGGCTTCCTATTTCTATATTTTCTTATTTAAATCGGGAGAAGTGGATTTTGAATATCTTGACAGTATTTCCCCGTATGCCTACCACATTATTGGTGCGCCGATTATCCTTTATCCTTGTATTAACAGCCTGGCAACATTGTTCATGATTACGCCATATAGGCGGTTCATTTTAAATTTGTCGAAGTTATCATTACGTGGAAGAATAAACCCTCGGCATTAAATGAGCAAAAAAAGTTTGCGTGATGCAACGCCACTTACCTGCTGCGCTTAGTCTATTTCGCTTCGGGACCAGGATATAATATTTTTTTTATTCCATCGTACTCAGCAAAAAATAACAAGTTTCCCCCTCTATGATCGAAAAATCGCAGGATGCCGTTTTCCCGTCGAAAATGACCGAAAGTGTTTTTTTTTCAAAACCTCGACCCTTCACCAAAACTCGACCTGTCGGTGTAGAGCCAAAATTTCACGTGGGTTGAGGTGCCCAGGCCGGGCGCTATCCAAAACAGAAAACCGTTTGGAGATAGCACGTCACAATCAAAAGATATTAGAGTTATTTCAAGTTACGGGAAAAAAACAAAAATTTAAAATTACGGTTTATTTGAGCTTACGCAGTAAGATTCGTTAGCATTACAATAGCTAACACTTTGGGTGCTTTCAATTTTGTCTTGCAACGAACAAATCATCGCGATCCTTCTCATTAATAGTATCGGAATATTTATAGCAGTAGTTGTTATATTCTATCTAGCCACTTTCGCATTCATCTGAAAAAAAATAAACAGAGCATGGATCCGAAAAAGCTGATATTTTGTGAAGCCAAAGAAGACGAAGACAAGAAGAACCGGCATCTAATAAGCATCGTCTTACGGTCGGATCTCTATGTCGAAAATATTTACGACTGTGAAACGACCATCAATTGTCTGCTAAAGGAGAAGTGTATACTCTTTCACAGTCGTAACTATACCCATGCCTATAAATGCGACAGCAAGATAGTCTTTGATGCGAAAGATGCTGGGTCTACTTTTTCTCTTCTTTGGATTCGTCCAATCGCAAAGTACAATAACTTTCTTTGTTTTCAGCCACTTATTTTATAGATGGCTGCGAAGATGGATGGCTAGAATATAATGGCACCTGCTACAAGCATTTTGACACGCCAAACGCTCTTGACGATTTTAGCGCTACGATGTTAAAATGTCGAACGATTGGGGCAGAACTTGCAACGGGAGCAAAACAAGGTGAACGTGATTTTATCTTCAACAGTAAGTTTTCTGCTTTGCCAGCCTAATTCCACTGATTAGAAATAAACAATGGATACCAGGGGCACATCGTGGCCGGTGTCATATGGATATCGAACGGCAGTTGGGTTTCTGTCGATCCAACAGAAACAATTGACTGGAGTCAGTGGGTATGGTGTCGGAATGGTCAAGCTGTTGAGCCTAATTTTCTGGGATCCGAACGTTGTACCCATGCAAGTTCCTGGTTATTTCGCGGAATTTGGAGGCAGACATTGGTTTAACTATAGCAAAAAAATAAAAAAAGAAAATACAAATAAAGGTCTCCACTTTCTTGCAATGGGGCAGATAAACTGGCCATTTTTTCCAAATATTGCATTACGAATGAGTTGTATTTTTGTCCCATTGCAAGACAACGGAGTCCTCTATTTGTCGTCTTTTTTCTTGACAGACTATATTTTCAGTATCATAACCCACCTCATTATTGTATGTGCAACTATCATTGCAATAGCTTGTGGCGCCGATACGTCTGTCGTAAACCGAAACCGCTTGTCTGTAAAAACGAAAATACTGTAGCCAAGGACGGCAAATGTGTTTGCAAGGAAGGATACGTAGACATTCGAGAAACTGATGATCTCGACAAAAAGAAATACAAAGAAGTTAGTCACCTTTTTTCTTTTATTCCGGCTATCCTTTCAGGCAGAGAAATGTGTGCCGGAAAACCCCTGCAATTCCCTGAGACGATCTTTTTCGCTCATTTTCATTGTTGACGCTTCTCAATCGATTCAAGAAAGGAACTGGCCTTCGGTACAGTATCCCGTTGCGTTTCCCGATAATTTCAGTTGGTCGATTTTGTCAAATCGGCGTCTACTCTTGTTCCTAACCAGGTCAACGTTGGTTTCATCAAATTCTCGTCAAACGTTTCCTTTGCCGACTGGTTACCAGCAAGATGGTCTCGAAGAGAATTCGAACAAATGGTACCGGAGGACTTTGATGCTGGTTACACCAATACGCCCGCAGCCATTGAAAAGGCTATTGAAATGTTTGATGTCAGTGGATCGAGGGAAATAGAGGAAAAGGGGGGTTTAGGAAGATGGTCGAAGAGCGGATAAAGTAGCCGTATTGATCACCGATGGGCTTCCAGTGGTGGACGAGCAGACAGACAAGCAGAAAGCATTGGCAGATACTCGGACAGCCATATCCAAGGTAAAATTCTTCGTTTAGCTCTAGTTTGTTTCCCAGCTTCAAAGGAAAGGTGTCGATGCTGTAGCTCTTGGTTTCGGACCTGAATTACGAGAGCAGAGAGGCGATGCTTACATAAAGAAGTGGCTGTCGGATCCGGAAGAAGATTATTTCTCTTTCGACAGAATGGCTTGTGTAAGTTAAAGAATCTGGCAATGTAGAATAAGAGTTTTAGGATCTGAGGAAAGTTCACATGCAGATGTTGTTACAGAAAGTCTGCAGACGATACGTTTGAGAAGTGATTCTTTCAATAAAGCTTTTCCTTTGTTCTGTCTTCATAACACAATTTAATAATATGGTTTATTTGGGTTTGGGATTAAAATGTTTAACACTTTGCTTGCTTTACAAATACGAAGAAGTTTGTTTTGTTGTTTTTGAATGTGTGGAGGTGGATAAAAATTGGGAGAAAAAGGAGACAACTAGTCACAAATAGGAAGAGTGATTGAGTTATCAAAAAAAAGGAAAGTGATAATCCAATATATACAAAAGCTGGAGAGAATAAATACGTCGAGAGAGAGAAAAATGGATATCTTTTGAGTTCAGGAGAAAGAATGCGATATAATAATATTAGAACTACTAAAAAGAAGAGAAAAGGAGGTTTTCACAGGGATTTGAACCAGCTTACAGGCTTCCAGTTATAGCCTGTTAGCCCAAAAAAAGTAGAATAAAATCAAAACTAAAGCAAACACAGAGGGGAGGACAATAAACTGCACAAAAGAATATGTAAAATACTACGTTTTGTTGGATTTTCTACATGAGGCACTGCCAAAAATTGGACAAAGAAAATGGAATGGCTACCCATATGGGAACAAGGGGAGGATGGGATCAAATAACTAGAAATTATTAACTAGACGAGGGAAATTATATGTAAAAGAGGGGATATTAGTTATTACTGCAGGGCAGAAGAAGTGGCGGCAATTGTCGCTCAATGTCTTGAAGGGAAACACCCCAAACGCGCATTGCTTCACGGTTCAGAATTTCTTGCATATCCGTCAGAGTTTGATCATTCAGCTGAAAATTATTGGATTTAAAAATTATAAAAATTGTTATTTTACCTCATATCTATGGCACCCGGAATGAAGATCACCGTCTTGTAGATATTTGATCATTTCTGCTGGACTGAATGACTGAAATATTTCCTATTTATTATTGAGTTCCCTGTTCCAATAAACTCACATCATCCGGTCGGAATGGGTCAACATCACTCTCCAACAAAGTCAAGGAAGTGTTTTGTGCTTCGACTTGTTGTTGCTGTGTCTGGGTGGTGGATGAAGTGCCATTCATTGACGCCGGCGTGTAGGGAGCTGAGCCTAGAAATGGTCAGTAAAGGAAATTCTGGATTCTCTTACCGTTAACGGAATCGACGCTGCCATTGTTGGCCACTGGATGACCATGAGGACTAGTCAAGGTGCTGGCACCAGGAAGAGGCTGCGGCTCTTCTTTGACGGATGGTTGCGGAGTTCCAGCACCGACACCAACCGGAGGCGACATTATTTCCTTCTTAGGACTGGAAATAGAATTGTTTTTAAGGGAAAGGAAAGGCGGACGCCATAAACAGCCGCTGCTAAGATTTCAATATTGGAGGACTACATTTTCCGGACAAGAATTGAGTATTTTGGCAGCTGGAAAACTCATTCGACTCCCAAGAATAACAAGTAATCTAAACGTATTTTGGCGGAGGAAAATAGTTAAAATTTCCATGAAGCTCCATAGTATTCCACAGCTTACCTAATGTTATTCTGTCCAAAGGGACTCATCATATTGGCAGGGCTGTGGCCGAGCGGCATTCCACCGGGTACAGAATTGACTTGATGAGCAAAAGGCGACGAGCTGCTGCACGGGAACTGCTCCGATTTGATCCGCTTCAACGACTGGGCATTGTTTCCTAGAAAAATGGCTATTTATGCGAGTCAAATTGCGTCTAATTACCATCATCAGAAGGTCTTTTTCGCCCAACAGACTCTGGTCTCGACTGCTGTTGCTGTTGTCCGTCGGCCAAGCGATAACATCCATTCTGTTCGAGGATAACCTCCGTAGCATTTTGATTATTAGCCGTCGCCTGACGGATACAATCACCGATAAAGCTGTCAACTTCGAGTTCTTGATAAGTAAAAGTAATTCTGAAAATAATCAAATTTAGCAGGAATTGAGGGGATAAGGGTATCAATTATTCTGACGATTCGCACGTTTTTCGACTTTCTTGGAGCCAAGAGCGTGCGAATTAATCTCTCCCCAGAAAATTTATAGAAACTCACGAGCATCCAGGAATTGGACAGACCAATGTACTGCATTCGAATTGCTGTTGGAGAAGATCCCTCAGGTCGAAGCAGTTCGCATGTAGACATCGGACACACCTCGCCGGGATCAGCAATCTCTTGTTAGTTTTTGGATCGTTTAAAGGAACCACGATGGTGTTGCCATTCCCTCGAGACAGTACTAAACATCTTCTTTAAAAGGATTTTAAAGGAAACCGACATCGTTGCTTGAAGCAGTCAGAATTCAAACCACGACGAGTTTGATTGGCAAAGACTTCCTCGATGAATTTCGCAGTATGCATCATGTGAACCGGCTGGATTTGGTAGTAATGCTTCTGAAAACGGGAATATTAGTCAGAGTTGAAGAGCAAAAGAGAGCGTTAGAGCTGCCTGAGGGAGGATTAGCCTATGCCAATTTCCTTAAATTGATAGGTAGCTGGCCATCTGCACGTGGGGCGGGATATTGGACTGTGGGGATTTTCTATATTTATATAACCGAGGAAATGATGGGAATGCACGTAATTTTATTCTAAAAAGAAAGCCGTTTGCACATGGATTAATTCAAACTATGAGAGCTGTGAGTGGGAGCAGGAACTTCTATTAAAAATAACACCCGTACGAGAGTATTGAAACAGGAAGAGGTGGCTTTCTATGTTTTCTGATAACCCAATAACCCCCGCTGGTAATGAATTGTCGATTGCAGAAAAACGGCAAATTTGTTCCCGATTGCAGCCGGGATTAATAGCTTGTTGAGCTCATTATATTCCTCTAATAATTATTTCAATAGCATAGTTCGCATATTTTATTAAAAATAACACTCTTCCTGCTCCCGCCCGCAAACAGTTTAGAATTTCTAATGGCATGAACATAAAAACTCACGTAAGGCAATGGAATGGAGTTGATTTCCAGCTTATTATCACCTTTGACCACAAATCTCTTGACCAAAGTTGATCGATCTTTGAAAATTGGAATCGGCTGGCCATTAATCAATACCTAAAGAATTTGGTACTCGTTTTATGGATGAGTACGGTACCTGGATAGCCAGTTCATTTGTACCGGGCCTTGTCGGCCAAGCAGTCCTATGACTGCCGCTATCATCCTGTGAACTGTAACTTTTCAATTGCAACTCGAAGACTGCGCTGCTGCTCAATTGGCCGAACATTTCAGGATTCACGTTGAAGGTTGTCTGGTATTGGTGGACTCCTTCAGGTGGAGTGAAGGCAGGGACGACCGGATGGTTATGAGCAGGCAACATGATGAACGAAGGCTGTTCATGGGCATAGGGAGGTGGCATGGTCACATGAGGATTCGGGTACGACATCACCTGAAAACGGCACAATTAATAAAAGATACAGGGGCGTGAAGAAGCTGTGTTTAGGCTGTGGTGTCCCGTTACAAATGGGAGGACTGCTTATAGGTGTCGTGAATTATAAGCACGGAATTCAACGGTGTTAAGATCGCAGTAATTTCCTTTTAAATAAAACTTTAAAATGCTGTGAATCGACCAGTTGCGGCAGAAGGTAAACTACAAGTTGCCCGGGTGTAGTTTTCTAAAGCCAAAGTCAACATCGAATGCGAGAGTTGCCAGTTGGAAATTGACCCGCCCCCATCCGATTTTAAATATTCTTCAAAAGTTCTGCCACCCTTTAAAATAATGGGTAGAGCAATAGCAACCTATGCGCGTGTGGTAGTGTGCATAACAAGGTCTTGACCCAATATTTATGGCCATGGATGGTCGCAGGCGCCATTCTTGGAGAATAATCTAGCAAAAATGACGCCAACCGGAGGGTGAAAACAGTTGTAAAAGTAAGCTGTCTTTAAATTTTAGCTAGAGATTCTCTTTAAAGAACGAAAACAACGTGGTGCTTAAAAAGTGGCCGTGTCTATTTTGAGCAGGTGAAAAAGCTGTGTGCGGGTGAGAGAACTGACCGGTTGGGATTGCGGTTGCTGTTGCAGATTAGAAAAGAGCACGGGGGGAGAGGCTTTGATCTGAAGAGAGAGAGCCCATTAGACATTCGGCTTGCTTTTTTCTTGAGTCTTCCCAAGAGAAAGGAAAGAACTAACCATTTGATGATTACTTCCCGGTGGATAGCCGGGCGACATCAGTCCACCAGGTCCAGGACCACGACCAGCCATCATCGACGGTGGATAACCATGTTGACCAGCAGCAGCCTGACCAGCGGGCATTCGAAGCAGTGGTTGAGATTGTCCCGGAACACTAGAATTTATTCCTATTTTTTAAAAGATGAAATTAGTACCTATTGGCTCCCATTGGAATTGGGTACATGCCTTCTGGATATCCTTGGGCAGGCATTCCAGGTCGACGTTGTTGTTGGCTCATGTGCTGTGCCATCATCATTTGCCGGTGGCGGAGCATTGCCTGAAAAAAATTATATTAAAGAAGAAAAAAGAGGGGAAAATTCGCAGGTGAAAGTGTGGGACAACCACGTAGTACGGCCGCTAGCTTCCTTTTCTTCAATTAACAAAATGCACGGGGAATGGAATATTTGAAAGAAAAAGGAATAACTTCCTTATGATAAAAGAGGAAGTGAAAAACAAGCAGGATAGATTGCAGCTTTTCCACGAGTGCAAATGTCTCAAAATCTTGTCATTTCTTTTCAGAAAAGAGAATGTTTTCAGCTGGGCAGAGATAAGAGTAGCCGAAATTCCCAATCCATGCAGCTTTTCTGGCTTAATCCCTGCTTGTTTTTCTTGCTGTACACGTTAAGTAGGAGAGGGTGGACAAAAGAAGCCTGGGCTTTACCTGATGGTCATATCCTTCGGGATAGCCGCCAGCGGCTGCAGCAGCACGAGCTCCAGTTGGATCCATTTGTGGAAATGGACCGCCAGCAGCACCTTGAGGCATTCCAGGATATCCTGGCATCATTCCTGGCATAGCTCCCGGATAACCGGGTGAAGTCATTTGGGCGGCACCGGCCATCGGACCGCCCTGTGGCCACATAGAAGAGGTACAGCCGCTGAAAAAAAGATTACTGTATGAGGATAAAAATAAAAGTGAGAGTGGGTCCCAAGAGGAAAAGATAAAACTGTGATGAGAGTATCTTCTATCTATCGGTTAGTGTGTCGGTGGTGGTAGCCACACGGCCATTAGAGGCGTGGAGACATCCTGACAGCACGGCGAACAATTGATTCGGCCCTTCGTGCAATGAATATGTCCGCCCTCTCTCTTGGCGTCCGGAATTGGGCAGCAGAGAGGAGAGATAGAGAGAGTCAGTCAGTGAATGAGAGCAGAGCCTACCAAGTCTCAATTCTAAAAGTCAGGAGAAGAATTGACAGAGGTTTGACTGGCGCCCGCCGCTTACACGAATTAATTAATCCGAGAGGATCTCCGTACGAAGAAGAGGAACACCGGAACACATTTATAGAAAGCGGAGGGAGGATGCCTTTGGGAGGAAAGGACAGCTGAGGGACAACAAGACGTCGCCCAGTGAGAAAAGAACTCAGTTCCTCATTGCCGGATGCTTATCACACCTACGCGGGGCAGGCGCATGAAATAGGCGGAAATGCCATGTCAAATTCATAATATTTGTTATTATATCGTATCTTTTAAAAGAAGACTATTTCTGTCGGATGGTCAGCTCTAAAGGGAGAGATCTCTTGGCTAATCCCTGTTGCCTACTGTAATCTGCAACAGCAAGCTAGTTGACCACGGGACTCACCGTTAAAACTGATTGCTCGCCATATTTAGCTGAGTACCAGATAGACCAGTTGGAGACTCGGTTAACAGGGAAGAGAAGAGGGTGTCAATTCACTGACAATTTGAATTATGACGCCGGAAGGAGGCAGAGGAGGACAGAGACATAGAGCGCGTCTCTCTCCTTCCCGCTCTCGGGCCGATCGTGGCCTGAGAATATGAGAACCTTAGGCAAAAAAAAAGATGAAATCTAACGAGTTATTTTAAGACATTGATCATTAAAATAAGCAGAAAAGCCAGTGTGTGTGGGGGATCCGTGTTTCATAATCTTGCTAAAGAAAACGCCATTTTTGAAGGGTAGATTACTGTGGAATTCTGAAAAGACCGGCTAAATTTGGAGGAACATAATTGAAAATGGCAAAAAGTGGAGGAGGGTTCATCGAAACTATTCGAGGCGAGTTGCGGTTTCCTCTTGATCGGCATAGTAAAAAGACACCGCCAGATTTAATCAGTTTTATTTTTAAAGAATAATGGCTAGAAAAATTTTTTGATATACTGTAGAAATTAGAAAGAAGAAGAGAAAAAGCGAAAAAAGGGGAAGGGTCGAAGAAGAGTAAATAAGGAGCAGCGAGTGGACTGATAAGAGAAAACGACCGGAGAATACGAACACGCGAAAAATTGCCCTTCTTTTCCTTTAAAGAGATAATAAAGAAAAGAGACCGAAAAGTTATGACAGATTGAGTGACCACAAAGTGCAATCGCGCAGCAGATCCGATCATAGAGAGAGGAGGGACCCCCACGACCACCACCTCGGCATAAACACGCCTAGTCAATCGATTCCACGATCACGGTGAGAGAGACTCCTCGGCTCATTTATTTTTTTATTTAATTGGTGTCAAATTGGCTCTTTAAATTAATAAATAAAGCAGTTTCTTTAAAAAGTTATCCATGATGTTATTGCGATTTTTGATGACCGACCGCTATTGGAAGGGGACATCAAGTGTAAACAGTGAGCAGCTCTAGAAGTTACTCGGCTTATTTTCTATTATGAAGATATTGACATCCAAAAGAGGACGAGAAACTGCGCGGGAAATGGCAACACCTGGGCAGAGAGTAGATCGGGTCACTAGACCGACGGTATTCTCCTTGGTTCAAATGAAATAGACAGAGAAAGAGAGATTAAAATCAATAGAAAAAAGAAAGAAGGAAATAGAGGATGGTCACCGGCAGAGGAGAACACACAACCGAGCGAAGCGATCGGGGCGAGCTGAGTCAGCTCAGTTGCCTAATCAATCCATACACGACCCGGTCCTCTCTCCTTCGATTATAAAAACTTCGAGAAAATCATCAGGAGACTGGCTGGGTGAAAGGCTTCTCGTCTTATCAGAGAGAATATGACAACGGATCTATGTTCATAGAAAAGGCAGCAGAAGGGCAGAGACAGCCGATAACATATGCGTGCCAAAGAGGGAGGACTTGACCCCATCTGACCCCGAATATTGAAAAGTGCCAATGCTTATCGATTTTATGGGGGATTTGAAGGATTAAAAGAAGAAATACTTGGAAAATGGCTATGTTTAGATGAAACCTCTGAAGAGAAAATAATAACTAGGCGACGATGATGACGGAGGGATGCACCCACACAGATGTTTCCATTTGTGCCGGGGCGAAAAGTTCATATTTTGTTTTTCGAACATATTCTGCTCGCCATTTATGAGCAGAAAACAACAAACATATCCAAATAAATGGCGGGAGGAAAGTCTAGTAAGGAAGAACAATTAAAATCTTTAATTTCTTCAATTGGATTGATTTGTAAAAGTGGGCGGTTGAAAGAGCCCGCGCTTGCGACCTGCGTTTAGCCCCCAGTTGACCCCGTAACTGTAAAAATCCACCAGTAAACAGAAGACCCACAAATTTTTGAAGGCCATGCAAAATGGCGCCAATACAGTGATTGAGAGCTGGCTGGCCGTGTGTATTTCAACCACAGGTGACGTAAAGGTAGAGCCTCTCCCGATTCAAGGGCAGAGGGAGGAGGTAATTTTTCTAGGTCACAGCGCTGTGGCTGGTTGACTATCAAGCCAACCGAATATCTTTACAATGACTATATTTGGAAATCTGCTTCCAGAAGTGGGTTATTTACGCGCCCAGGGCAGACATGATGGGGAGACAAACTGTGGCTCGGGGTGGAGGGCACACTGGTCGGCGGCAGATGGCTCGTTAAGCAACCCCTCCCCGTGTGCGCACAAACGACAATAAGACATAAGTCAAGGAAGAGATATCTAACAATTTGTGTGTAAAAAATGGTGGAAAACATAAATAAACAATCGACTCTTGGTTTGCTCAGAAAAAGTCAAGGGTTTCTCTGTCTAACTATGGCTTCTTTCGATTGAAGAATGTGGATTAAAAATGATTCAAATGGTGGTGGGTGGATTATTCTCATTATTTTTTTTCATTCTCTAAGGATCAGAAATCCCGACTTCGTGGGTCCGCCCGCCCCTCATCCGGCTGCTGTGTTTTTCTTCCCTTCCATGCCCCGTCTACCTCAAGAAAAGGCAAAGCAAAGGGAGAAAAGAAAAGAGGAGACACAACATCATCACGTAACTGGTGAAAAGAGGCGAAAACACCCAAATAGTAACAGACGAGAAAGAGTAAAATAGAGAAGAACCCGATGGTATTTAGTATAGAATAGACGAGGAAAATGAATACTCATCTTTCCTCCTCCTCTCTTCTGCTTGCACCTTTGCGATGTGGCGGTTGCGGGGAGAAAAACAAACAGATAGGTTGTGGTCTGTTCGCGGGAGAGATGGTGGAAATGGGGAGGTGAATGCGACTAAAGAGAAAAGAGAGAAAGAGAGCAGCTATAGGAGGTGAGAATCAATTCAATATTATTCTACAGCAAGCCAATTTAATTAAAATTCAAAATAAAAAGCAAATCTTTGCAAGGCCTAGTATCCCATAAGAAGAGAACACGGAAGCGGAAATGAAACTCGTTGACTTCCTGCCTACGCCGGCCTGGTCAAGAGATCTCTTTTTATGTCTGACATTCTTCGCTGCAAGACCCCAAATGAAATCAGAGGTGTTCTCTCCCTCCGAGACAGATAAACAAAAACTGTCCGGAGACTGTCCTTTGCCCGTCTCGACCACATTTTGCCATAGGAATAATAAAATGAACGGGAGGGAGAGGGTTCAATGTGTGTAGAGGATGTGATCACTGTTTTCGGGGAGCCCTGTGTGTGGTGGCTGGCTGGCTGGAGAGAAACAAACACGTGTGACTCTATTTTGCGCAAAGATCCTCCCCAGAGGGGATGCAGTGGGTGAGTAGAAGACAATAATAAGAGGAAGAAGATTTCGACGAGATCAATCAATAGACAAGGAATAATTGTGGCGCCTCCCAACCACATATAGGCGTGTCTCCGTGTCAAAACGTGATATTGGAGGCGAGGAGGCGAAAATAGGGCCTGACCGACCGGAGAGCGAGAGAGACGGCCGGCCGGCCGTTCGGGCGGCTCTGGTCTCTCTAATGGTATAGCACACTCTGCGCAAGAGGCATTCCTGCTACCTCCTTACCGTACACGCTATCCCCCTCACTAGGTACGAATCATCCTACGATGTCCACCACTGTCTCTCTCTCCTCCTAAAAGAGGAGGAGGTTATGATCGGGCTGACCATTGGCCGTGGATGGCAGTGCCTCCTTCTGATCAGCGAGAAACAGGGAGGACAGCCAGCCGGTTAAGGAGAAGAGGATCGTAACTCGTCGCATATGACACGACAGAAGACGCCTGGGAAAAGCTGGCGAGCCTGATCGGAGAACAAGAAATTTTCGCCAACATTAGATAGTCAGCCACGTAAACATGATGCTCACCTTGAAAAAGGTGTGAAACCTTCAGTCAGTTTTCTACCCGTTGACAGGTAACAAATTATTCCGGTTGAGGGATCATTCAAGACCGTGGTCTCTGGTTACTGTAACTCTTAAAAAATAGACAAGGCACTATTTCTAACCAGAATAGTTACAGGCCTACAGGCAAAAGTAAAAATGTAGACTAATGAGGTCAGCAGCCGAGAGAGAAACGAGGCGCTTTGACTGCGACCGCCTATGGTTTTTTCTCGATTGTATGTGTGAAACTTCATCTCTCTGTATGTACACAAAAATCAAGGATCGTACTATTTTCGAGAGCCAGAACACCTTAGGGAAGACTGGTGAACGTTGAAAAACACCCAGGGGAACGCTCATCAGCGGTTGGTGGAAAAGAAAGCCAAGACGAGAAAGTCTTCCTTATGTGCCCTATTAAGCTTCTAAGCTTAGCATTTGATAGGAGTGCTAGCAGTATGTAAGGACAGATACCTTATCTTCATATGAACTTTAGTAAAGGACTAGCCGAGAATTTTTGGGCGTTTTCAACCTTCGCTGGATTAGCGCAGGATTTATGCATCTGAACAGCAAAACTATGCAGTATGAGAGATCAGTAACGTTCTCTGGATGATTGTGGATTTTATTTCGAAATGTGCGCAGAAATAGATATAGCATAATTTTCACACAATTCCATGCCGTACAGGAGAATTGAGGAGAGAAACACATGATTGGAAGACATCAAGTTACAGTAATTAAAGCTCATTGGGATCTGCTCTACTGATCCTCATCCCACCAGCTGATATTCTGTAATTCTACTCCGCTTAAAAGTGCAACACATGATCTTCTCATCCACAGTTTCATTTGAGATAAGACGAATTCTTTAGGCAACAGGCAGGATAAGTCCTTATTTATTTCTATAATTCCTAGATTTCTGTTGCACAGCCAGAAAAAGCAACAACTCTACACGTAAAACATTCAGGGATCACTGTAAATCTTCAAGTAAAATCCAGAATGAGTACTTTAATGAAGGCTAAACAGTGTGTGGTTCCTTTTGCAGGATCGTGTTTTCTTCTCCGAAAGAGGAGAAGGAGGCCTCGGGTCGCGCCTCCTTCTCCTCTGGACAAAAAAAGCAAATTATCCCTATTTTTAGTGGTTATAAAATATAGAAAGTGACTGGACTAATAAGCAAACAAACAAACAGGTTAGAAAGGCAGACTGTTGCCATCCAGAGGAAATGCAAAAGACGAAAACATTGGAGAGAGCAAAAACTTTAGTCAGTGGATGGGGGAGGAACAACCGTGGAAAACAATAAAATCCCGGGCACTTGAAAAAAAGAAATTTGTGTTTTGAACTACCACGAAAAATTGGCAGAACTTGAAGAGCAGGTGAAGTTAGAAAAATTGGGAGGAAAGGTGGGAAAAGACGCCAACTTGACGGATGGTGTGTTCGCCTCTTTCTCGCTCTGTGTTCTTTTTCATCCGAGCCGCTGCTCAATGTTGCGTTGGACTCGTTGGTTGATAGTTAGAAAAAGGCAGGTGTAACATGGCTAACTGCATGTACCTATTTTACCCTTAAAATGTCCTTAGGCTTTCCGCTAGCTTGGCGAGGGAGCAAAGGACACAATGAGATGGCCATCGACGTGTGGCAGTCGAGAGAAGGCGAGTATCTTATCCAAAAATGGAAATGAGCAGATGACGTTTCGGCCTTTTGGGGGATTATAATTCAAAGAAATTATATCTAAAAGGAAAAAGGATTCTCGGGAAACAGCAGCACAGGGTTGAGGAGGGACGGGCGTTTGGCTGTCTTTTCTCTCTGTCTCACTCTCTGTCTCTCCCTTGGCTGCCCAACTGCCGACCGGTTCCCTTCTCCCCCTCCTCGCTCTACACTCACTACCAAAGAAAGCGAAAGCATCCCAGCAGCCCTCCTCTTCTCTTCGGATCCGTATGGCTTTTGGGCAGTCAGCCAGCATTTTGGCAGCCGGCCACGAGTCACACGGCTAATTATGGGGAGAAGAAAAAACGGCTGACAGAGAGAAGAACTTACAAGATAAGGGAAGGTCCGGGCTGTTTTTGCATGTTAAATTTGAAGGGAGAAGGCAAGCGACGACAGAGGCAGAGGATAAAGACAACATAGCCACCAAAGATCGCGAGTAGAATATGGCACGGAGCAGCTCTCGCATCAGGTAAAAAATACGCCAATTGTGAAGAAGAAGACTTTCGGGGAGAACTTGCGAGAGAGAGAGAGAAGTTTACAAGCCACGATGACCTCTACCTCCAACGCCATTGTCCTAACTTCGAACCAGTAATAAAATACTAGTTCATCCCTATTAAACTTGTGGTTTGAAATGGGCGGGAATGACTCCTATGAGAAGGGGAATATGCATTGGGCTGCGCGTAAGGAGACTGGCACCATTCGGACTCAGCCGCGGCAGAGGCCAACAGCTGATTGCTGCTAGGAGTTAAAAAACGAAAGAGAGGAAAGACTACGGAACAACATGATAGTTTCCTCAATAAAGAGTATGTTCTAGCTGGATTTTGAAATGAGAAGAGAAATTCATAGAGAAGACCCGCCTTTTTTATTTACCGATCATAACATAGTTCGATTTGGAGCATAAAAATCCGAAGTGAGAAATGCTCCACCAGCTTTTATGAAATTTTTTTATCTCGACGTAAAAAATGGAAAAAGATAGGCGTTCGCAATGTGCCGCAATAGATACAAACAAAGGTGCCAGCCGGGGCTCATCGAAGTCACGAGATGTTTTTGGAGGCAAATTTGACGAAAAATACTAGAATAACAGGGATTTTACAGTCCAAAAGAGGTCTAGACACCGGGATGGTTACTGTATTGATAATTTTCCCCTAGCTCAAACCCTGTACAAACCTGTAGGCTCTGGGAAAGATTTTTAAAGAGAGGAAAAAAATCATGATGGCCCCGAACACATTGAACTTGACCTGATTGGTGTGCGAGAGGAGGTGTTCCTCCTTTTCGAGAAATGACCTCCAAGAAAAGGAACTCTGTTACAGTATCTGCCAAGAGGCAGATTTGAAGGATGAGATCTCTCTACTACTGAAATGGCCATTTTGAGGCTCCTTTCCCCTTCTCCATCCCTTCCAGCTACCATATAGACTACATTCTAGGCAGAGAACACAGGTCCCGGAGACAGCAGGTGAAATGGGGAGGAGATGTGGACATCGCCGGGTCAGAGAGAGGAGAAGGCGCGGAGAGTGCAGAGCCCGTCGTCTTCCCTTTAGCACTTTGGCTCTCGGTTGTGTATGCCAAATCATATGGGGTCGAGCCGGTGTCCTCTCTTGGCACCAGCTTCAACAAAATGACATCATGAGGAGAGGAAAAGGAGAAGAAGAGGAGGGAGGAGAGGTAGAACTGGATCAGGCCGCCCGACCAGCAGCCTTGCCTTTGATGGCGGTTTTTTCGGAATAGATCATTACCATTGGGAGTAGGTGCCAGTTTGTGAGGGAGGCATCTCCTCTATTTCTATTTCATTATCTCAAATTTTTTAAATTAAATAAAAAGAAGAGAAGAACAAGGAAACTGTCCACAATCAGAACATGGTTGGTTGCATAGATGGAGGCAAAGGAGAAAGAGAAAAACGGGAACAAGTTCCGAGAGAGAGACGGACAGAGGATGAGACAGTTATGACTGTCAGATTTGAACAATAAATGAAGCCAAAACTATCCGGAATCTAGCGACCTTAAAGATCGAGGAAAGGCTAGGTGAAATGGTTGTAATGTCAGTGACCCGGGGGTTCTCATCATGACTCGGATAGATGACTCATTTTGTCATAAAACTCAGCGGCGCACACTTTCTGACATTCTGAGGTGAATGACTTGGGAAAAAAATCGAGGCTAGAGAGGTGAATTGACTCATATTCATTAGCTATGCGAAGCAAAAGTATAAATGGACTGTGAGGACCCTTTTGACGTCGTTTGATTTTTGGACTTGACGCTGCCTAGCGAATGCAGAGCACTTGTTCATATGGTTTCTATGTATGAAAATCAGGTTGGATAAACCGCCGAAAAGGAGGGAAAATTCAAAATTTTTATTTGCGCCAAAAAATACAGGACAGCCCCTTAAACCTTCTCTTCGGAATCCCGAATGAAACTGCAGTCAACTATTTGGCGCCTTGAACGATCAAAAATTTTGTTGTCATTCGCAGAGGGCCAACCATCTGTGCCGAAAAATTGAGGTCAGTCAAATAGTCGAGTGACATGGTCCAGGTCGTGCCATTGCCTAAACACCGTCCCAAAGTTATAAACACATTTGACCCGGTAAGATGACCCGTAGACTCTTTGACCCTCATCTATCTGGTATTTTCAATTAATTGTTACAAGAGATCTAAATGCCCGGCTTGCTTTCCCTCTCTGGCTTGGCTCCAGCTGAGCGAACACTAAACAAATAATCCGAGGAGGGCCTGCTCAGAGCCAGCCGTTCGTCGTTTTTTCTCCTTCTTTTGCTGGGTCCAATCCTCTTCTCCTTCCTTCTCATAATGTTTTACAGCCGAGATCCCTTATCTCACGTGGTAACCAGTGGTGGTTTTCGATTATTGAGAGGAGGTAGAGAATAGAGGAGGACTACGTCGAGGAAGAGACGACGAAAACAAAAAGGAACCATGTACTTGGAGGGAGGAAAGTCTACGAAGATGTTTATGGGCAAGACAGCGACAGATGGAGGAAGATACACGGGTGGATGACAAGATTTTAGGGGATCGAGAAAATATAAGGCAACCGGCCGTCGAGTACAAATGTTTTGGCAAAGAGGACAAGAGTTATGGGATTCGGGACAGCCAGCTGGGAGGAACTTTTTCTGACGTAAAGTGTGATCAGGCGCCCAGGGTGGAAATTATGATTCTCTAGTAGTCCTCGGTTAATAGATCAAGTAAACTACTCCACATTTAAAGAAATTAACATGAAAACGCCACTGATAATCGAGAGCAATCTGAATTTTACCTAGAAACGATGGGAAATGCACAAGGCGTGGGAGGCGCTGGTAATCAGTCGGGCAACGGTCACCCCGTAAAATTAATTTATTACGTAAACTCGCCATTTTTTCTGATAAATAGAAATATCCACCGATTACGAGGAGGTGATATTTACGTAGATAATAGATATTAACCGGAAATGAGTGGGATTCTTAGAAAACGCGATTTGCAAGGAGAAAGAGACGGGATTACCTCCATTGGCACGCAAAGAAGGGGACAAACAAAACAAGGGAAACTTTGTGTTCCTGTGGGGACTGGCCCATAATTCTGTGGCCTAGTAAAATTCCCCGGAAAATTGGACAAATATAGGCAAGAAAGACTGGCCATTATCACCCTAAGAAGACCTATAAAATCCTCTCACAAAAACAGCACTCGTAATGTTTCTTTTTCGCTTGACCGAATAAACTATCAGCTTATTTTCAAGAAGCCCAGTTTGACATCAGTTTCGAAATTGACGTCACAATACTGAAAAAACAACCGATTTCTAGGAGAAAGAGCCATCGTAATAGGCTTGTTTATTCATCCAGCCAGTCAGCCACATTCTTGGTTGTTGGGTGTTCGACTCATGCCTGCCGTCGTCGCCCGGGCCATAATCCATTTATTGGTCACTCATTATGGGCGAGGGAGAGGAACAGATTCGGGTGGTTTGACCCGCTACCCCTTTTGCGGAGAGACCAACGTTGCGCAACAAAGAGAGCGAGCAGAGCCGAGAGAGAATCGGAGCACAGTAGAATAAGGCGGATAATTCGATTGAGGGTCAATTGTAGAATAAACGGCAGGCCAGGTTAGTCATATTCAGCGTTTTCTCGATTCAAAGCACAAAGTTTGTTAGGCGAAGTTAGGCGGGAACAAGACAGACGTCACCGTACAAGGGAGGAGCAAACTGGTTTTCAAGCTTGCGTATTTTTTATGAATAAAACGAGGATTTTTGACCAACAAGTGAAGACCTCGGTCATCTACGTCATGCGGATTGCGTTTTGATCTACTAATATGGGGACAGTTAGGAATTTTGAACAGTAAAATTATAATAAGATTACGGTATATTTAAAGAACGATGGGACGATTAATCCGTCTAAGACACGATCGGAACACGGCATGGATTGTTGGGGAGGCGGCAGGATTGCACAGCTGCACGACCCGGCGCTGACCTCGATGACAATGGCCGAACCGACAACATATGAGGATTTATAAGTTCACAAGAAGGAGCGGAAGAGGGATCTGGTAGTCATTATGTTTTAATTTCTTAAAATGGCCGTAAATTGTCCTTTAAAAAACGCAGTAAACAGTTCCAATTCCAGTATCCTTCAAAAAAAGGTAAGCAGCTGTCAACACAATTCAAACTACCGACTACCGCCCAACTAGTAGGAGAATACAGCTGACAGATGTTCGGGTCAAAGCCTTCTTTCGTCCTTGAGAAACATGGCGACAGATGAAAAACCTTTAGGCCCGTGCCTGTGTGACAGTAACCTCTGTGTCTCACTCACCCGCCATCCCTAATAGAGAGATCGATAGTTTATAGCGACAGAGGCAACGGTCGAGGGATACGCACTTCACTCCACACAGAAAATTCCGGATGTAATACCCAATAAATTTGGGTGTTATGATGACGGGCAGAAAGCAAGTGGTCCGATTAAAAAAAGATATCCAGTGGATCTCTGTCTTTTTTCCTGATCACCAAAGATCAGGGGCCCTACCCGAAGAAAATATAAAAATACCTGTCGGTGACGGTGATCTGCTCCAAGCTGCCTCCTCCTCCTCCACCGGGGTCGACGGGTGCCACGTCCGATTTCCTTTTCCTCTTGCAGCCATTCTTCTTGATCCTCCGATATTGCTCATACCAGCGATTGATGCGTACTAAAATTATTATTTTAGTTTTTTATTCCAGTTAGATAACTTTCCCTTCTCCAAGCTAAAGTAAGAAACAAAGATCGCCAAAAAAGGAGGCGTTTATTGCCTTTTTTCAGGTGGGAATATGAGTTTTTAGGAAAAAAAACTGTAGGTATTGCACATACACATATTCTACCGACAGAAAGGATAGAAAGGATAGAAAGGATAAAAATGGACTAGGAAGTGCAGGAACAGAAGGGCGAATGAAACCTCTCACATTGCAATAATCTCGAGATTACGGGGGGAAAGTACTCAGCTTCGGGCGAGATATCACGGATTTTTTACTATATTCACGCGTCATTCATGGTCTTTGCATTCAAAACAACCCAGCCATTGTAAAAGGTGAAATTCTGACCTGCACTCTCTTTGCTCAACAGCTTTCGATGTTGAAAACAGCAGGTAATTAACTGATGGGCCAACGTGAAGTCAAAGCCATCCTTGGTACCATTTTCTACAGCAATCTAAAGAGAATAAGGTGGGATCGAAAAGAATTGAATCACCTGTAAAGCTGACAGAAGATTGTCCTCAAACTGGGTGGTAAAAGCCCGCGGATCACTGCACCATTGGGTTAGCTCGCTACAGGCGGCGGCAAACTGCCCAGGCTCTCGTAAATTCTGTAATTTTTTAAATTAATTAAACTCATTTTTTCTCGGTTTTTAAATTTTAGTGACCCCGAGTTTTCTTGCGTTTTCGTGGCTATAAGCTGCTGTTTGTCAAGGGACTGAAGCTCGCGATCTGGGAACGGGTTCCAGCCCCCTTTAAGGCGTCTACACGGCTTCTCTGCTGCCTTGACTCGATAAATAAAGGCTCCAGAATACAGTCAACATGCACTTACAGTAATCCAAACATCGAATTTTGGTTCCATAGCTTGTAAAAGCGAAAATAGTAGGCGCGTGGAGGCTGCGAGAGTAACTTCCAGGTAGGAAACCGGATTTTCGACCCGGGTGAAAGTAGCTACTACAGGGAGGAGAGAGAGCGCCCGATTGTGATTTAGAAGAGAAGAAGATCAAAAAGCAATTGGATTTTTAGGGCTGAATAATTGGGAAACAACAACAGCCCGAGGGGGAGATCCACATGACGTAGAAACCGGTTTTACTTTACTGTGACAAAAGTAGAGCCATAGCCAGCTGTTACTTGAAAAAAAGGCTGAAACTCGGTGATTTCATCTTTTGGTCTTTGTTTTGCTCCGTACTTGCGGAGTTTTGAAGGAAAAATTGGTTTAAAATATGCCTATTCAATTGCTTTGAACCATAGGTCTTCGGCTATCAAATGAAAAATTTACAGAAGTTTTCCTTTTCCAAAATTTTGATGGCTTGGAAAAGCTAGCCGTCTCGGGTTCAAAGAACAAAAAAAGATAGGCACATAAAGGGCTTGAAGCCAAACTGGAGAAGATGGAAATCAGCTAAATCGTATGAAATGGCCTAATGAAAATTTTGGGAGCTTGGATAAAGTTAAATGGGAAATTTGTTTACCCTACGCGGGCAATATCCAGGCAACTCAAAGGTCAAAAATCGCAAGGCGCCAAAATTTAAATATTTTTAAAACGAAAAGTAGAACTTACAGTGGCTATTGAAACAAGCCTCGTATTATTTTGATGAACATGTTCCTCATAGGACTCCTCGTCTACAGACATCTCTTCGTCCAATACACATCCAAATTGATTGATCCGGGGAAAATCTGCAAATTCTTTAGTGGTCTCAAGCCCAAAAAGAGGATAAGAAGCATAAGAAGAGAAATAATAAGCGATCGGATAAGAAGCGGACAAAAGGATTGCCAAAGAGAGACAGTGGACACGGAGAAAGACAGAGAGATTCGCCCGTCGGGTAAAAGCAAAACAGCGGCATAAGAGAGATCTCTATCGGTTGCATAGCTTATAATATATCTGACTTTTTATAGATGTGTTTTGAGCCTAATTTACGAGAGAAAAACAACGAGGAAAGACGGAAGTTTTGGGGAGTCTCGACTTCTTCTGGCTACATGTACGAGAAGAGAAGGCGGCGCTCTTTCTCAGAATTTCCAGAGAGATCTTTATATTTAGGGAATACTGTAGACGGAGGGTAAATAACGGTACAAAAAGAATGACAAAAAGTATAAGGAAAAATTTGCAGCTGGCAAGTGCATCGTCCTATGAAAAAACAACCCGCGCTGTTTTGCATACAATTTGCATATCCGATTCCTCCCTATTTTGGACTCTCATTATTCATCGTCAGGGCACTTTTAAACAGATTTTTTCCAATTAACAAGGCGTCTATTTTAGCCAGCGAAAAAGGAAAACGTATAAGTAATGTCAGCAAAAGGAAAAGAGTGAGGAGGTCAAACTCCGCACGGCGACTATAAAATATATGATGTGATTCACACGCATCTGGGCATGGGAAGTGTTTGACTTTCTGAAATTTCGGCCAACAGAAAACTTCACTATTCACTATTCACTATTTGGAATAGGAAACTTCACTAATTCACTAATAGTGAATTGGTGAATAGTGAAGTTTCCTATTCCAATTTTTGCTTTTTATGGTGAATTAGTGAAGTTTCCTATTTCAAATTCGCAATTGGGAACTTCACCAAATCTAGAAAATTCACTAAATCTATAAAATTGCCTTTTTCAAAAAAATCAACTATTTTGCTTTTATAATTTCTATACTATTATTATTTATAGTGGTTTTTGCTATTTTCTAGCACAAAATTTGATAAGGAATCTAGTGATGTAGGTTATATTTCATAACTGGAAATACTAAGAAAGTTATAAGCATTTTTATGCACACAAGGATGTTTCTCATGAAGATTGAAAATTTTTGTTTTCCAATATATTCTCAAGTTTCTTGCTATACTACTTAGCGCTCATTTTTCTTATGACTCACTATGGGTGCCCATACTCAATTACAATGTTTATGTTTCTAGATCAAAATTTTGTGACAAACACGATGCGCTAGATTATAAAATGCACTGATACCGCTAATATTGTGTGTATTATATTTTTTGATTTTATCTTTTTTATGTGCTCCGCACCTACTGCATGTACCGTTATCAACCGATATGCTCTACCGCTATGTCCATTTCGAAAAATTTTTTTCTCTGCTATATACCCATGTTTTCCTTTTTTCTCTTTTGTAAAATGTTGTATTTTTTTCTGTAGTTTGTACTCCTTGAGTACTCCTTTGGACTCCTCAACATATAACAGAGAAAAATAACTTGACGTCGAGTCTCTTTGGATGACCGTCTGTTCGCCGCATATCGACGTCGGCGTGGTTTTTCGAAAAATGGGAAAGTTCACCAAATCTAGAAAAGTTCACTAAATCTAGAAAATTGACTTTTCAGTACTTCTCAACTATTTTGCTTTTATAATTTCTACAGTATCATTATTTTTTTATAAATTGTATTTTCTTACTCAGAATTTGATAAGGAATAAAATGATGCATGGTATATTTCGTAAAACAAATTGCTAACAAAGTTATAGTCTTTTTTTACTGAAAAAGTGTGTTTGCAACTGAAAATTTTTATTTTGCGATATATTTTCAAACTTTTTACTATAGTAATTCGCACTTATTTTTTTCATAACTCATTATGGGTGTCCATACGCATTTACGATTTTTAAGTTTCTAAGTCAAAATGTTGTGATAAACATGATGCGCTAGGTTATAATTTGGACAGAAACCTCTAATAGGGTCAAATCGTATTATTCGCCTTTCGAGGATCCACTCGACGTCGAAAGACGGCGGGGAGACAGTCATCCATGCAAACTCGACGTCAAGTGATTTTTCTCTGTTATACGCCGAGGAGTCCAAATGAGTACTAAAAGAGTACAATCTACACAAAAAAGACAACATATTACAAAAGAGAAAAAAGAAAAACATTGGTATATAGCAGAGAAAAAAATTTTTCGAAATGGATGTGACATTTATGTTGTACGAGCGCATAAAGAAGAATAAAATCAGAAAACATGATTTACAATGTGTTAGCAGTATCTGTGCACTTTATAACCTAGCACATCGTGTTTATCACAAAATTTTGACCTAGAAACATAAATATGCTAACAAATAAGGAATACCATAATGAGCAAAGAAAAAATGTGTGCGAAGCAGTATAGTAAGAAGTTTGAAAATATATTGGAAAACAAAAATTTTCAAACCAAAATATTCTTGTGAGCATAAAAATGCTTATAACTTGTCTGCCATTTCGATTTAGGAAATCTAACATGCACCATTGGATTCTTTATCAAATTCTGAGTTAGAAGATAGTAAAATTTATAAAAAATAATCATACTGTACAAATTATAAAAGCAAAATAGATGAAAACTTTTGAAAACGGAAATTTTCTAGATTTAGTGAATTTTCTAGATTTGGTGAAGTTCCCAATTGCGAATTTGAAATAGGAAACTTCACTAATTCACCACAAAAAAAGCGAAAAATGGAATAGGAAACTTCACTATTCACCAATTCACTATTAGTGAATTAGTGAAGTTTCCCATTCCAAATAGTGAATAGTGAATAGTGAAGTTTCCTGTTCGCCGAAATTTCATTGAGGCGGAACTTTTTTAAGATAAAATAATCGAAAAATCTAAAAATAAGTCTTAGATACGATCATTTTTACCCTCTAATGGATGTTGTCAATATGAACAGGTCAGTAGCACTTCTATTTTTGGAAGAACAAAGAATAAAATGGACTATTTTTGGGAGAAATCACATCACCAAAAGATCTGGTAACAAGTCTTTTCACTCTCACTATTTTGAATCTACTACTTACAAAAATTTCTCAATCAAAAGAATCTAAATAGAAGAAGGGTGGACAATACAAAAGTTGACTTTTAGGCAATTCTGATTTTGGAAATTAAAAATTAAGTTTTAGGGAAATGCAAATGTAACAAAAATAACGAGGCAGATCCCGGGCAAGTTGCGGAATTTGTGCATAAATGAATCAAAGGGCGGTTTGGGATTAGTTCCCGGGGTATGCGCAATAATTTACTGATTATTTGGAAGTTTTGCGGAGCAATTGATTCAGATTACGGTAATAAATTAAGGAACATTTGATTGTAGGAAAAGGTGGAGAAAGCTAGGAGAATTCGAAGGGATTGGGACCGCCAGACTATTCCGTCTAGCCGAGACAAGGGATGGCACGAGAATATATAAAGAGAAAAGAGAAAATACTAGACAGGAATATGGTTGAGAAGTGCCACGTGAGACTCATAATAAGACTGGCATATTATGAGCGACGTGACAAACTTTGTCCCTCGCGCTCATTCTTTGTGTACCCCTCCGGTTATACTTTTTCCAGTTATTTCTACAGATTTCGAAACATTCAGCTTTTTTTCGTGAATTCTAAAACCATTGATCAAAAAAAGAGGAGATGATATATTGAAAATTTAAATGTGCGCAGATCGCCGATGCTGATCCAATTGACCACAGCCGCGCGCCACCCGGATCGTCTCTGTCTGGCATCTGGCAACAGCCATCGCGGTTAGATCATATCGTCGGGAATTTTGAAAATTTTACAGAATTTTAGAGCAAAATAATAAGGAAAATAGAGTTGACATTGGGGCTCCCACCCCTCGGGGGGTTCAAGGAACCGTTGTTGTCACAACAACCGGTTGTGACCGGACGTGGTGACGTCAGTCTCGGTGCTTGTGAAAATGCGGCGGCAGCCAAGAGAAAAGAAGAAAAAAAAAGAATAAGACGCAACATTTCGAGAACTGAACACATTCCTTATCCACTAATGACAAAAATTTCGGGCCACTAGACCATCTTATCATATTTTCCTACGATTTTTGTATTAAAATTAATATTTGTAGCTAGTAAAGGGGGTAAATATAGCCACAGATTACTGTAGATGGATATAAACAACAGAGAGATTCCCGAGAGAGGATAGATGAAATGAAGGCAATTTACTAGGAATAATTGAGAGTCGGGAAATAACTGCGGGGTCATTCACTGATGGCGATGAATATACTTTAGCAGAAGATCTTTTGGACCAAGAAAGCTGCAATAAAATGTAGGATGTCCGTCGCCAATTCGTTGGCCGTGAAATACGAAATCGCTGCCAGACAAGTTGATAGAAAAGAGGGGACAGTCGATCTTTGCGAGTATGAACTGAGTAATGGCGATGGTTCCCCCGCAAAGAGTACGAACTGATTCACGGTTTAGCAACCGATGACGAACTGTTTTGAAGTTATGAACCCGGAAATATAGCAGAAAATTGAATATACCGAAAAGAAACATGCAGTTACGTGCATTTCGCCAAAGAGAGGGACTGTCACTGTCTCGAACGTGACGAGCATTGCACTCAAGCTAAAACTCCTGAGGGTTTTCTTTATCAAAGAGAATTTGTAGTTAGTTTACAGATTCTAAAATAAATGACAAATTGTTGACGAATTTTTTTAAAGTGCAAGTTGTTTGATTCATAAAAACGGCCCTTCTGTTCGAGCTGCTCTTTTAAACTGGGTAAAATATTTATGACCAAGTAAAATACCACTGGTGGGAGAAATTAAAATGACCAAAGAAGACAAAAAGCATCGAGCGGGAGAGACGAGAAAAGGACAAGAACAAGGCCCGCCTGACATCAGCATAAACATTAGAGGCAAAGAAGAATAATATCGATGGGAACAGCCAAAAAAAGAGACATTCGGGAGCAACTGTTGCTAAAAGTTGTGACAGTATCATAGATCTCCTCTTCTCGAACCGGAACAATTTTCTAGAAAGAGAGAGAGAGGCGAATTTTATGAGTTCTTTGCGGTTAGCCAACTATCCATGACAAATCCCGTTTGCTATAAAAAATAAATATATCCAGGCATGTTGGAAAATAGGAAGAAACGGGGATTTAGGTAGTATATGGGATTTAGGTACCAAGTAAAATACCACTGGTGGGAGAAATTAAAATGACCAAAGAAGACAAAAAGCATCGAGCGGGAGAGACGAGAAAAGGACAAGAACAAGGCCCGCCTGACATCAGCATAAACATTAGAGGCAAAGAAGAATAATATCGATGGGAACAGCCAAAAAAAGAGACATTCGGGAGCAACTGTTGCTAAAAGTTGTGACAGTATCATAGATCTCCTCTTCTCGAACCGGAACAATTTTCTAGAAAGAGAGAGAGAGGCGAATTTTATGAGTTCTTTGCGGTTAGCCAACTATCCATGACAAATCCCGTTTGCTATAAAAAATAAATATATCCAGGCATGTTGGAAAATAGGAAGAAACGGGGATTTAGGTAGTATATGAATCGACTCCTTCAAAAATGGATAAATTATCCATTGGTGGGTTGGAGTGGACACAAAAGGCAAATGAGACTGGATAATGAAGAGTAAGAGAGGGGCGGACAGATTTATGGGTTGCAGGGAGGGGAGGAAGCAGTTTTGATTGAGGTAATTATTAGCTGTTGGGGAAATTCTGCAAAATTGTACTGGAAAAGCACAGAAAAATGTACACGAGAGGTTAGACGATGGAGTAACGGGCAATTTAAATAATTACAGTAGGATATTTTGCTGAATATTTGGATAGAAAGGGAGACGGCTGCAAAATATCACAAGTGTACAGGATGACTTGAGACAAGGCCAACCGAACGAGGAAGTACGCTTTCTCCTATCGGGATATCATTAAATTGATTGACATAAAAGGGAAAATCGAAACTAAAACTGTCGCCATTTTCTCTCCCATAACCATGAGATCGGCGATCAAAAGCCACATAGGATTTTGGGGGAAAGGCACAAAGAAAGAAAGATATTTGGAGAAGAAAGAAGCCAAGAGGATGATAAATTGCCGGCGGACAAATGGTATGCCTCCGACGGAATCCATCGATCGGTGGCATCGGAAGACGACGACCAAATAAGCTGATGCAGCCGGTTTCGACAGGGACCGCGAGCGATCAGGCAGCGGATAAAAGCTTCGGCCTCCAAGCCATCAGATGTTTTTTTCTGGCTAGTAGGGTTATGGCGGGAAATTTAAAGTCAAATATAAAAAATGGAGAGAAGTAGAGGAAAGTTGAGGGTGGAACGGATTAGAAGAAGAGACTCTTGATTGCCGTCGGGCGACTGTAATACAGTCGACCCTTTGAAGCGAGAGATATGGGGGAAAACCTGACTCGACTACATTGGGCAAAAGATAGATCTTTGGACTTTTGAAGATATCGACGATGTCGTGTAATATACCCGGGCAAAAAAGGGAGAGGGAGAAGCCCGCAAAAAGGTTAAAAGAATCAAGACTTTAATCGACGCCGCTCTACTGACCAAGAGAGAGAATTGTCGCGGGATATCCTTGTCATCATCGTGTTTATGACATTCCTAACAATTGAAACTTTTCGGAGAAACGTCCGTTGTTTTGACTACAATTTACTCAAGTAGTGAATTATTTAGGGGAAAGCACATTGAGCCAGTTATTTATAGTGAGAAGCGTCTTTTACCCAAAATTATAGAAATGCAGGAGAAATAGAAAAAGATTAGAAATGGATGAGAACGATCTGCCTGTCACCTTTCCTCTTCTTCAAATCCAAAAAGATCGGCAGTGCGGATAGCAGTAAAGATCGTAAAAATCGAAGCAAATCGTTATTTAAGCTTTTTATGACTAGGGAAAATCTACCCAAAATTTAGAAGAGGATAAATAAGTCGCGCAATTATCGACTTTTGGGAAGAAACTTTTTTGGGGCTCGGGGTCCAGAAAGAAAAATAGGTGAGATCGGGATTTTTAGGGTCAAGATGATGTCGAGCCGATACGGCTCTACTCAAAAAACTGTCCAGTAGAGATACAAAGAGATCAGATAGGAAAATATTTAAAAAATCCAAAAAAATCTCGAGTTTTCGCCACCCGTCGGTGGTAGACCTCCCAGACAGAAAGTCCGAAGTCCGAAGCTGCCTTATACGAACAAATCCGAACTCCTTATCGGAGCACCACGGTTTTAATTTTAAAAGATCGCTAGAAGAAAAACTACAATATAATTGAGGCGCAGGTGCTCGATATAAAAATTCCCAGAACACTAAAGGAAATGAGTTTCCGGCTGATTTTTTGAATCTTTAGAAATCGTCTACAGATTATATTGTACCCTTTATTATATTTTTCTTGTCACAAACTATCCGAGACAAAAGAATACCCATGGTTAGCCATCCTTAGCTAACCGCACCGGTTTCTGTTAAAAAGAATGGCGGGAAGAGGTCAAAAGATACGTTCCTCGCTGCAAGAATTTCGAGAATCACAGTTCCAATTGCGTATAGCCTCCGGAGAGGAAAACCAGCTGGCTGTGACGTGTTCGATTGTATTGTAGCCTCAAGGCATCGAACTTCGGATGAATCAACAAAACTTTCGTCATATTGGCTGCTGACAGTTTGGGAAAGAAGGAAGAAATGACACAGTGCGTAACATGCGGAAAAGCAGTGGTGAAGGAGGTGTTTCAAACAGTTGGTTAGAGTCTTTTCTTTCTATTAGCAATAGTTTGGAGACAGAGAGAAGCAATCAAAATGTTGCAGGGGAACAGATGGAAACAAGCAAAGTGGCACTCGAATTGACTAAATTGGGCGATAGGTCAAATTAAAGAGCTTAAGAATAGTTAGGACTACTTTATAAACTGTACAAAAGGCGGCACAGAGAATGTCGTCATGGAATTTGTATTCTGCATATGAATAGAACGGGAGGAGGCCCACGTGAGCGACTGCGAACGGCGGAAATGCCTGCTGGGGAAAAATTAAATGGCATGTTTCAAAAAGAGTTAGAAGGAATACTGTAAAGTAGAACTCTGTCCAAGTGATAGGCTCAAAATGACGGGAAATGATATCAGAAAGAATTAGTTAAGGTGGAACCGCTGAAAGTATTTCAAAAGTTCAATTTGAGGCTGAAACAGAGATGATGTAAGCATTAAGAACGGTTTAAATGGGCTGCAATTCTGGCAGAATTCGGCTACTGGAAGTTTACTGGGCAAAGGAAGTGCTACAGGAATTTGAAAGATCAAAGGAGCCCTTGATCAGTATCAACGGACGGCATTAATCGGCATGTTTGTACTTTTCCATGAGACGACTGTTAGCCGCAATCTGATCAAACAAGAAGTCGTGATGGCCGGGTGAAAAGTAGCCAGAATGCGGAATGGAATGACTAACACTTCCTCAAATTGGGAGGAATGAATCACATCACCCGTTTTGGGCAATAGAAATACGGTAGAGAATATTTTAAAACAAAAATTAAATTTGAGAAAAAAAGGTTACGGTATGAATAATCGATATCGTCTGGACTGTCAGTCTTTCCATCCCCACCTTCTCATGTGGTGCAGGTGGTTGCCGCGAAAAATGAGGTAGGAAAACAAATGGCGCCGCAGGCCATGGACTATGGGGAGAGAGAGTGGGCAAACATCGTCAAACTGGACACCACCAGAGAGAGATGGCTGCCCCGAGAGAGAACACTGTCAGCTGGGGAGGGTCGAGACGGGCGGGAGCTGTGAAAACTCTATACAAACTTGAATTAGAACCACGAATAACAACTACCGGATTCTTCCAAATTTATCCTATTTTTAAAGCCGATTTTGGGTCTTGAAACGAAAAGCGGAGAAATTTAGAAAACCTCACTTGAGGATGACGATGACAACGAAATTTTTCGAAAAGGAGCTGTGTACCAAGCCCCGGGCGCCACCAACCATCACCGGAACAAGGAATTTGTCATCACTTCGAGAGGACTGTCTCACATATTTCGAAACTATGAGGCTTCTTTCAAGGAAAGAGAAGAAAATTGAGACCTGCTATGGCCATATGTCAAATTTATGATCTCAAGGCCATGACTGTATGAATGGCATATTGCCGAGGGAAGAAGAAGATGTCCAATTATATTTAAATCGATTATCGTCTCCTGCAGAAGTTTGGCGAAAAGAAGGAGGAATCAGCGGAAGTTTGCAAAGCGTTCCACAAAAATTGTGTTTCTTCCAGGGAAAACATAGAAAAAGCGAGAAAAAGCTAGCTCCTCGGGGGGCGAGCACAGTAGAAAGAGGGCGAGGCGAGGGACATGAAAAGGGATGGAAAGATCACCATAGGAATTGTTTCTTTAAAGGATTAATTAATAGCAGAGGTCCTCGAACAAAAATGTGGTCTCCATAATCAGGGAAGAATATAGACCGTTTCCGATCAAAAACTCCGGCGTGATTTGTCTTTTACGATCAAAATTACCAGATTATTCAGGTTTACAATTGGGTAAATTATATTGGATGAGGTAATAATTTAATAGAATACTATAGATCGGACGGTATTAGACAGCTATTATTCCTCGTAGCTGTGGGGGAGATTCCTGTGCAAATCCGTTTCCCAGGCGATAACCGTTTCTCCCGAGAATGATCTGCAATTCCTACGAGATTGACGTATTCTCTATGGAAATTCTTCTTCCCAATGAAAAAAGCTGGGAATAGCTATCAATTTTGTCTAGAGATCCACGTACTTTCCGTGATGAACGGATAATGTTGGTCAATTTCGTGATGATGAAAAGTTCTCTTCACCAGCTTGTTTTGCCATCTGACATAATAATTTCTATATAAATCGTTGTGTATTAAAAACAGCTGTATAGCCACATGGAACAGAGCGATGTAATTCGTTCGCCCCTCGGGTTTTTCCGGTTGACCCAGAGAGAGGTTCGGCAGAAAACGAGTTATGAAGGTCGACAACGGAAACCGGTTGGATAAATATATAAATACAGCTGGATATATGCATGTACACATATTAATCGAAGTGAACATTGATTTGGATTTAGGAGAGGGAGAGGTCTTCTTAACCTATTGAGTACTGTTTACATGTACTTTACAGAGAGACGAGACCAAGTTAATCGTATTTTTACGAGCGAAGAAGAAAGAAAGCAAAGAGCAGAAGGCTACAGGAAGCAGATGCATATTTTGCACT
Source organism: Oscheius sp. DF5033 (assembly GCA_964036215.1). Classification (NCBI taxonomy): domain Eukaryota; kingdom Metazoa; phylum Nematoda; class Chromadorea; order Rhabditida; family Rhabditidae; genus Oscheius; species Oscheius sp. DF5033. The sequence continues at coordinate 3,314,324 of CAXIWN010000002.1, read as the reverse complement.
CGGCGAGGCTTTTTTCGTCGTGAGATATGAGGAAATGCACACACAGTGCGGGCAGACAAAACTAAATATAGCAAAATCGGGGAGAGGGAGATACTGCGCGGGGCTCGAGATCGTCTAATGGTCTGGAGAAAGGGCAAAAGGAGGAGAAAATAATGATGGAAGGTGACGGGTTCACAATTTTGGGATCACATCAATCAAAATGGGAAAAAGATGAGAGCTGGCTGACAACTTATTGCCGGTCATTTTCGATCCTTCGGGCGAAATGTTTCTTTAATAAAAAGGGCTACCGTACCCTTCCATTAAATGGAGACTACAAATCAAAAAGCGCCAGGAAGATGTGATAAGAGGAAATGTCTCGAAATTCCAGCCTACCAGCGACTACCAAAAAAGCTATAATTCCCACGTGACCATCCAGAGCGCCGAATACAAAAAAGAGGACTTTGGATGTTTGTGGCAGTTTTTTTCGGCTTGCCTGTGGCTGTATTTGGGTCAGCCAGCGATTGTCAAAAAGTGCAACTGGAGGGGATATTGGCTAGACGGGGAGGATGATTGAACCAGCGCAGAATTGTCACAGTACGCGCCCTCCGGCAAAGGGGAGACAGAAAAAATGGAGAGACTGCGCGCAATGTTTCGAAACCTCCACAAATAGTAGTCACGGCGGTAAAAAAAGACCCGGGGGAAAAGTGCGCAAGAGTCATCATCTATAGGAAATTGGAGGTTGCAAAAAGTACCGGGGAGAGTGTCATTTCATTGCTTCCGATTTAGGGAAAGTGATGACTTTTCGGCAGCTGGGAAAGTGATCATTTCCAAGAAAGAAGCCTAATTCCAAAGTATTTCGCTTTTTTTTCTGGTAATTTTAGTTAAAAACGAGTCGATTCACCAGACTCAAAAAAATGGAAAAGAAATGATCCCCGAGACTTTGCATTGCAACGGTGCCCAAAGGGTCAGAGCAATGTTTGCCTCTCCGTTCCAAAATAGCCGCTGGCGACTGAAAGAATAACAGGGAGGGAGAGTGAAGGGAGGAAAGAGACTGTGGGAGAGAGAGGCACCGAGACTGAAAGCCGTCCGCTCACTCTCTTCTACACTCTTTTCCACAGGGAGAGAGTGGGTTCCGCAACTATGAAAAAGTGAAATGGCATCAAAAAGACAACCCGAGCAATGAGAGACATCATTTTTGACCGTTACTGGTATGTAAAGGATATCGGGACACGAAATGGTTGATGGAGATCCTGATTTCGACGACGGTTGTGGACAAAAGATCGATCTACCAGAAAGTTATTGACACCATCACTGATACCCACAGAGTTGTAGGCATTTAACACGGTTTCTTTTATAATTTAAATTAGATTGTGTTTATTTGTACTCAAACATTCTGCCACCTTGCTCCCATTACCAGCCGCTTTTTCTTATCTATGATGCTGATCAAAGAGACAGTTTATGACTTCCATTCCGATTGTGCTCGCCTTTCTCCGAAGTCACAGCTCAATGATGCAAGTGGAGCTCACCTCTTACGAAACGCTGATCATTATCACTTCCCGTCGTTTATAAGCAGCCAGTTTTGGGTGTTCTGGTACCAAGTTTCCATCATGAGAACCTTGTTATTCTTCATCAGCCTTCTGGCTCTGGTTGATAGTTATAAAATGCTAATCATAGCTCCTGCCGTTCCTCCAAGTCAGGTAAATTCGTCCTTACTCCTTATAGAAATCAAAAATTTTCAGATTATGTTCAATAGTCGAGTCGCTGGGTATCTAGCCAAAGCGGGACACGATGTCACGATTGCCCTGATGCATAATATGGATGGAATTGATCATAAGATGATAAAAGTTCCCGAAAATATTAAAGGTACTGCAGTTTTTATTACCCTTTTTATGTGTTTCAGTTTACCATGTAAATTCTTCAATAGGAGAATCCTTCAACGCAGTGGAACAAGAACAGGGAGATATCCTCTTCCAAGATGTCGGAATGTTCGACGCCAGAATGCGGAAAATTATGGGACGATTCATGACAATGTTCTCGAAATCCTGCAGAAGTTAGTTTCTGCTTTATTTAAAAAAAAGCTTCCTAGGTGCCCTACAAAACAAAGAATTTATGAATTGGCTGAAAGACAGCAAGTTTGACTTGGCATTTGTTCACATGTACCATTTGTGTCCAATTGGTCTTGTTCACACGGCTAACATTCCTTGGATTTGGTTGAGCAGGTAACATTTTGTGCTTATCTCTTATTCAATTAAATTTTAAAGTGGTGCACTTATGGACTACATCTCCGATTTCGTCGGTAGCCCCCTTCCTCCCAGCTACAACCCGCCCATGATGATGGTAGCCACCGATAGGATGAATTTCTACGAGAGGACGAAAAGCTTTATTGGTCATAATTTAATGAGAATTATATGGCCACATATGACAGTCCACCCAGAGACAAAAATATTCCGCGAAGAGTTGGATCCCAATTTCCCTGACCTCATGGACCTGGCTGCCAATTGTTCTCTCGTCATGACCAACAGTCATCCCTTCTACGAGTTGCCTCGTCCTCTTCTTGCGAAAATTGTCCATATTGGTGGAATTGGAATGCAATTGAAGGATGCTAAAGCTCTACCGAAGGATTTGGAAGCCTGGGTGCAGGAAGGAGAAGGAGCCGTCGTCTTGTCTTTTGGTTCCATTGCTCCGCTGCACAATGCTCCAGAAAGTTGGAAAGAAGCCATTTTGAAGGCTTTTGCCCGTCTGCCACAGTACCGATTCATTATGAGGCAAGAACATCAATCAGTCAGCTCAATTCCAAGTTTCAGGTACATGGGAGATGATCTCAAAGATCGATTGCCGCCAAATGTCAAGATTATGAAATGGCTTCCACAATCAGATCTCCTGCAGCATCCTCGAATCAAAGCCTTTGTCAGCCACGGAGGGTACAATGGACTCCAGGTACTCTGCTTCTTTCCCATCGACCACAAATTTAGGAAACAATCGCTGCTGGTAAACCCATGGTAATGATTCCGCTTCTGGGTGATCAGCCTAAAAATGCCAAACTTGCCGAAAGACATGGAATGGCCGTTATCGTGCCGAAATCCCAAGTCACCGAAGAAAATCTCTTCGCTGCTTTGGAAGAAATCCTTTCGAATCCCAGGTTATTTTCAATGTTTATTCAAAAACGGTTATTTTTAGCTATGGAAAGGCAGCGGGAAAGTTAGCCTGGCTAATGTCCAAGCAGCCTGTTCAATCGGACCAATTGCTTGTAAAATGGGCAGAATTGATGGCTGAGGTCAAACATCTTGGCAATTTATTCCCTGCCGGTGTCGAGTTGAACTTCTTCCAATATCATTCCCTCGACGTAATTGCCTTCTTGTTCTTAATTAAGGGTATTATTTTGTATATTTCTTTTGTAATTACCAAAGCTTTTATTAAACGGTTTTGTCGATATTTTGGATCTCGAAAAGATAAGAAAGAATAGAATAAATTATACAGTTTGTCTGATGTTTTGGTAGATACTTTAGCTATAGGCACACTCCCGCCGCTAAGAAGAACTATTGCGACCCGCACAGCCGGCTTTCCCTCATTGTCCTCACCGGGAAAAAAGTCTCGTATACGACTGGGCATGCATTCCGCAGTATATAAGAGGACCCGCTGTATCGGTTTATCATCAGCTTCTCCTCTCTTCCTCACTCATTTCCAATGGTTTCATTTCTTCTTGCCTCCGCTACATTAGTCGCAGTCTGCTCCGCTGGTTATATTCCACCTTATTATGGCGGATATGGCGGTCCTAAAGGATTTTTCGACGAGCATGGAAATGATTATGCTGACCATGTAAATAGTCCTTTAAATTGAGAAAAAAAAATATGAATTTAGGGCAGTAAATATGGCGGTTATGGTGGAGTGAAGCATGGCCATGGAAGCGGCTACGAATCCGATGAATTTGGAAGAGCATCCGGGGAAAATGGCTATTATGGAGGAGATTACGGTAGTTTTTAACAATTCGAAAAATAATTTCGTTCTAGGATCCAAAGCAGCTGCTGACGGGCATTCGAAATATGCCGCTGGAGGAGCTGACGGCTACGGAAACGCCCACCACGATGCTGGATCCCGCAATGCTGATGACGCCGAAGGCATGAAGAAATACAGTTACTTCTCCTCTGGATCAGGACCCGAAGGCAGCTATTCCAAGGGATATTACGGTAGCGACGGATATGAACACGCCGATTCGAAGTCCAAATACGCTGCTGATGCCAACGGAAATGGATACAAGAAGGGCTTTAACTACGACGAAAATGACCACGCTGATGGACATTCTGGATTCGACAAAACTGCTGGAGGACATTCCCAATTTGGAAAGAAACACGCTGATGGATATTATGGATATGAGAAGGATTCTTACGAAAAAGCCGGGCATTCCGACGGATGGGTCAATGGTGGACACGCCGGTGCCCACGCTGCTCATGGACCTTCTTATTAAAAATCGACAGTGTGTATAAAAGGGATATAATTGAAAATAAATGCTTTATTAGATAGAAATTTGTACAGAAATCTCTTGATTTATTGCTGGAAATAGTAGACTGCGGACTTCAGCAGCCCAATCCTTTACAGAGGAGGTAAGTACCGACGGGATCATTCCGATAACCAAGGAAGTCTTCTTTTGGCTTATCCAGAATGTCATTTGTTTGTGGCCACATATTCAACATTTGCGTGTTTAGCAGCAAAACATGGCAGAGAAGAATGAGAGAAATGAGGAAAACAAGGGAAAACATCCTGAAAACAGTAATATTAGGGGAAGAAAACCGGATCCAACGAAATGAAAGAGAAAATTTGGGAAAATGGCGGAAAGAAGTTGTGGGGAACTTCTGACAGGCGATGAAAGTGTACTTGACTAGAACCATGAGCGCATGCCCAATGAAAAGTGTGCCGAACATGACCCGCCTAAATGGCTGACAAATACAACGGCAAATATCTATTGAATGACATGACTAGGGTGCAAGAACGTGAGTAGTTGCCTAGATGAACAGGTTCTAATGCACTTTTGTTTGTCAAAAATTGTTCCAGATCTAAAATAACTTATAATTCGGCGACGTCCCTGTCATCTCGTGAAACCTTCATTCGTCTCCCATATTCTTCGGGTATCCAAGCAGGGAAGGTAGGTAACTAGGTGATACCCTGGCAGTCGGTCGCCTATTCCTTACCCAATGTGGCCTCTTTTTGTGCTCCTCCTTATGGAGGCTGGCAATTGTAATCTCTTGGATGATATTGGAAATGCTAGTAAAAATGTGGTGTGCGGCATCGCTGGTGGGCTGTGCACATCAACAACTTCGGATCCGCAAATTGAGTAAGTCTCTGAGTAAACCTACAGTACGCTTTATAACCGGAAAAATCTTAATTTTCTTATTCTTTGCCTATCCCCTGTTTATAATAACTTTCCTTTTGTCTTCCGGGCCTATCCATTTTCTATACAAACCGAAAGGAAGGTTTTTTTTTGTTTCCACCATAAAAATTGCCCCTTTTAAAAAAATCCTGTTGTGCATTGACTATTCCAAAACATGAACAGAGATCGAAGCCATCAAAACCTATTCGTGGCCTCATTTTTCAGGTATCCTAGGAGTAACAGTAGAGTAACTAGGTGATAGCACGACAGTTGATCGCCATTGTCTTTTCCCAATGCGAATCATTCCAATCCTTTGCACTCGACGCATCAGTGCTAGGGCTGAACAAAAACAAGAAAAAGCTGAAATTATTGAAGAATAATGGCATATTTTTTGCAAATTCTAGTTACAATATCCTTGTACTTGTGGTCGTAGGATGTCAAAAGATGACGTGGAAGTGGATGGGGGGAAGTTTCGTCTGCTGCATTCAATTATGGGAATCTAAGCCTATTGTTGAAAAATGTGAGAAAAATGGGTAACCAGGAGGAATATCGATAGGTTATTTGTTTGGGATTCTTCGAGGGAGCCCAGCTGGCAATTTACATTTTGGTATACGGTATACGGTAGGCTGGTTCCTCATTGAGAAATAAAAAAAATGACGATATCTGCGGAATCTCATAAATGTCCATTGCTGTCACTCATTTTTCGGGTATCCAAGGGGAAACGGTAGAGTAACCAGGCAATAGAATGGCAGTTGGTCGCCATTCTCCCTGCCGGATGGGCTTCCTTCTTATCCTTCTTCTAATGGCCAGTGGGACATTTGCCCAAAAAAACTATTGTAATGGTAACAAATGTGATAGAACTTCAGGATCTACAACTGAGTAAGTAATCCAGAGAACTTTGGCTCTTTGACTAATCAGGGCCTTTTACTTCACCTTCTTCTTCTCTTGTCACTTTGTCTTTCACAATAGGATTCCTGGGTCAAAGAATTAGAAGAAATAGAAATACAGCCGCATTTGTCCTCTTCAATTTTTAGAAAGCCGAGGGGTCGCCTTACAAATTATAGGGAAACACCCCAAGACTGTAATTTTTCGGTCCCTGTAGATGTTCGGAATGATAAGTCTACCAAAAATTAAACAAATTACTGTATTTATATGTTATTTTTCGATCTACGACTTCCGGCTCGACCGCAACCAGCTCAACGGAGACGCCGACAACATCTTATACGCCAACAGAGGTCGACCAACCCTATCCCTGTGTAATTAATGATGGCTCTATGAGTTCCCGCGTGTTACTTGCTAATGGGACGTCTCTATCTCGCCGCGATGTATATCAGCTCGGAATTACACCTTGCCGAAACTCGTCGACGACATCTACGGAAATGACCACGACGTCTACTGTATCGACCCCTGCTGCATCTACAACGCCGTCCGATGTCCCTATTTCTTCAACTTACCAGTCTTATCCGTGTAGACTTAATAATAGCGGTCCAAATCGTGGTCGAGTGTATTACGCTAATGGAACAGATTTTGACTACTACGAAGTGTTTCCAGACTCTAATGGCACTTTTCCGAATTGCCAAAACTCTACCCTGTCCATTGACACAAATTCGTCGACGACATCTACGGAGATGACCACTACATCAACCGTATCGACGCCAACCGCATCAACAACATCATCCGTTTCGTTGAGTTCAACAGAGTCGACTGTCACCAGTTCAACGACTAGCGAAGCAACGGGGACGACAAGCGAATCTACTACCAGTACCGCCGGAACTAATGGAACCTTGCCTACAAAAAGTCCGAATGATACCAGGATTACTATCTCGTCTTTGGAAACCGAGGAAACCGAAACTCCTACGCCACCTGCCAGTTTTGGGACAAGCGAGACATCGACCACCGGCACGATCAGCACGAGCACGAAATCGACGACAATGGAACATGACTCTTCTGAAAATGGCGTGACTGCATCGACGGCTACCGCCATGGCTACAGGAAGTGACCGTACTGATTACAGCCAGGAAAAAAGCTCGACCGAGGAGGATTATTCGACAGAAACAGAAAGTGAAATCCTCTCGTCGACAGGAGGACCGACATGGGCGGGTAAAAAAGAAGATGGCGAGCAGTCGACGATTTCAATAAAGTCGACAAGTTCGACAGGAACCGGTATCCATTTTATTTTCTGATAAAAAAAAGAGGAATTTCAGAGACTACACCGACTAAAACCAAAGAAGAAGAGACAGAAGCCCCGGTAAGTACTGTTAGTCCTGCTTCTCTGTCCATCGGAACTGCGTCGACACCGTCGACCATTTCTCTCCTCCCCCGGAATGGAACGGACTCGACGACTTCTACTGTATCGACCACTTCCACTAATGTAAATCGATTTCTCCATATTAATTTTTGGATTTAATTTCAGGGACATTCCTCTCCGACTGTTTCCGACGAGGCTTCTGCAACTGAGAAGAGCCCAGAAAAATCTTTTGGGACGTCTCCCTCTTCTGGTAGGTCGAAATAGACAACAAGGAGAAGGTGAGAATTTTCAGGGATTCCTGAAGAAGTAGGATCATCTGGAACAGAATCTGAATCAACTGAAAGTGGATCGACGGAAGGTTCAACCGATTCAAGCGAATCGTCGAATGACCCGACGGATTCTGATGAAACATCTCCCTCGTCAGCTTCTGTCGCAAGTGATAGTTCGACTCCAAAAGAAGAAAAAATTGAAACTTCCCCAACAACTTCCACCGGACAGTCGGCAGGAACTCCTTCTGGAAAAGCCAATGCGTCAACGGGCAATACGCCTGCATCCAACGCTACGATCTCGCCCAATTCGACAGCTTCGACGGTCACAACCTCGTCCAGCAGTGGCAAGGCTTCTTCCCCAACTACTTCGGATTTTGTTGCCACTGAAACCGACGGTCTCTTGTCCCCTCCTCCGTCGGATTCTTCTGTCTCCAGTCAGTCGGCTGTTCCAGGAAATGCTTCTACAAACTTACCTTCCAATGCCACCGGAAGTGCTTCTTCGCCTGTCCCCGCGTCATCTCCTCCCCCAGTGAATGCCACCGTGTCCAGCAGTTCTGTCCCCACCTCTCCTTCTCCGTCGATCCCCAATATCAATTCTTCAACGACGACAGGAGCTAAAAATGAGGCAGCGTCGCCAACACGGTCGTCAGCTGCTCCGGGAACAACTGCTCCTCCTGGCTCGGCTGGTAAAATTCTTTGGGAATATGCTGTCTCCTATTCGAATTGTTCCGTCCTATTGACGAGTACGCTTGCCTATTCCAACGGAACCAAGGCAAATGTCACAAAATGGTTGGAAATTCTCTGTTTACTGGAAAAGAGAACTTTTTAGGGTGGACGACGGTTGTGGTAACGGATGGGAGACGACAGTCGGGAACAATATGATCAATCCGGATGGAGCCATTGTAATTTATAGCGGTTTTTTTAAAGCGTGGGTGTTTAGGTGGTTTCACAAGTTGGCCTGGCTTATGAGGATTGTACTTTGGACGTCACTCAATTGTTGAAATATCCAAATGGAACAGAAATTAATATGACGACGACGTAGGAGTTGAGGTTCCCCGGTGACCCGATTTTAGGTACACTTCTGATTGTTCGATCACGACTCCTGGAGAAGTTGACTCATCGTCGACGCCGTCATCCGCTTCTTCTGCGGGCAAGGAAAAGATTCTCGGATCATCGGCCCAAGCTTTCCCGAACTGCACCGTGGTAATCACGAAAACTGTTCAATATCCGAATAAAACCATTGCAAACATCAGCACGACGTAAGGATTTTTATTTTCTATAGTTAGAAATTTTTTAGAATGCAGAAAAAATGTGGAACTTCTTTCGATACTGGGACTAAAAATGCGACATTGCCTGATGGGACAAAGATTATCTCGGAAACTGGAACGGCCTATGAGAATTGTACTCTTCTAATCAAACAGGAATTGGAATATTTGAATGGAACTCAAGGAACAAAAGATAGCTGGTAGGATAATTGAAAAACATATGAAAATTCGAATTTAGGCTGGGTGATCCTTGCTTGTCGACAACTGTCCGTCCATCGTCTGCTTCAACTGGACAGTCGACATCTGCAACCACAGGAGAGGCCACTACACCGAAAGCTGTGAAAGTAACCGCTAAAATTATCGCGGTCAAGGCACAATCTCTGCCGAATTGCACAGCTGTCATCACCCAAACCATGCAATATTCCAATGGAACCGTGGCTGACACCGTCAAAACGTAGGAAAACCTAGAGTTTTATAAAATAATTTCCAGGTATAACCAAAAATGCGGCGGAAATTTCACAGTCGATTATTCTGATCAAAATTTGACGCTTCCCGATGGCGGACGGGTAAGGGAGACCCAGAATTTTGAAAAAGGAAATTTCAGCTTATGTCCTCGACTGCCTCCTCTTATGGAAATTGTTCCCTCGCGGTGACAAATAAGATCCAATACCCGAATAATACTATGGCTAATCCTACGACCTGGTTAGTCAGAAAATTTTATTGAAAAGAGGGAATTGAGGTATAATGAGTCCTGTGACCCGTTGACCAGCTCATCGACAAGAGAGCCGTCGACCGGCACCACCACTCTACCAGGATCAGTCCACCCGACTGGAGTACCGGCCACTACCACAGACAATGCTGACAGGACCACCCAGAAGCCTCTGAAAGTTACAGCCAAGATTATCGCTGTCAAGGCTCAATCCCTCCCCAATTGCACGGTCGTCATCACCCAGACTATGCAATTCTCCAATGGAACGGTTGCTGACTCGGTCAAGACGTAGGGAATTCCATCATTTTTAAAAATTTAAATAATTTCCAGGTACAACCGAGAATGCGGAGGTAATTTTACTGTTGACTACTCCGACCAGAATCTCACAATGCCCGACGGAGGACGAGTAAGTCGGAAAAGATGATATGGACAGAATTTCAGCTCCTCTCCTCTACTGGCTCGTCTTATGGAAATTGTTCCCTGGCTGTCACGAATAAGATCCAGTATCCGAACAATACGATGATAAACCCGATCACCTGGTAATAAAATACATTTTTATTGAAAACGGTGGTTCTTTAGGTATAATCAATCGTGTGAGTCAACAGGATCGTCAACTGGACTGCCGCCAACTGCTTCGGCCATGACAGGAGCCACGTCAAGTTCAGCTGGTTCCTCCTCTTCAACCAAGGTAAAAAACCCTTTAAAAAGGTCTTTTGCCACTAAATTTGATTCAAAAATATTTGAAATGGTTTAAAATGACTGAATTTCTCTTGGATTTTATTGTCTGCCTTTCAAAGGAACTACCGTATCCAACCCGCCTGCGCATCGCCACTACTCCTAGCCAGAAATGCTCAAAAGTTTATGAGGATTTTTCGCTTGCACAGATTTATTCATCAATAGATTTCTGTGTAATTTAATAGGCACTTAATTATTATACCGGGTACAAATGGAATCGGCGATATTAAATAGCAGGGAATCGAATTAGCGATTTCCAAAGTTCAGACCCTGAAATCTCGGAAAGCTAGGATATTTCTAAAAGTAATTGGATTTTTTCGAATGTTTTTTCTGTATCTAAAATACCCGACAGAACAGATTCTGCAGCTAAAAAATCAGCTTCTAAAACTTGCAGTAATTTGAGAAAAATGCAAAAATCAAAATTTTTTCATGGGCGAATAAATCGAATTTAACGTGAAGATGACGAATTACCCGGCGGCTCTGGATCCTCCATCCCCGATTCTATTTAATTCCTACAACCATTAAAATTCTGGATAAGTTCTTTACCATTTATTTTAACATAAAAGTCTGATGAGACTACCGTAATCCTGGCAACCTGCGTGTAGGGAAAGGCAGCGGAGACAGCAGACCCAGCGACGTTTCACATTATTTTGCAGGCAGAAAATGGAGGAATATGACGGTAATGGGTTCTTTTCAGGCACCTACAGTATCCTCGGCTGTTGGCCACAGTTCCGAAGCCCCTTCATCCAGTCCTGGTTCTCCTTCTTCGATTTCGACCATTTATGACACGAAAAGGCTTGAAACTTGAATACTTTCACGGATTTTTCAGCTCTCCGACGAAAGTTCCCGGAAGTAGCAGCCCTCCATCGACTGTAATTCCGCAATGCCCAGTCGAGTCGTTCAAAAATGACTCGTCCAACACTATCGTGGTCAATGGTAAGATGATAGCAAGATTTTGAGCACCTTTCCAGGAACAAATATGGTCCACACGTGTAAATCGGGCTTTACATTCCCCGACGGCTCACCAATGAAGATGTCAGAATGCGTAAATGGAATCTGGAAGGGATTAACCAACGCCACCTGTCAGCCTAATTCCTGTCCTCCTCTCTCCATTTCGCTCACGAATGCCCGCACTCCTCAACAACATGACTCGGTGATGACCACCCGGCAGCCAATCGGAACCATGGCCATTCACTCCTGTACAGCAAGGTAAATTTTTGAACACTTCTCCCAGGAATAACGCTTAATTTCCCATAATAATAATAATTTCAAGGCATGTATTCCCATCAGGAGAGCCCATGAGAATTTACGACTGCGCTGTCGGCGGAATCTGGAAAGGAAAAATAAACTCCGATTCCTGTCAATGTGAGTAGATCGGTATTCCACAAGGAGGAGAACAATTTCAGACGTCGAGCTATAAGCTGGCCTACTTACGAAGTAGATGTTAACAAATAAAGTTGTTAAAAAATACTGTTTTGCATAGGACAGGAATACAGCGTTGGACCCGCAACAAACGACACGAAGCGATTCACACACAGCCGCGCTTCTCAAAACATTGGAATCTAACGCGCGGTAATCCAGCGCAAAAAATGATCAAATTTTTCCCAAATTGGTGGCCACCAGCGCAAAAAATGATCAAATTTTTCCCATTCTGTGGTAATCCAGCGCAAAAAATGATCAAATTTTTCCCATTCTGTGGTAATCCAACGCAAAAAATGATCAAATTTTTCCCAAACTGGTGGCCACCAGCGCAAAAAATGATCAAATTTTTCCCATTCTGTGGTAATCCAGAGCAAAAAATGGTCAAATTTTTCCCATGGTAATCCAGCGCAAAAAATGATCAAATTTTTCCCATGGTAATCCAGCGCAAAAAATGATCAAATTTTTCCCATTCTATGGTAATCCAGCGCAAAATATGATCAAATTTTTCCCATTCTATGGTAATCCAGCGCAAAATATGATCAAATTTTTCCCATGGTAATCCAGCGCAAAATATGATCAAATTTTTCCCATTCTATGGTAATCCAGCGCAAAATATGATCAAATTTTTCCCATTCTATGGTAATCCAGCGCAAAATATGACCAAATTTTTCCCATTCTATGGTAATCCAGCGCAAAAAATGATCAAATTTTTCCCATGGTAATCCAGCGCAAAAAATGGTCAAATTTTTCCCATGGTAATCCAGCGCAAAAAATGATCAAATTTTTCCCATGGTAATCCAGCACAAAAAATGATCAAATTTTTCCCATTCTATGGTAATCCAGCGCAAAATATGATCAAATTTTTCCCATTCTATGGTAATCCAGCGCAAAATATGATCAAATTTTTCCCATGGTAATCCAGCGCAAAATATGATCAAATTTTTCCCATTCTATGGTAATCCAGCGCAAAAAATGATCAAATTTTTCCCATTCTATGGTAATCCAGCGCAAAATATGATCAAATTTTTCCCATGGTAATCCAGCGCAAAATATGATCAAATTTTTCCCATTCTATGGTAATCCAGCGCAAAATATGATCAAATTTTTCCCATTCTATGGTAATCCAGCGCAAAATATGACCAAATTTTTCCCATTCTATGGTAATCCAGCGCAAAAAATGATCAAATTTTTCCCATGGTAATCCAGCGCAAAAAATGGTCAAATTTTTCCCATGGTAATCCAGCGCAAAAAATGATCAAATTTTTCCCATGGTAATCCAGCACAAAAAATGATCAAATTTTTCCCATTCTATGGTAATCCAGCGCAAAATATGATCAAATTTTTCCCATTCTATGGTAATCCAGCGCAAAATATGATCAAATTTTTCCCATGGTAATCCAGCGCAAAATATGATCAAATTTTTCCCATTCTATGGTAATCCAGCGCAAAATATGATCAAATTTTTCCCATGGTAATCCAGCGCAAAATATGATCAAATTTTTCCCATTCTATGGTAATCCAGCGCAAAAAATGATCAAATTTTTCCCATTCTGTGGTAATCCAGCGCAAAAAATGATCAAATTTTTCCCATTCTGTGGTAATCCAGCGCAAAAAATGATCAAATTTTTCCCATTCTGTGGTAATCCAACGCAAAAAATGATCAAATTTTTCCCAAACTGGTGGCCACCAGCGCAAAAAATGATCAAATTTTTCCCATTCTGTGGTAATCCAGCGCAAAATATGATCAAATTTTTCCCATGGTAATCCAGCGCAAAAAATGATCAAATTTTTCCCATGGTAATCCAGCGCAAAAAATGATCAAATTTTTCCCATTCTGTGGTAATCCAGCGCAAAATATGATCAAATTTTTCCCATGGTAATCCAGCGCAAAAAATGATCAAATTTTTCCCATGGTAATCCAGCGCAAAAAATGATCAAATTTTTCCCATTCTATGGTAATCCAGCGCAAAATATGATCAAATTTTTCCCATGGTAATCCAGCGCAAAATATGATCAAATTTTTCCCATTCTATGGTAATCCAGCGCAAAATATGATCAAATTTTTCCCATTCTATGGTAATCCAGCGCAAAAAATGATCAAATTTTTCCCATTCTATGGTAATCCAGCGCAAAATATGATCAAATTTTTCCCATGGTAATCCAGCGCAAAAAATGATCAAATTTTTCCCATTCTATGGTAATCCAGCGCAAAATATGATCAAATTTTTCCCATTCTATGGTAATCCAGCGCAAAAAATGATCAAATTTTTCCCATGGTAATCCAGCGCAAAAAATGATCAAATTTTTCCCATGGTAATCCAGCGCAAAAAATGATCAAATTTTTCCCATGGTAATCCAGCGCAAAAAATGATCAAATTTTTCCCATGGTAATCCAGCGCAAAAAATGATCAAATTTTTCCCATGGTAATCCAGCGCAAAAAATGATCAAATTTTTCCCATGGTAATCCAGCGCAAAAAATGATCAAATTTTTCCCATGGTAATCCAGCGCAAAAAATGATCAAATTTTTCCCATTCTATGGTAATCCAGCGCAAAATATGATCAAATTTTTCCCATTCTATGGTAATCCAGCGCAAAATATGACCAAATTTTTCCCATTCTATGGTAATCCAGCGCAAAAAATGATCAAATTTTTCCCATGGTAATCCAGCGCAAAAAATGGTCAAATTTTTCCCATGGTAATCCAGCGCAAAAAATGATCAAATTTTTCCCATGGTAATCCAGCGCAAAAAATGATCAAATTTTTCCCATTCTATGGTAATCCAGCGCAAAATATGATCAAATTTTTCCCATTCTATGGTAATCCAGCGCAAAATATGATCAAATTTTTCCCATGGTAATCCAGCGCAAAATATGATCAAATTTTTCCCATTCTATGGTAATCCAGCGCAAAATATGATCAAATTTTTCCCATTCTATGGTAATCCAGCGCAAAAAATGATCAAATTTTTCCCATTCTATGGTAATCCAGCGCAAAATATGATCAAATTTTTCCCATGGTAATCCAGCGCAAAAAATGATCAAATTTTTCCCATTCTATGGTAATCCAGCGCAAAAAATGGTCAAATTTTTCCCATGGTAATCCAGCGCAAAAAATGATCAAATTTTTCCCATGGTAATCCAGCGCAAAAAATGATCAAATTTTTCCCATGGTAATCCAGCGCAAAAAATGATCAAATTTTTCCCATGGTAATCCAGCGCAAAAAATGGTCAAATTTTTCCCATGGTAATCCAGCGCAAAAAATGATCAAATTTTTCCCATGGTAACCCAGCGCAAAAAATGATCAAATTTTTCCCATGGTAATCCAGCGCAAAAAATGATCAAATTTTTCCCATGGTAATCCAGCGCAAAATATGATCAAATTTTTCCCATTCTATGGTAATCCAGCGCAAAATATGATCAAATTTTTCCCATGGTAATCCAGCGCAAAAAATGATCAAATTTTTCCCATTCTATGGTAATCCAGCGCAAAATATGATCAAATTTTTCCCATGGTAATCCAGCGCAAAATATGATCAAATTTTTCCCATGGTAATCCAGCGCAAAAAATGATCAAATTTTTCCCATGGTAATCCAGCGCAAAAAATGATCAAATTTTTCCCATTCTATGGTAATCCAGCGCAAAATATGATCAAATTTTTCCCATTCTATGGTAATCCAGCGCAAAATATGATCAAATTTTTCCCATGGTAATCCAGCGCAAAATATGATCAAATTTTTCCCATTCTATGGTAATCCAGCGCAAAATATGATCAAATTTTTCCCATTCTATGGTAATCCAGCGCAAAAAATGATCAAATTTTTCCCATGGTAATCCAGCGCAAAAAATGGTCAAATTTTTCCCATGGTAATCCAGCGCAAAAAATGATCAAATTTTTCCCATGGTAATCCAGCGCAAAAAAATGGTCAAATTTTTCCCATGGTAATCCAGCGCAAAAAATGATCAAATTTTTCCCATGGTAATCCAGCGCAAAAAATGATCAAATTTTTCCCATGGTAATCCAGCGCAAAAAATGATCAAATTTTTCCCATGGTAATCCAGCGCAAAAAAATGGTCAAATTTTTCCCATGGTAATCCAGCGCAAAAAATGATCAAATTTTTCCCATTCTATGGTAATCCAGCGCAAAATATGATCAAATTTTTCCCATTCTATGGTAATCCAGCGCAAAATATGATCAAATTTTTCCCATGGTAATCCAGCGCAAAATATGATCAAATTTTTCCCATTCTATGGTAATCCAGCGCAAAATATGATCAAATTTTTCCCATTCTATGGTAATCCAGCGCAAAAAATGATCAAATTTTTCCCATTCTATGGTAATCCAGCGCAAAATATGATCAAATTTTTCCCATGGTAATCCAGCGCAAAAAATGATCAAATTTTTCCCATTCTATGGTAATCCAGCGCAAAAAATGGTCAAATTTTTCCCATGGTAATCCAGCGCAAAAAATGATCAAATTTTTCCCATGGTAATCCAGCGCAAAAAATGATCAAATTTTTCCCATGGTAATCCAGCGCAAAAAATGATCAAATTTTTCCCATGGTAATCCAGCGCAAAAAATGGTCAAATTTTTCCCATGGTAATCCAGCGCAAAAAATGATCAAATTTTTCCCATGGTAACCCAGCGCAAAAAATGATCAAATTTTTCCCATGGTAATCCAGCGCAAAAAATGATCAAATTTTTCCCATGGTAATCCAGCGCAAAATATGATCAAATTTTTCCCATTCTATGGTAATCCAGCGCAAAATATGATCAAATTTTTCCCATGGTAATCCAGCGCAAAAAATGATCAAATTTTTCCCATTCTATGGTAATCCAGCGCAAAATATGATCAAATTTTTCCCATGGTAATCCAGCGCAAAATATGATCAAATTTTTCCCATGGTAATCCAGCGCAAAAAATGATCAAATTTTTCCCATGGTAATCCAGCGCAAAAAATGATCAAATTTTTCCCATTCTATGGTAATCCAGCGCAAAATATGATCAAATTTTTCCCATTCTATGGTAATCCAGCGCAAAATATGATCAAATTTTTCCCATGGTAATCCAGCGCAAAATATGATCAAATTTTTCCCATTCTATGGTAATCCAGCGCAAAATATGATCAAATTTTTCCCATTCTATGGTAATCCAGCGCAAAAAATGATCAAATTTTTCCCATGGTAATCCAGCGCAAAAAATGGTCAAATTTTTCCCATGGTAATCCAGCGCAAAAAATGATCAAATTTTTCCCATGGTAATCCAGCGCAAAAAAATGGTCAAATTTTTCCCATGGTAATCCAGCGCAAAAAATGATCAAATTTTTCCCATGGTAATCCAGCGCAAAAAATGATCAAATTTTTCCCATGGTAATCCAGCGCAAAAAATGATCAAATTTTTCCCATGGTAATCCAGCGCAAAAAAATGGTCAAATTTTTCCCATGGTAATCCAGCGCAAAAAATGATCAAATTTTTCCCATGGTAATCCAGCGCAAAAAATGATCAAATTTTTCCCATGGTAATCCAGCGCAAAAAATGATCAAATTTTTCCCATGGTAATCCAGCGCAAAATATGATCAAATTTTTCCCATGGTAATCCAGCGCAAAAAATGATCAAATTTTTCCCATGGTAATCCAGCGCATTCCCATTTCATTTTCATTCCCATTTCATTTTCATTCCCATTTCATTTTCACAGCCCTGCGGTTGTGTCTTTTGACTGGGAAACCGAGACCAGAACTGCGACTCAGCGGTCTCGTAGTCAACCCACATGTGGAGAGGCTCGCTCAACGTCTGTCTGATCAACTGCCGGTCCATTGCCACCGAGAACCGCCGAGTCGAATTCGAGGAGGCATTGATGAAAATCAGGTTCGACGTGGTTGGACTGAGCGAGACGTGGATAGCCGGTAGTGGTCAGGACCTCTTCCGCAAATCTGGATGCATGCTGTTTTACAGCGGCGGACAGTACAAGCGGAGAGGCGTCGGCTTCATAGTTGCCCCGCATCTTGTCAATCACGTTTATCGGTTCACACCGATAAACGACAGATGCTGCACTTTGGAGATACGAACCGATCGTTTCACCGTCTGCTTTGTAATGGGCTATGCCCCTACATCAGACGCGGACGACCGGGACTACGAAAGCTTCCTGAGCTGTCTCCAGCGGGCGTGCAACCAGTTCTGCGGATCAACTACAAGATTTGGGACGCAGAATTGGGCTGGAAGGAGGAGTAAAGGTATGGGCCAGGTCAATAGCGGCCAGACGGCACCGCCAAGAAACTCACGAAAGTGCACAATCCTGCTGGGCGACTTCAATGCCTCCGTCGGTACCCGCGCCCACCCCCAAGAGCCAGCTGTAGGACCTTACGGTTACGGTATCCGGAACCACAGGGGAGAACAGCTGGTGTCCTACTGCTCGTTGAACGGTTGGAAGGTTGCCAACTCGTATTGCAAGCAGCGGGGCGGCCGCAAGTGGACCTGGAGAGCTCCAAACGGGGCAACCCTGAAAGAGCTCGACTTGTTCCTGGTCCGACGACATGATGTAGTGCGCTCCGTCTCTGTCGTGAATCAGTTCAACTTTCGATCTGATCATCGTCTCTGTTGCCTCGTTCTAGACATTGAGGGATGTCTTCCTCGACGTCGATCTCAGGCACAGCAGACCAAGTTGAACTGGCCCCTCTTCCGACATGCGGTACATGAGTTGAAAGACGATTTGGAGAAATCGGGTGATCTCTCATCGCAATATCTCGATATTTGCGAGGTCCTCCAGCACGCCAGAGCTGTGGCCACCGAGAAGATACCGCATGCAGAGAGGCTTTCCACCAACACCAGGAACCTCTTCGCCGAACGACGAAAACTGCTGGTCAAGGGCGATCCGTCTTCCCGAATCCAGTTAGTCCAAGTCAATAAGGCTCTGCGAATTTCCATCTCGTCCGACCTGGAAAAGAGACATCTCCTTCGATACTACCAGACGCTTGCGTCTAAGAAGCTCTTTGAAAAGGTCTCAACTCATGTCATGCGACAAGTGCTGAAGGAGGACGGCCCCAACTACAACTCCCCAAGAGTTGAAGGCAAGGATTCAAGAATTCTTCAACAAGCTGTATGAGAAGTCGGTCGCAGTTCAACCGGCAACTCTTCCGCCTTCTGCCAATGTCCCCTCGATCCTCGAGGACGAAGTGCGGAAACAGCTTTGTCGTATGAAAAAGCGCACTGCCCCTGGTCATGACTCCATTACCACCATGATGCTCCGCTGTGTAGAAGACGATATCGTCCCTGCGCTTGCGCAACTCTTCACACGGATGCTCGAGTCCCGCGAGGTTCCACCTGGGTTTGCTGATTCTGTCACAACCCTTATTCCTAAGAAAGGCGACCTCACAGACCTAGCCAATTACCGTCCTATTTCCGTGTTACCAGCTCCCTATAAGCTGTTCACACGCGTGATATTGGCCAGGATTCATGGTTGGTTGGAGTCGAATCAGCCCGTAGAACAAGCCGGCTTTCGCCGAAACTATTCTACAGTCGAACACCTTCATACTATCAAGCAGCTCATCGACAAGGCCAACGATTACGGCAACGACATCTACCTCGTATTTGTCGACTTTCGAAAGGCCTACGATACGATAGAGTGGGACGCCGTCTGGACTTCGTTGCTTCGGCACGGAGTTCCTCCCCTCTATGTCGAAATGCTGCAGAAGGTTTACGACCAGGCTGGTTCCAAGATCAAGGTGCAAGAAGAACTAGTAGAGGTCCTCATCCAACGAGGAGTCCGCCAAGGATGTGTCCTGTCCCCTCTACTGTTCAATGCTGTACTCGAAGACATCTTCCGCCAAGTCCATTGGGAACGATTAGGCATCAAAATCGATGGTCGACGACTTTCCCATCTACGATACGCCGATGATGTCGTTCTCATAGGAAGAGGTCTGCCGGCAGTACAGCGGATGGTCACGGAGTTAGAAGAGGCGAGTCGTCGCGTTGGTCTGGAAATTAACCGCTCCAAAACAGTAGCGATGACCAACTCCGACGAAGGCAACCTGCTGATCAGTGGTACGCCTGTTACATTCGTCCGCCACTTCACCTATCTTGGTTGCTCCGTGACTTGCACCGAAGATGACCAGGAAATTACCAGGAGGATCGGAGCTGGATGGGCAGCCTTCAATCGGCACCGTCTGTTCTTTTCCCAAAGAACAATGCCAATGAAGATGAAACGCCGCGTCTTCCTAACATGCGTCGTCCCAAGTCTCCTGTACGGCTGTGAAGTGTGGCACCTTCGCAAATCCGACAGACGCAAATTACAAAGCGTACAACGACGCATGGAAAGGGCGATGCTGAGCCTATCCCTCCTGGATCGAGTAAGAAACGAGGAAGTACGCCGTCGGACTGTTCTCCCTGACATCGTGGATCTCGCCTGGAGAAGGAAGATCAACTGGGCAATCAACATCGCTCAAATGAATCCCTCCAGATGGTCGACAGCCACCACTACTTGGCACCCACGACAGAGGAAACGCAGGCCTGGACGTCCACCGATAAGATGGGACACCGACATCCGGAAGTCAAACGAGACGGCATATGGACCTCATTCTCCCTGGGATCGGCAAGCGAGAAGCGACGCGAAGCGATGGTTTCTCGACATGTGGGCGGCAAGACCGACGTAAATCTACACGTCATTACTTGATACCGAAAATAAAACTTGAAACTTGAATCCAGCGCAAAAAATGATCAAATTTTTCCCATGGTAATCCAGCGCAAAAAATGATCAAATTTTTCCCATGGTAATCCAGCGCAAAAAATGATCAAATTTTTCCCATGGTAATCCAGCGCAAAAAATGATCAAATTTTTCCCATGGTAATCCAGCGCAAAAAATGATCAAATTTTTCCCATGGTAATCCAGCGCAAAAAATGATCAAATTTTTCCCATGGTAATCCAGCGCAAAAAATGATCAAATTTTTCCCATTCTATGGTAATCCAGCGCAAAATATGATCAAATTTTTCCCATTCTATGGTAATCCAGCGCAAAAAATGATCAAATTTTTCCCATGGTAATCCAGCGCAAAAAATGATCAAATTTTTCCCATGGTAATCCAGCGCAAAAAATGATCAAATTTTTCCCATGGTAATCCAGCGCAAAAAATGATCAAATTTTTCCCATGGTAATCCAGCGCAAAATATGATCAAATTTTTCCCATTCTATGGTAATCCAGCGCAAAATATGATCAAATTTTTCCCATGGTAATCCAGCGCAAAATATGATCAAATTTTTCCCATTCTATGGTAATCCAGCGCAAAAAATGGTCAAATTTTTCCCATGGTAATCCAGCGCAAAAAATGATCAAATTTTTCCCATGGTAATCCAGCGCAAAAAATGATCAAATTTTTCCCATTCTATGGTAATCCAGCGCAAAATATGATCAAATTTTTCCCATGGTAATCCAGCGCAAAATATGATCAAATTTTTCCCATTCTATGGTAATCCAGCGCAAAATATGATCAAATTTTTCCCATGGTAATCCAGCGCAAAATATGATCAAATTTTTCCCATTCTATGGTAATCCAGCGCAAAATATGATCAAATTTTTCCCATTCTATGGTAATCCAGCGCAAAATATGATCAAATTTTTCCCATGGTAATCCAGCGCAAAATATGATCAAATTTTTCCCATTCTATGGTAATCCAGCGCAAAAAATGATCAAATTTTTCCCATGGTAATCCAGCGCAAAAAATGATCAAATTTTTCCCATTCTATGGTAATCCAGCGCAAAAAATGATCAAATTTTTCCCATGGTAATCCAGCGCAAAAAATGATCAAATTTTTCCCATGGTAATCCAGCGCAAAAAATGATCAAATTTTTCCCATTCTATGGTAATCCAGCGCAAAATATGATCAAATTTTTCCCATTCTATGGTAATCCAGCGCAAAATATGATCAAATTTTTCCCATGGTAATCCAGCGCAAAATATGATCAAATTTTTCCCATTCTATGGTAATCCAGCGCAAAATATGATCAAATTTTTCCCATGGTAATCCAGCGCAAAATATGATCAAATTTTTCCCATTCTATGGTAATCCAGCGCAAAATATGATCAAATTTTTCCCATTCTATGGTAATCCAGCGCAAAATATGATCAAATTTTTCCCATTCTATGGTAATCCAGCGCAAAATATGATCAAATTTTTCCCATGGTAATCCAGCGCAAAATATGATCAAATTTTTCCCATTCTATGGTAATCCAGCGCAAAATATGATCAAATTTTTCCCATTCTATGGTAATCCAGCGCAAAAAATGATCAAATTTTTCCCATGGTAATCCAGCGCAAAAAATGATCAAATTTTTCCCATTCTATGGTAATCCAGCGCAAAAAATGATCAAATTTTTCCCATGGTAATCCAGCGCAAAAAATGATCAAATTTTTCCCATGGTAATCCAGCGCAAAAAATGATCAAATTTTTCCCATTCTATGGTAATCCAGCGCAAAATATGATCAAATTTTTCCCATGGTAATCCAGCGCAAAAAATGATCAAATTTTTCCCATGGTAATCCAGCGCAAAATATGATCAAATTTTTCCCATTCTATGGTAATCCAGCGCAAAATATGATCAAATTTTTCCCATGGTAATCCAGCGCAAAAAAATGGTCAAATTTTTCCCATGGTAATCCAGCGCAAAAAATGATCAAATTTTTCCCATGGTAATCCAGCGCAAAAAATGATCAAATTTTTCCCAAGGTAATCCAGCGCAAAATATGATCAAATTTTTCCCATTCTATGGTAATCCAGCGCAAAATATGATCAAATTTTTCCCATGGTAATCCAGCGCAAAAAAATGGTCAAATTTTTCCCATGGTAATCCAGCGCAAAAAATGATCAAATTTTTCCCATGGTAATCCAGCGCAAAATATGATCAAATTTTTCCCATTCTATGGTAATCCAGCGCAAAAAATGATCAAATTTTTCCCATTCTATGGTAATCCAGCGCAAAATATGATCAAATTTTTCCCATGGTAATCCAGCGCAAAAAAATGGTCAAATTTTTCCCATGGTAATCCAGCGCAAAAAATGATCAAATTTTTCCCATGGTAATCCAGCGCAAAATATGATCAAATTTTTCCCATTCTATGGTAATCCAGCGCAAAATATGATCAAATTTTTCCCATTCTATGGTAATCCAGCGCAAAAAATGATCAAATTTTTCCCATGGTAATCCAGCGCAAAATATGATCAAATTTTTCCCATTCTATGGTAATCCAGCGCAAAATATGATCAAATTTTTCCCATTCTATGGTAATCCAGCGCAAAAAATGATCAAATTTTTCCCAAGGTAATCCAGCGCAAAATATGATCAAATTTTTCCCATTCTATGGTAATCCAGCGCAAAATATGATCAAATTTTTCCCATGGTAATCCAGCGCAAAAAAATGGTCAAATTTTTCCCATGGTAATCCAGCGCAAAAAATGATCAAATTTTTCCCATGGTAATCCAGCGCAAAATATGATCAAATTTTTCCCATTCTATGGTAATCCAGCGCAAAAAGTGATCAAATTTTTCCCATTCTATGGTAATCCAGCGCAAAATATGATCAAATTTTTCCCATTCTATGGTAATCCAGGCCAAAATATGATCAAATTTTTCCCATGGTAATCCAGCGCAAAATATGATCAAATTTTTCCCATTCTATGGTAATCCAGCGCAAAAAATGATCAAATTTTTCCCATTCTATGGTAATCCAGCGCAAAATACGATCAAATTTTTCCCATTCTATGGTAATCCAGCGCAAAAAATGATCAAATTTTTCCCATGGTAATCCAGCGCAAAAAATGATCAAATTTTTCCCATGGTAATCCAGCGCAAAAAATGATCAAATTTTTCCCATTCTATGGTAATCCAGCGCAAAAAATGATCAAATTTTTCCCATGGTAATCCAGCGCAAAAAATGATCAAATTTTTCCCATGGTAATCCAGCGCAAAAAATGATCAAATTTTTCCCATGGTAATCCAGCGCAAAAAATGATCAAATTTTTCCCATGGTAATCCAGCGCAAAAAATGATCAAATTTTTCCCATTCTATGGTAATCCAGCGCAAAATATGATCAAATTTTTCCCATTCTATGGTAATCCAGCGCAAAAAATGATCAAATTTTTCCCATGGTAATCCAGCGCAAAAAATGATCAAATTTTTCCCATGGTAATCCAGCGCAAAAAATGGTCAAATTTTTCCCATGGTAATCCAGCGCAAAAAATGATCAAATTTTTCCCATGGTAATCCAGCGCAAAAAATGATCAAATTTTTCCCATGGTAATCCAGCGCAAAAAATGATCAAATTTTTCCCATGGTAATCCAGCGCAAAATATGATCAAATTTTTCCCATGGTAATCCAGCGCAAAAAATGATCAAATTTTTCCCAAGGTAATCCAGCGCAAAATATGATCAATATTTTCCCATTCTATGGTAATCCAGCGCAAAATATGATCAATATTTTCCCATTCTGTGGTAATCCAACGCAAAAAATGATCAAATTTTTCCCAAACTGGTGGCCACCAGCGCAAAAAATGATCAAATTTTTCCCATTCTATGGTAATCCAGCGCAAAATATGATCAAATTTTTCCCATGGTAATCCAGCGCAAAAAAATGGTCAAATTTTTCCCATGGTAATCCAGCGCAAAAAATGATCAAATTTTTCCCATGGTAATCCAGCGCAAAAAATGATCAAATTTTTCCCATGGTAATCCAGCGCAAAATATGATCAAATTTTTCCCATTCTATGGTAATCCAGCGCAAAATATGATCAAATTTTTCCCATTCTATGGTAATAAAGCGCAAAAAATGATCAAATTTTTCCCATGGTAATCCAGCGCAAAAAAATGGTCAAATTTTTCCCATGGTAATCCAGCGCAAAAAATGATCAAATTTTTCCCATGGTAATCCAGCGCAAAAAATGATCAAATTTTTCCCAAGGTAATCCAGCGCAAAATATGATCAAATTTTTCCCATTCTATGGTAATCCAGCGCAAAATATGATCAAATTTTTCCCATGGTAATCCAGCGCAAAAAAATGGTCAAATTTTTCCCATGGTAATCCAGCGCAAAAAATGATCAAATTTTTCCCATGGTAATCCAGCGCAAAAAATGATCAAATTTTTCCCAAGGTAATCCAGCGCAAAATATGATCAAATTTTTCCCATTCTATGGTAATCCAGCGCAAAATATGATCAAATTTTTCCCATGGTAATCCAGCGCAAAATATGATCAAATTTTTCCCATGGTAATCCAGCGCAAAAAAATGGTCAAATTTTTCCCATGGTAATCCAGCGCAAAAAATGATCAAATTTTTCCCATGGTAATCCAGCGCAAAAAATGATCAAATTTTTCCCATGGTAATCCAGCGCAAAATATGATCAAATTTTTCCCATTCTATGGTAATCCAGCGCAAAATATGATCAAATTTTTCCCATTCTATGGTAATCCAGCGCAAAAAATGATCAAATTTTTCCCATGGTAATCCAGCGCAAAAAAATGGTCAAATTTTTCCCATGGTAATCCAGCGCAAAAAATGATCAAATTTTTCCCATGGTAATCCAGCGCAAAAAATGATCAAATTTTTCCCAAGGTAATCCAGCGCAAAATATGATCAAATTTTTCCCATTCTATGGTAATCCAGCGCAAAATATGATCAAATTTTTCCCATGGTAATCCAGCGCAAAAAAATGGTCAAATTTTTCCCATGGTAATCCAGCGCAAAAAATGATCAAATTTTTCCCATGGTAATCCAGCGCAAAAAATGATCAAATTTTTCCCATGGTAATCCAGCGCAAAATATGATCAAATTTTTCCCATTCTATGGTAATCCAGCGCAAAATATGATCAAATTTTTCCCATTCTATGGTAATCCAGCGCAAAAAATGATCAAATTTTTCCCATGGTAATCCAGCGCAAAAAATGATCAAATTTTTCCCATGGTAATCCAGCGCAAAAAATGATCAAATTTTTCCCATTCTATGGTAATCCAGCGCAAAATATGATCAAATTTTTCCCATGGTAATCCAGCGCAAAATATGATCAAATTTTTCCCATTCTATGGTAATCCAGCGCAAAAAATGATCAAATTTTTCCCATGGTAATCCAGCGCAAAAAATGATCAAATTTTTCCCATGGTAATCCAGCGCAAAAAATGATCAAATTTTTCCCATGGTAATCCAGCGCAAAAAATGATCAAATTTTTCCCATGGTAATCCAGCGCAAAAAATGATCAAATTTTTCCCATGGTAATCCAGCGCAAAAAATGATCAAATTTTTCCCATGGTAATCCAGCGCAAAAAATGATCAAATTTTTCCCATTCCATGGTAATCCAGCGCAAAATATGATCAAATTTTTCCCATTCTATGGTAATCCAGCGCAAAAAATGATCAAATTTTGCCCATGGTAATCCAGCGCAAAAAATGATCAAATTTTTCCCATGGTAATCCAGCGCAAAAAATGATCAAATTTTTCCCATGGTAATCCAGCGCAAAAAATGATCAAATTTTTCCCATGGTAATCCAGCGCAAAAAATGATCAAATTTTTCCCATGGTAATCCAGCGCAAAAAAATGGTCAAATTTTTCCCATGGTAATCCAGCGCAAAAAATGATCAAATTTTTCCCATGGTAATCCAGCGCAAAAAATGATCAAATTTTTCCCATGGTAATCCAGCGCAAAATATGATCAAATTTTTCCCATTCTATGGTAATCCAGCGCAAAATATGATCAAATTTTTCCCATTCTATGGTAATCCAGCGCAAAAAATGATCAAATTTTTCCCATGGTAATCCAGCGCAAAAAATGATCAAATTTTTCCCATGGTAATCCAGCGCAAAAAATGATCAAATTTTTCCCATTCTATGGTAATCCAGCGCAAAATATGATCAAATTTTTCCCATGGTAATCCAGCGCAAAATATGATCAAATTTTTCCCATTCTATGGTAATCCAGCGCAAAAAATGATCAAATTTTTCCCATGGTAATCCAGCGCAAAAAATGATCAAATTTTTCCCATGGTAATCCAGCGCAAAAAATGATCAAATTTTTCCCATGGTAATCCAGCGCAAAAAATGATCAAATTTTTCCCATGGTAATCCAGCGCAAAAAATGATCAAATTTTTCCCATGGTAATCCAGCGCAAAAAATGATCAAATTTTTCCCATGGTAATCCAGCGCAAAAAATGATCAAATTTTTCCCATTCCATGGTAATCCAGCGCAAAATATGATCAAATTTTTCCCATTCTATGGTAATCCAGCGCAAAAAATGATCAAATTTTGCCCATGGTAATCCAGCGCAAAAAATGATCAAATTTTTCCCATGGTAATCCAGCGCAAAAAATGATCAAATTTTTCCCATGGTAATCCAGCGCAAAAAATGATCAAATTTTTCCCATGGTAATCCAGCGCAAAAAATGATCAAATTTTTCCCATGGTAATCCAGCGCAAAAAATGGTCAAATTTTTCCCATGGTAATCCAGCGCAAAAAATGATCAAATTTTTCCCATGGTAATCCAGCGCAAAAAATGATCAAATTTTTCCCATGGTAATCCAGCGCAAAAAATGATCAAATTTTTCCCATGGTAATCCAGCGCAAAATATGATCAAATTTTTCCCATGGTAATCCAGCGCAAAAAATGATCAAATTTTTCCCAAGGTAATCCAGCGCAAAATATGATCAATATTTTCCCATTCTATGGTAATCCAGCGCAAAATATGATCAATATTTTCCCATTCTGTGGTAATCCAACGCAAAAAATGATCAAATTTTTCCCAAACTGGTGGCCACCAGCGCAAAAAATGATCAAATTTTTCCCATTCTATGGTAATCCAGCGCAAAATATGATCAAATTTTTCCCATTCTATGGTAATCCAGCGCAAAAAATGATCAAATTTTTCCCATGGTAATCCAGCGCAAAAAAATGGTCAAATTTTTCCCATGGTAATCCAGCGCAAAAAATGATCAAATTTTTCCCATGGTAATCCAGCGCAAAAAATGATCAAATTTTTCCCAAGGTAATCCAGCGCAAAATATGATCAAATTTTTCCCATTCTATGGTAATCCAGCGCAAAATATGATCAAATTTTTCCCATGGTAATCCAGCGCAAAAAAATGGTCAAATTTTTCCCATGGTAATCCAGCGCAAAAAATGATCAAATTTTTCCCATGGTAATCCAGCGCAAAAAATGATCAAATTTTTCCCAAGGTAATCCAGCGCAAAATATGATCAAATTTTTCCCATTCTATGGTAATCCAGCGCAAAAAATGATCAAATTTTTCCCATGGTAATCCAGCGCAAAAAATGATCAAATTTTTCCCATGGTAATCCAGCGCAAAATATGATCAAATTTTTCCCATTCTATGGTAATCCAGCGCAAAATATGATCAAATTTTTCCCATTCTATGGTAATCCAGCGCAAAAAATGATCAAATTTTTCCCATGGTAATCCAGCGCAAAAAATGATCAAATTTTTCCCATGGTAATCCAGCGCAAAAAATGATCAAATTTTTCCCATTCTATGGTAATCCAGCGCAAAATATGATCAAATTTTTCCCATGGTAATCCAGCGCAAAAAAATGGTCAAATTTTTCCCATGGTAATCCAGCGCAAAAAATGATCAAATTTTTCCCATGGTAATCCAGCGCAAAAAATGATCAAATTTTTCCCATGGTAATCCAGCGCAAAATATGATCAAATTTTTCCCATTCTATGGTAATCCAGCGCAAAATATGATCAAATTTTTCCCATTCTATGGTAATCCAGCGCAAAAAATGATCAAATTTTTCCCATGGTAATCCAGCGCAAAAAAATGGTCAAATTTTTCCCATGGTAATCCAGCGCAAAAAATGATCAAATTTTTCCCATGGTAATCCAGCGCAAAAAATGATCAAATTTTTCCCAAGGTAATCCAGCGCAAAATATGATCAAATTTTTCCCATTCTATGGTAATCCAGCGCAAAATATGATCAAATTTTTCCCATGGTAATCCAGCGCAAAAAAATGGTCAAATTTTTCCCATGGTAATCCAGCGCAAAAAATGATCAAATTTTTCCCATGGTAATCCAGCGCAAAAAATGATCAAATTTTTCCCATGGTAATCCAGCGCAAAATATGATCAAATTTTTCCCATTCTATGGTAATCCAGCGCAAAATATGATCAAATTTTTCCCATTCTATGGTAATCCAGCGCAAAAAATGATTAAATTTTTCCCATGGTAATCCAGCGCAAAAAATGATCAAATTTTTCCCATGGTAATCCAGCGCAAAAAATGATCAAATTTTTCCCATTCTATGGTAATCCAGCGCAAAATATGATCAAATTTTTCCCATGGTAATCCAGCGCAAAATATGATCAAATTTTTCCCATTCTATGGTAATCCAGCGCAAAAAATGATCAAATTTTTCCCATGGTAATCCAGCGCAAAAAATGATCAAATTTTTCCCATGGTAATCCAGCGCAAAAAATGATCAAATTTTTCCCATGGTAATCCAGCGCAAAAAATGATCAAATTTTTCCCATGGTAATCCAGCGCAAAAAATGATCAAATTTTTCCCATGGTAATCCAGCGCAAAAAATGATCAAATTTTTCCCATGGTAATCCAGCGCAAAAAATGATCAAATTTTTCCCATTCCATGGTAATCCAGCGCAAAATATGATCAAATTTTTCCCATTCTATGGTAATCCAGCGCAAAAAATGATCAAATTTTGCCCATGGTAATCCAGCGCAAAAAATGATCAAATTTTTCCCATGGTAATCCAGCGCAAAAAATGATCAAATTTTTCCCATGGTAATCCAGCGCAAAAAATGATCAAATTTTTCCCATGGTAATCCAGCGCAAAAAATGATCAAATTTTTCCCATGGTAATCCAGCGCAAAAAATGGTCAAATTTTTCCCATGGTAATCCAGCGCAAAAAATGATCAAATTTTTCCCATGGTAATCCAGCGCAAAAAATGATCAAATTTTTCCCATGGTAATCCAGCGCAAAAAATGATCAAATTTTTCCCATGGTAATCCAGCGCAAAATATGATCAAATTTTTCCCATGGTAATCCAGCGCAAAAAATGATCAAATTTTTCCCAAGGTAATCCAGCGCAAAATATGATCAATATTTTCCCATTCTATGGTAATCCAGCGCAAAATATGATCAAATTTTTCCCATGGTAATCCAGCGCAAAAAAATGGTCAAATTTTTCCCATGGTAATCCAGCGCAAAAAATGATCAAATTTTTCCCATGGTAATCCAGCGCAAAAAATGATCAAATTTTTCCCATGGTAATCCAGCGCAAAATATGATCAAATTTTTCCCATTCTATGGTAATCCAGCGCAAAATATGATCAAATTTTTCCCATTCTATGGTAATCCAGCGCAAAAAATGATCAAATTTTTCCCATGGTAATCCAGCGCAAAAAAATGGTCAAATTTTTCCCATGGTAATCCAGCGCAAAAAATGATCAAATTTTTCCCATGGTAATCCAGCGCAAAATATGATCAAATTTTTCCCATTCTATGGTAATCCAGCGCAAAATATGATCAAATTTTTCCCATTCTATGGTAATCCAGCGCAAAAAATGATCAAATGTTTCCCATGGTAATCCAGCTCAAAAAAATGGTCAAATTTTTCCCATGGTAATCCAGCGCAAAAAATGATCAAATTTTTCCCATTCTATGGTAATCCAGCGCAAAAAAATGATCAAATTTTTCCCATGGTAATCCAGCGCAAAAAATGATCAAATTTTTCCCATGGTAATCCAGCGCAAAAAATGATCAAATTTTTCCCATTCTATGGTAATCCAGCGCAAAATATGATCAAATTTTTCCCATTCTATGGTAATCCAGCGCAAAATATGATCAAATTTTTCCCATTCTATGGTAATCCAGCGCAAAATATGATCAAATTTTTCCCATTCTATGGTAATCCAGCGCAAAATATGATCAAATTTTTCCCATTCTATGGTAATCCAGCGCAAAATATGATCAAATTTTTCCCATTCTATGGTAATCCAGCGCAAAAAATGATCAAATTTTTCCCATGGTAATCCAGCGCAAAAAATGATCAAATTTTTCCCATGGTAATCCAGCGCAAAAAATGATCAAATTTTTCCCATGGTAATCCAGCGCAAAAAATGATCAAATTTTTCCCATGGTAATCCAGCGCAAAAAATGATCAAATTTTTCCCATTCTATGGTAATCCAGCGCAAAATATGATCAAATTTTTCCCATTCTATGGTAATCCAGCGCAAAAAATGATCAAATTTTTCCCATGGTAATCCAGCGCAAAAAATGATCAAATTTTTCCCATGGTAATCCAGCGCAAAAAATGATCAAATTTTTCCCATGGTAATCCAGCGCAAAAAATGATCAAATTTTTCCCATTCTATGGTAATCCAGCGCAAAATATGATCAAATTTTTCCCATTCTATGGTAATCCAGCGCAAAAAATGATCAAATTTTTCCCATGGTAATCCAGCGCAAAAAATGATCAAATTTTTCCCATGGTAATCCAGCGCAAAAAATGATCAAATTTTTCCCATGGTAATCCAGCGCAAAAAATGATCAAATTTTTCCCATGGTAATCCAGCGCAAAAAATGATCAAATTTTTCCCATTCTATGGTAATCCAGCGCAAAATATGATCAAATTTTTCCCATTCTATGGTAATCCAGCGCAAAAAATGATCAAATTTTTCCCATGGTAATCCAGCGCAAAAAATGATCAAATTTTTCCCATGGTAATCCAGCGCAAAAAATGATCAAATTTTTCCCATGGTAATCCAGCGCAAAAAATGATCAAATTTTTCCCATCCTGTGGTAATCCAGCGCAAAAAATGATCAAATTTTTCCCATTCTGTGGTAATCCAGCGCAAAAAATGATCAAATTTTTCCCATTCTGTGGTAATCCAGCGCAAAAAATGATCAAATTTTTCCCAAACTGGTGGCCACCAGCGCAAAAAATGATCAAATTTTTCCCATCCTGTGGTAATCCAGCGCAAAAAATGATCAAATTTTTCCCATTCTGTGGTAATCCAGCGCAAAAAATGATCAAATTTTTCCCATTCTGTGGTAATCCAGCGCAAAATATGATCAAATTTTTCCCATTCTATGGTAATCCAGCGCAAAATATGATCAAATTTTTCCCATGGTAATCCAGCGCAAAATATGATCAAATTTTTCCCATGGTAATCCAGCGCAAAAAATGATCAAATTTTTCCCAAGGTAATCCAGCGCAAAATATGATCAATATTTTCCCATTCTATGGTAATCCAGCGCAAAATATGATCAAATTTTTCCCATGGTAATCCAGCGCAAAAAATGATCAAATTTTTCCCATGGTAATCCAGCGCAAAAAATGATCAAATTTTTCCCAAACTGGTGGCCACTAGCGCAAAAAATGATCAAATTTTTCCCATCCTGTGGTAATCCAGCGCAAAAAATGATCAAATTTTTCCCATTCTGTGGTAATCCAACGCAAAAAATGATCAAATTTTTCCCAAACTGGTGGCCACCAGCGCAAAAAATGATCAAATTTTTCCCATCCTGTGGTAATCCAGCGCAAAAAATGATCAAATTTTTCCCATTCTGTGGTAATCCAGCGCAAAAAATGATCAAATTTTTCCCATTCTGTGGTAATCCAGCGCAAAATATGATCAAATTTTTCCCATGGTAATCCAGCGCAAAAAATGATCAAATTTTCCTAATGGCAATCCAGCGCAAAAAATGATCAAATTTTTCCCATGGTAATCCAGCGCAAAAAATGATCAAATTTTTCCCATTCTATGGTAATCCAGCGCAAAAAATGATCAAATTTTTCCCAAGGTAATCCAGCGCAAAATATGATCAATATTTTCCCATTCTATGGTAATCCAGCGCAAAATATGATCAATATTTTCCCATTCTGTGGTAATCCAACGCAAAAAATGATCAAATTTTTCCCAAACTGGTGGCCACCAGCGCAAAAAATGATCAAATTTTTCCCATCCTGTGGTAATCCAGCGCAAAAAATGATCAAATTTTTCCCATCCTGTGGTAATCCAGCGCAAAAAATGATCAAATTTTCCTAATGGCAATCCAGCGCAAAAAATGATCAAATTTTTCCCATGGTAATCCAGCGCAAAATATGATCAAATTTTTCCCAAGGTAATCCAGCGCAAAAAATGATCAAATTTTTCCCATGGTAATCCAGCGCAAAATATGATCAAATTTTTCCCATTCTATGGTAATCCAGCGCAAAATATGATCAAATTTTTCCCATGGTAATCCAGCGCAAAAAATGATCAAATTTTTCCCAAACTGGTGGCCACCAGCGCAAAAAATGATCAAATTTTTCCCATCCTGTGGTAATCCAGCGCAAAAAATGATCAAATTTTTCCCATTCTGTGGTAATCCAGCGCAAAATATGATCAAATTTTTCCCATGGTAATCCAGCGCAAAAAATGATCAAATTTTTCCCATGGTAATCCAGCGCAAAAAATGATCAAATTTTTCCCATGGTAATCCAGCGCAAAAAATGATCAAATTTTTCCCATTCTATGGTAATCCAGCGCAAAAAATGATCAAATTTTTCCCATGGTAATCCAGCGCAAAAAATGATCAAATTTTTCCCATGGTAATCCAGCGCAAAAATTGATCAAATTTTTCCCATTCTATGGTAATCCAGCGCAAAATATGATCAAATTTTTCCCATGGTAATCCAGCGCAAAAAATGATCAAATTTTTCCCATGGTAATCCAGCGCAAAAAATGATCAAATTTTTCCCATTCTATGGTAATCCAGCGCAAAAAATGATCAAATTTTTCCCATAGTAATCCAGCGCAAAAAATGATCAAATTTTTCCCATGGTAATCCAGCGCAAAAAATGATCAAATTTTTCCCATGGTAATCCAGCGCAAAAATTGATCAAATTTTTCCCATTCTATGGTAATCCAGCGCAAAATATGATCAAATTTTTCCCATTCTATGGTAATCCAGCGCAAAATATGATCAAATTTTTCCCATGGTAATCCAGCGCAAAAAATGATCAAATTTTTCCCATGGTAATCCAGCGCAAAAAATGATCAAATTTTTTCCATGGTAATCCAGCGCAAAAAATGATCAAATTTTTCCCATTCTATGGTAATCCAGCGCAAAATATGATCAAATTTTTCCCATTCTATGGTAATCCAGCGCAAAATATGACCAATATTTTCCCATTCTATGGTAATCCAGCGCAAAATATGATCAATATTTTCCCATTCTGTGGTAATCCAACGCGAAAAATGATCAAATTTTTCCCATTCTATGGTAATCCAGCGCAAAATATGATCAAATTTTTCCCATTCTATGGTAATCCAGCGCAAAATATGACCAATATTTTCCCATTCTATGGTAATCCAGCGCAAAATATGATCAAATTTTTCCCATGGTAATCCAGCGCAAAAAATGATCAAATTTTCCCCATGGTAATCCAGCGCAAAAAATGATCAAATTTTTCCCATGGTAATCCAGCGCAAAAAATGATCAAATTTTCCCCATGGTAATCCAGCGCAAAAATTGATCAAATTTTTCCCATTCTATGGTAATCCAGCGCAAAAAATGATCAAATTTTTCCCATGGTAATCCAGCGCAAAAAATGATCAAATTTTTCCCATTCTATGGTAATCCAGCGCAAAAAATGATCAAATTTTTCCCATGGTAATCCAGCGCAAAAAATGATCAAATTTTTCCTATGGTAATCCAGCGCAAAAAATGATCAAATTTTTCCCATTCTACGGTAATCCAGCGCAAAAAATGATCAAATTTTTCCCAAATTGGTGGCCACCAGCGCAAAAAATTATCAAATTTTTCCCATGGTAATCCAGCGCAAAAAATGATCAAATTTTTCCCATTCTATGGTAATCCAGCGCAAAATATGATCAAATTTTTCCCATTCTATGGTAATCCAGCGCGAAATATGATCAAATTTTTCCCATGGTAATCCAGCGCAAAAAATGATCAAATTTTTCCCATTCTATGGTAATCCAGCGCAAAATATGATCAAATTTTTCCCATTCTATGGTAATCCAGCGCAAAAAATGATCAAATTTTTCCCATGGTAATCCAGCGCAAAAAATGATCAAATTTTTCCCATGGTAATCCAGCGCAAAAAATGATCAAATTTTTCCCATGGTAATCCAGCGCAAAAAATGATCAAATTTTTCCCATGGTAATCCAGCGCAAAAAATGATCGAATTTTTCCCATGGTAATCCAGCGCAAAAAATGATCAAATTTTTCCCATGGTAATCCAGCGCAAAAAATGATCAAATTTTTCCCATGGTAATCCAGCGCAAAAAATGATCGAATTTTTCCCATGGTAATCCAGCGCAAAAAATGATCAAATTTTTCCCATGGTAATCCAGCGCAAAAAATGATCAAATTTTTCCCATGGTAATCAAGCGCAAAAAATGATCAAATTTTTCCCATTCTATGGTAATCCAGCGCAAAAAATGATCAAATTTTTCCCATGGTAATCCAGCGCAAAAAATGATCAAATTTTTCCCATGGTAATCCAGCGCAAAAAATGATCAAATTTTTCCCATTCTATGGTAATCCAGCGCAAAATATGATCAAATTTTTCCCATGGTAATCCAGCGCAAAAAATGATCAAATTTTTCCCATGGTAATCCAGCGCAAAAAATGATCAAATTTTTCCCATGGTAATCCAGCGCAAAAAATGATCAAATTTTTCCTACGGTAATCCAGCGCAAAAAATGATCAAATTTTTCCCAAATTGGTGGCCACCAGCGCAAAAAATTATCAAATTTTTCCCATGGTAATCCAGCGCAAAAAATGATCAAATTTTTCCCATTCTATGGTAATCCAGCGCAAAATATGATCAAATTTTTCCCATGGTAATCCAGCGCAAAAAATGATCAAATTTTTCCCATTCTATGGTAATCCAGCGCGAAATATGATCAAATTTTTCCCATGGTAATCCAGCGCAAAAAATGATCAAATTTTTCCCATGGTAATCCAGCGCAAAAAATGATCAAATTTTTCCCATGGTAATCCAGCGCAAAAAATGATCAAATTTTTCCCATTCTATGGTAATCCAGCGCAAAAAATGATCGAATTTTTCCCATGGTAATCCAGCGCAAAAAATGATCAAATTTTTCCCATTCTATGGTAATCCAGCGCAAAAAATGATCAAATTTTTCCCATGGTAATCCAGCGCAAAAAATGATCAAATTTTTCCCATGGTAATCAAGCGCAAAAAATGATCAAATTTTTCCCATTCTATGGTAATCCAGCGCAAAATATGATCAAATTTTTCCCATGGTAATCCAGCGCAAAAAATGATCAAATTTTTCCCATTCTATGGTAATCCAGCGCAAAAAATGATCAAATTTTTCCCATGGTAATCCAGCGCAAAAAATGATCAAATTTTTCCTATGGTAATCCAGCGCAAAAAATGATCAAATTTTTCCCATTCTACGGTAATCCAGCGCAAAAAATGATCAAATTTTTCCCAAATTGGTGGCCACCAGCGCAAAAAATGATCAAATTTTTCCCATGGTAATCCAGCGCAAAAAATGATCAAATTTTTCCCATTCTATGGTAATCCAGCGCAAAAAATGATCAAATTTTTCCCATGGTAATCCAGCGCAAAAAATGATCAAATTTTTCCCATGGTAATCCAGCGCAAAAAATGATCAAATTTTTCCCATTCTATGGTAATCCAGCGCAAAATATGATCAAATTTTTCCCAATCTATGGTAATCCAGCGCAAAAAATGATCAAATTTTTCCCATGGTAATCCAGCGCAAAAAATGATCAAATTTTTCCCATGGTAATCCAGCGCAAAAAATGATCAAATTTTTCCCATTCTATGGTAATCCAGCGCAAAAAATGATCAAATTTTTCCCATGGTAATCCAGCGCAAAAAATGATCAAATTTTTCCCATTCTGTGGTAATCCAGCGCAAAAAATGATCAAATTTTTCCCATTCTATGGTAATCCAGCGCAAAATATGATCAAATTTTTCCCAATCTATGGTAATCCAGCGCAAAAAATGATCAAATTTTTCCCATGGTAATCCAGCGCAAAAAATGATCAAATTTTTCCCATGGTAATCCAGCGCAAAAAATGATCAAATTTTTCCCATTCTATGGTAATCCAGCGCAAAATATGATCAAATTTTTCCCAATCTATGGTAATCCAGCGCAAAAAATGATCAAATTTTTCCCATGGTAATCCAGCGCAAAAAATGATCAAATTTTTCCCATGGTAATCCAGCGCAAAAAATGATCAAATTTTTCCCATTCTATGGTAATCCAGCGCAAAAAATGATCAAATTTTTCCCATGGTAATCCAGCGCAAAAAATGATCAAATTTTTCCCATTCTGTGGTAATCCAGCGCAAAAAATGATCAAATTTTTCCCATTCTATGGTAATCCAGCGCAAAATATGATCAAATTTTTCCCAATCTATGGTAATCCAGCGCAAAAAATGATCAAATTTTTCCCATGGTAATCCAGCGCAAAAAATGATCAAATTTTTCCCATGGTAATCCAGCGCAAAAAATGATCAAATTTTTCCCATGGTAATCCAGCGCAAAAAATGATCAAATTTTTCCCATGGTAATCCAGCGCAGAAAATGATCAAATTTTTCCCATTCTGTGGTAATCCAGCGCAAAAAATGATCAAATTTTTCCCATGGTAATCCAGCGCAAAAGATGATCAAATTTTTCCCATGGTAATCCAGCGCAAAAAATGATCAAATTTTTCCCATGGTAATCCAGCGCAAAAAATGATCAAATTTTTCCCATTCTGTGGTAATCCAGCGCAAAAAATGATCAAATTTTTCGCAAATTGGTGGCCACCAGCGCAAAAAATGATCAAATTTTTCCCAAATTGGTGGCCACCAGCGCAAAAAATGATCAAATTTTTCCCTAATTGGTGGCCACCAGCGCAAAAAATGATCAAATTTTTCCCATTCTGTGGTAATCCAGCGCAAAAAATGATCAAATTTTTCCCATTCTGTGGTAATCCAGCGCAAAAAATGATCAAATTTTTCCCATTCTATGGTTATCCAGCGCAAAAAATGATCAAATTTTTCCCATCCTGTGGTAATCCAGCGCAAAAAATGATCAAATTTTTCCCAAATTGGTGGCCACCAGCGCAAAAAATGATCAAATTTTTCCCATTCTGTGGTAATCCAGCGCAAAAAATGATCAAATTTTTCCCATCCTGTGGTAATCCAGCGCAAAAAATGATCAAATTTTTCCCAAATTGGTGGCCACCAGCGCAAAAAATGATCAAATTTTTCCCATTCTGTGGTAATCCAGCGCAAAAAATGATCAAATTTTTCCCATTCTGTGGTAATCCAGCGCAAAAAGTGATCAAATTTTTCCCATTCTGTGGTAATCCAGCGCAAAAAATGATCAAATTTTTCCCATTCTGTGGTAATCCAGCGCAAAAAATGATCAAATTTTTCCCATTCTGTGGTAATCCAGCGCAAAAAATGATCAAATTTTTCCCATCCTGTGGTAATCCAGCGCAAAAAATGATCAAATTTTTCCCATTCTGTGGTAATCCAGCGCAAAAAATAATCAAATTTTTCCCATTCTGTGGTAATCCAGCGCAAAAAATGATCAAATTTTTCCCAAATTGGTGGCCACCAGCGCAAAAAATGATCAAATTTTTCCCATTCTGTGGTAATCCAGCGCAAAAAATGATCAAATTTTTCCCAAATTGGTGGCCACCAGCGCAAAAGATGATCAAATTTTTCCCATCCTGTGGTAATCCAGCGCAAAAAATGATCAAATTTTTCCCAAATTGGTGGCCACCAGCGCAAAAAATGATCAAATTTTTCCCAAATTGGTGGCCACCAGCGCAAAAAATGATCAAATTTTTCCCATTCTGTGGTAATCCAGCGCAAAAAATGATCAAATTTTTCCCATTCTGTGGTAATCCAGCGCAAAAAATGATCAAATTTTTCCCATTCTATGGTTATCCAGCGCAAAAAATGATCAAATTTTTCCCATCCTGTGGTAATCCAGCGCAAAAAATGATCAAATTTTTCCCAAATTGGTGGCCACCAGCGCAAAAAATGATCAAATTTTTCCCATTCTGTGGTAATCCAGCGCAAAAAATGATCAAATTTTTCCCAAATTGGTGGCCACCAGCGCAAAAAATGATCAAATTTTTCGCAAATTGGTGGCCACCAGCGCAAAAGATGATCAAATTTTTCCCATTCTGTGGTAATCCAGCGCAAAAAATGATCAAATTTTTCCCAAATTGGTGGCCACCAGCGCAAAAAATGATCAAATTTTTCCCATTCTGTGGTAATCCAGCGCAAAAAATGATCAAATTTTTCCCAAATTGGTGGCCACCAGCGCAAAAGATGATCAAATTTTTCCCATCCTGTGGTAATCCAGCGCAAAAAATGATCAAATTTTTCCCAAATTGGTGGCCACCAGCGCAAAAAATGATCAAATTTTTCCCAAATTGGTGGCCACCAGCGCAAAAAATGATCAAATTTTTCCCATTCTGTGGTAATCCAGCGCAAAAAATGATCAAATTTTTCCCATTCTGTGGTAATCCAGCGCAAAAAATGATCAAATTTTTCCCATTCTATGGTTATCCAGCGCAAAAAATGATCAAATTTTTCCCATCCTGTGGTAATCCAGCGCAAAAAATGATCAAATTTTTCCCAAATTGGTGGCCACCAGCGCAAAAAATGATCAAATTTTTCCCATTCTGTGGTAATCCAGCGCAAAAAATGATCAAATTTTTCCCATTCTGTGGTAATCCAGCGCAAAAAATGATCAAATTTTTCCCATCCTGTGGTAATCCAGCGCAAAAAATGATCAAATTTTTCCCATTCTGTGGTAATCCAGCGCAAAAAATAATCAAATTTTTCCCATTCTGTGGTAATCCAGCGCAAAAAATGATCAAATTTTTCCCAAATTGGTGGCCACCAGCGCAAAAAATGATCAAATTTTTCCCATTCTGTGGTAATCCAGCGCAAAAAATGATCAAATTTTTCCCATTCTGTGGTAATCCAGCGCAAAAAATGATCAAATTTTTCGCAAATTGGTGGCCACCAGCGCAAAAGATGATCAAATTTTTCCCATTCTGTGGTAATCCAGCGCAAAAAATGATCAAATTTTTCCCAAATTGGTGGCCACCAGCGCAAAAAATGATCAAATTTTTCCCATTCTGTGGTAATCCAGCGCAAAAAATGATCAAATTTTTCCCATCCTGTGGTAATCCAGCGCAAAAAATGATCAAATTTTTCCCAAATTGGTGGCCACCAGCGCAAAAAATGATCAAATTTTTCCCATGGTAATCCAGCGCAAAAAATGATCAAATTTTTCCCATTCTGTGGTAATCCAGCGCAAAAAATGATCAAATTTTTCCCAAATTGGTGGCCACCAGCGCAAAAAATGATCAAATTTTTCCCATGGTAATCCAGCGCAAAAAATGATCAAATTTTTCCCATGGTAATCCAGCGCAAAAAATGATCAAATTTTTCCCATTCTATGGTAATCCAGCGCAAAAAATGATCAAATTTTTCTCATGGTAATCCAGCGCAAAAAATGATCA
The DNA here is from genome assembly GCA_964036215.1 of Oscheius sp. DF5033. Taxonomy (NCBI): domain Eukaryota; kingdom Metazoa; phylum Nematoda; class Chromadorea; order Rhabditida; family Rhabditidae; genus Oscheius; species Oscheius sp. DF5033. The sequence goes on along the minus strand of CAXIWN010000002.1, from coordinate 3,273,752 downwards.
AATTTTTCCCATGGTAATCCAGCGCAAAAAATGATCAAATTTTTCCCATGGCAATCCAGCGCAAAAAATGATCAAATTTTTCCCATGGTAATCCAGCGCAAAAAATGATCAAATTTTTCCCATTCTGTGGTAATCCAGCGCAAAAAATGATCAAATTTTTCCCATTCTGTGGTAATCCAGCGCAAAAAATGATCAAATTTTTCGCAAATTGGTGGCCACCAGCGCAAAAAATGATCAAATTTTTCCCATTCTGTGGTAATCCAGCGCAAAAAATGATCAAATTTTTCCCAAATTGGTGGCCACCAGCGCAAAAAATGATCAAATTTTTCCCATGGTAATCCAGCGCAAAAAATGATCAAATTTTTCCCATTCTGCGGTAATCCAGCGCAAAAAAATAATCAAATTTTTCCCAAATTGGTGGCCACCAGCGCAAAAAATGATCAAATTTTTCCCATGGTAATCCAGCGCAAAAAATGATCAAATTTTTCCCATTCTATGGTAATCCAGCGCAAAAAATGATCAAATTTTTCCCATGGTAATCCAGCGCAAAAAATGATCAAATTTTTCCCATCCTGTGGTAATCCAGCGCAAAAAATGATCAAATTTTTCCCATCCTGTGGTAATCCAAGTTGGTGGCGACCATCGGCCCGGGCCAAATTTTGCCGTGCTGACCGCCACAAAAATCGGCCCGGGCCGAATTTTGACGTACTGACCGCCACAAAAATCGGCCCGGGCCGAATTTTGATGTGCTGACCGCTACAAAAATCGGCCCGGGCCAAATTTTCCACTACAAAAATCGGCCCGGGCCAAATTTTAACGTGTTGACCGCCACAAAAATCGGCCCGGGCCAAATTTTGCCGTGCTGACCGCCACAAAAATCGGCCCGGGCCGAATTTTGACGTACTGACCGCCACAAAAATCGGCCCGGGCCGAATTTTGATGTGCTGACCGCTACAAAAATCGGCCCGGGCCAAATTTTGACGTGTTGACCGCTACAAAAATCGGTCCGGGCCAAATTTTGACGTGCTGACCGCCACAAAAATCGGCCCGGGCCAAATTTTCCACTACAAAAATCGGCCCGGGCCAAATTTTGACGTGTTGACCGCTACAAAAATCGGTCCGGGCCAAATTTTAACGTACTGGCCGCAACAAAAATCGGCCCGGGCCAAATTTTGACGTGTTGACCGCTACAAAAATCGGTCCGGGCCAAATTTTGACTTGTTGACCCCCACAAAAATCGGCCCGGGCCAAGTTTTGACTTGTTGACCCCCACAAAAATCGGCCCGGGCCAAATTTTGACTTGTTGACCCCCACAAAAATCGGCCCGGGCCAAATTTTGACTTGTTGACCCCCACAAAAATCGGCCCTGGCCAAATTTTGACTTGTTGACCCTCACAAAAATCGGCCCGGGCCAAATTTTGACTTGTTGACCCCCACAAAAATCGGCCCGGGCCAAATTTTGACTTGTTGACCCCCACAAAAATCGGCCCGGGCCAAATTTTGACTTGTTGACCCCCACAAAAATCGGCCCTGGCCAAATTTTGACTTGTTGACCCCCACAAAAATCGGCCCGGGCCAAATTTTCCACTACAAAAATCGGCCCTGGCCAAATTTTGACGTGTTGACCCCCACAAAAATCGGCCCGGGCCAAATTTTGACGTGCTGACCACAACAAAAATCGGCCCGGGCCAAATTTTGACTTGTCGACCCCCACAAAAATCGGCCCGGGACAAATTTTGACGTGCTGACCGCCGCAAAAATCGGCCCGGGCCAAATTTTGACGTGCTGACCGCCACAAAAATCGGCCCGGGCCAAATTTTGACTTGTTGACCCCCACAAAAATCGGCCCGGGCCAAATTTTGACTTGTTGACCCCCACAAAAATCGGCCCTGGCCAAATTTTGACTTGTTGACCCCCACAAAAATCGGCCCGGGCCAAATTTTGACTTGTTGACCCCCACAAAAATCGGCCCGGGCCAAATTTTGACTTGTTGACCCCCACAAAAATCGGCCCGGGCCAAATTTTGACTTGTTGACCCCCACAAAAATCGGCCCGGGCCAAATTTTGACTTGTTGACCCCCACAAAAATCGGCCCGGGCCAAATTTTGACTTGTTGACCCCCACAAAAATCGGCCCTGGCCAAATTTTGACTTGTTGACCCCCACAAAAATCGGCCCGGGCCAAATTTTGACTTGTTGACCCCCACAAAAATCGGCCCGGGCCAAATTTTGACTTGTTGACCCCCACAAAAATCGGCCCGGGCCAAATTTTTACTTGTTGGCCCCCACAAAAATCGGCCCGGGCCAAATTTTGACTTGTTGACCCCCACAAAAATCGGCCCGGGCCAAATTTTGACTTGTTGACCCCCACAAAAATCGGCCCTGGCCAAATTTTGACTTGTTGACCCCCACAAAAATCGGCCCGGGCCAAATTTTCCACTACAAAAATCGGCCCTGGCCAAATTTTGACGTGTTGACCCCCACAAAAATCGGCCCGGGCCAAATTTTGACGTGCTGACCACAACAAAAATCGGCCCGGGCCAAATTTTGACTTGTTGACCCCCACAAAAATCGGCCCGGGACAAATTTTGACGTGCTGACCGCCGCAAAAATCGGCCCGGGCCAAATTTTGACGTGCTGACCGCCACAAAAATCGGCCCGGGCTGTTTGGACGATCAATTCTCTATCCAAATCTCATGCGACAAAGGAATCATTCGACAGACAACCCGGCCAGCTTTCCCCTAACAACTCTCCATCACTCCATCGGATAGAAAGGAATAAGGACACTATAAATAAGGATTATATATATTTATTAAACTAAAGGAAGACTAAACCGGGCCAAGGGGAGCTGCCACCATCCCCTATCATGGCTCGGTGCGATCTGACCTCTTGCCATCGCCCCGAGGGCGTGGCATCGGGTCAAGGGAAGTTTAGGTGGGTCGTATCCTGACTCTCGTCAGGACACTCCCGCCCTGGACAGCGATTGACAGCGTGTATCGTTAGCTGTTGCCCTTTTTGGTGTATCCAAATCCTGCTTGAGGATTTTGAATCATTTTTTTTTTGTATTATGCCTTTTTGGCTCTGTATTCTTTAATTTGATAGTTTTTATTGCCATTGGCAACCCTCCCGGCTCTGGGAAAGGATTTTTATCTATTTTTTTTTTCGCTAGTAGAAAATCAAATTTAGCCAATTGCTTATTTGACTATTTCAGCCCTAGGCTTGTTTTACAGAACTCGAAGGGACAATAAGAGAGAGGTTTGGTTGAATCCAGCGCGTTGCCGCGGTGTCTTTCTTGTTCACTTTTCATGATCCCTATGTTGCTCTTTCTTCGGGTCACTGCCATTGCGTGATCAGCTTATCAGATTTTGTTCAACCAAGCGAAATTGAGATTTGAAAATCTTGAGAAACTGTGTTCTCTTTTAGTGACAATGATGTTAGAAATGGTTAAAACGAGAGGAGAAAGAAAGAAAACGAGGACAAATTAGACGAATGTTAGGAAACCTTGAGTTAGTAGCTCATGCACGACTGACGACAGGAGAACAGGCCCGGGCCAAATTTTGACCAGCGCGAAAAAAAGATCAAATTTTTCCCTTTTCAGATATGTTTTTGGCGTAATCATAGAGTAATGCGATCAATTGTTTTGTTGCGAAAGTGTTGGTAAGCGACAATGTAAAGTCGCTTTTTCTGTTGCTTTCGCTTGTGCGACCTTTGGTCGAGTTATCTCCGCTTTCAGTCAGTTTTCTCCCCTATTCTCACCAGCTGCAACTCTCCCTCTCTATCTTCTCTTGGCTCTCTTGTTTTGCCAATGGATTAGCGTGTCTCTCGCTCTGTGGCGCTTTCAAAAACATGACCCTTCTCTTCTGTCCATAGCCTTTCTTTCGTATTCGTTATTTTTACTGTTCGCTCCTTTTTCTATTTGCTTCTGTTTCTGCTCGCTGTCAAATATTTTGATTTCGAATACTGCAGGAATTCCTAAATTGGTTGTCATGTTGTTTGACGCAAACAATGCGCTCGTTTCCAAGTTTTTCTTTGTCTTTTCATTACCCTTTATCATTTCCTACACTTTTGACTCCGTCTTTTAATTATTTTAATTTTTTTTAGTATTAAACATCATGCCAAACCAGAAGAAAAACAAAAAAGTCCGCCCTGGTCAACGTGTTGCACCGAAGCCGTCCGCTGATGGGCCAATCCAATCGATGTACAGTTCGGAGTCCAGTGTGTCCAGTGATGAGTTCGAAGAAGGAGAAACGGGTTATTTTACTCCTGAAGGCAATTATGTCATTGAAAGCTGGGGATTTAGTAAGAAAGCTATGAAGGAAGCGAATGGAGCAAAAAAGAAGAAGGCGAAGAAACCTACAGCGAAGGCTGAAGATTTCTCAGCGGAAAGTATCAGGGCCAAGGAGATGCTTCTCTCTGAAGCTTTTGGAAGTTCTGTCTCCGTCTCCTACACCGGCGGCAATAAAATGTTCGATCCTGAAGAAATGATGAAATCTGGAAAGGATTACGGCCAAGTTATGAAGGAATTTGCTGCCCGGAATCCGAAGGTTAGTTAGATTTTTGCAATTATAAAAAACTGGATTTTAGCACAGTGGAAAGCCAGATCCTCAGCCGGAACCTCTCAATTTTCTTGAGCTTGACACCCATCTCCAGAAGAAAATTTGTTCCAAGGTTGATTATTTTTATTCTTTCAATTTTAGAGTTTTTTAGATTCCAAATTTCGAATCATTTGAACATATGAGACAGTGCAGCCGAGTGGCAAATGAAGCTTGTGAAGAAGTTATCAACGATGGAGCTTCTTTCAAGCCAATTTATCAAGGCCAGAAATTGGATGACGTTGTCGAAGATTTTGATAATATTGTAAGATTTTAAATTTATTCTTTTAACTGTTTTTAGGATGACATGTATTACAATAATATGGGCAATCTGAGTGGAATGATCTTCAAACATTACGATATTATGCGTCAGGATGTGGTTGAAAAAGTCAAGGAAGCTCTTGGTCGTGGTCCTCATATCCAGCTGAATATTCCTTCTATTGTCCTTGATGTTAGTTATCTTCCTAGATTCATTCCATTCAATTTTTAGACCTATGACATTGAAGAGTTGCTTCCACGTTTGATGTCTAGCCATTCGTCAATTCGTACTCTTGGACTCGAAGCTTCTGCCATTTCTGTCGACCAATTCAATGAGCTCTGTGGACAAGCCCATATCCAGGAGGCTTATCTCATTCACACAGAAAATACTCGACGAAATAACTATCTCTCTTGTCCGAATATCTGCAAGGTTTGTCCCTGTGCCTTTTAAAATACAATTTTTTAGCTGAACAAGCTTCGTCTCCGTAATTATACCCAGGAGATGTTGTCGGCCATGGCTCCTCAGCCTCCTCGTGTGATCACTTCCATCATAACTTGTACCTTGACAACTGATGGATTGCTCAAGTTCTTTGAAGTTTGTCCGTTTTCCTTCCATTTTCAATCGTATTTTTAACAGGAATATGTCCAAGGACAGCGTGAAATCACCTGTATTGATATCCAATACGCCAATGCGGACAATTGCGATTTTGAAGAAATGTGCCGTCGTTTGAAGGCTCTGCACTCGATGACCCCGCATAAGAAATATCGTCTGAGCCGGGACAAGAAGAACTATGTCATGATCAACATCACAAAAGAATCGAGACAAGGTCCCATAGGTCCTGTTCGTATGACCAAAGTCAACTTCAGGAAGATCAATCATTAATTCCCTCTTTATTGTGTGTTATTTTCCATTTTCAGTAAATTTGTTCTTTCCATGACTCATTTCTAACTCATTTTTGCATCAAATATCACCTCCGAGTCATCGCCTAATCATCATTTTGATCTAAATAAGCTACGGTGGGGCATTTTTAATCCTCATAACGTCAGAAGGGTTTGGGAAATAGATAAGAATGCCTAGAATAAAAAGGACAGGCTGCCTAGTGCTCGCAATCCCGCAGTTGCAATGGTTTCCATATTCAAGTGGCTTCTTCTTCTTGGAGCTGGACCGGTCCTCGTCTCTTCAGAAATCAATTACTGCCCAGAAAATGCAGTATTCGCCCATTTTGATCCTAAAACTGGGTTGTAAGTCCTTTTCTCTTCCAAAACGTAGACCACTCCAGGTGTTATTATTTGCCTGACGGAACGGATTCCTGGAATAACGCCGTTTCTAATTGTGTCAATTTATACGGACCCCGAGCTGATATGGCTTTACCACGTAATCTTTATGAGGAAAAGTACATGATAGCATATTTGAATGGTCTGTTAGCTTATCGAAAAAGGTCGAAAAGTTCTCCTTCAGTCCTTCTCCTTGGAGGATACAGTTGGATTGGGGCTGTGAGCAATGGAGCCGGACGATGGACAGACACCAGAGGACTGCCGATAACCTACGCCAATTGGCTGACTGGCCAGCCTTCGAGTAACAATTCCTGTGCTGTGTTTTCTTCTTTTTCTGGAGATTGGATTTCTCAATTTTGTGGAACAAAATTGCGCTATGTCTGCAGGGTACCAACAAGTGAAAACTACACTCCGCCGATGCCTGGATCTTGCCCTTATGGATATATAGGAACTGATGGATTGTAAGGGAGTGTAATATTCTCAATATGAGCTCATTTAGATGCTACTTTGAGAGCCAAATAACTGGCCAATGGTCCTATAGCCGGGATAGCTGCCGCTCGATTGGATTGGGCCTCCCTCTGCCCAAAAACGCCTTTGATAACACGCAGCTACAACAGAAATTGCTTCTAGGTAGATTTACACACCCAGCTGACTGTAAAATCCTTTTCAGCCAATCATTTCTCTTCTATGTGGTTGGGAGGAACAATCGATGATAATGGAAAATGGACTGATAGTCAAGGAAACCCGCTGGCTTACACTAACTGGGGGCCCGGAGAGCCCGTCTATCCGAAGGGATCAAATATTATCATGAAAAACGACGGCACATGGGCAAGCTATTATGGAAACTATACAAGAAATTACGGGTGCAGAGGATCTGTGAATCCTTGATTTCTTACAGAAATTCTAGAAATCAGTATAAAGAAGAGAAATAAATCGTTCCATCAAAGATTCTATTTCCATGAACACACAAAACAATCTGCTAAAGACTAAACTAATTCATAAATAATTAGCTTGTACTCATTGTGTACCACACAATGATATCAATGCAGAAGCCAGTAAACTTAAAACAAAAGTACAGCGGAAAGGAAAATCAAGTGTCCTCCTAATGCCGCTCGCGTATTGCCGGACTAACGGCAGTCGACGACGCGTTGTCTTTGTTTACGACACAGCATTTAAAAAATCCGCAAACATGTCTACATGCTCTACAAACAAAAATATCACCGAAACAACGAGAGAAACACGTAGAAAACGAAGATTTACCAAACATAGCAGAGATACGTAGTCGACATTTTCGCGCTCACGCAAAACTTCTTCTACACTATAAGAGTTATTGAGTTAGGCAGAAAAAAATTTTTTTTTGCTCTGTGCTAAAACACGGCAGAAATCATAACAACTCCCATGCCACACTTTTGTCCACCGGGGCACGTTTAAACGTGCCCTGGATGTCACACTTTTGTCCACCGGGGCACGTTTAAACGTGCCCTGGATGTCACACTTTTGTCCACCGGGGCACGTTTAAACGTGCCCTGGATGTCACACTTTTGTCCACCGGGGCACGTTTAAACGTGCCCTGGATGTCACACTTTTGTCCACCGGGGCACGTTTAAACGTGCCCTGGATGTCACACTTTTTGTCCACCGGGGCACGTTTAAACGTGCCCTGGATGTCACACTTTTGTCCACCGGGGCACGTTTAAACGTGCCCTGGATGTCACACTTTTGTCCACCGGGGCACGTTTAAACGTGCCCTGGATGTCACACTTTTGTCCACCGGGGCACGTTTAAACGTGCCCTGGATGTCACACTTTTGTCCACCGGGGCACGTTTAAACGTGCCCTGGATGTCACACTTTTGTCCACCGGGGCACGTTTAAACGTGCCCTGGATGTCACACTTTTGTCCACCGGGGCACGTTTAAACGTGCCCTGGATGTCACACTTTTGTCCACCGGGGCACGTTTAAACGTGCCCTGGATGTCACACTTTTTGTCCACCGGGGCACGTTTAAACGTGCCCTGGATGTCACACTTTTGTCCACCGGGGCACGTTTAAACGTGCCCTGGATGTCACACTTTTGTCCACCGGGGCACGTTTAAACGTGCCCTGGATGTCACACTTTTGTCCACCGGGGCACGTTTAAACGTGCCCTGGATGTCACACTTTTGTCCACCGGGGCACGTTTAAACGTGCCCTGGATGTCACACTTTTGTCCACCGGGGCACGTTTAAACGTGCCCTGGATGTCACACTTTTTGTCCACCGGGGCACGTTTAAACGTGCCCTGGATGTCACACTTTTGTCCACCGGGGCACGTTTAAACGTGCCCTGGATGTCACACTTTTGTCCACCGGGGCACGTTTAAACGTGCCCTGGATGTCACACTTTTGTCCACCGGGGCACGTTTAAACGTGCCCTGGATGTCACACTTTTGTCCACCGGGGCACGTTTAAACGTGCCCTGGATGTCACACTTTTTGTCCACCGGGGCACGTTTAAACGTGCCCTGGATGTCACACTTTTGTCCACCGGGGCACGTTTAAACGTGCCCTGGATGTCACACTTTTGTCCACCGGGGCACGTTTAAACGTGCCCTGGATGTCACACTTTTTGTCCACCGGGGCACGTTTAAACGTGCCCTGGATGTCACACTTTTGTCCACCGGGGCACGTTTAAACGTGCCCTGGATGTCACGCTTTTGTCCACCGGGGCACGTTTAAACGTGCCCTGGATGTCACACTTTTTGTCCACCGGGGCATTTTTAAAAATGCCCTGGATGTCACACTTTTGTCCACCGGGGCACGTTTAAACGTGCCCTGGATGTCACACTTTTGTCCACCGGGGCACGTTTAAACGTGCCCTGGATGTCACACTTTTTGTCCACCGGGGCACGTTTAAACGTGCCCTGGATGTCACACTTTTGTCCACCGGGGCACGTTTAAACGTGCCCTGGATGTCACGCTTTTGTCCACCGGGGCACGTTTAAACGTGCCCTGGATGTCACACTTTTTGTCCACCGGGGCATTTTTAAAAATGCCCTGGATGTCACACTTTTGTCCACCGGGGCACGTTTAAACGTGCCCTGGATGTCACACTTTTGTCCACCGGGGCACGTTTAAACGTGCCCTGGATGTCACACTTTTGTCCACCGGGGCACGTTTAAACGTGCCCTGGATGTCACACTTTTTGTCCACCGGGGCACGTTTAAACGTGCCCTGGATGTCACACTTTTGTCCACCGGGGCACGTTTAAACGTGCCCTGGATGTCACACTTTTGTCCACCGGGGCACGTTTAAACGTGCCCTGGATGTCACACTTTTGTCCACCGGGGCACGTTTAAACGTGCCCTGGATGTCACACTTTTGTCCACCGGGGCACGTTTAAACGTGCCCTGGATGTCACACTTTTGTCCACCGGGGCACGTTTAAACGTGCCCTGGATGTCACACTTTTTGTCCACCGGGGCACGTTTAAACGTGCCCTGGATGTCACACTTTTGTCCACCGGGGCACGTTTAAACGTGCCCTGGATGTCACACTTTTGTCCACCGGGGCACGTTTAAACGTGCCCTGGATGTCACACTTTTGTCCACCGGGGCACGTTTAAACGTGCCCTGGATGTCACACTTTTTGTCCACCGGGGCACGTTTAAACGTGCCCTGGATGTCACACTTTTGTCCACCGGGGCACGTTTAAACGTGCCCTGGATGTCACGCTTTTGTCCACCGGGGCACGTTTAAACGTGCCCTGGATGTCACACTTTTTGTCCACCGGGGCATTTTTAAAAATGCCCTGGATGTCACACTTTTGTCCACCGGGGCACGTTTAAACGTGCCCTGGATGTCACACTTTTGTCCACCGGGGCACGTTTAAACGTGCCCTGGATGTCACACTTTTTGTCCACCGGGGCACGTTTAAACGTGCCCTGGATGTCACACTTTTGTCCACCGGGGCACGTTTAAACGTGCCCTGGATGTCACACTTTTGTCCACCGGGGCACGTTTAAACGTGCCCTGGATGTCACACTTTTGTCCACCGGGGCACGTTTAAACGTGCCCTGGATGTCACACTTTTGTCCACCGGGGCACGTTTAAACGTGCCCTGGATGTCACACTTTTTGTCCACCGGGGCACGTTTAAACGTGCCCTGGATGTCACACTTTTGTCCACCGGGGCACGTTTAAACGTGCCCTGGATGTCACACTTTTGTCCACCGGGGCACGTTTAAACGTGCCCTGGATGTCACACTTTTTGTCCACCGGGGCACGTTTAAACGTGCCCTGGATGTCACACTTTTGTCCACCGGGGCACGTTTAAACGTGCCCTGGATGTCACACTTTTGTCCACCGGGGCACGTTTAAACGTGCCCTGGATGTCACACTTTTTGTCCACCGGGGCATTTTTAAAAATGCCCTGGATGTCACACTTTTGTCCACCGGGGCACGTTTAAACGTGCCCTGGATGTCACACTTTTGTCCACCGGGGCACGTTTAAACGTGCCCTGGATGTCACACTTTTTGTCCACCGGGGCACGTTTAAACGTGCCCTGGATGTCACACTTTTGTCCACCGGGGCACGTTTAAACGTGCCCTGGATGTCACACTTTTGTCCACCGGGGCACGTTTAAACGTGCCCTGGATGTCACACTTTTGTCCACCGGGGCACGTTTAAACGTGCCCTGGATGTCACACTTTTGTCCACCGGGGCACGTTTAAACGTGCCCTGGATGTCACACTTTTTGTCCACCGGGGCATTTTTAAAAATGCCCTGGATGTCACACTTTTGTCCACCGGGGCACGTTTAAACGTGCCCTGGATGTCACACTTTTTGTCCACCGGGGCACGTTTAAACGTGCCCTGGATGTCACACTTTTGTCCACCGGGGCACGTTTAAACGTGCCCTGGATGTCACACTTTTGTCCACCGGGGCACGTTTAAACGTGCCCTGGATGTCACACTTTTTGTCCACCGGGGCACGTTTAAACGTGCCCTGGATGTCACACTTTTGTCCACCGGGGCACGTTTAAACGTGCCCTGGATGTCACACTTTTGTCCACCGGGGCACGTTTAAACGTGCCCTGGATGTCACACTTTTTGTCCACCGGGGCATTTTTAAAAATGCCCTGGATGTCACACTTTTGTCCACCGGGGCACGTTTAAACGTGCCCTGGATGTCACACTTTTGTCCACCGGGGCACGTTTAAACGTGCCCTGGATGTCACACTTTTTGTCCACCGGGGCACGTTTAAACGTGCCCTGGATGTCACACTTTTGTCCACCGGGGCACGTTTAAACGTGCCCTGGATGTCACACTTTTTGTCCACCGGGGCACTTTTAAAAATGCCCTGGATGTCACACTTTTGTCCACCGGGGCACGTTTAAACGTGCCCTGGATGTCACACTTTTTGTCCACCGGGGCACGTTTAAACGTGCCCTGGATGTCACACTTTTGTCCACCGGGGCACGTTTAAACGTGCCCTGGATGTCACACTTTTGTCCACCGGGGCACGTTTAAACGTGCCCTGGATGTCACACTTTTTGTCCACCGGGGCACGTTTAAACGTGCCCTGGATGTCACACTTTTGTCCACCGGGGCACGTTTAAACGTGCCCTGGATGTCACACTTTTGTCCACCGGGGCACGTTTAAACGTGCCCTGGATGTCACACTTTTGTCCACCGGGGCACGTTTAAACGTGCCCTGGATGTCACACTTTTGTCCACCGGGGCACGTTTAAACGTGCCCTGGATGTCACACTTTTGTCCACCGGGGCACGTTTAAACGTGCCCTGGATGTCACACTTTTTGTCCACCGGGGCATTTTAAAATGCCCTGGATGTCACACTTTTGTCCACCGGGGCACGTTTAAACGTGCCCTGGATGTCACACTTTTGTCCACCGGGGCACGTTTAAACGTGCCCTGGATGTCACACTTTTGTCCACCGGGGCACGTTTAAACGTGCCCTGGATGTCACACTTTTGTCCACCGGGGCACGTTTAAACGTGCCCTGGATGTCACACTTTTGTCCACCGGGGCACGTTTAAACGTGCCCTGGATGTCACACTTTTGTCCACCGGGGCACGTTTAAACGTGCCCTGGATGTCACACTTTTGTCCACCGGGGCACGTTTAAACGTGCCCTGGATGTCACACTTTTTGTCCACCGGGGCATTTTAAAAATGCCCTGGATGTCACACTTTTGTCCACCGGGGCACGTTTAAACGTGCCCTGGATGTCACACTTTTTGTCCACCGGGGCACGCACGTTTAAACGTGCCCTGGATGTCACACTTTTGTCCACCGGGGCACGTTTAAACGTGCCCTGGATGTCACACTTTTGTCCACCGGGGCACGTTTAAACGTGCCCTGGATGTCACACTTTTTGTCCACCGGGGCACGTTTAAACGTGCCCTGGATGTCACACTTTTGTCCACCGGGGCACGTTTAAACGTGCCCTGGATGTCACACTTTTGTCCACCGGGGCACGTTTAAACGTGCCCTGGATGTCACACTTTTTGTCCACCGGGGCACTTTTAAACGTGCCCTGGATGTCACACTTTTGTCCACCGGGGCACGTTTAAACGTGCCCTGGATGTCACACTTTTGTCCACCGGGGCACGTTTAAACGTGCCCTGGATGTCACACTTTTTGTCCACCGGGGCACGTTTAAACGTGCCCTGGATGTCACACTTTTGTCCACCGGGGCACGTTTAAACGTGCCCTGGATGTCACACTTTTTGTCCACCGGGGCATTTTTAAAAATGCCCTGGATGTCACACTTTTGTCCACCGGGGCACGTTTAAACGTGCCCTGGATGTCACACTTTTTGTCCACCGGGGCATTTTTAAAAATGCCCTGGATGTCACACTTTTGTCCACCGGGGCACGTTTAAACGTGCCCTGGATGTCACACTTTTTGTCCACCGGGGCACGTTTAAACGTGCCCTGGATGTCACACTTTTGTCCACCGGGGCACGTTTAAACGTGCCCTGGATGTCACACTTTTGTCCACCGGGGCACGTTTAAACGTGCCCTGGATGTCACACTTTTTGTCCACCGGGGCACGTTTAAACGTGCCCTGGATGTCACACTTTTGTCCACCGGGGCACGTTTAAACGTGCCCTGGATGTCACACTTTTGTCCACCGGGGCACGTTTAAACGTGCCCTGGATGTCACACTTTTTGTCCACCGGGGCACTTTTAAAAGTGCCCTGGATGTCACACTTTTGTCCACCGGGGCACGTTTAAACGTGCCCTGGATGTCACACTTTTTGTCCACCGGGGCACGTTTAAACGTGCCCTGGATGTCACACTTTTGTCCACCGGGGCACGTTTAAACGTGCCCTGGATGTCACACTTTTGTCCACCGGGGCACGTTTAAACGTGCCCTGGATGTCACACTTTTTGTCCACCGGGGCACGTTTAAACGTGCCCTGGATGTCACACTTTTGTCCACCGGGGCACGTTTAAACGTGCCCTGGATGTCACACTTTTGTCCACCGGGGCACGTTTAAACGTGCCCTGGATGTCACACTTTTTGTCCACCGGGGCACTTTTTAAAACGTGCCCTGGATGTCACACTTTTGTCCACCGGGGCACGTTTAAACGTGCCCTGGATGTCACACTTTTGTCCACCGGGGCACGTTTAAACGTGCCCTGGATGTCACACTTTTGTCCACCGGGGCACGTTTAAACGTGCCCTGGATGTCACACTTTTGTCCACCGGGGCACGTTTAAACGTGCCCTGGATGTCACACTTTTGTCCACCGGGGCACGTTTAAACGTGCCCTGGATGTCACACTTTTTGTCCACCGGGGCAGTTTAAAAGTGCCCTGGATGTCACACTTTTGTCCACCGGGGCACGTTTAAACGTGCCCTGGATGTCACACTTTTTGTCCACCGGGGCACGTTTAAACGTGCCCTGGATGTCACACTTTTGTCCACCGGGGCACGTTTAAACGTGCCCTGGATGTCACACTTTTGTCCACCGGGGCACGTTTAAACGTGCCCTGGATGTCACACTTTTGTCCACCGGGGCACGTTTAAACGTGCCCTGGATGTCACACTTTTGTCCACCGGGGCACGTTTAAACGTGCCCTGGATGTCACACTTTTGTCCACCGGGGCACGTTTAAACGTGCCCTGGATGTCACACTTTTTGTCCACCGGGGCACGTTTAAAACGTGCCCTGGATGTCACACTTTTGTCCACCGGGGCACGTTTAAACGTGCCCTGGATGTCACACTTTTTGTCCACCGGGGCACGTTTAAACGTGCCCTGGATGTCACACTTTTGTCCACCGGGGCACGTTTAAACGTGCCCTGGATGTCACACTTTTGTCCACCGGGGCACGTTTAAACGTGCCCTGGATGTCACACTTTTTGTCCACCGGGGCACGTTTAAACGTGCCCTGGATGTCAC